>OX344724.1:43629112-46159112 GCA_947034835.1 Ballota nigra | reverse complement strand
AGTTCTTTTGGGACGGACCAAAAAGGAAAGTGTGCAAGTTCTTTCAGGATGAAGGGAGTATTCGAGATGTTAAAAAATGGGTAGCCGAAGAGGGATGGACGAAAAGTCCGTTTGGCTAAGCTTATTTAAAACATCTTATAAGTTGTATTTTTTAAGTAATTTATAAGTTGCTAAAGTGTTTGACTAATACAACTTATAAGATCTTTAAGAATTTTATAATAAATATTTTTAAACTTTAATTTTAATATAATATATATTATGTTGGAGTAGAAGTTGGTGGGTCGGGAAGGGGTGGGGGTTTTCAGGGTAAGGTGAGTGGTTGAAAAATCCCAACCTATATTTTTTACAACTTATAAGCTATTATGAGCTTATTTTATAATTTTATAAGTAGTTAAACATCTTATTTTTTCAAATATATTGATAGTGTTTATAAAATTTTAAACTATTTATAATCCATTTTAAAAAGCTTTTAAGCTCAGCTAAACATCCTCACAATAATTTATGTCATAAATAATAGAAAAGGTCCAAGTGGCAAACTATCACCCTTGCGAACCCAATTTCGTCCGTTTGATTCCCCTAGGTACCAAATTTCACTAATTTAAATTTAAGTTAAAATTAAAAAAGAATTACGCCACACTGAATATCAATGTAATGCCTTAATATATTCAAACAAATATAGATGAATTTTTTTCATATATTTAATGAGTTATTTACACTTTTTTTCCATGAGAAAGGGTTCATTTTAAAATGAATCTTTTTTAATATTTTTAGTTTCATAATTTTTTTTTTGACCATTTTAGTCTCAGGAGATTAGGGTAAATTGTAATTTTGATTCCAAAAGAATCGATAAATTACAGTTTTGGTTCTAAGAGAATATGATAAAGTTGTAGTTTTGTTCCTTAAAATTGACAGATGTGACCAAAACTGAAAAAAAAAAAAAAAAAAAAAAAAAAACCCACTTTTGCAAAAATGCAATTTTTCCTATATTTAATATTTACGAAACTATCTCGTTGAAATTTGGACAGATTGCAACGAAAATATTAACTAAAATAAATATGGCTCAGTGATCCGAGGCTCGCTTAGGCGCTCGCCTTACGTATTCAAGACACTTGAGGTTAAGTTAATTTTCTTAATTTATTCAGTAACTATGACGGTTATTTCGTCAAAAAATTATATGGATTGCGAATATAATAATTAAATACTCCTGCAGTCCCACTATTATTCGTAGAGTTTCATGATTTAATTAGACGTCTCAATATTATTTGCAAAGTTAAATAACGAAGTCCATAAATTTTACGAATTTTTTTTATTCAAACAACTAATTTACATAAATTCTTACATAACTTGCAGAACATTTATTTACACCAGAATGTTAATACCTAAAAATATTCTTAGCTATGAATGAATAAGTACACAAATAATAATAATAATAATAATAATAATAATAATAATAATAGTTCTAGGGTGCACTTGAGTGCATAGTATGCACTTGGATTTTGAAAAAATACTTCAAGCAGAAATCTGCAATACCCCAAGAAGACATCAGTAGTACCAAAAAAAAAACACACAGTTCGGATTGTTTATGCGTATTTAGAAAAAATCAAAATTGAGCTTAAAATCCAAGTGCATACTATACAATTGGATGCACCCTAAAATTTGTGTAATAATAATAGGGAAAATTGCAGAAATGGTCCCATAAGAATTGGTCCTTTTTTTAGCGCAAATAGTCCCATACGATTTTTCCGTCAAAAAATAACGGATTAACGAGCATGATGCCCACACGCCCATTAGTTTTCTGCCAAAAACTCAAGCGTATAATTCCCAACTTAAAAATAATTAATTTTCAACTTCTTAAAACTCTACGAACTAAAGTTGCAGAATCGCCTCTATACTTGTATTTTACATTGAAATGATTGTTAATAGCAAAAGTTGGTCAATTTCCCTCCAAAAATCAAGTTGAAAAGGTTTTTCCATCCAATATTCCATAGAAAACTGTAAAATATTTAACGAATGAGACCTTTTCTGCTAAAAATTGGACAAAAAAAAAAACATGGGACCAAATCTGTCAAGTACAAATTCTCATGGGACCATCCTTGCAATTTACCCAATAATAATAATTAAACAACATTTGTGTATAACACTTGATTGTTGGTTCCAAACCATGTTGCTTGAGTTATTCTCATGGCCTGTGTTGACAGCGATTTCGTGAGGATCTCGCCGTCGGGTTCCTAGCGGGTAGGATTTATAAAGTATAATGTTTGGAAGCAATAAATGTGAGAGTAAATGAGCTCTCAAGAGTAGGTTTATAATAAACGTGATGTGTTACATTTGGGCATTAAAATCCCTATTTATAGTGTACAAGGTGGGTTTCCCCATGTTTGGTTGGTGGGCCTGTGGGTCCCTCCTACTCCTAGTTGGAAGGTAATGAGTGGCTACAGCCTCCCCTATGAGCCAATGAGAAGACGCCACATGGCACTGTCTCCCCTGAGATGATGGGACTTAGCCCCAACTGCCCTCTTTGACCCTGTCACATCCTCTGGACTGATGGCACTAGACGTCCTCTCACAGCTGGCGTAGCCTGGGGTCGGGCAGACGGGTACACGGGTGCCCGGGTGACGAGTCCGGACGCGAGCATCCTGGTGGTCTTTTCACGGGTAGGCGGGTAGAGCGCCTGCCTCGGAGCTCGTAGCTGGCCGCCCGATGCCCGGGCCTGCGGGTTTTAAGTACCTTGCCCGACGGCTCCCGGAGATCCGCGTCGGGTAGGTTCTACTTCCTTGCCCGCCTGCTTATCAAGGGGCGGATTATTCTTGCTCGAGCCGCTACAGTGAGTGGGTTCATGCCCGATATCCGATGGGTCGGGTAGCTAATATCGGGTGTAACAATTGCCCCACCAGCCCGACATCGGGGGGCCACCGTCGTCGGGTGGCGGGCTGGTCGAATTGCAGGCTTGATTTTGAATTTGAATTTGAATTTTGGGGTGACGTTTCGGCTTCAGAGGTGACGCCTCGTATTCCGCGCCTGATGACGTCACAGGATGGCGTGACTGATGCGCAGAAATCCAGGGGTCACGTCCGCCGAACCTGCCTCCCAACCGTTGCGCGCGTGGCCCCCACGCTCCCCCCTGAGTTTTGCTTTATTCGGTTTTTGACCCCGTTTTTTTGCAATTTAGTCCCTCATATTTCGCCTATAAATAGGGGTTTTCAGCCCATTCTCTCATTTTCGCTCTTTGCAATCTCTTGCCCCCCTCTAAGAAGCTTCAAGTTTTCCGGCGAGTTTTCCCAGAATTCGTTGACCTTTTCGAATCCCAAGGTAATCTCCTACTTTCCTCTTCATATTCTTTTTCTTCCCCCCAACATGAGTGACTCCGTTGAGAGCGCTGCTGCCGCCGGCGCCTTCCATTTATGCCGTCGCGCCGCCGCCGGAGCCGAGAGGCCCCTCCGTCCTTCCGGTGAGGGGACATCCCGCGCCGCCGCCAGAGAAGGCGAAGGTACCTCCACGGACGTGGACGCCTTCGCCGATGACCTGGAGCGGATGAACCCCCAACGGGAGGGCACCGCGCTTCGGGTTTCTCCCGTATCCTCCTACCCGCCCCGGGCCGAGGACTACTTGTTCGAACAGGAGGCCGTTCCTGATAGTATCGAATACGCGGATAGCCTGCTAATTGGGTTTGATTACACCAAGTATATAAGCCGGTTTGTGCGGAGACGCCCTGCCCGAGAATACTACGAGGCCCAGGAGATAGAATTTGGGGCCTCTCGTCGTCCCAGCTGCTTGCCCGCGGACGCCGATCTCAGGGAGCTTTACTGGACCTTCCAGGTGCCGTCTGATGTTTTCTTCTACGCTCCCCGGGAAAATGAACGGGCAGACCAACCCCCTGAGGGTCTCATAGCCATTAATTCGGACACGCTTCATGCCGGGCTCCGTTTCCCGCTTCACCCGACCATCTCCAAGCTGCTCGTCGCCTGGAATTTATCGATCACACAAATCACCCCTAATGGGTGGAGCTATATTTTGGGAGCAATGGTCGCTCTCGGTCGCCGCGGGTTGCACCGTATGCCTACTCCAGCCGAGATCAACTACTTGTATTATACAGTGACCTCGGTTGGTCGGATGAACCACGGGTATTACTCCGTGAAGCCACGTGGTGGCGATGCTATCGTCTTCGGCATCTCGTCGAAGGTGATGCATTAGCATGAGAAGTGGTGGTGGGTCGGCGGTGCCTGGGAGAGCGTCGGCGTTGATGGACAGACTATCCCGGTTCCCCGGGAGTACCGAGATCGCAACCGCCGAGGTAACTACTGAATTTTCTCCTCACCCCTTAGTACTGATCTAATTTCCCCTTCACTGTGCAGGTTGCGCGGTCCCTCATCAGGCCGACTTGACCGACGATTTCCGGCAGGCACTTGCTTTGGTGAAGTCGGAGAGCCAAGATAACCGCGACGTCGACCTCCTCAACAGCGACGAGCACAGAAGATTGTCCGGGCTCCAATCCTTCCCGCGACACTTGAATTTTGGCGGTAAGGCCTTCCCGCCCGATTTCCTTCTTGCTCGTGGTTTTCTTCTCGAAGCAAACACTTATGTGCGTCTTTTGCAGAACAACGCTTCCCGGAGGAGTCAACTCCGACCGCCTCGTCGTCTCCTCCTCCTCGACCCGTACCCGTCGCCGACCAGGACCCCATCCCCGTGGTCAACGTTGAGACCTCCGAAGAGACCGTTGATATGGGGCCCAAAAAGAGTGCCACCGCCAAGCTGGCGAAGCGGGGAGCCGTCTGCCATGGGAGGGTAGTGATCCGTAGCCACCCGCCGACACCTGCGCCGCCCACAGCTTCCTCTCCTACTGATGGTCTTCGGGCGGCCAAATAGGCTCGGGTTGAAGGCCAGACATCGGTCGACCCGGCCATGGTGATAGTCAACTTGGACCCGGCGACGGGCGGGCTTGTGGCTGGCACCGTCGAGGCGACTATAGGGAGCCCGGTCTCCCCGTCTCGTGATCGCAGTGACTTCTCCTTCCTGGGCTGGGGCAACCATCTCACGTAGGTGTTTTTGTTTCTATTTCTAAGTTTCCTGGCCGATTTTGCAATGTAGGTAACTTAATCCCACTTTTCTTTCCGTCGTTTTGTAGGCCTGATCCACTGCCCCCGCCCGAGGTCCTTCAATTCCTACGCTCGCAGGACCCTCCGTACTCGGAGGCGGTGCCGGAGTCCTGGCCGGAGGACCTTCGTCGCGCCGTTCTGAAACTGCCCCGGTCCTGGACTCTTAACTGCCAAAAGGCCACGCGGACCGTCTCGCTCGATGACCGGATGAGGGCGGCGGCCATCCGCACTTCCCGCAACGCTATTGCCATGGAGAGCATCATGCTGGAGTTCGAGCGGGAGATGCAGACTGCCTCCTCTTACAAGGCAGCCTTCCAGACGAAGAGAGACGAAGCCGCCCGTCTGGAAGAGGAGAACAAAAAGCTCTGGGAGGAGTTGGAGTCCGCCCGCTCGAGTCGGGTAGAGCTGGAGGGCGCCTGCGAGGAGGAGAGGAAGGCGCGCGCCGAAGCCGAGGCGAAGACGGCTGAGGAGGTTTGAAGGGCGCGTGAGGCCCTTGCTGCGGAGGCCGACGAGCGCCGGGCCGCCGAGCGAGCCCGCCTTGAACGTGAACATGAGTCGGCAGGCTCCATGATCTATATCAACGCATATACCGACTCGATTCACTCCCTGCTCCGCCGCAACCCTGAGGCCGACTACTCCGGGCCCCTGGAAGATTTGAGGAGCTACATTGAGTCCAATCCCCCCTCGGCAGATTATAATATCACCTTGAAGGACTTGGCTGATCGCGGGATGGACTTATCGTTCCTTGGCGACCCGACGACCTTCATCTACCCTTTGGCCGACGAGGAGGTAGTCGAGGACCCGGGGGTGGTGGACGAGGCGGCTCCGTGAATATTCTTCTTTTTTCTTTGTTTTGTTTTGCTTAAGTTTGCTGGCCGCGGGCTGTTGTACCCTTTTACTTCCCGAACTTTTAATGAAGTCATCTTCCTCCTTTATCGTCGCTTTTCGTTCTTGTTTCCTTGAACTTAGTTTGATAATCGGGCTAAATAATGGGATTGAATCACGATGATTGAGTGAAGTGCTTTAGCCGATAGTCGGGTAGCAACTTCATGAAGATGGGATTGAATTAACAACCGCTTATAAAATTAACCAACAGATTAATGAGTGAAGTGCTTTAGCCGATTAATGGGCAGCGACTTCACGAAGATGGGATTGAGTTAGCAACCGCTTATAAAATTAACCAACAGATTAATAAGTGAAGTGCTTTAGCTGATTATCGGGCAACGACTTCACGAAGATGGGATCGAGTTAACAACCGCTTATAAAATTAACCAACAGATTAATGAGTGAAGTGCTTTAGCCGATTATCGGGCAGCGACTTCATGAAGATGGGATTGAGTTAACAACCGCTTATAAAATTAACCAACAGATTAATGAGTGAAGTGCTTTAGCCGATTATCGGGCAGCGACTTCACGAAGATGGGATTGAGTTAACAACCGCTTATAAAATTAACCAACAAATTAATGAGTGAAGTGCTTTAGCCGATTGACGGGCAGCGACTTCACGAAGATGGGATTGAGTTAACAATCGCTTATAAAATTAACCAACAGATTAATGAGTGAAGTGCTTTAGCCGATTGACGGGCAGCGACTTCACGAAGATGTGATTGAGTTAACAACCGCTTATAAAATTAAACAACAGATTAATGAGTGAAGTGCTTTAGCTGATTAACGGGCAGCGACTTCACGAAGATGGGATTGAGTTAACAACCGCTTTTATTGATTACAACTTTTGCACTCGAAGAGCGATTACATTGAGGTCGCTCGTCATGATGATGCAGGCTAAACTATTTCGCCGTTAATGATAGTATTTTTTTAGTAGGGAGGCGTTCCAAGGGTATTGGGTCGGGTTGCCCTCAAGGCTTTCTAGCTCGTAGGCTCCGTTGGCTAGGCGCCTGGAGATCTTTAGGGGTCCCTCCCAATTCGGACCAAATGCCCCTTTGGGTTGCCCGACCGTCCGTCGAAGCACCAG
This sequence comes from Ballota nigra, assembly GCA_947034835.1. Classification (NCBI taxonomy): domain Eukaryota; kingdom Viridiplantae; phylum Streptophyta; class Magnoliopsida; order Lamiales; family Lamiaceae; genus Ballota; species Ballota nigra. The sequence continues at coordinate 46,152,047 of OX344724.1, read as the reverse complement.
GTCCCCGGCTTCAAACTCTCTGATTTTGATTTTCGAGTTGAAGTATTTTTCAGCCCGCCGTTTGTAAGCTATGTTTCTTTGCTCGGCGGACAGCCTTCTCTCCTCCAGCAAGTCCAACTCGTTTAGCATGTCTTAGTCGTTCTCGGTCCCCACGGGTTGCAAGGTGCGGAGGCTCGGGATGATGACCTCGGCCGGGATGACTGCCTCCGTTCCGAAGGCTAGAGCGAAAGGAGTCTCCCCGGTTGCGGTGCGACATGTTGTTCTGTATGACCATAACACTTCGGGTAGCTTGCTCGCCCATGTTCCCTTGCTCTCCTCCAACCTTGCCTTCAGCGTGTGTTTGATTATCCTGTTTACTGCCTCGACCTTCCCGTTCGACTGGGGGTGGTAGGGTGATGAGAAAAGCCTCTTGATCTTGTGCTTCTGGCAGAATCTTTCCATCTCCAACCCGTCGAATTGTTTCCCGTTGTCCGAAATGATTATCTGTGGGAGGCCGAATCGACAGATTATGTTGCGCCAGATGAACCTAATGACATGCTCCTGGTCGATCGTTTTTAGTGACTCCACCTCCGCCCATTTGGTGAAGTAATCCACGGCGACAATTGCGTATTTGACGCTGCCCGGTAGGCAATGGACCAATGAGGTCGATCCCCCACTTTGCGAACGGCCACGGGCTCAGGATTGAGGTGAGCTCGGCTGGAGCCTGGTGGATTGCTGGCGAATAGACTTGACACTTGTGGCATGCCCGCGCATAGTTGATCGCATCCTTCTTTAGAGTGGGCCAGAAATATCCCTGCCGGATAACTTTCTGGGCGAGCACCTGACCGCCGGTGTGGTTCCCGCAGCTCCCCTCGTGGACTTCTACCAAGATCTTCCTTCCCTGCCCCGACGTTATGCATTTTAGGAGGGGTAGGGCGAAGCCTCGCTTGTACAACTGGTCTCCGATGATCGTGTACCGGGCCGCCCGAAGCTGCAACTGTCTTGCCGCTACTCGATCGACTGGGAGTTGGCCGTCGCGGAGGTACTTCAGGATGGGGGTCATCCAGCTGTCCTCTTCCTGCCCCAGATTGGTCACCCGTGGTTCGAGCTCGAAGGAGCGGTCAGGCAAGTGACAGTGATTTGTGACATGTCGGCTGCCCCCTCGGATGTTGCAAGGCGGGCGAGGGCGTCTGCTTGAGTATTGTCGAGTTGGGGTACCACCTCTATGTGGACTTGGTTGAATTTTTCGAGTAGGTTCTTGGCTAGTCCTTGGTAGGCCAACATCCTGTCGCTGCGAGCCTCGTATTCTCCTGAGATTTGGCATGTAACGAGCTGTGAGTCGCTGTAGACTTGGAGCCTCTTCACTCCCATGGCCATGGCCATTTCCAGGCCGTTGATTAATGCTTCGTACTTGGCCTCATTGTTGGTTGCGTGGAAACCGAATCTGATGGCTGTCGTGAACGACTGGCCGGACGGGCTGAGAAGGACAATTCCCGCGCCTGCCCGCAAAGTTGTGAAGGATCCGTCAACGTACATTTTCCAAGGCGGCTGCTCGATCTTGGACATCGCCTCCGGGTAGGTGAGCTCGACTATGAAGTCGGCCATGGTCTGGCCTTTGATGGATGTTCAAGGAGCGTATGTGACCCCGAATTGCCCGATCTCAACTGCCCACTTGAGGCACCTGCCCGCCGTGTCTGGTCGATGTAGCACTTGACGAAGTGGCATTGTGGTCAACACTTCTATTTGGTGGTCGAAGAAGTATGGTCGTAACTTACGCACACTCATTACTAGCGCGTAAGCTAACTTTTCCAAGGGTGGGTATCGTAGCTCGGCGTCGTGGAGTGTCTGGCTGACATAGTAGATCGGCAGATGTGCCTGCCCCTCAGCCCGCACTAGCACGATACTGAGAGCCGAGTCTGAGGCCGCCAAGTATAGGAAAAGCTTCTCGCCGGGGACGGGTTTGGCCAAAACCTGGGCGTTTGACAAATACGCCTTCAAGTTATCGAAAGTGAGCTGGCTTTGGGGTGTCCAGTTCAGTTTCCCCTTCCGCATGCTGTCGAACAATGGTTTGCACCGGTCCCCCATGCGGGAGATGAAACGGCTGAGGGCGGCCAGGCTGCCCTTCACCCTCTGTACCTCCTTTACCGTGCGAGGAGCGCTCATGTCGATGATCGCCTGAACCTTGGCTGGATTTGCTTCGATCCCTCGCTGGCTGACCATGTGCCCCAAGAACTTGCCCGACTCGACGCCAAAACTGCACTTTTTCGGGTTGAGCTTCATCCGATATTTCCTCAAGATTTTGAATGTTTCGGCCAAGTGAGTGAGGTGGTCTTCCTTCTTCTCGCTCTTGACGACGATGTTGTCGATATATACCTCCATGGTCGTCCCGATTTGGTAGTGAAACATGTGGTTGACCAACCTTTGGTAGGTTGCCCCTGCGTTCATGAGCCCGAATGGCATCCGTTTCCAAAAGTACATGTTCTTCTCGGTGAGGAAAGTAGTGTGTTTCTGGTCGTCGGCGGCCATCGGGATCTGGTGGTAGCCGGTAAATGTGTCCATGAAAGTGAGCATCTCGTGCCCGGCCGTGCTATCCACCAGATGGTCGAAGTGTGGCATCGGGAAGTGGTCCTTGGGGCATGCTTTGTTCAGGTCCGTGAAGTCGATGCACAGCCGCCAGGTGTTGTTGTTCTTCTTGACGAGGACGGCGTTAGATATCCATTGGGGTTTGTCTTCGAGGTCGACCATCCCGATGAGCTTGTTGTCTAGCAGTTTTTTGACCTCGGCAGCTATGACCGCGTATTTGTCTGGGCCGAATTTTTTTCTCTTTTGTGAGATTGGCTTGCGGGACGGATCAATGTGCAACTGGTGGGAACATACGGCTGGATCGATCCCGACCATGTCCTCATGGGACCATGCGAACACGTCTAAGTTTTTCTCTAAAAATGCGGTCATCGCTGCCCGCATTTCGTCGGACATCGATGAACCTAGTTGAACACTTACTTCGGGCCGATTCTTCATCGTGACCGAAATCAATTTTTCTATTGGACTGGCTCCTCACTCGCCGAAGCGTGGATCATCGATTTACCCTGTTAGGGTGCTGTCGATTTCCATGGGTTCGTACCCGAGCCTGGGCTCTAGGTCGACTTGAGTGTCTTCAAAATTTTGTGAATCTTCTTCCATTGGGCGGGCAGTGGGTGGGTTTTCGTCATCTATTTCCATGTCTCCCTCCCCGATTGTGCAGATATAATCTAAATTTGCAGAATTTGAAATAACATCGATATACGCTAAACAACCACGTGCCATTTTTTTATTACCCTTAAGAGTCCAAACCTTCCCGGAGGGGGTTGGGAACTTGATACAATAATAGAATGCTGAGGCGGCGACTTCAAACTCGTGCTCGAATGGCCTGCCGAGAAACCCGTTATAGGTTGACGACTGGTCGACAATAATAAAGTCGAGCTGTTTCGAAGCCTTAACCTCAGCGTCTATACTAGAAACTAATTCTACGGCTAGCCTAACTATCCCGTAGGGTTTCACAGTGGCGTCGCCGAAGCCCTTGATGACCTGGTCGCAAGGCTCCACATATATCTCGAAGGAGCTGTCCAGCTGGTCGAATACGGTTTTGAAGAGGATGTTGCAGTAGGCCCCATTGTCGACGAGCATGCGATGGACAGTGACACCCATGATGTTGACGGACACGACCAGGGCATCGTGGTTTGGGTAGATGACCCCAGTGCGATCCTCCTCCTTGAAGGCGAGGAGATCTGTCTCTCTTGCCGTCATGTTGACCGGCATGGTGATTTGGTGGACGTTGTCCATCGCTCGCAGCTCGCTCATCTGTCTGCGGTTGGAGAGCGAGGTGGTGGGTGCGAAGCCTCCCACCGGGGAGAGCATGTTGACGGCGCGGCAGGCTTGATTTTCTGGCATCGGCTGGCATATGAGGGCCGCCTCCCGGTTCGGCTCCATAGGGTGGTCAGCGGCTTGCGCTTCCGGCCTGGCCGCCGGTCTCTTCACGAACTCCTCCAGCTTTTCCTCCTCGAAGAGTCACCAGAGCTGTTTCAGGAGGTCGCGGCACTCACTTGTGTTGTGCCCGACGGTCTGATGGTAGTGGCAGTATTTGTTGGGGTTGATCTGTACCCCTGGCTTGTGAACCCATGGCCGCGCCTTGGGTACCATATTTTTGTCCCGGATCTGTACATAGACATACTCCGGGGTGGCCGACAATCTTTCGGCCAGCTTCACTTCGACGGAGTCGAAAGGCTTGAAAGGTTGGGAGGCACGGTAGGAAAAGCTTCTCCTGGTCGGCGTGCCGCAGGGCTTCTTCTTCTCCGCCGGCGTGCTTTCGCCTAGCCGCTGCGCCAGGATGTCGGCGTTGTAGATGATCTTCCCAGCCCGCTGCCGGAACTCCTAGTAGGATTTGGGATATTCCTTGTTCATGGATCTCCACAGTTTCGTCTTTAGGCGGAGCCCGCCTATGATACCGACGAGCTTGACCTCATCCCCGACGGGCTCGCCTTCCATGATGATTTGGTTGACCCGGTCGATGTACGCTCGGTCCGTCTCGTCCTTCCCCTGGGCTAGGTTGGCCATACGATTGGCGCAGGCAAGACATGGCGCCATTGAGGAGAAGTGTTCCAGGAACAGCTCCCCCAGCTGGTGGAACGAAACCACCTTCCCCGCGGGCAGCGAGGAGTACCACCGGTGAGCTCTGTCACCGAGGGTTAATGGAAATATCCGGCACTGGGTGGCATCCGTCGCCCCCATGGAGATCATGTTGGTGGAGTATTTACTTAGGTGGGTGACGGGATCCGTCTCCCCGTCGTACTGGCCCACCGCGGCCACGTTGAGTTTTGGTTGGGCGGGGGCCAGTAGCAGTATGTCGGCGAGTGGAGAGTTAGGCATGTGGGCAACGTGGTGTTGTCCGTCCCGCCTTTCGAACTTGGCCTCGAGGTCCGTGACCTTCTTCAAGATAGCAGCCATAGCGCTGTCGGCCGCGGGGGGAGAACGGGGACGCGGGTCGTTCCCCAGACGGTCACGGACAGATGGCCTCGGGGCCGCGTCGTTGTGACGCCTGGGAGAGCGTGCCCGTTCTCGCTCCCGGGGTCTGGAGCTGGCGTTGGATTCGCAAGGACGGGCAGTTCCTCGAGCCTGGGATCCCAGTTTCGAGAAGACCGATCCCGCAGGTCGGCGAGAAACCCGCTGTGAGTCGGCCTCCTCGTCGAGGCGCCCCTTTAGGTTCTGAGGTCGGGGGTTACTGGCGGCCCTCCTGGCCGCCTCTTGCTCCTGCCGTGGCTGGCTGGTGGCCCTGGACCGGGCTGGCTCCTTTCCGGGTCGATGAGTGCGGATAGGAGCGGCGCCGATCTCGGCCTGGCGGCGTTCGATCATTGCCCTTGCAGCCAGGAGGTCTTCTGGAGTTCTTATTGCCGACAAGAACTCGAAAGAGCCTTGGAGAGTTTCCGCCGTGGCCGGAGCCGGAGTCGCGGTCTCGCCGACATCTTCGACTTGCTGCTGGGTTCGTGTAGCTTTCGAAGTGGTCATTTTTGGAATGGAAACGGATGGGATTTTGTTCGAGGTGACTAGATGAACGAAACCGAGTGTACTTCGATATTAGTCACCCTCCTTCTAGCGCCAAAATGTTGACAGCGATTTCGTGAGGATCTCGCCGTCGGGTTTCTAGCGGGTAGGATTTATAAAGTATAATGTTTGGAAGCAATAAATGTGAGAGTAAATGAGCTCTCAAGAGTAGGTTTATAATAAATGTGATGTGTTACATTTGGGCATTAAAAGCCCTATTTATAGTGTACAAGGTGGGTTTCCCCATGTTTGGTTGGTGGGCCTGTGGGTCCCCCCTACTCCTAGCTGGAAGGTAATGAGTGGCAACAGCCCCCCCTATGAGCCAATGAAAAGACGCCACATGGAACTGTCTCCCCTGAGATGATGGGACTTAGCCCCAACTGCCCTCTTTAACCCTGTCACATCCTCTGGACTGATGGCACTAGACGTCCTCTCACAGCTGGCGTAGCCTTGGGTCGGGCAGATGGGTACACGGGTACCCGGGTGACGAGTCCGGACGCGAGCATCCTGGTGGTCCTTTCACGGGTAGGCGGGTAGAGCGCCTTCCTCGGAGCTCGTAGTTGGCCGCCCGATGCCCGGGCCTGCGGGTTTTAAGTACCTTGCCCGACGGCTCCCGGAGATCCGCGTCGGGTAGGTTCTACTTCCTTGCCCGCCTGCTTATCAAGGGGCGGATTATTCTTGCTCGAGCCGCTACAGTGAGTGGGTTCATGCCCGATATCCGATGGGTCGGGTAGCTAATATCGGGTGTAACAGCCTGCAAAATGAAGCACATTTTAAGATTAAATGTTATCATATAAGAACAATTAAGAGCAAAAAGGAAATTCTATGCCTATACAACTGGACACATTCTAACAATGTTATACATGTGCACAAACCATAGTACATAAACAATTGATAATAACCAAGAACTAAAGTCAATATCATGATTAAATCATAGTCCAATATTTTTTATATGGCATATCTTCTAAACTAAGTTGAAATGCCAAGGTAAGGTAACAAATTTAATACAGAGCAAATGTATGGAACAAGTTACTCATACCTTTTCAGTAGACGAAGGTGGACACCATCATATCCTGCAGAATATTTAAGAGAAACATTTAGAAGTAGCATTAAAACAGTCATTCCTTTCATCTGTACCACTCTGCGCCTGCGGGAGCTATAATCAATGTTTAAAGAGTACAAAAACTACATGAAATACCTCACCCGCACATCACAAGAGATACTGCATATAGCAGAGAAAAAGAGTATGTAAATTGCACTATCAAAGTTGGTTTGAATTAATGAAAGGACACATCAATCTCAATTTTACATCAAGTTCACAAGAAAGGTGTTAAACTCTCCCCTTGCACCACCTTTATTAAAATAAGTCTAGCAAAGCAAGAAATAACATACTCATACTGCAGTTCAAGCAAAGTTATAGTAAGGCTACTAGCACGGTCCAATTTTAGTAAAGCTGCATGAGGGCATTACCACCACTGTATGCATAATTTGCACCTTGATTCACATGTTTACACTGAGTTCATGTGAGACATTGTTCATCATGATAAGAAGAGGTAAAAATTCAATAAGCTACCCGTCAAGCTTCATTGAATCAATTTCTTTTCCTAAAATATATAAAGTAAATATCCAAACATATAGTAATATAACTCGCATTAATAGAACATGATTTCAATAATACCAGTTTGGGAACTCCTTAACCCTGTCTTACATCAAATTTCTATTTGCACCTTTGTTTTCCTTCACAACTGCAAGAAAAACATGTTTTCAATGTCAGGAAAAACATAAACAGAAACTCACAGTTAGCAGGAATTTATTGGGCAATATGTAGGTTTAACAAAAACTGGTTATAGTTTTAATAGAGGTATAAATTGAATCACATGGTTATTCACCTGTTTTAGCAAGCACATTGATCTGCTAAATTGTTTCACTATACAATTAGCAAAATAACTTGGCCTGTCGTATGCATCACGAATAGAACAAAAAATTAGTTATATTCATTTATCAACACTTACTAAACCCATGCCAGTAAAACTGTAACATGTTATTTGCGATTACGTGACCTAAAACTAAATCCACAATACCCTCAATAAAAATCCACTACCACAAATGCTGACACAAACAAGAAATGCAACTAGAAAAAAATGTAAGACAAGAAATACTGCATATCTGAGATCGATGGGGGTTTGACCTTTCATCTTTTGATACGGAACCAACAAAGAAGGTTTACTATCAACAACTGATTTCTTCTTAATTATTTCCATGTACATTATATGACTAAATTCTAATGGGGACTGTGAATACTATGCCAAAAGCACCATCTAAAAGGTGTAATGCTAGCTTTTAGATAATGCTAAATAATTATACTTGTTTGATTTGTATTCTGTAATGTTACATTGTTGTGTGTTAAGAATTAGCGTAGGAATGAAAAATTGAAAATTATGGATTTCGGTCAAGGGTTTAGAAACTTTCATCTACTTGTTTAATAGAATGTTCAGAGTTGTTACCTTGATTCTCATCAGAATCAGTTTCGCCATCATCTTCAAGAGCTACTGCACTTGTTCTAGCAATATCAATAACATTTTCATATCTCCTCTTGGTTCTCAATTCCTTCTCAATTCGAACAGTGGTACATTACTGAAATCTAAATTTTCTTCAGCTTCAACCTGGACTTCCTCAGGTTCCTTCTCTGATTCAGTGAAAACCGGAATGAGATTTGCAGCAACATCTCCTTCATCATTTTTCTTTCTCCTTGAGGTTTCAACATAGTTCACCCTCTTGCGAGTTCGTCCAGATGTTCTTCTCGATTGAGCTGGGCTCTTCTTCCTCTTTCCTTCTTGCTCTTAATAGAAGTAGCAATAAGAGCGGGCTCAGAAATCCTCAGACATTGAAGAATCAGTATGAGGTGATCCTTCTTTGTCCTCCTTTGGTTTTTCAACATTAGGGCCTTGTCCATCAGCATCCTTAACATCAGACACATCCTCCATAACTTGACCACCTATTTCAATATTTTTTGAAACATAATCAGTAGCATGGATTTTGGTTTGGAGTAAGGATCAATGGTGGAATTTTAGTTTTGATGGTTGAAGAAGGGTTTTCGATTTGTGGAGCGGACGAAGAGTCTTAGCTTTTAGCTATGTAGGGTGAGATATCAACCACCATAGAACCAATTGTGAGAAGAGGAACATTAGAAGCTCCTCGTAGGTTTTGGGCTATTTCTTGAGCAATCGATTCGATTTGATTGACAATAGCATCAACTAGATTATGAATGTTCAGAGGATAGACGTCGACTAGAGGTTGTGATGGAGGTGGTGTTGTGTTCGATGATGGAGCAATTGAAGCAACATTCTAGGTTTGGTTAGAGGCAATTTCTGCAAGAAGGTCGGGTTTGGATTTTTAGAAGGTGGAGAGTTCAAGGGAGAATTTGAAATGTAAGATGGTAGTTTGGGGGTTCTCTCATTTAAACTAGAGTAAAAATGCAATTGATGAAAAATCTAATGGAAAAAATTCAATTTTAACTAAAAGTGAGTACTAATATTCTCAACACATTTAAAAATTATAAGAACTTTGCTCATAAACGAACACACAAGTAATTAAACTCAGACCATATGAACTATTTATAGAAAATGAAATGAGGAAGTTATGTTACATGATTCACAAAGGAAAATTTTGGAATTAACAAGTGAGATAGACCACTCCTCCATGAAGAGATCGTGGGTTTCCCATGATTTAAAGGTCCAGAATTTTAATTAAAAATAAAAAGAAATTATGCACTAAATAAATAAAAACGAAAGTGGGTTATTACACATGTGGAAATTAAAAATGATTCCTGAAATTCGGTCAAATAATTACACTTAGAAAAATAAATAGGAACTTCACATGATGTTGCATTCAAAATTAGATCACACACTTCAACAATGGTTATAACATAAAGAAATTTCCAATGTCTCAATTTTCATTAAACAAAATTTTAGCACCTTTTGAAAAGAAGACATCGTAGTAGCAAACTCCGTGCTCCATAGTTACTCAGTGAATTAGTACATCTTGACCACACACTATCTCCGTCTCTACTTGTTGTACATTACAATTAATCATTCACCATCGACAGTTGGAAGCTGCACAGACATAGTCTCTTGTTGAAAGCCCGGGTCATAGAGGTGATTCAACACATGTCCCTTTTTCATATGTTCTTAGCTCATTTCTCTATCTATTTTGATATAATCCTTCAATTTTGATATAATCCTTCAATTTGTTAATTAAGAATTGATACATTACGATGTCACATTGGATCTACAAGAAATTATAGATGAATATATAAGTGAGAGTCAATCATGTACCTTTGATCATAATTTTGGGTTAAGTTAGAGCACCCTAACTTATATTCCTAATAACTGGTTCCATCTATGAGAAAACTTGGACGGGCTGCGGAATGGGGCTGCCTGATGGTGGACCCAGGGGTTACCACCTCACATGTGGGCCCAAGGGGAGTTGTCTCCCGAGAAGTGGGCCTTGGCATATGCGTTTCCACCCGGAGTGTGCCGTCCACTACAAAATACTGTTCAATTAGGGAGGGATTTAGGGAGGGATTTAGGGAGGGGCAGAGGATTAAAGAGAGATTTAAAGAGGGGGAGAGACCCTCGACAAATTACTCCTCGCCAGGTCATCCCTCGTCTCGCCCCTCGTCAATTAACGAGGGAAAGTGGCCCTCGTCAATTAACGAGGGGAAACCACCCTCGTCAATTAACGAGGGCAAAACCCTCGCCAAGTACAAAAGGCATCCCCTCGTCAAACCCCTCGTCAACTAACGAGGGGATTCACCCTCGTCCAGATTCGCGAGGGCCGCGCCCTCGGCTCGGGCCAATATAAATTGGCGAGCGCCTTTTCCCTCGGCAAGCTCGTGAGCCTCTCTGCCCTCGTTTCGCCCCTCGCCTATTCGCTAGGGGGATGCCCTCGTCAACTTTTAATATTAAAAAAAAAATCCGGGTCGCGCTCGCGGGGCGGGGAAGACCCAGCCCGACCCGCAAGCGACCCGCGCGCGACCCGCAAGCGCCCAGTTTCGAACCTGAGACCTCCCCCAAGCATGGGAGACTTATGGCTTTTGCCTTACCACTCGGACAAGGCTTGTTTTCGAAATAAATTCTATTGTAATAGTATATGTATTATATCTTATTTTGATTTCGTTTAATTCCTATTTTGTTTACACTTTAAATTAACTAATATTATTATAAATCATTTTATTTATAATAACACCTTCAAAATTAATTAAATTACTATTATCATTTTAAATTACATGATTTTCATATTTTGATTTCTTTGTTAAAACTTTGAATTATTCTAATAATTTCTATTATGATTACTGTTGATAGGCGAACATAAACCAATGATGGGTGAACAAAGATTAAAACCTTAAAGAGGATTATGAAGAACCAACCCCAAATCAAAGATGATTAGCAAAGAAAATCAAGTTGGGGTGCATAAATCAATCCAGAGAGTGTATGAACCGACGAACAACTCTACCGACGAATAACATACTGGCGAACAGGTTTTAAGACCCGAGACCAGATATGAACATTCTACCAAGTCATTGATGACGAGCAACATTGTTAAAAGGAGGTGCATCAATCAGCCTAAGAGGTGTATGTCAACGAACAAAGGACCAAGATCCCAAAGCCAATTTGTGTAAAACACAAAGGCGAACAACTTCTGAGCCATGCACCCAAAAGGCGAACAACTTTTATGAAAAAACCATTCTGGATATACTAAGACGACCAGGACGAACAACAATGAAGTCCGAGATAAGGCCAAAGAAGACTTTGTAACTAAGATTCAGCTTAGATAAGGTCAAACAAAGGTCAAAGGACACTTGTCAGGCATGCAGGATAGGGAGACCAAGAGTCATAGACACCTCATGCTTGCTAGTCTCTATAAATAGTTGTTCTCCAGCTTAAGAAATACAAGTTCAAATTCATAAATAATCCCAAAACACACACTAACATACTAAAACGTGCACACATACAAAATTAATACGATTCTGATTTTTGTATTTTCGATTTTATAACCCAAGTCTTCGATTTACCATTTACGGTGGTAATCAATCACACGAAATTGATTGGTGGTCTTAAACCGAACTAAAACAGTCACTAATCCACCCGATAAAATTTGATCACCAACAAATTGGCGCTAGAAGGAGGGCTCGAACCTCCGATTCAGTGTAATTAATCAAGAACTTCAAGTTAAAGACTTGAAGATTGGAAGAAAGTTTCAAGAAATATTTGAAGATTCAAATAGAAATGTTCTTGGTGTTCTTCATCACAAGAACAAAGATAAATTAATTCGGAATGCCTCAATCAAAGGAAACCCAAGCATCACGCTTGTCAAGGAGAGCATCTCCCACCCGAGCTTCGTCGGCCGACCACCAAGACCGTAATCCCCGACATGCGAACAGATCACAATATACGGCCGTAACCCATAACCTCCCACCTGAAATGGAGGCCCTGGCGAACAACCCTAACGAACTAGCCAAAACCATTGCTGCTCTCCAGGCTCTACAGAGACAACAAGATCAGAATATGCCATCACAAGTAAGGCCTAAGGACAGACCCATAGAAGTTGTTAGGGCCAGGTCAGCTAGGGGCAAACAACACGAGGTGAACAGCGCCCAAATCAAGCGGGATAAAGGCAAAGCCAAGATGGTCAAGCCAAGAGAGGGCCAAGCTGAGTCTTCTCGCGGGCGAACAATAATGTCGAGTCACGGAACAACCCGTTCCAGTGCTCAGGACAGACTTGGCCAACCCCAACATCAGGAGAAAGTTGCTCGCCAGGAAATTGAGCGTGGGCGAACAACATTTGAACAACCGCGCCCGTCAGTTCATGAGAGACTCTCCCAGTCTGCCTTCAGGCGTCTAGGGCCAAATGTGGCGAGCAACCATAAAAAGCAGCTCCAGAATTTTTCCACTCCAAGTGAGGGACTGAGACGAGCAGAAAGGTTTGTACCTTTGCTCGCCGAACAGCCTCCAAGTCAGGGGGCATCTTTGGATGAGCTATCAAGCCTGAGGAGGGCAGTGGAGAGCATGCAGGGACAGTTGGACCAGCAAAGAGGAGTGGGGACGACCAGCTTGCCATCCTCACCATTATCATCCCTCATTCTAAAAGCCCCGATTCAGAAGAAGGTCCAATTCCCAGCAAGTATCCAGTATGATGGCCTTGCTGATCCCAGGGTTCATCTAACAAAGTATTCAGATTACATGGTCTCGGTGGGAGTCAGCGATGCCACCCAATACCGAAATTTCCCATTAACTTTGGGGGACCGTGTGCACAAGTAGTTTTCGGCACTGCCACCAGCATCTATCCACTCATTCGTTCAACTGAGCCGAGAGTTCCTTTCCAATTTCTCAACGGCGGGGTCATACTTGTCCCAAAAACACCGATTGTTGGACCTAAAACAAAATGACGACGAGTCGGATCGGGCATTCATGGAAAGGTTCGACAAGGTGTTGTTAGAAGGTGAACCCGTCAGTGAGGACATAAAAATTATTGCTGTAATGGCCGGGTTGAAAAAAGGATCAAAGCTATGGAAAGAGGTATGTCTGAAGTGTCCAAGAAGTTATGCCGAATTCAGAAATCAAGCCGGCATATTCGTTTCCATGCATGAGGCTTTGCAATCAAACTTGGGGGAGAACAAAACTGATCCCAAGGAGAATAACAAGAAACCTGGTGCAACAAGCTATCGAGTCCCGAAAAACATGAAGGCATTCACTGAAGGGACGGAGCTTAAGGAAAAGTTGAATCAAGTGCTAACAGTGTCAGTCGATACTGTTTATGAAAATGTGAAGGATAAGGAGTTGCTCTCCCTTCCCCGGAAAATTCGTCAAGACACCGTCAAACTCAACCCTAACAAGTATTGTGCCTACCATCAAAGCGTGGGGCACTTTACGAGCGAGTGTAGAGATTTGCTCAAGCAGCTTAGGCGTTTATACGAGGAGGGGAAACTTTCCGACTTTGTTAAGAGACAACCCGGAAAAAGAGTCCGGGAGAACAACTCTGAGGATGAGGATGATCAACCTCAATAGAACAATAAGTCAGGACGACCAGTTCCTACCATTCCTGCTCGACCGTTGGAGGATTTATACATGATGGAACCCGCAGGCCCTACAGGAGGGTGTTCTGATGGACGACCACCAATCTCCAATCGAAAGAGAAAAGCTGAGTTACGAGCAATCGATCAAGTCCAAGAAATGGGGGTTAAACCGTCTATCATGCAAACAGCAGAATTAACCTTCACCGAAAATGACTTGGAATGAATATTAACTCCGCATAACGATTCGCTCGTAATCTGCGCAAAGATTATGGGAACACGAGTCCACAGATTGTTGGTAGACACTGGAGCCTACACCAACATCCTATTCAAAAAGACGCTCGATCATCTTGGAGATTATTCGGGCTATATCCGGGATTCAACTCACAGAATAGTAGGCTTCGGGAATGCTGTAACAGTCCCATTGGGAATAGTTACTTTAGCAGTACAACTTGTAACGGCCAACGAACCCGAGAAAAATATTACAAGAATGGTTGACTTCTTGGTTGTAGACTAGGATTCAACTTATAACGGGTTTCTTGGTCGACCCTTTTTAAATGAATTCAAAGCTGCGTGTTCCACTTATCACTATTGTTTGAAATTCCCAACAGCAAGTGGAGCAGGCACAATCAAAGGAGATCAAAGAAAAGCTCGGGAATGTCTCCTACAGTTGCAGGCCAAACATGCACTAGTATCCATGATGGAAGCCACAACTAGCTATCCTACTGATGAACCATCAATATTGGAGAACCTAATGGACATTGAGGACCACATGGATACTGACGAGCAAGTGTTGGACGAGCAGCTCATTACCACCCAGGAGGAACATCATTTTGACGAACAACAAAGGGGTGGTGACGAACAACACTCATCTAACCACTTGGAGGGCCAGGTGTTGACTAACAACAATGAATCAGGGCCAACAAACGATCTAGATCCCCGCCTGGGGGCAGAGCCAATAAGCATCGAAAATGATTTCAACTCTGAGGGACCAATACTTGATCCTCGGTGGAAAGGACAAAAACGACGAGCAACTCCAGTTGAAGAGCTGGAGGTGTTCAAAGTTAATCCTGAAAACCCGGATCTCGAATTATACATAGGATCTGAGCTCCCTGAGCCTTACAGATCCCGAATGAAAGAGTTCCTCAGCAAAAATCTAGATGTTTTTGCTTGGTCTCATGCAGACATGGTGGGGATAGATCCAAAGTATGCTTGCCACAAGCTCAATATCAATCAAGCAAGAAGGCCTGTCCATCAAAAACGAAGAAAGTATGGCCCAAATAAGTATCAGACTTTGAATGAAGAAGTAAAGAAGTTGTTAGACAACGACTTAATCCGACAAGCACTCTGTCCACAATGGGTAGCAAACCCAGTCCTTGTGAGGAAACCAAACGGGACCTGGAGGCTATGCATAGACTTTACAGATCTGAATGCAGCATGCCCGAAGGACAACTTTCCACTCCCTCACATTGACCAGTTGGTGGACAACACTGCAGGTCATGAAATGCTAACATTCATGGATGCCTTTGCCGGGTACCATCAAATTCCAATGCATCCAGACGATCAAGAGAACACAACATTTTATACGAATAAAAACTTGTTGTGTTGGAAGAGAATGCCCTCCGGCCTCATCAACGCCGGAGCAACATACCAAAGGTTGGTGAACAAGATGTTTGACGAACAAATCGGAGATACGGTAGAAGTCTATGTAGACGATATCGTAGTCAAAAGCCCCCGAAAGGAAGACCATCTTCAACATTTGACCCAGGTGTTCGAAATTCTTCGACACTACAACATGAAGCTGAATCCAAAGAAGAGCAGTTTCGGAGTTCATTCAGGAAAATTCCTGGGCCATCTTGTTAGTCAACGAGGGATAGAAGCCAATCCAATAAAAGTCAAAGCAATCGTGGATATGCAACCACCACGTTCGATAAAAGAAGTGCAAAGGCTTACGGGATGCCTAGCAGCATTGAATCGGTTCATATCCAGATCGGGGGACAAATGCCGTCCATTCTTTGAAGCCATCAAGAAAGGACAGTTCGCATGGACTAACAACTGTCAAAAGGCGTTCGAACAACTCAAAGACTACCTGGGAGATGTTAAAATCCTATCAAAACCTGTCCCAGGAGAAAAACTATATCTATACTTGGCAGCATCAGAAGTGGCAATCAGCTCCGTTCTGGTGCGAGAAGACGGCAAATTTTATCAACCGATCTACTACGTCAGCCAAGCTTTGCATGAGGCGGAGATCAAATACTCCCCAACAGAAAAACTAGCGTACGCACTTGTAATGAGTGTGAGAAAGTTACGACCATATTTCTTTGATCATCAAGTTGAAGTGCTAACAACTCTCCCACTCAGACAAATTCTCCATCGCCCCGACACAACTGGTCGTCTATTAAAGTGGTCACTAGAGATTAGCCAATTTGGGGTAACTTATGCTCCTCGAACAGCGATCAAAGGGCAAGCGTTAGCCGACTTTATTGTCGAACTAACCTTCCCACCAGATCCAACGAGAGGACTTGATCACCCCTGGTATCTTTACGTTGGCGGATCTTCAACTAACATAGCCTTGGGGGCAGGAGTGGTTCTAATCAGTCCAGACAGACAAGTATTCACCTCGGCAATCAGATTTGGTTTCATGGCAACCAACAACGAAGCTGAGTATGAAGCTCTCATTGCTGGTCTCCACCTATCTCTTGCAGTAGGTGTCAGACGATTACAAGTATTCGGCGATTCACAATTGATTGTGAACCAAGTCCGAGGTGAATACGAAGCGAAAGACGATCATATGATCGAGTACCAGAGAATTGTTGCTTACCTGATGTCCTTGTTAGAACAAGTCTTTATTGAATAAATTCCGAGGACAAGAACACCCAAGCAGATGCGTTAGCCCGACTAGCAACAAGCGAAGGACCCGCAGAGTTGGCAGACATTATAATTACAAAGATGAATGATCCATCGACAAGAAGCTATAATGTCAACCAACTTGACGAACAAGCAAGTAAAGAAGAAGACTGGAGAACAAGTATAGTCAAATACTTGAAAAGTGGGGAAAAACCAAACAACCCTTTTGAAGCTGCCAAGCTAACAAAGCAAGCCGCCAGATACACTCTGGTGGGCGAGCAGCTTTACAAAAGGGGAATATCAATCCCACTTCTCAAATGTTTGCCTAGGGGGCAAGGACGAGCAATACTCGAAGAAATACATGCCGGAGTATGCGGAAATCACACTGGGGGGCAAGCCTTGGCATACAAAACTATCAGATAAGGCTACTATTGGCCGACTTTACGCTAGGATGCAATCAAGAAAGCAAAGACTTGCCACCAATGCCAGATTTTTTCCCCAAACATTAATGCCCCGGCCCAACAGCTCGTATCAGTTTATAGCCTGTGGCCATTTGCAAGATGGGGGATGGACATTATTGGTCCATTCCCAGCAGGAGTTGGAGGTGTTCGATTTGCCGTTGTGGCAGTCGACTATTATACAAAATGGGCAGAAGCAGAAGCCATGGTAAAAATCACGCAGCAGAAAATGATCAACTTCATTTGGAAGAACATTGTCTGTCGCTTTGGGGTTCCGCAAACCATCGTAACAGACAATGGTCCACAGTTTGATGGAAAAGAGTTGAGAGATTTCTGTATAAAGTGGGGAATAAAAAAACATTACTCTACGCCCTATCATCCCCAGTCAAATGGACAAGTCGAAGCCGTGAACAAGATAATCAAGCATACATTAAAAGTACGGCTAGCGGAGAGCAAAAGCAGTTGGTCTGAAGAACTCCCGGAAGTCCTGTGGGCATATAGAGTTTCTCCCAGGTCAAACACTAGAGAAACGCCTTTTGCAATGGCTTTCGGAACAGAAGCTGTAATACCAATCGAGCTAAAGACCAACACATTCAGGACGACCAACTTTGATGAGCAGGCGAACAACTCTGCTCTAGCTACGGAAATGGATTTGCTCGAAGAAAAAAGACTGAATGCCGAGCTAAAAAATGCTACCTATAAGCAGCGAGCAGAACACTATTATAATTCCCATGTTAAAATCAGGGAATTCAGAGTTGGAGATATGGTTCTAAGAAAGTTGCTCGCCCAACCTCCAGGTGTATTGGGACCAACTTGGGAGGGCCCATATCGTATAACGGAAAAATTCGTTAATGGTGTATACGATATCGAAGATATGGAAGGCAAGCCGGCCCAATACTCCTGGAATGCTGTACATCTGAAGAAGTACTATCAATGAGACGAACAAGTCCTTGATTGGGCGAACAAATGTCTTGGGGGGCAAGTGAACCAAGTAAGGCAGACCAAAAACTTGTCTAATTTTTTAAAAATTTTGCTAAGTATAAATTGTAAAGTTGTTCGGCACATTGTATAGTCTAGTGCTACTTTATCCTTTTTTAATTTTAGACAGAGTTTTGCTCGGCAAAAATATTATAAGCGAGCATGTTTTTAGTTAGTGTTCAAAGTTGTTCGTCAGGTTGTATATGTTAGTAACGAGCAGTCTTACAACACTTGTAAATTTTTCATTATGTATACATAGTTGTTCGTCAAAAGAAAAGTCCAAAAGCTCGAGGTACAAGTCCATTCAGAGGACCAAAGCCAATTAAAGGTTGTTCGTCTTTTAAGATGAGCAGAACCTAAGGCTAAACCCAGATTCCATTAAGGCAAAGTTCAATTCGAACAAAAGCCCAACATTATATGTTATAATTGCAAAATCATTGACAAAAATGTAAAGGCAATTAACATTTATAAGAAAATGAGCGAACAAAAGAAAGACACTTCATTAAAATAAAGGCTTTGAAGCCTAAAAAAATAGTACAGCTTGGAAAAGCCATTACAAAAGTACTACAAAAGGAACGAACAACTATTACAAAGAAAGGAAAAAAGGCTAAGTCCTAAGCCTATTGCTGCTCGGCGGGAGGAGGATCTTGAGTTTGATCGGCAAGAGTAGGACTTTGAGCCTGGTCGGCCGGTGGGTCGATGATCATGTCCCTTGCCATATCTTCAGCAACTTTTTGCTCCCTCTCGGCTTGCTCGTCCGTAGCGGCCGACTCCTCCTCCTGCTCGCCCTCATCAACCATAGGTGGAGGGCGAGTAATGATGATGCTGGGGTCAAGACAGTCAATTTTGACCCCCAGCTCGGCAATATCCCCCAATTGCATCTCAATGTTGTTCGGCGGGGGACAGTGCTCCAAAAATTCGGACAAGTCCTTGCCCATCTCCTCCACCATATCTTTAAAATCGTACGCATCAGCCATGCAAATGCAATCGGCGTAGGCGCAGATATATCCTAAGTTTGAGACGGGGGCAGACCGGGCCTGGAGCTCGGCCTCAAGCTGATCGCGAGAAAAAGTGCTGGCCTCCACCTCCCTAAGGCGAGCAACTTCTGCTTCGAGCTCCACGATTCTTTGCTCGGCCGCGGACAACTTTTTCCCTTCTTCACCAAGCAAAACATCTTTGCCCTTCAGTTCGGCAGATAAGCCTTGCATTTCTTCAAGGTACTTTTTCTCGTTGTTAACGTAGATGGTGAGCTGGTTGTTGAGCCGAGCAATCTGGCCATTTAAGTTGTTCGCCATCGAGTCTTTTTCCTCGGAGATTTGGCAAACAGTGGCAGCATGTTGGCGGGCAGCTTCTTCCAGCTCCACCACTTGAGCCATTCCCCTTTGAGCAGATACAAGGGAGTTGGCAGCCTGCACCATTGATAAATGGAAGTTATCAATGGGCCCTTGGGCAAGAACGGTCTTGTTCAATGGCCTTGACCAGGCGCGAGCAACTATCTCAGTTGCCCGACGAACATGATCATCCGGGATGTCACGAATGTTCGCCGGGGTCTTCGAGCACGCGTATTGATGGAGCATATCTGCTCGCCCTGGATGGTCACTAGCCCGGTACCTGCGAACAAGAAAGTTTTGAGACTTAGTGAATTTTTAACTTATTTAGTTCTTGGAAGAGTTCAAAGAAGAATTCTTACTCGGCGAATTTGGCTCCATCCCACCCAAGATAGGTTATGTCCTCGGGCCCGCGAGGAGGATTATGCCTATCTTTGCTCGATTTTCCTCCTCTCTCATCGGTTGTAGGAGGGCGAGCAACTTCGGTTGAAGGCAGGCGACCAGATCCTCCCACCTTGGATTTCCCTTTGTCAGTGGTGGGGGGCGGCTGGGAGACGTATGTGCCATCACCTTTCTTCAGTCTTTTGAGACCTTGAGGAGAGGAAGCAAGGATCGGGGTAGGTGATGTGCTCGGCAGAAGAGTTGTCCGTTGGGTTTGCTCGGCGGCGGAGGCTTTGTTTGTCATCGCCAACACCTTGGAAGGCGGATCACCTTTCTTTCTTCGTCCTTTGGGTGGCGCCATTTCGAATACCCTCTGTTCTAGGAGAGCAAAACTGGGAGGGACAGCGACTGTAACTTGCTCGGCTAAAAAAAAAAAAAAAAGAGGAAAAGAGTTAAGAGAGCAAGATTTGATACCAAAGGACGAACAAATTAATGAACGAAGAGTTGGAAATTTCTTGTACCTGGGGGCACCTCAGCTCGAGCCTCTAAGTGATGAGGATAGGAGAACAAGCGAGCAACTCTCTGACGCTTCTCCTCGCTCAGGTACTGGATGGTCCTATCCGCTCTATTGCGCAAGCCGACCAAACAGGAAGTGAACAGGAACTCCGCACCAACTTCCTCCTCTTCTGAGTTCCACTTGGGCAATCGAGGGCCTGCGAACAAACAAGAAAAGTTAAATTAGAACAATATAGTTCAAAAGCAAACAAAGATGAGCTTACGCTTAATTATTCCATAGGAAGCAGGAGAATTAATTCGCCCAATGCCACCGTATGGACCGGAAGATGCTCGCCAGTCACCCCCTATGAAGAAGAAGAAGAAGTGCTCTTTCCAGTCCCTAATCTTGTTTGGTACCCCTTCTACCATCTTGAGTCCGGTCCTGGCCTTGAGGTAGTAGTAGCCCTCTTCACCTATGGGACACTTGGTGATTGTCATGAGATAGTTGATTTCCTCCGCAGTAAGGCGATCAACATATCTCTCTAGGGCGAACAAACACATGGCGCCAAGCAAATTCATCCACCCAATTGGTGTGATCTGTGTAATGGCAAGATTGGTCGCCTCGAGGAAGCGACCAACAACTGGGGGCAGCGGCAGCTTCAGACCAGCCATCAAAGTATGAATGTTGATATCCGTGCATCCAGGGGGTGGGGGATCAGCTCTCTCCTTTCTCTTGGGAGCCCACATATGAATATCATACGGGATCTTGTAAGTCTCTCGAATCGAATCAAGATCCTCCTCGAGGACAACACTCTTGATTTTGCTCGCCTGGAAGTCATTTCTAATCTAGTCCATTACTTGTCTCTGAGGGCGAGCAAAATTGTTCGCATGTTCCTCAGTATATGCTCGCCAATCAAAAGGACGACCAACTCCGACTGGAATCTTGTTTTCCAGCATCTTTGGAGATGGAAAGTTTATCCCCTCCAAGAATTCACGAGTCAACTCGTCAAATTCGGGATCCTCTTCCGATTCGGTACTGGACGAAAAGCCCTCGTCGGAATCCCTGTTCGCAACGATCACCACCTCCCTCCCTGACGGGCGAGCACCAGTATCATCCACCGATCGAACAACCGAGTCCACGTGGGGGTCCGATACCGAAGAAATTTCAAAGGGGTTCTGATCGACGGGAGCCACGATTGGGAAAAGAGGATCAAGGGTTTCCTCAGATTTGTTGCTCGAATGGGAGGACATTAGTTTGAGAATAAAGATTGTAAGTTTTAGAAATAGATTTGTGATCTCCGGTGAAAGTTTTGAGCAGACGACGGCGGTGCAAATTCCCCCCACGGCGGCGAAGGCGTGAATATGAAAAAGAAAGAGAGAAAGAGGAAAAGAAATGAGAAAATGACTACCTTGTTTTGAAATTGGAGGCCAAACACTAAAGAAACGTTTCCGGAAAAGCTTGAAGACGCCGGAAATGGAGGAAATCGCCGGAGCACTGTAGCAAGAAATGAAGAAGTGGGAAAATTTTCATTTCCCCTTCTTATTTATACCCCAGGCAAAAACGGGGTATATCTCGTAATTTCCAACAAAATGTGGGCTTAATTGAAGAAAAATGGGGTTAATTCCGAGCAAGGTTGAAAATCGAAGGGCCTATTTGCAAATATAGGGGCGCGTGGCCTCGGGACTGCTTGCGCGTGGGCGGCGCGCAATCATGCCGCCCACGTCATCCTCGTACATCCCCCAGACTTGGGAAGACGAAACGATGAACCCAAAGTTGATCGCCTAATTCAATGATGATCGTCCAAATCCTCACCAGTATATTATCCTAACTACATTTACTCGCCACAAAGTTGCTCGTCTGGGGTAACATGTAGTCAGGATAGGGGGCAATTGTTGATAGGCGAACATAAACCAATGATGGGCGAACAAAGATTAAAACCTTAAAGAGGATTATGAAGAACCAACCCCAAATCAAAGATGATTAGCAAAGGAAATCAAGTTGAGAATCAATCCAGAGAGTGTATGAACCGACGAACAACATACTGGCGAACAGGTTTTAAGACCCGAGACCAGATATGAACATTCTGCCAAGTCATTGATGACGAGCAACATTGTTAAAAGGAGGTGCATCAATCAGCCTAAGAGGTGTATGTCAACGAACAAAGGACCAAGATCCCAAAGCCAATTTGTGTAAAACACAAAGGCGAACAACTTCTGAGCCATGCACCCAAAAGGCGAACAACTATTATGAAAAAAACCATTCTGGATATACTAAGCCGACCTGGACGAACAACAATGAAGTCCGAGATAAGGCCAAAGAAGACTTTGTAACTAAGATTCAGCTTAGATAAGGTCAAACAAAGGTCAAAGGACACTTGTCAGGCATGCAGGATAGGGAGACCAAGAGTCATAGACACCTCATGCTTGCTAGTCTCTATAAATAGTTGTTCTCCAGCTTAAGAAATACAAGTTCAAATTCATAAATAATCCCAAAACACACACTAACACACTAAAACATGCACACATACGAAATTAATACGATTCAGATTTTCGTATTTTTGATTTTATAACCCAAGTCTTCGATTTACCATTTACGGTGGTAATCAATCACACGAAATTGATTGGTGGTCTTAAACCGAACTAAAACAGTCACTAATCCACCCGATAAAATTTGATCACCAACAATTACACTTTTAATTAATTATTATATATCATTACAACTTGAAAATGAATTTTATTTATTCTCACATATAAAATGAAATTAACACTTGCAAAATTAATTATATTTTCACTTATCTATATAATCTTTTTAAACACGATATATAAAAAATTAACCTAAATAATTCATTAAAATCTTACTAAACACGATATATAGCTCCGAATTTCACACAAACATTAATAAAAATTAAGATCTCAAGCATAATAAAGAAGATGCACAATAATTCATACTCCAAATATACTCTCAAACATTCATGAAAATAGTTAATAATTTTTCAAAAGTTTCAACTTCAACATGATCAAGATCTCGGTCCTTTGCCACGGCTCGAACTCGGTTCTCGGGTTGGGGGTTGGGGATAACCACCGGATGGAGGCGGGGGTGGTGGGGATAACCCGGATCCCTGTTGTGATGCCCGCAACCACTCGGTAAACTGGTTTTGGAAGTTCTGGGTCATCTCCTCACGCATTTGTCGTTGTCTCTCTTCCACTTGCTCCAACAATCGTCGATTCTCCTCAGCCAACTCTTTGCGCGTTCTCTCACGCTCCTCAGCGAGTAGTCGGTCCACATCAATTTGACTGTAGGCTCCAATATGAGTCCCAGCTGATGTCCCGCCTGGGCCGGAGACTATGCGTCTGGACTTTCCCAATTGTCCGAGCCCACGAACTTTACTGTGCTTTTTCCCCACAGTCTTGACGTACATCTGAGATAACTCTGGAAGGCTAGGTTCATGAGGTTGCTCGTCAGAGTCAGAGGTAGGGTGCAGTTGGGAGACTCTCGCTTGTACATCAGCCTACACATTTTTTTAGAGAGTTATTTTTCTAGATATCTAAATATTCATAGTATTTTAAATTAAAATGTAACAAGAATACTTACCAATGTATCAGATATAAGACCGTATGTATACTGTCCTGGACCACGGTAGTGGAAGTGCTCCACAATTTCCCAATCTGTGGCGGGGCGTCCCTTCTTCCTCTCCTAAAATTTAAAACATGATGATTAAGACTTAAAATATGTATACATATTATAAAAATTAAAATAGTGTGTATCAACAAATGACTTACAATATCCAGGGAAACCTCGACGGCACCACGAGATCCACCTTTATGGGTGGAGATGCCAGTACTCGGGCCACCAGGCTCAGATAGTCGGTTCCTTCTGCATTGTGCGGATTTGGCTTTCACGTCATCTCTGTCCCAGTACGCGAGCAAGGCCTTCCATACTTTTGCATCCCACTTTGACTTCCTCCTCTCCAACTCCCATTTGTTTTTCACGGAGTTCAACAGATCGACATATCTTTCTGCAGCCCTTTTCAGGAACAAGTGACGCACATACTGTGTGGAAGTAACAGTAGGATCCCACCTAGCTTCTTTCTGATAAACAAAGATGTTATTATGTCATACAATAATATAATTATAAATCAAATGAATATATACCTGAAACGTCTCCCAGTACTCATGCAGCCTTTCTTCGGATATCATTCTGAAGGTGAAGGCGCCCAACTCCATATGTGCATACATGATACGTCGGATCAGCTTGGAGACAGCATTCGAAGGCATCAAGCTGTAAAACAAGATTGTAATACATAATTAATATTCACAAATATATCTTCCTCAAAATTTATGAAAATAGTAAGTAACATACGTATCGTAGGCAATATACATATCTAGTCGCTGCCCGACCATTTGTGAATCCGACTGTTCTTCAGAACCCGAGTCGGTATGCTCAACTTCCTCGTCATCAGTCGTGGGGATCAACGGAATTTGCAATAGTATGTGTGGTATAGGCACAGTGTTCCGTGCCCCAGTAGACCGGTCTCGACCCCCGCGACCTGTACTCTGTCGTCGTCCCCCGCTAGAGCTACGATCGGATCCGCTCATCTGTAAAATTTTAAACATAATGTATTAATTATCACATAAAAGCGTAAACATAACATTAAATACTTTCTAACATCGGGATAGCAATTAATATAATAACATCGGGATATCAATTAATTTCTAACATCGGGATATCAATTAATCTTCATCTGAGTATGAATTATGTTCATCATCATCATCATCATCGTCTTCCTCCTCCTCATGTTCTTCGACTTCTTCTTCTTCATCTTCTTGATCTTCAACATCATCATTCTCAATTTGAACTAGTGCACCACTATCATCTGCCAACACGATAGGATCAGTGTCTGTGAATCAATCTCATCGTCTTGGAACGGGGGTAGTCGCTCTTGTTCATTCCTTTTATCAATTTCCACTAAGGATCTGGGTTTGACTTTGCAAACAGCAAGCCATTCATGATTTTGCACCCCCGGCCGGTATTCGCAATAGTAAACTTGAGTGGCTTGGCTTGCCAATACAAAAGGATCATAACGGCCATATACTCTTCTCCGATTAACGTCCACAAATTTGTAGTTAGGATGTATTCTTGTTCCATTTGGCACAGTAGGATCATACCACTCGCACCTGAACAGAACTACTTTTTTCTCAAGTCGTCCAGAGTATTCCAACTGTAAAACTTCTTCAAGGATCCCATAGAAATCATTCTCATCTGAATCATAGTTTGTCCCCTTGATACAAACTCCACTGTTCACAGTCGATTTTGAATCACCATAAGTGCGTGTGTGAAATTTGTATCCATTCACGTAATACCCAGGATATGTGATAACACAATTCACAAGACCGCTGGAGAGATCACGTATCCACCGGTTCTGAATATTGTTTACCTTAACCTATAGTTGACACAATATTTAATCCTGAGTATATATATATATATATATATATATATATATATTATTTATATAATTTGATCAACTTGACTTACAACTTGTTCAAACCATGACGCAAACTGATGTTGGAGTTTATCATCTTGTTCAGCCCTCGAGAGATTCGGTTGAACACTTTGAAGTTGATGCATAAACATACTACAAGAGGGAAGATATACAATATTATCATTATATAATAATGTTTAGGGTTTAATTATAGGGGGAAGATGTTGAATATGAACTTACTCAACATATGGTTGCACCTCGTTACAATTCAGTAACACGTAGGTGTGAGCTGTGTTTTTCTATTCGTCTACAATATATCTTGTATTCTTCCGTCCAAGTGGTCGTCCAGGAGGTATAAAAATTGACGGAGTACCGGGTTGGGGTTCTTCGGCGCCACGACCATCGTAATTATGAGGTACATTATGACGTCTCGTAAGAACATGACTCTCAAAGTAGTGGGAACATAAAATTGATGCTTATTTTGTTAAATATGCATTTGCGATCGAAGCTTCAACATGAGTCTTGTTACCCACACTGAGTTTTAAATTGTGAAGATACCTAACCAGAGACACCAATAGTGAGTATAATAACCGGTAATTGTTCAAATATTTGAAAGTTGTAGATTACCTCTCAAATGGGTACATCCATCTGTATTGTACAGGACCAGCCACTCGTGCTTCATATGCAAGGTGTACAGGTAGATGCTCCATCGAATTAAAGAAGCTGGGTGGAAATATACGTTCCAACTTGCACAAGATCAGTGGAATATCTACTTCCAACCGAGTCATGTTCTCAACTGTAATCGTCGTAGAAGTCAACTCCTTAAAGAATAAACAAACTTCAGTGATAGCTTTCCACACATTCTGTGGAAGAATTTCACGGAAAGTAATCGGGAGTAGTCTCTGCATGAACACGTGACAATCATGACTCTTCAACCCAAACATTTTCAATTTTGTCCAGTCAATAGTTCGAGACAGGTGGGATACATAGTTATCAGGAAATTTCAGCTCATCTACCCATTTGCACACAACATCCTTTTGTCTCTTATCAAGTGAATAACAAGCTTTGGGGTACTTTCCTGTACGTGGACATTTCGCAAGTGATGGACGACGATAATATTCATTAAGTTCATCCCTGGACTTAGTCGTGTCCTTTGTTTTTCCTTCCACATTCATTACAGTGTAGAACAAATTATCAAAGAAGTTTTTCTCAATGTGCATCACGTCCAAATTATGACGGATCAACAAGGTACTCCAATATGGAAAATCCCAGAAAATACTTTTCTTCTTCCATCCAGTTTCCAATCTCTTGTTGTGGGCCTCGGCACCATCTTCTGTCACCCAATTGATTTCATTTAGGAGTGATTCACCTGATCGGATGGGTGGTGGTGGGTCATCCACTATCACATTCTTTCTGAATGCAGTCTTATTTCTCCGATACGGATGGTGTCTATGTAAGAATTTATGATGGTTGTCGAACCACGACTGTTTACGACTGAGCCTCAGAGTGAAAGCATTGGTGTATTCTCCATAGTAGGGACAAGCTGTCCATCCAGCAGTGCTCCATCCAGACAACATTGAGTAAGTTGGAAAGTCACTGATGGTCCAAATTAGTGCAACTCGCATCAGAAAATTTTGCTTCGTAGCAACATCATACGTTTCCACCCCAATTTCCCATAAATACATCAAATCACGGATCAACGGTTGTAGAAAAATATCCAATTTATCCTTAGGATTTTTAGGACCAGACACTAGTACCGTAAGAAACATGAATTGATCTTTCAAACACAACCATGGAGGTAGATTGTACGGTGTCACTATCACTGGCCATGAAGAATATTATTTCCCAGACTGTCCGAATGGTTGAAAACCATCGGTGCTTAGGCCCAACCTTATGTTCCGAATCTCGGAAGCAAATTCAGGATACGAATTATCCAGGTGTTTCCAAGCCAATGAGTCTGCAGGGTGACGCATAACACCAGAATCATCGTTAGAGCAACTTGCATGCCACGTCATATCTTTTGCAGTAGCATTGGACAGATACAATCTTTGCAATCGAGGAATGATAGGAAAGTAGAACATCTCCTTGTAAGGCTTTTTCTTTTTCCATTGACCATCAACACCACGCTTACGGGGTTTAAATCGTGGATGACCACAAACCTTACAATGTTCAAGTTCACTATCATTACCCCAATATATCATGTAATTCTGTGCACAACAATCAATCCTCTCTACTGGAAGACCCATCCCACTCATTAATTGTTTGCTATCAGAAAATTCCCTGGGCACTAGATTTTCCGGAGGAACAATTTCCCGAATCAAGTCAACAACTTGATTAAAACCCCTCTCAGACAGTTTATTTTCAGTTTTAATGTTCAACAATCAGGCGTTGAATGACAATTGTGAGTGTGTTTCGCAACCAGGATACAAATCCTGATTTGCTGCACGAAGCATGTCATAGAATTGAGCAGTATGCTCATTTGGGGGCTCCTCATTAACGGGTTCATCTTCCACATTTCCAAAATGAAGGTTAGGACCAGTTAGGTCTGTGATCATGTCATGGTACGAGGTAGACCCTGTAGTACCATCTACTCTGTACGAAGTCGATGCCGACTGATCATAGTTTTGGTATGGTAGATGACCCCAATTTTGTTCACCGTGTAAAACCCAATTGTGATAATTGGGCATAAACCCATTTATATACAAATGTGTTTTCACGTCAATTGGTGCTCTAAACCTTTGGTTCCTACATCTGGATTTCGAGCAGGGACACCTAATTTCTCCTTCACTCATCCAATCAGGATTGCTAGTAGCGAATTGTATAAATGATTCAAGACCACTAAGAAAATCGAGAGCTATCATTCCATTAATTGTTCTTCGACCATACAACCAAGTACGACTTGAATAACTCATATTATAATCTGTTTCAAATTAAAGAATATTCAAAATTTAATAAAAATTCATGATCAATTGTATTTATCCGAGTGTTAAATAATTGGGTTAATTGCAAAAAAAATCACGAACTTTATAATATTTATCAATTACAACATGAACTTTTAAAGTTTGCAATTCGATACACGAATTAATTTATTATCGCAATTCGATACATGGTGTAAATTTTTGGGATATTCTACATATGATGTAAATTTTTCAGCAATACTAACACTACGTGATAGCCTAAGTCACCACCGAAAATACGTCACACGCTACATCAAATATCAAATCTTGAAGAAAAAAACATTTTTTAAAAATTTTAATTTTTTTTTAATAAAATATTGTTCAAACACGGTGTAATAAGAGTGAAGATAGTAAAAAAAAATTATTTCATAGTATCCGTACAAGTTTGTATGATATGAGACATTTTTTTCTACATAAACTAGACAACACCAAATTTTATAATCAATTATTAAACGTATTTGAGCAATATTTTATATAAAAGAACTTTTTGAAATATTAAAAAAAAAATTTTTTTTGCAGATTTGGCATCTCACGTGGTGTGTGAAGTATTTTTGGTGTCAGCTCTGGCTGCCATGTGAACGTACATATCTCCAGAAATTTACACCATGTATCGAACTGCAGTAATAAATTAGTTCATGCATCGAATTGCAAACTTTAAAAGTTCATGTTGTAATTGATAAAAACTACAAAGTTTATGATTTTTTTTGCAATTATCCCTAAATAATTAGCTCATCTAAAATTTTCGGCAGAGTTTCGTTTATTTTTATCGTATTCTCCAGTTATAACTAAGATCCTATATA
Organism: Ballota nigra; assembly: GCA_947034835.1. NCBI lineage: Eukaryota > Viridiplantae > Streptophyta > Magnoliopsida > Lamiales > Lamiaceae > Ballota > Ballota nigra. The sequence continues at coordinate 46,122,699 of OX344724.1, read as the reverse complement.
GTGCATCCATTTCCGACTTAATTAAAATTAATCAAGTCGGAACACACATTCTACAGCTAACAAACAACCAACAATATATTCATCAACCCCCTCCACTCCAACATAATTAAATATAAACTTAATTTGAACAAAAATAACTAATTAAATAATATATTCATCAAACTAATAATAATGAAAATTAATGTAAATAATCGAACATCAATATTTATCACATGAATATATATATACTTAAATATATATCATACAAATTAATTTAATTAAATACAACAAATATATATTAGCTATTAATTATAATAACATGAATACATTATCAAATTAATTAATTACCCACTAATTACAAATAACAAGCTAAAAACTACATAATTAGCAACTAATTAACACCTATACATGCATATATACATACATATATACATACTATAAACATATATATACATGAAATTAATTTACATTTTACAAAGTATTTAACGGATTAAAACGAAAAATGTTACCGTAGAAATGTTCACGAGGACGAGTAGGCCAAAACCCGACCGGTGGAGGACACTTTCCGGCGACGGCGGCAGGTAGTGGCGGCGCGGCTAGAGGAGGGGGGGGGGGGGGGGGGGAGGGCTTCTGCTGAAAAAGGGGAAGAATGGGTATTTATATCCAATTTTTACCGAGGGGGTTAAAGAGGGCAACAACCCTCGGTAAAATCATTAATTTTCACATGGGCGAGGGGCACCGCCTCGGCTCGCAGCCGCGTATAAGTGGGCGAGGGCACGAGCCCTCGGCTCGCAGCAGCGCCATAATGGGCGAGGGGCTAGGCGCTCGTTAATGCGCGAGGGGGCCCACCCTCGTTAATGCGCGAGGGACCCGCGCTCAGCAGCCGATTTTCAAAATTTGGCGAGGGGCCCGCGCTCGTTAATTAACGAGGGGGCCCCTTCCCTCGCCTTTGCCCTCGTCCATCCTATTTTTTTCCCCTCGCCTCGGCCCTCTTTAAGGACGAGGGCAACCATTGCCCTCTTTAACTCCCCTCGCCATTTCTGCCTTTTTTTGTAGTGGTCCATGGATGTAGTCGATTGTTACAATCCCATATCGGATCCACAAAAAATTATGGATGAATATATATATATATATATATATATATATATATATATATATATGGGAGTCAATCATGAACCTTTTACCATATATAGTTTTGGGTTAAGTTAGGGTTCCCTAAATTATATTCCTTTTTTTTTTTTGTAATCGGTATCCGACTCATTGACCGACTAATTTAGGGGACCCATAACCCACTGTCCACTAGCGGGGGGTCTCATTTCATGTCAGAGCTTGACTCTGTACTGTTAATTCACTACAAGAAAATTGATTTCCATCTCAAAAATTGATCGTACCTAGTGGATTTCGAACCTAAGACCTATACAGTATCATACTCTTAAATCTCAATCTGTCACCACTAGGCCAACTCCTGGGGGTCCCCTAACTTATATTCCTAATACTTTTCTTCCTAAATTCTTATTTTACCTATAATATCGCAAAATATATTTCTTCGTTCAATTATAATTATCCAATAATTGAGTGAAAAAAAAATCAGGTAATCATATATAATGCTATAAAATAATACTCCCTTCATCCCGGAGGAATTTGCACACTTTATTGGACACACTTTTTGAGAAAAAAATCACATTTTGAATAAAATATTAACATATAAGTAAATATATGTATATTTTGTGAGTGTACACACAAATCAATATTTTCTTTTATGGAGTCTGTATGTTTTTTTTGGAACGGATAAAAAAAGAATATATACAAGTTCCTCCGGAACGGAGAGAGTATCAATTACAAGTAAATGTTAACATCAATCACGTGTCAACCACCTCAAGTATCTCTTATTTTCAGTCCTTTATCCACTAATCATCATTCGTGTTATTTCTATACGATGGATTGAATTTAATTTGATTATTTCATGTAAGAACGCATTACAGGAGGGTGTGATGTGTTTGGAATTTTGAGATTCGTTTCCCACTTATTTCATAGGAAACGGGTTCAGATGAGAAACTATTTTGAGATTAGCAGCAAATTTGATGGGTCCGCGTAGCTACCTAAGTGCGCCAGTGCCTACTCTACAAAGGTTTTTTAATCTCAGAAGAACCTTTTTTCATGGTATAATTGTGACAAGAATTATTAAGCAACTAGATGTAAATCCCGCTAATTTCGCGGACTTTAAAAAAGTATGTATATACAATAAAAAAATTAAATTTAAACATATTTTTAATATTTTTTATAAATTAAAGCATTATAATACGCGCCATTCTTAAAGTGAAACATAATTTAGATATGCAAAGAAGTGAAAAAAAATATTTAATACTTGAAAATTCTATAAAATATTGATAAATCTACAAATTTAATTTTCAAACCAAATAATTACACTTCTAATTACAATTTTTTTTAGACTTAATTGCAAATAAAATCACTATTTTTTCGCAAATTGCAATATAAGCTAAACTTTTGAATTTTGACAAAAAAAATCACCACTTTTATATTTGGTTGCAATTAAAACTTCGGGCAATTTTGTCCTTGTCCCAAAGCTAACGTGTACAAATATATATAAAATCATCATCTCAGTATGTATCCACATCTTTAATTATTTATAAAAATAATAAATAAAACTTAAATTACAAATAAATATTATAAAACTATAAATATATTTAAAATAAATATAAATATTAAAATGATTAGTCATATTTAAAAAATAATTAATTATATTTACAAAATTCAAGAGTTTATAATATATTTAAAATTAAAAAATTTAACCAATTTAAAATATCATAAAAAAATAAAAAACTAAACACTTTCTTAATTAAATAATAAAAAAAACTTCCTTCTTCAATTACCAAATCCAAAATCCCCCAAAAGCCATTCTGCAATTACCAAATCCAACCCTAAAATCATTGTTCATCCTCATTTCTTATCTTCACCATCCGACCGCGTCGCTCCACCTTTCCAATGCCGACACAACATCATCAGACATAGATTAATTATTTTCTCTTGAACAATTACAATTTCAATCTACACAGAAACCGAATAAATTTTTCTCCATATTATTTTTAAGATTGATATTTTCAGTATTGCATATCTCTGATCTTTACCCAGAACCAGTATCTTGAACTCGAGTTTTGCAAGGAACGGGTGGGGACTGGAGATGGGCATGGGGAACACTATTTACAGAATTATCGGATATACCGTATGTCCGGGGATAAAGATCTGGAAGTGATTGGGGGTGGGTTAATTTGATTTATTTTCTTCAATTAATTATAAGATATTCTAATTGGAGTTGAGATATTTTGAACGTGTATTGTAGACTTGAATTAGGACATTTTGATTTTTTTAATTGGAATTTAATTTTAAAAATTATTTCAAACGTCTTCGAATTATTCTTTTTAAAAAATATTAATAAATTTTTAAAGTTTCAAAACACAAATAAGCATTTTAATTTTAAGAAATATTTTTAATTCTTTTATGTTTAAACTTATTTATAATATAATTTTTTTTTAATTTTTTTTAAATATTTAATGATGTGAATGTTTACTAAGATGACGATTGTGTATTTATTTGTACACATTAATTTTCGGGCAAAGGACCAACTGCTCGAAGTTTAAATTGCAAACAAATATGAAAGTGATGATTTTTTTTTTTTTTTTTGCCAAACTTCAAAAGTTTAGCTTATATTGCAATTTGTGAAAAATAGAGATTTTATTTGCAATTAAGACTTTTTTTTAAACTTCTTTGTAAACAACGTTTCTTGTATAAAAGTATGTATAGAGTGAAATTGGTTCATACATGAATCAATTAAAGGTAGTAGTTGTTTTCACTTAAGAAGTATTACTTGTTTTCACTGAAGGGTATGAGTTGTTTATACTGAAAAATATTAATTTGTTTTCACTAAACAACTTATAATATTTAGTGAAAACAACTACTCCCTCCGTCCCGCTATTAACTTCTAATTTTGTCATTTTTTTCTGTTCCACTATTAACTTCTCATACATTTTTTGGAAATCAACTAATAATATTATATTCATCCACTTTATTCATATCCACTAATTTAAACACAATACACTTTATTTTTTTCTCTCTCCATCACATCACATGTATTATATCTAAATTTAATTATTTTTCTTAAATGTTGTGCCCAAAATTAATGAGAAGATAATACTGGGACGGAGGGAGTAATATTCTTTAGTAAAAATAACTAATATCCTTCAATGGTTCATGTATTAACCATTTTCACTTTATACTTTGTCTTAATTTTTTATGAATCTAATCTACATCACAATAACATTTATCAATTTAATGTATTTAAGAAAATTGAATTGCTAATTTTATAAATAAAATGTAAACAAATAGTAAATTTTGAATTCCTGCCCCCAATTTAATATACGAATTAGCATTATCTGAATTATAAATTAAAGAAAAATTCTAGCATGCACTTGGATTTTAAGCTCAATTTTAACTTTAATTTTGATTTTTTCAGAACACACACAAACACACCGAACTATGTATTTTTTTTTTTTGTAATTGAGGTATTACTGATTACTTCTTGGGGTATCACTAATTAACTCTTCGGGTATTGCCAATTTTAGCTTGAAATATTTTTTTCAAAATTTAAGTGCATACTATGCACTTAAGTGCACACTAGAACTACTCTAAATTAAATGGTATATAATGTTGTAAATCTAGAAGATTTGATATGCCAAATCCAGAAGATTTAATGTGGACATTACTTATGGGCCCAGTAGCCTTATAGACTTTAGGGTTTTGATATTATATATATATATATATATATATATATATATATATATATATATATATATCCCTCTACTCAATATTGTAACACACATATGTACATATACATAAATATAGTGGAAAATTTTTGGCTTGGTACGCCCCCAAATGTAGTCATTCATGACGATCTAAGTAAACAAATCGGTGTTTCTATTTGCGCTCTTTATTTTACCACACATTATCAGCACGAGTGCTCTATATAAAAATTGCGTGTAAGTTTCTTTTTTCCTCGTTGTTATCTTTATATCTCTGGATACTGAATTATTCATTTGTGTGCATTGATTACTAATCATGTCGAAAGCACACACAATATATCTACATAAAAAATTTGCGGGAAATTAAGATTTCCTGGAGCGGAGTCAATGTCAATCAATTTGGATAGAAATAAAAATAAAATTACGTGTATTATGCGTTCATACACTAGCCAACATGGAATATTTATGTACAAATTGGTTACAAGATTGTGTGATAAATTATTTTTTGAACGGAGTGATAAATTATGTAATAAACTGTTTAATCCTTCGTTAATGCATCAAAACGCGAAGGCATGGTGTATACCACACATTCAAGATATAATCAATTAAGGTGGGAATAAAGTGGTTGCATTAAATTTCTACATATTTTTTATTTTTGCCTAATACGTCTTTGTGTTTGAGTTTGCTTTTGAACTCGATACTTGTTTGATTGTTCTACCAACATGAGACGTGCCTAAGGCCGATGGAACTGTCCCCACTTATGAGACGAGGAAGTAAATATTAAGGAACCCTTACCTAGGGTTTCGCTCTGGTAAAATGGCTTAATCCTCTTTAAATTTTAGCAAATAGAACTGCTTACTACGGAATGGGATTGAAAATTATATGCTATAGAAATTATGATTTGTGTGAAAATCCTTGTATGTTTATTATTATTTTTGCTGCTACTTGAGTATTGACTAAAATTTGAACTTGAATAGTTGCTCTTACTTGTATAACTATTTATGTGAATTAAATTTACATCATTAGTTATAGTCCGCATATGTTGTCTGGGTAGATGACACCCAGTATTTGTCGGACCGTAAATCATGTTTGGGTAGACGACACCCAATATTTGTTCTTTTGTGATTGAGCATGTAAATTAAATCCTCTTTCTCCTTGGTTAATAAAAATTCAATCGTATATCTTATCATGTCTATTTAAAACATAGTGAAAATGCTTGGTATTACTAAGAGAGAATTTATTGAGCTTGCTCTCAATGGTAATAACTACGTGACATGGGCCATAGATGTTGAGATTCATGTAGCCCCATCCTAATTAAGTGGAATCATTGTCCATGGTCCCAAATCCACTGATGCCCAGAAAGCAAAAGCGTTGATTTATCTCAGATACCACCTAAATCGGGACTTGATATATGAATACCTTATTGAGATGGACTTTAGTATTATATGGACATCCCGAAAGGATTTTTTTCTATCAACAAAATGATATAATCTCTCGGGCACAATATGATTGACTGAATCTCCATTTTCAAGATTTAAATCTATAACGCAGTACAATTCTACCTTGCATCGTATTGAATCTCAGTTAAAATTATGCCTGCTTAAAATTACTGAGGCCGAGTTGATACAGAAAATCTTATCAACGTTCCATGCAAGCAACCTTGTACTCCAGCAGCAGTACACCTCTCACTCAGAGCCAATTTCTGCACTTTTGGTAGCAAAAAAACACAACCAACTCCTGATGAGAAATCACAATGCTAGACCGTGTGGTTCACAAGCAGTACCCGAAGCACATGCTGTAGCTCAAGGGAGCCTGAGTGAGCGTAAGCGTGGAAAGGAGGAAATCCGCAACCCCAAGCACTTGGTTGAGGCTTATCGAAAGATACAAAAGGACAACAAGGGCATGACCCCTCAGTGTGAATCTCACCATGTCAGTCTGCCTGAAGCAGATTTTGACATAGACAACGATGATCTTTTGAGCTTAGAGCTCGAAGATTTTGGTGACAAAGAGTGATTTACATATATAGACATTATTTGTATCCTAACTTAGGCTTTGAGATTCGTCTTGCTTCATTTGGGACAAATGTAATGAAATTTGGACCCCATCTTTACCCTAAAGGCAGATGCACTGATTAAATTCTCTGATAGCATCTCAATAAGATATCGATTATTTATGAAAAATCCCTGAATGATTATACTTATCGTAGTTTATAAAAATCCCTGAAGGATTATATTCATCGTAGTTTATAAAAATCCCTGAAGGATTATATTCATTGCCGTTTATAAAAATCCTTGAAGGATTATATTCATCGACAAAATTTGAATAAAATCGATAGATGAAAATCATGGCCGATGCCAAATAATTATTGAGATGGTCGATATCGAGTATTCCCCAAGCGAATCTCTACATACCAGTTTGTTTGAAGCAAACATGAACATTGTTAGTGACATGACATTAAAGACTATGAGTTGTCAAGATACATAGTGTCATTATTTTGTGATTTTTTATGCATGTTATGACTATATGCTTTGTCATAATTAATATTTGCAAAAAATTAAAATTTAATTACCGGATGTCTTTAACAACTCCAGAAGAGTTACTGAATCACATACTTATATAGAAAATCCCCGGTTAAAATTTATGTCCTTGAAGGACGAAATATCACATGCCAATGAATCTAAAGCACGCTTGAAGCGTAAAAGACCTTATTAACAAAATCCAACCTCCTAAAGAGTTGTAGATCTGGTCTTAAAATTCAATTTAGATTCATACATATTATAGCATGAGCGGTTAGTCCATCTAAAATAGTAATGTGATATGTTGAATTTTGTCTAAGTTCATTGGCTATGACACACCAAACTCTTTTGTAAATAAATTTATGGCATGTACAAAGGGTGAACTTAGAGTATGGCTGAATTGTACTAAAGTTGGAATTAAATCTTCCATTTTTAGAATGATTTCTTTGAGATATTTGTGGACTGATTATCCTAGTACGGGGACCATTTTGATAGTTAATGGCCATAATTAATGCTTTCACACGGTGGACTGATGTATGCTTGTTATCCACCTGCAATCACGCTTTTGTCAAGCCTATTGCAACACTATTGAGCTTAGTTCTCATTTCCCAAATTATCAAATTAAATCCATTCGAATGGATAATGTCAGTGAGCTCACATTGACTGCATTCAATGTTTAGTATATGACATTTGAAAATTAAAGTGAAGCATTAAGTCCCCTTATGTCCACACCATAATGGTCCAGCTAAGTTACTAATATGATGCATCAAACTATTCGCTAGACCATTATTGCAAGAAATTCCAACTTAGCTACATATTAGGGGCATGAAATTTACATGTAGCTACTCGAATTCAAATCTGACCCACTGCATATCATTAGTACTCCCCTCTACAACTAGTGTTCAGAAAATGACACATTATTTCCCATCTGTGAACATTCTATTGTGCAGTGCGTGTATCACCACAACACGTTAACAACTCTGTTGGCTAATTGCATAATTGATGAAGAGTCTATTCTCGACATTAGGGGGAGATTGGAATCCAAAAATTAAATGAATATCGAGAAGTTTCCTTGAAAGAAACAAATCGAGATATTTTCCTTGAAGGAAAAAGACCAAGAAATTTCCCTGAAGGAAAAAGGTCTTCGATATTTAGATTTATGCACTAGTTAGAATGAACTTGAAGTTCAAAAGATAAGTAACTTGCAATGTATAGCAAGTAATCTGCCAGATGAGTTTACTGACCACAAAGGTGTAGATGTCCAAATGAAAACGAGTATACATGCCCCCACACGCCAGAAGCGTGAAGGACCTATAAAAGAAACATACACACCTAGAATGAAAGCTAGCAAAACTGGTCAGTCAAACTTGAAATCTCCAGAAGAGATTCGTTTGGAAGATGAAGAATCCTAGTAACAAAGCACGTGCACAAAATGATCTAATACTAGAATTGTGGAACGACCAGATCAAATACATAAGAGAAATGATGTGAATCTGGTCAACATGAGATCAATAAATAAATACCGGAGAAACAATATAAATTTGTTATCGACAACATATCTGTGTCCACAATTGCTCTTTCTAAAATAAGGTTTGGTTCTATCGTACGTACACTCTAAGAGTTATCCCTGTTGGATAATGAGTGTTTACACGAAAACCAAATAAGGTGGTGAGTGAGATTAATAGCTTTAGGGTTTTTCGCAGAAACCCATGGTTTTCACAGAGACCCATGATTGTTTGTGATGAAACATATTTTCCTGGTATGAACAAACAGAGTTCCGCTAATCATTGACAGCTAAAATAAAATACAGTTAATGGACCTTGTAAACCGCATATTTTATATGGTTATTACATACCAATATTTATATCCCTGATGGATTTAAGATTCCCTAGAAGGAATTATGAAAACCGCAGAATGTATAGTACAAAACTGTGAAGGTCATTATATGATCTAAAAACAGTCGGATCAAATATGGTACGGTCGACTTAGTGAATTCCTCCCAAAGAAGGAATATACAAACAATAAAGCTTTTCCTTGTGCATTTATAAAGAAATCGCAAAGTGGTTCTTGCATCATCTCCATCTATGTTGATGACCTAAACATAATCGGAATATGCAAAGAGATTGAAGAAGCCAGTTCAATCTTGAAAGCTGAATTTGAAATGAAAATCTTGGATAAAACCAAGTATAGTCTCGACCTGCCGATTCGAGAATTTCCCTGAAGGAAAAATGAATTCAAGTACTTCCTTAAAAGAAAATTAAATTTAAGTATTTCCCCGAAGGAAAATAAATTCGAGCATTTCCCTGATGGAAAAATAAAAGCATTTCCCTGAGGGAAAATTAAATTTAAGTATTTCCCGGAATGAAAATTAATTCGAGCATTTCTCTGAAGGAAAAATGAATATGATATCTCCCTGAAGGATGAATGAATTTTATACACCAGTCAACCTACTTGAAAATGTTATTTGAGAGGTCCTACATGGATAAATCTCATCCACTTATTACACCTATGATAGTTTGATCTCTTGCAGTGGATAAGAACCCATTTAGGCCCAAAGAAGATACTATGAATATCCTATGACCAGAAGTTCTTTATCTAAGCGCTATTTGATGCATACTTTATCTCACAAATTGCACCAGTCCGGACATCGCATTTTGCGGTAAATTTTCTTGCGATATATAGCGCTTCTCCCAGAAAGAGATATTGGAATGATGTTAAACACATTCTTTGATATCTCAGACTAGTTATATCTTTCTTTGTGATGATATTGTGATCTCATGGAGATCCATTAAATAATACATTCCCCACTGTAATCGATGAAGACAATACAATTTGTGTTGCACAAATGAGCAATGGGTACGTTAAGAGGAACTTAGCGAAACATATTTCCCCAAAATTCTTCTTCCCATACGAACTCCAGAAGAGTGACGAAATTACCATATAATAGGTACGATCTAGTGACAATCCAACATATCTGTTCACTAAGTTCCTACTTACCTCTACTTTTGAAAAGTATGTTTATGATATTTGGATGTGAAGACTTGGAAAATTGTTGTCTTCAGGGAGAGTAACAACATCGAAACAATCCTGAAGATTAGATTCGGAAGACCAATAGTTGTACTCTTTCCCCAGTCGAATATTTATTATGGAAACCTAGTCTATGGAGTTTTTAACGTGACATGGACGTTACGTTGTAATGTCCAAAGGAGAGTTTTGTAAATCTAGAAGATTTGATATGCCAAATCCAGAAGATTTGATGTGGACATTACTTATGGGCCAAGTAGTCTTATAGGCTTTAGGGTTTTGCTATTATATATATATATATATATATATATATATATATATATATATATATATATATATATATATATATCCCTGTACTCAATATTGTAACACACACATGTACATACACATAAATATAGTGGAAAACTTCTGGCTTGGTACGCCCCCAAATGTAGTCATTCACGACAAATTGAGTAAACAAATCGGTGTTCCTGTTTGCGCTCTTTATTTTACAACATATAAGATCCTTTCTAGATGTCAACCAATTGACACATAGTCAAACATACCAATTAAGGTTAGAAACATTGGATAGAATTCTTATTTGGACATTAAAATTAATTTGTCAAAATCCAGATCAAATGAAATCATAACTTAAACTTTCCAACACTGAAAACTCAATCCTATTTTTGTATTTATTTACACACACATGTGATATAAATATCTATTCAATATGCAATTCAATTTATGCACGGTAAATTTGGAAAAATTAATAGAATTTGATTATGAATGAATAATTAATTATAATTATAAAAAAGAATTAAATTGACTTGAATATACATACATACATATATATATATATATATATATATATATATATATATATATATAGTTTATGTCTATCAAATCATGATGAATAAGCATGTATCAATATCCTTATGATTAGATATTTCTAATCAAAACATCCCATCTAAATTAATATAAGCATTTTACGTTAAATCTGTTTTTATTACATATGTTAGCAAAATTGCAAGTATATAACATAATTAAATCCGTGAAAATTGGAAACACTATTATAATTATTTGGTGAATTATATTTTCCACTGTCACATAATAATTTCATAGTTATAACCAAAATACAATCCAATCAACATAAAATTAGCAAGTCAACACCCAATTATACAACATAGTTATCCACAAATTCCTATCTTAATTACAACAACCACACAAAAGAAGACGTAATTAGGATTCATCACTTAAAGCCAATTCCCATACAATATATGACCAAATTCACAATCTCATAAAGTTGATCCAATTACAAAAATGGCAAGACAATTTAGTATAAATCTAGATAGACACCCTAACATAGGCAAGTTTGAAACAATAAGTCAAAGTAAAACCTCATTATAAGTTCGATCAAAATTTATGGACCATAATGGATTATTAATATTTCCCTAGTTAAAACCAAAATAGAATCCAATTAACTTAAAATTAGCAAGTCAACACACATTTAGACAACATAGTTGTCCATACATTCCTATCTTATATATATACAATAACCACACAAAAGAATATTTAATTAGGACTCATCACTTAAAGACAAATTGCAAGTACACTATTAGACTAAATTCAGATTCTCAGAAAGTTGTTCCAATTGAAAAAATGGCAAGACAATTTATTATAATAAGTCAAAGTAAAACCCCATTATAATATTTAATCAGAATTTATAACACTAAATTACAATGGAGAAAAAAAAGGATGAATCAATGATGATAACAAATATTCCAAAAAAAGCACAAGCCTATTAACATATTCAATCCATCAACCAATTCATTTCACACTTATGTTCGATAAATTTCTTACTAAACAAACCATAACCATTTTGGTAACTGAGGAACAAAAGTAATTAAGTGACTAAGTTTAGAAAATTACGACGTAAACATCTTAATGGTAAAATATGCGTGCTCTAATAATTTGACTACCTTCAATTTTTTTAATTTAAATATACAAACAGCAGCTACCGAGCCCTTGCTTGTTAACGTCTCGTGGACAACGAACAAAAAATTGGAAGAAATTTCGCAGGCATTAGAGTTGTATGTACATCCTCATTAACATAGGATGTTATAAATCTTCAGTGGATATTACGCTAGGCGAAATACACGAACCAAAATTTGGATGCAACAATATTAATCACAACAATGGAGAAAAAATAGATAGAGTGAATGAAATATTATTTGAATGGATAGAACAACAGTATAATGAAAATCGCTGTCACAATCCATGCGGCGGAAACCAACATGCTACACAAATTAAAAAAAAAACCAAAAAAGAAAAAGAAAAAGAAAAAAGAAATCCCTACGAAACCGAAAAAATCCTCCAACCTAGAATACTCGACGAATAGGTAAACACCTACGGCAAATGGCAAGGACGAATACTCGAACTACTCAAACAACAAGTAAACACCGACGACAAATGACGAATACTCGAACAACGGAGCACACCAACGCCAAAATGGCAACGAACGAACAAAACCTGCATACTGAAAATAGAATGATCTAATATTAACGATGAAGATGAGTACGAATGAAAGTGGAGGAGGAAAGAGCCCAATTTATAGGAAAATATGAATCAAATCGATGGCCAAGATGATTTGTACACCTTGACTCAATGAGGAAATAAGGTTTGGGGAATGGGAGTAGATGGGAGATGCCACATAGACATTTTTTGTTTCCCCTATATAAGAGTATTGATTGATTGATGATTGATGTTAGCAAGATAGTTTTTTATTTTTATTTATTATTATATTATCATAAAAAAAATAAAAATGTAAAACTAACAGCCGCCATTTTTTTTAAGGGGAGCAATTAGGGGTACATTATATATACACTTAAGTACAAACAATACTCAACATTTACTTACAGAACACTTTTGTAGTGACCCTATTATGCCTAGTTGAGTGCATAGTTTTGACCTTCTCTTTTTATTGTTCATTCAATTTTAATTTTTTTTACAATAATACACAATTTCTTCTCCCCAATTTCTCAAGCATTTTCATTTTTTTTTTCATTTTTTCTCCACCCCCATTTCCCCCCACTGAAATTGTTCCGGTGGAAACCACCTTTTTTCCATCACCACACCCACTGAAATTGTTCCGGTGGAAACCACTTTTTTCCATCACCATTTTTCCGGCGGAGACTCCAACAACAAGATACGGGCAAAGAGAACCCTAAGCGCACAAAAATATAAGACGAAATCCTTGACGAATCCAATTCTTAATAAAAAACAAATTTTTTTAATTAGGGCAAAAATTTCCCCTAAATTAACACATGTTCATAGTGGAAATCAATTACAATTTTTGGAACCAATTCAAATTTCTTGTTCATATACCTAGAAAATGGCTAGAACAAAGGTGTCTTGTTTGAGCTCCGAAGATACAAAAAGTGAGCATTCTAGAGAGCACGAAAGACGGAGAAATAGAATCAATAGGTCGCTCCCCAGAGGATGAAACCCTCGTGACACCCTTCCATATCCATGCTCCCTAAAGTATACTTAAAATAACTAAATTATACTGAAAATAACTACAATATACTGAAATAACTAAAATATATTCGCATCAATAAACGTATACTAACTGGAACTAAAGTATATCGACAACGTGGATTTTCACTCGGTTGAAAAGAAGCAGCGTCGATCGCACTCAGAGTCGTGGCCGTCCTTGTGGGCGGAACCTAGTTTTACACCGTAGAATATGTTGGAAGTTCCAATAAAATTGATTTTCTCAGGTGAATTTGAAATGAGGTGAGATAAGAAATGACGAAATGAGATAAACCTAGATGCATCTGAATTTTGAAACCCACAAATCAAAGATATTTAGCAGTTGAAATCGAAGTGCCAACTTCACTATAGATGCAAAAAAGAAAATGAGAAGAGTAGACGTGATTATAATTCAAACCGAACAAACTGATATTTTAAATTTAAAAATTGATACTGAACCAAATTGTGTAGGAACCGAATATTTCGGTTTGGTTACTTCAAATTGGACAACTATTATATTTATGCAAGGACCAGTATTTATAAAAAATATATATAATTAACATCACAAAACACATTAAGTTGAGATAGAAAATTAAACAAAGTTTAGAAATGATGTTTATAAATTTCATAAAGTATCACAACACTAAATAGTTCAACAAAAATAATCCAACACATGTTTAATAGAATGATATATTATATTATATTATATATTTTTAAGTAATTTTAGTAGAAGAGTTATGAACTGTGTGACAATTGCGTACTATTGATTAGTATTAGGTCAATTTAATATATATATATATATATATATATAGTACATATATTAATAAATTAATATAGTGATATATAATATATTTAAATATTTTTAGTAATAAATTTGATTTGTTCAGTTTTTCAGTGTTAAAACCAAAGCGAATCAAATAAATCGAATTTATAAAATAGTAGAACCGAAAACTGAATTTTATTGTAAAAAATTTAATCGAACCGATCTGAATTTAACGGTTCATTTCAGTTTTTTGTTTTTATTTATTTTCTGTATTTTTCTCACCCCTAGGGAAGAGGATGAATAAAGTTAGTAGGGGTATTTTGGTCTATTCATGATGTATTATGTAGTTGGTTGCACAGTAAAAGTACTAGGTGGAAAGTAACTTTTAAAAGGTTAGTGTTAGGCATGAATAAAGTTGTCATAACGGGCTCGGTCTGTTGGGCCAACCCGAGAAGCCCAATTTTAAGAACGGTCAGAGTCTCAAAATTATAGACCAGAAAAGAATGAGGGGGCGCTTGGTTAGCAATTCTTCAATGGTAATGGGAATGAAAATTTATTTTCATCTATGCCCTCATAAGAAATATGATATGTTAGGGGAAGGAGTGTTTCAATGGTGACACCATTGCTAATGTCATGCCCCAATTTTGGAATAGAAGTTGACAACAAATGGTTGTTGGTGGAGGAATGGGGGAGTGATTGAGGAGGAGGATTGTAGGAAGAGAATAGGGTAATCAAAATGAAGTAGTGATTACCTTATTTAGGGGGAGAGGTAGTGATTTTATTCTCATAAACCATGCTAATTACACTAATTTTCAATCTCATTCCCATTACCATTGAAGAGTTATTAACCAAGCGCCCCCCTGAGTTTTTTTACCCTGCCCAATCGGCCCATCGGGCCACTGGGCTGGGCTTGGCCCAATTTTATAGGCCGACCCAATCAATTTTTTTTTGTGAGTGTTGGACCACAATATGTTTATCTTGAATTTTATTGCATTCATAAAAATATCACATGACCTTCTTTACAATTCACAATCTTATTTGTTGTGTATAAAAAGTAGAAATACGTTAATAACATGCCAAATTTCTATAAGCCACAACTTCCCTTTCATGCATAAATATCAGTAATTGACTTTAAAAAGGCTGTGAAGGCTATGCCATGAATTATGGGACGAAGATACACTATTAATTAACTTATATAATAATCTGAAAAAATTACTCTCTTTGATATCTTTACAGGTTTGCTTGAAATGACAAAATAATAAAATTACAGAATCACAAAATTACAGATAAAATTACAGATTTCTTTACAGTATGTTTGAAATGATCTTTACTATCATGCATCACTGATAAAATTAATTGATAAAATTGCTCTTGGCAAATTAAATAACTTTTTTTTGACTATATGAGTAGTATTTGAATACTAAATTATCAATTAATGAGGTAAATATAGAAATCAAGTGTCATAACAATATATTAAAAAAAGAAAAACTAAAACTGGTCCAGTTTGGCCCGGTAGCCTGGTGGCCCGTCTAGGACAAGAACGGACTTGAAAATATGTGCCACGAAAACAATCGAATCGGGATGTCCTGAAAAAACTTATGATTCGGTGGTCCGATACTAGGTAGACCCGACCCATTTGACAGCTTTAGGTATGAAAGCCCAATATAGTGTATTTGTTGGTATTTTTTTTTTATTTTAATTTAGTTGCATCACTTTTCACTGCATTAGTAGACTATATTTTTCCACTGCATTAATCATTTGATTGCTTCTATTAGTACTTCTTCGCTATTTTTTCTTTTATTGTATTTAGTTCAGAGATTTATTGATTTCCTAGTGCATTAATAAGTTAAATGTATACTAATGATGATATTAGGAAATATAACATTTTACAATAATCTTTTACTCCCTCTGTCACACTTCACATTTTTCTTTTTCGTCTGCACACAATACTCTTCACATTCCTAAAATAGAAATAATATTCTCATAATACTATTTTATATTAAAATAAAATCCTTAAAAAATTACTTTTTCAACAATAAAAAAAAATGTCTTATTAGGTGTGAAGTTTTCTATGAGATTGGGAAGTTTATATTAATTAAGTCAAAATTAATTGGTCTTTTTAATTGCATTAACCTATTACTTCATTCAATACAATATTGACATATCACCATAACTAACTCAAACTTCATAAAAATATGAAACCTCGACAAAATAAATCTCAATATTACACATCATCATCTTCAACTCTCTATTAGTATAAAAGAGACTTAATCTCTTATTCATGAATTTTTTTTGTTATGCTTATATGAGTGAATTATTTGTTTAAGTACTCTATCCCTTTAAAAATAAGTGTAGTTTTATAAAATTTATATAAATTATTTAAACATAATCTTTTTCAATATATAACCCAATTTATATTTCTAAAAAATATATTGTATTTTAACAATTTCTAAAAATAATCATTGAAACACAGGTCATTTTCGCAAACCAAAATTTGAGACGAAAGATAGGAAGTTGTTTGAAAATTATTAAAGATTTGATAAATGATATAGTCAACACACATATTTTAATTCATGGCTAACATAATATTTAAATTCAAGCTTTAGGAAAATTGATTGAACTTTGCATTCTTAGAAGATTTTGCATAAAATTTTGGAAGAACTTGT
Source organism: Ballota nigra (assembly GCA_947034835.1). NCBI lineage: Eukaryota > Viridiplantae > Streptophyta > Magnoliopsida > Lamiales > Lamiaceae > Ballota > Ballota nigra. The sequence continues at coordinate 46,105,427 of OX344724.1, read as the reverse complement.
GTCCACACAAATATTGATGAATGAATATATTATATTTTTAATTAAAATTGAGGGTAAATTGAAAATACGTGGAAAAAAAACTAAATGATAATTAATTTGAAACAACAATAATTTTAAATATATTGCTATAGTTTTGTGTGGTGAAATATTTATTGTTTTTAGAAAATTGATGAATTGTTATTTTTGAGATAGTGTATTATGTTACACAAGGAATAAACAAAATCTTAATTGTATTCTTAGAATGTTCCGTTAATTTCTTTGGGAAGGTTGTATTACGTTCCACCAAGGCTGAAAAACAATATTATTTTGGAATACTTATACCTTCACAGTAAGGATATGAGATCTCATGTGGAGATCCACACCATTGAAGAAGTTGTTTATCCTACTTTTGAGAATATTTTCTATTCAATGAGACTGTTGAATAACGATCGCGAGGCAAATTTTGGGCATTAACTCTTTATGTGTGAAATTTATTCGCAATTCTTCTCATGCCATCAAACATAAACTCTTCAGGAGTTGCTTTTTAAAAGATATGAAAAACTATGTCAGACGATATACTTTCAAGACAAATAAAGTTGTTAAATGTTTAAGTTATAAGTTGTGTGTGTCTTTTCAATATGGTAACATATTTAGATACAAAAACTACATAAGCACTAGAATGATCCATTTTGTATTACAATTTTTTTAATCCAATATTTGTTTAAACATATTTGAATCTAAGCAATGATGAATTGAAATATCATGTATTAATTGAGATTGAAAAGGTATTACAAATGAAAGAGAGCATCTTAAGTAGATTTACCACAATGTCAGTTTCAGATCAAATCAGTGTTCTAAAAGTCGCTAGTCGCTAGTCGGTCGGTCGACTGGGGATTAGCGACTAGAGCGACTAGTCGGGGACTAGTCAAAACTGCCTAAATAAATAAAATAATTAATATTTAATAAAATATAATAATTAATAATACATTAAATAATAAACCCCAGTCTATTTTCTTTAATGGCCGACAAGTATAAACTGTTACAAACTAATGAACTACTGTAGATAGATGAGTTGAAACTTGCCAGGTGTGCATAGGTATTATACACCATAGCAGCATAGCTTTACAAATTTAAAAATTACAACAGAAACTACCAGTTACCACTTACCAGGTGCGCGGTGGCGTGAGTATGGAGGATTGCACGGCGGTCGGCGGTCTGACTTCGTTCGTGCGACGGCAGCAAAGGAAAGTTGTGCGGCGGCCAGGGAGTGCTTGTGCGCGATGGTTGCAGCTTGGGAGGGCTTGCACGTAACGGTGGCTCGGTGGTAAACGAAGGCGACGGATTCTCTCTCACAGGCACAACAAGGGCAATTTCAGACTTGTTAGATCCCTAATTCTATTTTTATTTTTTTAGATTTTGTAATTAATATTTATTTAAAAAAAATTGGGCGGCGATTACACGGTTAGTCGGTGACTACACGGTCTTAGTCGCCGACTAAGCTCGGAACCGTGTAGTTTGAACGTTTAGAGGGTAATCGGGTCGCTCTAGGGCCGACTAGCGACTAATCGGCGACTAGTCGGCCGACTAGACCGACTTTTAGAACACTGGATCAAATATTAATGTCTGAGGGGCTTAATAAACACAAACAAGAAGAATTATATTATGATCTGACATTTTTGATGGAGAAGCATGAGACCTTGAGTTAAACACTAGCTTTTGAACAAAATAATGTGCTTCGAGAAATACTAAAAATAATTTGGTACGATAACAAGAGAGTGTTTTTCTTATACGGATGTGATGGAATAGAAATACATTCATATGGAGAACTCTTTCGACAATAATATGATCACTGGGACACATAGTTCTCAATGTGGCATCAAAGGAAATAACAAATCTTCTATTGACTGGAGTTTTACAACTCATTCAAGATTCATTATACCGTTGAATATCAATTAGTCATCCACCTGTAACATAAGGCCCGATACAAATTTATCAAAACTTATATTAAAGGAACTCATTGAATGAGATGAGACGTTGATGATTAACATATATATTTAGTTTTGAAGCTTTATACAAAATTCTCAGAGATATTGTTAGATGCTATGATATGTCAACATCTATTTTGCCATTAAGAGGGAAAATCGACGTTCTTGGCAGATTTAACTCATTATTATTGAATTTTATTTATAATAACCATAATAAAAATTATAATAATAATAATAATAATAATAATAATAATAATAATAATAATAATAATAACAACAACAACAACAACAACAACAACACATATACTTCTAATGTATTAGGCTTGAAGTCATCCTCATCGAGATACCCGCTAGCTCCAATCACCACATATTGTACCCAACACAGTCGTTGATGTTGAAGAGGACGTTGATGGTACGTGTCTTGCGGACATTAAAAAGATGAATTTTGTATTTTGTAATTCTATGTTGCTTTTTTTTTTTTTTTTTCACAGTGAATAACAAAAATAATTTAAACATTATTAATGATATAATCTTTTTGCAACTGCAGGAATGCTACTGCATTATTATAACAACTTGCGAATTAATAAATAGATACTACACACAATTGGTACTACCATGTTTGCTCAAGGAGTAGCAAAAAACTTTCTCTGGAAGGTGATGAATGGTTTTGCGAGAACTGTGAGACCAATGTCAATTTAGTTAATACAAAGTATGATTGTGCTTTTAATAATTTTTTTATTTAATTAATATTATATATATATATATATTTATATATTTAGATCAAATTATTTTCCCAAAACGTAAATTACTTTTTTTTTAAATACACTATGTAGGTTCAAAGTTAATTTGATTGTCTTTGATGATACTGGATCCACATCTTTGGTTCTATTTGATAGATGTGTTCATTAGCAAAAACACTTTGAATATTTTAAATGATATGGATGAGGTAGTAGTATGACTTTAAAATATTATTTGACTATTAATTTAATGAGATAATGCATTTATTTTAAATAAACGTTTGCATCTAAATTCTATTTTTAAATACAAAAAGGATTGATTGATGTATTACCATCATAATTAGATAACTTGGTTGGAAAGAAATTTGTATTACAAATTCATATATCGGATTTCAATATGATGAGAGAATATCGTTTTCAAGTTTTTTGATGATGAGAGTTTGACCGAAAAATATGAAAGCAAAGTCATCATCCAGGGTATTTTATATTAATAAATGTTATTATTTTTTTTATTTTGTCTTCTCCTACAAAATATCTCTATTATTGCTTAATTGTGTTTTTTTTTTAAATAACTAAATTTATTTACTTAAAAGGAAATCTTAGTCGGTTATTACAGTTTCACTAAAGAAGAAGTGAGACATACTCCGACTGATGGCGGAAAGGTAATAATCAATTATACTTTTTTTTCTTTTTTATGTCCTATGCTACAAAATTTCTCAATTATTTCTTAATTGTGTTATTTAAAAAAAAAAATCTAAAGCTACTTACTTTTGATGTGAAATGAATTCTTAGTAAGCGATCATAGTTTTACCAAAGGAGAAATGAGTCGTTCTCTGACGGATAGCAAAAAGGTAATAACCAGCTAAACTGATACTTTATATTTTATATATTTTGAAATTATATACATGATTTTTTTAAATTATATTTCAGAGGTATTCTTGTACGTATGTTGATAAAGATTTGGAAAATTTTGGACGATGATGGGTATTCTCTATATAAATAAAGAAATAATGGTTGTGGTGTGACAAGAGGGAAAACAAGTTTGGACACTGCTTTTGTGATACCTACAATCTTAATTTGTTGGGTAGGTATCAAGCACATATAAATGGTGAGTGGTGCAATCAACATAAATTCATCAAATACCTATTCAAGTATATTGTCAAAGTGGTATACCTCAAGTGGTTAGAGCTCCACTACCTAGGATCGAGATGTCATGAGTTCGGGTCACCCTTTGCCCGATAAAAAAAAAACTATTCAAGTATATTAACAAGGGCCACAAAATAATTACTGTGGGTGTTGTCGAAAGAGGACAAGGGAAAGAAGATTCAAACTCTAATGATGAGGTTGAAATAAATCAATTGTTGATACATTTCTTCATGTGAAGCCGTTTAGAGAACAATAAGGTTTGAGATACACTACAGGTTCCACCAGTTCAGCGATTGAACTTCCATCTTCCGAATGAACACAATGTCTCTATGACGATGATCACATTGATAACGTTCTTGGAAGACCAATTGTACAACAATCAATATTTTTAGCCTGGATGAAATTCAAAAGAGAATATGATTTTGCTAGAGACCTCACGTACATTGAATTTCCATCAAAATTTATTTTGGATATAACCAAAATTGTGAGTGGGTTTCGAGAAGGTCCAATAGATTTTTTTTTTGGAAAGATTGTATTATGTTCCACCAAGGGTAGAGGAACAATATAACTTGGAATACTTATACTTCATAGTAAGAATTCAATATAAAAAGGTATGAATGAATATTTTTATTATGCTTACTTTATTTATTTTATATGAAAAAATATATTAATATTTGTGTTAAGATTATTATTTTAATCCATAAATAATTCATATTTATTTGTTTTAAAATTGCATGGTATTAAGACTAACCAAGAACATAAGGTTGCAAAAGCTGGAAATTAACACAGATTCCATGACAACTTCTAATGAGATCTCTGAGTTCTCAAATTGAATTTTGAAAGTTGGAGATGGTGAACTTGGGGATAGCAGAGATGATTGTGTTGATATTCAGACTCTTGAAGAAAAGCTGATTTATGATATAGTTGACAATCTCGGGATTTAAACCAAATTCATCCTCTATCTTTTCACCTTTATCAAAATGATCCTCTATTTATATACTTTATCAATTAAGTCCTGTATTTATTCAAGTTTCACCAAATAGGTCTTAGATGGCCAAAAAATGTACAAAATAACACCATTTTGGTCCTCTATTTATTTCATTTATCAATTTAGTCCTGTATCATTTCACATTTCGCCAATTAAGTCCTAATTGAACATAAACTGCATAAAATGCCACTAGTTTTTCGGGGGGAAGCCTATAATATAGTTTTTTTATTTATTTTATGTGGCACGCTAAATGACAATCTTTGCAAAAAAAAAAAAAAAACTAGAAATAAAATGCAAAAATCAACTCATTTTGGATGTAAGAGTGTTCCTTAAAATCTTTATAATAAAAATTCTACGAACTCAAATTTAACCTTTATTTTCTTGGATTAGATTATTTATATCTAAAATTGCATGGATTGTTTCAACAATGGTTAAAACGGATGCACAAGTGAAGAAGACAATTTTTTTTAAATTTTTTTTTATCTAGTTTTATCTTTTATTTTAATTCATTTGTTGTGTTGGAATTTAATTTTGATTTTACATTATTTTTTGTGGTGAAAATTGTTATTCAACATGTTACGTACCAAAAGTGTGTCATATAATCACCACCCGCCATAAATCACAAGCACGTGACCGAAGCGCTGATATTTTGTGCATTTTCAACCAATTAGGACCATTTTGGCGAAACTAGAATAAATATAGGACTAAATTGATAAAGTAAATAAATAGAGGACCATTTCAATAAAGGTGAAAAGATAGAGGACAAATTTGGTTGAAAATTCTGACAATGTTAATGCCATAATAGAAAGTATATACCCGTCAGTTTCCGATACTTTTCTCGCACGTGGATACCTTGAGGATAGATCAATACTTACTTCAACCCACAGAGAAGTGGAATGCATCAATGAGAGTGTTTTGTCTATTGTACCCAGTGAAAGAAGAGAGTATTTGAGTTTTGACAGTCTTTGCAGATTCAAGTATAAATTGAGTGGAATTGAGAGCTGCTTTCTATTGATTACTTGAACTTCGTCAAGTGCTTCAGACGTCTAGATTATCGCTTGGTGTTGAAGGTCGGTGTGCGTATAATGATTCTCTAAAACCTTGATCGAAAGTCAGGGTTGTGTAATAGAACCAGATTGATTGTTACGAAACTTGAAAATTATATTCTGGAAGCTGATATTATTCCAGAAAGGAACGTTGGAAGTAAGGTATACATCCCCGAATGACCCTGAGTAATTCAAATCAAAACTTTGTCTTTTTGGATTCAGAGGAGACAATTCCTGATTCTTGTGTGTTTCACAATGACAATAAATAAAAAATAAGGTCAATTGTTGTCGATTGTGGGTGTGTATCTTCTCAAACCAGTTTTTACACATGAGCAATTATATGTTGCAGTTTCGAGAGTTTAAAGCAAAAGATGATTGAAAAATATTTGTCTTGATTCCTGTGGAAGACCATGCAAATATACAACGAATGTTGTTTACAAAAAAATTTCAGAAAATTTTAATTTGAAGTACTACTATCTTATTTGACTATGAGATCTAATGTGTGAAGTTTTTAGAGTTTTTCAAAGTTGTTTACTTATTCATGTTTAATCTTTTCATTGTTTGTTGAATTATAATTCTAAAGAGATGTTGAAATTATTAAATTTTTATTTTAAAAAATATCAATAATTACATTTTGAATTTATAATAACAATTTATTTTTAACCAACGAAATTCACGGGAGCACACACTAATACATAGTACAGAAATGTTCAGCTAAAAAGAATAATTAAAAGTAGCCGACAAATCCCAAAAAAACTGATAAAAAATAGTGTTTCCACTAAGCTACTAATCAAAAAAAAAAAAAAAAAGGAGAAAACACTACACCAATAAATAAATAGACAAAATTTCCAATTTGATTTAAATAAAAGTTTCGATCATTACAACTCGATATTGTCTTGTATTTCTATCATTTCCCACAATTTTAGTTAATTCCGTCCACGATATGAACAAATCATGATGAGGCCTTCAAAATGTTGAACTAGTTATTGGTTTTCAGTATCCCACCAAACAATTGAAAATTGTGGTAAAATTCAATGGAAAGTCACTATATAAAATTTTAAATAGAACACGTGTGTTAACATAATACACACATTATTTATTATAATAAAATAGACAACCACCTAGTGTTGCCGCGTTCAAAAAGTCAAATTTGTGATTATGCATGTTAGTTCCATAAAATCCTTTAAATATACGGTCTTTAAAATAAAAAAATGCAAATGTTAAGTTGAATAAAATAATAATATTTTGTGAAAGAGTGTCATTTCTATTTTAAGAGTATAACAGATATTGCGGTTCGAATGAAAAAAAAAAGTATGAAAAAATTTATTGGATGGAGGGAGTAGTAAATTATGACATCCTTTGTCCTATAAATTGAGTGTGGTGCTTCAAGATGGGATTATCATTTTGAGTTGCTTACATATATACCCTCTAATTATATATATCACTTTGTAAAAAAGGCAAGAAATTAAAGATGGCCACAAATGTGGAGATAATCTCAAGGGAAATGATCAAGCCATCATCTCCAACCCCAATCCATCTCAAAACCCTCAAATTATCATTTCTAGACCAACTTGCACCACCCATATATGTTCCCCTCATTTTCTTCTACCATCATCATCAATTAAACGACCACCTTATCTCTCCCAATCAAATATCTCAATTGCTAAAACAATCTTTATCCAAAATCTTGACTATCTTCTACCCCTTAGGAGGGGTAGTCCAAGATAATTCATCGGTCGATTGCAACGACTCGGGCGCCGAATTCATGGAAGCCCGAGTTCATGCTCAGGCTTCGAATTTAATACAAGAGGCTAACATGGAGGCAATCAAGAAACTCCTGCTCCCTGAAAAAGATGAAAGTATTGTCTTAAAAGTAAGACTCAATTTCTTTGACTGCGGTGGCGTTGCGATCGTAGTAAGTTTGTGGCATAAATTAGCCGACGGAACGTCGTTGGTGGCGTTCATCAATGCATGGGCCGCCACATGCCGTGGCGAAACCCTAGTTTGCAACCCCACATTCGATTTTGCTTCATATTTCCCCCCGAGATCCCTCTCCGGCCTTGAGTTCACTCAGAAAATCGGCATCACCAAGGAAAAAATCGCGACCAAAAGATTCGTGTTCAGCAAGGAGAAGTTGGGAAAGCTCAAGGAGATGAATGGTGGGTCCCAAGTGAAGAATCCGACGAGAGTCGAGGCGGTTTCCTCCTACATCTGGCGAAGTTTCATCGAGGCGAAAGCGTGCCCGCAAACGACGTCGTTTGCAGCCGTCCATGCAGTGAACTTGAGGCCAAGAAAAAGGCCACCGTTTTCGCCTCACATGTTTGGCAATTGCTGGAGGCACACGATTGCCGTGTTTTCGCCTGGGGACGATTATTCGGGGGTGGTGGGGAAGTTGAGGGCCGCGATAACCAGCGTCGACGAGGATTTCGTCGAAAGGGTGGAGAATGGGGAGTATATGAATGATATGAAAAGGGCGGTTGATTTGTTTATGAAGAGTGGGATGGAGTTTTGTAACTTTAGTAGTTGGTGTAGGTTTCCGATGTACGAGGTTGATTTTGGATGGGGGAAACCAGTTTGGGTTTGCACCACAACTCTGCCTTTCAAGAATTTGGTCATACTCATGAGCACACCTTGTGGAGAAGGCATTGAAGCATGGGTTAACTTGGTTGAAGATGACATCAAAGTGTTTGAACAACTCATTGGTTGAGCACAGGAATAATAATTAATGTGTGATTCTATTTTGAGTAACAACTCATTGGAAGAGTTGGACAAGGTTTTTATTTTTTTTATTTTAATTTATTTAGTATAAATATTAATTAATCAAGTGATAATACATTACAATGAGGTGCACTAATATAATATTCTTAAAATTAATGTACGTTGTTATTTACTATCTTACACTCCTTGAAACAAATTAGACAATATAGGGATTCAAATCAACTTCGTTCTATATTTTTTCACATTTATTTAAATGGTCCTTTATTTATTTACTTTATCAATTAAGTCCTGTATTTGTTCAAGATTCGCCAAAATGGTCCTAATTCGGTGAATATGGTCTTAAATGATTTTGTATTTTATTTCAATTTTTTTTTTTAAATTTGACAAAGATTGCCACCTGGCATTCCACATTAAAAAAACACATCACAGGCTTCCCCCAAGAAACTAGTGTACATGACTAAAAATGTGACATTTTATGTGTTTTTGCGTTCAATTAAGACCTAATTGAAGAAATGTGAATTAATATGAGACTAAATGGGTAAAGAAAATAAATAGAGCACCGAAACAGTGATATTTTATATATTTTTAGGCCAATTAGGATTATTTTGGCGAAACTTAAATAGCTACAGAACTAAATTGATAAAACAAATAAATAGAGGACCATTTTAATAAAAGTGAAAAGATAGTGGACGAATTTGGTTTAAATCCCGACAGTGCATTATTATTAAAGAAAAAAAAAAAGAAGTGTGAGCCACATCCACGAATTTTGGATATTCCTTTTTATTTCTCATCAAACGAATGACATCTTCTTCTGGAAATCCCAGCTATTCTTTGCATGATATTGGGAAATATCATTGCTATTACTCAAACAAAGGTCCAACGGCTCATGAAGAAAAAAAAAAATGCCGCATAGGTTTTTCTAATTAAAAAAAGATCCGATTCCAAAATCTTAATTTTTTATTTTAAAAAAAAAACATTAGCTCTGGGATTTGAGTAATCAGTGATACCCTAAAAAATAATAAGTAATACCCCAAGAAATAATCAACAATACTCCATTTGAAAAAAATACACTTGTGTGTGTTTTAAAAAATTAAAATTAAAGTCAAAATTGAGCTTAAAATCTAAGTACATAAGTACTTAAGCACTTGAATAGTGCATGCTAGAATTTGTGCTGTGATTTTTCGTTTTTCAAAATTGATTTGGATTTTCAACTTTATTTTTATAGGATTTGAATGCCTTATTTTTGAATTTCTTTTTCGAATTTTTTGTTTTTGTTTTTCATTTTCCTTTATCATGTTTCTTTTTCAAATAAATTTTTTAATTTGATTAAAAAAACGATGAGGGTGGGTAGAACTTTTATTCTAGTGAGCTCGGCTCAATAACTTTAACCGTCTGGAAATAGAGCCCGACTAGGCTCGGCTCGCTAACAAGTCTCACGAGCCTAACGAACCGAGGCTAATAGAATTATAAGAGAATATTTAATTGTTGAGCTTAACAAGTCGAGCTCGAGTCGGCTTATTAGTAAAATGAGTATCTTACGAGCTCAAACTCGGCTCGCTTAACAATATATACATGCTGAATAGAGCCGAACTCACGAGCATCTCGTTTCGTTTAACTGCTCTAAGGGTGGGAGTTCAAATTAGGATTTGAGTGATTTGTGCTCCTATGTTGCAATTTAAATTATCTCAAACTACGAAAAAACAGTTTTAATTTATTCTCGAAAACTAATCACTTCCAAACATCAACAATTTATATATCATTATACTATGTTTTTCAATATACCCTTACAATGAACTAAACTCCCTTCAATAGAAAAAGACGGACTAACAAACCCTAATCTTTACGCCTTTTAATGCTAATAAATATCTTTTCAATTAAAATTTTTACTATTTGGGTGATATAATCTAAATAGTAGAGTAATTATATTTAAATTAACAAAGGGTACTATTGTACTTCCAAATATCAGTAAAGTTTGAAAGGAATTGGTGGGTGTTCTTATATAAAATGAGATGCATGTAACCTAGGCCATTAAAAAACATAACACTCATGCCGTGTCTGAGAAAAGATTGGCCCAAAATAAAATAGTCGGCTCAGAATACAAGCCTGAAAAACGGAACACAAGCCCAAATATAAAGAACATTGAAAACCTATTAAGTATTAACAAACCAAAACAAATTCGAAAGACACAAAAAGATCAAAGACAATTAATTATCAGGAAACTACTCTGAAATACTCCTCGTAGATATACTGCTCAAGCAATTTGGTGAAGAACACAAGCGGCTCACATTTCCATTCTGCATTGAAATTTTACTTGACTAACAATCAGCAGGCTGATTAGCTTCATGATAAGCTCGAGAAACCCGATGAGATGTATGATGTCTTATGGGGAGGTACACAGTCAAATTAGTTTATACATGAACCACTTTGAAGAATATAAATTGTTTCAATTTGAAGAGCATAAATGGTATATATTGTTTTACTAAAAGAAATTAATCATTTTCACTAAAAGGTTAAAATATATTGCAAAATAATTTATGTATAAATAAATTTTACACTGTATATACTCATCACTACAAAAAAGACGGAGATTAGCGACGACACAATATCCGTCGCAAATTTCGTGAATTTGCGACGGATTTTGGTAAGCCGTCGAAAAAAATGACACTTTGCGACGACTTAGGAATTCCGCCGCAAAGGTTAGTAATTTGCGACGGAAAAGCCGTCGCAAAAACTAGGGCCCACCACCTTCGTCTTAAACCGGCTACATTTGCGACGGAGAGGTCGTCGCAAATTTCAACTTTGATTTTGCGACGGTCACTTCCGTCGCAAAACATACCCGTTTAAAGGTGACCGTTCGGGAAGCGACCCGTTTGACTGATTTGCGACGGAAGAGGCCGTCGCAATTTTAAACTTTGTATTTGTGACGGACCAAAGCCGTCGCAAATCTTACATTTATATTCGCGACCTTTCGGGAAACGGTCCATTGACTGATTTGCGACGGAATGTCCGTCGCAAATCCGACCCGGTTTTACGCGTCTTCTCGGGAAACGGTTCGTTGACTAATTTGCAACGGAAAAGCCATCGCAAATCAGTAAAAACAACGTCGCAAATTTTTTTCCACTTATAAATAGTCTCCTCGCGAAGCAGACAGAAAATGCGAGAAAAAAGAAGAAGAGGAGGAAAACGAAAGGAAAAAGAAGGAGAAGTCGGGTTTAGTTGATTGTAGAGCCAATCCGTCCCTACCGAGTTCTCGTTTCGATATTTTTTACAAATAAACCGTAAGTTTTCTTCATTTTTACCGTTTAAAATTTAATTTTAAAGCATGTTTAGAGAATTGATTTTAGTTGAATTGTTTGAATTATATTAGTAATGAATTGATTTTAGTTGAATTAGTTGATCGAATTTTAATTTAAAGCATGTTTAATTTTTGTTAAGTTTAGAATTGAATTAGTTGAATTGTTTGAATTATATTAGAAATGAATTAATTTTAGTTGAATTAGTTGATCGAATTTTAATTTAATTTTAAAGCATGTTTAATTTATGTTAAGTTTAGAATTGAATTAGTTGAATTGTTTGAATTTTATTAGAAATGAATTGATTTTAGTTGAATTAGTTGATCTAATTTAATTAGTAGATCGAATTTTAATTTAATTTAATTTTAAAGCATGTTCAAAAAAATACTTTCTTCGCTATGAATCATATTTATTATTTTAACTGTTTGTATTATATTTTGTGAATAAGTAAATCATTGTTATATGCGTATGTGAATAAGTAAATTATTATATGCGTGTGAATAAGTAGATTATATATAGCATCATCTTTTATAGTGTGTAGATTTTATGCGCGTATGTGAAATTATATGTATGTGAATAAGTAAATTATTATATAACATCATCTTTTATTAGTTGAATTTAAAATTATTACAGATGAACCCAGGTCAAGATAATTTTCTCAGTGTCATCATAGTCGACAACAAGTAAGTATTTTTTAATGAATTATGTATACTTTTAATTATATATATTAATATAATTAACTTGATTTTTTAATTTTGTTTTCACAGACTGCTTCCAGCCCATGAGACTAGCTCAATCGTCTCACAAATCATTAGGATGAGACAGTTTGAGTATGGTGCCCACTCGTGGAGTCAAGTGTCCGAGCAAAAGAGGATGGAGTACTTTGATGACTTCAAGGTATAAAAAATTTATTTATTATGATTTTAATTTAACTTTTAATTTTTTAATTTATTCGTTCATTGATCCTAAATGGCTTTAACGCGCCAAGGGTGGATGCATCATCCTCAACGAAGATATGGCACACATATTCGGAATCAGTTTCAAGACAAATGTCAGACCAGCTGTTAGCATAAGCAAATAATAACGCTCCAAGAGTATTACCGTGAACAATTTAACCCTATAGTGAAATAATTAGCACATAAAATAATTAATACCCCTTCAACTAATATTTTCATTGAAACCAAACTAATTCGAACTAATACCTCTAGAAAAAATTATCTTAATGCCTTTAATAAAAACAACGAATACTCTTCCAACAATATTAATTCCAGCCTTTTAAGAAATTAAAAGGTCCTATAAAGTCCCATAAGTTATAGCTCGATGTTGAATTCATCCGCTTCCTTAATTAAAGAACGTTAAACCCCAATATCTGTTAAGCGATCGAGCAACTGTGATCCTCAAACATTACTTTATTATTTCGAGTTTGCCTAAATTACCCAAGAAAAGGAAATTAATTAAGGCAACCCTCCACAAATATTAATGCGTTTACTACAAATGAATCAATGATACAAAAATCGGTTTAGGCGGCCGTCATCAACCGATCCGATTTGGTATAATTCACCTAGGCGGGTCAGACGTCTATTATTTTATATTTTTTTTCAATCCGAAACGACGCCTTTTAGGGAATTTCATTTAATTTGATGTAAAACATGTGTTTAGTTGTCTTGTTTAGTTGAACTATTTGCATTTGAAATTTGAAATTTGAAATTATGTTGTCATGAACTTATTGTGTATTTTCATTTACTTTTTTATTAATTTGTAATATATATATATATATATATATATATATATATATATATATATATATTTGATTGTTTTTCATTGAATCATTGATTTATGAAGTTATAAATACTAAAAAAAAAATAAGTCGTATTTAAATTGTTATCGAAAGACTTTTTGACCATATTAGAATAGAGGGAAAAAAATTAAAAAAACAAATTAAAAAAACTCATACCGACTACCCCTAGACTAGGTGACCTAGGCGGTCCAAATCCATTTGACTAGCGATTTTCGACTTCTGCACCCTTACAAATGATACACATAGCATAATAAAACAACTTGTTGTAAGAGTTAGTAGATACATACCACTACAAATAACATATAGATTTGCCTATGAAACTGTCATATGACTACAAAATGTCCAACAAAATTTTTTGTAATAGAAATTACCTACGAAATTGCCTACAAAATTTTAATTATATAGGCATTTTCATTCTTTACCTACAATGAATTTGCCTACAGTTATAGGAATCTTCATAGTACAATTAATTATATAGGCATCTTCATAGTGCAATTAATTTTGCAGGCAAATTGTTTGTAGATTGAGGGATGAAAATGCAACCATAGACATCTTCCTGGTAATTAAAATTAAAGATGTCTACAATTATTGGCATCTTCATAGTACAATTAATTATACAAGCATCTTCCTAGTACAATTAGTTTCGTAGGCAATTTGCCTACAAAATTAATCTAATTATATAAACATCTTCAAAGTAAAATTAATTTCGTTGGCAAATTGATTATAGATTGAAAAATGAAAATGCCAACATGATTAGAGATTTTGTTGGCAATTCGTAATCAACCACACTACAAAATTTATTTGTTGGAAAATTTTAGGCAATTCTAATTTCGTAATCAATTTTTATTTTCTTGTAGCATATTCATAATTGAAGAATACAAAGAGTTTTATCCAAAAAAAATTTAGCAAACACATATTCAACAAATGTGTGATCGGTCCGCATTTTCAAAACAAAGCATATAGATATTTAGAATGACAAGACAAACACTATAAAAAAAACTCACAAATCAGCCACCGAAATTAACGACGGAACCAATTCTATCGGTAATTAGGTCATTAGCGACGGAACTAGCGACAGACTGAGACCACTTGTCGCTAATGTAAAAAATTAGCGACGACTACGGATAACCATCGCTAATCCTTCACATTAGCGTCGAATATGACCGTCACTAATGGAGTGACCCCCCCTGTAACATCCCGTTTCAGGAATGAAGGCCCTTGTGGCTTTAAACACTCCGAACTCGGATCGCCACTTAGTAACCAAAAATCTGAACTTAAAAATTTCTTTTTATTAGTTAAGAACGTGTACATGAAATATTTTGCAGCGGAAGATCATATATAAATTAAGCATGAGTGACCAAGGTCTTTTATTTAACTCTAAAAGTTATAGTAAAGAGGAAATTTGCATACAAGATATTCGTCGAGTAACCTTTAAAGTTTGTTACTCGGCATCATAATTAAAATCGCCTTTAAAAAATAAATTACAATATTATTTAAATATTTATATATATAGCATCATATTTAGGGAAAACTCCGTGTCGCTGCTGCAGCTCCGACCCCTCTCGATCATATCCTGAAAAATGTTAAATTGTTGGGGTGTGAGATAAAAATCTCAGTGGATAACTTGTACGCTCTTATACAGATTGGCGCGATCCTGAAAAGTTGATAGTTATACCTTTTCCCGATTTAAGTATTAAGGTTTGTTTAAGTTTATTTTATAACTAAACTTTACTTGCATTTTGTACACATATATCTTATTTCACATAGTGAGCACCAAATAAATTCCCATAATATATATATATATCATATAGTGGGCACTAAGTAAATCCCCATAACATATATCATATAGTGGGCACTAAGTAATTAATCACCATAACATATAGCATAAAGTGAGCATAAAGTAAATCCCCATTTAATGAGCATATTATATTTGTATACATAATATTTATGTTTGATTAGTGTGCTTCAGAAATACACCAACGGTCCGTATAACATTATCGGCTAATACAGATAGTGTCACCCACCTCTTAACTTTTAGAGAAAAGTTACAAACTTCTTGAAATAGTTATCGGCTTAGTACAAGTAGGCACGTCCGAGCTCTGACTTGGGCAGCACTTCACCTAGCACGGTTTTCTTACATATTTAGTGATCAATCGTTCTTTATTTAATATTTATATAAGTTGCTTTTGGTAATACGTATTAATTTTTATAAGCGTTCTTTCGTTCGATTAACTATTAAGGTTTTTAATTTATCTTTTAGTCCAAAGTCTTTTTATAAAATTTTTTACTTCTTTCAAAACTTATAAATATAGGCAGCTGATAATGAAGTTTAACAAGTTTAACGAGGGCAATAAACTTTATTCTTTTAATTGTTCTTTAGAGAGTAAATATTATTTTGACAATAAATTACTTATACTTTTATAAGTCTTAGCACGTTTGCAAATAAAATAAGTATTCAACCAAAACACATAATTAGCATATTTGTATTTAAATATAAAAATAACAACATTACACATTCAAATAATCCACAATAATTCATTAGAATAATTTATTCGCAAAAGATCGATTAAACAATTTAACTTTAAAAATATTTTGAGATAATTACTAAAGCATGAAGATATATAATTAACAAAATTGATCATACAAATATGTAACAGCCTACATGATATTATTTTTGGACTCAAACGGCTTGTTCGAATTAGGTTTTCCGAAACCTTTCAATTTTTGTCCTTTAACTTTCCTATATTCTAACAATTTCGTTAAAAATATTTAAACCCTTTAATAAAAATATGGGGACTTCCTGAATATCATCTAAACATGCATAAAATAAGATTATGTTGTGATTCTTTAAGGAAGATATACTTAAACATGAATCCTATAAAAAAAATAGTAAAATAAAGCCTAGAAACGTCGCAATTGTTTATAATTATTTAGACACTTCTTAAAACTATGAATTTCGACATGGTAACACATAAATACATATAAAATATGAATATGACTTTTTGCAAACTTAAATGATTTTGTAAAAAATTATATATTCGTTTTTATGAAACAAGGACAGTGGTTTATTGCATTTTATTTTATTTTCGAACATTCATATCTCCTAAGATATAAGACTTATAGATACCAATTTTTGCAGGCATAAACTACTCCATTCCAGGTTTAACATTATACTTTTACTTCGATTCTATCATTGTTATAAGTAGGAGATAAATGGACTCAAAGTAGCTAAGTCAATTACTTTCGAATCTTAATAAACAGACTCACAGATTACTACAGTTTCTATCTAGTCTAAACAAAAATAGAAAAAATACATATAGGGAGTTCTAAAAATGGTAAATTTCGATATGGTGACTCTAATATAAGTTCTCTACAACATCCAATTATTACTTCTTGAAAAAAGGTTAAGTAAAAATATTTTTCAAGGCAAAACATCACAAGGGTTCATTCTGGACACATTAAGTTTAAAAATCTATTTTTCTTAGGGATCAACTCTAAAATGCATCAAAATTTAACAAGATACAGTAGACTTCAATGAAAATATGCATACCAAATTTCATAATTTTTTGTATAGTGTAAGTATAGGAATTGGGTCCATAAACAGGGGTATTACAGTTTCAAACGATTCTGGGCAGTGCAACTTTAGGATTTTATGTAACGCCCCGAATCCGAAATACATTAAATATCTCAGATTCGAGGTGCCACTTGTGAATAAAATACGAACTATAAAATTTTTGATATAAAAAGGGATAATAAAATGAGAGATGAGTTTTATGCAGCGGAAGAAATTAGTAGAATATTTAAATAAGTGTCAGACACACACACACACACACACATATATATATATGAATATAAAGCTTAGTATTAACAATAATATTTTATTTAAGCGGGAAACTCCATGTCGTCTCTATTACTGTCCTTGCTCCACGAAATCATAATCTGCAAGGGTTGTAAAAAGGGGGTGTGAGATTTGAATTCTCACGTATGAGTGATTTGCAATGTCATTGGATTGGTAAATCCAAAGTATATTAAATTGTACTCATTGATAAAGTATATAATTTATTTAAGCAGTTGACATATAAATATGAATAACATATATCACAGAAGTAACAAGCTCACGTAATAATTAATTGGGCATGACAAGTTTCACATTCACATAATTGATATATATCACAAGTTGGTTCACAGTAAGGGGCAAAGCCCAAAGTCATTTTCAAGCATCGGCCCAATCTGCCAAAATCATTTTCCACATATTGTAAATCTCCCCCAAACCATTTCTCACAAACAATTCATTCATGTGACCACGAATCTGAGTTATTATCACTCATGGTCACCACAAATAATATCAGTGACCATGAATCTGACCTATTGTCACTCATGGCCATACGTGTCAATCCACAAACAAAACTACTACGCATTAGATCAATGATTACTCGCTTTCCTCTTTCTCATAAAAACTGTCATTTCAAATTGTGGGGAGAATTCACATAACTCGTACTTGTATTAATTCATGCTCACAAAATGCCCTTGATCATGCAATGGTGCTCGATTTAAATAAAAATAATAGACATATTGTATCGTATATAAGTATATCACGTAATTCAAACAGTTATATAGTAGGTGTATATTTATGTTGATATTTGATTTTAGATTATTTAGTCGAGTTCAGAGTATACCAACACAACGTATTATTAGCAGATCAATCAATAGATCATCACCCACCTCTTAACTTTATAGATAAGTTACAACTGTCTTTGGAATTCTTTTGGAAGATAACTTGCGTTGTAGAGACGTCCTGAGAGTGATACGTTAACAGATTGTCAAACCCATCGTGCGTATCCCACTTAGCACAGAGTCCTAGTACGAAATCATTTAATTAATAAAAGGCGTTGGATTATCAAAGGCCTAGAAGTTCGTGTTACGAAAACAAGAAAGTTGTTGTCTTATAAACCTATTGAATAGACTTACTTTCAAAGATCACACCCTATATTGGTAAATACGCACCCTTTCTAAGAAGTGGTGTATTGGTGGATGTACTTACTAATTTTCTTGTTGTATGACTATTTCACTTTTCATAAAAACGATATTCTAATTTCCTTTGTTCTTTTATAAAATCTTTTATAATTTTAAAAGTATATCCATATAATATTTTTCTTGAAAAGAATTAAAAGTCTAAGTAATTTATTTAAAAATAATACTAATATAATATTGGTCCCAAATTAATATTTTTCTTTCTAATAAAACTCTATATCTTATTTTAAAAGAAACCCTTGAATGTAATTTATATTTTAATAAATAAAACTCCCCTTTTATTAATTATTTTGTTTAAAGAACTTCATATAATAAATACTAAAAATAATAAAATATATATTTTGTTAGTGTTAGTGTCCTAGAGACAATCCATCGAAAGGACATAATACTAAGATAATATTCAGATTTGGTTTAATATTATTATTGGTTTAATATTAAATGTATGGTGTTACACTTATCTAAATATGATGTTTGATTGTTTGCTTATATTCTTATTTGTGTTCCCATGAATCACTACTATCATTGAGTGAGTGAGAACTCAGATGACCTAAGTATGATTCTCAAATAGCCCCGATCAAGGATCATCAAGAATGGGATATTGATGATGCAATTGAGATTGGTGTGCGGTCTGCATCATACTCTTAGAGAGTGTAGTAAGATCTCACTTACTACGAGATACCGGGTATCTCATGATGGATGCACAGATACCTTAGAGGGTATTGGTATACCCATCCGAGAAACCGTTTGATGTAATTCCACATAATGTGTCTACGGGTGTCTCGGTTAGTGGGAGCGATGTGATACTCCTCTGACTTGAGGTCAATACGCACGACATGTGTGGAGTGGTGAACTTTGACCATGACCGACGCTTTCACCCTTCTACGGGTAGATATGGCATGGATTGGGTTCATCACGAAATACATGTGCGTGGTAGTTGAGCCAAGAATAGGATTCATTCCTCAATGTGGATTTAGAGAGAATACTCGTCTTCTCATCATAATTGGATCTAAGTCGTCGGCCGACGCACATCAACTTAGACTTTGTGGCTAAGTGTGATATACTTGATCAATTAGTGATTTGAGATAATATGATTAAGTTATTTGAATAGACACTTCATCATGTTCAAGGCTTAATTGAGTATTCGTGAATGAAAGGAAGATATCACAATAGCCTACAGTATTACAGGTAGTTGCAGATTTCCTCGCAACGTACCTCGTATATTGAGAATGTCTGATTTATTGTCTAGGGTTCAATTAAGACTGTTAGTTTGACTAATCGCTCGATATACGAGGGCCTATGGGTCACACAACAAGTAATGACAATTTACCAATTATAGTTGGTTGATTAAATATTGTATTGGATATAATATTTAATTTATGGAGAATATAATAATAATTATATTTGGAATTAATTATTATTATTATTTAATTAAATTAGATTTAATTAAATATGAAATCTCAATAATAATATTTGGAATATTATTATACAAGAATAATAGATATGGTAAAGATATTATTCGTAGGAACATATCTAGGGAAATATAATCTGTAGAGATTATATTACGGGCTAGGCCCGATATCTTGCTTAGGAATTAAGCCAAGTTAATCCCTATAAATATGAGTCTTATGGGAATTCAGAAAATACACACAAGAAATATAATTTCTCCATAAAATCTCAGTTTGAATTTTCCTAGCAAATTCGTCTCGAGATTCAACTCTGGCATATCGGTGCGGGTTGGTAGAAACCATTACGTGGATACCATAGTTGAGGATTACGCGTACAAATCGCTGTAAGGATTTATATATCGTTATTTATCCTTTATGTTTTATGTTATACAACCATGTTTTAGATTCGTTGTTGGTGAATCGTATTTTTCCGCTGCGCCAAACATGGTGTTCGTGACTCTAAAACCCAACAGTGGTATCAGAGCTCAGACTCTTTTATTGGTTGTATACACATATTTGTATATTATCCATGGGTGATATATGTGCATATTTTTTAAAATTATTTGCTCATGATTTCCGTGTTTTTTTAAAGGCAAATATTTTCTTTAATTTGGTTTTGGAGATCAAATACCACACTGATTGTGGTATACAGAAACTTGTTTAATAAAATTGGATTTTATTACTAAAAGGTATTTGAAATAGTTTTCTCAGGAAAACACATGCCTTTGCTTTCAGCTTCTTTCGTACCTTTGACTAATAAAAAAAAGGGTTGTGCGGTTCGATTTTTTAGCAGAAAATTGCAGAAATAATTAGTTAGGTTGTTCAGAATCACGCCCAAAATCGAGTTCATCACTCCACTTTTCAGGATAGTACTCCGCCGACTAAGTGGAATTCCTACGTCGGAAAACTCGCTGGGCGAGTGCCGGACGAGTCGCTGTTCGACACCGGATCTGCTACGCTGTCACCGGCGGATCTAGCTATCTATTGCCGGCGAGGAGAGCTTGCTAGGCCAGCTATATCCCGGCGCTGCGTAGGCTCGATTTTACAGCGAGATTTGTGGTAATTTGACGCCAGAAGGTAGTTGGGCGAACACTCTCCAGCGAGAACGGCAATAAAAAATTGCGCCCTTCTCTCTCCCGATTTGGAACCGTGCCATCGTTATTGTTCTTGGAACAGACAGCGGTATCGCCAAGCCGTGGGTGAGCGCCGTTGACGGCGGCGGTCGATGGCTGCGACGTTTGGTGACGGGGAGCTTGAGAAAGGAGGCGGCGGATTATGCTCGTTGTAGCACCGTGAACGATAGGGTCCTGGGTTGAGAATTAGATTCTCCCCAGGCCCTTGTATGCAACTGAAAACTTAATTGCAAATATGCCCCTGAGTTAATATTTAAAATCTGATTTTAATTTTAAAGGCCTGTTTGGAAAATTTAAATTCTGGAAAATATTAATGCCTTGTTTGTTTTGACAAAATTTTAGAAATTTAAAAAAAAAAAATTAGGGCTTGTTTGGTTAGACCAAATTAATACGATTCTAGAAATTAATAAGGCTTTGTTTGATTTGAAGAATTTTAGAAATTCTGGATAATAAAATAAAGGTCTGTTTGGTTAGACCAAATCTTGGGCAAAATAATTTTAGAAATTGACCGAGAGCTTGGATTTAGCAATATTTTACCTACGGATAATTAATTGTTAAACACGTTTATTTGATTTACGTGTTATTTATAAATATTGATTATTTATAAATATTAAATATTTTGCATGTTTATTTGATTTATGTGCTAAATATTTAATATATGTTTTATTTATGCAAATTTAAATTTTGAAATAAAGCATGAGAACTTGATTAGTTGCTCCCCACTTATATAATTGCTTATGTGAATCGATATTTACATTGTTAGTTATATAGCCCGCATTAAATTGTTTGGGTAGGCGGCACCCAATATTTGTCGGACCGTATTAAATGTTTGGGTAGACGGCGCCCAATATATGTTTGTCCGCACTTATCATGTTTGGGTAGGCGGCGCCCAATAATTGCTCAAATGTGACGTAGCTAACATGTTGGATCTCGATTAAGCAATTAATACCCCGCCTTTAAAATGATCCTCACTAAAATATGGTTTTCATTAGATTGAAAGATGTCTTCCATTAAAATTAAAAGTAAACCGGAGATTTCGTTCCAATGAGTATTTAAGGCCCTAGTCTTTTGCTCGGATCTACATCTAACGGGACTTTTATAGGGACATGTTTGTCGCCGCTTAATGGTTGTAAACCAACTTAATTCTGTTTCACCAGCCCTAGCAGGGAAACGAGAATTAGGTGACATCCGATTGAACTAGGTTCAGTCAACTAGGAATTGCGTGAGGCAATTGGTTTAGAGACCTACCAGTTCTGCTGTTGCAATGTTCAGCCCTAGCAGTCATTGTAATAGTAGGAATGTGGATCCTAGTCCATTACAATTTATATAAGATATAAATTCGTACTCTTCCGATGAGGTCGTTGAGTATGTGAAAATAATGGAGACAAAATAAATTAAAAGGCCATGTTTATTTTGATTGCTGAATATTGATCGTAGGAATTATGTGTTTAATTCCCGTTTTAGTTTATTTCTCTATAATTGTTGAAATTAATAATTTGTCATTGAGAAATGTTTTGGAAACGAAAAAATTGGCTGGGCCAAATTTTCTGGACTGGCACTGAAACGTGCGTTTAGTGCTAAGGCAAGAAGAGATTGAGTACGTGTTAGACACGACAATCCCTTTACCCATGAGGCTGGTTCAGTTGAGGCTGCAACGTTTGACGTTACGGCTCAAAGAAACATCAAGATGATGCTTCCCAGCTCTATGTTATGATTGCTCGACTTGACTCCGAAATCGCAAAGGCAAGCATGAGAAAATGGATCCCTTCGAGATGCTTAAGCGTCTGAAGGATCTCTTTGATTCTAGATCTCGTTTGAGATTTATGAAGTGATGAGAGATCTGTTCAGATGCCGATTAGCGAAAGGAGGGAAGATTTCACCTCATGTGCTATCCTCAAGTCGCTCCCCGATTCATATTCAAGTTTCGTAGTAAATTTAATATGAAGAAGACGGAAGCGATGATGTCGGAGCTTCATAACATGCTTAAGACTTTTGAATCTTCCACTGCTAAGGAAAACCCGTGCTCATGGTGAGTGCTTCTACTTCTTCTGGCTCGAAAGGCGAGAAGAAGCGAAGGAGTAAGGCTAAGAGGGCTCCAAGCCCAACTTCCTGAAGGCAAAAGGTGGAGTTCAAAAGTAAGAGCGGGTTGATAAGGATGTGTGCCCCACTGCAATTGAAAGGGGTATTGGAAGAAGGACTATAAGGTTCTAGCAACCGAGAAGAAAAACACAAGGTGTTTCAGCTGCTAGAACAAGTATGGTTGTTGTTAAGATAAACATGTTCACTAATAGTTCAAACTGCTAGGCATTTGTTGAGTTATGGACATGATGTTCTTAATATACAAAGTAGAGAAACAACTTCGTAAGAGTATCAAGACTCTTCGATTGGATCGAAGAGGTGAGTACCTTAGCCATGAATACATGGATTACTTGAAGCTTCATGGGATCCAGTCACAATGGACTCCTCCCGGAACACCTCAGATGGACGGTGTGTCCGAAAGGAGAAACCAAACCTTGTTAGACATGGTAAGGTCCATGATGAGTTTTTCTCTCTTCCAACATTCTTATTGGGATGCGCATTACAAACCTCAATCCACATTTTGAATAGGATTACATCCAAATCAGTTGAGCAGACTCCATACGAGCTATGAAATGACAAGATGCCATCTTTTCTACACATTAGAATGTGGGGTTGCCCCGCAGTTGTGAAGAAAATGCTAACTAATAAGTTGGAATCCGAAGGTGAAAATGGTTATTTTGTGGGATATCCTAAGGAGACAAGAGGATATCACTTCTATCTACCTGAGAAACAAACAGTGATTGTTTCTAGGGAAGCTAAGTTCCTAGAAGACGAGTACGTCTTTAAGGAACAAAGCCGTAAGAAGATAGAACTTGAAAAGATTCAAGAACCACAAATTAACATAGAGACTGATGATTTGTCAAAGCAACATGACAAAGAATCAGTGGGAGCATTCAGCGACTCTCATGGTGGAAGTTTATCACTAGGTGATCCTCTTTCAGCCAGTGGGAGCGTAATTGGAGTTGCATTGCCTTCGCAACAACCTCCAAGTGGGCTGAATGAGAATAACATAGTTCAAACTCCCGGCCAAGAGACATATGAAAATGTCGCTCTTGAGGACTCTCCGGTCAACGATGAAGTCGCTGCACCACAAAATTTTCACGATCAGAATGTACAGCCTGCACAACCACAACTCCGTAAGTCGACTAGGATTCGTAATCCAACCTCTAGGTATTATGGTTTCCTCGTGGAAGAACATGATGATGTGGAGATTCCGGATAAAGACGAACCTAGAACTTATACTGAAGCAACATTAGATGTTGAATCAGAGAAGTGGCATGAAGCCATGAAATCCGAGATGGACTCGATGTACACCAATCAAGTCTAGGACTTAATTGAGTTGCCAAAAGGGGTTTGACCCATAGGTTGTAAGTGAGTCTTCAGGCGTAAGACCAATGCAAATGGCAAAGTACAAACCTATAAAGATAGGTTGGTGGCGAAAGGTTATAGTCGACACAAGGTATTGACTATGATGAGGCTTTCTCGCCAGTTGCTGAGATCAAGTCCATTCAAATTTTACTTGCGATAGCAGCATACCGCGATTATGAGTTTTGGTATATGGACGTCAAAATAGCACTCTTCAATGGTAACATTGATAAGGAAGTATTTGTGACTCAACCGGAGGGTTTTATATCTAAGCCAAAGTCTAATCTTGTGTGCAAACTTGAACGATCCATCTATGGATTGAAGCAAGCTTCTAGAAGTTGGAATATCCGATTTGATGAAGCTGTTAAGTCTTTTAGCTTCATTAGAAATCCGGAAGATCCATGCGTTTATTGTAAACGCAACGGGAAGAATATTGTCTTTATAGTCGTATATGTCAATGACATATTGATTATAGGAAATAGCATCCCGCTAATGCAGTCCGTGAAAAATTGGTTATCAAAGACCTTCATGATGAAGGATCTTGGTGAAGCATGCTACATCTTAGGGATCAAGATCCATTGGGATAGATCCAAGAAGATGGTAGGGCTGTCACAATCCACCTACGTAGATAAGGTGTTGAAGCGTTTTGTAATAGAGAACTCTAAGAGATGGTCTCTACCAGCAAATCATGGGATATAGCTGTCGAAGAAGGATTGTCCTTCTAGCGAAGCTGATGTCGAGCACATGAAGGACACTCCATATGCATCTGCAATTGGGTTCCATCATGTACGCCATGACTTGCACGAGGCTAGATGTGGCCTACGCTGTCAACATCACTGGTACATACCAACGGAATCCAGGTGAGCCTCACCGGATTGCTGTCAAGAATGTTATGAAGTACCTCATGCGTACTAAAGAACATTTTCTTATCTATGATAGCCAGTCAGAGCTAGTCGTTGCAGACTATGCTAATGAGAATTTCCAGTCCGACTGTGAAGATTACAAATCACAGTCAAATTATATTTACAATTTCAATGATGAGGCGGTAAGTTGGAATAGTTCCAAGCAAGACCTGACCGCAGATTCAACAACCGAAGCTAAGTACATTGTTGTATCATAAGCCTTTGAGGCTTTCTGGACTTTAAGGTTCTTGAGAGAACTAGGGGTAGTTCCGAGTGCCAGTTGTCAAATAGAGTCGTATTGTGACAACATTGGTGCGATTGCATGAGCAAAGGAACCGAGATATGATAACAGAAATAAGCATGTACGGAGGCGTTATCATTTGATCCAAGAGATCATATCGATAGGAGAAATGAAATTAAAACATTTCCTATAAAGGATAATCTTGCAAACCCTTTTCACTGATCATGTACACACTAGACATTTGATGGTCTAGGGGTTAGACATGTAGGTGATTGGCTCTAGTCCAAGTGGGAGATTGTTAGTGTTAATGTCCTAGAGACAATCCATCGAAAGGACATATTACTAAGATAATATTCAGATTTGGTTTAATATTATTATTGGTTTAATATTAAATGTATGGCGTTACACTTATCTAAATATGATGTTTGATTGTTTGCTTATATTCTTATTTGTGTTCCCATGAATCACTACTGTCATTGAGTGAGTGAGAACTCAGATGACCTAAGTATGATTCTCAAATAGCCCCGATCAAGGATCATAAAGAATGAGATATTGATGATGCAATTGAGATTGGTGTGCGGTCTGCATCATACTCTTAGAGAGTGTAGTAAGATCTCACTTACTACGAGATACCGAGTATCTCATGATGGATGCACAGATACCTTAGAGGGTATTGGTATACCCATCCGAGAAACCGTTTGATGTAATTCCACATAATGTGTCTACGGGTGTCTCGGTTAGTGGGAGCGATGTGATACTCCTCTGACTTGAGGTCAATACGCACGACATGTGTGGAGTGGTGAACTTTGACCATGACCGACGCTTTCACCCTTCTACGGGTAGATATGGCATGGATTGGGTTCATCACGAAATACATGTGCGTGGTAGTTGAGCCAAGAATAGGATTCATTCCTCAATGTGGATTTAGAGAGAATACTCGTCTTCTCATCATAATTGGATCTAAGTCGTCGGCCGACGCACATCAACTTAGACTTTGTGGCTAAGTGTGATATACTTGATCAATTAGTGATTTGAGATAATATGATTAAGTTATTTGAATAGACACTTCATCATGTTCAAGGCTTAATTGAGTATTCGTGAATGAAAGGAAGATATCACAATAGCCTACAGTATTACAGGTAGTTGCAGATTTCCTCGCAACGTACCTCGTATATTGAGAATGTCTGATTTATTGTCTAGGGTTCAATTAAGACTGTTAGTTTGACTAATCGCTCGATATACGAGGGCCTATGGGTCACACAACAAGTAATGACAATTTACCAATTATAGTTGGTTGATTAAATATTGTATTGGATATAATATTTAATTTATGGAGAATATAATAATAATTATATTTGGAATTAATTATTATTATTATTTAATTAAATTAGATTTAATTAAATATGAAATCTCAATAATAATATTTGGAATATTATTATACAAGAATAATAGATATGGTAAAGATATTATTCGTAGGAACATATCTAGGGAAATATAATCTGTAGAGATTATATTACGGGCTAGGCCCGATATCTTGCTTAGGAATTAAGCCAAGTTAATCCCTATAAATATGAGTCTTATGGGAATTCAGAAAATACACACAAGAAATATAATTTCTCCATAAAATCTCAGTTTGAATTTTCCTAGCAAATTCGTCTCGAGATTCAACGCTGGCATATCGGTGCGGGTTGGTAGAAACCATTACGTGGATACCATAGTTGAGGATTCCGCGTACAAATCGCTGTAAGGATTTATATATCGTTATTTATCCTTTATGTTTTATGTTATACAACCATGTTTTAGATTCGTTGTTGGTGAATCGTATTTTTCCGCTGCGCCAAACATGGTGTTCGTGACTCTAAAACCCAACATATTTTTCCTTATAATTAGTATCGCTAATCAAATTGACTTGTGTCACTTTTAAAACAAAAGAATAATACTATTTTCCTAAAAATACTCTTTTTCATTTGCTACTAGTTTCGAACATAAATATCTTTTATCTTTTGTTCTTTTTTCTAAACTTGGTTATAATAATTTTGATAATTAAAAGTACTACTTTTAAAATCTAACGGTACTAGTCTTTTCCTCAAATAAAGAAGGCCAAGATTTTTAAAGAAAATAAAGCTTCTCTTTGCCCCTAATTCAAACAGTAACAGGGGAGCCAAACCAAAATTAATTAATCCATTCAATAATATCAACACATTAATTTAAAGATACTAATGGATTAAGCCAATAATACTATATTACCAAAACAGTGACACCAACCATCTACAAGAGTAATACTAGTCCCTTAGTGTTAAAAAATTCCAACAATTCGAAACATCCATACTCAAGAAAACTTATTTACTGTTAAACATCAACTAAAAAGGGGTACAACCCAACAAGAAAAAAAATATGATTTTAACAGAAGAAGAAAATAGAAACAACAGTTCAAAACATCCTCTCCGTTTATACGGCTCCGAATAGTCTCGTTAAAAATTCTGGAATTACGAAAAGGAGAAAACGAAGGTAGAAACCTTACGTTCTCCGGGTTCGAGGTGGTAAACGGGCGGCCTAACGGCGTAGTTCGGAGACTCGTCAGGTTAATTTCGACAGCATAACTACGTAGTACGGGATTCCAAAACTCCGGCAACAGCGATTTGGGGAGGTATCATCTTCATCGGAATTAAAATAAGAATTAAAGAGTTACCATATGAAATCGGATATTGTCGGAATTAGAAATTGAAAAGGGGTTTTTAAAACTCACTGGAAAAGACGAGAAAAGGGGACGGCGGCGCGGCTGTGCTCAGCGGCGATTGGGCGGCGCTTGATGCTGAAGAGGGCTCCGATCGATGGCGCGACGGAGGGCAGCGGCGCTTTGTCGCCGGAAGCAGGGAGGCGCGAGCGCGGTGCCGGAATCGAGAGCGGAGGTAGCAGTTTTGACCGGTACGGGGGCTGGAGCAAGGCGGTGGCGTTCGGCCGGCGAGAGAGAGGCGGACGGCTGTGAGCGGACCGCGTTGGAGGCGACGTACGGTGACGTCGATCGACTTGGAGGCAGAGAGGTGATTAGGCATGAAATTGTCATGATTCGTCACTTGAAATACCCTAATTTTGGCCGATTTTGTCGAGTATTTGGAGTCAATTGAGAATTATTTCTCTACATTGATGAATTTGTCTCTTTGATGCTCGTAGGTGAATCAAGGGCGAAGAAGGGAGTTCGTAGGACTTTGAATCGTCTCAAACGGATGTCCGGATGAGAAGATATCGAAGGAATACGATTGGTGTTAGTGTTGAAGAAGAAAAGTACTACTTGGTGAAAATTTGGGAGCATTCGAGTAAACCACTCGAGCAGGTTGCTCAAGCACACAAAACATTCAGAAAAGCTCGAGCGCCACTGCTCGAGCGTGTTGCTCGAGCGCTCCAAAACATGCAGAGGATTTTCACCGCTCGAGCAGCTCGAGCGCGAGCGCTCGAGCACTTGTGTCATTCGAGCTATATGCTCGAGCGCGACCGCTCGAGCAGGCCAGCTCGAGCACCTTCAATTTTTGCATTTTCAAAGGCGTTTTTCGGCCCACGAGTTCACGATTCGGCCCGTTGCATATATATATATTCGTCTCAAGCACGTTTTTTAGGGAGACCACACATCACTTGATAGTTTTAGACTTTTAGAGTTCGTTTTAGGAAAGAAAGGAGAGAAGCAAGCTTTACGATTATGTTTTTGAGGTTTTCATTACGAATTCATATTACGATCTTACTTTTTAGTTTCGTTTCTTTATATTTTTGTTCTTGAACACGTTGAGACTTCTTTTCTTGAGTTAATTTCAGTTTATTCTTAATTTCGTTAAACCCTAGTTTATGTTTGATCTCTTCTTCGTCTTAATTATCATGTTCATGTTTGTTACTTATTCAATTGCTATTATTTACGTAAAACCTATGTCTAGCTAAAACCCTTGCATGCTTGGGGTAGAATGAACTCGTAGAAGTAGGTTGTGGGTACGTAATTAGGGTAACTTGTGACGTTAGGTTTTAATTCTCTTGATTAATGAATTCTTAAAATTAATCTTAACTTTACTTTTGAATTTCGTTCGAAAAGTGTTAGAGAGAGGACGACCGTATCACTCTTTAACAACTAGTAGTCTTAACGAGAAGGTTTAGAAGGGGTTAATTAATCTACCGGTTTAGCGAAGGAGGACGACCGCATCACCTTAGTTAAATTAGGGTCTCATTAATTAAGCACAATCTATTAACTTGTTAGTGGATTAGTGAAGTCGAGTGTTAGGGTAAAGTATTAGGGTTTAGAATCTTGAGCTTTCACCTTGCATTCTTTTACTTAGGTTATTTCTTGCGCGTCACAGTTATTTTGATTATGTACCTGCTCCGTTAGTATACGTAGGGATTCCTATCCTGAGCATCACCATTACTCATTTGAAAACAATCCTTAGTTAATTCGTTTCTTTCATTCTTTAGTTAATTAGTTTAATTTAGTTTCAATTAATCTTTCAAAAAACCCAAAAACATTACACTCATATTAGCTACGACGCGTAGATCTTCAGGGATCTGTTCGCATACACTCCATCCCTTGGGTTCGATACTACTTGGTCCCTATACTCGCCCATACTACAGTGAACACGTGCTCTTGCGGGGAAGCTACTAGTAGAAAGCTAGTATTTTCGAATCAAGTCAAGAGGCGGCGTTCTTCTTCTTCGATGAGAGAGAAAGGGATGCGTTTTCTTTGACGAGAGAGAAAGAGACGCGTTTGGCTATTTAAGAGAGAGAGAGAGTGTTGAGAGTGAAATTTGGGGATAACTGATGGATTTCCAAGGAAAGGGACGTGTTTTATTTATAGAAGGAAAAATCTAATTAATTAATTTGAAAAGGAAATGAATTAACTTGTGGGTAGGATTCAAAGTAGATTTTTAGGATATTTCATTCTCAACTCATACACCTTAGGAATTGTTTAGTTCACCAATTTAATTCCGAAATTAAAATTAATACAGTTTTAAACTCAATTAATATTTTATTGCATTTGAAATATTCTCAATAATTTATACGGATCGAAAACATATTTTTAAACTCTTGAATATTTAATTTCTCGTAGTCCCTCATCCGTTTGAAATATTCGATTTCTTTCTTCGAACTTGGGAATTGGAAATAGAGTATATATTTAAATTACACAGTAGCACACAAAAATAATAAAATTAAAAGAAACAAGGGTAATAATATATAATAAGGTTTCTAGCAAAATAAAAGGTATAAAACAGGACGGGGTATTACATTTTATTTCTCATTTGATTCAAGTCTAATGATCATGAAATTTACACGGTTTGTATTTCAATCTTAAAGGATCATGTGGTTATAATCTCATAATTTTTCTATGGCTAAAAATATATTAACAGAAGCTTAAAATTTACCGTTTACAGTTTCAATCGGGAAAAAAATGTTAACTTACAAAGCTCATAAATCATTCGTCTTAAGTCCAATTACCATGAATTTTGGACAGGTTCTAGTTTATGTAGATTTGATAAAGGACAATTAATTTCATAATTTTTGGAGCACATGAACATATAAAACGAGAGAATATAAAACACGTAATCACAGAAAAGAGAGTTATCGTGTAACCTCTTGTAGTTTCCTTCTTGGATCGAATTCTTTTGCAGGTTTATTGAAGGTGCCTTGCAGTTGATTGAATATGGTGAGATGTATAAGAGCTTAGCTATCTCCTTATGGAAGAAGGAGTAGCTTAAGCTTTGAAGAGAAGAGAAGAGAAGAAATTAAGCTTGTCTTTCTTGCTTCAATGGTGAGGAGAAGAGAGGGAGAGAGAGCTGCTGGACTTTTTTGTTTGGAGAAGATTGTTGCTAAATTTTGTTGAAGGGAACCAACTTATTAATAGGGGGGAGGGGAGGTGTTGGCCGAATCTTAGCCAAGTAAGAGAAGGAGGGTAAAAGTTAAGATAGGTGGTTAAATATGGGCCATGAAAAAGGTAATTAGTTTAGGATTAAATTTTAAAAGGAAATTCTTAGATATTTTAACTAATCATACTATATTTTAATTACTACTCTTATTTAATGCACGCGTTTAATGTAAAACGTCTTACTTAGTCATGAAGGAGTCGTATTTTAAAGATACGAAAAATATCATAAATGTTGGCTATTTTAAACGATCTTACTTACACATCGTATTAATTATTTCATACATATTAGTTTCTTCGTATTTATTTTAAGTGCTTCATTTGACTATTTTTGGATATCGTAAAATTATTCAGGCGTGATAAGATTGTCATCGCCGTCACTTGTTACTATATTTTATAACACGCAAAACATTCGTTTGAAAACGCCATTTAACTTTAAGGCCTCGTATTTTTCTCTAATTTTATAAAATGTAATCTTATATAGTTTTAATATCATTCAAACCTTAAACTTTTATTCTTAAAAGTGCTAGGAGTGCCCCCGATTCAGAAAGCTCGTCCAGTTCCTGAAAAATTAGAACTCGATGACATACGTTGTTCATAAAATATATAAAATATTAAATCATATAATCTTTCTTTCGCAAATTTTGGTTCGGGGAGTTACATCCTTCCCCTCTTAAAAAGAATTTCGTCCCCAAAATTCACTTACTCATTTTCTTAGGCATGGTTTTGCAAAATTATTTATTTCATTCTTACCAAGTAGCTTCTCCATTTTCTTATATACAAAGCATATTAACTACGCAAATCAGATTAGCTACCCAAGTCTGTTGACTACGAAAGTGTACTTGACTACTAAAGTCTCTTTGACTACGAAAGTCTACTTGACTACTAATGTCTGTTTGACTACGAAAGTCTGTTGACTACTAAAGTCTACTTGACTACTAAAGTGTGTTTGATTACTAAAGTCTATTTGACTATAAAAGTATGTTGACTACTAAAGTGTCTTTTGACTACAAAAGTCTGTTAACTACAAAAGTCTATTGACTCTGATAAGGAAGTAACCACATCAATGTCTACCATTCTGTACTTCATAATCTTGTAGCTACACTTGTTAGAAAAATAAATAACATGTAGATATGTCTTTTGTTTAAGAAAAAAGAAGATATAATCATATTATGCATCTATTTCACTTAATCTTTCTAATTTTAAACTTTAATTCCTGAGTTTCTCCTAAAATTATTGAATGAAAAGTAATAAAAGGCTCATGTATCAAAATAACATGTATATTGATGAATTGAGTGCTAGTAATGTGCCTTATGCATCGATCTCATCACTGTCCTTGAGGATAGCATTAACAACAACTCTTTCCCCTTGACCTTGTACTTGAAAATTCCTCCTTGGTGGTCCTGGTAAGTGGTTGGGTCCTCTCGGTGGCAGGATGATTTGGTTGTTACCCATCGGTTGTCGTCCACCCATTTTTTCAGAACACTCAACAATCTTGTGTCCTGGTCGATGACAATTATAGCATATTCCTTTTCCATACCAGCATACTCCTTCGTGTCCCTTGTTACACTTGGGACATAGTCGTTGAATCTTTAGCCTAGCTTCAATGGAAAAATTGTGTTCCCTTTTAAAGATTGGTTTTGGTTTCTCTTAGGGCTTGTTTGTTTTGGGATTCACACGGACATGATTAGGACTTTCTAGCCCCCGCCCCATTCTAGTTAGAGATGTAACATCCCGTTTTTACATCTCATTCTTCATCCACACCTATAATACCTATTTTCTCTCACTTACACTCTCTTTCCTACTTTTCTCCCACATACACTTTCTTTCCTACTTTTCTCTCATTTACACTCTCTTTCCTACTTTTCTCTCACTTACACTCTCTTTCCTACTTTTCTCTTACACATCCTACTTTACTTTTACACATGATTTGACATAAAGTAAAATCTCACCCTACTAAAATCTCAAAACAAACACACACTTTTATTATCATCCAAGACTTTACGTCTTGTGAGCGTAAAATCATGACTTCACACGCCCACCTAAATCCCGAAACAAACAAGCCCTTAAAGTTGGGTTGTGAGTTTTGATTTACAAATATTATCGTCGGGGTTGGCTTAAATTCTAATCCTAAGTCTATTGAGATAATTAGTGCTCGATCAAAGACCTCATGGTAGTTTGGAAGTTTTAGCCCAGCAACCACTCCTCCAACTTCAGGTCTCAAACCTTCTTGCTTTCTTTGACTCAATCTCCACCAGATGTGGAGCGTATCTAGATAGTTGAATGAACCTCCTCTTGTCTATGTTTTAAAAAGCGGATCGGACCGGCCGGTCGGACCGGTCCGACAGCTATTCTGATGCCTCTCCGGGCCGATTTTATACGTTGGACCGGTCATATTTAAAACTGCCTATAAAGCGCTCAAAACCACCAAAATCGGGTCGGACCGGCCTCTAATCGGATCGGCCGGTCCGGCGAGTTGTCCAAATTAAAAAAAATTAAGGACTATTTCATTAATATATTTCAATTATGAAAACCTAGTTAGATCAATTAATACCCAGAAGTTACTTTTTTCTTTACGGCCGCGGTGGTTTCACAGTTTTAGTCACCATTCTTCATTATTCTTCCTTCCCGATCAATTAATTAAGGTTTTTTTTTATAATAACTTGCAACTCCCTTAATCAAATATGCACTTTGTAAATGAAAATAATGATTTTACATTTATTAAGAACCAAATATGCAGGCTGTAGGCTTATAGCAATTACTCTTTTTTTTAAATAGCAAAATTAACGAAAGAGTGATGGCTTAATTATTTATTCGATAAAATTTGACACTGACGAAAAATACAGGTTGAGAAAGATAATATTTAAGCTGTAAAATTAGACATTTTTATGTTGTTGATTAGACGTTTTTATGTTGTTAATTATGAGTATTGATATTTGGTGAACTTGTTTTACATTTGATGTATTTGTAAGACATTTGGTGAACTTGGTTTGCATTTGATATTTCTTTTGTACGACATTTGGTGAATTATTTTACTATTGTTGCCATTGATTCAATTGTTTAATTGAACTTTTCATTTGTAGCATAAGACGTGTGTTTATTTTTAAGTGTAATTTGTTCATAAAATATATAATTTTATAAGGGAAAAATATGTATGATGCTTTATAATTATATATGTAATTATATATTATATATTTATGACGTCATACCGGCTCAACCGCTTTAAAAAGGGTTGGACCCGATTGGACCCGGTCCGACCAAAAATTCTAGGCAGACCGGGTTAACGTCCGGTTCCGCTTTTAAAACATAGCCTCTTGTACTCAGATACCGAGAGTGTTCCTTGTCGAAGATTAATAAACTCTTGTTCCTTTTGATCACACAAAACTTGTGGAAAATACCTTTTCATCACTGCTAGTTTGAACTCCTCCCAAGTGAGGGCTTGTCGCTCTTCTGCGTTCAGTGTTCGTTCATATGACTCCCACCATTGGGTTGCATCCTCTGCAAGTTGGAATTGTGCACAAGAGACCTTTTGTGCGTCGGTCAAAACCATATGCTTGTAAATTCGCTCAAGACTGGCGATCCACTCTTCAGTTCCCATGGGTCCTTCTTTCCCGTTAAGTTGGGGTGGCCGCATACGTCAAAATTATTCAACAAAATTGTTAACTTGGGGTTCCAGTTGATGCATAGGTACAATTTGTGGCGGGGTTTGTTGTATATAGTTCTGAAGAGAGTTAAAGAATTCTCTTGCCATGTCGGCCCCAGAGGCCGCGTTTGGCGATTCTCTCCCTACCGATTCCATGTATGGGACTCTAGCCCTATTCCTAGTAGCGTGTGTACTTCTTCGTGGTGTCATTTAGGGGAGAACTATGAAGGA
Source organism: Ballota nigra (assembly GCA_947034835.1). Lineage (NCBI taxonomy): Eukaryota > Viridiplantae > Streptophyta > Magnoliopsida > Lamiales > Lamiaceae > Ballota > Ballota nigra. The sequence continues at coordinate 46,069,780 of OX344724.1, read as the reverse complement.
AAGAATAGATTACTTCATATAGGTATGATAAAATTCAAAACAAAAGAACCCAACATTCAACAACACGGTACTAATATCAACCGTGCAATGGAGCACACGATAAATCGGAACATACTGTTGTAATCAGCAACATAATTATTGGGCTACGACAGTTGCACGTTAGAGAATTAATAACACATGTTGTAAATAATCAGATAAACATAACGGATAGAAGTAGAATGACTCACAAAATAGTGAGGTAATAATATATATACATAATTGAACAAGAAAGACGAGTTCTCAAAGTTGAACGGAGTAAAAGAGTCTCCAACGAAATCGAAGGAAAAGAGTCTCCAACCAAGGTTCACGGAGGAAAAGAGTCTCCAACGAAATAGTATAGTTTTAAAATAATTAAGAGTACATACAGGTTAAAACTAGTAAGGTTTCCGAGTCTGTGACAAAAGCGCTTTAATTTTCAAAAGGTTAAATCTAAGTCACAATCTACGAATGTCTTAGTTTACTACAACTAGGTCACCTTGCTAGCACGGGGAGATTATCCACAAAAATATGTTTACACCTTCTATAAACTTAAATATATACTAACCAGAAGAGAGCTTGTGAGGACAAGTCTTTCTTTTATAAGTCCAATGCTAAATAGATCTAAGATCAGTATGCGATAAAAGAAAAATAGTAATAGTGTATAAACGTTTATTATGCACTTCCCTCATATGAAACAAACATACAAATTTTCATAAATACTTATATCATGTGTAGTCAGGTACACTTTTTGCAAACATGCTTATATCACATGAACCGAAAAATTATTTGTTGGGATATGTTTAGTTTTGATGATTTTCCAAAACGACATGTAATAGGTTTGAAAGCAGTCAGGATAGTATCCTTTAGATCAGGCCAAGCTAGGTTAGCTCTCAGTAGAATAGGTTGCTCAGTTGAGGGGGAACTCAGCGAGGGGGAACTTCTCAACACAGCCTGAAGATATCAAGATGACAACCAGAAGAGCTGACTGAAGACATGCCATCAACCTGAACCAATGGAGAAGCCTGAAGGAAGTCCCACCGAGTGTAAGTCAGGCTGTTCTAAGCCAAGTCTGGCGGACCACTCAGTGAAGAGCCTGATCAGGTGGATCAGTGCTGCACCAAGTAGGCCCTGAAGAAGTCAGGCTACTGTGGTCAGGGAAGTTTGTCATTCAGCCTTATGACAAACTTCTTGGAGTGATCTTCAAACAGTCTCTGAAGGACAACTACACTGAAGACGTTCAGTCCACTGAAGATCATCAGTCAGTGAAGGATGAAGCTGCCTAAAGTCAGTGGGTCTTGGTCAACCCACTGAGTCAAAGAATCGTTGGAATCAGTCCACGTGGACCAATCAGCACAAGGCGGTAAATCTGACACTGACAAGGCCGCATTCCAAGAAAAGTGGTTGAAACCATTTAATGTTGGATTCAAATGTATTTCCTCTCCAACGGATACATTTGAATCCCCATTATAAATACAAGCTCATGGCTGTGTATTTAAGTGTGTTGTGTTGGTAGATTATTGTAAGAAAATCAAAAGAAAACAAACACCTACGAGCTGAGAAAGTGTGAGTAGTAGTATACGTGCAGGGGAGATATAAGGAGGTTCTACTCACATCTTATACACTGATCTTGAGAGTTCACAAATATATACATAAAGAGTGTTCAGCTTGTAACTCTAGGCTTAGAGAGGTTTTCCTAATCTTAGCTTTAAGGCTAACACATTGTAAAGGAAAACCTCACCTAGTTGGAGAAAACCAAACCAAACTAAACCCTTTCAGACAATGTTAGGTTTGTAGTGAGGTGAGGAGAGGCAGCCCAGGGAGTGGCGTGAGTCCAGTTGTAAGTGCACCTTGGCACGTTAAAAACAAGAATCCCAAGTAGTGGATTTCCTGTTAAATCAGGCCGTGGATGTAAGAGCTTGTGTCTCTGAACCACGTTAAACCAAGTGTTATTTATCATTATGTACTTGCTAAAGGTTTTGTTATTTCCACTCACTGAGTGTAGTTCGAACGAAAGAAGTTAGCCAAGTATTTAAGTCAGGGAGAATCTATCTCACTGACAAACTTAAGCAAACACTCGAGAGTTCAGTCTCTCGAGTCACTGCCTTGTTACGAGACTGAGTTTTCAAGTCACCACACTGACTTGACCACTCTGACTCGTAGCAATGCAGTGACTTGAGGCTTTTCGCACTGAACTCAGCACGCACTCGAGAGCTCAGTCTCTCGAGTCACTGCCTTGTTGAGAGCCTGAGCTTTCAAGTCTCATCACTGACTTGATAGCTCTGACTCTCAGCAACGCAGTGACTTGAGTATTTCGTCACTGAGCTCATTCATGTTGCGTTGTAAGGTTTTAAAAAAAAAAATTGTGCTCCTGAATTCCCATTTTGCCCTTCGTTAACGGGGCCATCATTATTCATATAGATGTGTTTGGTATTCTCATATCTCTCCATATTAACATTCAAGATTATTCATATCATTTCTTTTCTTAAACCATTTACTCGTACCTTGAAGAATTCAGTAAACCATTTCATACATAAGACTTATATTTCTTGAGTCATAAATAAATTATTTTCATGAAAACTAGAAATCTTCTCATAAATGTATTGCATAATAACTTATCTTTTCTTATTTTTTTTATAACTATCGCAAGTGATGTGAATCGAACTTTCATAAATAACTTTGTATCATAACCCAAAATTTAAAATACTACATACCTCAAGGGTGCTTCGGCTTGCTGCAGCAGACACATTTTTCCACTAGTAACACTTTTTGAAATTATCTTAATATTTACAATACCTTTAATATAAGTCTTTTAGTAATAATCATAAACTTATATAAATCATAAATATAAAAGATGGATTTTCTTTTAAAAGAAAACTTAAAGAATAAAAAGTTTACTAATTTTTTTTTAGATAAAGAATTTGAAAAATAAGTTATTTTGTCCGATGGTTTGAACATGAGCTCTGATACCACCTGTAACGCCCTATTTCTGGAATGAAGTCCCTTGTGGCTTTAAACACTCCGAACTCGGGTCGCCACTTAGTAACCAAAAATCTGAACTTAAAAATTTCTTTTTATTAGTTAAGAGGCAAGTGTACATGAAATACTTTGCAACGAAAGATAATATATAAATTAAGCATGAGTGAACAAGGTATTTTATTTAACTAGTAAAGAGGAAATTTGCGTACAAGATATTCATCAAGTAACCTTTAAAGGTTTGTTACTCGACATCATAATTAAAATTGCCTTTAAAAAAGCAATTACAATATTATTTAAATATTTATATATATAGCATCATATTTAGGGAAAACTCTGTGTCGCTGCTGCAGCTCCGACCCCTCTCGATCATATCCTGAAAAATGTTAAATTGTTGGGGTGTGAGATAAAAATCTCAGTGGATAACCTGTACGCTCTTATACAGATTGACGCGATCCTGAAAATTTGATAGTTTTACCTCTTCCCGATTTAAGTAATAAGGTTTGTTTAAGTTTATTTTATAACTAAACTTTACTTGCATTTTGTACATATATATCTTATTTCACATAGTGAGCACAAAGTAAATTCCCATAATATTATATATATCATATAGTGGGCACTAAGTAAATCCCCATAACATAGGCACTAAGTAATTAATCCCCAGAACATATAGCATAAAGTGAGCACAATGTAAATCCCCATTTAATGAGCTTATTATATTTGTATACATAATATTTATGTTTGATTAGTGTGTTTCAGAACTACACAAACGGTCCGTATAACATTATCGGCTAATACAGATAGTGTCACTCACCTCTTAACTTTTAAAGAAAAGTTACAAACTTCTTGAAATAGTTATCGGCTTAGTACAAGTAGGCACATTCGAGCTCTGACTTGGGCAGCACTTCACCTAGCACGGTTTTCTTACATATTTAGTGATCAATCGTTCTTTATTTAATATTCATATAAGTTACTTATGGTATTACGTATTAATTTTTATAAGCGTTCTTTCGTTCGATTAAACTATTAAGGTTTTTAATTTATCTTTTAGTCCAAAGTCTTTTTATAAAAACTTTTACTTCTTTCAAAACTTATAAATATAGGCAGCTGATAACGAAGTTTAACAAGTTTAAGGAGGGTAATAAACTTTATTCTTTTAATGGTTCTTTAGAGAGTAAATATTATTTTGACGATAAATTACTTATACTTTTATAAGTCTTAGCACGTTTGCAAATAAAATAAGTATTCAACCAAAACACGTAATTAGCATATTTGTATTTAAATATGAAAATGACAACATTACACATTCAAATAATCCACAATAAATCATTAGAATAATTTATTCGCAAAAGATCGATTAAACAATTTAACTTTAAAAATATTTTGAGATAATTACTAAAGCATGACGATATATAATTAACAAAATTGATCATACAAATATGTAACAGCCTACATGATATTATTTTTGGACTCAAACGGCCTGTTCGAATTAGGTTTTTCGAAACCTTTCAATTTTAGTCCTTTAACTTTCCTATATTCTAACAATTTCGTTAAAAATATTTAAACCCTTTAATAAAATTATGGGGACTTCCAGAATATCATCTAAACATGCATACAATAAGATTATGTTGTGATTCTTTAAGGAAGATATACCTAAAAATGAATACTATCGAAAAAATAGTAAAATAAAGCCTAGAAATATCGCAATTATTTATAATTATTTAGACACTTCTTAAAACTATGAATTTCGACATGGTAACACATAAATACATATAAAAAATGAATATGACTTTTTGCAAACTTAAATAATTCTGTAAAAAGTTATATTTTCATTTTTATGAAACCAGGACAGTAGTTTATTGCATTTTATTTCATTTTCGAACATCCATATCTCCTAAGATATATGACTTATAGATACCAATTTTTGCAGTCATAAACTACTCCATTCCAGGTATAACATCATACTTTTAGTTCAATTATATCATTGTTATAAGTAGGAGATAAACGGACTCAAAGTAGATAAGTCGATCTCTTTCGAATCTTAATAAACACACTCACAGATTACTCCAGTTTCTATATAGTCTAAATAAAAATAGAAAAAATACATATAGGGAGTTCTAAATATTGTAAATTTCCACATGATGACTCTAATATAAGTGCTCTACAACCTCAGGTTAAGTAAACATGTTTTTCAAGGCAAAACATCACAAGGGTTTATTCCTGGACACATTAAGTTTAAAATTCTATTTCTCTTAGGGATCAACTCTAAAAATCATCAAAGTTTAACAAGATACAGTAGACTTCAATGAGAAAATGCATATCAAATTTCATAATTTTATATATAGTATAAGTATAGGAATTGGGTCCGTAAACTGGGGTATTACAGTTTCAATCGATTCCTGGGTAGTGCAACTTTAGGACTTTATTTCTCATTCGATTCAAGTCTAATAATCATAAAATTTACACAGTTTGTATTTCATCATTAAAGGATCATATGGTTATAATCTCATAATTTTTCTATGGTTAAAAATATAATAACAGAAGCATAAAAGTTACTGTTTACAGTTTCAATCGGGAAAAAACGTGTTAACTTACAAAGCTCATAAATCATTTGTCTTAAGTCCAATTACCATGAATTTTGGATAGGTTCTAGTTTACGTAGATTTGATCAAGGAAAATTAGTTTCATAATTTCTGGAGCACAGGAACCAACTTATTAATAGGGGGGAGGGGAGGTGTTGGCCGAATCATAGCCAAGTAAGAGAAGGAGGGTAAAAGTTAAGATAGGTGGTTAAATATGGACCATGAAAAAGGTAATTAGTTTAGGATTAAATTTTAAAAGGAAATTCTTAGATATTTTAACTAATCATACTATATTTTAATTACTACTCTTATTTATTGCACGCGTTTAATGTAAAACGTCTTACTTAGTCATGAAGGAGTCGTATTTTAAAGATACGAAAAATATCATAAATGTTGGCTATTTTAAACGATCTTACTTACACATCGTATTAATTATTTCATACATATTAGTTTTCTCGTATTTATTTTAAGTGCTTCATTTGACAATTTTTGGATATCGTAAAATTATACAGACGTGATAAGATTGTCATCGCCGTCACTTGTTACTATATTTTATAACACGCAAAACATCCGTTTGAAAACGCCCTTTAAATTTAAGGCCTCATATTTTTCTCTAATTTTATAAAATAAAATTTTATATAGTTTTAATATCATTCAAACCTTAAACTTTCATTCTTAAAAGTGCTAGGAGTACCCCCGATTCAGAAAGCTCTTCCAATTCCTAAAAAATTAGAACTCGAAGACATACGTTGTTCATAAAATATATAAAATATTAAGTCATATAATCTTTCTTTCGGAAATTTTGGTTCGAGGTGTTACACCCCCCCCCCCCCCCCCCACCCCCGCCTTCGTCCATACCATGCCGCCACCGTAGAGCCAATCCTCTAAATACATTATTAATTAAATATTTAAAACCTTCTAAATAATTATTAATTAAAGTATAATTAATTTGCAGAGGAGGATGTTCGATGACCTCTCCTACAAGACTCAGTCTTAGCCTCATTAGATTGCGCTTCGAGGCGCACCAAATTAAAATAAATATGTAACCCTGGTTTACTCTACTATTTTGTAGCACTGGTAAATAGAGGTCGGTCCACGGGAAACGTGAAAACCAAATTATGTTATACGAATTAATTAATAGAGGCACTAAACAAATAAATCCGGGGAGGGGGGGGGGGGGGGGTTGGAGTGATTTTGTTTTCTACTCGACTATGAAAATTAAAAATAAGCAAACAACTTTTCACAATTAAAATTTAATTAATTAAAAGATTCCAATTCACGATTCAATCTCCACTTGGTTTTGACTATGCTACCCAAACATATTATTCGCTCAACTTATCTCACTGATTAATGATCCTTGACAAACAACAAGCTCTGTTTATCGGTTTTATCCCTTAATATTATTCTATTGAAACAAGCTCTCCAACGAACCTTTCTAACCAAACAGTCTAGATACTAACTTGGATTTAATTTGGTAGAAGCATTAAAGATCAAACAAATCCCCAAACACGCTAGCTCGATTCGAAAGAATTCGATTTATATCACCCTAGTTATTTACTAGTTGCTACTTATTGGTATAAGATTGTAACAATTACGGATTACAATTTACATACTAGCAAACATGCATGAATTAATTAACCCAGGTGGCCAAACCAAATTAATCAAACACACAATTAAGCAATGAAAATAGATGATATAAATAATCCATGCAATAAGTCGCACGAATAAAACGGGTTCAAATAGCAATCATCGAAATACAAGTATCGAAATCCCCGAAATCGGAATATGGATCTTAGCCTTCCATAGGCATAAAAGAAATAACAAAGTCGAAAGCATGAAAATAAAAACAAACTCAAAAGCTTCTTCACAGTCTTGCTTGCTTCGGTGCTTCACGTGCGTGCATGCATGGAGGGTATGGTGGCCGCTTATGGAGGTAATAGGCGGGTATGTATGCGTGGTCAAGTATATATAGTGGTTGCTCCTCTAATTGCTCTAGGGTTGCTGCTTGCTGTCATCTCCCTCACGCACCAAACTTTCATCCTTTACAAAGATTTGATCCTTATTTCATTATAAGAGAAGATTGTGGCAATTCTCTTGTAAGTCCCTAATGTTCATTGGGGCTTCATCACCCACGCAAGAGGCCTCCAATTTCAATATCTCAATATCCCTGGAAAAGCCCATAAACACCACAAAAATAATTAAAGAGGGATATAACATATCTAGCACACATAAATAGGGAAAAAAAATCTTAATAAAATTGAGTGCAATAAATTACATTCTAATAAACTAAAATTATGCACAAATTTCTACTTATCACTCATGTTGATCAGGAAGGGGCGTCTGGGTTGAATCCTATGCCCCCCACAGAGCCTCCAGTTTAAGTTCAGAACCAGTTGTATTTCAAGAACTTCCGGCCTAAAAAGGGGCGACTCGCTGGGTTAGGTGGTTTCGCTAAGTCCATCCCCCGATCTCGTGGATCGAACTCATCCTCTCAATCTTCCATCCACTCTCATCCCAACATCGACCTAGAGGCACAACTGGAGGCTGTTCGTCAGCAGATGGAGGATCTGTAGAAGAAGCAACGAGAGAAAGAGAAGTAGAGAGGAACAACCAACAAACTCTTACTAGGTGGATGAAGGAGATAAGCTCCCAGATGGGTGGAACTTCTCCACCACCGCCGCCACTGCAGGCGAAACCCTTAGGAGGAGGAGGAGGAGGAGGGTTCCGAATTTCATTCCGATTACTAGAATTTTTAGATGCTAATATTTTTGAAATACAATTTTATTATGTTTTAATTTTATGTTATTTTATAATATTTTATTAAATAAATAAATTATAAGTAGTCGAAAAAGAATAATTTTACAATTTTTTTAGTCAATTTGGATACATATAAAATTAATTGCATAAAAATGAAGGAAATATAAAATTACACGTTGTCAAAATAAATAATTTTACAAATATAAAAAAAAAAGTTGGGGACAACATTTATATAAACTAGTCTCCTAACACGTGCGTTGCACATTGTCAAAAACTTTGCGACAATACTTGGTATTTTTTCATCTAATTATCTTGCAGTCGGTAAAGCTTTTTAAGCATTGCATGTGCATAATTGTGACCAAGCCTATCAAAGAAAGAAATAAGATGTACTCTCTCCGTCCCAAGGAATTTTGGATCCCTGGGATTGCACGTGATTTAAGAAAGGTGAGAAAGTAGTGACATATGGGTATGTATATTTGTGTAAGTATGCACACAAACCAATGTTTCCTTTTTAGGTAGTGTGTAAATTGGTGTAGGACGTCTAAATAAAGAAATCGTGCAAATTCCCTGCAACAAAAGAAGTACCATATAGTGTAAGTATTATATGAAGTCATTTAAAACAAAATAGTGAAATTTGATTTTCTCCTCATTTGTTAAGTCATGTTCAGTACTTGAAAGAAGAGCTATATTATCAGTATTGAGCTTAAAATTCATTATTAGAAAGAAGATGAAATATAAGTTTCATGTTCCATTATCACTCTATTTAATCATCAATTGCAAGAGATCCATGTTGACTGCCAAACTTTACTTGATTTTGCAAAGAGTAATTGATGTATACACAATTATGAATTGACAAATCAAGCAGCTTCCATTGCGGAATACATTTGTTGGGTCCAAATTTCTCAACAAGCCCAATTGACAAATCAAGCGCTTCCATAGTAGTATACATTTGTTAAGTCTAACCGGTTGGTAGGATTTCCATTTTGATAGGCTATAATGCAAACTTAGTATTTGATGAATTTTTTTTCCTTGAATGAGGACCATGATGTTTAATCACGTTGATTCCTGAGGAACAGAATGTTCCACGCTGCTATAATTAATGTCTTGGTAACAATCAAACTTGCGAAAAGTTGCACTGATGCACATATATAAGAGGTTATCAACTGCCCAAAAATGAGTAGCTTTGTAAAAAAATAAATGAAGTATGAAGAAGCTAAGAATAGCAAATAAGTTTCCGTATAAACCACATGGGAACAGATAAAGAGTAAAATACAGTGTTCCCTTTTAACTTTCCCTCACTGCAAACACGTTTATGAAAGATATAGTTCTGATGTTATCCTGGGATTTTTCGTTCTATTCAGCCATCAGTTTCAATAGTATAATCGTCCGCTTCAGCTCACTGCCTAGAGAAAAATCAAGAAATGATATGCATGAGGATTGAATTGTTAAGTATATAATATAATGGTTCCCAGAATTTCATGTCCTATTCTTTTCTTGAATTATTTTCTTTGAAATTGTATTTGCATTTCAACAATTACTTTCTACTTCCCAATTTACTTATGCAATACTATTATACAATAAACAACATATTGTTGGAGTTATACGTGAAAGTATGCTTTTACTTTGTATAACTCGTGTATCAAACACTCGTTTTATGAGAATAATTCTTTTATCGCATTTGCTTTAGTTATGATTGAATGTTGAATTTCTATTGCAAACCGTTCATTATGTAGTACGTGTTACATTGTAGTTAATGTGGTGATACCCGATCACGGAAGACGACATTAACAGTTTACTTGTAACTAAACGTACATTTTTTACGGCCTAGGTGGAATTGAACAATCCACCGTGAAAGGTCGATGTGTAAGGCTCAGATTGGTCTGTCTTGACCAAGAGATTGCACTAGCACATTTAGTATGTGTTGAAGAGGTCCTACAGCGAGGAGAAATTCTTCTGTTCTGAAAGGTGAAGAATTAGACCTCAGTGGTTGTTGATTTCTTAATCTCCGTCACTTAAATAGGACTGTGTGTGCTTAGTAGTTATTGCTTTGATTCATGTTGGGTGAGAATCATTGTGACTTCGAACTTTGTGTCTTGAGCAGTAATATTAATCATACGAAGGTTGCTAAGATTTAATACGGAGAAACGCGTGCGAGTACGGCTCGTGTGATTAGTCCCCTTGGTGGGCTCAGAAGTTTTATTGTACCAAATCTTGCAAGTGAAGAATTAGTTTCTTCGGTACGAATAATAATGTTGAGCTGTCTTTACTCCAAGGTGAAAGATGTTAATTAATTTGGAGCTATTCGGAAGCTTGATTAATTAATGGACTTGATAATCTTAAACGCGGGAAATAATAACCGGGAGCCCATATTATCGTAATATGGATTAAGATGGATAGTGCAATATTAATTTATTAGTGGTAATAATTAATATTAATGGGCTGAATTATATTGGGGCTCAATATTGAAATTCAGAAGTCCATTAGGAGGTCCAATCTTAATTCTCCTTAAGGCCCCTCAAGTAGCCCATTAAGTAGCCCAATAATGATAAGGTGATTAAAATAAAAAGATAATATCTTGCTAATTTTTATTTGTAATTTTCGAAAATTGCTTATATTGGAGAGAAAAGATTTTGTTGATTTTCTTGGAAAGATATTATGGAAGATATGTATTTTTGAAATACAAGAATATCTCATATATTCAAGAAGATCCAAATCTTTGGATCTCTTCATATAGTTTTCGAAAATTTACACCCTATAATTAAGAGTGTGAGATTTTTGTGGAATATTTATTTTGGAGAAAAGAATATATGAGATATATTCAAGATTTCTTAGAGTCTAAGAAAAGATTTTTTCCAAGCCCATTAACCACAATATTTTCGGCCACTTTAATTATAAATAGGGGATGATTATTTCATCCCCAAGTACATAATTCCATGTGTTGGAAAAATCAAGAAGCATAGATATTTTTCTTTTTCCTTAGTTTATTAAATTGCTTGAAAGCGTCTCCCACCGGCGATCAAGTGAGGTGAAAAGGGAAATACTTGAGAAGGCTTTGGGTTGATAGAACGTGATTACAAGTGTCCCGTATATCCAAAGGCCATTACTACGAGAGGTACGTTAATCGCATATTTACTTGTTTAATTCCGCCTAGTTAAATATGTGAAATTAATTTAACATGCAAGATGATAATTAGTTGTTGGAATTATTATTTGAATTAATTAGGATTAATTCATGCTAGTAATAATTGTATTTAAATTCGTATTTAAAATTCATCCCGAATAGATTCCGGGCACCCCTATTTTCCCAACAACTGGTATCAGAGCCACGGTTTCGGGCTCTGAATTTTGAATTGGAATTTAAATTGTTGAACATTAAATTTGAAATTGGATAGTAGAATTGTTAGATCTTTTTTGCAGGTATCCAATTGTCATGGTTTTTAATGTTGTTAATTTCATGCGTGTGAATTAATTTGGTTTTTAATTCGATTCGTTCGAATTCGTTTTTCTCGTGAGAAAATCCACGAGTAGATTAGTTGTTTTTATTTTGATTCGATCATTGTAATAGACTAGTCTAGATCTAGTATTTATTTTTTTTGTAAAAATAAATTGTAACCGGATCGTGACGAAGAACGAAGAATTAAAAACGGCGTACCCGGACGACGCATACAAGCGTGGAGCGTGTATGGAGGTAAAATCATGCAAGGGGTGAAGAAAACGAGGACGAACGGCGAAAAAACACACACACCGTGCGCAACGGGCGCACGGCGCCGCGCGCACGGCGCGCGCGCGCCTCGGCAGGCAGCTGCAGCGCCTCGGGCGCCCCGGGCAGCGCCTCGGCGCGCTTCTGTGCTGCGCCTCGGGCGCGCCTCGGGTGCACCTCGGGGCTGCGCTTCGGCGCGCCTCGGGCGCTTTTCCAGCGCTTCTCGGGCCGGGAAGCGCGCGGGCCCACTTCGTGGGCCAACGCGCGCTGTATCTCAGGCCGTGGAATTTTTTTTCGGTTCGTGTTTTTTTTTCCGTGTGATTTTAAACGTCGTCCCGAACCCCAAAAGATGCTGTTTTTTGAAGAAGTGTTGTTGTTCGAGTGGGAGCACTTCGAGACGAACGTCGGAAAACAACAAGGACGATTTTTTTCGCATCAAGACGTGAAGAAATTAAACCGTGACAATTGGATTCGAGTGCTCCAATGTGTTTAATTTTGTTTTGATGGATGTTTTATTTCGTGCACTTATTATTATTTGTTAATATGTGTTTGCATGAATTTAATTGTCTAAGAAAAACCTTACTTTCGAAAATTACTAAGTATGTTTTATAATCGCAATTTTATTCCAGATATTGAAATTGGATTAATTTGACCTCCATAATTTATTTATTTGTGAAGTTCTTTTGGAATACATTTCCCCCTCGGATCGGCCAAAAGAACGGATTTCACATGAATAAATTCCGAAAGGATGATTGTGGATTATTACTAGTGGCGGTATTGACCCTCACCACGAGTGGCTTGCTCAAAGCGAAATAATAATCCTGTATTTAATTATGGTTATTACTTAGGCATAGGAAATTGATATTAACTTACTCCCCTCGGAGTCCCTGTCAGTTTCTATGTGGTCAAAGTGGGAGCCAACTATTAATTTTGAATTAAGGATTTGTAACTTTTAAGTTTGTAATCCGCTTGAATGTGTTTAAATGTATAGACCACCCCTCGTGGCGCATTTAAATTGTTTCGAGATGTTGGCTGATGCATGATTATATTGTTTTAAGGTTTCAATATAATTGATGTGATCAAATTTATGTGATAATTTCGTATTTTTCTAGATATTGATATGAATGTATGTTTTATTCTCAGTTCATCATGTCGCAACCTTTTAATCCACTGTTTAGTATACTTAAAGATAACAAACTTGTTGGTGAGAACTATGTTGATTGGAAACGTAACCTTAATATTGTCCTAACCGCTCAACACCACAAGTAGGTACTTACCACTCCTAAGCCCCAAGAGCTTGCCGAAGATGCCACGAAAGCGGACAAGAAAGAGCATAAGAGTTGGTTAGACTCCGATGAGATGGCTAGGTGTACTATTCTGGCTTCAATGTCAGATGTGTTGCAACACCAACACCAACACATGGAGACCGTCTCTGAGATAATGCAAAATCTTGAAGCGATGTTTCAACATCAGAACCGTACGGCTAGGTAAATCACCATGCGAAAGATGCTTTCGTTGAAAATGGTGGAAGGTACGCCCGTAAGGGATCACGTAATCGAGATGATGGGTTATCTCAACAAGTTGGAAGTACTTGGTGCGGAATTTGACCTCCCTACTAAGGTCGATTTCGTTCTCCATTCTCTGCCGAAGAGCTTTGAGCAGTTTCAATTGAACTATCAAATGAATGACCGGGCAAATAGCTTGCCCGAGCTCTTGCAAGCTTTGGTATCGGCGGAGACTCTAATGGATCACCAAACCGTTGCTATGGTGGCAAACGGTCCGTCTTCCTCTTCAGGTCCCAAGGGAGGGAAGAAGAGGAAGAGGACGAAGGGCCAGACCCAAGCAAATCCAACCGTTGCGAAACCCAAGGCAAAGGGAGAAGGAGGTGGAAAGAAAGCTGCTAAGGGTAAGTGCTTTAATTGTGGTGAGAAGGGACATTGGAGGGCGACCTGTTCTAAGCCTAAGAAGGGTGGAAAGAAAGGTAAGTCTCATGCTTTAGTCATTGAAACATTTGTTGCGGCGTATGCTGCCCACGTTTGGGTAGTGGATACCGGGGCAACTGATCATATTTGTTTCACTCTTCAGGGGTTCCAGCTAACCCGACGACTTAGCAAGAATGAGATCACAATCACTTTGGGGATGCTACGAGAGTGGCAACCGAAGCAGTGGGAGTCGTGCACCTATCTTTTGAAGATAGAGTTTTAATTTTTTAAGAGATGTTTTATACGTTCCAAACTTTAGGAAGAATTTAATTTCGGTTTCTAAGTTGGTTTTGATGGATATTCAGTTACTTTTAATAAAGTTGTTACTGTTTTCTTTTAAAAAATGATGTTATCTGTCATGGAACGTTGGTAAACAATCTCTATACGATTAAGTGTGCACACCACTCAAATAATGAATCTAATAACACGTCGATCATTTCGAGCAATAAAAGAAAGCGTTCTTCGGAGATGGACGAAACACTTCTATGGCATCTTAGACTAGGTCATTTTAATCTAAAGTGGATAGAGAGATTGGTGAAAGATGGATCCTTGGAATCGCTCCAAGTTGAGCCGTTTCCAACTTGTGAATCCTGTTTAGAGGGTAAGATGACCAAGAGGGCATTTGGAGCCAAGGGGAATAGAGCCACGGAAGTGTTAGAACTCGTTCATACCGATGTGTGTGGTCCAATGACGATCAAAGCGAGAATGGGGTATGAGTATTTCGTTACCTTCATTAACGATTACTCAAGATAAAGGTACATTTACCTTATGCGGCATAAGTCTGAAACTTTTGAAAAGTTTAAAGAGTTTAAGGCCGAAGCCGAGAAACATAGGGAAAAGAGTATCAAGTTTCTACGATCAGATCGTGGAGGTGAATACCTCAGCGATGAATTCTTGAACTACCTATCGGACGAAGGGATCGTATCCCAGTTAACCGCACCGGGAACCCCTCAACAGAACGGTGTGGCGGAACGAAGAAACCGGACTCTTTTAGAGATGGTCAGATCCATGATGAGTTATTCGGATTTACCCAAGTCGTTTTGGGGTAATGCCTTGGAAACGGCGGCTTACATTCTAAACTTGGTACCATCCAAATCGGTTCCTAAAACCCCAATGGAATTGTGGACCGGGCGCAAGCCCAGTCTAAGACATTTGCGGATTTGGGGTTGTCCGGCATACGTGCTAGACAAGGAAGCCGGTAAGTTGGATCCACGTTCGGAATTAAGGCTGTTTATAGGATACCCGGCGGGAATGAAAGGGTGTATGTTCTATAGTCCCAAGGATCAAAAGACCGTGATTAGTACACACTTTAAATTCTTGGAGGAAGACTATATGAACAATCGGAAACCTAAAAGTGAAATTACCTTAGAAGAATTGAGAGGTCAAACCTCGATACCAAGTATACAAGATGATGTACCACACGTCACATCTTCACAACCGGAACCCCGTCGTAGTGGGAGGGTTCCTAGACAACCCGAGAGATTCATGGGGATAGGAGAATCTTCGGATTTGGTTCCCGGTGTTGAATCAGACCCATGGACGTACGACGAGGCAATCCAAGACAAAGACGCGGAGTCATGGCAAACGGCAATAGAAGCCGAGATGGGTTCCATGGATCATAATCAAGTGTGGGAGTCGGTCGAGCCACCCAATGGGGTAGAACCCATTGGATGCAAGTGGGTTTACAAGAGGAAAAGAGGACCGGACGGAAGGGTTAAAACCTTCAAAGCAATGCTTGTGGCCTATGGCCTGTAGCTATGCTTAAGTCCATCCGTATTCTCTTGTCGATCGCTGCGCACTTAGATTACGAGATCTGGCAAATGGATGTCAAGACAGCTTTCATTAACGAAAGTCTTGATGGGATCTATATGCAACTGCCCAAAGGTTTCATTGGAAAAGGCCAAGATAATCTCGTATGCAAGCTCAAGAGATCCATTTACGGACTTAAGCAAGCATCGCGTACTTGGAACCAGTGTTTTGATCAAGTGATTAAGTCTTATGGGTTTGATCAAAACGAGTTCGAAAGTTGTGTGTATAAGAAGCGTGACGAAACTGCGGTGGTATTCTTAGTATTATACGTAGACGATATTCTGCTCATTGGAAACAATGTAGAGGTATTGTCAGACGTAAAGGTATGGCTGTCAAAACAATTTGATATGAAGGACTTAGGGGAAGCCGGTCACATCCTTGGGATCAAAATCACTCGCGATCGCAAGAAGAGGATGTTGGGCTTATCGCAAGCTTCATACATTGACACTGTTTTTGAAGCGTTTCAGCAAGCAAGATTCCAAGAAAGGTTTTGTACCTTTTAGGCACGGAATCCATCTATCGAAAGAAATGAGCCCTAAGACACAAGCGGCGATAGATGACATGAAAGGTGTTCCGTACGCTTCGGCCGTAGGAAGCCTTATGTATGCAATGCTGTGCACGAGACCGGATATCTGCTCTGCCGTAGGCATGGTAGCAAGATATCAAAGTAATCCCGGGAAAGACCATTGGACTGCCGTAAAGTGCATCTTGAGGTATCTGAAAAGAACTCGGGAGCGGATGCTGATTTACCAGTCGGATAGTCTAGTTCCCGTAGGATACACGGACTCGGATTTCCAATTAGACATAGACTCAAGAAAGTCAACCTCGGGTAGTGTGTTTTGCATGGGAGAAGGAGCCATGACATGGAGAAGCGATTTGCAGAAATGCATCGCAGATTCGACCATGGAAACCGAATAAGTAGCTACTTGTGAAGCAGCGAAAGAAGCGGTTTGGCTCAAGTACTTCTTAGTGGACTTGGACGCTGTTCCGAATTTGCCCGACAAGATAACTGTCTTTTGTGACAATGTCGGAGCAGTTGCAAATTCAAGGGAACCGAGAGCCCACAAGGCCAGCAAACACATAGAAAGAGAATACCATCTTATACGAGAAATCGTTAAGAGAGGAGAAAAAGAGGTGGCAAAGATATGCGTCGGGGACAACCTAGTAAATCCATTCACAAAGGGTCTGCCTCTGAATAAATTCGAGAGACATGTGAATGGAATGGGAGTCAAGATCATTGCCAATCTGCTTTAAGAAAGGTGAGAAAGTAGTGACATATGGGTATGTATATTTGTGTAAGTATGCACACAAACCAATGTTTCCTTTTTAGGTAGTGTGTAAATTGGTGTAGGACGTCTAAATAAAGAAATCGTGCAAATTCCCTGCAACAAAAGAAGTACTATATAGTGTAAGTATTATATGAAGTCATTTAAAACAAAATAGTGAAATTTGATTTTCTCCTCATTTGTTAAGTCATGTTCAGTACTTGAAAGAAGAGCTATATTATCAGTATTGAGCTTAAAATTCATTATTAGAAAGAAGATGAAATATAAGTTTCATGTTCCATTATCACTCTATTTAATCATCAATTGCAAGAGATCCATGTTGACTGCCAAACTTTACTTGATTTTGCAAAGAGTAATTGATGTATACACAATTATGAATTGACAAATCAAGCAGCTTCCATTGCGGAATACATTTGTTGGGTCCAAATTTCTCAACAAGCCCAATTGACAAATCAAGCGCTTCCATAGTAGTATACATTTGTTAAGTCTAACCGGTTGGTAGGATTTCCATTTTGATAGGCTATAATGCAAACTTAGTATTTGATGAATTTTTTTTCCTTGAATGAGGACCATGATGTTTAATCACGTTGATTCCTGAGGAACAGAATGTTCCACGCTGCTATAATTAATGTCTTGGTAACAATCAAACTTGCGAAAAGTTGCACTGATGCACATATATAAGAGGTTATCAACTGCCCAAAAATGAGTAGCTTTGTAAAAAAAATAAATGAAGTATGAAGATGC
The DNA here is from genome assembly GCA_947034835.1 of Ballota nigra. Lineage (NCBI taxonomy): Eukaryota > Viridiplantae > Streptophyta > Magnoliopsida > Lamiales > Lamiaceae > Ballota > Ballota nigra. The sequence continues at coordinate 46,051,930 of OX344724.1, read as the reverse complement.
TAAGAATAGCAAATAAGTTTCCATATAAACCACATGGGAACAGATAAAGAGTAAAATACAGTGTTCCCTTTTAACTTTCCCTCACTGCAAACACGTTTATGAAAGATATAGTTCTGATGTTATCCTGGGATTTTTCGTTCTATTCAGCCATCAGTTTCAATAGTATAATCGTCCGCTTCAGCTCACTGCCTAGAGAAAAATCAAGAAATGATATGCATGAGGATTGAATTGTTAAGTATATAATATAATGGTTCCCAGAATTTCATGTCCTATTCTTTTCTTGAATTATTTTCTTTGAAATTGTATTTGCATTTCAACAATTACTTTCTACTTCCCAATTTACTTATGCAATACTATTATACAATAAACAACATATTGTTGGAATTATACGTGAAAGTATGCTTTTATTTTGTATAACTCGTGTATCAAACACTCGTTTTATGAGAATAATTCTTTTATCGCATTTGCTTTAGTTATGATTGAATGTTGAATTTCTATTGCAAACCGTTCATTATGTAGTACGTGTTACATTGTAGTTAATGTGGTGATACCCGATCACGGAAGACGACATTAACAGTTTACTTGTAACTAAACGTACATTTTTCACGGCCTAGGTGGAATTGAACAATCCACCGTGAAAGGTCGATGTGTAAGGCTCAGATTGGTCTGTCTTGACCAAGAGATTGCACTAGCACATTTAGTATGTGTTGAAGAGGTCCTACAGCGAGGAGAAATTCTTCTATTCCGAAAGGTGAAGAATTAGACCTCAGTAGTTGTTGATTTCTTAATCTCCGTCACTTAAATAGGACCGTGTGTGCTTAGTAGTTATTGCTTTGATTCATGTTGGGTGAGAATCATTGTGACTTCGAACTTTGTGTCTTGGGCAGTAATATTAATCATACGACGGTTGCTAAGATTTAATACGGAGAAACGTGTGCGAGTACGGCTCGTGTGATTAGTCCCCTTGGTGGGCTCAGAAGTTTTATTGTACCAAATCTTGCAAGTGAAGAATTAGTTTCTTCGGTACGAATAATAATGTTGAGCTGTCTTTACTCCAAGGTGAAAGATGTTAATTAATTTGGAGATATTCGGAAGCTTGATTAATTAATGGACTTGATAATCTTAAACGCGGGAAATAATAACCGGGAGCCCATATTATCGTAATATGGATTAAGATGGATAGTGCAATATTAATTTATTAGTGGTAATAATTAATATTAATGGGCTGAATTATATTGGGGCTCAATATTGAAATTCAGAAGTCCATTAGGAGGTCCAATCTTAATTCTCCTTAAGGCCCCTCAAGTAGCCCATTAAGTAGCCCAATAATGATAAGGTGATTAAAATAAAAAGATAATATCTTGCTGATTTTTATTTGTAATTTTCGAAAATTGCTTATATTGGAGAGAAAAGATTTTGTTGATTTTCTTGGAAAGATATTATGGAAGATATGTATTTTTGAAATACAAGAATATCTCATATATTCAAGAAGATCCAAATCTTTGGATCTCTTCATATAGTTTTCGAAAATTTACACCCTATAATTAAGAGTGTGAGATTTTTGTGGAATATTTATTTTGGAGAAAAGAATATATGAGATATATTCAAGATTTCTTAGAGTCTAAGAAAAGATTTTTTCCAAGCCCATTAACCACAATATTTTCGGCCACTTTAATTATAAATAGGGGATGATTATTTCATCCCCAAGTACATAATTCCATGTGTTGGAAAAATCAAGAAGCATAGATATTTTTCTTTTTCCTTAGTTTATTAAATTGCTTGAAAGCGTCTCCCACCGGCGATCAAGTGAGGTGAAAAGGGAAATACTTGAGAAGGCTTTGGGTTGATAGAACGTGATTACAAGTGTCCCGTATATCCAAAGGCCATTACTACGAGAGGTACGTTAATCGCATATTTACTTGTTTAATTCCGCCTAGTTAAATATGTGAAATTAATTTAACATGCATGATGATAATTAGTTGTTGGAATTATTATTTGAATTAATTAGGATTAATTCATGCTAGTAATAATTGTATTTAAATTCGTATTTAAAATTCATCCCGAATAGATTCCGGGCACCCCTATTTTCCCAACACATATACATACACACATATATAACTAATTCAGTATCACAGTCACACAACACATATACAACTAATTTAATATCAATAGGGACATGAAGACAACAAAAAATTAGATTAAAAAAAAAATAACAAACTCTTACAATTGTATCATGTTCATATAATTTTCAAACTGGAAAATATCAAGATAATTCACAAATTAAGAGTCAAACACTAGTCCAGTGTTTATTTCCAAGTATATGGATAGAGAACTTACATGATAATCTTATAATATACGAATAGAGAACTTGAAAGTATTTTAGACAAATCAATGGGGGCATGAAGACAAGACAAAAGTATAGATTAAAAAAGATTTAATTGCAATTTAAATTACGATATTTTCCAAAATGCAATTTAAGCTTAACTTTTGAATTTTATTAAAAAAAAACTTCAATTAACTTTTTTTACAATTAAAACTTACATACAGATTTGCTTCTGTCCATCGCTGACGTGTCATCTACGTGGCAATCACCCAAAATAACTTAAATTAGGTGTAAAATAACCTTAAGATTTAATTGCAATTTAAATCATGACCTTTTTTAAAATTGCATTTTAAGCTAAACTTTTAGATCATGCAAAGCAAGCTCCAATTTAACCTTTTTTGGCAATTAAGATTTACAGACAGATTTGCAGAGGTCCGTCGTTGACATGACGTCTACGTCGTAATGTGGTAAAAAAATTGAAATATGTGGCTTAACTTAAACTTAAATTAAATTCCAAATATTGGTATTAATAAGAACATAAATAAATGAATCCAAATAGAAAAAAAAATAGTAAAGAAAAAATGAAATCAAGATAAAAAATTTTTTTGCATTAATAAGAACATTGATGTATCCAAATAGGATAATCACAACCATTTTACCATAAAAAAATTTAAATAATCCATTTTACCATGAATTTGGGACGTAGGGTTTAAAAAATTGAGAATTTAATTTTAAATTTTGTCATGTATTTAAAGTTTTTTGCCACAATATTTAAGTTTTTCCTAGGCTGTTGCCACGTAAACGCCGCATAAACGACGGGCCTCTGCAAATCAGGCCATAAGTCTTAATTGCCAAAAAAAAAAAATCAAAATTGAAGTGTTTTTAACAAGATCCAAAATTTTAACGTAAAAAACAATTTTACAAAAGGTCTTGATTTAAATTGCAACCAAGACATTAAAAATAGCATACTCATAAAACTCTTACCATATTTATATAACTTTCAAATTGGAAAATATCAAGATAATTTACAAATTAAGAGCCAAGCACCGATCACGTGTTTATTCCCAAGTGTTATGTTCATAAACATGGTATTTACAACTGCATATGGATGCATCCTAAGCATGCAACATAAAACTCGTAACAATTTCAAGTATAAGAAAATTAACTGAATAGACATGTATCCAATTATATTATATATATATTAATATAGAAGATGAAACAATACATTGTAACCATTTTTAATTGTACGAATTGATTAATAATATATAGTTACCAACTTCTTAAGGAGTTGTGGAGAATACAAGTGAGATTAGTAGAAGAAGAATAACTATGAAAGAGCATTGGGAGAGAACATTTTCATATTGTCATATATCTACACTGTCAATTGGATAATATTGATACTGGTATGGTAAATTGATTACAAGAACCACGACTTCTTTCAAGTTACTAACTTTAATCTATACTCCAATGAAACATAAACCACCATAGTTAATTTCAAATAATTATGAGATTATAAAAATAGCTTTCATAAAATGCAGTTAGGCTTAGTTTGTTCAACAATTATAAGCTTGCAAGCAATTACTCAAATAACAGGCTAATTAATATGCAAAACCATTGGTCACCTACAATAACTTGGGAGATCACTGCCCATGAGTTGCAGGAACAAATGCTAAATAAACACAGTGTTCAATAGAATTTGCATCAAATAATACATGTGAATAAATTAATTTTTAAAGAACATAAGTATTTCATTCAGATAACGCGCTATAACATTATTCGTATAATTTAAAAGGAAAACGATAAATTAATACTTAGTCTTACATTTTTATTAAAATGTCTCATTCTTAATGGTGGCCGTTTGCTTGCTGGTTCCAGATCCTGTAGCTCCAGCAGTTCTCCTTGCTTCATGGTTTCTCAAAGAGAGGGAGACTGCATTAAAAAAAAAAAAAGAACAAGGTCTTTATTTGATTAGAAGAGAGAAGGAAATTCCTCATCATAATATTAAATTATTGAAAAACAGAGATTTGGGAAAAGTGGAGGCGTTTTCAATAATTGTGCAAACAATATATCCCTTAATTATGTAAAATATCTCATTATTCTGTGTATTTTTATGAATCACAAATGACACCTCCTGAAAATTAGGGGGAGTGATTACCTAAATAGGGGAACAGAAACATGAAAACTTTAAGTGCTTTCTCAACAAATAACAATGGAGAAAAAAGCATTTGCAACAAATGCAACACCTAAAAAAAGATCCATAGAAATAAGAATTTGTAAATGTCTAGATTGATGAGCACCACAAATGGCCAGAATGCAGTAGAATTCAACTCTTTGGATAAAGACAAGCATAATTCCAAAAAGTACATAAATTTAATCAACAAACCAATCAACTTAAAAATGATAAGCAAGAAATTCATTATATGCATCCACATCAAAAACCGAAATGTACCTCCACGGAATTAGATTTCTCAATTTCTTATCACACCAGAGCCAACCCATATTGCATGCGGAACAACAGTGGTGGCATAGTAATCATAATGTAGCAACTAAAGAAGAGCAACAACCAAGTATAATATAAATACCGGAAAAAATTAAATCGAAACTATAAACACGAGATATGTACACCGGAGTAAAAGTCTGATTGTACCTTGACAGGAACGATCTGTACGCCGGACTCACCATGTTAGATAATGCTCCGACTGCAGCTACTCATCCTCAATCACCCAATGACATTGCGTCTTCCGGGTTTTATTGCTTTCCCGTTCACCGTTAATCCCCCAGGATTGATGTTTCCCGTCGATACCCCTTTTAGTAAATCCTCAATCTGTTCAATCACTTGATCTTCTTCAGTTGTTCATCACAAAATTAAGCTCAACGAAGTGTCTTTGCACATCCTCGATTGCACGATACAAATTACATTGGGTTTTGATCTGGAACTCTTGCCGATCGGGTGAGGGAAATGTCAAGAAGCAATGGAGGTATGAAACGGAAGAATAGGTAGAGGCAGGGTTAAAAATGGGAAAAAAAAAGAAAAAGACAAGGGCAAACATTTCCAAAAATATTTCTCAATTGCTTGTGACTTTTTAATATAGTATAGATAATTTAGAAACGAAAATGAATTATAAAAAAATGAGTCAATTTGGATATATATACTATTAATTGCGTAAAAATGAACGAAATATAAATTTACGCTTTGTCAAAATAAGTAATTCTACAAATTAAGAAAAAGGGTCGGACACAACATTTATATAAAAAAAGTTAGAAGCGAAAATGAATTAATTTGATAAATTATGTAAAAAAAAGGAGTCAATTTGGATACATATACAATTAATTGCATAAAAATGAACGAAATATAAATTTACACGTTGTCGAAATATAAAATTTTACAAATTTAAAAAAAGTTGGGCACAACGTTTATATAAACAAGTTAGAAATGAAAAAGAATTAATTTGATGAATTATGAAAAGAAAATAAAAAGAGTCAATTTGAATACATATACAATTAATTGTGTAAAAATGAAAAATAAAAGCTCGTGCTCGAACGGAACACTCCTCCACATGCATGAGAGGTCAGTGGTTCAATTGGCTTTAAGTGAACATATTTTTTCTAGTGGTTCAATTGGCTTTAAGTGAACATATTTTTTCTTTATATAGACACCATCTGTTGCTTTCATATGGCAAGAGTCATTGGTTCAAATCCAATAATAAATACCGACTCCGACGTCTAATATGTTTTTTGCCCCACCCCTCTTCTATTGTTAGAGAATTTTTTATTGAATCTAGTTCAATTTTTTTTTTTTATTGGTTATGTTGTATCAAGACTGAATTACGCTTGAGTGACTTTGTTTTATTATTTAAATGCACTAACTAGTTATGAAAAACTCTTGTATTAGTTGGCGCAAACTGCTTTGGGCCAAGGCATGTGTTTAAACGGGGCTTTAATTGCTCGAATATATGACTATATATTTTAAGAATAAATGCCGTATTTAACATCTAGTCAATTATGATTAATGATTTCAAATTAAAAATAGAGATATATAACATCTAGTCAATTATGAATATTTATATTGTATATTATATATATTAGTAATTTTATCTGTTGGATTTATAATTGTTATTGAACAAGGTGTATTAAAGTGTGTTATTATATTTATTGAAAGACAATATTTGTATTAATAATTAGTGCTTTTAATCGAAGTATATATCTAGATTTCTTGCAACACCGTTTTTCATAATTATACTAACTCTTCCTCAATACACGCTGGAGATATTTTTTATCCAACAATAAAAAGAAACTCCCTAGAACCCTATACAATTCTCTACCCATTCTAAAAACTTTCTAAAATTATTCTCTTCTACCTTTACAACTCTGGGGAGTTTTACATGATTTTAGTCACAAATAAAAAATTGTATATTCAAATATCCGAGTTGTTTTCATCGACTCAAAAATTTTGAATTATAGAGGGCGTACCAATTTAATGATGTATGTTTATATTATGGCAAATGCAGTTCATTAATATTTTTTTTTTATCGTAAATGTAGAACAATAAATAAATGGGCGTGGCTATTAACACCTACAAAAACACTTTGTTCACCCATTCCTAAGTTAATCCATCATATATTTTACTTATTCTTTTATTTTGCTTAATGTACCCCTTAAAATTTACAACTATAACCTTAATATAATAATTAGATCATTCACTAAATATACACACCCACAAATTTAAAATTAAAAAAATAGCACACCACACTACAAAAAAACGGGAATTGGCGACCAATTTAGCGACCGATTTTCGGTCGCAAAACGTGATTAGTGATCGATTTCAGACCGGAAAAAATCGGTTGTTAAAAAGCGGGTAGCTAATATTAGCGACCGTTTTTTGTCATCGGTCGCTTATCTGCGACCGAGTAGGCGGTCGCTAATATCAGCGACCGTCTTTGGCCGGTCGCTGAATCTATCGGGTCCGACCCGGCCGGGTCACGATTTGGTAGTCGGTCGCTAAATTATTTTTTTAAAATAAAATTAATCTTTTAATTTATTTTGTGATTAGCGACCGACCATGAGACGGTCGCTAATCAGCGAACCTGCGTAAAAGAAAGTGGTTCATTGGGTTCAAACCCGCTCCATTGGGGTCCGGACAGGGCGCGAACCACTGAGCCACTGGCCCACTAGCTTATATTAGGCGAGCCATGTTGTATATAAGCCCTTGTGAGGCTTGTATAAATAAATGGGCAAATATACGCCCAAGGGGAATCGAACCCACGACCTATGGGTAGCCAGGAAGAGGTGTGAACCACTAGGACACATGCTATTGTTATTCATTTATTTGAATTTAATTGTATATTAGCTCAAATTGACTTCCGTTTTTATTTAAATTCATCAAATTAATTACTTTTTGTTTATAATTCGTTTATATATATATATATATTTACTAACTTTTTTATTAATTTTATAAAATTAATATTTTAGGCTATTATAAATTATAAATTTATTCGTTTTTTTACATTTAATTGTATATAATTCCAAATTGACTCCCCTTTTTTTTAAATTCATCAAATTATTTCTTTTTTTTATTTCTAATTCATTTATATATATATATATACATATTTACTAACTGTTTTATTAATTTTATAAATTTAATATTTTAGGCTATTATAAATTATTAATTTATTCGTTTTTTTTTTTTACATTTAATTGTATATAATTCCAAATGGACTCCCGTTCTTTTTTCTTAAATTCATCAAATTAATTTTTTTTATTTATAATTCGTTTACATATATATATATATATATATATATATATACTAACTTTTTTATTAATTTTATAAATTTAATATTTTAGGCTATTATAAATTATTAATTTATTCGTTTTTATACATTTAATTGTATATAAATCCAAATTGACTCCCTTTTTTAAAAAAATTCATCAAATTAATTTCATTTTGTTTCTAATTCGTTTATATATATATATATATATATATATATATATATATATATATATATATATATATATATATATATTTACTAACTTTTTTTATTCAATAAAAAATATATGCAAATCTATAATATTTAATAAAAAATAAAAAATATTCAACAAAATAAATTAAAAACATTCAACAAATAAAATAAAATAAAATATTCAACAAAAAATATAAAAATTTGGCACTCTCTCTCTCTCTCTCTCTCTAATGATCATCTCCTGAGAGGCAGTGCTCGATATCGAGCACATAATCATCATCATCACCCTCACCCTCACCACCTCCATGCCCGCTTACCCTCACCACCTAATTTGCATATATTTTTTATTGAATAAAAAAAAGTTACACTAGAAAAAGACTCGCGTCTTAGCGACCGCCACGAAGTCGGTCTCTAAACAATAAATTAGCAATCGATTAGCGACCGAAATAGACCACCGGCCTCAGATTAAAAAATTTTGCGACCGCATAAAAAGTCGGTTGCTAAATCGAAGATTAGCGACCGCCTTCGACCACCTAAACGGTCGCCAAAACTCAAAAGCCAGTAAAAAATAACCAAAACTTTTTACCGCCTGATCAGCGACCGCATAGGCGGTCGATGATTTCAAATTTAAACTCAGCGACCGCTGCCTGGCGGTCGCAAACTTGTAACGTTTGACCCGAGTTGTAACGGTTAAAGGTCATTAATGCGTGCGAATTTAGCGATCGCCACGTGACGGTCGCAAACCAAAAACTGGTCAAGTATCGGTAAATAGCGATCGCTTAGGCGGTCGCTAATCCTTTTAAAAAATTATAAATATCATCCCTCCGTACACATACTCGTAAAACTCATCCTCCTACCCCCGTCGCCGCCGCCACCTTTTCCGCCGTGCCGCCGCCGCCGCCACCGTGAGTTTTCATATTATTTTAATCGTTTAATTTTTTTTAAGTTATATTTTGTGAATAAGTAGATTATATATCATTTTTTGTAAAGTTATATATATTTTGTGAATAAGTAAATCGTTATATGTGTATGTGAATAAGAAAATTATTATATGCATGTGAATAAGTAGATTATATATAGCATCATCTTTTATAGTGTGTAGATTATAAATTAATTTAACCGTTCAAATTTTTTTATAATTATATATAGTGAATGAATAAGTAAATTATGTGTATATGTGTAGATTTTATGCGTATGTGAAATTATGTGTAGATTTTAGTTACAAATATGAACATAGGATGCTTTTCTGATCTCATATTTTAAATTTTAACAATTTAATGTACATGTCATTTAATTTAGTATAAAAATAAATTATTTTGATTTTTGTGCATGTTCATGTCATTTACCATTTATTTAATTAAATATACAATGAATTAATTATTCTTTTAAAAAACGGAATAATTTATTTTGTGTTTATTTATTTAAATATAAAAATATTAATTTATGCGCTAGACAAAAATCATATCAAGAAGTGCACTACACAATTAGGAAGTTCACTAAAATTTATTTATTTGATAGTAATATTGTCACGTACATCATTCATCATTTAATTTAAGCATACAAATGTTTGTGGGAAATGATTATATTTATATATTATAATTTTCAGACAATAATATTACATATGTTTGTATAGGATAGTTATATTATAGTTACATTCATATTTAATTAGTTGAATTTATAATTATTACAGATGAACCCAGTTCAAGATTGTAACGCCACGAATCCAAAACACATAAAATATCTCAGATTCGAGGTGCCACTTGTGACTAAAATCCGGACTATAAAATTTTTGATATAAAAAATGAGAGATGAGTTTTATGCAGCGGAAGAAATGAGTGTAATATTTAAATAAGTATCTCAGACATATATATATATATATATATATATATATATATATATATGTGTGTGTGTGTGTGTGTGTGTGTGAATATAAAGCTTAGTATTAACAGTAACATTTTATTTAAGCGGGGAACTCCGTGTCGTCCCTATTACTGTCTTTGCTCCACGAAATTATAATCTGCAAGGGTTGTAAAAAGGGGGGCGTGAGATTTGAATTCTCACGTATGGGTGATTTGCAACGTCATGGGATTGGTAAATCCGAAATATATTAAAATGTACTCATTAATAAAACATATCAATTTCTTTAAACAGTTGACATATAAACACGAATATAATGTATCACATATGTAACAAGTTCACATAATAATTAGTTGTGCATAACTAGTTTCACATTCACATAATTGATATATCACAAGTTGATTCACATTAGAGGGCAAAGCCCAAAACTATTTTCACGTATCGGCTCAATCTGCCAAAATCATTTTGAACATATTGTAAATCTCTTTCAAAACAATTAACGTACCACATCTATACTCATTCTACTAACCTTTCAATCTCCATTCAAAATCTATATATAAAGACAGTAAGTAATCAATGGCCACATTCCCAGTGCGCACGTAGGCAGCTGACCAGGGACCAGATCTAGTCTAAATCAACAGCCTTGATTCTGAGGGCGTCCACGACAGCTCCCCAGAGACCGGAATATAATCAACAACCTTGATTCCGAGGGCGTCTAAATACAGCTCCCCGGATGTAACGCCCCGAATCCAAAACACATAAATATCTCAGACTCGAGGTGCCACTTGTGACTAAAAATACGAACTATAAAATTTTTGATATAAAAATGGATAATAAAATCAGAGATGAGTTTTATGCAGCGGAAGAAATGAATAGAATAATTTTAATAAGTATCTCACACATGTATATCTATGAATATAAAGTTTAGTATTAACAGTAACATTTTATTTAAATGGGGAACACCGTGTCATCTCTATTACTGTCCTTGCTCCACGAACTCATAATCTGCAAGGGTTGTAAAAAGGGGGCGTGAGATTTGAATTATCACGTATGGGTGATTTGCAACGTCATAGGATTGGTAAATCCGAAGTATATTAAATTATACTTATTAATAAAGTATTTAATTTATTTAAGCAGTTGACATATAAATATGAATAACATATATCACAGAAGTAATAAGTTCACGTAATAATTAAGTGGCATAGCAGGTTTCACATCATATAATTGAAATATCACAAGTTGGTTCACGTTAAGGGGAAAAGCCCACAATCAATTTCACATATAGTAAATCTCTTCCAAAACACCATAAATAATACCAGCGACCATGAATCTGATCTATTATCACTCATGGCCGTACGTGTCATTCCACAAAATAATTACCAGTGACCATGAATCTGACTTATTGTCACTTATGGCCATACGCGTCATTCCGCAAGATTAATTACCAGTGACCATGAATCTGACTTATTGTCACTCATGGCCATACGCGTCATTCCGCAATAATAATTACCAGCTTTCCTTTTCTCACAAAAACTATCATTTCAAAACATGGGGAGAAATACACATAATTCATACTCAAAAGATTCATGCTCACAAAGTGTCCTTATTACCATGCAGTCATAAACGATTTATATAATTAGATAAACACAACAATCCATATAAGGTATATATATAATAATATCGTATAGCTCACACACTTATATAATAGGGTGTACATTTATGTTGGATTAGTTGTTTTAGATTGATTTAGTCGAGTTCAGAGTATACCATCATAACGTATTATAAGCAGATCAATCAACAGATCATCACCCACCTGTTTGCTCCGGGTTCCGAGAATGATGTGTAGGCAGAGGGTCGAGTCCTCGGTGCGTGTTCCGATTAGCACAGAATCCTAGTACGAGATCATTTGATTAAAAGTTGACCTTTGAATTGTTTTAGGGGTTCGTTGTCTTTAGAAAACTTATCGAAAGCTAAAACCCTTAAAGGTTGATTTCTAATTGATAAGTACACCCCTTTTCAAGAGGAGGTGTATTGGGGGTGTATTTACTAATTTCAGTGTGTAACAGGGTGGTGTATTTACTAAATTCAGGGATGTCCTTAATAAAGGCCCTTTAAGGAAGAAAATATAAGAATTCATAACTTATAAAAACTTCTTATTAAAACTTATTAAAGACTTTGGCTTTTCTAAGACAAATTATAAAAAATACTTTTCTTTTCTAATATTAATAACACTTCTAAAGTTGATTAATGACACTTTTAGGAAATAAAAGGATTATACTATTTTCCAAGAATGTTACTTTTCATTTGTTTACTAAATTTTGAATATTAAACGACTTATCTTTTCGTTCCTAATTTTCTAACAGCTTCGACGAGTTTCCCTTTGACTATGGATTCAAAACGAAAGTGTTTAATCAACAAGCTTCGACGTAAATCAATTAAAGATACTAGCCACTAATTCATTAATACCATACATCTAAAACAGTAATACTTCAACATTCAAACATTATTACTAAAACACTAAACTAAAAATCCAATCTCATGGTTTGTGAAGGAATAAAAAAAACAAAGAAAACAACTATCCAAATCCTACTTCTAAAGAGTGATACAAAAGGCTAAACTAACAATACTAAACAAGTCAACAACTAACACTAAAACATCTAACCAACTAACAGTAAGTTTTCTTTCATTTCTTTTCCTTGTTCCAAGCTTTTTAACAACTTAACAGAAAACCCAAAATCTACCCAAGAAGAAAAACGAGGTAAAAACCTTACGATCCCGGTTCGAGGTGTTAAACGGGCGGCCTAACGGCGTTGATTAGGAGACTCATCGGGTAAATTCGAGCAGCCTAACGGCGTCGTTTCGATTTCTCCGAAATTAAACGGGCAGCAGTTCGTTCTTCAAACTTCACCGGAAAAGGTGAAGGATCGATTAAAAGCGAAAGGAAATGAAATTTGTGACATTAAATCGAAAGGAGTGTTTAAATTGAAACGAATCGAAATGAACAAGATTCGAGATTTACTCAACATCGAGGCGGACGGCGACGGCGTTTCGAGGCGGACGGCGGCGGCGCTTCGCGACTCAAAGCAGGGGAGGCGACGGTGCCGATTGGAGAGCGGGGCTGGTACGGCGGCGGTAGGCCTCGGACGGCGGTGCGACGTGAGGCGGTGGCGCCGTTCGAAGAGACGGCGCTTCGGCATCGCTCGGAGAACAGGGGAGGCGATGATCGATCACGGCGGCAGACGGCTGGAGGAGGGGTGCTGCTGGTGGCGAGACGGCGGCGTCCGGAGGGAGGAGACGTCGCTCCTGTTTCGATAGCGGAGGGCGCGACGGAGGCGGCGCGATGGGCTCCGTGCGGGCGGGGTCGCGGTGCTGCTTCGCCGGAAGGAGGAAGACTGCGGCGTTTGGCGGCGGTCTGCTCCAGCGTGGCGTCGCGACGGCGGCCGGTCGGAGCAGGGAGGCGTTGCGGCTGGAGGATGAGCGAAGGGCAGAGGCGTGGAATCGAAGAGTGAGAGAGAGGGACTTTTGGTTGAGAGTGAAATTTGGGAAATGAATTTTTTTAGGAGAGAGACGGAGGGTCCTTATTTATAGAAGAAGTTCATTAATTAATTAATTGAAAAGGAAAATGAATAAACTTGTGGATGAGATTAATACTTTAATTAATTTAATTCAAAAAGAAAGTAATTTATGTGGTTTAGGATTAATCCCCTTTAATTCTGCTATTTTCGTTCCCGTTTGAAACGATTTAGAGATCGTTTGGTTCACGGGTTTAATCCCAATTTGAGAATTAATACAGTTTTAAAATTCGAATAATATTTTAAAGTGTTTTAATTATTCTCAATAAATTATACGGATCGAAATCCTAATTTTAAACCCTTGAATATTTAATTTCTCGTGGTCCTTTATTCGTTTGAAAGATTTGATTACTTTCTTCGAATTTAGGAATTTATAAAAGGGTATATATTTAAATTACACAATATCACACAAAAATAATAAAATTAAAAGAATTAAGAAAATAATATAATATAGGGTTTCTAGGAAAAATAAAAGGTATAAAACGGGACGGAGTATTACATCCTCACCCCCTTAACAGGAATTTCGTCCCCGAAATTCAGCTTCTAGGTATTACTTGACTAGATCTCATATGTTCATCTTCAAGTCGTTTCTTCCTCTACATGTCAAAGTTATTGAACTAACACACTGGGTGGTGAAATTTGAAATCGTATTAGGGTATGTAGAGTATGGCAGAATTTTTCTAACTATTTCAACTTTTGGAATTAGGTCCCATATATATATATATATATATATATATATATATATATATATATTTTTTTTTTTTTCATGAGGTTTACTGGTCCTATATTATCTAGTACGTGGGGTTTTTCTTGTCATTCTATTGGTGGTTCTAGAGAAAAGAATAGTATTGTTACAATATGTATAGGTGTGAGAAAGTTATAAAAACATAACCGGATTAACCAAATTAACACACAACGTTAACACTGAAAACACGTGTGGTACGTAATTCACCGCTTCGCATTGGGGCCCCAATGGTACAGTGCTCACATTCGCACAGTGTAATAGGAACCAGTAATGTGTCATTAAGTGATAATCAGATAAAATATAACAGTCAATATAGAGCAAGTAACACACATTGCCAAGTAGCAATTTCATAACTCATATAATTTTATATAAGAGTCTCGACTTCTATGTAGGTCAGTCTACTTACGTCATATCCAAAAATGAGAATAAGTCTTCTAGGTACCGAGCCACTACTATCTTAGGTGGATTCTAACATCGAAAAGAAATTTCTAGTCAAAATTTTAGCTATGCAGAAACATAATTTAAACAATTAAATCACATAATTTAAACAATTTAAGCATATAATTTAAACAATTAAAACACATAGTCCAAATAGTAATATAGCAACATTTATGAAATTTATAAACTTTAAACAAATATATTCATATATGCAATTTACAAAATATAGCATTTTAATAGCAATATAAACGACATTTCGTAGTTCTTTCTACACCACGTAGGTGTTGTTTTGAGTTCTCGATCTTTTGATTTGAGTTTTGTTATGAAAGTCAACTTGTTGCAAGTTTATAAATTTATAGGCACTTTTGATAATAAAACAAGAACATACCTTCGAGGAGCTTCAGACGGTAATAGGAGACACATTTCCCCTCAAGTGATTTAATTAATGATCTAAACTTACATGATAAGAAAATTTTAATTAATGAAAAAGATTTTGGCTTGATGAAAATAATGATTTTGAGTTTAGGTCCGAAAGTTTGAACCTAAGCTCTGATACCACCTGTAACGCCCCGAATCCAAAACACATAAATATCTCAGACTCGAGGTGCCACTTGTGACTAAAAATACGAACTATAAATTTTTTGATATAAAAATGGATAATATAATCAGAGATGAGTTTTATGCAGCGGAAGAAATGAGTAGAATAATTTTAATAAGTATCTCACACATGTATATCTATGAATATAAAGTTTAGTATTAACAGTAACATTTTATTTAAATGGGGAACTCCGTGTCATCTCTATTACTGTCCTTGCTCCACGAACTCATAATCTGCAAGGGTTGTAAAAAGGGGGCGTGAGATTTGAATTCTCACGTATGGGTGATTTGCAACGTCATAGGATTGGTAAATCCGAAGTATATTAAATTATACTTATTAATAAAGTATTTAATTTATTTAAGCAGTTGACATATAAATATGAATAACATATATCATAGAAGTAATAAGTTCACGTAATAATTAAGTGGCATAGCAGGTTTCACATCATATAATTGAAATATCACAAGTTGGTTCACGTTAAGGGGCAAAGCCCACAATCAATTTCACATATAGTAAATCTCTTCAAAAACACCATAAATAATACCAGCGATCATGAATCTGATTTATTATCACTCATGGCCGTACGTGTCATTCCACAAAATAATTACCAGTGACCATGAATCTGACTTATTGTCACTTATGGCCATACGCGTCATTCCGCAAGAATAATTACCAGTGACCATGAATCTGACTTATTGTCACTCATGGCCATACGCGTCATTCCGCAAGAATAATTACCAGCTTTCCTTTTCTCACAAAAACTATCATTTCAAAACATGGGGAGAAATACACATAATTCATACTCAAAAGATTCATGCTCACAAAGTGTCCTTATTACCATGCAGTCATAAACGATTTATATAATTAGATAAACACAACAATCCATATAAGGTATATATATAATAATATCGTATAGCTCACACACTTATATAATAGGGTGTACATTTATGTTGGATTAGTTGTTTTAGATTGATTTAGTCGAGTTCAGAGTATACCATCATAACGTATTATAAGCAGATCAATCAACAGATCATCACCCACCTGTTTGCTCCGGGTTCCGAGAATGATGTGTAGGCAGAGGGTCGAGTCCTCGGTGCGTGTTCCGATTAGCACAGAATCCTAGTACGAGATCATTTGATTAAAAGTTGACCTTTGAATTGTTTTAGGGGTTCGTTGTCTTTAGAAAACTTATCGAAAGCTAAAACCCTTAAAGGTTGATTTCTAATTGATAAGTACACCCCTTTTCAAGAGGAGGTGTATTGGGGGTGTATTTACTAATTTCAGTGGTGTAACAGGGTGGTGTATTTACTAAATTCAGGGATGTCCTTAATAAAGGCCCTTTAAGGAAGAAAATATAAGAATTCATAACTTATAAAAACTTCTTATTAAAACTTATTAAAGACTTTGGCTTTTCTAAGACAAATTATAAAAAATACTTTTCTTTTCTAATATTAATAACACTTCTAAAGTTGATTAATGACACTTTTAGGAAATAAAAGGATTATACTATTTTCCAAGAATGTTACTTTTCATTTGTTTACTAAATTTTGAATATTAAACGACTTATCTTTTCGTTCCTAATTTTCTAACAGCTTCGACGAGTTTCCCTTTGACTATGGATTCAAAACGAAAGTGTTTAATCAACAAGCTTCGACGTAAATCAATTAAAGATACTAGCCACTAATTCATTAATACCATACATCTAAAACAGTAATACTTCAACATTCAAACATTATTACTAAAACACTAAACTAAAAATCCAATCTCATGGTTTGTGAAGGAATAAAAAAAAACAAAGAAAACAACTATCCAAATCCTACTTCTAAAGAGTGATACAAAAGGCTAAACTAACAATACTAAACAAGTCAACAACTAACACTAAAACATCTAACCAACTAACAGTAAGTTTTCTTTCATTTCTTTTCCTTGTTCCAAGCTTTTTAACAACTTAACAGAAAACCCAAAATCTACCCAAGAAGAAAAACGAGGTAAAAACCTTACGATCCCGGTTCGAGGTGTTAAACGGGCGGCCTAACGGCGTTGATTAGGAGACTCGTCGGGTAAATTCGAGCAGCCTAACGGCGTCGTTTCGATTTCTCCGAAATTAAACGGGCAGCAGTTCGTTCTTCAAACTTCACCGGAAAAGGTGAAGGATCGATTAAAAGCGAAAGGAAATGAAATTTGTGAGATTAAATCGAAAGGAGTGTTTAAATTGAAACGAATCGAAATGAACAAGATTCGAGATTTACTCAACATCGAGGCGGACGGCGACGGCGTTTCGAGGCGGACGGCGGCGGCGCTTCGCGACTCAAAGCAGGGGAGGCGACGGTGCCGATTGGAGAGTGGGGCTGGTACGGCGGCGGTAGGCCTCGGACGGCGGTGCGACGTGAGGCGGTGGCGCCGTTCGAAGAGACGGCGCTTCGGCATCGCTCGGGGAACAGGGGAGGCGGTGATCGATCACGGCGGCAGACGGCTGGAGGAGGGGTGCTGCTGGTGGCGAGACGGCGGCGTCTGGAGGGAGGAGACGTCGCTCCTGTTTCGACAGCAGAGGGCGCGACGGAGGCGAAGGAGCGCGATGGGCTCCTTGCGGGCGGGGTCGCGGTGCTGCTTCGCCGGAAGGAGGAAGACGGCGGCGTTTGGCGGCGGTCAGCTCCAGCGTGGCGTCGCGACGGCGGCCGGTCGGAGTAGGGAGGCGTTGCGGCTGGAGGATGCGCGAAGGGCAGAGGCGTGGAATCGAAGAGTGAGAGAGAGGGACTTTTGGTTGAGAGTGAAATTTGGAAAATGAATTTTTTGAGGAGAGAGACGGAGGGTCCTTATTTATAGAAGAAGTTCATTAATTAATTAATTGAAAAGGAAAATGAATAAACTTGTGGATGAGATTAATACTTTAATTAATTTAATTCAAAAAGAAAGTAATTTATGTGGTTTAGGATTAATCCCCTTTAATTCTGCTATTTTCGTTCCCGTTTGAAACGATTTAGAGATCGTTTGGTTCACGGGTTTAATCCCAATTTGAGAATTAATACAGTTTTAAAATTCGAATAATATTTTAAAGTGTTTTAATTATTCTCAATAAATTATACGGATCGAAATCCTAATTTTAAACCCTTGAATATTTAATTTCTCGTGGTCCTTTATTCGTTTGAAAGATTTGATTACTTTCTTCGAATTTAGGAATTTATAAAAGGGTATATATTTAAATTACACAATATCACACAAAAATAATAAAATTAAAAGAATTAAGAAAATAATATAATATAGGGTTTCTAGGAAAACTAAAAGGTATAAAACGGGACGGGGTATTACACCGGAGGTCAGAATCTAATCTAAATCAACAACCTTTATTCCGAGGGCGTCCACGACAGCTCCCTGGAGGTTGGAAATAAATACCCACACCACAACTCCGTACTTACTAACTTTCCGTCCTTTTATAAAACTGACATTTCAAACTGTAGAGAGAATTTACTTGATTGACAACTGATTCATGCGCACATAATGCCCTTAATCATGCAATGGGGATTGATATGAATAAAAACAATAGACATCTTGTATCATATATAATTATATCACGTAATTCAAACTGCTATATAATAGGGTGTACATTTATGTTGGATAAGTTGTTTTAGATTGATTTAGTCGAGTTCAGAGTATACCAGCACAACGTATTATAAGCAGATCAATCAACCGATCATCACCCACCTCTTAACTTTATAGCTAAATTACAACTGTCTTGAAATTCCTTTAAAAGATAACTCGCGTTGTAGAGACGTCCCGAGAGTGATATACAAACAGAATGTCGGATCCCTCGTGCGTATTCCGATTAGCACAGAGTCCTAATATGAAATCATTAAAAGTTGACCTTTGAATTATTAGGAAAACTTGAGAGTTTTTGTTACGAGAAATGAGGGGATCGTTGTCTTTAGAAAACTATTGAAAGACTAAATTAAAAACACACACTGTCTTGGTAAATACACCATTTGTAAAAAGTTGGTGTATTGGGGGAGTGTACTTACTAATTTCCTTGTTGTATGACTATTGCGACTTCTATAAAACAATCTTTTTACTTTCTAAGACTTTATAACTAAAAGCTTTTATAACTTAAAAGTTTATCTATCTAATACTTTTCCCCAAAAATAATTAAAAGAAAAGGAAAATTATTTAAATAATATTAATATAATTAAAATAGGTTTTTCTTTCTAAGATTTCTATTTTTTATTTTAAAAGAACTTTTGAATATAATTTATATAATAAAATCTCATTTATTATTAACTTATTAATAATCTTTGACTTGAAGACTTTTGTATTATAAAATTTATATATTATATATATTCTTCTTTTTCTAATATTAATAATACTTCTAAAATTGATTAGTGAAACTTTTTAAACAAAAGAATAATACTATTTTTTCAAAATACTCCTTTTCATTTGTTTACTAATTTGAGCATAAGCACCTTTGTCTTTTTCGATCTTTTTCCAAACTCTACTACAGTGCTAAACAATTAATTCCATCACTATATCATCAACAAATCAAACCAAACTAATTCATTCACTCAATAATACCATCCAACTAAACTAATAATACTAAACACCTAACCCAAGAATACTAAACAGTTATTTCAATGACACTAAACAACTAATTCAACAATACTAATCAACTATTTCAATAATACCAAATAACTTAATTCAACAACTAATAACAATAGTAGGAAATTCAACAACAAAAGTCCATCTAAAAGGTCACAGGTTCCAAACAAACAATAACTATTCTAAACTCTCAAGGTCTCAACAAGGAATTGATTGATTCCTATCTCAACTAGTACAAGAATTTGAGAGAAGGTTAGGGATTCTTACGAGTCCCAAATCGGCCAGCTTAACGGCGCAGTTTGGCGACTCGTCGGATAATTCGAGCTTCCTGACAGCGTCGTTCGGTGATTCGGTAGTTCGACGGATATTTTGAACGGCCTAACGGCGTCGTTTCGATTTCTATGAAAAATGGACGGGCATCGGTTCGTCCTCCGGGCTTCATCGGAAAGACAATGGGAACAATAGTACCTCTATTACACACGAAGAGGATGAATTGTGATATTAACTCGAAAGGGGAATTATTTGAAGGAAAACTGGAATTGAAGGGAATCGAAAGCAAATTGAATACGAAACTTACCCAAACGAGGATGGAGGTCGGTGACGCGATTGGTGGCTGAAAGAAGAGGAGTCGCGATCGGCCGTGCTCCGCTTGGTGCGACGGCGTCGCTGGCGATGCTGCTCGCCGGGGATGAGGACGCGACAGGGAGGAGGAAGGGGCGACGGCGTCGGCGTGTCGAAAAGGGAGGGCGGACAGCGGAGGAGGGAGCTGGGTGGCACTCGATTATCGGAGAAAGAGTGAGAAGGGCGGCGTTGCTCCGATCGGTGGGAAGAGGAGGCGGTGGTGAACAGATGCGAGGTGGCGCTCGGTTGGGCTCGACGGCATCACGACGCATGGGAGCGGAGGCGATTGTCGCCGGAAAAAAGGGGAAAAGGCGGTTGCTTTGTAGAGAGAAGGAGAAAAGGGGGCCGCGTTTTGGTGTAGAGAGAGAGAAGTGAAATTTTGGGAATTGTAAAAATGAGAGAAAGAGACGGGTTCCTTTCTTTTATAGAGAAAAATAGTTTAATTAAAGAATTAATTTAAAACAAAGGAATAAAACTTGTGGATGAGATTAATTCTCTTTAATTCCTGATATTTTCGATCCCACTTGATACGGTTTAGGAATCATTTGGTTCACGAGGTTTAATCTCGATTTGATAATTAATACAGTTTTAAAACTCAAATAATATTTTATTGCATTTGAATTATAATAATAAATTATACGGATCGAAATCCTCAATTTAAACTTTGAATATTTAATTTCTCGTAGTCCTTTATTCGTTTGAAAGATTCGATTCCTTTCTTCGAATTTAGGAATTTATAATAGGGTATATATTTAAATCACACAATAACACACAAAAATAATAAAATTAAAAGAAACAAAGATAATAATATAAAATAAGGCTTCAAGGAATATAAAAGATATAAAACGGGACGGGGTATTACATCCTCACCCCCTTAACAAGAATTTTGTCCCCGAAATTCAGCTTCTAGGCATTGCTTAGGTATTGCTCGATTAAATTTCACATGCTCTTCTCTAAGTTGGATTCTTCCTCTACAAACCAAACTTATTGAACTTACACCAAAGTATTTCTCGAATTCTTAAAAATATAAATCTCAACCATACTATAGTCATAAACAATTCTTCATAAGTTAAAAACACAACTTACTTCTAAGTCTCCATTACAGGTTACAAGAACTAAAATACTCAAGTATTTTGTGGTAGAAGAAAAGCGACAGACATTTTCTGCATGGTATGTCTCGATGGTAAAACTAAGCGGTAGACAACATATCTAATCTTATCCAATATATCCAGCATTCCTATGCAGCAAAGCTTTAACTTGCCTCTCTTTCCAAAAGTAAATTCCTTCGTCAGTGTAACCTTAAGAAATGCTTCCTTAATAGTCTCAACATGAAAATTAATCTCTAATGATCTTGTGCTGTTTTAATCCTTCACATGGCTTGTGAAATAATTCTCAAGTTTTATAAGCGACATCAAAAGTACTGCCACTTGGTAATTACTTTCATAAGAAAAATTCTCACTAGTTGTAAGGCGAGTATCTAAATCTTAGATTGGGTAATTATGTTCATGTAGCTTTGGCAATTGTACACATAGGCAATGACCTACTCTTGTTGCATAATAACACATCTTATTCTAGGTTTAGGATGAATTGGTACTATATCTTATTCCACTCAAAATAATTTTGTCTAAGAGTCTACTTACTCTAAAACCCCTGGTTCAAAAAGGGGTGATAAACATTGGTGGGGAAGTTTGATATTTGAAAGGTCCCCCATTAGTTAAAGACAAAATAAACTTCTCGGTTTTCTTGGTCGACTAAGTTTGTTGTCACTCTACTTGATCTAAGACTTAGAAGGTTTTCTAGTTTTTAAACATGCAAATTTTTCTTCCTGCATAGTTGCAAATTTTCCTCTACTTCAAAGTCCACCATGTATCTCATAGATAAAAATCAATTATCGTTTCCTTTTCAACTAAAATATTCCCATAACATATAAATGTTAATCTTAACACGTAAGACTAAGATCACATCTAGCTTACTCATTCCACTTTATCTTAAAAGGCTCTACTTAAGCTTAAAATCTTATGTTATCCCAAAAGAAAATAACTATGCCCATGTTTCATATTCCTACTTATGCATAAAACTAGTTCGTTTTCAATAACATCTAGTAACTCAACTTAAGAACGTGCAGTCCAGTTTCTATTTGATGTTCATCAAATTCTATCTTCAATCAATTCACTCGGTTTTAGGTTATCATTGTATTCCTCAAAAGTTCACTTTCACTTAAGGTCTATTCTTCTATACTTCATATCCCCAAATTTTCTTAAATTATTTGACACAAAGGAGTGAGATACTCTAGTACTAATCGATACCTAAGAAGTTGATCCAAATACTTTGATCACAAGAATTCTATTTCCAATTTTAAGGCATTGGCACTAAGGGTGTGGAAACTTGAAATTGCATTAAGCTACGTAGAGTATGGTAGAATCTTCTAGCTATTTTAGTTTTCGGAGTTAGGTCTCATAATTCCTACACATATGTTTCTTGATAAAGTTTTAAGGTTCTATAATACTTAATACGTGACATTCACCCTGTTGTCATTCTATTGGTAGTTCTAAAAAGAAAAGAATAATATTGTTATGTCGTATATGTATGAAAAATTATAAAAACAGAATCGAATTACGTAATCAAAACAACGCTAGTACTGAGATACACGTGAGTATGTAGTTCACCGAAACACACTGTGGCCACCAATGGTACAGTGATTACATTCGCACCATATAATAGAAACCAGTTACATGTCATAAAACGGTAATCAGATCAAATATAACAGTTAATATAGAGCAAGTAACACACATTGCCAAGTAGCAATTTCACAACATATCATATAAAGGTCTCGGGGTTCTAAGAAGGTTAGTCTTCTTACTTCTTATCCCAAAAAGAAAACTAAGGCTTCCAAATATAATGTTAATGCATCACATCTTCTCTTCATCACGAATTGCGAGCGACAAAAGGAGTAGGGTTTAAAACTATGTTGCTATGGCCCAAGTAAAATAATCATACTTCTGACTACTACTATATGTCAGGAAAAGGTGGCATACCTATGTTGTATGTATTTGTGACTACATCAAAAGGATATCTATTTAAAAGGATTTGATCGTTCTGACTGGTCGTTACTGTGGTAATCTCCATCGTTGGTTCCTACTGGGTATGTCTCTAAGTGGAAGTGGGGCACTTGAATTGGGTCTTCTATTCTCATCCGTTCGAGTAGTCTTACAGCGATAGGACGAAGAATGACACAGTAATCCTTCTGGAAAAACAAACCATAACCGTTAAATCTATCTTCGTCATGGGGTATAGGAGCAACTCTTTCTTTTGCACGCAGTCTCGTGAACTGGGTTATATACACACTGATAGATTCTAAGGTTAGCTAAATGATTTCTAATTATCGGGATATAACTATCTTAGGTGGATTCTTATATGGAAAGAAATTCCTAGTCAAAATTTTAGTTATGCAGAAACATAATTTTAACAATTAAATCACAAAATTTAAACAATTAAAGCATATAGTTTAAACAATTAAAGCATATAATTCAAACAATTAAAGCATATAATTTAAACAATTAAAGCATATAATTTAAATAGTCATATAACATCATTTATGAAATTTATAAACTTACACAGATATATTAATTTCTATCATTTACTAATTATCCGCATTTCAATAGTAATATAACAATATTTATGGTTCTTTGTACACCTCGTAGGTGTTGTTTCGAGTTCTCGATCTTTTGATTGGAGTTTTGTTATGAAAGTCAACTTATCGTAATGTCATAAACTCTTATGCAACTTAAAATAAAATATGAACATACCTATGAGGAGCTTCTGACGGTAATAGGAGACACATTTCCCTCAAGTGATTTAATTAGTGATCTATATTTACATGATAAGAAATTTTTAATTAAAGAAAAAGGAATTTTGATTTAATGAAAACAATGATTTGAGTTTAGTTCCGAAAGTTTTGAACCTAGGCTCTGATACCACCTGTAACGCCCCGAATCCAAAACACATAAAATATCTCAGATTCGAGGTGCCACTTGTGACTAAAATCCGAACTATAAAATTTTTGATATAAAAAGGGATAATAAAATGAGAGATAAGTTTTATGCAGCGGAAGAAATGAGTGTAATATTTAAATAAGTATCTCAGACATATATATATATATATATATATATATATATGAGTATAAAGCTTAGTATTAACAGTAACATTTTATTTAAGCGGGGAACTCCGTGTCGTCCCTATTACTGTCTTTGCTCCACGAAATCATAATCTGCAAGGGTTGTAAAAAGGGGGTGTGAGATTTGAATTCTCACGTATGGGTGATTTGCAACGTCATGGGATTGGTAAATCCGAAATATATTAAAATGTACTCATTAATAAAACATATTGTTGTTTACCAAATAAAGTATGCTGGAAATTTATGGCTAATTAATGGAGCTTTTGTAAAAACATCAAATGTGGGGAATCATAAATGCTTCATGAATGCTGATATTTGAAGATGATGATGATGAAGATATAAATGCAAGAACACCAAGAATTTCCAATGGTTTTTAGTCCCTGGACTTGAATGCTTGTATAGCTTTTTGTATTGAATAGTGAACTTGTTTTTCTAGGTACAATGGGGATCTATTTATAGGTTTCTTTTACAAGGATATTTTTGTCTTTTTCGGCCCCCAAGGGGACAGGGGTAATTAATGACTCCAGTCTCTGAGGGCGCGCGGGCGCCCGTACGCCCAAGTCCGTAGGCGGCCGACTACTTGCATGTCGACACATGTCCAAAAAAGGATGATTCTCTGAGATATTTCCTTAATTAGGCGGAATATTCCCCCTGCCACTAAGTACGGAGGCGGCCCCTTTCCTCTTGGGGGGAGATCTCACCAGATTCTAGCACGTACTTCTCGAGCCGTCCGTAGATCGGAAGCCTATTGAGGTTGGAGATTGGACTCCTACACTTTATGAGGTCGGAAGTCCTCCCTGGGCTTGGCCGTACTGAGGAGATCTCCCTTCACTTTACTTGTCCGCGGCCGAACCGGTCCGGCCACTGTCTCCTTGGCATGCATCCGACATGACAGACATAATACGGAGCTTGATGCCGACCTTGACTGGGAGATCGGAAGAGCGGGATCGGAGATCGCGATGATTGGAGAGCGCCTGGGCCGCCGGCCTATCGTAGTCATGGCGTTTCTTTGTTTTCGGCAGGAATGAGGTCGGTGCCGACCTGTGGTGGGAAATGGCCACAACAATTGCCCCCCAGCTCGGCTCTCAAGGTTGGTGGGAGGCGAGATGGTCATTTGTCATTGATTGTTGGCGCCAGGCTCGTTCGGCCTGGCGTAGTCGGGGGTCGGTCTTCTTGAAACTGACGCTTGAGTGGACGTGCATTGGTAAGTTTGCCTAAAAAGACGAGCGTGACATCATGCGATACCTCGAATTCCGCACATTAATTATTGGCGTGGCAGCCATTTTGGTGTGGGGTCCCCGGCGTTTCGACTTCTTGCATTTAGGACCCTAGGCCTAGAAACTTGTTTGCGAAATAGACCCACCCCATTCCTTATAATAGGTGAGTTATCTGCCATTTTGAGTTTTTTACTTTCGCGCCTTCAAACATTCCTTAGCAAGCTTGGGATTCTCCGGCTATTATTCCGGCGAGATTTCTGAAGCGGCGTTTGGACTCATACGACGACGACTAGGCGGTTTAGAAAGGTAACTTTGCATTTCCGATTTCGAAAAAACTTTCTACTTCTTCTTTTTCTTCCAAAATGGTACGACGGTGGATTGGTCCTCTGCCAGGGAAGAGAGGCGGTGCCTCCTCGAGCGGCGGTGGCGGAACCAGCCGGAGGCTATTTAACAAAGAGGGGAGTTCTAGCGGTGGAGGTGGAGCCTCTCCGTCGCGCCTGAGTGCGAGCTCGATCTGGG
Organism: Ballota nigra; assembly: GCA_947034835.1. Lineage (NCBI taxonomy): Eukaryota > Viridiplantae > Streptophyta > Magnoliopsida > Lamiales > Lamiaceae > Ballota > Ballota nigra. The sequence goes on along the minus strand of OX344724.1, from coordinate 46,025,325 downwards.
CTCGTGACGATGATGGTCTAGATGCGCTCTTCCCGAGTCCGGGGCGGTCACTTTTGGGCGAGGGCGCCAGAGAGAGTGGCCCTACTGTGGCTGCGAGTTCAAGATCCGATCCGATGGCCCATCCGGTTGAGAGCCGGGAACCACTGGATGACCTCCTTGAAGAAGAAGATGACGATGGCGGACGCGGCGAGGGCGATCACTTAGCTAATAACTTATTACTCCAGAACCTCGCCGCCGAGCAAATCAAGAAGAGGCTCGGGATGGCGAATGAGGCCTCGGGGTCGGAGGCCGAAGAGGTCGGGGGGTCGCCTGCTGCGGCCCGAAGTGCGGGTGAGGTCCGTCGGGATGAGATTAGGAGAGCCTTCCGGTTGTGGTCGGAGTATGTGGAGGAGAAGGATGAGATCGAATCTTTCTCCTTCGATTTTGACGGGTACCAAGAGCGTTATCCCCGGGGCCCAACCGTTCATGATCCGAGGACCATTCGGGTAGCCGACCTGGAGAGATCCAAGAAGTGGACGATCGGCCAGATACAAAGTAAGATGATCCATAGTTATCTTGATGAAGCTCGGGTCGACTGGGATATTCATTACGATGTCCAGCTTTTTGCCCCCGAGCCTAATGAACGGGCGGATCAACCTCCTCAAGGGATGGTGGCCGTTACTCAGGGTATGATGGAGGTCGGGCTCCGTTTCCCCCTTCATCCGGCCATCTCTTACCTGCTCAATTACTGGAACCAGGCACCTATCCAGCTACTGCCAAATGCATGGATGATTATCCTGAGCGTCATGGTGCTTTTTGGCCAGAATCGGCTGCATCGAATGCCGACCCCGGGGGAGATGACCTATCTGTACCGGGTCCTGAGCGAGAAGAGTGGGACCGGAGAGGTCTTCATTCAGACCAAAGAGCTCAAACTGGTGACCAGTCTCCCGAGCAAGGCCCGCAACGACCGGAAGAAATGGTTCTTCGTAGGAGGAGCCTGGCAGACCGGATATCCTGGTGGAATGGAAGTTGGGGTTCCGACCGACATCCGCCCGAAAAACCCTAGTAAGAGATTTGTGTTTATTTTTGGATTAAATTACTGATCTAATTTTTTATTTTTCTTTGCAGGCTATCTTTCCCTCTCTGAGCGCGAGCTGAACTTCGATTTTGCGGTCGTCCGAGAGCGGATATTGTCCCTGCCGGCCTCTGAGAGAAATCAAGCTATTCTCAGGACTCGTCAGGCTCGACTTGCCAGCCGATTCTTCCAATTTCCCCGCCACCTGAACTTGACGAGTAGGTACTTGGGTGAGCCCAGATCTAGAGTTGTTTTATTGTTGTTGTTGTTTTTTTTACGTTCTGCATTCGCAGTGCCTGAGTTTCCGGTTGTACGCCGTTGCCCCGACCACTTGCTTGATCAGTGCCCGGAGATGTTTTCCGGTCTCGGAGCTGCTCTCACTAAACTGGAGGTCGTCAAAGTGACGAAGAAGAAAAAGGGGCCCGGCACCCGGAAAGGGATTGTTATCCACGAACCAACTCCTCTCCAGTCCATCCCGGCCACCGAGGGCATTGCGGCCGGAACTATCCCATCCTCCCTCCTTACCTGTTGGAAACGGGGGCGAGAAGAACTTGAGAGGGAGGAAGTCGTTGCAGATAGGTCGAGTCCTGTGCCGATCGACGTTTCTGATGATACGCCTCCCGGGCAGAGGTCGGTCGGCGTTGCTACGATGGCCCAAGCAACCCATGCCCCCGGCCGGGAGGATGATCAGACCTTCTTCGGTCGCGATCCCGCTCGTTTCCAAGCGTAAGTTATCTCAATTTATAATTTTGCTTTATTAACCTGTTGTTTCTGAACGGGTCTTTCTTTCTTTGTTCAGGATGACCCGCAACGACTCTGACTTGCCGCCGATGGTGCTAGACTTCCTTTCCTCCCGGGTTCCGAACTCGATAGTGGAGATGCCAGAATACATGAGCCGGGCGGTGAACTCTCTCCCCCATCCTGGACCCGTGAATTGGCTGAAATCACCGACCGCCGCCCCCGCTACGCCGGTCGGGCTAGTGTCACCCTGGCGAACCAAGCGGCCATCATGGCCAACTTCATCGAGAGCGAGCTCAACTCTGCTGTGAGCTCGCTTCGGAAAGCTGAGGCGGATCTTACCCGAGCTCGGGAGGAGAAGATGGAGTACGAAAGTGCGAATGTCGTGCTGAAGAAGGAAAGGGATCACGCGGTCGGGCAACTCGAGGCCGTGCTGAAAGAGAAGGATGATGCCCTTACGCGGGTGGAAAAGGCCTGGATAGCCTGTAACAATTGTCGGGCCCAGATTGCGGAGATGGATGCGGCCGTGATGGGTCTTCACCAAGAGAATGAGGCCGCGCGGAAGGATGTTGACCGAGCTCGTGCCCGGCAGGCTGAGCTGGAGAGGGAGGTACGAGAGAAAGCGGCTGAGGTGGCTGCGGCTCTGCAACGGCCGGCTTACGATCCCAATGACCCGGCCACCAGTCCGATGCTATTTTCTGAGTTCTGCTACTACATGGCCTATTAGGAAAATAGGGGTGCCCGGGAACTATTCGGGATGAAATTTAAATACGAATTTAAATACAATTATTACTAGCATGAATTAATCCTAATTAATTCAAATAATAATTCCAACAACAATTTTATCATCATGCATGTTGAATTAATTCACATAAAATCTATGGCGGAATAAACTAAGAAGTTATGTGATTTACGTACCTCTCGTAGAATTGGCATTTGAATAAAACGGGACAATCACGAACGCGCTTTATCAACCCAAAGATCTTCTCAAGTATTTCCCTTTCGCCTTGCTTGATCACCGGTGGGAAGTGCTTTCAAGCAATTTAAATAACTAAGGAAAAAGAAAAATATATATGCTCTTGATTTTTCCAATACATTGAAATATGTACATGGGGATGAAATAATCACCCCCTATTTATAGATGAAGTGGCCGAAACTTTGTAGAGATTTATGGGCCTGGAGAAAATCTTTTCTTAGTCTCTAAAAAATCTTGAATATATATCTCATATATTCTTTTCTCCATAATAAATATTCCACAAAAATCTCACTCACCTTTTTTTGCTAGTAATTTTCGAAAATAATTAGTAGAGAATCCAAGATTTGGATCTTCTTGAATATATGAGATAATCTTGTATTTAAAGAATACTTATCTTCCATAATATTTTTTCAAGAAAATCAACAAAATCTTTTCTCTCCTAATATTCCATTTTTTTCGAAAATTTCAAGAAAAATCAGCATTATATTTTCTTTTTATTTTAATCACCTTATTATTATTGGGCTACTTAATGGGCTATTTGAGGGGCCTTAAGGAGAATTAAGATTGGACCTCCTAATGGACTTCTGAATTTCAATATTGAGCCCCAATATAATTCAACCCATTAATATTAATCATTACCACTAATAAATTAATATTGCACTATCCATCTTAATCCATATTACAATAATATGGGCTCCCGGTTATTATTTCCCGTGTTTAAGATTATCAAGTCCATTAATTAATTAAGCTTCTGAATAGCTTTAAATTAATTAATATATTTCACCTTGGGGTAAAGATAGCTCAACATTATTATCCGTACCGAAGAAACTGATTCTTCACTTGCAAGATTTGGTACGATAAAACTTCTGAGCCCACCAAGGGGACTAATCACACGAGCCGTACTCGCACGCGTTTCTCCGTATTAAATCTTAGCAACCGTCGTATGATTAATATTACTGCCCAAAATACAAAGTTCGAAGTCACGATGATTCTCACCCAACATAAATCAAAGCAGTAACCATTAAGCACACACGGTCCTATTTAAGTGACGGAGATTAAGAAATCAATAACCACTGAGGTCTAATTCTACACATTTCATAACAGAAGAATTTATCCTCGCTGTAGGTCCTCTTCAAAACATACTAAATGTGCTAGTGCAATCTTTTGGTCAAGACAAGCCAATCTGAGATATACACATCGACCTTTCACGGCGGTTTGTTCAATTCCATCTAGGTCGTGAATTTGTACGTTTAGTTACAAGGAAACTGTTAATGTGATCTTCCGTGATCGGGTATCACCACATTAACTACAATGTAACAAGTACTATATATAATGAACTGGTTGCAATAAATATTCAACATTTAATCATATCTAAAGCAAATGTGATAAAAGAATTATTCTCATAAACAAGTGTTTAATACACGAGTTATACAAAGTAAAAGCATACTTTCACGTATAACTCCAACAATCTCCCACTTATACTTAAGGTCTGATTTTTAGTATACATCATCATGTCTTAGTGTAGTAGCTCTACGTACACTAACCTAATAATTCCTCCCACTTATACTCAAAGCAGATTGTCAATAGTCTTGACTCTCATTCCATCCACATGTCTCTCGAATGTACTCTGAGGCAGACCCTTTGTGAATGGATCCGCTAGGTTGTCTCCCGATGCTATCTTTGTCACCTCTATAACTCATCTCTTAACGATTTCTCGTATAAGATGGTATTTTCTTTCTATGTGTTTGTTGGCCTCGTGGGCTCTCGGTTCCTTTGAATTTGTAACTGCTCCGGCATTGTCACAATAGACAGTTATCATGTCGGGCAAATTCGGAACAACGTCCAAGTCCACTAAGAAGTTCTTGAGCCAAACTGTCTCTTTCGCTGCTTCACAAGCAGCTATATACTCGGCTTCAATGGTCGAATCGGCGATGCATTTTTGCTTAAGCTTCTCCATGAAATGGCTCCTCCTCCCATGCAAAACACACTACCCGAGGTTGACTTTCTTGAGTCTATGTCTGATTGGAAATCCGAGTCCGTGTATCCCACGGGGATTTGACTATCTGACTAGTAAATCATCATCTTGTCACGAGTTCTTTTCAGATTCCTCAAGATGCACTTTACGGTAGTCCAATGGTCTTTACCGAGATTACTTTGATATCTTGCCACCATGCCCACGGCAAAGCAGATATCCGGTCTCGTACACAACATTGCATACATAAGGCTTCCTACAGCCGAAGCGTACGGAACACCTTTCATGTCATCTATCTCCGCTTGCGTCTTAGGGCTCATTTCTTTCTATAGATGGATTCCGTGCCTAAAAGGTATAAAACCTTTCTTGGAATCTTGCATGCTGAAACACTTCAAAACAGTGTCAATGTATGAAGCTTGCGATAAGGCCAACATCCTCTTCTTGCGATCGCGAGTGATCATGATCCCAAGGATGTGACCGGCTTCCCCTAAGTCCTTCATATCAAATTGTTTTGATAGCCATACCTATACGTCTGACAATACCTTTACATTGTTTCCAATGAGCAGAATATTATCTACGTATAATACTAAGAATACCACCGCAGTTCCGTCACGCTTCTTATACACACAACTTTCGAACTCGTTTTGATTAAACCCATAAGACTTAATTACTTGATCAAAACACTGGTTCCAAGTACGCGATGCTTTCTTAAGTCCATAAATGGATCTCTTAAGCTTGCATACGAGGCGCTCTTGGCCTTTTTCAATGAAACCTTTGGGCTGTTGCATATAGATATCTATCCCGTCAAGACTTCCGTTAAGGAAAGCCGTCTTGACATCCATTTGCCAGATCTGGTAATTTAGGTGCGCAGCGATCGACAAGAGAATACGAATGGACTTAAGCATAGCTACAGACGAAAAGGTCTCCTCATAATCGATCCCTTCTTTTTTAGTATACCCTTTGGCCACTAGTCTTGCTTTGAAGGTCTCAACCCTTCCGTCTGGTCCTCTTTTTCTCTTGTACACCCACTTGCATCCAATGGGTTCTACACCATTGGGTGGATCGACCAACTCCCACACTTGATTATGATCCATCGAACCCATCTCGGCTTCCATTGCCGTTTGCCATGACTTCGAGGCTTTGTCTTGGATTACCTCGTCGTATGTCCATGGGTTCGATTCATCACCGGGAATCAAATCCGAAGATTCTCCTATTCCCATGAATCTCTCGGGTTGCCTAGCAATCCTTCCACTGCAACGGGGTTCCGGTTGTGAAGGTGTGACGTGTGGTATATCATCTTGTATACTTGGTATCGAGGTTTGTCCTCTCAATTCTTCTAAGGTAATTTCACTTTTAGACTTCCGATTGTTCATATAGTCTTCCTCCAAGAATTTAAAGTGTGTACTAATCACGGTCTTTTAATCCTTGGGACTATAGAACATACACCCTTTCGTTCCCGCAGGGTACCCTATAAACATCCTTAATTCCGAACGTGGATCCAACTTACCGGCTTCCTTGTCTAGCACGTATGCCGGATAACCCCAAATCCGCAAATGTCTTAGACTTGGCTTGAGCCCGGTCCACAATTCCATTGGGGTTTTAGGAACCGATTTGGACGGCACCAAGTTTAGAATGTAAGCCGCCGTTTCCAAGGCGTTACCCCAAAACGACTTGGGTAGATCCGAATAACTCATCATGGATCTGACCATCTCTAAAAGAGTCCGGTTTCTTGGTTCCGCTACACCGTTCTGTTGAGGGGTTCCCGGTGCGGTTAACTGGGATACGATCCCTTCATCCGATAAGTAGTTCAAGAATTCATCGCTGAGGTATTCGCCTCCACGATCTGATCGTAGAAACTTGATACTCTTTTCCCTATGTTTCTCGGCTTCCGGCTTAAACTCCTTGAATTTATCAAAAGTTTCAGACTTATGCCTCATAAGGTAAATGTACCCATATCTCGAGTAATCGTCAATGAAGGTGACAAAAACTCATACCCCATTCTCGCTTTGATCGTTATTGGACCATACACATCGGTATGAACGAGTTCTAACACTTCCGTGGCTCTATTCCCCTTGGCTCCAAATGCCCTCTTGGTCATTTTACCCTCTAAACAGGATTCACAAGTTGGAAACGGTTCGACTTGGAATGATTCCAAGGATCCGTCCTTCACCAATCTCTCTATCCGCTTTAGATTAATATGACCTAGTCTAAGACGCCATAGAAGTGTTTCGTTCATCTTCGAAGAACGCTTTCTTTTATTGCTCAAAATGATCGACGTGTTATTAGATTCATTATTTGAGTGGTGTGCACACTTAATCGTATAGAGATTGTTTACCAACGTTCCATGACAGATAGTAACATTCTTAAAAGAAACAGTAACAACTTTATTAAAAGTAACTGAATATCCATCAAAAAAATAACTTAGAAACCGAAATTAAATTCTTCCTAAAGTTCGGAACGTATAAAACATCTCTTAAAATTAAAACTCTATCTTCAAAAGATAGGTGCACGACTCCCACTGCTTCGGCTGCCACTCTCGTAGCATCGCCCAAAGTGACGAGGATCTCATTCTTGCTAAGTCGTCGGGTTAGCAGGAACCCCTGAAGAGTGAAACAAATATGATCAGTTGCGCCGGTATCCACTACCCAAACGTGGGCAGCATACGCCGCAGCATAAGTTTCAACGACTAAAGCATGAGACTTACCTTTCTTTACCACCTTCTTAGGCTTAGAACAGGTTGACCTCCAATGTCCCTTCTCACCACAATTGAAGCACTTACCCTTAGCAGCTTTCTTTCCACCTCCTTCGCCCTTCGCCTTAGGTTTCACAACGGTTAGATTTGCTTGGGTCTGGCCTTTTGTCCTCTTTCTCTTCTCCCTCCCTTGGGACCCGAAGAGGCAGACAGACCGTTTGCCACCATAGCAATAGTTTGATGATCCATTATAGTCTCCGCCGATACTAAAGCTTGCAAGAACTCGGGCAAACTATTTGCCCGATCATTCATTTGATAGTTCAACTGAAGCTGCTCAATGCTCTTCGGCAGATAATGGAGAACAAAATCGACCTTAGTAGGGAGATCAAATTCCGCACCAAGTACTTCCAACTTATTGAGATAACCCATCATCTCGATAACGTGATCCCTTACTGGCGTACCTTCCACCATTTTCAACGAAAGCATCTTTCGCATGGTGATTTGCCTAGCTGTATGGTTCTGATGTTTAAACATCGCTTCAAGATTGAACATTATCTCAGAGGCGGTCTCCATGTGTTGGTGTTGGTGTTGCAACACATCTGACATTGAAGCCAGAATAGTACACCTAGCCATCTCATCAGAGTCAAACCAACTCTTATGCTCTTTCTTGACCGACTTGCTCGCATCTTCGGCAGGCTCTTGGGGCTTAGGAGTAGTAAGTACCCATTTGTGGTGTTGAGCGGTTAAGACAATGTCAAAATTACGTTTCCAATCAACATAGTTCTCACCAACAAGTTTGTTATCTTTAAGTATACTAAACAGTGGATTAAAAGGTTGCGACATGATGAATTGAGAATAAAACATACATTCATATCAATATCTAGAAAAATACGAAATTATCACATAATTCGATCACATCAATTATATTGAAACTTTAAAATAATATAATCATGCATCAACCAACATCTCGGAATAATTTAAATGCGCCACGAGGGGTGGTCTATACATTTAAACACATTCAAGCGGATTATAAACTTAAAAGTTACAAATCCTTAATTCAAAATTAATAGTTGGCTCCCACTTTGACCACATAAAAATTGACAGGGACTCCGAGGGGAGTAAGTTAATATCAATTTCTTATGCCTAAGTAATAACCATAATTAAATACAGGATTATTATTTCGCTTTGAGCAAGCCACTCGTGGTGAGGGTCAATACCGCCACTAGTAATAATCCACAATCATCCTTTTCGGAATTTATTCATGTGAAATCCGTCCTTTTGGCCGATCCGAGGGGGAAATGTATTCCAAAAAGACTTCACAAATAAATAAATTAGGGAGGCCAAATTAATCCAATTTTAATGTCCGGAATAAAATTGCGATTAAAGAAATCATACTTAGTAATTTTCGAAAGTAAGGTTTTTCTTGGACAATAAAATTCAGGCAAACACATATTAACAAATAATAATAAGTGCACGAAATAAAACATCCATCAAAACAAAATTAAATATATTGGAGCACTCAAATCCAATTGTCACGGTTTAATTTCTTCACGTCTTGATGCGAAATATCGTCCTTGTTACTTTCCATCGTTCGTCTCGACACACTCCCACTCGAACAACAATACTTCAGGGGTTCGGGACGACCTTTAAAATCACACAAAAAAATGAGAACGTAAATAAAAATTTCACGGCCCGAGATACAGCGCGCGTCGGCCCACGGGGTGGGCCGCGCGCCTCTCAGCATGACCGCCGAGCACCGAGCACCGAGAGGCGGTGCCTCGCGCGCGCGTTCGTGCCCCTTGGCTTGCCCCTCGTGCACGGCGCCGTGCGCCTCGCGCACTCTGTGCACCGGGTTTCGTCGTTCGTTCTTGTTTTTCACCCCATGCATGATTTTACGTCCATGCATGTGCCACGCATGCATGCGTCGTCCGGGTACGCCGTCTTTAATTCTTCATTCTTCGTCTTGATCCGGTTACAATTTATTTATAAAAAATAAATACTAGATCTAGACTAGTCTATTATAATGATCAAATCAAAATAAAAATAACTAATCTACTCGTGGATTTTCTCACAAGAAAAACAAATTCGAACTAATCGAATTAAAAACAATTAATTCCGCGCATAAAAAAAATAAACATTAAAACCATGACAATTGGATACCTGCAAAAAAGATCTAGCATTCTACTATCCAATTTCAATTTACTTTCTAACAATTTAAATTCCAATTTAAAGATCAGAGCTCAAAACCGTGGATCTAATACCAGTTGTTAGGAAAATAGGGGTGCCCGGGAACTATTCGGGATGAAATTTAAATACGAATTTAAATACAATTATTACTAGCATGAATTAATCCTAATTAATTCAAATAATAATTCCAACAACAATTTTATCATCATGCATGTTAAATTAATTCACATAAAATCTATGGCAGAATAAACTAAGATGTTATGTGATTTACGTACCTCTCGTAGAATTGGTCTTTGAATAATACGGGACAATCACGAACGTGCTTTATCAACCCAAAGACCTTCTCAAGTATTTCCCTTTCGCCTTACTTGATCACCGGTGGGAAGTGCTTTCAAGCAATTTAAATAACTAAGGAAAAAGAAAAATATATATGATCTTGATTTTTCCAACACATGAAATTATGTACTTGGGGTTGAAATAATCACCCCCTATTTATAGATGAAGTGGCCGAAATTTGTAGAGATTTTGGGGCATGGAGAAAATATTTTCTTAGTCTCTAAGAAATCTTGAATATATCTCATATATTCTTTTCTCCATAATAAATATTCCACAAAAATCTCACTCACCTTTTCTTGCTAGTAATTTTTGAAAATAATTAGTAGAGAATCCAAGATTTGGATCTTCTTAAATATATGAGATAATCTTGTATTCCAAGAATACTTATCTTCCATAATATCTTTCCAAGAAAATCAACAAAATCTTTTCTCTCCTAATATTCCATTTTTTTCGAAAATTTCAAAAAAAATCAGCATTATATTTTCTTTTTATTTTAATCATCTTATTATTATTGGCCTACTTAATGGGCTACTTGAGGGGCCTTAAGGAGAATTAAGATTGGACCTCCTAATGGACTTATGAATTTCAATATTCAGCCCCAATATAATTCAGCTCATTAATATTAATTATTACCATTAATAAATTTATATTGCACTATCTATCTTAATTCATATTACAATAATATGGGCTCCCGGTTATTATTTCCCGCATTTAAGATTATCAAGTCCATTAATTAATTAAGCTTCTGAATAGCTTTAAATTAATTAATATATTTCACCTTGGAGTAAAGACAGCTCAACATTATTATCCGTACCGAAGAAACTGATTCTTCACTTGCAAGATTTGGTACGATAAAACTTCTAAGCTCACCAAGGGGACTAATCACACGAGCCGTACTCGCACGCATTTCACCGTATTAAATCTTAGCAACCGTAGTATGATTAATATTACTGCCCAAAATATAAAGTTCGAAGTCATGATGATTCTCACCCAACATAAATCAAAGCAGTGACCATTAAGCACACACGGTCCTATTTAAGCGACGGAGATTAAGAAATCAATAACCACTGAGTTCTAATTCTTCACATTTCAGAACAGAAGAACTTATCCTCGCTGTAGGTCCTCTTCAACACATACTAAATGTGCTAGTGCAATATCTTGGTCAAGACAAGTCAATCTGAGATATACACATCGACCTTTCAAGGCGGTTTGTTCAATTCCACCTAGGTCGTGAATTTGTACGTTTAGTTACAAGGAAACTGTTAATGTGAACTTTCGTGATCGGGTATCACCACATTAACTACAATGTAACAAGTACTATATATAATGAACTGGTTGCAATAAATATTCAACATTCAATCATATCTAAAGAAAATGTGATAAAAGAATTATTCTCATAAACAAGTGTTTAATACATGAGTTATACAAAATAAAAGCATACTTTCACGTATAACTCGAACATGGCCGTCGCTGACCTGATCTGCGTGGGATGCAAGGCCAACCTAGACACCAAGGTCTACGGGGATTACTTCCGGGAGTACGTTGCCAAAACTCCAATCCATGAGAGCTACTACCTCCATTTCTTGGACCTCGACACTGAGCTCGGGGTAGATTTGTCACGATTTTCGTACCAGCACCGGTTGCTCTTTCCGGGCCATGGTCCTCCAGCTGTTCAGATCGAGGAGGCCGGGGACGAGGGGGACGAAGAGGCTGAGGATAAAGAGGTTCCTCCCAATGGATCGTCGGTGTCGGGCGGGGAGGTGGAGGAAGCTTGTGTGAACGAGGTTGCGGACTTCGTCGCAGGGGTCAGAGAGCAAACGGGCACCGGGGGCAATGCTGGCAATTGAAGACTTTTTCCTTTATTTTATTTCGGTTGAACTGTTCTTTTATTCTGGCTTGTAACCGGCTTCTAACCGGGTCTGAACTATGTTTACCTTTCTCTTTATCGAATGAAATACGAATCTATTGTCTTTATCGCACTGTCATTTCTTTTTGTTACTTAGAAAATTCCAGCTAATCTTTAAATTTTTGAAGAATTTCCAGTATGTGAAGATTTTTCCGAGCTCGAGTGGAATACGCCAACCTAAGCGTGGCTGGCATATGCTTTTGAACTGAGCTCAATTTTTGAATGACCTTGATGGTCTTCCCGAGCTCAAGTGAGATATGCCGACCTCGATACGGCCGGCATACGCTTTTGAACTGAGCTCGGTTTTTGAATGACCTTGATGGTCTTCCTGAGCTCAAATGAGATATGTCGACCTCGATATTGCCGGCATACACTTTTGAACTGAGCTCGGTTTTTTAATGACCTTGATGGTCTTCCCGAGCTCAAGTGAGATATGCCGACCTCGATGCGGCTGGCATACGCTTTTGAACTTAGCTCGGTTTTTTAATGACCTTGATGGTCTTCCCGAGCTCAAGTGAGATATGCCGACCTCGATACGGCCGGCATAAGCTTTTGAACTGAGCTCGGTTCTGGAGTAAAGATTTGCATCGTAAAAAAGGCTTTTTATTGATAAGGACTTCGTTACAAAGTACAACGTAGTTATTGATAGTATTTCTTCAAGTGAATCAAATTCCAGGGGTATTGGTCCGGAGTGCCATCCATGAGTTCGAGCTCGTAGGCTCCCTTGGAGAGCCAATTGGACACCCTGAACGGGCCCTTCCAGTTCGGGCCGAATACCCCTTTAGGAGCTTGAACCTTCTTAAGGACGAGGTCACCGACTTGGAATTGTCTGGCCTTCACCTTAGAGTTGAAATAATTTTCAGATTTCTTTTTATAGGCCGCATTCCGGAGGTCGGAGTTGAGTCTTCGTTATTCTAGCATATCCAAATCGACCATCTGGGCGGTGTCATTATCTTCCGTGATTGTCTGGGCCGTCCGGTGGCTCGGGAGAGAGACCTTCGATGGGATGACGGCCTCGATCCCAAAGGCTAAAGCAAATGGTATTTTTCCCGTCGAGTTTCTTGTAGTCGTATGGTACGACCAGAGTACATCGGGGAGCTTGACCACCCACTTTCCTTTTTTGTCCTCAAGCTTTGCTTTAATGGTGTGTTTGAGGATTTTGTTTACGCCTCTACTTGGCCGTTTGTCTGCGGGTGGTAGGGGGTGGAGAAGACTTTTTTTATTTTCCATTTCTCACAGAATTGGATCATCTGGAGGCCGTTAAATTGCTTCCCATTGTCGGAGATGATCACTTGTGGTAGGCCGAAACGACAGATGATGTTTTTCCAAATGAACTTTAAGATCTGAGCTTAGTTGATTTTATTGAGTGGCTCGGCCTCCACCCACTTTGTAAAATAGTCGACGGCCACTACGGTGAATTTGTAGCCCCCAGGCGCAGTGGGCATCGGTCCGATGAGGTCGATGCCCCACTGAGCGAAAGGCCACGGGCTGTACATGGAGAAGAGCTGCTCGGGGGATAGTTTGATGTTAGGTCCCAGGATTTGACATTTGTGGCACGACCTCGCGAAGTTGACAGCATCCTTGTTCAAAGTCGGCCAGAAATATCCTTGTCTGATCACTTTGTAGGCTAGGGCCCGGCCACCGGCGTGATTTGCACATACCCCTTCATGGATCTCGGCTAGGATGTTCTGGCCTTGCTCCGGGGTTATACATTTCAGGAGTGGGAGGGTAAAACTTCTTTTATATAGAAGGTCGTCAATAAGAGTGTACCTCGACGACCGGAGTTGTAGCTGCGGAGCTCGGACTCTATCTTCTGGGAGTGCGCCGGTCTTTAGGCATTTCTCGATCGGAGTCATCCAACTTTCGTTGGCGTTCAGGACAGTTGACACTTGCGCTCGGATTACTGTGGGGGTCCCGAGCGTGGAGAGCTGGATGTTGACGAGGTCGGTGGCTCCTTCCGCGGTTGCAAGCTTGGATAGGGCGTCGGCCTGTGTGTTGTGCTCCCTCGGGATCTGTTCTATGAAGACTTGATGAAACTTCTCACACAAGGTTATGACCAGGTCGAGATATTTCACCATTTGTTCTCCCCGGGCCTCGTATTCTCCTTTTATTTGATTTACTACGAGTAGGGAGTCCATGAAGACGTGAAGATGGCATACTCCGATGGCGATTGCGAGCTCGAGGCCCCCGACTAGGGCCTCGTATTCAGCCTTATTGTTTGTGGCCGCGAAATTGAAGCGGATTGCATGAGTAAAACTCTGGCCCTCCGGCCCGACCAGGACGATGCCCGTCCCGGCACACGTGCTTGTCGACGACCCATCCACGTAGAGTTTCCAAGGGAGGTGGTCAATCCTTGTGAACTTTGGGAGAAACGTGAGTTCCACGATGAAGTCGGCAAGAGCCTGGCCCTTGATGGCCGTCCTTGGGGCGTAGGTGATACCGTACTGAGCTATCTCTAGCGACCACTTCAAGAGCCGCACCGCTGGTGTCCGGCCGGTGTAGAACTTGCCTTAGAGGTAAGGTGGTCAGGACCTCCACTTGGTGGTCGAAAAAGTAGGGCCTTAGCTTCCTCACGCTCATGACCAGAGCGTAGGCTAATTTTTCGAGTGGGTGTACTGAGCTCGGCATCGTACAAAACTTGACTTACGAAGTAGATCGAAAGATGGCTCTGACCGTCCACCCGGACAAGTACCGCGCTGAGGGCGACCTCGGAGGCCGCAAAATACAAGTAAAGCTTTTTCTCCCGGGACCGGTTTGACTAGAATTTATGGGTTTTCCAAGTACTCCTTTAGCTTTGAAAAGGCTATTTGACTTTCCCTATTCCAAGAAAACTTGCCGTTCTTAATAGTCGAGAAGAAAGGCTTACTTTTATCTCCGAGCCGGGCTATGAATCTGTTTAGTGAGGCTAGGCAGCCGGTCAGATATTGTACTTGCATGATCGTCCTCGGCTCCTGCATGTCGAGGACGGCCTTGATCTTGGCCGGGTTGGCCTCAATTCCCCTTTGGATGACGATGTGCCCAAGAAATTTGTTGGCCTCCACCCCGAAGTTGCACTTTTTCAGGTTCAGCTTCATGTTGTATGTCTTGAGGATTTTGAAAGTCTCCTAGAGGTCTCTAAGGTGGTCTTCCTTTTTCAGGCTCTTCACCACGATGTCGTCGATGTAGACCTCCATGGTCTTTCCGATGTGATCCGCGAATATTTTGTTGACCAACCATTAGTAGGTCGCTCTGACGTTGATCAGACCGAACGGCATTCGGAGCCATGAAAATATGTCCTTTTCGGTATGGAAAGAGGTATGCTTGATGTCCTCGACGGCCATTGGAATTTGATGGTAGCCGGCAAAAGCGTCCATGAAGGACATCATCTCGTGACCGGCCGTGCTATCTACTAAATGGTCTATGTGCGGTATTGGAAAGTGATCTTTTGGGCAAGCTGCATTGAGGTCGGTGAAGTCGATGCATAGTCTCTAAGTGTTGTTCATTTTCTTGATGAGGACGGCGTTAGCGACCCACTGGGGCTCGTCTTTAGCTTGTTCAATGAGCTTGTTGTCCAATAATTTCTTGACCTGTTGGGCCAGTGCCTCGTACTTCTCCAGCCCGAACTTCCTTCTTTTCTGATGAACCGGCCTCTTGCTAGGATCGATCTTCAGTTGATGGCAGACATGTTTTGGGTCTATTCCGACCATGTCTTGGTGAGACCAAGCGAAAACTTCTATGTAGGCCTTGAGGAATTCGATCACTTCCCCCCGCATTTCAGTCGGTATGCGAGAGCTGATCAGGACTTCCAATTTCGACCTCGAGGGGTCGACTGGAATGTGTTACAAGTCCTCCAAGGTCGTGGCTTGCTCGTAGCTTCGCCGGTCGCTTGTGTCGAATCTCGGGTCAAGATCGAGCTCGGAGGGCTCGAAGCCTATCCTTGACTCGGGATCATCAACTTGCATTGGCTGTGGGCCAGACCCATTTGAGTGACTGGGATCGGTCGAGGTGGTCCCGACCTCGATCACATTTCCAGTGGTCGAAAAGGTCCCCTCGAGGTCGGTTTGTGATATATCTAATATTGATTATTACAAACTGGAAATAAAGAAGAATCGAGATAGTTCAAACATTTTCTTGCCATTGATTGATCACCCTTTACGGTGCTGACTACCCCCTCAGGGGTGGGAAATTTGATACAGTAGTAGTAAGAAGAGGCAACGGCCTCGAAAACATCTAGAAAAGGCCTACCTAAGAAGCCGTTATAGTAACTCGGCTAGTCTACAATGATAAAGTCCAATATCCTAGTAATCCTAACCTTCTCGTCGTAACAGCAGACGAGTTTCACAGTGAGCTTTATCCTTCTGTATGTAGCAACCGTGGCATCCCCAAATACCTTCAGCTGGAGGTCGATTGACTTGATGAAGCCGACAAGGTCACTGGGTTGGTCTAGGGCCGTTTTGAATATGATGTTGCAGAAACATCCATTGTCGATCAGGACGCATTGGACCTCCTTGCCCAAAATGCCGACCGCGATCACCAACGCATCCCCCTTGGGATACAGCACCCCCATCTGATCCCGATTGGAGAAAGTAATCTCCAGGTCTTTGTGGATCTTATGCTCGGGTGGGGTGACCAGGTTCACGTTGGTTACCGCCTAGATCTCGGCCTTGCGCTTTCTGTTTGAAAGCGTGGAGATGGGGGTTAGGCCGCCCAGGTTTTCCCCGCTGGCTTGGATCATGTTGACCCGGCCGCCAGTGTTCATCGGGGGGAGGTCGTCGTCATCGTCCTCCAGAGCTGCGATCGACCTGAGGGGCCGGCCTCCTTCTTCGTTCCTACGGGGGGGACGCTGCTGTTGCTGCTCCTGCCGATCGGCTGGCCTCTGAATGAGGTCGCTCAAGCGCCCTTCGTCAAACAGTTTCCACAACTGTTTTAGGAGATCGCGACACTGGCTCGTATTATGGCCAATAGAGTCGTGATAGGCACAGAACTTTTTAGGGTCCAGCCGGGACCGGTCTCCCATGAATGGCCTAGGCCTGGGGAGCACATCCCCGTGTTGGATGGTATTGAAGATGTGAGCAGGAGATTGTCTCAGGGCCTGGGTGAGATGTACTTCGACGTCTTCAAAGGACTTGAAATTTTCGGGCTGCTTGACAATCTTTTTGGCCTTGGGACCATCTTTGGGGGAGGCCTGAGTTACGGCCTCCGGCTCCTTCGCTACTGTTTCAGACTCCCCTAGCCTGAGAGCAAGCAGCTTCCTCCGAGCCAGGTAATCGCCTGCCCGGGCTCGGAATTCGGCATACGTCTTTGGAAAATCTTTGGTGAGGTGCTTGAACATCGGAGATCGGCCGTGAAAACCTTCGAGGGTGGCATGCAGAGCCAGCTGATCGCAGACCGACTCCCCGGTCAGAATAACCTCGTCCACCCGGGCGACAAGTCCTCGTCTGACTCCTCCTTCTCCTGGCGGATGCACATTAAGCGGTGCCAGTTCTTCGGCCGGGCGATTTTGGCCGCAAAGTATGAGGTAAACTGGGTGCTCAGAGTGGAGAAGGAGTCGATCGAGCGGGCCGGGAGTGAGACGTACCACCTATGGGCGAGATCGCCCAGAGTGAGTGGGAAGAGTCTGCACTTCGCGGCATCGGTCGCGCCCCGCCCGGTCATGAAAATCCGGAATTTGCTCAGATGAGTTTCTGGGGCCGTCTTCCCTTCGTAGAGAGGGGCCGGCGGTGGATTGATATTGAGCTGGATAGGGGCGAGCTCAATATCAACGGACAAAGGTTCATTCGCGACCGGCCGGGCCTTGGGTTAGCTTTGTACCTCCATGAGCGCTCTTATTTTGTCAAGTTGCTTCTACATCTTAACGATCTCCGGGTTTAGAGTCTCGACCAGCTGGTCGCCACCGTCGGCCAAAGGGCCAATCCGGTCGAAAATGGCCGCACGCGGGGCGTCGCGCCCCAGGAGACCGCTTTGGGCGAAACTGAGTTTGCGCCTTGCGGAGTTTGATCGGGGCCAGGCTGACCTCGGCTCCCCTTTTGTGTGACATCTGTGCCGTGCTCCAAGTGTTGGAGACGGACTCCGTGTCTCCATACCCAGTGTCGTAGCCGGAGAGTCGACTTGGGTACCATGAGGGGTCGCTAGTGCCCAGACGGTCAAAGACCGGATGGGCGGAGCCGCAGGACCGAGCAGGGGCTGGATCAGCCTGGCATTGGCTTTTCCCCTGGCGCTCCTGGGCCTTAGCCTTCCCCTTGAGAGCGCGCGTTTGCGACCTCATTTTTTAGGCTGAGGGGGTGCTTTGACAAGCCCTGGCCTCCTCAGCACGGCGGCATTGTCCCGACTCCACTTGGTCGGGGGTGAAGAAGTTTCGTGCCTGAGATGGGCGAGGCTCCTCCGGGATGGACTGGGGTAGGTTTCCTCGAGACCCGGGCCGCGGGGTCTTGGGGCATGGCCGGACCCCCGGTGGCCCTGAGGGCCTGTAATAATCTTGGGTTTATCATCGTTTAGTGGAGAGAAAGCAGAAAAGCTTTGAAGGTTTGAAAGTTTGGAGAAATGGCTTTTAAGAACAATGAGAGTTCTTCAAAGAGGTAAGAAGAAACTGGGTTTAAAGGGTTTGGGGACCCTCCTTCTAGCGCCAAATGTTGTTTACCAAATAAAGTATGCTGGAAATTTATGGCTAATTAATGGAGCTTTGGTAAAAACATCAAATGTGGGGAATCATACATGCTTCATGAATGCTGATATTTGAAGATGATGATGATGAAGATATAAATGCAAGAACACCAAGAATTGCCAGGGGTTTTTAGTCCCTGGACTTGAATGCTTGTATAGCTTTTTGTATTGAATAGTGAACTTGTTTTTCTAGGTACAGTGGGGATCTATTTATAGGTTTCTTTTACAAGGGTATTTTCATCTTTTTCGGCCCCCAAGGGGACATGGGTAATTAATGACTCCAGTCTCTGAGGGCGCGCGGGCGCCCGTACGCCCAAGTCCGCAGGCGGCCGACCACTTGCATGTCGACATGTGTCCAAAAAGGACGATTCTCTGAGATGTTTCCTTAATTAGGCGGAATATTCCCCCTGCCACTAAGTACGGAGGCGACCCTTTTCCTCTTGGGGGGAGATCTCACCAGATTCTAGCACGTGCTTCTCGAGCCATCCGTAGGTCGGAAGCCTGTTGAGGTCGGAGATAGGACTCCTACACTTTATGAGGTCGGAAGTCCTCCCTGGCCTTGGCCGTACTGAGGAGATCTCCTTTTGCTTTACTTGTCCGCGGCCGGACTGGTCCGGCCACTGTCTCCTTGGCATGCATCCGACGTGACAGACATAATACGGAGCTTGATGCCGACCTTGACTGAGAGATCGGAAGAGTGGGATCAGAGATCGCGGCGATTGGAGAGCGCCTGGGCCGGCCGGCCTATCGTAGTCGTGGCGTTTCTTTGTTTTAGGCCGGAATGAGGTCGGTGCCGACCTGTGGTGGGAAATGGCCACAACACATATCAATTTCTTTAAACAGTTGACATATAAATACGAATATAATGTATCACATATGTAACAAGTTCACATAATAATTAGTTGGGCATAACTAGTTTCACATTCACATAATTGATATATCACAAGTTGATTCACATTAGAGGGCAAAGCCCAAAACCATTTTCACGTATCAGCCCAATCTGCCAAAATCATTTTGCACATATTGTAAATCTCTTTCAAAACAATTAACGTACCACATCTATACTCATTCTACTAACCTTCCAATCTCCATTCAAAATCTATATATAAAGACAGTAAGTAATCAATGGCCACATTCCCAGTGCGCACGTAGGCAGCTGACCGGGGACCAGATCTAGTCTAAATCAACAGCCTTGATTCTGAGGGCATCCATGACAGCTCCCTAGAGACCGAAATATAATTCCAACAACAATTTTATCATCATGCATGTTAAATTAATTCACATAAAATCTATGGCGGAATAAACTAAGAAGTTATGTGATTTACGTACCTCTCGTAGAATTGGCCTTTGAATAATACGGGGCAATCACGAACGTGCTTTATCAACCCAAAGACCTTTTCAAGTATTTCCCTTTCGCCTTACTTGATCACCGGTGGGAAGTGCTTTCAAGCAATTTAAATAACTAAGGAAAAAGAAAAATATATATGATCTTGATTTTACCAACACATGAAATTATGTACTTGGGGTTTAAATAATCACCCCCTATTTATAGATGAAGTGGCCGAAATTTGTAGAGATTTTGGGGCATGGAGAAAATATTTTCTTAGTCTCTAAGAAATCTTGAATATATCTCATATATTCTTTTCTCCATAATAAATATTCCACAAAAATCTCACTCACCTTTTCTTGCTAGTAATTTTTGAAAATAATTAGTAGAGAATCCAAGATTTGGATCTTCTTAAATATATGAGATAATCTTGTATTCCAAGAATACTTATCTTCCATAATATCTTTCCAAGAAAATCAACAAAATCTTTTCTCTCCTAATATTCCATTTTTTTCGAAAATTTCAAGAAAAATCAGCATTATATTTTCTTTTTATTTTAATCACCTTATTATTACTGGGCTACTTAATGGGCTACTTGAGGGGCCTTAAGGAGAATTAAGATTGGACCTCCTAATGGACTTATGATTTTCAATATTCAGCCCCAATATAATTCAGCTCATTAATATTAATTATTACCATTAATAAATTTATATTGCACTATCTATCTTAATTCATATTACAATAATATGGGCTCCCGGTTATTATTTCCCGCATTTAAGATTATCAAGTCCATTAATTAATTAAGCTTCTGAATAGCTTTAAATTAATTAATATATTTCACCTAGGAGTAAAGACAACTCAACATTATTATCCGTACCGAAGAAACTGATTCTTCACTTGCAAGATTTGGTACGATAAAACTTCTAAGCTCACCAAGGGGACTAATCACACGAGCCGTACTCGCACGCATTTCATCGTATTAAATCTTAGCAACCGTAGTATGATTAATATTACTGCCCAAAATATAAAGTTCGAAGTCATGATGATTCTCACCCAACATAAATCAAAGCAGTGACCATTAAGCACACACGGTCCTATTTAAGTGACGGAGATTAAGAAATCAATAACCACTAAGGTCTAATTCTTCACATTTCAGAACAGAAGAACTTATCCTCGCTGTAGGTCCTCTTCAACACATACTAAATGTGCTAGTGCAATCTCTTGGTCAAGACAAGTCAATCTGAGATATACACATCGACCTTTCAAGGTGGTTTGTTCAATTCCACCTAGGTCGTGAATTTGTACGTTTAGTTACAAGGAAACTGTTAATGTGAACTTTCGTGATCGGGTATCACCACATTAACTACAATGCAACAAGTACTATATATAATGAACTGGTTGCAATAAATATTCAACATTCAATCATATCTAAAGAAAATGTGATAAAAGAATTATTCTCATAAACAAGTGTTTAATACATGAGTTATACAAAGTAAAAGCATACTTTCACGTATAACTCGAACATGGCCGTCGCTGACCTGATCTGCGTGGGATGCAAGGCCAACCTAGACACCAAGGTCTACGGGGATTACTTCCGGGAGTACGTTGCCAAAACTCCAATCCATGAGAGCTACTACCTCCATTTCTTGGACCTCGACACTGAGCTCGGGGTAGATTTATCACGATTTTCATACCAGCACCGGTTGCTCTTTCCGGGCCATGGTCCTCCAGCTGTTCAGATCGAGGAGGCCGGGGACGAGGGGGACGAAGAGGCTGAGGATGAAGAGGTTCCTCCCAATGGATCGTCGGTGTTGGGCGGGGAGGTGGAGGAAGCTTGTGTGAACGAGGTTGCGGACTTCGTCGCAGGGGTCAGAGAGCAAACGGGCACCGGGGGCAACGATTGCAATTGAAGACTTTTTCCTTTATTTTATTTCGATTGAACTGTTCTTTTATTCTGGCTTGTAACCGGCTTCTAACCGGGTCTGAACTATGTTTACCTTTCTCTTTATTGAATGAAATACGAATCTATTGTCTTTATGGCACTGTCATTTCTTTTTGTTACTTAGAAAATTCCAGCTAATCTTTAAATTTTTGAAGAATTTTCAGTATGTGAAGATTTTTCCGATCTCGAGTGGAATACGCCGACCTCAGCGTGGCTGGCATATGCTTTTGAACTGAGCTCGATTTTTGAATGACCTTGATGGTCTTCCCGAGCTCAAGTGAGATATGCCGACCTCGATATGGCCGGCATACGCTTTTGAACTGAGCTCGGTTTTTTAATGACCTTGATGGTCTTCCTGAGCTCAAGTGAGATATGCCGACCTCGATATTGGCGGCATACACTTTTGAACTGAGCTCGGTTTTTTAATGACCTTGATGGTCTTCCCGAGCTCAAGTGAGATATGCCGACCTCGATATGGCTGGCATACGCTTTTGAACTTAGCTCGGTTTTTTAATGACCTTGATGGTCTTCCCGAGCTCAAGTGAGATATGCCGACCTCGATACGGCCGGCATACGCTTTTGAACTGAGCTCGGTTCTGGAGTAAAGATTTGCATCGTAAAAAAGTGCTTTTTATTGATAAGGACTTCGTTACAAAGTACAACGTAGTTATTGATAGTATTTCTTCAAGTGAATCGAATTCCAGGGGTATTGGTCCGGAGTGCCATCCATGAGTTCGAGCTCATAGGCTCCCTTGGAGAGCCAATTGGACACCCTGAACGGGCCCTCCCAGTTCGGGCCGAATACCCCTTTAGGAGCTTGAACCTTCTTGAGGACGAGGTCACCGACTTGGAATTGTCTGGCCTTCACCTTAGAGTTGAAATAATTTTCAGATTTCTTTTTATAGGCCGCATTCCGGAGGTCGGAGTTGAGTCTTCGTTATTCTAGCATATCCAAATCGATCATCTGGGCGGTGTCATTATCTTCCGTGATTGTCTGGGCCTTCCGGTGGCTCGGGAGAGAGACCTTCGATGGGATGACGGCCTCGATCCCAAAGGCTAAAGCAAACGGTATTTTGCCCGTCGAGTTTCTTGTAGTCGTATGGTACGACCAGAGTACATCGGGGAGCTTGACCACCCACTTTCCTTTTTTGTCCTCAAGCTTTGCTTTAATGGTGTGTTTGAGGATTTGGTTTACGCCTCTACTTGGCCGTTTGTCTGCGGGTGGTAGGGGGTGGAGAAGACTTTTTTTATTTTCCATTTCTCACAGAATTGGATCATCTGGAGGCCGTTAAATTGCTTCCCATTGTCGGAGATGATCACTTGTGGTAGGCCGAAACGACAGATGATGTTTTTCCAAATGAACTTTAAGATCTGAGCTTAGTTGATTTTATTGAGTGGCTCGGCCTCCACCCACTTTGTAAAATAGTCGACGGCCACTACGGTGAATTTGTAGCCCCCAGGCGCAGTGGGCATCGGTCCGATGAGGTCGATGCCCCACTGAGCGAAAGGCCACGGGCTGTACATGGAGAAGAGCTGCTCGGGGGATAGTTTGATGTTAGGTCCCAGGATTTGACATTTGTGGCACGACCTCGCGAAGTTGACATCATCCTTGTTCAAAGTCGGCCAGAAATATCCTTGTCTGATCACTTTGTAGGCTAGGGCCCGGCCACCGACGTGATTTCCACATACCCCTTCATGGATCTCGGCTAGGATGTTCTGGCCTTGCTCCGGGGTTATACATTTCAGGAGTGGGAGGGTAAAACTTCTTTTATATAGAAGGTCGTCAATAAGAGTGTACCTCGATGACCGGAGTTGTAGCTGCGGAGCTCGGACCCTATCTTCTGGGAGTGCGCCGGTCTTTAGGCATTTCTCGATCGGAGTCATCCAACTTTCGTCGGCGTTCAGGACAGTTGACACTTGCGCTCGGATTACTGTAGGGGTCCCGAGCGTGGAGAGCTGGATGTTGGCGAGGTCGGCGGCTCCTTCCGCGGTTGCAAGCTTGGATAGGGCGTCGGCCTGTGTGTTGTGCTCCCTCGGGATCTGTTCTATGAAGACTTGATGAAACTTCTCACAAAAGGTTATGACCAGGTCGAGATATTTCACCATTTGTTCTCCCCGGGCCTCGTATTCTCCTTTTATTTGATTTACTACGAGTAGAGAGTCCATGAAGACGTGAAGATGGCATACTCCGATGGCGATTGCGAGCTCGAGGCCCCCGACTAGGGCCTTGTATTCAGCCTTATTGTTTGTGGCCGCGAAATTGAAGCGGATTGCATGAGTAAAACTCTGGCCCTCCGGCCCGACCAGGACGATGCCCGTCCCGGCACACGTGCTTGTCGAAGACCCGTCCACGTAGAGTTTCCAAGGGAGGTGGTCAATCCTTGTGAACTTTTGGAGAAACATGAGTTCCACGATGAAGTCGGCAAGAGCCTGGCCCTTGATGGCCGTCCTTGGGGCGTAGGTGACACCGTACTGAGCTATCTCTAGCGACCACTTCAAGAGCCGACCGCTGGTGTCCGGCCGGTGTAGAACTTGCCTTAGAGGTAAGGTGGTCAGGACCTCCACTTGGTGGTCGAAAAAGTAGGGCCTTAGCTTCCTCACGCTCATGACCAGAGCGTAGGCTAATTTTTCGAGTGGGGTGTACTGAGCTCGGCATCGTACAAAACTTGACTTACGAAGTAGATCGAAAGATGGCTCTGACCGTCCACCCGGACAAGTACCGCGCTGAGGGCGACCTCGGAGGCCGCAAAATACAAGTAAAGCTTTTCTCCCGGGACCGGTTTGACTAGAATTTATGGGTTTTCCAAGTACTCCTTTAGCTTTGAAAAGGCTATTTGACTTTCCCTATTCCAAGAAAACTTGCCGTTCTTAATAGTCGAGAAGAAAGGCTTACTTTTATCTCCGAGCTGGGCTATGAATCTGTTTAGTGAGGCTAGGCAGCCGGTCAGATATTGTACTTGCATGATCGTCCTCGGCTCCTGCATGTCGAGGACGGCCTTGATCTTGGCCGGGTTGTCCTCAATTCCCCTTTGGATGACGATGTGCCCAAGAAATTTGTTGGCCTCCACCCCGAAGTTGCACTTTTTTCAGGTTCAGCTTCATGTTGTATGTCTTGAGGATTTTGAAAGTCTCCTAGAGGTCTCTAAGGTGGTCTTCCTTTTTCAGGCTCTTCACCACGATGTCGTCGATGTAGACCTCCATGGTCTTTCCGATCTGATCCGCGAATATTTTGTTGACCAACCATTAGTAGGTCGCTCCGACGTTGATCAGACCGAACGGCATTCAGAGCCATGAAAATATGTCCTTTTCGGTATGGAAAGAGGTATGCTTGATGTCCTCGACGGCCATTGGAATTTGATGGTAGCCGGCAAAAGCGTCCATGAAGGACATCATCTCGTGACCGGCCGTGCTATCTACTAAATGGTCTATGTACGGTATTGGAAAGTGATCTTTTGGGCAAGCTGCATTGAGGTCGGTGAAGTCGATGCATAGTCTCTAAGTGTTGTTCATTTTCTTGATGAGGACGGCGTTGGCGACCCACTGGGGCTCGTCTTAAGCTTGTTCAATGAGCTTGTTGTCCAATAATTTCTTGACCTGTTGGGCCAGTGCCTCGTACTTCTCCAGCCCGAACTTCATTCTTTTCTGATGAACCGGCCTCTTGCTAGGATCGATCTTCAGTTGATGGCAGACATGTTTTGGGTCTATTCCGACCATGTCTTGGTGAGACCAAGCGAAAACTTCTATGTTGGCCTTGAGGAATTCGATCACTTCCCCCCGCATTTCAGTCGGTATGTGAGAGCTGATCAGGACTTCCAATTTCGGCCTCGAGGGGTCGACTGGAATGTGTTCCTAGTCCTCCAAGGTTGTGGCTTGCTCGTAGCTTCGCCGGTCGCTTGTGTCGAATCTCGGGTCAAGATCGAGCTCGGAGGGCTCGAAGCCTATCCTTGACTCGGGATCATCAACTTGCATTGGCTGTGGGCCAAACCCATTTGAGTGACTGGGATCGGTCGAGGTGGTCCCGACCTCGATCACATTTCCAGTGGTCGAAAAGGTCCCCTCGAGGTCGGTTTGTGATATATCTAATATTGATTATTACAAACTGGAAATAAAGAAGAATCGAGATAGTTCAAACATTTTCTTGCCATTGATTGATCACCCTTTACGGTGCTGACTACCCCCTCAGGGGTGGGAAATTTGATACAGTAGTAGTAAGAAGAGGCAACGGCCTCAATAACATCTAGAAAAGGCCTACCTAAGAAGCCGTTATAGGAACTCGGCTAGTCTACAATGATAAAGCCCAATATCCTAGTAATCCTAACCTTCTCATCGTAACAGCAGACGAGTTCCACAGTGAGCTTTATCCTTCTGTATGCAGCAACCGTGGCATCCCCAAATCCCTTCAGCTGGAGGTCGATTGGCTTGATGAAGCCGACAAGGTCACCGGGTTGGTCTAGGGCCGTTTTAAATATGATGTTGCAGAAACATCCATTGTCGATCAGGACGCGTTGGACCTCCTTGCCCAAAATGCCGACCGCGATCACCAACGCATCCCCCTTGGGATACAGCACCCCCATCTGATCCCGATTGGAGAAAGTAATCTCCAGGTCTTTGTGGATCTTATGCTCGGGTGGGGTGACCAGGTTCACGTTGGATACCGCCCGGATCTCGGCCTTGCGCTTTCTGCTTGAAAGCATGGAGATGGGGGTTAGGCCACCCAGGTTTTCCCCGCTGGCTTGGATCATGTTAACCCGGCCGCCAGTGTTCATCGGGGGGAGGTCGTCGTCATCGTCCTCAAGAGCTGCGACCGACCTGAGGGGCCGGCCTCCTTCTTCATTCCTACGGGGGGGACGCTGCTGTTGCTGCTCCTGCCGGTCGGCTGGCCTGTGAATGAGGTCGCTCAAGCGCCCTTCGTCAAACAGTTTCCACAACTGTTTTAGGAGATCGCGACACTGGCTCGTATTATGGCCAATAGAGTCGTGATAGGCACATAACTTTTTAGGGTCCAGCCGGGACCGGTCTCCCATGAATGGCCTAGGCCTGGGGAGCACATCCCCGTGTTGGATGGTATTGAAGATGTGAGCAGAAGATTGTCTCAGGGCCTGGGTGAGATGTACTTCGACGTCTTCAAAGGACTTGAAATTTTCGGGCTGCTTGACAATCTTTTTGGCCTTGGGACCATCTTTGGGGGAGGCCTGAGTTACGGCCTCCAGCTCCTTCGCTGCTGTTTCAGACTCCCCTAGCCTGAGAGCAAGCAGCTTCCTCCGAGCCAGGTAATCGCCTGCCCGGGCTAGGAATTCGGCGTACGTCTTTGGAAAATCTTTGGTGAGGTGCTTGAACATCGGAGATCGGCCGTGAAAACCTTCGAGGGTTGCATGCAGAGCCAGCTGATCGCAGACCGACTCCCCGGTCAGAATAACCTCGTCCACCCGGGCGACAAGTCCTAGTCGGACTCCTCCTTCTCCTGGCGGATGCACATTAAGCGGTGCCAATTCTTCGGCCGGGCGATTTTGGCCGCAAAGTATGAGGTAAACTGGGTGCTCAGAGTGGAGAAGGAGTCGATCGAGCGGGCCGGGAGTGAGACGTACCACCTATGGGCGAGATCGCCCAGAGTGAGTGGGAAGAGTCTGCACTTCGCGGTATCGGTCGCGCCCCGCCCGGTCATGAAAATCCGGAATTTGCTCAGATGAGTTTCTGGGGCCGTCTTCCCTTCGTAGAGAGGGGCCGGCGGTGGATTGATTTTGAGCTGGATAGGGGCGAGCTCAATATCAACGGACAAAGGCTCATTCGCGACCGGCTGGGCCTTGGGTTAGCTTTGTACCTCCATGAGCGCTCTCATTTTGTCAAGTTGCTTCTACATCTTAACGATCTCCGGGTTTAGAGTCTCGACCAGCTGGTCGCCACCGTCGGCCAAAGGGCCAATCCGGTCGAAAATGGCCGCACGCGGGGCGTCGCGCCTCAGGAGACCGCTTTGGGCGAAACTGAGTTTGCGCCTTGCGGAGTTGGTCGGGGCCAGGCTGACCTCGGTTCCCCTTTTGTGGGGCATCTGTGCCGTGCTCCAAGTGTTGGAGACGGACTCCGTGTCTCCATACCCAGTGTCGTAGCCGGAGAGTCGACTTGGGTACCATGAGGGGTCGCTAGCGCCCAGGCGGTCAAAGACCGGATGGGCGGAGCCGTGGGACCGAGCAGGGGCTGGATCAGCCTGGCATTGGCTTTTTCCCTGGCGCTCCTGGGCCTTAGCCTTCCCCTTGAGAGCGCGCGTTTGCGACCTCCTTTTTGAGGCTGAGAGGGTGCTTTGGCAAGCCCTGGCCTCCTCAGCACGGCGGCATTGTCCCGACTCCACTTGGTCGGGGGTGAAGAAGTTCCGTGCCTGAGATGGGCGAGGCTCCTCCGGGACGGACTGGGGTAGGTTTCCCCGAGACCCGGGCCGCGGGGTCTTGGGGCGTGGCCGGACCCCCGGTGGCCCTGAGGGCCTGTAATAATCTTGGGTTTATCATCGTTTAGTGGAGAGAAAGCAGAAAAGCTTTAAAGGTTTGAAAGTTTGGAGAAATGGCTTTTAAGAACAATGAGAGTTCTTCAAAGAGGTAAGAAGAAACTGGGTTTAAAGGGTTTGGGGACCCTCCTTCTAGCGCCAAATGTTGTTTACCAAATAAAGTATGCTGGAAATTTATGGCTAATTAATGGAGCTTTGGTAAAAACATCAAATGTGGGGAATCATAAATACTTCATGAATGCTGATATTTGAAGATGATGATGATGATGAAGATATAAATGCAAGAACACCAAGAATTGCCAGGGGTTTTTAGTCCCTGGACTTGAATGCTTGTATAGCTTTTTGTATTGAATAGTGAACTTGTTTTTCTAGGTACAGTGGGGATCTATTTATAGGTTTCTTTTACAAGGGTATTTTCATCTTTTTCGGCCCCCAAGGGGACATGGGTAATTAATGACTCCAGTCTCTGAGGGCGCGCGGGCGCCCATATGCCCAAGTCCGCAGGCGGCCGACCACTTGCATGTCGACATGTGTCCAAAAAGGACGATTCTCTGAGATGTTTCCTTAATTAGGCGGAATATTCCCCCTGCCACTAAGTACGGAGGCGGCCCTTTTCCTCTTGGGGGGAGATCTCACCAGATTCTAGCACGTGCTTCTCGAGCCGTCCGTAGGTCGGAAGCCTGTTGAGGTCGGAGATAGGACTCCTACACTTTATGAGGTCGGAAGTCCTCCCTGGCCTTGGCCATACTGAGGAGATCTCCTTTTGCTTTACTTGTCCGCGGCCGGACTGGTCCGGCCACTGTCTCCTTGGCATGCATCCGACGTGACAGACATAATACGGAGCTTGATGCCGACCTTGACTGGGAGATCGGAAGAGCGGGATCAGAGATCGCGGCGATTGGAGAGCGCCTGGGCCGGCCGGCCTATCGTAGTCGTGGCGTTTCTTTGTTTTAGGCCGGAATGAGGTCGGTGCCGACCTGTGGTGGGAAATGGCCACAACACATATCAATTTCTTTAAACAGTTGACATATAAATACGAATATAATGTATCACATATGTAACAAGTTCACATAATAATTAGTTGGGCATAACTAGTTTCACATTCACATAATTGATATATCACAAGTTGATTCACATTAGAGGGCAAAGCCCAAAACCATTTTCACGTATCAGCCCAATCTGCCAAAATTATTTTGCACATATTGTAAATCTCTTTCAAAACAATTAACGTACCACATCTATACTCATTCTACTAACCTTCCAATCTCCATTCAAAATCTATATATAAAGACAGTAAGTAATCAATGGCCACATTCCCAGTGCGCACGTAGGCAGCTGACCGGGGACCAGATCTAGTCTAAATCAACAGCCTTGATTCTGAGGGCGTCCA
Source organism: Ballota nigra (assembly GCA_947034835.1). Lineage (NCBI taxonomy): Eukaryota > Viridiplantae > Streptophyta > Magnoliopsida > Lamiales > Lamiaceae > Ballota > Ballota nigra. Next base: position 45,995,676 of record OX344724.1, on the reverse strand, counting down.
CGATAGCTCCCTAGAGACCGGAATATAATCAACAACCTTGATTCCGAGGGCATCTAAATACAGCTCCCCGGAGGTCGGAATCTAATCTAAATCAACAACCTTTATTCCGAGCATCCACGACAGCTCCCCGGAGGTTGGAAATAAATACCCACACCACAACTCCGTACTTACTAACTTTCCGTTCTTTTATAAAGCTGACATTTCAAACTTTAGAGAGAATTTACTTGATTGACAACTGAATTGATTCATGCTCACATAATGCCCTTAATCATGCAAAGGTGATTGATATGAATAAAAACAATAGACATCTTGTATCATATATATATATATATGTATCACGTAATTCAAACAGCTATACAATAGGGTGTACATTTATGTTGGATAAGTTGTTTTAGATTGATTTAGTCGAGTTCAGAGTATACCAGCACAACGTATTATAAGCAGATTAATCAACCGATCATCACCCACCTCTTAACTTTATAGCTAAGTTACACCTTTCTTGATATTCCTTTGGAAGATAACTCGCATTGTAGAGACGTCCCGAGAGTGATATACAAACAGAATGTCAGATCCCTCGTGCGTATTTCGATTAACACAGAGTCCTAATATGAAATCATTAAAAGTTGACCTTTGAATTATTAGGAAAACTTGAGAGTTTTTGTTACGAGAAACGAGGGGGTCGTTGTCTTTAGAAAACTATTGAAAGACTAAATTAAAAACATACACTGTCTTGGTAAATACACCATTTCTAAAAGGTTGGTGTATTGGGGGAGTGTACTTCCTAATTTCCTTGTTGTATGACTATTGCGACTTCTATAAAACAATTTTTTTTACTTTCTAAGACTTTATAACTAAAAGCTTTTATAACTTAAAAGTATATTTATCTAATATTTTCACCCCAAAAATAATTAAAAGAAAAGAAAAATTATTTAAATAATATTAATATAATGAAAATAGGTTTTTCTTTCTAAAATTTCTATATCTTATTTTAAAAGAACTTTTGAATATAATTTATATAATAAAATCTCATTTATTATTAACTTATTAATAATCTTTGACTTGAAGACTTTTGTATTATAAAACTTATATATTATATATATATTCTTCTTTTCCTAATATTAGTAATACTTCTAAAATTGATTAGTGACACTTTCCAAACAAAAGAATAATACTATTTTTCCAAAATACTCCTTTTCATTTGTTTACTAATTTGAGCATAAGCACCTTTGTCTTTTTCGATCTTTTTCCAAACTCTACTACAGTGCTAAACAATTAATTCCATCACTATATCATCAACAAATCAAACCAAACTAATTCATTCACTTAATAATACCATCCAACTAAACTAGTAATACTAAACACCTAACCCAAGAATACTAAACAACTAATTCAACAATACTAATCAACTATTTCAATAATACCAAATAACTTAATTCAATAACTAATAGCAACAGTAGAAAATTCAACAACAAAAGTCCATCTAAAAGGTCACAGGTTCCAAACCAACAATAACTATTCTAAACTCTCAAGGTCTCAACAAGGAAATGATTGATTCCTATCTCAACTAGTACAAGAATTTGAGAGAAGGTTAGGGATTCTTACGAGTCCCAAATCGACCAGCCTAACGGCGTAGTTTGGCGACTCGTCGGATAATTCGAGCGGCCTGACGACGTTGTTGAATATGGACGGTAATTCGATGGATATTTTGGACGGCCTAACGGCGTTGTTTCGATTTCTATGAAAAATGGACGGGCAGCAATTCGTCCTCCGGGCTTAATCGGAAAGACAACGGGGACAATAGTACCTCGATTACACACGAAGAGGATGAATTGTGAGATTAACTCGAAAGGGGAATTAATTGAAGGAAAACTGGAATTGAAGGGAATCAAAAGCAAATCGAATACGAGACTCACCCAAACGAGGATGGAGGTCGGGGGCGCGATTGGTGGCTGAAAAAAGAGGCGTCGCGATCGGCCGCGCTTCGCTTGGTGCGACGGCGTCGCTGGCGATGCTGCTCGCCGGGGATGAGGACGCGACAGGGAGGAGGAAGGGGCGACGGCCGCGGCATGTCGAAAAGGGAGGGCGGACAGCGGAGGAGGGAGCTGGGCGGCGCTCGATGATCCGAGAAAGAGGGAGAAGGGCGGCGTTGCTCCGATCGGTGGGAAGAGGAGGCGGTGGTGAACAGAGGCGAGGCGGCGCTCGCTTGGGCTCGACGGCGTCACGACGCCTGGAAGCGGAGGCGATTGTCGCCGGAAAAAAAAAGGGAAGAGGCGGTTGCTTTGTAGAGAGAAGGAGAAAAGGGGGTCGTGTTTTGGTAGAGAGAGAGAAGTGAAATTTTGGGAATTGTGAAAATGTGAGAAAGAGACGGGTTCCCTTCTTTTATAGAGAAGAATAGTTTAATTAAAGAATTAATTTAAAACAAAGGAATAAAACTTGTGGATGAGATTAATCCTCTTTAATTCCTGATATTTTCGATCCTACTTGATATGGTTTAGGGATCGTTTGGTTTGCGAGTTTAATCTCGATTTGATAATTAATACAGTTTTAAAACTCAAACAATATTTTATTGCATTTGAATTATATTAATAAATTATACGGATCGAAATCCTCAATTTAAACTTTGAATATTTAATTTTTCGTAGTCCTTTATTCGTTTGAAAGATTCGATTCCTTTCTTCGAATTTAGAAATTTATAATAGGGTATATATTTAAATCACACAATAGCACACAAAAATAATAAAATTAAAAGAATCAAAGATAATAATATAAAATAAGGTTTCTAGGAATATAAAAGGCATAAAATGGAACGGGATATTACAAAGATAATCATCTCAGTGTCATCATAGTCGATAACCAGTAAGTATTTTTTTAATGAATTATGTATACTTTTAATTATATATATATATTAATATTATTAACTTGATTTTTTAACAGGATGCTTCCAGTCTGTGAGACTAGCTCAGTCGTCTCACAGATCATTAAGATGACCACGTTTGAGTATGGTGCCCACTCATGGAGCCAAGTGTCCGAGTAAAAGAGGATGGAGTACTTTGATGAGTTCAAGGTATACAATTTTTTTATTTATTATGATTTTAATTTTGAAATTTTTAATTTATTTGTTAATATTCTATTTTTAATTTATATGCAGAGGCGGTGCATTTGGGACCCTGCCCACGATAGTGTTATGTACCAATTGTTCTGTGTGAAAGCGCAAGAACGGTACAAAAACATTATCTACTGCCTGAAGAAGCGGTGGGAGCATGGGGATCGTGAAGAGTTGGGTCGAGCACCAGACGGGCGATCGATATGGGATGGTTTGGTGGATCACTGGAACAGTGAACCATCATTCAGAAGAAGATCATGAAGAGAGAGAGAGAGAGAGAAGAGAGAGTCAATTTGAACAATTTATTTATGTTTTTTGAACAATTTATTTATGTTTTTTTAAGAATTTATTTACTATTGTTGATGAACAAAAAAAAGATTGAATTTGATAAATTTTAATAAATATATATATAAAAATATTAATTTTATAAAATTAATAAAAAAAAAGTTAGTAAATACATATATATAAACGAATTAGAAACAAAATGATTGAATTTGATGAATTTTAAAAGAAACGGGAGTCAATTTGGAATTATATACAATTAAATAAATAAAAACTAATAAATTAATAATTAAGAATAGTCTAAAATATTAAATTTATAAAATTAATAAAAAAAAGTTAGTAAATATGTATATAAAAAAGAATTAGAAACAAAAAGAAATTAATTTGATGAATTTAAAAAAAAATGGGAGTCAATTTGGAATTATATACAATTAAATGAATAAAAACGAATGAATTAATAATTTAGAATAGTCTAAAATATTAAATTTATAAAATTAATAAAAAATTAGTAAGTACATATATATAAACGAATTAGAAACAAAAATGATTGAATTTGATGAATATTAAAAAAAACGGGAGTCAATTTGAGGTTATATACAATTAAATGCAAATAAACGAACAAGAATAACATGTGTCCTAATGATTCACACCTCTTCCGGTCTACCCGGAGGTCGTGGGTTCGATTCCCCTTGGGCGCATATTTGCCCATTTATTATTATTATTTCTACAAGCCTCACAAGGGCTTATATACTACATGAGTCGCCTAGTATGAGCTAGTGGCTCAGTGGTTCGAACCCAATGAGCCACTTTTTTTTTTTTACGCTGGATCGCTGATTAGCGACCGCCTATAGGTCGTTCGCTAATCAGAAAATAAAATAAAAAAGATTAATTTTATTTCGAAAAATAAATTAGAGACTGCCAGACATCGGTCGCTAAATCATGACCCGGCCGGATCGGACCCGATTGATTCAGAGACCGACTGAAGGCGGTCGCAGATTAGCGACCGATTTCAAAAAGTGGTCGCTAATATTAGCTACCTGCTTTTAAACGACCAATTTTTTTCGGTCAGAAATCGGTCGCTAATCACATTTTGCGACCGAAAATCGGTCGCTAAATCGGTTGCTAAAACCCATTTTTTTGTAGTGTTAGTAAATATATATATATATATATATATATATATATATATATATATATATATATATATATATATATATAAACGAATTAGAAACAAAATGAAATTAATTTGATGAATTTTTTAAAAAACGGGAGTCAATTTGGAATTATATACAATTAAATGTATAAAAACGAATAAAATTAATAATTTATAATAGCCTAAAATATTAAATTTATAAAATTAATAAAAAAGTTAGTAAATATATATATATATATATATATAAACGAATTAGAAATAAAAAAAGAATTAATTTGATGAATTTAAAAAAAAAAAACAGGAGTCAATTTGGAATTATATACAATTAAATGTAAAAAAACGAATAAATTTATAATTTATAATAGACTAAAATATTAAATTTATAAAATTAATAAAACAGTTAGTAAATATTTATTTATATATATATATAAACGAATTAGAAATAAAAAAAAATTAATTTGATGAATTTAAAAAAAAAGGGAGTCAATTTGGAATTATATACAATTAAATGTAAAAAAACGAATAAATTAATAATTTATAATAGCCTAAAATATTAAATTTATAAAATTAATAAAAAAAATTAGTAAATATATATATATAAACGAATCAGAAACAAAAAGGAATTAATTTGATGAATCTAAATAAAAACGGAAGTCAGTTTGAGCTAATATACAATTAAACGAAAATAAACAAACAACAATAGCATGTGTCCTAGTGGTTCACACCTCTTTCGGGCTACCTGGAGGTCGTGGGTTGGATTCCCCTTGGGCGCGTATTAGCGACCGCTGGGACGCGGTCACTAATATTAGCTATCTGCTTTTTAACGATCGATTTTATTCGGTCAGAAATCGGTCGCTAATTTCTGTTTTTTTGTAGTGTGAGGTTGTGCTGAACTCCATGTTGTTATTATCAAGGATGAAAATATCCGGAAATTTCCACGATATATCCCCGATATATCCATTTTTCGTGGCCACCGATATCGATATTGGGGGGTAACGATATTTCCATAATATCCGTAAAAAAAATCGATAAATATCAGTATATAAAATCAATTTCGACTATATTTTTGTGCAAATTGAGCATAAAATCGGTAAAATATCGGTAAATATTGAAAAATATCGGTAAATATAGAAAAAATATCGAGAAATATCGAAAAAGTATCGAAAAATATCCATAATTTTGTTAAATATCACAAATGTAAAATATGGTAAAATTCTATTGTAAATTTTATGTATTAAAAGTTTGTTATTATATTTTTATAATTTTTTAAATTTACCGATATTTATCGATATATCCATCGATATTTTCACAAATTTAAGGTTCCGATATATCCATGGATATCGGTATTTTAAACCTTGGTTATTATGCATACTGAATTTATAATTCAGCAGAAGCCACGATATGAATAGAGTGGCTGGGGGATCGAATAAGATGCGTCCTACGGCTTATCTGATAGGAATTATGGTAATATCCATAGTGAAATAATTTATATTCTTTAAAATTAAATGATTAATGTATAAATTAGTTTTAATATTTTGTACTTTTTGACTTAACTCTGTTCTTAAGAGCCTATTTACTTAAGTTTATAAGCTCTTTAAAACACACTACTACATATTTGGACTTGGAGAGCTATACTTGGAGAGCTTTTATAAAAACCGCTCTCCATAACAAAGCTAGGAGAGCGGTTTTACATAATTATATTAAAAAAAAAAAAAAAAAAGCTAAGACAGCGGTTATTAACCGTTGTCCAAGAGTTAGTCTAAGAGAGCGGTTTAAAACCGCTGTGTAAGAGGTGGGATGCAAGAGAGCGGTTTATAACCGCTATGTAAGTGCTGACTTAGAGAGCGGTTTTGAACCGCTGTCCAAGTGGAACTTGGATAGCGGTTTTTAACCGCTGTCATAGTGTTTTACTTGGATAGCGGTTATTAACCGCTGTCTTAGCCTTTGACCACTACTTAACCCTCTTTGACCACGAAAATCCCTAATTCAGACGCGATTTTCTTCCTCCATACACCAGACGACGCGGTTCCTCCCCCCACCGCCGCCGTCGAAGCTTCCTCCCCCACTGCCACCACCGTAGCCTTCCTCCCCTGCCGCCGTGACGCCACCCAGCCTCTCTTCCACTCAATCTGCCGCCCAGTCCGCCGCCAGCTGCCGCCCAGCCCTCCCTCGACGCGACGAGCCACCGCCGCCCTCCACCGCTGCCTCTCCGCCGCCTCCAGGTATGTATATAATATGTATTTTAAATGTATAAAAATGTATATATATATATATATATATATATATATATGAATATGTATGAATTGAACTTCAAATAAATAAAAATATAATGTATGAATATGTATATATATATATATATATATATATATATATATATATATATATATATATATATATATATATATATGAACATGTATAAATATGTATATATATGTATGTATGTTATTGGTGAAACATATTGGTTAATTGAAGGTTTTGGATTAATTTTAGATGAAATTGTTGCAAGTTAGGTTTAATATGTTAAAATTATTTTAAATGAAATTGTTAGAATTTTAGATGAAATTGTTAGAATTTGTTAGAATTTTAGATGGACATATTATAATTTTTTAGAATTTTAGATGTATGTTAATTAGTATTAAAATGTTAGACTTTATTTCAAGAGGTATAGATGAGAAATATTGAAGGCTTTAGGAATAATTTTAGATGAAATTGTTAGAATGCATGTTAGGATTAATATGTTAGAATTTTAGATGAAATTGTTTTAGTGTGCATGTTAATTAGTATTAAAATGTTAGAATTTGTTTCAAGAGGTTTATAGATTGGGAAATATTGAAGGCTTTAGGAATAATTTTAGATGAAATTGTTAGAATGCATGTTAGGATTCATATGTTAGAATTTTAGATGAAATTGTTTTAGGGTGCATCTTAATTAGTATTAAAATGTTAGAATTAAGGTAAATTACTTTAGAAAATTTTCAAATCAATAGAAAATAATTATAGTTGTAGTACGTGATTGTAATTTGTTAATCAATAGGTTCCGAGACAGAAAGATGGCAATCACTGTGGACATTTTGTGTGTTGCTACATTGAAGATATTATCTTGACTTCTCAAACGACCATTCCTGATGATGTAAGTCGATTTATCGATTTATTTCAAATATTATTGATTGAATAAAGAATTCTTATTATTTAATTAAATTTTCAATGTAAAATGCAGTTTGTGCATAGGCCTCGGATCCCTTTTTACAACCACTCTAGAATGGAGAAATGGAAAATGGATTGGATTGTGTATCTTTACCATCGATTCTTGTAAACATTATTATAACTTTTGGTAGCATGTAACTTATATATTAATTTGTGATGAATATTTCATGTTATTGGATATTATATTATATTTATTTGATGTTACGAATAAATATTAGTATATGTGTTTTGGTAATTTTGAATATATTAGCAGGTTTATTAAAAAAAAAAAAAAAAAAAATATATATATATATATATATATATATATAATTGAATATATATATATATATAATTGAAAAGTGGTTAATAACTAAAAAAAAAAAAAGCTCTTGGAGAGCGGTTAATAACCGCTGTCTAAGAGTGGGGCTTGGATAGCAGTTTATAACCGCTGTCTAAGTGTTGCACTTGGAAAGCGGTTAAAAACCGCTGTCTTAGTTGTTTCTCTTGGACAGCGGTTCAAAACCGCTGTCTTAGTTCCTACTTTGCACAGGGTTTACTAAACCGCTCTCTTAGACTTAGATAGCTGTTTCTTAGAGAGCGTTTTTAACCGCTTTCTAAGTTTAAATATAACAGCTCTCTTAGACCACTTTTGTACTAGTGACAACTTATAAGCACTCTCAAAGTATTTGGCAAAATAAAGTGTTTAATTAAAAAAAAAAGTTTTTTACAATTTATAAGCTGTAAAATAAATAAATTATGATTTCCTAACTTATTTTCCAAACACCTCCACCCAACCACCCACCCCACCTTGGACCCATCTCACCACTTTCCTTACCTTCACCTCAACATAAAAAATAGAAAAATAATTATTTTATATTAAAATTAACATTTAAAAATTATTTTTTATAAACTATCAAAGATCACTTTAGCAACTTATGAACTATTTAAAAATTATATCTTATAAATTTTTAAAACAACTAATAAAATGTTTCAAATAAATTTAGCCAAAATAACTCTTAATTAAGAATTTTATTAATTTCTTTCCACTTGCATTTGCTGGCTTCTGTCGGGAACATATTCCCCGACTAAAATATCAGTTTTGTTCAGAAAGTAGGTAGAAGTTTATAATAATATGAGAAAAAAATGAGTATTTTTTTCCCATATTCTCATCGTAAAATTAAATGCTGCACTAGACGCTAAATCCAGCTATAAAATAATAAGACCGACAGGATTCATTGAACTATGATCAAATGATTTAAAAAAAAGAAAACCCCTTTTCCCTAGTCTATCTTGTCTACACTAAGCACTACTTTGCCTACATGCATGTATTTTAAACATGAAGGTTGAAATTTTGTCCGAAGAACATATTAGTCCATCTTCTCTCACCCCATCACATCTCTCAGATTTCAAACTCTCTTTCATTGATGAGAGAATACCTCCTTCTTACATCCCTCTAATTCTTTACTACTCTTTCAATGAAGACAAAAACATTAAGCAATCCGAAATGTGCCGTCAGCTGAAGACCTCATTGTCAGATGCTTTGGTCGATTTTTATCCGTTGGCCGGAAGAATGAAAGGGCAGATTCTAGTCGATTGTAACGACGAGGGGGCGTTGTACGTCGAAGCTTACGCCGATGGGATGATATCGAGCATTCTCAACTCCCCTGATTCTGCCATTCTGGATAAACTCATCCCTTTTATTACTAATGGCAATGTCTCTACTTCTCTACAACTTTTAGCTATTCAGGTTAGTATTCCTTCCCTTCCATTTTAACTGTATTATAAAGACAACTTTTATCCTAATATAATTATCATTTTGGCTTACCCAAAATAATTAAATGCCCCCCTGCTTATGTTTTGTGATAGTGTACATTAGTGTAACTGTGAATATATACCAAAAAAACAAAGAGATCACGTTATACATATATATTTATTGTTACTTAAATTTTTTCTTAATATATATGAAATATTGTAGGCAAAGTCTCATATGCACCAAGTACACGGTGCACTCACTCAACAGTTGATACTGTATACACTGAAAAGTTAGTCACAACTACACTGAAAAGTTAGTCTCAATTACACTGAAAAGTTTACACTGAAAATCAACTTTTCAGTGTAATTGAGACTAACTTTTCAGTGTGATTGAGACTAACTTTTCAGTATATACAGTATCAACTGTTGAGTGAGTGCATCATACACCAAATGCACAAGAAACTTACTCAATATTGTAAAGGTCTATTAAAGTTGATTATATTAGAGGAAAGTAGTTTTTTAAGCTCTCTAAGTAACCCCTTTGTTTCATTAAGTTTTGTCGGCTTTTACGAATTAAAAAATTATCCCATAACTTTTAATATTTCAACTTTTGCTCGGTAAACGGTTGATCTATCAAACTCTGTCATATGGATAAATCAGACTATGTCACACCAGTCATTTAACGGATTAAAATATCGAAAATTTAAAAATTACTTGACTATCCTCAATTCATGAATGCCAATTGGAGTGAAACTGATATATGGGCAACTTATGTGACCAAAAAAACTACTCCCTCCGTCCCAAAGTAAGTTTAACGTTTTGCCAAATTTGGAGTCCCAAGGTAAATTTGACATTTCAATTTCAGGAAAGTTTACAATCTCACAAAACTTAACAACAATCCCTACTTTTTACATTTACTTTTCAAATACTCCCTCCGTCCCAGTTTTATATTCTCATTTGACTCTTTTAGTCTTTAATGTGAAACTTGATTTATAGTATTTAAATGGATAAAATGGTTTATTCATGATGACGTATTATTCATTTTAATTGAATGAGACAAAATAAAGATGTTTTTTTCTATGTAATTATTAGAGGAATGAAATGTGGGTTAGAAGTATTTGAAAGGGGTGAATAGTGTAGCGGGAAAGCAAAACTGAATAGTGGGAGTTGTTTACATCTCAACTTTACAATAAAATATACTCCCTCCGTCCCACAACACATTGCGGGGCTACTATTCCTCTCGTGTTTTTGCGAGTGAATTTTTTATTAGTATTTGAAATGATAAAGTAATTTTAAAATTACTTTATAATAAAGAAGAGGTAGATCTATCATACCCTACCTTAAAAATTATTTTATCATTTTAAATACTAATAAACAACTCGCTCGTTAAAACACGAAGATAAATTGAACTCCACAATGTATTCCGGAACGGAGGTAGTAGTATTTCTTAAAATCTGTGCCAACTCCCCAAATGTTAAACGTACTTTGAAACGGAGGGAGGGAGTATTTCTTTACATTAATCATTTAGAAATCAAGTGCTAGTTCAAAATTAATACATGTGTCATTTTCTTGAAAATACAAGTTGTGGGTGAGTTAGAAATCAATTGAATTTGTCGGTACAGATTACATCATTTAATTGCGGAGGAATCGCAATCGGAATATGCATCTCCCACAGAATTGCAGATGGTTGCACTCTCTCCTCATTCATCAAATATTGGGCTGCAATCGCCTCCCATCATCACACAAATATAAATATGCTCTCCCCTCATCTCTTCAATTCATCCACTCTGTTTCCTCCGCGGAACACACCCGATTTCCAACCCAACTTGGCAAGTCTATCCGTACAGCCTCTGCCCGTAAATGTTGTCACCAAAAGGTTCGTCTTCACGCCATCAGCTATAAACGCACTGAAGCTACAAGCGTCCATTGTCGAACCTACCCGAGTTGAGGTGTTAACGGCATTTTTATGGAGTCGATGTGTGGCAGCCAAAGGAGTACTCAAATCGGTCGCGTACCATCCTGTCAATCTCAGAGGAAAGATTCCGTCTTTGACGGAGAATTCATTCGGAAACATATTCCAAATGATAAGCGTGGAAAGCGACGAGGGAGAAACAGAGTGGGTGGAGTTAGTGGATAAACTGAGAGCTGCGTTTGGAGAGGTGGATAGTGAGTACGTGGCGAAGCTGTTGGGCAAACATGGATTCGAGCTTGCTAAGGAGAATTTCAGGGCGATTAGTAGGTTTTTACAACTGGGAAATGTTGAGGTTTTCAGGTTTACTAGCTTTTGTAGGTTTCCAATTTATGAAGCGGATTTTGGGTGGGGGAAACCTGCTTTGGTCAGCAGTGGTGGGTATCGGAATAAGGATTCGATATTCCTGTTTGATTCGGTGGAATGGGGTGGAGGGATTGAAGCTTGGGTTGTCATGTCTGATCAGGACATGGAAACACTTAAACAAGACATGGAGCTCAAGCATTTTACTACAGATTTTGCCTCTTGAGTTAATATAACTTTTCAATTTTGGCTTTGCATGCTTTGTAAATGAGGAGTTGGGGAAAAATGGTTTTTTTTTTTTTTTAGGTCGTAAGTCGTAACCTAGGGATGGCTGTGAATATATTTTCCAACTTTTAAAAGTTGACAATATGTTTTGTGCTTGTAAAAATAAGTTTATATGATTTCGGGCTTGTAAAAGTAGGATAATATTTTTAACAGTTGTAAAATAGGCCAATATGTATCAATTATTTTTAAATGTAGGACAATCAAGCCCGAATTAGAAGTCAGAAAATACACCCATCACAGATTCAATTGTCATACATTTACAGATTTTTGAAATATATTGTCCTACTTTTACAAGTCAGAAAAAAATATCATCCTACTTTTATAAGCTCAGAAATATTGTAGAAACTCTATAAATTAATTAATTAATCGATAAATAAAAAAATATTAATTTATATATTAATTAATATTTTATTAACTTGTAATGAAATACTCAATTTACAAACACCTTTCAAACTTTCACTTAATTATTGTACAAACGTATAACAAACAAAGAGCCTAATTTCAAAGAACCCTTCAATGTCCCAGAAGTTCTAACAATGATAAGGAAAATTAGAGAAAAGATTTAAGGTGAAATTGATTTCAATAAAAAATGAGAAAATTGCACTTTCGGTTCAATAGGTCACGGGACCTCTTGTTTTTTGTCTCAATACTCTTCACTTTGGTCTCATTCACGAAATTTCAAGCAGTTTTGGTCCCAATTTGGCAACTAAACGTCAAATGTGGACGGAATGGTCACGTGCTACCCATGTGCTCTGTTAGTTCCAATTTCAAAGAATAAAAAAATATTAAATTAAAAAAAATTGATCACGTGCAGAACAAATCATAATTCCCAAATATTTGTGTTGGGGTTATACGTGAAAGTATGTTATACTTTGTATAACCTATGTATTAAACACTTATTTATGAGAATAAATCTTTTATCACTATTGCTTCAAATATGAATGAATGTTAAATGTTTATCGCAATCCGTTCAATATATAGTACGTGTTACATTGTAGTTAATGTGGTGATACCAGATCACGGAAGATCACATTTACAGTTCCTTGTAACTAAATGTACAATCACAACCTAGGTGGAATTGAACAATCCACCGTGAATGGTCGAGGTGTAGTTCTCAGATTGGCCTGTCTTGACCAAGAGGTTTCACTAGCACATTTTGTATGTGTTGAAGAGGACCTACTGCGAGGATAAATTCTTCTGTTCTGAACGGAGAAGAATTAGACCTCAGTGGTTATTGATTTCTTAATCTCCATCACTTAGATATGACCATGTGTGGATAATACTTATTTCTTTGATACATGTTGGGTGAGAATCATCGTGACTTCGATACCTTGTGTTTTGGATAATAATATTAATCATAGGACAGTAGCTAAGATTTAATACGGAGAAACGTGTGCGAGTACGGCTTGTGTGATTTGTCCCCTTAGTGGGCTCAGATATTTTATCGTACCAAATCTTGCAAGTGGAAATTAGTTTTCCGGTACGGATGATAATGTTGAGCTATCTTTACTCCAAGGCACAAGATATTAATTTAGAACTATTCAAAAGCTCAATTAATTAATGGACTAGATAAACTTAAACACGGGAAATAACAAACGGGAGTCCATATTATCGTAATATAGATTAAGATGGATAGTGCAATATTAATTTGATAGTGATATTTGTTAATGTTATGTCAGTGTTGATAAAAATGATTAGGCAACATTCTGGATAACATTAATGAATTTGCCCTTTCTCCTAACACTAACACTTTTGTTCTATGTTGTGTTTGATGTTGTGTTCGCTGGTTGAAGACCTAGAATGTTCCAGGTCATGCGGCTGCGGTTATCAAGTGAGGAGATCAAATACATCATGGGCTGTTATGGAGTTAGTGGAGGATTTATTTCTAGGTCATTCCAAACTGATCTAGTAATTGTAACTTCTAGTGGATCCTACATCTATAAATACCAGATTAAGATCGAAGGAAAAACCTGGGGAAACAAGCCAGGAAGTAGTAAACAAGAGCTACACTATCGAATGTTCAAGTACATCTAGTGTAGAAGGGCAGTTATTACTATATTTTATGTTGGTTAAGCGATGCAATGCTCCTATCAATATTGGGATCGAAAGTAGGCTAGATTAGGGTCTGAGTGTGATCAGTTTTCTAGTCATCGTAGATCTGTTTAGGCGGTGTGTTTACACCTTACCCTCACTTTGAGATCTTATGTTAGATCTTTGTTTGTATCACTACATGGTTATAGTGAAGCTTTTCTCCATGAGGCATCATAGACTTAATTTAAGTCTATGAATTTTTTTGAATTCCATTTGCAAGGTGTTTAAGTCTTCCGCTACTTAGAATTGTTCATAACCGTTCGTTTTTTGTGTTGTCGTATATGTTTTCAACATTTCAATTAACACTACTCTGAAAAACACCACGCACACTCTCAATTGACACCAGAGCCAAAATCTTAGTCTTTTAGGTTTAGATCCTGTGTCTTGAGTGTATTTTTATTGCAATGGAATATCCCCTTACTCCTACACTTAAGCCTCCTATTTTAGATGGAAAAAAATTATACGTATTGGAAGCCTAAAATGCGTATGTACATCAAGTCCATTGATGAACGCGCATGGAGGAGTGTTTTGTTTGGTTGGACTCAACCGAGGACACCAGCTAATGAGGACAATGAGGCCTTGATCAAGAGAGAACTAGACTGCACAAATGAAAAAATTCAATTGGCTAGTTACAACTCGAAGGCCTTGAATGCTATTTTCACAACAATTGGTGTTTCTATGTTTAAACTAATCTCAACTTGCATTTCTGCAAAGGATGCTTGAGAAAGATTACAAGAACATTGTGAATGATCAGATAGTGTTCAAAGGACCAAACTTCGAATGCTTGGAACAAAGTTTGAGAACATGAGGATGACATAAGATGAAACAATCTCATCCTACAATGAAAGAATCATTGAGATTACACAAAATTCTTAGAACTGTACCTAAAAGATTTGATTCTAAGGTATGTGCTATTGAGGAAGCTAAAGATACTGATACCATGTCTCAAAATAAACTTGTAAGTATCCTACAAACATATGAAATGAATATAACACAAGCTGAAGATTCAAAATATGACAAAAAGGTTGTTATTTTCTAAGGTAGTACTTCTTCTAATTCTGAAAAGTCTTCTTATATTACTGAAATTGAATCTGATGATGATGATAATGTCGTCAGTTTGTGTCTTGACAATCCAAACAACATTGCTCTTTTATCTAAACAATTTAATAAGTTTCTTAAGAAGAAAATGGACAATGCTAAAGGTATTGCTCAACCAAAAGCTCAGATTAATAATTCACCTCAAGTTTCTGAAAGAAGAACAAGTTTTAATTAAACTAAAACTCAGAATAGAAATATCAAATTTAGATATGATCCTGAATACAGAAAGAATGTGAAATCTAGTGCATGTTCTGGTTTTGGTCATTATGGTAATGAATGTGCTACTACTTTATTAAAAAAGAAGTATAATTTGACTACTACTTTGAGTGATAATTCTGGTGATGAAAATGAATCTGATAAAAAGAAAAAGAATGTGTTTTTTCTGCTAGGATAGAGTATGATGATACTTTTGATGATCATCTGGATGATTATTACTCTGATGTTGATGAAAATGACATGTCATTTGAGACAACACTGGGTGAAAATGGTCCAGATGTGAATTATTTTAATGGTTTACTTGATGAGACAGGTAATATAGGTGAAATTCACAAGGAGTGTGAATCTGGAAGACAGAAGCTGGGTAAGGAACTTGAATCCAAAAATAAGATTCTAGAGTCATTGACTTTGGAAAATTCTGATTTAAGGAATCTTCTTACAAAGTTGGAATTGATCTTGACTAGAAAGGACTTGGAATTGTGTAAACTTAAGGAGGATCTGAAAAGATCAAATTTGAGTTTCAAGAAATTCTCACAAGGGAAAATGAAGTTGGATGATGTTATGACTTTTGGACAGTCAAACAAAGTTGGTCTTGGCTTTGTTGGTGACGCTTCTGAACCTTCTCATTCTAATAAGCATGTTAAATTTGTTAAAGGAAAACATGAAAATTTTAATTCTGATAATTCTGAAAAGCATGTTAGGAAGAATGATAAAGTTTATATATGTCATTACTGTTCTGAAATAAGTCATATCAAGCCATATTGTGCAAAATTGAAAAATGATAAAGTCATGTTACCCAAAGTGTTACAACATTCTGAGAAACATACTGATAAATCTTGGACTTCTAAAACTAAAATCCATGTAATGTTGTGTATACTTCACTGAAAGCATGTGTACCAGGTTTATGGTATTTTGATTCGGGTTGCTCAAGACATATGACTGGACAAATAGAACATTTAGCTGATTATGAGTCATATGATGGTGGAAATGTAACTTATGGTAGTGGTACTAAAGGAAAAATCATAGGAAAATGAACTCTTAATGTGAAAGGTTTTCCAAATTTATCAAATGTGTTACATGTAGATGGTCTTCTTGCAAACTTGATTAGTATTAGTCAGTTATGTGATGATAACTTGCATGTTAAATTTGACAAGAATCCATGTAATGTTTTAACCAAAACAATGAATGTTTGATGTCTGGAAATAGATCTACTGATAATTGCTACTTGATTGGTTCAAACAATGTTTGTAATAGCATGCAAACTGTTGATAATGTCTTATGGAATCAAAAGTTAGGACATGCTAATTACATAAACATTCAGAAAAATTGATTAAACTTGAAGTTGTAGTTGATTTACCTAAACTATAGTTTAATGATGCTAAAGTCTGTGGACCATGTCAAAAAGGTAAGCAATCAAGAGTGCCACACAAAGTGTTATCTTCATGCACCACAACAAGATGTTTAGAACTGTTACATATGGATTTGATGGTTCCTATAGAAACAGAAAGTATAGGTGGAAAGAGATACTCTTTAGTTGTTGTAGATGATTTTTCTAGATTTACATGGGTTGAATTCTTGAAAGAAAAATCAGATGCCTTTTCTGCATTCAAAATTCTTTACAAAAGATTTAAGAATGTTTATAACTTGAAGTAAGCAGGATAAGATCAGATCATGGTAGAGAATTTGAGAAAAGTTCATTCACTGAATTTTGTGAAAACAAAGATATTTTTCAAGAGTTTTTCACTCCCAAAACACCACAACAAAATGACATTTCTGAAAGAAAGAATAGAACTCTTCAAGAGATGGCTAGAGTCATGTTAATTTCTAAAATTCTTTCAAAATGAATCTAGACAGAAGCCTTGAATACTGCATGTCATGTTGCACATAGAGTGTTCATTAGATCTGAAACTTCTAAAACACCATATGAAATCCTGAATAATAAGAAACCTAACTTAAAGTACTTTCATATTTTTGGATGTGTTTGCTACATACTTAATGATAGAGATCAATTGCACAAATTTGACTCTAAGAGTGACAAATGATTTTTCTTAGGTTACTCTAGGAATAACAAAACTTACAGAATTTACAATCTAAGGATTGATACTGTTCAAGAATCCAATAATGTGGTATTTGATGATAATTCTAGTATTGCAGGTAAAAATTATGAGGATGATGTTGCTGATCTCATTGAGACTCCAAACGTTTCTGACCAGAAAAAGGATGTTGCCCGAAATGAGTCATCATCTGGGACAACACTGCCTGAAAAATCTGAAAAGATTATTAAGTCAGAAAATGTATTAGAAACAGAAAGAACAATACACTGGAGTACAAACTAAATGTATTAGAACACATTCTTTCAGGATTATAAAGATTCATTCAATGAATCAGATAATTGGTGAACAAAACACTGGAGTACAAACTAGAAGGAGATTTGAAACTGACCCTAAGGATGTGGTAAGGTCTATTTGCATATCATCTATATGCAATCAGCTAAATTTTGAATGTTATCATTCATTAATTGAGCCTAAAAATGTAGCTGAAGCTCTTAAAGATGTGAATTGGATAAATGCAATGCATGAAGAGCTAAACCAATTTAAAAGAAATAAAGTTTGGAGTCTAGTTCCTAGACCTAGTCATACTAATCTCATATGAACAAAATTAATTTTAAAAAATAAGACTGATGAATTTGGTAATATAATTAGAAACAAAACTAGACTAGTAGCTCAAGGTTATACTCAAATAGAAGGAATTGACTTTGATGAAACTTTTGCTCCTGTAGCAAGAATCGAGTCTATTAGACTGTTATTAGTCATTGCATGCTTTGTTGATATTAAGCTACACCAAATGATGTTAAAACTGCCTTCTTAAATTGAATTCTTTAGGCTGAAGCTTATGTAGAAAAACCAAAAGGCTTTAAAGTACCTGAATATCCTAATCATGTTTATAAATTGAATAAGGCTTTGTATGGTCTCAAAGAAACACCTAGAGCTTGGTATGGAAGACTAACTGATTTCTTAATTTAATTTGGTTTTGTTAGAGGAGAAGCAGATAAGACTTTATTTATTAAACATGCAAATGATTATCTCTTAATTTGCTCAAATTTATGTAGATGATATTGTTTTTGGTTCAACATGTGAAAATATGCTGAATAAATTTGTGCATGAGATGACTTCAACATTTGAAATGACTATGGTTGGTGATCTAAATTACTTTCTTGAATTGCAAATTAAATAAAGTAAAGATGGTATATTTTTCTCACATAGTAAGTATGCTAAGAATCTGGTTAAAATATTTGGATTAGAAAATGCTAAAATCATGGAAACACCCATGGGTTCTACATAAGAATTAAGTAAAAACAGTGATGGGCAGAATGTTGACCCAACATTATACAGATCAATGATAGAATGTTTGTTATATCTTACACCTAGTAGACCTGACATCATATTTAGTGTTTGTTTATGTGCAAGATACCAGAAAAATCCTAAAGATTCTCATTTAAATTATGTGAAAAGAATTATAAAATATGTGGCTGGAACTAGTGAAATGGGTATAATGTACTCAAAAGATACTAACTGTGCTTTAGTTGGCTATAGTGAATGTTTCTTCATGGGGAACAATCTGATCTCATGGCATAGCAAGAAGCAGAACTGTGTTTCACAATCAACTGCTGGATCAGAATATATTGCTGCAGGAAGTTGTTGTACGCAACTTCTATGGTTAAGAAAAATATTTTATGATTATGACATTGATAGTTATGTTGTGACTGTTTATTGTGATATTACTAGTGCCATAAATATCTCTAAAAACCCTGTGCAACACTCATTAACTAAGCATATTAGTATAAGACATCATTTCATAAGAGATTGTAGAGAAAGAAGTTGTGAAATTGGAGTATATTTCTACTGAAAAATAATTAGTTGATATATTTACTAAAACCCTTGATTATGAGAGGTTTTCTTCCCTTAGGAAATCTCTTGGTTTATGTAATATCTGAGTCTGTTTTAACAGGATGTTGTGCAAAATATTTACAACATTTTAAACAACATCAGTATGAGTCATATTTTTATTTCTAAGTGTCAAACCTATTTTGTCTATTAAGTGAATTTCTTGTAGAAAATTTTCTAAATGGACCTTGAAAATTATTTTCTGGACACACATCTCATAAGTGTTTTAAAATTGAAAAATCACAATAGATGTTTAATCACTGAGTAACTATGGAACACAGAGCTTACGACTACGATGATCTCTTTTCAAAAGGTGATTAAATATGCATCGATATTGGTTTAATTACTGAGTAACTATGGAACATGTAGTTCGCTACTACGATGATCTTTTTTCAAAAGGTAATTAATTTAATATGGTCATAATCTATTGAGTAGCTATGGGGCACAGAGCTGACAACTATGATGTACTCTTTCAAAAAGTTGGATCAATATGATCAAGTGTGTTGATAGGCGAACATCAATCCTTGTGTGGACCAGGATTAAGCACTTTAACATCAAATCAAGAGTGGGGTGCACTAATCATTCTGGGGAGTGTACAAAGTGATGAGCAACTACCTCGACGAACACTTTATGAGCGAACATGTTTTAAGATCCGGGACCAGACATGAACATTCTGCTAAGCTACTGATGACGAGCAACATTGATAAAAAGTGGTGTATCTACCAGTCTAAGAGGTGTATGTAGACGAACAAAGAACCAAGATTCCGAAGCTCAGCCCAACAAGAAATAGAGGCGAACAACTTTGAAGCCATACCCTCAAAAGGCGAACAACTTTTACTGAAAGATTCTTCTGGACAAATCAAGCCGACCAGGACGAACAACAATGATTCCGAGATAAGACCAAAGAAGACTTTGTAACTAAGATTCAGCTTAGATAAGGTCAAACAAAGATCAAATGACACATGTCTAGCATGCAAGCAAGAAAGTCCAAGAGTCTTGGGCACCTCATGCTTGCTAGTCTCTATAAATAGTTGTTCTCCAGCTAAGAAATACAAGTTCAAATTCACAAATAATTCCCAAAACACATACAAACACACCTAAGCGTACACATACACGAGATAAATTCGATTTCGACTTTTGTATCTACGATTTCATAACCTAAATCTTCGATTTACCATTTACGGTGGTAATCAATCACACATAATTGATTGGTGGTCTTAAACCGAACTAAAACAGTCACTAATCCATCCGATTAAATTTGATCACCAACAAATTGGTGCTAGAAGAAGGGTTCAAACCTTCGATTTAGTGTGATTAGTCAAGAACTTCAAGCTAAAAACTTGAAGATTTGAAGAAAACCTCAAGAAACATTTGAAGATTCAAGCAAAAGTGTTCTTGGTGTTCTTCAATACAAAATTTGAAAACAATTTAATTTGAAATGCCTCAATCAAAGGAAACCCAAGGTTCACGCTTATCCAGGAGAGCATCTCCTACTCGAGCTTCGTCGGCTAACCATCAGGATCGTGAACCCAGACATGCGAATAGATGGCAACATACGACCTTAATTCATAACCTTCCCCCTGAAATGGAGGCCCTAGCGAACAACCCTAACGAACTGGCTAAGACCATTGCTGCTCTCCAAGCTCTCCAGAGACAGCAAGGACAGAATAGACCTTCACAAGCAAGGCCTAAGGATAAACCTCTGGAAGTTGTTAGGGCCAGGTCTGTTAGGGGCGAACAACATGAGGTGAACAGTGCCCAGGTCAGGCGGGATAAGGGTAAAGCCAAGGTGGCCGATCGAAGAGAGGAACAGGCTGAGTCTGCTCACGGGAAAATAACAATGTCAAGCCATGGGACAACTCGCTCTAGTGCCCAGGACAGACTCGGCCAACCCCAACAACAAAAGGAAGCTGCTCGCCAAGGGGCAGAATATGGGCGAGCAACTTTTGAACAACCTCGCCCATCAATTCATGAAAGACTCTCCCAATCTGCCTTCAGGCGCCTGGGGCCAAATGCGGCGAGCAACCCTAGAAGACAGCTCCAGGACATGCCCGCTCCGAGTGAGGGACTGCGACGAGCAGAAAGGCTTGTGCCTTTGCTCGCCGAACAGCCTCCAAGCCAGGGGGCATCTTTGGATGAGCTGTCAAGCCTAAGAAAGGCTGTGGAGAGCATGCAGGGGCAATTGGACCAACAAAGAGGAGTGGGGACGACCAGCTTACCATCTTCACCCCTATCATCTATCATTCTGAAGGCCCCGATTCAGAAAAAGGTCCAATTCCCAGCGAGTATACAATAAGATGGCCTTGCTGATCCCAGGGTTCATCTGACAAAGTATTCGGATTATATGGTCTCGGTTGGAGCCAGCGATGCCACCCAATGTCGAAACTTCCCATTAACTTTGGGGGACCAGGTCCACAAGTAGTTTTCGGCAATGCCACCAGCATCTATCCACTCGTTCATTCAACTGAGTCGAGAGTTCCTTTCCCATTTCTCAACGGCGGGGTCATATTTGTCCCAAAAACACTGATTATCGAACCTAAAACAAAATGACGATGAGTCGGATCGGGCATTTATGGAAAGGTTCGATAAAGTGCTGTTGGAAGGGGAGCCCGTCAGCGAGGACACAAAAATTGTTGCTGGTATGGCCGGGTTGAAGTTATGGAAAGAGGTACGTCTGAAGTGCCCGAGAAGCTATGCCGAATTCAGAAATCAAGCCGGCATATTCGTTTCCATGCATGAGGCTTTGCAATCAAACTTGGGGGAGAACAAAGCTGATCCTAAGGAGAACAACAAGAAACCTGGCGGAACAGGCTACCGAGTCCCGAAAAACATGAAGGCATTCAATGAAGGGACGGAGCTTAAGGAGAAATTGAACCAGGTACTAACAGTGTCAGTCGATACTGTATATGAAAATGTAAAAGAAAAGGAGTTGCTCTCCCCTCCACAGAAAATCCGTCAAGACACTGGCAAACTCAACCATAACAAGTACTGTGCCTACCATCAAAGCGTTGGGAATTTTACGAGTGAGGGTAGAGATTTGCTTAAATAACTTTGGCAATTTTACGAGGAATGGAAGATCTCCGACTTTGTTAAAAATAACCTGGAAAGAGAGCCAGGGAGAACAACTCTGAAGATAAGGATGACCAACCTCAGAAAAATAATAAACCCGGGCGACCAGTTCCGGTTGTTGCTGCTCGTCCACTTGAAGACCTATACATGATGGAACCCGCGGAACCGGCGGGAGGATGTTCTGATGGACGACCACCAATCTCCAACCAAAAAAGAAAAGCCGAATTACGAGCGATCGATCAAGTACAAAGAATGGGGGTTAAGCCATCCATCATGCAAACAGCAGAACTGACCTTTACCGAGAAGGATTTAGAAGGAATCTTAACCCCCCATAATGATTCTCTCGTGATCTGTGCCAAGATTATGGAGACCAGAGTGCACAGATTGTTGGTGGACACCGGGACCTACACCAACATTCTTTTCAAGAAGACGCTTGATCAACTTGGAGACTACTCAGGCTACATCCGACCTTCAAATCATAGAATTTTGGGCTTTGGAAATACTGTAACAGTCCCGTTAGGGGAGATTAGGTTGTCCATTCAGCTTGTAACGGTCGAGGAACCCGAGAAAAACATAACAAGAATGGTTGATTTCTTTGTCGTCGATCGGGAGTCAACCTACAACGGGTTCCTTGGTCGACCTTTTTTTAATGAATTTAAAGCTGCATGTTCAACTTACCATTATTGTCTGAAGTTTCCAACAGCAGGTGGGGCAGGCACAATAAAGGGAGATCAGAGAAAGGCTCGGGAATGTCTCCTGCAGTTGCAGGCAAAGCATGCACTGGTATCCATGATGGAAGCCACCACCAGTTATTCTGCCAATGAACCATCAATACTGGAGAACATGATGGACATAGAGGAAGACCACATGGATACTGCCGAACAACATCTTGACGAGCAAGTGTTGGACGAGCATGAAACGACGGACCATTTGTTGTTCGTCAGGTAATTGTTGATAGGCGAACATCAATCCTTGTGTGGACCAGGATTAAGCACTTTAACATCAAATCAAGAGTGGGGTGCACTAATTATTTTGGGGAGTGTATAAAGTGACGAGCAACTACCTCGATGGACACTTTATGAGCGAACATGTTTTAAGATCCGGGACCAGACATGAACATTCTGCCAAGCTACTGATGACGAGCAATATTGATAAAAGGTGGTGTATCTACCAGCCTAAGAGGTGTATCTAGACGAACAAAGAACCAAGATTCCGAAGCTCAGCCCAACAAGAAATAGAGGTGAACAACTTTGAAGCCATACCCTAAAAAAACGAACAACTTTTACTGAAAGATCCTTCTGGACAAATCAAGCCGACCTAGACGAACAACAATGAGTCCAAGATAAGATCAAAGAAGACTTTGTAACTAAGATTCAGCTTAGATAAGGTCAAACAAAGATCAAAGGACACATGTCTAGCATGCAAGCAAGGAAGTCCAAGAGTCTTGGGCACCTCATGCTTGCTAGTCTCTATAAATAGTTGTTCTCCAGCTAAGAAATACAAGTTCAAATTCACAAATAATTCCCAAAACACATACAAACACACCTAAGCGTACACATACACGAGATAAATTCGATTTCGACTTTTGTATCTACGATTTCATAACCTAAATCTTCGATTTACCATTTACGGTGGTAATCAATCACACATAATTGATTGGTGGTCTTAAACCGAACTAAAACAGTCACTAATCCATCCGATTAAATTTGATCACCAACAAATTGGTGCTAGAAGAAGGGTTCAAACCTTCGATTTAGTGTGATTAGTCAAGAACTTCAAGCTAAAAACTTGAAGATTTGAAGAAAACCTCAAGAAACATTTGAAGATTCAAGCAAAAGTGTTCTTGGTGTTCTTCAATACAAAATTTGAAAACAATTTAATTTGAAATGCCTCAATCAAAGGAAACCCAAGGTTCACGCTTATCCAGGAGAGCATCTCCTACTCGAGCTTCGTCGGCTAACCATCAGGATCGTGAACCCAGACATGCGAATAGATGGCAACATACGACCTTAATTCATAACCTTCCCCCTGAAATGGAGGCCCTAGCGAACAACCCTAACGAACTGGCTAAGACCATTGCTGCTCTCCAAGCTCTCCAGAGACAGCAAGGACAGAATAGACCTTCACAAGCAAGGCCTAAGGATAAACCTCTGGAAGTTGTTAGGGCCAGGTCTGTTAGGGGCGAACAACATGAGGTGAACAGTGCCCAGGTCAGGCGGGATAAGGGTAAAGCCAAGGTGGCCGATCGAAGAGAGGAACAGGCTGAGTCTGCTCACGGGAAAACAACAATGTCAAGCCATGGGACAACTCGCTCTAGTGCCCAGGACAGACTCGGCCAACCCCAACAACAAAAGGAAGCTGCTCGCCAAGGGGCAGAATATGGGCGAGCAACTTTTGAACAACCTCGCCCATCAATTCATGAAAGACTCTCCCAATCTGCCTTCAGGCGCCTGGGGCCAAATACGGCGAGCAACCCTAGAAGACAGCTCCAGGACATGCCCGCTCCGAGTGAGGGACTGCGACGAGCAGAAAGGCTTGTGCCTTTGCTCGCCGAACAGACTCCAAGCCAGGGGGCATCTTTGGATGAGCTGTCAAGCCTAAGAAAGGTTGTGGAGAGCATGCAGGGGCAATTGGACCAACAAAGAGGAGTGGGGACGACCAGCTTACCATCTTCACCCCTATCATCTATCATTCTGAAGGCCCCGATTCAGAAAAAGGTCCAATTCCCAGCGAGTATACAATAAGATGGCCTTGCTGATCCCAGGGTTCATCTGACAAAGTATTCGGATTATATGGTCTCGGTTGGAGCCAGCGATGCCACCCAATGTCGAAACTTCCCATTAACTTTGGGGGACCAGGTCCACAAGTAGTTTTCGGCAATGCCACCAGCATCTATCCACTCGTTCATTCAACTGAGTCGAGAGTTCCTTTCCCATTTCTCAACGGCGGGGTCATATTTGTCCCAAAAACACTGATTATCGAACCTAAAACAAAATGACGATGAGTCGGATCGGGCATTTATGGAAAGGTTCGATAAAGTGCTGTTGGAAGGGGAGCCCGTCAGCGAGGACACAAAAATTGTTGCTGGTATGGCCGGGTTGAAGTTATGGAAAGAGGTACGTCTGAAGTGCCCGAGAAGCTATGCCGAATTCAGAAATCAAGCCGGCATATTCGTTTCCATGCATGAGGCTTTGCAATCAAACTTGGGGGAGAACAAAGCTGATCCTAAGGAGAACAACAAGAAACCTGGCGGAACAGGCTACCGAGTCCCGAAAAACATGAAGGCATTCAATGAAGGGACGGAGCTTAAGGAGAAATTGAACCAGGTACTAACAGTGTCAGTCGATACTGTATATGAAAATGTAAAAGAAAAGGAGTTGCTCTCCCCTCCACAGAAAATCCGTCAAGACACTGGCAAACTCAACCATAACAAGTACTGTGCCTACCATCAAAGCGTGGGGAATTTTACGAGTGAGGGTAGAGATTTGCTTAAACAACTTTGGCAGTTTTACGAGGAATGGAAGATCTCCGACTTTGTTAAAAATAACCTGGAAAGAGAGCCAGGGAGAACAACTCTGAAGATAAGGATGACCAACCTCAGAAAAATAATAAACCCGGGCGACCAGTTCCGGTTGTTGCTGCTCGTCCACTTGAAGACCTATACATGATGGAACCCGCGGAACCGGCGGGAGGATGTTCTGATGGACGACCACCAATCTCCAACCAAAAAAGAAAAGCCGAATTACGAGCGATCGATCAAGTACAAAGAATGGGGGTTAAGCCATCCATCATGCAAACAGCAGAACTGACCTTTACCGAGAAGGATTTAGAAGGAATCTTAACCCCCCATAATGATTCTCTCGTGATCTGTGCCAAGATTATGGAGACCAGAGTGCACAGATTGTTGGTGGACACCGGGGCCTACACCAACATTCTTTTTAAGAAGACGCTTGATCAACTTGGAGACTACTCAAGCTACATCCGACCTTCAAATCACAGAATTTTGGGCTTTGGAAATACTGTAACAGTCCCGTTAGGGGAGATTAGGTTGTCCATTCAGCTTGTAACGGTCGAGGAACCCGAGAAAAACATAACAAGAATGGTTGATTTCTTTGTCGTCGATCGGGAGTCAACCTACAACGGGTTCCTTGGTCGACCTTTTTTTAATGAATTTAAAGCTGCATGTTCAACTTACCATTATTGTCTGAAGTTTCCAACAGCAGGTGGGGTAGGCACAATAAAGGGAGATCAGAGAAAGGCTCGGGAATGTCTCCTGCAGTTGCAGGCAAAGCATGCACTGGTATCCATGATGGAAGCCACCACCAGTTATTCTGCCAATGAACCATCAATACTGGAGAACATGATGGACATAGAGGAAGACCACATGGATACTGCCGAACAACATCTTGACGAGCAAGTGTTGGACGAGCATGAAACGACGGACCATTTGTTGTTCGTCAGGTAATTGTTGATAGGCGAACATCAATCCTTGTGTGGACCAGGATTAAGCACTTTAACATCAAATCAAGAGTGGGGTGCACTAATTATTTTGGGGAGTGTATAAAGTGACGAGCAACTACCTCGATGGACACTTTATGAGCGAACATGTTTTAAGATCCGGGACCAGACATGAACATTCTGCCAAGCTACTGATGACGAGCAATATTGATAAAAGGTGGTGTATCTACCAGCCTAAGAGGTGTATCTAGACGAACAAAGAACCAAGATTCCGAAGCTCAGCCCAACAAGAAATAGAGGTGAACAACTTTGAAGCCATACCCTAAAAAAACGAACAACTTTTACTGAAAGATCCTTCTGGACAAATCAAGCCGACCTAGACGAACAACAATGAGTCCGAGATAAGATCAAAGAAGACTTTGTAACTAAGATTCAGCTTAGATAAGGTCAAACAAAGATCAAAGGACACATGTCTAGCATGCAAGCAAGGAAGTCCAAGAGTCTTGGGCACCTCATGCTTGCTAGTCTCTATAAATAGTTGTTCTCCAGCTAAGAAATACAAGTTCAAATTCACAAATAATTCACAAAACACATACAAACACACCTAAGCGTACACATACATGAGATAAATTCGATTTCGACTTTTGTATCTACGATTTCATAACCTAAATCTTCGATTTACCATTTACGGTGGTAATCAATCACACGTAATTGATTGGTGGTCTTAAACCAAACTAAAATAGTCACTAATCCATCCGATTAAATTTGATCACCAACAAAGTGATTATGTGCTTGAAATTTAAACTTTATAAGTGTGTTGAGGTGTGTGTGTGGCATCATTTTTTTATCATTATTTTGGTTCAAATGTTCGAAATTTTCTCATGCATATTTGCTTAAGATTCGAAAAATGGTAGATTCTAGAATATTAATGTGATAATTACATTGTTATTTCATGATTTTAGATTAATTACAGTATGTATAATTAAGGTAGTTATTTAATTATTTAATTATTCAGTTAATTATCCCCTAATCTCCACAACACAACCCACGTTCTTCACCACTCAACATAATCGATGAAGTAGTCTCTCTCTAAACCCACGATTTCCACTCTCATCTTGATGTGCTTCAATTAACTGCTTATTACTCTATAAATATCGAATTGAATTGTGTGTTAAACATACAAAGAGCTAACATTAATTGAGTGATTAAGCATAGAGTTAATTAGAAAGGTATTTTCGGTTCGAATATTATTGCATATGTGTTTGTTTCGGTTTCTTTCTTGCTTTTGTGATTGAAATTTTAATGTTTTTTTAATTGGATATTTTATATTATTGCAGATATAATGTCCAACACTCAAGCCCCTTCGAATTCACAAAGCTCAAGAAAACCAAATTCACCAAACGCATCCACAACCTCCAAAATTCCTCTCAACCTACTTGCTTCAATGGCTACTGGTAATGAATCTCCTAGTGTCGACCAAAGTGTTGTGTCATCTGCGACAACACAACAACCCATTCCACTTGCCATGGTTCTCCCTAAATCCACAACCACGATAGAGATCGAGCGGATCGTGCATACTGTTGGTAGCACACCTGTGCCTCCGACGATCACTATTGGGTCTATACCAGTCAATTTAACCAAGTTTATGCCAGAATCAAGTGGTGAGCCTTCAAACCCGTCATCTCAAACACAAAATCCTACTGAAAACCCTATTTATGAAACCCCTGTTTCAGAAATTCCTTCAGAAAATCTTAAACCTACTGAAATTCCAACTCATATGGCAACAAATGAACCTACACCAGTTGTTGAACCAAACCCCACTCAAACCTCACTAAAACCTGCTGAAACCTCTAATGTTGTTGGTAGTGTGGACCCAACACTGTTACCAGATGAAGAATTTCTTATGCATGTTGATTTGGATTCAAATGCAACTATTTATGACATCATCAAAGCCTATGAAGATATGGTTCGATGCTCTTTCAGACAAAGAATTACTATTGGTGGTAGGGAAGTCAATTTGAACTAGTTTGCTTACATCAAGGAGAAAGCTGAGATAGAGAGAGCTGAGATGAAAAAAGATGAAGAGGAGAAAGCTAAAAAAGGAAAAGAAACTGTTGAACCTTCTAACCTTGAGGAAGGTGAAACTGATTCTGACCTTGGTGAAGAGTCATCTGACTCTGATGATGGATTGGCCAAGAAACTGCAGAACCTTGCTGCCAATGGAAAGAAGAAGAAGAATGATCCAAAACATTTCAAAAGGTATGGTGGCAAAAGAAGGATGTCCTTTAGGACTATGGTGAAGAAGGTGGATTATTCTGAGTCCAAAAAGAAGAAACCAAGGGATGATGGAACAAATACTAAGCCTATTCAAGTGGTTGAATCTGAAGAAGAAGAAGAAGAAGAAGAAGAAGAAGAAGAAGAAGAAGAAGAAGAAGAAGAAGAAGAAGAAGAAGAAGAAGAAGAAGAAGAAGAAGAAGAAGAAGAAGAAGAAGAAGAAGAAGAAGAAGAAGAAGAAGAAGAAGAAGAAGAAGAAGAAGAAGAAGAAGAAGAAGAAGTAGAAGAAGAAGAAGAAGAAGAAGAAGAAGAAGAAGAAGAAGAAGAAGAAGAAGAAGAAGAAGAAGAAGAAGAAGAAGAAGAAGAAGAAGAAGAAGAAGAAGAAGAAGATGATGATGATGATGATGATGAAGAAGAAGAAGAAGAAGAAGAAGAAGAAGAAGAAGAAGAAGAAGAAGAAGAAGAAGAAGAAGAAGAAGAAGAAGAAGAAGAAGAAGAAGAAGAAGAAGAAGAAGAAGAAGAAGAAGAAGAAGAAGAAGAAGAAGAAGAAGAAGAAGAAGAAGAAGAAGAAGAAGAAGAAGAAGAAGAAGAAGAAGAAGAAGAAGAAGAAGAAGAAGAAGAAGAAGAAGAAGAAGAAGATGATGATGATGATGATGATGATGATGATGATGATGATGATGAACTTGAGAATGAAGCTGCTCAAGATACTGAAGTTGAAGTTGATACTGTGATGAAGGAGATGTCATCTGAAGAAGATGTTGACATGGAAGTTCCACTGAAAGATTTCTTGAAAACAAAACTGAAGGAAGGACCAAGCACAAACATGATCCTTCCACTGGCAGAAGAGAAATCAGAATCAAAAGAAGAAGTGATCTTACTCATGTTGCCGAAAATATTGCCTCACCTGAGTCAACATCAAAACTTGAAGAAAAAGTTGTTGAACCTGAAGAGGTATAATCTGACTCTGAAACTGATGATGAGACATATAATGACATGTCTAGTTCTAGATACACTACAATTATAACTAGAGTGATTGTAAGTGAAAGAGTCATTAGAGTACCCGAGTTTGAAGCCATGAATCTAATTTCATTCCTTACAAAAAGACATCTAATGCATGCACTAAAGTTTGCTACACCATACTATGTTAATTGGGTGTATGGATTTTATGCTAACTTGCATAGGAGTCTTAGTAGAGTAAATTCTGAGAACTATGGGAATGTGAGATTTAGAGGTAAAAGGATTATGGTTAATCCTAGGGTGATCAATGGTCTTTTAAGAACAAGGAACATGGAGGAAAGGTGTATCACTGATTTGAATTTGGTGATTTCTGTAGTAAAGTCAAAGTCTGGGCAAAGAGGAGTCTGACTTCTAGATTGACAAGTTTATACTATGCAATACATAGATTGGTGATCCATAATTGGCTGCCAACAACCAATTCAACATGTTTGACTGAAGAACAAGCTATCATTCTGTATAAGATAGGTGAACTGAATGAGTTTGATTTGGGTCAAACTATATTTAATTACATGTTAAGGTATGCTGGAGAAATTAGTGGAAGAGGTCTATTGCCTTATTCTTGTTTAATTCACCAATTGTTGCAAAACAAAGAGTTTGAAAGAGTTGATGATGAGTAATCAGTAGTTTTGCACCTGCTCTTGGAATCAACCATTAGTTGTGTTGGGAAAATAGGGGTGCCCGGAATCTATTCGAGATGAAATTTAAATACGAATTTAAATTCAATTATTACTAGCATGAATTAATCCTAATTAATTCAAATAATAATTCCAACAACTAATTTATCATCATGCATGTTGAATTAATTCACATAAAATCTAGGCGGAATAAACAAAAAATTATGTGACTTACGTACCTCTTGTAGAATTGGCCTTTGAATAAACGGGACAATCACGATCACACTTTATCAACCCAAAAACCTTCTCAAATATTTCCCTTTCGCCTTACTTGATCACCGATGGGAGATGCTTTCAAGTTATTTAAATAACTAAGGAAAAAGAAAAATATTTATGCTCTTGATTTTTCCAACACATGGAATTATGTACTTGGGGATGAAATAATCATCCCCTATTTATAGAGAAGTGGCCGAAAATTTGAGGTTTATTTGGTTCTGGAGAAAATCTTTTATTAGTCTCTAAGAAATCTTGAATATATCTCATATATTCTTTTCTCCATAATAAAATATTCCACAAAAATTCTGACTCTCCTGCAATTTTCGAAAATAATAAGAAAAGAATCCAAGATTTGGATCTTCTTGAATATATGAGATAATCTTGTATTCCAAGAATACTTATCTTCCATAATATCTTTTCAAGAAAATCAACAAAATCTTTTCTCTTCTTATTTCCTAATTTTCGAAAATCATAAGAAAAAATCAGCATATTATTTCTTTTTATTTTAATCACCTTATCATTATTGGGCTACTTGAGGGGCCTTTAAGGAGAATTAAGATTTGACCTCCTAATGGATTTCTGAATTTCAATATTGAGCCCCAATATAATTCAATCCATTAATATTAATTATTACCACTAATAAATTAATATTGCACTATCCATCTTAATCCATATTACGATAATATGGGCTCCCGGTTATTATTTCCCGCGTTTAAGATTATCAAGTCCATTAATTAATTAAGCTTCTGAATAGCTCTAAATTAATTAATATATTTCACCTTGGAGTAAAGACAGCTCAACATTATTATCCGTACCGAAGAAACTGATTCTTCACTTGCAAGATTTGGTACGATAAAACTTCTGAGCCCACCAAGGGGACTAATCACACGAGCCGTACTCGCACGCATTTCTCCGTATTAAATCTTAGCAACCGTCGTATGACTAATATTACTGCCCAAAGCACAAGGTTCGAAGTCACGATGATTCTCACCCAACATGAATCAAAACAGTAACCATTAAGCACACACAGTCCTATTTAAGTGATGGAGATTAAGAAATCAACAACCACTGAGGTCTAATTCTTCACATTTCAGAACAGAAGAATTTATCCTCGCTGTAGGTCCTCTTCAACACATACTAAATGTGCTAGTGCAATCTCTTAGTCAAGAAAGACCAATCTGAGACTTACACATCGACCTTTCACGGCGGATTGTTCAATTTCACCTAGGTCGTGAAAATGTACGTTTAGTTACAAGGAAACTGTTTATGTTGTCTTCCGTGATCGGGTATCACCACATTAACTACAATGTAACTAGTACTATTATGAACTGTTTGCAATAAATATTCAACATTCAATCATATCTAAAGCATATGCGATAAAAGAATTATTCTCATAAAATAAGTGTTTGATACACGAGTTATACAAAGTAAAAGCATACTTTCACGTATAACTCCAACAAGTTGTTGATTGGAAACAATCGAGTGATTGATTTACCCCATCCAGGACCAAGAGATGATGTACCTATGCCTGAAGCTGAACCAGATCCACAGTCTACTCAAAATAGAGGGAGTGTTGACCCAAATGTTATCAATATACCTTCCAACATCAGTGTTAATGGGTCAAATGTTTCTTCTGTTACCATATCTGCTCCATATATCTCTAATCAAATTGCAGATTTGGACAAGACTATTGAAGACTTGAAGAAATCTCTTTCCAGGATGGAACAATAATTTTTTTTTTTTTTTTTGGAGATTTTTGCTTTCTACTCCAACCGGGGGAGTAGCTGATGAAAATGCTCCACAAAGACCTGAAAATGTTGCTGGACCAGCTGGACATGGAGGTTCTAATTAAGGAGAAGATTCTGGTGATGATGCTGAAGTTAGAGGAGATGTTGCTGCTGATGCTGGACCAAGGAATGAAGGTGGTGATCCATATTTGGATACACTGTATGGTAACCTTTGAAGGTCAATATAGAGCTTGAAGATAGGGGGAGATTCAAGTATGGGCGAGTCTGTGCTGATTTATTGAAGATGCAACTGTTGATATACTACAGCCCAATTCTTTCCCATCGTGGTTTATATTTTCCTTTATTGTAATAGCTCTTGAATATTTGTAGCTAGCTAAGGCTCTGATAACTTTCTAGCTCTGTAGTTTGTCTATTGTTTAGGAATCATTTGTTTATGTTATTAGCTTGCTCTGAACAATAGTTGTTTGAGCATAGTTTATTGTTTGGATGCCAGGCTCTAAATAAGAATTATGTTTTGTTGTTGCTGTCTTATATTTAGAACAACATGCTTTTGGATTTTGTTTGGCCTAAGCATGATTTTTGCTTAGTTGAAAATCCTGATCGTTTGTTTAAAAGATATTTTTTTGGCAAACTAATATCTATTCTAAGATATTCAATTGTCATTGTCTATTACACACATATTACTGAAATTTTCATCAGGTGTGTTGTAGTAGAAAGGCCAAATTGGGGGAGATTGTTAATGTTATGCCAGTGTTGTAAAAAATGATTAGGCAACATTCTGGATAACATTAGTGAATTTGCCCTTTCTCCTAACACTAACACTTTTGTTCTATGTTGTGTTTGATGTTGTGTTCGCAGGCTGAAGACCTAGAATATTCCAGGTCATGCGGTTGCGGTTATCAAGTGAGGAGATTAAATACATCATGGGCGATTATGGAGTTAGTGGGGGATTTGTTTCTAGGTCATTCCAAATTGATCTAGTAATTGTAACTTCCGGTGGATCCTACATCTATAAATACCAGATTAAGATCGAAGGAAAAACAAGCTAAGAAGTAGTATACAAGAGCTACAATATCGAGTGTTCAAGTACATCTAGTGTAGAAGGGCAGTTATTACTATCTTTTGTGTTGGTCGAGCGTTGCAATGCTCCTATCAATATTAGGATCGAAAATAGGCTAGATTAGGGTCTGGGTGTGATCAGTTTTCTAGTCATCGTAGATCTGTTTAGGCGGTGTGTTTACACCTTACCCTCACTTTGAGATCTTACGTTAGATCTTTGTTTGCATCATTACATGGTTATAGTGAAGTTTTTCGCCATGAGGCATCATAGACTTAATTTAAGTCTATGCAATTTTTTGAATTCCATTTGAAAGGTATTTAAGCCTTCCGCTGCTTAAAATTGTTCATAACCGTTTGTAACTGTCTTGTGTTGTCGTATATATTGTCAACATTTCAGTTAACACTACTCTGAAAAACACCACACACACTCACAGTATTAATTAATATTAATGGACTGAATTATATTTTGGCTTAATATTGAAATTCAGAAGTCCATTGGAGGTCCAATCTTAATTTTTCTAAAGGCCCCTCAAGTATCCCAATAATAATAAGGTGATTAAAATAAAATAAAAATATTATTGTTGATTTTTCATGATTATTTTCGAAAATATGGATTTAAGAGAGAGAAAAGATTTTGTTGATTTTTTTTAAAATATATTATGGAAGATATGTATTATTGGAATACAAGATTATCTCATAAATTCAAGAAGATCCAAATCTTGCATTCTAATCTTGAAATTTTCGAAAACAACACTATAATAAGGTGATGAGATTTTTGTGGAATATTTTACTATGGAGAAAAGTATATATGAATATATTCAAGATTTCTTGGAGATCAAGAAAAAAATTTCTTCTCCCTATTCCATAGGTAAAATTTCGGCCATCACTATATTATAAATAGGGGATAATTATTTCATCCCCAGTTTACATGTTCCATGAGTTGGAAAAATCAAGAGAGCATATATATTTCCTCTTCCTTTGTATTATT
Organism: Ballota nigra; assembly: GCA_947034835.1. Classification (NCBI taxonomy): domain Eukaryota; kingdom Viridiplantae; phylum Streptophyta; class Magnoliopsida; order Lamiales; family Lamiaceae; genus Ballota; species Ballota nigra. The sequence goes on along the minus strand of OX344724.1, from coordinate 45,960,798 downwards.
AATTGTTCGTTAAGAGTTGTCCACCGATGAACGAGCAAGGCTAAAGGAAATACTTGAGAAGATCTTTTGGTTGATAGGATCATCAAAGCGTGTCCCGTTATTCTCAAAGGTCATCGCTTCAAGAGGTACGTAATCGGATAAACTCCTAGATTTTCCGCTATAGGATTTTATGTGGAATTATTTCATGTGCATTATAATACGTGTTGTTGGATTATTATTTGAATTAATTAGGATTAATTCATGCTAGTAATAATTGAATTTTAAATTTGTATATAAATATCATACCGAATAGATCCGGGCACCCCGATTTCCCCAACAACTAGTATTAGAGCCACGATTTCGGGCTTTGATCTTTACATTGGAATTTAAAATTGTTGAATATTAAAATTGATATTGGATAGTAGAATTGCTTGATCTGTTTTGCAGGTGTCCAATTGTCATGGTTTTTAATGTTTTAATTTTCATACGCGTGAAGTATTTATTTTTAATTCGATACGTTTGAATTCGTTTTTCTTGTGAGAAAATTCACGAGTAGATTAGTTGTTTTATTTGATTAAATCAATGTAGATCTAGGGTTATTTATTTTTTTGTAAATAAATTGGAACCGAATCGGAATAAAGACAGAGATGATGAATTAAGAACGACGTACCCGAACGGCGCATGCAAGCGTGGGCGCATGTATAGACGTGGATCGTGCAAGGGAAAGGAGCAAGCCCAGACGGTGCTTCCCGGGCGCATAGCGTGCGATGACCGCACGCAGCCCGTGCGCGACCAACATAGGGGGCCTTGGCATCGCAGCCCACCTTCATAGGCCGATGCGCGCTGGGCCTCAGCCCACGCGACCGTGTTACGTGCTCGTCACTTATGCATGAAGCTGAACGTCGTCCCTACCCTAAAAGAAGGATATTTTTGATAAATTATTGTTGTTTGAGTGGGAGCTTTTCGAGACGAATGATGAAAGCTGCTAGAACGATTTCTCGCTTCAAGACATGGAGAAAATAATTAAACTGTGACAATTGGATTTGAGTGCTCCAATTTATTTTAATTTTTTTGTTTTGATGAATGTTTTATTTTCATGCATTTATTATTTGATAATATGTGTTTGCGTGATAATTTAATTGTCCTAAGAAAAACCTTACTTTAAAAAATTATTAAGTATGAATTTTATTCTGGATAATAAAATTGTATTAATTTTGACCTCCATAAATTATTTATTTGTGAAGTCTTTTTGGAATACATTTCTACTAACGGATCGGCCAAAAAGACGAATTTCACATGAATGAATTCCGAAAGGATGATTGTGGATTATTATTAGTGGTGCTATTGACCCTCCTAACGAGTGGCTTGCTCAAAGCGAAATAATAATCCTGTATTGAATTATGGTTATTACTTAGGCATAAGAAATTGATACTAACTTATTCCCCAACGGAGTCCCTGTCAATTTTTATGTGGTCAAAGTAGGAGCCGACTATTAATTTTGAATTAAAGGTTTGTAATTGTCTTTGTTTGTAACCTGCTTGAATGTGTTTAAATAACGGACCACACTCAATGTGGCATATTTAAACTATTTTGAGATGTCGGCTGATGCATGATTATATTATTTTAAGGTTTCAATATAATTGATGTGATCGAATTATGTGATAATTTTGTGTTTATCTAAACATTAATACGAATGTATGTTTTATTCTCAGTTCATCATGTCGCAACCTTTTAATCCACTGTTTAGTATACTTAAAGATAACAAACTTACTGGAGAAAACTACGTTGATTGGAAATATAATCTAGATATTGTCCTTACCGCACAACACCACAAGAGGGTGCTTACTACCCCAAAATCCGATGAGCCTGCCAAAGATGCGAGCAAGTCGGTTAAGAAAGAGCATAAGAATTGGAAGGACTCTGATGAGATGGCTAGGTGTACCATCTTGGCTTCAATGTTGGATGTATTGCAACACGTTGGAGACCGCCTCAGAGATTATAATCTTAAAGCGATATCCAACATCAGGACCGTACCATTAGGAAAATTACCATGCGAAAGATGCTTTCTCAGAAAATGGTGGAGGGAACGCCCGTGAGGGATTACGTTCTCAAGATGATGGGGCACCTTAACAAGTTGGAAGTACTTGGTGCCGAATTTGATCTCCCTACTCAGGTCGATTTCATACTCCATTCTCTACCGAAAACTTTGAGCAGTTTCAACTTAGCTATCAGATGAATGAACGAGCAAGTAGCTTGCCCGAGCTTTTGCAAGCTTTAGTATCGGCGGAGGCGATAATGGGGTACCAATCTACTGCTATGGTGGTTAATGGTTCATCTACCTCTTCTGGTCCCAAGGGAGGGAAGAAGAGGAAGAGAACCAAGGGCTGGACCCAAGCAAATCTAACTGTTGCGAAAGGCAAAACCAAGGCTAGTGACAAAGGGTATGGCAAGAAGGCTGCCAAGGGTAAGTACTTTAATTATGGTGAAAAGAGACATTGGAGGTCTGCTCGTTCCAAGCCTAGGAAGGTGGGAAAGAAAGGTATCTCTCATGCTTTAGTCGTTAAAACTTATGTTGCAGCGTATGCTGTCCATCTTTGGGTAGTGGATACGGGAGCCACTGATCATATTTGTTTCACTCTTCAGGGGTTCAAGCTAACCCGACGACTTAGCGGGAATGAGATCCTCATCAATTTGGGCAATGCTACAAGAGTGGCAGCCTAAGCAGTGAGAGACGTGCACCTGTCTTTTGAAGAAGGAGTTTTAATTTTAAGAGATGTTCTTTACGTTCAGAACTTAAGAAAGAATTTAATTTCAGTTTCAAAGTTATTTTTCGATCGATATTCAGATATATTTAATAAAGTTGTTACTATTTCTCGTAAGAATGAGCATATCTGTCATGAAACGTTAGTGAATAATCTCTATACAATTAAGTGTGCAGACCACTCGTAAATTAAATCTAATAACACATCGACTATTTCAAGTAATAAAAGAAATTGTTTTTCAGACATGAAAGAAACATTTATATGGCATCTTAGACTAGGTCATATTAATCTAAAGAGGATACAAAGGTTGGTGAAAGACGGATCCTTGGAGTCACTTCAAGTTGAGCCATTTCCAACTTGCGAATCCTCTTTAGAGGGTAACATTCGGAGCCAAGGGGAATAGAGCTACGGAAGTGTTAGAAATTCTTCATACCGATGTGTGTGGTCCAATGATGATCAAAACAAGAGGGGGGTATGAGTATTTTATCACTTTCATTGATGATTACTCGAGATATGGATACATCTACCTTATGAAGCATAAGCCTGAAACTTTTGACAAGTTCAAGGAGTTTAAGGCTGAAGCTGAGAAACATAGGGAAAAGAGTATCAAGTTTCTACGATCTGATCGTGGAGGCAAATACCTCAACGATGAATTCTTGAACTACCTATCGGACGAAGGGATTGCATCCCAGTTAACCACACCGGGAACCCCTTAACAGAACGGTGTAGTAGAATGAAGAAACCGGACTCTTTTAAAAATGGTCAGATCCATGATAAGTTATTCAGATCTATCCAAGTCGCTTACATTCTAAACTTGGTGTCATCCAAATCGGTTCCTAAAACCCCGACAGAACTGTGGACCGGACGAAAGCCCAGTTTGAGACACATGAGAATCTGGGAGAGTCAGATATACGTGCTAGACAAGAAAGTCGGAAAATTGGATCCACGTTCGGAATTAAGGCTGTTTATAGGATATCCAATAGGAACGAAAGGGTGTATGTTCTATAGTCCCAAGGATCAAAAGACCGTGATTAGCACACACTTTAAATACTTGGAGGAAGACTATATGAACAATAGAAAACTCAGAAATGAGGTTACCTTAGACGAATTGACACGACAAACTCCTATACCAAGTATACAAAATGATATACCAAACGTCACACCTTCACAACTGGAACCCCGTCGTAGTGGAAAGGTTGTCAGATAACCCGAGAGATTCATGAGAATAAGAGAATCTTCAGATTTGATTCCCGAAGATGAATCGGTCCCATGGACATACAACAAGACAATCCAAGACAAAGATGCGACATCTTGGCAAAAAGGCAATGGAAGCCGAGATGGGTTCAATGGATCATAATCAAGTGTGGGAGCTGGTCAAACCACCCAGTGGGGTAGAACCCATTGAATACAAGTGGGTATACAAGAGGAAAAGAGGACAGGACGGAAGGGTTGAAACCTTCAAGGCTAGGCTAGTGGCAAAAAGATATACTCAGAAAGAAGGGATCGATTATTAGGAAACCTTTTCGCCTATAGCTATGCTTAAGTCCACCCGTATTCTCTTGTTGATCGCTGCACATTTAGATTTTGAGATCTGGTAAATGGATCTCAAGACAGCTTTCCTAAATGGTAGTCTTGAAGGGGATATTTATTAGGGCTGTTCACGGTACAGACCAAAACGGATATTTAAAAATATCCACATCCGTACCAAATTTTGGTTATTTTAAAATTTGAGTATCCATGTCCGTATCGAAATTTCGGTACGGTGCGGATATTTTATTTTACGATGTGGTTCGGAGTGGATTTTTGGTTACAAATGAATTGGATCGGTACAGTACGGTACAGAGCGGAGAAATGGAGTTTCTACCCTTTCTTTTATCATTATCTCATTTTTTTAATCATTAAAAAATATTTCGATGCATGCACACCCACGAATATTACACAACTTCAACTACAATCAAACATATATCATTACAAGCTTGAATGTAACACATTATATTATAATGGATGGTTAAAATATTCACGTAAATCACCACCAATAGAGTATTTAAAATATAATATATAAATATATATATATATATATATATATACACATATATATTTAGATATCTTGTGAATGGAAAGTGCCATATTAAAATTACGTTGATCGTAATTCATGACATAAGGTACATCATATCCAAGTTTTTGTAAGAAATGAATATACATGAACAATGAAATTAAATTAATAAGAAATTAAATTTAAATCGTTTTGATATACATCTAAACATAAGTTAACGTTTTAAGAACTTAATAAAAGAAATAATATAGTGTTTGTGTTCTGAAAAAGAGGAGAAATTATGAAATCGTTTAGTTGTATTTAAATTAAATAACATTATAATAATATTTGATAAATAAAAAATAATTAAAATTAATACATATTTAATCCGGTTATTCGGTTCAGTACGGTACGGTTCGGTACGGTCACATTTAATTTTTCGGTACGATTAATTTGGTAATATCCAGATCCGTACCAAAAAAATATTCGATTTGGTTTCGGTATGGTTAAAATAAAAAAGTCCATAATTTTTTCGGTACGGTTCTTTTTCGGTGCGGATTTCGGTACGAGTTCGGTAATCTTCGAACTCCATGAACAACCCTAATATCTATATGTGACAACACTAAGGTTTTATTGCAAAAGGTCAAGAACATCGCATATGCAAGCTAAAGAAGTCAATTTACGGACTTAAGCAAGCATCACGTACTTGGAACCAGTATTTTGATCAAGTTATAAAGTCCTATGGGTTCGATCAAAATGAGTTCGAAAGTTGTGTGTACAAAAGGTGTGATGGAACTGCAGTGGTATTCATAGTATTATACGTAGACGACATTCTGCTCATCGGAAACGATGTAAAGGTGTTGTCAGACATAAAGGTATGACTGTCAAAACAGTTTGATATGAAGGACTTAGGGGAAGCCGGTCATATCCTTGGGATCAAAATTACTCGTGATCGCAAGAAAAGGATGTTGGGCTTATCGCAAGCTTCATACATAAACACTATTTTGAAGCATTTCAACATGCAAGATTACAAGAAAGGTTTTGTACCTTTTATATATGGAATCTATCTATCGAAAGAAATATGCCCTAAGATGCCTACAGAGATAGATGACATGAAAGACGTTCTGTACGCTTCGGCCCTAAGAAGCCTTATCTATGCAATGTTGTGTACGAGACCAGATATCTGCTTTACTATGGGTATGGTGGAAAGATATCAAAGTAACCCCGGGAAGGATCACTAGACTGCAGTTAAATGCATTCTGAAGTATCTGAAAAGATCTAGCGATAGAATGTTGATTTACCAGTAAGACAGTCTAATTCACGTAGGATACACGAACTCGGATTTCTAATCAGACCTAGACTCCAGAAGATCTACCTCAGGTAGTATGTTTTGCATGGGAGAAGGAGCCATGACATGCAGAAGCGTTAAGCAGAAATGCATTGCAGATTCGACCATGGAAACCGAATAAGTAGATGCTTGTGAAGCAGTGAAAGAAGCAGTTTGGCTCAAGAACTTCTTAGTGGACTTGGACGTTGTTCCAAATTTGCCCAGCACAATCACTGTCTATTGTGATAATACCGGAGCAGTTGTAAATTCAAAGAAACCGAGAGCCCACAAGGCCATCAAATACATTGAAAGAAAATATCATCTTATACGAGAAATCGTTAAGAGATGAGATAAAAAGGTGGCAAAGATAACGTCGGAGGACAACCTAGCATATCCATTAAAAAATGGTCTGCCTCAGAATACATTCAAGAGACATGGTAATGGAATGGGTGTCAAGACCGTTACCAATCTGCTTTGAGTATAAGTGGGAGAAATATTATTAGGTTAGTGTAGGTGATATGAGATTTCACGTAGAACTACACTAGACATGCTGATGTATACTTAAAAGCAGACTTTGAGTATAAGTGGGAGATTGTTGGGGTTATACGTGAAAGTATAATTTTAATTTGTTTAACCTATGTATTAAACACTTATTTATGAGAATAAATCTTTTATCACTATTGCTTTATATATGAATGAATGTTAAATGTTAATTGCAAACCGTTCAATATATAGTACATGTTACATTGTAGTTAATGTGGTGATACCAGATCATGGAAGATCACATTAACAGCACCTTGTAACTAAATTTACAAATTCACGACCTATGTGAAATTGAACAATCCACCTTAAAAGGTCGTGGTGTAGTTCTCAGATTAGCCTGTCTTGACCAAGAGATTGCACTAGCACATTTTTTATGTGTTGAAGAGGACCTACATCGAGGATAAATTCTTCTATTCTGAACGGAGAAGAATTAGACCTCAGTGGTTATTGATTTCTTAATCTCCATTACTTAAATAGGACCGTGTGTGTTTAACACTTATTGCTTTGATACATGTTGGGTGAGAATCATCATGACTTCGATACCTTATATTTTGGAAAATAATATTAATCATACAACAGTTGCTAAGATTTAATACGGAGAAACGTATGTGAGTACGGCTTGTGTGATTTATCCTCTTGGTGGGCTCAAAAGTTTTATCGTACCAAATCTTACAAGTGGAAATTAGTTTTTCGGTACGGATAATAATGTTGAGCTGTCTTTACTCCAAGGCACAAGATATTAATTAATTTAGAGCTATTCAGAAGCTCAATTAATTAATGGACTAAATAATCTTAAACAGGGAAAATAATAACCGGGAGTCCATATTATCATAATATGGACTAAGATGGATAATGCAATATTAATTTGATAGTGATATTAATTAATACTAATGAGCTGAATTATATTGTGGCTCAATATTGAAATTTAGAAGTCCATTGGAGGTTCAATCTTAATTCTCCTAAAGGCCCCTCAAGTAGTCCAATAATTAGTCTAATAATAATAAGGTGATTAAAATAAAAGAAAAATATTATTGCTGATTTTTCATGATTATTTTCGAAAATATGGATTTAAGAGAGATAAAAGATTTTGTTGATTTTCTTGAAAAGATATTATGGAAGATATGTATTTTTGGAATACAAGATTATCTCATAAATTCAAGAAGATCCAAATCTTGCATTCTAATCTTGAAATTTCCGAAAATTGCACTATAATAAGGTGATGAGGTTTTTGTGGAATATTTTATTATGGAGAAAAGAATATATAGGATATATTCAAGATTTCTTGGAGATCAAGAAAATATTTTCTTCTCCCTATTCCATAGGTAAAATTCTGGCCATCACTATATTATAAATATGGGATGATTATTTTATTCCCAGTTTACAAGTTCCACGAGTTGAAAAAATTAAGAGCAATAAATATTTTTCCTCTTCCGTTGTATTATTAATTGTTCGTTAATCACTTTCCACCGGTGAACAAGCAATCCTAAAGGGAATACTTGAGAAGGTTTTTCAGTTGATAGGATCATCAAAGTTTTTCCCGTTATTCTCAAAGGCCATCGCTTTAAGAGGTACGTAATCGCATAAACTCCTAGATTTTCCTTTATAGGAGTTTATGTGAAATTATTTCATGTGCATGATAATACGTGTTGTTAGAATTATTATTTGAATTAATTAGGATTAATTTATGCTAGTAATAATTGAATTTTACCAAATTGAGGTGGGAGCAAATCCACCATCAAAGCTCTTACGTTTCTGAAATCGGCAAAAACTGGGAGCAAATTCGTTCGAACTATGTCATCTATGAGAAAACACACGAAAGCAACACATTGACCGGAACTGGAAGCCCAGTTGCGAAGAAAGCATCTTGTTCAATATGGAACCACCCACTATGGTAATTAAAGCATTTTCTTTGAAAGAAGTTGAACTGAGTTATTATATTGTATCATTGTGAAAATTAGGCGAAATTGCTTTTCACAATTCAAAATTAAGCGTATGTGTATGCGCATGTTTCTATTGGGAAATTGGTCATATTTTGTTTGTTTTGTTAAATTCCTGACAATTTGTGTATAAATTTCCGTACGCCCACTTCCCCACAATTATGGATGGATTTGAGGGGTGGGGTGGGGTGGGGTGGGTTGGGGAGGCGGTCGCCCCACTTGAGATTTATATATATATATTTTTGTGTGTGTATTGAATTCATGAAATTTTTTTCATTTCGCTCCCCTTTAATTTTTTTTATCACATATATATTCCAGCCCCCTTGAAACTAGAGTTTGGATCTGCCCCTACCCACAATTTCTCTCCCTCGTCATCCTACTTCATGGTTGAGTCCAACGGTTCTTCTGATACCGACAGCGAAACCCATATCTCCAATCCCGTTGTCAACAATCACCCTCTTAATCCTCCTTGTTTTGTTCAATTGAAAGCTCTCACTCAACTCTCCGTTCATCTAAACCACTCCAATTACGTTTCATGGAAATTTCATTTTATATCCCTGTTCTTTGGCTTGGATCTTATGGAGTATCTCGATGGCTCTTCTCCACCTCCATCGGAGACCACTCTTAAAAGCTACTACATCCGTCCACAAAATATAGTCCTGGTTGCCTTATTGGGACGTCTACGAAAAATAGTCATGTTGCCTAAAATGGTAAGAATAAACTTTATCTACTTTTTCAATACACACACATAACATTTTTAAAATAATTTATTTTGTGCTTGATTTGACATAATATTCTTACTTTTTACATATTATATCAACTTTCTTAATAACCGTGATAAAAGTAACAAGCCCATTTTTCATGGACGGAGGGAGTATATGTTTATACCGAATTCAGCGTACACCCATTGGAAACGCCATTACCAATTAATTCTACACGCGTTAATTGCTTCGATCACTGAACCTATTATCCTTTAAATAAGGACCGCTGTCTCAGCTCATGACGTTAAGTCGCATCTTGAACGTGTCTTTTCCAAATGTTCGCAATCCAACGTCATCCGCTTGAAGGACAAGTTGTCACTACAAAAAATACGTTGTTTAACAACGGAATTTGCGACGGAAAATCCATCGCAAAATACTGTTTGCGACGAATTTTGCTAAGGACACATGTCCATTGATAAAACAGTCGTAGCTAATATTAGCGATGACCTTTTTGCGTCCGTCGTAAAATAACGACGGCTAAATCCATCACAACTAAGTCGAGTTAAGACCCGATAGGGTCGCCCAAATTTGCGACGTACACCTGTCCGACTTTAATTATTTAACTAATTTATTGAATTAATTGTGCATCACAATTTCTAGATTAGCGATATATAAAAAAGGTGGCTCGCATGGTTCAAGCCCGGGCCCTCCTGGCATCCGGAGCGGACACAAACCACCGAATCACCGGCCCTCAAACTATATTAGGAGCTATGTTTTAAAAGCGTATCGGACCGGCCGGTCCGTCCCGCTTCGAGGCATTAGACCGCTCGATGCTTTACTCGGCTACGAACCGCTCGAAACCGAAAAAAGCAGAACAAACCGGACACTTGTTGAACCGGCCAATTCGTCGGTTCAACTTTAATTGTTTAAAAAAATAGAGAGATTTTTTGCAATTTTGATGCCGTCGTTAATGATTTTCACGGCCATCTACTCCTCCGCAGCCACCAGCCACTAAGGCACCATTCCTATTTTAAAATCTCTTTCTCCTGATCAGTGTGTCGCTTACCCTTAAGAAGATTTGGAAAATAATTTTAATAGAGGTGAGAAGGAGAAAAGGGATTTCATATTGATTTCGGTGGCTTCAATGGTACTGAGAAAGGGGAGAAAGAACTCATGGTCGGTTAGACTTGAGTGATTTTGAGGTCGAGAGGATGAGATTTCAGAGGTTCTAGAAATTACAAAGAAGATGAATAGTAGAGTAGTTCAATCTTATCCGATATATCTGTAGACCAGGTCATTGGGCTTGTCTTTGTTACTTTTTTGGGTTTTAAATATACTTTATTATGACCCATTAAATTTTAATTGTTATTATATTGAATAATTTTATAAGTATTAAAAAAAAATATATATAAATTAAATATATATTTAATTATATATTATATAATTATGACGTCATAGACTTAACCGCTTTAGTAATGGTTAGAGCTAATCGAACCTAGTCCGATCAAAAGCGCTAAGGTCGTCCGGGTTAATGTCCACTTCTGCTTTCTGCTTTTAAAACATAGATTAGGAGGCTCACCATAAGTATTAAATATATATATATATATATATATATATATATATATATATATATATATATTAAATATATATATTATATATTTATGACGTCATAGACTTAACCGCTTTAGTAATGGTTAGACCCGATTGAACCTAGTCCGATCAAAAGCGCTAAGGTCATCCGGGTCAATGTCCGCTTCTGCTTTTAAAAAATAGATTAGGAGGCCCACCTTTCATATTAGCCTTACTGGGTCTTAAACAATTAATTGCAAATTTGCATCAAAGGGGATTTGTACATGCAACCTTTCATGCATGTGGAGGAGGCGTGCGCCGTTTGGACAAGAACTTCTATTGTTCATTTTTTTGCAATTAATTGTACATGTATCGAAATTGAGTCATTTTTTCATAATTCATCAAATTAATTTCTTTCAGTTTCTAACTTGTTTAAATTATTGTTGTGACCAACTATTTTTTTTATTTTGTAAAATTATTTATTTCGACAATGCATAAATTTATAATTCGTCCATTTTTTTGCAATTAATTGTATATGTATCGAAATTAAGTCTTTTTTTTCATAATTCATCAAATTAATTCCTTTTCATTTCTAACTTGTTTAAAAAAAATGTAGTGGCCAACTATTCTTTTAATTTTGTAAATTTATTTATTTCGAAACCACGTTCATTTATAATTCGTTCATTTGTACATAACTAATTGTACATGTATCCAAATTGACTCATTTTTTTCAAAATTTATCAAATTAATTCTTTTTTGCTTCTAACTAGTTTAAAAAAAAATGTTGTGCCCAACCCTTTTATTTTGACAAAAGTATAGAGTGAAAAAAGTTCATACATGAATCAATAAAATATATTAGTTATTTTCACTGAAGAGTATTAGTTTTTTCACTAAAGAGTATTAGTTGTTTTAACTGAAGAGTATTAGTTGTTTACTGAAAACAAACTAAGACTATTTAATAAAAATAACTAATACTCTTCAGTGAAAACAACTAATACTGTTTAGTGAAAACAACTAATACCCTTCAACGATTCATGTATGAACTAATTTCACTCTATACACACTTTTTTTTTGTAAAATGATTTATTTCTAATAGAGACCTCGGCCAGACAAGCGGCGCAACCTCGGGTCTGAGAGGAGCTCGTCGTCTTCTCTCTCCTTGACCCGCCTCCTGATCCCTCACGGGAAGATTGCCACTGCCACTGTCTTGTTCACTCCTCTGTAACAAAATTCAATTATACTAAAATAGAACTACTAAACTAAAAAAATTAAAACTTATAATATTATTCAAAATACTAAACTAAAATCAATGAACTTAACTAACTTAATCATACCACTATCCTGACATAATCATCATACATAATCGGTACTAAAATTTAATCCTACACAATCATATATTTTGAAAATCATACAATACTCCTAACATAATAATCACACTAACAAAGTACTAAAATGCAATCCTACTTAATTATATATAGTCCAAAATCATAAAAATTCTCATTAATGCAAAATCATAACAAATCTCATAACAGTTCTCAAACACAATAACATATACTCCCTCCATCCCAGTTTTGTTTGCCCGTTTGACTGTGCGCGGAGTTTAATGTGAGAGTTGATAGTATTTAAATGAATAAAGTAGTATTGGGAATGGTGAATGATGAATAAAGTAGTATTTAAATGAATAAAATAGTATTGAGAATGGTGAATGGTAAATAAAGTAGTATTTAAATGAATAAAGGTGCATCACTTTATTTTCATTTTAAGGCTGGGAAAATAAAATTGGGACGAACCTTTTTGGCAAATGGGCAAACAAAACTAGGACGGAGGGAGTATATAACAAGTATCCTAACATGTATAACAAGTCTCCCAACATAAACGATATATACAACAAGTTTCCTAAATATTATAACAATTCTCCTACATACTCATGAATACAACAACAATCAACATATATAAAAATCTAGACAATTCTCCTAAAATATTAAAAATCAAAACCATGCAATATAACAACAATCAATATATATACTCAATCGTACATACTCAATCTTACAAATATTTCATAATTAAAATGGTAAAATACTCAACATATAAATTATTCAATAATACTAAAACGATAACACATTTATACTCAACATATAAATTATTCAATAATACTAAAAATATAACATATTTATACTCAACATATAAATGATTAATTATATTAAATCATATGATTAACATGCTTTAAAATTAAATTTAAACGATAAAAAATGAAAAAAAAAACTTACAGTTATTGTGTAGAGGATGATGAAACGAGCACTTTAACCGGGACGGATTGACTCTACGACGATGACACTATCCTTCTCCGGCGTTTTCGTCTCTTTTTTCTCTTCTTCAACCTATCTTCCCTCTTTCCCGTTTGCCTCGCTGATCTGTTTCTTAAATAGGCAAAAAAAATTAGCGACGGATGCCTATTGCCGCCTTAAATCCAAAACGGTATAATTTAAATATTTGCAACGGCTTGGCTGTTGCAAATTATCAAATTAAATTTTGCAACTGCTATATTCGTCGTAAAATGGTGGGCCATATTTTAATCAGCATCGAATCCTGAAATGTCTAGATCAAACGGGTCAATATTGTGACGACCATGCCCGTCGTTAATTCCAACTTTTAAATTTGCGACGGGCATTCTATCGCAAATTTTTTGCGGAAAAGACGAAGTTCGACGGTCCCTTCTTCTACGACGGTTTAGCCCGTCGCAAAACCTTAGAATTAGCGATGGTCATGTCCATTTGTCACTAATTCTCAGCATTTACGACTACTGGTCAAAACTCATCGCTAATTCATCACAAAAAATTGAGATTAGCGACGGATACGGCTTCCATCGCTAATCAACGAATTTTTTGTAGTGTTGTTGTCCCGTACCCGTGGGATCATGCCAATTGCTAAATTTCTTAAAGTTTATATAATCTCGACTAATAGAATATATAATAAGTGTATACCTATAAAATTACCCTTAAATTTATAGAGCAAATGTTTTTTGCCCTACATTTTGAAGAATACATTTTTTGCTCTACAAAGGTTGGCAAAACAGTTGAGAAAAGGTTGACACCTAGGTTGGCACAGTGTCAACAGTTTCAAAACTGGTTTGCTAACCTTGTTTGGACAAAAAACATATTTTTCAAAAAGTAGGACAAAAAATAATTGCCCTATAAATTTAAGGTCAAATTTGCTCTTTTCCCAATAAATAAATACACATAAGGCGTAATTTTTTATATAGTGATCTTAAAAACTTACAATGTTATTATCTTAAAACACTAAGAATCGTGCAACGGGCACGACAAGTTTATTTTAAAAAAAAGTGATACATTAATCTTGGGAATTTTAGGAAGTAATGAGTTGTTCAAACACTTGCATGACATCTTCACCCAAGTTAACCCACGCTTCAATGCCTTCCCCACAAGGTGTGCTCATCAGTATCACCAAATTCTTGTAAGGCAGTGTTGTGGTGCAAACCCAAACTGGTTTCCCCCAACCAAAGTCAATCTCGTACATTGGAAACCTACACCAACTGCTAAAACTTAAAAACTCCACCCCATCCTTCATAAATAAATCTACCGACCTTTTCACATCATTCATATACTCTTCATTTTCCACCTTTTTGATAAAATCATGGTCGACACTTGCGATCGTGGCCCTTAACTTCGCCACCAGCTCCGAATAATGGTCCTCCCGTGTACAAAATGCAATTGCTGCTCTCCAGCAATTGCCAAACATGTGTGGCGAAAACGGTGCCGGCGCCCTTTTTCTTGGCCTTAGGTTCACTGCATGAACAGCTGCAAACGACGCCGTCTGTGGGCCCGCCTCAATGAAACATCGCCATATGTAGCAAGAGACGGCTTCAACGGTTGTCGGATTTGATCCACCAATCGAATTCTTAAGCTCCGCTAACTTGTCCTTGCTGAAAACGAATCTTTTTGTCGCGATTTTTTCCCTTGTGATGCCAATTCTCTGATTGGACTCCAATCCCGGGAGGGATCTAGGGGGGAAATAAGAAGCCAAATCGAAGGTGGGATCGAAAGGTGGGGTTTCGCCACGGCAAACTGCGGTCCATGCATTGAAGAACGTCATTGAAGACGGTCCGTCAGCTATTTTATGCCACAAACATACGGCGAGGGCAACCCCTCCGCAATCGAAGAAACTGAGTCTTACTTTTAGCATAACATTTTCATCTTGTTCTAAGGACTCAACTGGCAGGAGTAGTTTCTTTATTTCCTCCATGTTAGCCTCTTGTATGACATCCGAAACCCGAGCGCCCACACGAGCCTCGCTGAATTCGGCGCCTGAATCATTGCAATCGACCCATGAATTTTCTTCAACTATCCCTCCTAAGGGGTAGAAGATAGTTAGGGTTTTGGATAGAGATTGTTTAAGCAATCGAGATAATTGTGTTGGAGTGATATTTAATTGATGATGGTGGTAGAATAAAATGAGGGGAACGTATATGGCGGGTGCAAGTTGGTCTAGAAATGATAATTTTAGGGTTTTGAGATGGATTGGAGTTGGAGATGATGGCTTAATCATCTCCCTTGAGACTATCTCCACATGTGTTGCCATCGATCTTTCCTGCCTTGTTTCAAATTCTACAAGTGATATAATTAATTGGAGGGAATTTATTGGACAAAGGGAAAGGATATTATCGTAATGTAGTTAATATTAATTAGTAAGTTTTAATTGAGATTCACACGAAAGTTGAAAAAAAAAAAAAAGAAACAACAACAACGTAGAATTCAAAATTTGGGGTTTCCTCATATTATCACGGAATTGCTCCGACATTATACTCATTCTTGTAGTAGTGTATAATTTTTTGTCATACTAATTAGGTTTTAGGTGGATGACAAGAAATAATTATTTTCACAAATAAAATAGAAGTGTTAATATAAATACTTTATTTCTTCTTAACTAATTAATATTGATAGTTTTAATTGAGCACACGCTAAAGTAAATTACATTTATTGTTACAAGTTTTATTATAATATCAGACAAATATTCACGTTAATATGAGGAAAACCAAATCGAGAAATACAATTTTGGTACCAAGAGAATGAATCAATTTCAGAACGGTCATTTTTTTTACCTATTTAGTCCGATTATTTATTTCCGATTCTTTTGGTCACAAGAGAATTGCAGTTTTGGTTCCAAGAGAATGATTGCAATCTCATTTCCAAGAGAATGGGGTAAAATTATTGTTTTGCTCCTAAAAATTAATGGATGTAACAAAAATTGCAAGAAAAATGACCAATTTCGCACATAGGTACAAAAAGTCCTTTGAACCAGGGGCGGAGCCCCGCCTAAGCCAATGACCAATTTCGCACATAGGTACAAAAAGTCCTTTGAACCAGGGGCGGAGCCCCGCCTAAGCCAAGGGTGGCCGTCCCCCCCCCCCCCCCCCACCCACACACACATTAAGTATATATACTCCTAGGTATTAGACGTTGTATATATGCTATATGGTGTAGTAATTTAACTTAAATTTGGGCCTATTTTGTTTTAGACTCTACATTAAAATTGAGTGATATGAACCTACTATATTTAAGCCAGCCCATTAAATTTAATATTTTAACTCTTTTACATTAACTCATTAAATTAATAGGAATTTTTTTTCTATGTACTTGTTATGGTACTCCCTTTATTCCAGTTTTGTTTCTCATTTCACTATTCACACCCCTTCAAATGCTTCTAATTGACATCTTATCCCACTAATAATTAAATAGAAAAATATTTGTATTTTGTCTCATGCACTAAATTGAATAATACTCCATCATCATAAAAACTATTTTATTCATTTAAATACTACAAATCAAGTTTCACATTAAAAGTCAAGAAAAGTCTCATGAGAAAACAAATCTAGAAAGGAAGGAGTACAAAATTGTGTTCATTATTTAAGTTTAATTCAATCTCACGTAAATGTATTTGATTAGGACTACACTTCGACATAAAATGGAAAATGATTTTCTTAGAGTCTGTCTATCAAGGAATTTTGAGAAACAAATAGCAAAAAAAAAAAAATGTATTTAATTTGTTATACTATGATATAACTTAGAAACGTTCTATGTTTTAATACATTAAAAAAATATTTATATATTATTAATGGTATGTTGGTATAAATTAATATAAAATATTTAAGTATTATGGAGCGTATAATATTAAACTACATATCTTGTGGCCCCCCTCACCTCAAATCCTGGTTCCGCCCCTGCTTTGAACCCATTTTTTTTTTGGACTTACGTGTGCATCTAAATTACAACCTATCAATATTAGTTAAGAATAAATAAAGTATTTATATTAACAAGCTTACACTACAAAAAAGACGGGGTTTAACGATGGAATATTTGCGACGGCCAACTATCCGTCGTAAATTTCGTGTATTTGCGACGGATTTTGGTTAGCCGTCGGAAAAAATGACAGTTTGCGACGGTTTCGTAAAGCCGTCGCAAAAATTAGTGTTTTGCGACGGGTATGTCCGTCGCAAAATATAGAGCCCACCACCTTCGTTGTAAAACGGCTATATTTGTGACGGATAAGTCGTCGCAAAGTCAAATTTGACATTTGCGACAGCTATTTCCGTCACAAAAATCGACCCGTTAAAAGTGGCCGTTCGGGAAATGGCCCATTTGATTGGTTTGCGACGGAAAAGATCGTCACAATTTTTAACTTTGATTTTGCGACGGACACGTCCGTCGCAAATCTGACCTGAACTCACGCGTCTTTTC
This sequence comes from Ballota nigra, assembly GCA_947034835.1. NCBI lineage: Eukaryota > Viridiplantae > Streptophyta > Magnoliopsida > Lamiales > Lamiaceae > Ballota > Ballota nigra. The sequence continues at coordinate 45,943,196 of OX344724.1, read as the reverse complement.
GGGAAACAGTGCGTTGACTGGTTTGCGACGGACTTGCCGTCGCAAATCTGACCCGGTTTTGCGTGACTTTTCGGGAAACGTTGCGTTTGACCGGTTTGCGATGGAATGTCCGTCGAAAAATTTTAATTTTTAAATTTGCGGCGGACAAGCCGTCGCAAATTCGCAAAAACGACGTTGTTTTCGCGTTTGCCGGGCACAATTTGCGACGGACGCCTGTCCGTCGCAATTTTTTCTCCCTATATAAACAGGCCGCCGATACAGACGGAGAAATAGAGAAAAGAAGAAGAAGAAGAGGAAAAAGAGAGGAAAAGGAAGGAGAATTCGGGTGTCGTCGCTGTAGAGCCAATCCGTCCCCACCGAGTGCTCGTTTCGTCATCTTCTACAAATAAACCGTAAGTTTTCTTCATTTTTACCGTTTAAAATGTAATTTTAAAGCATGTTTAGAATTTGTTAAGTTTAGAATTGATTTTAGTTGAATTGTTTAAATTATATTAGTTGTTTGATTTTAGTTTAATAATTTTTAATAATATTAGTTGATCGAATTTAGTTGAGTAACTAGTTTGAATTATATTAGTTGTTTGATTTTAGTTTAATGATTTAAATAATATTAGTTGATTGAGTTTTGTTTAGTTGATCGAATTTAGTTGAGTAGTTTGATTTTAGTTTAATGATTTTTAATAATATTAGTTGATTGATTTTTGTTTAGTTGATCGAATTCAGTTGAGTAGTTAGAATTATATTAGTTGCTTGATTTAAGTTTAATAATTTTACAAAATAATATTAGTTGATTGATTTTTGTTTAGTTGATCGAATTTAGTTGAGTAGCTAGTTTGAATTATATTAGTTGTTTGATTTTAGTTTAATGATTTTAAATAATATTAGTTGATTGATTTTTGTTTAGTTGATCGAATTTAGTTGAGTAGTTTGAATTATATTAGTTGCTTGATTTCAGTTTAATAATTTTAAATAATATTAGTTGATTGATTTTAGTTTAGTTGAGTAGTTTGTATTATATTAGTCGTTTGATTTTAGTTTAGTGGAATTGAATAATATTATAAGTTGATCGAATTTAGTTGAGTAGTTTGAATTATATTAGTTGTTTGATTTTAGTTTAGTAATTTTAAATAATATTAGTTGATTTATTTTAGTTGAGTGGTTTGAATAATATTATAAGTTGATTGATTTTAGTTGAGTAGTTTGAATAATATTAGTTGTTTGATTTTAGATTAGTAATATTAGGGGATTTATTTTAGTTTAATTTAGGATAGTGGTTTGAATAATATTATATTAAGAATATTATGTTATGAGTATTTCATTGATTTTAATTTAATATTTCGAATAATATTATAAATATTTCGAATAATATTCGTGAATTTTGTTATAGATGAGCGGACAAGGCAGTGACAGTGGCAGTGGCAGTCAGCAGCCTCCGAGGGATGAGGAGACGAGTCGAGGAGGGCGAGGAGAGAGGAGACGACGGGCCTCACTGAGACCCGTGATTCCACCTATTTTCAGGCCGAGATCTTTATCAGAGACCTCTTCACAGCCTGGTGATGGCTCCTCCTCCTCACAGCAGACTGCTGAGGGCTCATCCTCCTCCCGCCAGCATCCGGTTGTTCAAGCACGGATGCTTGTTCAGCCACATGGTTCAACGTAAGTTTTAATATTTTATACTCAATTTTTTTATTAATTAAAACCTAATTATTTTACTAACTTTGAAGTTTTAATTTTACAGTTGGATTTCGGGTCATGAGGCTAGTAATCAGGTTTCCAAGTCCATCATTCGCGGTGGATTCGAGCCCACCGCTTACAGTTGGAGGCTAGTGTCCGATGCAAGAAAACGGATATACTTCGAGGAGTTTAAGGTATTAATTTAATTTATTAATTCACTGTTTATTAATATCAAATATATGAATAGATATTTACATTTAAATTGTAATTGCACAAAGAATGTGTCTGGGCACCGGAGCACGATGACCAGATGTGGAAGAATTTCGAAAAATATGAGAACCGAGAGATTCAGAGACGTCCTTTATAGAGTGAGGGACAGGTGGTACAAGAAGGGAGAGGCCACCGACATGGGGACTGACAGTGAAAAGCGGTCGATTTGGGACCAATTCCTCCGTTACTGAGATTCCCCTGAATTCAAAGAGAAGTCGGTGAAAAATAAGGCGAATCGGCGTAGTGACCCTGATGGAGAAGGGATGGCGACACATCGGGCCGGTTCTCGGTCCATTTATGAGCACGAGTTGAGATTTGTAAGTTTCGTCTTTATTTTTGTAGTTTTTGAATTATTATTTTTTTTTCCTAATTTTTATAAGTGGTATTAATTTATACTATCTTTTTTTCTAATTAGGTGGTGGAGCAAGGACGCAAGCCCTCTCATTTTGAGAGATTGCAGCTCGCCCACCCACTCGTCGAGGAGACTGGGAAGTCTACCTACGGTCGTACCACCGAGATCCACGTAAGTATTATTTCAATATTAATAGTATTATTTCAATTTTTAAAATTAAAAGTATTATTTTATATTTTGTGTTCAATTTATTTAATTTTTTGTATAATTAATTTGCAGAGAAAGATGCTCGAGGACCTTGCCTCTCAGCCTCAGCCTGAGGAAACGGCAGAGGGGTAGGGGTCGATGCACCCCACACAGCCTTCTGTTGACGTTCAAAATGAATTGTACTTCAAGAACGTCAAGGCTAAAAAGGGGCAGTTCGCTGGATTGGGCAGCTTCGGAAAGAACTTTTCCGAACTCGTGGCTCGGGCTCATCCTCCTCTCAGTCTTCCATCGACTCTCATCCCAGTGAGATCGAGAGGCAGCTTGCCACGTGGTGAAGCAGATGCAGAACATGCAGAGGCAGCAGCGAGAGAAGGAAGATTATGAGAGGCAGCAGCGAGAGGCGCACGACAAGTATACAGCCGAGATGCAGCAGTATACAGCCGAAATGCAGCAGTATACAGCCGCCATGCAGGAGTGGTGGCGGTTGTTCGCCTCTGATGTGCCACGAACGGACATGTCTGCGCCACCGATGCCGCCGACCCAGCCGCCGATGCCGCCGATGCAGCCGATGCCGCCGACCCAGCCGATGCCGCCGATGCCCCCGATGCAGCAGCCGATTGTTAACCTGGGCGAGGATAAGGAGGAAGAGGAAGTTGGATTTAATTCCGACGAGTAGGAAAATTTGAATTTTAATAAATGTGAAGTACAAATTTTTTTTTTAGTTTGAATTGATGTTAATTTTATTTAATTTTTTGTGAAGTACAGTTTATTTACTTTTGGTTCGAAATAAATAATTTACCAAAATAATAAAAATTAAATGGCCACAACATTTATAAAAACAAGTGAGAAACGAAAATGAATTAATTTGGTGAATTATGAAAAAAAATGAGTCAATTTGGATACATATACAATTAATTGTGTACAAATGAACGAATTATAAAATTACGCGTTGTCGAAATAAATAATTTTACAAAATAAAAAAAATAGTTGGGCACAATATTTATAAAAACAAGTGAGAAACGAAAATGAATTAATTTGGTGAATCATAGGAAAAAAATGAGTCAATTTGGATACATATACAATTAATTGCGTAAAAATGAACGAATTATAAATTTAACCGGGAGTCGAAATAAATAATTTTACCAAAAAAAAAATGGCCACAACATTTTTATAAAAACAAGTGAGAAACGAAAATGAATTAATTTGGTGAATTATAGAAAAAAAATTGAGTCAATTTGGATACATATACAATTAATTGCGTACAAATGAACGAATTATAAATTTAACCGGGAGTCGAAATAAATAATTTTATCAAAAAAAAAAATGGCCACAACATTTATATAAAAACAAGTGAGAAACGAAAATGAATTAATTTGGTGAATTATGGAAAAAATATGAATCAATTTGGATACATATACAATTAACTGTGTACAAATGAACGAATTATAAAATTACGCATTGTCGAAATAAATAATTTTACAAAATAAAAAAAATAGTTGGGCAAAATATTTTTATAAGCAAGTTAGATACGACAAGAAATTAATTTGGTGAATTATAAAAAAATGACTTAATTTGAATACATATACAATTAATTGCGTAAAAATGAACGAAAAAACCTCATGGCCTAGTGGCGCGCGCCTCCTTCCCATGCACAAGAGGTTGCATGTTCGATTGCGCGCAAATTTGGATTAATTGTTCAAGGCCTAATAAGGGTAATATAGAAGGTGGGCCGCCTATAATAAGCTATGGGCCGGTGGCCCAGTGGTCCGCGCCCGCCCCGGGTGCCCGGGCTCGAACCACACGAGCCACATTTTTTTTTGTATAGGCTCGGTATTTGCGACGGCCAAATTCCGTCACAAATATTTAATTTGCGACGGAAAATTGTCCGTCGCAAATAATAATCGAAAAAAATAAAAAAAACATTGATAAATATTTGTGACGGACTACTTCCGTCGCAAATATTGTTGACCCGATCGGGTCTGACCCGAATAATTTACGACGGAACATTGTCCGTCGCAAATTCTGAGCGACCCGGTCGGGTCTGACCCGGCTATGTTGCGATGGTTTTGTCCGTCGTTAATTTGCGACGGAAGGCAAAAATCCGTCGCAAAAATTCTGTTTTAACAACGGACGCGTGTCCGTCGTAAATTACATCGCAAAACACTGTTTGCGACGGATTTGACGTCGCAAATTCCGTCGTTAAATAGTGTTTTTTTTGTAATGTTACATTCTTTAGTTATTTTCTTTTTTTTTTTTGTCAGAAACATTCTTTAGTTATTTTCTTTCTTGTCTCTCATGCCATTCAGCGAAGTAGTTTGACAAAAAATGTTACAATTTTACCAGCTTGATTATATAATTGGCTGATAATTTTAGGAAAACCCAAATTTTGATTCTATATATTTTTGTTTTTTGAATTTTGTATGTATATCAACCAAAACTTATTCATTTTAGTTTAAAAACATAAAGTGTATATATATGTATATATATAAAAACCATCTTATGATTCTTTTGTATTTTTTTCTTTCTTATCTCACATGCCATTCACCGAAGAACTATGAAAAAAAAGTTACAATTTTTACAATCTTAATTATAATGTCGGATCAATTCCATGATAATATGAGGAAAACTCAAATTTCGAATATATATATATATATATATATTAATTAAAACTTCCCTGATAATATGAGGAAAACTCAAATTTTAAATTCTATATTTTTTGTGAGTTGTGTGTGTATATATATATATATATATATATATATATATATATTTTGTTTTAAAAAGAAATAAAGTTTGTAAACCATCTTATAATTCTTTTGTAGTTTTTTTCTTTCTTGTCTCACATGCCATGCACCGAGTGCTATGAAAAAAAATGTTACAATTTTTACATGCTTAATTATAATGTCGCATCAATTCCATTATAGGAAAAAAATCAAATTTCGAATCTATATATTTTTGTTTTTTTGAGTTTAGTGTTTATATATATCTCAATTAAAACTTCATAATATGAGGAAAACTCAAATTTTAAATTCTATATACTTTTGTTTTTCGAGTTTAGTGCGTGTACATATATCTCTTAATTAAGACTTTTTAATTTTAGTTAAGAAGATATATTTATATTGACCACCTAATCATTATTTTCTATTTCTTATTCTTTCTTGTATCTCCTAAGAAGAAAGGCTATTATAATTGCACACCTGGCCATTGGTTCCTCACTCTAGTGAGTGATCCAGGTTTGATTCTCTCCTGGAAACGAATTAAGGGAGTTATAAGGTGATTTGGAGATTTCTTGGAGTATTTGGGGGTTTGGTGAACTAACTTCTTTGCCATTTTATATGTCTGTTTACTTTAGTGTGTGCTCAATTAAAACTATCAATATTAGTTAAGAAGAAATAAAATATTTATATTAATGTATCACTAATCATATATTCACTTTTGAAAATATATTTCTTCCTTGTCATCCACCTATACTAAAACCTAATTAGTATGACAAAAAATTATACACTGCTACGTATAATGTCGGAACAATTACATGATAATTAAAAGAAACCCCAAAATTTGCATTCTACGTTTTTCTTTTTTCTTTTTTACTTTAGTGTGAATCTCAACTAAAATTTATCAATTAATATTAGTTAATTAAGAAGAAATAAAGTATTTATATATATGTAAAGGGGTGACTCAAAAAATAGTTTTTTTTTTTTTTTTTGTCTCATAATTTGTCTAGTGTCCAATTTTGGTCCCATGATATTTAACTTTTCAGTTTTCGTCCAATTTTTGTCCCATTTTCGCCGAAATTTAAAATGATACCATTTTGGCGTACCAAACTGAATTAACCAGCACATAGAACTGTGTGTCAATCTTGCATATGTTCAAATCCTCTATCCAAACACAACCTTAATTGTATTAGTACTTTTTATCTGTCGCAAGACGGAGTATTGTCATTTGGCAGATATTCATTTAATTATATCGCCTTATTTCTATAATAATTCCATAATAGAAATCAAATAGAGAAGCACAACACAAAATTCTTATATGAGTAAAAAAAATTAAGATAGTAGCATGATAGAAAATCATTTTAAAAGATAATTCTTTTATTTATCAGAAAAGAAGATTGTATTATACAGAGTACAAGTACTTGTACTTAAGGGACAAATATATATTACACCACATCTCCTACATCTAAAGGACAAATATTACACCATATCAACAACATAACAATAGTTGCACCTAAAGAGAACATCGGCGTACCAATTAGACGCTCCCAAGCATCTAAGATATTTATTCTAATAACTAAAGATTATCAAGTACTAGTACTTAGCAATAATATGGCGGCCTGAAAACCCTCTGAAAAGATAAAATAATAACATAGAAAGGTAAATTAAGGGCATAAAACTGTCAAATTAATAAACATTAAATAGCTAGGATAAAGAAACAAAAGATACACACCGAATTGAAATAGGAGATCATCTGGTGTCGTATGGGGAATTATGTAGTCTTAGTAGCAACTACAAAAAGAGGACATCTTTTCCATTAGGCAATTTCCAATCAAATTTCTGCATAAGAACTCTATCGAAGCAACGGCATATGTCATCCCAGGACAACCTCTTCTTCCTGCCCCAAACGGAATAAACTCAAAATTCGAGTCTATGAAGTCAATCCAAGAGTCCAAAAATTCGTCCCAAAATATATTGTCCCTTCCTAAAGCCCATATATTGGTTATCACCATTGTTCCCTTTGAAATGTTGTACTCGAGCAGTTATTGGTAATGATGGATGGCATCGAAGAGTTTCCTTGATCACAGCTTTCAAATACTGCATTTTATCCAAGTCATCATCTGTTATATTGACTTTGTCTTTAGCAATCTCTCTCACTTCGTTTTGCAATTTTTTCATTCGCATTAGTTCTTTCATTACCCATTCCAAAGCTGTGAATACGGTCTCTGTCCCACCTAAAAATGCATCCTGCACAGTGTAATATGATTTTAAGGAATGGTACAAACTATAATCATTAACCAACACTCCCTCCGTCCCAGTTTTGTTTTCCCATTTGACTGTGCACGGAGTTTAATACGGGAGTTGAATTTTAGTATTTAAACGAATAAAGTAGTATTGAAAATGAAGAATGATGAATAAAGTAGTATTGAGAATGGTGAATGGTGAATAAAATATTATTTAAATGAATAAAGTAATTTCCATTTTAAGGATAAAAAACAAAATTGGGACAGACCTTTTTGGCAAATGGGAAAACAAAATTGGGACGGAGGGAGTAATATTTTGTAAAAATGAACTTTTATTACATAAGTATTACCAACCAAGTTGGTATTTTGATTCATAGGCCAAAAAAGAAGAAGGGAAAATTGGCAAAAAGGAACTATGAATTAAAATTGTCATTTTTGTTCCACTCTGTGAAAATACTCATTATATTTTTAAAATATGTTAAAATTGCTCTGTAACTTGCTACAAGCATTTTGTAATCAGTACACTGATCTGGCAGTGTTTTTTTAATGGAAATGTCCTTTATGCTTGAAAATGTCCTTAATATATAATTTTTTGATTAAAAATTAAGGATTAAAATATAAAAATAACTTTTAATTTAAAAAATTAAAATAAAACGTTCCAAATTGACCGATTAGAATCTATTACGTCAAAGCCAACTTGATATTTCATAAACTACAGCAGGACCTATTTTCAATTTGTAAAAGTCGATAGAACTAAAATCGATATAGATGTAACTTATAGGACTAGAAGAAGTATTTCCCCTGACTTTTTATTAAGAGCAAATACACAAAATTGCCCAAAAATTAAAGAAACACTTGTTTTTTACCCCCTTTTGTAAAAAAGATGTATTGCTCCAAAAAGGTTGGCACCATGCTAACCTTTGTGCCAAACTTTTGTCAACCTTTTCTGGGGCAGTAAACATTTTTTAAAAAAATTGGGCAAAAAACATTTTTACCATACATTTAAGGGCAATTTTGTTTTTCTCCCTCTTATTAATTTAACCCTATTTTTATTTTAGTCAATATCTACTTTTCATAAAGTTTAACTAGTCTTCTAAATTTCAGTCAAATTTGTAGTTCGATAGTTTCTGAATTAATGTAAACAATCAACTTACCTTTTTAGTCCAAATTTCATGATGGGATTAGTTGGGTAAAATAAAATAAAAAATTTAAGACCGTAACTATTAAAAAACAAATTGTGGTGCATGCATATACCAGAATTATTGCTTTGATGTTCTCTCTTAATATCAACAAAGTTTTCTTCATTTTTTTCGACCTTCTCCTTACCTTCGATGCGTGCTTGAATGGCATTATCAAGAAAATCGTCCATCTCTTTAGCAACTCTATCCATTCTCCCATCTAAACCAGTAACACGACTTATCCAACTAAGCCACGGAATAAAATCACCAATACTAAGGACCCCTATTAACCTCATTAGTTCAGTCAGCAATAACACCAGTTTCTTCCCTTTTCCGGACTCAGATCTATGAACTTGGTTACATATTAAAGCATGAGGGAATTCAGCAAGCAACTCACTCAAATTCACATACCAAAAGGGCGGTTTCTTCTTCCCTAATGGAACGGAAAGATTGGACCCTCTTGTTAGTTAGCAGCTGGAGAACAAAAGTGCTCCTCAACTTCTTCCAGTTTTCATTCTGCAGTTGTATGTGAGTTTCTTGATAGCATTGTGTTGCGGCCTATCAGCGAAGACGATATCTTGAGTTTTCATAACTTGTCGAGCTGCATCAGCTGAAGAGACAATGAGCACGGGATAACTTCCAAGGTGAAGAAGCATGAGCGGGCCGTATTTTAGGGCTAAGGAATGGAGACTCCGGTGAAACAATGGGCCGATTTGATGGAGATTTCCAAGTATTGGCAGTTTTGGTGGTGATGGTGGTAAATTGTTTTTGGCACAAGGTTCGGAGAGGCGCTTGATAAACCATATGAGGAATAAAGATATGAGAGTTGGGAATATAAAAGGAATGATCACCATTTTGATATATATGAGAGTTGGGAATATGTTTTTACTTTTGATTGTGTTTGTGTATGATATATATATATGCTGAGGATGCCAATTCATATATATATGACGCAATTTGGATGTAGCTTTTAGTGTTGTTAATGGAATAGATGCTAACTAGCTAGAGTAGAGAATATCTTGTAAAAGGAGTGATATGTCTAATTAGGTAACAAGTCGATTTTCTATATATACCACGTTTGGTATTCATTTTGTATTTTACTTTTGTATCATTAACACGTGTCAGTATAATATTGGGCAATGCGTCAATTTTTTATTTTTTTTTACTATCCGCGTATCATACATTCATATTGTGGAACACAAGTTGGAACAACGTTTAACAAAAGTTGCACAAGTGATATCATTCCGTCTAACTAAGGGGACATTTATCTAAAACTTATTTCAAAATATAGGAAAAATAGTTTTTTAATCCGGTGAATTATTCCAATTTTGATTTTAGTTTTTCTTTTTTACTTTTACAAATTAAAAATAGTCATGTATCCTACAACTGCTTGTAGTAGATGCATCATGCTATTGACGCTGGTCTAATTTTTTCATATGGCATAGTCTGGTTTGTCAATTGCATGTTATATCACTTATACTCAGTTACTAGATCAAAAACACTACAAAAAAAATATTGTTTTGCGACGGGAAACTTGCGACGGACAATTATCCGTCGCAAATTTCATGAATTTGCGACGGATATTGGAGACCCGTCGGAAAAAAAGATAATTTGCGACGAATATAAAAAACCGTCGCAAACTGCACTGTTTTGCGACGGCTACTCCGTCGCAAAGTGTGGGGTCAATTAACTTCGTTGCATACCGACAAATTTTGCGACGGATTAGCTGTCGCAAATTTCAATTTCAATTTTGCGACGGACGTGTCCGTCGCAAACCGACCCGTTAAAAAATACCCGTTGGGAAAACGGTCCACTTGACTATTTTGCGACGGAAATTGCCGTCGCAATTTTTAACTTCGAATTTACGACGGCCTATTCCGTCGCAAATATTGACCCGGTTTTGCGCGACCTTTCGGGAAACGTCGCGTTGACTGATTTGTGACGGAGTGTCCGTCGCAAAATTTTAAACTTCACATTTGCAACGGCTTGGCCGTCGCAAATACTAAAAAACGACGCCGTTCAGGTGTTTGGCGGTCGCAATTTGCGACGGACAGGCGTCCGTCGCAAATTTTTTCCCCTTATATATAGGACAGCGCAGGCGGCGAGAAGAATAAGAGGAAGAAGAGGAAAAAGAGAGGAAAAGGAGGGAGAAGTCGGGTGCAGTCGCTGTAGAGCCAATCCGTCCCAACCGAGTGCTCGTTTCTTCATTAAATCGTAAGTTTTCTTCATTTTTACCGTTTAAAATTTAATTTCCAAGCATGTTTAGAATTTGTTAAGTTTAGAATTGAATTTAGTTGAATTGTTAAGTTTATATTATATTTTTAATTTTAGTAATTTTAGTTGTTTGATTTTAGTTGAATTGTTTTAGTAATTTGTTAATTTTTAATTGTTAAGCATGTTTAAATAATATTACAAAATAATTTTAGTTGATTGATTTTAGTTGAATTGTTTAATAATTTTACAAAATAATATTAGTAAATTGATTTAAGTTTAATATATAATTTTACAAAATAATATTTATAAGTTTTTTGATTTTAGTTGAGTAGGTAGTTTAATGATTTTAAATAATATTAGTTGTTTGATTTAAGTTTAATATATAATTTTACACAATAATATTAGTTGATTGAATTTAGTTGAGTAGGTAGTTAATTGATTTTAAATAATATTAGTTGTTTGATTTAAGTTTAATATATAATTTTACAAAATAATATTAGTTGATTGAATTTAGTTGAGTAGGTAGTTTGAATTATAGTAGTTATTTAATTTTAGTTTAATGATTTTAAATAATATTAGTTGCTTGATTAAAGTTTAATAATTTTACAAAATAATATTAGTTGATTGATTTTAATTTAGTTGAATGAATTTAGTTGAGTAGGTAGTTTGAATAATATTAGTTGCTTGATTTAAGTTTAATAATTTTACAAAATAATATTATTAGTTGATTGATTTTAGTTTAGTTGAATGAATTTAGTTGAGTAGGTAGTTTGAATAATATTAGTTGTTTGATTTAAGTTTAATAATTTTACAAAATAATATTATTAGTTGATTGATTTTAGTTTAGTTGAATGAATTTAGTTGAGTAGGTAGTTTGAATAATATTAGTTGCTTGATTTAAGTTTAATAATTTTACAAAATAATATTATTAGTTGATTGATTTTAGTTTAGTTGAATGAATTTGTAACGCCCCGAACCCAGAATATATTAATTATATCGGATTCGAAGTGTTATTGTGATCAAAAGTCCGAACTATAAAATTTTTGAAGGGAATATAACTGAATTGAGAGAGAGAAGTTTCATGTAGCGGATAAGTGGGAAGAAATATTATAACGTAAGTGTATTTATATATATATAAAGATGGATAGAGGGTTCTGTATCTTCAGGATAATACACACTAAGTTTGGATAATTGAAACACACGGTAAGAGTATCGTCTTGCATGGCAGTAGCGATAACATTTATTCGGGAAATAGAAATAATAGGCATCATTGTATTAGTAATAATATTTTAAGCAAATGGGAGACTTTGTGTCTTCAGTGTCACTGTCCTTGCTCCCCGTAATTGTAATCTGCAAGGGGTTAGGAAAAAGGGGCGTGAGAATTGAATTCTCACTTATGGGTGATTGCAACATCATGGGATTGGTAAATCCGAAATATATTAAGTTATACTCATTAATAAAGTATTTATTTTATTTAATCAGTTGACATATAAAATTTAAACGGCATTTAAACATATTTCGCATAATATAATTGAAATAGCACAAGTTGGTTCACGTTAAGGAAAAACCCAAATCATATCACATATTATCACAAACTGACAAACCATAAACGTACGATCATTCCACTTCCAACAAAGTTACTCTTTTCAACTCCAACCAATCAACAAAGTTATCATTTTCAACTCCAACCAGAACTTACTTCATCCAACCACACAAACTCACATCATCCAACCATAACATCCCTCAAAATAAGCAAGTATCAATGACCTTCTTCCCAGTGTGTCAAACGACAGCTGACCGGGGACCAGATCTACTTGATCAACAACCTTGATTCCGAGGGCGTCCCCGACAGCGGCCCCGGAGGTCGGATTTAAAACTCGATCCCGACTTCGTACATACTGACTCTCCACAAAACTGACTCAATAAACTTTACAAAGAATAAATACTTGACTGACAACTGAACTGATTCATGTTCATAAAAGGTGTTTACTCATGCAGTGATGATCGATTCACAAAAAAACAGGCTGAATATATAATATATATAGTTATATCACATAATCCAAACAATTATATAGATAGGTGTTACATTTATGTTGGATTAGATCTTTTTTATTTGATTTAATCGAGTTCAGGAAATACCGGCACGACGTTATTATTAGCAGATCAATCAACAGATCATCACCCACCTGATTGTTCTGAGTTCTGGGAATATTGTATATGCAGACGGTCGAGTCCTTCGTGCGCGTTCCAACTAGTACCGAATCCTAATAAGGAGTATTCCGATTAAAAGATTGACTTTTGAATTTGAAAAGCTTAAGAGTGTGAAACTCGAGGATTGAGTAGATTGTTGTCTTTAGAAAACTATTGAAAACTAAAGTTTTCAAAGGTTGATTTCTAATTGATAAGTACACCCCTTTTTTAGAGGAGGTGTATTAGGGGGTGTATTTACTAATTTTAGTGGTGTCCTTAATAAAGGCCATTTAAGGAAAAAAATATAATTATTAAACTTGGAATTACTTAGAAAAATAATATTATTACTTAGAAAAAATTTAATAAAATTAAAGAAAAGGTTTTTCTTTCTTAAGAATTCTATTTCTCGTTTTTAAACGAATCTATTAATGTCTCCAAGAAAACTCTTTTACTAAAAAGGATATTTTTAAAAGACTTATCTTTTTTTTTTATTCTTAATTTTCTAATGGTCGCACAAGGGGAAGACGAGTTTCCCTTTGACTATGGATTCAAAACGAAAGTGTTTAATCAACAAGCTTCGACACCATTAAATTAAAAATACTAGCCACTAATTCATAACATCATCCAACTAAGTCAAAAATACTACAAAAATCTAAAACAATAATACTTCAACATTCAAACACTATTACTAAAACACTAAACTAAAAATTTCAATCTCATGGTTTGTGAAGGAAGAAAAACAAGGAAAACAACTATCCACATCCTACTTCTAAAGAGTGATACAAAAGGGCTAAACTAACAATACTACACAAGTCAACAATTAACACTAAACCATCTAACCAACTAACAGTAAGTTTTTCTTTCATTTCTTTTCCTTGTTCCAAGCTTTTAACAAATTAACAAAAATAACCCAAAATCTACCCAAGAAGAAAACGAAGGTAGAAACCTTACGATTCCGGTTCGAGGTGTTAAACGGGCGGCCTAACGGCGTCGATTAGGAAATCGATAATTCGTTCGAAAAATTGGGCAGCCTAACGGCATCGTTCGGGAATTCGGAAAATGAATTGGGCAGCCTAACGGCGTCGGTTGGAAATTCCAGAAATTCGGCAACAACAACCGGTTCAACGGCGTCAATTTGAACGGAAAATTAAACGAAAAGAAGGTCTCGGTTAGAAATTGGAATAAACCGGTGTTCGAAATCGAATTTAAACGGAATGAAATTCGAACAATAGAGGAAAGAATTCAACTCACTGGAGATTGAGGAGGAGGCGGCGACGGTGGAGCTAGCTTCGGCGGCGACGCGGCGGCGCTACGGCTGAGGCGGCGACGCTCGGCTTTGCACGGAGAGGGAGAGTGACTGGAGGCAGGGGAGCTCGGAGGAGGGAGTCGCGGCCTGGGGCTTCGTCGCGGCGGCGGAGGAGCTTCGGCGGTGGGAGAAGGAAGAAAAGAGGCGGAGGAGGCGGCGCTGGCGGCGAGCGGCGAGGGCGACGGCGGCGTTCCGCGGCGGAGCTCGTCGCGGCGGCCTGCGTCTGGAGAAGGGAGGCGGAGCTTGGCGGTGGGCGACGCGGCTGAGCGGGAGGCGCGACGGCGGAGCTCGTTCGTCGTAAGGAGGAAGAAGGCGTGAGTTGAGAGAAGCAGAGAGAAATTTTGAGAGAGGAAGGAAAAATGTTTAAGTGCGTGAATGAAAATGAAAGAAATGAGGAGAGAGAGTTTGGCTTTTTCCTTTTTATACCCATTCTTTCAAGACTTATCTATTCCTCAAAATCTTATCCAAATATTTGATATTTTCGTTCCTAACTGATACGGTTTAGGAGTCGTTTGGTTCACGAGTGTAACCCCGATTCGGAAATTAATACAGTTTTAAAACTCAATTAATATTTTATTGTATTTTGATTTTTCTCAGTAAATTAAACGGATCGAAATCCTTAATTTAATTTGAATAATTAATTTCTCGTAGTCCTTTATTCGTTTGAAAGAATTCGATTTCTTTCTTCGAATTTAGGAATTTATAAAAAGGGGTTTATATATTTAAATACACAAATAACACACAAAATAATTAAAATTAAAATAAACAAAGAAAAGAAAATAAAATAAGGTTTCTAAATAAAGAAAAAGGGTATAGAACGGGACGGGGTATTACATCCTCACCCCCTTAACAGAATTTCGCCCCCGAAATTCATGTCTTAGGTATTACTTAAGCATTGAGGGTATTTGGCTAGGACTTCGTCCTCTCTTTCCCAAGTCGCTTCTTCCTTCCCGTGTCGGCTCCACTGAACGAGCACTAAAGGTATCTCCCGATTTCTTAACAAGTGTAACTTTCTTCCTAGGATAGTTACTGGAACTTCTTCATAAGTCAGGTCACTGTTTAGACCTAATTCTACGTGATTAATAATGTGGTTTGGATCGCTCACGTATTTCCTGAGTGTAGATATGTGGAACACATTATGAACTCGTGACAATTCCGGTGGTAAAGCTATGCGATAAGCTACACCCCCGATCCTATTCAGGATGTCGAATGGTCCAATGTATCGCGACTTTAGCTTACCTCTTTTCCCAAAACGGATTAGACCTTTTATTGGTGCAACTTTGAGAAATACTTTCTCGCCAATGTCAAATTGTAAATCCCTTCTTCGGGTGTCTGCATAAGACTTTTGACGGTCCTGGGCCGACTTGATCCTTTCTTTAATCTTTGCGACTATCTCAGCCAATCTTTCGACTAATTCGGGTCCGAGAATCTTTCGAATCCCGACTTCGTCCCAACAAACTGGTGATCTACACCTCTTCCCGTAGAGTGCTTCGTACGGCGCCATTTGTATTGTTGCTTGATAACTGTTGTTATATGCAAACTCTACCAATGGTATGTGGCTTTCCCAACTTCCTTCAAGATCTAGAGCGCAAGCTCTGAGCATATCTTCAAGCGTCTGAATGGTTCTTTCCGATTGCCCGTCAGTCTGTGGGTGGTACGCGGTGCTGAACTTCAATTTAGTACCTAAGGCTCGTTGCAGACTTCCCCATAACTTGGAGGTAAAACGGGGGTCTCTATCGGATACTATTGAAACTGGTACTCCGTGCAGTCTGACTATCTCTGCTATGTATAGTTGGGCAAGCTTGTCTAACGTATACGTCATTCTAATGGGGATAAAATGGGCAGTTTTCGTAAGTCTATCTACGATAACCCAAATGACATCGTGATTCTTCACCGTTTTCGGAAAACCGGTGACAAAATTCATAGTGATGTCCTCCCATTTCCACTCTGGCATCTCCAGAGGGTGCAACAATCAGATACAAGAAGACTTACTTGAGAAAATTTAAAACCAACGGGAAGATTTTCAAGGAAGCCTATAAATACAGGAGGACGTGCACATTTCCAAGCACGGGAAACTCACAAGATCAAAGCTATCTCTACATTCATAACAACTAAGAAGCACTCGAAATTATCATTGTTTCCCAAGTTTTTCACATTTGTAGAGAGCCTAACAAACCTTCTGTAACCAAGCTTAAAAGCTATATCCAAATCTTAGAAAGAGATAATCCAATCCTATGTCTTGAGCTAAACTTGTAAGGATTATCTCAAAATAGTTGGAACCAAAACCCTACTCAAAACCCTACTCAGTGTTTAGGTTGAGAGCTAGTGTTAAGTGGTGTTAGTAAGCTGATTGTTGTATCAGTCCGAAAGCTGGTTTGTTTTGGGAACTAGGACCTGGAATTTCCTAGTGATCAATCATCCTAAGAGAGGATTAGTTGATCAGTGCACCTTTGCACTAAAACACAAGGAATTCCAAGTGAAAGGAATTCTCCTGTTTGATCAGGACAGTGGACGTAGGAGATTCATCTCTGAACCACTTTATACCTTGTGTTCTTACATTCTGCTATTTCCTAAGTGTGTGTGAATTCAATAAGTTTATCAAAGTAAAACGAGTTTTCTAAAGGGCTCACTAATCCGCATCTGAAAGCTAATTAGATAGTAGTTCAACTGAAAGTCTTGAGCTTTCAGTGGAGGTATTATCTCAGTAGGCTTTCTCCAAGTAACTCTCAGCAGACCTTCAAGTCCACTGACGAGCTACTGTCTTAAGTAACCTGATAAGTTTTACAAGAAGTTTTAATTTGTAATCAGAGGTGTATTCTCCCCCCCCATACACCTGTTTACTCGTTTCGGGACCATCAATTACTTCTTGGTGGACATGAGGGGCGTATGTGCGAGGTGAACCGTTGATGGGCCACAAGAGGATGGGTCTCACGTCGGGATCATATTTATTATGGCCATGTGATTATTTGTTTATTGCCGGTGTATGACAGTGAGTCGATGGGCCCTTGCGAGTGTTTCATAAATAAATTGGTGTTTTTAAAAGAGAGTGCATGGTGAGGATTTTCAAAAGAATCACAGCATATCATGCATAATTTTTGCTTACTGAGATTTATATATCTCACGTAGTTTATGCATTGTAGGTAATTCTGGTGATGTGTGATGACCTGTTCATACTGGACTAGCTGTGGCGCTCTTGCAGGCTTTTGGGTTGCGGTGTACATAGATGACGACCTGCGGGCAGGACCGTGGCTTATTTTGCTTCTGCTATTGTACATTTTGCTTTGGTTTTGGACATGTACTATATTGTAATATAAACTAGTCTGCACTGGTGTGTTGGTTTGGAGTTACATTGGTTTGTTGGTTTGACTTGAAGCCTCTTTTGTAAATGTGAACAGGTTGTCGTGTTTGAGATAACGTTTTGCTTTTGTAGTTGAAAGAAGAAAAAAAATTATAGCAGATTTTCAGGGTTGTATTTTATTTAAATAAGTATTATGCTTGTGGGTGTGAGTGTGGTCTTGTCAATACGTGAAATTGGGTTCACACAAAAAAAATCTATAGATAAAGAGTAGACCTTTTGTAAATCCGAATTCACATGAACTTTTCTTTTTGAATATATATTATTGTTATGTATAAATGCTTAAACATTGATAGTTAACATGAATAACTGTGCTAGTGTCTATAAATAACAATGGTATCGAAAAAATAGATAAAATAGATTGTACTTAAACACATTAACTCAATCTGCAAAGCTTATTAATTTCATAAGTGGGTGAGGGTAACCTCTATATTTCCAAAATGCACTGTCCATGACTATTATAATTAATTTTATGAGTGAATTACAAATAAGTTCTTGTGGAAAGCATTTATTAACTTTTAGTTCTACACTTTGTAGTAAATACAAATAGGTTCATAAGTGGACCTCCATCTTTTTCTACCCATTTGACCAACTCCACCCCACCACCCTTAACTATCATCCCATGAGGTGACATAAAGCCACTTACCAATTCCCCCAACTCCACCTTTAGTTCATTTTTATTAATAATTTGCACCAAAATATTTATTAATAATTTTTTATTTAATCAAATATTTAATTCTTTTAATAATTTGAATTGGAATTGTATTGTCGATTTTTAAAAAGAATTGCATTGTTATATTTATTAATATTTTAATCAAATGTTCAATTCTTATAATAATTTGAATAGCCACAATTGATAATACTTACAAATTTATTAAAAAATACAAGCATAATAATTTGAACAACTATTTTGCAAATTCCCTGTTCATATGCAGATTTTCTGTTCAAATTTACTGCGTAAAAATTTGAACAAATATTTTGCATAAATATTTTGAACAACTATTTTTCACAGATATTTCAAGATATATTTTGAACAGATAAATTTAGAATTTTTTTTTATTAATTGTGTGGTGTCTCATATTACATCCATTGACAAATTCATAACTAGAACTACATATTAGAATTTGAAATTAACAAATTCATAACTAAAATTATATATTTAAGTCTATGCAAAAAAAAATGTGCAATTTTTTTTTATTTTGCAATATCTTCATCTTCGAATTACAGACTCTTCATTTCTTCTTCCCAGAATGAAATCAGTACCTAGCCTAATACAATGATCAAGCCACCAAATACCCAAACAATATATTGTAGCACTGCAAAATCCAATTTAAATTCAAATGGATAAATATAACAAAAACAGAGCATGACTAACACATTTTAAAGGAAAAATACAGAAGCAGAGTATTTCTTCAACACATATATTAAAGTTCAAACTACTGGGTACTACATCTGGGTGTAACAAAACCTCAATTTTCCTTAACAGTTTATTCGACAAAAAATTTGTTTAAGATGAATCCAAATTTCTTTCCCACATAAAAACTCCAAATTAAATTTAATTTTCCCCAAAAAAAATTTATCTATTACATATTGAACCTTTAACATACGTACCTAGCAAAATATTGCGGATTGAAGACGTATTCATCGTTTGTTGCAGATCGATGTCGTCGCCCTAGTAGATCGGAGATCGACGCCAACCATCTTTCTTCCAACCGGCGAGCTCCACCCACCCCTATCAGTTTTACCAGCTGACCACCTCTCCCCCCTCCTCTCTCTCCCTCGTTTACTCCGGAAGCTTCAACGTAACTACCCATTTTTTACTCTTCCACTCTCTCTCTTCCATTCTCTCTCTCTAGAAGAATGTGTATGTGTGCACGGATTGAGTAAATGGGGTGGGGGAGTGGCGACCGAGTAAATTGGGGTGGGGAGTAAATGAGGGTGGAGACCATTTTAAAACCTATTTGTTATTTGGGGGTGGACTGTGGGGACCATTTTGAAATCTATTTGTTATTTAATAAAGGTAGAGAACTAAAATGAGTTTTAAACTTAAGGGAGAAATTATTTGTAATAAACTTTAATTTTATTGATTATTGTACGTCTACATCGATGAAATAAAAAAATAAAAAGAAATTCTTGAGCGTGCAGCATATAATTTGAACACCTCATACTACACACCTAAAACTATAAACAGAATATAAAATAGTAATCAGACAGCTTTAATACATTTGTAGAAAGTATAGAGTCAACCTAAGCTCCGATGGAGCCATTTTAATTTAACGATGAAAGAATGAATGAAATGTCATATAATCTACCTCCACAGGAGACTTATATCCACACCATATAACTAAACCAAACATAAAATCAATTTATTCCATAAGTTTCAGTCCCGGTTCAGGATTTTTCTTATTTTTTACCCAAATGAATGCTGCAAACTGTGTTGTAGCAGATGATCATTTGTTTGTGTTAATTATTTGCTGTGAATGTGATAAAGTCTCAAATTAAAATTAGGAATTTTTTTAATCAATTATGAATCAGCATTTCCAGCAAGAAGCAGCAATAATGGGCTTAGATTTCCATCCCAAAATAAGGCAACCTTTCTCTTCCACAGTGGTGTACCCCTCCCCACAAGTGATGCTGCCCAGCCACTGCTTCACCTGACCCAATATTTTCAACGGCACGAGCTGGAACCCGGCCCGACTCATCCTCCTACGCCACTGATCCACCCGTTCATGCCTCTCGACCCTCGCGGGCCCCTCGCAGCTCACTATATTCTTGATCTCTTCCGCGAAATAGAACTGCTCCATTTTAGCTCTTTTCGTGTCGTACTTAGGCAGCATAGCGTCGAGCGAGTCGAATATAGCCGAGTAGTAGTGCAACGCCTCCATGAACCGGCCCAGGAAAAACGGCCCATTATGGCTGGAGTCCTGCTCCACGAGAACCAAGACTTTAGGCGAAAGCTCATGAATAATCTGCAAAACAGAATTCAAAGCTCCCCTGCTTTCTTTCACCACACAATGCAGCTGCAGAATACTATTCACGACAAGGACTTCATCAGGAAGAGTCTTGATATCTTCAGGCTTAAGATTTTCCAAATTGCTTTCCACCACTGAGAATTCCAAATTTACCCCTACCCCGGCCGCGTAAGTCTCCAGCTCGTCTCCAATCACGCGAAACTTGTGGACGCAGAGCCCAATTGCGGTGATACGGAGACGAGGAGGCGGGCCCAGGCGGTTAGCAATGCTATGAATCAGGCTGTACCATTGGTGCCCATGGGGCAGACCTAGGGTCATCCCTAGGTCCACCACATGAACTGATCTCTCTCCCTCAAAGGCTTCCAAAATTGAAGAGTTTGCCACAAAGTGACCAAACTGAATGTACGGGCAGGCTTCGTAGACGAGGCTCATGGCCTCGTCTTTCTTCTCCGAAGACGCGCCCAATATGCTAGTCTTCGGAGAAGCATAACCTACAGTCCCAAGCGGCTGCACCATAGCCAGCCGGTCTGCCAGCCCCTGCACGAAGCAGGACGCCACGCGCTGGAAAGACGACCCGAACACCAAAGCCTTCGCCCGAAGCTCCGACAGCAGGAACGACGCGTGGGACCTGTCGCGGCACGCCACGGCCTCGGCGCAGGAAATCAGGTGCTGGACGAGCCTCATCTCGTCCCCGCTCCCCTCTTCCTGCGCCACGGCGGCGCCGGCGGAGGCGGCTCCTCCCTCCACAGCCGCCAAGTAGCGCTGCGTGTATGACCAGACGTGGTCCCGAAACTGAAGCCTCGGGACGCTGGTCAAACCGCACGTGCTGCCATTGCGCGGGAGGCTGACGTCACTCGAGAAGCACGTGTCGCTAGAGCTTCGGCTTCGCTTAAGCTTGTTATAACCACCATTGTCGTCGTCGTACAAGCTGGGGACCCATATAGCGTCGTCCGAATGGGTCGACCCGGAATACGAAATCGGGTAATTATCGTACGAATCATGGGGCAACAAGCTATAAGCCATATAATGAAGCTGTTTTCCTCAAATCTTTAGTCCGCTTGATCTGCAGCAAGGCTCTTGAAAGAACCGCTTAATGGAAAAAAGATGATTTTATAGGTAAAATTAAGAGCGTTTTTCTTGTTGCGGTTAACAATGTTTTTGTCAACATCGTATAAGGCCGTAGGAAGCCAACGGTCTTGAAGAATCTCCGTAAATTAAAAACAATTTATTAAGCATAGATCAATTAAAATTTTATTTCCTATATTTATTTGTAGTATAAATATTGCATGGTTGTCTTTTGGTATATGGAGTTTGCGCTAGACAACTGGGTCAAATAAACATATTCCCTCCGAGGAGGCATACCTTGTAGCATCTTAATATAGTTCGGAATTTGAAACCTTAAAAAATGTTGCTTTGTGAATTTCCCTATGCTATACGCTATTTTCATACTTTTATTGCACTTTAATCATTCTATATATATATATATATATATATATATATACTCCTTGCCATTTGTTGCTGTTTATGAATTCGAATTACGTAAATTATTAAATAACAATAAGTATATATATATATATATATATATATATATATATATATATATATATATATAATGTGTTCCTTTTTTTAAGTAATCAATTACAATAGTTTTCTAACATAATTAATTACAATAGTTCCTTCGACCACCGGATACATGACAACATCTTATCATCTCACTGTAAACCGGAACCGCAATCACCACAAGAGGGGGACCACCCAAACCCGCAACTTGGAACCACAACCACACTGTGGCCGGAACCGCAACCACTACAAGAGGGAAACATCACCCTACCACAAGAGGGAATAAATTATATTTCCATGTCTCGAACCCAAGACCCTTGGGTCTTAGGTGGTGGACTCAACACCAACTGAGTTACCACCTTTTAACTGATGTGTTCCTCTTTCACTATTTAGATTATCTACGAAAAAAAAGTTTTACTCTTTAAAACTAATAACTTTTAAAGATCACTTATTTTGCACTGTGTTTATTTTTTGATATACTCTTTACTAATAAATTAAACTTCCTTTCAATTAAAAGGACGAACTAATAACCCTCAACCTAATACCTTTTAACACTAATGAACAACTTTTTTTATTAAAATTTGCACTATTTGAAAGGAATAATTTAAATCGTAACTGAGGGAGTATAATTTTATCCTTTTATTTTTTCGGATTATGATTTGGGAAAAAGATTTTTTTGTCTTAGTGTGCAAAAATATTTTTTCCTGCTCCATCCTAATATTTTTTCAACTGTATTCCAATTTATTTCCAACCGCATTGGGAGGGGGAGGGGGAAGGGTCATACGGGCAAAAAGTACTTTTATTAAGGGCAAAACAAAAAAAGTTTCGAAAATTGAAAAGATGTCACTCATTATGATTTTTTTTGGAAAAATGTCATTTGTGCAAACCCTTTTTGCTTTATGCACACGCCTTGAATTATTATGGGTGTAAAAAGGAGAAAGAGATGTAATTTTCACCGTAATTCTGGTGATTAGTTTCCACTCTAATTGGAGTATGTATAGAGTGAAATTGGTTTATATATGAATTACTGAAGGGTAGTAGTTGTTTTCATTTAAGAGTATTAGTTGTTTTTACTAAAGAGTATTACTGGTTTACACTGAAGAGTCTTGGTTCATTTTCACTGAACAACTAAGACTCTTTAGTGTAAATCAGTAATACCCTTCAGTAAATACAACTAATATTCTTCAATGAAAACAACTAATATCCTTCAGTGATTCATGTATAAACCAGTTTTACTCTATACTTTGTTCTATTTATAATGATACAATAGAGATTTACAAGGAAAAGATTATGGTGATTAGTTTTTACTCTATTTATAATGATTTAACATAGATTTACAAAAAATAAAAATACCAAAAGATTACAAAAGATACTTACATTAATTCAAAATGATTTGAATTGATTTTGCTCTCTGAAATTTTCTATTGTGTAGAATATTCTTTATTAATGGGTGTGATATTTTTTTGAATTTTTCAAGAGAACACACACTTCAAATTAGATATTTTGGTACATTTCTCCTAATCATTTAATTCATATTAGTACAAAAACATATAGCAGGTAAATATGGAATATGACATTTAATTTTATTAAAATAGTGCAAAAATAATACTCCCTTCGTCTCACATCAATTTGCACCTTAAGGTTTAGACACATATTTTTTTTAAAATATTTTTTTATGAGAAAATGACACTTTTGGTCTCAGCAACCACTCACCTCCCCGCTTTTGGTTACATGAGTTTACTTTTGGTCCCAAAATCTCAATTTTTACAATTTCGATCCCATGACATGCCATTTAGAATATTTGGTCCCAACGCCAATCAAACTGTTAGTCTTTTGGTCCCAAACATTAAAAATAAAAATTGCATTTTTTTCAACTTTCGAGTTTGTTTTTTTTCATAATTTGACCTCTCGAACTCCAATTAACTTGATTCTTTTTTCGTTACAACCCTTTTATTTTTCAATGTCCTTCAGATAGTTTCATCTTTCAATTAATATCAATTAATCTTAAACTCGTGTTTGCTTCCAAAACTCCTTAATTTGCTACAAATAAAATAAATAACGTGCACACCATCTTTCTCAACAATTAGTCTATTTAGTATAAATAAATGCATTAAAGAATATATAATTGAGCAAATTATACATACAAACTTGTAGTAATTATCACATTAATCGATTTTTGCATGCAAATTACCTCAAAATGTCTAGTTAGTCGAATTTTGAGCGAAAAACCATAAAATTATAATATAAAATAAGATAATTTAAAGTTATAATTTAATTAAGTTAGATTTATAAAAACAACTTAATTTTATAATTAATGAGCTTTTAGTTTAAGTACAATATGGGTATATGAGAAATAAATTAAAAGTAATTTTACAATTTAAAAGTTAAAACTTGATTATAATATAAAATAAGTAAAATATTTTATTATAATAATAATTTTTTAAACTTATTAAATATTCACTCTGTTACAATTTATATTATCCCAAGCTACGTAAAAAAAAAAAAAAAAAAACAGTTTCATTCTCTAAAACTATTTACTTCCAAATATCACTTATTTCTATCTCATTGCACTATATTTTTCAATACACCCTTTACCATTAAACTAAACTCCCTTCAATAAAAAAGACGAACTAATAAACCCTCAATTTTACATCTTTTAATACTAGTAAATAATTTTTTTTATTAAAATTTGCACTATTTGACAAGGATAATCTAAATCATAACAGATGGAGTATATGAAATAAATTAATTATATAAAAAAATTTAAAAAAATTGTATAATATATATATATAATTAATCCTATAATTAAAGTCAAAATATAAAGGGAAGTTACACATAGTTTAAGCGGCAAAAAGCCACAGTAGGGCGCCCCAAGGTTGCAAGTTCGATTCCTAGCAGGAATGAACCGTGTCTATTACAAAGGCCATTACAAATGTCTTAAATACTGTTGTGAAATCGAGAGCGTAAAATAGAAACGCAAATTTGTTCACCCAGTTCGTCGATAAGGACTACATCTGGGAGCGTACCAAGCCAGGAGTTTCACTAATATTTGTGTGTATGCGTGTATACAATTCTGAGTACAATTTATAATAGAAAAGACTTAGTCTAAACCTAAAGTCCGTTTAGGTTATAAGTCCATTAGTAATGTCCACATCAAATCTTCTAGATTTGGTATAATAAATCTGTTAGATTTATAACACTCCCCCTTGGACATTACAACATAACATATATGTCTTGTCATAAAAACTTCACGTGCTAGGTAGCGACCAAATATTTAGTTAGGGAGGAATGTAATTTTATTGATCTTCCAGATCAAATCTTCTGGATTTATTTCGAGGTTACCTCTCCCCCTAAAGACAACAACCCTTTGAGTTTTCTGCATCATAAATACCATGAACATACTTCTCAAAAGTAGATGTAGGTAAGGACTTAGTGAACAGATCTGCTAGATTGTCACTAAATTGCACCTTTTGAATGGTAATCACGCCACTCTTTTGGAGTTCCTATGGGTAGAAAAACTTAGCTGAAATATGTTTCGTCAAGTTTCCTTTGACGTACCCATTACTCATTTGTGCGATGCAAGTTGCGTTGTTTTCAAATATAACAGTGGGGGACGTATCGCCTTTAGCGATACCACACGTGTCACCAATGTGTTTTACCAAGGATTTCAACCAAACACATTCTCGTGCGGCTTCAAACAAAGTTATTATCTCTGAGTGGTTTGAAGACGTGGTAACCATAGTTTGCTTAACCGATCTTCATGAGATCGCAGTACCACCACAGAGAAAAACATAACCAGTCTGGGATATGGCATTGTGGGGATCAGACAAATAGCCAACATCTGCAAAACCTACCAAGGTTTTGTCTTGGTTCCTGCGGTAAAATAGTCCAAGATCTTGAGACCCTTGGAGGTACCGTAGAACATGTTTAACATCATTTCAATGTCTCCTTGTAGGAGAAGCGCTATATCTCGCAAGAAAATGAACTACAAATGCAATATCCGGTCTAGTGCAATTTGCGAGATAGAGTAATGCTCCAACAATGCTAAGATAAGGAACTTCTGGCCCCAAAATTTCTTTTGTATCTTCTCTTGGCTGTTGATGGGCGAACATTAATAATTTCTTGGCGAACAAGATTTAAAGCCTAGATAGGGATTATGAAGCAAAATACTCAAACCAGATATGACTAGCAAGAATAAACAGAAAGAGAGTGCATCTATCAATTCGGGAGATGTATTAACCGACGAACAACACCCTTGACTAGCAGCTTATTGGCGAACAAGTTTAAGGCCCAAGGCCAGATATGGACCCCGACGAGCAACAATGCCGAAAGGTAGTGCACTTACCAGTTCATAGAGTGTACAATACCTATCAATCCACCTGGTCAACCAAGTTCCTAATGAACAAATGTTAAAAATCCAGTGGACCCATACACCTTGAAAATACAAGCGAACAACTTGTGAGCCACCTAAACAAGAAGCGAACAAGTTCTACAGAAGAACTACAAGTGATGATCTACCAAGCAAACAACGGTGAACAACAATGGATCCGAGATAAGACCAAATACAAGACTTTGTAATTAAGTTTCAGCCTATATAAGGTCAAATATGGTCAAAAGGACACATGTCAAAGAATGCCGTTGGAAAAGAATGCCGTTTGGCCTCATCAACGCCGAAGCAACATATCAGAGGTTGGTGAACAAGATGTTCGATGAATAAATTGGAGATACAGTAGAAGTCTATGTAGACGATATCGTAGTCAAAAGCCCCTGAAAAGAAGATTATCTCCAGCATTTGACCCAGGTGTTTGATATTCTTCGACATTACAACATGAAGCTGAACCCGAAGAAGAGCAGCTTTGGAGTCCATTTCGGAAAATTCCTGGGCCATCTTGTTAGTCAACGAGGGATTGAATCCAATCCAACAAAAGTCAAAGCTATCGTGGATATGCAACCACCACGTTCGGTAAAAGAAGTGCAAAGACTCACGGGATGCCTAGCAGCTTTGAACCGGTTCATATCCAGATCGGGGGACAAATATCGTCCATTCTTTAAAGCCATCAAGAAAGGAAAGTTCACATGGACTAACAACTGTCAAAAGGCGTTCGACCAACTTAAGGACTACCTGGGAGATGTTAAAATTCTATCAAAACTCATCCCAGGAGAAAAGCTATACTTGTACCTGGCATCGTCAGAAGTGGCAATCAGCTCCGTTCTGGTGCGAGAGGACGATAAATTCCATCAACCCATTTACTACGTCAGCCAAGCTTTGCACGAAGCGGAGATCAAATACTCCCCAACCGAAAAGCTGGCGTACGCACTTATCACGAGTGTGAGGAAGTTACGACCATACTTCTTTGATCATCAAGTTGAAGTTCTAACAACTTTCCCACTCAGACAAATTCTCCACCGTCCCGACACAGCTGGTCGTCTACTAAAGTGGTCACTAGAGATTAGCCAATTGGGGGTGACCTATGCTCCTCGAACAAAGATCAAAGGGCAAGCTCTAGCCGACTTTATAGTCGAGCTAACTTTCCTGCCAGATCCGATGAGAGGACTTGATCACCCCTGGCATCTCTATGTCGACGGATCTTCAACCAACGTAGCCTCGGGGGCAGGAGTGGTTCTGATCAGTCCTGCCAGGCAAGTATTCACCTCGACAATCAAATTTGGTTTCATGGCAACCAACAACGAAGCTGAATATGAAGCTCTCGTTCCTGGTCTTCACCTATCCGTGGCCGTGGGTGTTAAACGATTGCAATATTCGGCGACTCACAACTGATTGTGAACCAAGTCCGAGGGGAATACGAGGCTAAAGATGATAATATGATCGAGTATCAGCGAATTGTTGCTCATCTGATGTCTTTGTTAGACCAAGTCTTCATCGAAAAAATTCCAAGGACAAGCAACACACAAGCAAATGCGTTGGCCCGACTAGCAACCAGCGATGGGCCAGTCGAGTTGGCCGATATTATAATCACAAAAATGAACGACCCATTAAAAACAAGTTATAATGTCAATCAACTGGACGAACAAACAAATGAAGAAGAAGATTGGAGACCAAGTATAGTCAAGATTGGAGAACAAGTATAGTCAAATACTTCAAAAGTGGGGAAAAACCAAACAACTCTTTTGAAGCTGCCAAGCTAACAAAGCAAGCCGCCAGATATACTCTGGTGGGCGAGCAGCTTTACAAAAGGGGAATATCAATCCCACTTCTCAAATATTTGCCTAGGGGACAAGGATGAGCAATACTCGAAGAAATACATGCCGGAGTGTCCGGAAATCACACTGGGGGGCAAGCCTTGGCGTACAAGACTATCAGACAAGGTTATTATTGGCCGACTTTACGTCAAGATACAATCAAGAAAGCAAAAACTTGTCATCAATGCCAAATTCTTCATCCTTCAACTCCTTGTCTTTATTCCCTATCAAGACAATCAAGATCATAATGCTTAATGGTTAAATCATTTAGTGAAGGATTAACATAATCACGTATATAAGAAAGATTAGGGATAGGAGGTGTGTCTTCAACACAAGGACCAATGACATCAATGGAATAACAACTCTCATCTTCCTTCGGGTGTTTCATGGCCTCATATAGGAAAATTTTCACCTCTTGATCATCTACCTTTAGCGTGATCTTCCCATTCGCCACATCTAACACCATTCCCGCCGTAGCTAAGAACGGTCTTCACAAGATCAAAGGCACGTGTTCATCTTCCTCCATGTCGAGTACTACGAAATCAGCTGGAAAAATATGATCTCCAACTTTAACAAGGACGTCTTCAACCACACCTTGAGGTCTAGTAATAGGCCGTCGGGGAGTTGAAGCGTCATCACTGTCGGCTAAAGTTCTCCACCCTCCAACTTCTTAAATAACGACAATGACATTCACTACAAAAAAATTACTTTTGCGTGGCGAAATTTTTCATCACTAGAACGTAAATTTTCATCACCAAAAACGTATGGTGATAAATATTTTTGTCACAAGCACTGTCACTAAAAGCCCGTCACGAAAGATATTTGGTGACGACAAAAGAATGTCGTCACAATAGCTAGTGACAAATATATTTGTCACCACAAATAATGTTGTTGTGACAAATTTATTGTCACCACAGCCATATATTATCGTCACCCAAATTTATTTTTCGTCACAACACCGTTACATTTTTGTTATTTCATGTGACAAATCTATTTGACACTAAAGACAAAGTTGGAGTGACAAAATTATCGTCACTATAGATTCATATTTTTGTCACCCAAAATTATTTTTCGTCACAACATCCTTACATTTTTTTATTTCGTGTGACAAAATTTATTTGTCGCGATAGATAATATATTTGTGACGAAATTATTGTCACTATAAAATCATATTTTTGTCACAAAATCACTACATTTTTTGTTTCACGTGATAAATATATTCATCACTTAAGAAAAAATTAGTGTGACAAAGATATTGTTACAATATTAAAATATTTTGGTCACATAAAATTGTTTTCGCCACAAAATATTCTTTATTTAGGTTATTTGTTGTGACAATTATATTCATCAGTAAGAAACATTGTCATAACATTAACATGTATTTGTCACCCTAGGTTACAATATTTATCATCCAAAAAAAATTAGTTTTGTCAATACAAACTCGTAAAACACACAAATATAAATATTAGTTAAGAAAGTAAACATTAAAATGCTCATTAAAACTAATAAGTATAATAAATTGATATAGTTTGAAACATTCATCACTCCCATAAGTTATGAACTACTACAAAACTAGATTTCACAATCAAAATGTCTTGAAATTACAAAAGTATTTGCATTAAAATAATAATTTAAGTACTTTCTAATATACTCAAAACTCCAGACCATGAGAAGTCATCTTCATTCCTTATGAAACTTTTATAAAAGTAACTGTCCGTTCTGCATAACAAACCACAAATAAAAATTATCTAAATAATCAAAACCATAAAGTTAATGCGCATAACAACTTGCAATGGTAAATTTGGGCAGAGATGCATACCGATAATTCAGAGGGGAGACCTTGAAATTTTGAGACCTATTACTGCCAGATTACGAATTACAAATGATTTCTAATGCTGGTAAAATATTTGGAAAAGTATTACTAATATAACAAAAATCAATATATGAGACATTTTCAGAAATGACGAAAACCACCAATACATTCTCATACTCAATAGGAACAAATGAGAAACTTTGTCTTACTATCTAAGTTAGAGAAGCCAAAGATGACAAACAATCTAAATAAAAACATCAATACAAAATTATGAATAATTAGTGAGTAATAGGGTGAGAAATGTGATATAACATTTATGTGTATTGTGATCCCAATGGCCTTATGAAAGTACAAAAGAAATAGATACATCTCTGGATTATTATTTTTTTAATGTAAAAGTTGATGACAGGTTACAGTTTAATATGATTAAATTAAGGAGATGCTTGGTTAACAACTCTTCATTGATAGTAGTAATAAGATTAAATTAATATAATTTTGATGGTTTATGAGAAAAAAAATCATTACCTCCCTTCCTAACTAAGGTAATCACTACTCCATTTTGGTTACCCTATTCTTCCTACAATCATCCTCCTCAATCACTCCCCTATTCCTCATCCAACAACCATTTGTTGTCCACTTCTATTCCAAAATTTGGGCATGACACTATCAATGTAACCATTATTGAAACAATCCTTCTCTTAATATATTATTTTTATTATGGGGACATAGATGAATAACAAATTTTCATTACATTACCATTGAAAAATTAGAATCAAGCATCACCTAAGTTTAATAAATGATAGCTAGAGTACCAAAGGCTCCAAATCTATACCAACGGATTCAATGTTTATTCAATGGATAACCAAGATCCAAGAAATTTATGAAAGATATACTTGCATGAGAGGAAAGCTTCTGTATCGATTCAACAACAAAAATGTCAAAGAATTATCACTGAAAAAATATTTTTAATCAATGAATAATAATCAATTAGTGAAAAATAGACAATTATCAATTACCAAGATTAATGCTCGATCTGAATAATAATCAGTTCAATGAACAATCAAGAACCAAGATATATTTTTTATAATTACCAGCACACTTCTAGGATTCATAATTGCTTCTCTCTCGCGTACTTTTTTTTGTAAATGACATCTGCAAAAACATCCATCCCTTCAATATATCTTGGTTTCTTTAAACAGCACGATAACACTCTAATTCCATACAAATTTCTAATAACCCAAAATCAAATCCAAACGCCAAACTCATAAACTTTAATTGCGAAAAATAAAAAATTGATATAAAAATCTTTTCAATTTTAACAATTACATAAAAAATTTACAAGACTAAGTTTAGAAATTAAACCTGGTCGAAGATGAAACCGGAGAGGAGAGATTTTGGCAGAGGCGCAAAGGCCAACATAGAAAACCTTCTTAGACAGCAAATTCGTAATTGCCTATTTGGGTTTGATCGATCGTGAATGAATTAGGGAGGCAGGGCGTGGGTTAGTGGGCAAGAAATTTTTTGGAGAAGTAAATTTGTGCCGTGTAGAATAATTAGGTTTATGGGGGAAGTAATTTTCGTATTAACAACAAAAAAATAGCGCCCAAGTAATTTAGTAGCGCCAAATAGAAATTTAAACTGTGAAACAAAAATAAAATAGCGCCCAAGTAATTTAGTAGCACCAAATAGAAATTTAAATTGTGAAGGTATTATGTGAATGATTTTTACGGTGAACTTATTTTAATTGGGGTACTAGTTGTTTCACTAAATGTATTAGTTTTGAAGTGTAATCATAGTAGTTGTTTTCATGAAATATATTTAACTAAATGGGTATTAATTATTCTTATTAAATATATTAGTTGTTTCACTGTAAAGTATCAATAAATTATTGTTCACAGTAATAGTTACCGTGAATATCGTTCACATAATATTTTGTCATTTAAATTTGTTTAAGTGTGAACAAATTATTTTCTATTTTCAGTAATTATATATTAATTTTCCCAAACTCTCATGTGAAATTTGTTTCTTAATATGAAATTAATATCTTACATGTATTCATGACCAATGTAATTAGATTTATAAATTAATATCATAGTGTAAAATGTTATGATATCAATGAATATAGGTGATGATTCCAGTAATTATATGTAATAGTTCAATAAATGCATGTAATATTATAAGTTTCATACTATAAACAAGTTTCACATGTTAGTGACTCATTAGTTTCACATTTAGTTATAGTAAATTAACATTTCATTAACATCTCCATCAAACTCTGCAACATGATTCAAAATATTTAAATATTAATATTTGTGTGAATCAATTGCAATGTGCAACTAATTTTTATATAATGACATTCAGTGAAACGAGTAATACTATTTAGTAAAATGAGTGATATTATTTAACTAATGTGCATGATGCAACTGATTTTCGAGTAATATCATACAACTAAACAAGTAATATCATACAAAATGAGTGCATGGTGTATACAAGAATTTACCAAAATATTAAGATCACTCGCGTACAAAATTGAACGTGCAATTTTAGTGTATTTAAAAAAAGGGCAAAAAACTCATGGAAGTGAGACAAAACTGGATCGAAAACATATTTTCCAAAAAATAAATCGTGTCAAGGCAAATCACAAAATTGGCTCACATGTGTAATACTAATGGGATAAGTTCGTGTTATTATAAGGAAATATATGTGTTACTAGTCCTTATGTAAACAAGAATTTGTATTTATAATAACTATAAGGATAAATATGTGTTCATAAGGGGGGAAATGAGTAGTATTTCTTTATTTGTTCTTCATCTCTTTGAATATATGATATTTGGTTGTGGTTGTACCGATTTTGTTAATTTGGTAACATTTTCTTGATATAATAACACTTTTTGTTAATATAGTAACACATTTTTAATACCTTGCATGCGTTGTTTTAAGGAAAAATATTTGTTTCCATAAGGACAAATATTTAATATAGTTGTCATGTAGTAACACATATTTAACCTTATATTGTATTAAAAAATTATGTCTTTACGTGACAAAGATTTGCCAAAGTTGAAATGTGCGTTCATCACTCTAATATGTCTTTCACGTGACAAAGATGGAATCGTCACAACAGACAGAGGCTTATTGTGACAATGTTTAGATCGTCATAATAGATTTAAAATTTATGTGACGAATTGTGAGATTGTCACTCCAACATGTCATTTACGTAACAAAGATTGTAGTCGCCACGACAAACATAGATTTCTTGTGACGACT
Source organism: Ballota nigra (assembly GCA_947034835.1). Taxonomy (NCBI): domain Eukaryota; kingdom Viridiplantae; phylum Streptophyta; class Magnoliopsida; order Lamiales; family Lamiaceae; genus Ballota; species Ballota nigra. The sequence goes on along the minus strand of OX344724.1, from coordinate 45,909,689 downwards.
CACAGATCGTCACAATAGATCTCATTTTTATGTGACGAAGATGGAAGTCATCACCACAAACAGAGAATTTTTGTGACGATTTTCAGGCAGTCACAACAGATCTCATTTTTACGTGATAATATTTGGATCGTCACAATTAGATTTTGATTTTATGTGACGAAGTTGAAAGTGTCACCCAAACATATCTTTTATGTGACGAAGATGGTAATTGTCACCACAAAAATAGACTCTAGTGACAACTTGAAATTCGTCACAATAGATCTCCTCTTTTTGTGACAAAGATGGAAGTTGTCACTAGAAACAAATGCTTCTTGTGATGATATGTGAATCATCACAATAGATCTTACTTTTACGTGGCAAAGATTGAAATCGTCACCACAAACTGAGACTTCCTGTGACGACATGCAAATTATCAAAATAGATCTCTATTTTACGTGACAAAGTATGTGACTGTCACTCTAACATGTATTTAACGTGACAAATATGTAAATCGTCACCACAAATATAAGTTTCTTATGACGAATCGATGTTCGTCACAAAAGATTTGTCACTATACACTAACTTTTATTGGCACACAGGGTCTTTTATGACAACTTGACAAACTGTCACAAAAAAGCCTCTTTTTACATGACAAAATATGTGACCGTCACCACTAGATGTACTTTAAGTGACGAAAATAGATTTTTTCACAAAAACACAGGCTTTAGTGATGATTTTTGTATTCGTCACAATAGTTTTGTCACCAAAAAAGAATTTTTTTGTAGTGATTAGATTAATGCTCGCTCCAAGATCACACAACACTCCCTTCTTGACTCCATTCCGGATATCACATAAGATAGTAAAACTCCCGGGATCTTTCAACTTCGTGAGAAGCGCTTTGTGTACTAATGCACTCACCTCATGGTTCAGCTGCACCAACTTGGGCTCAAATACTCTCCTCCTCTTAGCTATCAAGTCCTTCAGGAACTTGACATAATTAGACATTTGTTCCAAAGCATCATAAAAAGAAATGTTAATATGCAGCTTTTTAAAAACATCAAGAAACTTGTCAAATTTTTCATCTAATTTCTTCTTCATGAACCGTTGCGGATATGGGACCGGTATCACAGAATTGGGTACTCCCTATTCATATCGCTCGGTTTCCTTCATGTTCTGTCTTGCTTCTCTAGCCTTCTTCCACTTTGGAACTCTCTCAGTCCCTTCCTCCATATGTTCCTTGCTTTTCTGAATGCCTTCTTCCTCAACCTCCTCCTCAACATCTTTCTTTTCCTCATCTTCTTTCTCTATTTCTTTATGTATTTCCTCCAAATCAGTAGGCATTTGAGGACCATCATACTTGGTTCCACTTCTTAGTTGGATCACCTTGCATTACTCTTTCGGGTTCCCCTCCGGCATAGAAGGATATTTCTCGGGCTCTCTTCCAAATGATTTTGCGATTTGGCTAATCTGATACTCCATCGAAGTGAATCGCATATTGTTCTCTTGTTGAATTCTATTCAGCTCCATATCCCTCTTCTGGAGATCTTGATCATACTGATCATTCTTCTTACTCATCTCTTTCACGTCATACTCCAAAGAGGATAACCTCTTACTACCTTCCTCCACCTTCTGAAGAATGGCATGTAACATCTCATCAGTGGTAGCACCTCCTTCTCCTCTGGGGAGTTTTGAGCCAGGGTCGACATTTGGAGGTACAGTTATCCCTGCTCTCAGATTACTGTAGGTCAAGTTCTCGTTTTTCCTCCATTGATTTTGTGGAGGCTGCTGGCCTCTTTGATACCCCTTATTATTCCTCCATTGATTCTGAGGAGGCTGTGGACCCGGTGGTACTAATGGTTGATCATAAGTTGGTCGCCCCGGATAATTTCCACCTTGATAGTCATTCTGATTATCATTAGGCCTTCCCATGTAGTTGGCCTCTGACTTGAAGCGATTTTACTAACTTCTACTAGTCGCTCACCCGCAAGCGAACGGGTTCACTGTAGTATTAGCAAGTATAACGACCAAGTATATCGAACCCAAGGGACAGTGTATATGCAAATAGATCCCTGAAGATCTACGCGTCGTAGTTAATATGAGTGTATTGTTTGGGGATTTTTGGAAAGATTAATTAAACTAAACTAAATTATCCTACGAATGCAAAAGGAAAATTAAACGAAATAACAAAAGGTGTGTTTTCAAATATGAGATGTGATGCTTAAGATAGGAATCCCTACGTATACTAACGGAGCAGGTACATAATCAAAATAACTGTGACACACAAGAATTAACCTAAGTCTAAGAATGCAAGGTGAAAGCTCAAGATTCTAAACTCTAATACTTTACCCTAACACTCGACTTCACGAATCTACTAACAAGTTAATAGATTGTGCTTAATTAATGAGACCCTAATAAAACTAAGGTGATGCGGTCGTCCTCCTTCGCTAAACCGGTAAATGAATTAACCTTTCCTAAACCCTCTCGTTAAGTCTACTCGTTGTTAAAGAGTGATACGGTCGTCCTCTCTCTAACACCTTTCGAATGAAATTCAAGAGCGAAGTCTAGATTAATTTTAAGAATTCATTAACCAAGAGAATTAAAACCTAACATCACAAGTTACCCTAATTACGTACCCACAACCTACTTCTACGAGTTTATCCTACCCTAAGCATGCAAGGGTTTTAGCTAGACATAGATTTAACGTAAACAATAACAATTAGATAAGTGACGAACATGAACATGGTAATTAAATCAAAGAAAAGATCGTACATAAACTAGGGTTTTAAAATATAAAAGAATAAACTGAAATTAATTAGCAAAACGAGGTCTCAACGTATTCAAGAACAAAAGATATTAAGAAACGAAACTAAAACGTGAAATCGTAATGTGAATTCGTAAGCAAAAACCTCAAAAACGTAAAATTAAACTTGCTCGTCTCTTCTCTTCCTTCTCTCTCTAAAAATGTTGTGTAAAAGTGATGTGGTGCGTTCCGGGATCCTTCAAAACGTGTTTAGAAGAGGTATATATAGGCAACGGGCCGATTCGTGAACTCGTGGGCTGAAAAACGTAAGTTGGAGAAAATGCCTTGGAAGCGCTCGAGCAGACCCGCTCGAGCGACTATGGTGGTCGAACGGATCAGGTGCTCGAGCGGGGCGCTCGAGCTCTCTTGGTCGAGCAGTTCTGGTGCTCGAGCGGGGCGCTCGAGCTATCTCCCTCGAGTGGCCCAAACGTTCTGTATGTTTTAGGCGCTCGATCTACGTCACTCGAGCGGGGCGCTCGAGTGATGATGCTCGAATGAGCCTTCCTTCCTTTGCAACTAACACTTTTCTTCTCACGTACTAATATCAATCGTATTTCTTCGATATCTTCTCATCCGGGAATCCGTTTGAGTCGATTCAAAGTCCTACGAAATCCGTTTTTCGTCCTCGATTCACCTATGAGTATCACAGAGACAAATTCATCAATGTATAGAAATAGTACTCATTTGGCTCTAAAAACTCAATAAATTCGACCAAAACTAGGGCGTTTCTAGCTACGAATCATGACAATTTCACGCCTAATCAACCCCCCCAAACTTACCATATTGCTTGTCCCCAAGCAATGAAATAATAAGTCAAGTGAAATTGTTAGGGATGAGTCAAAAAATCAATCATGCAAGCTAATGAACTCAAGCTTCAAAAGTCAATCACCCGTATACTCACTCACTTTCTTTTATCGTACTCATGCAACAATAACAAGAAACACCAAGATCAAGCATGAATGTGCACTCAACGATGTGTTTCGCTCCCTCACAAGTGTATATCAATAATAAAGGGACTCACTCAAACAATCAATCACTCGATTTGGCAGTCATAGGCTTGGAAGCGCTCTTAACTCCGACCATACTCTAGAAATCAATGCGAATCAAAAAGGACTTTTCTTAAGGTTGTAATGTAGGCTCTTTAGACAGGTGGGATAACAATATGGGTAAGTGACTTAAGTGAATGGAGAATAGAAAGTCAAACTTTGGCACTTCGAGATTAGGAACAGACTACTTCAAACATATTCAATCAACACTCTTTCAATTCCACTTTTCTCAACACTTCAATTTTTTTTCTAACTCTTTTCACTTTTTTTTTTCTTCAATCACTTCACTTTTTTTTTTTTCGCACAAACACATGAGCTCAATTTTTTCTTTTGTTCATTTTCAATTTTTTTCTTTCGTTCATTTTCAATTTTTTTCTTTCCCACAACTCAAATCTCATTCACACCCTTATTTTATCACCACTCAACCATCATAATTTCTTTTCTCAACTCAACTCAATCCCTTCAACCTTCACACTTTTCCTATTCTCCACTCAAATTGGGACAAAAGGCTTAGGAACTTGGAATAGTGTTTAAATGTGCTAGCAAATAAAATAGGTTTTAGGCTCAAAGGGGCTAGCAAGGGATACATGTCATTGGTAAGGAAAATTTTGGCTAAGTGACTCACTTAAATAAAAAATGGCCTAAGATCACATTCGGCATATCAAACTAGACACAATCAAGAAGCAAGAGCACACACAAGTTCTAACATCCTCTAAGGTGACGATCCACTCACAAACGAAGAGATTAATTAATGCATCAAAATCTCATAAGGCTCAAAAGCTCACGGCTTTCACATCCATGCTAGTCCTAGTGCATTCTCACTCTCATCACACAAGTACTCAAAAGAAAAATTCACAAGCATACAAGTTCTTTCTCAAATCATCTCAAACTCAAACACTCACACAAAAGAATTTCTAACTCACCCTTACAACTCACTCTACTCATCAAATCATACTCAAAGATAACAATCAACAAGCATAAGATGATTGATAGGCATGAAATATGCAATAGCGAGTCAAATCAAAATCACCCCAAGGAGTATCTCAACAAACCAATAATCAATCAAACTCAACTCAAAAGATAAGAGGTGCATGCATGTGCAATGTAATCATAAAACAAATAAAAAAAACTCCACCCCCCCAAACTTCGACCTTGCTATAGGTCTAAGTTTGGGGTTGTGGGTTACCTCAACCAAATAATTCAATTTCTCTCAATAGCTATGCAAACTCCTTTGTCTCAAGTTGGTTCCTTCAATCTGAATAACTCATTGATACCTTTACTCCTTTAGAGACAAGCCTACAAAATAAAACTCTCAAATACGAGGTTAAACATACGACTCAAAATAACTCCCTAATAACTAAAAAAACTCAAAGCAAATAAAAAATAATGGGTTGCCTCCCATTCAGCGCTATTTTTAAGGTCCTCATGTCGGACCGAGCTCAAAGGAGCTTATGGGACATCATACTAAAAAATACCTCCCTTACTCTCATAAGAGTGGTGGTTGCATGTCTTTCCTTCTTGTCCCTCCATCATGAGCTCTTTTGCTCTCTTCTCATTCCCAAGTGTTATGAGTTTCAACTCCTTCTTTCCTTTATCTGGAGGAGTCTTACTAAACAATTTCTTGAGTTTGGACTTTATCTTTTTAACTCCTCCTTTCCCTTCTAACTGGACCACGTCCACTTTCTTCACCTCTTCATCCTTTAACTTCTTCACTTCATCCCTATCAAAATAATCAAGATCATAATGCTCATGGGTTAAATAGTCAAGTGAAGGACTAACAAAATCATGAATATGAGAGGGATAGGGATAGAAGGTGTGTCTTCAACACGAGGATCAATTGCATCCATGCAATACAAGCTCTCATCCTCCTTCGGGTGCTTCATGGCTTCATATAGGGAGATCTTCACTTCTTGATCATCAAACTTCAATGTAATCTTCCCATTTGCCACGTCTAGCACCATCCCCGCCGTAGCTAAGAATGGTCTTCCCAAGATCAGGGGTACGTGCTCATCTTCCTCCATCTCTAGCACTACAAAGTCGGCTGGAAAAATGTGATCTCCAACTCTCACGAGGACGTCTTCAACCACACCTTGAGGTCTAGTAATAGACCGATCGGCAAGTTGAAGCGTCATCATTGTGGGTTGAAGTTCACCACCTTCCAACTTCTTGAAAAGCGACAGTGGCATCAAATTAATGCTCGCTCCGAGGTCGCACAACGCTCCCTTCTTGATCCCGTTCCCAATGTCACATAAGATCGTGAAGCTCCCGGGATCCTTCAGCTTTGGTGGAAGCGCCTTGTGCACTAATGCACTCACCTCGTGGTTCAGCTGCACCAACTTCGGCTCATCCACTCGCCGTCTTTTCGCAATCAAGTCCTTCAGAAACTTTGCATAATGCGGCATCTGTTCCAAAGCATCATAAAAAGGAATGTTAATGTGAAGTTGTTTAAAAACATCAAGAAATTTTGCAAATTTTTCATCAAGCGTTTTCTTCATAAAGCGTTGTGGATACGGGACGGGTATCACAGATTTGGGTACCCCCCATTCATCTCGCTCGGTCACTTTCACTTTCTCCCTTGCTTCCTTTGCCTTCTTCCACTTTGGGACCCTCTCTATCTCCTCAAAGTCTTTCCCCTTCTGGGACTCATTGTTCTCTTTACTCTTATCATCAATTTTCATCTTAACTCCTTCCTTCTCAACCTCAACTCCATCACCTTGAGACTCTATCCCTTCTGTCTCAACTTCTTCTTTGAGCGTCTCAGAATCAGCAGGCATCTCGGGACCATCATATTTGGTCCCACTTCTAAGCTGGATAGCCTTACAATGCTATTTGGGATTACCCTCAGGCATTGACGGGTATTTGCCAGGCTCTCTATTCAATGACTTTGCAATCTGGCTCATTTGGAACTCTATAGAAGTGAACCTTCGATTGTTCTCTTGTTGAGTTCTGGTCCACTCAACGTTCATCTTCTGGAGCACTTGATCACGATGATCGCCTTTCTTATGCAGCTCTTTCACATCGTACTCCAAGGATGACAACCTTTTACTTCCTTCCTCCACCTTCTGAAGAATAGCTCTCAACATCTCCTCGGTTGATGCACCGCCTTCTCCACTAGGAGGTTTAGACCCCGGATCAACACCTGCAGGAACAGTAATACCAGCTTTTGGGTTAGCATAAGAAAACTTCTCATTCTTCCTCCATGTGTTTTGAGGAGGCTGCTGGCCTCCTTGAACTCCTTGTGTGTTCCTCCATTGATTTTGAGGTGGCTGAGGGCCTGGAGGTACAAATGGTTGGCCATAAGAAGGCCTTCCATACTGATTACCACCTTGGTAGCCATTCTGATTGTAATACGGACCTCCCATATAATTGGCTACCTCTTGCTGTCCACTTGGCTGGTCTACTCTCTCATTCTCTACTGCATGCTCTCCAACCATACTCTTTCCCAACTCGAGGTTGTTGATCTTCTCCATCATGGCCATCAATAGCCTTCTCGTTCCTTCACCTTCTTCAACCTGATTCACTCTTTGGAAATCTGCATCCACGTTCCAAGCACCGGCATTCGTGACAATATTGTCCACGATCTCCCTACTAGAGCTGGCAAAATTGGCCCGGCCCGACGGGCCGGCCCGGCCCGCCCGGTATATGGGCCGGGCTGGGCCAAGAATATAGCGGCCCAAAAAAATCGGGTCGTTTTGGCCCGGCCCGACGGGCCAAATGGACTCGGGCCGGGCTGGCCCGACGGGCCACGGGCTGGCCCGGTCATTATGTTTTTTTTTTTTAATAATTAAATCTGTTATTACTTTTTACTTATTAGAATTTAGAATATTAATTATTAGAAATAAGTAAAGAAGAAGTAACACGTTTGTGTATTTTCCTTTCTGACTTTTCCTATAAAATGGATAAGAGAATATGCGGTCCTTAAATATCTAGTAATACTTATTCTTTTTTTACCTTTTTTTCTTCTTCATATTCCTCCTTTCTTGTGCTTTTGAATAGGTAGTAAAATCATGAAGTAATTTGCACCTATCATTACTCTCTGCTTTTCCCACAAATCATGAAGTAATTTGCACCTATCATTACTCTCTGCTTTTCTTAATTTCTTTATTTTTGAGTGTACTATTCTTATTTCTGTTAGTTGCATTATTTATTTATAATTCTAAATACATCTTATTAGTTGTATTGCTAATTTATTGAAATAGTTTAATAATACATCCTAAATGACTCCAGTATATGCTAAGTCTATACTCCAGTATATCAATATGCCCATTCAATCATTAATAATAAAAAAAAAATTAAACGGGCCGGGCTGGCCCGATAGCCCGTGGGCTAAGGTGGGCTGGGCTGAGTTTTTTTGTGGCCCGATTGCAAATGGGCCGGCCCAGCCCGGCCCGGCCCGCGAACAGTATTTGGCCCGATGGGCTGGGCCGGGCCGGCCCGGCCCGCCCGTTTTGCCACCTCTACTCCCTACACCTCTCTATGCCTTGATTCAGGAATGCTCCGCCCGCACAGGCGTCTAAATGGTCTTGCCCCGCCTTGTTGGCACCACTATAGAAGAATGCCATAATACCCCCCTCATTGTACCCGTGCTGCGGGCACTCTATCAGCATGTTTGAGTATCTCTCCCACGCTTGACGTAGGTCCTCTCCTTGCTTCTGGCGGAAGGAAGAGATCTTAATCCTCGCTTTAATCATTCTCGATGGAGGGTAGAAGCGCTCGAGGAACAGACGCTCGAGCTCGGCCCAAGTGGTAATACCTCCCCGTGGAAGCATATTATCGTACCACTCTTTTGCTATTCCCGTCAATGAGAATGGAAACAGTCTAAGCCTCTTGGCATCTTCAGACATGCCATTGTAATTAAATGTGGAGGCTATCATTAGAAAGCTCCTCAAGTGTGTATGAGGATTCTCCTTCCCGATCACCCCCTTAAACTGATTCTCGGTAAGCAGCTTTAAAATTCCCGGGGATATCGAGAAGTTGTTCACCTCAACAGGTGGTAAAGCCACTCCATCATAGTACTGTTATGGCTGCGCCGTAAACCTGCCCCGAATTGCCATATTTTGATCTACGTTCTGAGGAACGTGTTGAGGATTAACAGCAGGTACGGGTACTTGTTGGGGTGGTGGTTGGTAAACAGGTGGTTGGTGATTCGGGTGGAATTTACGTGATTTTTTGATGCATTTAGAGCGAAATATGGAGTGAAATTGAGTATTTGAGTATGATTTAAGCTCGTTTTACTCTATTTTCGTATCAAATGTTTTTAATCCCCGAGAAGGAATTTTTTTTTGTTATTGTGCAGGTAGAGCATCAAATTTGGAGCACACAGAAATTCGCGGTGTGTGAATCGGATGAGAAACGAAGAAGTTATGGGCAAAATACGAAAAGTATTAGTTGGTGAAAAAGAAAAGGGCGCGGACAAAAAGCATCGGTCAAAGTCAACATCGGTTATGGTCAACCGTCAGAGTCAAGCGATGATGTCAGCAATGATGTCAGCGATGATGTCAGCAATGATGTCAGCGATGATGTCAGCAATGCTGTCACGATGATGTCACGCTGCTAACCATCCATCCATGCAGCCCACAATTACGACCGTGATTTGCTCTCAACATTTAATTCACCTGGTTTCTTTTACCTATAAAAGGGGTGCAACAGTACGGAAGAAAGGGACCAGAGAGTATAGAACAGTATTTAGAGAGAGAAAGAGGGAACTGTTTTTTTTTTTTTTTTTTAGTAATTCGTCTCCATTTTCGACGGTTCTTCCCACGGTGGATGCAGAATCAAAACTAGAAGAGAAGGATTTTTCTCCGATTAAATAAGCTTTTCTTGTCCCCTTTATTTTTATTATTTTTATTTTAATACATAGAATTTTTTTGTTATATTTTTATGACGATTTTTGGCTAGTTCTTTTATTGGGTTTGAGGAATTAATTTTTGTGGATAAAATTTATGGTTTACTTTTTATAATTTATTTGATGTTTATTCACTATTTGTTGCCTAAGATATTATCGCATGTGAATTAAAAACGGATCACTTTAATTTACATATATTTGGTTAATTCAAGGCTAGATCGACAGATTAATCTTCTTTAATTGAACCTTAGGTTAAACAATCCAACGAACTTTGATATCGACAGAAGATAAGAACGTTGGGAGGGTAATTAAGGGTCTTGGGTATTTTTTAAAGGTTGTCTAGTTTTGTTGGGTTACGGCGTAGCAAACTAGATAATACTTGTCGGATTGTGGAGATCGACATAAGATACAATCCTTGTTAAAGTGACTCATCCTTAGAGAATAAACTTAAAAATTTCTTATAAATATGATTAGAAAACCATAGAGAATTTCCACAATATTATATTCCTTGAACCCTACTTGTTCTTCTTGCATTAAACTCCATATCTTTGCTATTTTTTTTATGATTGCTTTAATTCAATTGCAAGTAAATTTTCGTTTTATACTAGTGGTTCCTGAATTTTTCCTGTCACCAGTGACTCCTGGGTTATTAGGAAGTTTAGGCCTTTTAGTCAAATCACCCACTTTTCACGATAAGTCTAGATAGAACAAATTCCTACTCAATATTCTTAGTTATCCTCTCCTCGTTGGGAGCGATATCCCTTACTATAATCTACAAATTGATCCCCGTACACTTTCGGACGTAAAATTAATAACACGTAATTTTACGAAAAAGCAAATGGCGTCGTTGCCGGGGAGGGGGCGTTAATAACTAAAGAATTTGAGTGGACTAAGTTCTAGACTAGTCATTTTACTTGCTTTTGAATAAATTTCTGAAAATTACTAAAATAATAATTTTTTTTTTTTTTGCATGAATTTTCTTTTCATATCCTGACCTGCTATACTTCCTGTCATAGGATTTGTTTATGCTTACTCGTGCTCGAAGGGAACAATTACAAGAGCCCTTAGTGTCAGAACAGGACCTCGAAGCTCACATCCAAAGAATACGAGCTGCAAGAAGATTAACATTCAAAGAGATGGAAAATCAGAGACATGATGGTGTCGATGACCCGACTATGGTTGGGCGAGTAAATAACCAAGGAAACATTGAAGCTGGCCTTCAAGACCAGGGAACATTACGGGATCACTTTCGCCCAATTCCCTTAACTCGTGGGGCAGAGGGCGCACTTCCTGTAAATGCTCATCATTTCGAGCTCAAGCCTGCACTAATCAATATGGTGCAAAACAAGGCGTTCTCTGGATTACCTCGTGAAGACCCCAATCTACATCTCTCAGAGTTCTTAGGGTTGAGCGCGACAGTGAGGCTCAATAACGTGCCTCAAAATCAAATCCGGCTCCAGCTCTTTCCATTCTCTCTTAGTGGACGAGCAAAGCATTGGTACAACTCGCTTGAACCAGATGCTCTTGAGACGTGGGACAGCTTGGTGGACGCATTCCTAATGAAGTATTTCCCTCCGATAAAGACCATTCAAATTCGGAAGGAAATTTCTTCATTCACTCAAGATGAAGATGAAAGCCTGTCTGAGGCTTGGGATCGCTTCAAGGATCTTGTCCGAAGCTGTCCTCATCATGGCTTTAACGAGAATCAACGAATCGGCTTTTTCTATCATGGGATGAACCATCGTACGCGAAGCATGGTAGACGCCTCATCTGGAGGGTCTTTGTTGGGAAAAACTACAACAGCTGGATACACTCTTCTTGAGGAGATGGCCAAAAACGACAATCAGTGGCCGTCAGAAAGAAGACAACACAGAAGAGTAACCAACAGCCATGATTCGGAGGTCCTAACAAAGCTGGATACCATTGCATCTCTCATGACGAAGCAAACCAAGGTGGACCCTTCATTCACTCAGTATGAGGAAGATCACTTTATGAATCAGCAGAGAGATAGATATCTGGCAGAACGAGGATGGGGGCAGAACCGTGGGAACTACCAAGCACAGAGTTCGAACCAATACCAAGGGAGGAACCATCCTAATCTCTCTTATGGTAATCCGAACAACGCCATGCAGCCTCCATCAGACTTCCATGTTAGAGATGGAATGATAGTAGATGCCCCGAAGAAGTCATCTCTTGAAGATATGTTCGAGAAGTTTATGGGGGTAACTCAGAAATTCATTGGAGAGACTCACGAGAAATTTGCAGCACAAGGTGGAAAGATAGAGCAACTCTCTCAAAACATGCAAGGAGTCTCCAATGAAGTTGGGGATATGAAGGACATTATGAAGGCCATGGAAAGACAGATGGGGCAGCTCTCCACTATGATGAGCAACCAGCACAAGCAGGGACAATTTCCTGCAAACACAGAGGTGAACCCGCGAGAGCATTGTAAGGCAATCCAGTTGAGGAGTGGAAAAAGCTACGAGAGCCCACAAGTGCCTACTGAAGATGCTGCTGAAGAAAGTGAGAAAAGGGAGAAGCTGATTGAAGACAAGGAAGAGAAAGAGTCTGAAAAAGAAAAAGCACCGGAGAAAGCCCTTGACACTCAAGACAAGGGAAAGCAAGTTACCACTCTCCCTTATCCTCAACGAATAAGGAAAGATAGTCTGGACGGGAAGTTCGCAAAGTTTCTGGAGATCTTCCGAAAAATTCACATTAATATCCCCTTTGCAGAAGCTTTAGAACAGATGCCTCACTACTCCAAGTTTCTCAAGGATATTATGTCGAAGAAAAGGAGGATGGGCAATTACGAAACTGTTAATCTGACTGAAGAGTGTAGTGCAATACTACAAGCTAAGCTACCTCAGAAGCTTAGGGACCCTGGTTCTTTCACTCTACCTTGCACCATAGGTAATGGGGTCCAATACAGGGCACTTTGTGATCTTGGTGCTTCAATAAATCTCATGCCTCATTCAATTTATAACACTCTTGGCTTGGGAGCATTGAAGCCGACTACGATCAATCTTCAGTTGGCTGATCGATCCATGTGCTATCCGAGAGGGATCGTTGAAGACGTCTTGGTCAAAGTTGACAAATTCATCTTCCCAGTGGATTTTGTGGTGCTAGACATGGAGGAAGACAAGGCCATTCCACTGATTCTGGGAAGACCATTCCTAGCCACCGGAGGGGCGGTGATAAATGTCAAGAGGGGCGAGCTAGAATTGAACGTCAACAAGGAGAAAGTGTTGTTCAACATTTACAGAGCCATGAAGTTCCATGATCAAGAAGAGGAGGTCTTCGAATGCAAGATGATCAATTTCATAGATGCATGCGTGGAGGAGAAAGTAGAACAACACTGCTCGAGAGATCCTCTCAAATTATGCATGAGCAATTCTATCCCTTTCTCTTCTAATTCTACACTTGATATTGATTATGATGAATTAGATGATAATGATCTCTTTGATGTTATTCGATCTTTAGACATATCACAGGAGCTATCAAAGGAGGAGAGTTCGAGATTCCTGGACCTGCACGAGGAAACAAAGTTTGGGGGGGTTTCTTTCAAAGACCTTTTGAGAAACCCGACATATATTCGGAGTTATGGGAATCGTGCTTCACTGTGAAAGAGTCAAAGATGGAAGAACAGAAAGAACCGGAGAAAGGGAAGAAAGAACTCAAACCTTTACCTACTCATCTTAAATACGCATTTCTCGAGCGAGGTGATCTCTATCCTGTTATTGTCTCTGCTTATTTGAATGATGTTGAGTTGGATAAGTTGTTGAGAGTTCTTAGAGAGTATAAATCTGCCATAGGTTGGGACTTGTCTGATTTGAAAGGAATTCCACCTTCAATTTGCATGCATAAAATTCGTTTAGATGAGTCTGTTAAACCTAGAGTCCAAGGTCAAAGACGTCTAAATCCAATAATGCAAGAAGTTGTTAGGAAAGAAGTCCTAAAGTGGTTAGATAACAAAATGATTTTTCCCATAAGTGATAGTGAGTGGGTGAGTCCCACCCAAGTTGTGCCTAAAAATGGGGGAATGACTATAGTAACCACAGACAATTCAGAAGTGTTAGCAACTAGAACCATAGTGGGGTGGCGTGTCTGCATTGATTATAGATTGTTAAATTTAGCTACACGTAAAGACCACTTTCCCTTACCCTTCATGGATCAAATGCTTGATCGACTAGCGGGTTATGAGTTCTATTGCTTTCTAGATGGCTTCTCAGGATACAATCAAATCATGATTGATCCTAAGGACCAAGAGAAAACAACATTTACATGTCCTTATGGAACTTTTGCCTTCCGTAAGATGCCATTCGGGTTATGCAATGCACCCGCCACCTTCCAAAGGTGCATGATGGCCATCTTTCATGGGCTAATTGAGAACATAATGGAGGTGTTCATGGATGATTTCTCAGTTTTTGGCACTTCTTTTGATCACTGTTTAACAAATCTGACAAGTGTTTTGCAGAGATGTGTGGAGACGAACCTGGTGCTGAATTGGGAGAAGTGCCATTTTATGGTACGTGAAGGCGTGGTACTTGGACACAAAGTATCATCAAAGGGTTTAGAGGTGGACAGAGCTAAGATCGTTGCCATTGAGAAGCTACCACCACCAAAGAACGATAAGGGGGTCCGAAGCTTTTTGGGACATGCGGGATTCTATCGCCGCTTTATCAAGGACTTCTCTAAAGTTGCAAAACCTCTTTGCAGTCTTTTAGAGAAGAAAGCTGAGTTTGTCTTCGGAGATGAGTGTGAAAGAGCTTTTGAACTTTTGAAAGAAGCTCTTGTGAAAGCTCCAGTACTCATTACACCAGATTGGAGTCAACCATTTGAACTGATGTGCGATGCCAGTGACTTTGCAGTTGGGGTTGCTTTGGGCCAGAAATGAGAGAAGCTGTTCAGAGTAATCTATTATGCAAGCAAGACCCTTGATACAACACAAAGACACTACACCACCACAGAGAAGGAGATGCTGGCAATTGTATATGGTTTCGACAAATTCAGAGCTTATTCGATTGGAGCGAAGACCATCGTATTCACAGATCATGCAGCCATTAAATACTTGTTCGAAAAGAAGGACTCCAAAGCACGGTTGATGAGATGGGTCCTACTAATCCAAGAGTTCGACGTGGAGATAAAAGACAGAAAAGGGTGCGAGAACATTGTGGCTGATCATCTTTCGAGGTTGGAGAATGAAGGAGAAGCTGATATTCATGTTCCAATCAATGAAACTTTTCCTGACGAGCAAGTTTTGGCTATGAAAGATGGGAGTCCGTGGTTCGCTGATATAGTGAACTACTTAGCTACCGGGATACCTCCACCTAATGCTTCCTTTCATCAAAGGAAGAAGTTCTATCATGATGCCAAATTCTATCTCTGGGAGGATCCATTTTTGTACCGAAGGTGTGCTGATATGATTGTGAGGAGGTGTCTGATTGAAGAGGAATGGGAGCAAGCGATGGAGAAATGTCACTCATCTCCATATGGAGGACACTTTGGGGCAAATCGAACTGCCCACAAAGTTCTTCAGAGTGGATTTTACTGGCCGAGTATTTTCAAGGACTGTCAAGACTTTGTGAAGAGGTGTGATCGCTGCCAGCGTATGGGCAATATTTCTAGAAGACAAGAGATGCCCATGAAGAACGTGATTGAGGTCGAGCTGTTTGATGTGTGGGGGATCGATTTCATGGGACCATTCCCAAGCTCTCAAGGATATTCTTACATTCTTCTTGACATCGACTACGTTTCGAGGTGGATTGAAGCAGTACCTACATCCACTAATGATGCAAAGGTAGTTCTGAAATTTCTGAGGAAGAACATATTTGCTAGATTTGGAGTACCTCGTGCGTTGGTGAGTGACGGAGGCTCACATTTTCGGAACAAGTGGCTTGAACACTTGTTACTCAAGTATGGAGTGAAGCATCGGATTACTACACCTTACCATCCACAAGCCAATGGTCAAACTGAATTGGCCAATCGAGAGGTGAAGCAAATACTTGAGAAGGTCGTGGGAGCTCGTCGCAAGGATTGGGCTGATAAACTTGATGATGCACTATGGGCATATCGGACTGCGTACAAGACACCTATAGGGGCATCACCTTATCAGCTTGTTTATGGGAAATCTTGCCACTTGCCAGTTGAAGTGGAGCTGAGAGCGTATTGGGCGATTAAAGCACTGAATTTTGATCTCAAGTCGTCCGGGGAAAGGAGAAAGCTAGAGTTGAATGAGCTAGACGAATTCCGGAGAGAAGCTTACGAGAACTCAAAGATTCACAAGGAAAGAGCGAAGCTCTTTCATGATCGGAAGATCGAGAGAAGAGAGTTCAAGGTGGGAGATCGGGTTTTACTTTATAACTCAAGGATGAAATTATTTCCGGGGAAGCTGAAGTCTAAGTGGTCAGGTCCGTTCGTTGTCACGAATGTAACCTCCATGGGTAACGTTGAGCTCATAGACCTAGAGGGAAGAAAGTTTGTTGCGAATGGGCAGAGAGTAAAGCATTACTTTGAGAGTGATCCACCTAGAGTTGTGGATGAGCTCGACTTGAAGGAGCCCTGATCAAATGAGGGAGTACGGTCCGGCATAGGACCTTAAAAATAGCGCTTCTTGGGAGGCAACCCAAGCATTTACTACTTTCTTTATTTCCGTTTTATTTTTGTTTTGGCTAAGGGGCTTAATAAATTGTTGAGCTTTTGGAGCACTTTTGGAGCTTTTGTTTGACGCGGAAGAAAAGTCGAGTTGGAGTGAGCTTAGAAGTGAAGGCGAGGATTACACGAGTCGAGTGGACGAAGCACATGGATGAGCAAGGAGTGAGGTAACTTGATTGAGCCCAAACTTAGAATTTTTACATAGTAAAATTCTAAGTTTGGGGGGGTTTTCATTTCTTTATCTTCACTACTTTTGGAGTGTTTGTTTTCTTGTTACTTTACTCCATATTTTTGCTCTTGAAATGTATACGTGTATGAGCTATTGATTGTGCTTTTGTGATGGGATAGTTGTTTTGGATGTGATGAATGTTATGTATGGATAGTGTGTGGTATTTGTGCCTGTTAGGTTGGGACCTTGTAATGAATTAAATCGATTGAGTCTCTTATGTGATGCTTGATGATAAGATGAATAATTTTGAGGTCTTGTGGGAGTAACGTGAAAACTTGATTGCCACTTGTTCATGATGTGATTGTGCTTTTGTGAGATGTTAGAAGTCCCTTGTGAGAACCAGTGAGATTTTGAGCCACATTTGATAAATACTACATCATAATCTTGCTTTATTGATTTGAGAGTACCATCAGCTTGAGAGTGCTAGAACTTGCATGCGTTCTTACTTGAAATTACTACTTGTTTGAATGCCAAAAATGATCTAAGGCCATGTTTTGAGATATTGAGTCACTTGAGCCATAATTTTCCCCACCTAATGAAGTTTATCCCTAGTTAGCCCGTTTGAGCCTTTATGCCTTATTATTTGCTAGCTTCAATTGAGCCAATTCCTGTTCATTGAGCTTCTTTTGTCCAAATAAGAGTGGAGAATGTGGATGAGTCTTAACATTTGGAGTGAACTTGGGTTGGGGAGTGAATTGAGTGACATATGGTGAGGAAAAGGGTGTGACAAAAGAAAGAAAAAGAGGAAAGAAAAAGAAATTGAGCAAACAAAAGAAAAATGCAAAGCTCAAGAAAAAAATATGTGAAAAAGAAAAGAAAAAGAGAGAAGAACGGTTTGAAAAGAGTTGGGAGTCGATTGAGTTGCGAAGTAATTAATCGCAAGTTTTTCTTGAAGAATTTAGATGTGTCTATGCATCTTATCCGCTTTTCACTCTTAACGTTTTTTTTTTTAAAGACGAAAATCTCAGTTCTTCACTCTTGAGTAAGTTATTTTTCCCATAATTTCCCCTCACCTTGTCCAAAGAGCCTAACGTTACACCCTTAGTGAAAGTCCTTCTTGATTTGGCATGATTACTTGTTGGTGATTGATAGTGGAGAATTTTTGCAAGCCTATGGTCATAATCTTGTTTGATTGGTTTGAGTGTACCTTGAGGGAATTATTGAATGAGAGAATACATATATTCCTAACATTGAGCATTTGCATGATTTCATTGTGACTTGTGGTTTTGAGAGTTGATTGTTGTGGACACTTGATTTTGGGATTGTGAACCTTTGAATCTTGTTGAGCATAAGAACTTGAGAGGTTTAATTCATCGTACCATTCCACCCTCATTGTTTTGAAATTCTAGTTGTTTGGGGACAAACAACAGTTTAAGTTTGGGGGGGTTTGATTCGGGTGGAATTTACGTGATTTTTTGATGCATTTAGAGCGAAATATGGAGTGAAATTGAGTATTTGAGTATGATTTAAGCTCGTTTTACTCTATTTTCGTATCAAATGTTTTTAATCCCCGAGAAGGAATTTTTTTGTGTTATTGTGCAGGTAGAGCATCAAATTTGGAGCACACAGAAATTCGCGGTGTGTGAATCGGATGAGAAACGAAGAAGTTATGGGCAAAATACGAAAAGTATTAGTTGGTGAAAAAGAAAAGGGCGCGGACAAAAAGCATCGGTCAAAGTCAACATCGGTCAAAGTCAACATCGGTTATGGTCAACCGTCAGAGTCAAGCGATGATGTCAGCAATGATGTCAGCGATGATGTCAGCAATGATGTCAGCGATGATGTCAGCAATGCTGTCACGATGATGTCACGCTGCTAACCATCCATCCATGCAGCCCACAATTACGACCGTGATTTGCTCTCAACATTTAATTCACCTGGTTTCTTTTACCTATAAAAGGGGTGCAACAGTACGGAAGAAAGGGACCAGAGAGTATAGAACAGTATTTAGAGAGAGAAAAAGGGAGCAGTTTTTTTTTTTTTTTGAGTAATTCGTCTCCATTTTCGACGGTTCTTCCCACGGTGGATGCAGAATCAAAACTAGAAGAGAAGGATTTTTCTCCGATTAAATAAGCTTTTCTTGTCCCCTTTATTTTTATTATTTTTATTTTAATACATAGAATTTTTTTGTTATATTTTTATGACGATTTTTGGCTAGTTCTTTTATTGGGTTTGAGGAATTAATTTTTGTGGATAAAATTTATGGTTTACTTTTTATAATTTATTTGATGTTTATTCACTATTTGTTGCCTAAGATATTATCGCATGTGAATTAAAAACGGATCACTTTAATTTACATATATTTGGTTAATTCAAGGCTAGATCGACAGATTAATCTTCTTTAATTGAACCTTAGGTTAAACAATCCAACGAACTTTGATATCGACAGAAGATAAGAACGTTGGGAGGGTAATTAAGGGTCTTGGGTATTTTTTAAAGGTTGTCTAGTTTTGTTGGGTTACGGCGTAGCAAACTAGATAATACTTGTCGGATTGTGGAGATCGACAGAAGATACAATCCTTGTTAAAGTGACTCATCCTTAGGGAATAAACTTAAAAATTTCTTATAAATATGATTAGAAAACCATAGAGAATTTCCACAATATTATATTCCTTGAACCCTACTTGTTCTTCTTGCATTAAACTCCATATCTTTGCTATTTTTTTATGATTGCTTTAATTCAATTGCAAGTAAATTTTCGTTTTATACTAGTGGTTCCTGAATTTTTCCTGTCACCAGTGACTCCTGGGTTATTAGGAAGTTTAGGCCTTTTAGTCAAATCACCCACTTTTCACGATAAGTCTAGATAGAACAAATTCCTACTCAATATTCTTAGTTATCCTCTCCTCGTTGGGAGCGATATCCCTTACTATAATCTACAAATTGATCCCCGTACACTTTCGGACGTAAAATTAATAACACGTAATTTTACGAAAAAGCAGTTGGTTGTAGACAGGCGGTGGAGGGTACGGGTATGGTGGATAAGGGTATGGTGGGTATGGGTAATGTTGGTATACTGGGTTGTTGAAAGGGTTATTTGGGTTTTGTGGGTAAGCAGGGTTGTTCAGAGGATTATGTACAAAATTCTGAGCTGGATTAATAACGTTTTGTGCACTCGGGTTTTGGCTCTGACTATCCCCTAACGGATCTTGGTTCTTACTGGTGTTGCCCTCAGTGCCGTCAACCCGGTTCAACCCTTGGTTGAACTCATTCTCGGCATCTTCCAACTCATTAGTGATGTCCATTGGTTCTTTCCCTAAGTCGGCAGCGTTCATCCTTCTCAAGAAGGCTCGGTTTCTCCTTGCTATCGTCTCAGGATCTGCAGGTAACCTCTCTTCGCTCGTATTGCCTTGTGAGCGTGTTTTCATAAACCTGACACACTAGCAGAAAGATCAAAACGCAACTGCCGAATAAATAAAAATAAAACAGAAAAGAAGGCACTCACTACTAACTACTAAGCTATCTACAAGTCCTATTCAAAAGCATACAAGCCATCCCCGGCAACGGCGCATTGACTTGAAGCAATTTTACTAACTTCTACTAGTCGCTCACCCGCAAGCGAACGGGTTCACTGTAGTATTAGCAAGTATAACGACCAAGTATATCGAACCCAAGGGACAGTGTATATGGTAATAGATCCCTGAAGATCTACGCGTCGTAGTTAATATGAGTGTATTGTTTGGGGATTTTTGGAAAGATTAATTAAACTAAACTAAATTATCCTACGAATGCAAAAGGAAAATTAAACGAAATAACAAAAGGTGTGTTTTCAAATATGAGATGTGATGCTTAAAATAGGAATCCCTACGTATACTAACGGAGCAGGTACATAATCAAAATAACTGTGACACACAAGAATTAACCTAAGTCTAAGAATGCAAGGTGAAAGCTCAAGATTCTAAACCCTAATACTTTACCCTAACACTCGACTTCACGAATCTACTAACAAGTTAATAGATTGTGCTTAATTAATGAGACCCTAATTTAACTAAGGTGATGCGGTCGTCCTCCTTCGCTAAACCGGTAAATAAATTAACCTTTCCTAAACCCTCTCGTTAAGTCTACTCGTTGTTAAAGAGTGATACGGTCGTCCTCTCTCTAACACCTTTCGAACGAAATTCAAGAGCGAAGTCTAGATTAATTTTAAGAATTCATTAACCAAGAGAATTAAAACCTAATGTCACAAGTTACCCTAATTACGTACCCACAACCTACTTCTACGAGTTCATCCTACCCTAAGCATGCAAGGGTTTTAGCTAGACATAGATTTAACGTAAACAATAACAATTAGAGAAGTGACGAACATGAACATGGTAATTAAATCAAAGAAAAGATCGTACATAAACTAGGGTTTTAAAATATAAAAGAATAAACTGAAATTAATTAGCAAAAAGAGGTCTCAACGTATTCAAGAACAAAAGATATTAAGAAACGAAACTAAAACGTGAAATCGTAATGTGAATTCGTAAGCAAAAACCTCAAAAACGTAAAATTAAACTTGCTCGTCTCTTCTCTTCCTTCTCTCTCTAAAAATTCTATGTAAAAGTGATGTGGTGCGTTCCGGGATCCTTCAAAACGTGTTTAGAAAAGGTATATATAGGCAACGGGCCGATTTGTGAACTCGTGGGCCGAAAAATGTAAGTTGGAGAAAATGCCTTGGAAGCGCTCGAGCAGACCCGCTCGAGCGACTATGGTGGTCGAACGGATCAGGTGCTCGAGCGGGGCGCTCGAGCTCCTTGGTCGAGCAGTTCTGGTGCTCGAGCGGGGCGCTCGAGCTATCTCCCTCGAGCGGCCCAAACGTTCTGTATGTTTTAGGCGCTCGATCTACGTCACTCGAGCGGGGCGCTCGAGTGATGATGCTCGAATGAGCCTTCCTTCCTTTGCAACTAACACTTTTCTTCTCACGTACTAATACCAATCGTATTTCTTCGATATCTTCTCATCCGGGCATCCGTTTGAGTCGATTCAAAGTCCTACGAACTCCGTTTTTTGTCCTAGATTCACCTATGAGTATCACAGAGACAAATTAATCAATGTATAGAAATAGTACTCATTTGGCTCTAAAAACTCAATAAATTCGACCAAAACTAGGGCGTTTCTAGCTACGAATCATGACAATTTCACGCCTAATCAGCCTCATCTTGCTGGCATGCTGGATGGTCCACTTTCTCACTCACTACATTATTACCTTCACTCAGATTTTGTCCAACCTCTAGATTGTTGATCTTCTCCATCATTGCCATCAGCAGCTTTCTAGTCCCTTCACTCTCTTCCATCTGATAAGTACGCTGAAACTCTTGAGCCCTATTCCATTGCCCCGCATTCTTGACAATGTTTTCAACCATCTCTCTGCACCGAGCTGCAGTACAATTCAGGAACGCTCCACTAGCACATGTATCGAGGTGGTCTTGAGCTGCCTTACTGGCTCCACAGTAGAAATAAGCCATTATATCACCATCATTGTACCCATGCAGCTGGCAATCAATTAGCATATTAGAGAACCTCTCACAAGCCTGTCGTAATTCCTCTCCTGACTTCTTCTTGAAAGATGAGATCTCTTGTCTTTCTTTGATCGTTCTAGATGGAGGATAGAATCACTTGAGGAACAGACGCTCCAGCTCGGTCTATGTGGTTACACCTCCCCTTGGGAGCATGTTATCATACCACTCCTTCGCGATTCTAGTTAGACAGAACTGGAACAACCTGAGCCTCTTGGCATCTTTAGACATGCCATTATGGTTGAAAGTTGAGGTAATCATCAGAAAATTCCTCAAGTGAGTATGAGGATTATCCTTTCCAACCTCCCCCTTGAATTGATTCTCGACTAGCATCTTCAGGATCCTTTGGGAGATAGAAAAGTTATTTGCTTCCATTGGCGGCATCGCTACACCATCACAATACCGTTGAGGTTGCGCCTCAAACCTTCCTCTGATTGTCATACCAGGATCAGCATTCTGAGGAACGTGCTAAGGATAAACCGGTGGTAGAGGTACTTGTGGAATAGGAGGTTGGTTATAAGTAGGAGATGGAGGGTAGTATGGTGGATACGAGTAATGGTGGGTACGGGTATGGGTAAGGTAGGTTGTTTTGTGGGTAGACAGGGTTGTTTAGAGGATTTTGGACTTGGTTTTGAGCTGAGTTGTCTCGATGCTATAGGACCGGGTTTTGGCTCTAGCTTTCCCCTGAAGGGACTTGATTCTGACTGTCATTTCCTTCAGCTCCCTCAACCCGTTCCACTGTCTGATTGTAATTAGCTACAACTGCATCCAACTAATTACTTATGTCCATGTTGTCGTTCTCACCACCGACAGTGTTCATCCTTTGATAAAAGGCGCTGTTTCTTCTAGCAATTGTCTCAGGGTATAACTTTGATCGGTCTTCGCTCGATTCTCCTTGTGAGCGAGTTTTTATATACCTGAAACACCAAAAGAAATATCAAAACGCAACTACCTGTGACCACTAATAAACTGAAAAGTAAAAGCACTCACTACTAACTACTAAACTATTTCCAAGTCCTACTCAATGGACATACATCGCCATTCCCGGCAACGGCGCCATTGACTTGAACGCAAAATACAAGCTTTAACTAGTAGTTGCCCCACAAGAGTATGGGATCCCTGTAGTATTAACAAGTATAGGGACCAAGTAGTATCGAACCCAAGGGAAGTTATGTATGCGAATAGAGCACTGGAGATCTACGCGTCGTAGTTAATATGAGTGGATGTTCTAGATTCAATGATTGTATTAAACTACTCTAAATTCTACCACTATTAATGCAAGTACTGAAATTAAACGAATACTGATGTTTTAATAAAGTATGAGATGGTGATGCTCAGGATAGGAATATCTACGTATACTAACGGAGCTGGTACGGTAACTAAAATAACTGTGATGTGCAAGTATTAATCCTAAGTGTACTAAAACTAAGCAATCAACTTCCCTAATCTAGTACCAGATTGAAAGACTAAAAGCTCAAGAATTAACCATAATACTTCATCGTATCAACCTACTTCACGAACCCACTAAACAAGTTATATGGATTGTGCTTAATTAATGAGACCCTTATTTACTTAAGGTGATGCGGTCGTCCTCCCTAGATAAAATGGTAGATTATAAACCTCTTCTAAAACTCTGTCGTTAAGCCTATTCGTTATTAAAGAGTGATAAGATCGTCCTCTCTCTAACAATTTTTGTACTCAATTTCAAGATAATTCTAGGGTTTATTTTAAGAATTCAATTAATTAAGAAAACTAGCACTAAACATCAGAAATTATCCTAATTATATACCAACATCCTACTTCTACGAGTTCATCCTACCCCAAGCATGCAAGGGTTCTAGCCTAACATGTTGAATACAAAAACGAAAGCAATTGGACGAACAATAAACATAAACATGATGAATTTAGTTAAAGAACTCAAAAACATAAACTAGGTTTAAAGCAATGAAATCAAGTCTAAAAAACAAACCTCAATTAATAATAAAAGCTAGGTCTGAAAGTATTACGTATTGAAGAAAGAAATAACGGAATGAAAACTCTAATATATGAATTCGTAGTTCAAAAACCTAGATTACACGTGCAAAATCTCTTGCTAAACTATCCAAAGCTCCTCTCTATCAAATTATATCTCTAAGTATGAAGTGGTTTTCAAAAACGTGATCGGGACGAAGTATATATAGGCATGGGCCGATTAAAAACGTCATGGACCAAAAAATCCTGCAAAACACTCTACTCGAGCACCTACTCGAGTGCCTAGTGCTCGAGTGATTGCACTCGAGCACTCACATCTTCCAGACTCCAAAAACTGCTCGAACTCCCTTTGCTCGAGAACTAGTGCTAGACCCGCGACTGCTCGAGTGAAGCCTGCGTGAGTGCTCTCTCTCTTACAGAATCATAGGTGCTCAACCTCATATGCTCAAGCACTTAGTGCTCGACTTGACCCACTTGAGCACCGTACTCGAGTGCTTGAGCACTTCGTGCTCGAGTCCACTTGCTTGAGCACCTCCAAGGGATACTTTTGCTTGCTCGAACTAATATTTGTTGTATTTCTTCAATATCTTCTCATCCGGGCGTTTGTTTGAGCCGATTCAAAGTCCTACGAACTCCATTTTTCACCCCCAATCCATCTATGAGCATCAAAGAGACAAATTTGTTAGTTCATGAAAATTGTACTCAAATGACTCTAAATACTCATCGAATTCACTCAAAACACAGGCAAATCGAGCCATAAATCATAACAATTTCACGTCTAATCACGATGCGAGCTCTGCTTCAAATGCTTCTTTCCATTTTTCCCAATTGGAGCGCTTCCGACACTTAGCGATAGTTTTGGGTTCTAGATCTAGATCGTTATTTATAACGAAAAGAGCAATTGTCGCTGCAAATATGTCGTCGACGACAGTAATATTTCTATTATAAGTTTCTCCTATATCTATGAAATTCATAGAGACTTCAACATTTATGTCAACCAGACTTTCTTCATTTCCCAGTGTATCTGGGTCTGGTTGTTCCGCTGTCCTAGTGCTTTGAATATTTTATGCACGTGCTTCATTACTAGGACGTTCGTCTTCTAGAGATTTCACGTTCTGCTAACCAGTTTTGATGGCATTTCTTTTAGGTGTGTTTGTATTGGTTGTAGGTCCTTTACGCTTCTGGCGTGTGGGGGCATGTATACTTGATTTGCTTGAAACCTCAACCCTTTGGGG
Source organism: Ballota nigra (assembly GCA_947034835.1). Lineage (NCBI taxonomy): Eukaryota > Viridiplantae > Streptophyta > Magnoliopsida > Lamiales > Lamiaceae > Ballota > Ballota nigra. The sequence continues at coordinate 45,884,435 of OX344724.1, read as the reverse complement.
TGCATTTACTGCTGGTATATGCAATTTAGTTACACCTCTATGGTTAGTGAACGCGTCTAGCAGATTGTTTGCTAAATTTTGCAAGTTAATGATCTTCTGAACTTCTAGTTCAGATTAACTAGTGCATGGATCTAGATACTGAAGATTACTTATGTTCTATGTAAGCTCCCGATATTCATTCAATTTTGAATTCAGATCTCTCCCTAATGCCAGGAAGTGATCTTCATCGAACATGCAGTCAGTGAACCGTGCCATTAATTGATCCTCGGACAAAGGTTCTAGGTATTTCACGATGGATAGAGAGTCAAATCCAACGTAAATACCTAGCTTCCTTTGTGGGCCCATAGATGTCCGATTTGGTAATGTTATCGGTGTTAGTGTTAGTGTCCTATAGATAATCCATCGAAAGGACATAATACTAAGATAATATTCAGATTTGATTTAATATTATTACTGGTTTAATATTAAATGTATGGCGTTACACTTATCTGAATATGATGTTTGATTGTTTGCATATATTCTTATTTGTGTTCCCATAAATCACTACTGTTATTGAGTGAGTGAGAACTCAGATGACTTAAGTATGCTTCTCAAATAGCCCCGATCAAGGATCATCAAGAATGGGATACTGATGATGCAATTGAGATTGGTGTGCGATCTGCATCATACTCTTAGAGAGTGTAGTAAGATCTCACTTACTACGAGATACCGGGTATCTCATGATGGATGCACATATACCTCAGAGGGTATTGGTATACCCATCCGAGAAACCGTTTGATGTAATTGCACATAATGTGTCTACGGGTGTCTCGGTTAGTGGGAGCGATGTGATACTCCTCTGACTTGAGGTCAATACACACGACATGTGTGGAGTGATGGACTTTAACCATGACCGATGCTTGCACCCTCCAAGGGTAGATATGGCATGGATTGGGTTCATCACGAAGTACATGTGCGTGGTAGTTGAGCCAAGAATAGGATTCATTCCTCAATGTGGATTTAGAGAGAATACTCGTGTTCTCATCATAATTGGATCTAAGTCGTTGGCCGACGCGCATCAACTTAGACTTTGTGGCTAAGTGTGATATACTTGATCAATTAATGATTGGAGATAATATGATTAAGTTATTTGAATAGATACTTCATCATGTATAAGACTTAATCGGGTATTCGCGAATGAAAGGAAGACATCACAATAGCCTATAGTATTACACGTAGTTGCAGATTTCCTCGCAACATACCTCGTATATTGAGAATGTCTGATTTATTATCTAGGGTTCAATTAAGACCGTTAGTTTGACTAATCGCTCGATATGCGAGGGCATATGGGTCACACAACAAGTAATGGCAATTTATCAATTATAGTTGGTTGATTAAATATTGTATTGGATATAATATTTAATTTATGGAGAATATAATAATAATTATATTTGGAATTAATTATTATTATTATTATTATTTAATTAAATTGGATTTAATTAAATATGAAATCTCAATAATAATATTTGGAATATTATTATACAAGAATAATAGATATGGTAAAGATATTATTCGTAGGAACATATCTAGGGAAATATAAGCCATATAGATTATATTACGGGCTAGGTCCGATAACTTGCTTAGGAATTAAGCTAAGTTAATCCCTATAAATATGTGTCAAATGGGAATTCTGAAAATAACCAAGAAATATAATTTCTCTATAAAATCTCCAGTTCGAATTTTCCTAGCAAATTCGTCTCGAGATTCAATGCTGGCATATCGATGCGAGTTGGTGGAAAGGCGTTACGTGGATACCATAGTTGAGGATTACGCGTACAAATCGATGTAAGGATTTATATACGTGTTATTTATCCTTTATGTTTTATGTTATACAACCATGTGCAAATTCGTTGTTGGTGAATTGTATTCTTCCGCTGCACCGAACATGGTGTTCGTGCCTCTAAAACCCAACAATCGAAACATATACCACACATCCAAAAATATGCAGATGTGAAATGCTTGGTTCTTTCCCACGCACTAACTGTAGGGGGGATGATCATTATATGCAGTTGGATGGATTTGTATCAAGTGTGATACATGTAGGACTGCATGCCCTCAGCATGAAGTGGGGAATTTAGAGTTCATGAGTAATGGTCTAGCGATAAGTTTGACACGTTTTATTAGCGCTTCAGCAAGACCATTTTGGGTGTGGACGTAGGGGACCGAATGCTTGACTTTAATTCCCAGAGCCATACAGTAATCTGTAAAGGCTTTTGTGGTAAACTCAGCAGCATTATCCATTCGAATAGATTTTATTGGATAATCTGGAAACTGAGCTCGAAGCTTGATAGTTTTTGCAATGAGCTTTGCAAAAGCTTGATTACGGGTAGACAACAAACATGCATATGTCCACCTACTGGAGGCATCACTTAGGACCATAAAATACCGAAATGGTCCTGATACTGGGTGAATCGGTCCACAAATGTCTCCCTGAATCCGTTCAAGGAAAACCAAAGACTCTAGTCCCACATTGGTGTGCGACGGGTGCACTATCAATTTACCCTTAGAACATGCATCACATATAAATTCATCAACAGGAAGGATTCTATTATTCGAAATATTATGACCAGTGGAATTAGATAGAATCCTACGTATCATAGTTTATCTTGGATGACCTAACCGCTGATGCCATAATTTAAAGGAGTTCGGGTCATGAAATTTCATACTCATAGCTTGATGGAGATTAGACGGCCGGATGTAGGAATAGTACAATCCGGTAGAGAAGGAGGGACGTTTTTCTATAACTTGTTTACGGCTACCTCGAGTAATAGTCATCAAAAGGTATCCGTTATTATTCTCAGTTTCAATGTGATAGCCATTAGATCTTATATCTTTAAAACTGAGCAGGGTACGCTTAGATTGTGGAAACAATAAAGCATTATAAATTATGAGTTTGGTACCCATGGGGAGGACAATGGAAGCTCTTCCGGAGCCCACTATCATAATATTATCATTGGCTATCGTAGTTACACTCCCCTTATGTTCTACCAAGTTATGAAAATACTTCATATCTCTTAAGATTATGTGTGTGGTGGCGCTATCTACCAAACCTAAATCACAATTTGTATCCATCATGCCAGAGGGAAAAACTCAAACCTAATAGCTGATATGTTTACAAGCCATGTATAAGAATAGCAATATACAAATAAATTCGACGGATAACATTAAGGTAAACACATCAAAGCTAAATCATAAATATCATATCATTCATAAAATAAAATATCCGAAGATAGGATTCAAAATATAAATTGTTTTAACCAAAAATAAACAAAGTACTAAAATAATCAAAATACACAAATCACTCATTGTCTCCAAAATTTTTGAGCTAAGAGCTCAAGAGATCATCGTTGTCTTGGTCAAATTCTGCTTCAGGCAGGCTGTCATTGTGAGGTTCGACTATAGGGGCCTTCCCCTTGTCGTCCTTTTGCTGCTTTAGATAAGCCTCAACCAAATGTTTGGGAGTTCGACACGTGCGAGACCAATGGCCTTTGCATCCGCATCTGTAGCAGGACTGCTCAATCTTGTCTTGAGAGCTAGGTTTTCGTAGAGCGAAGTTCGTGTTGGGTACACTCTTTCCACGATTCTGAACTTGATTGTTGTTCGAGGTTCTGTTACCACCGGATGTACTTCGACATCGGCCTTTGACCCAAATTTTCTTACTCTATCTCCCCCTTCCACGTTTGCGACCGATCATATATTTGGCCCTATACTGCTGTTGGAGTATAAGGTTGCTAGTGTGGAATGTTGACAGAGTGTTCTGCATCAAATGCGTTACAATACATTACAAAGCAGAGTTGTACTCCGTTATAAACTTGAGATCTTGGAGATGGAGGTTCAACCAACCGTATTGTGCCGGAGGGAGGAGTATATCGTTTTGTTGTTGGAAACGATCCTTCAGGGACTTCCACAATATTCCAGGGTCTTTTTTAGTAAGGTATTCATTTTTCAGATCCTCATTCAAGTGATTCTTGAGAAAAATCAACGCTTTCGCCTTCTGGGCGTCAGTGAATTTTGAACCTTCGACAATGGCTTCGCTCAACTCAGTTGAGGCTAGATGGATCTCGACATCTAGCGCCCATGTCAGGTAGTTACTACCATCAAGAGCAAGCTCGGTGAATTCTCTCATAGTAATATCAGACATTATTCACTACAATTTTTAAAGTGACATGGTAAGAAATGTGACCAAATTTATTGACAACGGAGAAATAAGAATTTATTTGATTATTCTAGAGCACATAGAAGCAAAAATTGGGTGTCGTCTATCCAAAACATAATTTACGGTCCAACAACTACCGGGCGCCGCCTACCCGGGTAATATATGCGGACTATAAAAAAAGACTATGTGCAAAAGTAATAATGCATGCAAGATAATTAAATCATGCAAGCATGCGCATATATCAATTAAGCATATAAAATAATAAATTTATCGAGAACTAATATTAAAATTAATTTCAAAAATTTACGGGCTTATTTAATATGCAAGAATTATTACCTTTTAATTTTTCAAGTATTTTTTGAAAGACCTGATAAAATAATTTGAGGGCACCAAAAATATTATTAAAAAAGTATATGAAGCCTAAGTGAATAATAAAATTTAATTGTCCAATTAATTAAAATAATTTTGTCCTATGAAATTGGAGCTTCAGGCCCAAAGGTTTAATTCCAGCTTTAAAACTAGGCTTCAGGCCCAAAATCAGAAGAATTTTTTTTTCAGTTGGCCCAATTCGTATTTGGGCCGAATTTGGCCCAAGAGGAGTAGGGTTGGGCGGATTCGGCGCGGTTGGCAGGGTGTGCCGTGGTGGAGCTCTATAGGTGGTGGTGTTGTGGCTTTGTGGCGTCGTTGTGGTGCAACGTGGCCTAACGGCTGCCGTTGCTCGGCGATGCGCGGCCATCGGCCGCCGCTCAACACTGTGGTGGCGGAGCAACGACGGGGAAGGGGCGCTCGGTAGTGGAGCTCAAGGGGAACCGCGGTTGCACGCCCGCTTTGGCCGTCGAGGCCAGCGGCGGTCTTCAAGCCCGCTGCGGTAACTCGCAATTGGGGCCGAATTGAGGCGGCGCCTGGAGGGCGTGCGCACGGCGCGACGGCAGGCGCGACAACAGGCGCGGTGCACGGCGGCCGTGCTGCAGCGCGAGGGCACGATAGGCGCGAGGGCAGGCGCGGTGCGGGGGCGGCGCGGCGGCCGTGCAGATTTAATTAATGGTTTTTTTTTCTTTCTCAATTCGATCCAATTATTTGCAAATACAATAATAATTGATGCAATAATTCAAGTGCACATAAAATATACTACGCATGGATCAAAGAGTTCGATACGATAATTAATAATCATGGAATAAAGAGAATTAATTTAGATCCGTACCGATTAGCTGCAAGCAGAGTCTCGTGCTGATAACATGTTGTAAATCGAGACCGTAAAATAGAGACGCAAATTTGTTCACCCAGTTCGTCGATAACGACTACATCTGGGGGCGTACAAAGCTAGGAGTTTCACTAATATTTTTGTGTATGCGTGTATACAATTCTGGGACCAATGATTTATATATAATAGAAAAGACCTACTCTAAACCTAAAGCCCGTTTAGGTTATAAGTCCATTAGTAATGTCCACATCAAATCTTTTAGATTTGGTATAATAATCTGCTAGATTTATAACAAATACAATGTGAGTTGGCCATTAGCAATGGTTGGGTTGGTTGCAATTTTGGTCAATTATTTGATATCTTAAACGTTTTTATCTTTTTTAATTTGATACTTTAAACCCAAATATTATAACACTCTGTTTTTCACATTAAATCTGAAAATTTTAAGTGGTAAAGAAAAAATTGTTGTTGATACTTTTGAAAAATAAAATATGATATCACTGATTTTGATTCTTGATACTCTGAGTGAAATTTTTACTACTCTTAATTAAATATTTGATACTTTAAAATTTTAAAATAGTTTCATGATAAGTTTATCATAAACCATTTTAATAATACTTATTATCCTAGACAAATTATGTGTGACATGTTCATCAAGAGATATATATTGACAAAAAAAGTTGAACTCATGACCATCTCATATTCAATACTTCATCAATTTGTATCTCTTTCTTTCTTGACTAGATATATATAAATGGAGAAAGTGGAATATTTCAAGTGGTTAAAACTCTACTATCTATAATTAAGAGATAATGGATTCGAGTCACTATTTATTCAAAAAGAAAAAATCTTGACTAGGTAAATGACACCATGAAACTGTTCAACAACGTACATAAAATTATCTATCACACATAAATTTTCTCTCTAATTTCAGCATACACTTTAAAAAAATGTGTGATGAATGAAGTCTCGAGGGGTAATTTCGTAAACTTTTATTGTTAAAGAAAAAATATTGGTTGGATTGAGGGTAAAAATAATGACATTTTATATAAAATGTGAATATTGTGATGATGTGAAAATTGATTTGGAAAAAACTAGAAAAGAAAGTGTGTAAAGTGATTTGATATTTAATTATTGTTTGCAAACTCTAATTTATAGATAAAATTGTTTTTTTTTTTTTTTTTTTTTTAAAATTACTTCTACAATGTTTGCAATTACTATGTTAAGCAGTTAAAATCAATTTTGTCAAAAACAGGTAAAACCTGCTTTTACCTGTTTTTGGATTTTCTAAAATACATTCTAGAATAACTACCTCACTATATATCAATAAAAGTAATTTTTTATTTTTTTTGCAAACACATTACTTCCCAAATCTAATTTAAAATCACTTTATTTTTAAACACTTAACACTTTTAGTAATTGTTTGCAATCACTACTTGATAAGTAGAATTGATTATTTAAAAATAAAAAATCAATGTTATATTGTTTGCAACACACATGTAACCACCTTAAAATCTATTTTGGAGAAGTAGAAAAAACCTGTTTTTGAATTTTGAGAATATATTTTTTATAGATTTGTTTTCATTAATTGATTTGTATGCAAACGCTTCCACTTGTAAAGTCACTTAATTTCAAAATATTTCCCATTTTTTATTTTACTACAAAAATCACTTAAAATTACTTCTAATTTTACAGTAGTTATTTATTAATTTTACTATAAAAATCAATTAATATCATTTTTTTAAATAATTAGAGTTTCAAAATATACCCTTAATATCATTAAATATTTTTTTTATTAATGATTAAAACAGTTTTATTTTTTTCTGAATGGATTATCTGACTAACAACAAAGGTTTCCTCTATTTGTTCGGCATATTATAGGGAATATTCAATTGCCATCCCTCCGGCCAACAAGCTGGAGCACTTGAAATATATATAAATGATTAATTTTGGCACACAGTTCATTATTGATGACGTTATTATTATAAGAACAAAAATATCTGATTTGATACTAGCTAGATATCATAAAATAATAGACAAATTAAAAAGCATATGAGACAAGTGTATATGACCCATGAGCTTATAATGATAAAGTCTCAATTAAATCATGTTTATAAAAGGAAACTACAAGCTCGGTATCATTTATAAGACACATAATACCTCAACGTACGTAATAATAAAATGATATTGTTCTGCATTCAGATATGCTTCGTAATGAATTGTGTGTAATCTGATTTTTTTTAAAGGTAATTAATTACAATAGTTCCTTCGACCATTGAGTACATGACAACATCTTTTCATCTCGCTGTAGATCGGAACCGCAATCACCACAAGGGGGAACCACCCGAACCTGCAACTTGGATCCACAACCGCACTGCTGCTGGAACCACCACCACAAGAAGGGAACACCACCCCACCATAGTGGGAACTCCACCCCACTACAAGAGAAAATAAATTATCTCTCCATGTCTTGACATGTGTAATCAACTGAGGGGTCTTAGGTGGTACCAACTCTTGACGTGTGTAATCTAATTCTTAATTATAAGACCATCGTGCCATTTTATGGACACGAGTTTAAGTTATATATTTTGAAAAATATTTTTTCTTATGTCGGATCAGATAAGTATTTTCTAAAATTAAGACTATCCATGTGCTCGTTGGAAAGTACTCCCTCCATCCCAGTTTTGTTTTTCCATTTGTCAAAAAAGTCCGTCTCAAATTTGTTTTTCCACCCATAAAATGGAAACTACTTTATTCATTTAAATAATATTTTATTCATCATTCACCATTTCCAATACTACTTTATTAATTTAAATACCACTTTATTTATCATTCTCAATACTACTTTATTCATTTAAATACTACTCCCTCCGTCCCCCAAAAGTATGTGCACTTGCCTTATTTGTTCGTCCCCGAAAAGTATGACAATTCCTTATTTAGAAATAACACTATTCATTTTCCATTATATTTTAACCTATTTTATTCTATTATGGGCCCACATTACTAATTTAACCAGCCCAATTAACATCCTAATCTAACCATCCCATTTAATTAACCAGCCCATTTAATTAACATCCTAATCTAACCATCTCATCTACCTACCCACCAAACATCTCTAATCTCTCATCAGTTCTACGATTCTCTCTCTCTCTCGAATGTTCCTCTTTGAACATCTCTCTCTCGCTTCTTCATCCACCCAAACCCTAGCCGCCGCTCATCCACTCCTCTTCTTGTTCCACTTCTAAAATGGACTCCGATGAGTCGCCTCTACTCACTGAGGTCGATTCTACTCTTTTCGAGACTATAGTGCCTGAATCGGAGTATTTGAACATGGTGGTGCCCGATTCGCCGGATTTTGATGTTACGAAGGTCGATTCGGTTGGTGTCGAAGCTACGAAGCCCGATTCGCCTAGTTTTGATGGTACGAAGCCCGATCCTGTGGGTTTTGATGCTACGAAACGCGATTCGCTCGACTTTGAAGCTATGAAGGCCGATTCGCCTACTTTTGAAGCTATGAAGCCCGATTCTCTCGGCTTTGAAGCTACGAAGCTCGATTATTTGGGTTTTGATACGGTGGTGCCCGATTCTCAGCGTTTTGATACTCCGATGCCCGATTCTTATGGTGTCGAAGCCCTTACCCCTTTTGGTGACTCATTTGCCAAAATCTTTGGTGAATTTCGTGGACCGAAGTGCCCTCGACGTCGCCAGTTTTGTGTGGATACGTATTTGATGTGGATTCCATCTGCAAAATGTCTCCTTGAAAGGTCTTCTCTGAAACCTTTATGATATTTATGTTATTGATGATTATATAATGCAAGAATGTGATGGGTAATGATGGGTTGGTGTTGTTGGAATGAAATGATGATTGCATGTGAAATTATGTCTGAGGGTTTTAATGTTTCAGTGCTATTTTCATGTATTTTGCCACCATTTGAACATGTTCATCTTGTTAGGAGGCTAAAACATGATTACTTGACCCAATGATGATACTTGGTGCTGTTTTTGTGATGATATATCTGAGGGTTTTAATGTTTCAGTGCTATTTTCATGTATTTTGCCACCATTTGAACATGTTCATCTTGTTAGGAGGCTAAAACATGATTACTTGACCCAATGATGATACTTGGTGCTGTTTTTGTGATGATACTTGCTGTGGCTTTAGTGTTTCAGTGCTATTTTCATGTATTTTGCCACCATTTGAACATGTTCATCTTGTTAGGAGGCTAAAACATGATTACTTGACCCAATGATGATACTTGGTGCTGTTTTTGTGATGATATGTCTGAGGGTTTTAATGTTTCAGTGCTATTTTCATGTATTTTGCCACCATTTGAACATGTTCATCTTGTTAGGAGGCTAAAACATGATTACTTGACCCAATGATGATACTTGGTGCTGTTTTTGTGATGATATGTCTGAGGGTTTTAATGTTTCAGTGCTATTTTCATGTATTTTGCCACCATTTGAACATGTTCATCTTGTTAGGAGGCTAAAACATGATTACTTGACCCAATGATGATACTTGGTGCTGTTTTTGTGATGATATGTCTGAGGGTTTTAATGTTTCAGTGCTATTTTCATGTATTTTGCCACCATTTGAACATGTTCATCTTGTTAGGAGGCTAAAACATGATTACTTGACCCAATGATGATACTTGGTGCTGTTTTTGTGATGATACTTGCTGTGGCTTTAGTGTTTCAGTGCTATTTTCATGTATTTTGCCACCATTTGAACATGTTCATCTTGTTAGGAGGCTAAAACATGATTACTTGACCCAATGATGATACTTGGTGCTGTTTTTGTGATGATATGTCTGAGGGTTTTAATGTTTCAGTGCTATTTTCATGTATTTTGCCACCATTTGAACATGTTCATCTTGTTAGGAGGCTAAAACATGATTACTTGACCCAATGATGATACTTGGTGCTGTTTTTGTGATGATACTTGCTGTGGCTTTAGTGTTTCAGTGCTATTTTCATGTATTTTGCCACCATTTGAACATGTTCATCTTGTTAGGAGGCTAAAACATGATTACTTGACCCAATGATGATACTTGGTGCTGTTTTTGTGATGATATGTCTGAGGGTTTTAATGTTTCAGTGCTATTTTCATGTATTTTGCCACCATTTGAACATGTTCATCTTGTTAGGAGGCTAAAACATGATTACTTGACCCAATGATGATACTTGGTGCTGTTTGCCACATGTTTACAACTTAAACATGGCACTACTTGCCACATGTTTAGGTTCTAAACATTTCAAAAATATGCATGATAATTACAATTGAGAGTTAATGCATACAAAAAGGCCACCTTCTATGGATTAGGCAAGCCACATCAAATCTTTCACTAGAGTGTCCACATCGTATGTTGATACAATGTCATTCCCAGGCAACCTTAAGTAATCAATGGCTTCTTTGATTAGTACATCATCAACTTGAAGGCAATTTGGCAATCTCCCTTCTCTGATCAGCTTATCCTTTTGCATGTGTGGCACTTTGAAACTGTTATGACCCTTGCATTTGATTATCTCAATCATGCATGCCTGTAAACTGACAAAAACTTTATTCAATGTCATAGCTGGTAGTTCTTCATATGCATTCATAACATTTACAACAATGTCATCAACTTTGTAAGAAGCTGTTTGAACTTGCAAACCCTCAATTGCTCTAAAGAACCCTAAGTCATTGATGTTGGTATCAGGTGAGTTAGGTGGCTGACAAACCAAATGGATATTGAATCCATCTGAGCTTGCAGCAGCTCTAAACTCAGTGTCATTGTTGGCTATATGAGGTTTGGCATTGTCCTGTTGTATAAATATATCTTTGCTTGCATTTGGTGGCCATTTGGACTTGATTGATGGTATAATCTGCAAAACAGTAATGTAACCAACAATTTTAAAGTTGTTTAGGGTACTTACTGATTTGAAACACTAAATGATGAAAATTTTCTGATAGTGCAAGTGTATGTGTACCTGGTTGATTATGCAGTTCTTTATGACAACTTTGGTGATTGCCTCTATTGGTTTGGTCTCCAATGTGCCTTTAGCTCTATTTTTGCTGTTTCTCATAGCTGGAACTTTTTCTGTGAATGGAAATATACCAATCTTCCCATCAAAAAGAACCTCCCCACTGCTTGAAAATATTGGTCTACTCACTGCACACATGAACATTAATTTTGTAATGTATCTCTTGCTCTTGCATGATCTGTATGGTTCTTCTTCACCTGGAACCAAGTAGTATCTCTCACACTCCTTTTTGATATAAAACCATTTTTCATCAATATGAACTGTGTTGTGCAATGGTTTGAACTTGACTGCATGAAGTGCTCTATCATATAGCAATGAACTTAAACTGAACCTCAACCTTAGCAACTTATTTTCAGCTGTTAGGACAGGCTTTACAGCACTTGTATGTGCTCTGATCTCTCCACTTTTAATCCATCTTCCCAACACACTCTTGCTCATGTCCATTTCTTTTGCCAAACTTCTGATTGTAGTTCTCTTTTTTATTGGTATGGCTTTCATTCTTGCTGCATCCAACTTTGCTCTATCTTTGTGCTTTGACCATTGTGTGCTCTTGAAAATGACAGCTTCACCTTTCTTCAATTTTGATGATGTTTCAGCCCAAATGTTGGTGACTGAACCTCTGGAAATGCCCAGCAGTGCAGCAGTCTCCTTGACTTTACCTTTTGTTAATTTTCCATTCTTTTGATGCTGCATCAACAGTTGTGCAGCCTTTGTCTTCAATTCAGGAGTTAAATTTGGCTTCTTGGTTCTCATTTTGGTGGTGTATTAAAAGCTGAGTTGGTGGAGATGAAGATTTTGTAATTAATGTTGTATTTATGGTGGTAGAATGGGGGGGGGGGGGGGAATGTTTAAATTAGTTGCTGGAGGGAGTTGAAAATTTTTGATCACATCAGTGTAATCACCCATTAATGCTTGAGTGTCTGAAAATATTCAAACGAATTTAGAATTCCCTCCTTTTTTGAAGGGAGTGTTTAATTGCTAATACCCCTCCCTTCTTTACTTTAATTAAGTTGACCCTTTTATTTAAGTTTGACTTTACTTTTTTACTTTTATTACTTTTACATTATAATATTGGTTTGTCTTAAATATTGTGCCCAACTCAAAAGCCATACTTATTAGGGACGGAGGGAGTAAAATTCAACTTTCGCATTAAATTCCGCGCACAGTCAAACGGGAAAACAAAACTGGGATGGAGGGAGTAGTAGTTTTGTAATAATTCAATTATTAGAATTTAGAGGAGAAGAATATAAGTTGAGATGTAACAACACTTCTATTGAGTTTCACTTAAATTTTTGTCTTGAACACCACAAATTAAGTTCTATTGAAAAGGAAAGACTCGATGAGTTGGATATTGGACATCATGGCAAAGGTTTTTCCACTTCACACGGCTTACATTATCATGAAATATTGGTATTATAGTCAGATTTGGCCTACTTTGACTAAAGTTCTTAAATATTCAAATTCCATTTCATTTTGTGAAAAATGCATCAGATGAACTTTCATTCTATTATACATACCACCACTATTCCTTTTGAAATAATACATACAGACTCCCCCCCCCCCCCCCCCTACATATATATACTAGATAAGACCTCGCGAATTTCGCGAGCTGAAAAAAAATTGTATGTATAAAAACTGATGATTTAAATATATTTTTGTATTTTTTAAAAAAAATTATGAAAAAATATATATAATACATGATAAAATTAAAATATTATTTGATAATCCTTCCATTACAATTTAGATTATTCAAAACTATGGAAAAATAGTTTTACTCTCTAAAAATTTCCAAACATCACTTATTTATCCCTCACTGAACTAATTTTTTCAATATATAGTTTAGCAATCTTTGAATTAAACTCCCTTCAATTAAGTAAAACTAACTAATATATCCTCAACGTTTGATATTGGTCCCTTGATATTTTTTTATAACTAATATATCCTCAACGTTTGATATTGGTCCCTTGATATTGGTCCCTTGATATTTTGATAAATGGTCATGTAACTTTGTCCGAGTCCAATTTGATCCTTTATCTTCTTAATTTCTCAATTATAATCCTTTTGGTATAAAAAAAAAGGATCAATTTCGATGGAAATTTTAAAATATCGCCCATAATTTATATGTGCTCCAGTGGTACTGCTTATGTGGTGTTCCAAGTCAATAAATTAGATCTACGCCGCACTTCATTTGAATTAGATTAGGTTCATGTTAATAGGAAAAAATCCTGTTTCCAGCTTATTTATACAAATGGAAAGTGAAGTGTATCTTATTTATTGACTTAGAGCATCACGCGGGAACAAAAGACAAAACACTTGAAAATTTTAGGTGGAATAATTATAATAACACACACACTTATCACATTTAGTTTAAGAAAATATTCATGCAGAACAATTTTAATATTTTTCTCAAAAGAAACAGGTGGAGTTATTCGTACACCCATTTTATTTTAAGAGATATGGTTTGTATTAATATAAGTACATTATAATTTAAAATACGAAAAATATAAAGATAACATACCTCTTCATCTATAAGAATTAATTCAAAAAATATTTTTCCTTATTTGAATCTTTAGAGAGTACTAACCAACATCTTGCAATTATTACTTTAATTTTTTTATTCTAAGTATCAGAAATAATTTCTAACATAGATGAGTACGTATCCTACAAAATATTTAAATATGACCAATTATCAAATAGAAAATATATGCTTTTGATTAACATTAATACTTTAAATATTCAAATAATAAAATACAAATATGGTTCATATATTTTATACATGCAAAATTAGTTTAAAAATAAAAATTTTATCAGAATATAGATTTAATAATTTTTTTTCATTTATTCTTAATAAACTAAAAATCATCACAACCAAATGACAACTAAATTGAAGAAATCAAAATTGAAGAAGAAAATTCATAGTTAATAAATTGAACTAATTTGTAAGTTGTGGTTTCTTTAAAAGATGAGGGAATGTATTGGGAGTATAAAGTATATTCTAACTATCTTATAGATACAATATGTGAGTAAAATTAGTTCTTTGACTGCAATATAATATGTTAACAGTAAAAATAATTATATTGAATTAGAGAAAAAATTAATTACATTAACATAAATCACTATCATTACGATTATCAATAGAAAATGTTTAGAAACATTTAATTTGCAGGTACAATTAATATTTTGACTAATTTAATGTTTACCAATAATAAATTTATTTGCTTAAATTAGGGAAATATTAATTACATTTAAATCAATATTATTAGGATTAACAATTATTACTCACCGTTAATTTTAGGTGCTTAATTTAAGTGATCATATGTATGAGAGTCAATTTTTTTTAAATAGCTTTAAATATAATTTATTATCATTAATAAGTTATATATCAAATTAGGGTGAATTAATTTATACCCTATTTTCTAATGAATACAAACATGATCAAGCAAATTAATACGCACAGACCAAGTGTTAACAGTGAATCTAAATTTAGGAATATTCAATTAATATAATATTTTTATTGTATTTTAAAATAATTATAATTATCTTTAATATTATGACATTATCTTTAAGTGACTATTATAATGTTCATATGATTTGTTAAACATTCTTGATTAGATATTAGTAAATTAAAGTAATTCGAATGAATGTACTATGACAATAGTTTTAAAAAAACTTAGATACGTACATGAAACACTCATTTATACGGAAAATTATGTGATAAGTTAGTCATTTAAATCCATAAAAGATTCATAACACAAACATAGTCTAGATAAAAATTGTGGGAAATTAAAATATATTTCAACCATGACATATAATACATTTACTGCATTTATGATATTTTCTTTAATGACACAAATTTTGCAACTAATTTAGGGATAACTTTTTGCATCTAAGACAATGTAAAATTCCATAAAAAAATCATTTCAAAGATAGTAATGAGATGTCATTTCTTTAAACTAAATTAGTAATTACTTAAGATCATAAAAGAATAGTGTAAGGTAGATTAATTAGTACACCCTCCGTCCCGGTCTAAGCGTCTCATTTCTTTTGGTTGAATGGTTTAAGAAAGTGTATTTGTTTATTAATATATGGTGGAAAAGTAATGAATAGTGTTGAAAAGTAATGAATAATGTTTAATAAAATAATGAATAGTGTTGAAAAGTGGATTGAATGAGTGATATTTTTGGTAATATTGTGTGAATTTGAAGGTTAAAGTTTATATGTAGTAGAGTGTTGCTTTTTCCATTTATAGTATGTGACACTTAGTGTGGGACAACCAAAAAAGAAAAGTGGGACACTTAGAGTGGGACGGAGAGAGTAATAGAATACATTGAAACATCTTCATATTAATTGAAATTTTATATTAAAGAATAATAAATAATCGATTAAGATTAACACCATTAAATATAATATTACACGATAGGCAATATAACAATGAGATTACAATTTCATATCCGGAATTTGACTATTTTCCGACCATTAATATTATTGCAATCTAGAGTCAAAGTCACAGACCATACATGAGGGAGAAGATGATAACTTGAGGTCGACATGATTAAGGTACAATATTCGTAAAAAAATCATGGCAATCAAGAACGAAGTCTCTGAGATTTAAAAATCTTGACAATGGAGACCAAAAAACCCTAAATATATCCGCATCAGAAAAAGTATAAGCACAAGAAGAATATGAAGTCTATGAAATTTAGTACACGTGATGATCTGCACGTAGAGTTGCACGATCCGGAGCCTACAAATTTCATAAATCTAGTTAATCTGCATCAAAACATAAAGAATATATTAGAACAAAAGAGAAAATTTGAGAAAGAAGAGGTAAAAATTTAGCAAACTTACACAGGGCAAAACAACAAAATGGACAACTAAGATGAATGGAGAGAGAATATTAAATCTGAGATATTCACAAAAATTTAAAAAAATGCACGATGACTTTCATGATCCGAAATATGAGAGATTCACACATCTTGTTAATATGTAGTAGAGAAATTGAGAAAGATGATGAAAAATGTGTAGGAGGATAATGCAATTTATATGGGAAAAAAATAAAGTGGACGACTAAGATTGATGAAGAGAATGTACGGTCAAGATGAAAAATAAAAATTTGAGGTAATTTATATACACAAATATGCATATAAACATGCACATGCATATAATACAAATGTGTTTATAGAATGTCATATTAAATTTAATGAAACATTATTGTAATGTCAAATTAAATGTAATGAAATATTATTGTAATGAAATAAAAAAGCACCTACCAAAAAATAAATTATAATTCCAAAATCTATAAACAAACATGGCAAGTGATTTTAATAATTGAATTTATAGGAATTTATTGAAAAAAAACGTTACAAAACCAAGGGATGAGATCAAAAGAAAAATAGATTAAAGGTTAGGATCAAAACTAAAACCATGAACAAAGGAGGATGGAGAAAATACAAAAGAGAGACAAAACAAAGGTGCCACCTAAGCTAAAAATGTTCCCTCTATATAGTAGTATGGATATATATATGCGCGGCTGGTTATGAGTATTTTCAAGTAATAGTGGATGATTATACTACATATTCTTGGTATTACCCTCTTACTTCTAAATTAGAGGTTGCTGAGATTATGATTCAGTTTTTTGTTATGACTGCAAAGTGTCGCGTTTGGGTAGTTTGTTAGTTTATATTCTAAGGAAGCGAATTTGGAAAAAAACATTAATACTCCCTCTGTTCCAATTTTATTTTCTCATTTGTCAAAAGGGGCACTTTCATATGTACATAGTGCATGGTGCATTCACTCAGCTCAACAGCTAGAGTTGTTTACACTGAAAAGTGTAGGCTGATTATGTTGAAAAATGTATTTAGATCATACTGAAAAGTTTACACTGAAACCAATTTTTAGTGTAAATATTTCAGTGTAACCTAACCACATTTTTTAGTGTAATAAAATCATACTTTTTAGTGTAAATATAGTCAACTGTTGAGTGAGTGCACCATACACCAAGTGCACAAGAGAGTTACTCTTTTAAAAAAAGGTTCGTCTCAATTTTATTTTCTCATTTCCCAAAATAAAAATAAAGTGCATTCACCTTTTTAAACTTCAACTCACAAAACTATTTTATCATTTAAATACTACAATTCACCTCTCGTATTAAACTCCGTATAAAGTCAAACGAGAAAATAAAATAGGGACGGAAGGAGTATATAAGAATGAAAATGAGAATAATCAAAGGATAATTATGGTTGTTAATGAAAAAAAAAAGAATAATGACTCTACTTTTCCTTCTAAATAAGACAATTATTACCAATTTTTTATTAATATTTTTCCCTCCTATAATGTTTCCTCATCAATCACTCTCATCCACCAACACCAACAACCTTCTTTTGTCTCATTTCACTATAAGAAAATAAAAAAGCGACTACAGTTTTTTCTACAAAAAAATTCCGTACTAGAGCTGTCTACGACTTGCCTACAAAATTTTCTAATCATGTAGGCAGTTTCATTCCTCAACCTATAAGCAATTTGCCAATGAAATAAAATTCATAGACATTAATTACCTACAAGCAATTTGTCTACAAAACTTTAATCAAAACAATTTGCCTACGAATTTTATTTAAGCAAATTTCTTTGTAGGTAGAGAATGAAAATGTCTATATAATTATAAATATATGTAGGAAATTTCGTAGGCAATCTTCACCAAGAAATTTTTTGTTGAAAATATTGCAATCATATTAATAATTTTTGTAGGCAACTTTATATTTTTTTAAATCATATTTATAATTTAAAAATGGTTAAAAAAAGAAAAATTGAATATATTATACACATGGGTACCACATAACATTCATGCTAGAACCCCCAAATTTTGGAGTTCACGTGATAATCCTATAAAAAAGACAAAGTATAGTGTGAAACTGGTTTATATATAAATTATTAAAGGGTATTAGTTATTTTTATTAAAGAGTATTAATATTCTTTAGTTAAAACAACTAATACTCTTCAGTGAAAATAAATAATATTATTTAGTGAAAATAATTAATATCCTTCCGGCTTTGTTTGTTTTGGGATTCACCCCGATAGAACTAGGACTTTCCGGCCCCCATCTCATTCTAGTTAGAAATGTAACATCCAGTTTTTACATCTCATTCTTCATCCACACCTATAAATACCTATTGTAACTATAAATTTTGAATTTATTAAATATAATAAACACGAAAAAGATTACAACTTTAATTTATTCGGATTAAACCAAAAAACTTGTGCGGGTTGACTAACTCTAGATTTGGTCCTCTGATTCTTCTCTTCGGAGTTGACTTTGACTTGACTCCAGATTTTTCGGAGATTAGTCTGTAGCTGAATTTAGTCTAATGATGATGATGAAATTAATTCGAGGGCGTCGAGCCATATTTCGAATTAATTGTTGATGTTGAAGATTCTGTGGAGGGAGACGTTGGGTCGTTGAGTCCACAAAGTAGCTGATGTTGGAGAACGTTGATCTGTGGAGGTAGACGTTGAGTCGTTGAGTCCACGAAGTAGCTGATGTTGGAGAACGTTGATCAGTGGAGGTAGACGTTGAGTCGTTGAGTCCACGAAGTAGCTGATGTTGGAGAATGTTGATCAGTGGAGGCAGACGCTGAGTCCTTGAGTCCACGAAGAAGTTGATGTTGAAGAACGTTGATCGGTGGAGGTAGACGTTGAGTCGTTGAATCCACGAAGGAATATTGATCGGAGGGGCTTAACACCGTGATCTCGGATTAGACGTCGATGTTGATGAAGATCTTGGAGAACATCGTAGGAGAGACGCGATCGGAGAGATTGAGCACCGTAATTCCGAATCGAACGCCGATGTTGATGAAGATCTTGGAGAGCTTCGTAGGATAAATGCGAACGGAGTGGTTGAGCACCGTAATCCCGGATTGAATGTCAATGTTGATGAAGAATACCGTTGAAGCCGCGAAGAACACCGTTGAATCTTCAAGGAGAAATGCCTGATCGAAGGGGTGCTGGACCTTGATCTCGGATCGGAGGTCGTTTGTGGTAGACTTGCGCGAAGAAAGCCTTGAAGCCGCAAAGAATGTCTTTGAATCTTCAAGGAGAAACACTGGATCGGAGGGGTGCTAGACCTTGATCTCGGATCGGAGGCCGATGTTGATGAAGAACGTCGTTGAAGGCGCGAAGAACGCCTTTGAATCTTCAAGACTTCTGAGCTCTTAATTTTTCTGACTTCTGATGTCTTCTGAATGTGTGTGTGGAAAATAAATGAATGAAGGCCCCTATTTATAGGGTGAGGAGATGAAAACTTTCCTTCTTCACAGTGCCACGTGGCGCTCTCTGATTGGTCGATGCCGATTTGATGGGCTTTTATTGACCAATTACCAGATTTGGATGATTTGATTTGATTTTCATTAATTCTTTTCCTTTTTCAAGCAAGATACGGTTTGATTTTACTTGGGCACTAAGTAAACTGTATTAATTACTGCAGACTCGTTATTTTGGATAGCTTGTATCGTGTATATTAAATACCAATTAATTTAATTATTTAATTTGAGAATTAATTTATTTAAATCCCCAAAATAAAATAGTAAATTTATTTTGATATTAATATTTATTTTTGTAAGTATCAATATTTAATTGTGTACAAAATTAATTTGCTTACGAATGCCCCCTCATGCTTTGTTCACGGTCATTTGTGACTTGGAGTGAACGGAGCACGAAAATCTTTTACGCCATCATTTATTTTTGGACTTTTGAATCATGACTGAACTTAGAAGATGTCTAAGCTGCCTACGTACCTCTTTGGTCTAAGAGGATCAAGTCATAATGTAGTTCAAGGAGGATGCAATTTGATTTTAGGGTCATAAACAGTTTATACTAGTGTGTAGGTTAGGAGTGACATGCAGTTTAAACTCGTGCGTCAAGGAGATTTGATTTGAATTTGTTTGATAGTTTATACTCGTATCAAGGAGTATCATAATTTCATTTGAATTTGTTTGATAGTTTTTGCTCGTATCAAGGAGCTTCATTTGACTTGGAGAGAGGCGTCAATTTGTTCTACAATTTGAGAGCTTCAGACGGCTTAGTCTCTTGTCGAGGAGATGGACTTTGAGATAGTTTTTTTTTTTTTGCTCGTAACAAGGAGCTTCGCAGACAGTTTATGCTCTTGCCAAGGAGACTTGATTTAAGGTGCTTTGAGATTTTTTTTTTTTGCTCGTATCAAGGAGCTTCCCAGACAGTTTATGTTCTTGCCAAGGAGACTTGATTTAAGGGGCTTTGAGATAGTTTTCGCTCGTATCAAGGAGCATCACAAGTTTGTAGACAATTTAGTCTCTTATCAAGGAAATTTCATTTGACTTGGGAAGACTTCAAATTGATCTTTGGCTTGAGAGCTTCAGACAGTTTTATCTTTCGCCAAGGAGACTTGATTGTCTTTGAGATAGTTTTTGCTCGTACCAAGGAGCTTCATTTGATTTGGATTTTGGAGAGTATTCAATGTGATCTCCGGCTTGAGAGCTTCATACAATTTTATCTCTTATCAAGGAGAATTTGATTTGGCTTTGAGATAGTTTTCGCTCGTATCAAGGAGCTTTACAGACAGTTTATGCTCTCGTCAAGGAGCATTTTATTTGACTTTAGAGAACTTCAGAAAGTCTCTTTGAGCACTATGTCTCCTTGCTCCACTAATTGCATGTCTTTTTCTTTGAAGATAAAGCAGTCTTCAATCGAGTGGCCCACTAAGCGGTGATATTTGCAATATTTTGGGTTGTCAGTGCGTCCAGTTTCTTCCAGCCTTTTCATCTTAGGCAACTCGATAAGTTTTGCATCCATCGAGTCATCGAATATCCCCGAGACGTCAGAGTCCAAGAAAGGATATTATTTTTATCGTAGCTCTTTCAGAGTCAACCCACTTTGCCCCATATCGCGAGGAAGGCTCGTTATGTATTCCTTACTTGAAGGCTTAACATATGTCATGTTGTGATGCTTTTGACTTGGTGGTTCTTTAACTCCACTTGCGGCCATGCTTAACTCCATGTCATGAGCTCTTGTAGCCAAATCTTTGAAGGTCTTTGGTTGAATTCCTTGAAGAATGTATCGGAGACCCCATTGCATGCCTTGGATGCACATCTCAATTGCAGAAGCCTCAGAAAGTCGGTCCATGCAATTCAGGCTCAGATTTCTCCATCGATTGATATAATCAATCACGGGCTCATTCATCCTTTGGTGAGTGTTGGTTAGCTCAATCATGCTAACTGTCCTCCTTGTTCTGTAGAAGCGGTTTAGGAACTCATACTCCATTTGATCCCAATTGTCGATGGAGTTAGCCTCCAAGTCGATGTACCAGTCGAATGCATTTCCTTTCAAGAGCGAACAAACTGTTTGGCAAGATGATCCCCATAAGTTCCGGCATTGTTACACTTTTCAACAAAGTGGGCCACGTGTTGCTTCGGGTTTCCCTTACCATCGAATTGTTGGAACTTTGGAGGTTGGTAACCGGTTGGCATTCTCAAGCTATCAATCCTCTTCGTGTAAGGCTTGGTGTAGCTGAAGGTTGATTTGGAGGTATCGTCAAACTTTCCTTTCACCGTCTCCAGAATGAGTTCCTTGAGCTGGTCGACTTGGATCCCTCTATCTGATGAGATCTGCAGTTCCTTGGCAGTTGCTTCGGTTTCACCAACTTGGTATTTAGTTCAGGTCTCTTCATCATCGTGCTCCTCAACTTGCTTTCCTTTGACGTGGCTTGCATCGCTGCCATCTACCCTATTCATCAGACTAGCGATCTGGATGTCTTGATTCTAGACGTGCTCCATAAGTTCTGCAACAGCCTTGATCAGGCTGTCAAGCTTTTCATTAATAGTTGAGGCATCCGCCACCATGGTTGTCACTATACTTGAGTCTGAAGATGAGCCAGATGATGAGCGTGGGGTAGAGCATGCAGAGTTGACTTCCTCATCTTCGCCGATGTAGGAAGGCTTGTTCATAACTATCCTAGATGAGGGGTTTCCTTCTGAAAGTCATGTGTCAATGACTTCTTCGACATGCTTCTCGTGACAATGTTGGCGTTAGGAGCCGTTGAAGGGTTGGTCCTTGACAGGATAATCTTCCGTGGAGGAGTCATTCCAATGATCCTAAGCTTGCTTGAGGAGAGAAGAGATGAGAGGTAGATTAGGTCCCACGGGGCGTGCCAAATTTGTAACTGCAAATTTCAAATTTATTAAATATAATAAACATGAAAAATATTGCAACTTCAATTTATTTGGATTAAACCGAAAAACTTGTGCGGGTTGACTAACTCTAGATTTGGTCCTCCGATTCTTCTCTTCAGAGTTGACTTTGACTTGATTTCGGATTTTTTAGAGATTAGTCTGTAGCCGAATTTAGTCCGATAATGATGATGAAATTAATTCAAGGGCGTCGAGCCGTGTTTCTAATTAATTGTTGATGTTGAAGATTCTGTGGAGGGAGACGCAGGGTCATTAAGTCCACGAAGTAGCTGATGTTGGAGAACGTTGATTGGTGGAGGTAGACGTTGAGTCGTTGAGTCCACAAAGTAGCTGATGTTGGAGAACGTTGATCAGTGGAGGTAGACGTTGGATCGTTGAGTCCACGAAGTAGCTGATGTTGGAGAAAGTTGATCAGTGGAGGTAGACGTTGAGTTGTTAAGTCCATGAAGTAGCTGATGTTGGAGAACGTTGATCAGTGGAGGTAGACATTGAGTCGTTGAGTCCACAAAGAAGTTGATGTTGAAGAACATTGATCGGTAGAGGTAGACGTTGAGTCGTTGAATCCACAAATAAGTTGATATTGAAGAATGTTGATCGGAGGGGCTTAGCACCGTGATCTCGGATCAGACGTCAATGTTGATGAAGATCTTGGAGAACTTCGTAGGAGAAACGCGATCGAAGAGGTTGAGCACCGTAATTCTGAATCGAAAGCCTATGTTGATAAAGATCTTGAAGAGCTTCGTAGGAGAAACGCATCCGGAGAGGTTGAGCACCGTAATCCCGGATCGAATGCCAACGTTGATGAAGAATATCGTTGAAGCCGCGAAGAACAACGTTGAATCTTCAAGGAGAAACGGTGGATCGGAGGGGTGCAGGACCTTGATCTCGGATCGAAGGCCGTTTGTGGTAGACTTGCACGAAGAAAGCCTTGAAGCCGTGAAGAACGCCTTTGAATCTTCAAGGAGAAACGCCGGATCGGAGGGGTGCTGGACCTTGATCTCGGATCGGAGGCTGATGTTGATGAAGAATGTCGTTGAAGGCGCGAAGAACGCCTTTGAATCTTCAAGACTTCTGAGCTCTTGAATTTTCTGACTTCTGATGTCTTCTAAATGTGTGTGTGGAAAATAAATGAATGAAGACCCCTATTTATCGGGTGAGAAGATGAAAACTTTCTTTCTTCACGGTGCCACGTGGCGCTTTCTGATTGGTCGATGCCGATTTGATGGGCTTTTATTGGCCAATTACCAGATTTGGATGATTTGATTTGATTTTCATTAATTCTTTTCCTTTTTCAAGCAAGATACGATTTGATTTTACTTAGGCACTAAGTAAATTGTATTAATTACTGCAGACTCGTTATTTTGGATAGTTTGTATTGTGTATATTAAATACCAATTAATTTAATTATTTAATTTGAGAATTAATTTATTTAAATCCCCAAAATAATATAGTAAATTTATTTTGATATTAATATTTATTTGTATAAGCATCAATATTTAATTGTGTGCAAAATTAATTTGCTTACACCTATTATTACTCATCCCAATACAATTCACTTTATCGCTTTTCTCTTACTCAATCATTAACCAAATATCACTTTTCTCTCACTTATATACTCTATTTCCTACTTTTCTCTTACACATCCTACTATACTCTTACACATGATTTGACATAAAGTAAAATCTCACCCTACTAAAATCCCAAAACAAACATACACTTTTATTATCATCAAAGATTTTACATCTTGTGGATGTAAAGTCATGACTTCACACGCCCACCGAAATCCCGAAACAAACAAACCTCAATGATTCATGTATGAACCAATTTCACGCTATACATACACCTATAAAAATGACAGTGTAGTTTTGATTTTCCAGGTCAATTTAGGACCAAAATTTAGCATTGTAAGATAAAATGGAATTAAATTAGAAAAAATATAATTTGAAATTCTACAAAATAATATGGAAAGACTTTTATAAGTGAAATGGTTAAGCGCAACCCAAAGAAATAAAAAGCGCAAATGTTTACTTCAACAAAAAGAGGTCTTAAATCACGTCGTTCCATAATTTTTTGATAAAATAAATTTAATTTCAAAATTAATTTTTTATTAGATTTGGTTTCAATATCTCTAACAAGATCCAATTTTAGTTTAAAATTGGCCAAAAAAAGTGGAATGACGTTGATGGGCGAAATTAGGATTTTTATCGATAAGAGTATTTATATAGTGAAACTAGTTCATACATGAATTATTGAAGGGTATTACTTATTTTCACTAAAGAGTATCAGTTGTTTTCACTGGAGAGTATTAGTTGTCTTCACTAAAGAGTCTTAGTTTACTTTCAATAAACAACCGATACTCTCCAGTGAAAACATCTAATACCCTTCAGTAAAAACAGGTAATACTCTTTAGTAAAAACAACTAATACTCTTTAATGATTCATGTATAAACTATTTTCACTCTATATTTTGTCTTATCGATAAAGTTGATCCGACTACCATTTATTTGTTAAAATAAAATATACATGATGTGTAATAAATTTGTAAAAGAAAAGAATAATCATATATAATTAGTTGACGTAGCGAGAACGTAATTCCGTTGATTTTGAAACGCGATTAAAAGTGTTAATCCATTGATTCACGCACGAATACTAAAATAACATAATTAAAACACGCAAAGGTAATAAAACCCAATAATTTTAATTCATTCAACAACTGGATAACAACAAATTATATAGCTCATTTTTAATAACAAATGATGTTGGGACAGTGTCAATTTTGATTAGATCCCAAAGCCCCTGAAAAGATGAGTTGCCTTAGTAGTCAGGCTAGTCTTGGTTAGGTTTGTAAGTTAGTTATTTTACATTCACAGGTACTCAATGAGAGGAATACTCATTGATGACAATCAAGACTGGAGCCTAAAGACACAAGAGCACCATCCTGAGCTTATGACAGTTCTTCTAAGCTGACTGAGTAAGTGTCAGGATGAAGAGCATGATCCTGAGATCATTGTTGACTCAGCCTGAAGGGAACATGATGGCACTGAGTATTGGGAAAAGACTTGGAGTAGGATCTAAGCAAGTCAAAAGGAATGTCAGCGCTCGGAAACGTACGTAGATGAAGACAAACCTGAACTCAGTAAAGACAAGACTGAATTGAAGAATGAGTTATGACATTCTCACCTACCTGCTGATGTGGACCAATCAGAGAGTGCCAAGTCATGTACGGACACTAACTTGAACCTGACATCCCTGCACAGTTCAACGGGCAAGCATTAAATGCACATTACCAAATACATGCAAGGACGGCTACTGCATTGAGATTATATCCGTTGAACAATCCTACGAGAAGACAACCTAGAAGGTTATCTCTTCCAACGGATAGTTTTCAAAGTTACCTATAAATACAGAAGACCTTGGACCCAATCAAGGTTACGGGAAATTTTGAAGCCAAGAAATTACTCAAACTCTCAGCGCAAAAAGCATTCAGCATTCAAAGAAGCATTCAAAATACCTTAAATTTCCCAAGTGTTTCTTAGTTAGAGAGTTATTTTGTATTCTACTGAGCGAAATAGAAATATCTTAAGCTTAGATTGATTATCCAATCCTTAGCATAGGTTTGCCTTGTAAGGATAATCACAACTTAGTTGGAATCCAAACTGAAACTAAAACCCTCTAGTCAGGTTTGTTGGTGGAAGTTAGTTAGTGAGTTAGAAGGATGAAGTAAGGGTCAGTAGGTGAATCTGATCTTGGTGCACCTTGGCATGTTAAAAACAAGATAATCCTTAGTGGATTCTCCTGTTAAATCAGGAACGTGGACGTAGGAGTTTGAGTCTCTGAACCACGTTACTTCCCTGTGTTCTTATTGCTTTGATATTTATCCTTAATTGTTTATTTGTTTAAGTCATTCATTGCATATTTAATCAGGTTTGAATCAATCAGCCTGATCATTAAACTGAGCACTGCCCTTCTAACCACAACTTCATAAAAAGATAAACAAGTTTTCAGAAAGCAAACTAAATAAGACTATAAACTTTCAAGGCTCACACATTCCGCACTGAACATAAGTAGATAGTTAACCAACTAACTTGCACTCAGTGCTGTTAGCAGGTGGAATATCTACTCAGTGTTCATATACCACTCTGAGTAAGGGGACTCAGTTAGTTTGAAAGTTAGAAAAATTTGTATATGAGTATTCCCCTCCCCCCATACACGTGTCACTCAGTCTTGTACCGGGACCAACAAGTGGTATCAGAGCAGTGGTTCAAAAGACCACTGACTTTGAATATTAATAGTTTCAGAGGAGAAACTGTTGGTGGTCAGTGAACAAATCTGAGTTTGCTTTTAAGAAAACTTGCATCATAATGACTTCGAGGAGACTTGAAGCTTCATTACCTGAATTCTCTATGTCTAACTTTGTCTATTTAAAGTTCAGACTTGAGGCACATCTAGATGCCATCCATGACCAAATGTCATGAGTTATCAGGGACGGACCGATCAAGATCACCATTCCAAATGTCAGAGGACTGGGATATGATTATCTCAATATTGGCATACAGGTTCTAAGGAGAGGAAGGATATGACAAATGATGAGATCAAGATAGTGGGACTGGACAATGTGGCCAGGAACATTATTCTTCACACGGTGTCATTCGACCCAAAGCTCGATCGTAGAGATGAATAGAGACGTACTCGTAATGAAAAGCACCCAGCCAAGAATGACTCATCAAGAACCAGGGAACCTGACTCAAGAAGGAACCCCGACCAAAGAAAAGATCGAGGAGATGAGCAAGCAACCTGTTACAACTGTAACAAGAGTGGGCACTATCAGTATGATTACCCTGAGCTGAGTGCACGGGAAAGGGAGGATAGGAGGGCCAAGAGAGACCAGAGGTATGCTGACCGGAGAGCCATGCTCGCTGAGGATGCTACTGACTCGGATGGTCCTGAGGAGAGGTCGCCTGACCTCTTTTCCGACGATGAGTACGATGATTTGTGCCTTATGGCAAGGGAGGAGCCTGAGGTAACATCTAATTCTGTGTGCAGTTCACATAATGGTAGAAATCCTGACCTAAGCTCAGAGTCAGTCAGAGAAATGAACCTTCAGATCTACTTGGATCAATTGATATTTGATTTCTCCAGACTGCAGGAGACTAATGTCTTTCTGGCAGAGGAAAACCAGAAACTGAGTATGGAGGTTCAAAACCTGAATGATCAACTCACTCAGTCAGATCTGAAAGATTCAGCTTAAATTGTGAGACTAACTCAGGAAATTGACATGATCAATGCTGAGTGTGTCCCAAGAGAGAAGATTCTGAAAGAACTGGCTGATGAAGAGCTAGTCAGGAAGGAAGAGCTGAAAGTACTCAAGAGTAAGTTTGATGACCTCTTTGCCAGACATGAAATCCTGAAAAAGAGTGAGGACTCTCTTAAGCAGAAGGTTGCAGCAATGAATAAATCCTCAGTGGCTAGAGAGAAAATAAATAGCAGCCAGATGCTTGGGAATGAGAAAAAGGGGCTTGGATGTGTCCCTAAGAAATCCTCACAAGGTCAATCTCATGTTGCTTCAGGGAACAACACTGAGAGAGTATTTGTTCAGGCAGGTAAGGGTACAAAGAATGTTGTATTCGAAGCCCGCAAAACTGACAAGGGTAGGGAAACTGCTGAGACAGTCAGGGTAGCCCCAAAAGTTGCTAAGCCAAAACCCAAAGGAAAGGCTAAGCAACCAAAGGAGGCCTTTGAGAGCTCAGGCCAGAAGAAACTCAGCATAAGCCGAGGAAGACTCAGACCAAGAGCACTCAGACTGCTCAACAGGGGTATTATCATGCATGGCAATACCCTCAGGAAAGGCCAGGCATGATAGAACCTCCATGGTTTTGGCATCCTGAAGTCTATAACTGCTTTCAATTCCCTCACTTGCCTAGGGGGAACAAAAAGCAAGGTCCTCGTCAGGAACAAACCTCAAGACCAGCTGCACCAAGGCCTAGGAAGAACAAGAAGCCAGCCCAAAAGGCACCCACTCAGGCTCCTGTGACTCATAGGCCTGACACTCATACACCATCTTCTTCTCAGGCTAAGAAGAAGAAAGTAGTGTGATTAGGCATGAAATTGTCATGATTTATAGCTCATTTTGCCCATGTTTCGTGTGTTTTTTATGAGTGTTCAGAGTCCTTTGAGCATCATTTCCATAAACTCATTAATTTGTCTCTTTTGTGTTCATTGTTGGATATAGGGTGAAAAGAAGAGTTCGTAGGACTTTGAAACGGCCAAAACGGACTCCCAGTTGAGAAGATATGAAGATTTTACGAACATGTGTACAGCAGCGAGAACGCACTCGACCAAGGGGTGGTCGAGTCCTAAGGACTCGACTTCGATAGCTCGAGTCCCTATTTTATGTTGGAAAAAGAGAGGCACTCGACCTCGAGGAGGTCGAGTCCTTGATTCCTATTTTGACGCAAATTCGGCCCAAATCACCCCAAAACGGCCCGTTGCCTATAAATACCCATTCCAAGCATATTTTTAGGGATAAACACATATTTACACTCGTTTTTTCGAAGGAGAGAGCTTGGGAAGAAGGATTGAAGAGTTTTACACTTTGTAATCGAGGTTTTAGCTTACGAATTCATAGTTTAATTATTTCTTTTGAACCTTTTAGTTTAATTCTTTCTTTCTTGAATCTTTTAGACTTATAAACCCTAGTTTTTCCAGATTTATATTGAGATTTTGAGTTATTATTTTGTTTATGCTTTTCAATTCTTTTGTTAATTCAATTATGCATATGTTTACTGTTCGTTATTCAATCAACCATGTTAAGCTAGAACCCTTGCATGCTTAGGATATAATGAACTCGTAGAAGTAGGATGTTGGTATGTAATTAGGAAAATTCGTGATGTTTAGTTTTGATTCTCTTAATTATTGAATTCTTAAAATAAACCCTAGAATTATCTTGGAATTGAGTACAAAAATTGTTAGAGAGAAGACGATCGTATCACTCTTTAATAACGAATAGGCTTAATGAGAGGGTTTTAGAAGGGGTTTATAATCTACCGGTTTATCTAGGGAGGACGACTGCATCACCTTAGTTAAATTAGAGTCTCATTAATTAAGCACAATCTATATAACCAGTTTAGTGGATTCGTGAAGTCGGTTGATAGGACGAAGTATTAGGGTTAATTCTTGAGCTTTTAGTCTTGCAATCTAATAGACATAGGATTATTACTTGCACATCACGATTATTTAGTTACCGTACCAACTCCGTTAGTATACGTAGGGATTTCTATCATGAGCACCACCATCTCATATTTGCATAGAAACCCAAGTTATTTAGTTTGATTTAATTATTAGCATAAGAATAGAGTAGTTT
The DNA here is from genome assembly GCA_947034835.1 of Ballota nigra. Classification (NCBI taxonomy): domain Eukaryota; kingdom Viridiplantae; phylum Streptophyta; class Magnoliopsida; order Lamiales; family Lamiaceae; genus Ballota; species Ballota nigra. The sequence continues at coordinate 45,854,440 of OX344724.1, read as the reverse complement.
ATTACAATTTTCAATCCCAGAACATACATTCATATTAGCTATGAGACACACATCTCCAGGGATCTATTTGCATACACACTTTCCCTTGGGTTCGATACTACGTGGTCCCTATACTCGCCCATACTATAGTGATCCCATACTCTAGTGGGGTAACTACTAGTATAACTAGTATTTTGTGTTCAAGTCAATGGCACCGTTGTCGGGGAAGGCGATGTATGTCCATTGAGTAGGACTTGGAAATAGTTTAGTAGTTAGTAGTTAGTGTTTTTATTTTTATTTTGAGTTTAGTATTTCTCTATTGTTTGCTTGGTTGCGTTTGATCTTTCTTGTTGAGTACTCAGGTGTATGAAAACATGCTCGAAGGGAGAAACGAGCGAAGATAGAACTGAACATGACCCTGGGACTATAGCCAGAAGGAATCGAGCCTTCTAGAGAAGGATGAATACCGCAGGAGGCGATGATATGAATTTGGATTTAGGCGGAGATTTGGGTCTTGAGATAGAAGGGCTTAATCAGAATGTGAAGAGAGCTGAGGGAACTGAGGGAGTCAATAATCCAAAGCTAGCACCCCAAGGGGAAGGAACCAACCAAAACCCAAACCTACATAACCAAAATAATGCTGTACCAAACCAGAATCAAGTCATCAACCAAAACCCACAAAACCCAAACAACGCATTTAACAACCCTGTCTACCAACACAATAACCCATACCATCCATACCCATACCTATCATATCCATATCCACCATACTACCCTCCACACCCTACTTATAACCAACCACATATCCCACATATACCTCCACCACCAGTTTACCCTCGACACATTCCTCAGAACGTTGATCCTGGTATGGCAATTAGAGGAAGATTTATGGTGCAGCCGCAACGTTATTATGATGGTGTAGCATTACCACCAGTAGAGGAAAATAACTTTTCTATCTCCCCAAGGATCCTGAAGATGCTAGTCAAGAACCAATTTAAGGGGGAGGTCGGAAAGGATAATCCTCATACTCACTTGAGGAATTTTCTGATGATTGCATCAACTTTCAACTATAATGGCATGTCTGAAGATGTCAAGAGGCTCAGGTTGTTCCAATTCTCGTTAACTGGAATCGTGAAAGAGTGGTACGATAACACGCTCCAAAGGGGAGGTGTAACCACATGGGCCGAGCTAGAACGTCTGTTCCTCGAGCGATTCTACCCTCCGTCTAGAATGATCAAAGCAAGGCTTGAGATCTCATCTTTCAAGCAGAAGCCAGGAGAGGAATTACGTCAGGCTTGGGAGAGATACTCTAATATGCTCATTGAGTGTCCGCAGCATGGGTACAACGAAGGTGATATAATGGCTTATTTCTACTGTGGAGCCAGCAAGGCAGGTCAAGACCACCTTGATGCATGTGCTAGTGGAGCGTTCTTGAATTGTGGTGCACCTCGGTGTAGAGAGATTGTTGTTAACATTGTCAAGAATGTGGGGCAATGGAATGAGGCACAAGAGTTTCAGCGAGCTTATCAGATGGAAGAGCGAGAGGTACTAGAAAGCTGTTGATGGCAATGATGGAGAAGATCAGCAATCTAGAGGTTGGACAGAATCTGAGTGGAAGGAATACTGCAGTGAGTGAGAAAGTGGACCACCCAGCAAGCCAGCAAGAGGAGGCCAACTATATGGGAGGGCCTAATTATAATCAGAATGCCTATCAAGGTGGAAATTATCAGGGGCGACCAACTTATGGTCAACCATTTGTACCACCGGGTCCACAGCCTCCTCAGAATCAATGGAGGAATACTCAGGGGTATCAAGGAGGCCAGCAGCCTCCTCAAAATCAATAGAGGAAAAATGAAAATTTCTCCTACAGTAATCCGAGAGCGGGGATAACTGTACCTCCAAATGTCGACCCTGGCTCAAAACTCCCCGGAGGAGAACGAGGTGCTACCACTGATGAGATGTTACGTGTCATTCTACACAAGGTGGAAGAAGGTAGCAAGAGGTTATCCTCTTTGGAGTATGATATGAAAGAGATGAGTAAGAAGAATGATCAGCATGATCAAGATCTTCAGAAGAGGGATATTGAGCTGAATAGAATTCAGCAAGAGAACAATAGGCGGTTCACTTCGATGGAGTATCAGATTAGCTAGATCGCGAAATCATTGGGTAGAGTGCCTGGGAAATATCCTTCTATGCCGGAGGGGAACCCGAAAGAGCAATGCAAGGCGATCCAACTAAGAAGTGGAACCAAATATGATGGACCTCCAATGTCTGCTGATTTTGAGGAGATACATAAGGAGATTGAGATGGAGGGACAAGAACATAAGAAAGATGGAGGTGAGACAGTTGAGGTAGAAGTTGAGAAGGAGGGTGATATGGATGAGTCCCAGAAGGGCAAAGACCTTGAGGAGGAAGAGATTGAGGAGGTTGAAAGAGTTCCAAAGTGGAAAAAGGCAAGAGAAGCAAGGAAAAATGTGAAGGAAACTGAGCGAGATGAATGGGGAGTACCAAAATCTGTGATTTCAGTCCCATACCTGCAGCTGTTCATGAAGAAGAAATTAGATGAAAAATTTGTCAAGTTTCTTGATGTTTTTAAAAAGTTGCATATTAACATACCTTTTTATGATGCTTTGGAACATATGCCTAATTATGCCAAGTTCCTGAAGGACTTGATAGCTAAGAGGAGGAGAGTTGATGAGTCCAAGTTGGTGCAGCTGAACCATGAGGCGAGTGCATTAGGGCACAAAGCGCTTTCCTCGAAGTTGAAAGATCCCGGGAGTTTTACGATCTTATGTGATATCGGGAATGGATTCAAGAAGGGAGCGTTGTGCGATCTTGGAGCGAGCATCAATCTTATGCCCTTGTCATTATTCAAGAAGCTGGATGGCGGAGAACTTCAGCCGACAATGATGACGCTTCAACTCGCCGACCGGTCTATTACTCGACCTCAAGGTGTGGTTGAAGACATCCTTGTTAAGGTGGGAGATCATATATTTCCAGCTGATTTTGTGGTGCTTGACATGGAGGAGGATGAGCGCGTTCCTTTGATCTTGGGAAGGCATTTCTTAGCTACTGCCGGGATGGTGTTAGATGTGGCGAATGGAAAGATCACGTTGAAAGTTGATGATCAAGAGGTGAATATTCCCTATACGAGGCCATGAAGTACCCTATGGAGGAAGAGAGTTCGGAATTGAAAAGGGTAGATGTGGCCAAAGGAGAAGAGAAAGGAGGAGTTGAGAAGAAAAAGTTCAAACTCAAGAAATTGCTTAGTAAGACTCCTCTAGATAAAGGTAAGAAGAAGTTGAGACCCCCACCACTTGAGGTAGAGAAGAGGGGATTGAAGGAGAAGGGGCATCAAAGAAAGGAATTCAACCACCACTCTTATGAGAGTAAGTGAGGTAAATTTGAGTATCATGTCTCATAAGCTCCTTTGAGCTCGGTCCGGCATTAGGACCTTAAAAATAGCGCTGAGTGGGAGGCAACCCATTTTTATTTGCTTTTGAGTGTTTTTAGTTATTAGAGTTTTTGTTTTGAGTTTTTGGTTTGAGTCGTAAGTTCTAACCTCGTACTTGAGAGTTTTATTTTATAGGTTTGCCTTGAGGGTGAAGGAATGCCCAAAAAGTGGAGATTGAAGGGACCAACTCGAGACAATGGAGTGTGCCAAGTTGTTAAGAGAAACTGGATTATTTGGATGAGGTAACCACCACCCCAAACTTAGACCGCTTCACAAGGTTGAAGTTTAGGGGGTGGAGTTTTTATATGTTTTATGGTTACATTGCACAGGCGCACATCCTCTCTTTGAGTTGAGTTTGGTTATATATTGTGCCTTGAGATGCCCCTTGAGCTGATATTGCTTTGATGTGCTACTACATATTTCATGCATATCAATTCTCTTATGCTTGTTTATTGCTATCTTTGAGTGTGAGTGTGAGTATGAGTTGGTGAGTTGTGAAGTTGAGTTAGAGTCTGAATTGTGTGAGTGTAGTATTTAGAGTTGATTTGAGAGGGAACTTGTATACTTACGAATTTTTCTTTTGAGTACTTGTGTAATAAGAGTGAGAATTCACTAGGACTAGCATGGATGTGAAAGTTGTGAGATTTGAGCCTTTGTGAGATTAAAATGCATTATATTGATCTCTTCGCTTGTGAGTGGATCATCACCTTAAAGGATGCTAGAACTTGTGGATGCTCTCGCTTCTTGATTGTGTCTAGTTTGAAATGTCGAAAGTGATTTTAGGCCATATTTGATTTGTTTGAGTCACTTAGCCAAATTTTCCCTACCAATGTCATTTATCCCTTGCTAGCCCGTTTGAGCCTTAGCCTATTTTATTTGCTAGCACATTTAAACTTAACCAAATTCTTAAACTCTTTTGTCCCAATTTGAGTGGAAAATAGGAAAAGTTGTGAATGAGAAAGGGATCGAGTTGAGTTGAGAAAGGTGAATTATTAATGCTTGAGTGTATTTGAGAAGAAGGTGTAATGAGATTTTGAGTTGCAGGAAAGAACAATGAATTTGAGAATGAGCAAAAGAAAAATGAGTTCATATGTATGTGTGAAAGAGAAAAAAAAGTGAGGTGATTGAAAAAGTGAAACGAGTTAGAAAAAAAATTGAAGTGTTGAGAGTAGTTGAATTGAAAGTGTATTGCATGAAGATGTTTGAAGTATTCTGTTCCTTGTCTCGAAGTACTAAAGTTTGAATTTCTATTCTCCATTCACTTGAGTCACTTATCCTATATAGTTACCCCACCTATCCAAAGAGCCTACATTACAACCTTGATAAAGTCCTTTTTGATTCGGCATGGATTCTAGAGTATGGACGAAGTTGAGAGTGCTTACAAGCCTATGGCTGCTAATATGTGTGATTGATTGATTGAGTGAGTCCCTTAATATTGATACACACTTGTGAGGGAGTGAAACACATCGTCGAGAGCACATCCATGTTTGATTTTGGTCGTTCTTATTGTTTATGCATGAGTATGATGAAGGGGGTGAGTTAGTGTGTGAGTGATCGATCTTTGAAGCTGAGCTCTATTGCTTGCATAATTTAGTTCTATGATTCATTCTTAATAATTTCACTTGACTTATTATTTCATTGCTTGAGGACAAGCAATATGGTAAGTTTGGGGGGGTTGATTAGGCGTGAAATTGTCATGATTTATAGCTCATTTTGCCCATGTTTTGTGTATTTATTATAAGTGTTTAGAGTCCTTTGAGCATCATTTTCATAAACTCATTAATTTGTCTCTTTGGTGTTCATAGTTGGATAGAGAGTGAAAATAGGAGTTCGTAGGACTTTGAATGGGTCAAAACGGACTCCCGGTTGAGAAGATATGAAGATTTTACGAACATGTGTACAGCAGCGAGAAAGCACTCGACCAAGGGGTGGTCGAGTCCTCGATAGCTCGAGTCCCTATTTTGCGCTGGAAAGAGAAGGGCACTCGACCTCGAGGAGGTCGAGTGCTAGAGACTCAACCTTGTGGAGCTTGAGTCCTATTTTGACGCAAATTCGGCCCAAATCACCCCAAAACGGCCCGTTGCCTATAAATACCCCTTCCAAGCATATTTTTAGGGATAAACACATATTTACACTCCTTTTTTCGAAGGAGGGAGCTTGGGAAGGAGGATTGAAGATTTTTACACTTTGCAATCGAGGTTTTAGCTTACGAATTCATAGTTTAATTATTTCTTTTGAACCTTTTAGTTTAATTCTTTCTTTTCTTGAATCTTTTAGACTTATAAACCCTAGTTTTTCCAGATTTATATTGAGATTTTGAGTTATTCTTTTGTTTATGTTTTTCAATTCTTTTGTTAATTCAATTATGCATATGTTTACTGTTCTTGTTATTGTTTTCGTTATTCAATCAACCATGTTAGGCTAGAACCCTTGCATTCTTAGGATAGGATGAACTCGTAGAAGTAGGATGTTGGTACGTAATTAGGATAATTCGTGATGTTTAGTTTTGATTCTCTTAATTATTGAATTCTTAAAATAAACCCTAGAATTATCTTGGAATTGAGTACGAAAATTGTTAGAGAGAAGACGACCGTATCACTCTTTAATAACGAATAGGCTTAATGAGAGGGTTTTAGAAGGGGTTTATAATCTACCGGTTTATCTAGGGAGGACGACCGCATCACCTTAGTTAAATTAGGGTCTCATTAATTAAGCACAATCTATATAACCTGTTTATTGGATTCGTGAAGTCGGTTGATAGGACGAAGTATTAGGGTTAATTCTTGAGCTTTTAGTCTTGCAATCTAATACACTTAAGATTATTACTTGCACATCACGATTATTTAGGTACCGTACCAACACCATTAGTATACGTAGGGATTTCTATCCTGAGCATCATCATCTCATATTTGCATACAAACCCAAGTTATTTAGTTTGATTTAATTATTAGCATAAGAATAGTAGAATATAGAGTAGTTTATTACAATTTTCAATCTCAGAACATACATTAATATTAGCTACGAGACACACATCTCCCGGGATCTATTCGCATACACACTTTCCCTTGGGTTCGATACTACTTGGTCTCTATACTCGCCCATACTACAGTGATCCCATACTCTTGTGGGGTAACTACTAGTATAGCTAGTATTTTGCGTTCAAGTCATAGTGTATGTGGATGTTTCTGGGAGACAGATCTACCACTCTGAGGCAATCAGGGTAGTGAAGCAGGTCTGGATCCCGAGAGGTACAGCTGACACCATAGGACCCAACACCCAATGGGACCTAAAGCCTGATTTGTTTGCAGGCGGCTGTGGATCACAACAAGAGGAGAGGAGACTCAATCAAACTTGTTTGGTACCTAGACAGTGGCTACTTAAGACACATGACTGGAATGAAGAGTCTTCTCCAAGAGTTTCAAGCTAAGGATGGTCCACAGGTAACCTTTGGTGACAACTCAAAAGGTTTTACTAAAGGGTTTGGTGTCTTGAAAATAGGTACAGTCAGAGTGGAGAATGTGTCCTTTGTGGAAGGACTGAAGCATAACCTGTTGTCAGTGAGTCAGTTCTGTGACAAAGGTTTCAGTGTTAAGTTCTCATTAAATATATGTTCAGTTAAAGACAAATCAACATAAGTGCTTCTATCAGGTATTAGGAAAGGTAATGTTTATTTAGCTGATTGGAGCAACACTATTCCTAATACTTGTTTTGTTGCTAAAAGATCTTCAGAGCTCAGTTGCTTATGGCATAAACGATTAAACCACCTGAACTTCAAGATTCTTAACAAAATTTCTAGACTTTCGCTTGTAGAAGTTTTACCTAATGAAGTTTTTAGCAAGGATCATATGTGCAAGGCATGTCAGGAAGGGAAGCAGGTTCGAGCGTCATTCAAAGAGAAAGCTTCCTTCTTCACTGACAGGGTTCTTCAGCTTTTGCACATGGATTTATTTGGCCCTGTAACACCTGTGAGTATGAATGGTAGGAAATACACCCTTGTGGTTATTGATGATTATTTTAGATATACTTGGGTTATTTTCTTGTTGAATAAAAAGGAAACACATGTGAAGCTTCCAGAGTTGCTCAGACTCAGCAATGAGAAGAATCAGACCACTACTAAGATCAGATCTGACATGGGCACTGAATTTATAAATTCATATATTTTTTACTTTTGTAATGAACTTGGTATAGCTCATGAGACTTCTGCAGCTAGAACCCCACAACAAAACGGTGTTGCTGAGTGGAGGAACAAGACACTGAAGGAAGCTACCAGGACCATGCTGGTGTTGGGAAAATAGGGGTGCCCGGAATCTATTCGGGATGAACTTTAAATACGAATTTAAATACAATTATTACTAGCATGAATTAATCCTAATTAATTCAAATAATAATTCCAACAACTAATTATCATCATGCATGTTGAATTAATTTCACATATTTAATTAAGCGGAATAAACAATTAAATATGCGATTAACGTACCTCTTGTAGAATTGGCCTTTGAATAAACGGGACAATCACGATCTCGCTTTATCAACCCAAAAACCTTCTCAAGTATTTCCCTTTCGCCTTACTTGATCACCGGTGGGAGATGCTTTCAAGTAATTTAATAAACTAAGGAAAAAGAAAAATATCTATGCTCTTGATTTTTCCAACACATGGAATTATGTACTTGGGGATGAAATAATCATCCCCTATTTATAATATGAGGGGGCCGAAATTTTTAGGTCTATTTGGGCTTGGAAAAAATCTTTTCTTAGACTCTAAGAAATCTTGAATATATCCCATATATTCTTTTCTCCAAAATAAAATATTCCACAAAAACCTCACCCTACATATTAAGGGTATAATTTTCGAAAATTATGAGTGTGAAATCCAAGATTTGGATCTTCTTGAATATATGAGATATTCTTGTACTTCTAGAATACATATCTTCCATAATATATTTTCAAGAAAATCAACAAAATCTAATTTCTCCTACATATGCTTATTTTCGAAAAAATAAGAAAAAAATCAGCAAAATAATTTTCTTTTTATTTTAATCACCTTATCATTATTGGGCTACTTAATTGGGCTACTTGAGGGGCCTTAAGGAGAATTAAGATTGGACCTCCTAATGGACTTCTGAATTTCAATATTGAGCCCCAATATAATTCAGCCCATTAATATTAATTATTACCACTAATAAATTAATATTGCACTATCCATCTTAATCCATATTACGATAATATGGGCTCCCGGTTATTATTTCCCGTGTTTAAGATTAACAAGTCCATTAATTAATTAAGCTTCTGAATAGCTCTAAATTAATTAACATCTTTCACCTTGGAGTAAAGACAGCTCAACATTATTATCCGTACCGAAGAAACTAATTCTTCACTTGCAAGATTTGGTACAATAAAACTTCTGAGCCCACCAAGGGGACTAATCACACGAGCCGTACTCGCACGCGTTTCTCCGTATTAAATCTTAGCAACCGTCGTATGATTAATATTACTGCCCAAGACACAAAGTTCGAAGTCACAATGATTCTCACCCAACATGAATCAAAGCAGTAACTACTAAGCACACACGGTCCTATTTAAGTGACGAAGATTAAGAAATCAACAACCACTGAGGTCTAATTCTTCACCTTTCAGAACAGAAGAATTTCTCCTCGCTGTAGGACCTCTTCAACACATACTAAATGTGCTAGTGCAATCTCTTGGTCAAGACAGACCAATCTGAGCCTTACACATCGACCTTTCACGGTGGATTGTTCAATTCCACCTAGGCCGTGAAAATGTACGTTTAGTTACAAGTAAACTGTTAATGTCGTCTTCCGTGATCGGGTATCACCACATTAACTACAATGTAACACGTACTATATATTGAACGGTTTGCAATAGAAATTCAACATTCAATCATAACTAAAGCAAATGCGATAAAAGAATTATTCTCATAAAACGAGTGTTTGATACACGAGTTATACAAAGTAAAAGCATACTTTCACGTATAACTCCAACAATCTCCCACTTATACTTAAAGTCTGCTTTTAGTATACATCACACATGTCTTAGTGTAGTAGCTCTACGTGACATCTCATGTCAACCTACACTAACCTAATAATTCCTCCCACTTATACTTAAAGCAGATTGGCAATAGTCTTGACTCTCATTCCATCCACATGTCTCTCGAATGTATTCAGAGGCAGACCCTTTGTGAATGGATTTACTAGGTTGTCCCCGACGCATATCTTTGCCACCTCTTCATCTCCTCTCTTAACGATTTCTCGTGTAAGATGGTGTTTTCTTTCAATGTGTTTGCTGGCCTTGTGGACTCTCGGTTCCCTTGAATTTGCAACTGCTCCGGCATTGTCACAAAAGACAGTTATCTTGTCGGGCAAATTCGGAACAACGTCCAAGTCCACTAAGAAGTACTTGAGCAAAACCGCTTCTTTCGCTACTTCACAAGCAACTACTTATTCGGCTTCCATGGTCGAATCTGCGATGCATTTCTGCAAATCGCTTCTCCATGTCATGGCTCCTTCTCCCATGCAAAACACACTACCCCGAGGTAGGTATTTTGGAGTCTATGTCTGATTGGAAATTTGAGTCCGTGTATCCCATGGGAATTAGATTGTCTGATTGTTAAATCAGCATTCCATACTAAGTTCTTTTCAGAAACTAAAGAACGCATTTAATTGCAATCTAATGTGCTTTCCCGGGGTTACTTTGATATCTTGCCATCATGCACACGACAAAGCAGATATCCGGTCTCGTACACAACATTGCATACATAAGACTTCCTACGTCCGAAACGTACGAAACGTCTTTCATGTCATCTATCTCCATTTGTGTTTTAGGGCATATTTCTTTAGATAGATGGATTCCGTGCCTAAAAGGTACAAAACCTTTCTTGGAATCTTGCATGCTAAAATGCTTCAAAACAGTGGCTTTGTATGAAACTTGCGATAAACCCAACATCCTCCTCTTGGATCTCGAGTGAACTTGATCCCAAGGATGTGACCGGCTTTCCCTAAGTCCTTCATATCAAACTGATTTGACAGCCATACCCTTACGTCTGACAATACCTTTACATTGTTTCCAATGAGCAGAATATCGTCTACGTATAATACTAAGAATACCACCGCAGTTCCGTCACACCTTTTATACACACAACTTTCGAACTTGTTTTGATCACAAACCCATAAGACTTAATAACTTGATCAAAACACTGGTTCCAAGTACGCGACGCTTGCTTAAGTCCATAAAATAGATCTCTTAAGCTTGCATACGAGGTGCTCTTGGCCTTTTTCAACAAAACCTTTGGGCTGTTGCATATAGATCCCATCAAGACTTCCGTTAAGGAAAGCTGTCTTGACATCCATTTGCCAGATCTCGTAATCTAAGTGCGCAGCGATCGACAAGAGAATACGGATGGACTTAAGCATAGCTACAGACCACAGGCTACAAGCTTTGCTTTGAAGGTGTCTACCCTTCCGTCCGGTCCTCTTTTCCTCTTGTACATCCACTTGCATCTAATGGGCTCTACCCCACTAGGTGGATCAACCAACTCCCACACTTGACTATAATCCATCGAACCCACCTCGGTTTCCATTGCAGTTTACCACGCCCCTACGTCTTTGTCTTGGATTGCCTCGTCGTACATTCATGGGTCTGATTCATCACCGGGAATCAAATCCGAAGATTCTCCAATTCCCATGAATCTCTCGGGTTGCCTTGCAATCCTCCCACTACGACGGGGTTCCGGTTGTGAATGTGTGACGTGTGGTATATCATCTTGTATACTTGGTATAGGAGTTTGCCATCTTAACTCGTCTAAGGTAATCTCACTTCTGGGCTTTCTTTTGTTCATATAGTCTTCCTCCAAGAATTTAAAGTGCGAACTAATCACGGTCTTTTAATCCTTGAGACTATAGAACATACACCCTTTCGTTCCCATGGGATATCCTATAAACAACCTTAATTCCGAACATGGATCCAATTTACCGGCTTCCTTGTCTAGCACGTATGCCGGACAACCCCAAATCCGCAAGTGTCTTAGACTGGGCTTGCGCCCGGTCCACAATTCCATTGGGGTTTTAGGAACCGATTTGGATGGCACCAAGTTTAGAATGTAAGTCGTTGTTTCCAAGGCGTTACCCCAAAACGACTTGGGTAAATCCGAATAACTCATCATGGATCAGACTATTTCTAAAAGAGTCTGGCTCCTTCGTTCCTCCACACCGTTCTATTGAGGGGTTCCCGATGTGGTCAACAGGGATACAATCCCTTCTTCCGATAGGTAGTTCAAGAATTCATTGCTAAGGTATTCGCCTCCACGAACAAATCGTAGAGACTTGATACTTCTTTCCTTATGCATCATAAGGTAGATGTATCCGTATCTTGAGTAATCATCAAATTACTCATACCTCTTCTTGCTATGATCGTCATTGAACCACACATATAGGTATGAACGAGTTCTAACACTTCCGTAGTTCTATTCCCCTTGGCTCCAAATGCCCTCTTGGTCATTTTACCCTCTAAACAGGATTCACAAGTTGGAAACGGTTCGACTTGGAATGATTCCAAGGATCCGTCTTTCACCAATCTCTCTATCCACTTTAGATTAATATGACCTAGTCTAAGATGCCATAGAAGTGTTTCGTTCATCTCCGAAGAACGCTTTCTTTTATTACTCGAAATAATCGATGTGTTATTAGATTCAATTTTGTGAGTGGTGTGCCCAAATAATGGTATAAAGATCATCCATTAAAGTTCTGGAACGGATAAACTCATCGTTTCAAGCAATAATAACATCCTTATTAAAAGAAACTGAGTATCTATTCAAACAGTTTAGAAACTGAAGGTTGAGTTCTTTCTAAACTAGGAACATGAGGAACGTCTCTCAAGACCATAACTCTATCTTCACAAGATAGGCGCACTTCTCCCACTGCTTCAGCTGCCACTCTCGTAGCATTGCCCGATGTGATGGGGATCTCACTTCCGTTAAGTCGTCGGGTTTGCTTAAACCCATGAAACAAATGTGATCAGTGGCTCTCGTATCCACTATCCACGAATAGACAGCATACGCCACTTCACAAGTTTCGACGACTAAGGTGTGTGAATTACCTAACTTTCCTAGCCTCTTAGGCTTGGAACAGGCAGACCTCCATTGTCCTCTCTCACCGCAACTAAAACACTTCCCCTTCGATGCTTGCCTTTGCATTTGCCTTTCGCAACAATTGGATTTGCTTGGATCCGGCCTTTGGTTCTCTTCCTCCTTTTCCCTCCGTTGGGACCAAAAGAGGTAGACGAACCATTAGCCACCATAGCACTAGACTGGTGCTCCATTATCACCTCCACCGAAACTAAAGCTTGCAAGAGCTCGGGCAAACGACTTGTCCGTTCATTCATCTGACAGTTCAGATGAAACTACTCAAAGCTTCTCGGTAGAGAATGGTATATGAAATCAATCAAAATCTGCACCAAGTACTTCCAACTTGTTAAGGTATGCCATTATCTCGAGAACGTGCTCCCTCACGGGCGTTCCTTCCACCATTTCCAACTTGACCGAGTCATGTTTGGTGAACTGATTAGTCATGGGATTCTGATGTGAAAACATCTCTTCAAGGTGTTCCATGATTTCAACAGCGGATACAATGTCTTCATGAACGCACCTCAAATCCTCAGACAGAAATGTCAAGATGATGCACTTCATTCATTGTCACGCTTCCGATCATAAACTGCCTCTTCCCATTGCTTGACTTATCATTAGGCTTGCCGGGTATATTAACATAAATAACCCAATTGTGTTTTCGTGCAGTAAGGACAAATTTAAAAAAAACATTTCCAATCGATATAATTCTCTCCAAAAAGTTTATTAACTTTAAGTATATTTAACAGTGGATTAAAAAGTTGCGACATGATGAAATGAGAATAAAACATACATTCATATCAATATCTAGAAAAATATGAAATTATCACATAATTCGATCACATCAATTATATTGAAACCTTAAAACAATATAATCATGCATCAGCCAACATCTCGAAATAATTTAAATGCGCCACGAGGGGTGGTCTATACATTTAAATACATTCAAGCGGATCACAAACTTAAAAGTTACAAATCCTTAATTCATAATTAATAGTTGGCTCCCACTTTGACCACATAGAAATTGACAGGGACTCCGAGGGGAGTAAGTTAATATCAATTTCCTATGCCTAAGTAATAACCATAATTAAATACAGGATTATTATTTCGCTTTGAGCAAGCCACTCGTGGTGAGGGTCAATACCGCCACTAGTAATAATCCACAATCATCCTTTCGGAATTTATTCATGTGAAATCCGTTCTTTTGGCCGATCCGAGGGGGAAATGTATTCCAAAAGAACTTCACAAATAAATAAATTATGGAGGCCAAAATAATCCAATTTTAATATCCGGAATAAAATTGCGATTATAAAAACATACTTAGTAATTTTCGAAAGTAAGGTTTTTCTTGGATAATTAAATTCATGCAAACACATATTAACAAATAATAATAAGTGCACGAAATAAAACATCCATCAAAACAAAATTAAACACATTGGAGCACTCGAATCCAATTGTCACGGTTTAATTTCTTCACGTCTTGATGCGAAAAATCGTCCTTGTTGCTTTCCGACGTTCGTCTCGACGTGCTCCCACTCGAACAGCAACACTTCTTAAAAAAAACAGCATCGTTTGGGGTTCGGGACGACGTTTAAAATCACACGTAAAAAAAAAACGAACCAAAAAAATTCCACGGACTGAGATACAGCGCGCGTCGGCCCACGAAGTGGGCCCGCGCACTTCCCGGCCCGAGAAGCGCTGGAAAAGCGCCCGAGGCGCGCCGAAGCGCAGCCCCGAGGCGCACCTGAGGTGCACCCGAGGCGCTGCACGGAGGCGCGCCGAGGCGCACCCGAGGCGCCCCGAGGTGCTGCAGGTGCCTGCCGAGGCGCGCGCGCGCCGTGCGCGCGGCACCGTGCGCCCGTTGCGCATGGTGTGTGCCGTGCCCCCCCGTGCGCCGTTTTTTCGCCGTTCGTCCTCGTTTTCTTCACCCCTTGCATGATTTTACCTCCATACACGCTCCACGCTTGTATGCGTCGTCCGGGTACGCCGTTTTTAATTCTTCGTTCTTCGTCACGATCCGGTTACAATTTATTTTTACAAAAAAAATAAATACTAGATCTAGACTAGTCTATTACAATGATCGAATCAAAATAAAAACAATTAATCTACTCGTGGATTTTCTCACGAGAAAAACGAATTCGAACGAATCGAATTAAAAAACAAATTAATTCACACGCATGAAATTAACAACATTAAAAACCATGACAATTGGATACCTGCAAAAAAGATCTAACAATTCTACTATCCAATTTCAAATTTAATGTTCAACAATTTAAATTCCAATTCAAAATTCAGAGCCCGAAACCGTGGCTCTGATACCAGTTGTTGGGAAAATAGGGGTGCCCGGAATCTATTCGGGATGAACTTTAAATACGAATTTAAATACAATTATTACTAGCATGAATTAATCCTAATTAATTCAAATAATAATTCCAACAACTAATTATCATCATGCATGTTGAATTAATTTCACATATTTAATTAAGCGGAATAAACAATTAAATATGCGATTAACGTACCTCTTGTAGAATTGGCCTTTGAATAAACGGGACAATCACGATCTCGCTTTATCAACCCAAAAACCTTCTCAAGTATTTCCCTTTCGCCTTACTTGATCACCGGTGGGAGATGCTTTCAAGTAATTTAATAAACTAAGGAAAAAGAAAAATATATATGCTCTTGATTTTTCCAACACATGGAATTATGTACTTGGGGATGAAATAATCATCCCCTATTTATAATATGAGGGGGCCGAAATTTTTAGGTCTATTTGGGCTTGGAAAAAATCTTTTCTTAGACTCTAAGAAATCTTGAATATATCCCATATATTCTTTTCTCCAAAATAAAATATTCCACAAAAATCTCACCCTACATATTAAGGGTATAATTTTCGAAAATTATGAGTGTGAAATCCAAGATTTGGATCTTCTTGAATATATGAGATATTCTTGTACTTCTAGAATACATATCTTCCATAATATCTTTTCAAGAAAATCAACAAAATCTAATTTCTCCTACATATGCTTATTTTCGAAAAAATAAGAAAAAAATCAGCAAAATAATTTTCTTTTTATTTTAATCACCTTATCATTATTGGGCTACTTAATTGGGCTACTTGAGGGGCCTTAAGGAGAATTAAGATTGGACCTCCTAATGGACTTCTGAATTTCAATATTGAGCCCCAATATAATTCAGCCCATTAATATTAATTATTACCACTAATAAATTAATATTGCACTATCCATCTTAATCCATATTACGATAATATGGGCTCCCGATTATTATTTCCCGCGTTTAAGATTAACAAGTCCATTAATTAATTAAGCTTCTGAATAGCTCTAAATTAATTAACATCTTTCACCTTGGAGTAAAGACAGCTCAACATTATTATCCGTACCGAAGAAACTAATTCTTCACTTGCAAGATTTGGTACAATAAAACTTCTGAGCCCACCAAGGGGACTAATCACACGAGCCGTACTCGCACGCGTTTCTCCGTATTAAATCTTAGCAACCGTCGTATGATTAATATTACTGCCCAAGACACAAAGTTCGAAGTCACAATGATTCTCACCCAACATGAATCAAAGCAGTAACTACTAAGCACACACGGTCCTATTTAAGTGACGGAGATTAAGAAATCAACAACCACTGAGGTCTAATTCTTCACCTTTCAGAACAGAAGAATTTCTCCTCGCTGTAGGACCTCTTCAACACATACTAAATGTGCTAGTGCAATCTCTTGGTCAAGACAGACCAATCTGAGCCTTACACATCGACCTTTCACGGTGGATTGTTCAATTCCACCTAGGCCGTGAAAATGTACGTTTAGTTACAAGTAAACTGTTAATGTCGCCTTCCGTGATCGGGTATCACCACATTAACTACAATGTAACACGTACTATATATTGAACGGTTTGCAATAGAAATTCAACATTCAATCATAACTAAAGCAAATGCGATAAAAGAATTATTCTCATAAAACGAGTGTTTGATACACGAGTTATACAAAGTAAAAGCATACTTTCACGTATAACTCCAACAGCTGGCTGAGTCAGGATTGCCCAAGAAGTTCTGGACTGAGGCAATCAACACTGCATGCTACACTAAGAACAGATTCATGCTGAACAAACAACATGCACAGACCCCATATGAGACATGGAACAAGAGGAAGCCTCGTATCCCTTATTTCCATATATTTGGTTGCAAGTGCTTCATCCTCAATAATGAAAAGAACCAATTGAAAGCCTTTTGATAGCAAATCTGGTGAAGGAATATTCTTAGGATATTCTAAAGTCAGTAAAACCTTCAGGGTTTACAATTGTAGGACCCTTGTTGTGGAAGAATCACCACATGTTGTGTTTGATGAATCTGTCACTGAGTCTAGGGTAAGTGTGTTGGATCCTGACACTGAGGAGGTCACAAGGAGAGTGATAAGGATGAGTTTGAAGAATCAACCTGATCCCAAGGTCAAGGCAGTGCCTATTCCATGCTGGGATGATAACGAAGATCAAGATGATACTGCAAGAGCCACTCCTAAGCCCAGCGCATCAGGGACAGTTGAGCCTCAGACTGAGGAACATGCTCAACCTGAGGTAAGTACCGTCAATGAAGATGCAGTCGCAGCTGAGATGGTCACTGAGTCAACATATCAAGGGGGAATCACTTGGTAAATCCCTTTGGTATAGACTCAGGCTCATCCCCTTTTGTTCATTTTCATGAATTTATAGATCCTGTAGACACTAACATTGCAGGTACTTCAGGAACAACTCTAGGCAAAAGAACATGGCTAGAGGATCATCCCATTGACCAGGTCATTGGTGATCCAACTGAGGGAGTCAGGACCAGGAGGTTCCATGGTGAGAGCGCACTGTTTTGTTTTTTTCTCTCAGAGCAAGAGCCTCAGAACATTGAAGAAGCTCTCACTGACTCGAACTGGATCATAGCCATGCAAGAGGATTTGAATCAGTTCACAAGGAATCAGGTTTGAGAACTGGTAGATAGACCTAGGCATCAAGGTGTAATTGGTACCAAATGGGTCTTCAAGAATAAGAAGGATGAGAATGGTGTTGTAGTGAGGAACAAGGCAAGGCTGGTTGCAAAGGGGTATTGTCAGTCTAAAGGAATAGACTATGATGAGACCTTTGCCCCAGTGGCTAGGTTGGAAGTTATCAGGTTGTTCCTTGCATATGCAACATACAAGAAGTTTAAGATATATCAAATGGATGTCAAGAGTATATTCCTGAATGGTGTACACAATGAAGAGGTAAATGTTGAACAACCTCTCGGGTTTGAGGTTGGAGATAGAGTATATCATTTTAAGAAAGCACTCTATGGCCTTAAGCAAGCTCCTAGAGCTTGGTATGATATCGTCTCCCAATTACTGACTAACCATAGGTTCAGGAAGGGAATCGTGGATAGGACTTTGTTCAGGATCACTGAAGGTGATGACATTCTCTTGGTCCAGATTTATGTGGATGACATGATATTTGGATCACCAAATCATCAGTTCTGTGAGAAATTCTCTAAGTTGATGACTGGTAAATTTGAGATGTCTATGATGGGAGAGATGAACTTCTTTTTAGGATTGCAAGTCAAACAGATTTATCAAGGGATTTTCATTAATCAGGTCAAGTATACAAGAGACTTTATTCAGAAGTTTGGAGTTCAGAATAGCAATCCAGCTAGGATCCCAATTAACACAAATTAGAAGATGGATCCTGACACTGAAGGAGCTTCAGTTAACCAGACTGAGTACAGAGGCCTAATTGGATCTTTATTGTACCTGACTGCAAGTAGGCCTGATATTACTTTTGCAGTTGGTGTGTGTGCTAGGTATCAGTCTAATCCCAAGAGAAGTCATTTGGAGGCTGCTAAGATAATACTTAAGTATTTGAAAAGAACAGTCAATATGGGACTATGGTATCCTTCAGATGACAACCTAGGGCTGATTGGGTATTCAGATACAGATTATGGAGGTTGTAGGATTGATAGGAAATCCACCTTAGGGACATGTCAGTTTTTGGGGAGTAAGTTGATCTCTTGCTTTAGTAAGAAACAAAATTTAATGGCGACATCCACAACTGAGGCTGAGTATATGGTTGCAGGTAGTTGTTGTGCTCAGATTTTATGGTTGAGGCAACAATTGAGAGACTATCAAATGTTTGCAAATGAGATCCCAATATATTGTGACAACAATAGTGCCATAGCAATCACTCAAAACCCAGTGCTTCACACAAGATGCAAGCATGTGGATATTATACTTCATTTCATAAGAGATCATGTAGAGAAGAAGGATATTAGGATGGAGAAGATTCACACTGACGGGCAGAGAGCTGACATCTTGACTAAACCTTTTGTTGAAGCAAGATTTATGAAACTGTCAGTGGAGTTAGGTCTCTTAGATTCGGGAGAGCGGTCAGTATAGGATCTAGGGAAAACTCAGGCCAGACTCGACTTATCGAGGTATTAGGGTGCTACAATATCTCCCCGACAGGTATGAGTTCAATCTTTACTTTGTGAATTTTATTCATCTCACTGAGACTTACATCCTGAAAGTCTTCATTGAATGCATTCTGTTTTCATTAAAGTCTTCATTTTATTCTGTTTTGATATTTAAACCCATGCGTGTCGGAGCATTTAATGCAAATAGTTACTTTTTCATATACCTGTCCATTTTATACGGAATATGCTGACGTTGGGTAAATGATTGATAAAGAGATTAATCTTGGCCCTTCATTTCAAATCTTTTCAAATTCAGGGTTAATCTCTGCCACACGTCAGAGTAATTGTTCAATTCATATTAATCTGAAAAGTCATTTGAGAAATTTATGCAAACACAATATTAACACTGCACACTGAACTCTCTCTCGTTCAAAGATCTTTTCTGCAAATTTCTCAAACTCTCTCAATGGCTTTTCTCGATAATGATTGGACCATAGATAACATTGTGGATGTTATCAAAAGCAAGCTCGTCAACATGGAGCACGTTATTTCCATGGAAGGTCCGTGCTCGAATGTGAAGGAGATTTTGCCAGTTTTTTAATGGATCTCCAGGGAAAAACTCGACAAATATTTCTCCAAGAAGCCTTCCGCAGTGCTTCCGAAGGCGGTGGAGGAGGCGTATCTGAACATGTTCATGAGGAAGGGTGAGATTTTCACGAGGGTGACTGTTCTTGTTCCCACGGGGGAAAAGAACGAGGCTAGAGAGGAGCTCTACAATGAAGAGGCATACGACATCAACCTTCGCAAGACCGTGAAGGAGGTTTTTGGGCTTCCGTGCTCAGGGATTAATCCAAAGACCTACATGGAGAACAAGGAAGGAGAACTCTTGAGGAAGTGGACGAAGTCAGGGTCTCCTAAGTTCAGGGCGAGGCAGCACAAAGACACGCTCAAGCCCGAATATCGTGCTTTGATCGATATAGTGTCCAAGATGGTGATGGGCATTGTTGGATCCCACGAGCAGCTGAGCCTGCCCAAGCTGAGAATTATGGGGGCTCTAGTGGATGGGATAGAGGCCAACTGGGAGCAACTCTTTCTGGATCAGTTGACTCAGGCCGCGCGGGACAAGTTGAAGAAGGACAAGGACAGAAAGCACATCTCATTGGGTGCGATTCTGTCTTTTGGGACAAGATTGTCTATGCTCATCATTCACACCTGCTCAGGGTGTACCTTTGATATGGAGGATGACCTTTCCTCCAAGAAGGTCATGTTCACCACGGAGGGTGAAACATATGCCATTCTTGGCATGGCTGACCCCAATGCTCCACTGAAGGGTCAGAAGAAGAAGGCAGCAACCAAAGGGAAGAAGGTTGTCACCAATCTACTGGAGAGAGTAGAGGACCTTCTTAAGAAGGGCAAGGAAACTGAGGCCGAGGTTGCTGCTGAGAGGGAAGCTGAGAAGAAGGCCAAAGAGGAGAAGGTGGCCAAGCTGAAGGTGGTGCTTAAGTCTAAGGCCACGACTAAGGGTTTGAAGAAAGGGACTGAGAAAGTTTCCAAGAGCGTCGTTTCTGAGGCTGAGGAGACTGAAAATGAGGTCAGGGAGGAAAGGGATGAGACTGCGGTGAGGCCGCTGAAAAGATTGAGGAAAGGACCAAAGGGATCTCCCGCTAAGGCACTAAGGGAGGTAAGCCCGGTCAGGGAAGAAGAAAATTCAAGCTCTCCCAGAGCCTCTGACTTAGTTCAAGTGAGGAAGACAATAGAATCCACTGAGTTGCTCCAGCCTGAACTACCCAATTCCATTGAACCCCAATCCGAACCTACTGAACCCATTCCTAACCCTGAAATTACCACCAACCCAAACACTGACCTACCCCCACCCCAGTCAGAGCCAAACATTCCCAACCCTACTAAGTCTGACTCCCATTCAGAATCCAACCTACCCAATCCTAAGGATTTCCCAGTCACATCCAAAGATCCATAGGACTTAGACCCTGAGCTGGAACTCATCATCGAGGAAGCTGGAGAAGATGAGGAATCCGAGGATATCACATCTCTTCTATTCTTTGATTCTATCAAGGGAAGGGGTGAAAATTGGGTGGTACGGAGTTTCCCTTCACTGAACAATTATCCAGAGCTGCGTGCGATGATGGTTGACCTCAAAGTCTGGCTGGAATACAAGCAGGCTAATATGGTGGAGCAGCGGATGCTGGTTGAATTGAAGGGATGAGACTTTTGGTGCTCAGAGGAGGCTCGTATGACCAATTACTTTGGGATAACTAGTTACCTGAAGCTGCTGGAGATGGAGGCAGTCAGGGAGCTGGTCGCCAGGATGATCGCCATGAGGGATGAGAAATCTAAGTTCCTTGATACTCCTGAGAAGGATAAGAAGGACTTTGATGATGATGGTGATGATGGCCCTAAAGATTGTCAGGGTAGTGGAGCAGTTGAAGACTTGGTGGAGGAAATTGTCAAGGAGCTGGATGAGATGAACTCTGAGCCAAGTGCTCAGGGGGGAGATGCAAAGGAAACTGGTGCCAAGGGTGGACCAGTTGCTGAGGATGTTTTGAACATCTCAGCTGCCAACGATACATCGGTCGATGACGGGACTCCCTGCCCTGAGAAAAAGAAGGATGATGTAGAGGCATCCAAGGAGACTACTAGTTTTGATGATGATGGTGATGATGGCCTGAAGATGGTCAGGGTGGTGGTGCGATTGGAGATTTAGTAGAGGATACTGCCAAGGAGCTGGATGAGATGAGCACTGAGCTTCAGGCTTAGGGGGGAGGTGAGAAAGAGACTGGTGCCAAGGGTGGACCAGTCGCTGAGGATGTTGTGAACATCTCAGCCGCCAATGATACAACAGTCGATGACGGGACTCCCTGCCCTGAAACAAATGAGGATGTTGTAGAGGCGTCCAAGGTGACTCCTAGTTCTAAGGAACTTGTTCTAGAAGTTTGAGATAGCTTAGCTGAGCCTGTGCAGGCGGCTATGACTTCTCCAAAACTGCCTTCACTGCACCCTGAAGAGGGGACTGAAGATGCAGGGGCTGACCAGGGAGAACAGCCACAGACTGACGGAGCACAAGATAATGATGTGATCATAACTGGATCTGGGCGAGGCAACTTCACCAGCATTATGCAAGTCAAGCAAGAGAAGACTACTAAAAACCTGGCTAATCTCCAGCAACAAATTGAAACTCTTAAGGCTCAGGCCGATGCTAAAGACAAAGGGATTCAGAAGCAGCTGAAATGGGTGAAGTCTGCCCTCAAGAAGGTTGCCAACTCTGAATTGAAGAGTCTGAAGAAACTGATGTTGTCAACCATTAAGTCCGTAAAGTCTGAGAGGAAGACGATGAAGAAGATAATGGCCAACACGCTAACCCAGATTCGAGATGAGCATGATGCAAGGATGGAAAAGGCAGTTGAGCACTTGGCAAGTCAGGCTGCAACACTCCTCACTGAGGCACTCAATACTTCAGCGTCCAAGATGGCTCTAGAGTCAGAGAGGATCGCTCAGGAGTCAGTCAAGGTCACTCGGGAGTCTGCCGAGATCGCTCAGGAGTCAGAGAAGATCGTGACTAAGTCCGCTCAGCTCATCGAAGAGTCAGGGAAGGTGGAGGCCAGTCTGACGCGCACTGAGTAAAGCCTTCATACCAATATAAAAATATTTGAGAAAAAGCTCAAGGCAAGTATTGCCAGTGTATCTTATACGGGGACCGGGATTGCCACCGGAGTTGATCTGCTGAAGAAAGGGGTTGAGGAAGTCCAGTCCTTAACTTCTTTTGTTATCAAAGAAGGTGCAGGTGTTATGAGAGAAGTACTCCCACCTCCGCCGGCCAAGGATGATGCCAAAAAAGGGGGGAAAGAGGGAAGAAAAGATCTCTCCCTGAGGCATCAGAGGCTGAGAAGAATGAAGCGCTGAGAACGCCAAGGAAGTCTGCCAGATTAGCAGCAATGCTCAGGCTAATGAACCCATTCCTCAAAACCTTCCATCCATTCCAGAATCTTCTTTGGAGCGCTCGCCAGTGAACACAAGGAAGAATTGACTTGAACCAAACTTTACTAGCTATACTAGTAGTTACCCATAAGAGTATGGGATCACAGTAGTATGGGCAAGTATAGGGACCAAGTATATCGTACCCAAGGGAAGGAATGTATGCGAATAGATCCCTGAAGATCTATGTGTCGTAGTTAATATGAGTGTACGCTTTTGGGTTATAAGAATTAGTAAATCTAAACTATTCTACTCTGTGAATACAAAAGAAAGAAATGAATTAATTACCTAAGGGTTTTGTCTCAAATATAAAAGGGTGATGCTCAGGATAGGAATCCCTACGTATACTAACGGAGCCGGTACATAATCAAAATAACCGTGATGTGCAAGAAATAACCTAAGTATAAGATTGTAAGATGAAAAGCTCAAGAATTAAACCCTAATACTTTATCCTATCAATCGACTTCACTAATCCACTAAACAAGTTAATAGATTGTGCTTAATTAAAGAGACCCTAATTTAACTAAGGTGATGCGGTCGTCCTCCCTAGATAAACCGGTAGATGAATTAACCCCGTCTAAACCCTCTCGTTAAGCCTACTAGTTATTAAAGAGTGATAAGGTCGTCCTCCCTCTAACAATTTTCGTACGAAATTCAAAGGTAAATCCGGAATTTATTTTAAGTGTTCATTAATTAAGAGAATTAAAACTAAACATCACATGTTACCCTAATTATGTACCAACGTCCTACTTCTACGAGTTCATCCTACCCCAAGCACATAAGGGTTTTAGCCTAGCATGGTTTTAACGATAATGAAAGTAAATAAGCAAGTAACGAACGAAAACATAATTAATCTAATTGAATAACTCAAGAACATAAACAAGGGTTTAAGAAATAATCGAAGTCTAAGAATAAAATCAAATTAAAAGGAAAATAATAAGTCTCAAGTATCAAGTTTCAAAGAACGTAAGATCAAAATAATCAAATCCAAAACTAAACTACGAATTCGTAACGTAAAAACCTCGATCAAAAGTAAACTAAGGTTGCTCGACTCTTGGTACTCTTCTCTTTTGAAAATCTAACTCTATGTGTGAAGTGGTCTCCAAAAACGTGTTCGGAAGGGGTATAAATAGGCAACGGGTCGAATCGGGAATTAATGGGCCAAAATCACGTAAGTTCGAGTAGAGCTTGAGCACTTAGTGCACGAGCAAGTGCAACTCGAGCTCTCCAAACTTCCAGAACTCAAAAAGTGCACGACCATAGGAGCTCGAGCACTTAGTGCACGACTTGAGCCATCTCGTGCACAGTACACGAGCACTCGAGCACTGAGTGCATGAACAGGCTTCACTCAAGCACAGTACACGAGCACTCGAGCACTGAGTGCTCGAGTTCTTCTTGCTTGAGCACTCCAGTAGTACATTTGCTCCCTCGAACTAATACTTTTCGTATTTCTTCCATATCTTCTCATCTGGGCATCCGTTTAAGTCGATTCAAAGTCCTACGAACTCCATTTTTTGCCCTCTTTCCATCTATTAGCATCAAAGAGACAAATTAATGAGTTTATGAAAATGATACTCAAATGACTCTAAACACTCATAAAAAATACTCAAAACATGGCCAATTCGAGCTATAAAATATAACAATTTCACGCCTAATCAAGAATCCAATCATATATGACACTGACAAAGTAGCTTAAATGTGTGTGGAAGCATGGAGATTTGCCCTTGAGAAGAGTGAAGCTCAGCGCAGGGCTGAAATTGCCCAGAAGGAGAAGATGAGGATCTTGGAGAAGAAGGTTGAAAAGCTGACTGACATCACTGACTTGCAACAGAGAGAACTTGATGATGCGATGATCAGTCTGCTGAGGAGGAAGAAGGCGAAGCCTGAACCAAGGAAGTACAGAAAGAAGCCAACGCCAAGGAAGACAAGCCTTTTTCAAGTACAGAAGCCTGATGAGCCAGCTGAGAAGATAGTACTCATTGATGACTTCATCTCTGAGAAACTGAAGGAGTTCTGGTTGGATGCGCAAGATGAGTTTATCAGGCTGTGGTACATTGTGAAGAAGTGGGGTGACTCTGATGACATTGATACCCACTTCATCGACTTCGTGTATGACAACCACCCTGAACTCTTGAAAGGAATCTTAGAGGAGGATGACACTGCAAGAGTTCAAATCAAGGCCCCTGAATTCCTTACTCGTCCACCACCACTACAACCTAATGGGAAGAGCTATGACTCAAAGGCTATCATGGCTGAAGTTTTCAAGATTGTCAAGGCTGAGGGGTACCTGAACCAACTAGATAGGCTTGATGAGCTGAAGGACAGAGTCTACAATGGCTATGGTCTTCGACCTGAGATGAGAAAGATCTAGTTGTCCCCTGATATTTGTAATATATAGGATTCATTGTACTCATGCTCAAATTTATCAATGAAATCTATTACTTTGCCCACAGACAAAAACTCATTGTCTTTTTGGTTGTTATTTAATTTCTGTACTTATCAAGAATTGCTCTAACATTGATCTTGTCTTATAGAATAGGACTTTGTTTCCTCTTAGTGTTTTGAGGATCTTTTCAGTGTTTTGACATCATAAAAAAGGGGAAAATTATTGGGACAGTGTCAGTTTTGATTAGATCCCAAAGCCCTTGAAAATATGAGTTACCTTAGTAGTCAGGCTAGTCTTGGTTAGGTTTGTAAGTTAGTTTATTTTACATTCATAGGTACTCAATGAGAGAAGTACTCATTGATGACAATCAGGACTGGAGCCTGAAGATACAAGAGTACCATCCTGAGCTTATGACAGTTCTTCTAAGCTGACTAAGTAAGTGTCAAGATGAAAAGCATGATCTTGAGATCATTGCTAATTCAGCCTGGAGTATTGGAAAAAGACTCGGAGTAAGATCCAAGCAAGTCAAAAGGAATGACAGCACTAGGAAACGTATGTAGATGAGGACAAACCTGAACTCAGTAAAGATAAGACTGAACTGAAGAATGAGTTCTGACATTCTCACCTACCTGCTAACGTGGACCAATCAGAGAGCGCCAAGTCATGTACAGACACTGACTTGAACCTGACATCCCTGCATAGTTCAACGGGCAAGCATTAAATGCACATTACCAAATACATGCAAGAACGACTACTACATGGAGATTATATTCGTTGAACAATCCTACGAGAAGACAACCTAGAAGGTTATCTCTTCCAACAGATAGTTTTCAAAGTTGCCTATAAATACAGAAGACCTTGGACACAATAAAGGTTACGGGAAATTTTGAAGCTAATAAATTACTCAAACTCTCAGCACACAAAGCATTCAGCATTCAAAGAAGCACTCGAGATACCTTAAATTTCCAAAGTGTTTTTTTAGTTAGAGAGTTATTCTGTATTCCACTGAGCGAAATAGAAATATCTTAAGCTTAGAGTGATTATCCAATCCTTAGCATAGGTTTGCCTTGTAAGGATAATGACAACTTAGTTGGAATCCAAACTGAAACCAAAACCCTCTAGTCAGGTTTGTTGGTGGAAGTTAGTTAGTGAGTTAGAAGGAGGAAGTAAGGGTCAGTAGGTGAATCTGATCTTGGTGCACCTTGGCACGTTAAAAACAAGACAATCCTTAGTGGATTCTCCTGTTAAATCAGGACCGTGGACGTTGGAGCTTGAGTCTCCGAACCATGTTACTTCTCTGTGTTCTTATTACTTTGATATTTGTCCTTAAATGTTTATTTGTTTAAGTTATTCATTGCATATTTAATCAGGCTTGAATCAACCAGTCTGATCATTAAACTGAGCACTGCCCTTCTAACCACAGCTTCATAAAAAGATAAACAAGTTTTCAGAAAGTAAACTAAACAAGACTATAAACTTTCAGGGCTCACACATTCCGCACTGAACATAAGTAGATAGTTATCCAACTGACTTGCACTCAGTGATGTTAGTAGGTGGATTATCTACTCAGTGTTTATACACCACTCTGAGTAAGAGGACTCAATCATTTTGAAAGTTAGAAAAAATTGTATACGTGTATTCCCCCTCATACACGTATCACTCAGTCTTGTACCGAGACCAACAAATGAAATAAAATTTTCTTAATTCTCCAAATCTCCATATAATAATCTCAGATCGCTATCGCGATCTCATCTCCATCATTAGCACACTTGGACGCCACATCAGCTCCCTTGCCAGAAATCACCAATTTTTTACTTTAAAAAGAACACTTATTTATTTTTCTGTCGATTTGAGACCAAAATTGGACCTTGTTAGAAAAATTGGGATTATATCTAGTGAGAGGTTAATTTTGGGACTAGATCTATTTTGTCAGAAAGTTATGAAACGATGTGTGATTTAAACTTAACAAATGGCATACATGGACTATGCATCAATACATAATTAATTAAAGTGTAAATGTAATTTTTTATCCATAAAAATATATGCACTGATATTTATTTTAGTCCGTTAAAAAAATCGATTTTAAATTTTGTCCCTTATAAAGTTTACTTCAAATTAACTTTTGTCATTTTAGCAGATTAAAAGAACGAAAAAGTTAGATTTAAATAAACCGCTAATGAATGGAAGTTCCAATACGGAAGATTCTTTTTTTTTAGTTCTCTAAGTTACCCCTATTATTTTTTTGCTTTGTCAGACTCTCACGAATTGAAATAGTGATATTTTATAATTTATTTTTTTGCTCGATAATGGATTATAAGGGACGAAACATTCGGTTGACTATTAAGACTCTGCCTATTAGCGTCCACTGAATATTTCAACTTCTACAACTAGTTTTCAGAAGGGAAAAAATTGTTAAAATTGAAAGTTACACGATTATATTCAATTTGGGCAAGTCGACAGGACTAGAACCAGAATACTTATAATGTACAAGACAAAAAATCATTTTTGTTGGGAAATTGTATAGACTTAAGTTTTGATTAAGATACCAAAAGGTTCCTCCTAAGTCGTTTATAAGTAAAATGTTCAGTAGAGTTAGTACTTAGTTATATCAGTTCAAATGTTAAGGAACTGGAGTGCAGTTATAAATTTCTAGAGTGTATTGAAGAATGAAGTCCGCTGAAGACAAGTGATCTGAGAATTAGTCTAAGTCTTGAATATTTTCTAAGTGCATTCTCACTAAGACTAAAACCATCAGGAGAGGACCAAGGTCCACTGATGTGAACTAACAAAGCACATTTAATGCTAAACACATTAAAAGCTGTTAGTTAATCTGGTTGGAACAAGGCAAAATAAATTTCATTGAAGCTTACAATAAATGAAGGAATAAGAAGGTTCTCTCAAACGAGTTCCACCTTAAAGCAAGACAGGATTCTGACCAAGCAGACTGAACGGTCCAATGAGAAGATGACACGTAGGTGTACTCTACTGATGGCCGACCTGTCCCAGACTGACAAGTACCAAAAGTCTTTCCCTAGTACTCTACAGAAAGTTGGTGAATAGGCATGGTCTTTCAGTCGTTTCTTGACAAGACTTAAAGCTTCAAATAGAGCCGTTTGAACCAATCAGATACAAGAAGACTTACTTGAGAAGATTCAAATCCAACGGGAAGATTTTCAAGGAAGCCTATAAATACAGAAGGACGTGCTCATTTCTATGCACGGGAAACTCACAAGATCAAAGCTATCTCTACATTCATAACTATCAAGAAGCACTCGAAATTACCTTTGTTTCCCAAGTGTTTCACATTTGTAGAGAGCATAACAAGCCTTCTGTAACCAAGCTTAAAAGCTATATCCAAACCTTAGAAAGAGATAATCCATCCTAAGCCTTGAGCTAAACTGTAAGGATTATCTCACATCAGTTGGAACCAAAACCCTACTCAAAACCCTACTCAGTTGTTAGGTTGAGAGTTAGTGTTAAGTGGTGTTAGTAAGGTGATTGTTTGTATCAGTCTGAAAGCTGGTTTGTTTTGGGAACTAGGACCTGGAATTATCCTAGTGATCAATCATCCTAAGAGAGGATTAATTGATCAGTGCACCTTGGCACTATAACACAAGGAATTCCAAGTGAAAGGAATTCTCCTGTTTAATCAGGACAATGGAAGTAGGAGATTCATCTCTGAACCACTTTATACCTTGTGTACTTACATTCTGCTATTTCTTAAGTGTGTGTTATCCACTCAAACTTTATCAAGTAAAACTAGTTTTCTAAAGGGCTCACTAATCCGCATTTGAAAGCTAATTAGATAGTAGTTCAACTGAAAGTCTTGAGCTTTCAGTGGAGGTATTATCTCAATAAGCTTTCACAAGTAATTCTCAGCAGACCTAAAGTCCACTGACGAGTTACTATCTGAAGTAACCTGATAAGTTCTTAAGAGGTTTAAATTTGTAACCTCGGGTGTATTCGCCCCCCCATACACCTGTTTACTCATTTCGGGACCAACAATTGGTATCAGAGCAGTAGTTCAAAAGACCATTGTTCTAAGTATACCTTGTGCTAAAAGGGTATTTTCTATTTGATCATCTGAATTGATCTTATTGATAAACTTGTTTAGATATTATGGCTGACAATGCAGCTAGGGTAGCACCACCAGCGGAGAACAATATGGGAGTTAATCCTTTGAACCATATGTCCCATCACAAGCTTCCACAATTCTCAGTGGAAAATTATGACTTCTGGAAGATCAGAATGAGAGCTCATCTTGCTTGTGTGCATGATGAAATGTTAAGGGTAATTATTAAAGGTCCATTTATTTTTATGATCCCTAACCCTAGAACCACAGTTGAGACTATTGCAGATCTAAGAGAAGAATGGCCCAAGGATGAAGATAACTTCACTGCAGATGAAATGAGGAGAAACAACCTCAACTTCATAGCTATGAATATTCTCTACACCACCATACCAGATTCTGTAATGGGAATAGTGATCCATTGCAAGACTGCAAATGAACTTTGGGACACTCTTGCTCTCATGTGTGAAGGAACTGACAAGATAAATGAGAACAAGCTCTCGGTAGCTGTTCAAAAGTACGAGCAGTTCACCATGGAGCCTACTGAGACTATTGACCAGCTTGATGGGAGGTTCACTGACATCATGAATGAGATAAACTCTCTGGGAAAAGTCAACACCATAAGAGAAGTTGCCTTAAAGATCCTGAGAGGTTTAACCTCAAGATGGGATGTGTACTCTGTGATGATGCAGAATACCAAGGATTTGTCCAGCATGTCTATGCAACAGGTATTCTCTGAACTTAAGGCTTATGAGTTTGATCTTAACAGGAAAAGGGCTCCTGATGAGACCTTAGCTGAGAAGGGAGTTGCCTTCAAAGCTAATGAGACTGAGCCAAAATCCCCAAAGCCACAGAAGAGTACAAAGGCAAGCAAATCTCAAAGCAAGGCTGAGATGCAAGAGGAACTCAGCCTGATGGCTAGAAGGTTTGAAAAACTTAACAATCGTTTTGGCAAGTATAAGAGATTTTACAGGGATAACAGAGAAGGGAAAAGTTATCCACAAAAAGACACCAGAAAAGGAGAGAAAAGCTCAACTGAGCTGGAAAAGAGGAAAGATTATAAGAACTATACCAGAGGTGAAGGATCATCATGAAAAACCAAGGAGTCTTCTGAGGAAAAGAATGATGATGCCAACAGATGTTTCCAATGCAAGAAGGTTGGGCACTTTCAATATGATTGTCCTCAACTAAGCACCAAGGAAAGAAAGGAAAGGCAAGCCAAAAGAGACAGGAGATATGGAGAAAGGAAAGCCACGGTGGCTGAGGATGTTGATGAAGATCTGGAGTCATCTGATGGACTGTTCTCAGACAGCAGTGATGACGACATGTGCCTCATGGCAAGAGAAGAACCAGAGGTACAATCTAAACCATCCATTTCTCAAGAACACACACCTGAGCTAAGCTCAGAGTCAACTGAGGAACTCAATCTTCAGTCCGCTTTGGAACAATTGATGATTGATTTCTCAAGGTTGCAAGAAGCAAGTTTTCATCTCCAAGATGAAAACAAAAATCTCCTAAGAGAAAACTCTAAGTTAATTGAGTCTGGGAATCAGACAGATCTTAACTCAGCTCAATCTACCATTGAATTGACAAAAAAGGTGGAAACCCTAAAGAGTCAAGGAAATGGCAAAGATCAACTGATAAAAGATCTTACTAAATCTAAGATAAAGTTAACTGAAGAGAACTTAAAACTGGTAAGCCAAGTAAAGGATTCTCTCCTGAAAATTGATGTCTTACAAAAATCTGAAGAGACCTTGTTAAAAAGGATTGATGCTCTTAACAAACTCTCTCTTGCCATAGAGGAAATTCAAAACTTTCAAATCAATCCTAATAATAAGTGTGGGATAGACTTTATTCCAAAACCTTCAGAAGGTCCTCTGAGTGTTACTTTTTCAAGTGGCACAAAGAGAGTTTTGGTTAAATCTGTGACCTTTCAACCACAGATTTTAGATAAAGGTAAAAGGCCAGTTGAGGTCCAACAAAAGAGAAGTCAAACTCAGCCAAAACCAAATGGAAAGGCTCAGTTGACTAATCAGACTAGATCTCAGCAGAGGTACTATCAGCCGAGGTCTTCACAGATGAAACAACCTCAGCTGAAAGCACCCAGGCATGAGCACTCCTCTAGGAATGACTCATACAGAAGACATATTCCTTTTGTGCCTAAAGGAAAAGGTCCTTCATACCTTTATCAACAAAAACTTAGGCCAGGTGCACCCAAGCCTAAAAGCAAGAATGTAAAGAAGGTTTATGTTCCTTCAAAGGCTGACACCCATAGAAAGTTTACTCCCAAGGCACCTAGGGAGATAACAATCTATGTAGATGTTTATGGAAGACAAATTAGACATTCTAAAGTGATTAGAACAGTGAGGCAAATTTGGATTCCGAAAGGTACAACTAACCTGGTAGGACCCAACACAAAATGGGTACCTAAAGCTTGATTTTATCTACAGGGCTCAGTGGACCTCAACAAAGGAGAAGCCCTCAAATCTTCAGTCTGGTACCTGGACAGTGGATGTTCTAGGCACATGACTGGCAACAAAGATCTCCTGATAGAATTTGTTGAGAAAGAAGGTCCACAAGTCACCTTTGGTGATAATTCACAAGGAGCCACTAAAGGTTATGGTACTTTAATAATTGGCCCAGTAAGAGTAAGCAATGTATCCTATGTCAGTGGACTTAAGCACAATCTTTTGTCCATAAGTCAGTTTTGTGATAAAGGATACAGTGTTGAATTTTCATGTAACCTATGCTTTGTCAAGAATATATCTTCACAATAGGTACTACTAACTAGGTCAAGGAAGGGAAATATTTATCTTGCAGATTGGACGTCTTGCACACCAAATGCATGTCTTATTGCAAAGAGCTCAACTGATACTAATTGGCTATGACACAAGAGACTAAGTCATCTGAACGTCAAGATGATGAACAGGATAGCAAGACATGGATTGGTGGAAGGAATTCCAAATGAAGTATACAACAAAGAACATATTTGCAAAACTTTTCAGGAGGGAAAGCAAGTGAAAGCATCTTTCAAAAGCAAAGTAGCAACCTCTACTGACAGAGTACTTCAATTGTTGCACATGGATCTCTTTGGTCCAGTAACCCCTGTAAGTATCAATGGGAGAAAATATACTCTTGTAGTTGTTGATGATTTCTCCAGATACACTTGGGTGGTATTTCTAGCAAGCAAAAAAGAGACTCAACTCAGGCTACCAGAACTTCTGAAGAAAGTTAGCAATGAAAAGAGCCTAAATATTGTAAAGATAAGGTCAGATAAGGGTACTGAGTTCATTAATTCTATAATATCTTATTTCTACAAAGAGTTAGGTATTGCTCATGAGACCTCAGCTGCAAGAACTCCACAACAAAATGGAGTAGCTGAAAGAAGAAATAGGACTCTCAAGGAGGCAGCAAGAACAATGCTTGCAGAAGCTCAAGTTCCTAAAAGATTTTGGGCTGAAGCTATTAATACTGTCTGCCACATTCAAAACAGATCCATGGTAACCAAACATCAATGAAAAACTCCATATGAGTTATGGAATGGCAGAAAGCCACAGGTATCTTACTTTCATATCTTTGGTTGCAAGTGTTTCATTCACAACAATGGGAAAACTCAACTGAAAGTTTTTTATAGCAAAGCTGATGAAGGAATTTTCTTAGGATATTCCCAGATCAGTAGAGCTTTCAGAGTGTACAATTGTAGAACTCTTGTTGTGGAAGAAACACCTCATGTGGTCTTTAATGAATCTACTTTTGAGTCCAGGAGTAAGGAGAATGAGGAAGTGATAATCAAAAGACTAACTAGACTGAGTATCAAGTCTAAAGGCTATCCTGAGAATTGTGTTGATACATACATCCCAACCTGGGATAACTTCAATGATCAACAATTCAAAAAGGACATTCAAAATCAAACCACTCCTCAAAGCTTACCTGAGAGCTCTCCTGAACAAGCAACTGAACTGATGAACACAATCCCAGTTCAAGAGGTAAGTTATGTCGATGAAGATGTGGTCACAGCTGAGACAACTACTGAGCCCATCATTCAAGGGGGAACTGACTTAAAGCGATTTTACTAACTTCTACTAGTCGCTCACCCGCAAGCGAACGGGTTCACTGTAGTATTAGCAAGTATAACAAAACACAACACAACCCATGCATATCAACATCAAAGCAATTCAAGTAAAGTACTATTCAAACCACCAATATCAATCAATCATGCTCAAGGATTCACACATGGTGATTCAACACCTCAAATCAATTTCAAAATTCTCTCAATCCTCCAAGCTTAATGAGATAAACAAAACACGAATCTATCATGAAGTAACATCACATATTCATGCAATTTACATGCTCAAGACTCATTTCATCATTCTTCTTCTCAATTCAATTCAAAGCATCCAAATATTCCAAATTTCACAATACCCATGTCAATTCCTACTTTCTCTCTCAAGAAATTCACCAAATTTACTCATGCAATTTCAAAATTGACTCTTGAATTGATAAACCCATAGCATTGAGACATCAATCTACACCGTATACGCAACAACTATCAAGTAATGTGAAAAATCCCCAATTCGCATAAGAACCCTAACTCTACCTACTTAATTCGTCCACAATCTAGTTCAAACCTAAGAATAGGATGAAGAAAGTAGTAGAATCCTTACCTTATGTGCGGAACCGACGAATTTTCTGAACAAAGATGAACAAAAGTCGAAGGATTGAAGAAGAAGGTTGAAAAAAATCGCCCAATTTCGATCCCCAGCGTGCTGTGTGTGTTTCTTGTGTGTGAAAAGGTATTTATAGGGTGTGAAAAACCGGTTTAGGGCGTCCTTGAACCGGGTCATACTCGACCGGTTCACGCTCGAGTAGTGAGCACTCGAGCTCATCCCGCTCGAGTAGTGCAAACTTACAGAACGTAAAAATTACTCGACCTAGGCAGCTCGAGTAGTGACTACTCGACCGAAGCTGGCTCGAGTAGTCTACTCGAGTGCCCGAGTAATGACTACTCGACCGAAGCTGGCTCGAGTAGTCTACTCGAGTGCCTGAGTAATGACTACTCGACCAAGGCTGGCTCGAGTGCACTACTCGAGTGCCTGAGTAATGACTACTCGACCAAGGCTGGCTCGAGTGCACTACTCGAGTGCCTGAGTAGTTGCTACTCGACCAAGGGTGGCTCGAGTCGTTTCACCACTCCAACTCAAATTTCGACCTTTTCGTCCCGATTTCAGAAGATTAACGACCAACACAAGTACTAACCTGGAAAACTCCTCGATTTAAGCCCGATCGCTCATTCGAATGAGGAGTTGGGGTCTCTTCCTAACGTGCAATTCACCAATCCACTTCAAGTCGAACTTATGCCATCACACTTAATTCGATCCAACGACCCTCATGCATCGATATTTTCGAAAAATTTGACCAATTTTTCATAGAATTTCGTGTACGAACCCGAAGTACGAATACAGACCAATTTTTCATAGAATTTCGTGTACGAACCCGAAGTACGAGAACAAAGTTTGAAACGAATGAGTACGTACGAGTAAGTACACAAAATTCGTATGAACTCGACTCCCTACCAATGCAAAATAACGAACGAAAAGAAACATCACCCCCCCAAACTTCGACTTCGCAAAGAGGTCGATGTTTGGGGTTCGGTTACCTCTAACTCCAAGATTCGAATGCTTTCCTACTCGAAACGTGCTCAACTTCATGACTTTCCTCTTTCAGCTCTCTTTCTCCGATCAATCTCCTCTAAGCAAGCCTACACGAAATTTCTCAAAAAACGAGGTTAACACTTACGATTCCAAAAAACTACGAAAAATAACCAAAACACATAAAAGCAAGTAAAAATGGGTTGCCTCCCATTAAGCGCTAGTTTTAAGGTCCTAATGCCGGACCGAGCTCAAAGGAGCTCACGGGACTTGAGACTCTAAAATACCTCCCTTATTCTCATAAGAGAAGTTAAAGAATTTCTTCACTCGATGCCCGTTCACCATGAATTTCTGTCCATCTTCTTTCTCGACTTCAAGGAATCCACTCTTGTGCACTCCCTTCACAATATACGGCCCGTTCCACTTGGACTTAAGCTTTCCACCAAACAGCTTCATCCTCGAATTGAATACGAGGACTTGATCTCCCACCTTGAATTCCTTCTTCTTCAATCGTGCATCATGCCACTTCTTTGTCTTCTCTTTGAAAATTCGGGCATTCTCGTAGGCAACGTCTCGAAACTCCTCCAACTCATGCAGTTGGAGTAATCTCCTCTCACCAACCAAGGCACTATCAAAATTCAGCTTCTTGATCGCCCAATATGCCTTGTGCTCCAACTCCACGGGCAAGTGACATGCCTTTCCAAAAACCAATTGATATGGAGACATACCAAGAGGAGTTTTGAAAGCTGTCCTATATGCCCAAAGTGCATCATCCAACTTCATCGCCCAATCTTTTCTACTTATGCTCACCGTCTTCTCAAGGATCTCCTTGATTTGACGGTTGGAAACCTCTGCAAGACCGTTAGATTGAGGATGATAAGCAGTAGAGATTCGATGACTTACCTCGTATTTGGACAGCAGCTTTTCCATCCATTTGTTCACAAAATGACTTCCCCCATCACTTACCAAAGCTCTTGGAACTCCATATCTTGCAAAGATGTTCTTTCTCAAGAACTCGATGACCACTCGGGAATCATTCACTCGCGTTGGGACAGCTTCAATGCACTTTGAGACATAATCAACGCATACGAGAATGTACAAGAATCCATTGCTAGGAGGAAATGGACCCATGAAATCAATCCCCCATACGTCGAATATCTCGACTTCCATGAACACGTGCATAGGCATCTCGTCCCTCTTAGTAATGGAGCCAAATCGTTGGCACTTCTCACACCTCTTAACCCATTCCATGCAATCTCTCAATAGAGTTGGCCAATAAAAACCAGATTGAAGGACTTTCCTTCCGGTTTTCTCTCCACCCAAATGTCCTCCACATGGCAAGGCGTGACAATGCCTTATGATATCACTCCATTCCTCCTCTGGCACACACCTTCTCAACACGTGATCTATCCCTCTTTTGAAAAAGTAGGGGTCATCCCAAATGAACTCCCGAACCTTCTTCAAAAATGCCTTCCGATGCACCGAGTCTATCTCAACGGGAAACTCACCACTTGCTAAATAGTTAGCATAATCTGCAAACCAAGGTGCCTTCCCCTCAACTCGATACACAGGGATGTCTCCTAAGCCAAAGAGCTTCTCATCAGGAAATTCATCGTTCACCTCTCGATCCTCCACGGTGTTCTCCTTGGTGAGCTCCAATCTCGAAAGGTGATCGGCTATCACGTTCTCGCATCCCTTCTTGTCTCGAATCTCTACATCAAACTCCTAGAGCAACAAGATCCAACGAATGAGACGGGACTTTGCATCCTTCTTACTCATAAGGTACCGAATCGCCGCGTGGTCCGTATATACAATTGTTTTCATCCCTACTAGGTAGGGACGAAATTTATCAAAAGCGTACACGACTGCTAATAGCTCCTTTTCGGTCGTAGTGTAATTCACTTGAGCAGAATTCAGCATCTTCGAGGCATAATAAATAGCGTGAAAACGCTTCTCACGAATTTGCCCCAAAGCAACCCCCATCGCATAATCGCTAGCATCACACATCAGCACGAACGGGCTAGACCAATCCGGTGTGACAAGTATCGGGGCATTCACCAACGCTTATTTCAACCTGTTAAAAGTCACTAAACACTCATTAGTAAACTCAAAGGCGACTTCTTTTTCAAGAAGCCGCGAAAGGGGTTTAGCTATTTGTGAAAAGTTTTTTATGAAACGTCTATAAAAACCCGCGTGTCCTAAGAATGACCGAATCCCCTTCTCGGTCGAAGGTGGTGGAAGCTTCTCGATAGCAATCACTTTCACCTTGTCCACTTGGATACCTTTCGAGGACACATGATGTCCAAGAACAATACCCTCTCTTACCATGAAGTGACACTTCTCCCAATTAAGCACTAAGTCCGTCTCTTCACACTTGCTCAACACAACTTCAAGATTGATTAGACATTTATCAAATGACTCCCCGTAAACGGAGAAGTCGTCCATGAAAACCTCCATAATCTTTTCAATCAAGCCATGAAAAATTGCCATCATACACCTTTGAAAGGTGGCGGGTGCATTACACAACCCAAACGGCATCCTCCTAAAAGCAAAAGTCCCATAATAGCAGGTGAAGGTGGTTTTCTCTTGATCCTCGGGGGCTATCATGATCTGATTATACCCCGAGTACCCATCTAAGAAACAGTAATACTCAAAACCACCTAATCGATCTATCATTTTATCAAGGAACGGTAAAGGAAAGTGATCCTTACACGTTGCCTTGTTCAACTCTCTATAATCAAAACATACACGCCAACCCGTCACTAATCTAGTGGCTACCAATTCATTAGACTCCGTCTTAATCACTGTGGTACCCCCCTTCTTAGCAACTACGTGTAACGGACTCACCCATGGACTATCAGAAATAGCAAAAATCATGTTGCTATCTAACAACTTCAACACTTCCTTATGTATCACCTCTTGAATGACCGGATTAACTCTACGCTGACTTTGCACTATCAGTTTTCTACCCTCTTCTAATCTAATCCTATGCATGTAAATCGAGGGGCTAATTCCCTTAATATCCGCGATCGACCATCCTATAGCAGATTTGTGCTTACGAAGCACCACTAAAAGTCTCTCAAGCTGATCATCAGATAAAAGGGTAGATACAATTACCGGATATTTGTCGGTCTCATCCAAGTAAGCGTACTTGAGGTGGTCGGGAAGCTGCTTCAACTCCTTCTTCGCCTCCAATGGTGGCGCCTTATCGAACATCTTCTCGAAAGTTGACTCCTTGGCTTCCAAGTCATCTTCATCCTCCACTTTCTTCAACTCCAAGAACTTGACGTCTTCATTGTCTTTCAAGCTGTCAAAATAATCAAGATCATAAGAATCATAAGACAAATCTTCAAGAATAGGATAATCAAACTGATGAACATAGAAAGAGCAAGGGTCTAGAAGTGTGTCTTCAACACAAGCATCCGTGATGTCAATGAAGTGGCAACTCTCATCTCCCATGGGGTATTTCATAGCTTCGTAGATAGCTATCTTCACTTCCTTATCATCAACTTTGACCGTGATCTTCCCATTCGCTACATCAAGCACCATCCCGGCAGTAGCTAGAAACGGTCTTCCCAAAATCAGTGGGACATGCTCATCCTCTTCCATCTCGAGTACTACGAAGTCGGCAGGAAAAACGTGATTCTCCACCGTCACTAGAACATCCTCCACTACTCCTTGAGGTCTCGTAATGGACCTATCAGCAAGCTGGAGTGTCATCATCGTGGGTTGAAGCTCAACTCCCTCCAACTTCTTGAACAACGAGAGAGGCATCAGATTAATGCTCGCCCCGAGATCACACAAAGCTCCTTTCTTGATCCCGTTCCCGATATCGCAGAGAATGATGAAACTCCTGGGGTCCTTCAGCTTAGGCGGAAGCGCCTTGTGCACCATAGCACTCACCTCGTGGTTCAAGTGCACTAGCTCTGGTCCATCTATTCTTCGTCTCTTTGCAATCAAGTCCTTCAGGAACTTGGCGTAGTTCGGCATCTGTTCCAAAGCATCATAAAAAGGAATGTTAATATGTAACTTTTTAAAAACATCAAGGAATTTAGCAAACTTCTCATCAAGCTTCTTTTTCATGAAGCGCTGTGGATATGGGATAGGTATCACAGATTTGGGTACCCCCCATTCATCTTTCTCAGTTTCTTTCACTTTCTCCCTTGCTTCCTTTGCCTTTTTCCACTTTGGAATTCTCTCAATCTCTTCAATCTCCTCATCAGGCACTTTGCTCTTCTGGGTCTCATCCATATCTTGACTCTTATCATCAGTTTTCATCTTAACTCCTTCCTTCTCAACCTCAACTCCATCACTTTGAGACTCTATCCCTTCTGTCTCAACTTCTTCTTTGAGCGTCTCAGAATCAGCAGGCATCTCTGGACCATCATATTTGGTCTCACTTCTCAACTCAATAGCCTTGCAATGTTCCTTTGGGTTATCCTCGGGCATTGACGGATACTTGCCAGGCTCTCTCGGCTGAGACTTTGCGATCTGACTAATTTGGTACTCGATAGAATTGAATCTTCTGTTGTTCTCTTGCTGAACTCGATTCCACTCGATGTCTCTCTTCTGGAGTTCTTGATCTTGATGATCGTCTTTCTTATGCAACTCCTTCACATCGTACTCCAAAGAGGACAATCGCTTGCTACCTTCCTCCACCTTCTGAAGGATCGCTCTCAACATCTCCTCGGTTGATGCACCGCCCTCTCCACCAGGAGGTTTAGACCCCAGATCAACACCTGCAGGAACAGTAATACCAGCTTTTGGGTTAGCATAAGAAAAATTCTCATTTTTTCTCCATGTGTTTTGAGGAGGCTGTTGGCCTCCTTGATACCCTTGTGTGTTCCTCCATTGATTTTGAGGCGGCTGTGGGCCTGGAGGTACAAATGGTTGACCATAAGAAGGTCTTCCATACTGGTTTCCACCTTGTGGATACCCCCCTTGTGGGTAATTAGGCCTTCCCATATAGTTGGCCTCTTCTTGCTGACTCGTGGGTGGTTCCACTTTCTCGCTTGCTGCTACACTCCCTCCAACCAAGTTCTGCCCCATCTCAAGGTTGCTGATCTTCTCCATCATAGCCATCAACAGCTTCCTTGTACCCTCATTCTCCTCCAACTTGCATACCCTCTGAAATTCTGGATCATCATTCCATGCACCAGCATTCGTGACAATATTGTCCACGATCTCTCTACACCTTGCTACCCCTTGGTTCAGAAAGGCTCCACTTGCACATGCATCTAGGTGGGCTTGGCCAGCCTTGCTGGCTCCACTGTAGAAGAACGCCATAATATATCCCTCGTTGTACCCGTGCTGCGGGCACTCGATCAACATATTCGAGTATCTCTCCCACGCTTGGCGTAAATCCTCTCCAGACTTCTGGTGAAAGGAAGAGATCTCAATTCTCGCTTTAATCGTTCTCGATGGAGGGTAGAATCGCTCGAGGAACAGACGCTCGAGCTCGGCCCATGTGTTAACACCTCCCCGTGGGAGCGTGTTATCGTACCATTCCTTGGCTATTCCCGTAAGAGAGAATGGGAACAACCTGAGCCTCTTGGCATCTTCAGACATGCCATTGTAATTGAAAGTAGATGCTATCATGAGGAAACTCCTCAAGTGAGTGTGAGGGTTCTCCTTTCCAACCTCCCCCTTGAATTGATTCTCGGTGAGCAGCTTGAGAATTCCTGGGGAAATTGAAAAGTTATTCGCCTCAACAGGTGGTAAAGCCACTCCATCGTAGTACCTCTGCGGTTGTGCCGTGAACCTGCCCCGAATTGCCATATTCTGATCTGAGTTCTGGGGCACAGGCTGAGGAGCAACAGGTGGTGCTGGTATGTGTTGAACTGGAGGTTGTTGGTACACAGGTGGTTGGTTATAGACAGGAGGTGGAGGGTACGGGTACGGTGGATAAGGGTAAGGTGGGTATGGGTAATGTTGGTATCCTGGGTTGTTGAAAGGGTTATTTTGGTTTTGTGGATAAGCAGGGTTGTTCAGAGGATTTTGGACAAGATTCTGAGCTGGATTGTTTACATTTTGTGTACCCGGGTTCTGGCTTTGACTATCCACGAACTGGTCTTGATTCTGACCACCACTCCCCCCAGAGCCATCAACCCGGTCTACTGCCTGATTAAAATCGTTGACAGCATCGTCCAACTCATTATTGATATCCATTGGTTCCTTCCCTAAGTCGGCAGCGTTCATCCTTCTCAAGAAAGCTCGGTTCCTTCTAGCTATTGTCTCAGGGTCCAACGGTATTCTCTCTTCGCTCGTATTGCCTTGTGAGCGTGTTTTCATAAACCTGACACACTAGCAGAGGGATCAAAATACAACTGCCGAATAAATAAAAATAACAATAAGAAATAAAAATAGAAAATAAGCACTCACTACTAACTACTAAGCTATCGACAAGTCCTATTCAAAAAGCATAAAATGCCATCCCCGGCAACGGCGCCATTGACTTAAAGTGATTTTACTAACTTCTACTAGTCGCTCACCCGCAAGCGAACGGGTTCACTGTAGTATTAGCAAGTATAACGACCAAGTATATCGAACCCAAGGGACAGTGTATATGCGAATAGATCCCTGAAGATCTACGCGTCGTAGTTAATATGAGTGTATTATTTTTGGATTTTTGGAAAGATTAATTAAACTAAACTAAATTATCCTACGTATGCAAAAGGAAAATTAAACGAAATAACAAAAGGTGTGTTTTCAAGTATGAGATGGTGATGCTTAAGATAGGAATCCCTACGTATACTAACGGAGCAGGTACATAATCAAAAGAAATGTGACACACAAGAATTAACCTAAGTCTAAGAATGCAAGGTGAAAGCTCAAGATTCTAAACCCTAATACTTTACCCTAACACTCGACTTCACGAATCTACTAACGAGTTACTAGATTGTGCTTAATTAATGAGACCCTAATTTAACTAAGGTGATGCGGTCGTCCTCCTTCGCTAAACCGGTAGATGAATTAACCTTTCCTAAACTCTCTCGTTAAGTCTACTCGTTGTTAAAGAGTGATACGGTCGTCCTCTCTCTAACACCTTTCGAACGAAATTCAAGAGCGAAGTCTAGATTAATTTTAAGAATTCATTAACCAAGAGAATTAAAACCTAACGTCACAAGTTACTCTAATTACGTACCCACAACCTACTTCTACGAGTTCATCCTACCCTAAGCATGCAAGGGTTTTAGCTAGACATAGAGTTAACGTAAACAATAACAATTAGACAAGTTACGAACATGAACATGGTAATTAAAACGAAGAAAAGATCGAACATAAACTGGTGTTTTTAAGATATAAAGAAATAAACTGAAATTAATTAGCAAAACGAGGTCTCAACGTATTAAAGAACAAAAGATATTAAGAAACAAAACTAAAACTTGAAATCGTAATGTGAATTCGTAAGCAAAAACCTCAAAACCGTAAAATTAAACTTGCTCGTCTCTTCTCTTCCTTCTCTCTCTAGAAATTCTATGTAAAAGTGATGTAGTGCGTTCGGGGATCCTTCAAAATGTGTTTGGAAGAGGTATTTATAGGCAACGGGTCGAAACGGGATCTCATGGGCCAAAATTCTCGTCGAGCTCGAGTAGAGCTTGAGTAATAAGTACTCGAGCAAGACATACTCGAGTGTTACAATTATACAGAACATGAAAAGTACTCGAGCCCCTTAGCTCGAGTAGTGCTACTCGACCGAAGCTGGCTCGAGTAGTCTACTCGAGTGCCTGAGTATTGCCTACTCGACCGAAGCTGGCTCGAGTAGTCTACTCGAGTGCCTGAGTATTGCCTACTCGACCGAAGCTGGCTCGAGTAGTCTACTCGAGTGCCTGAGTATTGGCTACTCGATCGAAGCTGGCTCGAGTAGTCTACTCGAGTGCCTGAGTATTGGCTACTCGAGCACCTTCCTCTTGAGTACTTCAATGACACTTTTGCTCACTCGAACTAATACTTCTCGTATTTCTTCCATATCTTCACATCCGGGTATCCGTTTGAGTCGATTCGAAGTCCTACGAACTCCTCTTTTTGCCCTCTATCCATCTATAAGCATCAAAGACACAAATTTGTTAGTTTGTGAAAATAATACTCAAATGACTCTAAATACTTATATGAATCCATCAAAACAAGGGCATTTTGAGCGACGAATCATGACAATTTCACGCCTAATCAGGAACCCATGGTACTA
The DNA here is from genome assembly GCA_947034835.1 of Ballota nigra. NCBI lineage: Eukaryota > Viridiplantae > Streptophyta > Magnoliopsida > Lamiales > Lamiaceae > Ballota > Ballota nigra. The sequence goes on along the minus strand of OX344724.1, from coordinate 45,811,153 downwards.
CCATTGAGAATGAGAATACCTTGAATGATGACTCAGGACTTCAACCCTCTGTTTTATTTCCTGAATTTGATTTCATTCCTATATCTAGTGACTCAACTTCAGAAGAGTTAAACTCTACTAAAGGGCATCAACCTAGGAGAACATGGCTCTCAGATCACCATGTTGAGCAAATCCTAGGTGATCCTACCTAGGGAGTCAAAACTAGAAGTTTCCATGGAGAAAGTGCTTTGTTTTGTTGTTTCTTATCTAACCAGGAACCAGGTTCCATTGAAGAAGCAATTAAAGACTCAAACTGGATCATTGCTATGCAAGAAGAGCTAAATCAATTCACAAGGAATCAAGTATGGGAGCTGGTAGACAGACCATATCATTGCAATGTGATTGGTACCAAGTGGATTTTCAAGAACGAGAAGGATGAAAAGGATGTCATAGTCAGAAACAAGGCCAGGCTAGTTGCAAAGGGCTATTCTCAAGTTGAAGGCTTTGACTATGATGAAACATTTGCCCCGGTGGCCAGATTGGAGGCAATAAGGTTATTTCTTGCATATGCTGCTCACAAGAAATTCAAGGTGTATCAAATGGATGTTAAGAGTGCATTCTTGAATGGAATACTCAATGAGGAAGTCTATGTGGAGCAACCCCCAGGTTTTGAAGAAAGCCACAAAGTATATAAACTGAGAAAAGCTCTATATGGACTTAAACAGGCTCCAAGAGCTTGGTATGATACTTTGTCACAATTCCTTTTGGATCATGGTTTTATCAAAGGAAGAGTAGATAGAACTCTCTTCAGGATCACAAAAGGAGAGGACACTCTGCTAGTTCAAATCTATGTGGATGATATCATCTTTGGGTGTCCTAACCAAGTCCTCTGTGAGAAATGTTCTCAACTGATGAAAGGAAAGTTTGAGATGTCAATGATGGGAGAAATGAACTTCTTCCTAGGACTTCAAGTCAAGCAGTCTCCTGAAGGAATCTTCATCAACCAAGCCAAATATACAAGGGAGCTGATCAACAAGTTTGGATGCCAGACCAGCAAAGTTGCAAGGGTTCCACTCAACACCAACACCAAGATGGAACCAGATGAAGATGGTGAATCAGTAGACCAGACTCACTACAGAGCTATCATTGGATCTCTACTGCATCTCACAGCAAGCAGGCCTGATATCACATTTGCAGTTGGGATATGTGCAAGATATCAAGCAAATCCCAAGAAAAGTCATCTGGAAGCTGCTAAAAGGATTCTTAAATATCTCAAGGGTACTGTGAATATGGGATTATGGTATCACTCAGATGACAATCTGGAACACACAGGATACTCAGATGTTGACTATGGAGGTTGCAGAATTGACAGGAAATCAACCTCAGGCACTTGTCAATTCTTGGGAAGTAAGTTGATCTCTTGGTTTTCCAAGAAACAAAATTCAGTAGCCACAAGCACTACTAAAGCTGAATATATGGCAGCTGGAAGTTGTTGTGCTCAAATACTATGGCTAAGACAACAACTGAGAGATTACAACATCTTTGCTAATGAAGTCCCTATTTTCTGTGACAACAATAGTGCAATTGCTATTTCAGAAAATCCAGTTCTCCACACTAGATGCAAACATGTGGATATAAGGCATCATTTCATCAGAGATCATGTGGAAAAGAAGGATATCAAAATGCTCAAGATTCATACTGACAAACAAAAGGCTGACATATTTACTAAACCTTTGGCTGAAGCAAGGTTTCAAGAACTGTCAGTGGAGCTTAGACTTCTAGATCCAGGAGAGTAGAGGAAGGAGCCAATCTCAGATGAGTTGATTTCGAGTCAGTGGAGGTTCAACCTCAGAAGAGGATCAACCTCAGTGGAGTCACTGATCACAGAAGAGCTTATATTTCTCAGAAGAGGTTCCACCTCAGTAGAGGTCAAATGTTTTAACTCTGCTATTTTTCAAATCTGAAGTCTCTTAGTTTTATAATATAAAACTCTTATAAAAAATAGCTAATGAGTTTTTTCCTGGAAATTAAATCTTTTTACTCTGTTTCAAAAAGAATTCGATATGGCAAGCATTTAATGCGCGTTGTACAAGTCAGTTTCGTTTTTTCAGTTACCTATCTCACGCGCCTTAAAAGCCGAATGATGTGACCTTCCGGCTACCAACTCTTTTAATCCCCACCTCTCATTTTAGGCGGTTCTTTCCTAACCGTCAAGATCTCTCAAAAACTCCCCACTAACCCCTTCGACTATCCACGATTTTTCAACCAAATTAATCTCAGATGTTGATTGTGGGATTAAATCTCACCATCCGTTACTCATACAAAAGCCCCCAAAATCAGTCTAAGAACCTTTTTTAACACACTTTCAAGAAAATACTTACTATCTTTCCAAAATACTCTCTGCAAATTTCTCCCAATCCTATTCTCAAATGGCAAGAGTAAATCTAGGTTTTCTTACCAACAAAGATAATTTCTGGTATGAGCCTACAGTTCTTTTCGATAACCCTGAGATTGAATCCAGGCCGGAATTCGCTCATATAAAGGAGGCCCTGGAAATGGTTAAATCCGCAGGATTAGAAAAATTCTTGTCTATCCACCTTAAAAGTTGCTTCGATAGACAAGTTCTGGAGTTCTTTTTCAGTGTTGCTAACACTGATTCTAAAATCAAGTCCTGTCTATTCTTAAAGAGGAAGAAGAAGGTGATGAGAGATGGAAATGAAATTATTGAGCATCAGAAAGTAAAGAAGGAGATTCGGTTGGAAGGAGATGATCTCAAAGAGCTGTTTGGACTTCCCTCTGAAGGCCCAAATCCGGACACCTGTATCATGGATAAGGAGGAGGAATGGGTCTACACTATTATGTAAAAGAAAGTGAAGTACAGTCCCACAATGAACAGAAGTTTACTTCTTCCCATTTACAATGTTCTTTGTGAGATTGTTGGGAAATGCATTCTGGGAAATCAGGGGAGCACGGAGCAAGTAAGCAAACCAAAGTTGAGATTGATGAAAGTTATAGTTGAGAGTAAGGAGAAAAACTTTAACTGGCAGCAGTTTTTCTTAAGGGCCCTGAATAAGGAACAATCAAAATTTCAGCCTGAAAAAACTCCCCAGCTGGCAAGTAAGCTGAATTGAAAACATTGATGTGGGAGTGGATTAGATTGAGGATAGGAAGTGGAGCAATTTGAAGACACTCTTCAAATCTGGAAAGGCCCTGGAGGCAAGAAAGCTGAGTATAACGGAGGGCAGCCCTGAAGTAGCAGAGGAGGAGGAAGCAAACCCTGCTGAAGGGAAGAGGACCAAGCTGAAGAGGAGGCTGGTCAAACTAAGTGATAAAATGGCCCTGCACAAGGAGGAGGAGGCACAGAAGGCCTCAAAGAAGGAGAAGAAGAGGTCTTCTGAGGCTGTGAAGGAGAGTGTCTCTAAGAAGGTCAGAGTCACAAACTCTACTGATGAGTCTTCATCAGGTAACCCTGACTCATCTCCGAATGTTATATCTACTGAGTTTGACTCAGATGTACCTGCCCCTACCCCCATCAAACCCAAAACCAAGCCCAGAACCCTGTCAAAACAAAAAAAATCTCCAAAATCTCGAAGACACCCACTGAAGGCTCTCAACAACCTGAAAGTGGATCCCAAAATACCACCCCCTCTGAGGCATCTGCTGAGGCATCCTCAACCCCCTCTGAACCCATTCCTTCAACCCCCACTGAACAAAACCTATCTGAACCCCAAATCTCATCTGAACCCAACCCTCTTGAAGCCCATACCACTCACCTGGAATCAATCCCAGAAGAGCCTACTGATATCAGATCCCCTACTCCTTCCCTACCCTCAGACGATGAAGAAGAGTACTCCTTCTTGGATACTCTTAAGGATGAAGTGGCTTACTCTTTGGAGTTAAAGTATCCTGAGCTTGATGGGTACCCCACTCTAAAGGTTGTGTTTATGAGAGTAAAACTCCTTGTCCAGCTCAAAGACAGGAGATTGGGTGAGATCTTAATGGATGTTGGAGGTAGCAATGCTGAAGAAGGAGGAGAATGAAGTGTTGGAGTTTGCTGGGATGACCAAAACCAGACTTCTCTGTGATGAGAAGATCTTTCAAAGTCTGGTTATGGACAAACTGGTTGAGGCAAAGAAGAGTGATGGAGGAGAAGAAGCAGAACAAGAAAAAGGGCCAGAGGAGGCAAAATCTACTAAAGGTGAGGAGGAAAGCAAGGAGAAAGATGAAGGTACTTCACCACAGCAAGGTGGTGGTGAAGTAGCCAAGGATGTATCTTTGGCAAGAGATACTGAGGCACAAAACTTGCCACAGGAGAGCTCAGTAGAGGTGTCTACTGAAGTTCTCCCACAACAACCCTCAGTGGTGACTACGGAGTCAGCTGAGGTGTCTGGGAAAGAAGGAGTCGAAAAAGAAAATGAAAAAGAAACTGAGGTAGAAATCACTGATGTTGTGAGTGGAGAAATAAGAGCAATCATTCCTGTAAAGAATGAATTGGCTGAAAAGAAAATAGTCGAAAAAGAAAAAGAGAGTGAGAAAGAAGGTGAGAAGAGAGAGGAGGAGGGAGTTGCAATGGAGGTAGATATGTCAGGAGACTAGGTTGTGAGAAAGAGGGGGAAAGGACTAACATTGTATGCCATGCAGGTGTACAAACTGATGAAACTCCCCCAGTCCAGGTCAACCTAACTCCACTGAGAGAAGCTGTTCATTCTCTTCAAAATGAAAAGCTTCCTTCTCTACAAGCTCAACTGAGAGATGTCCAAGAAATTGTCCAAGAAGAAATAGATGAAATAGTCATCCTCTCAGACCACATCGATGAGCTGATGGAGTCTACCACCAAATCACTCCAAAACCTGACACTAAAGATTGAAGATTCACAACAGATGGTGTTAGATGTTGTGGAAGGTCAGAGTGTGCTGGTGATAGAGGCCATGAAGAAGCTGGAGCAAAAAGAAGAAGAGGCTAGAACTCAGTTCCTGAAAGATTCTGTGGAAAACGTCTCCATTAACCTAAAGTCCTCTGTAGAGGCTTTCTCAGCTGACCTTATTGGGAAGGTTGAAGGGTTATGGAACCAGAAGATGACAGAGTTCGAGGCAAAGCACGAGGAGCTGGGAGCCAAGCTGGGTAAAGTCCTGAAGAAGGCTGCAGAGGACTTCCCTACCCAAGAGAAGACAAACGTTTTGATCGATGAAAAGCTGGCTCAGTTTGTGCATTTTGGGCAAACAGCTGGTGCAACCTTGGAAATTTAGAGGACGAGGTTGACCACTGCTCTACTGAATTGAAGGCCATTGCTCATGATCAGGTAAAATTAAACATATATGTTGCTGAGTTTATGATTAATGCCGGAAAGAGGGAAAAGAGAGTAAGTGCTAAGGATATGAAGCTGGACCCAAAGAACAAGATGCAAATCATTCTTGAGACCCCAGAATTCGAAAGAGGCCAACAAATAAAGTGCACATTAAAGAAGGTAGATGCTGAGGCCCAGAAAACTGCTGATTCCAAGAAGGGAAAGGAGGTTCCCTCAGAAGACATGTCAAAATTCAAAGAAGCCCATCTGAAGGAAAAGGAAGAGAGAGCTACCAATAAGGGGGAATCAACAAAAAGGAAGACAACTGACGTCCTCTCAGCGGAGGTGGCTAAGAAGACCAGAACCTCAGGAAGGTTGGCTGCAAATTCAACTGGTTCAACTGAGTCAGTTGAAGTACTTCCTATCCTAAACCCTGATCCTATCTCTTCTGAAACCCCCAAATCTGCCCCCACTAGAGTTACAGAGCTCACTGAGCTAATCAAAGAAGCTGGAGGCATGAATGAAAGAGCTAAAAAGCTAACTGCTCAACAGCAAGAGAGGAGAGATAAGATGGTGGGAAAGATGGAGACCATTACTGAGTTGGCTGAAAGAAAGAGGATGGAGAGGCTAACCACCTTTGACAAAACTACATCAAAGAAATTCAGGAACAATTATCAAAGGTGGGATGCGAAGCTGAAGAAAGACAGGGTAGCTCCTTCAAAGGCCAAGTTCCCTCACCATGATGCGTGGGTGCCCAAGAAACTCAATGATGCATGGGAAACTGCAAAAAGGGAATTTGTGTATTCCTTTTATGTCAGTGGAGAATTGGGAAGGGATAATGCACAAGAAGTATTCAATTCATGGTTGTTTGAAGCATACCCAAAACTCTACCCTGAGATCAATGAGGCCTGGAATGATAAGTTCACAGATCTTGCTTTGAAGGCTCCTGAGCCAATCACATACTGGCCTCCTCAAGATGCAACTGGAGCAGTTGATAGAGATCGGATCACAGAAGAATGGGTGTCCCTGTGTGAGCAGTTGGGTCTCAAAGGACATTCAAAAGAAGTCATGGAGAGGAAGAATGAATTGAAGATCCGAGTCCTCAAGCAATATGGACTTAAACCCGTGTTTGAATCCATCTGAGAAAGTTAGTGTTTGTACTGGGAATTTGTTTATAAGTCCCAGTTGTGTTGATTTTGAACTTTTGACAGCAGACTTCATGTAAATGTACTCATCATATTTTTTCATGGAATGAAACTTTACTGTTATTTTTGTCCAAGATAATATCTCATTATCATTTAGGCTTATGTACTTGAATGTTTTTACTTACAAAAATCCTTAAACTTTTATGTCATCTGAAGAACCTCATCTGAAAGAAGATATGTAATAAGATAGGTTCCGGCATAATCAAAAAGGGGGAAATTGTTGAAATTGTATAGACTTAAGTTTTGATTAAGATGCCAAAAGGTTCCTCCTAAGTCGTTTGTAAGTAAAATGTTCAGTAGAGTTAGTACTTAGTTATATCAGTTCAAATGTTAAGGAACTGGAGTGCAGTTATAAATTTCTAGAATGTATTGAAGAATGAAGTCCGCTGAAGTCGAAGTCCGCTGAAGACAAGTGATCTGAGAATTAGTCTAAGTCTTGAATGTTTTCTAAGTGCATTCTCACTAAGACTAAAACTATCAAGAGAGGACCAAGGTCCACTGATGTGAACTAACAAAGCACATTCAATGCTAAACACATTAAAAGCTGTTAGTTAATCTGGTTGGAACAAGGCAAAACGAATTTCAGTGAAGCTTACAATAAATGAAGGAATAAGAAGGTTCTCTTAGACGAGTTCCACCTTAAAGCAAGACAGGATTCTGAGCAAGCAAACTGAACGGCCCAATGAGAAGATGACACGTAGGTGTACTCTACTGACAGTCGACCTGTCCCAGACTGACAAGTACCAAAAGTCTTTCCCTAGCACTCTACAGAAAGTTGGTGAATAGGCATGGTCTTTCAGCCGTTTCTTGACAAGACTTAAAGCTTCAAATAGAGCCGTTTGAACCAATCAGATACAAGAAGACTTACTTGAGAAGATTCAAATCCAACGGGAAGATTTTCAAGGAAGCCTATAAATACAGAAGGACGTGCTCATTTCTATGCACGGGAAACTCACACGATCAAAGTTATCTCTACATTCATAACTATCTAGAAGCACTCGAAATTACCTTTGTTTCCCAAGTGTTTCACATTTGTAGAGAGCATAACAAGTCTTCTGTAACCAAGCTTAAAAGCTATATCCAAACCTTAGAAAGAGATAATCCATCCTAAGCCTTGAGCTAAACTGTAAGTATTATCTCACATCAGTAAGCTGATTGTTTGTATCAGTCTGAAAGCTGGTTTGTTTTGGGAACTAGGACCTGGAAGTATCCTAGTGATCAATCATCCTAAGAGAGGATTAATTGATCAGTGCACCTTGGCACTATAACACAAGGAATTCCAAGTGAAAGGAATTATCCTGTTTAATTAGGACAGTGGACGTAGGAGATTCATCTCTGAACTATTTTATATCTTGTGTATTTACATTCTACTATTTCCTAAGTGTGTGTTATCCACTCAAAGTTTATCAAGTAAAGCGAGTTTTCTAAAGGGTTCACTAATCCGCATTTGAAAGTTAATTAGATAGTAGTTCAACTGAAAGTCTTGAGCTTTCAGTGGAGATATTATCTCAGTAAGCTTTCACAAGTAATTCTCAACAGACCTAAAATCCACTGACGAGTTACTATCTGAAGTAACCTGATAAGTTCTTAAGAAGTTTAAATTTGTAACCTCAGGTGTATCCCCCCACCTGTTTACTCGTTTCGGGACCAACAATTTTTACTTAACGTTTTAACAATCTCAACACCATATTGTGTTTCTAAATAAAAATGACCGATTTTTTAATATTGAACGAGAGTTAATTCGTTTGATACTTGGTAACACAATGAAATCTTAATTCTAACAATATAATACTAATTAGATTTTAATTAAAAAGAAAAATAAAATCTAGAGTTATAAGACTACAAACCAATTAGAAGGCCGAAGCCCCATGATAATTCTAAGAATATAAACTATAGGCTTGAAAAAAAATTGGAAAAATAGTTTTTCTCGTCCTTTGAGTTTCACATATTATGGATTTACTCCTCCTGCCTTTCAATTTATGAAATTCATCATCTAACTTTTACAATTTCTGATACTTTCGTTTTATGGTCTGCTACATCAGGTAACCCTTCAAGTCATACTTGACTTGACATTCATATTTCTATTTTGTTTTTATTATGGTTAAATCATATTTGGAATTCTTTGATGCGTTGATGCTAATATGTCATTATACATATTGAAAATTCATTAAAATTAAACTACAATTCTAATTATTCACATAGAAATAAAAACCCATCCACTATTATCTTAATTTTTTTATATTAAATTATCAATTAATGAATAAAATCTTGAAATTAATCAAATTAAATAGATAGAGTCTAGCTTTCTTTTAAATAGTGTAGTTCATCTCATTCCTCCTCTTCTCATTGTTCTTTTGTTTATGCGAATCTTCACCCCCAAATATCAAATAAAAATAAATTTTTTTATCGAATTCAACTCAGTGGATGGTCTATGAACTTATCCCCGTTCAGTAACATATGAGCCCCCACCAATCAGATTCTTTTAAATAGGAATAAACTGATAGATGAATGGCAATTCAGGATATGACCAAATGAATTACCTGAAAAAAAAAAAAAAAAAACGTTACAGGCTTTCTAAACTACTCAACTGGTTGGACGATTAATCAAACAAAACCTCAAATTACACATTACTCAACTCAGCTCGAAACCCTCTTCCGTGCATTAAACTCTAACGATCCTCTTCATCGGGAAAATTTGACAAGTGAAATAGAATGATTACCAGAAAAAGTAACAAATTGATTAAGCGAGAAATATCGGTTGTTTATTTATAGTGCAACATTAAGGTATTATGAACTTTGGATGGATATATTACAATTACAATTACAATTAATTAAATATTTTGATGTTTCTTCTTCATCTAATTAAACCGCACGCATGCACCTTCCTCATTAGGAGTCAATACAGCCCAACTTTGACTCATGTGCTTAATTATTATACATATATACAATTAGTCATGCCTAATGCCTTCAACTAAATTTCTATTCAACAAGGGCAGACATATGTCAGAAATTGGCAATTTAATATCCAGAAATGATCGATAAAACAAAACAATTGATAAAATAAAATATTGAGATCACTTGTATTGACCAATACGTACACCACTTGTGAGTGAGGGAAAGTGAGTGTAAATCGGTATTTTTCTATTCCTATTCCTCTGTAGCATTACTCATTTTCTTCAAGCTGCAGCTTAATCTGCTACTCTTACTATAATTATCTCTCTGTTTTCAATCTGCCATCACTTTAGCAGCTTGATCATCTCTCTCTCTCTCTAATCTCCTCTTATATTATGGATGCGGAAAGAAGGTCAGGAAACTACGGAAAGAGTTCGTGGGATAGCAATTACATTCAGCGTCTCACCACTCCTTACGGGGTAACATAAATTCTTAGAACAATACATACGTAAAAATGATTAAAATCGAGTCTAATTAATTATTGGAAATGCTGCAGGGTATTGAGTATGTTGAGAAAGCTGAGAAGCTGAAAGAATATGTGAAGATAATGATCGACCATACAGATAACGTGTTGGCCCAGCTGATTTGCAAAGGCTTGATGTATCTCACCACTTCAAGGATTCCGTACAAAACTCACTGGACAGAATTTATAAAAACATGAAAAAGCTGCTCTCAAATTTAGACTTCTCAGACAACATGGCTACCATGTCCAGCAAGGTACTACATTATTTCATTGCTCTGCTCTGCTGCCGCTTATTCAAATTAATTAATTAATTTCAATTTTTATTTTAGCTTATTGACATGGTATATTTGTATATATAATTGCAGAGGTTTTGGGTAGTTTCATGGACGACATGGGAAATTTCAAGGCAAGCTTGGGTGATGACGTCAAGGGACTTCTTTCTCTCTATGAAGCTTCATTCTTGTCAATGGAAGGTGAACCCATATTGGATTCTGCCAAAGATTTCTCCACACGCCATCTTGCCAAAATGCTCGACCACACTAGCAGTAGTAGTTTAGCCCATCAGATCAGGCATGCTTTGGAGATTCCACTGCACTGGAGGGTGCCCAAACTCCAAGCTGAATGGTTCATTAACGTCTATACTCTCCTCGAATTTGCTAAGTTGTATTACAACATTGCACAAGCGAGTTATCAAGACGATATGAAACGCATATCACGCGGGCATATGAGAAGCGGCCTTGGAGAGCCAGGGACCGACTGGCCGAGAGTTTGTTATGGGCCGTGGGATTTACTCCGGAGCCCGAATTCGGATACACCAGGGAGATTATGACCAAAGTTGTCGGAATGGTGTCGGTCATAGATGACATATACGACGTATATGGCACGCTCGAGGAGATCGAGCTGTTCACCAAGATCATCGAAAGGTGGGACATTAATGAATTGGACAGCCTTCCCCTCTACATGCAGATTTGTTTCACAACTTCGTCAACGAATTGGAAAACAAGGCTTCAACTGCATCTCAAACCTCAGGAGACTCTGGATACAGCTCTGCCAAACTTAAGCCAGATGGTACCAGTACCTCAACAATGGCTGGATTTCGATTTCGGGCCCCATAGTTCTCATGTATGGCTACTTTTGCCTCACCAACAACATAAACAGGGAGGATGTCAAGTTTCTAGAGCAATATCCCGGAATCATCCGTTGGCCGTCCATGATGACTTCGGAACTTCATCGGTAAGATACTGATTTCTAACTACCCCTCACGTCTACACATATTCTATCATATATATATTCGCATCTATTCTTACATATAACTAATGATGATTCATCTATTGTTACAGGAACAGGAGGAAATCAAGAGAGGAGATGTTCCCAAGTCAATTCAGTGTTACATGCACGAGACAGGGTGTTCTGAAGAGGAAGCTCGGGTGTACGTAAGGAATCTGATATACGAGTTGTGGTAGAAGATGAAGCCCTATAAGGATTTTGGCATCACAGCCTTGAATCTTGTTCGAATGTCGCTCTGCTTCTACCTGAATTACGAACATGGTTTTGGTGTTAACCCTAATTCCGAGACAAAGAAGAACTTGGTATCCCTCATCGTTCATCCCATCCCAATGCCATCAACATGATCAAAGGATCCCGTGCCGATCGAGTATTATAAGTTCCTAGCTTCTGATCATTCATTTTAAACTGTACATGGATGGACCTTCATGGCTTCATTAACAACACAATCTCATTCAAATTTCTCTTGCGCACATTGTAATCAGAAACACATATATGCAAATTAAACAGATATTTTACCTCTAAATTATATTCATCTTAATTGTACTCCCTGCTTTAACATTTTCACTGCTGTCATACATTTTAAATGTTTGATACACCAATATTTTAATTAATACATTACTACATTAATCTTCTGACGAACCGCACCACACCACAACAATATCTGTTTAACTTCTCGCGGGTCATAATTTTGAGTAGGTTTTATATGAAAATGGTTAACATGAAACTATTTTAAAGTATTGAATATTTGACCAAAAGTATCATTAATTTGGGTTCAAAAAAATTTAGTATTTGATTTGTTAGATAGGATAGACTAAGTTGGATAGGATTTAATGGGACTGCACTGTTCATAAATTAAGATGGAGCATTTAGTTGGTTGTTTGGATCGCTGGATTTAACATTTTTGTCTATAAGATAATTTAGCAATGGGTGTTTGGTTTGTCTGATAAAATACTCCCTCCATTCCAGTTTTGTTTTCCAATTTACCAACAAGGTTAGATCCAATTTTGTTTTCTTGTCCCTAAAATGAAAACTATTTTATTTATTTAAATAATATTTTATTCATCATTCATCATTCTCAATACTACTTTATTCATTTAAATACTAAAATTCAACTCTCGCATTAAACTCCGCGCACAGTCAAACGAGAAAACAAAACTGGGACGAATGGAGTACCATATTAGGACCTACATTTCTTAAATGAATTTTTTCCCCTTTTTGTAAATATTTTTTTTCTTTTTATAAAATTCAAGAAAACCATTAATTATTTTATATCACACAAATTTATGTCCACTTTTCAAAGTGAGGCACTCAGCATCAGATCCAACCCAAAACAAGGAAACCTTGTTCTAAATTTCCAAGCATTATATGAATTAACTACAATATTATTGGGCAGACGATGAACGTCCTTAGTGCGCTTTGAAATTTTTATTCCGAATCAAACGATATTCTCTTGTGATGATGCCTGTAGCAAATTACGTGCAAATCTACTATATTTATTCACTATACATGCGTATTAATCTAATACCTGTGTGGCCGATATTTTGAAATGCCAATTTTTCACAATGTAAATCAGAAAATTCAAAAACTATTGTTCTTGTTTCGTGACCTACCTTCTTGGGCAACCTGACAATCTATGGAACAGGAGGGAAATAATGTGAGATGGAATAGAAACTGAGAGGTGTTATCTCTAAATCTGGTAAATATCTTTCAAGCCATATGAAAGTGTGAAGTTTGAAGATCCGTTCTTGACCCCTAACAGCTGGAAAGCCAAGAGAGTTGACAGTTATTCGGTTACGAATGGTAGTTACGCAAAGCTGTTACAGTTTCAAGTGTCGTCTGGTGCCAACTTCAAGAGGTCATAACTTCCTAACTGCTTGGAGGTTATAACTGATTCGAGTTGCAAGATGAAGAGCACGTGGCAGGCTATCACTCTCAACTCATAACTGTTCAAGGGCGTCTCAGTTGCTGATATATAAACTAGCTCATTGTTAGGTGAAAGGGAAGAATTCAACTTGTTAGCTAGAGTGATATTTTGAGTGCTAGATTCTATTTTCTTAGCTTATACTCTGGAGAATATCATTGTAGTTCTGTAATCTCTTCTTCAACATAGTGAAAGGCCTCACAAAGTGGATGTAGATCTATTGGATCGAACCACTATAAATTTCTGAGTCTTGTGCTTTGAACTCTACTGAAATTCTCATCAGTTGAGTTGCTTTCGGTTTTGAACTCTTCTGATAGCTCTTAAGGTCTACTGATCTTAAGGTCCGCTGATTCCAAAGTCTGCTGATCTTGTTTAATCAACCCTGTTCAAGAGTGTATTCTAGCTCTCGAAACCTGACAAATTGGCACCGTCTGTGGGAAGAAGCTAAACAAGGCAAGAAGCAAGGATGAGTAGCTCCACAAAGTTTGACATTGAAAAGTTCTCTGGGAAATCTGACTTTGGGCTTTGGAGAATCAAGATGAAGGCCCTTCTGGTTCAGCAAGGATTGGCTGAAGCCATTGAAGAACCTGGAAAACCCGAGGAAGAAGAAACGAGTAAGAAAGTGGCAGAAAGGGCCAACATCAGAGAAAAGGCACACAGTACTATCATTCTGTGCCTTGGTGACAAAGTTCTGAGGGAGGTTGCTAAGGAGAAAACTGCAAAGGAGGTCTGGGACAAGCTTTCAAGCTTGTACATGGTGAAGACCTTGGCTAACAGGTTGTACATGAAGCAGAAACTCTATGCATTCAAGATGGCAGATGACAAACCCATCCTGGAGCAGTTGGATGATTTCAATAAAATTCTGGATGACTTAGAGAATATTGAAATCATGCTGGAAGAGGAGGATAAGGCCCTTATCCTGTTAAGTGCTTTACCAAAGTCTTATGAAAACCTGAAGGACACTATACTATTTGGAAGACAGGATACAATTAACCTTGAAGATGTGCAGTTGGCCCTTAAGTCTAAGGAACTGCAGAAAACATCTGAAGCTAGTAGTAGTTCCAAGGTAAATGAGAGTCTGACAGTGAAGGAAAACCATTCAAAGAAGAACTTCAAGAAGTGGCCTAAAGATAAAGGCAAGAAACCTGAGAAGAAATCATCAGAAACCTCTAATGATGGAGAAGGCAGGAAGTGTTATCACTGCCATGAGACAGGACATTTCAAGAGAAACTGCCCTAAGTGGAAGAAGTCATCAAAGTTTAAAGGAGTTGCTGAATCGGGGAAGGACAAGAAACAAGCAAATCAAGCAGTAGAAACTGAAGACTCCACAAGCTTTGAACTAGCTGAAGTACTTTCCATCACCACATCAGAGGAGAAGAATGAGTGGATTCTGGATTCAGGTTGTTCATTTCACATGTGCCCTGTGAAGGAATGGTTCACTGAGTTCAAACACCAGAATGGTGGATCAGTCTTGCTTGGAAATGACCACACCTGTAAAGTAAGAGGAACTGGCTCTGTAAACTTGAAGATGTTTGATGGAGCTGTCAGAACTCTGAGAAATGTGAGGTATGTATCTGATCTTAGAAGGAATCTCATATCTCTTGGCATGTTAGATAACATGGGGTACAAGTTTACTTCTGAAAATGGTGAATTAGTAGTTACCAGAGATAATCATACTGTTATGAAAGGAACTAGAAGGAATGATCTCTATTTCTTACTGGGAAAGACTGTTACTGGTGGTACTAATTCTGTAAATGAAAAGGACAACACACTGCTGTGGCACAACAGGTTAGCTCATGTGAGTGAAAAGGGCTTGCAAGAGTTAGCCAAACAAGATCTCCTAGGTGGAGACAGAATCTCAAAGATAAATATATGTGAACAATGCATATATGGGAAGTCTAAGAGGATGAAATTCAGCACTGCTTCTCACACCACAAAAGGAATCCTTGACTATGTACACTCAGACTTGTGGGGACCCTCAAAGAATCCCACAAGGAATGGAGGAAGATACTTCATTACCTTCATAGATGATTACTCGAGGAAGGTATGGATATCTGTATTGAAAACTAAATCTGAAGCATTCAGTAGTTTCAAGAATTGGTTAGCTGAGGTGGAGAACGTCAGTGGAAAGAAGTTAAAAGTTCTAAGAACTGACAACGGGTTGGAGTATCTATCTGAAGAATTCACAACTTTCTGCAAGGAGAGAGGCATTGTAAGGCACAGAACTGTACCTGGAACTCCTCAACAAAATGGAGTTGCTGAGAGGATGAATCAAACCTTGCTAGAAAGAGTGAGGTGTATGTTGAGTAGCTCTGGATTACCCAAGTCTTTCTGGGGAGAAGTGGTAACTACAGCAGCTTATCTCATAAATAGAAGTCCATCTACTCCACTGAAGTTCAAGACACCAGAGGAAGCCTGGTCTGGACACAAACCTGACTTCTCCAACTTAAGAGTCTATGGATGCAAGGCCTTTGCTCATATAAGGCAAGACAAGCTAGAACCAAGAGCTCTCAAGTGTGTACTGATTGGATATCCAACAGGGGTAAAGGGATACAAATTGTGGTGCATTGAGAAGGGAAGTGAAAGGTGTATCATAAGCAGAGATGTAACCTTTGATGAAAACTGCTTACCTCTCAAGGTGACTGAAAATGCAGGCTCTGGAGAGAATCAAGATAGTACTACACATCTTGAGGTGGAGCCACAGGATATAAGAAACTATGCTCATGAGAATCAAGGTGATCATGAGAGTGATCAAGGCAGTGAGACTGAATACCAGGATTATCAATTAGCAAGGGACAGGGTCAGGAGACAGACTCATCCACTACTAGGTTAAATCAAACCAGTAACAACTCCCCTTGGACAGCATATAAAGCTGTCAATTCAGCAAAGTCCAAAGGATATCAAAGAAAGATCTCATATGAGTAAGGTTCCTTATGCAAACTCAGTGGGAAGCCTAATGTATTCCATGGTATGCTGCAGGCCTGATCTTACTCACTCTATGAGTGTAGTTAGCAGATACATGAGTGATCCTGGAATAGGACACTGGGAGGCTGTGAAGTGGATTATGAGGTACATTGTTAGCTCTGTTGACAAGGGATTGAAGTTTCAGAAGTACACAGGAAATGAAGAAGCATTAGTTGGATATGTTGACTCAGATTATGCAGCTAATGTTGATACTAGGAAGTCCTTAACTGGATATGTGTTCACTTTGTTTGGAACAGCAGTGTCTTGGAGATCAACACACCAGTCAAATGTTGCTCTATCCACTACGGAAGCTGAGTTTGTAGCACTTACAGAGGCTGTTAAAGAAAGTCTTTGGTTATAAGGGATCCTGAAGGAGTTGGGACTTTATCAGAGAAAGGTCACAGTGTATTGTGACAATCAGAGTGCCATACATTTGGCAAAACATCAAGGCTACCATGAAAGAACAAAACACATTGATGTAAAGTACTACTTTGTACGGGATATGGTAGAGAAAGAGATGGTGCATGTAGCTAAAATAGCTACTGAAGACAATCCTGCAGATGGATTTACAAAGGCATTGCCTAAGGCAAAGTTTGAACTTTGTCTCAGGCTTATTGGAATGCATTAAAGCATTGGTTGGTGCTGCTCTTGAGGGAGCAGTGGTGAAGGTCTTTTGTTAAAGGTGCTATTGTTGATTTAGAGCTAAAGGTGGAGATTTGAGAGGTGTTATCTCTAAATCTGGTAAATATCTTTCAAGCCATATGAAAGTGTGAAGTTTGAAGATCCGTTCTTAACCCCTAACAGCTGGAAAGCCAAGAGAGTTGACAGTTATTCGGTTACGAATGGTAGTTACGCAAAGCTGTTACAGTTTCAAGTGTCGTCTGGTGCCAACTTCAAGAGGTCATAACTTCCTAACTGCTTGGAGGTTATAACTGATTCGAGTTGCAAGATGAAGAGCACGTGGCAGGCTATCACTCTCAACTCATAACTGCTCAAGGGCATCTCAGTTGCTGATATATAAACTAGCTCATTATTAGGTGAAAGGGAAGAATTCAACTTGTTAGCTAGAGTGATATTTTGAGTGCTAGATTCTATTTTCTTAGCTTATACTCTGGAGAATATCATTGTAGTTCTGTAATCTCTTCTTCAACATAGTGAAAGGCCTCACAAAGTGGATGTAGATCTATTGGATCGAACCACTATAAATTTCTGAGTCTTGTGCTTTGAACTCTACTGAAATTCTCATCAGTTGAGTTGCTTTCGGTTTTGAACTCTTCTGATAGCTCTTAAGGTCTACTGATCTTAAGGTCCGCTGATTCCAAAGTCTGCTGATCTTGTTTAATCAACCCTGTTCAAGAGTGTATTCTAGCTCTCGAAACCTGACAGAAACATTCTTAGTCCCATAACTTTTTACCCTTTTTGAAAAGGTCCCAAAAAAGATAAATGTACAAGTTTAGTCTCAAATTTTCATAAATTGTACTCCCTCCGTCCCCTAATAATATTCATACTTGTGTGAGCACAAGTTTTAAGAAAAACTGCTTTATTGACTTTTTGAACCAATGAATGAAGAGTATTTTGAATTAAAGTAGGTAGTGTGAGAGTCTTTTATTTCCTTTTTTGGAGTGTGAATATTATTGTGGGACATCCCAAATATTTTTCATATTAGTTCCTGAATTTATTTGGCCCAGCAAAAAGGTCAAATTTTATAAATTATAAAGGTCAAATATGTCAATTCGCATGGGCACTTTAAAATGGACAAATCACTTGGACTACGCTTTGCCAGCCGACAAGATGATTAAACACAATAACAGTCTCCGGCCGCATTTAATTCTTGGGCCACAATCCATCAAACAAAACATCCTACTAAATTTGATAAAACAATCAAACCAGCTTAATCCAGGAAACCAAACATAGCCTTACAATATAATACTACTAATCCAAATTAATGATACCATTGGTCAAATGTTCGATATTTTAAAACAGTTTCATGATAAACTTATCATAAACTAGTTTCATATAATACTTTCCCCATAATTTTTACCTTTGTATATAATAGAGGATATAATCCGGAAAGATTTAGGGGGCGCTTGGTTAAGAACACTTCAATGGTAATGGGAATGAAAATTTATTTTCCATCTATGTCCCCATAATAAAAATGATATGTTGGGGAAATGATTGTTCCAATGGTGGTTGCATTGCTAGTGACATGCCTAATTTTGGAATAGAAGTGGACAACAAATGTTTGTTGGTGGTTGTTGATGGAAGAATAAAGGAGTGATTGAGGAGAATAATTGTAGAAGGGAAATAAGGTAATCAAAATGGAGTATTGATTACCTTATTTAGGGGTAGAGATAATGATTTTGTTCTAATTAATCCTCATAATTATACTAATTTTTAAACTCATTCTCATTACCATTGACGAGTTGCTAACCAAGCGCCCCCTTAATTTTTCTTAGAAGCTATTATCTTGCTTCCAAGATTTTAATAATTCCTAATTAATACCAATACATACCATGTGTGCAATATGACATGTTTGGAACTAAAATAGAAGATGTACAGAAATCAGAAAACGCATAGCGTGATTAAGAAACAATTCGAGCAACCATTTTGCACGAAACAAAGAAATATCCACAAAGTTTAAACATCATATGTGCAAATACCTACACTGGTTTCAGAGTTGCAATTCTATCAACAAAAGACGTCAGTTTCTTCATCATCATGATATGACCACTGAGTCGAGGTTAACAATAGGGTAAATCTATGTCGAGAAACTCCCAGTTATCATCATCAGTATCTTGTTTCTTTTTCGGTGAAGTGGCTGGCCCTTTGATCTGTTTTGACACATTAGGTGGTGGACGCCTGATTACATAAACAAGGTATGAATTAAACAGCGAACCTCACACTAAAGAGATCAAATAGGACGCGTTATAATCCGAAATATCATTTTTTTGACAAAATTTATGTATGTTTTGAACCAAAGGAAAAATAAAAAAACCGTAGTGGAGAAGAGACGAGAGTAACAAAGCAATGAAGGAAATATATCATAAGATGCTGGTGCTTGTTTCTAACTCAACATAAAATAAACTTAAATGGCCATTTGCACATTAGGATTACCAGAGTTTTACGTAGGATAAGACACTCTTCTTTCACATGCTTTAGCAGCAAAACTACATATAGGACTATCCTATTTCAATCTGAAAGAATATATTTGATTTCATAGATGTGCTACAGTTCAAAACTCATACCCGATGATGAAAGCAATCAAGCAGATTCAGGGGATATCATAGCAGCCACTTCAATTCATTGCACGAAAACACAATAAGTTTGATTTCTCATTATTACTAACAATTAAACAAACACCAACTACCCAGATGGTACAGTGAAAATTGAGGGTGGACGGATGTCGACATTGAAAATACCGAGTAAATTAAACCGAATATATGACACCTCCGCACATTAAACACCAACCAAGAAGGGAAATCATTAGAAACAAGTAACATAATCTCTTCAGAACTCTTCCGTACTGTTAGGTTGTGTTTGGATGGAGGGATTTGAGCTATGCATTTTAAATCCACGATAAAATATTCAAATGAATGGATTTCAAATTCCTAGTTATAATTTTAGTTCAAAATGGAGGAATTTCGAATGCCTAAATCTATTCTTTTCAAATGACTCCATCCAAATGCAACCTTGCATTACAGTATTGGTTTCCCCCTTTCTCATTTCCTGGATTTCATGTCTAACAAAACTAAATTTTCCCAAATCTACAAAATTATCAGCAAAGATTCAATCAATCAAAAGAAATTGGGCCAAATTAAGAGCATAATTCGATCAGATTGCCAATAAATAAATATAACCAATTACCTTTTCCGGTAGCGGCGAGCGGCCTCTCGGGTTTTCCTCTTCCTTTTTTCCTGATTATTCTCGAAGAACATCCGCCGGCGACACTCTCGGAGCACACCCGACCGCAGCACCTGTCGCCGGAATCTCTCAACTAAAGCCTCTTCGGTCTCCTTTTCACTCACCACCACCACAACATTGTAGGGCGAATTGAAGAAAAGGGTGTTCGCGAATGCCAGAGAAGGGAAAACCACGGATAAAGAACAAGGGTTTTGATGATCTTTTTGTTTTTCTTCTTCTTTGACTAGACATTTTGGCGGGAAATTTGGGGTGGTGAGTTGGATTTTGGGAGAGAGGGTTGAGGGGGTTTTGAAGGAGAGCAGAGGAAGTTGTGGGGATGGGCAATTTTTGGTGGTTTGGTGGCAGGAGAAAAGGCAATTAAGCTTTGTGATCGCCATTAATTTTGATTTGTGAACCTCTTTCGAGCCCTTTCGTAGACGCGAGAATTAAGAATTTAAGGAGGGACCGGTTTGTAAATAACTTCAATTTAAACCCGAAATTTGTAATATGAATCATTCAGTTATATTTTTTTCAAATAAAAATAATAATACACAAGACCCGAGATATTATATTCTTAATTTTATTAATATTTATAAATTTTTGAAGTTTTATAAAAATAGGATGAATATCGTATCAAGACCCAAAATTTAGGTTATGTCTCAATATAAGTATTCATTTTAAAATTTTCTCAATTTAAATCTCAATTTTTTCTTTTTTCTCCATTTAAGGCTTGTTTTAAAAAAATTTATTTTATTTCAAGACCCAACAAACAATTATTTTTCAAATTAAATTCATACATTAAAAATAAAATTAGAGACATTCATCATAAACAAAAATAACTTTGTTAATTAAAAAAAAATTATTAATATAAGGTATATTTTTAATTTTAATTTTTATCAGCGTGCATTAATTTAGTTTGAAAATTTAATTTATTGTTTACAAAAAAAATGATAACTAGAATTTTGAAATCAAATTAAAACTAATATTTGATCATATATTATGGAAAAAGATTATATGGAGAAATGCTAGTTTTAATTTTATAATGCTAGTTGTCATATTTTTTAGAACACTAAACTAATACACAATGATAAAAATTAGAAATATTTATTATATTAATATAAAAACTAATATATTTTATTAAATAAATGATATTTTATAACGAAATTCTCTAAAAAAAAAAATTCATATTGAATTAATTTAATTTAAAAAATAATTATTTGTTGGATCTTGAATTGAGATACAAAATTTTAAAATAAACCTTAAATTGAGAAAAAAGTTAAAATTGAGACATAAATTGAAACACTTTTAAAATGTGTACTTATATTGAGATATAACCTAAAATTTAGGTCTTAATATGGAATTTTTCCTATAAAAATATATAAGAACTAAAGAAAGAATAGAAAATTTTTTTAATTTTTTTTTCAGTATTACTACTATTTTATTTTATTTTATTTTGGAGAGAAATGTGGGAGCATGTTAATAATATACTGTCCTCGTCCTCTAATGATTTTCATATATTTTTTTTTACGTTTCACAGTAACTTTCACACCAAAAATATGAAAATAAAACATTCTTACAAACCTACTTAGTTTTAAAATATTTTTCATTTATTGGTTAATAAAATTAACAAATACTTATTTTTTAAATTTATATCACTCCACCTCTAAAAATTAGAGACGAAGGGAATATAGTTGTAAACGAATCAAATAATTTTGGTTCGATTTGGTATTTGTATTCAAAATTCGGTATTCGTATTTGAAATTTTATAATTCGAATTCGAGTACAAATTTTTTTTATTCGATTAGTTATCAAATACAAATACTATGATATTTGATTCGATATTCGTAAATATTTGATTAAATATTCGGTTAAATATATAATTACATAATTATATATTAATAGTAATAATAAATATAATTATTTATAAATTTAAGTTCATTATAATTATTTTAAGGATATTAACCTTTATAACTTCATCCAACAAGTGGGTTTGTAGGCAATTCTTAATTAAGTATTTTAATTAAAAATATATAATGTAATTTAATTATTAAAAAACTTAACTAATTAAAAAAGAATTGTAATTCAACACTCTTAATTTAATTATTATTGTGTTTTTCCATGAATTTGATAATTAATTTTTTTTCATTTACTTATTTGATTATGTTATGCAAATTTTTAAGTTTATAACTTGTTTGTGAATTCAAACAATGACGATTTTGAAATGAATATTTGAATATTGGCAAAGTATTATGTGAATAATACTCACAGTAACTATTACCGTGAACAACAAATTACTAATATCTAACGAAGTGGTATAACTCAAGTCAAATGGTTAAAATCCCACTACCTATGATACAAAGGTCGTGGGTGTAACGCCCCGAATCCAAAACACATAATTATTCCAGATTCGAGGTGCCACTCGTAGCTAAAATCCGAACTATAAAATTTTTGATATAAAAATGGATAATAAAATCAGAGATGAGTTTTATGAAGCGGAAGAAATGAGTAGAATAATAATTTTTATAACATGTCTCACACACATATATAAAGCTTAATATTGAAGTAACATTTTATTTAAGTGGGGAACTCCGTGTCGTCTCTATTACTGTCCTTGCTCCACGAAATCAGAATCTGCAAGGGTTGTAAAAAGTGGGGCGTGAGATTTGAATTCTCACGTATGGGTGATTTGCAACGTCATGGGATTGGTAAATCCGAAGTATATTAAGATTGTACTCATTAATAAAGTAATTAATTTATTTAAACAGTTGACATATAAATACGAACATCATATATCACAGAAGTAACAAGCTCACATAATAATTATTTGGGCATAGCAGATTTCACATCATATAATCACAAGTTGATTCACATTGAGGGGCAAAGCCCAAAACTATTTTCACGTATCGGCCCAATCTGCCAAAATCATTTTCCACATAGTAAATCTTTCTCAAAAATCATTCCACATAAATGAATCTATTTAATTGATTAGTGACCTCTCATCCGGAACTCTAATGAGTACTCACCCGGAGGCCGAAATTTATTATTAATGACCACCTCATCCGGAACTCTAATGAGTATCTCACCCGGAGGCCAAATTTATTATCAATGACCACCTCATCCGGAACTCTAATGAGTATCTCACCCGGAGGCCAAATTTATTATCAATCATTAGCTTTTCTCTTTCTCATAAAAACTGGCTTTTCAAAAAGTGGGGAGAGTTCACATAATTCGTACTTGTATAAATCCATGCTCACAAAATGCCCTTTATCATGCAGTCGTGATTAATTTGACTAGAAACAATAGATATTTGTATCATATATAAATATATCACATAATTCAAATATTTATATTATAGGGATATATTTATGTTGGATTAGTTGTTTTAGATTTAATTGGTCGAGTTCAGAGTATACCAGCACAACGTATTATAAGCAGATCGATCAACAGATCATCACCCACCTGTTTGCCACGGGTTCCGTGAACGATGTTCAAACAGATGGTCGGATCCCTCGTGCGTATTACAATTAGCACAGAGTCCTAATATGAAATCATTTGATTAAAAGTTGGCCCTTGAATTATTGAAAAGCCTAGGAGTTCGTGTTACGAGAACGAGGAAGTTGTTGTCTTGAAAACTTATTGAAATAGACCTATTTAAAAACACACACTATCTTGGTAAATACACCACTACTAAAAAGGTTGGTGTATTGAGGGTGTACTTACTAAATTCCTTGTTGTAATACTATCTCAATTTCTACAAAACAATCAATTTGATATTCTTATTTTTTTTTTTATAACTAAAAAGCTTTTATAAAAGTATATCCATATAATTCTTTTCTTAAAAGAATTAAAAGTCTAAGTAATATTTTTAAAAATAATACTAATATAATATAGGTCCCAAATTAATATTTTTCTTGAAAATAATTAAAAGAATATGAAAGTTATATAAATAATATTGATATAATTAAAACCTCAATTTAATATCTTCTTTCTAAAATGTATATTTTAAAAGAACTTTGAATATAAATTATACTTTATAAATAAAATTCCCTTTATTAAAGTTATTTTGTTTAAAGAATATTATATAATAAATACTGAAAATAATATAATATATACTTTTCTTTATAATTAATAATACTTTTAAAATAGAAGGATAATACTATTTTCCAAAATACTCTTTTTCATTTGTTTCAAACATTTGAACAGTAGAAGACGAGTTTCCCTTTGTCTTTAAAAACTCAACTAATATTACTAACAACTAATTTCATCATCAATCAGCTAATTCAAACTAAACTAATTCATTCACCCAATAATATTAATCCATCTATTCAAAAACACTAACCAATTATTTCAATGATACTAAACAGTCAAACCAATAGTACTAAACAAGCAAATCAACAATACTAAACAACTATAAGAACAATACCAGTCCACTAATATCAAGAACTACAATAATCTCAAAACAACAATACTTTACTCATTTATCCACGGCATACTTAAACATCAATATCAAAACTCCATCCACCAATTTCACAGTCCCTAAAACAGAACAACTCCAGAGTTTTACAAAACTCATAACCGTAGGGAATTTTGAATTAAAACAACCTATTCCAAAGGTTACGAAAAAACAGGAGTAGGAGGCTAGCAATCTTACGAATTCCGGTTCGTGGTGGTAAATGGGCGGTAATTTGATTCCAAAGCGTCGGCTCGATCGGAAAATTAAACAGAACGAGTGTGAAAAATCTGAAATTAGGAATTAAAATTAGAAATTGATGGGTTTAATTTCAAAACTCATTGGAATAGAAATTAGATACGGCAGCGACGGCGGAGCTTCGTGACTCGGAGCAGGGGACGGCGTGAGCGAGGAGCGACGGCGGAGGGCTGGGCGAGACCAGACGGCGCTACTACGCGAGCGTCGCACGGCGGTCGGCGGCTGGTTGCGGCGGCATCACCCACGGCGGTGCTGTGCGCGGCCGAAAGGAGATGCGACGGCCATGGCTGGTGGCGCTCGCGAGGCGGACGGCGGCACCGTGGCTGGAGGCTAGAGGCGGTGGTGTCGGGTTTGCGACGACCGGAGACGAATCGGCGCTGGTCTGGGAGCGGCGGCGCAACGTCAAAGATGGAGGCGGTGATTTGATTTGGAACAGGGGGAGAGGCGGCGAGGCTTCACGACGGCGGTTTCGAGCGGCTCCGATCGAAGCGCTGTTCGCCAGAAAGAGGAGGAGGCGGGCGGCGGTCGATCGGCGAGGCTGGAGCACGGTGGTCGGCTTCCGATCGAAGGAGGAGAAGACGCGTTGATCTTTTGGAGAGAGAAAGAAAAAAAACGCGTTTTGCTTGTTTTGAGGAAGGAAGAGATAAATTTGGAAACTGATTATGTGTGAAAATGAGGATAGGGACACGGTTATTTTATAAGGAAAAGATCCCTTAATTACTTAATTAATTTTAAGGGAAACTATCATGTGGATAGAACTAATTCTAATTAATTTAATTAAAAAAAAGATATTAATTCATGTGGGTAGGGTTTAACCCTTTTTAATTCGGATATTTTCGTTCCCACTTAATACGGTTTAGGGATCGTTTGGTTCACGAGTTAAACCCCGAATTGAGAATTAATACAGTTTTAGAACTCAATTAATATTTAAAAGTATTTTAATTATTCTCAATAAATTATACGGATCGAAAACATAATTTTAAACTTTAATAATTAATTTCTCGTAGTCCCTTATCCGTTTGAAATATTCAATTTCTTTCTTCGAACTTGGGAATTTTGAAAATAGAGTATATATTTAAATTACACGGAGTAGCACACAAAAATAATAAAATTAAAAGAAACAAAGATAATAATAATATAAAATTATATAATTAAGGTTTCTAGCAAAATAAAAGGTATAAAACGGGACGGTGTATTACATCCTCACCCCCTTAACAGGAATTTCGTCCCCGAAATTCGACTTCTAGGTATTACTTAGGTATTTGCTCGGCTAAACCTTATACACTTATTTTAAGCAGTATCTATATGTATTTTTTTTTCTTTCCTCTTTTTTTTTTTTTTTGTCTTAACCCCTATCTGCTCAGTATCTATACGGGATGTTCAGGTCCTTTCAATTAGAGTTGTCCTTCACTGTTTTTCCCTTCTTCAAGGATAGCATTCACGTGTCCTGACCACTTCTGACCTTGGTGAGGTGGAACTCTGACTGGTGGCCCTAACTGACGGTTGTTGGGTGCAGGTGGATAGTAAGGCTGGTAGTTACCCACTTGTTGAGGGTGGTACTGGGTATTGTTAATTGGTCGGCGGTCAACACTTGGTGGTTGAGTGCATTCATAAGATTTGTGCCCTGGTTGGTTGCAACGGTAACAATTCGTTCTACCCGAAATACATTGTCCCCAATGTTTCTTTCCACAACTTGGACAGACTGGTTTGTTTCGAGCTACATCATAGTTGATTCCCTTTGGTGGTGAAAGTGAATCTCCTTTAAAGTATGGTTGACAATTACGATTGACGGGGACAATCGTCGAAGTCTGCTTGTACTCCAAATTCTGGCTGATCGAGACTAGCAGTGCTCGATGAAAAACTCCTCCATAGCTCGGCATCTAAAGGGCTATCACAATTCCTGCAATTTCGGGCCTCAGACCCTGTTCAAATCTCCGGGCTTTTCTATCATCATTGTCCACTAGATGTGGAGCATACCGGGACAGTTGGTTGAATTTTCTCTCATACTCTATCACCGAGAGTGTTCCTTGTCGGAGATTAACAAATTCATGTTCCTTCCGATCCCTTAGTACTCGTGGAAAGTACCGGTCTAACACAGCTTTCTTGAAATTCTCCCAAGTAAGGGCTTGTCTTTCATCTTCATTCATAGTTCGCTCATAGGATTCCCACCATTGAGCTGCGTCTTCCATCAATTGGAATTGTGCACAAGAGACTCTCTGTACATCAGTTAGTACCATGTGTCTGAAAATACGCTCCAATCCGGCTATCCATTCTTCAGTCTCGAAAGGGCTTTCTCTCCCATTCAGCTTGGGTGGCTGCAGTCGTCGAAATCGTTCAACGAAGTCATTCATCCTTGGTGTGATTTGAGGCATAGGCTCATACAGTGGTGGAGGAGGTGGTGGAGCTTGTTGCTGTATGTAGTTCTGGAGGGAGATCAGTATTTCTGTTGCAATATCGTTCACAGGTGTGGCCTGCTGGGGTGGTTCAGGTTCAGCCTGAGGAGGTAGGTCTACAGGATTTCCTGGGGCTGGGATACGGTTAACACGGGGTCGTCCACGTCTACGTCCTGGTGCCATTCTAGTGGTGGTTCTAGAGAGAAAAGAATAATATTATTACATCATATAGGTATGAGAAAATTTATAAAAACAGAATCGAATTACGTAATCAACACAACGCTAGTACTGAGATACACGTGAGTATGTAGTTCACCGCAACGCACTGTGGCCACCAATGGTACAATGATTACATTCGCACCGTATAATAGAAACTAGTGACGTGTCATTTATCG
Source organism: Ballota nigra (assembly GCA_947034835.1). Taxonomy (NCBI): domain Eukaryota; kingdom Viridiplantae; phylum Streptophyta; class Magnoliopsida; order Lamiales; family Lamiaceae; genus Ballota; species Ballota nigra. Next base: position 45,783,703 of record OX344724.1, on the reverse strand, counting down.
ATAATCAAATAAAATATAACAGTTAATATAGAGCAAGTAACACACATTGCCAGGTAGCAATTTCATAACACATGTATATCATATAAAAGTCTCGACTTCTATGTAGGTCAGTCTACTTACGTCATATCTAAAAATAAGTTTACTAGGTACCGAGCTACTACTATCTTAGGTGGATTCTAACATAGAAAGGGAATTTCTAGTCAAAAATTTAGTTATGCAGAAATATAAATTAAACAATTAAAGCACATAATTTAAACAATTAAAACACATAGTTCAAATAGTCATATAACAACATTTATGAAATTTATAAACTTTAAACAAATATATTCATATATGCAATTCACAAAATATAGCATTTTAATAGCAATATAAACGACATTTCGTAGTTCTTTCTACACCACGTAGGTGTTGTTTTGAGTTCTCGATCTTTTGATTTGAGTTTTGTTATGAAAGTCAACTTGTTGCAAGTTTATAAACTTATAGGCACTTTTGATAATAAAACAAGAACATACCTTCGAGGAGCTTCAGACGGTAATAGGAGACACATTTCCCCTCAAGTGATTTAATTAATGATCTAAACTTACATGATAAGAAAATTTTAATTAATGAAAAATAATTTTGGTTTTATGAAAACAATGATTTGGTTTTAGGTCCGAAAATTTTGAACATAAGCTCTGATACCACCTGAAACGCCCCGAATCCAAAACACATAATTATTCCAGATTCGAGGTGCCACTCGTAGCTAAAATCCGAACTATAAAATTTTTGATATAAAAATGGATAATAAAATCAGAGATGAGTTTTATGCAGCGGAAGAAATGAGTAGAATAATAATTTTTATAACATGTCTCACACACATATATAAAGCTTAATATTGAAGTAACATTTTATTTAAGTGGGAAACTCCATGTCGTCTCTATTACTGTCCTTGCTCCACGAAATCAGAATCTGCAAGGGTTGTAAAAAGGGGGGCGTGAGATTTGAATTCTCACGTATGGGTGATTTGCAACGATATGGGATTGGTAAATCCGAAGTATATTAAGATTGTACTCATTAATAAAGTAATTAATTTATTTAAACAGTTGACATATAAATACGAACATCATATATCACAGAAGTAACAAGCTCACATAATAATTATTTGGGCATAGCAGATTTCACATCATATAATCACAAGTTGATTCACATTGAGGGGCAAAGCCCAAAACCATTTTCACGTATCGGCCCAATCTGCCAAAATCATTTTCCACATAGTAAATCTTTCTCAAAAATCATTCCTCATAAATGAATCTATTTAATTGATTAGTGACCTCTCATCCGGAACTCTAATGAGTACTCACCCGGAGGCCGAAATTTATTATTAATGACCACCTCATCCGGAACTCTAATGAGTATCTCACCCGGAGGCCAAATTTATTATCAATGACCACCTCATCCGGAACTCTAATGAGTATCTCACCCGGAGGCCAAATTTATTATCAATCATTAGCTTTTCTCTTTCTCATAAAAACTGGCTTTTCAAAAAGTGGGGAGAGTTCACATAATTCGTACTTGTATAAATCCATGCTCACAAAATGCCCTTTATCATGCAGTCGTGATTAATTTGAATAGAAACAATAGATATTTGTATCATATATAAATATATCACTTAATTCAAATATTTATATTATAGGGATATATTTATGTTGGATTAGTTGTTTTAGATTTAATTGGTCGAGTTCAGAGTATACCAGCACAACGTATTATAAGCAAATCGATCAACAGATCATCACCCACCTATTTGCCACGGGTCCCGTGAACGATGTTCAAACAAATGGTCAGATCCCTCGTGCGTATTCCAATTAGCATAGAGTCCTAATATGAAATCATTTGATTAAAAGTTGACCCTTGAATTATTGAAAAGCCTAAGAGTTCGTGTTACGAGAACGAGGAAGTTGTTGTCTTGAAAACTTATTGAAATAGACCTATTTAAAAACACACACTATCTTGGTAAATACACCACTTCTAAAAAGGTTGGTGTATTGAGGGTGTACTTACTAAATTCCTTGTTGTAATACTATCTCAATTTCTACAAAACAATATATTTGATATTCTTATTTTTTTTTTATAACTAAAAAGCTTTTATAAAAGTATATCCATATAATTCTTTTCTTAAAAGAATTAAAAGTCTAAGTAATATTTTTAAAAATAATACTAATATAATATAGGTCCCAAATTAATATTTTTCTTGAAAATAATTAAAAGAATAAGAAAGTTATATAAATAATATTGATATAATTAAAACCTCAATTTAATATCTTCTTTCTAAAATTTATATTTTAAAAGAACTTTGAATATAAATTATACTTTATAAATAAAATTCCCTTTATTAAACTTATTTTGTTTAAAGAATTTTATATAATAAATACTGAAAATAATATAATATATACTTTTCTTTATAATTAATAATACTTTTAAAATAGAAGGATAATACTATTTTCCAAAATACTATTTTTCATTTGTTTCAAACATTTGAACAGTAGAAGACGAGTTTTCCTTTGTCTTTAAAAACTCAACTAATATTATTAACAACTAATTTTATCATCAATCAGCTAATTCAAACTAAACTAATTCATTCACCCAATAATATTAATCCATCTATTAAAAAACACTAACCAATTATTTCAATGATACTAAACAGTCAAACCAATAGTACTAAACAAGCAAATCAACAATACTAAGCAACTATAAGAACAATACCAGTCCACTAATATCAAGAACTACAATAATCTCAAAACAACAATACTTTACTCATTCATCCACGGCATACTTAAACATCAATATCAAAACTCCATCCACCAATTTCACAGTCCCTAAAACAGAACAACTCCAGAGTTTTACAAAACTCATAACCGTAGGGAATTTTGAATTAAAACAGCCTATTCCAAAGGTTACGAAAAAACAGGAGTAGGAGGCTAGCAATCTTACGAATTCCGGTTCGTGGTGGTAAATGGGCGGTAATTTGATTCCAAAGCGTCGGCTCGATCGGAAAATTAAACGGAACGAGTGTGAAAAATCTGAAATTAGGAATTGAAATTAAGAATTGAAATTAGAAATTGATGGGTTTAATTTCAAAACTCACTGGAATAGAAATTAGATACGTCGGCGACGGCGGAGCTTCGTGACTCGGAGCAGGGGACGGCGTGAGCGAGGAGCGACGGCGGAGGGCTGGGTGAGACCAGGCGACGCTACTACGCGAGCGTCGCACGGCGGTCGGCGGCTGGTTGCGGCGGCATCACCCACGGCGGTGCTGTGCGCGGCCGAAAGGAGATGCGACGGCCATGGCTGGTGGCGCTCGCGAGGCGGACGGCGGCACCGTGGCTGGAGGCTAGAGGCGGTGGTGTCGGGTTTGCGACGACCGGAGACGAATCGGCGCTGGTCTGGGAGCGGCGGCGCAACGTCAAAGATGGAGGCGGTGATTTGATTTGGAACAGGGGGAGAGGCGGCGAGGCTTCACGACGGCGGTTTCGAGCGGCTCCGATCGAAGCGCTGTTCGCCAGAAAGAGGAGGAGGCGGGCGGCGGTCGATCGGCGAGGCTGGAGCACGGCGGTCGGCTTCCGATCGAAGGAGGAGAAGACGCGTTGATCTTTTGGAGAGAGAAAGAAAAAAAACGCGTTTTGCTTGTTTTGAGGAAGGATAAATTTGGAAACTGATTATGTGTGAAAATGAGGATAGGGACACAGTTATTTTATAAGGAAAAGATCCCTTAATTACTTAATTAATTTTAAGGGAAACTATCATGTGGATAGAATTAATTCTAATTAATTTAATTAAAAAAAGATATTAATTCATGTGGGTAGGGTTTAACCCTTTTTAATTCGGATATTTTCGTTCCCACTTAATACGGTTTAGGGATCGTTTGGTTCACGAGTTAAACCCCGAATTGAGAATTAATACAGTTTTAGAACTCAATTAATATTTTAAAGTATTTTAATTATCCTCAATAAATTATACGGATCGAAAACATAATTTTAAACTTTAATAATTAATTTCTCGTAGTCCCTTATCCGTTTGAAATATTCGATTTCTTTCTTCGAACTTGGGAATTTTGAAAATAGAGTATATATTTAAATTACACGGAGTAGCACACAAAAATAATAAAATTAAAAGAAACAAAGATAATAATAATATAAAATTATATAATTAAGGTTTCTAGCAAAATAAAAGGTATAAAACGGGACGGGGTATTACAGTGGGTTCGAGCCACAACTTTATCGATAAAAAATACTAATACCTTATGTTGAAATAACTAAAATCTTTAGTGATAATAACTAATATCACTTCAACTAATAGTTTTAATAAAAAAACTAAATACTATTTGGAGCTGATAATTTTAGTGCAATTCACTGATACTTTTAGTTTAATTTACTAATACCCTTCCAACAAGTTTCATTGTGAATATTGTTCACATAATACCTTCTCTTGAATATTATTTGTTAGGAACATGCTTGAGAAAAAAATCGATTCGAATATTCGACTAAAGTATTTGTATATTTTATAATAATTCGATATGAGTTTCAAATCAAATATAAATCACATTTACTATTCGAAAAATATTCGATTCGAATTCGATATTCGAAATAATTTTACGAATACGAATTCAGATATTGTGGTATTCGACTCGATTCGATTCGTTTACATCCCTAGAAGGGAGTATTAGATTTAAAAAAGTCAAAAATATGTTAAAAGATTTCAGAGGATCTAGAGAATTTTAAAATGAATAGTGACACTCAAATATCACATTAACAAAACAAAGTAGATGATGGTTCAAGCTGTGTTGCGACATGAATAATTGATTCTATTGTGGAAAACAGAAAAAATTTGTTTTTGGTTTATAAGAACTAGTGATCGTAAATCTCGTGCTTCGCACGGCCGGAATTCGTTACATTATTTAAACTACAATAATTACCATATTTTAATTATAAAACTAAAAAATTTAAAATAAAATTAAAAAAAACAATATAACTAAAAAAAAATTATTGAACTCAAATTAAAGATACTTCTCATTAAAAAAATTTATATTCTATTTATAATATTCAATAATCAATATTTCAAAACAGTTTCATGATAAGTTTACTATTAACCATTTTCATATAAAATTTATTCCTGGGATAGGATATAAATTAGACCTATCACACTAACATTTTAACGTAGGTGTATTTAAATTTGTATTATCTAGTTCCACGAGACAATCTCTCGCCATTTTAAGCTATAGTTAAAATACGTTAAATAATAATTTACTATATAACTTTTTTTTTTAATAATACCTTTTTTTTAAAGAAAAAAATGCCAAGATAGAAAACATAATAGTAATTTATGACTTATTGAATATTTGCAAAAATTAATTTTATTGGTTAAAAGAATGTGATGACACTCTACAAATAATTAAAAAATGGTAGTCACTTTTTTTAAAACTACTTAAAAACTTTTCTTTTAAACTACAGTCCCTACTCGCACTTTGCGCGGAAGTCAATTTCATTACTAAAATTTTAATATGATCCCTTATAACTTTTTGTATTTAACAAATGTCACAATTTATTCGGGCAATGATTTATTACAAACTTTTTAATACAATATTTTCTAATCATACGTAAGTGTAACGTAAAAAAATATTTGTTTTTAGAGTAGATCTTGTGTGAGATGGATCATAAGTTGAGCATGTCATATTAACACTTTAGAAGATATGTGTGTTATTTTGCGCTAGTTTGTGAACCGTCTCACCGTGAAGCCATCTCACACAAGTTTTTTCTTATTTTTATTATAAAATAAATATTTATAAAGAATAAACATTATTTTATAATTCTTAACATCAACTCATTTTAATCAAATGACGTATCTTATATAAATTGTAAATATAATTAACCTAAACCTGTAAAATTTAAAATTATTTGCATTATAATATTTAATAACCACGAAAGGCATTAAAATATGCATCTTCTGTAATCAATAGTTATAAGTTATAACATCAATTACTAATAACGTTACAGTAATAACGGAACACTCTCAAATATATACTTATGTAAAATATTTCACAATTTCTTATAAAACAGAGCAATAACAAAAGACAAAAACATTTTACATTAGTTTTTTAATAATTAATGATAAGTTTTTTTGTAATTAATTTGATACAATACATGTATAATATTTCATATCATTATGTACTAAATCAATTTTCTCATATTAAAACATTAACATCCACATAAAATAATAATTTTTTTATAAAATAACAAAATATTATATTGTTGTTGAAATTGATAAAAAAGACTAACAAATTGACTTAATTAAAAAGATCCAATCAAGTAGGCAAATAATTCTTTTAAGGACTATGACTTGAGGGTGAAAAATGAGGACTGTAACTCTTTGAGCTTGCAAAATAAAGATCATAACCCTTCAAGATAGCAATTGTTGGACAATAACTTTTAAAAATAACAAATTCAGGTCAAATCGGTTCGAACACAAATCAAACTCAAATTCAACCAGAATCCAAGCCAATTAGCCCGACTTGGTGGTAGTTTTAGACCTCAATTCGTGACTTTTAAAATTATTGTTCTTAAATTATCCATACAGAGAGTTAACATCCTAATTTTGCCACTACCCTTAAGTTATAGTCCTTAAAAAATTATTTCCTATCAGGCACACAACATTGATACACAAACAACAAAAATCATTCTTACTCTGATATCAATAATATTATACTTGTTAAAAATAATTTAATCAACTTTACAAAATACAACACTCTATCAAATTTAAATCAAGCTTTAGTGAGCAGAAGCATGCACAGATTCGTGCCACCAATAAACATGTATTGATAAGAAGTTGGGCAAAATATCCAGTACTTCAATATAATAAAATTCGATTCATCTCCAAAAAAGATTACACCTGACACTGGTATACGCTAAAAACCTAAAATTCACATTTTCAGTAAAGAAAATAAAAAGATATGCATTCAAAAGAAATACTACATCCGTCCCAGAGGGACTTACACGTTTACTGTTTTCTTGTGTTTTAGGAAGCAAGTTTTTTATTAGTATTTAAAATGATAAAGTAATTTTTATGGAGACATATAATAGAGGAGGGATAAATCTATCATACCCCTTCTTAAAAATCACGCTATCATTTATTTCAAATACTAATAAATAACCCACTCGCTAAAACATGAAAAAAAATATAGTGTGCAAGTTCCTCCGGGACGGATGGAGTATAATCTCAACAAAAAGCCTATACTTTAAGTCTATAATGCACGTATTTTTCTAAAATTAATGCAATATCGGATTCGCACCCATCCCCTAAAAGGGGTGCGATTCTTGAATCTGTGAATCTAATTCTCCACGTGGTGAACCCGACTGCCACGTGGCGAATCCACTAACAGATACTCGAATCCCCCTCGCGAATCTTACTCATCAAGCATTAAATATGTTGTTTCAATTGAATACTATTATATTATATAATTTAAATTGACAATGTGACATTTGTTTTAGATTTAATTCACAGTTATGACTTGTCTATTGGGCGAATGGAACTCGAATTGATGTTTGGAACTTAATTATATTAAATTATCGAATATGCTTAAGTTTTGGATTGAAGAAATGTGAATTTTTTATACATTTAATTTATAAATTTTTGAAATATATATATATATATATATATATATATATATATTTATAGGTATCCTTGACGAATCACACCCTAATATTTTTAAAATTCGTATCCCCAAACTCGTATCGTATCACCCCCGCACTTCCGCACCTGCACCTATGCAACATAGCTCTAAGCATTATAGCATTTTATAGAAAGTTCAGTAATTTCACCAATATTTATTGGTTCTCATTTTCCTTCAACATAATTTTCAAATAATCAATTTGACTTTCAGTAGAAATATTTTGAGGAAAACTTAATTTCCTATGCATGTTCTAATATTTATTTTTGATCATTCAAATAAAGAGTAATAAAATATTATAATATAAAGAAGAAGAAAAAGACTATCGCATTGACATTAAATATATATAATACATATCAATAAATTACCTTGCTTTGGTGGTTTCCTTCACATTCAACTTTCAATCCTTCTGTCTAATAGACACTCTTGTGTAAATATGTCAATCTTGCTTTTCACCAATAAATTAAAGAGGTAGGGGGTAGATATATTATGTGGTTTTATTGAAATTGAATGAGATTAATGGTTGAATATTTTTAGGGATGTACGTTTATGTTGAATAAAATTATAATTTTATAATGAGTATATTTAGTATATATTATAAAATATGGTGGGTGATTTTGAAGTAGGTGAATTTAGTGAAATAGTTGGTGTAACTCGTTGCATCCTACAATATATTTATTTATAAACAATTTTATATTTACATGTTTCTAGGAAGAGTATGTATATAATGAAATTAGTTTATATATGAACCACTTTGTAATACTTTTTAGTGTAATCATTTAATACATTTTAGAGTAACCAACTAATATTATTTACTTAAATAACTAATGTTCTTCGTACCCTTCAATGAAACAATTAATATTCTTCCGAACTAATATACGTAAGTGAAAATAACCAATAGTATTTTGTGAAAGTTCATGTACGAACCATCTTCGCTCCATAATTTTGTTTAGGAATACTTAATTTGACTTTTTTCATATTAAATAATAATTTCTTTAATGAAAATTGAGTAATATGATCCAACTTTTTCATGTTCAAATTACAATATATTTTTGTCAATCAAGCTTATTGTAATGATGATGCATTATTAATTATTTTTTAAATATAAATTGTGTACTAATAAATTCAAAATCTACTATATTAATAATAAAGATTGACAAATTCATTATCCATCTAGTTACTAAAATAAAAAATTTAATACCTAATTGAATTAGCTAAATATAGAAATCGAAATTTGTGCAAAGGAAAGTGATATATAATATAAGGTGTTAATTAAGAGATTGTGAGAAAATATAAATTATGTTTAAACATAACTGAATAAGTAATTAATAAATAATGATAAACTTGATTGTAATAGATAGAAGTCATGCTACGTTCCCGTATATAGTTTAAAATTTGAAATTTGTTTCAATTAATATATATATATATATATATATATATATATATGCAAATGTCTAGGATCAATGGAGAATTAATATTCAGCTATCTCATTTTCATAAAACAATATTTCAAAGACGGATTATGATTAAACACTAGCCTTATTACTCATTTACTTTGAATGATTTTTTTTTTTATTCCCTAACCTGGGATAACCCGAATATTTTCTTAACCACCTAAATATTAAATCACATCAAAATACGTGTGATAATTAATTTTGATATGAGATAAAATATGTAATTACAAAAAATACTCTTTATTTTCCTATTTTCTCCATTTATCATTGTGCCATAACTAACGCCTTCTCCCAAAAGAAAAAAAAATTGATGCACGATCTTTTGTGAAACTCCTATTCGGGTTTTAAAAACACAAGTTGACGGTGAACCAATTGAAATTATGGATCAAGAGAAGGTTTATTCGTGATCATGGGGGGACTTAAAATTCTGCAATTCTTTTGGCAAGAAAAGGCGTGGAGAATTCAGACTATGTGTACGTACAATCATAAAAAAAAAAAAAAAAAAAAAAAAAAAAAAAAAACTAAAAAACTAAAAAACTAATCTTAACCTCTTATTTCATCACATCTAATCTCATCTCACATGATCTTTATTTTTGAAGTAAACACACCCTTAGTGAAAACAACTATTATCATTTAGTAAAACAATGTATGCCCTATAAATAATACTCTTTAAACAATTTGTACACTTCAAAACTAATACACTTAAATAAAAATAATTAATACCTTTTAGTGTTAAAATAAATATCCTTCAAAGTGATTCATTTATGAACTTGTTCCATACTATATTTTGTCTTGTTTCATATATATATAACTCTAATTTGAAGTTTGTTTATATATGAGTAAAATAAACATTTAACTATAAAGAGTATTTTTATTAAAAAAATTATGGGTGGCTGTATAATAGAAACACGTGTGTGTTAGGCCCGATCAAAAAATTATTATATATAAGTATTGAGATGCTTTTTTTTTTCAGAAAAAAGAAAATTCATTCCATTTTACTAATATTTTCAAAATCATTGGCACTATATTCCTTGCAACCAATTAAATTCCCCATAAATTGAAATGAATCACCATAAATTGTTGTATCTAGTGTCGTTGATATTTGATCATCTAAAAGACTTAATGAGTACAATATTTTTTCATTAGCTTACATGATTAATTAATTTTAATGTAAATTTACACTTATGATTTACCACCTATATAATTAATTTAAAAAAATATAAACATATGTATTTAATAAAACAACTAATAATATTTAACTTCTATATATAACGTGAGATATATACAAAATAATGTTTGAATTTACATTAACTCACATATACACATAAAAAAAACTTATTCATTCAAAATTCTTCGATTCGGTATCTGCAAAAGAACCGAACCGCAAAAGAAGAAAAAGAGAAGACTTAATTGAATAAATGGTGGCACGGCTGCTAGTAAACCTGTATATTAATCTATTCATGGTTTTTTTTTTTTTGTTTTTTATAATAAGAAGATTTATATTATAAAATTATACTTGTAGTGAGTGATACCCAAAAAAAGTAAGAGATTATACATTTTCAACTCAACAATAATTTAACTTCTAGCCTCAACGCCACAAACCGGAAGTACAAATTCCTGCAACATTCAAATCAATATGTGGAACAAAGAACTCGCCAATTATTAAAAATATAGGAATCAATAAGAATTACATTAAAATAAATAAAATGTGTAATACAACTAAATTTCAAACTATTACAAAAGAACAGTTAAAACATCCATAATGAAAAGAAGAAAAATTCATGAAGTCAACTGTTGAATTACGGAAAGCAGTACCCATCCGATGTGTACAATCTCGACGGAAAATATATAGCCTCTCGCGGGAAATTGGAAAACATAAAACGGAATCCACCATTAAACCAAAATGTTAGGACCAAATAAAAAATCGAACATTCAAAAAATGCAAGATTACCCTCGATTAACTTTGTCGAAATTGTAGTACGTATGTGTTTATCATTTGATGATAATCGAGACAAAACCAAGATGAATACAAAAATTTCAACCATCAATCCGTAAATTCAAGAAAATTCCAAGTATAAACAAAAAAATTAAAGTTAATCCCCTAACAAAAAACTCTAAACAACCACCGATTAATGTTGGAGGATTGACGAACTAAATTTTTTGGGATTCGGCCGAGACCGATAGTAGGCCAAAACGGTCGAAGATGGAGACTGCAACACTCTTTCACATAGATTAAAAGACAAACAAACTGAGATTTGCAAATGATTGTGATGAGATCAAATGGTGTGGAGGGTATAAATAGAAAATAAAATAATATTGTTCCTACAATTAAGCGATTCATCCAATGATTCACAATTCATCATAATAAATTGATGGTTAAGATTGGATTATATTAAATGACAAATTAAATGATGATTGGTAGACAAATTTACCATAATAAGTAGAAAAAGAAATGGACGATTAAGATATAAAACTGAAAAGTTGATCAAGGGCCAAAAAAGTTTCCCGCCCAAATCTATAATAGGCAAAATAGCTTGTATTATATATGTATAGATTAATTCTTTAGAGAAGCCATGAATAATTGTATTAATTAATTAATTTTTTTTATAAACACTTTCAATTTTTAAAATCACTTTATTTCAAAATATTATATAATTTTTATTTTATTATAAAAATAACTTAAAATCACTTTTGATATTATAATAGAGTTTCAAAACATTCTTAAAAAGTTGAGCCAGATCAAATATTTATTTTTTGTTGTGACATGTATTGCAACTGCAATTTAATGATATTATTTTTCCAGGGAAAAAATATTTATTGTCAAATTTTTTTTATGAACATAATTCATAAAAATGTTTATCATAAAATTATTTGAAAAAAATTAAAGTTCAAGTATTTAATTAAGACAAAGTATAGGGTGAACCTGATTTATACATAAATCATTGAAGGGTATTAATTGTGTTCATTGAAGAGTATTAGTTGTATATGAACTAAGACTCTTCAGTATAAACAAGTAATACTCTTCAGAAAAAACAACTAATACTCTTCAGTGAAAACAAGTAATACCTTTAAGGTTCATATATAAATCAATTTCACTCTATACATACTCTTTAATTAAAAATATCAAATATCTCATAAAAATGTCAAGAATCGAATTAGAGATTTATTTATAAGTACAAAAAATAAGGTATAAAAAAATTTAATCAAGAGTTTTAAAGTCAAATAATAATTCAAATATTAACCACATTCAATCTATCCATGTTTATAATATTTTGCAGTGATATAATGTGTCATATGGCATTTCTAATAATATAAAAAAAAAAATGAGACAAAGGAAATGAAAAAAAAAAAAAAATGAAGGAGGAGGAGGAGGAAGGAAGGATGACGTGCTATAAATAAACGTTGAACCCTAACTGCATTTCACACCTACGCCGTCTTGAAACGAAGAAGGAAGCGAAAGGCCCCCGATTCTCAAATTATGCTCAAAATCTTCCCCCCCCTCAACATCTCATAGTTTAATTCCTTAAAAAGAGTCTTTTTTTTTTTTTCACTTAGCCCAGATTAGATTTCAGGTGTTGAAAGAATGGTCGATGGAATTCGTCAATTTGATGTCCCGGTAATGTGAACAAAATGAACTTCGTGATTCGTTTTTGGTTTCTGAATTAAGTTATGTGTTGTTGCATTATTTTGTTCATCGTGATTCGTTTTTGTTGTCTGAGATTGAGTTATGTGCTGTTGCATTCATGGATCTGTTAAGTGATGTTATTCAGATGCTAAAAAGCCTTTTGCCCTCTATTTGTTTGATGAAATGCGTCAATTGATTGGCAATTAACATTTTATTCATTTTTGTGGTTGGAGATTGAGTTATCTGTTTGCTGTTATTCTCCAGATGGAAAAGTACTCTGTTTCCTTAGATGGAATTCGTTAGTTGAGTGGGCCTGTAAACGTGTACAAAAGGAATATACTGATTCATTGTTGTTACACTATGAATCAGATTGAAACTTTAGATGCTCTCCACTTAGGATTTGGCTGGTAAAGTCATCTGAGACTATGTGAGTCTAATGAAGTTCGATTCTAGTTAAGCTGAAGTTTGAGGTTCTTGCAATAACCATTCACCATTATCTTCTCTAGCATAGCCGGCAAACGGGTTCTTCTATTTCAAAGGGGTGCTCCTGAATAATCTAGTGGCATCATCACAACTTGCCCGCATTAACAAAACCCTTAATCATCACCGAATGTGCCATTGCATCTTCTTCACACCATAATCATCATCAATGCATGTGACATTGCATCTTCTTCACACCATAATTATCTTATTGTTCAATGGCATACTTGGAGAAGCAGAATACACATACGGTATGCACAGTGGGAGGAATGATAACTCATATTGCTTTGGAAAAAGGGTGGAAATCAACTAGAGAGGGAATGAAGGAAGAGTTTTAGACATTTCATTTCTTGTTAGAGCGGGTATGATCCCATTGTGCAAAAACAAGTACGAAGGGGTTATGTCCATATCCATTGGATTGTCATAAGCCGATGACTTATAAAGGGGATGTGAAAACTAGTTATTCCTGTCTGATGAGCATGTTGAACACATTAAAGTCTTCTTCGAAAAAGTTAAAAATTTCGAGCAAAGTGCCAAGAGGTCAAGAGGTGAAGCAGTGCACCACAAGAAGGGAACACGAGCAAGCAATTTCATGTGGAGCAAGGTGTGTGTGGAGAAAGGTAAGCAACTTCAATGGGAGTTTGAGGTGAAGGCGATAATACCATGTTCCTCCTCTCACCTCAATCATTTGAGTCCTCTTCAAGTGCTTCATCCATGTATTTGGACTTCATAGCCCCAATCAACTTGACCTTATGGTGTCGAGCAATCAAGGTCACCAATCCTCCAATCTTCAGTCCTTTTTGACCTTTTGTTATCCTCCTATTTAGATGTAGCATGAAGAAATCACCACCATTCCTCCTTTGGATCTAGCAAAGATGATATGGAAGAAAATCTTTTCCAAGACCCGAAGGAGGGACGGTGGTGATTGATGAACTTTATTGTATATGATCTTGTATCTTCAAGATCAATTCAATTTGGCGGCCTTCTTCATGTTACATCTTGAAAGGAGAATAACAAAAGGCCAAAAGGGGCTGAAGATTGGAGGATTGGTGACCTTGATTGCTCGACTCCTTAAGGTCAAGTTGGTTGGGGCTATGGAGCCAAAATACATGGATGAAGATCACTTGAAGTGGACTCAAATGATTGAGGTGAGAGGAGGGACATGGTATTATCGCCTTCACGGAGGGGTTGTCATTCCAGTGAAATGAAGCAAGACAAGATGATGAAGATACTTGAGGAGCAAGAAAGCATGTTGAATCATATTCGTACGTAGGATGGAGGTGAACTTTGGATATTTAATGATTGTATCTCTCCACATATCTATCATGGGGATACATGGTATCTACGGATCATTTGGTCATCGTTTTTTCTAATGTTTAGACGCTTGTTATTTATAAATGTTAAATTTTGGCCTTTTGGATGGTTTGTGCCGAAATCAGAGGAATAGCATACCCACATACCCTCTTTTGTCTTATACAATAATGGAAAGCTTAGTATTGCAAGAAATATTTTCAACTACAACTTTCTTTGGTAGATTTTTAATGCCTTTTTCTTTAATGGTTTGTGCAGCAGAAACTAGTCTTGAAAAAAATAACCATCTATTGCTGCATAGAACTGTAACTGGAAAAAAAAAAAGGTTGAGCCCCTTTTTATGTTAATACAATTCGATAATTTGGCCAGTTTTTTTTTTTTTTTTTTACAAAGGCTAATCGTGATACTGGTGTCTGTTTTGTACACTCTGAAACACAAACACAGGTGTTGAGTTTTGCAAAATTTGAATGTGAGTAAAAAAAAAAAAAAAAAAAAACTTTAGAGTTCGTTTCACTAAATTTATTTAAAACATCCTTTAAGCACTAATATTTATAAGATACTCCTTCCGTCCATGAGTAAACTTCCCACTTTCCTTTTCGGGCCGTCCACGAGTAAGTTTCCCATTCCATAAATGGAAATAACAACACTCTATTATATATTAACTTTAACCTTCAAACTCACACAATATTACAAAAATGCCACTCATTCACTTTACTTTTCAACACTATTCATTACTTTATCCCAAAAGTCAACATGTGGCTCACCATATATTAATAAACAAATACACTTTCTTAAACCATTCAACAAAAAGAAGTGGGAAACTTACTCGTGGACGGAGGGAGTATTTTAAAAGCTTATAAAATATAATTTTTAATTAGTTTATAAATTACTAAAGTGTTTGGTTAATTCAATTTATAAGATTTTTTTGAATTTGTAATAAATATTTTTTAAATTTATATTTTAATATAATAACTAATTTTTATTATTAATAGAGATGGATGGGGGTGGGAGAGGAGTAGAGTGGTTCCAGTTGGGGTGTGTGGTTGAGAGTGGAGGTGGCTTGAAAAATAAGTTGAGTTTATAGCTTATAAACTGCTAAAAGTTTATTTTAATGATATTATAAACTATTAAATTATTTATTTTGCCAAACACATTTACAGTGTTTATCAATTCTTTAACAATTTATAAATTTTGAGTGTGCTACGTTTGAGAGAAACTGAATTGTTTGGTTGAGGTAACCCACAACCCCAAACTTAGACCTTTTCGCAAGGTCGAAGTTTGGGGGGTGGAGTTTTTTTATGTTTCTTGTTACATTGCACCGGAGCACCCCTTATCTTTGAGTGTGTTTGGTTATTTGGTGCCTTGAGATGCTCCTTGGGGTGATTTTGATCTGAGTCGCTAGTGCATATTTCATGCCTATTGACCCCTTCTACTTATTAGTTGTTATTCTTGAGCATGTTTGATGAGTAGAGTAGATTTGTGGATTTAAGTTAAGAATTATTTTGTGTGAGTAGTTGAGTTAGAGTGGATTTGAGAGAGAACTAGTATACTTATGAGTTTTCCTTTTGAGTGCTTGCGTGATGAGAGTGAGAATTCACTAGGACTAGCATGGATGTGAAAGCCGAGAGACTTGAGCCTTATGAGATTTCGATATATGAATGAATCTCTTCGTTTGTGAGTGAATCATCACCTTAGAGGATGCTAGAACTTGTGTGTGCTCTTGCTTCTTGATTGTGTCTAGTTTGATATGCCGAATAGGATCTTAGGCCATCTTTGATTTTATTGAGTCACTTAGCCAAAATTTTCCTTACCAATGACATTGAGTCCCTTGTTAGCCCCTTTGAGCCTAAAGCCTATTTTATTTGCTAGCACATATGAACACTATTCCAATTCCTAAGCCTTTTGTCCCAATTTGAGTGGAGAATAGGAAAGTGTGAATGTGAAGGGAGTGAATTGAGCTGAAAAAGGAAAAGGTTGTTTGTTGAGTGAATATGAGAAGAAGGTGTAATGAAGTTATGAGATGTGGGAAAGAAAAAAATTGAGAATGAGCAAAAGAAAAAATGAGCTCATGTGTTTGTGCGAAAAAAAAAAAAAGTGAAGTGATTGAAAAAAGTGAAAAGAGTTAGAAAAAAAATTGAAGTGTTGAGAGTATGGAATTGAAAGTGTGTTGATTGAATATGTCTGAAGCAATCTGTTCCTAATCTCGAAGTACCGAAGTTTGACTTTCTATTCTCCATTCACTTAAGTCACTTACCCATATTGTTACCCCACCTGTCCAAAGAGCCTACATTACAACCTTGAGAAAGTCCTTTTTGATTCGGCATTGATTTCTAGAGTATGGTCGAAGTTAAGAGCACTTACAAGCCTATGGCTGCCAATTTGAGTGATTGATTGTTTGAGTGAGTCCCTTGATCAATGATATACACTTGTGAGGGAGCGAAACACATCGTTGAGTGCACATCCATGCTTGATCTTGGTGTTTCTTATTATTGTTGCATGAGTATGAAGAAGGAAAGTGAGTGAGTATACGTGTGATTGATCTTTGAAGCTCGAGTTCATTTGCTTGCATGATTGATTCTTTGACTCATTACTAACAATTTCACTTGACTTGTTATTTCGTTGCTTGAGGACAAGCAACATGGTAAGTTGGGGGGGGGGTTGATTAGGTGTGAAATTGTCATGATTCGTCACTTGAAATACCCTAATTTTGGCCGATTTTGTCGAGTATTTGGAGTCAATTGAGCATTATTTCTCTACATTGATGAATTTGTCTCTTTGATGCTCGTAGGTGAATCGAGGGCGAAGAACAGAGTTCGCAGGACTTTGAATCGTCTCAAACGGATGCCCGGATGAGAAGATATCGAAGAAATACGATTGGTGTTAGTGTTGAAGAAGAAAAGTGCTATTTGGAGGAATTTTGGGAGCATTCGAGTAAAGCACTCGAGCACTAGCGCTCGAGCACATTGCTCGAGCGCCCAAAACATACAGAAAAGTTTGAGCATTCGAGCAGCTCGAGCGCCACCGCTCGAGCGTGTTGCTCGAGCGCCCAAAATTGTACAGAAGAATTCCACCATTCGAGCAGCTCGAGCGCGAGCGCTAGAGCACTTGTTTCATTCGAGCTATACGCTCGACCGCGACCGCTCGAGCAGGCCTGCTCGAGCGCCTTCAATTTTCGCATTTTCAAAGGCATTTTTCGGCCCACGAGTTTACGATTCGGCCTGTTGCATATATATATTCGTCTCAAGCACGTTTTTGATAGATACCACACAGAGAACACACTTCACAAGATAGTTTTTAGAGTTTTAGAGTTTGTTTTGGAGAGGAAGAAGAGAAGCAAGTTTACGTTTACGGTTTTTAAGGTTTTCATTACGAATTCGAATTACGATCTTACTTTTTAGTTTCTTTTCTTTATATTTTCGTTCTTGAAAAAGATTAGACTTCTTTTATTGAGTTAATTTCAGTTCTTCTTTTATTTCGTTAAACCCTAGTTTTTGTTTGATCTCTTCTTCGTCTTGATTATCATGTTTATGTTCGTTACTTGTTTAATTGCTATTATTTACGTAAACCCTATGTCTAGCTAAAACCCTTGCATGCTTGGGGTAGGATGAACTCGTAGAAGTAGGTTGTGGGTACGTAATTAGGGTAACTTGTGACATTAGGTTTTAATTCTCTTGGTTAATGAATTCTTAAAATTAATCTCAACTTTACTTTTGAATTTCGTTCGAAAGGTGTTAGAGAGAGGACGACCGTAACACTCTTTAACAACGAGTAGACTTAACTAGAGGGTTTAGGAAGGGTTAATTCATCTGCCAGTTTAGCGAAGGAGGACGACCGCATCACCTTAGTTAAATTAGGGTCTCATTAATTAAGCACAGTCTATTAACTTGTTAGTGGATTAGTGAAGTCGAGTGTTAGGGTAAAGTATTAGGGTTTAGAATCTTGAGCTTTCACCTTGCATTCATTTACTTAGGTTATTTCTTGCGCGTCACAGTTATTTTGGTTATTTACCTACTCCGTTAGTATACGTAGGGATTCCTATCCTAAGCATCACCATCTCTTACTTGAAAACAACCAGTAGTCAATTCTTCTTCTTTAGTGTTTTAATTTAATTAGTTTATTTTAGTCTTTTAATTAATCTTTCCAAAAACCAAAAAAACATTACACTCATATTAGCTACGACGCGTAGATCTTCAGGGATCTGTTCGCATACACCCCATCTCGTGGGTTCGATATACTTGGCCGTTATACTTACTCTTACTACAGTGAACCCGTTCACTTGCGGGTGAGCGACTAGTAGAAGTTAGTATTTTCGCTTCAAGTCAGAAATGTACGTGTCGTAGCTAATATGAATGCGATGTTCGGTTTAAACTACCTCTACTAATTATTACTACTAATTAAATTCTAAACACAAAAATAAAAACTATACTAACTCTTGTTTGAGTGCGAATATGATGGTGATGCTTGGGATAGGAATCCCTACGTATACTAAAGGAGTTGGTACGGTAACTAAAATAATCGTGATGTTCAAGTTATAATCCTAAGTGTACTAAAACTAGGCAATCAACTTCCCTAATCTAGCACAAGAATGGAAAGAATAAAAGCTCAAGAATTAATCCTAATATTTAGTTCTATCAACCTACTTCACTAATCCAATAATTAAATTATATGAATTGTGCTTAATTATTGAGACCCTAATTTAACTAAGGTGATGCGGCCGTCGTCCATAGATAAAACGGTAGATTATAAACCCCTTCAAAAACCCTCTCCTTAAGCATATTCGGTATTAAAGAGTGATGCAGTCGTCTTCTCTCTAACAATTTTGGTACTTAATTTCTTTGATTATTCTAGGGTTTATTAGAAATATTCAATAATTAAGAGAACTAAAACTATACATCACTAATTATCCTAATTACGTACCACCATCCAACTTCTACGAGTTCATCATATTCTAAGCATGCAAGGGTTCTAGCATAATATGGTGATTTCAAGAATAAGAGCAATAATAAGATCCATAATCATAAACATAATCAAATTGATGAAAGAATTCAAGAACATGAACGAAAGATGAAACCAATAAATTCAAGTCTCAAAATAATATCTTTGAAAATCTGGGAAATCTAGGTTTAATAATCTAAAGTACTCAAGAAAACAAGAATAAAAGAAAATCCGTTCAAAGAAGGAATTAAACTAAAGAATCTGTATGCTAAAAACCTCGATTACACGTTGAAAAACCTTGCCAAAAACTCTCAAACTTCTTCCCAAGCTCTTCTCCTCCGAAAACTATGTCTAAGATCATTGATATGTAAAAATTAGTTTGGAAGGGTATTTATAGGAATGGACCAAAAAATAAGCCGAAATTGACCATAACGCTCGAGCAGAGCCTCCACTCAAGCACCTCGCGCTCGAGGGGCTTCCACTCGAGCAACTCCTCTCACTAGCGCCTGGAAGGCGCTCGACCATGATGTACTCGAGCGGATTTTGCTCGAGTCTTGCTCATTCGAGCGTTCTTCTTCACCAGCGCCTAGGAGGCGCTCGACCTCGTTTCACTCGAGCGCCTTGCGCTCGACCTTGGCCCGCTCGAGCGGTCCGATTCAACAGCGTGACAAGGGCACTCAAACCCTAGTGCTCTAGCACCCGGTGCTTGAGTGCTCCCTTCTTTTACTCTAATTAGCACTTTTCTTCGTTCGAACTAATACTTTTCGTATTTCTTCAATATCTTCTCATCCGGGAGTTCGTTTGAGTCGATTCAAAGTCCTACGAACTCCATTTTTCGCCCTCTTTCTTAATATGAGCATCAAAGAGACAAATTGATGAGTTTATTGAAATGTAGCTCAAATAACTATAAATACTCATAAAAACACTCAATATATAGACTAATGGGGCCACAAAACATAACAATTTCATGCCTAACCAGTGTCTCCCAAGACAAAAAAAATTAATTTTTATTGGAGCCTGATTAAATTCTAAATTAATTACTCATTTTAATTATTACAGTGTTTAAAATTTAAGTATCATTTTATTACATCCAAAATTTAATTATTAAAATACTTATACTTAAAATACTTATTAAAATATTTTATTGCAGATATTACGTCCAAGTATTATTTTATTTTTTTATTCGTTGCTTAACAACCCACTACATGTCATGCTTCTACCACTTCTCCACTACAACTCATGAATACGCACATATTGAAATACCATTAGTAATACTAACCAAAATTATTAGTATTACTAGCAAACAATATTAGTAATACTAACAAATATTATTAGTAATAATATGGGAAAAGGTACAATTTGGACCCTGAACTAATGTAATGGGTACAAATTGGACCCTAAACTATTTTTTTGTACAAATTGGACCCTAAACTAATGTTTCTGGTACAAATTGGACCCTCAACTAATGTATTGGGTACAAATTGGACCCTAAACTATTTATGAGTACAAATTGGACCCTGAACTAATGTTTTATGTACGAATTAGACCTCAAACTATTTTTTTTTTTTGGTATAAATAAACCATAACTTTTAAAATTAAATAAATAAATCCCAACTAATAAAAAAATTAAATATTAGTATATAATATTTGACTAAAATGATAAATTTCATAAATTAGTATTTTAATTCAACATTATTTGTCGATAGTGGTTATTTTTAACTCATACTATTAAATTATTTTTTAAAATATTAATTTAAGTATATATTGCATTTTTAAAAAAAGTTAGTGCTTAAATTTTTTTTAACGTTGTTTTAAAATATATTAATGTAGTGCGTGTTTTAATCCATTTTTATTATGTTGGTTAAAAAAAGAAAAAAGAAGATCAATGCTTAAAAAAACATGATCGTAGTCGATTAAATAAATTTAAATTATTTTAAAATATATTAATTAAGCAACACTTTTTTTTTATATAATTTAATAATTGACTTAGAGTTTTTTTTTTTAATTTAATATGCATATGTATTTGAATTAATGCTTAGAAGAATGACTACTCTAATAGTATGAGTGGTAAATAACAACTATCCATAAATAATAATATATTGAAATAATAATTTATAAATTTTATCATAAAGTTTTTAATCAAATATTATATAACAATGCTTAATTTTTTTATTAGTTGGAGTTTATTTATTTGATTTTGAAAGTTATTGCTTATTTATACCAAAGAAAGAGTTTGAGGTCCAATTTATACCTAAAATATTAGTTTAGGGTCTCATTTGTACTAAAAAATAGTTTAGGGTCCAATCTGTACCCAAACACTAGTTGGAGGTCCAATTTGTATCTGAGACATTAGTTTAGGGTCCAATTTGTACAAAAATATAGTTTATGGTCCAATTTGTACCCCTGACACTAGTTCAGGGTCCAAATTGTACCTTTTCCCTAATAATATTGAACACTATTAGTAATAGTAATATTAACAAGAATTGTTAGTAATACTACAAAACCCTATTAGTAATACTAACCAAAATTATTAGTAATACTAGCAAACAATATTAGTAATACTAACAAATATTATTAGTAATAGTATTGAACACTATTAGTAATAGTAATACAAAAAAAAATTGTTAGTAATACTACAAAACCCTATTAGTAATACTAACCAAAATTATTAGTAATACTAGCAAACAATATTAGTAATACTATTAAACACTATTAGTAATAGTAATACTAACAAAAAATATTAGTAATACTACAAAACCATATTAGTAAAATTAACCAAAATTATTAGTACTATCAGCAAACAATATTAGTAATACTAATAAATAATATTAGTAATACCATTAAACACTATTAGTAATAGTAATACTAACAAAAAAAATTAGTAATACTACAAAACCTTATTAGTAATACTAGCAAAACCCCTAAACTTTAACCCTAATTCGAACCTTGAAAATATCTATAATATGTATCAACCATCATTGAGAAAAAATCTAACATTTTCATGCGAAAAAAAAAAACATAAATTAAATGATAAAACTTGGAACGAAATATATTGAAATTCAAAATTCAAACTTTTTTCTTGCATAAAAAATTAAATAAGAAGTACAAAAAAATATAAGGATTATTTAAAAATAGATGTTCGGCCCATCCTCTTCCTAGATCTTGAGGGTGTTGTCGTGCCAGCCAACGTAAACGTTCAAATGCATCAGAGCACTTGAAGTAGAGGATATCACCTTGATTTATCTCCATTTCCTCTGAAGTCAGCCCAACCATGCATCAGACACACAAACCCTTTCTTTGACTTGTCGATCAGGTGATATTTGTACCAACACGAACCTGACACCTTCTTCCACACTTTAAATGGGGATAGAGTGATGAGACTTGATGCCGTGCCTATTACATCTACAGACTCGACCGGAAGGTTCTACAATTTCGAAAAAGAAAAAAATATAGATTTATAAGTATGACAATTAAAGAAAGAAAAAAATCATGAAAACATTAATGAACGGCGATTCGTACCAAATGGGCATGAAATTCAGTTGTCTTGCATACCAACGTAAAGTCATGGGTTGGTATGCATTATTCACGTTTAGATGGTTAATCTTGTTGGGTTTTAGAGACACGTAAACACGTAATACATATGCAGCGGAATATTATAGTTCACCAACAATGAACAGTTAATTGCATAATAATTTGCAGGAATATTTAAATCGAATTCTTACAGTGCTTTGTATACGGAATCCTCCACTATGGTATCCATGCAACAGCTATTCACCAACTCACATCGACTTGCCAACGTTGAATCTCGAGACGAACTTGCTAGAAAAATTCGAGCTAGAGATTTTATGGAGAAATTATATTTCTTATGTGTATTTCGGAATTTTCATAGGACTCATATTTATAGGGATTATCTTGGCTTAATTCTTAAGCAAGATAACAGGCCTAGCCCCTAAATATTATCTCTACAGATTATATTTTCTTATAAATATTTTCCTACGAATAATATCTTGACTATATATTATTCTTGTATAATAATATTCCAAATATTATTATTAGGATTTCATATTTAATTAAATCTAATTTAATTAAATATATTAATAATAATTAATTAAATATAATTATTACTATATTCTCCATGAATTAAATATTATATCTAATATAATACTTAATCAACCAACTATAATTGGTGAACTGTCATTGCTTGTTGTGTGACCCATAGGCCTTCGTATATTGAGTGATTAGTCAATCTAACGGTCTTAATTGAACCCTAGACAATATTAGACATTCTCAATATACGAGGTATGTTGTGAGAAAATCTGCAACTACCTGTAATACTGTAGGCTATTTTGATATCTTCCTTTCATTCGCGAATATCCGATTAAGCCTTAAACATGATGAAGTATCTATTCAAATAACTTAATCATATTATCTTGAATCAATAATTGATCACTCGTGTCACGCTTGGCCACAAAATCCAAGCTGACATGCATCGACCGATGACTTAGATCCAATTATGATAAGAAGATGAGTATTCTCTCTAAATCCATACCGAGGAATGAATCCTATTCTTGGCTTAACTACCACGCACATGCACTTCATGATGAACCCAATCCATGACATATCTACCCTTGGAGGTTGCAAGCGTCGCTCATGGTCAAACTCCACCACTCCGCACATGTCGTGCGTATTGACCTCATGTCAGAGGAGTATCACATTGCTCCTACTAACCGAGACACCCGTAGACACATTATATGGAATTGCATCAAACGGTTTCTCGAATGGGTATACTAATTGTTTGCCAAATTTGTTTAACACAAATTTAACTACTCGCAAGTGCACGAGTTCGTTGTTGATGTAAGCACTTGACCAAGTTTAATATCGAACCAAGGGATTAAATTGAAGAACATAGCCCTAGGAATATACGTCGCCACATAATTGTAATGCAAATCGAGTTTGATAAGGTTGTTTGTTTTGGAAAGTAATGAATGAAACTTAAAATGAAATAAAGAAAGTAAACAAGAACAAAAACAATTAATAAGATATTTTAAGTTTTTGACAAATATGAAAAGGTGTTCGGGTGTTCTTCCTTACATGAGAATCAAGTAAATGTTCAATAAGCAATCATTACTCTAGTTTTCGGTCATAAAAAAGGAGCAATCACTCAATAATACGCATTAATCGTACTTGATAAGCCTAGACAAACACGTCAATTAAAACCCTTGGATTGTATTCTCCTCACTAATTACCCAATAACTAAATCGAGCAACTAATGTAGGAATTATGTAATTCTAATGAAAACACTCAACTCTCGTTGCGATGCCTCAATATTAACTCAAATCACATGAACTACTCACACCCATACTATTTCATGCAAGCATCCAACTCTCGTTGAGACAATCACACAATCTAATACAAACTACAAGAGCAATTTATGTAATCGAACAATCAAAACCATAATCCTATGAGGATGACCTCAAACTAGAGCAATAATCTCCAATCAAATCATGTACTTAATTACACATGTAATTCCAAACACCCAAACACAAGGAATTTAGCTAGACATCATAGAAATAAACAAAACATTCATTGAAATAAGAGAAGTCATTAAAATGAAATTGAACAAATGGGTAAACAAGATAAAGAGTAGAAAACACCTAAATAGAAGAAAACTCAGCAACATCTTCAATCCATCCATCCTTCAATTACAACCGTCCTTAAACTTGAATTCAATAACAAACGAAATCTAACTCTATTGAGTGAATATAAAATTGAAATCTAAAAATGAAGGTGAAAATCATCTAGACTAGTGTGTGGAGTGTGTGCCCCTAAAGGGGGTGTATGGTGTTCTCTAAATTCTGAGAAAAGAGGTATATATAGTGTGGGAAGAGGGTATGGGACGAATTTGCACTTTAATCCCTTGAAAAATACTGAATTTTCGAGTTTTACCCCATCTGCCGAGTCAACTCGGGCTTGACTCGGCCCAACTCAGTTAAAATAGGCACAAATATCCTCCAACTCGGCCCAACTCGGTTCCAACTCGGCCCAACTCGGTTCCAACTCAGCTGGACTCAGTGCGAATTTGGCTCTCCACGGATTCATACCGGTTTGGCTCTTTGGTATCGGCCGGTACGAATTAGTGTTAACCGATATTTTTGCTACGGCTTGAGAATATCGGTTTGGAGCTATGGTATCGGTTTGAGAATATCGGTTTGGAGCTATGGTATCGGTTTGGCCCTAATTGTCTCGGTCGAGACGTGCTTCTACTTCTTCAGTTTGCAATTTCCGGCATCGTCTCGAATGCAGCGGCTTCGCGAAGCAATTGACGGCCATGAATTCCGGCATCGAGCTTGCGGGCGTGAATTCTCAGTTTTCCGGCAAAGTAGCTTTGAATTCCGGCGAATGCATCGAATTCCGGCTTCGAAGCTTTCAGCAATTTCCGGTGCAGATTGATGATGGTGGCTTTCAGGCGTGGGCTGCTGCAATTTCCGGCGACAAGAATGGTGGCATCTTCTCTCTCTTCGTGAGCTGAATATCCATGGAGATGGGTTGCCTTTTTTAAAAGTAAATGTTGACCTTTTCTAACTTTAGAAATGTGGGAATGGCGGGGCCCGCATGCTCTTCTTGTTCCTTTCCTTCTTAACATTCACGTGACCTGCTTCATCTCAAATTAACCATTCATCTTTTTAAATGAAATAACCAAATGGGCCTTCTTCTTTTTCTCTACTTGGGCCGAAATTAATAACACTATGGGCCTTTTCAAATTAATTTGGCTACAAAAATTTAATTGTTAGCCCACTAACTTCTCTTCCTCGATTTTAATTCTTCTCGAGCCCATTTTTGAATGATCTCAATAAGTACGTATTTGCTCCAAAAATGCTAATTTCCTACAAAATAAACCACAAATACCTTTCTCGACAATTAAGCAAATTGAGACAATTTAATGCAAATAATCACAAGAAACTCAATAAAATAAGCAATTTAAGTACACGAATTTCGAGCAAAAATTACAGTAATCACTAATACCCTCTAAGGTATTTGTGCATCCATTATGAGATACCTAGTATCTCGTAGTAAGTGAGATCTTACTACATTTTCACATAGAGTATAATGCAGATCGCACACCAATCTCAATTGCATCATCAATATCTCATTCTTGATTATCCTTGATTGGGGCCATTTGAGAATCATACTTAAGTCATCTGAGTTCTCACTCACTCAATGACAGTACTGATTCATGGGAACACAAATATGAATAAATGCAAACAATCAAACATAATATTCAGATAATGTAATGCCATATATCTAATATCAAATCAATAATATTAAACTATAAACTGAATGTCATCTTACTATTATGTCCTCACAAGGGATTGTCTCTGGGGCACTAACACTAACAATCTCCCACTTGGACTAGAGCCAATCACCTACATGTCTTACCTCTAGACCATCAAAATGTCTAGTGTGTACATGAACACTCAAAACTTTAGTGAATGGGTCAGCCAAATTATCTTCTGTGGGAATGTGTTCTAACTCTATTTCCTTATTAGCGATTATCTCTCGTATCAAGTGATAGCGCCTCGGTACATGCTTGTTTCTGTTGTTGGATCTCGGTTCCTTTGCTTACACAACCACACCACTGTTGTCACAATACAATTTTATTGGACTACTTGCACTCAGAACTCCCCCTAGTTCAGTTAAGGACTGTTTTATCCAGATAGCCTCTTTGGTAGCTTCTGCCGCAGCAATGTACTCAGCTTCGGTTGTTGAATTTGTGGTTGTCTCTTGCTTGGAACTATTCCAACAAACCGTCCCACCATTGAGAGTGAAGACATACCTCGACTGTAATTTGTAATCATCACAGTCGGATTGGAAACTCGCATCAGCATAGCCTTAGCGACTAGCTCTGACTGTCTATCGTAGACAAGAAAATATTCTTTAGTACGTCTGAGGTACTTCAAGTAAGGCTCACCTGGATTCTGTTGGTATCAACCAGTGATGCTAACAGCGTAGGCCACATCTGGCCTTTTGCAAGCCATGGCGTACATGATGGACCCAATTACAAATACATATGGAATGTCCTTCATGTTCTCGATATTAGCTTCGCTAGAAGGACAATCCTTCTTCGACAGCTTTATTCCATGATTTGCCAGTAGAGACCCTATCTTAGAGTTCTCCATCGCAAAATACTTCAACACGTTATCTACGTAGGTGGATTGTGACAGCCCTAACATCTTCTTGAATCTATCCCTATGGATCTTGATCCCTAAGACGTAGCATGCTTCACCAAGATCCTTCATCATGAGGGTCTGCGATAACCAATCTTTTACGGACTGCATCAGCGGGATGCTATTTCCTATAATCAATATGTTATCGACAAAAACGACTATAAATACAATACTCTTCCCGCACATTTACAATAAGCGCAAGGATCTTCCAAGTTTCTGATGAAGTCAAAAGATTTTACAGCTTCATTAAATCAGATATTCCAACTACTAAAAGCTTGCTTCAATCCATAGATGGATCGTTTAAGCTTGCACACTAGATTAGACTTTTTCTTAACCCTCTGGTTGAGTCATAAACACGTCCTTGTCAATGTTGCCATTGAGGAAAGCTGTTTTGACGTCCATCTGCTAAATCTCATAATCGTAGTGTGCCGCTATCGCAAGTAAAATATGAATGAACTTGATCTTAGCAACTGGCGAAAAAGTCTCATCATAGTCAAAGCCTTCGCGTTGACTATACCCTTTCGCCACCAACCTAGCCTTGTAGGTTTGTACTTTGCCATTTGCATCGGTCTTACGCATGAAGACCCATTTGCAACCTATGGGTTTTAACCCCTTTGGCAATTCAACCAAGTCTCAAACTTGATAGATGTATATCGAGTCCATCTCGGATTTCATGGCTTCATGCCACTTCTCTGAGTCAACATATAATGTTGCCTCAGTGTAAGTTCTATGTTCGTCTTTATCCGGAATCTCCACGTCATCATGTTCCTCCATGAGGAAACCATAACACCTATTGGGTGGATTACGAATCCTAGTCGACTTACAGAGTTGTGGTTGTGCAAGCTGTACTTTCTAATCATGAAAATTTTGTGGTGCAACGACTTCATCATTGACCGGAGAGTCCTCAAGAGCGACACTTTCAGATGCCTCTTGGGCGGGAGTTTGCACTATGCTATTCTCATTCAGCCTACTTGGAGGTTGTTGCGAAGGCAATGCAACTCCAATTACGCTCCCATTGGTTGAAAGAGGATCACCTAGTGATAAACTTTCACCATGAGCGTCGCTAAATGCTCCCATTGATTCTTTGTCATGTTGCTTTGACAAATCATCAGTCTCTATATTAATTTGTGGTTCTTGAACCTCTTCAAATTCTATCTTCTTGCATCTTTTTTCCTTAAAGATGTACTCATCTTCTAGTGTTAGGATAAAAATTGTTAGTTTTGATGAGTTAAAACAAACCAGAAGATGTAATAGGACCATCTGGACCTGTTAGCCAGATGATGATCTAGATTAGGACTTAGTCTAGGGGGAACTGCCAGACCAGAAGACTTCACCAGAAGAGTCACCAGAAGACTCCACCAGAAGACTTCACCAGAAGAGTCACCAGAAGACTCCACCAGAAGACTTCACCAGATGAGATCAGACCAGAGGCAGAGGACCTTCCCCAGACCAGACGAGTCCGGACCAGACGAGTCTGGTGGAACAAAAGATGCTCAGTTTGATCCCCTTATTCTACTGAGCATTCTGGTTGTTCACCAGATAAGGACCAGAAGACACCGAGGTTGCCTGGTGTCTGGTCTTGCCTTCTCTATTGAGAATTAGAGTTAGGCAGAGGAAGCTATTGACCGTTGGTGATTCAAATCAAGTCAACAAGATCAGGATTGAAAAGTATTTGAAGATAATCAATCCAAGGATCCCACCAACCCAATCAATCAATTAGGGAATTGATTGATTGAGGCTTCCTTATATAGAGGATCTGATTGGATTAGCCCTCCAACGGCTAGCCCTAATCCCCTCTATATATACAAGAGTGCAGTTCAAGAAAAAGCTCTAGAGACTCTACACGCGCACATAGCATACTAAGCTTTTTGATCACTACGCATTTGCACTCACTTTGTTCTTAATTACTCATCCAACTCGTAAGGAGTTTATATACTCAACCTGTTCATCTTGTTAGACAAGGTTGGAGTAAGTTTGTCTTTAGATCGAAGTTAGATCTAAAGAGATTGTAAGAAGGTGCTGGTACTTCGGAAATTCCAGTAAGTAGTGAGTTTGTTGGTTGGATAGTGAGACCCCTTTGATCAAGGGAGAGTTGACGTAGGATATTCAGATCCGAACCACTATAAATACGGTGTTATTTATTGCTTTCTTTAATACCTGTTGTTTATTATTTGTGCTCTTAGAAAAGATTTTCTCTAAAGACATTTTGGTTTTAAAGGCTTCCGCAATTAATCTATCTAGTGGGACCAACAAGTGGTATCAGAGCAGTGTGTCCAACGACCACTGCTTTGTAAAGCTTTTGGTGGTCACCGGGCAGATCCATTACTCTTAAAGTACTTTTGTTAAAATTCTTATTATTTCCCAAATTTTATTTAAAATGTCTGCAAAATCTTCTTATAAGAGTCGCAAATTGCCAGAATTCTCTTTTGAGGATTACAGCCACTGGAGTTTCATGATGAGCAATCATCTTGGAGCTATTCACCACCGCATGCTAGATGTGGTTGAAAGTGGCCCCATACAATTTTACTGGACTCCTATTGATAGTGGCAGGTCAGAGTCCAGAGAAGAAACTAGCGATCCTGCAGAGGATAGAGTTCCCAGACAACGAATCCTCAAAAAGAAAGAAGAACTTGACAACGATGAGAGAAAGCTATATAACCTGGACCAGGTGGCAAGAACCGAGATTATCAACACTCTCCCCAAGGAGGTAATAGAGAAGGTCAGAACCTGTGTCACTGCGAAGGAGATGTGGGACAAACTTGCAATTCTCTGCGAGGGAACAGAGAAGATTAAAGATAACAAGCTCCAGGCTGTTCAACACTCGTTTGATACGTTCAAAATGAAACCAGACGAGACCATAGACCAGCTGGACATGCGCCTCACAAACCTCCTAAACAAGGCTAGTGCCTTAGGTAAGACCTACTCTGAAAAGGAAATTAATAGTAAAATTTTGCGTTCACTAACTAGCAGGTGGAGAATCAAAGTTACTGTGATCAAGGACAACAAGGATCTCAATACTCTGGATCATCATCTTCTGTTGTCTGATCTCAAAGCTTACGAATATGATCTTCAAGAGGAGGATCAAACAGAAGAGGTTTCCTCTTCTGGCCAGAAAGAAGTTGCATTCTCTTCAACTCTCAAGCCTGATGTCAAGCCAAAGGAGTCTACTGCAGATGACTTGAGCCTCAAGGAGCAGGTAGCACTTCTAACTCGTAAATTAGATAAAATGAGTTCAAAGTATGGCAGGTACAAAAGGCATTGGAAGGAGTCTACCAGAGACAGGAAGAGTTCTTTCAAGCCTGCAGAGAAGAAGAAGACATCTGGAGACTCAAGGGAGACCAGATTCAGAACTCCAGAGAGGAGGAGAGATGACAACCCTGGCAGCTCTGGGAAATCAGATTATCAGAGGAGGGATGGTAGCTCTGGCAGACCTGACTACCAGAGGAGAGAGAGTAGTCCAGCCAGATCAGACTACAACCAGAGGAGGAGAGAGCCAAGTCCTAGTCCCAGAGGAGACAATGCCTGCTACACATGCAACAAGACTGGTCACTACAGTTATGATTGTCCTCAACTTACTCCTAGGGAAAGAGAAGAGAAAATAATCAAGAGAGATAGGAGATATGCAGATAAGAGGGCATTGCTGGCAGAAGCAGAGGAGGAGGATACTAGTTCCAGTTCTTCTTCTTCTGACTTTGGATCAGATGATGATGTGTGTCTCATGGCAGACATCACTGAGGTAAATGAAACTACTCTAGTTTTATCAAATTCCAAATGTACTGAATCCTCAAATTCATCTGGTAACTCCAGAGAGTCTGATATGCAACAAATGCTATCAGATCTCCAAAATTGTGTCCAACTTTGTCAAAAACTTGAGAAAGAGAATGGTAGGCTCAGAGCTGAAGTTCAATCACTCTCTCATGAGCACAAATCCACCAGAGAACTCATGAAAGATCATTCCAAAGAAGTCTCTGAACTTCAGGATAAGATCACAGAAAGAGATACTCTGGTAGATCAACTCATGAAAGAAAGGACCTCTCAAGAAGATGAGATCAATGAACTCAGAGCCAAACACCAGACTCTTATCAAGGGAAAACAAGTTGCTCACAACATAGAGGAGATACCTATGCCCAGAGAAGCTCCTAAGATACCATCTGTTGTATATATCATATCAGAGTCTTCTCAGCGCATTTGTGATAAGAGTGGTTTAGGGTATTCTGGAATTACCACTAAAACTCATAAATACCTTTATAATAAAGACAAGTCTGTAAGAGCTGGTAAATTGGTAGAAATCTGGAATGATAAAGACTTAACTGGTAATGGTTACAAGGTGGTTCACAATCCTGATTGGAAAAGGAATCACTCTGTTAATCACATAACAAATGGTCCAGAAGAGTTGACTGTTCTGGAAGAGAAAATGCTAGAGAATAAGTGTCAACAAGGGGAACCATTAAAGATTGATTGTTCTGTGAACAATGAGTCCCAAGGAGTAGAAATTTCTCAAATTGGAGGACCCCAGAGAAATCCTCAAAGGGAACCTAAACAGATTAGGGGACCTCAAAGGAAACACTCAAGAAAGGGGAATACCAATCAGAGTAACAACTACCAGAGAAGGAACAATGTTCAACAGAACCAGGTACCCCAGAGACAATTTTCTCAGAGGAATCAATTCCAGAATAGGTATACTAAAAGGAACTATAATCACCAGAGCAAGTCTAATTATCAGAACCAGAGGAGGTCTTCCAGACCCATCTATAGAAAACCAACTGACCTGGGTAGTTATGACACCAGAGATGGTTCTTCTAGGATGTACCCTTACAACCAGACCTTTACGACCATGTCTTTGAGGCAGGCCATTCCAAAGGCCAAATTTGAGAAAAGGTACACCAGACCTGTTTATAGGAAAGGTGTCCTTATCAGACCAGCAGCTCAATATGTCATTGTAAGAGGACATGTGCTGGTAGATAGATTTGGAAGAAAGATAAGATCTCCTCATCCATCAAAGGATGATCTTTATCTATGGATTCCTACAAAACCTGCAACTAACCAATCAGGACCCAGCACTAGTAGGGGACCTAATTGATTTCTCTGCAGGTAGATAAGAGCCCATTGGAGAAAGGACTTTCAAGCAACCATGTCTGGTACATTGATAGTGGATGTTCCAAGCACATGACCTTCCAGAAAGATAATCTCCAAGATTTCAAGCCATTGAATGGACCAAGAGTGATGTTTGGTGACAACAACTATGGAGTCACCAGAGGAGTTGGAAAGTTGACCTTCAATGGAGTATCTGTAGATGAAGTCTACTACGTAGAAGGACTCAAGCATAATCTGCTTTCAGTATCCCAATTCTGTGACAAGGGATACTCAGTGAAGTTTTCTAGTGATTCATGCACTGTTTTCTCTTCTGATTATAATGATATTTTGCTAATAGGCTTGAGGAAGGGTAACATTTATCTTGCAGATTTTAACAGTTGCCCAAGAAATGCTTGCCTAGTTGCAAAAGGATCTGCAGAGAATAGCTGGATTTGGCACAAGAGATTGTGTCATCTTAACTTCAAAACACTGAATAAGATTGCCAGAAAAGGTCTCATTCGAGGTCTTCCTAATGAAGTGTTTAAGAAGGATCAGGTTTGTGGTTCATGCCAGAAGGGTAAACAACCCAAGACTTCCTTTAAGGATGTCCAGAGCACAACCACAACCAGAGTACTTCAACTACTTCACATGGACCTGTTTCTCCTCTTAGTTTCAGTGGAAGGAAGTACACCTTAGTAATAGTAGATGACTTTTCAAGATACACTTGGGTAGTGTTCTTGTTTAAGAAAAATGAAACTATGACTAAGTTGCCAGAGTTCTTCAAGCAGATCCAGAATGAGCAGAACCAGAGCATAGTCAGAATCAGAAGTGACAAAGGAACAGAGTTTTTGAATTCACACATTGCAGATTACTGCAAGGATCATGGGATTTTTCATGAGACATCTGCTGCCAGAACACCCCAACAAAATGGAGTAGCAGAAAGGAGGAATAGGACCCTCAAAGAAGCTGCAAGAACACTTCTGGCAGAATACAGCACTCCACAGAGATTTTGGGCAGAGGCCATCAATACAGCTTGCTACACTCAGAACAGATGCCTGATTGCCCAGAGACATAATAAGACTCCATATGAGGTATGGAAAGGTAAAACCCCATCTGTTTCATATTTTCATGTTTTTGGATGTAGGTGTTTCATCCATGACAATGGGAAATCTAAATTAAGAACCTTTGATGCTAAAGTGGCTGATGGAATATTTTTAGGATATTCCAGCACCAGTAAAGCTTTTAGAGTTTTTAATAAGAATTCACTTTGTGTGGAGGAAACACCTCATGTTGTTTTTGATGAATCTACTTTTGAGTTCAAGGTGGATTCTAAGTTTTCTGATGAGACCCAGAATCAGACTACACCCAGAGTTATCAAAGTCAATCCACCTGTTCTTGATTCAGATTCAGATTCAGATGGTGACCCATCTCCTGGTTCTCTGAAGCAGCAGCCTTCACAAGGAGCAGAACCAGAAGAGGTTGGAACTCCTGTAGGGGGAAGCTCTTCTGCAGGTGGCGATAATCACCAAGGTACTGCAGAAGATGATCAACCAGGCAAGACCACGGGAAGGAGAACCCTGGTTGATCACCCCAATGACCTAATCCTTGGAGATCCAACTAAGGGTGTCCAGACTAGGAGAACTCTTAACTTAGCTGCCTTATTCAATTGCTATGTGTCCTTGATTGAGCCCAAGAACATCAAGGAGGCACTGAAAGATTCAAATTGGATTATTGCAATGCAAGAGGAGTTGAATCAATTCACTAGACAGGATGTTTGGGAGTTGGTAGACAGACCAAGACATCAAAAGGTGATAGACACTAAGTGGGTTTTCAAGAATAAGAAAGATGAGAATGATGTCATTACTAGGAACAAGGCAAGACTAGTGGCTCAGGGCTATTCTCAGTCTGAAGGAATAGACTATGATGAGACATTTGCTCATGTTGCTAGACTAGAAGCCATCAGATTGTTCTTAGCATATGCTGCTCACATGAAGTTCAAAGTATACCAGATGGATGTGAAATCTGCCTTTCTTAATGGGATTCTCATTGAGGAAGTGTATGTGGAACAACCTCCTGGTTTTGAACAAGGTGACAAGGTGTTCAAGCTTAAGAAAGCTCTTTATGGGCTGAAGCAGGCACCCAGAGCATGGTATGACACTCTGTCTCAATTTCTTCTGGACAATGGTTTTACTAAGGGTAAGATTGATAGAACCTTGTTTAGGAAAGAAGAAGGAAAGGACATCCTTCTGGTCCAAATATATGTTGATGACAACATATTTGGATCCCCTAACAAGAAGCTGTGTGAGAAGTTTGGTGAGCTCATGCAGGGACAGTTTGAGATGTCCATGATGGGAGAGATGAATTACTTTTTAGGTTTGCAGGTTAAGCAATCAGAGAAGGGAATTTTTATTAATCAAGCAAAGTACACCAGAAACATGTTAGAGAAATTTGGAGTAGGATCTAGCAAAGCAGCCAAGATCCCTATGATGACAAATTTCAACATGGATCCAGATGAGTCTGGAGAGAGTGTGACCAGACTCAGTACAGAGCACTTATTGGTTCTCTTCTGTACCTGACTGCAAGCAGACCAGATATTACCTTTGCTGTTGGAGTTTGTGCCAGATTTCAAGCTAATCCCAAGAAAAGTCACTTGGAAGCAGCAAGGAAGATTTTGAAATATCTTAAGGGAACAGTGAATTTAGGATTGTGGTATCCTGCAGATGACAATTTGGAATTGAGTGGCTATTCAGATTCAGATTATGGTGTATGCAGAATAGATAGGAAATCTACAAGTGGAACATGCCAATTTCTAGGGAATAAATTGGTATCCTGGTTTTCTAAGAAGCAGACTTTAGTTGCTACATCAACAACAGAAACAGAGTACATGGCTGCAGGGAGTTGTTGTTCTCAACTACTTTGGATTAGTCAACAGCTTAGGGATTACCAGATTAGAGCCAAGGATATTCCTATATTCTGTGATAGTAATAGTGCCATTGCAATTACCCAGAATCCAGTTCTTCATACCAGGTGTAAACATGTTGATATAAGGCATCATTTTATCAGAGATCATGTTGAGAAGGGAGATATAAGGATGGAAAAGATTGCAACAGAGAAGCAGAGAACAGATATCTTAACTAAGCCTTTGGCTGAGACCAGATTCAGAGAGTTAGCTTTTGAATTAGGATTGTTGGATCCAGAGACAGATTTGTTTTAGGGGGAACATCAGAGAAGTATCCTTTATTTCTACTTTATTGCATATTCTTTATTTCGTTTAAAACTAACATACCTGCAGATTAAACATATCAGAGAAGGTACCAGATAAGGTATGCACCAGGTGACACTTGTCCCAGATGAGGTGCTGAGTCAAATGTCCAAAATCTTCTCTGACCTGGACCAGATGAGTTCCATCAGAGGAGATGTAGCTGTGGTTTCATCTGGTTACAATATCAGGTGACAGGTATGCTTTTACTTCTCTGGCCTCTGATCATTGGGATACACTTTTCAAATTAGTAAATACACTCAAAACCTTTCAACTTCGGAGTGTATTTAAGACTAGGGTATAGGGCCTAGGCAATCATTTCGCTTTTTCTCTTGACTGCCACAAAACCCCTTTATGCCCCGTCCCAATGACTATGCCAACACACCAGATTAAATCTGTATCTTGCCTTTCTTTGTGGCCATCGGATTTAATCACTGTGCAAAATGTCAATCAATTCAAATATTGATTTTGTTCCCTAATTTAATTTTAGTATTACACGCGTTCACACTTCATTTATTACTCGAGCCACGCGTATTACCCTATTTAAATCTAATTTTCTTACAATCTGTCCTTTCACGTTTTCATACTTTCACACCCTAACCTCTCTCTGCAAAGTTTTTTTTTCTCTCTCTCTCACAGATATGGCTCCCCCGTGCAATTTTGACCATGAATTAATGATGAAGAAACTCAAAACGGAGATGGTGGTTGACTTCTACACCACCAAGAACTCGTCTGCACTTGCTATTTTGGAACTTTTGAGGAGATCCGGAGTTGAGAAGTTGATCTCCACCATTCCCAGAGATTTTCGTACCCTTGACGGTTATGCGGCCCAGTTTTTGGTTCGTATGAAGATCAATGAAGACCATATTTCTACAAAGATTGACAGAGAAGATTTGGTGTTTTCCAAGCATGATTTCTGTGCCCTGTTTGGAAACATTTCCACGGAAGGAGTGGATCCTTTAACCTACAAGGAAGATGATATTGTGGGTTCCTTCAAACTGTTTGCTCGTTCCTCTTGCCAGAATATCACGAAGGGATTTCTGGATAAGCATCTGAGGCAAAAGTTCAAGGTACTTTTTGACATAGTTGTTAAGGTGTTGATGTGTGAAAATCACAGCACAGATGCGATCTTTAATGGAAGAATGTGTGTGATGAGAGCTTTGTATGACGGCGTCCAATGCAATTGGGCAGAATTCTTTTGGGGCGTCTTGAGGAAGAATAAGGCGAAAGTTAACAAGGAAGCTTGTCCTTCCATTCCAGGGGAGATGCAGTTTTATTTCACTGCTAATGTTTCGTTGGGCACGAAACTTACCTTGATTTTGGACTCCTTGCTTCCAGAGAAGAGATGGAAGGAGTCTTGGTGCAAAGGATTTCACAAGTCGAAGGTGCTATTCTCTAAGGATGGTCCCCTTCATGGCCATCCTGACTCTGATGGAGAAGAAGCCATCCATGCCCCTCCTCTTCAGGCAGTACCCTCACCTGCAAAGGGACAGAAGCAGCAGCCAAGGCAGAAGGCCCAGAAGAAAGCTGCTGGTGCAACTGGTTCCTCAACCATTGCCTTTTCTGGTTCATCGGAGGAGGACCAGATTCCCCTTCTTAACATTCTTAAGAAGAAGGGTGGTGATGATGATGAAGCTGTTAAGGCTGGGGCAGCCAAGCGGAAGAGGCCGGTGGAGGCCAAGAAGAAATCTGCCAAGAAGCCAAGGACTGGCAGAAGAGCTCCGAAGAAAACCCTCCTGGTGGATGAGCCATCAGAGGAAGAAGAGGAGGTTGAACCTCTTAAGAGGAAGCCCAGGGCCAAGAGGGCAATTCTACAGGATCCTGACTCTGGATCTGATCTTGGTGAGGCCCTGGAGAGAGCTATTGATGATGCTTCCCAGATTATGGAGGATACTCCAGAGCTCGTTGTGCCTGCTGGTGTTGACCCAGCAGAGGTAAACCCTTTCTTACCCTCCTCTACTTCCATTGATCTTGTCTCCCCCTCTACCTCCCAACCAGATACTCAAACACATCCCATCTCATCTGCTCCTGGTGTTCCTTCATTCTCACCAGAGCAGACTCTCCCAGACACACCTACATTCTCTACCTCAACCATTCCTCAAACACCTTCTCCCCCATCTTCCCATATACCTCTAAACACAAACCCTTCTCCCCCACCTTCTGTACCAGAGGTACCCTCAACCTCTTCTGGTGCAGAAATCCCCCCTCCAAACACTTCCACCTCCCAGATACCTCCTACACCTTCTGTACCAGATGTTCCATCATCTTCTGGTGCAGAGCAACCCATTCATACACCCTCTACTTCACAAAACCCTAACCCTCCCCAAACCCATACAGACCAGGACCCAACCATTTCTATGGCTCTGGGATTCGTTGGCCCTCCCCCTTCTCCTACCTGTTTAACCATCGATGATAGTGAAGATGAGGAAGCTTCACTTGAGCCTGCAGACTTAGCACCTTCCTCCTCTGCCTCTGGGCCCAAACCATTCACTTTCTCATCTGCAGAAATGGGTCCCATTAGGCAGAGTATGAGTGTAAGTGCTCAGCTCTGGCTAAGAGAGCATTTCCCAGTTCTTCTGGAGCACTTACCACTTCTGGCAGACCTTACTGATGCCAAGGTCTGGAGCAAGGCCAGACTTGAAGATGTGGAGGACCTATTGATGTTGCTTGAGGAAATGGGTCCCTCCAACTTCACTGCTTGGGAGATTGAGCTAAAGCAGAGAATGAATATTCAGAACCCAGCAGAGCTGGAGACTCCTGGTGCTGCTAAAGTATTGATTCGCACCCTGCTCATCCAGAGAGGAGTAATGCTCACTCCAGAGGGCCCCACTTACAAGTTTGGTCCTCATTTTGTCTTTCCTCCAGAGCTATATTCAGATGAGGAAGACTTTGAGATGTCTCCTGCCGTGCTCCAGAAGATGAAAGCTTTCTTCAATGAGCAAATCATGCAGATTGGGCGCTTTTCAAAAGCTATTCAACATATGGCCCCTGCTATGATAGAGCACCAGATCAAGCATGAGAGGAGAATCTTTCTGAAGCAGTTAAAGTCTTCTCTGGCAGAGGTAAAGGCTTCTTTTAAGGCTAATGGCTTATTTGTCAAGCTGGATGTCATGCACAACCAGAAGCAGCTACAAGAGCACGTGCTGGAGCAGTTGAGACCTGTCTCTGTGCTCAAAGTGGAGATGGCCAGCCAGATGATTCAAACTGCAAAGCTGAAAGACTCCCTCCAGGAGATGTTGGAGAAGCAAGAGAGACTTGTTGCAGAGTCAAAAGCTTACCTGGAGGAGGCCAAGCAGCTGCATGATCTTCACTCTTCCTCCAACACTGCCTTGCCTGATCTTATAAGGCAGGTAGTGGAGCCCCTCCTTGATGAAGTTAAAAAGGGGGAAGAGAAGGCCAGAACTGATCTGGCGAAGACCACAAATGAAACTCTCTTCAGCCATGGAGCTCGTCTGGACCTGCTGGAGAATACATTGGCCCAGGCTGAGTTGCAGAAGAAGAAGAAGGAAGAGCTCAAATCTCTGTCCATGGCTAAGCAGCTTGCTGCAGAAGAGGAGTCCGAAGCAGAGCAGGATCCAATTTCCATCTCTGGACCTGCTAAGAGGAAGATAAGGAAAGTAAAGAAGAGCTTCCTTGAATCTGTGGTTGAAGAAGCAGAGAAGAGATTCAAGGAAGAGTCGCCTGAAGAGAGGCAAGCAAGGATAAGGAAGAACATAGATGAAGAGCAGAGGCTCCGATATGTTAGAAGGCAAAATAAGAAGAGCAGAGAAGCTGGCATCACTCCTGGTGCTAGTGGATCCAGCCAGAAGAGAAAAGGGCCTGTTGAAGTCATGAACATCCTTCCTCTCAGGACAGAAGGGTCATTTGACTCAACTGTTCATGTGCCTTTGATAGAAAAATGGAGAGAAGCCAAGACTCTCTGGTTCATTCAACATTACATCCAGAGACCTCCACCAGAGGATGATGCTCTCATCAACAGGACCTTCCATTCTTGGATGCAGGCATATGATGCAGATTTGTACAAGCAGTTGATGGATTCAACTATTGAATTCAACCTGGAAGTCACTGCTCCTGAGTTCCATTTTCTCAACACTCCAATGGCAGGAGACCAGGTTGATTGGGCTGAGCTGAAGAGACTGTACAAGACCAAGGTGTTGGCAAACTTCACCCCATCATCTTCTGCAGAGTTGAAGGCCATTCAAGACAGGTTTCTTGACTGGTTTCTGGTGCCCAAAGACAACAGAAGATATGCTTAGAATAGGACCAGAAATGCATTGTAATCTGTATTCTTCTTTGTCCTTATTATTAATGAAAATCTCATATCTTCTCTGATCAAAAGACAACCTCTTGTTGTCTTAATTGTTTGCCTGATAAGATCTATTCTAAGGTCTTATCCATTATATGTTTTCCTGCTTAAAGTATTCTTTGTGATCAGTTCTGGTAGTGTTTTAACTCCATCAAAAAGGGGGAAATTGTTAGGATAAAAATTGTTAGTTTTGATGAGTTAAAACAAACCAGAAGATGTAATAGGACCATCTGGACCTGTTAGCCAGATGATGATCTAGATTAGGACTTAGTCTAGGGGGAACTGCCAGACCAGAAGACTTCACCAGAAGAGTCACCAGAAGACTCCACCAGAAGACTTCACCAGAAGAGTCACCAGAAGACTCCACCAGAAGACTTCACCAGATGAGATCAGACCAGAGGCAGAGGACCTTCCCCAGACCAGACGAGTCCGGACCAGACGAGTCTGGTGGAACAAAAAATGCTCAATTTGATCCCCTTATTCTACTGAGCATTCTGGTTGTTCACCAGATAAGGACCAGAAGACACCGAGATTGCCTGGTGTCTGGTCTTGCCTTCTCTATTGAGAATCAGAGTTAGGCAGAGGAAGCTATTGACCGTTGGTGATTCAAATCAAGTCAACAAGATAAGGATTGGAAAGTATTTGAAGATAATCAATCCAAGGATCCCACCAACCCAATCAATCAATTAGGGAATTGATTGATTGAGGCTTCCTTATATAGAGGATCTGATTGGATTAGCCCTCCAACGGCTAGCCCTAATCCCCTCTATATATACAAGAGTGCAGTTCAAGAAAAAGCTCTAGAGACTCTACACGCGCACATAGCATACTAAGCTTTTTGATCACTACGCATTTGCACTCACTTTGTTCTTAATTACTCATCCAACTCGTAAGGAGTTTATATACTCAACCTGTTCATCTTGTTAGACAAGGTTGGAGTAAGTTTGTCTTTAGATCGAAGTTAGTGTTAGGATATAGATTAGATGTTTTGAAGATGTTAAAACAAGAACTTGTAATAGGACTAGCTGAACCTGTTAGTCAGCTACAGATTAGTCTGGGTCTAGAATAGGTCTTCGGTTAAGGGGGAAGAAATCTGTGCAGACCAGATGAGGTACCAGAGAATGTACCAGATGAGGTACCAGAGAAGGTACCAGATGAGGTACCAGATGAGGTGACCAGATGAGAGGTGACCAGATGAGATGTCCAGAATAGAAGAGTCACCAGAACAGAAGAGTCACCAGAGCAGATGAGGTCCAGAGGAGTCTGACCAGATGAGCTTGGACCAGAGGAGTCTGCCAGAGGAGTCACCAGAAGACCCCACCAGAGGACTTCACCAGAGGACTCCCCAGAAGACCTCTCCCAGATGAGACCAGACCAGAAGACCCCAGACCAGACCAGATGAGGGAGATGGATTAGTTCACCCTCCCTGTAGCTTCGTAGTAATCTGTAGACAAGAAGACTTTGGAAATTCTTGATGGAGAAGAAGGCAATCTGGAGTATCAACTGATGGAGGATATGATTGATTGTTTGATTGCTTGATTGAAGTCAACTAATCAATCATATAATCAATCTTTGATTGATTATATTCCTCCAATTATGGTTGTTTGAATTACTAGTTCCCAACGGCTAGTTAATTCCTACAACTATAAATAGGAGTGCTTGGATTAGTTCAATATACAAGAGTCGCGCGAGAGCACACAACAAGAACACGAACTCTTCCAATCACTCACCTTGCTTATACAAGTTTATATACACTCTTTAGGAGTTTAGTTGGATTATTACTCAACCTGTTCATCTTGTTAGATAAGGTTGGTGTAAGTTGTAAGAAGGAGCTGGTACTTCCGAAATTCCAGTAGTAAGTAAGTTGGTTGGAGAGTGAGAAAGACCCCTTTGGAGTAAGGGAGAGTGGACGTAGGACAAGTTGGTCCGAACCACTATAAATCCTTGTGTTCTTTATTTTCTGCACTTTAAATTTCTGCAATTTCTTTTAGCATTTCTTTAAAGGGTTTTCTTAAAAATAAACTTAAAAACGCTTTCCGCTGGATATTTTTGGGACCAACAATTGGTATCAGAGCAGTGTGTCCTACAGACCACTGTTTTGAAATTATCTCGGTGGTCACCAGGGCAGATCCATATTTTTGATAAACCCAAATATTTGTTGTGCTAACAAATTTTGCAGAAATGGGCTCAAAGAGATGCAGTAGAAGAGACACCAGGAGGTACTCCAAAAGAAGCTTAGCAGATGAGGAAGATGAGGTATCCACTTCTGGTTCATCATCTAATTTTGGACCAGACGAAGAGGTTTGTCTTATGACAGACGAGGTATGCAATCGAACTCCCTCTTCTTCTTCTTATTCTTCGTTTTCTGAACAATCAGAGGAGTCTGATATGCAGAAGATGCTATTTGATCTCCAAACTTCTATACAACTTTGTCAAAAGTTGGAAGAAGAGAACACAAAGTTGAAAGCAGAAAATCAGAAGCTTTCACAATGTTTTAGCAACCCAACTGATCTACCAGCTGAACAAGTTCAAACTCTGGTAGAAGAGTCCACTGACTTGAAAACCAGATGTGATGAACAAACTAAGCTAATAGAAAAGTTGCTTGCTGAAAACATTGAGAAAGATAATGAATATACTCTGCTGGAAGCTAAGTTCGATGAACTCTTCCATCAAAACAAAATTGTAAAAGATAGTGAGGACAAGCTCAAGCTGAGACTGGAGCAGCTGACTATAGCAAACAATGCTGTGTCACATATAGCTGTCTCATCTCAAAGAGAGCATGATAAAACAGGCCTTGGTTTTTCCAAACCTGAGTCCTCACATGTTCAGAAAGAAGAACAGACTAGTAATTTTATTGATAAGGGTAAAAGGCCAGCTAACCAGGCAACTCAGCCTAATGGGCAGATGAGTCCTAAAACTAAAAAACCCAAAAGACAGAGGAGGAATTTTAAGAAGGGCTATACCCAGAATAAAAGACCTCAGCCAGGCCAGCAGAGTAGAAGAAAGTCTGGATCTTCTCAAAAGAGGCAGAACCAGATGACTCCCACTCTCCTGCAGAGGACTTTCAAGTCACCTGCCAGACCAGCTGGAACCTTTGATGGTTCTAGTAAAACTTATCCTTATCAAAA
The DNA here is from genome assembly GCA_947034835.1 of Ballota nigra. Classification (NCBI taxonomy): domain Eukaryota; kingdom Viridiplantae; phylum Streptophyta; class Magnoliopsida; order Lamiales; family Lamiaceae; genus Ballota; species Ballota nigra. The sequence goes on along the minus strand of OX344724.1, from coordinate 45,740,212 downwards.
GAATTTCAAGTCTGTTGCTTTAAGACAAGTTAATTCTTCTACTGGACAAGCTCATAAGAGAAGAAGAGCCTCTAGAAGAAATAACCATGTCGAAGCTTCTTATGTTCAGTGTGTTTTTGTTGATATGTATGGAAGAAAGATAAGATCACCTGATCCAAAAAGGGATGATCTATTCTTGTGGCTTCCTAAATATTGTGCTAACCCCCCCTGGACCCAGTAGGGTACCAAAAAGTTGATTGCCTGCAGATATACAAGAAGACCAGCTGATGTTTTGCCCCAACATCAGCTGAGCATACTTTGAGGGGGAAGATCAGTTGACCCAGCCTGCTAGAATCTCTATTTAGATGTTTCAATATTTTCTTGTCTTGTTTTATTTAAAGTTCTTCCAGTTTTAACATCATCAAAAAGGGGGAAATTGTTAGGATATAGATTAGATGTTTTGAAGATGTTAAAACAAGAACTTGTAATAGGACTAGCTGAACCTGTTAGTCAGCTACAGATTAGTCTGGGTCTAGAATAGGTCTTCGGTTAAGGGGGAAGAAATCTGTGCAGACCAGATGAGGTACCAGAGAATGTACCAGATGAGGTACCAGAGAAGGTACCAGATGAGGTACCAGATGAGGTGACCAGATGAGAGGTGACCAGATGAGATGTCCAGAATAGAAGAGTCACCAGAACAGAAGAGTCACCAGAGCAGATGAGGTCCAGAGGAGTCTGACCAGATGAGCTTGGACCAGAGGAGTCTGCCAGAGGAGTCACCAGAAGACCCCACCAGAGGACTTCACCAGAGGACTCCCCAGAAGACCTCTCCCAGATGAGACCAGACCAGAAGACCCCAGACCAGACCAGATGAGGGAGATGGATTAGTTCACCCTCCCTGTAGCTTCGTAGTAATCTGTAGACAAGAAGACTTTGGAAATTCTTGATGGAGAAGAAGGCAATCTGGAGTATCAACTGATGGAGGATATGATTGATTGTTTGATTGCTTGATTGAAGTCAACTAATCAATCATATCATCAATCTTTGATTGATTATATTCCTCCAATTATGGTTGTTTGAATTACTAGTTCCCAACGGCTAGTTAATTCCTACAACTATAAATAGGAGTGCTTGGATTAGTTCAATATACAAGAGTCGCGCGAGAGCACACAACAAGAACACGAACTCTTCCAATCACTCACCTTGCTTATACAAGTTTATATACACTCTTTAGGAGTTTAGTTGGATTATTACTCAACCTGTTCATCTTGTTAGATAAGGTTGGTGTAAGTTGTAAGAAGGAGCTGGTACTTCCGAAATTCCAGTAGTAAGTAAGTTGGTTGGAGAGTGAGAAAGACCCCTTTGGAGTAAGGGAGAGTGGACGTAGGACAAGTTGGTCCGAACCACTATAAATCCTTGTGTTCTTTATTTTCTGCACTTTAAATTTCTGCAATTTCTTTTAGCATTTCTTTAAAGGGTTTTCTTAAAAATAAACTTAAAAACGCTTTCCGCTGGATATTTTTGGGACCAACAGTTAGATCTAAAGAGATTGTAAGAAGGTGCTGGTACTTCGGAAATTCCAGTAAGTAGTGAGTTTGTTGGTTGGATAGTGAGACCCCTTTGATCAAGGGAGAGTGGACGTAGGATATTCAGATCCGAACCACTATAAATACAATGTTATTTATTGCTTTCTTTAATACCTATTGTTTATTATTTGTGCTCTTAGAAAAGATTTTCTCTAAAGACATTTTGGTTTTAAAGGCTTCCACAATTAATCTATCTAGTGGGACCAACATCTAGGAACTACCTTGCCTAGAAACAATCACCGTTTGTTTCTCAAGTAGATAGAAATAATATCCTCTAGTTTCCTTAGGATATCCCACAAAATAACCCTTTTCACCTTTGGATTCCAACTTATCAGTTAGCATTTTCTTCACAACTGCGGGGTAACTCCACGTTCTAATGTGTAGAAAAGATGGCTTCTTGCCATGTCATAGCTCGTATGGTGTTTGCTCAACTGATTTGGATGGAATCCTATTCAGAATATAGATTGAGGTTTGTAATGTGTATCTCTATAAGAATGTTGGAAGAGAGGACAAGCTCATCATGGACCTTATCATGTCTAACAAGGTTCGGTTTCTCCTTTCAGACACACCGTTCATTTGAGGTATTCTGGGAGGAGTCCATTGTGACTGGATCCCATGAAGCTTCAAGTAATCGGTGAATTCATGGTTAAGGTACTCACCTCCTCGATCCGATTGAAGAGTCTTGATACTCTTATCAAGATGCTTCTCTACTTCAGCCTTTTACTCCTTTAATTTCTCGAACGACTCATACTTGTGTTTCATAAGATACACGTATCCAAATCTAAAGAAATTTTTAGTGAAGGTGAAGAAGTAGCTGAAGTTGCCCCTAGCTAGAGTGGGCAATAGTCCACAAACATCGATGTGAACCAACTCTAGAACTTCTTCCCGGAAAAGGGTTTTTGATCATCTTGCCCATGAGACAAGATTTGCAATTGTCATAAGACTCTATGTCAAATGTAGTTAAGTAGTCTAACTTTCTTAACCTTGCAATTATTTTCTCCTTTGCATGACCAAGTATACAATGCCACAAGTTAGTCGGGTTTTCATGATTACTAAGCTTGAGTCTTTTATTTTGTATATTAAGAATACTATATCCACAATGTAACAAGTATAAGCCATTCGCAAGAGGAGCAATTCCATAAACATCACCATTAAGCGAAAAATAACAAGTATTATTTGCAAAACGGGAGGAAAATCCCTCAATGTCTAACATAGGAACGGAAATAATGTTATGAGTAATAGACGGAACAAAATAATAATTATTCAATTCAAGTCTAAAACCAAAGGGTAAGTCTAAAACATAAGTCCCGACACGTTCAGCAACAACTCTTGCTCTATTCCCAACGTGAAGGGCGACTTCACCCGGCCTAATTGCTCTGCTGTCCTTGAGCCCCTGCACATTTGTACAAATGTGTGAGCCACAACCGGTATCTAATACCCAACAGTTAGTGTTGGGACAATGTCAGTTTTGAGTTGATCCCAAAAACCCTGAAAAGATGAATTTGTCTAAGTGTGTAATAGTCAGGTTAGTCTTGATAGGATTAGAACGGGTTAGAATATTTTATATTCACATGTACTCAGTGAGAGGAGAACTCACTGATGACACTCAAGACTGGAGCCTGAAGAACACAAGAGCACCACCACTGAACTTGAGTTAGTCTTTCTAAGCTGGCTAACTAAGTATCAAGATGAAGAGCATGATCCTGAGATCATTGCTCACTCATCAGTCCTGAAGGAGTCAGACTGCTCTAAGTATTTGGGAAGACTTGGAGTAGGATCTAAGCAAGCAAAAGGAATATCAGTGGTCAGGACAAGACTGAACGTGCATGGGCATAAACCTGAACTCAGATAAGACAAACCTGAACTGGAGTATGAGTTCTGAAATTCCCACCTACCTGATGATGTGGACCAATCAGAGGAGGACAACGCATGTACAGACCTGGCATCAAGCCTAATCATTCCTGCAGTTTTCAATGGGCATGCATTTAATGCATTTACCAAATCCATGCAACTAGGCGGCTGTATTAAGGATATGTCAGTTTGAATTATCCTACAAGAAATGCGACTAGAAGGCTATCTCTCCAACTGGCAGTTTTTCGAAATTAACAATAAATATAGAAGACCTTGACCCAAACAAGGTTACGGGAAATTTCGAAGCCAAGAAATTACTCAAGACTCAGAAGCATTCAAGCATTCAAAGAAGCACTCGAAACCCTCTAAATATCCCAAGTGTTTCTTATAGTCTAGAGTCATCTGTATTTCAAGAGCTTACACATACACATCCTAAGCTTAGAGTGATAATCCAATCTTTAGCATAGCCTTACCTTTTTAAGGATTATCACACCCTAGTTGGAATCCAAGACAAAACCAAAACCCTAAGCTGAGTTAGTGTTAGGTTTGTTGGTTGAGGTAAAAAATGGTTAAGGAAGGAGGACTAGAACTCAGTAATTATATGGATCAGAGTTGTTGATCATTGTACACCTTGACACTGTAACACCCCCACTTAATATAGTACGGAAAATATGATGTGGCACAAGTAGGAACGTTACTAAAATAGTACTTTGTATTAAAATATACACACGCCACACATTTACACAGCGGAAGTAGTAAATAAGTATGATCGTAGCTTAAATTACAAACTCAAAATTTAAATTATTATTCTTGAAAATATAAAGTCTTTAAGAAACTTCACAGCCCGCCGAGTTCATTCGCCCACGTCCGGATCCATAGCATCTGTAAAAATTTAAAAGTGGAAGGGATAAGTGCTTGAAAACACTTAGTGGGAAACCTCTTGTTAATTTCACAAACTAAACATCAATTGTTTATAATATGTGAGCCCCCGGAATTTCACCGGGTATATGCTTGGGTGTCGTGAACAACCCGTGGTGCCGGAACGACCAGACTATCTCATTTGCCAACATATAGTTGGACTATCTCAGGGGCCAGTCGATAGCGGGCCAGACTCAAAATTTAACATTCAACATTTAATAAGTGCAATTAAATAATAATAGAACACTCGGTGAAGAGCGAAGTGATTCCCCACCTTGCAGGTTTGTACCTACAAGTAGAATTTTTTAAAATAGAAATATTGTTACTTATCCCTTCACTTTTGTAAATTGTAAGACTTGAATTCAAATCTCCAAACATATTCAAATATTGTATACTAACACACATATATCAATTAAGTGTATAAAATCATCAAATAGCAAGTTATAAATAAATATCGACTGTAAAAATGTAGCTGGACCATTTCGAACCTTTCACACAAAATTTCGAATTTGGCAGATTACACACCTAACTTTGAAAATTCTTATTAAATTATCCATAAGTCCAAAAATTACGAAATTTTAACAGTATATTACCAACTCAATAAAGTTTATCACCATACTTTTATATTTCTCAAACTCTTTACCAAACATAAAATATTTCATAATGAACACACAGTAACAGATTCTGGTCACTTAACTTTAAAAAATTCACCATAAATCAACCACATGTCCAATACTCATGAAATTTTAACCATGAACTCCAACTTCATTTAATTTATCAACATACTTTGGTTTTCTATAAAAAACTAACCGATTATTCTCAGATCATAGCAAACTTCTACTGTTCCTGTATTTTCCTCCAAAACCCTAGCTCTACTTCGAAAAATTACCACGAATTGAATACCAGTCCAAAAATTATGAAATTGTAAAAATAAGTTCTATCACAAGTATATTTTCACATATAAAAATTTCAGAATTTTCCATCGATAAATTTGATCAAAAACGAAATTCCTTCACAAGTTGTCCAGATTTTCGGTTTTCATGCATATATGAAGAACATAACATCTTAAACTCACTTTAGACCATATAATTTCATGATTTCTACTTCTAAAGCATATATAATCAAATAATAAACATGATTTTGATCATAACTCATGAATAAATTGAATTAAACATTCAAACATGAAGTAAAACATGGGTAACATGCAATTTACTCATCAAAACCCATTTTCCTATCATTTAATTCACATATCATGCATAAACTTCATACTACCACTTAAATAATTTCTCAATCAAGAAGAGAAGCTTACTTAGAGATAGGTAGCTACAAGAAATCTCTTCTTCTCCTTTCTCAACTTCTAAGTATAAGAGTAATAGTATTTGTGAAATTTTCTTTAAACTTTTTCTTATGAATAATTTTGCATGAAAGCTCATGTATTTATAGGAGGAACCATGCTTGGAAGCTACTCCAAAATCCTCTTGACCGACTTGGATGAAAAGTGTGGAAGAATTTGGATGATTTTGGAGGTTAAGCCATTAAACACATGGCATCTTATAATTAGTAGCTAATTTTGACTTTTATTTCTTCTAATTTTGACTTTGAATCTTGAAGTTTCATTACTTTTCCTAATGCTTCTATAAATTTCGAAATTTTTATGAAGTTTCAAGAGAAATTTTGTGTCTTGTAATTAAGACACATGTAGGTTTTGGATTTGATAAATAAAAATAAAAGAAATTATAATTTTCTAATTTATTTAATGATTTTAAGGTACATTATGCATAAAATTACTTATACTATCTTATAAAATAAAATTAAAACTCTTCTAAGGCTTTAATTAATTATAAAGTCTATATACTAATCATAAAAAACATCGAGCAATCGATACGTAATTCGTTTCTTGAAGAAACATTCATTTTTCAACTTATAACTTGTGAAATAAAATACTAGACTTAAGGACTATATTAATTTCTATATCAAATACTTTAAGACATAAAATATATAAAAATTATAAAGTCTCAAGAATAAGCATGTATTGAGCAAATAATGCAGTAATTGTAACTATCGAGTAATTAAAACACATAAACATGCCTTTGCATAAATTTGAATGTAAATGCGTCACATAGATGCATATAGAATTATGAAGTACTTAGTAAAGCAGATAGGATCATGAAAACCTAGGGTATTACAGTCTAACCCCCTTAAATAAATTTCGTCCTCGAAATTTCAAGTGTTACCGGGATTATTGAGGTAAGGGTATTTGGCTAAGATTTCGTCCTCTCGCTCCCACGTAGCTTCTTCCATTCCGTGTCTATTCCACTGGATCTTAACCATAGGAATATCTCTATTTCTTAACCTATGAAGCTTTCTATCAAGTATGGATATAGGGACTTCCTCATAGGTTAAGTTGGCATCAATTTCTAATTCAGGTTGGTTTACTATGTGGGTAGGGTCAGGTATGTACTTTCGGAGCATCGAGATATGGAATACATTGTGTATTCCTGCCAAGGATGCTGGTAGTGCTAGCCTATAAGCCAAATCTCCAACTCTTTCCAATATCTCATAAGGTCCAATATATCTGGGCTTCAACTTTCCTCTTTTTTCGAAGCGGAAAATTCCTTTCATTGGAGATACCTTCAAAAATACCTTGTCTCCAATCTCAAAACTTAATTCTTTCCTTCGCTTATCCGCATACGCTTTTTGTCGATCTTGAGCTGCTTGCATCTTTTCTTTAATCTTCTTTACTACTTTGTTAGTTTCTTCCACCAATTCCGGTCCTAACAATTTCTTTTCTCCAATTTCATCCCAGCATAGTGGAGATCTGCACTTCCTTCCGTACAATGCTTCGTATGGTGCCATTCCACTAAAGGTATGTATCTTTCCCAACTTTCTCCAAAATCGATGATACAAGCTCTCAACATATCTTCCAAAGTTTGAATTGTTCTTTCCGATTGACCATCTGTTTGAGGATGAAAAGATGTACTGAATTCCAACTTAGTACCCAAAGCTTCTTGAAGACTGTACCAGAATTTCGATGTAAATCGTGGATCTCTATCTGACACAATAGAAACTAGAACTCCATGTAATCGGACAATTTCCTTAATATAAATTTGAGCCAATTTATCCAATGTGAACGTCATCTTTATTGGTAGAAAATGTGCCGTCTTGGTCAATCTGTCAACAATTACCCAAATAGCTTCATTTCCTTGTATTGACTTGGGCAATCCTACCACAAAATCCATCGTAATGTGTTCCATTTCCATTCAGGAATCTCAAGTGGTTTCAGCAATCCCGATGGTCTTTGATGTTCAGCTTTTACCTGCTGATATGTCAAACATTTCTGTACGAAATTTCCAATGACCCTCTTCATATTTTTCCACTAGAACAACTTCTTTAATTCTTGGTACACTTTCGTTCCTCCGGGATGAACTGCATATGGTGTAGAATGTGCTTCTTCCAATATTTCCTTCTTGAATTCTTCTTTGTCTGGGACACATATTCTTCCTTGACATAACAATGTCATCCTCACATACTGAAAACTCCTTTGCTTTACCTTCCTTGATCTTTTGCTTTATCTTCTCTAAGAATGCATCTTCATATTGAGCTTTTGCTATTCTTTCCTTCAGTGTTGGTTTCACAACCAAAGCATTGATCTTTCCCTTGCAACTTAAGGCATCTGCTACTATATTTGCCTTTCCCGGATGGTATAATATCTCGCAATCATAATCTTTCACCAACTCCAACCATCTCCTTTGCCTCATGTTTAATTCCTTCTGTTCGAAGATATACTTCAAACTCTTATGATCAGTGTAGATCTAGCATTTACTTCCATACAAGTAATGTCTCCAAATCTTGAGTGCATGCACAACTGCTGCTAGCTCTAAATCATGCGTAGGATAGTTCTGCTCATGTGGTTTTAATTGTCTTGATGCGTATGCTACTACTTTCCCGTTCGGCATAAGTACACATCCCAAGCCTTGTTTAGAAGCATCACTGTACACAATAAATCCTTCTGTACCTTCAGGAATTGTAAGAACTGGGGCCGTTGTTAATCTTTGCTTTAGTTCTTGAAAACTCCTTTCACATTCTTCTGTCCATTCAAACTTTGTTTCTTTCCGAGTCAATTGAGTCAAAGGTTTTGCAATTCGAGCAAACCCTTCAATAAATCTCCGATAATATCCAGCTAACCCAAGAAAACTCCTGACTTCATTCACCGTAGTTGGTGTTTTCCATTTGTTTATAGCTTCTACCTTTGCTGGATCCACTTCTATTCCCAAAGCTGAAATTGTATGTCCAAGAAATACAACTTTATCCAGCCAAAATTCACATTTCTTGAATTTAGCATACAATTTTTCCTTTCTCAGGATTTCTAGTGTAATCCGAAGATGTTCTGCATGCTGCTCCTGATTCCTCGAATAAACCAGAATATCATCAATGAAAACGATCACAAATTGATCCAGATATTGATGAAATACCCGATTCATCAAATCCATAAAAATAGCTGGTGCATTACTAAGTCCAAATGGTAGCACCACGAACTCATAATGACCATATCGAGTCCTGAAAGCTGTCTTTGGAATATCACTTTCCTTTATTTTCACCTGATGATACCCCGATCTCAAATCAATCTTTGAAAATACACTAGCTCCTTTTAATTGATCGAACATATCTTCAATTCTGGGAAGAGGGTATTTGTTCTTGATAGTAAGTTTATTCAATTCCCGATAATCGATGCACATTCTTAATGACCCATCTTTCTTCTTCACAAATAATACTGGTGCTCCCCAGGGTGCACACTTATCACTTAAACTTGCCCGGGACCAACAATTAGAATCATATGTGGACTTGCTTGCCTTGCAATCCCAAAAAGAAGTTCATCTCTCCCATCATAGACATCTCAAATTTACCATTCATCAACTTAGAGAATTTATCACAGAGCTTATGATTTGGTGATCCAAATATGATGTCATCCACATATATTTGGACCAAGAGAATGTCATCACCTTCAGTGATCCTGAACAATGTCCTATCCACGGTTCCCTTCTTGAACAATGTCCCTATCCACGGTTCTCTTCCTGAACAGAATAGTGCACTCTCACCATGGAACCTACGGGTCCTAACTCCCTCAGTTGGATCACCAATGACTTGGTCAATGGTGATCTTCTTACCATGTTCTCTTGCTTGGAGTTGTCCCTGAAGTACCTGCAATGTTAGTGTCTACAGGTTCTATAAACTCAGAAAATTGAACAGAAAGGAATGGAACTGAGTCAACACCAAAGGGATTTATGAGCTCAATGTCAGGGACATCGATTCCCCCTTAATATGGTGACTCGTTGACCGTCTTAGCTGCGACCGCATCTTCATTGACGGTACTTACCTCAGGTTGAGCCTGTCCCTCAGTCTGAGGCTTAACAATCCCTGAAGTGTTGGGTTTAGGAGTGACTCTTGAATTGTCATCCTGATCTTCGTCATCATCCCAACTTGGAATTGGTATAGCTTTGACCTTTGGATCAGGTTGATTCTTTAAGTTCAGCCTTATCACTCTCCTTGTGACCTCCTCAGAGTCAGGATCCACCACTTTTACCCTAGACTCAGTGACAGATTCATAAAAAACAACATGTGGTGATTCCTCCACAACAAGGGTCCTACAATTGTAGACTGTGAATGCTTTATTGACTTCAGAATATCCTAAGAATATTCCTTCATCAAATTTGCTATCAAAAGCCTTCAATTGGGTCTTCCCATTGTTGAGGATGAAGCACTTGCACCCAAATATATGGATATAAGAGATATGAGGCTTCCTCTTGTTCCATGTCTCGTAGGGGCTACTACAATGTTGCCCTGACTCGACTCAGTGAGGTATCAGGGTACTAAAATGTTGTCCTGACTGGTATGTAATGCTAATCCTGACTCTTTGAATTTAAACCGTCTCTCTGAATCTTTCATCCTGAGAATTGCATTAAACATTGTCCATTATTATTTAAAGTGCAACTTTTGATATTTAAACCCATGTGCATCAGAGCATTTAATGCGTACAATTACTTTTTCATATACGTGTTCGCTTTAGGCGGGATATGACTGACGTGATCAAAGAACATCTTCTTGAATCAATCCTGGTCTTTCATTTCAAAACTTTTCAAATTCATGATTAATCTCAACCACACATCAGAGTAACTATTTGATTAACATCAATTGTTTATCCATTTGAAAAAATTTACGCTTACATAAATACACACTTGCTCACTGAGTTTTCTCTTGCTCAAAGTTTTCTCTGCAAATTTCTCAAACTTTCTCAAAACTAAATGGCTACCTCGAGCAACGGTTGGACTGTTGTAGACTACGAATTCATAGTCCAGAACAAGCTCGTTCACATTGAACAAGTGATCTCCATGGAAGGTCTGTGCTTGAGAGTGAAGGAGATCAAGCCAGTTTTGGACTGGATTTCAAAGGCCGGACTCAAGATGTACTTCTCGAAGAGGCTGTCTGTTTTGCTTCCAAAGGCGGTTGCAGAAGCATACACCAAAATGTTCAAGAAGGGAGGTGAACTGTTTACCAGGGTGACTGTGCAAGTGCCCAAGGGTAAGGATGATAAAGGAGAAGAGGTGTTCGAGGAGGAGGTTAAGGAAATTAACCTCAGGAAGGCGATTACAGAGGTTTTTGGGTTACCTTGCTCTGGTATCAACCCCAAGACGTACAAAGAAAATCAAGAGGGAAATTACTGGAGAGAATCACCAAGTCAGGGTCGTCTGAGTTCAGGGCCCGCATGCACAAGGATACCCTCAAGCCAGAGTTTAGAGCGCTTGTGGATATCGTCACTAAGATCATCATGGGGAATGTTGGTTCCCATGAACAGCTCAGCAAGGATAAGATCAAGATAATGGCTACTCTGGTTGACCAGGTGGAGGTAAACTGGGAGCAGTATTTCTTGGACCAGCTTGCCTTAGTGGCTGTGGAGAAGGTGAGTAGAGATAAGAAGAAGAAGGATATCTCAGTCTTAGGAGCCCTTCACTTTGGGATTAGGCTATCCATGCTCATATCCCATGCTCATATCCCATGCCTGTCCTGGGGGTTCATTTGATTGGGAGGATGACCTTTCTGCAAAGAAGGTCATGTTCTCTTCTGAGGCTGACACCTACCCAATCTTGGGGCTCACTGACCCAAATGCGCCTTCTAAGGGTCAAAAGAAGAATCTGAGCCTAAGGGCAGGAAGGTGGTGAAGAAAATACTGGAGAGAGTAGATGAGATGTTGGAAAAATCACAGGAGAACGTTGCCTCAGTGGACGCTGAGAAAGAGGAGCGTGAGAAGGAGAAGAAAGCTGAGAAGAAGAAGGTTGAGGAGAAGGCTACAAAGTTGAAGGTGGTGCTGAAGCAAAAGGCCACGGCTGGGAAGAAGGCGACTGAGAAGGTCTCCAAGGAAGCCATTCATGAGGCTGAGGAGACTGACGATGAAGTCATGGAAGAAGGGGTGTTAGTGGTGAAGCCTAGAAAGATGAGGAGGTTGAGGAAGGGAGTGAAGAAGGTGGCTGAGGAACCTGAGGCGGAGGATACAGATGTAACCCAAGTACGGGAAGTTATCAACATGGCTTCCTGTTGGTCCCGGTACAAGACTGAGGAATACGTGTATGGGGGGGGGGGGAATACACGTATACCAATTTTTCAAACTTAAAACTAACTGAGTCCCCTTTACTCAGAGTGGTAAAGAACTAGGAGCTGATAATATACCTACTGACTTCACTTGGTGCGGGTCAGTTGGCTAACTATCAGTTCAAGTTCAGTGCGGAAATGTTTGAGCCCTGAAAGTTTAAAGTCTTGTTTAGTTTGTTTTCTGAAAAACTTGTTTTACTCAAATCTGAAAAGTGTTTAGTAGGGCAGTGCTCTTTTGAAGATCAGCCTGATTGATTCAGACCTGATAAACTTGAATGCAATGAATGAACAAGTAATATAGCAAGTATGCACAATATCAAAGCAGTGAGAGCACAAGGAGTTTAACGTGGTTCAGAGTCTCAAGCTCCTACGTCCACGACCTGACTTAACAGGAAATCCACTCAAGGGATTCTTGTTTTTAACGTGCCAAGCTGCACCAAGACCAGCTATCCTCACTGATCTATACAACTCCACTTACTAACACTCTTGCTGACTTACTCCCAACAAGCCTAACTTAGGGTTTTGGTTTCAGTTTGGATTCCAACTAAGTTGAGATTATCCTTACAAGGCAAAGCTATGCTAAGGATTGGATAATCTCTCTAAGCTTAAGATAATTCTAATTAGCTCTTGGAATACAGAATAACTCTCAATTGCTAAGAAACACTTGGGAAATTTAGAAGGTTTCGAGTGCTTCTCTTAAGGGTTGAATGCTTTGAATGCTTGAGAGTTTGAGTAATTTCTGGCTTGGAAATTTCCCGTAACCTTGAATGGGTTCAAGGTCTTCTGTATTTATAGGTGATTTGAAAAACTATCCGTTGGAGAGATAGCCTTCGAGTCATCTATGTAGAGTGGCTTTAAACGGACATATCTTCATGCAGCAGCCGTCCTTGCATGGATTTGGTATTTGCATTAAATGCACATTGAATGCTTGCCCGTTGAATATGCAGTCTGAATTCAGTCTTCATGTCAGGTTCCGTACGTGTGTGTCCTTCTCGGATTGGTCCACGTCATCAGGTTGGTGAGAATGTCAGAACTTATTCCTGAGCTTCAGGCTTGTCTTATTAAGTTCATTTTGTCTTGAGCTCACCGGTCTTGTCCTGACGCTGAAATTCCTTTTGCATTGCTTGGCTCTACTCCAAGTCTTCCCATTAACTCAGTGACATCCTGTTCCCTTCAGGACTGAGTTAGTAATGACCTCAGGGTCATACTCTTCATCACTGACACTTACTCAGCCAGCTTAGAGGACTGCCATAAGTTCAGGATGGTGCTCTTCATCTTCAGGCTCTGAGTCTTGATTGTCTCCAGTGAGTTCTACTCTCACTGAGTACCTGTGAAGTGTAAAATGATTAAGTACTAACCCTAACCAAGACTAGCCTGACAAAGACAAATTAAGGCAATCATCTTTTCAGGGGCTTTGGGATCTTAATCAAAACTGACAATGTCCCAACAATTTCCCCCTTTTTGATGATGCCAAAACACTGAAAAGATCCTCAAAACACTTAGAGGAAACAAGATAAACCCATCTATAAGATAAGACAGTGTTAGAGCAATTCTTGATAAAGTACAGAATTTTAAACAACAGCCAAAAAGACAATGAGTTTTTGTCTGTGGGCAAAAGTAATAGATTTCATTGATTGATGTGGAAATGATTACAATGAATCTAATCTATTACAAAGAAGCCTGTGAACACCTAGACTAATCTCATTTCAGGCTTGAGTCCATATCCTGCATAAACTCTTGCCTTCAGCTCGTCAAGTCTTCCAGGTTGGTTCACGTACCCTTCAGCTTTGGCTATCTTCAATACTTCCATCATTATGGCCTTTGTATCACGCTTTTGAGTTCCAGGAACCAAGGGAGGAGCTCGAATGGTGAACTCAGGAGCCTTCACTTGAACTTGAGCTGCCTCAGCCTCCTCCAAGATCTTCTGGAATAGCTCAGGATGATTGTCCATCATGTAGTCAGTGAAGTGGGTATTGATATCGTCAGTGTCGCCCCACTTCTTCACAACAAACCACAATCCAACAAATTCATCCCTTGCATCAGTCCAAAACTCCTTCAATGTCTCTGAGACGAACTCATCAACAAAAGCTTCCCTTGCTCCTGATTCTGGCCTTCTGACTTGAAGAATTGTTGATTTCCTAACTGTTGGCTTCTTCCTGTACTTCCTGGGCTCAGGCTTCGCCTTCTTCCTCCTTAGCAATCTGATCACTGCATCATCCAGTTCTCGTTGTTGAAACTCAGTGATATCCGTCAGCTTCTCAACCTTCTTCTCCAAGATGCGCATCTTCTCCTTCTGAGCAATTTCAGCTCTGTGCATAGCCTCAGATTTCTCAGATTGATCTCCCCATACTTCAACACATAGCTCTGCAACCAACTCACCTGAGTAAGTGATGGGATTCTTCCTTGAGCTCATGGGAGACGACCTCTGAACTGGCTCAGGTTGTTGCTTGGAAGGTTCATTAGCCTTTGCCTTTGTTGCCTCCTCCCTCAGCTTGGAAACAATTTCCCCTCTTTCCTTCTCCACTGCCGCTAACCTAGCTGACTTCCTCACCCTTAATTTGTTTCCTTCAGGATTGGCTTCAGGGCCAGCTAGAACGGTTTCACCTTGGTTGACTGCCTCCGATGCCTCAGGGCGGGATCTTTTCTTCTTCTTTTCCCCCTTTTTGGCATCATCATTGGCCTGGGATGGGAGTGACTCAGCTCCACTGTTGATGACAAAGGAGGCTAAGGATTGAACTTCCAAAACGCCCTCCTTTAGCATCTCAACTCCCGTGGCAATCCCAGTGCCTGCAAAAGAAACTGAACTGATAGCAGCATTGACTTTCTTCTCAAAGACCTCCATAGAGAGTTGGAGTCTTTGTTCAGCCTTGGTGATCCTTTCCTCCACCTTCAAGGACTCACCGCTGACTCTGCTAGCCTCAGTTAGTATCTTTGCCGATTCCTCAGTGGCCTTTGCCAAGGTGTCTGCCACTGACTGAGAGGTGCGATCCATCCTCCCTGACTCCAGCTCCAGTTTGGACGCTGAGTCCTTCAAGGCCTGAGTGACAATAGCTCCAGTCTGAACTACAAGCCTGTCCACTGCCTGATTCATCTTCTCGTCCCTGATCGCATCCCTCTCATCGAGCTTCTTGAGAGTGTTCCTAAGCATCTTCTTGGTGCGCTTCCTCTCATTCCTCACTGACTTGGCCGTGTCAGTCATCGTTTTCTTTAACAAAATCAGCTCCCTGTTAGCAAGGGTCCACCTGATGTGCTTCGCCAGGGCCTTGGAGTCTTCTTCCTTCTCAGCTCGTAGCCTCATTACCTCCTTCTGAAGTTCAGCTAGATTTTCTGTGGTTTTCTCCTGCCTGACCTCCACTATGCTTGTGAATTCAGCACGTCCGACCCCGGTTATGATCACATCCTCATCATCAACGGCCGCATCAGTGATTGGCTGCTTTCCCTTGTCAGCCCCTGCAGCATCAGTCCCTTCTTCAAGGTGCACTGAAGGCAGTTGTGGAGTAGTCATAGCCGCCTCCTCAGGCTCAGCTAAGCTAACTTGAACCTTAGGAGCAAGTCCCTCGGAACTGAGAGTCTCCTTGAATGCCTCAACATCTTCCTCTCTTGTCTCAGGGCAGGGAATCCCTTCATTGACAGATGTCTCATTGGAAGCTGAGATGTTCACAACATCCTCAGCCACTGGTCCACCCTTGGCACCAGTGTCCTTATCACCTTCCTCCTGAGCCTGAGGCTCAGAGTTCATCTCATCAACTTCCTGTGCAGTTTCCTCCACTGCCTTCTCCAGGTCTCCACCCTGAGCTCCTTCATCATCCTCATCCTCCTTCTCGTCATCTGACAGGATGTCAGCCTTGCTCTTGGACATCAATTCAGCCACTAGCTGCTTCAGATTGTCGAAGTTCAAAAGTTGAAGCCAGCTAGTAAGTCCAAAGAACGAGCAAATCTTGGCCTCTTCCGTCTCCCAATGCTCCCAGCCATGAGCATCCACCAGAATGTGTTGCTCCTGCATGTTTGATTGTTTGAAGTCCAACCAAACCTTGAGCTCAATCACATACGCCAGCAGCTCAGTGTACTTGTATAGCCCAGGCCAGCATTTCCCTGCCCATTCTGTGGCGTTCCCCCTGAGCGTGTTCTCCAGAATCCCTCCTGCCATGTGCTCATCTAACTCCTCCTCCTCCTCCAATTCAAGGAACTCATCCTCCTCAGCTGAAATGGATTTGGGACAGTCTTTGGGATTGGGGTATGAGGGAAAATCTGAGGGGTTTGGAAGGTTCGGCTCGGCTGACTGGTCAGGCTCATTTATGTGTGAAGTTGAAGGCACTGACTCAGTAGGATGGTTTGGCTCTGAGGTTTGGGGGGGTTGGGGAGTTTGAGGTGTGGGGTCAGGGATGGAAGGTGTTTGGGTTTCAGAGTGTGTGGGTGTTTGAGTGGGTGCTGTCTCAGGCTGCAACGACTCAGCCGTCTCGACAGTCTTTCTCACTTCCTCCAAGTCAGAGGCTCCAGGAGAGCTTGACTTCTCCCTCTCACTCACTTCAGGCAGCTTCTTAGCAGGGGATTTTCTGGTCCCCTTCCTAAGCCTTTTTAGGGGCCTCTCTCCCTGAGCACCCTTCTTCCTGACGTCATCGTCAGTTCCCTCAGCCTCAGACCCGACCTTCTTGGGATCAGACTCAGTCCCAGATTTCGTGCTCTTCCCTGACAGCACGACCCTTACCTTCCTCCTCTTCTCAGCCTTCTCCGCCTCAGGCTGCTCCACCTCTTCAGCTGCAACCTCCTCACCAATCTTACTCCTCTCAAAGAGGTCATCTACCCGTTCAATGAGACTGGTTGCCACTCTCTTGGCCTTACCAGCTGGCTTACCCTTTGCTTTCGCATTGGGATCAGTCAGCCCAAGCACTGAATAGGTATCACTCAGTGAGGAAAACATTACCTTCTTTGAGGAGAGACTGTCCTCAAAATCGAAGGTATACTCATGGTAAGCATGAGCAATCAGGATGGACATCCTCGTGCCGAATGGCAAGATGGCACTGACGGAAATGTGCTTCTTCTCCTTGTCCCGCGTAAGCTTGTCCAATCTTGCCTGATGGAGTTGATCGAGGAAGAACTGCTCCCAGTTCACTTCCACTCCATCAGCAATTGCCCCCATGAGCCTCAGCTTGGGCAGACTCAACTGCTCGTGAGAGCCAGTTGCACCCATCACTAACTTGGACACCAAGTCCACCAGCGCTCTGTACTCAGGCTTCAGAGTATTCTTGTTCTGACGAGCCTTGAACTCCGATGACCCTGACTTGGTCCATTTCGCAAGAAGCTCTCCCTCTGAGTTCTCCTTGTAGGTTCTTGGGTTAATGCCTGTGAAAGGCAACTTAAAGACTTCCCTCACCGCCCTCCTGACGTCGATAGTGACTTCCTCTGAGTTGTAAAGAGGTTCGCCGTCGCCGTCCTTCTCTCCCGTCGGCTTAAGCGCAGTCACCTTTGTAAAGATCTCCCCCTTCCTTAAGAACATATTTAAATAGGCTTCCACCACTGTTCTTGGGAGCAAGGAAATGGGGCGGGTGGTGAAGTATGTTTCCAACCCGGCATCGGAAATCCATTTAAATACGGGTTTGATTTCCTCAACCGTAAGACAGATACCTTCCATGGAGATGACTTGCTCCATGTGTACCAGTTTCTTTTCGACAACGTCTACGATCTTGTCGGTTGTCCAGTTGGAATTGAGGAATGCCATTGTTTTGAAAAGAAGAGATTTTTCGAAAGAATTATCTGTGTTTGAGCAAGAGAAAACTCAGTGTGCAGATTGTGCGTTGTGTTTGCGTAAAAAAACCTCAAATGGCACTCTTGATTGATAAGACTAAGTCAGTTACTCAAACGTGGGGTTGAGATTGATCCCTGAATTCGAAAGGTTTTGAAATGAGGGGCCAGGATTAATCTCAGCTTCAATTAAACCCCATGTCAGTCATATTCCGTATAAAATGGACACGTATATAAAAAAGTAACTGTAGCATTAAATGCTCCGTGCGCGTGGGTTTAAATATGAAAAGGCGCGCTTTTAATGAGAACATAATGCATTTAATAAAGATTTTCAGGACGAAGGACTCAGAGAGACGCTTGAAATTCACAAGAGTCAGGTTAGAACTCATACCTGTCAGGGAGATATTGTAGCACCCTGATACCTCGCTGAGTCGAGTCTGGCCTGAGTTCCCCCTAGAACCCTACACTGACTGCTCTCCCGGATCTAAGAGTCCTAACTCCACTGACAGTTCCATAAACCTTGCTTCAGCCAGAGGCTTAGTCAAGATGTCAGCTCTTTGCCTGTCAGTGTGAATCTTCTCCATCCTAATATCTTTCTTCTCCACATGATCTCGAATGAAGTGGTGTCTAATATCCACATGCTTGCACCTTGTGTGAAGCACTGGGTTCTGAGTAATTGCTATAGCACTATTGTTATCACAATAGATTGGAACCTGATTAGCAAACACTTGGTAGTCCCTCAACTGTTGTCTTAACCATAAAATCTGAGCGCAACAACTACCTGCAGCCATATACTCAGCCTCAGTTGTGGATGTCGCCACTGAATTCTGCTTCTTACTAAACCACGAGATCAACTTACTTCCCAAAAACTGACATGTCCCTAAGGTTGATTTCCTATCAATCCGACAACCTCCATAATCTGCATCTGAATAGCCTGTCAGTTCGAAGTTGTCATCTGAAGGATACCATAGTCCCATATTGAATGTTCTTTTCAAATACTTAAGTATCCTCTTAGCAGCCTCCAAATGACTTCTCTTGGGATCAGACTGATACCTAGCACACACACCAACTGCAAACGTAATGTCAGGCCTACTTGCAGTCAGGTACAATAAAGAACCTATCAGCCCACAATACTCAGTCTGATTTACTGAAGTCCCTTCAGTGTCAGGATCCATCTTCCAATTTGTGTTCATTGGGATCCTGGCTGGATTGCTGTTCTGAACACCAAACTTATGAATTAAGTCTCTTGTATACTTGGCCTGATTAATGAATATACCTTGATCAGTCTGCTCGACCTGCAATCCTAAGAAGAAGTTCATCTCTCCCATCATGGACATCTCAAATTTACCAGTCATCAACTTAGAGAATTTCTCACAGAGCTGATGATTTGGTGATCCAAATATTATGTCATCCACATAAATCTGGACCAAGAGAATATCATCACCTTCAGTGATCCTGAACAATGTCCTATCCACAGTTCCCTTCTTGAACCCATGGTCTGTCAGGAATTGAGAGAGGGTATTATACCAAGCTCTTGGTGCTTGCTTAAGTCCATAGAGTGCTTTCTTCAAATGGTATACTCTATCTCCAACCTCAAACCCGGGAGGTTGTTCAACATATACCTCTTCATTGAGTACACCATTCAGGAAGGCACTCTTGACATCTATTTGATACACCTTGAACTTCTTATATGTTGCATATGCAAGGAACAACCTGATAGCTTCCAACCTAGCCACTGGAGCAAAAGTCTCATCATAGTCTATTCCTTCAGACTGACAATACCCTTTTGCAACCAGTCTAGCCTTGTTCCTTACCACAACACCATTCTCATCCTTCTTATTCTTGAAGACCCACTTAGTACCAATCACTCCTTGATGCCTAGGTCTATCTACCAGTTCCCAAACCTGATTTCTTGTGAACTGATTCAACTCCTCTTGCATGGCAATGATCCAGTTCGAGTCAGTGAGAGCTTCTTCAATGTTCTGAGGCTCTTGCTCAGAGAGAAAGCAACAGAACAATGCACTCTCACCATGGAACCGTCTGGTCCTGACTCCCTCAGTTGGATCACCAATGATTTGATCAATGGGATGATCTTATAGCCATGTTCTCTTGCCAGGAGTTGTTCCTGAAGTACCTGCAATGTTAGTGTCTACAGGCTCATAAAATTCAGGAAATTGAACAGAAGGGGATGATCCTGAGTCTATGCCAAAGGGATTAATAAGTTCAATGTCAGGGACATTGATTCCCCCTTGATGAGGTGACTCAGGAACCGCCTCAGCTGCAACAACATCTTCATAGACGGTGCTTACCTCAGGTTGAGCCTGTTCCTCAGTCTGAGGCTCAACAATCCCTGATGTGCTGGGCTTAGGAGTGGCACCTGATTCATCATCCTGATCGTCATCATCATCCCATCTCAGAATTGGCACAGTTTTGATCTTGGGATCAGGTTGATTCTTCAAGCTCAGCCTTGTCACACTCCTTGTGACCTCCTCAGTGTCAGGATTCAACACCTTTGCCCTAGACTCATTAGCAGATTCATCAAAGATAACATGAGGCGATTCTTCCACAACAAGGGTCCTACAATTGTAAACCCTGAAGGCTTTACTAACTTCAGAATATCCTAAGAATATTCCTTCATCAGATTTGCTATCAAAGGCTTTCAATTGGGTTTTCCC
This sequence comes from Ballota nigra, assembly GCA_947034835.1. NCBI lineage: Eukaryota > Viridiplantae > Streptophyta > Magnoliopsida > Lamiales > Lamiaceae > Ballota > Ballota nigra. Next base: position 45,719,823 of record OX344724.1, on the reverse strand, counting down.
ATTGTTGAGGATGAAGCACTTACAACCAAATACATGAAAATAAGAAATACGAGGTTTCCTTTTGTTCCATGTCTCATATGGGGTCTGAGCATGTTGTTTGTTCAGCATGGACCTGTTCTGAGTGTAGCATGCAGTGTTGATTGCCTCAGCCCAGAATTTCTTGGGCAATCCTGACTCAGCCAGCATGGTCCTTGCAGCTTCCTTCAGTGTCCTGTTCCTCCTTTCAGCGACACCATTCTGTTGTGGGGTTCTAGCCGCAGAAGTCTCATGAGCTATACCAAGTTCGTTACAAAAGTCAGAAATATATGAATTTATAAATTCAGTGCCCTTGTCAGATCTGATCTTAGTAATGGACTGATTCTTCTCATTGCTGAGTCTCCTGAGCAACTCTGGAAGCTTCACCTGTGTTTCCTTCTTATTTAACAAGAAAATAACCCAAGTATATCTAGAATAATCATCAATAACCACAAGGGTATACTTTCTACCATTCATACTCACAGGTGTTATGGGACCAAATAAATCCATGTGCAAGAGCTGAAGTATCCTGTCAGTGGAATAAGAGGCTTTCTCTTTGAATGATGCTCTGACCTGCTTCCCTTCCTGACAAGCTTTGCACACGTGATCTTTTCTAAAAACTTCATTAGGTAGACCATCGACAAGTGACTGTCTAGAAATTTTGTTAAGAATCTTGAAGTTCAGGTGGCTTAATCTTTTATGCCATAACCAACTGAGCTCTAGAGAGCTTTTAGCAACAAGACAAGTATTAGGAATAGTGCTGCTCCAATCAGCGAGATAAACATTACCTTTCCTTATACCTGATAGAAGCACCTGTGTTGATTTGTCCTTGACTGAACATGTATTCGATGAAAACTCAACACTGAACCCTTTGTCACAGAATTGACTTACTGACAGCAGGTTATGCTTCAGTCCTTCCACAAAGGACACATTTTCCACTCTGACTGTACCTATAATTAGAACACCAAAACCTTTAGTAACACCTTTTGAGTTATCACCAAAGGTTACCTGTGGACCATCTTTAACTTGATATTCTTGGAGAAGACTCTTCATTCCAGTCACGTGCCTTGAGCAACCACTGTCTAGGTACCAAACAGCTTTGATTGAGTCTCCTCTCCTTTTGTTGTGATCCACAGCCGCCTGCAAGCAAATCAGGCTTTAGGTACCCATTGGGTGTTGGGTCCTATTGTGTCAGCTGTACCCTTCGGGATCCAGACTTGCTTCACAACCCTGATTGCCTCAGAGTGGTAAATCTGTCTCCCTGAAACATCGACATACACAACTTTCTTCTTCTTTGCCTTAGAGGAAGATGGTGTATGAGTGTTAGACTTAGGCTTCACAGGAGCCTGAGTGGGTGCCTTTTGGGCTGGCTTCCTGTTCTTCCTAGGTCTGGGTGCAGCAGGTCTTGGGCCTTGTTCTTGATAAGGACCCTGATTTCTATTCCCCCTAGGCAAGTGAGGGAAAGGAAAACAGTTAAAGGCCTCAGGATGCCAAAACCACGGGGATGTCATCATGTTTGGCCTTCCCTGTTGGTATTGCCAAGCATGATGGTACCCTTGCTGGCCAGTCTGAGGACTCTTGGCCTGAGTCTTCCTCTGCTTTCGCTGAGGTTTTCCCTGACCTGAGCTCTCAGGGGCTTCCGTAGGTTGCTTTGCCTTTCCCTTGGGTTTTGGCTTAGCTACCTTAGGAGCAACCCTGACTGTGTCAACGGTTTCCTTGCCCTTATCAGTTTGACGGGCCTGGAGCACAACCTTAGGTGCACTCTGGCCTGTCTGAACAAATACCCTCTCAGTGTTGCTCCCTGAAGCAACATGAGACTGACCTTGTGAGGATTTCTCAGGAACATATCCAAGTCCCTTTTTCTTGTTCCCAAGTATCTGGTTGCTATTTATTTCCTCTCTAGCCACTGAGGATTTATTCATTGCTGCAACCTTTTTCTTGAGAGAGTCCTCACTCTTTTTCAGGATTTCATGTCTGGTAAAGAGGTCATCAAACTTACTCTTAAGTACTTTCAGTTCTTCCTTCCTGACCAGCTCTTCCTCAGCCAGTTCCTTCAGAATCTTTTCTCTTGGAAGACGCTCAGCATTGATTAAATCAATCTCCTGAGTTAGTCTTACAATTTGAGCTGATTCTTTAAGATCAGACTGAGTGAGTTGTTCATTCAGGTTTTGAACTTCAGTACTCAATGTCTTGTTCTCCTCTACCAAGAAGACATTAGTTTCCTGCAGTCTGGAGAAATCAACCATCAATTGATCAAGACAGATCTGAAGGTTCATTTCTCTAACTGACTCTGAGCTAAGCTCAGGATTTTGACCAGTGTAAGAAGCACAAACATAATTTGATGTTACCTCAGGCTCATCCCTAGCCATTAGACAGACATCATCGTACTCGTCATCTGAGAAGAGTTCAGGTGACCTTTCAGCAGGACCGTCAGAATTTGTTGCATCTTCAGCGACCATCGCTCTCCGATCAGCAGATCTTAGATCCCTAGTGGCTCTCCTTTCCTCTCTCTCCCTTGCACTCAGCTCCGGGCAGTCGTACTGATAGTGACCAATCTTGTTACAGTTGTAACATGCTACCTGCTCACTTACTCTTCCTTTTCTTGGTTCAGGGCTCCTCCTTGAGTCAGGTTCCCTGATTCTTGGTGAGCTTTCAGCCTTGGTTGGATATCTATCATCGCGAGTACGTCTCTGTTCGTCTCTTCTTTCAGGCTTTGGTTCAGAATATCTCCTTTCATCACCACGTTCTCTCCTCTGGTCAGTGTTCCTTCGCTCCTCATATCTCCTCGAGCTTTGGTGGGTTCCTTCAGGTTTCCTGTCACGTGAGTCCTGATAAAACTGTTTATAACGACCAAACCTGGAATTGAGCTTGTCAAATCGTCTGGCCATCAGGCTGTACTCCTCAGCGAGTTCTTCCCTGCTCATCTCCATCAGTGACTTTGATGAAGAATTTGATGAGGGCTCAACAGGTTCAGACCTGGCCTTGAACGCCACATTTTTCTCAGGAGTTTTCTCCTTCACTTCCTCTTCTGACTGTACTTTTTTTTTCTTTTGTTAAGGTCGAATTCAAGCGCTTTGAGCTCTGAAAAAAGTAAAGCAGAAGTTATGTTACTCATATCCTGAGTGTTCTTAAGCATAATTACACTGTTGTCCCATCTCTCAGGAAGGGCATTCAGGATCTTTGAAGCAACATCTCTCCTTGGGACATCCTTGTCCAGCATCACCAACTCATTCATCAACTTGATGAATCTAGACTCCATTTGTTCTATGCTCTCATCAGGCAGCATCTCGAACGCCTCGAATTTCTGAATGGCAATGTTTCTCTTGTTCTCCTTGATCTTTTCAGATCCCTCACACATCCTTGTCAGCTCATCCCAAACCTCCTTTGCCGTCTTTAAGTTCATCAGCCTAGCTGACTCCTCGAAGGGCACCGTATGCAAGATGATGTTTCTGGCAACGTTGTCAAGCCCCATCATCTTGATCTCATCAGTGGTCATATCCTTTCTTTCCTTAGGAATAGGTACACCAATATCGAGATCATCATATCCTCTCCCTCTGGTGTTAGGGACAGTGATTTTGATCGGTCCTTCCCTGAGAACATGCGGCATCTGGTCATGGATGGTATCTAGATGTGCTTCTAATCTGAACTTCCAATAGACAAAGTTAGACACAGAGAATTCAGGTAACGAAGCTTCAAGTCTCCTCGAAGTCATGATGATGCAAGTTTTATGAAAAGCAAACTCAGATCTGTTCAGTGACCACCAACAGTTTCTCCTCTGAAACTATTAGAATTCAAAGTCAGTGGTCTTTCGAACCACTGCTCTGATACCACTTGTTGGTCCCGGTACAAGACTGAGGAATACGTGTATGGGGGGGGGGGGGGAATACACGTATACTTATTTTTCAAACTTAAAATTGACTGAGTCCCCTTTACTCAGAGTGGTAAAGAACTAGGAGCTGATAATATACCTACTGACTTCACTTGGTGCAGGTCAGTTGGCTAACTATCAGTTCAAGTTCAGTGCGGAAATGTTTGAGCCCTGAAAGTTTAAAGTCTTGTTTAGTTTGCTTTCTGAAAAACTTGTTTTACTCAAATCAGAAAAGTGTTTAGTAGGGCAGTGCTCTTTTGAAGATCAGCCTGATTGATTCAGACCTGATAAACTTGAATGCAATGAATGAACAAGTAATATAGCAAGTATGCACAATATCAAAGCAGTGAGAGCACAAGGAGTTTAACGTGGTTCAGAGTCTCAAGCTCCTACGTCCACGGACTGACTTAACAGGAAATCCACTCAAGGGATTCTTGTTTTTAACGTGCCAAGGTGCACCAAGACCAGCTATCCTCACTGATCTATACAACTCCACTTACTAACACTCTTGCTGACTTACTCCCAACAAGCCTAACTTAGGGTTTTGGTTTCAGTTTGGATTCCAACTAAGTTGAGATTATCCTTACAAGGCAAAGCTATGCTAAGGATTGGATAATCTCTCTAAGCTTAAGATAATTCTAATTAGCTCTTGGAATACAGAATAACTCTCAATTGCTAAGAAACACTTGGGAAATTTAGAAGGTTTCGAGTGCTTCTCTTAAGGGTTGAATGCTTTGAATGCTTGAGAGTTTGAGTAATTTCTGGCTTGGAAATTTCCCGTAACCTTGAATGGGTTCAAGGTCTTCTGTATTTATAGGTGATTTGAAAAACTATCCGTTGGAGAGATAGCCTTCGAGTCATCTATGTAGAGTGGCTTCAAACGGACATATCTTCATGCAGCAGCCGTCCTTGCATGGATTTGGTATTTGCATTAAATGCACATTAAATGCTTGCCCATTGAATATGCAGTCTGAATTCAGTCTTCATGTCAGGTTCCGTACGTGCGTGTCCTTCTCGGATTGGTCCACGTCATCAGGTTGGTGAGAATGTCAGAACTTATTCCTGAGCTTCAGGCTTGTCTTATTAAGTTCATTTTGTCTTGAGCTCACCGGTCTTGTCCTGACGCTGAAATTCATTTTGCATTGCTTGGCTCTACTCCAAGTCTTCCCATTAACTCAGTGACATCCTGTTCCCTTCAGGACTGAGTTAGTAATGACCTCAGGGTCATACTCTTCATCACTGACACTTACTCAGCCATCTTAGAGGACTGCCATAAGTTCAGGATGGTGCTCTTCGTCTTCAGGCTCTGAGTCTTAATTGTCTCCAGTGAGTTCTCCTCTCACTGAGTACCTGTGAAGTGTAAAATGACTAAGTACTAACCCTAACCTAGACTAGCCTGACAAAGACAAATTAAGGCAATTATCTTTTCAGGGGCTTTGGGATCTTAATCAAAACTGACAATGTCCCAACACTTCCCTACTTCAACCTGAGTCTACCCAAAACCCCACTGAACCCGCTACCACTGAACCCACTCAAACCTCTACTGAGCCAACTGAACCTAACCCCACTGAATCCCACACTGAACCATCCATTCCATCTCCATCACATTTCCCAATTTCATCTCAAAATCCAAAAGAATCTATCTCATCCCTACCCATTGACCCCAAAGAACCCAACCAACCTAAATACCTTGTTGATAACCCTGAGGAGGAGGATGATGAAGATGTCTCCCTGGCCCTTGTTGAGAATATGATCAGGGTGAGGGCTTTAGATTGGGTGGATAAATGTTTCCCAGGCCTTGAGCAATACCCAACCCTGTGTAGTCATATGACTGATCTCAAAGTTTGGTAGGAATACAAGCAAGCCAACATGCAAGATCAAAGGATGATGGTTGAGGCTTGTGGATGAGACTTTTAGGTCCAAGAGGAGGCACGCTTATGTTCATACTTTAATATAACCAGTTGGTTAGAAGTTCTTGATATTGTCTGAAAGCCTTAGTTGGGAGGATGAAGGTTACCAAGGAAGGGAGATTTCTTGACTCCCCTGAGAAGAAGGGCAACAGAAAGGATGATGGTGGTGGTGATGGAGGCCATGAAGGAAAGGAAAATGAGAAGATGGTGGAGGAGACTGCTAAGGAGCTGGATGAGATGGACTATGAGCCTAGTGCTCAGGGGAAAGGTGCAAAGGAGACTGCGTCCAAGGGTGGAGCAGTTGATGAGACCAACAAGGTTGGTTCATCCACCGATGAGACAACTGTCGATGAAGGGATTCCCTGCCTTGAGACACAGGAGGAAGTTGTTGAGGCGTCCAAGGAGATTCCTAGTTCTGAAGGGCAAGTCCCTGAAGTTCGAGTAGACTCGGCTGACCCTGAGGGGCAGGCAGCTGAGATCTCTCTAAAATTGCCCTCAGTGCATCCTGAAGAGGAGACTGAGCGGGCGGGGGCTGAAAAGAGAAAACAGCCACTGACTGAAGATGAGGAAGATGACGTGGTGCTAACTGATGTCCGCCAAGGGAACTTCACTGATAAAAATAACGGAGAACCTTGCCCTGTTGGATAATAAGCTGCAAATGCTTGAGTCTGAGCAAACCAATAAGAACAAGGCAATCCAAAAGCAAATCCGGTGGATGAAGTCTGCACTCAAGACTGTGGCCAACAACAAAATCAGAAATCTCGAGAAGGCAATGAAGGTCACAGTCACTTTTGTCAAGTCAGAGAGGAAGAAAAAAAAAGCTCATCCAAGGGGCTTTGACTCAAATGAAGGAGCACAACGAGCAACTGATTCTGAAGGCGGTGGAGACACTGACTAAGAAGTCCACTGAGCTCTTCACTAAGGCCATCACGGATCAAACTGAAAAGATTACTTCAAAGTCAGAGAAGATGGCTTCAAGCCTGGCTGAGACTGAACAGTGCTTGAAGAATTCGATGGAGGTCTTTGACAAGAAGCTAAGTTCAAGCATATCTCAGTTGACTTATATCAGAGCTGGAATCGAGACTGGAGTTGACCTGATGAAAGAGCATTTGAAGGAGGTTCAATCCCTTACAGCTTTCGTCATCAACAATGACGATGAAGTCCTAAAAGATGCAGTGCCAAAGACTCTACCTCCTGCCAAGGATGATGCCAAAAAGGGGGAAAAGGTGGTGAAGAAGAAAAGATCCCACTCTGAGGCATCTAAGGCAACTGATGCTACACTGATCCAGTTAACTCCGAGGAAGTTAGCCAGGTTGGCGGCATAGACTAGTGAACCATCAACTCTTCCTCAACTCCCTCCTATCCCAGAAGCTTTAGTGCACTCGCCCATCGAAACAAGAAAGAATCCCATCACTTATGATGGTGATCAAGTAGCAAATCTTTGCTCAGAAGCTTGGGGAGTTGCACCTGAATAGACTGAAGCTCAGCGCAGGGCTGATATTGCTCAAAAGGAAAAGCAGTGCATACTGGAGAAGAAGGTGGAGAAGCTGACATATATCAATGAGCTGCAACAAAAGGAACTTGATGATGGTATATTCAGCTTACTGAGGAGGAAAAAGAAGAAGCCTGAACTGAGGAAGTACAGAAAGCAGGCTGCACCAAGGGCGAAAAAGATTCAAGTCCAAACTGAGTCAAGCACTGAGACAGTCCTCATTGACACTTTCATATCTGAGGAGTTGAAGAAATTTTGGGTGGATGCTCGAAATGAGTTTATTAGGTTCTGGTACGTAGTCAAGAAGTGGGGCGACATTGAAGAAATTGATGCACACTTCATTGACTTTATGGTGGACAACTACCCTGAACTGTTCAAGCTCATCATGGACGAGGCTAACAAAGCTAAAGTTCAAGTAAAGGCTCCTGACTTATCACTCGTACTCCCCCATACATTCCTGGCTCAACTATGTACGACTCCAGGGCAATCATGAAGGAGGTGCCGAAAATAGCCAAGGCTGAAGGGTACATAAATTAGTTAGATAGGATTGAAGAGTTGAAGGAGAGAGTCTATAATGGTTATGGGCTCAAACCTGAATTTCGTAGGATCTAATTGTACCCTGAATTTTGATTTTAATATATAGGGTCATTGTACTCATCTTCATATTATCAATGGAATCTATTACATTTGCCCACAGACAAAAACTCATTGTCTTTTTTGATGTTATTTAAATTCTGTACTTCATCAAGAACTGCTCTAACACCGATCTTTTATCTTATAGATAGGATTTATTTCCACCAAGTGTTTTGTGGATCTTTTCAGTGTTTTGGCATCATCAAAAAGGGCAAAATTTTTGGAACAATGTCAGTTTTGAGTTGATCTCAAATACCCTGAAATGATGAATTTTCTAAGTGTTGTAATAGTCAGGCTATTCTTGATAGGATTAGAACCGTCAGAGTAGTTTATATTCACAGGTACTCAATGAGAGGAGAACTCATTGATGTCAATCAAGACTGAAGCTTGAAGAACACTAGAGCACCATCACTGAACTTATGTTAGTCTTTCTAAGCTGGCTAAGTTAGTGTCAGGATGAAGAGCATAATCCTGAGATCATTGCTCACTCAGCCTGAAGGGAACAAGACTACATTGAGTAATTTGGGAAAAGACTTGGCGTGGGATCCAAGCAAGCAAAAGGAATGTCAGCGTTGGACCACGTACGTAGAAGAGAACAAACCTGAACTCAGAAAAGACAAGTCTAAACTGAAGAATGAGTTTTGACATTCTCACCTACCCGCTGCCGTGGAATAATGAGAAGAAGACAAGTTATGTACGGACATTGACTTGAACTTGACATCTCTGTAGTTTTCAATGGGCAAGCATTTAATGCATTTACCAAATCCGTGCAAGGACGGCTGCAGCATGAAGAACGTATCCGTTGAAGTATCCTACAAGGAAGGTTACTAGAAGGTTATCTCTCCGACGGATAGTTTTCAAACCCACCTATAAATACAGAAGACCTTGCCCCAAACAAGGTTACGGTAAATTTCACAAGCCAGAAATCACTCAAGACTCACAAGCATTCAAAGCATCCAAAGAAGCACTCGAAACCCCTTGAATTTCCCAAGTGTTTCTATAAGTCTAGAGTCTATTCTGTATTCCACTGAGCTACATAGTCATATCCTAAGCTTAGAGTGATATCCTATCCTTAGAATAGTTTTCATTGTAAGGATTATCACATGTTAGTTGGAATCCAAACTGAAACCAAAACCCTCAGTGTTAGGTTTTGTTGGTCCGGAAACGAGTTATACAGGTGTATGGGGGGGGGGGGGGGAATACACCTGTTGTTACAAATTAAAAGTTTTCTCTTAAAACTTCAATAGATTACTCAAGATAGTAAACCTTCAGTGGACTAGGAAGTCTGTTGATGATTCACTTAGAAAGCTTACTGAGATATCAGCTCCACTGAAAGCTCGAGACTTTCAGTTGAGGTGCTATCTAATTAGCTTTCAGTTGTGGAATAGTGAGCCTTAAGAAATACTTGTTTTAGTTGATAGAAACTTGTTTATCTCAACCCACACTTAAGAAATAACAGAAAGGTAAATACACAAGATATAAAGTGGTTCGGAGAAAAATCTCCTACGTCCACTGTCCTGATTAAACAGGAGAATTCATTTCACTTGAAATTCCTTGTGTTATAGTACCAAGGTGCACTGATCAAATAATCCTCTCTTAGGATATCTGATCCCTAGGATAATTCAAAGTCCTAGTTCCCAAAAACCAGCTTTCAGTCTGATATCAACTTATTAGCTTACTAACACCTCTTAACTCTAACTCTTAACCTAACTGTGGGTAGGGTTTTGAGTAGGGTTTGGTTCCAACTGATGTGAGATAATCCTTGTTGGTCCTGGTACAAGACTGAGTGATATGTGTATGAGGGGGATACACGTATACAAATTTAAGGTGGAACTCCACTGAGAGAACCTTCTCATTCCTTCATTTATTGCAAGTTTTACTGACATTCCTTTTGCCTTGTTCCAACATGAATAACTAACCGTTTATAATGTGTTTAAGCCATAAATGCGCTTGTTAGTCTTCATAAGTAGATTTCCAGTTCTCTAGTGATGGTACTTCCCTTAGCATAAATGCACTTAGAAAATATTTGTGCCTTAGGTGATTTTTTCTGTTGACTTCTTTCCAATAGACTTGTCTTCTGTGAATAACTCTTAAATACACTCCAGGAATTAGCAAATGTACATCAGTTCCCTAAAATTTGAACTGACTAATTTTAATCTAACTCTCCTGAATATAATTTACTTACATTTGACTAAGGGAGAACATTTTGGCATCTTAATCAAAACTTATATCAATACAATTTCCCAAAAATTTCCTTCTTTTTGATGATGCCAAAACCAATCTATTACAAAGTCTCTTTTCTTCAGTTGAGACCATTAGTTTGGCATTCTAATAACACTTGTAAGTAAATATATTCAACAGTGCGAGCCTAAATGATAATGAGATATTATCTTGGGCTATGAAGATAATAGAGTTTTCATTTCACTTCAAGAAAGTTACAAGTACAAAAGGTCTACTGACTTAGTAAAAAACAAAATCAACTGGAACTTATAAACAAATGCCCAGAAATCCAAAACAGTTTTCAGATAGAATCAAAAGCAGGTTCCAAGCCATACTGTATGAACACTCTCACCTTTAGCTCATTCTTTCTCTCCATGATCTCCTTTGAGTGACCTCAAAGATCCAAGTGTTCACACAAGGCAACCCATTCAAGGGTGATCATTTCTCTGTCGGAAGCTCCAGTAGCATCAACTGGTGGCCAGTAGACAATGGGTTCAGGGGCTTTAAGAGCATTTCCTAGAAAAGCATCATTCCATGCTTTGATGATATTGGTATAGAGACTTGGGTAGGAGTCAAAGAGTCATTGATTGAAAAAGTCTTGAGCAATCTCCTTTCCCAATTCTCCACTGACATAGTAAGCATAAACGAACTCCTTCTTCACTGCTTCCCAATTGTCATTGAGCTTCTTTGGTACCCAAGTATCAGGATGAGGATACTTAGGTGTGGGTTGAGCTTCCTTGTCTTTCTTCAGTCTGGTTGCCCACTTTTGGTATCCATTCTTGAACTTTTTTGTTGTAGTCTTGTCAAAAGTGGCTAGCCTCTCCTTCCTCTTCCTTTCAGCAAGCTCAGCAACAGATTCAATCTTTTCTGCTTCTTTGACCAGTCTTTCCTTCTGTTGAGCTGCAATCTACTTTGCCCTTTCATTCATTCCTCCAGCTTCCTTGATCAGTTGAGTTAGCCCAGTAACTCTTGTTGGAGCAGATTTGGGAGTTTCAGTGGGTTCCCTTCATCGGGCTTCTTTGAAGAGATGGGCTTTGGGTTCAAGACTGGTAGAATCTCGGTTGACTCTGCATCAGTTGACTTGGAAGCCAACCTTAGTGAAGATCTAGTCTTCTTAACCACCTCAACTGAGAGTTCATCAGTCATCTTTCTCTTGGCAGATTCTCCCATTCGCGCCATCCTTTCTTCTTTGGCTGCAACAGCTTTCTTTTTGAACTTGGAGAGATCAATCTCAGGTTCAACTTCTTTTCCCTTCGTCAGTAGGGCTTCCTTCTCTACTCTCAGCTGTGCTTCCTTCTTGGCTTTCATCATGGTGTTTTTACTTGTTGAGACTGGGCAAAACCATCTATCTCCAGAATGATTTCCATGGTGTTACTGGGGTTCTTCTTCATTTGCTTTCCTGATATCAACTCTTCCCCCTTTTCGGCATCAATCAAAACCTTCGCAAAGGTCATGTTTAGCAGCTTTTGCTTATGTTCCACCACCCTCAGCTGAGTTGAGTAATGGTCCATCTCATCTTCCAATCTTGTAAGAGTTGTTCAGACTGTTTGACCAAACATGACAAATTGGTCAAGTTTTTCACTGATGATAACATCAGTCTTCTCCTGGGTGGGGAAGTCTTCTACTGCTTCCTTCAGTACACCTTTCAAGCTCTCCTTCATCTTATCTTCCTTGACATCCATCTCAGCAACCTTCTTGTTCCATAAGTCTTCAACTTTCTCCAACAGTGTAGTTGAGAAGGCTTCTACTGAAGGAAAGCAGTTGTGACATCCATCATTTCATCAATGTGATCAGAGAGAAAGATGGTCTCATCTATATTTTCCTCCAACTGATCCTCCAGATCTCTCAGTTGAGCTTCAATCGAGGGGAGTCTGACTTCTTCAACTTTACTGAGAGCAAGCTTCAGTGGACTAAGACTGGGAACAGTCTTAGGCTCCTCTAGGGTTTGATCTCCTGCACATTCAGAAGGGTTGGTAAATTCCCCCTCAATCTCACCTTCTAACCCAGCTTTCTCATCTACCTCCATGTTTACTCCCTCATTCTCAGCTCTCTCACCCTTAGGATCACTCTCATTTTCAACTTTATTCTTTTCAGCCAATTCAACCTTTACAGGTATGATTGATGTGATTTCACCACTCACCACCTTCACTATCTCAACCTCATTTTCTTTTTCGCTCTGTTTTTCAACTCCTTCTAAACCAGTCACCTCAGTTGACTCAGAAGCCACCACTGAGGGTTGTTGTGGAACAGTCTCAGTAGAGGTCTCAAGCACCTCTACTTCACTGCTCTTAGGCAAGTTTTGAGCCTCAGTATCCCTTGCCAGTGCCTCGGGGCCAGTTGACCCGTCCTCAGTGGATACATCCTTGGCCATCTCACCTTCACCTTGAACAGGTGAGATGCCTTCTCCAGTCTCAGCTTTCTTCTCCACTGTCTCCTTCTCCACCACTTTCTCAGCCTCCTCCTTCTCACCTTCTTCCCCAGCTTTCTTTTGAGCATTAATCTTGGCAAAAACTAGATTCTTGAACATTTTCTGTTCACAAAGATATCTAGTTTTTAGCAAGCCAGTGACCTCGCCCACTTCCTTTTCTTCCTTCTTCCAAATCTCCACACTGTTTCCTCTTACTGCCATCATCATTTCCGCTAAGGACCTATCCTTAAGTTGGACCAATAGTCTGAATCTCAAATTCATGGCTTTCAGGTCAGGATAGTTGGACTCAACAAAAAATACTACTTCATCCTTGAGGGTATCCAAGAAGAAATACCCTTCTCCATCATCACAATCATCAGAGGGGATGGGGGATTGTGACTCAGTAGGATTATCTTCTTCAGGGTTGGTTTCAGTGGGGATGTCTATAGTGGGTTAGGGTGTAGTTGTGAGTTCAATAGGGGTGGGTTCATTAGGGGTGGGTTCATTTTGTTCTTCACTTTTAGGCTGTTGAGAGCCTTCAGTGGGGTTGGGTAGATTTTAGGTTTCACTTTCATGCTGTTGAGAGCCTTTAGTGGGGGTTTTTATGGGCGTTTGAGAGTGACTTTAAGTGGGGAGCGTGGTTTGGTTTGGGTTCTTTCTTCCTCAGTAGCAGTGTGATAAGGTGTGAAATTGTTGTGTTTTGTAGCCCAATTTGCCCATGTTTTGAATGTATTTGATGAGTATTTAGAGTAAATTGAGTACTATTTTAAAAAAAAAATGAAATTAACTCTTTGATGCTCACAGTTGGAAAGAGGGTGAAAAATGGAGTTCGTAGGACTTTGAATCGACTCAAACGGACTCCCGGATGAGAAGATATTGAAGAAATACGAAAAGTGTTAGTTCAGGCGAGTGAAAGTGTTAGTTGGCTCAAAGGAGAAAATGATCAAGACCAGGTCGAGCGCTAGGCACTCAACCATATGGAGCTCGAGCGCGCAATGTTTGATGTACAATTGAAGCGCACGACAGTGAGAGGTCAAGCGCTAGGCGCTCGACCAGATGGAGATCGAGCGCTATGTAATTTCTGTGGCTAAGGAGGCGCACGACCAAGGCAAGGTCGAGCGCTAGGCACTCGACCAAGACCCCAGCTCATGCATTTACACGTATTTCAGGCCCAAACATCCTAGATCCGGCCCATGCCTATATATATACAATTCCAAGCTCGATTTTACACACTTTTGACACCATTAGAGATAGTGTTTTAGAAAGAAGAGTTTGGGAAGGTTTTAGCAAGAGTTTGGAACGTGTAATCGAGGTTTTGATCTTACAAATTCATAGATTAGAGTTGTATTTCGTTCTTTCCTTCTTCAACGCTTGATACTATAAAATCTAGTTTTCTTTATTTATTGAGATTCATTTAAAGATTTCAATTTATTGTTTTAATTCTTAGTTTATATTATTGAATTCTTACATTAATTTAACTGTGCTTATGTTTATGAATATTGTTATTGCTTTCGTTGTCCAAACCACCATGTTAGGCTAGAACCCTTGCATTCTTAGGATAGGATGAACTCGTAGAAGTAGGATGTTGGTATATAATTAGGATAGTTAGTGATGTTAGTTTTAATTCTCTTAATTAATTGAATTCTTAAAATAAACCCTAGAATTATCTTGGAATTGAGTACGAAAATTGTTAGAGAAAAGACGACTGCATCACTCTTTAATAACGAATAATATTAAGGAAAGGGTTTTAGAAGGGGTTTATCATCTGTCGGTTTATCTAGGGAGGACGACCACATCACCTTAGTTAAATTAGGGTCTCAATAATTAAGCACAATCCATATAATTTGATTAGGGGATTAGTGAAGTAGGTTGATAGAACTAAGTATTAGTGTTAATTCTTGAACTTTTAGTCTTTCAATCTTGTGTTGAAATAGGGAAGTTGATTGCCTAGTTTTAGTACACTTAGGATTATTACTTGCACATCATGATTATTTTAGTTATTGTACCAACTCCATTAGTATACGTAGGAATTCCTATCCCGAGCATTATTATCCCTCATTTGCATTCAAATCAAGTTCTTTATTCAGTTTAAATTAATTAATAGCATAGAAGTAGAATATAGAGCTGTATAATATAATTCTTAAACCCAGAACATACATTCATATTAGCTACGAGACGTACATCTCCGGGGACTTACTCGTGTACAAACCTTCCCTTGGGTTCGATACTACTTGGTCCCTATACTTGCCCATACTACAGTGATCCCATACTCTTGTGGGGTAATTACTAGTATAGCTAGTATTTTGCGTTCAAGTCAATGGCGTCGTTGTCAGGGAAGGTGATGTATGCTCATTGAGTAGGACTTGGAAATAGTTTATGTTGGGATATGTTTTAGTTTTGATGATTTTCCAAAATAACATGTAATAGGTTTGAAAGCAGTCAGGACATTATCTTTAGTTTCAGGTCAGGCTGGGTTAGCTCTCAGTAGAATAGGCTGTCAGTTGAGAGGAACTCAGTTGAGGGGGAACTTAACGAGGGGGAACTCAGCAACACAGCCTGAAGATATCAAGATGACATCACAAGAAGAACTGACTGAAGCCACGACGGAGATCTGAACTTGAAGAGAAGCCTGAAGGATGTCCCGCTGAGTGTAAACCTGGCTGATCTAAGCTAAGTCAGGTGGACCACTCAGTGAAGAGCATGATCAAGAGGATCAGTGCTGCACCAAGTAGGCCCTGAAGGAGTCAAACACTGTGGTCAGGGAAGTTTGTCATTCAGCCTTATGACAAACTTCTTGGAGAGATCTTCAAACAGTCCCTGAAGGACAACTACACTGAAGACGTTCAGTCCACTGAAGATCATCAAGTCAGTGAAGGATGAAGCTACCTAAAGTAAGTGGGTCATGGTCAACCCACTGAGTCAAAGATCCGTTGGATCCAGCCCACGTGGAACAATCAGCACAAGGCAGCAAATCTGACACTGACAAGGCCACATTCCAAGAAAAGTGGTTGAAAACTATTAAATGCTGGATTCAAATATAATCCTCTCCAACGGTTACATTTGAATACACATTATAAATACAAGCTCATAGCTTCGGTTTAAGTGTGTGAAGAAAGAAAAATCAACACCTACAAGTTGTGAGGGTGTGTAAGTTGTTTGGGAGTCATAAGGAAGTGTTTCTCACACCCACAATACTGACCATTAGGGTTTTTACTTATATATATTGAGTGTCAAGCTTGTAACTCTTAGCTTAGAGAGGTTTTTCCAATCTTAGCTTGAGGCTAATACATTGTAAGGGAAAACCTCACATAGTTGGAGAAACCAAATTGAAACCAAAACCCTCTAGTTATGTTTGTTGGTAGAAGTTAGTTAGTGAGGAGAGGCAGCCCAGGGAGTGGCGTGAGTCCAGTGTATCTGTGCACCTTGGCACGTTAAAAATAAGAATCCCAGTTAGTGGATTTCCTGTTAAATCAGGCCGTGGATGTAAGAGCTTGAGTCTCTGAACCACGTTAAACTGAGCGTTCTTGTCTTTTAGAGTATTTACTAAAGTGTCTTGAAAATTTGCTCACTGAGAGCATTGTTAAAAGAAAATTTTAGCTAAGTATTCAGGTCAGGGAGAATCCTTCTCACTGACCAGTTCAGACAACGCACTCGAGAGTTTAGCATCTCGAGTCACTGTGTTAGAGTATGAGTCTCCAAGTCCTCACACTGACTTGGTAGCTCAGCCTCTGAGTAATGCACTGACTTGAAGTGAAACCTCTCGAGTCACTGCCTTGTTACGAGACTGAGCTAGCAAGTCAGTTGCACTGACTTGAGTGCTCTGACTCATAGCAATGTAGTGACTTGAGTATTATTTACTCTTGCTGAACTCCCTGAGGATAAGTTTAAAAAAAAATTTGCTCCTGAATTCCCATGTTAAATTTTAAAAAAACGGGACCATCAATTGGTATCAGAGCGGGTTGTTCACATGACCACTGATCTAATTTTGTTAAGAAAAATGGTCAACCGAACAGATCTTAAATGTTTTAAACTATGAGAATTCCTACATATTTCAAACTATTACCTGTATTCTGACATTCAACTTGTAGTAAAAAAATCATTTGGTTAGAAGTTTTGGAATTATCAAAAAGGGGGAAATTGTTGGGATATGTTTTAGTTTTTGTGATTTTCCAAAACAACATGTAATAGGTTTGAAAGCAGTCAGGACAGTATCTTTAGTTTCAGGTCAGGCTAGGTTAGCTCTCAGTAGAATAGACTGTCAGTTGAGAGGAACTCAGTTGAGGGGGAACTCAGCGAGGGGGAACTCAACAACACAGCCTGAAGATATCAAGATGACATCACAAGAAGAACTGACTGAAGCCACGGTGGAGACCTGAACCTGAAGAGAAGCCTGAAGGATGTCCCGCTGAGTGTAAACCTGGCTGATCTAAGCTAAGTCAGGTGGACCACTCAGTGAAGAGCATGATCAGGAGGATCAGTGCTGCACCAAGTAGGCCCTGAAGGAGTCAGGCTACTGTGGTCAAGGAAGTTTGTCATTCAGCCTTATGACAAACTTCTTGGAGAGATCTTCAAACAGTCCCTGAAGGACAATTACACTGAAGACGTTCAGTCCACTGAAGATCATAAAGTTAGTGAAGGATGAAGCTACCTAAAGTCAGTGGGTCTTGGTCAACCCACTGAGTCAAAGATCCGTTGGATCCAGCCCACGTGGACCAATCAGCACAAGGCAGCAAATATGACACTGACAAGGCCGCATTCCAAGAAAAGTGGTTGAAAACCATTAAATGTTGGATTTAAATGTAATCCTCTCCAACGGTTACATTTGAATCCACATTATAAATACAAGCTCATAGCTTCGGTTTAAGTGTGTGAAGAAAAAATATCAACACCTACAAGCTGTGAGGGTGTGTGAGTTGTTAGGGAGTCATAAGGAAGTGTTTCTCACACCCACGACACTGACCATTAGGTTTCACTTATATTCATTGAGTGTCAAGCTTGTAACTCTTAGCTTAGAGAGGTTTTCCCAATCTTAGCTTGAGGCTAATACATTGTAAGGGAAAACCTCACATAGTTGGAGAAACCAATCTGAAACCAAATCCCTCTAGTTAGGTTTGTTGGTTGAAGTTAGTTAGTGAGGAGAGGCAGCCTAGGGAGTGGCGTGAGTCCAGTGTATCTGTGCACCTTGGCACGTTAAAAACAAGAATCTCAGTTAGTGGATTTCCTGTTAAATTAGGCCGTGGATGTAAGAGCTTGAGTCTCTGAACCACGTTAAACTGAGCGTTCTTATCTTTCAGAGTATTTACTAAAGTGTTGTGAAAATCTGCTCACTGAGAGCATTGTTAAAAGAAAATTTTGGCTAAGTATTCAGGTCAGGGAGAATCCTTCTCACCGACAGTTCAGGCAATGCACTCGAGAGTTCAGCATCTCGAGTCACTGTGTTAGTTAGAGTATGAGTCTCCAAGTCTTCACACTGACTTGGTAGCTCAGCCTCTGAGTAATGCAGTGACTTCAAGTGAAACCTCTCGAGTTATCGCCTTGTTACGAGACTGAGCTAGCAAGTCAGTTGCACTGAGTTGAGTGCTCTGACTCGTAGCAATGCAGTGACTTGAGTATTATTTACTCTTGCTGAACTCCCTGAGGATAAGTTTTAAAAAAAAATTGCTCCTGAATTCCTATGTTAAATTTTTAAAAATGGGACCATCAGTTTAGTAGTTAGTAGTGAGTGATTTTATTTTCTTTTTTTCTTTATTTGTAGTCGGGTGCGTTTGATCTTTCTTATTGAGTACTCAGGTATATGAAAACACGCTCAATTAAATTTTAAAAAACGGGACCATCAGTTTAGTAGTTAGTAGTGAGTGATTTTATTTTCTATTTTTCTTTATTTGTAGTCGGGTGCGTTTGATCTTTCTTATTGAGTACTCGGGTATATGAAAACACGCTCAAAGGGTGAAACGAGCGAGGATAGAACTAAACTGGACCCTGAGACTATAGCTAGAAAAAATCAAGCCTTCCAGAGAAGTATGAATACAACATGAGGTTATGATATGAATTTTGATTTAGGCGGAGATTTGGGTCTTGAGGCAGAAGGGCTTACTCAAAATGTGGCACAAGTTGAGGGGGTTAAGGGAGTCAATAGTCCAAAGCAAGCACCCCAAGGGGAAGGAGCCAACCAAAACTCAATCCACATAACCAAAACAATCCCGCACCAAACCAGAATCAAGTCATCAACCAAAATCTACAAAACTGAACAACCCTTTTAACAACCCTATCTACCAAAACAACAACCACCCTTACCACCCATACCCATATCCACCCTACTATCACCCATACTACCCCCCACAACCAAACTATAACCAATCACCGATCCCACATATACCTCCACCACCAGTTTACCCTCAATACGTTCCTCAGAACGCTGATCCTCCTGGTATGGCAATTAGAGGCAGATTTGAGGCTCAGCCTCAAAGGTATTATGATGGAGTAGCAATGCCACCAGTCGAGGCAAATACCTTCTCTATTGCTCCTGGAATTTTAAAGATGCTTACTGAGAATCAATTTAAGGGAGAAGTAGGGAAAGATAATCCTCACACTCACTTGAGGAATTTCATGATGATAGCCTCAACATTTAATTATAATGGGATGTCGGAAGATGCAAAGAGGCTCAAATTGTTCCAATTCTCTCTAACTGGAATAGCTAAGGAGTGATATGATAACACACTTCCACGAGGTAGTGTGACTACATGGGCCGAGCTCGAGTATTTATTCCTTGAGCGTTTCTACCCCCCGTCCAGAATGGTAAAGGCAAGGAAAGAGATCTCTTCATTCAAGCAGATAACGAATGAGGGATTGAGTCAGGCTTGGGAGAGATTCTCCAACATGCTCATTGAGTGCCCGCAGCACGGGTACAACGATGGAGATATTATGGCCTACTTCTACTGCGGGGCTAGCGAGAAGGATCAACACCATCTCGATGCTTGTGCTAGTGGAGCATTCCTGAACTGTAGTGCAGCTCAGTGTAGGGAGATAGTTGAAAACATGGTGAAGAACGCGGGACAGTGAAAAGAAGATCTGGAATTTTAGAGAGTCTATCAGATGGAAGAAAGTGAGGGTACGAGAAAGCTGCTGATGGCGATGATGGAGAAGATTAGCAACTTGGAGGTTAGCTAGAGTTTGAGTGGTCAAAATAGTATGATGAGTGAGAGAGTGGATCAGTCAGCATGCCAGCAAGAGGTGGGCAACTATATGGGAGGGCCTAATTATAATCAGAATGACTATCAAGGTGGAAATTATCAGGGACGACCTGCTTATGGTCAACCGTTCGCACCACCGGGTCCACAGCCTCCTCAGAATCAATGGAGGAATACTCAGGGGTATCAAGGGGGCCAGCAGCCTCCTCAAAATCAATGGAGGAAGAATGATAACTTGTCCTACAGTAATCCGAGAGCGGGGATAACTGTACCTCCAAATGTCGATCCTGGCTCAAAGCTCCCCGGAGGAGAAGACGGTGCTACCACTGATGAGATGTTACGTGCCATTCTTCAGAAGGTGGAAGAAGGTAGTAAGAGGCTATCCTCTTTGGAGTATGATGTGATCAAGATCTCCAGAGAAGGGATATGGAGCTAAAAAGAATTCAACAAGAGAACAATAGGAGGTTCACTTCTATTGAGTAACAGATGAGCTGGATTAAAAAATCACTTGGAAGAGAGACAGGTAAATATCCATCTATACCGGAAGGGAACCCGAAAGAGCAATGCAAGGCGATCCAGTTGAGAAGTGGAACCAAATATGATGGTCCTCCACTACTTGCTGATGTGGAGGAGGGACATAAGGAGATTGATAAAGAGGGTAGTAAGAAGGCAGTAGAAAATGTTGAGTTGGAAGGCACTCAAAAGGAGAAAGAAAAAGAGGATGAAGGTAAAGAAGAAGAAGAGCGAGTCTCAAAGTGGAAAATGGCAAAGGAAGCGAGGCAGAACATGAAGGAAATTGAGCGAGATGAATGGGGGGTACCAAAATCTATGATTCCGGTACTATATCCGCAGCGGTTCAAGAAGAAAAAGTTAGATGAGAAGTTCGCCAAGTTTTTTGAGGTCTTCAAGAAGCTTCACATTAATATACCTTTTTATGATGCTTTGGAGCAAATGCCGAATTATGTCAAGTTCCAAAGGACTTGATAGCTCAGAAGAGGAGAGTAGATGGGTCAGAGCTCGTGCAGTTGAATCACGAGGTGAGTGCAATGGTGCACAAAGCGCTTCCCCCAAAGCCGAAGGATTCTAGTAGCATCACGATCTTATGTGATATCAGGAATGGAGTCAAGAAGGGAGCGTTGTGCGATCTTGGATAGAGCATCAATCTAATGCCATTGTCACTATTCACGAAGTTGGATGGTGGAGATCTTCAATCAATGAGAATGACTCTACAACTCACTGATAGGTTTATCATAAGACCTCAAGGTGTTGTTGAAGATGTCCTCATGAAGGTGGGTGATCACATGTTCCCAGCTGATTTTGTGGTCCTAGAGATGGAGGAAGACGAGCATGTGCCCCTGATTTAGGAAAGACCGTTCTTAGCTACGGCGGGAATGGTGTTAGATATGGCGAATGGGAATATCATGGTAAAGGTAGATGATCAAGAGGTGAAGATTTCCTTATATGAAGCCAAGAAACACCCGAAGGAAGATGAGAGTTGTAATTCTATTGATGCCATTGACACTTTTGTTGAAGACACACCTCATATCCCTAACCCTTCTTATATTCGTGATTATGATAATCCTTCACTTAATGATTTAACCTTTGAGCATTACGATCTTGATTGTTTTGATAGGGATAAAGGGAAAGAGGAGTTGAAGGATAGAGAACTTAAAAGTGTGGCCGTGGTCAAATTAGAGAAAAAAAGGAGAAGAGATGTTAGGAAGACAAGATTAAGGAAGTTGCTTGATAAGGCACCTCCGTGGAGAGCAAAAAAGAAAGTGAAACCACCGCCGGAGGTGAAGAAGGTGTTTAAGAGTGGACTCTCCGAGGTGAAGAAGGAGGATGGGAATCGAGCAAAAAATTTCGACAACTTCTCTTATGAGAATAAGAGAGGTAAATTTGAGTATCATGTCCCATAAGCTCCTTTGAGCTCGGTCCGACATTAGGACCTTAAAAATAGCGTTGAGTGGGAGGCAACCCACTTTTATTTGCTTTTGAGTGTTTTTAGTTATTAGGGTGTTGTTTTAAGTCATATGTTTTAACCTCGTTCTTGAGTGAGTTGCCTGTAGGTTTGTCTCGAGGAAGTAAAGGTATCATGGAGTTATTCAAAGGGAAGCAACTCAAGAAAGGGAGTGTGCTACATTGCCAAGTGTAAAAGGGGGATTATGCGTATGAGGTAACCCACAACCCCAAACTTAGACCGCTTCACAAGGTCGAAGTTTAGGGGGTGGAGTGTTTATATGTTTTATGGTATACATATGCACAGGCGCACGCCTTCTCTTTGAGTTGAGTTATGTTATATATTGTGCCCTGAGATACTCCTTGAGCTGCTATATTGTGAACTAATTGGGTGCTACTACATATTTCATGCTTATTAACTTTCTTGTGCTTATTGATTGCTATCTTTGAGTGTGAGTTATGATTAAGTGATTTATGGAGTTGAGTTAAAGTCTAGATTGTGGGAGTGTAGTAATTAGAGTTGATTTGTGAGGGAACTCGTATACTTACGAATTTTCCTTTTGAATACTTATGTGGTAAAAAGTGAGAATTTACTAGAACTAGCATGGATGTGAAAGCTGTAAGATTTGAGCCTTTACGAGATTAAAATTCATTAAATTGATCTCATCGTTTGTGAGTGGATCTTCACCTTAGAGGTGCTAGAACATGTGGTTACTCTCTCTTCTTGATTGTGTCTAGTTGAAATGTCAAAAATGATTTTAGGCCATCTTTTGATTTGATAAGTGACTTAGCCAAATATTCCTGACCAATGACATTTATCCCTTGTTAGCCCGTTCGAGCCTTAGCCTATTTTATTTGCTAGCACATTTGAGCTTATCCAAGTTCTTAAACTCTTTTGTCCCAATTTGAGTGGAGAATATGAAAAGTTGTGAATGAGAAAGGGATCGAGTTGAGTTGAGAAGGAGAATTATTAATGCTTGAGTGAATTTGAGGAAAGGTGTAATGATGATTTGAGTTGTGGGGAAGAACAAAAATTTGAGACTGAGCAAAAGAAAATATGAGCTCATATATTGTGTGGAAAAAAAAGAGTGAAGTGATTGATGAAAAAAGTGAAAAGAGTTAGAAAAAAAATTGAGGTGTTGTGAGTTGTTGGAATTGAAAGTATTGCATGAAGATGTTGAAGTGTTCGGTTCCTTGTATTGAAATACCAAAGTTTGATTTTCTATTCTCCATTCATTTGAGTTACTTATCCTATATAGTTACCCCACCTGTCCAAAGAGCCTTACATTACAATCTTGAGAAAGTCCTTTTTGATTCGGCATGGATTCTAGTTTACGGTTATCGAAGTTAAGAGTACTTACAAGCCTATGGCTACTGATTTGTGTGATTGATTGATTGAGAGAGTCCCTTCTTATTGATATACACTTGTGAGGGAGTGATGCACATCATCGAGAGTACATCCATGTTTGATTTTTGTGGTTCTTATTGATTATCCATGAGTAGGATGAAGGGGATTAGTTTGTGTATGAGTAATCGATATTTGAGGCTTGAATACTATTACTTGCATGATTTGGTACCATGATTCATTCTTAACAAATTTCACTTGACTTATTATTTCATTTCTTGAGGAAAAACAATACGGTAAGTTTGGGGGGTGTTGATTAGGCGTGAAATTGTTGTATTTTGTAGCCCGATTTACCCATATTTTGAATGTATTTGATGAGTATTTAGATTTAATTGAGTACTATTTTAAAAAACTAATGAAATTGACTCTTTGATGCTCAGAGTTAGAAAGAGGGTGAAAAATGGAGTTCGTAGGACTTTGAATCGACTCAAACAGACTCCCGGATGAGAAGATATTGAAGTAATACGAAAAGTGTTAGTTCGGGCGAGTGAAAGTGTTAGTTGGCTCAAAGGAGGAAATGATCAAGACAAGGTCGAGAGCGCGATGTTCGCTGTACAATTGAAGTGCACGACCAGTGAGAGGTCGAGCGCTAGGCGCTCGACCAGATGGAGATCGAGCGTTATGTAATTTATGTGGCTAAGGAGGCGCACGACCAATGCAAGGCCTAGCGCTAGGCGCCGACCAAGACCCCAGCTCGTGCGTTTACGCATATTTCCAGCACAAACGTCCTAGATTCGGCCCATGCCTATATATATACCATTCCAAGCTCGATTTTACACACTTTTGACACCATTAGAGATAGTTTTTTAGAGAGAAGAGTTTGGGAAGGTTTTAGCAAGAGTTTGGAACGTGTAATCGAGGTTTTGATCTTACGAATTCATAGATTAACATTTTATTCCGTTCTTTCCTTCTTCAACGCTTGATACTATAAAACCTAGTTTTCTTTATTTATTAATATTCGTTTAAAGACTTCAATTTATTGTTTTAATTCTTAGTTTATGTTATTGAATTCTTCCATTAATTTAACTATGCTTATGTTTATGAATATCTTTATTGCTTTCGTTGTCCAAACCACCATGTTAGGCTAGAACCCTTGCATGCTTAGGATAGGATGAACTCGTAGAAGTAGGACGTTGGTACATAATTAGGATAATTTGTGATGTTAGTTTTAGTTCTCTTAATTAATTGAATTCTTAAAATAAACCCTAGAATTATCTTGGAATTGAGTACGAAAATTGTTAGAGAAAAGACGACCACATCACTCTTTAATAACGAATAGTATTAAGGAAAGGGTTTTAGAAGGGGTTTATCATCTGTCGGTTTATCTAGGGAGGACGACCGCATCACCTTAGTTAAATTAGGGTCTCAATAATTAAGCACAATCCATATAATTTGATTAGTGGATTAGTGAAGTAGGTTGATAGAACTAAGTATTAGTGTTAATTCTTGAGCTTTTAGTCTTTCAATCTTGTGTTGAAATAGTGAAGTTGATTGCCTAGTTTTAGTACACTTAGGATTATTACTTGCACATCATGATTATTTTAGTTATTGTACCAACTCCGTTAGTATACGTAGGAATTCCTATCCCGAGCATCATTATCCCTCATTTGCATTCAAATCAAGTTCTTTATTCAGTTTAAATTAATTAATAGCATAGAAGTAGAATATAGAGATGTATAATATAATTCTTAAACCCAGAACATACATTCATATTAGCTACGAGACGTACATCTCCGGTGATTTACTCGTGTACAAACCTTCCCTTGGGTTCGATACTACTTGGTCCCTATACTTGCCCATACTACGGTGATCCCATACACTTGTGGGGTAATTACTAGTATAGCTAGTATTTTGCGTTCAAGTCACAGTGTCAGCCAATAATTGAATTGCAGAGGTTTCATGGATTCCTTACACTGGTTCTTCAGTAGTGGTTGACTTCATGGATTTCTTTGTGGTGGGAGCTTCCTTTGCAGCTTCAGCATCCCTTTTCTCCTTCCTTTTTGTGGCCTTCATAGCAGTTTCTTCCTTGTGTTTTGCAATTTTGTCACTTAGTTTGATCAGTCTCCTCTTCCTTTTCTTCCCTTCAGTAGCATCTATCTCCACTTCTTCCTCTTCCTCCTCACTTTCATCATCATTACTTATCATCTTGCTCTCCAGAGCCTTTCCTCCTTTGTACGGTGTTTTCAGATTACTCCACTTCCTCAGATCCTTCCATTCCATTCCTAGGTACACATTCTCAATCAAATAAGAGATCTTTGTGGCATAATTCAGCTTGCTGGCCAGTTGATCATACTTCTTGTGAGTTAGAAATTTGTCAGCTTCCTTATTCAAGGCTTTGAGAAAGAACTGCTGCCAGTTGTATTCTTTCTCCTTACTCTCAGTGATGGCTTTCATTAGTCTGAGCTTTGGCTTACTCACTTGTTCAGGGCATCCTTGATTCGCCAGAATACATTTTCCAACAATCTCACAAAGAATATTGTAAACAGGTTTAAGAGTATTTCGATTGAGAGCTAGGTGATATTGTACCCTCTTCTTCATGATTGTATACACCCAATCTTCCTCCTTATCCGCAATACAAGTATCCGAATTTCGACCTGTTGAAGGAAGATCAGAGAGCTCCTTCACACTTACTTCCTCCAACCATATATCTTTCTCGACTTCTTTAATGGCAAGGTATGTTTCACCATCCTTCTCAATCCTCTTCTTCTTCTTCAATTACACGGTAGACCTGATCTCCGTATCCGTATTTTGAACATTTAGGAAAAATTCCAGGACTTGCCTATCATAGCAATAATCTAGATGCATAGAGAGAAATTTTCAAGCCCCGCTGCCTTTACCATCTCCAGGGCCTTCTTTATGTGTTTGTACTCTGGTTTAGAGAGTACTTCAGGATTGTTAAAGTGAACAACTGGTTCATACCAGAAATTATCTTTGTGGGATAATTCCTTAAGATTGATACGGTAGGATTTAGCCATTTGAGATTGAAAGGGTTTTTTTTTAGCAAATTTGGGAATTTTGGTCGAGAGAACTCAGGGAAACAACGGAATATGGTAAGGTTTAGAAAAAGATTATGAATTTGGAAAGTGTTGGGACAATGTCAGTTTTGATTAGATCCCAAAGCCCCTGAAAAGATATTTGCATTTGTTTGTCAGGCTAGTCTTGGTTAGGTTTTGTACTTAGTCATTTTACATCTCACAGGTACTCAGTAAGAGGAGCACTTACTGATGACAATCAAGACTCAGAGCCTGAAGACAATATACCATCCTGAACTTATGGCAGTCTCCTAAGCTGGCTGAGTAAGTCCCAGTGATGAAGAGTATGACCCTGAGGTCAGTACTACTCAGTCCTGAAGGGAACATGATGAGACTGATTTTATGGGAAGACTTGGAGTAGAGCCAAGCAATGCAAAAGGAATGTCAGCGTCAGGACAAGACTGGTGAGCTCAAGACAAAAAGAACTTAATAAGACAAGCCTGAAGCCCAGGAATAAGTTCTGACATTCTCACCAACCTGATGACGTGGACCAATCCAAGAAGGACACACACGTACGGAACCTGACAAGGAAACTGACTTCAGACTGCATTTTCAACGGGCAAGCATTTAATGTGAATTTAATGCAACTACCTAATTCCATACAAAGGACGGCTGCTGCATGGAGATATGTTCGTTCGAGCCACTCTACATAGATGACAAGAAAGGCTATCTCTCCAACGAATAGTTTTTCAAATCACCTATAAATACAGAAGGCCTTGAACCCATTCAAGGTTATGGGAAATTTCCAAGCTAGAAATTACTCAAACTCTCAAGCACTCAAAGCATTCAGTCTTTAGAAGAAGCACTCTAAATCCTTTAAATTTCCCAAGTGTTTCTTAGCAACTGAGAGTTAATCTGTATTCCAAAGAGCATACAAGCAATATCTTAAGCTTAGAGAGATTATCCAACCCTTAGCATAGCTTTGCCTTGTAAGGATAATCTCAACCTAGTTGGAATCCAAACTGAAACCAAAACCCTAAGTTAGGTTTGTTGGGAGTAAGTCAGTTAGTGAGTTAGTAAGGAAGTTTGTATAGATCAGTAAGGTTAGCTGGTCTTGGTGCACCTTGGCACATTAAAAACAAGAATCCCTTGAGTGGATTTCCTGTTTTATCAGACCGTGGACGTAGGAGCTTGAGTCTCTGAACCACGTTAAACTTGTTGTGTTCTTATTGCTTTGATATTGTGCATATCTGCCATATTACTTGTTCATTCATAAGCATTTGGTTTATCAGGTCTGAATCAATCAGACTGATCCTCTAAAAAGAGCACTGCCCTTACTAAACACTATTCAGATTTGAGTAAAACAAGTTTTTCAGAAAGCAAACTAAACAAGACTTTAAACTATCAGGGCTCACGCATTTCCGCACTGAACTTAAACTGATAGTTAGCCAACTGACCCTCACCCCTGTGAAGTCAGTAGGTGTATTATCAGGTCCTAGTTCTTTATCACTCTGAGTGAAGGGGACTCAGTAAGGTTTTAAGTTTGAAAATTGGTATACGTGTATTCCCCCCCCATACACGTATTCCTCAGTCTTGTACCGGGACCAACAGAAAGATTTTTAGGAAATAGGGTGATGACCTTTTATAGTAAGTTTGGATGGTGAGGATTTAATTTAGATCAACGGTTGGGGTTGTTTCAGAGAAGATCATGGGAAGGTAAGGGGTTGTGGGGGGTTTTTAATGCATATGAACGGCTGAATTTGAAACGCTAATGGATTAATTTTGACGTAAGAAGTCACATCGTCCAACTTTTTGGGCGCGTGAGATGGAAACCGATAGCGGCTCTGACATGAACAGTATGGAACGATCCTAAAATTAAAATTAAAATAGCAATGATTTTTTTTTCTTAAACATGAGTCAATGCAAGGGAATGTTATTACTCATTAAATTAGTAGCAGCGGAAATAATAATCTAATAAACTCTTTAAAAAAATTACAATAGTAAACAAAATAATTTGAATAGACAATAAAAATTCCAAGTTCAAAGCATAACTAAAGAGTGTTGCACTTTCGAGATCGAGGGCTCACGTCATCTTCAATCCTCCTACTCGTTCCCACCTGAAAAAGGGAAGGGGTGAGCGTTTGAAAACACTCAGTGGGTTCACTCGATTGCCCACTCAAAAATCATACAAATTATTGAAATAAAAGTCACGTACATGAATCATCTTATACCATAATTAAAGACAATTAGAGACATTTTTAATAACAAATCATAGCATCAAGTTCACATAAAGTTAACTCGAATTGTGTCATTCAAGTCTCAACAATCATAGAGCATGTTCAACTTCATGTGTTAATATATATAGTGTATACTTAATATGTAATACACATAAGAGCACATCAATCTTGTTGGGGACGCTTTTTACCCCGCTCGAGCATCTTGTTCGGGATCGACCCGAAAGTGATCTTTCGATCAAATCTTGTACGGTTTTACATGTGATCTTATCATAGCTATTACGATATTATCCGCATATTATACACATTATACGGTCTCAACCATATACCATACACATTGTACGGACTCAACCGTATGTCATACATCTTGTTCTTAGGGCATGCATATATATAGATAATCATGTATCTATAAAGCATACAATCTTCACATTTGATCATGCATACATGTAATCATTTGCATATCCATAAAGCGTACATTTCAAATTTCAACACATCATATACGACAATTCACATATGATATTTAAAACAATAAATCATATGATAGAAAAGTAGACAATGAAATATCCACTAAGAGTTACCCCACCTAGTAGTTTGCACGGGTTACGCCGTATCGTCTCCTCCTAGTTCCAAGACTCTTTCTACTTCTCGATCTCCAATTTCTACCACAAAAAAATACTATCTCTTAATTTTTATTATATGAGTGCTAATGATAATTTAATTGGTGTGTGTGATTGAGACGATGTACTAGAAATTATGAAAATATGAGTCAAAATATAAGACAACGAATTTGTACTAAAATACTATACAATTTGCTCAAGTTTTGGGGCTGCATAAGAGCTTATATAAACTGATATTTTATAATTTTTTATAGAAAAACAGTAGCTTGCAAAATTTGTTATAAAACGCCACTGATTTCGGCTAAAACGGATGAAAAATGAACTTTTTAGGCACAATAAAAGTTCTTAGGATTTTTTTTTAAAAATAAAATAAAATGTAACTATTACTTTCACCTCTCCTCTTCCACCACCAAAAACTTATATGACACCAACAACTATCATAGGTGATGGCAGTGTGGTGGATGTGAACAAAAAAATGGGAGTGAGAAAAAGATTGAAGTGGAATGAGAGGAGATAAATCTAAGAACTCATTTTCAAAACTTTGACCAAGCATAACTGGAGTTATATAATTCCGATTTGAAAAAGGGAAGATGTTCTGGAAAGCTCTTGATTCCAGCTTTCCAACAAGACTAAAATAAAAAGATATAGATAAATGAGCAAAGAGTTATGAGCTGTAGAAATTGGTCCACCTAAATAGCATCCCTCCAACTTCGATCTAGCATAACTAGAGTTCTACAATTTCAAATCGCAAAAGAAAAGATGTTTTGGAAAACTTATAACAGAAGCTTTCCAACGAATCTAAAATCAAAAGATTTGAACCAACGAAAATAGAGTTATGGTCTTTAGAAATTGGTCCGCCTACAATAGCATCCCTCCAACTTTGACCGGTAATAACCGGAGATCTAGAACTCTGATCGACAAATAGGAAGATGTTCCAGAAAGCTCTTAATGTCAGCTTTCAGATGGTACCAGCCAATCATTGATTGGATACAGGAAAGTTTGCCGGAAAGCTACTGGAAGTTCAAACATTTTTGTGTTTGTGTGTGCAAGATGTGTGTGTGTGTGAGAGGATGGCTTACCCTATAAGGCTATAAGTGAAGTGCTGAAAGTGTGCAAAAGTGGCTGTTAACCCTTATTTATAGTGTCCTTCAAGGCTATGGTTCCTTCTTTTATTGGGCCCTAAAAAGTCCTTAACCTATCTTTAATGTGGGCTTCTTCCCTAATCAAGTTTTATGGGAAAAATGTCATCTAGTTCTAAGCCCACAATAACTTTATTATCTCCAAACATTAGTCATATAATAAAAATATTTGATTAATGATACAATAAAGTATAACATTTTATATCATGCAATTTATTTTTCTTAGTCTTCAATAATTATACCAATATTTTCATATAATAATAATAATAATAATAAATAATTATAATACGACTCTACTTATTGAGTTTTTGGGTGGTTGCACAGTATGACATCATTACCCCTTTTCCGAAAATCCTTCCCAAAAGATGTAAAAGGATTTTATCTTTTCAGAAAATGCTTTTTAATAAATTTCAAGTATTTCCTCTTATATAAGAAAGGTATCTTATCAATGATTTTAAAACATGAGGAAAAATATTTCAATAAATACATAACAGTGGACTTAAAGTGGTTGAGGACATTTGACCTTTTCTGAAGCTTTAAACTTTACTGAAGCTTTTATCTCCACTAAGATTTGTGTCCTATCTTTACTGAGGCTTCAGTGAGGTTTGTTAGGACTTTTCATAAAACTTCTTACTCCCCTGGATCCAGAAGTCCTAACTCCACTGATAGTTCCTGAAACCTTGCTTCTGCCAATGGTTTGGTGAATATATCTGCTTTTTGCTTGTTAGTGTGAATCTTGAGCATTTTGATATCCTTATTCTCCACATGATCTCTAATAAAATGATGTCTTATATCCACATGTTTGCATTTTGTGTGGAGAACTGGATTTTATGAGATTGCAATGGCACTGTTGTTGTCACAAAAAATGGGAACTTCATTTGCAATTATGTGGTAATCCCTCAGCTGTTGTCTTAGCCAAAGAATTTATGCACAACAACTTCCAGCAGCCATGTATTTAGCTTCAGTGGTGCTTGTGGCTACTGAACTTTGTTTCTTGGAAAACCAAAAAATCAGTTTACTTCCCAATTGACAAGTTCCAGTGGTTGATTTTCTGTCAATTCTACATCCTCCATAGTCTGCATCTGAGTAGCCTGTGAGCTACAAGTTGTCACCTGAGGGATACCATAAACCTAAGTTCACAGTACCCTTTAAATATTTTAGAATCCTTTTTGTGGCTTCAAGATGACTTTTCTTCGGATTTGCTTGATATCTTTCACATATCCCAATAGCAAAGGTGATGTCAAGTCTGCTTGCTGTGAGATACAGTAGAGATCCAATGATAGCTCTATAGTTGGTCTGGTCTACTGATTCACCATCTTCATCAGGTTGCATCTTTGTGTTGGTGTTGAGTGGAACTCTTGCAACCTTGCTGCTTTAACATCCAAATTTGTTGATCAGTTCCCTTGTATATTTGGCTTGATTGATAAAAATTCCTTTAGGGGACTGTTTGACTTGAAGTCCCAAGAAGAAATTCATTTCTCCCATCATTGACTTTTCGAACTTTCCCTTCATCAGTTGAGAAAACTTTTCACAGAGGACTTGGTTTGGAGAACCAAAGATGATATCGTCCACATAGATTTGTACCATCAAAGTGTCCTCTCCATAAGTGATTCTGAATAGTTTCCTATCCACTCTTCCTTTGATGAAGCAATGATCAAGTAGGAACTGGGACAAGGTGTCATACCAAGCTCTTGGAGCCTGTTTCAGTCCATATAGAGATTTTCTTAGTCTATACACCTTATTGCTTTCTTCAAAACCTGAGGGTTGCTCCACATATAATTCCTAATTGAGAACTCAATTTGATAAAGCACTCTTGACATCCATTTGGTAGATTTTGAATCTTTTGTGAGCAGCATAGTCTAAAAATAGCCTAATTGCCTCCAATCTGGCCACCGGGGCAAATGTTTCATCATAGTCAAATCCTTCAACTTTAGAGTAGCCATTTGCAACTAGCTTGGCCTTGTTTCTGACTATGATATCATTTTCATCCTTCTTATTTTTGAACACCCACTTTGTTCCTATCACATTGCAGTGATATGACCTATCTACCAACTCCCATACTTGATTCCTTGTGAATTGATTGAGTTCTTCCTGTATGGCAATGATCTAGTTTGAATCTTGAAGTGCTTCTTCTATAGACTTTAGTTCCTAGTTTGATAAGAAACAACAAAACAAAGCACTTTCACCATGAAAACTTCTAGTTTTGACTCCAGAGGAAGGATCATCTAGGATTTGCTCAACAGGATGATCTGAGAGCCAATGTCTCCTAGACTGATGCCCTTCAGTAGAGACTAGCTCTTCTGAAGTTGAGTCACTAGATAAGGGTACAAAATCGAATTCAGGAAATAAGACAGAGAGTTGAAGGCCTGAGTCATCATTCAAGGTATTCTCATTCTCAATGATAGTGACATTGGTTCCCCCTTGAATGATGGGCTCATTGGATGTCTCAGTTGTGGCCATATCTTCATTGACATCACTTACCTCTTGAACTGGGACAGTGTTCATCAATTCAGTTATCTGGGCAGGAGAACTTTCAGTAGAGGTGGCAGGAGTGATGTTGGTCAGATTATCTTTGGTGAGCTATTGATCAGTAAGGTTGTCCCAAGTTGGAATGTATGCATCAACACTATTCTCAGGATAGCCTTTTGACTTGATACTCAGTCTGGTTAGTTTCTTGCTTATCACCTCCTCAGTCTCATTTTTCCTGGACTTAAAAGTAGACTCATCAAAAACCACATAGGGTGTTTCTTCCACAACAAGGGTTCTACAGTTGTAGACGTTAAAAGATCTACTGATTTGGGAATATCCTAAGAATATTCCTTCATCGGCTTTGCTATCAAAGGCTTTTAGTTGAGATTTCCCATTGTTGTGAATGAAACACTTATAACCGAATATATGAAAATAAGATACTTGTGGTTTTCTACCATTCCATAAATCATATGGGGTTTTTCCTTGGTGTTTGGTTACCATGGATCTATTTTGAGTGTGACAGGCAGTGTTGATAGCTTCAGCCCAGAACCTTTTGGGAACTTGAGGTTCAGCAAGCATTGTCCTTGCTGCCTCCTTAAGAGTCTTATTTTTTCTTTCAGCTACTCTATTTTGGTGAGGAGTTCTAGCAGCTGAGGTTTCATGAGCTATACCTAGCTTCTTGCAAAAGTCAGATATTATTGAATTAATGAACTCAGTGCCCTTGTCTGACCTTATCTTCACAATGTTCATGCTTTTCTCATTGCTAACTTTCTTGAGTAGTTCAGGTAGCCTTTATTTCTTGCTTTAAAGAAATATCACCCATGTGTACCTGGAGAAGTCATCAACAACAACAAGAGTATATTTTCTCCCATTGATACTTACAGGGGTTACTGGACCAAAAAGATCCATATGTAACAGTTGTAGTACTCTGTCAGTGGAGGTAGCTACTTTGCTTTTAAAAGATGTTTTCACTTGCTTTCCCTCCTGAAAGTCTTTGCATACATGATCTTTGTTGTACACTTCATTTGACATTCCTTCTATCAGGGAGTGTCTTGCAATTTTGTTCATCACCTTGAAGTTCAGATGGCTTAATCTCTTATGCCATAGTCAATTGGTATCAGTTGAGCTTTTTTCTATGAGGCATGAATTGGGGGTACAAGACTTCCAATCTGCAAGATAGACATTTCTCTTTCTTGACCCAGTTAGTAGTACCTGTTGTGTAGATGTATTCTTAACAAAACACAGGTTACATGAGAATTCAACATTGTATCCTCTGTAATAAAACTAACTGATAGATAATAAGTTATGCTTAAGTCCACTGACATAGGATACATTGTTTACCTTTACTGAGCCAATTACTAAAGTACCATAACCTTTGGTGGCTCCTTGTGAATTGTCACCAAAAGTGACTTGTGGACCCTCTTTCTCAACAAAATCCCTCAGGAGACTTTTATTGCCAGTCATATGCCTGGAACATCCACTGTCCAAGTACCAGACTAATGAATTAAGAGCTTCTTCTTTGTTGAGGTGCACTGAGCCCTGCAATCAAAATCAAGCTTTAGGTACCTATTTTGTGTTGGGTCCTATCAGGTTAGCTGACCTTTCGGAATCCATATTTGCCTTACAGTTCTAATTAATTTAGAGTGGCTAATTTATCTTTCATAAGCATCTACATAAACAATTACCTCCCTAGGTGCCTTAGGAGTAAACTGTTTACGGGTGTTAGCCTTTAAAGGAACAAGAACCTTCTTAACTTTCTTCTTCTGAGGCATGGGTGCACCTGGCCTTAGCTTTTGTTGATAAATATATGGGGAACCTTTTCCATTAGGCAAAAATGAAATAGGTTTCCTATATGAGACATTCCTTGTGGAATACTCATGCATGGATACTTTCAGTTGAGGTTGCTTTATCTGTGAAGACCTCGACTGAGAGTATCTCTGCTGAATTCTTGGCTGATTAGTCATTTGAGCCTTTGTAATACCCGGACCCATTTTATGCTTTATTTATTTCTACGTGTGTTTGCAGTTTTAGTTTTGAACATCTTTTCGAAAGAAGAACTTCATTTTATTCAAAATCTTCGATTTTGGGTGACGGACGAGCAGAACTGGACTGTCGAGCACTCTAGAAACCCTAACTCAGAATGAATCGGTACTGGATAAACTAAATACAAATAAAAATGAGTCCAAAGTAAGTGGATAAGCCATTTTATTATTTATTAAGAGAGTTTTAATTTTTAGTTTCCAAAAATTGGACGAAAACCCCAAAAACGCCAAAATTCGAATCTACCGAACAAAAACCGAACCAACCGGAAACCTAACTAATAAAATAAGTTAAAAGCCTCCTAAATCATTAACTTTTAAAGATCTAAAATTTATTGGTGGAAAAATGAACGAAACATGACTTTCGGAGCCCCGAAACCCCGAACAAAAATCCTGTTTTCAGTATCGAAACTCACACCCTGAGCAAAAAGGCCTTTGGCTTGTGGGGCCCACTCATTATGAATGACCAGCCCCCTTTTTCTCAGCCAAAATGAGCCAAACACACTCCAAAACAAAGAGTCGTAACCTCCTTAGTACACGTCCTCCTCCCCACTCATTAATGCTTGTCCTACCCTTCATCCCCACCCTCCAAGTATCCCAAATCCAAGTCTTTCATTTACACCACATGCTCTTTTAATTTCTTGGACACCACTCTTTCAAGACACAAGACAAAAGAAAAGAGACACACTCTCCCCCTCCTCACCCTTCACTTTCGACCAACACTTCCCAAGGGGAGAAGAAATCATTCTTCTCCCATTTTTCTCACAAACAAGGCCTCTACCTTTTTACAACAAAACATCCTTTCATCCGAGGAGTGTCAAAGAAGGATAAATTATTGGAAGAGAACTTGAAGAAGGCATAAGGCCCTAGCCCTGTAAGAGAAAGATCACAACAAGGTGACCCTCACCTAATTTTCTTTCAAAACCTTAGTTTTGTTTTAAATCTTTAGATAGGAAGGGAAAAGCATGTGTTTTCTTTGAGTTTCTGCTTAAATCATGATGGTTCAATGTTATGTGTTGTTCTTGAAATAAATAAGAGTTTCATGTTATAAAAAGGTAGAAATGAGATTTTTAGATGTTCTTGTTGTGATAAATGTTAAGCAACCCGTTTTCTGTTGAAAGTCTGAGTTGATACGTTTTTTGTAACTTGAGGTTTCTGAGATTTTGTTTTCATATTTGAAAAATATATCAAGTTAGCTTTCTTTGGTCACTGGTCTCATGTATTTTGAAGTTATATTCAACAATCTATGAATTTTTTTAAATTAGTGTGACAATCTGTGATATTTTCGTGACTCTTTGATTTTCTGGTAATTCCCACTTGTTTATTTGTTTTTATAAAAATCAAAATAAAATATTACATGATGTTTATCTTCATTCTTGGAATTTTTTATGATTTTAGAAATAGTTTAAATAGTTTTACAAAAATTATTTCCCTTGTTGGTACGTGACTGGAAAGACAGAAAAGTTTCTATGTCTTTTCCAGAAACGAACCCAAACACCTTTTGCCTTACATATTTTTCTTTTGGTCAAAATTTAAGAAATGTTTGAAACTATGTAATGCATCTACTGTATGAATTTTTATTTTTGAAAATATTTTAGTATTTTTAAGAAGGTCATTTCTCTTGTGTTATAACTCTGAAAACTTACTGGAATACTTAAGAATCATTGTTTTGTCTTTGGAAATAAATCCAAAAACCCATTTTTCTTATATCTTTTAATAAAACCGATTTTTATGAGTGAAATATATGTTAAGATAGTACCTACTGTATATTTGCTTAATTTTTAAATAAATCCTTCATATTTTAGAAAATGCCCAAAGTCGAGTATGCATAGTCGAAAACGGGCAGCTTTACGCAAAGGTTGTATTAATGTTTGAACCGTTGTTTTATTTGAAAATGTTTTTTTCCTGTGTCACGTGTTACATCCTAGGAGCATGCTAGCGAGAGTCTAATACGTGTAACATGTCGAAGTTCCCTAAGTATAACTCGTCGCGTGATGAAAAGACTAATTTAGAGTAAATCACGACTAAAAGACGAAAGACGTGTGCTTAACCAAAAGTCCTTCGGGACCAACGCATAGTGTTATATATATATACGAGTTTTAATAAGAAACTAAAAGCGAGAATTTTCATTAGGATGAGTGCGAACGGCCAGTGACACTTGGACGTCTTTCCCTCTTTGCAAGCTGTAGTTTTTCCGAAACTGCTTTTTGAGGTGGGTGGCACTAAACCGTATTGCCTTTTACTTACATGTTTTAGTTGAAGTATCATTTATTGAATTATATTATTTTGTTACAAGTGGAGAGTATCCATCTCGGTGCAGAGAGTATCCATGTTGGAATTGTTTACGAGCAGAGAGAATCCATCTCGGTGTGGAGAGTATCCGTGTTGGAATTATTACGAGCGGAGAGTATCCGTGTTGGTTTTTGTTGCTAGCAGAGAGTATCCGTCTCGGTTGGTTACTTTTGTGAATGATATAACGATATTTATGATATCATACTTTAACCGTAATAGCGTACGGGCTGCCCACACTGAAATATTCAAAATTCTCACGCCCTATTTTAATACTTTTCAGGTGAGCCGATGGAGTACTAGGAGCAGCAGTAGACCCCACCTCCTACACCGATAATTGTTTTATTTTCTATTAAAGACTTTATTTGCCCTTACTTCCGTCTGTTAAATTCGAACTTATAATTATGGACTGTTGAACTGGACTTATGATGAACTGTTAAGCTATTAGCATTATTCTTTTGTTTTATTATTACTTAGACTCAACATGCTCTTTTCTTAATGTTTAGTTTTTAACTGCATGTCAAGACTATAAGTTAAGAATGATTTTAATCATCATCCTCTCAATTTTCTTTATTAAACTCTCCTTTAAAAAAATCACTTATTTTCCCTTTTTACTAAGTGATGACTTGAACTTGGATAAGTATTCGGAATATCCGGGTTCAGGGCGTTACAGCCTTTCCAATTGGTTTTGGCTGTTTTTTACTTTTCTTTTGTTGAATTTCAGCTGTTTTTTTTCCTTTATCCAAAACCCATGGTTGAAAGGCCACAGATTTAACAAAAACTCTCTTTGTGCCACTTGAAGAAGCAACACTTAGAGGGTCTTCTGAAGGTTTTGGGATATAACCAACTCCACACTTGTTATTGGGATTGACTTGAAAATTTTGAATCTCCTCTATGGCAAGAGAGGGTTTGTTTAAAGCATCAATCCTTTTTAACAAAGTCTCTTCAGATTTATGTAAAATATCAATTTTCAGGAGAGAAACATTTATTTGGCTTACCAGTTTTTTATTCTCTTTAGTTAACTTTGTCTGGGTATCAGTAAGGTCTTTGATCAGTTGATCTTTACCATTTGCCTGACTCTTGAGGGTTTTCACCTCATTTGTCAGTTCAATGGTGGATTTAGCTTAGTTAAGATCAGTCTGATTCCCTGACTCAATTAACTTGGAGATTTCACTCAAGAGTTTATTGTTCTCATCTTGGAGATAGGAACTTACTTCTTGCAACCTGGAGAAATTAATCATCAACTGTTCCAAAGCGGACTGAAGATTGAGTTCTCCTGTTGACTCTGGGCTGGGCTCAGGTGAGTGTCCTAAGGAATTTGATAGTTTAGATTGTACCTCAGGTTCTTCTCTGGCCATGAGGCAAAGATCATCATCACTGCTGTCAGAGAACAGTGCATCAGAAGACTCCAACTCTTCATCAATATCCTCAGCAACCATGGCTTTCCTCTCTCCATATCTTCTGTCTCTTTTGGCTTGCCTTTCTTTCCTTTCCTTGGTGCTCAGTTGAGGGCAATCATACTGAAAGTGACCAAGCTTTTTACACTGGTAACATCTGTTGGCATCATCATCTTTTTCTTCAGTAGACTCCCTGGTCTTTGATGATGATCCTTCAGCTCTGGTGTAGTTCTTGTAATCTTTATTCTTTTCCATTTCAGTGGTGCATTCCTCTTCTCTTGTGTCCCTTTGGGGGTAGTTTCTTATTTCCCTGTTATCCTGGTAAAAACCTCTTATATTTACCAAATCGATTGTTAAGTTTTTCAAACCTTCTAGCCATTAGGCTTAGCTCTTCTTGCATTTCAGCTTTGTTCTGGGCCTTGCTTGCTTTTGTACTCTTTTGAGGCTTTGGGGATTTGGGCTCAGTCTCCTTAGCTTTGAAGACAACTCCTTTCTCAGCTGAGGTCTCATCTGGAGCCCTTTTCCTGTTCCAATCAAACTCATATGCCTTTAGTTCAGAAAATACCTATTGCATAGACATGTTAGATAATTCATTGGTATTTTTCATCATCACTGAGTACACATCCCATCTTGAGGTTAGACCTCTTAGGATTTTCAAGGCCACTTCTCTTTTTGTGTAAACCTTTCCCAGTGAGTTAATCTCATTCATAATATCAGTAAACCTCCCATCAAGTTGATCAATTGTCTCAGTTGGCTCCATGGTGAATTACTCATACCCTTGAACAGCTACTGAGAGCTTGTTCTCTTTAATCTTGTCAGTTCCTTCACACATAAGAGCAAGAGTATCCCAGATTTATTTTGCAGTTTGACAATGGATTACTCTTCCTATGACTAAGTCTGGAATGGTGGTGTAGAGGATGTTCATGGCAATGAAGTTGAGGTTGTGCCTCCTTCTCTCATCTGCAGTAAAGTTGTCTTCATCTTTGGGTCATTCCTCTTTTGGATCTGCAATAGTTGCAGCTGTGGTCCTTGGATTTGGAGTCATGAACACAAAGGTACCTTAAGTGATGACTCGTAGCATCTCATCATAAACACAGACAAGATGTGCTCTCATCCTTATCTTCCAGAAGTTATAGTTTTCCACAGAGAATTGTGGAAGCTTGTGATGGGACATATGGTTCAAGGGATTTAACTAAGAAACACTTGGGAAATTTAAGATGTTTTGAGTGCTTCTTTGAATGCTGAATTCTTTGTGCGCTGAGAGTTTGAGTAATTTCTTGGCTTCGAAATTTCTCGTAGCCTTGCTTGGGTCCAAGGTCTTCTGTATTTACAGGCAACTTTGAAAACTATCCGTTGGAAGAGAAAACCTTCTAGGTTGTCTTCTCGTAGGATTGATCAATGGATATAATCTCCATGCAGTAGCCATCCTTGCATGTATTTGGTAACTTGCATTTAATGCTTGCCCGTTGAACTGTGCAGGGATGTCAGGTTCAAGTTAGTGTCCGTACATGACTTGGCGCTCTCTAATTGGTCCACGTCAGCTGGTAGGTGAGAATGTCAGAACTCATTCTTCAGTCCAGTCTTGTCTTTATTGAGTTTAGGTTTGTCCTCATCTACGTACGTTTTCCAGCGCTGACATTTCTTTTTACTTGTTTGGATCCTACTCCAAGTCTTCTCCCAAATACTCAGTGCGGTTCTATTCCCTACCTGACTGAGTTTAGCAATGATCTCAGGATCATGCTCTTCATCCTGACCCTTACTCAGCCAGCTTAGAAGGACTGCCATAAGCTCAGGTCGATGCTCTTGTGACTTCAGGCTTCAGTCTTGATTGTCATCAATGAGTACTCCTCTCATTGAGTACATGTGAACGTAAAATAAACTAACTTACAAACCGAACCAAGACTAGCCTGACCACTAAGGCAACTAATCTTTTTCAGGGGCTTTGGGATCTAATCAAAACTGACATTGTCCCAACAATCCTTACAAGGTTAACTCAAAAGCTTAAGGATGAATTACCTCGTTCTAAGCTTTGGATATGGCTTTAAGTACGATTTACAGAAGGTATTGAATACTCTCTTTAATAATGAAACACTTGGAAAACTTGAGTGATTTCGAGTGCTTCATTTGTGCGTTTGTAAGTGTAAAGAATGCTAGATCTTTGAAGTTTTCTAGTGCATGACAATGAGCACGACCTTCTGTATTTATAAACTTCTTAAAAATCTTCTCGTTGGAGTTTAAATCTTCCCAAGTAATTCTTCTTGTATCTGATTGGCTCAAACAACTCTTTTTGGCTTTATGTCGCATCAATAATTAGCTTGATAAGTCTTTGCCTGCTACCAGCTTTCCGCAACAGGTAAGGCCTGACTTTTGGTGTTTGTCAATCTGTGACAGGTCGGCTGTCAGTAAGATACGCCTACGTGTCAACTTCTCATTGGGCTACTCAGTCAACTTGGTACAGAGGCTATCTGGGTTTAAGGTGGAACTCCACTGAGAGAACCTTCTTATTCCTTCATTTATTGCAAGCTTTACTGACATTCCTTTTGCCTTGTTCCAACCAGAATAACAAACAACTTATAATGTGTTTAAGCCATAAATGCGCTTGTTAGTCTTCATCAGTAGATTTCCAGTTCTCTACTGATGGCACTTCCCTTAGCATAAATGCACTTAGAAAACATTGGTGCCTTAGGTGATTTTTTCAATTGACTTCTTTCCAGTAGACTTGTATTCTGTGAATAACTCTTAAATACACTCTAGGAATTAGCAAATGTACATCAGTTCCCTAACATTTGAACTGGTTAATTTTATTTTAACTCTACTAAATATAGTTTACTTACATTTGACTTAGGGAGAAAATTTTGGCATCTTAATCAAAACTTATATCAATACAATTTCCCAACAAGTTTGTTGGTGGAAGTTGTTAGTTGGTTAGAAGGAGGAGGACTAGAACTCGCATTATAGGGATCAGTGAGCTGGTCATTGTGCACCTTGGCATGTTAAAATAAGTCAATCCTTTAGTGGATTCTCCTGTTGAATCAGGACCGTGGACGTAGGAGCTTGAGTCTCTAAACCACGTTAAACTACCCTAAGTTCTTTACTGCTTTGATTATTGCTTTATATTGCTTATCTTTATTCATTCATTGCATGCTTTGTCAGTGCTGAATCAATCAGCCCGACCTGAACTCATTGCAATGCCCTTCTAACCACGGTTTCTTAAAAATGAACATTCGGTTTTCAAAAAATATTAAAACAAGTCCATAAACTTTCAGGACTCACACAATTCTGCACAAGGCATAAATAGATAGTTGGCCACTGACTTGCTTCAGAGCAGTTAGTAGGTTTATTATCTATTCAGTGCCTAACACTACTCTGAGTTAAGGGGACTCAGCTTTGAAAAGAAAGTGAAAAATTGTATACGTGTATTCCCCCCCATACACGTATTTACTCAGACTTGTACGGGACCAACAGACATGTTTATCTCAATAACAAACATACATGTTCCAGTGGCTGAAGCACCTTGTGCCATCTTTTCAGCTGCTAGAACCTTATAGTCTTTCTTCCAATGCCCCTTCTGCTTATAGTGGAGACATACATCCTTATCAACCCGCTCCTTCTTTTGAATCCCACCTTTAGGCTTGAGGAAATTAGGCTTAGAGCCTTTCTTAGTCTTGCTTCTTCGCTTCTTCTTTCCTTTAGGGGAAGAGGAAGTAGAAGCACCCACCATGAGCACGGGTTTTTCCTTAGCAGTGAAAGACTCAAAAGTCTTGAGCATGTTATGAAGCTCAGGCATGGTCGATACCGTCTTATTCATATTGAAGTTTACTATGAAACTTGAGTATGAATCGGGTAGCGATTGAAGAATGGCATAAACAACAATATTGGTCTGCAGCTCAATGCCCAAACAACCAAGTTTCTCGAATTAACCCTATCATTTTCAATACATGAGGGGAGACCTTCCCTCCTTCAGACAACCGACATCTAAACAGATCTCTCATCACTTCATAAATCTCGAAACGAGATTCAGAATTAAAGAGATCCTTCAGATGCCTAAGCATCTCATAGGGAAGCATCCTCTCGTGTTGCCTTTGCAACTCGGGAGTTATGCCGAGCAACATAATAAACTGAGCCTGGGAAGCATCATCTCGATGCTTCTTTTGAGCTTCAGGGTCAAACACTTCAGCTTCCTCAGAACCAGCCTCAGAGGTAATAGGGATTTACGTGTCCAACACGTACTCTATCTTTTCTTGTGATGGTCCCATAATTCTTTCACAAACAAGGACAATATGGGAATTAAGGAGATAACACCAAAAAAAAAACAAAAAAATTGAAAGAGTTCAGT
Organism: Ballota nigra; assembly: GCA_947034835.1. NCBI lineage: Eukaryota > Viridiplantae > Streptophyta > Magnoliopsida > Lamiales > Lamiaceae > Ballota > Ballota nigra. Next base: position 45,677,235 of record OX344724.1, on the reverse strand, counting down.
GTGGGACACTCAAGTCACTGCATTGCTGAGAGTCAGAGCTCTCAAGTCAGTGACAATTGACTTGTGAGCTCAGGCTCACAACAAAGCAGTGACTCGAGAGACTGAACTCTCGAGTGCGTGCTTAAGCCTGTCAGTGAGATTGGTTATCCCTGATCTAAACACTTAGCTTAAAACCTTCTCTAAGAATGATGCTCCCAGTGAGCACACGATACAAACCAGTTAGCAAGTGCTTAAGCAATAAATCACACTCAGTTTAAAGTAGTTCAGAGACTCAAGCTCCTACGTCCACTGGCCTGATTTAACAGGAGAATCCACTACTTGGGATTGGCTTGTTTTTAACGTGTCAAGGTGCACAGATACACTAGACTCACGCCAGTCCCTGGGCTGCCTCTCCTCCCCTCACTACAAACCTAACATTCTTCTGAAAGGGTTTAGTTTGGTTTGGTTTTCTCCAACTAGGTGAGGTTTTCCCTTACAATGTGTTAGCCTCAAGCTAAGATTGGGAAAACATCTCTAAGCTAAGAGTTACAAGCTTGACACTCAATGAATATATGTGAAGACCCTAATGGTCAGTGTCGTGGTTGTGAGATGTGCTCCCTTATGACTCCCTTTGACTACACAGAACTTCACACCCTCACAGCTCGTAGGTGTTTAATTTTCTCCTCTTACACACCGTTGAACCGCAGCTATGAGCTTGTATTTATGGTGTGGATTCAAATGTTACCGTTGGAGGTAGTCACATTTGAATCCAAACCATTAATAGGGACACCTACTTTTCTTGGAATGCGGCCTTGTCAGTGTCTGATGAGTTGTCTTGATTTGATTGGTCCACGTGGACTGAGTCCAACTGCTCTTTGGTTCAGTGGGTTTGATCAGGGCACACTGATTTCAGATGGCTTATCCTCCACTGATGATTTCAGGGCACTCTGATGATTTTCAGTAGATACTTGAAGATCTTTCCAAGAAGATTGTCATAAGGTTGAATAACAATCTTCCCTGACCTCAGTAGCCTGGCTGCTTCATGGTCTACTAGGTACAGCACTGATCCTCCTGATCATGCTCTTCACTGGGTAGTCCACTGACTTAGCTTAGAATAGTCAGGTTTATACTCAGTAGGACTTCCTTCAGGCTTCTCTTCAGGATCAGGTCTTTTGTCATGGCTTCAGTCTGTCTTTTTTGTGATATCATCTTGATTTCCTCAGGCTGTGTCAGTGAGTTCCCCCTCACTATATTCCCCCTCAGCAGAGTTCTTCTCCACTGACATCCTGTTCAACTGAAAAACAAACTAGCATAACCTGAAACTAAAAGATACGATCCTAACTGCTTCAAACCTATTACATGTGGTTTTGGAAAATCATCAAAACTAATATATCCCAACATCTTGCCTTAGCACCAAACGCACGTTTTGGTGCCAGTCCAGAAAGTTTGGCCCAACCAATTTGTTTGTTTCCAAAACACTTCTCAACGACAAGTTATTCATTTCAACAATCCTAGGAAATAAAATAAAAAAGGAATTAAACATGTAATTCCTATGATCAATATTCAGCAATTAAAAATAAACATGACCTTTTAATTTATTTTGTCTCCATTATTTTCACATACTCAACGACCTCATCAGAAGAGTACGAATTTATATCTAATATTAATCGTAATGGACTAACATTCCTACTATTACAATATTTGTTGGTGTTAATTATTGTAACAATAGAATTGGTAGGGCTCTAAACAAATTGTCTCACACAATTCCTAGTTGATTGTTCAATCGGATGTCACCTAATTTTCGTTTCCCTGCTGGGGCTGGTGAAACAGAATTAAGTTGGTTTACAATCATTAAGTGGCGACAACACGTGTCCCTATAAAAGTCCTGTTAGATGTAGATCCGGGCAAAAGACTAGGGCCTTAAATACTCATTGGAACGAAATCTTCGATTTAATCTTAATTTTAATGGAAGACATCTTTCAATTTAATGAAACCCATATGTTAGTGAGGAACATTTTAAATGCGAGGTATTAATTGCTTAATCAAGATCCACATGTTAATCTACATCACATTTGAATAAGTATTAGGTGGCGCCTACCCAAACATGATCTTATACGGACTAACACGTACATGAGCGCCGTCTACCCAAACATTCAATACGGCCCGATAATTATAGGACGCCGCCTACCCAAACAATTATAATGCGGACGTAAATAAACAAAATAGTTTTCAAGTGGGATTAATAATGCTTTCAAAGAATTGATTTAAAATCCAATTTTAAAAATAATTTCAATATAGTTCATTATTAAGAATAATTAATATAATTAATTATTTAAAGTCCAACCTTTAATTTTGATCAGGTCTAACCTATCAAATTTCACCTCATTTTTATATAATTTCAATTTTAAATATTTCCAAAATATTTTAATTTACTTTAATATTAGGCCTCAGCTTGCAATTTCCAAAATTGCAACATCCAATTTGCAATATCGTCATCGCCCAAATTGACAGGATCCAATCCACAATTCAACTCAATCAATTCTAAATTCATTGTTGAATCTACCAAAACCAATTTCAATATACAACAGTGCAACATCGAACAAAAGTAAGAATCGCTCGGGAGTCTCGTATAAAGACTCATCACCGCCACCTAATAGGCGCTGCAATTTTAAAAATAATACTGGGCAAGTCAAGGGTCACATCGCCAGGCCGTGGATGACGGCGGTGACCGCGTTCGATTATGGAATGTCATCAAGGACAAGATGAGTTTCGAACCCAGCCGCGGTGGCTGGCGTATCGCAACTCAAAAGCTCTGTATCGCTGCCTCCTTGTCGCGACCGACACTCGAATCCTTCGAGATTTGAATCTGCATCGCCGGCATAAATCACATCCAAGCGCGATGTACTAGAGGCGATAAAAAAAGCACCATCGTGAGAAAACCAAATTGTCGTAGTGGCGAAAGGACGGCATTTCTAAAACGTCAGTACAGGGGTCAACGCGAGCGAATGGATCATCATCGCACACAGCAGCATGATCTCGGGCGGTGGTCATGAGGCACAGGCCTAGTCGCGGCCTCGAGCGACGCTCCGCGAGTCAGCGCTGCCGCCTGGGATTGCAAAAATGGGTGGGAGGAAAAAACCCTAGTTACGAGTGAAATCGGGAAAGACGAAGCCCAAAAGGGAAAAAAATAATTAACATATCAAGTTTCCCCAAAACAAGGTATGGTTGAATCCAATTCGGTCATACAAGATTTATAAAAAAATTAAATCAACCAATTATGCAACTAATTTAGAGCATGAACTCTAATACCATTGTTGGATTTTAGAGACACGTAAACTCGTAATACATGCGCAGCTGAATATTACAGTTCACCAACAACGAACAGTTAATCGCATAATAATTTACAAGAATATTTAAATCAAATTCTTACAATACTTCGTACGCAGAATCCTCCACTATGGTATCCACCCAATAGCTATTCACCAACTCGCATCGACTTGCCAGCGTTGAATCTCGAGATGAACTTGCTAGGAAAATTCGAGCTAGAGATTTTATGGAGAAATTATATTTCTTATGTGAGCAAGATAACAGGCCTTGCCCGTAAATATAATCTCTACTGATTATATTTTTTTGTAGATATTTTCCTACGAATAATATTTTGACTATATATTATTCTTGTATAATAATATTCCAAATATTATTATTGGGATTTCATATTTAATTAAATTTAATTTAATTAAATATTAATAATAATTAATTATAAATATAATTGTTATTATATTCTCCATAAATTAAATATTATATCTAATATAATATTTAATCAACCAACTATAATTGGTGAACTGTCATTGCTTGTTGTGTGACCCATATGCCCTCGTATATCGAGCGATTAGTCAAACTAGCGGTCTTAATTGAACCCTAGACAATAAATCAGACATTCTCAATATATGAGGTATGTTGCGAGAAAATCTGCAACTACCTGTAATATTGTAGGCTATTGTGATATCTTCTTTTCATTCACGAATACCCGATTAAGCCTTGAACATGATGAAGGGTCTATTCAAATAACTTAATCATATTATCTCGAATTACTAATTGATCACTCGTGTCACGTTTGGCCACAAAGTTCAAGCTGACGTGCATCTGCCGATGACTTAGATCCAATTATGATGAGAAGATGAGTATTCTCTCTAAATCCACATTGAGGAATGAATCCAATTCTTGATTCAACTACCACGCAAATACACTTCGTGATAAACACAATCCATGTCATATCTACCCTTGGAGGGTGCAAGCGTCGGTCATGATCAAAGTCCATCACTCCGTACATGTCGTGAGACACCCGTTGACACATTATGTGGAATTACATCAAACGGTTTCTCGGATGGGTATACCAATACCCACTAAGGTATTTGTGCATCCATTATGAGATACACAATATCTCGTAGTAAGTGAGATCTTACTACACTCTCTCATAGAGTATAATGCATACCGCACACCAATCTCAATTACATCATCAATATCCCATTCTTGATGACCCTTGGTTGGGGTTATTTGAGAATCATACTTAAATCATTTGAGTTCTCACTCACTCAATGACAATACTGATTCATGCATGGGAACACATATATGAATAAATGCAAACAATTAAATATAATATTCAAATAGTGTAATGTCATATATTTAAAATCAAATCAATCAATAATATTAAACCATAAACGGAATATCATCTTTGTATTATATCCTCACAAGGGATTGTCTTTAGGACACTAACATTAAAAAATCCTACGAAGAGTGAAGGTCAACTTCTTCGCTTCCGACCTTGTTTTCAGCAAATGTTGCAAGTGAGGAAAGATGAGAGATGGAGAGAGAAAGAAATTGGCTAAATATTTCGTCTATCTAAAAGAGGTGTATTCAATTGGGATTCTATTGGAATTTTTTGGACTTTAAAAAGTCTGTGGATTTAGAAAATCTATAGACTCCATGCAGAGTTTGACTGACTTTTTTTATTGATTTACTTGGATTTTCATAGACTTTACAGGATTGTGAAATACACTTTTTTTTATTAATTTACATGGATTTTCATAGACTCCGGCTTTGGAACCATTGATGCAAATATATGTGGAACACACTTGTATATAAAAAAAAAAGTTATCCAAATTTTTTAGAAAAAAAATGTACATTATTATTTGAAAAACAAAACAATATATGTGGAGAGTAAAATTTATTTATATTTTTTAAAGAGTAGACTTGGCAGCGGGGCGGAGAATCCCGATCCCTATGGGGATTCGCTCTGAATGGGGCGGGGAATCTCCAAAGCAATGGGGACGGAGAATTTTTTTGCCCCATAGGCGGGGACCAGGATAGTATTCCTAGCCCCGGGGGATCCCCATCTCGTTCTCTGCTAGGAGCCGCATTATTTTTTATATAATTAATATATATATATATATATATATATATATAATTTTAAATTTAACGTAAATTACAAATAAATATTTCATAGTTTCCTACTCAATTAACTATTTATTAAAAATTATATCTATATTTTATTTAATATTATGTTATTAGTTCCAAATTATAAAATTTTCACTTTAGTATATATGTTAATTAAAAATATTAGAATTAGAGGTTCTTCAAATTGTTTAAATTAATTTTTTTTAATACCAACTTAAAGTAATTGTTGTGTATGATTAAATTTTTAATTTAAATATTATTTTATATTTTTTATATTTAAAAAATGAGATAAAAAAAATAATTAGGTGGGGAACGGGGAATCTCCGTGAGACGGGATCCCCAGCGACGCGGGGATGGGGGGGAATTTTTTCCATTTTTTTTCGAAAATGGGGATGGGGAATGACCCCCGTCTCCGCCCCGTTGACATCCCAATGGAAGAGAATCAAAGAAAGTCCATACTCTGTTTAATATCTAAAGATTTTTTAAAACTTTTTAAAATCCGTAGAAATATCTGGTTATTAGAAGAGTTTTTGGAGAGTGAAATCTATTTATATTTTGGAAGAGAATCAAAGAAAATCTATGGAGTATTAAAATCCATAGACTGTTGAATGCCTAAAGATTTTTTTAAGACTTTTTAAAATCTGTATTGAATACCTCAGAATTTTTAAAGACTTTTGAAAATCTAAATTGAATACTCCCAAACTTTAAAAGTCTAAAAAAATTCTATAGACTCCATAATCAATACACCCCTCTAAGTATCTATAAGGTAGGCAAAAATACAATTTATAGAATTAATACATTAAGCCAGAGTCCAATGGATCCGTGAAGGGGATGCGAATACATCTTACTTCCATAATAGTGTCAACAAAAGAAGATGGTCCAATGCAATTAATGGACTAACCATTGATGGAGTGTGGGTTGAAGAGGTAGTGAAGGTAAAAGATGAGGTTTATCGATTCTTCAAGGATCACTTCTCGAGAACCCAATCTGGTTTCGTGTCACTGTCCAGTTTGATAACAAAGAAGGTGTCGGATTCTGATAATGCCTCACTTATAGAGCCGTTCATGGAAGAAGAGGTGCGGGCAGCAGTTTGGAATTGTGAGGGTAACAAAAGCCTGGGGCCAGATGGGTTTACATTTAAATTCATTAAGAAGATGTGGTCGATTCTGAAAACCGATATAATGGCGGTCATGACTGATTTTCACATGAATGAGAGGATTGTTAAGGGTGGAAATCCATCTTTTGTTACACTTATTCCCAAGAAAGCGGAAGCTACTGGCCTATCTGATTATCGACCGATCTCACTGATTGGGTGTATGTACAAAATAGTGGCAAAAGTGTTAGCAAACAGAATGGCCAAAATGGTGAATTCGGCAATTTCAGAGTTTCAGACAGCATTCGTGGGGAATAAACAGATCTTGGACAACATCCTAGTTCTCAATGAAGTCATAGATTATGTGAAAAAGGAGAAGAAGAAAAGCTTCGTGTTCAAGGTGGACTTTGAGAAGGCATATGACTCGATATTGTGGGATTTTCTCGATGACATGATGCGGGGGATGAACTTTCACTGGAAATGGAGGAAGTGGATTCGGGGTTGTGTGTCGTCTGCATCCATGTCGGTTCTGGTTAATGGAAGCACAACGGGTGAATTCCAATTACAGAAAGGTATCAGGCAGGGGGACCTATTGTCTCCATTCTTATTTCTGGTTGCGGCCGAAGGTCTAAGCTGTTTGATGAGGAAAGTGGTAGAGCTGAAGGAGTTTGATGGGATTGAAGTATGGAGGAACAAGATATTACTCATTCATTTACAGTTTGCGGATGATACAGTTCTGATTGGCAAAGCTTCATTAAAGAATGCCAGGTATTTGAAAGGCATACTTCGTCTCTTCGAGTTAGCGTCTGGGTTGAGGGTTAATTTTCACAAAAGCTCTATTCATGGAGTTACCTTGAGATCTCATGAAGTTATAATGATTGCAGACGTATTTAGTTGTAAGATTGGCAAACTTCCTTTCTCTTATCTTGGCCTTCCTATCGGTGCCAATTATAGGAAGAATGAGGTTTGGCAGCCATTAGTGGATAGGTTTCGTAAGAAACTATCAGGTTGGGAAAGACGGTATCTATCATTTGGAGGTCGACTTGTGCTACTAAACTCAGTATTATCTGCTTTACCTGTGTACTACCTCTCTTTTTTTAAAGCCCCTGAGTGTGTAATTAAAACCCTGATCAAACTTCAACGGGAATTTTTATGGGGAGGGAAAGGGTCAAGTCGGAAAATAGCTTGGGTTAAGTGGGAGTCAGTTTGTCGGGGAAGAGGTAGTGGTGGTCTAGGTGTTAGGGATATAAAGTCTTTTAATGAGGCTCTTCTGTGTAAATGGTTGTGGCGTTGGGTAGCTGGTGAGAAATCGTTATGGGTCTGTGTCCTCGAGTCTAAGTATGGGTCATTTCAGTGGGTGTCTAATGTGAGTTTAGTTGAGAAGAAGTGGTCACTCTGGTGGAAAGACTTATACGAGCTTTGGTGGGGTCGGATGGGGAGTCTTTTTAGGGATAGATTAAGGTTGTCTTTAGGTGATGGTCGTAGAGTTAGGTTCTAGGAGGACCCGTGGATTGAGAGATGTGGTCGGCTGTCAGTCAGGTATCCATTGTTATTTAATCTGTCTCGTCAGAGGGGAGAGTCAGTGGGTAACTTATGGGACGTTGGGAGTGAGTCTTAGGTATTTGAGTGGGTCAGAGTATTTAACACTAATGAATTTATGGAATATTTGGATCTTTGGCAGTGCATTTATCGTTATAGGATTCGGAGGAACGAGGCAGACTCGTGGCATTGGCAAGCGTCGTCTAACGGACAATTTTCATCCAAAGTGATGTACGATATCATTTTGAGGACTCTCTTGGAAATCAGACGGACCCCTTCACTTGGTCTTGGTCGAAGTTATGGTGGAAAGCCATTCCAACTAAAGTGGCGGCTTTTTCGTGGAAGGTCATCCATGAAAGACTGGCTACTAAGGATAATCTTCTCAAACGGGGCATCGTTGTTGGTAGTGGAGATGGTGAGTGTTCGTTTTGTTTAGGTCCTACTGAGTCTTCAAACCACCTTTTGTTCACTTGCCCGGTAGCTCTTCTCACCTGGCAAGCGGTGGTGCTATGGCTCGATAAGTCTATGATATACTCTTCTTCGGCCCGTGATCACTTTGTGGAATTCGTGGACACTGCAAGTGGTATTACTAGGAAAAAAGTGCTCGGTTTAATTTGGCAAGCTACTATTTGGAAAATCTGGAAAGTCCGTAATTAGTTCATTTTTAAGGCAAGCTCATACACCTTGGATGAACTCATTGACAGAATAAAATTTTGCTCGTGGAAATGGATTCGCGCTCATTATCCTATGTCTTTTATGGCTTCGTTACATATGTGGGAGATTCATCCTTTGGACTGTATACCCCTAAAACTGTGAGTGGCTAATACGTGTCATGTAAACCTGTAACTGTTGGGATTGAGTACCCCTTGTACTCTTATCTATTGATTCATCTTTATCTTTCAAAAAAAAAAAAAATATAGTAGGCATGCGTAATAAAGTCCCTTTAAAAAAAACAGTTCACTTTCGAAATTATCTCATAATCGTGCCTAAAATATCTCAACACCTTAATTAAGTTTGATACAGCATATTAACTTTGGTATTTATATTTTATTTCATAAGTTTGATGCTGCATTTGTATCGAAAGTTTGGTATTTATATTTTATAATTAAGGGTTAATTGCAAAAAAAAATCACTAACTTTATAGTCTTTATCAATTACAACATGAACTTTTAAAGTTTGCAATTCGATACAAGAACTAATTTATTATTGCAATTTGATACATGGTGTAAATTTTCGGGATACTCTATAGGTGGGGTAAATTTTCAGCGAACTAAGGCTGCGTGGCAGCCGAAACCACCACAAAAAACATGTCCCACACATCAAATGTCAAATTTAAAAGACACAAACTTTTTTTAAAAATTTCGTGACTTTTTTTTATAAAACATTGCTCAACATGGTTTAATAATAGTGAAAGATTTTTTTTTTAAAATTCTAGTATATGTACAAGTTTGTATGATGTGAGACATTTTTCTACATAAACTAGACAACACCAGCATTTATGATCCATTATCAACCGTGTTTGAGCAATATTTTATAAAAGAACTTTTTTAAATATTAAAAATAAAATTTTACAGATTTGACATCTAACGTGGAGTGTGTCACGCCTTTGGTGTCGGTTTCGGCTGTCATGTAATCGTACATATCGCCGAAAATTTACATCATGTATTGAATTGCAACAAAAAATTAGTTCGTGCATCGAATTGCAAACTTTAAAAGTTTGTGTTGTAAGTGATAAAGACTATAAAGTTTGTGATTTTTTTTGCAATTAACCCTATAATTAATTAGTTTCAAAAGTTTGGTAATATAATTAATTTCGAAAGTTTAGTAATATAATTAATTTATATTTATATTGTATTAGGATATATATATTACCATATCTACAATTATTCGTTACCATATATATATATATATATACACACACAATGATGCATTGGTAATATTATCAATGACTATTTGTAATATTACTAAACACTTGGTAATATTACCCTAAACTCTTACCGTAAATCCTTATGCTAAACCCTAATTCACATGATTAAAAAAATAATTGTTTAGAATTAATTGAAAAATTACTTGTAATCTATGAAAAATAAATGGTAATACTACCAATCACTATTGGTAATACTACTAAACACTTGGTAATATTAGCCAAAATTCTAAACCCTCACTCTAATCCATAAACCCTTACCATAAATCCTTACCCTAAACCCTAATTCGCATGGTTAAAAAAATAATGGTTAAGAATTAATTGGAAAAGCTACTTGTAATGTTAGAAAAATTAATTACTAATACTAACAATCACTATTGGTAATACTATCAATGACCATTGGTAATACTAATAAACACTTAGTAATATTAGTCTAAACCCTAAACCCTCACCCTTACCCCTAAACCCTTACCGTAACTCCTTACCATAAGCTCTAATTCGCATGATTAAAAAAATAATAGTTTCGAATTAATTGAAAAACTACTTGTAATGTAAGAAAAATAATTGGTAATACTATCAATCACTATTGGTAATACTATCAATGACTATTGGTAATACTACTAAACACTTGGTAATAGTAGCCTAAACCCTAAACCCTAGTTCGCATGATAAAAAAAAATTGTTTAGTTAACTAAAAATTACGTGTAATGTAAGAAAAAATAATTAGTAATACTATCAATCACTATCGGTAATACTATCAATGAATATTGGTAATACTACCAAACACCTGGTAATATTAGCCTAAAACCTAAAATCTCACCCTAACACCTAAACCCTACCGTAAACCCTTACCTAAAGCATAATTCGCATGATTAAAAAATAATTGTTTAGAATTAACTAAAAAACTACTTGTAATGTTAAAAAAAATGGTAATACTACCAATCACTATTGGTAATACTATCAATGATTATTGGTAATACTACTGAACACTTGGTAATATTAGTCTAAACCCTAAAACCTCACCCTAACCCCTAAACCTTACCGTAAACCCTTACCTTAAACCCAATTCGCATGATAAAAAATACTTATTTAGAATCAATTGAAAAACTACTTGTAAGGTAAGAAAAAATAATTGGTAATACTACCAATCACTATTGATAATACTATCAATGACCATTGGTAATACTACTAAACACTTGGTAATATTATCTGAACCCTTACTATAAACCCGTACTTTAAAGCATAATTCGCATGATTAAAAAAATTATTGTTTAGAACTAATTGAAAACTACTTGTAATGTTAGAAAAAATAATTGGTAATACTACCAATTACTATTGGTAATACTATCAATGATATTGATAATACTACTAAACACTTTGTAATATTAACCTAAACTCTAAACTTTAATCCTAAACCCTTACCGTAAACCCTTACCCTAAATCCTAATTCGCATAATTAATTGTTGGTCCCGGGCAAGTCTAAGATACATGTATGGGGGGATACACATATACAAATCTCTTTCAAACTGAGTCCCTCTACTCAGAGTTTTAGGTGCTAGGCACAGAATAAATAATACACCTACTAACAGCTCTGAAGCAAGTCAGTTGGCTAACTATCTATTTATGTCTGAGTGCAAAATGTGTGAGTCCTGAAAGATTTAGACTTGTTTTAAAGATTTCTAAAAATTGAGTTTTTCCATGTTATGAAGTCGTGGTTAAAAGGGCAGTGCACTGAGTTTCAAGATCAGATCGATTGATTCAACACTAACAAAGCATGCAATGAATGAATGATAAAGAGTTAAGCACAATATCAAAGAAATAAAGAACTCAGAGCAGTTTAACATGGTTTAGATTCTCAAGCTCCTACGTCCACGATCCTGATTGAACATGAGAATCTCTTAATAAGACTTGTTTTTAATGTACCAAGGTGCACTATAATCAATCACACTGATCCCTAGAATTCGAGAGTTCTAGTCCTTATTCCTTAACCACTAACTACCTCAATCAACAAACCTAACATTGACTCAGTTTAGGGTTTTGGCTTAGCTTCCAACTAAGGTGTGATAATCCTTACAAAGTAAAGTTATGCTAAGGATTGGATTATCACTCTAAGCTTAGGATATGAGAGTTAAGCTCTTTGGAATACAGTTGACTCTGGACTATAAGAAACACTTCGGAAATTTATGAGGGTTTCGAGTGCTTCTTTGAATGCTTGAATGTGTGTGAGTCTTGAGTAATTTCTTGGCTTCGAAATTTCCCTTATCCTTGTTTGGGCCAAGGTCTTCTGTATTTATAGATGACTTTGAAAAACTATACGTTGGAGAGATAGTCTTCTAATCGCCTTTCATGTAGGATATTTCAAACGGACATAAGTCTTCATGCAGCCGCCTACTTGCATGGATTTAGTAAATGCATGCCCGTTGAACTATGCAGGGATGTCATGCTTAAGTCAGGGTCCGTACATGACTTGTCCTCCTCTGATTGGTCTACGTCATCAGGTAGGTGAGAATGTCAGAATTTATTCTTCAGTTCAGTCTTGTCTTTTCTGAGTTCAGGTTTGTCTTCATCTACATATATGGTCCAGCCCTGACATTCCTTTTTCTTGCTTGGATCCTACTCCAAGTCTTTCCCAAATACTCAGTGCAGTCTGACTCTTTCAGGACTGGCGAGTTAGCAATGATCTCAGGATCATACTCTTCACCCTGACACTCAGTTATCCAGCCTAGAATGACCAACTTAACTTCAGTGATGGTGCTCTTATGTTTTTCAGGCTTCAGTCTTGAATGTCTTCAGTGAGTTCTCCTCTCACTGAGTACATGTGAATGTAAAACATTCTAAGTCCTATTCAGCTTTATCAAGACTAATCCCGACTATTACACACTTAGGCAAATTCATCTTTTTAGGGTCTTTGGGATCAACTCAAAACTGACACTGTCCCAAAATTAATAAAATAATTGTTTAGAATTAATTGAAAAACTACTTGTAATGTTAGAAAAAATAATTGGTAATACTACCAATCACTATTGGTAATATTATCAATGACTATTGGTATAACTACTAAACACTTGGTAATATTAGCCTAAACCCTAAACCCTTACCCTAAATCCTATTTCGTGTGATTAAAAAAATAATTGTTTAGAATTAATTGAAAAAATACTTGTAATGTTAGAAAAAATAATTGGTAATACTATCAATCACTATTGGTGATACTATCGATGATTATTGGTAATACTACTAAACACTTGGTAATATTAGCCTAAATCCTAAATCTTCACCCTAATCCCTAAAGCATAAACCCTTACCGTAAACCCTTACACTAAACCCTAATTCGCATGATTAAAAAATAATTATGTAGAATTAATTGAAAAACTACTTGTAATGTTAGAAAAATAATTGGTAATCCTACCAATCACTATTGGTAATACTATCAATGACTATTGATAATACTACTAAACACTTGGTAATATTAGCCTAAACCCTCTCCCTAACCCCTAAATCCCAAACCCCTACAGTAAACCCTTACCCTAAACTCTAATTCGCGTGATTAAAAAATAATTGTTTAGAATTAATTGAAAAACTATTTCTAATGTTCGAAAAATAGCTGGTAATACTACAAATCACTATTGGTAATACTAACAATGACTATTGATAATACTACTAAACATTCGATAATATAAGCCTAAACTCTAAACCCTCACCTTAACCCCTAAACCCTTATCGTAAACACTTACCCTAAACCCCAATTCACATGATTAAAAAATAATTATTTAGAATTAATTGAAAAACTACTAGTAATGTTAGAAAAAATAATTGGTAATATTATCAATCTCTATTGGTAATACTATCAATGACTATTGATAATACTACTAAACACTTGGTAATATTAGCCTAAACCCTAAACCCTTACCCTAACCCCTAAATCCTAATTCGTAATATTAAAAAAATAATGGGTTATCATTAATTGAAAAACTACTTAGTGATGTTAGAAAAAATAATTGGTAGTATTACTAATAGTGTTAGAAAAACTACTCTAAACCCTTTTGCTAGTATTACTAATAATATTTGTTAGTATTATTAGTAGTGTTTGTCAAAAAGTTTACTAATAGTTTTTGCTAGTATTACTATTAGTGTTTGGTAGTATTACTAATATTTTTTTAATTTTTTAATTAACCTAACACTACAAAAAATACTCTATTTTGCGATGGAAATTTCGTCTCAAAACATGGTTTGCGACGACTTTTGTGATGAACACGTGTCTGTAGACAAAACAGTTGTAGCAAATATTTGCGATGGACTTTGGGATTCTATCGCAAATTTACTTTGGTCATTTCAGTCGCAGACCATTCGGGTCACGACCCGGTCAGGTTGCCAAAATTTGTGATGGACAAGGTGTCATCGCAAATCACGAGTCTGGAAGAAAAAAAATAGTCTGTGTGGTTCGAACCCGGACCCTCCGCGCACCCAGGGCAGGCGCAAACCACTGGGCAATCAAGTTATATTATACGACCCAACTTTCATATTAGCCTTATTGGGCTTGAAATAATTAATTTCAAATTCGCATTCAAGGAAAATCGAACTCGCAACCTCTCTTGCATGTAGAGGGGGCTAGCGTCGTTGGGACACTTGCTTCTATTGTTCGATTTCTTGCAATTAATTGTATATATATCCAAATTGACTCTTTTTTTATAATTCATCAAATTAATTTTTTTTTTCATTTCTAACTTATTTTAATAAATGTTGTTACCAATTTTTTTTTGTAAATTTATTTAATTCGAGAACGCTTAATATTATAATCAGTTCATTTGCACGCAATTAATTGTATATATATATATATATATCCAAATTGAGTCTTTTTTTATAATTCATCAAATTAAATTTATTTTCGTTTCTAACTTATTTTATAAATATTGTTACCAATTATATATATTTTATTTTTTAATTTTTTTTAATTCGAGAATGCGTAATATTATAATACGTTCATTTGCACGCAATTAATTGTATATATATCCAAATTAAGTCTTTTTTTTATAATTTATCAAATTAATTCCTTCGTTTCCAACTTGTTTTAATAAATGTTATCACCAATTATTTTTTTTATTTTGTAAATTTATTTAATTCGAGAACACGTAATATTATAATGCGTTCATTTGTACGTTATTAATTGTATATATATCCAAATTGATTTTTTTTATAATTCATCAAATTAATTCCTTTGTTTCTAACTTGTTTTAATAAATGTTGTTACCAATTATATTTTTTATTTTGTAAATTTATTTAATTCGAGAACGCGTAATATTATAATTCATTCATTTGTACGCAATTAATTGTATATATATCCAAATTGAGTCTTTTTTTTTTAGAATTCATCAAATTAATTCCTTTTCGTTTCTAACTTGTTTTAATAAATGTTGTTACCAATTATATTTTTTTGTAAATTTATTTAAATCAAGAACGCGTAATATTATAATCCGTTTATTTGTACGCAGTTAATTGTATATATATCCAAATTGAGTCTTTTTTTTAATTTATCAAACTAATTCATTTTTTTTTCTAACTTGTTATATATACAGTATTTCAATAATTCTAATCGTCATCCTCTTCCTCATCTTCATCCTCTTCATCTTCATCTCCATTATTTTCACCATCTTCATCATTTTCATCCTCATCTCCATGCTCTTTCCTGTCATACTCATCGCTTTCAATCATTATCATTTCTGAATTTGCATCTAGTAAGTCCACATAAATATTCAAATTTTCTTGATCGAGCTCTATTTGAGCCTCTTGTACCTCCGTTTGAAATGGTTATGTTGGTTTTGTATTGTCTTTCTTTGACAGATGAGAAAGTTCAACCAGGGACCTTGCCTTCACTTTGCAAACTATCCTCAAGTTGGCTTTACCTAATCCCAGGTATTTGCAATAATAATACTTGAGATGTTTGCCTAGAAAATACATATGGATCGTATGCCGCTGAAAACTTCTGTCGGGTGTTAAAATCAACAATCTTATAGTTTTTATCGACTCTAGTTCCTTATTTTCTTGGATCATACCATTCACATAATAATAAAACCACTTTTCTTGAGGATCAACCCGGATATTCTATTTCTACTACTTCAAGCAACACTCCGTAGTAATTGATTGGTTCTTCGTTGCAAATTCCAGCATTTACGCAAACACCACTATTTATTGTTGATTTCGTTTCAGAATACGCATGTGTATGAAATTTGTATTAATTTATGTAATATCCTTGGAATGAAACAAGGCTACGTAATGGTCTACGACCCGGAGCTTCAAGATGTGGTTTGTGAACTAGGCTATTTTTTCCCTGTAAATATAAAATTATTAGGTAAAAAAAAGTAATTACATCTGTTATGTAAAAATAGAGATATAATTAAGTGATACTCACGTAACGTTGGAACCAAAACATGAATTCACCACAGATGGAATAAGAAACTTCTGCATCAGTGATGCATGATTCTTGTGCACGCTTATACTCACAGAAAATCCTTATACATATTACAAAAAAGAAATTAATGAATTTTGCAGATATACAGAAAAAAAGATCAAGTATAAAAAGATTAACAACTCTATGTATAGTTGAACTTCAGGACAATTCATCAAAATGTATGAATGTATTGTTTTCTCTTTATTATTGTTCCTGAACGGTCGTTTGGTGCCCTTGCCCATTGTTCAACCCGGATGCAAAAATATAGATAACATACCTTCAACATCACGAAGGGGGTGATCTACTCCATATTGATGATCGTATCTAATCACATGGATTAGTGGCTATTTTATTCGTTAATTAGACCACCAAACAATTACGTGTGATTGATCACTAACGTAATTAGTGAATACGAAAATTGGGTAGGTTGGAAATAAATTCGTGAGTTGATTTCGTATTTATTTAGTATGATTAATAATCGAGGTGCTTTGGGTGTATAATCAAATTTTGGATGTGTATATTAATTTGTGCTTATTTTATTAGCTGAAAATTAAGGTATTTATACAAGTTTTCCTAGCAGGAGGTGTACAAAATCTTTGACATTCCAAGTGCGCATGTATGACACTTGAAATGTTGACTATTTGACCTTATCTAAACTAAATGTTATCCTTTAATACTGGACTTGCTCGTATTCAAGAGTTGTTCGTCCTGTTGGACTTGTCCTTGAGGAGTCTTTAGCTTGATATTTTGGTCATTTGCCTTGATAGTTTGATATCTTGATACTTTAATCAAATCTATTGGCCTATGGACTAGATTTGCTCGCCGGGGCATCACCTAGGTCCACATGGTATTTGGGTTTAGAGTTGTTAGCCTGGTCATTGTTGCTCGTCAAGGTGGATCTATTCGCCTGATAATTCCAGCTTAACCTGGCTTTGCTGGCTTAATCTAATCTTAAGGGTATGTACTTTGTGATAATTCTGCTCGCCTTGATAGTATTTATGCTCGCCTATCAATAATTGCCCCCTTGCCAGCCATTATGTTGTGGCAAAGCAAAACGAACAACTTATGGGTTGGCAACTATCTGGTGGTATGGGTGCGAGCTGATATTGCTTGGTGCGATCTACCTCAAATGGGCGGACAACCATGGCTAAGCTGATTCGTATGGACAATGGTTGGGATCCACAGGCACGGGCGGAGCTTGAGGCGTGACGTAGGCGGAATGATTGCCGCCGCCCACGCGCACGCGAGATCGAGGCGACGCGCCTCTAATTTTATCGGAGACAGGTCGCACGTGCTCAAAATTTGCAACTTGATCCCTATACTTTTAATTTTTCATGCCTGGGACCCCTTTTTCCTTTTACTATAAAAGGAAAATTTCTTTCAAATTTTCATTTTTTACTTTACAATCCCAACGCCAAAATTTCTCCCTTTCTTCTTTAAAATTTCCGGCAACGAAACACCATCTCGAGGAGGAGGTCGAGGTGTTACAGCCCGCCAACCCGGACGAACTGACTTGGGAGTTCTTGAAAAGAATTCATTTTCCCATGCTGGATCCGATCAAGCATCAAATTTTAGTCGTCGTTGCTCGCTAAGTCTACTGGGATGAATACGAGAGGGAGTACTCCAACCGGTTTGAGGTTCCAGCTCGTGGGAAGCAAAAACTCAGGGCCATCGAGTACGCAGCGAGATGCATCGTGTCCGCTATTACAGAAGAGGAGTTGCCCAAAATCAGAAGGGATTACAAGAATCCTTTTGATGTGCACATGTACGCTCCTCTCACGGATGACAGAGCTGATTGCCTACCTCGCAGGCTCACGGCAATCAACTTGACCACACTAAACGCCGGAGTCACTTTACCGTTACATCCTCTGATCGGCAGATTCCTAGAGCAGACAAATCTGGCCATCACCCAACTAACCCCAGTTGGGTGGATGAATCTCATGTCCCTCATGGTGCTGTATGCCCTTGAAGGATATCCAAATAAGTTGTCCGCCGAGGAGGTTAACTACCTTATGATACCCACTGCCTGCACTGGGGAGGAGGCGGGCTGGTACTACCTCAAGGCGCGACCAAATTTGAGGCTGGTGGAAGATATTCCAGGGAAAGTGCAAGACTGGAAGCACGACTGGTTTTGGATCGGTGGAGATTGGCGTGTTTCTTCTCGCCCTTATGGTGGTCCAGAACGCATTAATACTCCAGCGGAGTTTAGGGACTTGATTCGTGAGTCTTATCGCTTCTCAATCTTTGTAGTGATAGGACTAATTTTAATCTTTTTTTCTTCTGTTTCAGGTCCCAAGAATCTCAAGTGGCGAAGTGCCAAAGATAGTGTGGGCGACCAATTCCTGTTCACTGTCAACCTGATCGCCCTTCATCATCGAGAAGACCGTAGTGTTAGCCACCTCAGTCTTAAATCAACCAGAAGGGTAGCTCGCTTTACCACTTACCTCATCATCTTGAGGCTCAAGCCCAAGTTCCCCAAGGTAACTTTCTTGAACTTGGCGAACAGAACTGCTCGCACATTTATGTTGCATAAAATTCTAATATTTGATATTTTCTTCTTGCAGACCAGCTCGTCACCGTTGCCCTCCATCCTTTGTACCTCATTCTAGACCAACACGTTTGGGAAATGTAACGCCCCAAATCTGAAACACATTAAATATCTCAGATTCGAGGTATTACTTGTGACTAAAATCCGAACTATAAAATTTTTGATATAAAAAGGGATAATAAAATGAGAGATGAGTTTTATGCAGCGGAAGAAATGAGTGTAATATTTAAATAAGTATCTCTGACACATGTATATATGTATATAAAGCTTAATATTAACAGTAATATATTATTTGAGCGGGGAACTCCGTGTCGTCCCTACTACTGTCCTTGCTCCACGAAATCATAATCTGCAAGGGTTATAAAATGGGGGGCGTGAGATTTGAATTCTCACGTATGGGTGATTTGCAACATCATGGGATTGGTAAATCCGAAATATATTAAATTGTACACACTAATAAAATATATCAAATCCGTAAATCAATTTACAAGTAAACAAGAATATCATATATAACATAAGTAACAAGATCACAATAATAATTAGTTGGGCATAACAAGTTTCACATCATATAATTGATATATCACAAGTTGATTCACATTAAATGGCAAAGCCCAAAACCATTTTCACGTATCGGCCCAATCTGCCAAAATCATTTTCCACATATTGTAAATCTCTCTAAAATCCTTTCTCATATTCAATTCTAACTTATTAATGACCTTGCCCGGAACTCTACTGAGCACCTTATCCGGAGGACGAACTTATTAATGACCTTGCCCAGAACTCTACTGAGCACCTTATCCGGAGGACGAACTTATTAATGACCTTGCCCGGAACTCTAATGAGTTGTTGTCCGGAGGACGAACTTTATTAATGACCTTGCCCGGAACTCTACTGAGCACCTTATCCGGAGTTCGGGTTTATTATTCAATCATTAGCTTTCCCATTTCTCATACAAACTGTCATTTTAAAATTGTGGAGGGAGCTCAGATAATTCATACTCAAATAGGTTCATGCTCACAAAATGCCCATATTATCATGCAGTCATAAACGATTTGTATAATTAGATAAGTACAAACGATCCAAGTAAGATATATATAATAATATCATATAGTTCACACACTTATATAATAGGTTTACATTTATGTTGTATATTTAATTTTAGATTTATTTAGTGGAGTTCAGAGTATACCAGCACAACGTACTATTAGCAGATCAATCAACCGATCATCACCCACCTTTTAACTTTATAACTAAGTTACAACTGTGTTTGAAATTTCTTGGGAGATAACTCGTGTTGTAGAGACGCCCCGATTGTGATATACAAACAGAATGTCGGATCCCTCGTGCATATTCCGATCAGCACAGAATCGAGTCCCAAATCGGGCAGCCTAACGGCATAGTTCGGAGACTCGTCGGGTAAATTTAAGTAGCCTAATGGCATCGTATACGGATTTGGTTGTTCGTCGGATAATTTGATCAACCTAACAACGTCATTTCAATTTCTCCGAAATTAAACGGATAACAGTTCGTCATACGGCTTCATCGACAAAAGGCGGAGATGAAGACGATATCTCAATTTGATTAAAGAGTAAGGGCGGACAGCGACGACAAACTGGGAAAAGAGGCATCGCGAGGCGGAGGTGTTGCGGCTGGGCTTCACAAGGCGGTGTTGAGCGGCGGGGAAAGGGCGGTGGTTGTGTCTGGTCACGGCGGTGGCTCTTCAGCTGGAGACGGCAGCTGTGCTCGGCTCCCATTCGTGAGGCGATCAACGGTGGTGCCTCTGTGCTGTGTGAAAAAGAGTGACAACGGAGATGGAGGCGGTCCCTTTGTCTGAAAGAGGGCGACGGTGGCCGGCGGATTTTAGAGAGAGAAACAAGAGATAAGGGAGAGCTTTGGTGAATTTGGAAAACTTTGAGAGGAACTTATCAATTCGTACGCGTGAATGAGGGAAATGAGAGAGAGAGAGGAACTGATTGATATATATACGGATTTATTTCTAAAATATTTAACTGGCCTTTTTTAATTCTTCAAATCCGGATCTACTGAGATTTTTACCATTAAAATTAATTAATAAAAGGAAAAGGAATAATTTATGTGGTTAGGAATTAACCCTCTTTAATTCGGATATTTTCGTTCTTGCTTGATACGGTTTAGGGATCGTTTAGTTCGCGAGTTTAATCTTGATTTGATAATTAATACAGTTTTAAAACTCAATTAATATTTTATTGTATTTGTATTATACTTGTATATTTTTATCAATACATTATACATATCGAAATCCTTAATTTAAACTTGATTATTTAATTTCTCGTAATCCTTTATTCGTTTGAAAGATTCGATTACTTTCTTTGAATTTAGGAATTTATAAAAGGGTATATATTTAAATTACACAATAGCACACAAAAATAATAAAATTAAAAAAAACAAAGATAATAATATAAAATAAGGGTTCTAGGAATATAAAAGGTATAAAATGGGACGGGGTGTTACATCCTTACCCCCTTAATTGAATTTCGTCCCCGAAGTTCAGCTTCTATGTATTATTTGGCTAAACCCTATACTCTTATTTTAACCAGTTTCTTATTTTCTTCTCCTACTAGTCATAACCTCTTTCTGCTAGTGCTTCATACTACTCGGGTTGTTCCTGTCCTTTCAATCGAAGCTGTCCTCCACTGCTTTCCTCTTCTTCCAGGATTATATTCACGTGGCCTGACCACTTTTGACCTTGGTTAGGTGAACCTCTAATTGGTGGTCCCAATTGAAGGTAGTTAGGTGCAGGCGACTGGTGAGTCTGGTAGTTATCCACTTGCTGAGGGTGGTACTGGATGTTGTCAATTGGTCGGCATTTGACACTTGGCGGTTGAGTGCATTCGTAAGATTTGTGCCCTGGTTGGTCACAACGATAACAATTTGTTCCACTCGGGTTACATTGTTTCCAATGTTTCTTTCCACAACTTGGACAGACTGGTTTGTTTTGAGCAACATTGTGAGACTGGTTATTATCAATTGGCTGGCGGTTGACACTGGATGGTTGAGTGCATTCATAAGACTTGTGTCCTGGTTGGTCGCAATAATAACAATTCGTTCCACTCGGGTTACATTGTCCCCAATGTTTCTTTCCACAACTTGGACATGTTGGTTTGCTTCGAGTAACATCGTTGTTGCTTCTCTCTGGTGATGGGAGTGAATCTCCTTTACAGTATGGCAGCCAATTTCGATTAACAGGGGTAGTTATCGGAATCAGCTTGTACTCCAAATTCTGGCTGATCGAGACTAGTAGCGCTCGATGGTAAACTTCACTATAGCTTGGCATTTGAAGGCCTATCACAATCCCGACTATTTCGGTCCTCAGACCCTGTTCGAACATTCGGGCTTTTCTATCATCATCATCCACCAGATGTGGAGCATAACGGGAAAGTTGATTGAATTTTCTCTCGTACTCCATTACCGAGAGAGTTTCCTATCGGAGATTAACAAACTCATATTTCTTCTGATCTCTCAGTACTCGTGGAAAGTACCTATCTAGTACAACTTTCTTGAAATCCTCCAAAGTAAGGGCTTGTCTAGCTTCTTCATTCATAGTCTGCTCATAGGATTCCCACCATTGAGCTGCGTTTTCCCCCAATTGGAATTATGCACAGGAGATTCTCTGTGCATCAGTAAGCGCCATATGTCGGAAAATGCATTCCAACCCGGCTATCCATTCTTCGGTCTCAAAAGGATCTTCTCTCCCATTCAGCCTAGGTGGCTGCAGTCGTCAAAATCGTTCAACGAAGTCATTCGTCATCTGAGGCATATGTTGTTGCATGTAGTTCTGGAGTGAGATAAGTATTTCCCTCGCAATGACGTTCCCAGGTGCAGCCTGCTGAGGCGGTTCAGGCTCAGCCTGAGGAGGTGGGTCCTGTTCCATAGGATCTCTTGGGGTTGGGATAGGGTTAACACGAGGCTGTCCACGTCTATGGCACGGTGCTATCCTAGTGGTGGTTCTGAAAATAAATGAATAATATTGCTAAATTATATAGGTATGGGAAAATTAGAAAAACAAAGTCGAATTACGTAATTAACACAACGCTAGTACTGAGATACGCGTGAGTATGTAGTTCACCGCAACGCACTGTGACCGTCAATGGTACAGTGATCACATTCGCACCGTATAATAGAAACCAGTGACATGTCATAAAACAGTAATCAGATAAAATATAACAGTTAATATAGAGCAAGTAGCACACATTGCCAAGTAGCAACTTCACAACATACATATATAAAGGACTCAGGTTCTATGAAGGTTAGTCTTCTTACTTCTTATCCCAAAATGAAAATTAAGGCTTCCAAATCTAATGTTAACGCATCGCATCTTCTCTTCATCACAGATTGCGAGCGACCAAAAGGAGTAGGGTTTAAAACTATGTTGCTATGGCCCAAGTTAAACAGTCATACATCTGACTACTACTATGTGTCAGGAAAGGGTGGCACACTTATGTTGTATGTATTTGTCTACATCAAAAGGGTAACTATTTAAAAGGATTTGATCACCCTGGTTGATCGTTACTATCGCACAGAAATCTCCATTGTCAACTTCTACCAGGCATGTCTCCAAGTGTGTTGGGATATGTTTAGTTTTGATGATTTTCTAAAACCACTTGTAATAGGTTTGAAAGCAGTCAGGATAATATCTTTTATTTCAGGTCAGGCTAGGTTATTTCTCAGTAGAATAGGTTGTCAGTTGAGGGAACACTCAGTTGAGGGGGAACTCGGCAAGGGGGAACTCAGCAACACAGCCTGAAGAAATCAAGATGATATCAAGAAGAACTAACTGAAGCCATGACAGAGACCTGAACCAAGAGAGAAGCTTGAAGGATGTCCCACTGAGTATAAACCTGGCTGATCTAAGCTAAGTCAGTGGACTACTCAGTGAAGAGCATGATCAAGAGGATCAGTGCTGTACCAAGTAGGCCCTGAAGGAGTCAGGCTACTGTGGTCAGGGAAGTTTGTCATTCAGCCTTATGACAAACTTCTTGGAGTGATCTTCAAACAGTCTCTGAAGGACAATTATACTGAAGACGTTCAGTCCATTGAAGATCATCAAGTCAGTGAAGGAGGAAGCTACCTAAAGTCAGTGGGTCTTGGTCAACCCATTGAGTCAAAGATCCGTTGGATGCAGTCCACGTGGACCAATCAGCACGAGGCAGCAACTCTGACACTAACAAGGCCGCATTCCAAGAAAAGTGGTTGAAACCATTAATTGTATGGATTCAAATGTAATTTCCTCCAACGGTTACATTTGAATCCACACTATAAATATAAGCTCATAGCTTCATTTCAAGGGTGTGAAGAAAGAAAAATCAACATCTACAAGTTGTGAGGGTGTGTGAGTTGTTAGGGAGTCATAAGGAAGTGTTTCTCATACCCATGACACTGACCATTAGGGTTTTCACTTATATTCATTGAGTGTCAAGCTTGTAACTCTTAGCTTAGAGAGGTTTTCCCAATCTTAGCTTGAGGCTAATACATTGTAAGGGAAAACCTCACATAGTTGGAGAAACCAAACTGAAACCAAAACCCTCTAGTTAGGTTTGTTGGTTGAAGTTAGTGAGTAAGGAGAGGCAGCCCAGGGAGTGGCGTGAGTCCAGTATTTTGTGCACCTTGGCACGTTAAAAACAAGAATCCCTTGAGTGGATTTCCTGATTTGGATGTAAGAGCTTGAGTCTCTGAACCACGTTAAACTGAGCGTACTTATCTTTAAAAGTATTTACTGAAGTGTTGTGAAAATCTGCTAACTGAGAGCATTGTTAAAAGGGAAACTTTGGTTAAATATTCAGGCCAGGGAGAATCCTTCTCACTGACCAGTCCAGGCAACGCACTCGAGAGTTCAGCATCTCGAGTCACTGTGTTACTTAGAGTATGAGTTTCCAAGTCTTCACTGACGTGGTAGCTCAGCCTCTGAGTAATGCTGTGACTTGAAGTGAAACCTCTTGAGTCACTGCCTTGTTAAGAGACTGAGCCTTCAAGTCATCTCTCTGACTTGATGTCTCTGACTCTTAGCAATGCAGTAACTTGAGTATTATTCACTCTTGCTGAACTCCCTGAGGAAAAGGTTAAAAAAAAATTGTTTTTGAATTCCCATTTTAGCCCTTCGATAACGGGACCATCAAAGTGGATGTGGTGCCCTTGAACCGGGTCTTCTATTCTAATCCGTTCGAGTAGTCCTACAGCGATAGGACGAAGAATAACTCAGTAACCCTTCTGGCAAAACGAATCACGGCTGTCAAATCTATCTTCATCATGGGGTATACGAGCGAATCTTGCTTTTGCACGTAGTCTCGTGAATAGGGTTATAAACGCACTAATAGATTCTAAGTTTAGCTAAGTGTTTTCTAATTATCGATATATAACTATCTTAGGTGGATTCTTATATGGAAAGGAAATTCCTAGTCATATTTTAATTATGAAGAAACATAATTTTAACAATTAAAGCACAAAATTTAAACAATTTAAGCATATAGTTTAAACAATTAAATCATATAATTCAAACAATTAAAGCATATAATTTAAACAATTTAAACATTTAAAGCATATATTTTATACAATTAAAGTATATAATTTAAATAGTCATATAACATAATTTATGAAATTTATAAACATACACAAATATATTAATTTCTATCATTTACTAATTATCCACATTTCAATAGTAATATAAACAACATTTATGGTTCTTTCTACACCTTGTAGGTGTTGTTTCGAGTTCTCGATCTTTTGATTGGAGTTTTGTTATGAAAGTCAACTTATCGTAATATCATAAACTTTTAGGCAATTTAAAATAAAATATGAACATACATTTGAGGAGCTTCTGATGGTAATAGGAGACACATTTCCCCTCAAGTGATTTAATTAATGATCTAAACTTAAATGATAAGAAAATTTTAATTAAAGAAAAAGAATTTTGGCTTGATGAAAATAATAATTTGGGTTTTCGTCCGAAAGTTTGAACCTAAGCTCTGATACCACCTGTAACGCCCCGAATCCGAAACACATTAAATATCTTAGATTCAAGGTATTACTTGTGACTAAAATCCGAACTATAAATTTTTTTATATAAAAAGGGATAATAAAATGAGAGATGAGTTTTATGCAGCGGAAGAAATGAGTGTAATATTTAAATAAGTATCTCTGACATATGTATATATGTATATAAAGCTTAATATTAACAGTAATATTTTATTTAAGTGGGGAACTCCGTGTCGTCCCTACTACTGTACTTGCTCCACGAAATCATAATCTGCAAGGGTTATAAAATGGGGGGCGTGAGATTTGAATTCTCACGTATGGGTGATTTGCAACGTCATGGGATTGGTAAATCCGAAATATATTAAATTGTACTCATTAATAAAATATATCAAATTCGTTAATCAATTTACAAGTAAACATGAATATCATATATCACATAAGTAACAAGATCACAATAATAATTAGTTGGGCATAACAAGTTTCACATCATATAATTGATATATCACAAGTTGATTTACATTAAAGGGCAAAGCCCAAAACCATTTTCACGTATCGGCCCAATCTGCCAAAATCATTTTCCACATATTGTAAATCTCTCTCAAATCCTTTCTCATTGTAAATCTCTCTCAAATCCTTTCTCATATTCAATTCTAACTTATTAATGACCTTACCCGGAACTCTACTGAGCACCTTATCCGGAGGACGAACTTATTAATGACCTTGCCCAGAACTCTACTGAGCACCTTATCCAGAGGACGAACTTATTAATGACCTTGCCCGGAACTCTAATGAGTTATTGTCTGGAGGACGAACTTTATTAATGACCTTGTCCGAAACTCTACTGAGCACCTTATCCGGAGGCCGGGTTTATTATTCAATCATTAGCTTTCCTATTTCTCATACAAACTGTCATTTTAAAATTGTGGAGGGAGCTCACATAATTCATACTCAAATAGATTCATGCTCACAAAATGCCCATATTATCATGCAGTCATAAACGATTTATATAATTAGATAAGTACAAACAATCCAAGTAAGATACATATAATAATATCATATAGTTCACATACTTATATAATAGGTTTACATTTATGTTGTATATTTGATTTTAGATTTATTTAGTGGAGTTCAGAGTATACCAGCACAACGTATTATTAGCAGATCAATCAACCGATCATCACCCACCTTTTAACTCTATAACTAAGTTACAACTGTCTTTGAAATTTCTTGGGAGATAACTCGCATTGTAGAGACGTCCCGAGAGTTATATACAAACAGAATGTCGGATCCCTCGTGCGTATTCCGATCAGCACAGAATCGAGTCCCAAATCGAGCAGCCTAACGGCATAGTTCAGAGACTCGTTGAGTAAATTTGAGCAACCTAACGGCATCGTATACGGATTTGGTTGTTCGTCAGATAATTTGCACAACCTAACAGCGTCATTTCGATTTCTCCAAAATTAAACGGGCAGCGGTTCGTCCTACGGCTTCATCGAAAAAAGGCGGATATAAAGACGAAGTCTCAATTTTATTAAAGAGTAAGGGCGGACGGCGATGGCAAACTGGGAGAAGAGGCATCGCGAGGCGGAGGCGTTGCGGCTGGGCTTCGCAAGGCGGTGTTGAGCGGCGGGAAAGGGCGGTGGTTGCGTCTGGTCACGGCGGTGGCTCTTTGGCTGGAGACGGCAGCTGTGCTCGGCTCCCATTCATGAGGCGATCAATGGTGGTGCCTCTGTGCTGTACGAAGAAGAGTGACAACGGAGATGGAGGCGGTGCCTTTGTCTGAAAGAGGCGACGGTTGCCGGTGGATTTTAGAGAGAGAAACAAGAGAGAATGGAGAGCTTTGGTGAATTTGGGGATAGAGGAATTTGGGGAACTTTGAGAGGAACTTATCAATTCGTACGCGTGAATGGGGGAAATGAGAGAGAGAGAGAGAGAGAGAGAGAGAGAGAGAGAGAGAGAGAAACTGATTGATATATATACGGATTTATTTCTAAAATATTTAACTGGCCTTTTGGAATTCTTCAAATTCGGATCTACTGAGATTTTTACCATTAAAATTAATTAATAAAAGGAAAAGGAATAATTTATGTGGTTAGGAATTAACCCTCTTTAATTCGGATATTTTCGTTCTTGCTTGATACGGTTTAGAGATCGTTTAGTTCGCGAGTTTAATCTCGATTTGATAACTAATACAGTTTTAAAACTCAATTAATATTTTATTGTATTTGTATTATACTTGTATATTTTTATCAATAAATTATACGGATCGAAATCCTTAATTTAAACTTGATTATTTAATTTCTCGTAATCCTTTATTCGTTTGAAAGATTCGATTATTTCTTTGAATTTAGGAATTTATAAAAGGGTATATATTTAAATTACACAATAGCACACAAAAATAATAAAATTAAAAGAAACAAAGATAATAATATAAGATAAGGGTTCTAGGAATATAAAAGGTATAAAATGGGACGGGGTGTTACAGGAAATGCCGACCTAACAAGGACGGAAGAAGGGGGATCCTTTGGCGAAGATGATCGCACTGGCAGCAAAGGAAGGCAAAGATGACCCCCGGCAGCTGGTGGGTCCAGCTCGGCGAAGCAGCCCACCCCGATTAGTAGTCCACCTAAGGTTGCAACTCCCAAATCGAATAGGCTTCTTCGAGGAGACGACACTCCCGTCTCTGATACTGAAAAGGCGGCCAAGAGGGCAAAAGTCGCCCAAGAACACTTCTGGCAGAGTACAACACTCCACAGAGATTTTGGGCAGAGGCCATTAATACAACTTGCTACACTCAGAACAGATGCCTAATTGCCCAGAGACATAATAAGACTCCATATGAGGTATGGAAAGGTAAAACCCCATATGTTTCATACTTTCATGTTTTTGGATGTAAGTGTTTCATCCATGACAATGGGAAATCTAAATTAAGAACCTTTGATGCCAAAGTGGTTGATGGAATATTTTTAGAATATTCCAGCACCAGTAAGGCTTTTAGAGTTTTTAATAAGAATTCACTTTGTGTGGAGGAAACACCTCATGTTGTTTTTTATGAATCTGCTTTTGAGTGCAAGGTGGACTTAAAGTCTTCTGATGAGACCCAGAATCAGACTACTCCCAGAGTAATCAAGGTCAATCCACCTATTCTTGATTCAGATTCAGATTCAGATGATGACCCATCTCCTGGTTCTCTGAAGCAAAAGCCTTCACAAGGAGCAGAACCAGAAGAGGTTGGAACTCCTGTAGGGGGAAGCTCTTCTGCAGGTGGTGATAATCACCAAGGTACTGCAGAAGATGATCACCCAGGCAAGACCACGGGAAGAAGGACCCTGGTTGATCACCCCAATGACCTGATCTTAGGAGATCCAACTAAGGGTGTCCAGACTAGGAGAACTCTTAACTTAGCCGCCTTATTCAGTTGCTATGTGTCCTTGATTGAGCCCAAGAACATCAAGGAGGCACTGAAAGATTCAAATTGGATTGTTGCTATGCAGGAGGAGTTGAATCAATTCACCAGACAGGATGTTTGGGAGCTGGTAGACAGACCAAGACATCAAAAGGTGATAGGCACTAAGTGGGTTTTCAAGAATAAGAAAGATGATAATGATGTCATTACTAGGAACAAGGCAAGGCTAGTGGCCCAGGGCTATTCTCAGTCTGAGGGAATAGATTATGATGAGACATTTGCTCCTGTTGCCAGACTAGAAGCCATCAGATTGTTCTTAGCATATGCTGCTCACATGAAGTTCAAAGTATACCAGATGGATGTGAAATCTGTCTTTCTTAATGGGATTCTCATTGAGGAAGTGTATGTGGAACAACCTCTTGGTTTTGAACAAGGTGACAAGGTGTTTAAGCTTAAGAAAGCTCTTTATGGGCTGAAGCAGGCACCCAGAGCATGGTATGACACTCTATCTCAATTTCTTCTGGACAATGGTTTTACTAAGGGTAAGATTGATAGGACCTTGTTTAGGAAAGAAGAAGGAAAGGACATCCTTCTGGTCCAAATATATGTTGATGACATTATATTTGGATCCCCTAACAAGAAGCTGTGTGAGAGGTTTGGTGAGCTCATGCAGAGTCAGTTTGAGATGTCCATGATGGGTGAAATGACTTACTTTTTAGGTTTGCATGTTAAGCAATCAGAGAAGGGAATTTTTATTAATCAGGCTAAGTACATCAGAAACATGTTAGAGAAATTTAGAGTAGGATCTAGCAAAGCAGCCAAGATTCCTATGATGACAAATTTCAACATGGATCCAGATGATTCTGGAGAGAGTGTGGACCAGACTCAGTACAGAGCACTTATTGGTTCTCTTCTGTACCTGACTGCAAGCAGACCAGATATTACTTTTGCTGTAGGAGTTTGTGCCAGATTTCAAGCTAATCCCAAGAAGAGTCACTTAGAAGCAGCTAGGAAGATATTGAAATATCTTAAGGGAACAGTGAACCTAGGATTATGGTATCCTGCAGATGACAACTTAGAATTGAGTGGTTATTCAGATTCAGACTATGGTGGATGCAGAATAGATAGGAAATCTACAAGTGGAACATGCCAATTTTTAGGGAATAAATTGGTATCCTGGTTTTCTAAGAAGCAGACTTCAGTTGCTACATCAACAACAGAAGCAGAATACATGGCTGCAGGGAGCTGTTGTTCACAACTACTCTGGATTAGTCAACAGCTTAGGGACTACCAGATTAGAGCTAAGGATATTCCTATTTTCTGTGATAGTAATAGTGTCATTGCCATCACCCAGAATCCAGTTCTTCATACCAGGTGTAAACATGTTGATATAAGGCATCATTTTATCAGAGATCATGTTGAGAAGGGAGATATAAGGATGGAAAAGATTGCAACAGAGAAGCAGAGAGCATATATCTTAACTAAGCCTTTGGATGAGACCAGATTCAGAGAGTTAGCTTTTGAACTAGGTTTGTTGGATCCAGAGACAGATTTGTTTTAGGGGGAACATCAGAGAAGTATCCTTTATTTATGCCTTACTGCATATTCTTTATTTTCTTAAACTAACATACCTGCAGATTAGACATATCATAGAAGTTCTATCCCAGATGAGGTATGCACCAGGTGACACTTGTCCCAGATGAGGTGCTGAGTCAGATTCCAGATATGTCCAAAGTCTTCTATGACCAGGACCAGATGAGTTCTATCAGAGGAGATGTAACACCAGACTTACTGTGGTTTCATCTGGTTACAATATCAGGTGACAGGTATGTCTTTACTTCTCTGGCCTCTGATCATTGGGATACACCTTTCAAATTAGTAAGTACACTCAAAACCTTTCAACTTCGGAGTGTATTTATGACTAGGGTATAGGGCCTAGGCAATCATTTCGCTTTTTCTCTTGACTGCCACAAAACCCCTTTATGCCCAGTCCCAATGACTATGCCAACGCACCAGATTAAATCTGTATCTCGCCTCTCATCGTGGCCATCAGATTTAATCAATGTGCAATATGTCAATCAATTCAAAAATTGATTTTGTTCCCTAAATTAAATTTGCTATTACACGCGTTCACACTTCATTTATTAGTCAAGCCACGCGTATTGCCCTATTTAAATCAAATTTCCTGTCAATTTGTCTTTTCACGTTTCCATATTTTTACAAACCCTAACTTCTCTTTGCAAAGTATTGCTCTCTCTCTCTTTCCAGAAATGGCCCCTCCGTGCAACTTTGACCATGAATTGATGATGAAGAAACTGAAAACAGAGATGGTGGTTGACTTTTACACCACCAAGAATCCTTCTGCACTGTCCATTTTGGAGTTGTAAAGAAGGTCAGGCGTCGAGAAGTTGATCTCCACATTCCCCAGAGATCTTCGCACCCTAGATGGTTATGCGGCCCAGTTTCTGGTCCGAATGAAGATTCATGACGGCCACATTTCTTCAAAGATTGACAAAGAAGATATAGTGTTTTCCAAGCAGGATTTCTGTGCGCTTTTTTAGAACATTTCGGCAGAAGGGGTGGATCCTTTAACCTACAAGGAAAATGATATTGTGGGTTCCTTCAAGTTATTTGCTCGTTCTTCTTGCCAGAATATCACGAAGGGATTTTTGGATAAGCATCTGAGGCAAAAGTACAAAGTACTTTTTGATATTATGGTGAAGGTGCTGATGTGTGAGAATCACAGCACGGATACGATCTTTAATGGCAGGATGTGTGTGATGAGGGCTCTGTATGACGGCGTTCAGTGCAATTGGGCAGAGTTCTTTTGGGGAGTTTTGAGGAAGAACAGACTGAAGGTGAAGAATGAGCCTTGCCCTTCCCAGCCAGGGGAATTGCAATACTATTTCACAGCTAATGTTTCGTTGGGAACGAAACTGACCCTGATTCTGGACTCTTTGCTTCCAGAGAAGAGATGGAAGGAGTCTTGGTGTAGAGGATTTCACAAATCCAAGGTGTTGTTTTCTAAGGATGGTCCTCTTCATGGCCATCCTGATTCTGATGGTGAGCAAGCCATCCCTGCCCCTCTCCTTCAAGCCATTCCCTCACCTGAGCAGCAGAAGAAGCAGCAGAGTTCAAAGCAGGCTGCTGGAGCAACTGGTTCTTCTACGGTTGTCTTCTCTGGTTCCTCGGAGGAGGACCAGATTTCCCTTCTGAATATTCTGAAGAAGAAGGGTGAAGTAGCTGAGGCTACTAAGAAGGCTAGAGCAGCCAAGAGGAAGAGGCCAGAGGAGGCCAGGAAAGGCTCTGCTAAGAAGTCCAGGACTAGCAGGAAGGCCAAGCAAACCCTTCTGGTGGATGAGCCATCAGAGGAAGAAGAGAAAGAAGTGGTTGAGCCTCTTAAGAAGAAGTCCAAGGCCAAGAGAGCCATTCTTCAAGAGTCAGACTCTGGCTCTGATCTTGGAGAGGCCTTGGAGAAGGCTATTGATGAGGCTTCTCAGATGATGGAGGATGCTCCAGAGCATGTTGTACCTGCTGGTGTTGACTCAGCAGAGGTAAACCCTTCCATTCATTCTTCTACCCCTATTAATCTTGTTACTCCCTTTACTTCTCCCCCAGATAACATTTCCCACACTCCATCTGCTTCTGGTAACCCTATTATTCCACCAGGGCAGACTCTCTCAGATACCCCCGTATATACTCCCTCAACCATTCCTACCCAAACACCTTCTCCCCCAAATTCCCAAACACATCTTCCCACAAACCCCTCTCCCCCAGCTTCTGTACCAGAGGTGCCATCGATCTCTTCTGGTGCAGATATTCCCCTTCCACCCACTTCCACTTCACAAATTCCCATCCCACCTTCTGTACCAGAGATCCCATCCTCTTCTGGTGCAGAGCAATCCATCCCCTCCACCTCTACCTCACAAAATCCTAACCCTCCCCAAACCCATACAGACCAGGACCCAACCATTTGTATGGCTCTGGGATTCCCTGCCCCTCCCCCTTCTCCCACCTGTTTAACAAGCGATGATAGTGAAGATGAGGAAGCTTCACTTGAGCCTGCTAACTTAGCACCTTCCTCCTCTGCCTCTGGGCCCAAACCCTTCATTTTCTCTTCTGATGAGATGGGTCCCATCAGGCAGAGTATGAGTGTGAGTGCTCAGCTCTGGCTAAGAGAGCAATTTCCAATTCTGTTGGAGCACTCACCCCTCCTGGCAGATCTGACGGATGCCAAGGTTTGGAGTATGGCCAAACTCCAAGATGTTGAAGATCTTATGCTTCTGCTGGAGGAGATGCCTCCCTCTACCTTCACTGCGTGGGAGATTGAGCTGAAGAAAAAGTTAAACATACAAAACCCAGCAGAGTTGGAGACACCAGAGGCGGCCAAGGTCCTCATCAGAACTCTCCTAATCCAGAGAGGAGTTATGCTCACGCCAGAGGGCTTCTCTTACAACTTTGGTCCTCATTTCACATTCCCTCCAGAGCTATATTCAGATGAGGAGGACTTTGAGATGTCTCCTGCCGTGCTCCAAAAGATGAAAGCCTTTTTCAACAAGCAGATCATGCAGATAGGACGTTTCTCCAAAGCTATTCAACACATGGCCCCTGCTGTGATAGAGCATCAGATCAGGCAGGAGAGGAGGATCTTCCTGAAGCAGATCAAATCTACTCTGGCAGAGGTTAAAGCTTCTTTTAAGGCCAATGACCTCTTTGTCAAGCTGGATGTCATGCACAGCCAGAAACAGCTCCAGGAGCACGTACTGGAGCAGATGAGGCCAGTCTCTGTGGTAAAGGTTGAGATGGCCAGCCAGATGATCCAGACTGCCAAGCTGAAGGACTCCCTCCAGGAGATGTTAGAGAAGCAGGAAAGGCTTGTTGCAGAATCAAAAGCCTACCTGGAGGAGGCAAAGCAGCTGCGTGATCTTCACTCTTCCTCCAACACTTCCTTGCCTGATCTTATAAGGCAGGTAGTGGAGCCCCTCCTTGATGAAGTTAAAAAGGGGAAAGAGAAGGCCAGAACTGATCTGGCAAAGACCACTAATGAAACTCTTTTCAGCCATGGTGCTCGTCTAGACCTGCTGGAGAACACATTGGCCCAGGCTGAGTTGCAAAAGAAGAAGAAAGAGGAGTTCAAATCTCTTTCCATGGCTAAGCAGCTTGCTGCAGAAGAGGAGTCAGAAGCTGAGCAGGATCCAATCTCCATCTCTGGACCTGCAAAGAGGAAGATCAGGATAGTCGAGAAAAGCTTCCTTGAGACTGTTGTTGAAGAAGCTCAGAAGAGATACAAGGAAGAGACTCCAGAGGAGAAGCAGGCAAGGATCAGGAAGAACATAGATGAAGAGCAGAGGCTCAGATATGTTAGGAGGCAAAACAAGAAGAGCAGAGAAGCTGGTGCTTCTTCTGGTGCAGGTGGTTCTAGCCAGAGGAGGAAAGCTCCCATTGAAGTGATGAACATTCTGCCTCTCAGGACAGAAGGGTCGTTTGACTCTACTGTGCCTGTGCCCTTGATTGAAAAATGGAAGGAGGCAAAGACTCTCTGGTTCATCCAACATTACATCCAGAGGCCAGCACCAGAGGATGATGAGCTGATCAACAGAACCTTTCACACCTGGATGCAAGCTTATGATGCAGAATTGTACAAACAATTGATGGACTCTACCATTGAGTTCAACCTGGAGGTGACTGCCCCTGAGTTCACTTATCTTAACACTCCCATGGCAGGAGACCAGGTTGATTGGGCTGAGCTGAAGAGACTGTACAAGACAAAGGTGTTGGTGAACTTCACTCCAACATCTTCTGCAGAGTTGAAGGCCGTCCAAGACAGGTTCCTTGATTGGTTCCTTGTGCCCAAGGAAAACAGGAGATATGCATAGAATAGGACTCTGAACTTCAATGTATTTTGTAATCCTTTGTCCTTACTATTAATGAAAATCATATCTTCTCTGTTCAAAAGACAACCTCTTGTTGTCTTAATTGTTTGCTTGATAAGATCTATTCTAAGGTCTTATCCCTTTATTGTTTTCTTGCTCATGTCTTATGTTTTGATCAGTTCTGGTAGTGTTTTAACTCCATCAAAAAGGGGGAAATTGTTAGGATAAAAGTTGTATAGTTTTGATGAGTTAAAACAAACCAGAAGATGTAATAGGACCATCTGGACCTGTTAGCCAGATGATGATCTAGATTAGGACTTAGTCTAGGGGGAACTGCCAGACCAGAAGAGTCACCAGAAGACCCCACCAGAAGACTTCACCAGATGAGATCTGACCAGAGGCAGAGGACCTTCCCCAGACCAGACGAGTCTGGTGGAACAAAAGATGCTCAGTTTGATCTCATGTTTCCACTGAGTATTCTGGTTGTTCACCAGATTAGGACCAGAAGACACCGAGGGTGCCTGGTGTCTGGTCTTGCCTTCTCTGGAGGGAATCAGAGTTAGGCAGAGGAAGCTATTGACCGTTGGTGATTCAAATCAAGTCAACAAGATCAGGATTGGAAAGTTTTGAAGATAATCAATCCAAGGATCCCACCAACCCAATCAATCAATTAGAGAATTGATTGATTGAGGCTTCCTTAAATAGAGGATCTGATTGGATTAGCTCTCCAACGGCTAGCCCTAATCCCCTCTATAAATACAAGAGTGCAGTTCAAGAAAAAGTTTTAGAGAGACACCATACGTGCATAAGTCCATCTAAGCTTTTGATAATCATTCTTAACACTCTTAATTGTTCATAATATATATCTACTCTTAAGGAGTTGTTGAAACCTCAACCTGTTCATCTACCAGATAAGGTTGAAGGCTGTTGATCTTTAGATTGAAGTTAAATCTAAAGAGGTTGTAAGAAGGAACTGGTACTTCTCAATTCCAGTGAGTGAGTAAGTGAGTTGGTTGATAGTGAGACCCCTTGGGTAAAAGGGAGAGTGGACGTAGGATATTTTAAATCCGAACCACTATATATCTTGTGTTCTTTATTGCTTTCATTTAATTATTCTCTTATTGCTTTTTGTACTCTTGTAAAAGGATTTGAAAGACATTTAACTTAAGCTTCCGCAATTAATCTAACTAGTGGGACCAACAGAACTGGTTGCAATAAATATTCAACATTCAATCATATCTAAAGTAAATGCGATAAAAAATTTATTCTTATAAATAAGTGATTAATACATGAGTTATACAAAGTAAAAGCATACTTTCACGTATAACTCCAACATGTGTGTGAATGTTTGGGGCAAAGATTTAACATCGGTGACAAGCTCTGGCTACTTGGATTGCATCTTTTCGTAAGGTCAGCCAGTAGTAGTCTTGCCTTACTATTTTGTACGCCAAAGATTGCCCCCCCCCCCCCCCCCCGCAAGATTTCCACAGGCTCCAGAATGTATGTCTTCCAACGTTGCCTTTCTCTGCCCCCTAGACAAACACTTGAGTAGCGGGACTAAAAAGTCTCTTTTGTAAAGCTACTCGTCTACCAGGGTATACCTGGCTGCTTGTTTTGTTATTCTTGCAGCTTCAAAAGAATTGTTTGACAGTTCACCATCTTTCAAGTATTTGGTTATAGGAGTTCTCCAATCATCTTTGTCTTTCCGTTCGACCACTTGATTTACTTCATAATCAACCGTTGAAGGTTGGGTTTTTCTAGTGATGACGATATCTGTTAGATCTGTTGGCCCATCACTTGTTGATAATCTTGCCAGGGTATCAGCTTGTGTGTTGCTCGTTCGAGGTACTTGCTGGATATATACTTGATCTAGCATAAATACCAAGTGAGCAACAATTCATTGATATTCTATCATATGTTAATCTCTAGCCTCGTATTCACCTCATACTTGGCTTACTATGAGCTGAGAATCTCCAAAAATCTGAAGACGCCTAACTTCGACAGCTAGTGATAAATGGAGGCCAGCGATGGGAGCTTCATATTCGACTTTATTGATAGTGGCCATAAATTCAAATCTGACTACCGAGGTGAATACTTGTCAATCGGGGCTGATAAGAACTACTCCTACCCCCGAGGCCATGTTCGTTGATGAACCGTCCACGTAGAGATGCCAGGGATGATCTAATCCTCTTGTCGGATTTTGAGGAAAGGTTAGTTCGACTATGAAGTCGGCTAATGCTTGACCCTTAATCGTTGTTCGAGGCGCATAGGTCACTCCAAATTGGCTAATCTCTATGGACCATTTTAAGCAAACGACCAGTTGTGTCGGGTCGGTGTAATATTTGCCTGGGTGGAAAAGTTGTTAGTACTTCGACTTGGTGATCGAAAAAGTACGGTCTTAACTTTCTGACACTCATGACCAGAGCGTATGCCAGCTTTCTAGTGTGTGAATACTTCACCTCGGCTTCATGTAGAGTCTGGCTGGCATAATAGATGGGAAGGTGAAACTTGCCTTCTGCTCGTACTAACACCGAACTTATTGCCACGTTTGAGGCTGCCAGATACAGATAAAGTTTTTCTCCTGAGATTGGCTTTGATAGAATCTTTACGTCTCCTGGGTAGTCTTTTAGTTGTTCGAAAGCTTTCTGGCAGCTGCCCGTCCATATAAAATTACCTTTCTTGGTAGCCTCAAAGAATGGACGACATTTGTCCCCTGATCGTGACATGATCCTGTTCAATGCAGCTAGGCATCCTGTCAGTCTTTGTACCTCTTTGATGGAACGAGGAGGTTCCATATTAACGATAACTTTAATATTGGTAGGGTTAGCTTCAATTCCGCATTTACTGACCGGGTGGCCCAAAAAATTTCCCTGAATGTACCCCGAAACTGCTCTTCTTCGGGTTCAACTTCATGTTATACTTTCGGAGAATGTCGAACACCTGAGATAAATGTTGGGGGTGATCTTTTTTTCTGGTACTTTTGACGACTATGTCGTCAACATATACCTTCCCCTTCTCCCTAATGTGTTCGTTAAATATTTTGTTAACAAGCCTCTGGTAGGTTGCCTTTGCATTGATTAATCCAAAAGATATTCTTTTCCAGCATAGTAGATTTTTGTTTGTGTAGAATGTTGTATTCTTTTGGTCGTCTGGGTGCATCGGAATCGGATGGTAACCAGCAAAAGCATCCATAAACGTAAACATTTCATGTCCAGCCATGCTATCCACCAGTTGGTCAATGTGCGGAAGTGGAAAGTTATCCTTCGGGCATGCTGTATTCAGATATGTAAAATCTATACATAGCCTCCAAGTTCCATTATGCTTCCGCACTAGTACAGGATTTGCAACCCATTAGGACACAATGCTTGCCTGATTAAGTCATTGTCTAGAAATTTCTTAACTTCTTCATTGAGAGTCTGATATTTATCTGGCCTGTATTTTCGTTGTTTCTGATGGATCAGTTTTCGAGCCGGATTAATATTCGTGTATGACATGCATCTTTCGGGTCAATCCCCACCATATCTGCATGTGACCATGCAAAGACATCGAGATTAGCTTTAAGAAATTCCACCATTAGAGTTCTGAATGGCTCAGGAGTTCGGACCCAATGTAGAGTTCGAGATCATCACGGTTTGAGTTAACTTTGATGGCCTCCAGTTCTTTGACTGGGGTTGCTCGTTATTTTTGTCTGTTCCACAGTGGATCAATAATTGGCCCTACAGGGTTTAGCCCATCCTCGATGTTCATGGGTTCAACGCCTAGGCGGGGATCAAAATCGTCCGCCATGCTGGGAACAATGCTGGTCGCCTGGGTTGGATCCTTCAAGTTAGTGTCCATAGGCATTTTGTCAACAGCCATTGATATCAAAGGTGATTCTGCGGTCGGGTAAATCTACTCGCCATTGAGCAGTTTTTGGTCGTCCATAGGCAAGGTCTGCTCGTCAGCTTCCATCTGATCGTTGTGAGGCCCCAGAATATCATTAAGGACCGAAGGCTCATTGTTACAGTAGCTGGTGGAAGCTTTCATCATTGATACTTGTCTATCAATTGGACGCAATTGAAGGAGACACTCTCGAGCTTTTCTTTGGTCTCATTTTAACGTTCCAGCTCCACTTGTTGTTGGGAACTTGACACAGTAATAATAGGTTAAAACAGAAGCTTTAAATTCATTTAGAAAAGGTCGGCCAAGGAACCCGTTGTAGGTGGACTCTTGATCTACGATCAGGAAATCTACCATTCTAGTTATATTCTTCTCGGGATCCTTGGTCGATACAAATTGAACTGGCAATCTAATTATTCCTAATGGCTCTATTACAGCATTTTCGAAGCCTAGAATCTGATGATTGGAATCTTCAATGTAGCAAGCATAGTCTCTCAGTTGATCAAACGACTTTTTTAAGATGATATTTGTGTAGGTACCGGTATCCACCAGCAAACGATGAACTTTTGTCCCCATTATCTTGGCACAGATTACGAGGGAATTGTTATGGGGTATAACAATTCCATCCAAGTCTTTTTCTGTGAAGATCAACTCTATTGTGTGTAGAATTGATGGGTTGACCCTTATTTCCTACACCTGGGCTACTGCACGTAGCTCAGCTTTCATTTTTCGGTTTGATATTGGCGGTCGTCCATCAGAACAACCTCCAACAGGCCCAGCAGGCTCCATCATCTGAATTTCAAGAACTGGACCTCCTGTTGGTGTTGGAGCTGGTCGCCCAGCACGATTCCTCCGGGGAGCTTGTTCTATGTCCTCCTCTTCGAAATTGTCATCTCTACCCCTCTTGCCGGGTTGTCGGTTTACAAATTCGGACAGCTTACCCTCCTCGTAGAATTGCCATAACTGCTTTAGCGAGTCACGACATTCACTAGTAAAATATCCCACACTTTGGTGGTAGGCACAATACTTGTTTGGGTTTAAGTTGCTAGCGACTTGTCGAATCTTCCTTGGAGGGGTAAGTAACTCCTTTTCCCAGACATTGTTGTACATCGCATCGATTGATATGGTAAGTAGTTGGTTCAACTTATCTTTTAGTTCTGCCCCTTTATTAAATGCTTTCATATTTTTAGGGACACGATAACCTCCACCACCAGTCTTCTTTACATTTTCTTTCTGATCGCCTTTGTCCCCCATATCTTTCTGCAGGGCCTCATGCATTGAGACAAAGACTCCTGCCCGATCACGGAACTCAGCATAAGTTTTTTAGCATCTGAGATGTAAATCTTTCCAAAGATCGGTGCCTTTCTTTAAGCCAACTAGGACAACCATAATTTTTGTGTCTTCGCTAACAGATTCCCCTTCCAACAAGACCTTGTCAAACCTTTCCAAATATGATGGTCCGACTCATCATCAGCTTGTTTTAAGTTGGATAACTAATGCCTTTGGGATAGATAAGACCCGGCTGTGGAGAAATGGGACAGAAACTCCTTGCCTAACTGGGCAAACGAATGAATGGAAGCCAGCGGCAGAGCCAAAAACCATTTGTGAACACAATCTCCCAGGGTTAATGGAAAGTTTCGGCATTGGGTAGCATCACTTGCCCCCATTGATATCATATAATCAGAGTACTTCATTAAGTGTACCCGGGGATCCACCGTGCCTTCATATTGTATACTTGCAGGAAATTGGATCTTCTTTTGAATGTGAGCTTTTAAGATTACTAAAGATAACATAGAGGATGGAAGGGAAGTATTCCCATAACCTCTCAGCAGGTCCAACTGACCCTGCATGCTTTCAATTGTTTTCCTCATGGACACCAGTTCCTCTATGGATCCCCCTTGACTTGGAGGTTATTCGGCGAACAAAGGTGTATGACCATCTATCTGTCGCAGTTCCTCGCTTGGTATGGGAACCTCTTGGACTGGCCTCCTAGGATTGGGTGCCCCATCTGGGCCTAGGCGACCAAAAGCTGACTTAGTCAGCCTTTCGTGGACTGACTGGCGAGCTGGTACGCGGGCTGGGCAAGCTACTTCAGCTCTGGGGTGAATCTCCATAGCTCCTCGGCCAGGGTGACCTAATTTGTTCAGTGCACTCTGGCGTGTACCCTGGCTAACCCCCACAGCTTAGCCAGGGGTTGATTCCCCGTGGCTGGTTGCCTCGGCGAGCTGTTTCTCCTTACCCTTCATCTTTCGAACCTGCGCACTGTCAGCTTTATTTTGATGTTCATTCCTGGTCCTCTCATATTCGCGAGCTTTTGTTGGGCTATGTCTTGCTCGGATGTGAGATGGGCCAGGTTGTACATATTATTTATGTAGGGCCTGAAGCATCGCGATTGTCCGAGCTAGATCATCAGGGTTGCGAACAAAGGCATCTAGCTCAGGTGGCATTAGTTGATTGGTAATGGGACGATTCTCCTGTTCATGGCGAGCTATTTCTACTCGCCCACCGGCCTGGGATACTCTAGTATGTGAATCTCTGGTAATGTGTTGAGAATGTTGTGTCTCATGAGATTGAGGCATCTTTAATCGATATATAGGTGTTAATCTTAAATGGTTTAAATTTTAAATGAAGAACACCAAGAACATCTTTGCACAAATCTTTAAAGGGGAATTTGAAGATTTCTTCAAATCTTCAAGTTTTGAGCTTGAAGTCCTTGCTTAAACACTTTTAAATCCTTAAACGAAGGTTCGAGCACCCTCCTTCTAGAGCCAATTTGTTGATGATCATATCTAATCACAGGGATTAGTGGCTGTTTTATTCGTTAATTAGACCACCAAATAATTACGTGTGATTGATCACTAACGTAATTAGTGAATACGAATATTGGGTAGGTTGGAAATGAATTAGTTAGTTGATTTCGTATTTATTTCGTATGATTAATAATCGAGGTGCTTTGGGTGTATAATTGAAGTTTGGACGTGTATATTAATTTTTGCTTGTTTTATTAGCTGAAAATTAAGGTATTTATACAAGTTTTCCTAGCAGGAGGTGTACAAAACTTTGACATTCCAAGTGTGCATGTATGACACTTGGAATGTTGACTATTTGACCTTATCTAAACTAAATTCTATCCTTTAATACTGGACTTGCTCGTATTCAAGAGTTGTTCGTCCTGTTGGACTTGTCCTTGAGAAGTCTTTAGCTTGATTTTGTTGGTCATTTGCCTTGATAGTTTGATATCTTGATACTTTAATCAAATTTGTTCGCCTATGGACTAGATTTGCTCGCTGGGGCATCACCTAGGTCCACATGATCTTTGGGTTTAGAGTTGTTAGCCTGGTCATTGTTGCTCGTCAAGCTGGATCTGTTCGCCTGATAATTCCAGCTTAACCTGGCTTTGCTGGCTTAATCTGATCTTAAGGGTATGTACTTTGTGATAATTATGCTCGCCTTGACAGTATTTCTACTCGTTTATCAACACTCCACGCCCATCGTAGTTGCGAGGCACATTTCTGATTCTGGTTTGATCTTGATCGCTGAAGTAGTATCAACAAAATCCTCTAACCTCTTCAGGAAGATATGCGTTAACAATTGATGCTTCGATGTGGGCTGAATTTTCAATATTGAGCTTCAAGTTATGCAAATACCTAAAAGAAATTGTGTTCGCAAATATTCTTCAATAATAATCTAAAAGGCTTCCCTAATTAAACAAAATCTAAAAGGTTAAACCTTAAAAAATAATATATAATTACCTCTCAAAAGGGTACATCCATCGATATTGTACTAGACCTGAAATTGAGGCTTCATACGCTAAGTGTACAGGTAAGTGCTCCATCGAGTCGAAGAAACTGGGTGGAAAAATCTACTCAATCTTGCATAGAATAATAGGGATCTCCTCATCCAAATGCCTCATGTCCTCAACTGTTATTTTTGAGGTAGTTAAGTGTCTGAAAAGTGACTTAATTTTGTGATGACACTCCATACATTCTTCGAAAGTGGGTACCGAAATGCAATCAGTAACAACTGCGGCATGAACATGTGACAATCATGACTCTTCATCCCACACACCTTCATAATTTCTGCGTCAACTCTGTCATCCAAATTCAAAGAATAATTATTGGGGAACTTCAACTCTTTCACCCACTTACACAACTTCTTCATCTCTATTTTACTAATTGGGTAGGAGGCATGTGGACTCACCTTTGTCCCCTCATGTATTCGGTATTCAATTTAGAAGGTACGACCCCCAATTAATCTATTCATATAAATAACCCCAAAATATATATTCGGGATTCAATTTATTGAATGCATTAACGAACGAAAATGATGGTCCCATTTTCGAATACCAAAATGGGAATTTAGGAGATAAATTTTTTTAAACCTTTTGCTCAGGGAGTTTAGCAAGAGTGAATAATACTCAAGTCACTGCATTGCTAAGAGTTAGAGCACTCAAGTCAGTGCAACTGACTTGCGAGCTCAGTCTCTTAACAAGGCAGTGACTCGAGAGGTTACACTTCAAGTCACTGCACTGCTTAGAGGCTGAGTTACCAAGTCAGTGTGAAGACTTGGAGACTCATGCTCTAAGCAACACAGTGACTCGGGATGCTGAACTCTCGAGTTCGTTGCCTGAACTGGTCAGTGAGAAGGATTCTCCCTGACCTGAATACTTAACCAAAGTTTTCTTTAACAATGCTCTCAGTGAGCAGATTTTCACAATACTTTAGTAAATACTTAAAATAAAAAAACGCTCAGTTTAACATGGTTCAGAGACTCAAGCTCTTACATCCACGACCTGATTTAACAGGAAATCCACTAACTGGGATTCTTGCTTTTAACGTGCCAAGGTGCACCCAGATCTACAGCTCCAGATCTTGCTTACTTCCTTACTAACTCACAAAACAACTTACTACCAACAAACCTAACTTAGGGTTTTGGTTTCAGTTGAGTTTTCTCCAACTAGGTGAGGTTTTCCCTTACAATGTGTTAGCCTAAAGCTATGGTTGGGAAAACCTCTCTAAGCTAAGAGTTACAAGTTGAACACTCATTTATATATTTGTGAAGACCTTAATGGTCAGTGAACAAGGTGTGGAACGTGCCTCCTTATACCTCCCTTTGAAACTGCACTAAACTCTCACACCTTCACAGCTCGTAGGTGTTGATATTCTCTTCTCACACACACTTCAAACCGCAGCTATGAGTTTGTATTTATAGTGTGGATTCAAATGTAACCGTTGGAGGAAATTACATTTGAATCCATACAATTAATAGGTTTCACCTACTCTTCTTGGAACTCGGCCTTGTCATTGTTAGATACGCTGTCTTGACGTGATTGATCAATGTGGACTGAATCTAATGGATCTTTGACTCAGTGTCCTTGATCAGGGCGCACTGACTTCCGATAGCATTATCCTCCACTGACTGATGATCTTCAGTAGACATACTTGTCTTCAGTAATGTTGTCCTTCAGGGACTTTTGAAGATCTCTCCAAGAAGTTTGTCATAAGACTAAATGATAAACTTCTCTGACCACAGTAGCCTGACTCCTTCAGGGCCTACTTGGTGCAGCACTGATCCTCTTGATCATGCTCTTCACTGAGTGGTCCGCCTGACTTAGCTTAGATCAGCCAGGTTTACACTCAGTGGGACATCCTTCAGGCTTCTCTCCTGGTTCAGGTTACTAGCATGACTTCAGTTAGTTTTTCTTGGTGTCATCTTGATATCCTCAGGCTGTGTTGCTGAGTTCCCCCTCGCTGAGTTCCCCCTCAACTGAGTGTTCCCTCAACTGAGTTCTTCTCAACTGACAGTCTATTCTACTGAGAGCTAACCTAGCCTGACCTGAAACTAAAGATACAAT
Organism: Ballota nigra; assembly: GCA_947034835.1. Lineage (NCBI taxonomy): Eukaryota > Viridiplantae > Streptophyta > Magnoliopsida > Lamiales > Lamiaceae > Ballota > Ballota nigra. The sequence continues at coordinate 45,632,236 of OX344724.1, read as the reverse complement.
CTTGACTGCTTTCAAACCTATTACATGTTGTTTTGGAAAATCATCAAAACTAAAACATATCCCAACAGAAAATAATAGGACAAACTAGATTATGAAACCGGAATGTCCGAATCATACAATCTAGACTTCGCTATCCCTAGAGTGTTATGCCCTATTTGCTACTTCAATTATACAATTATAACAATTACAGATTATAATGGTAATTTAATTAAATAACCAATAGATTCGGGTAGCTAATCCAAATTATTCAGTTAATTAAACATGCATCGCGTGGATATAAATAAGAAGAACTCGAGTATAAACAAAAAACATAACAACTATTGAAAAAGTATAAAATTATTCAGGGTTCTACACTTCCTCAAACTAGAATGAAAATTTAGCCGCTAACATGGCAATAAAATAAAGAAATAGAAATACTTAAAACTAAAATTCTCCTATATGACACCGATAGGAGTTATACACGCTGCTTGAGTGCATAAAACTCTCATGCATCCATCTTCTCAATCACCATGCACGTATCTCCTTCCTCTGGTACGTACTTCCTCTCAAGAATTTTACTCTTCAAGACTACATCTATGTCCACATTCGTCACATCCGTATATAGGGACCAAATTTAATTGTAATCCCCATTTTTCTTCCAATCATCTCACCTTTCCTTCCCTCATTAAATACTCACATAAATTATAATAATGGCACGATTTTAAAGGCTAATAAATTACTGCACACAAAATTTGCTAGCTTTAGTACTAGAATCCCCCAAATCGGGTTGCTTAAATTACGTAATATAATCACAATGAGCACCAAATTTACATGCTAAACTCGACTTATCAGGCAGCACTTCACCTAGCACGGTTTTCTTATATCTTTAGTGATCAATCGTTCTTTATTTCATATTCATATAAGTTGCCTTTGGTAACATGTATTAATTTTTATAAGCGTTCTTTCATTCGGTTAAACTATTAAGGTTTTTAATTTTTCATTTAGTACAAAATCTTTTTATAAATTTTTTTACTTCTTTCCTAACTTATATATATAGGCAGCTGATAACAAAGTTTAACAAGAGCAATAAACTTTGTTCTTTTAATGGTTCTTTAGAGAATAAATTTCATTTTGGTGGTAAATTACTTATACTTTTATAAGTCTTAACACTTTTGCAAATAAAAAAAGTATTCAACCAAATCACATAATTAGTATATTTGTATTTAAATATGAAAATGATAAAATTACACATTCAATTAATCCACAATAATTCATTAGAATAATTTATTCGAAAAAGATTGATTAAACAATTTAACTTTAAAAATATTTTGAGATAATTACTTGATAGGATAAATGTTGTATAGTTTTGATGAGTTAAAACAAACCAGAGAATGTAATAGGACCATCTGGACCTGTTAGCCAGATGATGAACTAGAATAGGACTTAGTCTAGGGGGAATTGCCAGACCAGAAAACCTCACCAGAAGAGTCACCAGAAGACCTCACCAGAAGACTAACCAGAGGACTTCACCAGAGGACTTCACCAGATGAGACTGACCAGAGGCAGAGAACTTTCCCTAGACCAGACGAGTCCAGACCAGACGAGTCTAGTGAAATAAAAGATGCTCAGAATCATCTCCTGATTCTGATGAGCATTATGTTTCTTAACCAAATCAGGACCAGAAGATATCTAGTTTGCCTGGTGTCTGGTCTTGCCTTCTCTGGAGAGAGTCAGAGTTAGGCATTGGAAGCTATTGACCGTTGGTGATTTAAATCAAGTCAACAAGATCAGGATTGGAAAGTCTTGAAGTCAATCAATCCAAGGATCTCACCAACCCAATCAATCAATTAGGGAATTGATTGATTGAAGCTTACCTAAATAGAGGATCTGATTGGATTAGCTCTCCAACGGCTATACCCTAATCTCCTCTATAAATACAAGAGTGCAGACTCAAGAAAAGGGCTAGAAATCCTACGCGCACGAAGTCATATTTCAAGCTCTTAATTATCAAGCATATAACACTCTTATTCTGTTCATACTTTTATATTCACTCTTAAGGAGTTGTTGGATTTCAACCTGTTCATCTACAAGATAAGGTTGAAGGTTGTGGTCTTTAGATCGAAGTTAGATCTAAAGATATTGTAAGGAGGAACTGGTACTTCACAATTCCAGTAAGTTGGTTGTTGGTTGGATAGTGAGACCCCTTTAATCAAGGGAGAGTGGACGTAGGATATTCAGATCCGAACCACTATACATTTGGATAGTGAGACCCCTTTAATCAAGGGAGAGTGGATGTAGGATATTCAGATCCGAACCACTATACATCCGGTCTTATTTACTGTTTTCTGCATTTACTTTCTTTTTTATTTTATTATGCTATTGTGAAAAGAACTTTGCTAAAGACATTCCCTTTAAAAGCTTCCGCAATTTATCAATCTAGTGGGACCAATAAGTGGTATCAGAGCAGTGTGTCCAAAGACCACTGCTTTGTAAAGCTTTTTGGTGGTCACCGGGCAGATCTATTGCTCTTTATTATGTTTTGGTTAAATTTTTGTTAATTCTTTTTTTAGTAAAAAATGTTTGCAAAATCTTCTTACAAGAGCCGTAAGTTACCAGAATTCTCTTTCGAGGATTACAGCCACTGGAGCTTCATGATGAGTAATCATCTTGGAGTTATTCATCACCGCATGTTAGATGTGGTAGAGAGTGGCCCAATTAAATTTTACTGGACTCCTATTGATAGTGGCAGGTCAGAGTCCAGAGAAGAAACAAGTGAAACTGCCCAGAAAGCTGCTGAGGACAGAGTTCCCAGACAGAGAATCCTCAAGAAGAAATATGAGATTGACAATGATGAAAGGAAACTCTATAATTTGGACCAGGTAGCAAGAACTGAAATTATCAACACACTCACTAAGGAGGTGATAGAGAAAGTCAGAACATGTGCCACTGCCAAGGAGATGTGGGATAAACTTGCCCTGCTCTGTGAAGGAACAGAAAAGATCAAGGATAACAAACTCCAAGCTGTTCAACACTCGTTTGACACTTTCAAAATGAAACCAGACGAGACCATTGACCAACTGGATATGCGTCTCACAAACCTACTCTGAAAAGGAAATAAATAGTAAAATATTACGTTCACTAACCAGCAGGTGGAGAATCAAAGTGATTGTGATTAAAGATAGCAAGGATCTCAACACTCTGGATCATCATCTTCTGTTATCTGATCTTAAAGCCTACGAATATGATCTCCAAGAGGAGGATCAAACAGAAGAAGTTTCCTCTTCTGGTCAGAAAGGAGTTGCCTTCTCCTCTACCATCAAGACAGATGACAAACCAAAGGAGTCTCCTGCAGATGACTTGAGTCTCAAGAAACAGGTAGCACTCCTAACCCGTAAACTTGATAAAATGAGTTCAAAATATGGCAGGTACAAAAAGCACTGGAAGGAATCTACCAGAAACAGGAAGAGTTCCTTCAAAGCTGCAGATAAAGAGAGAAAATCTGGAGACTCAAGGGAGACCAGATTCAGAACTCCAGAGATGAGAAGAGATAGCAGCTCTGGGAGATCAGATTACCAGAGGAGGGATGGCAGTTCTAGCAGATCTGACTACCAGAGAAGAGAGAGTAGTCCAGCCAGAACAGAGTACAACCAGGGGAGGAGAGATTCAAGCCCAAGTCCCAGAGGAGATAACACCTGTTACACCTGCAACAAGCCTGGTCACTACAGCTATGATTGTCCTCAATTGACTCCTAGAGAAAGAGAAGAGAAAAGACTCAAGAGAGATAGGAGATATGCTGACAAGAGAGCACTACTGGCAGAAGCAGAGGAGGAAGATACTAGTTCCAGTTCTTCTTCTTCTTCTGATTTCGGATTAGATGATGATGTATGTCTTATGGCAGACATCACTGAGGTAAATGAAACTACCCTATGCTTATCTAATTCTAAATATACTGAATCATCCCATTCATCTGGTAACTCTAGAGAGTCTGATATGCAACAATGCTATCAGATCTCCAAAATTGTGTTCAACTATGTCAAAAACTTGAGAAGGAAAATGGTAGGCTCAGAGCCGAAGCTCAATCCCTCTCTCATGAACAAAAATCCACCAGAGAACTCATGAAAGATCATTCCAAAGAAGTCTCTGAACTTCAGAATAAGATCATAGAAAGACATACTCTGGTAGATCAACTCATGAAAGAAAAGAACTCTCAGGAAGATGAGTTCAATGAACTTAGAGCCAAATACCAGACTCTTATCAAGGGGAAACAAGTTGAGCAAACCATAGAAGAGATACCCATGCCCAGAGAAGCTCCTAAGATACCATCTGTTGTATCTATTATATCAGAGTCTTCTCAGCACATTAATGATAAGAGTGGTTTAGGATATTTTGGAATTACTGCCAAAACTCATAAGTACCTTTACAACAAAGATAAGTCTATAAGATCTGGTAAATTGGTAGAAATCTAGGATGATAAAGACTCAACTGGTAATGGTTACAAAGTGGTTCACAATCCTGGTTGGAAAAGGAATCACTTTGTTAATCACATAGAATATGGTCCAGAAGAGTTGACTGTCCTGGAAGAAAAGATCCTAGAGAATAAAAGTCAACAAGGGGAACCATTGAAGGTTGATGGCTCTGTGAACAATAAGTCTCAGAAAGTAGAACTTACTCAGATTGGAGGACCCCAGAGGAATCCTCAAAGGGAACCTAACCAGATTAGGGGACCCCAAATGAGACACTCAAGAAGGGGGAATACCAATCAGAATAGGAACTACCAGAGATGGAACAATGTTCAACAGAACCAGGTACCCCAGAGACGGTTTTCTCAAAGGAATCAATTCCAGAACAGATATACTCAAAGGAACTATAACTACCAGAACAGGTCTACCTTTCAGAACTAGAGGAGGTCTTCCAGACCCATCTATAGAAAACCAACTGATCTGGGTAGTTATGACACCAGAGATGGTTCTTTTAGGATGTACCCTTACAACCAGACCTTTAAGACCATGTCTTTGAGGCAGGCCATTCCAAAGGCCAGATTTGAGAAAAGATACACCAGACCTGTCTATAGTAAAGGTGTTCTGATCAGACCAGTAGCTCAATATGTCATTGTAAGAGGACATGTGCTGGTAGATAGATTTGGAAGGAAGATAAGATCTCCTCATCCAGCAAGGGATGATCTTTATCTTTGGATTCCTACAAAACCTGCAACTAACCAATCAGGACCCAGCTTTAGTAGGGGGCCTAATTGATTTCTCTGCAGGATGATAAGAGCCAATTGGAGAAAGGACTTTCAAGCAAACATGTGTGGTACATTGATAGTGGATGTTCCAAGCATATGACATTCCAGAAAGATCATCTCCAGGATTTCAAGGCAATGAATGGGCCAAGAGTGATGTTTGGTGACAACAACTATGGAATCACCAGAGGTGTTGGAAAGTTGACTTTTAATGGAGTATCTGTAGATGAAGTCTACTACGTTGAAGGACTCAAGCATAATCTGCTTTCAGTATCCCAATTTTGTGATAGGGGATACTCAGTGAAGTTTTCTAGTGATTCATGCACTGTCTTTTCTTCTGATTATAATGACATTTTGCTTATAGGCTTGAGGAAGGGTAACATTTTATCTTGCATATTTTAGCAGTTGCCCAAGAAATGTTTGCCTGGTTGCTAAAGGATCTGTAGAAGATAACTGGTTATGGCACAAGAGATTGAGCCACCTTAACTTCAAAACACTGAATAAGATTGCCAGAAAAGGTCTTATTCGAGGTCTTCCTAATGAAGTGTTTAAGAAGGATCAGGTTTGTGGTTCATGCCAGAAGGGTAAACAACCCAAGACCTCCTTTAAGGATGTCCAGAGCACAACCACAACCAGAGTACTTCAACTACTTCACATGGGCCTGTTTGGACCTGTTTCTCCTCTTAGTTTCACTGGAAGGAAGTACACCTTGGTGATAGTAGATGAGTTTTCAAGATACACTTGGGTAGTGTTCTTATTTAAGAAAAATGAAACTATCACTAAGCTGCCAGAATTCTTCAAGCAGATTCAGAATGAGCAGAACCAGAGCATAGTCAGGATCAGAAGTGACAAAGGGACAAAGTTTCTGAATTCACACATTGCAGAGTATTGCAAGAAACATGGAATTTTTCATGAGACACCTGCTGCCAGAACACCCCAACAAAATGGAGTAGCAGAAAGGAAGAATAGAACCCTTAAGGAAGCTGCAAGGACTCTTCTAGCAGAGTACAACAAACCACAAAGGTTTTGGGCAGAAGCCATCAATACAGCTTGTTATACCCAGAACAGATGCTTAATTGCCCAGAGATATAGCAAGACTCCATATGAGGTATGGAAAGGTGGAATTAAAGTCTTCTGGAGAGACCCAGAATCAGACTACTCCCAGAGTAATCAAGGTGAATCCACCTATTCTTGATTCAGACTCGGATTCAGATTCAGATGTTGACCCATTTTCTGGTTCTCTGAAGGAGAAGTCTTCACAAGGAGCAGAACCAGAGGAGGTTAGAACTCCTGTAGGGGGAAGCTCTTCTGCAGTTGGTGATATTCACCAAGGTATTGCAGAGGATGATCAATCAGGTAAGACCACGGGCAGGAGGACCCTGGTTGATCACCCCAATGACCTGATAATTGGAGATCCAACTAAGGGTGTCCAGACTAGGAGAACTCTTAACTTAGCTGCCTTATTCAGTTGCTATATATCCTTGATTGAGCCCAAGAACATTAAGGAAGCACTGGAAGATTCAAATTGGATTGTTGCTATGCAAGAGGAGTTGAATCAATTCACCAGACAGGATGTTTGGGAGCTGGTAGACAGACCAAGACATCAAAAGGTGATAGGCACTAAGTGGGTTTTCAAGAATAAGAAAGATGAGAATGATATCATTACTAGGAACAAGGCAAGGCTAGTGGCTCAGGGCTACTCTCAGTCTGAAGGAATAGACTATGATGAGACTTTTGCTCCTGTTTCCAGACTAGAAGCCATCAGATTGTTCTTAGCATATGCTGCTCACATGAAGTTCAAAGTATACCAGATGGATGTGAAATCTGCCTTTCTTAATGGGATTCTCATTGAGGAAGTGTATGTGGAACAACCTCCTGGTTTTGAACAAGGTGACAAGGTGTTTAAGCTTAAGAAAGTTCTTTATGGGCTGAAGCAGGCACCCAGAGCATGGTATGACACTATATCTCAGTTTCTTCTGGACAATGGTTTTACTAAGGGTAAGATTAATAGGACCTTGTTTAGGAAAGAAGAAGAAAAGGACATCCTTCTGGTCCAAATATATGTTGATGACATCATATTTGGATCACCTAACAAGAAGTTGTGTGAGAAGTTTGGAGAACTCATGCAGAGCCAGTTTGAGATGTCTATGATGGGTGAGATGAATTATTTCTTAGGTTTGCAGGTAAAGCAAAAAGAGAAGGGAATTTTCATTAATCAGGCAAAGTACATCAGAAACATGTTAGAGAAATTTGGAATAGGATCTAGCAAAGCAGCCAAGATTCCTATGATGACAAATTTCAACATGGATCCAGATGAGTCTGGAGAGAGTGTTGACCAGACTCAGTACAGAGCACTTATTGGTTCTCTTCTGTACCTGACTGCAAGCAGACCAGATATAACCTTTTTTGTTGGTGTGTGTGCCAGATTTCAAGCTAATCCTAAGAGAAGTCATCTGGAAGCAGCTAGGAAGATTTTGAAATATCTTAAGGGTACAGTGAATTTGGGGTTATGGTATCCTGCAGATGACAACTTAGAGTTAAGTGGTTATTCGGATTCAGATTATGGTGGGTGCAGAATAGATAGGAAGTCTACAAGTGGAACATGCCAATTTTTAGGAAATAAATTGGTATCTTGGTTTTCTAAGAAGCAGACTTCAGTTGCTACATTTACAACAGAAGCAGAGTACATGGCTGCAGGGAGCTGTTGTTCACAACTACTCTGGATTAGTCAACAGCTTAGGGACTACCAGATTAGAGCCAAGGATATTCCAATATTTTGTGATAGCAACAATGCAATTGCAATCACCCAGAATTCAGTTCTTCACACCAGGTGCAAACATGTTGATATAAGGCATCACTTTATCAGAGATCATGTTGAGAAGGGAGATATAAGGATGGAAAAGATTGCAACAGAAAAGCAGAGAGCAGATATTCTGACTAAGCCTTTCGCTGAGTCCAGATTCAGAGAGTTAGCATTTGAGTTAGGCCTATTGGATCCAGAGACAGATTTGTTTTAGGGGGAACATCAGAGAAGTATCCTTTGTTTCATTCTATCACTTAATACATATTTTCAAACTAACATACCTACAGGCTAGATATCAGGGAAATTACTTCTCCATATGTGATTCATACCAGATGAGGTACATCCCAGATGAGGTGCTGAATAAGATTCCAGAAAAGTACGGAGTCTTCTCTGACCAGAACCAGATGGGATGTAACACCAGACCAGCTGTGGTATCATCTGGTTACAATATCAGGTGACAGGTATGCTTTTACTTCTCTGGCCTCTGATCATTGGGATACACTTTTCAAATTACTTAATACACTCAAAACGTTTCAACTTCAGAGTGTATTTAAGACTAGGGTATAGGGCCGAGGCAATCATTTCGCTTTTTCTCTTAACTGCCACAAAATCCCCTCGAACCCAGTCCCAATGTTCACGCCTACGCACCAGATTAAATCTGTATTTCGCCTTTTAATCTTGGCCATCAGATTTAATTAACGTGCAATATGTCAATCAATTCAAAAATTGATTTTGTTCCCTAAATTAAATTTTAACTTTACACTCGTTCACACTTCATTAATTGTTCAAGCCACGCGTCTTGCCTATTTAAATCAAACCTTGTTTCAATCTGTCTTTTCACGTTTCCTTATTTTCAAAGCCCTAATTTCTCTCTGTAAGTTTTCTTTCTCTCTCTCTCTCTCTCTCTCTCTCTCACAGCAATGGCACCCAAGTGCAACTTCGATCCGGAGTATGTTTGCAAGAAGTTGAAGTCTGAAATGGTGGTTGATTTCTACTCCACCAAGAACCCAGCGGCGCTCGAGATTCTGGAATTATTAAGGAAGTCTGGGGTGGAGGACCTGATCTCCAAAATCCCCAAGGATTTGCGCACGGTGGATGGGTATGCTACCCAGTTTCTTGTCAGAATGAAGATTCATGATGACCATATTTCCTCCAAGATTGATAAGGAGGATCTCGTCTTCTCGAAGGCTAATTTTTGCAGTTTATTTGGTAACATTTCCTCGGAGGGTGTGGACCCCTTGAAGTATAAAGAAGGAGAAGTGTTGGAGTCATTCAAGCTTTTTGCCAGATCTTCATGTCAGAACTTGACGAAAGGTTTTCTAGACAAGCATTTGAGGCAAAAGTACAAGGTACTTTTTGACATTGTGGTGAAGGTATTAATGTGCGAGAGCCATAACACAGATGCCATCTTTACTGGAAGGCTCTGTGTTATGAGGGCCATTTTGGATGGTGCCCAATGCAATTGGGTAGAGTTCTTCTGGGGGGTGCAGAGGAAGAACAAGCTGAAGGTGCAGAAGGAGGAGTGCCCCCAATTGCCTGGAGAGCAACAATTTGTTTTCAATGCCAATGTGTCCTTAGGCACAAAGCTCACCCTAATTTTGGACTCCATCTTCCCAGAGAAGAGATGGAGGGAGTCATGGTGCAAGGGATTTCACAAGTCCAAAATCCTCTTCTCCAAGGATGGGCCTCTTCATGGCCATCCTGACTCTGATGGTGAACAAACCATCCCTGTCCCTCCTCTACAAGCAGTGCCCTCACCTGCTAAGGGGCAGAAGCAGCAAAGTAAGAAGAAGCCTGCTGAAGCAGCTGGTTCCTCAACCATTGCTTTCTCTGGTTCCTCAGAGGAGGGCCAGATTCCCCTTCTTAATATCTTGAAGAAGAAGGGTGAAGGTGCAGAAGCTGCTAAGAAGGCAAGAGCACCCAAAAGGAATAGGCCAGAGGAGGCCAGGAAGGTATCTGCCAAGAAACTCAGAACCGGCAGAAGGGTTCAGAAGACACTCCTGGTGGATGAGCCATCAGAGGAGGAGGAGGAAGAAGAGGTTGAGCCTCTTCAAAAGAAGAAATCTCGGGCCAAGAGGGCCATTCTTCAAGAGTCAGATTATGGATCTGATCTTGGAGATGCTCTGGAGCAGGCTATTGATGAAGCTGCCAGGATCATGCAGGACTCCACTGCTCCAGTCCCATCTGATGAGGTAATTCCACCTATCACTACCCCCATTAATCTTGTTACCCCATCAACCTCTCCCCTAGAAAACCCTCTCCAAAACCCATCTTCTTCTTCTGGTGCCCCCATTGCTTCACCAGAGCAGACCCTCCCTGATACCCCCATATACACTCCCTCCACCATACCTACCCAAACTCCTTCTCCCCCACCTTCCCAAACACCTCTTACCACTAATCCCTCTCCCTCAGCCCCTGTACCAGAGGTGTCATCCACTTCTGGTGCCATCCCTGCCTCTGTACCAGAGATACCATCTTCCTCTGGTGCAGAACAGCCCCTTCCCACAACCTCTACCTCACAAATTCCTACCCCTCCCCAAACTCATTCAGACCAGAACCCATCTATCTCCATGGCTCTGGGACCTCTTGCACCTCCCCATTCTCCCACCTGTTTAACCAGCGATGATCGTGAAGATAAGGATGCTTCACTGGAGCCGGAGGTCTTAGCACCATCCTCCTCTGCCTCTGGGCCCAGACCCTTCACTTTCTCATCTGTAGAAATGGGTCCCATCAGGCAGAGTATAAGTGTAAGTGCTCAGCTATAGCTAAGAGAGCACTTCTCTATTCTGTTGGAGCACTTACCACTTTTGGCAGAGCTGACTGATGCCAAAGTCTGGAGCAAGGCCAGACTTGAAGATGTGGAGGAACTCATGTTGTTGCTTGAGGAAATGGGTCCTCCCAATTTCACTGCCTGGGAGATTGATCTTAAGAAGAAGCTCAACATCCAGAATCCTGCAGAGCTTAAGACCCCAGAGGCAGCCAAGATGTTGATCCACACCTTGTTGATCCAGAGAGGAGTTTTGATCATTCCTGAGGGCCCCTCCTACAAATTTGGCCCTCACTTCACTTTCCCTCCAGAGCTCTACTCTGATGAGGAGGACTTTGATGTCACTTCTGCCGTGCTGCAAAAGATGAAGACCTTCTTCAATGAGCAGATCATGCAGATTGGGCGTTTTTCCAAGGCAATTCAGCATATGGCCCCTGCTATGATTGAGCACCAGATCCGGCAGGAGAGGAAGATCTTCTTGAAGCAGATAAAGTCCACCTTTGCAGCTGCCAAAGCCTCTTTCAAAGCAAATGGACTCTTTGTTAAGCTGGATGTGATGCACAGCCAGAAGCAGCTCCAGGAGCATGTGCTGGAGCAGCTGAGGCCAGTCTCTGTGTTGAAGGTTGAGATGGCTTCCCAGATGCTGCAGACTGCTAAGCTTAAGGACTCCCTCCAGGAGATGTTAGAAAAGCAGGAGAGGCTGGTTGCAGAATCAAAAGCTTACCTGGAGGAGGCAAAGCAGCTGCGTGATCTTCACTCTTCCTCCAACACTGCATTGCCTGATCTAATTAGGCAGGTGGTGGAGCCCCTTATTGATGAAGTTAAAAAGGGGGAAGAGAAGGCCAGAACTGATCTGGCGAAGACCACAAATGAGACTCTCTTCAGCCATGGTGCTCGTCTGGACCTGCTGGAGAACACCTTGGCCCAGGCCGAGCTGCAGAAGAAGAAGAAGGAAGAGCTCAAATCTCTTTCCATGGCAAAGCAGCTTGCGGCAGAAGAGGAGTCTTCAGAAGTAGAGCAGGATCCCATCCAAATCTCTGGACCTGCAAAGAGGAAGATCAGAAAGGTGAAGAAGAGCTTCCTAGAAGAAGTAGTAGAGGAAGCAGAGAAGAGATTCAGGGAAGAAACGCCTGATGAAATGCAAGCCAGAATAAGGAAAAACATAGATGAAGAGCAGAGGCTCAGATATGTTAGAAGGCAGAACAAGAAGAGCAGAGAAGCTGGTATCACTCCTGGTGCCAGTAGATCAAGCCAGAGAAGAAAAGCGCCTGTAGAAGTGATGGAGATTTTGCCACTCAGGATAGAAGGGTCCTTTGACTCTAATGTGCATGTTCCCCTCATTGAGAAGTGGAGAGAAGCCAAGACCTTGTGGTTCATCCAACACTACATCCAAAGGCCACCACCAGAGGATGATGCTCTCATCAACAGGACTTTCCACACCTGGATGAAGGCATATGATGCAGGGCTCTATAAGCAGCTGATGGACTCCACCATTGAGTTCAACCTGGAGGTCACTACCCCTGAATTTCATATCTCAACACTCCAATGATAGGGGACCAGGTTGATTGGGCTGAACTGAAGAAATTGTACAAGACCAAGGTATTGGCAAATTTCACTCCAACATCTTCTGCTGAGTTGAAGGCCATTCAAGACAGATTCTTCGACTGGTTCCTGGTGCCTAAAGAGAACAGAAGATATGCTTAGAATAGGACCATAATTGCCTTGTAATCTGTAATCACCTTTTGTCCTTATTATTAATGAAATATCATATCTTCTCTGTCTTTAAGACAACCCCTTGCTGTCTTCTTGTTTGCCTGATAAGATCTATTCTAAGGTCTTATCCTTTTATTATTTTTATGCTTAAGTACTTTTATTTGATCAGTTTTGGTTATGTTTTAACTCCATCAAAAAGGGGGAAATTGTTAGGATAAATGTTGTATAGTTTTGATGAGTTGAAACAAACCAGAGAATGTAATAGGACCATCTGGACCTGTTAGCCAGATGATGAACTAGAATAGGACTTAGTCTAGGAGGAATTGCCAGACTAGAAGACCTCACCAGAAGAGTCACCAGAAGACCTCACTAGAGGACTTCACCAAAGGACTTCACCAGAGGACTTCACCAGAGGACTCCACGAGAGGACTTCACCAGATGAGACTGGCCAGAGGCAGAGAACTTTCCCCAGACCAGACGAGTCCGGACCAGACGAGTCTGGTGAAACAAAAGATGCTCAGAATCATCTCCTGATTCTGATGAGCATTCTGTTTCTTAACCAGATCAGGACCAGAAGACATCTAGTTTACTTGGTGTCTGGTCTTGCCTTCTCTGGAGAGAATCAGAGTTAGGCATTGGAAGCTATTGACCGTTGGTGATTTAAATCAAGTCAACAAGATCAGGATTGGAAAGTCTTGAAGTCAATCAATCCAAGGATCTCACCAACCCAATCAATCAATTAGGGAATTGATTAATTGAAGCTTACCTAAATAGAGGATCTGATTGGATTAGCTCTCCAACGGCTATACCCTAATCTCCTCTATAAATACAAGAGTGCAGACTCAAGAAAAGGGCTAGAAATCCTACGCGCACGAAGTCATATTTCAAGCTCTTAATTATCAAGCATATAGCACTCTTATTCTGTTCATACTTTTATATTCACTCTTAAGAAGTTGTTGGATTTCAACCTGTTCATCTACAAGATAAAGTTGAAGGCTGTGGTCTTTAGATCGAAGTTAGATCTAAAGATATTGTAAGAAGGAACTGGTACTTCACAATTCCAGTAAGTAAGTTGGTTGTTGGTTGGATAGTGAGACACCTTTAATCAAGGGAGAGTGGACGTAGGATATTCAGATCCGAACCACTATACATCCGATCTTATTTACTGTTTTCTGTATTTACTTTCTTGTTTATTTTATTGTGCTCTTGTGAAAAGAACTTTGCTAAAGACATTCCCTTTAAAAGCTTCCGCAATTTATCAATCTAGTGGGACCAATATTACTTAAGCATGAAGATAATTAACAAAATTAATCATACAACTATGTAACAGCATGCATGATATTATTTTTGGATTCAAACAGCCTGTTCGAATTTAGGTTTTCCAAAACCTTTCAATTTTTGTCCTTTAATTTTTCTATACTCTAACAATTTCATTAAAAATATCTAAACCATTTAATAAAACATGTGGACTACCAGAATATCATCTAAACATGCATACAATAAGATTATGCAGTGATTTTTCAAGAAAGATATACCTAAGCATGAATCCTATCGGAAATAGTAAAATAAAGCCTGGAAACGTCGCAATTGTTTATAATTATTTAGACACTTCTTAAAACTATGAATTTTGACATGGTAATACCTAAATACATATAAAATATGAATATGACTTTTTGCAAACTTAAAAGATTCTGTAAAAAGTTATATTTTCATTTTTATGAAACAAGGACAGTGGTTTATTGCATTTTATTCCATTTTCGAACATCCATTTCTCCTAAGATATAAGAATTATATATACCAATTTTTTGCAGGCTTATACTACTTGTTGGTCCCGGTTCAAGACTGATGAATATGTGTATGGGGGGATACACGTATACCAATTTTTCAACTTAAAACCTTGCTGAGTCCCCTTTACTCAGAGTGATAAAGAACTCAGAGATGATAACCTCTCCACTGTCTACACTTAGTGCGGGTCAGTTGGCTGACTATCAATTCGAGTTCAGTGCGGAAATGCGTGAGCCCTGATAGTTTAAAGTCTTGTTTAGTTTGCTTTCTGAAAAACTTGATTACTCAATTCTGAATAGTGATTAGTAGGGCAGTGCTCTTTTTGAGGATCAGGCTGATTGATTCGAGCCTGATAAAACCAAATGCTTATGAGTGCAAGTAATATAGCAAGTAAGCACAATATCAAAGCAGTAAGAACACAGGGAGTTTAACGTGGTTCAGAGACTCAAGCTCCTATGTCCACGGCCTGATTTAACAGGAAATCCACTCAAGGGATTCTTATTTTTAACGTGCCAAGGTGCACCAAGATCAACTACCTCACTGATCTATACAAACTCCTTACTAACTCACTAACAACTTACTACCAACAAACCTAACTTAGGGTTTTGGTTTCAGTTTGGATTCCAACTAAGTTGAGACTATCCTTACAAGGCAAAGCTATGCTAAGGATTGGATAATCTCTCTAAGCTTAAGATAATGCTAGTTCGCTCTTGGAATACAGAATAACTCTCAATTGCTAAGAAACACTTGGGAAATTTAGATGGTTTCGAGTGCTTCTTTTAAAGACTGAATGCTTTGAGTGCTTGAGAGTTTGAGTAACTTCTGGCTTGGAAATTTCCCGTAACCTTGAATGGGTTCAAGGTCTTCTGTATTTATAGGTGATTTGAAAAACTATCCGTTGGAGAGATAGCCTTCTAGTCATCTATGTAGAGTGGCTCAAACGGACATATCCTCATGCAGCAGCCGTCCTTGCATGGAATTAGGTAGTTGTATTAAATGCACATTAAATGCTTGCCCATTGAATATGCAGTCTGAAGTCAGTCTTCATGTCAGGTTTCGTTCATGCGTGTCCTTCCCGGATTGATCCACGTCATCAGGTTGGTGAGAATGTCAGAACTTATTCCTGGGCTTCAGGCTTGTCTTATTAAGTTCTTTTTGTCTCGAGCACAACGGTCTTGTCCTGATGCTGACATTCCTTTTGCATTGCTTGGCTCTACTCCAAGTCTTCCCATAAACTCAGTATCATCATGTTCCCTTCAGGACTGAGTTAGTAATGACCTCAAGGTCATACTCTTCATCACTGACACTTGCTCAGCCAGCTTAGTAGACTGCCATAAGTTCAGGATGGTATACTTCGTCTTCAGGCTCTTGTCTTGATTGTCATCAGTAAGTGCTCCTCTTACTGAGTACCTGTGAAGTGCAAAATGACTAAGTACAATACCTAACCAAGACTAGCCTGACAAAGACAAACAAAGGCAAATCATCTTTTCAGGGGCTTTGGGATCTTAATCAAAACTGACAATGTCCCAATAATTTCCCCCTTTTTGATGATACCAAAACACTGAAAAGATCCTCAAAACACTTAGAGGAAATAGGGTCCTATCTATAAGATAAGTCAGTGTTAGAGCAGTTCTTGATAAAAGTACAGAATTTAAACAGCAGCCAAAAAGTCAATGAGTTTTTGTCTGTGGGCAAAGTAATAGATTTCATTGAATGATTTAGAAGTGGTTACAATGAATCCTATCTATTAGAAAGAGGCAGTGAACACCTAGACTAATCTCATTTCAGGTTTGAGTCAATATCCTGCATAGACTCTTGCCTTCAGCTCGTCAACTCTTCCAGGTTAGTTCACAAATCCTTCAGCCTTCGTAATCTTCAACACTTCAGTCATAATGGCCTTTGTGTCATGCTTTCCAGTTCCAGGAACTAAGGGAGGTGAACGAATCACGAATTCAGGGGCCTTCACTTGGACTTGAGCTGCTTCAGCCTCCTCCAAGATCTTTTGGATCAGCTCAGGATGATTGTTCATCATGTAGTCAGTGAAATAGGCATTCATATCTTTAGTGTCGCCCCACTTCTTCACCACGTACCATAACTTTACAAACTCATCCCTTGCATCAGCCCAGAATTCCTTCAAAGCCTCAGAGATGAACTCATCGACATATGCTTCCCTCTGACCTGATTCTGGCCTTCTGACTTGAAGAATTGTTGACTTCCTGGTTGTTGGCCACTTTCTGTACTTCCTAGGCTCAGGCTTCGCCTTCTTCCTCCTAAGCAAACTGATCATCGCATCGTCGAGTTCCCTCTGTTGCAAATCGGTCAGATTAGTTAGCTTCTCCACCTTCTTCTCCAAGATGTGCATTTTCTTCTTTTGAGCAATGTCTACCCTGCGCTCAGCCTCGGACTTCTCAGAAGGAGTTCCCCATGCCTCAGCGCACAGCTCCGCCACCGTCTCCGCAGAGTAAGTGATAGGATTTTTTCTTGTATGAACTTGGGGAGACTTCTGAGTTGCCTCAGCTGGTTTGGAAAGATGGATTTCCTTGGAAGGTTCATCAGCCTTTGCCCTCTTTGTAGCCTCAGCCCTCAGCTTTGCAGCTTTGGATGCATCTTCAGCTTCAGCCGCTGCCAGCCTGGCTGACTTTCTCAGTCTGAGCACATTCCCCTCAGGGTTTGCCTCAGGATCAGCCTCAACCGTTTCTCCACGGTTGACTGCCTCAGATACCTTAGGGCAGTATCTTTTCTTCTTCCTCTCCCCCTTTTTGGCATCATCATCGGCCTGGGATGGGAGTGCTTCTGCTCCACTGTTGATGACGAAGGAAGCTAGAGATTGAACTTCCAAAATGCCCTCCTTCAACATCTCTACTCCCGTGTCAATCCCAGTGCCTGCATACGAAACTAAACTGATAGCAGCTTTTAACTTCTTTTCAATGACCTCCATGTTGTGTTGGAGACTTTGTTCAGCCTTGGTGATCCTTTCCTCCACCTTCAAGGACTCACCGCTGACTCTGCTTGCTTTAGTCAGAATCTTCGTTAATTCTTCAGTAGCCTTTGCCAAAATCTCCGCAACGGACTGAGAGGTCTGAGCTATCCTCCCTGACTCCAGCTCCAGTTTGGACGCTGAGTCATTCATAGCCTGAGTGAAGAGTGCTCCAGCCTGAACCGCAAGCCTCTCCACTGCCTGATTTAGCTTTTCTTCTCTAAGAGTATCCCTCTCATCAAGTTGTTTGAGGGTCTGTCTCAGCATTTTCTTTGTGTGCCTCCTCTCACTCCTCACTGACTTGGTCGTGTCAGTCATTATGCGCTTCAACAGAATCAGCTCCTTGTTTGCAAGGGTATTGTATGCTGACTTTGTCCACCTGATGTGCTTAGCCAGGGCCTTGGCTTCTTCCCCCTTCTCAGCGCGTAGCCTCATTACTTCCTCCTGAAGTTCAGCTAGATTTTATATAGTCTTTTCCTTCTTCACCTCGACTATGCTGGTGAATTCAGCGCGACCGACCCTAGTGATAAGCACATCTTCATCTTCATCAGTGGCCTCGTCAATGGCTGGCTGCTTTCCCTTGGCAGCTCCTGCATCCTCAGTCCCCTCTTCAGGGTGCACTGAAGGCAGTGAGAAGAAGTCATAGCCGTCTGCTCAGGCTCAGCTAAGCTTTCTTAAACTTTGGGAACAAGTCCCTCAGAACTAGGAGTCTTCTTTGATGCCTCAACATCTTCCTCATTTGTCTCAGGGCAGGGAATCCCTTCATCGATAGATGTCTCATCGACGACTGAGATGTTCACAACATCCTCAGCCGTTGGTCCACCCTTGGCACCAACATCTTTAGCACCTTCCCCCTGAGTCTGAGACTCGGGGATCATAAGATCCACTTCTCTTGCTGTCTTTTCCACAGCCTTCTCCACAGCTCCATCTTGAGCATCCTCATCATCATCCCTATCTTCCTCCCCATCTAAGCGGATGTCAGCCTCCGTCTTAGACATCATCTCGGCCACCAGTTGCTTCAAATTGTCGAAGTTCAGGAGTTGAAGCCAACTGGTGAGGCCAAAGTAAGTACACAGCCTCGCCTCCTCTGATTCCCAGTGCACCCAGCCACGAGCATCAACTAACAAATGTTGTTCTTGCATATTTGACTTTTTGAACTCCAGCCACACTTTCAATTCAACAATATTTGCTAGCAGTTCCTTAAATCTATTCATCCCGGGCCAGCACTTAGCTGCCCACTCTGTGGCATTCCCCCTGAGAGTGTTCTCTAGGATGTTACCCACCAGGTTCTCATCCAACTCCTCCTCATCTCTAGGAAATCATCCTCTACAGTTGGTAAGGATTTGGGGTAATTTTTGGGGTTGGGGTATGACGGGAAGTCTGCTAGGTTGGGAAGGTTTGGCTCTGAAGACTGGTCAGGCTCATGTGTAGGTGAGTTTAATGGCACTGACTCTATTGGGATGTTTGGCTCTGAGAGTGTTTGGGTTGGTTGGGATGTTGGGTCAGGATTGGAAATGAGTTCAGGGTGATTTGGTGATTGGGTGAGGTTGATCTCAGGCTGCAAAATCTCAGCCGTCTTGATCGTGGCTCTAACTACCTCCAAGTCAGAGGCTCTGGGAGAGCTTGACTCCCCCCTCTCACTGATCTCGGGCAGACTCTTTGCCAGGGATTTCTTAGGTCACTTTCTTAAACGCTTCAATGGCCTCGCCCCCTGATCCTTCTTTTTCCTGACGTCATCGTCAGTTCCCTCAGCCTCAGACTCGGCTCTCTTGGGATCTGACTCAGTCCCTTGCCTGGTGCTCTTCCCTGACAGCACCACCCTTACCTTCTTCTTCTTCTCAGGCTCCTCTACTACAGGCTGAGCCTCCCCTCTCTCTGCAGCAACCTCCTCCTCAACCTCTTTGCTCCTTTCAAAGAGCTCATCCACCTTCTCAATGAGGCTGGTAGCCACCTTATTGGCCTTCCCAGCTGGCTTTTTAGCCTGACCCTTTGCCTTAGCATTGGGATCAGTCAGCCCTAGCATTGAGTAAGTGTCACTCAGAGAAGTAAACATCACCTTCTTTGAGGAAAGATTATCCTCCATGTCGAAGGTGTACACATGGCAGGCATGAGCAATCAGGATGGACATCCTTGTTCCAAAAGGAAGAATTGCACCAATGGAGATGTGCTTCTTGCCATCATCCCTCTTCAGTTTGTCCAATCAGGGGCCTGACTGGTCTGATCAAGGAAGAACTGCTCCCAGTTTGCTTCCACGCCATCAACAATAGCTCACATGATCCTCAGCTTGGGCAGGCTCAGCTGCTCATGTGAGCCTGTGGATCCCATCACCACCTTGGGCACTAAGTCCACAAGAGCCCTATACTCAGACTTCAGGGTGCTCTTGTTCTGACGAGCTCTGAATTCAGATGAGCTCGTCTTCATCCATTTACCCAGGAATTCTCCTTCTGAGTTCTCCTTGTAGACCCTGGGGTTGATGCCTGAGGATGGAAACTGATAGACCTCCTTGATCGCCATTCTCAAGTCAATCTCCACTTCCTCCGTTTTGTAAAAGGGCTCACCGTCATCATCCTTCTCTCCTGTCGGCTTTAGAACAGTTACCTTGGTAAAAAGTTCCCCTTTCCTCACAAATAGGTTGAAGTAGGCTTCCACGACTACCTTCGGAAGCACAGATATAGGGCGTAAGGTGAAATATGTCTCCAACCCAGCTTTAGAGATCCAG
Organism: Ballota nigra; assembly: GCA_947034835.1. NCBI lineage: Eukaryota > Viridiplantae > Streptophyta > Magnoliopsida > Lamiales > Lamiaceae > Ballota > Ballota nigra. The sequence goes on along the minus strand of OX344724.1, from coordinate 45,612,254 downwards.
TTGAAAACTGGTTTGATCTCCTCAACGTTGAGACAGATACCTTCCATGGAGATGACTTGCTCCATGTGTACCAGTCTGTTGTTGACAACATCCTCATACTTATCTGTTGTCCAGTTGGATTTTAGGAATGCCATTAATTTTGAAAGATTTTTTTCGAAAAGCTATGTGTGTTTGAGCAAGAGAATACTCAGTGTGCAGAAGTGCTTTGTGTTTGCGTAAAAACCTCAAATGGCATTCTTGATTGATTAGAATAAATCAGTTACTCAGACGTGGGGTTAAGATTAATTCCTGAATTTGAAAGGTTTCGAAATGAAGGGCCAGGATTAATCTCAGTATCAATCAATTACCCAAGTCAGTCATATTCCGTATAAAATGGACACGTATATGAAAAAGTAACTGAGGCATTAAATGCTCCACTGCGCGTGGGTTTAAATATGAAAATGCGCGCTTTTAATGAAAACAAAATGCATTTAATAAAAAATTTCAGGACGAAGGACTCAGAGAGACGCTTAAAATTCACAGTAGTCAGGATAGAACTCATACCTGTCAGGGAGACATTGTAGCACCCTGATACCTCGCTGAGTCGAGTCTGGCCTGAATTCCCCCTAAAATCCTATATTGACTGCTCTCCTGGATCTAGGAGTCCTAACTCCACTGACAGTTCCATAAACCTTGCTTCAGCCAAAGGCTTAGTCAAGATGTCAGCTCTCTGCCTGTCAGTGTGAATTTTCTCCATCCTAATGTCCTTCTTCTCCACATGATCTCGAATGAAGTGATGCCTAATATCCACATGCTTGCACCTTGTGTGAAGCACTGGGTTCTGAGTAATTACTATAGCACTATTGTTGTCACAATAGATTGGAACCTCATTAGCAAATACTTGGTAGTCCCTCAACTGTTGCCTCAACCATAAAATCTAAGCACAACAACTACCTGCCGCATATACTCAGCCTCAGTAGATGTTGTAACTGAATTCTGCTTCTTACTGAACCACGAGATCAACTTACTTCCCAAAAACTGACATGTCCCTGAGGTTGATTTCCTATCAATCCAACAACCTCCATAATCTGCATCTGAATAGTCTGTCAGTTCTAAGTTGTCATCTGAAAGATACCATAGTCCCAAATTGATTGTCCTTTTCAAATACTTAAGTATCCTCTTAGCAGCCTCCAAATGACGTTTCTTGGGATTCGACTGATATCTAGCACACACACCAACTGCAAAGGTAATGTCACGTCTACTTGCAGTCAGGTACAACAAAGAACCTATCAGCCCTCGATACTCAGTCTAATTTACTGAAGTTCCTTCAGTGTCAAGATCCATCTTCCAATTTGTGTTCATAGGGATCCTGGCTAGATTGCTGTTCTGAACACAAAACTTATGAATAAAGTCTCTTGTATACTTGGCCTAATTAATGAAGATACCTTGATCAGTCTGTTTGACCTGCAATCCTAAAAAGAAGTTCATCTCTCCCATCATTGACACCTCAAATTTACCAGTCATCAACTTAGAGAATTTCTCACAAAGCTGATGATTTGGTGATCCAAATATTATGTCATCCACATAAATCTGGACCAAGAGAATGTCATCGCCTTAGTGATCCTGAACAGTGTCCTGTCCACGGTTCCCTTCTTGAACCCATGGTCTGTCAGGAATTGAGAGAGGGTGTCATACCAAGCTCTTGGTGCTTGCTTAAGTCCATAGAGTGCTTTCTTCAAATGGTATACTCTATCTCCAACCTCAAACCCGGGAGGTTGTTCAACATATACCTCTTCAATGAGTACACCATTCAGGAAGACACTCTTGACATCCATTTGATACACCTTAAACTTCTTGTATGTTGCATATGCAAGGAACAACTTGATAGCTTTCAACCTGGTCACTAGAGCAAAAGACTCATCATAGTCTATTCCTTCAGACTGACAGTACCCTTTTGCAACCAGTCTAGCCTTGTTCCTCACCACAACACCATTCTCATCCTTCTTGTTCTTAAAGACCCACTTGGTACCAATAACACCTTGGTGCCTAGGTCTATCTACCAGTTCCCAAACCTGATTCCTTGTGAACCGATTCAACTCCTCTTGCATGGCTATGATCCAGTTCGAATCAGTGAGAGCTTCTTCAATGTTCTGAGGCTCTTGCTCAGAGAGAAAGCAACAGAACAATACACTCTCACCATGGAACCGCCTGGTCCTGACTCCCTCAGTTGGATCACCAATGGCTTGATCAATGGGATGATCCTCTAGCCATGTTCTCTTGCCTGGAGTTGTTCCTGAAGTATCTGCAATGTTAGTGTCTACAGGCTCATAGAATTCAGGAAATTAAACAGAAGGGGATGAACCTGAGTCTATACCAAAGGGATTAACAAGCTCAATGCCAGGGACATTGATTCCCCCTTGATGAGTTGACTCAGGAACCGTCTCAGCTGCGACCGCATCTTCATAGACGGTGCTTACCTCAGGTTGAGCCTGTCCCTCAGTCTGAGGCTCAACTATCCCTGATGTGCTTGGCTTAGGAGTGGCACTTGGTTCATCATCCTGATCGTTGTCATCATCCCATCTTGGAATTGGCACAGTTTTGACCTTTGGATCAGGTTGATTCTTCAAGCTTAGCCTTGTCACTCTCCTTGTGACCTCCTCGGTGTCAGGATTCAACACTCTTACCCTAGACTCATTAGCAGATTCATCAAACACAATATGTGGTAATTCTTCCACAACGAGGGTCCTACAATTGTAAACCCTGAATGCTTTACTGACTTCAGAATATCCTAAGAATATTCCTTCATCAGGTTTGCTATCAAAGGCTTTCAATTGGATCTTCCTATTGTTGAGGATGAAGCACTTACAACCAAATATATGAAAGTAAGAGATACGGGGCTTCCTCTTATTCCATGTCTCATATGGGGTTTGTGCATGTTGTTTGTTCAGCATGGATCTGTTCTGAGTGTAGCATGCAGTGTTGATTGCCTCAGCCCAGAATTTCTTGGGCAATCCTGACTCAGCCAGCATGGTCCTGGCAGCTTCCTTTAGTGTCATGTTCCTCCTTTCAGTGACACCATTCTATTGTGGGGTTCTAGCTGCAAAAGTCTCATGAGCTATACTAAGCTCATTACAAAAGTCAGAAATATATGAATTTATAAATTCAGTGCCCTTGTAAGATCTGATCTTAGTAATGGACTGATTCTTCTCATTGCTGAGTCTCCTGAGCAACTCTGGAAGCTTCACCTGTGTTTCCTTCTTATTTAACAGGAAAATAACCCAAGTATATCTAGAATAATCATCAATAACCACAAGGGTATATTTCCTACCATTCATACTCACAGGTGTAATAGGACCAAATAAATCCATGTGCAAGAGCTGAAGAATCCTGCCAGTGGAATGGGAAGCTTTCTCTTTGAATGAAGCTCTAACCTGCTTCCCTTCCTGACAAGCTTTGCACACATGATCTTTGTTAAAAACTTCATTAGGTAGACCTTCAACAAGTGATTGTCTAGAAATTTTGTTAAGAATCTTGAAGTTCAGGTGGCTTAATCGTTTATGCCATAACCAACTGAGCTCTAGAGAGCTTTTAGCAACAAAATAAGTATTAGGAATAGTGCTACTCCAATCAACGAGATAAACGTTACCTTTCCTGATACCTGATAGAAGCACTTGTGTTGATTTGTCCTTGACTGAACATATATTCGATGAGAACTCAACACTGAAACCCTTGTCACAGAACTGACTTACTGACATTAGGTTATGCTTCAGTCCTTCCACAAAGGACACATTTTCCACTCTGACTGTACCTATTATCAAGACACCAAAACCTTTAGTAACACCTTTTGAGTTATCACCAAAGGTTACCTGTGGACCATCTTTAGCTTGAAATTCTTGGAGAAGACTCTTCATTCCAATCATATGCCTTGAGCATCCACTGTCTAGGTACCAAACAGCTTTATTTGAGTCTCTTCTCCTTTTGTTGTGATCCACAGCCGCCTGCAAACAATTCAGGCTTTAGGTACCCACTGAGTGTTGGGTCCTATTGTGTCAGCTGTACTCTTCGGGATCCAGACTTTCTTAACTACCCTGATTGCCTCAGAGTGGTAAATCTGTCTCCCAGAAACATCAACATACACAACTTTCTTCTTCTTTGCCTGAGAGGAAGATGGTGTATGAGTGCTAGACTTAGGCTTCACAGGAGCCTGAGTGGGTGCCTTTTGGACTGGCTTCCTGTTCCTCCTAGGTCTGGGTGCAGCAGGTCTTGGGCCTTGTTCTTGATAAACACGTGTGAGGGAATGGAAAACAGTTAAAGGCCTCAGGATGCCAAAACCATGGGGGTGTCATCATGTTTGGCCTTCCCTGTTGGTATTGCCAAGCATGATGGTACCCTCGCTGACCAGTCTGAGGGCTCTTGGCCTGAGTCTTCCTCTGCTTTAGCTGAGGCTTTCTCTGGCCTGAGCTCTCAGGGACCTCCTTTGGATGCTTCGCCTTCCCCTTGGGTTTTGGCTTAGCAACCTTGGGGGCAACCCAGACTGAGTCAACAGTTTCCTTGCCCTTATCAGTGTGATGGGCCTGAAGTACAACCTTGGGTGCACTCTGGCCTGCCTGAATAAATACCCTCTCAGTGTTGCTCCCTGAAGCAACATGAGACTGACCTTGTGAGGATTTCTTAGGAACATATCCAAGTCCCTTTTTCTCGTTCCCAAGCATCTGGCTGCTATTTATTTCCTCTCTAGCCACTGAGGATTTATTCATTGCTGCAACCTTTTGCTTGAGTGAGTCCTCACTCTTTTTCAGGATTTCATGTCTGGCAAAGAGGTCATCAAACTTACTTTTGAGTGCTTTCAGTTCTTCCTTCCTGACCAACTCTTCCTCAGCCAATTCCTTCAAAATCTTCTCTCTTGGGAGACGCTCAACATTGATTAAATCAATCTCCTGAGTCAGACTGAGTGAGCTGATCATTCAGGTTCTGGACCTCAGTACTCAATATCTTGTTCTCCTCTACCAAGAAGACATTAGTTTCCTGCAATCTGGAGAAATCAACCATCAATTGATCCAGGCAGATCTGAAGGTTCATTTCTCTGACTGACTCTGAGCTAAGCTCAGGATTTTGACCAGTGTAGGAACCACACACAGAGTTAGATGTTACCTCAGGTTCCTCCCTTGCCATCAGGCAAACATCATCGTACTCATCATCAGAAAAGAGTTCAGGCGACCTCTCCTCAGGACCATCTGAGTCAGTTGCATCCTCAGCGAGCATGGCTCTCCGGTCAGCAAGTCTCTGGTCTATCTTGGCCCTCTTGTCCTCTCTTTCCCTTGCACTCAGCTTCGGACAATCATACTGATAGTGCCCACTCTTGTTACAGTTATAACATGTTGGTTGCTCATCTCCTCTTTCTCTCCTTGATTCAGGGTTCCTCCTTGACTCAGGTTCCCTCTGTCTTGATGAGCTTTCAGTCTTCCCTAAGTGCTTGTCATCATGAGCACGTCTCTGTTCATCCCTACGATCAGGCTTTGGATCTGAATATCTTCTTTCATCGCCACGATCTCTCCTCTGGTCAGTATTTCTCCTTTCCTCATATCTCCTCGAGCTTTGGTGGGTTCCTTCAGGTTTCCTATCACGTGAGTCCTGATAAAATTTCTTATAACGACCAAACCTGGAATTTAGCTTCTCAAAGCGTCTGGCCATCAGGCTGTACTCCTCAGCAAGCTCTTCCTTGCTCATCTCCATCAGTGACTTTGATGAAGACTCAATAGTTTCAGACCTGACCTTGAATGCCACACTTTTCTCAGGAGTTTTCCCTTTCTCTTCCTCTTCTGGCTGAACTTTCTTCTTTCTCTTGTTAAGATCAAATTCCAACGCTTTGAGCTCTGAAAAAAGTAAAGCAGAAGTTATGTTACTCATATCCTGAGTGTTCTTAAGCATAATTACACTATTTTCCCATCTCTCAAGAAGGGCATTCAGGATCTTTGAAGCAACATCTCTCTTTGGGACATCTTTGTCTAGCATCACCAGCTCATTCATCAACTTGATGAATCTTGACTCCATCTGATCAATAGTCTCATCAGGCAGCATCTCAAACGCTTCGAACTTCTAAATGACAATGTTTCTCTTGTTCTCCTTTATCTTTTCTGATCCCTCGCACATCCTGGTCAGCTCATCCCAAACCTCATTTACCGCCTTTAAATTCATCAGCCTTGCTGACTCCTCGAAAGGCACCATATGCAAGATGATATTTCTGGCCACATTGTCCAGTCCCATCATCTTGATCTCATCAGTGGTCATATCCTTCCTTTCCTTAGGAATAGGTACGCCAATCTCAAGATCGTCATATTCCCTCCCTTTGACATTAGGAATGGTGATCTTGATCGGTCCTTCCCTGATAACACGCGGTATTTGGTCATGGATGGCATCAAGATGTGCCTCTAATCTGAACTACCAATAGACAAAGTTAGATACAGAGAATTCAGGTAACGAAGCTTCAAGTCTCCTCAAAGTCATGATGATGTGAGTTTTATGAAAAGCAAACTCAGATCTGTTCAGTGACCACCAACAGTTTCTCCTTTGAAACTATTAGTATTCAAAGTCAGTGGTCTTTTGAACCACTGCCCTGATACCACTTGTTAGTCCCTGTTCAAGACTGATGAATACGTGTATGGGGGGAATACACGTATACCAATTTTTCAACTTAAAACCTTGCTGAGTCCCCTTTACTCAGAGTGATAAAGAACTCAGAGATGACAACCTCCCCACTGACTACACTTAGTGCGGGTCAGTTGGCTGACTATCAATTCGAGTTCAGTGCGGAAATACGTGAGCCCTGATAGTTTAAAGTCTTGTTTAATTTGCTTTCTGAAAAACTTGATTACTCAATTCTGAATAGTGATTAGTAGGGCAGTGTTCTTTCTGAGGATCAGGCTAATTGATTTGAGCCTGATAAAACCAAATGCTTATGAGTGCAAGTAATATAGCAAGTAAGCACAATATCAAAGTAGTAAGAACACAGGGAGTTTAACGTGGTTCAGAGACTCAAGCTCCTACGTCCACGACCTGATTTAACAGGAAATCCACTCAAGGGATTCTTGTTTTTAACGTGCCAAGGTGCACCAAGATCAGCTACCTCACTGATCTATACAAACTCCTTACTAACTCACTAACAACTTACTACCAACAAATCTAACTTAGGGTTTTGGTTTCAGTTTAGATTCCAACTAAGTTGAGACTATCCTTACAAGGTAAAGCTATGCCAAGGGATTGGATAATCTCTCTAAGCTTAAGATAATGCTAGTTCGCTCTTGGAATACAGAATAACTCTCAATTGCTAAGAAACACTTGGGAAATTTAGATGGTTTCGAGTGCTTCTTTTAAAGACTGAATACTTTGAGTGCTTGAGAGTTTGAGTAACTTCTGGCTTGGAAATTTCCCATAACCTTGAATGGGAGGTGATTTGAAAAACTATCCGTTGGAGAGATAGCCTTCTAGTCATCTATGTAGAGTGGCTCAAACGGACATATCCTCATACAGCAGCCGTCCTTGCATGGAATTAGGTAGTTGCATTAAATGCACATTAAATGCTTGCCCATTGAATATGCAGTCTGAAGTCAGTCTTCGTGTCAGGTTCCGTACATGCGTGTCCTTCCCGGATTGGTCCACGTCATCAGGTTGGTGAGAATGTCAGAACTTATTCCTGGGCTTCAGGCTTATTTTATTAAGTTCTTTTTGTCTCGAGCACAACGGTCTTGTCCTGACGCTGACATTCCTTTTGCATTGCTTGGCTCTACTCCAAGTCTTCCCATAAACTCAGTATCATCATGTTCCCTTCAGGACTGAGTTAGTAATGACCTCAGGGTCATACTCTTAATCACTGACACTTGCTCAGCCAGCTTAGTAGACTGCCATAAGTTTAGGATGGTATACTTCGTCTTCAGGCTCTTGTCTTAATTGTCATCAGTAAGTGCTCCTCTTACTGAGTACCTGTGAAGTGCAAAATGACTAAGTACAATACCTAACCAAGACTAACCTGACAAAGACAAACAAAGGCAAATCATCTTTTCAGGGGCTTTGGGATCTTAATCAAAACTGACAATGTCCCAACACTACTCCATTCCAGGTTTAACAACATATTTTAGTTCAATTTTATCATCATTATAAGTAGGAGATAAACGGGCTCAAAGTAGCTAAGTCGATCACTTTCGAATCTTAATACACAGGCTCACAGATTAGTCCGGTTTCTATCTAGTCTAAACAAAAATAGAAAAAATAGACATAGATTTTGACATGATAACTCTACTATAAGTGCTCTACAACATCCAATTCTTACTTCTCAAAGAAAGGTAAAGTAAACATGTTTTTCAAGGCAAAACATCACAAAGGTTCATTCTGGACACATCAAGTTTAAAAATTTATTTCTCTTAGGGATCACCTTTAAAAATTACCAAAATTTAACAGGATACAGTAGACTTCGATGAGAATATGCATACCAAATTTCATAATGTTCTATATAGAATAGGCATAGGAATTGGGTCCGTAAATAGGGGTATTAGAGTTTCAATTGATTCTGGGCAGTGCAACTTTAGGATTTTATTTCTCTTTCGATTTAACTCTGATGACCATAAAATTTATACAGTTTGTAGTTCATTGTCAATAGTTTGTTCAGTAAAATTTTCATAGATTTCTCACAGCTATTTATATAAGATCAGAAACTAACAATTACTGTTCACATATTCAATCGGAAAAAATACATCAACTTCCAAGGCTCATAACTCCTTCATCTTAAGTCAAAACACCATGATTTTGAATGATTTCTAATTTACTTACAGTTAATAAAGAAAAAATAATTTCATAATTTTCTGAGCAATGAAACGTGAAAAACCGAAACAACAATTTAGCATATAAGCACATAGGGATGAACATAGGGGTAACCTTTGTAGTTTCCTTCTTAGTATGGAGTCTTGGGCGAAATTTTTTGATGAATAACAATTGATTTGAGTCCTAGAATGATGGATGGAGGTTTCTTGACTTGTATAAAAGATTGAAAGATTTTAATGGAGGGAAGAGCAAGAGTGCCGAGAGAGAGAGAAGAGGAGCAGGAAGAGAAAATGGAATGTTGTCATGTGGTTTTTTTCCTTGTTTTTGTGCTTGATGCATAACTGATGTATGTATATATAGATGGTGATGAGAGAGGCTGAGAATGAGGGTAAAAATCTATATAGGTGGTTAAATATGGACCATGTAAATAGGTAGTTAGTTTAGAATTAAATTTTAAAAGTAATTATTAGATATTTTAACTATTCCTACTATATTTTAATTACCACTCATATTTACTACGCTTGTTTCATGTAAACCATATTATTTAATCATGAAGCAGTCGTATTTTAAATATACGAAAAATATCATAAATGTTGGCTATTTTAAATGATCGTATTTATACATCATATTAATTATTTCATACGTATTAGTTTTCTCGTATTTATTTTAAGTGCTTCGTTTGGCTATTTTTGGATATCGTAAATGTTGGGAAAATGTATAAGACTTATGTTTTGATTAGATGCCAAAATGTTCCTCCTAAGTTGTTTTGTAAGTAAATTATTCAGTAGAGTTAGTGCTTAGTTAAACAGTTCAATTGTTAAGGAACTGAAGTGCAATTAGTAATTGTTAGAGTGTATTTAAGATTGAAAGTCTGCTGAAGATGAAGTCCACTGAAGTGAAGTCCGCTGAAGACAAGTGATCTGAGAAGAAGTCTAAGTCTTGAATGTTTTCTAAGTACATTCTCACTAAGACTAAAACTATCAGGAGAGGACCAAGGTCCACTGATGGGAACTAACAAAGTACATTCAATGCTAAACATATTAAAAGCTGTTAGTTAATCTGGTTGGAACAAGGCAAAACGAATTTCAGTGAAGCTTACAATAAATGAAGGAATAAGAAGGTTCTCTCAGAGGAGTTCCACCTTAAAGCAAGACAAGAACCTGGGCATACAGACTAAAGGTCCAATGAGAAGATGACACGTCAGTGTACTTTACTGACAGCCGACCTGCCCCAGCCTAACAAGTACCAAAAGTCTTTCCCTAGCAATCTACAGAAAGTTAGTGAACAGGCATGGTCTTTCGGCCGTTTCTTGACAAGACTTAAAGTTTCAAATAGAGCCGTTTGAACCAATCAGATACAAGAAGACTTACTTGAGAAGATTCAAATCCAACGGGAAGATTTTCAAGGAAGCCTATAAATACAGAATGACGTGCTCATTTCTATGCACGGGAAACTCACAAGATCAAAGTTATCTCTACATTCATAACAACTAGAAGCACTCGAAATTACCTTTGTTTCCCAAGTGTTTCACAATTGTAGAGAGCCTAACAAACCTTCTGTAACCAAGCTTAAAGCTATATCCAAATCTTAGAAAGAGATAATCCAATCCTAAGCCTTGAGCTAAACTTGTAAGGATTATCTCAAAATAGTTGGAACCAAAACCCTACTCAAAACCCCACTCAGTGTTTAGTTTGAGAGCTAGTGTTAAGAGGTGTTAGTAAGCTGATTGTTGTATCAGTCTGAAAGCTGGTTTGTTTTGGGAACTAGGACCTGGAATTTCCTAGTGATCAATCATCCTAAGAGAGGATTAGTTGATCAGTGCACCTTGGCACTATAACACAAGGAATTCCAAGTGAAAGGAATTCTCCTATTTAATCAGGACAGTGGACGTAGGAGATTCATCTCTGAACCACTTTATACCTTGTGTTCTTATTATCTATTTTCCTAAGTGTGTGTTAATCTCAAAGTTTATCAAAGTAAAACGAGTTTTCTTAAGGGCTCACTAATCCGCATCTGAAAGCTAATTAGATAGTAGCTCAACTGAAAGTCTTGAGCTTTCAGTGGAGGTATTATCTCAGTAAGCTTTCACAATGTAACTCTCAGCAGACCTCAAGTCCACTGACGAGCTACTGTCTTAAGTAACCTGATAAGTTTTATAAGAAGTTCTAATTTGTAATCACAGGTGTATTCCCCCCCCCCATACACCTGTTTACTCGTTTCGGGACCAACAATTGGTATCAGAGCAGTGGTTCAAAAGACCATTGTTCTAAGTATACCTTGTGCTTAAAGGTATTTTTCAAGGTCACCTGAATTGATCTTTTGATAAACTTGTTTATATACTATGGCTGACAATGCAGCTAGGGTAGCACCACCAGCAGAGAACAACATGGGAGTTAATCCCTTGAACCATATGTCTCATCACAAGCTTCCACAATTCTCAGTGGAAAACTATGACTTCTGGAAGATCAGAATGAGAGCTCATCTTGCCTGTGTGCATGATGAAATGTTGAGGGTCATTACTAAAGGTCCATTTTTTTTATGACACCTAACCCCAGAACTACAGCTGAAACTATTGCAGATCCTAGAGAAGAATGGCCAAAGGATGAAGATAACTTCACTGCAGATGAGAGGAGGAGAAACAACCTCAACTTCATAGCCATGAACATTCTCTACACCACCATTCCAGATTCTGTAATGGGAAGAGTGATCCACTGCAAAACTGCAAAGGAACTATGGGACACTCTTGCTCTCATGTGTGAAGGAACTGACAAGATAAAGGAGAACAAGCTTTCAGTAGCTGTTCAAAAGTATGAGCAGTTCACCATGGAGCCCACTGAGACCATTGACCAGCTTGATGGGAGATTCACAGACATCATGAATGAGATAAATTCTCTGGGAAAAGTCTATACCAAAAGGAAGGTTGCCTTAAAGATCCTGAGAGGTCTAACCTCAAGATGGGATGTGTACTATGTGATGATGCAGAATACCAAGGATCTATCCAGCATGTCTATGCAACAGATATTCTCTGAACTCAAAGCCTATGAGTTTGATCTGAACAGGAAAAGGGCTCCTGATGAGACCTCAGCTGAGAAGTGAGTAGCCTTCAAAGCCAAGGAGTCTGAGCCAAAATCCCCAAAGCCTCAGAAGAGTACAAAGGCAAGCAAGTCTCAAAGCAAGGCTGAGATGCAGGAGGAACTCAGCTTGATGGCTAGAAGGTTTGAACAACTTAACAGCCGCTTTGGCAAGTATAAAAGATTTTACAGGGATAATAGGGAAGGTAGAAGTTATCCACAAAAGACCACCAGAGAAGGAGAGAAAAGCTCACCTGAGCTGGAAAAGAAGAAGGAATACAAGAATTAAACCAAGGCTGAAGGATCATCATCAAAGACCAGAGAGTCCACTGAGGAAAAGAATGATGATGCCAACAGGTGTTTTCAGTGCAAGAAGATTGGGCACTTTCAATATGATTGTCCTCAACTGAGCATAAAAGAAAGAAAGGAAAGGCAAGCCAAAAGAGACAGAAGATATGGAGAAAGGAAAGCCATGGTGGCTGAGGATGTGGATGAAAATCTGGAGTCATCTGATGGACTGTTCTCTGACAGCAGTGATGATGACATGTGCCTCATGGCAAGAGAAGAACCAGAGGTACAATCTAAACCATCCATTTCTCTAGAACACACACCTGGGCTAAGCTCAGAGTCAACTGAGGAACTCAATCTTCAGTCCGCTCTGGAATAATTGATGATTGATTTCTCAAGGTTGCAAGAAGCAAGTTTCTGTCTTCAAGATGAAAACAAACAACTCTTGAGTGAAAACTCCAAGTTAATCGAATCTGGGAATCAAGCAAATCTGAACTCAGCCAAATCTACCATTAAACTGACAAAAGAGGTTGAAACCCTCAGGAGTCAAGGAAATGGTAGAGATCAACTGATAAAAGATCTCAATGAATCTAAGACAAAATTAACTGAAGAGAATTTAAAACTGGTAAGCCAAATAAAGGATTCTCTTGTGAAAATTGATGTCTTACAAAAATCTGAAGAGACCTTGTTAAAAAGGATTGATGCTCTAAACAAACCCTTTCTTGCCATAGAGGAGATTCAAAATTTTCAAATCAATCCTAACAACAAGTGTTGGATAGGCTTTATCCCAAAACCTTCAGAAGGTCCTCTGAGTGTTGCTTCTTCAAGTGGCACAAAGAGAGTTTTTGTCAAGTCTGTGACATTTCAACCACAGACTGTGGATAAAGGAAAAAGACCAGCTGAGATCACTCAAAAGAAAAGTCAATCTAAGCCAAAACCAAATGGAAAGGCTCAGGTGACTTATCAAACTAGATCTCAGCAGAGGTACTATCAGCCGAGGTCTTCACAGATGAAGCAACCTTAGCTGAAAGCACCCAGGCATGAGCAGTCCTCAAGGAATGACTCATATGGAAGACCTATTCCTTTTGTGCCTAAAGGAAAAGGTCCTTCATACCTTTATCAATAAAAACCAAGACCAGGTGCACCCAAGCCAAAGAGAAAGAATGTGAAGAAGGTTCTTGTTCCTTCAAAGGCTGACACCCATAGAAAGTTTACTCCCAAGGCACCTAGGAAGATAACAATCTATGTAGATGTTTATGGAAGACAAATTAGCCTATCTAAAGTGATTAAAACTGTGAGGCAAATTTGGATTCCGAAAGGTACAGCTAACCTGGTAGGACCCAACACCAAATGGGTACCTAAAGCTTGATTTGTGATTGCAGGGCTCAGTGGACCTCAACAAAGGAGAAGCTCTTAAATCTTCAGTCTGGTACTTGGACAGTGGATGTTCTAGGCACATGACTGGCAACAAAGATCTCCTGACAGAATTTGTTGAGAAAGAAGGTCCACAAGTCACCTTTGGTGACAACTCACAAGGAGCCACTAAAGGTTATGGTACTTTAGTAATTGGCTCAGTAAGAGTAAGCAATGTATCCTTTGTCAGTGAACTTAAGCATAATCTTCTGTCCATAAGTCAATTCTGTGATAAAAGATACAGTGTTGAATTTTCATGTAACCTGTGTTTTGTTAAGAATATATCTTCACAACAGGTACTACTAACTGGGTCAAGAAAGGGAAATACCTATCTTGCAGATTGGAAGTCTTGCACACCAAATGCATGTCTTATTGCTAAGAGCTCAACTGACACTAATTGGTTATGGCACAAAAGGCTAAGTCATCTGAACTTCAAGATGATGAACAGGATAGCAAGACATGGACTGGTAGAAGGAATGCCAAATGAAGTATACAACAAATAACATATCTGCAAAGCCTGTCAGGAGGGAAAGCAAGTAAAGGCATCTTTCAAGAGCAAAGTAGCAACCTCTACTGACAGAGTACTTCAACTGTTACATATGGATCTCTTTGGTCCAGTAACCCCTGTAAGTATCAATGGGAGAAAATATACACTTGTTGTTGATGATTTCTCCAGGTACACATGGGTGATATTCCTAGCAAGCAAAAAGGAGACTCAACTGAGGCTGCCAGAGCTCCTGAAGAAAGTTAGCAATGAGAAGAGCCTAAACATTGTAAAGATAAGATCAGATAAGGGCATTGAATTCATTAATTCTATTATATCTGATTATTGCAAAGAATTAGGTATTTCACATGAGACATCAGCTGCAAGAACTCCACAACAAAATGGAGTAGCTGAAAGAAGAAATAGAACTCTCAAGGAGGCAGCAAGAACAATGCTTGCAGAAGCTCAAGTTCCTAAAAGATTTTGGGCTGAAGCTATCAACACTGCCTGCCACACTCAAAATAGATCCATGGTAACCAAACATCAAGGAAAAACTCCATATGAATTATGGAATGGCAGAAAGCCACAGGTATCCTATTTTCATATTTTTGGTTGCAAGTGTTTCATTCACAACAATGGGAAAACTCAACTGAAAGCTTTTGATAGCAAAGCTGATGAAGGAATTTTCTTAGGATATTCCCAAATCAGTAGAGCTTTCAGAGTTTACAACTGTAGAACTCTTGTTGTGGAAGAAACACCTCATGTGGTTTTTGATGAATCTACTTTTGAGTCTAGGAGTAAGGAGAATGAGGAGGTAGTTAGCAAAAGACTAACCAGACTGAGTATCAAGTCTAAAGGTTATCCTGAGAATTGTGTTGATACATACATCCCAACATGGGTCAATTTAGAAGATCAACAATTCAAGGAGGTCACCCAAAGTCAAACCACTCCTCATAGCTCACCTGAGAGCTCTTCTGAACAAGTAACTGAACTGATGAACACTATCCCAGTTCAAGAGGTAAGTGATGTCAATGAAGATGTGGTCACAGTTGAGACATCTACTGAAACCATCATTCAAGTGGGAACCAATGAGATTACCATTGAGAATGAGAATACCTTGAATGATGACTCAGGACTTCAACCCTCTGTTTTATTTCCTAAATTCGATTTCATTCCTATATCTAGTGACTCAACTTCAGAAGAGTTAAACTCTACTGAAGGGCATCAGCCTAGGAGAACTTGGCTCTCAGATCACCCTGTTGAGCAAATCCTAGGTGATCCTTCCTCAGGAGTCAAAACTAGAAGTTTTCATGGAGAAAGTGCTTTGTTTTGTTGTTTCTTATCAAACCAGGAACTAAATTCCATAGCAGAAGCACTTCAAGATTCCAACTGGATCATTGCCATGCAAGAAGAGCTCAACCAGTTCACAAGGAATCAAGTTTGGGAGTTGGTGGACAGACCATATCACTGCAATGTGATAGAAACCAAGTGGGTATTCAAGAACAAGAAGGATGAGAATGATATCATAGTCAGAAACAAAGCCAGGCTAGTAGCAAAGGGCTATTCTCAAGTTGAAGGATTTGACTATGATGAAACATTTGCCCTAGTAGCCAGATTGGAGGCAATAAGGTTATTTCTTTCATAAGCTGCTCACAAGAAATTCAAGGTGTACCAGATGGATGTTAAAAGTGCCTTCTTGAATGGAGTACTCAATGAAGAAGTCTATGTGGAGCAACCCCCAGGTTTTGAAGAAAGTCACAAAGTATATAGACTGAGAAAAGCTCTATATGGACTGAAACAGGCTCCAAGAGCTTGGTATGATACTTTGTCATAATTCCTTTTGGATCATGGTTTCATCAAAGGGAGAGTTGATAGAACTCTATTCAGGATCACAAAAGGAGAGGACACTTTGCTTGTACAAATCTATGTGGATGATATCACTTTTGGTTGTCCCAACCAAGTCCTCTGTGAAAAGTTTTCTCAACTGATGAAGGGAAAATTTGAGATGTCTATGATGGGAGAAATGAATTTCTTCCTAGGACTTCAAGTTAAGCAGTCCCCTGAAGGAATCTTCATCAATCAAGCCAAATACACAAGGGAGTTGATCAACAAGTTTGGATGCCAGACCAGCAAAGTAGCAAGAGTTCCACTCAACACCAACACCAAGATGGAACCAGATGAAGATGGTGAATCAGTAGACCAGACTCATTACAGAGTTATCATTGGATCTCTACTGTATCTCACAGCAAGCAGGCCTGATATCACATTTGCAGTTGGGATTTGTGCAAGATATCAAGCCAACCCCAAGAAAAGTCATCTGGAAGCTGCTAAGAGGATTCTCAAATATCTTAAGGGTACTGTGAATATGGGATTGTGGTATCCATCAGATGACAATCTGGAACTCACAGGATACTCAGATGCTGACTATGGAGGATGTAGAATTGACAGGAAATCAACCTCAGGCACTTGTCAATTCTTGGGAAGTAAGCTGATTTCTTGGTTCTCCAAGAAACAAAATTCAGTAGCCACAAGCACTACTGAAGCTGAGTATATGGCAGCTGGAAGTTGTTGTGCTCAAATTCTTTGGCTAAGACAACAACTAAGAGATTACAATATTTTTGCCAATGAAGTCCCTATTTTCTGTGACAACAATAGTGCAATTGCTATTTCAGAAAATCCAGTTCTCCACACAAGATGCAAACATGTGGATATAAGGCATCATTTCATCAGAGATCATGTGGAGAAGAAGGACATCAAAATGCTCAAAATCCACACTGACAAGCAGAAGGCAGATATCTTCACAAAACCCTTGGCTGAAGCAAGGTTTCAAGAGTTGTCAGTAGAGCTTGGACTCCTAGATCCAGGAGAGTAAAGAAAGGATTTAATCTCAGAAGAGTTTCCTTCAACTCAGTGGAGGTTCATATTCAGAAGAGAATCTTTCTCAGAAGAAGCTCCTTATCTCAGAAGAGGTCTGAATATCAGACGAGGTCGAACCCCAGTGGAGATCAAAAGTTTATACTTAGTGTTTTTCAAATCTAAAGCCTCTTAGTTTTTAAAATATATATTTTGATTCGATAGAATTTCTAATGAGTGCTTTCTGAAAATTAAATCTTTCTTACACTTTTTTGAAGAGATTTTGGTATGGCAAGTATTTAATGCGCGTTGTACAAGTCAGGTTTACTTTTACAGTTACCTATCTCACGCGCCTTAAAACCCGGACGATGTGACCTTCCGGCTACCAACCCTTCCAATCCATACCATTCATTTTAGGCGGTTCTTTTCTAACCGTCAAGATATCTTAAAAACTCCCCACTAAACTCTTGGACTATCCACGATCTCAAACTAGATCAATCTCAGACGTTGATTTTTCAGATCAATCTAACCGCTCATTTCTCATATAAAAGCCCCATATTTCAGCCTAAGAACCTTTTCGAACTTCTTTCAAGCAAACACCTTCTATCTATCCTATACACTCTGCAAATTTTCTCTCAAACCCCTTTGTTCAAATGGCAAAACTAAATCTCAGTTTCCTTACCAATAAGGAAAACTTCTGGTATGAACCCATTGTGGTTTTTGATAATCCTGAGATAGAATTCAAACCAGAATTTGCCCATATAAAAGAAGCCCTAGAAATGCTTAAATCTGCTGGGTTAGAGAAGTTTCTGTCTGTTCATCCTAAGAACTGCTTTGACAGGCAGGTTCTTGAGTTTTTCAATAATATATCCAATTTTGATTCGAGGATCAGATCTCATCTAATACTCCAGAGAAAGAAGAAGGTGATGAGGGACGATATGGAAATAGTTGAACACCAGGAGATAAAGAAGGAGATCCGTGTCAGTGGTGATGATCTGAAGGAGTTGTTTGATCTCTCTTCTGAAGGTCCGAATCCAGATACCTGCATCGTGGATGAAGAGGAAGAATGGGTCAATACCATTATGCAGAAGAAGGTGAAATACAGTCCAACAATGAACAGAAATGTATTTTTACCAGTATATAATGTTCTATGTGAAGTTGTTGGAAAATGTATACTGGGAAACCAAGGAAGCACAGAGCAAGTGAGCAAGCCCAAGCTCAGGCTGATGAAGGCGATTGTGGAAAGTAAGGAGAAGCCATACAACTGGCAACAGTTCTTTTTTAGGGCATTGAACAAGGAGCACTCAAAACTCCAACCTGGCAAAACTCCCCAACTATCTAGTAAGCTCAATTTTGCAACAAAAATCTCCTATCTAATAGAGAATGTAGATCTGGGAGTGGACTGGATTCCAGACAGGAAATGGAGTAATCTCAAAGCCTTGTTCAAATCTGGAAAGGCTCTGGAGACTAGAATGATCAAGCCTGCTGAGGAGAGCCCAGAGGCAGTTGAGGAAGAGGAAGCTAACCCTACTGAAGGGAAGAAAACCAAGCTGAAGAGGAGGCTGGTTAAGTTGAGTGACAAAATGGCACAGCACAAAGAAGCAGAGGCAGAGAAAGCTTCTAAAAAGGAGAAGAAGAGGTCTACTGAGGCGGAGAAGGACAGTGCCTCCAAGAAAGTCAGAGTCACCAACTCTACTGATGAATCTTCATCAGGTAACCCAGACTCTTCCCCTAACATTATCTCAACTGAGTCTGACTCAGATGTCCCTGCACCCATCCCCATCAAATCCAAAACAACTAAACCACGCACTCCTGCCAAAACCAAACGCATCTCCACAATAACCAAAACCCCCACTGATGGCTCTCAACAGCCAGAAAGTTGATCCCAAACAACCCCTACTGAACCCATCTCAAACCCTACTGAACCCATCCCCTCAACCCCTTCTGAACCTACATCATCAACCCCCACTGATGAAAACCCAACATCCACTGATACTCAACATCAAACCTCCATTGAACCAAACATTCCTGATTCACACTCAACTCAACTGGAGTCTATCCCAGAGGAGCCAACTGAGAGCAGATCCCCTACCCCTTCCCTTCCTTCAGACGGTGAAGAAGAGTACTCATTCCTAGATACTCTCAAGGATGAGGTAGCTTACTCTTTGGAGTCTAAATACTATAAACTTGACAACTTTCCCACACTCAAAGTCATGTTCTTGAGACTGAGACTCATTGTCCAGCTCAAAGATAGAAGACTTGGTGAAATCCTTCTGGCTGTAAGAGGCAGCAGTGCAGAGGAATGGAAAAAAGAGGAAGTGGAAGTACTGCAGTTTGCTGGGATGCACAAGACCAGACTTCTCTGTGATGAGAAGGTCTTTGAAAGTCTGGTCTTGGAGAAGATTGCTGAGACCAGAAAGGAAGTAGAGGTGGAAAAGGCTGCTGAAGGAGAGAAAGAGAAGCCAGCTGAGCCCATAGCTGAAGGAGGAGCTAATATTGAGCAAAATATTGAGGCAGCTGAGAAGGAGGAGGAGAAGGAGAAGAGTGAGGAGGAGAAGGTAGATGAAACTGTACAAGGAGGAGGTGTTTCACCAAAGCAAGGTGATGGTGAAGCAGCCAAGGATGTATCCATGGCAAGGGATACTGAGGCACAAAACTTGCCACAGGAGAGCTCGGTAGAGGTGTCTACTGAAGCTCTCCCACAACAGCCCTCAGTGGTGGCTAAGGAGTCAACTGAGGTGTCTGGTTCTGGAGTAGTTGAAAAATCGAATGAGAAAGAAAATGAGGTAGAAATCACTGCTGTAAAGAGTAGAGAGATAAGAGCAACCATCCTTGTAAAGGGTGAATTGGCTGAGAAAAATGTAGTTGAAAAAGAGAGTGAGGAAGAGAAAAGAAAGAAGAGTGAGGAGGAGGGAGTCCCTATGGAGATAGAGGCATCAGGAGACCTAGGTGGTGAGGCTGAGGGAGTTAGAACTAACACTATTTGCCATGCAGGTACTCAAACTCTTGAAATACCCCCAGTTGTGGTCAACCTAACTCCTCTGAGTGATGCTGTTCACTCACTCAAAGAAGAAAGCCTTCCATCTCTTCAAGCTCAGCTAAGGGATGTCCAGGAGATTGTACAAGAAGAAGTGGATGAGATGGTTATCCTCTCAGACCACATTCATGAACTCATGGAATCCACAACAACATCACTTCAGAATCTCACTCTAAAAGTTGAAGACTCTCAGCAGATGGTGATTGATGTAGTTGAAGGACAAAGTGTGCTGATCATAGATGCCCTGAAGAAGCTGGAGAAGACTGAAGAAGAGGCCAGAACCAAGTTTCTCAAAGACTCAGTGGAGAACGTATCCATCAACCTGAAGTCCTCAGTAGAGGCTTTCTCAGCGGACCTACTTGGGAAGGTTGAAGGGTTATGGAATTCTAAGATGACTGAATTTGAGGCCAAACATGCTGAGTTAGGAGCTAAGCTGGGAGAAGTACTGAAGAAGGCAGCTGAAGACTTCCCAACTCAAGAGAAAACAAATGTGCTGATCGATGAGAAGCTAGCACAATTTGTTCAATTTGGGCAGACAGCTGGAGCAACCCTGGAGAGGCTTGAAGATGAGGTAGATCATTGCTCAACTGAGCTGAAAGCATTAGCCCATGATCAAATGAAGCTCAACATCACTGTAGCTGAATGCATGATTAATGCCGGAAAGGGGGAAAAGAGGATAAGTGCTAAGGACATAAAGCTTGATCCAAAGAACAAGATGAACATTATCCTTGAAACCCCTGACTTTGAGAAAGGCCAACAAGTGAAGAGCACTCTGAAGAAGGTTGATGCTGAAGCTCAGAAGATTGCAAAAGCCAAGAAGGGCAAGGAAACCTCCTCAGCTGACCTATCAAAGTTCAAAGAGGAGCATCTGAAGGAGAAGGAGGAAAGAGCTGCAAAGAAGGGGGAAACCACAAAGAGAAAGGCATCTGATGCCCTCTCAGCAGAGGTTGCCAAAAAGACAAGAACCTCAGGGAGGTTGGCAGCTAAGTCCACAACCTCTACTGATGAAGTTCAGGTACTCCCTATTCTCAATCCTGAACCTTTGTCTTCTGAACCTCCTAAGTTTGCACCCACAAGAGTCACAGAGCTCAATGAGCTAATCGAAGAGGCTGGAGGAATGAATGAAAGAGCAAGGAAGCTAACAGCTCAGCAGCAAGGGAGGAGAGATAAGGTGGTTGGGAAAATGGAGACAATTGCTGAGTTAGCTGAGAGGAAAAGGAAGGAGAGGCTGGCCACATTTGATAAAACTACTTCAAAGAAGTTCAGGAGTGGTTATCAAAGGTGGGCTGCTAAGCTGAAGAAAGACAAAATCACTCCATCTCAGAACAAATTCCCTCATCATGATGCCTGGGTTCCTAAGAAGCTCAATGATGCTTGGGAGACTGCTAAAAGGGAATTTGTGTATTCCTTTTATGTCAGTGGAGAGTTAGGAAGAGACAATGCTCAAGAAGTTTACAACTCATGGTTTTTTTATGTCTATCCTAAACTCTATCCTGAGATCAGTGATACTTGGAATGATGCCTTCCCTGATCAAGCCCTGAATGCCCCTGAGCAAATCACCTACTGGCCTCCTCAAGATGCAACTGGTGCTGTTGATAGAGAAAGGATCACTGAAGAGTGGACATTCTTGTGTGAGCATCTTGGACTCAGAGGACATTCAAAGGAGATGATGGATAGGAAGAACGAGCTGAAGATTAGAGTTTTCAAGCAGTATGGACTTGAACCCATTTTCGAATCCATCTGAGGTGTTAGTATCTTTTATTGGGCATTTGTTTATAAGTCCCAGGTGTCTTTAAGTTTGAAACTTTTGATAGTAGACTTCATGTAATATGTACTTCATCCTTTATCAATGAAATGAACTCTACTGATGTTTTTGCCCAAGATAATATCTCATTATAATTTAGGCTTATGTACTTGAATGTTTTTACTAACAAAATCTGTGAACTTTGTATGTCATCTGAAGGACCTCTCTGAAAGAAGATATGTAATAAGATAGGTTCCGGCATAATCAAAAAGGGGGAAATTGTTGGGAAAATGTATAAGACTTATGTTTTGATTAGATGCCAAAATGTTCCTTCTAAGATGTTTTGTAAGTAAATTATTCAGTAGAGTTAGTGCTTAGTTAAACAGTTCAACTGTTAAGGAACTGAAGTGCAATTAGTAATTGTTGGAGTGTATTTAAGATTGAAAGTCCGTTGAAGATGAAGTCCACTGAAGTGAAGTCCGCTGAAGACAAGTGATCTGAGAAGAAGTCTAAGTCTTGAATGTTTTCTAAGTACATTCTCACTAAGACTAAAACTATCAGGAGAGGACCAAGGTCCACTGATGGGAACTAACAAAGTACATTCAATGCTAAACATATTAAAAGTTGTTAGTTAATCTGGTTGGAACAAGGCAAAACGAATTTCAGTGAAGCTTACAATAAATGAAGGAATAAGAAGGTTCTCTCAGAGGAGTTCCACCTTAAAGCAAGACAAGAATCTGGGCATACAGACTAAAGGTCCAATGAGAAGATGACACGTCAGTGTACTTTACTGACAGCCGACCTGCCCCAGCCTGACAAGTACCAAAAGTCTTTCCCTAGCAATCTACAGAAAGTTGGTGAACAGGCATGGTCTTTCGGCCGTTTCTTGACAAGACTTAAAGCTTCAAATAGAGCCGTTTGAACCAATCAGATACAAGAAGACTTACTTGAGAAGATTCAAATCCAACGGGAAGATTTTCAAGGAAGCCTATAAGTACAGAAGGACGTGCTCATTTCTATGCACGGGAAACTCACAAGATCAAAGCTATCTCTACATTCATAACAACTAGAAGCACTCGAAATTACCTTTGTTTCCCAAGTGTTTCACAATTGTAGAGAGCCTAACAAACCTTCTATAACCAAGCTTAAAGTTATATCCAAATCTTAGAAAGAGATAATCCAATCCTAAGCCTTGAGCTAAACTTGTAAGGATTGTCTCAAAATAGTTGGAACCAAAACCCTACTCAAAACCCTACTCAGTGTTTAGGTTGAGAGCTAGTGTTAAGAGGTGTTAGTAAGCTGATTGTTGTATCAGTCTGAAAGCTGGTTTGTTTTGGGAACTAGGACCTGGAATTTCCTAGTGATCAATCATTCTAAGAGAGGATTAGTTGATCAGTGCACCTTGGCACTATAACACAAGGAATTCCAAGTGAAAGGAATTCTCCTGTTTAACCAGGACAGTGGACGTAGGAGATTCATCTCTGAACCACTTTATACCTTGTGTTCTTATTATCTGCTTTTCTAAGTGTGTGTTAATCTCAAAGTTTATCAAAGTAAAACGAGTTTTCTTAAGGGCTCACTAATCCGCATCTGAAAGCTAATTAGATAGTAGCTCAATTGAAAGTCTTGAGCTTTCAGTGGAGGTATTATCTCAGTAAGCTTTCACAAAGTAACTCTCAGCAGACCTCAAGTCCACTGACGAGCTACTGTCTTAAGTAACCTGATAAGTTTTATAAGAAGTTTTAATTCGTAATCACAGGTGTATTCCCCCCCATACACCTGTTTACTCGTTTCGGGACCAACAGTAAAATTATTCAGACATGATAAGATTATCATTGCCATCACTTGTTAGTATATTTTATAACACGCATAACTTCCATTTGAAAAGCGCCCTTTAATTTTAAGGCCTCGTATTTTCTCTTATTTAGAAAAAGAATATCTTTTAACCTTAAAATTTTATTCTTATGTGCTAGGAGTGCTCCTGGCTCAGAATGTTCGTCCGTTACCTGAAAGTGAACTTGAAAACATATATTGCTCATAAAAAATACACGTAACATTTAATCACATAATTGTTTCTTGTAATTTTGGTTCATGATATTACATCCTACCCCCTTAAAAAGAATTTTGTCCCCGGAATTCACTTACTTAAGACATTGCGGGTATTTTGCTAAGATTTCATCCTCTCTTTCCCAGGTTGCTTCCGTTTTTCCATGTCTACTCCATTGTATTAACACCAAAGGTATTTCTCGATCTCTTAAGATATGTGTCTTCCTTCTAGAATAGTTATCGGCATTTCCTCATAAGTTATGTCGCGAGTTATCTCTAAGTTCTTGTAACTTATGATATGATCGCGATCACCCAAGTATTTCCTGATAGACAAAACATGAAAAATGTTGTGTACTTGGGATATGTCGGGTGGTAGTGCCAAACGGTACGCCATCAAAGGGTCCAATATAACAAGGCTTTAACTTTCCTTGCTTTCCAAATCATACCAATCCTTACATAGGTGAAACCTTGAGAAGAATTTCTCGCCAACTTCAAAATGTAAATCCTTTCTCCGAATATCGCATAAGATTTTTGACGATCTTGTGCCGTCTTGATCATTTCCTTAATTTTTTAAACAATTTCCTTTAAATATGTGAAAGTATGCATTTACTTTGTATAACTAATGTATTAAACACTTTATTTTATGAGAATAATTCTTTTATCGCATTTGCTTTAAATATGAATGAATGTTAAATGTTTATTACAACCCGTTCTATTTATAGTATGAGTTAGATTGTGGTTATTATGGTGATACCAGATCATGAAAGATCACATTAACGAGTTTCTTGTAACTAAACGTACAAATTCACAACCCAGGTAGAATTTAACAACCCGCCATAAAAGGTTGATGTGTAATTCTTAGATTGGTCTGTCTTGACCAAGAGATTGCACTAGCATATTTAGTATGTGTTGAAGAGGACCTACATCAAGGATAAATTCTTATGTTCTGAAATGTGAAGAATTAGACCTCAGTGGTTATTAATTTCTTAATCTCCGTTACTTAAATAGGACTGTGTGTGGTAGATAGTTATTTCTTTGATTCATGTTGGGTGAAAATCATCGTGACTTCAAACCTTGTGCTTAGAGCAATAATATTAATTATACGACGGTTGCTGAAATTTAATACGGAGAAACGTGTGTGAGTACGGCTCGTGTGATATGTCCCCTTGGTGGGCTCAGAAGTTTTATCGTACCAAATTTTGCAAGTGAAGAATTAGTTTCTTCGATACGGTTAATAATGTTGAGTTGTCTTTACTCCAAGGTAAAAGATATTAATTAATTTAGAGCTATTCAGAAGCTCAATTAATTAATGGACTAGATAATCTTAAACACGGGAAATAATAATCGGGAGCCCATATTATCGTAATATGGATTAAGATGGATAGTGCAATATTAATTTATTAATGGTATTAATTAATATTAATGGGTTGAATAATATTGGGGCTCAATATTGAAATTCAAAAGCCCATTGGAGTTCCAATCTTAATTCTCCTAAAGGCCCCTCAAGTAGCCCAATAATAATAAGATGATTAAGATAAAAGAAAATATTATTGCTTATTTTTCCTCATAAATTTCAAAATTAATAAAATATAGGGGAGAAAGATTTTCTTTGGATTTTGTTATGGAATGAAGATAAGTATTCTTGAAATACAAGATTATCTCATTAAGTCAATAAATCTCCTACTTGGCATTTTCTTTGATAAATTCAAAATTTGATGATTAATGAGAAGAAAAAGATTTTGTTGATTTTTTTTAAAAGATATTATGAAAGATGTGTATTCTTGGAATACAAAATTATCTCATAAATTCAAGAAGATTCAAATCTTGGATTTCATCTCTTAATTTTCGAAATTCATCCATAATGATAGGAGGATGAGATTTTTGTGTAATATTTTATTATGGAAAAAAGAATATATGAGATAAATTCAAGATTTCTTGGAGATCAAGAAAAGATTTTCTCTTGCCCTTTTCCACATGAAAATTTCGAAATTCACTCATATAAATAGGGGGTGATACTTTCATCCCCAGTTTACAGTTCCATGTGTTGGAAAAAATCAGCAACAATAAATTTATTCTTTATTCCTTGTTTTATTTAATTGTTCGTTAAACACTTCCCACCAGTGAACGAGCAAGGCTAAAAGGGGAATACTTGAGAAGGTCTTTTGGTTGATAGGATCAATTAGCTTGTCCCGTTCTTCTCAACGGTCGTGGCTTCAAGAGGTACGTAATCGTGTAAACTCCTAGATTTTCCGTTATAGTATTTTACGTGAGGTTATTCATATGCATGAATTATTTGTTGTTGGATAATTATTATTTGAATTAATTAGGATTAATTCATGCTAGTAATAATTGAATTTTAAATTCGTATTTAAATTTCATAGTAGAATTGCTAGATCTTTTTTGCAGGTATCCAATTGTCATAGTTAATATATTATTTTATTTTCATTTGTATGAATGTTTATTGTTTTTAATTCGATTCGTGCGAATTCGTTTTTCTTATGAGAAAATCCACGAGTAGATTAGTTTTTTTATTTGTTGATTAGATCAATGTAATAGACTAGTCTAGATCTAGATATACTTATTTTTTGTAAATAAATTGGAACAAGATCGGAATAAAGACGGAGACGGTGTGAATTAAGAACGGCGTACCCGGACGTCGCATGCATGCGTGGCGCATGCATGGACGTGGATCGTACATGGGGTAAAAAAACGAGCACGGACGGCGAGACCTGAGCGCACAGCGTGCGCTTCGGGCGCGGCTGCTCGGGTGGGCACCGTACGCCCATATGGGCATTGAGAGGCCACGGCCCACCTCCATTGGCCGACGTGCATCGGATCTGGGCCCGTGCAATCGCATTTTGTGCTTATTTTTTTATGCGATGCCAAATGTCGTCCCGACCCCAAAAGAAGGATGTTTTTTACGATTTGTTGTTGTTTGAGTGGAAGCTTTTCGAGACGAACGATGAAAGCAACGAGGACGATTTCTCGCATCAAGACGTGAAGAAAATTAAACCGTGACAATTGGATTTGACTGCTCCAATTTGTTTTAATTTTTGTTCTGATGGATGTTTTATTTTCGTGTATTTATTATTTGATAATATGTGATTGCGTGAATTTTAATTGTCCAAGAAAAACCTTACTTTCGAAAATTATTAAGTATAATTTTTTAATTAATCGCGATTTTATTTCGGATAATAAAATTGGATTAATTTTGACGTCCATAATTTATTTATTTGTGAAGTTTTTTTGGAATACATTTCCCCCTCGGATCGGCCAAAAAGATGGAGTTCACATGAATAAATTCTGAAATGATGGTTGTGGATTATTACTAGTGGCGATATTGACCCTCACCACGAGTGGCTTACTCAAAGCGAAATAATAATCCTGTATTGAATTATGGTTATTACTTAGGCATAAGAAATTGATATTAACTTACTCCCCACGGAGTCCCTGTCAATTTTTATGTGGTCAAAGTGGGAGCCAACTATTAATTTTGAATTAAAGCTTTGTAACTATTAATGTTTGTGACCTGCTTAAATGTGTTTAAATTTATAGACCACCCCTCGTGGCACATTTAAATTGTTCGAGATGTCGGCTGATGCATGATTTGTTAGTGTTAGTGTCCTAGAGAGAATCCATAGAAAGGACATAATACTAAGATAATATTCAGATTTAGTTTAATATTATCATTGGTTTAATATTAAATGTATGGCATTACACTTATCTGAATATGATGTTTGATTGTTTGCATATATTCTTATTTGTTTCCCCATGAATCACTACTGTCATTGAGTGAGTGAGAACTCAGATGACTTAAGTATGATTCTCAAATAGCCCCAATCAAGGATCATCAAGAATGGGATATTGATGATGCAATTGAGATTGGTGTGCGATCTGCATCATACTCTTAGAGAGTGTAGTAAGATCTCACTTACTACGAGATACCGAGTATCTCATGATGGATGCACAGATACTTTAGAGGGTATTGGTATACCTATCCGAGAAACCGTTTGATGTAATTCCACATAATGTGTCTACGGGTGTCTCGGTTAGTGGGAGCAATGTGATACTCCTCTGACTTGAGGTCAATACGCACGACATGTGTGGAGTGGTGAACTTTGACCATGACCGACGCTTGCACCCTTCCACGGGTAGATATGGCATGGATTGGGTTCATCACGAAATGCATGTGCGTGGTAGTTGAGCCAAGAATAGGAGTCATTCCTCAATGTGGATTTAGAGAGAATACTCGTCTTCTCATCATAATTGGATCTAAGTCGTCGGCCGACGCACATCAACTTAGACTTTGTGGCTAAGTGTGATATACTTGATCAATTAGTGATTGGAGATAATATGATTAAGTTATTTGAATAGACACTTCATCATGTTCAAGACTTAATCGGGTATTCGCGAATAAAAGGAAGATATCACAATAGCCTACAGTATTACAGGTAGTTGCAGATTTCCTCGCAACGTACCTCGTATATTGAGAATGTCTGATTTATTGTCTAGGGTTCAATTAAGACCGTTAGTTTGACTAATCGTTCGATATATGAGGGCCTATGGGTCACACAACAAGTAATGGCAATTTACCAATTATAGTTGGTTGATTAAATATTGTATTGAATATAATATTTAATTATGGAGAATATAATAATAATTATATTTGGGATTAATTATTATTATTTAATTAAATTAGATTTAATTAAATATGAAATCCCAATAATAATATTTGGAATATTATACAATAATAATATATGGTCAAGATATTATTTGTACGAACATATCTAGGGAGATATAATCCACAGAGATTATATTTACGGGCTAGGCCCGATATCTTGCTTAGGTATTAAGCCAAGTTAATCCCTATAAATATGTGTCATATGGGAATTTCGAAAAATATAAGAAATATATTTTCTCCATAAAATCTCCAGTTGGAATTTTCCTAGCAAATTCGTCTCGAGATTCAACGCTGGCATATCGATGCGGGTTGGTAGAAGACCGTTACGTGGATACCATAGTTGAGGATTCCGCGTACAAATCACTGTAAGAATTTATATACGTGTTATTTATCCTTTATGTTTTATGTTATACAATCATATGCAGATTCGTTGTTGGTGAATCGTGATTGTTGATGACCTTTTCTAATCTATGATGATTAGTGGCTGTTTTTACTACATAAGATCATCAAACAAATACTAAGATCATGATATATAGTGCAAGAAATGAATTGGCAAGAGTTGGGCAACTTTCTTATTATGGGAAAAAATCCTCTCCCCCTTCATGCAAATGAAGGGGTATTTATAGGCACACAAAGAGGCTAGGTGTCACCATCTTGATGGCTTAGCCATTGGGATTTTGCCAAGTGTTATGACTTTTGTACAACAACTAATCTATTGCCCAATGAATGGGTGCCAAGTGTAAAGACACATTGACTATTTCTAAAGTTAGTGACTCTTGACATTCCCAATGTTGTACTTGGTCTTTGAAACCACTCAGCTACTCTCCTTGGTGTCCAGCTACTCGTCTGTACGTCTTCGTTGGGTGTTGGAAACCCTTATAATCCCAGTTGCTCGCCTGCTCGCCTCTTGTTGAGACTTTGGGTCTTCTTGTTCTTGTTTGCTACCTCGCAATGGCCTTTATGACCAGTTGCTCGCCGCCTTCACATGGGTACTTGTCACTGTTGCTCGTCCTCTTCCATTTGGTCTACAGTCCCTGCTGCCCGCCTCTTAGGGCATATAGTCCCTGTTGCTCGTCTTTTTCCATTTGGTCTACAGTCCCTGCTGGTCGCCTATCAACAATGCCCCCTAGTTTGGCATATAAGGATAGGTGTTATCCTTTTTGTCAAACTACAGGATAGGTTGTATTATTCAATAGGAGGCGAGCAACGGGGAAACTGGGTTCTATCTTCACAGGGAGCGAGCAGCAGGTTTTCGAATACTTAGATGGGAACTCTGGGAGGCGACCAGCGAGGGACTCCCAGAGGCGAGCAGCGTGGAACGACCTTTGGACTTGCGTCGTTTCGCTTCCCGAGGCACGGAGTACGAAGCGACGCAGTCTGCCCAGGCGTGCGCTCCTATAATTGCAACTAGGGGCCTCAATTTTTCATTTTTCTCACTTCTGCCCCCGAATCCATATCTATAAATAGTTCCCCCCTTCCATTTTCTTTCTTTTTCGTTCTTTCATAAGCAAACCGCCATTGAACAGTTTTCGAGCTTTCCTTTTCATTGTTCTCTTCGATTCTACAGCCGATTTTGTCCAAATCAAAGGTAAATCCTTTGATTTTTCTTGTTTGTTCTTGTTATTGCTTGCATTTCACTTTCCAATTTCGCCATTTTCGCTCTTCATTTTCCTTATCCGCCATCGCCGCCGCCGTATCGCCGCCGCGTCGCCGCCGTGTCGCCGTCGCATTGCCGTCGTAATTACTCCCTCCTTCGTTTGATTCCATCGTTTGATTTGTACGAGGGATTTTCGAAAATTTTCATAAGTTTTCGAAGATGACGTCACCTTCCTCAAGTCATACGCCATCTGTTGAGATTGTTGGGCGAAATCTGGGAAAAAGGCCCATGGAAGATGAACAGTCAGCCCCTGTTCCTCGTCGTTCGCTCCGGCGAGCAGCTGGGCAAAACCCTAGGACCCTGCTCGTTGATGAAGAGACGGGCTCTGAGGCGAGCTCTGTTGCTCGCTCCATTGATACATTCTATGCTGTGGAAAGCTCGGGCGAGCAGGACATCCAAGGCCCTGTTGCTCGCTCCTCGGCTCGAGAGGGGACTAATTCGGACTTGGGTGAGGATTCTTCCGAGGTCGCTGCTGAAATAGATGGGATGAGCCTTCCAAAAGAGAGGGGAGCGAGCACCGAGCACCAGGTTAGGAGCGAGCAGCGAGCAACTGGACCAGGGGGCGAGCAAGAGGGAGTCACATGGGAATTTCTCCGAGAGATAAACTTTCCCGTTTCAAGGTCAATGCCCGAATCTCTTATTCCTAAAGCCGTAGTTCGAAGACAAGATTGGATCGACTATGCGAATAAGTACCACAAGGTTTTCCCTACTCCCGCTCGACCTATTATGGAGACCCGTTCATCGCCATACACAGCTGGTAGGGTATCCAGCGAGATTATAGAGGAGGATTTAGTTCGGATACGATCTCGCTATCGTATTCCGTACGACATCCATTTGTATGCCCCCCAACCAGGAGAGAGAGCGGACGACCCACCTCCAGGTTGCACTGCCATCAACCTCGACATACTTAAATTGGGGTTCCCTCTTCCTCTACATCCTGTAATCGGGCAATTCCTGAAGGATATAAACCTGGCAATCACTCAGATTACTCCTAACGGTTGGAGTACTCTATTGTCTTTTATTACCCTTTTCGGGTTGGAGGGGTACCGGAATAAGATCAGCACGACGGAGATACACTACGCACTGACTATCTCTTCGGCTGCTCATGAAGAAGGGCTTGGTTGGTATTACATCAAAGCCCGTAGTGGCGTTAAGCTAATTGAAGGAGTGCCCAACAAGGTCAAGGGTTGGCACAGGCAGTTCTTTTATATTGGCGGCGATTGGCGGGCGTCCTCCGATTTTTTGGGAGGACCGGGGCGTATAGACTCTCCTACGCATTTCGGCGAAATTCGGCGTAGGTTTTAAATCTCAGTTCATCGAACTTTTAGGTGAACTAATTTTAATCTTTTTCTTTGTTTTTGCAGGTCCGCGTATCCTGAGGTGGGGGCATCCGGATTTGAGTGAAGAGTTTCTATTCGTCCTTGCTTTGATTTCTCTTCGGGACGTTAAAGATCGGAGTGTTGAACATCTCTCGCAAGCACGCTCAGTTTATCACTAGTGCTCACCATTTGGAAGCACAAGCAGAGGTCCCTGAGGGTAAGCATTACTTGTTATTTTTCCCGTGTTTTCTATTATCTGTCCTTGTTGGTCGCCTTGGCCTTGCTGGTCGCCTAGGCCCTGCTGGTCGCCTAGGCTCTGCTGGTCGCCTAGGCCTTGTTGGTCGTTTTAGGATAAGTTTTACTTGTCAATTTTACTGATAATTTTTGTGTTGTTTTCAGCTCAAAGGGTAACGGTCGATGTTCCTCCCATTCCCGAAAGCTATCGTTTACTCGCACGTCGGGTTAAACAAATGGCAGCTAATCATCCTTCAAAGAAGAAAAAGTTTGATCCTTGCACTTCCTTGATCAGGCTCAGAGCTGAAGCAGATGAGGATGAAGAAGAAGCTCCCCAGGACCCTCTCCCTGTTCCTCAGGCTCCTGTTCCTGCTCCCCGCCCTCCTGCCCGCTCTTCGCCGCCTCCTCAAGACACGAGGGGCAAGAAACGACTTGCCAAGGAAACTGCTCCTCGTAGGGGAGATGACCGTGCTAAGCGGGCAAAAGGGCAAGGCTCTTCCCAAGTGGGTAGATCTAGTGCTCGCTCCTCGCCGGTGGAGGAGGTGACCGAGCAGCAAGTCGTGGGCGCTATGATCGCCGGTCAAGGAAGAAGCACATCTCCTGACAACTCGTACCTGGGCTACGACCCCGTGAAAATGCGGGAGTGAGTATCTTCTTATTCAGTTCAATTGTTTATTCCTTTGACTTAGTTTTCTGACAGTTTTTTTTCTTCAAACAGGTACCGGAAAAATGACTATCCTGGTCGTTCAAAAGTACTTCACCAGTTTAGCTGTGTGAAGTCCCCTCCGGCACCCCACGAGATTAAGGACTCCCACGTCCGCAGAGCCATGGAATATGTTCCCCGCTCGTGGACCAAGACTGGCGAGGAAATCATTCAAAGCCAGAGCCTTAGCGACAACGCTCGTTTATTGAGCTATAACGCGAGCCATCAATCAATCTCAGCTCAACGAGTCTTGGATCAAGCCATCGAGTTGGAGCGAACAAATCGAGGTTTAGGGCGACGGATTGAGCAAGTTGAAGCAGATCGTGATGCTCAACTTGTTCAATTGAAGAAGAAGGACGAGAAGCTGAAGAAGAAAGATGAGGAGTTGGCTAAGATGAAGGCCGACTTCGAGAGAGCCAAGCTCACATGGACGCGGGAGGTAAAGGCTGCTGAGGACCGGGAGATGGTGGCGTCTAATGCTTCAGAGAAGTTTAGACTGGATTTAGGTGTTGCCACTGATCGTTTACAAGTCCTGGAGACCGAGAGGGTGGGTCTGGTGGAAAGAGTGGAGTCGTTGAAGGTCCACGTCGACCAGCTGGAGAAGAAGAATAAGCGTGCCATTTCTTACACCACTTATGTACAGGACGTTACCGATAATACCAATCTTGGGTATATCTGTGCGTATACTGATAGTGTAAGGAACGTGAAGTACGCTTTGGATAACGGTCTAGACGTGATGACTTCGACCATCAAAGACTTCAAGGACTACATCACCGAAAACCCTCCGGCTCCCGGTTTTGAAATCCCAGTGGCTGATTTGGGAGAGATGGGGGTTGATCTGAGTGTTTTTAAAGATGACGTCCGTGTTGTGGCCCCCAGAGAAAGAGTAGAGGCGGATAGGGACATGACTATTTTTTAGGCTCTGGGCCCCCTTCTCCCGAATCCTCTTGGTGAAGCAAGTTCCTCTGCTGCAGTAGGCGAGCAGCAGGCCTCTGGGGTCGATGTGCAAAATGTTCAACCTCCTCCTTCTTCCCAAGATCCTTCGGTGCCACCTGCTCCGCCAGCTCCCGAGACTTAGGCTTAGTTTCTTTTTTGTCTAGCTGATGTAGTAGGATGATGGTTGTATGTTCATCTCTTGTAATTTTTTGGTGCTAATGAATGAGAATTACACTTTTATTTTATTGTTCGCCTCTTATTTGCCCTTTAATTATTTTTTGCTTAAGTATTTCTTTCTTAAGTTGAAAGTAAAATACTTTTCTTTGCAAATTTATACATGTTGTTCATGTATGGGTCTATTTTGTTCTTTAAGAACTTAAACCCTTATCGTGTTTCTTTCTATGCCTTGTTGCTCGCCACTTGCCGTATTTGTGCATAAGTGCCTTTAGCTTTGGAACGAACAACTATGTATTAGCATGTGCCCTGTTACTCGCCTCCACTATACTTGTGCTTTATGCATTTAATATCTTTGGCGAGCAACTTCGTGTGATGGGGCGATCTGGTGGGCTCTTTTGGTCTCATGGACCCTGCTGCTCGCCTCCACTGTACTTGTGCTTTTATGCATATAGTATCTTCGACGAGTAGCTTTTCTGTTTGGCGAACAGTTGGGTTTTAACACCTTTTGCTTCTTATGTACATAATTCACTGAACCATCATTCATCTACTTACAAATTTTGCCCAAAAAAGTGTAAAATTTTCATCGATTTTACACCTTACAAAAATATAAACGACACGATAGCCTATAAAAAACTTTACATTGGTTTCCTAATTATTGGTAATATTTCTTCAACAAAGCCGCGTTCCAGGTGTATTGGGCCGAGTTGCCTTCCATGTCTTCAAGATCATATGTGCCGTTGTGCCACTTTTGAGTTATCTTGAATGGGCCCTCCCAAGTCGGTCCAAATACACCTGGAGGTGTTGCTAGGATTTTTCGGAGCACCAGATCCCCGACTTCAAATTCCCTGACTTTTACTTGTGAGTTGTAGTACCTTGCAATCCTTCTTTTGTATATCTCGTTTTTTATTTCTGCTGAGATTCTTTTTTCGTCGATCAAATCCATCTCTGCAGCTAGTGCCTTGTTGTTTTCCTGTTCATTGAACTCGGCTATCCTCTCAGTCGGTATTTTGAGCTCTATAGGTATGACTGCTTCTGTACCGAATGCCATAGCAAATGGTGTTTCTCCAGTGCTTGTTCTTTGTGATACCCTATATGCCCAAAGTACCTCGGGCAGTTCTTCCGACCACTTGCCTTTCTTATCTACCAGACGGATTTTGAGGATATGCTTGATTATCTTGTTAACTGCTTCGACTTGGCCATTAGACTGAGGATGATATGGTGTTGAAAAATGTTTCTTGATACCCCACTTTTTGCAGAAATCTCTTATCTTCTTCCCTTCGAATTGCTTTCCATTGTCTGTCACTATTGCTTGTGGAACTCCGAACCGGCACACTATACTTTTCCAGATAAAATTGATCATTTTCTCTTGTGTTATCGTTACCAGTGCTTCAGCTTCGGCCCATTTCGTGTAGTAGTCCACGGCTACCACTGCAAATCTGACATTCCCCTTTCCCGTTGGGAAAGGTCCTATAATGTCTATTCCCCACTTTGCGAACGGCCATGGACTATTTACCGAAATCAACTCCGTAGGGGGCTTATGTATGTTGGGGGCGAATAGTTGGCATCGGTGACAAGTCTTCGCAACTTTGATTGCGTCTTGTAGTAAAGTTGGCCAGTAGTATCCTTGCCTCACTGTCTTGTATGCTAGTGCTCGCCCCCCTGCGTGATTTCCGCATACTCCTTCGTGAATTTCTTTTAAAACTTCCTGACCCTGCCCCCTTGCTAGGCATTTTAATAGGGGCAGTGAAAATCCTCTCTTGTAAAGTTGGTTATCCATGATTGTGAATCTCGCTGCTCGCTTAACCACCTTTGCTGCTTCTTGAGAATTTTCAGGTGTCGTGTTATCTTTGAGGTATCTATATATCGGTGTTCTCCAGTCATCCTCTGTCAGTTCTTCTTCGATCTGATTGATCTTGTAGTCATTGGTGGATGGGTTGGAGATTCTTGTGATGATGACCTCTGAAAGTTTTGCTGGTCCTGTACTAGTAGCCAAACGGGCCAGTGCATCTGCTTGCGCATTATTGTCCCTTGGCACTTGCTCGATGTAGATTTGCTCGAAAAGCGAAGCCAGGTGAGCAACAATTTTTTGGTACAAGGCCATGTTTTCATCCTTGGCTTCGTATTCCCCACGGACTTGGTTGACTATCAGCTGGGAATCTCCATAAATTTGAACTTTTCGAACCCCCACAGCCAGAGCTAACCGTAACCCGGCTATCAATGCTTCGTACTCAGCCTCGTTGTTTGTTGCCATGAATTCGAACCTTACTGCTGAGGTGAATACTTGTTCATCTGGGCTGTTCAACACTATCCCAGCCCCTGCTGCTGTGTTATTTGATGATCCGTCTACATACATGTGCCATGGATGATTATGACCTCTCGTCGGATCTGAAGGGAATGTTAATTCGACAATAAAGTCGGCTAACGCTTGTCCCTTGATCGCTGTTCGAGGTGCATAAGTTATTCCAAATTGGCTTACTTCGAGCGACCACTTGAGGAGGCGACCAGCTGTGTCAGGCCTTTGTAAGATTTGCCTTAATGGAAAAGTTGTTAAGACTTCCACCTGATGATCGAAGAAGTACGGCCTTAGCTTTCTCACACTCATCACCAGTGCATAGGCTAACTTTTCCATGGGCGAATACTTAATCTCTGCTTCATGCAAGGCCTGACTCACGTAGTAAATCGGCAAGTGAAATTTCCCTTCTGCTCGAACTAAAACTGAGCTGATTGCCACCTCTGATGCTGCTATATACAAGTACAGTTTTTCTCCTGAGACAGGTTTTGATAGAATTTTAGTATCACTCAGATACTCCTTCAACTGCTCAAACGCTTGTTGGCAATTATCCGTCCACTTGAACTGTCCTTTCTTAATGGCATCAAAGAAAGGTCGGCATTTGTCTCCGGACCTGGAAATGAACCTATTTAGGGCTGCTAGACATCCGGTTAGTCGTTGAACTTCTTTAACAGACCTTGGCGGCTGCATATCCATAATTGCTTTGACTTTTGATGGATTCGCCTCAATACCCCGTTGACTGACCAGGTGCCCAAGAAATTTTCCCGAGTGTACCCCGAAGCTACTTTTCTTTGGGTTTAGCTTCATGTTATATGCTCGAAGTATTTCAAACGTTTGTGCAAGGTGTTCCAAATGATCTTCTTTTCTCGGGCTTTTCACGACTATATCGTCCACGTACACTTCCATTGTCTTGCCGATATGCTCATTGAACATTTTGTTAACGAGTCTTTGGTACGTGGCTCCTGCGTTAATCAACCCGAACGGCATCCTTTTCCAACATAACAAGTTTTTGTTGGTATAGAACGCTGTGTGTTCCTGGTCATCTGGATGCATTGGTATTTGATGATACCCAGCAAATGCGTCCATGAAGGTAAGGAGCTCGTGTCCTGCCGTGTTGTCCACCAGTTGGTCAATATGAGGCAGTGGAAAGTTATCTTTAGGGCAAGCGGCATTCAAATCGGTGAAGTCGATACATAGCCTCCATGTACCATTTGATTTCTTTACTAACACTGGGTTTGATACCCATCTAGGACATAAGGCTTCTTTGATAAGATCATTGTCGAGTAACTTCTTCACTTCTATGTCCAATGCTTTATATTTGTCGGGCCCAAATTTTCTCCTTTTTTGCCTCACCGGTTTCTTAGTTGGACAAATATTTAGCTTATGACAGGCATGCTCAGGGCTAATGCCTACCATATCAGCATGTGACCATGCGAATACATCGAGATTGGACTTGAGAAACTCTTCCATTCTGGATCTGTATGGCTCAGGGAGCTCAGATCCAATGAATAATTCCAAGTCTTCTCGATTTTGGTCAACTCTTATTGCTTCTAACTCCTCTACCGGGGTGGCTCTCCTTTTTTGGTCTTTCCATCGAGGATCGATAATGGGCCCATCAAAGTTGATCTCATCTTTGATCATTGGTTCTGCCCCCAGCCTTGGTTCCAAGTCTTCAACCTGATTTAGTTCGGGTACGGCCTCTCTTCCCTGTTGCTCGGTCATGCCCTCCTGCTCGTCCACGCCCTGCTGGTCGTCCACCTCCATCACTTCAGTGTCGACGGACTCCATGATTTTGTCTAGGATGGAAGGTTCACCTTCGTCCCTGCTGCTCGGCTGCTCGTCCATCATGGAAATTCTATTGTCAGTGGGTTGAAGTTGCAGGAGGCATTCTCGGGCTTTTCTTTGATCACCTTTAACCGTACCCGGGCCTTTCGAAGTTGGAAATTTAAGACAATAGTAGTACGTTGAAACAGCCGCTTTGAATTCATTTATAAAAGGTCGACCAAGAAACCCGTTGTAGGCAGACTGCTGATCTACGACTAAGAATTCAACCATCCTAGTCAATCTCCTTTCGGGATTCTCGGTCGATACAAGCTCGACTGACAACGTTACTAAGCCTAAAGGAACGGTTACAGCGTCACCGAATCCCACTATCTTATGATCACATCCCTTTATATATCCCTCACAATCATCTATTTGATCAAGTGTGCTTTTGAATAAGATGTTTGTGTAGGAGCCTGTGTCCACAAGCAGACGGTGAACTCGGGCCCCCATGATGTTAGCACAGATGATCAGTGAGTCATTGTGAGGGGTGAGTATCCCGTCCAAGTCCTTCTCAGAAAACACCAACTCGCCTGTCTTTTTAGTAGCCTGATTTACCCCAACTTCCCTGACTTGAGCTACCGCCCTCAGCTCTGCTTTTCTTTTTCTTTTGGACATCAGTGGTCTACCATCAGAACAGCCCCCTACCGGTCCGGATGGCTCGAGCATTAAGATTTCTCGGATGGGTTCGGCTGGGGCTGTCATTATTTTCTTCCTTTTTTGATCCCTCCTGCTCGGCTGTTCGTCGCTCTCGTCATCTTCCGAGCCGGAGGATATCGCCACCCTTGGTTTCTTTCCTGGCTGTCGCTTCACAAACTCTGACAACTTTCCTTCCTCGTAAAACCTCCACAACTGTTTTAAGAGATCTCGGCATTCGCTTGTGAAGTGACCTATAGTCTGATGGTATGCGTAGAACTTGTTGGGGTTCATCTTTCCTCGTTCTTGTCGTATCTTGCGGGGTTCAGACAGCATATCCTTATCTTTCACGTTGTTGTACACAGCCTCAATTGATGCGGATAAGACATGGTTCAATTTCTCCTTCAATTCGGACCCTTCACTGAAAGCTTTCATGTTCCTAGGGGCCTTGTATTCCCCTCCTGACTTCTTTCCCGATTTCTTGGTATCAGCCTTGTCTCCTAGCTCTCTCTGTAGAGTTTCTTGCATCGAAATGTACACTCCAGCTTTGTGCCTGAATTCGGAATAAGTTTTAGGGAAAGCGAGGTGCATTTCCTTCCATAGGTCTGTCCCTTTCCTAAGCCCTGCCATAACTGCCACAATCTTGGTGTCCTCGCTCACTGGTTCTCCTTCCAATAGGACTTTATCGAATCTCTCAAGGAAGGCTCTATCAGTCTCCTCATCTCCTTGTCTCAGATCTACCAACCTGTGTCTCTGTGTAAGGTAAGACCCGACCGTGGAGAAGTGTGAGAGAAATTCCTTGCTGAGTTGCATGAACGAACTGATGGAGCCTGGAGCTAGTGCAGAAAACCATCTGTGAGGACCGTCACCAAGAGTCAACGGAAAATTCCGACATTGAGTTGCATCAGACGCCTTTACCGATATCATGTAATCGGTATATTTAGACAGGTGTACTTTTGGGTCTGAATTTCCTTCGTACAAATTAATGGCCGGGAATTGTACTTTCTTTTATACCGGTGCATTAAGGATATCCGGGGACAAGGGTGATGATGGCAACATCGTCGACCCGTCACCTTTCCTCTCCTCCAACTGTTTTTGCATCTCTTCCACCGCTTTCTTCAAAGCTTGCCACTCATCTGGAGACGTTTTTTCGCTAGAAGGCTGTTCGTCATGATTGGGTTCAATGACCTCTTCATGACGCAGTCCCTTGCTAACGGGACGTTTCTCTTGAGTGGCGTGCCTAGCGATGTTACTGGCTCCATTGGGACCTAATCGCCCGAAGGCTGATCTTCTTAGCCTTTCATGCACTGAGCGGCGAGCAGCAGGGTGTGTTTGCCCTGTTGCTCGCTCCTCGCCTCTCTGTTGATCCTCCCTATGCGTTCTATGATATCTTGCCCTTCTTGTGTGATAGTGGCTTATACTTCTTGTGTCCCCGCTGCTCGACTCCTCACCTGTCCCCGGAGTAGACTCTCATCGACTTCCAAGTCTTTCACTTAGAGGAGCTTTCCCTTTATTCCGACGGATTTCTTCACTGTCAACCTCGTCATTTCGTGCGTCTTTTCTTCCTGCACTTCGCTGCTCAGCTACCCTGTTGGTCGCCGCCTGCACCCCTGATGGCCCGACCGTTTGTCGCCTTTGTAATGCTTGTAAAACAGCAATCGTTTTTGCTAGCTCTTCGGGATTTTGAGCGAGAGCTTCCACTTCCGGCGGAATTGTATCAATGGTAACTTGGACATTTCTTTGCGAAGTCGCTTTTACCGTACGTGCATGTCCTTCGGTAGACGAAACCCTCGTTTTTGACCTACGACTTGGAGACGTGCTCAAATGTCGTTCTTCTTGTGATCGAACCATTTTGGTTACCAAAGTACAAGTGATAAGCAAATGAATAGGGTGATTTTGTCTCCAACAAGCACCTTTTGTAAGAGTTACTAGCTTTGTTTATATGAATATAGTGGTTTGAAAACCCTAGTTCATACACACACGCATTTAAACTCTCAAAGTGATGTATAGATGGATGATTTTGCTTCAAATAATGTGTACACTTGATTTCCGATGGCTTCCTCCCGGATTCCGGCCGGATTTTGCAGATTCCGGTGGAGTTCTTCAACCTTTCTTCGATTTTTTTGTGAAACGGAGGTTCGAACCCTCCTTCTAGCGCCAATTGTTGATGACCTTTTCTAATCTATGATGATTAGTGGCTGTTTTTACTACATAAGATCATCAAACAAATACTAAGATCATGATATATAGTGCAAGAAATGAATTGGCAAGAGTTGGGCAACTTTCTTATTATGGGAAAAAATCCTCTCCCCCTTCATG
Source organism: Ballota nigra (assembly GCA_947034835.1). NCBI lineage: Eukaryota > Viridiplantae > Streptophyta > Magnoliopsida > Lamiales > Lamiaceae > Ballota > Ballota nigra. The sequence continues at coordinate 45,571,755 of OX344724.1, read as the reverse complement.
CAAATGAAGGGGTATTTATAGGCACACAAAGAGGCTAGGTGTCACCATCTTGATGGCTTAGCCATTGGGATTTTGCCAAGTGTTATGACTTTTGTACAACAACTAATCTATTGCCCAATGAATGGGTGCCAAGTGTAAAGACACATTGACTATTTCTAAAGTTAGTGACTCTTGACATTCCCAATGTTGTACTTGGTCTTTGAAACCACTCAGCTACTCTCCTTGGTGTCCAGCTACTCGTCTGTACGTCTTCGTTGGGTGTTGGAAACCCTTATAATCCCAGTTGCTCGCCTGCTCGCCTCTTGTTGAGACTTTGGGTCTTCTTGTTCTTGTTTGCTACCTCGCAATGGCCTTTATGACCAGTTGCTCGCCGCCTTCACATGGGTACTTGTCCCTGTTGCTCGTCCTCTTCCATTTGGTCTACAGTCCCTGCTGCCCGCCTCTTAGGGCATATAGTCCCTGTTGCTCGTCTTTTTCCATTTGGTCTACAGTCCCTGCTGGTCGCCTATCAACAGTGATCTTCCGCTGCGTCGAACATGGTGTTTGTGCCACTAAAACCCAACATGATTATATTGTTTTAAGGTTTCAATATTATTGATGTGATCGAACTATGTGATAATTTCGTATTTTTTAGATATTAATATGAATGTATGTTTTATTCGCATTTCATCATGTCGCAACCTTTTAATCCACTGTTTAGTATAATTTAAGTTAACAAACTTTCTGGAGAGAATTTTGTCGATTGGAAATGTAATTTAAACTTTGCCCTTACTGCACAAAAACACAATTGGGTTGTTCACGTTAATATATCCGGCAAGCCTAATGATAAGTCAAGCAATAGGAAAAGGCAGTTTATGATTGGAAGCGTGACAATGAACACATGAAACACATCATCTTGACATCTATGTCTGAGGATTTGAGGCACATTCATGAAGACATTGTATCCGCTGTTGAAATCATGGAAAGCCTTGAAGAGATATTTTTACATCAGAAATCCATGACTAATCAGTTCACCAAACATGACTCGGTCAAGTTGAAAATTATGGAAGGAAAGCCCGTGAGGGAGAATATTATCACGATAATGGCATACTTTAACAAGTTGGAAGTACTTGGTGCGGATTTTGACGTCCCTACTCAGGTCGATTTCATACTCCACTCTCTACCAAAAAGCTTTGAGCAGCTTCAACAGAACTGTCAGATGAATGAAAGGACAAGTTATTTGCCCGAGCTCTTGTAAGCTTTAGTTTTGGCGGAGGCGATAATGGGGCACCAGTCCAAAGCTATGGTGGTTAATGGTCCGTCTACCTCTTCTGGTCCCAAGGGAGGGAAGAAGAGGAAGAGAATCAAAGGTCGGACCCAAGAAAATTCAACTGTTGCGAAAGGTAAAGTCAAGGCTAGCAACGAAGAGAAAGTGTTTTCACTGCGGTAAGAGAGGACAATTGGAGGTCTGCATGTTCCAAGCCTAAGAGGCTAGAAAAGTTAGGTAATTCACACTCCTTAGTCATCGAAACTTGTGAAGTGGTGTATGTTGTCCATTCGTGGATAGTAGATACGAGAGCCGCTGATCACATTTGTTTAATTTTGTATGGGTTCAAGGTAACCCGACGACTTAGCGGAAGTGAGATCCCCATCACACCGGGAAATGCTACGAGAGTGTTAGATGAAGCAGTGAGAGAAGTTCGCCTATCTTTTGAAGATAGAGTCATGGTCATGAGAGATGTTCATCATGTTCCTAGTTTAGAAAGAATTCAACTTTCAGTTTCTAAACTGTTTTGAATAGATACTCAGTTTTTTTTAATAAGGATGATATTATTTCTTGAAGCGATGAGTTTTATATGTTCTGGAACATTGTTGAATGATCTTTATACCATTATTGGGCACACCACTCACAATTTGAATATAATAACACATCAATTATTTCAAGTTATAAAGGATAGAGTTCTTCTGACATGAATGAAAAACTTCTATGGCATCTTAGATTAGGTCATATTAATCTAATGTGGATACAAAGATTGGTGAAAGACGGATCCTTGAAGTCTCTTCAAGTTGAGTCGTTTCCAACTTGCGAATCCTATTTAGAGGGTAAAATGACCTAGAGGGCATTTGGAGCCAAGGGGAATAGAGTCACGGAAGTGTTAGAACTTGTTCATACCGATGTGTGTGGTCCAATGTTGATCAAAGCAAGAATATGGTATGAGTATTTTGTCACTTTTATTGATGATTACTCGAGATATGGGTACATCTACATTATGAGGCATAAGTCTGAAACTTTTGACAAGTTCAAGGAGTTTAAGGCCGAAGCCGAGAAGCATAGGGAAAAGAGTATCAAGTTTCTACGATTAGATCATGTAGGCAAATACCTCAGTGATGAATTCTTGAACTACCTATCAAACGAAGGGATCGTATCCCAGTTGACCGCATCGGGAACCCCTCAACAGAACGGTGTGACGGAACGAAGGAACCAGACTCTTTTAGAAATGGTCAGATCAATGATGAGTTATTCAGATTTACCCAAATCATTTTGAGGTAATGCCTTGGAAATGGCGGCTTACATTCTAAACTTGGTGCCATCCAAATTAGTTCCTAAAATCCCGACAGAATTGTGGACCGGGCGTAAGCCCTGTTTGAGACGCATGAGAATCTGGGGGTGTCCGGCATACGTGCTAGACAAGGAAGACGGTAAATTGGATCCACGTTTGGAATTAAGGCTGTTTAAAGGATATCCCATAGGAACAAAAGTGTGTATGTTCTATAGTCCCAAGCATCAAAAGATTGTGTTTTGCACACACTTTAAATTCTTGGAAGAAGACTATATGAAAAATAGAAAGCCCAGAAGTGAGATTACCTTAGACGAATTAAGAGGGAAAACTCATATACCAAGTGTACAATATGATATACCAATTGTCACATCTACACAATCGGAACCCCGTCATAGTGGGAGGTTTGTTAGACAACCTGAGCAATTCATGGGAATAGGAGAATCTTCGGATTTGATTCCCGGAGATGAATTAGGACCCATGGAAATACAACGAGACAATCCAAGATAAAGATGTGACATCTTGGCAAACAACAATGAAAGCCGAGATGAGTGCAATGGATCATAATCAAGTGTGGGAGCTGGTCGAACCACCTAGTTGGGTAGAACCCATTGGACGTAAGTGGGTATACAAGAGAAAAAGAGGACCGGACGGAAAGGTTGAAGCCTTCAAAGCTAAGCTAGTGGCAAAAGGATATAATCAGATAGATTAGATTGATTATAAGGAAACCTTTTCGAATAGAACTACGCTTAGGTCTAATCCGTATTCTCTTGTCGATCGCTGAGCATTTAATTTTTTAGGTCTGCGCATTTTGCATCTTTACTTGGAACCGGTGTTTTGATCAGTTTATAAAGTCTTATGGGTTTGATCAAAATGAGTTCAAAAGTTGTGTGTACAAAAGGTGTGACGGAGCTGCAATGGTATTCTTAGTACTATACGTGGATGACATTCTGCTCATCAGAGACGATGTAAAGGTATTTTCAGACGTAAGGGTATGACTGTCGGATCAGTTTGATATGGAGGACTTAGGGAAAGCCGGTCACATCCTTGGGATCAAGATCACTCAAGATTGCAAGAAAAGGATGTTGGGCTTATCGCAAGCTTCATACAAAGATACTATTTTGAAACGGTTCAGCATGCAAGATTCCAAGAAAAGTTGTGTACCTTTTTAGGGACAGAATCCATCTGTCTAAAGAAATATGCCCTAAGACGCATATGGAGATAGATGACATAAAAGGCGTTTCATACGCTTTTGGCGTAGGAAGCCTTATGTATGCAATGATGTGTACGAGACCGAATATCGGCTTTGCCTCGGGCATGATGGCAAGATATCAAAGTAACCCCGAGAAAGATCATTGGACTGTAAATAAATGCATTATGTAGTTTCTGAAAAGAACTCGCGATAGAATGTTGATTTACCAGTCAGTCTAATTCCCATGGGATACACGGACTCGGATTTCCAATCAGACATATATTCTAGAAAATCTACCTTGGGTAGTATGTCTTGCATGGGAGAATGAGCAATGACATAGAGAAGCGATATGCAGAAATGCATCGTAGATTCGACAATGGAAGCCGATTAAGTAGCTAGTTATGAAGTAGCAAAAGAAACGGTTTGACTCAAGAACTTCTTAGTGGACTTGGACGTTGTTCCGAATTTGCCCAGCATAATCACTGTCCATTGTGATAATGCTGGAGTAGTTGCAAATTTAAGGGAACCGAGAGCCCACAAGGCCAACAAACACATTGAAAGAAAACACCATCTTATACGAGAAATCGTTAAGAGAGGAGAAAAAGAGGTGACAAATATAATGTCAGGCGACAAACTAGCATATCCATTCACAAAGGGTCTGCCTCAGAGTACATTCGAGAGACATGTGGATGGGATGGGTGTCAAGACTATTGTCAATTTGCTTTAAGTATAAGTGAGAGGAATTATTAGGTTAGTGTAGGTTGACATGAGATGTCACGTAGAACTACACTAGACATGTATGATGTATACTAAAAAGCAGACTTTAAGTATAAGTGGGAGATTATTGGAGCTATACGTGAAAGTATGCTTTTACTTTGTATAACTCATATATTAAACACTTTGTTTTATGAGAATAATTTTTTTATCACATTTGCTTTAAATATGAATGAATGTAAAATGTTTATTGCAACTCGTTATATTTATATTACAAGTTACAATGTAGTTATTGTGGTGATACCAGACCACGGAAGATCACATTAACGAGTTCCTTGTAACTAAACATACAAATTCACGACCCAGGTGGAATTGAACAATCCGCCATAAAAGGTCGATGTGTAATTCTCAGATTGGTCTGTCTTGACCAAGAGATTGCACTAGCACATTTAGTATGTGTTAAAGAGGACCTACAGCGAGGATAAATTCTTTTGTTCTGAAATGTGAATAATTAGACCTCAGTGGTTATTGATATCTTAATCTCCGTCACTTAAATAGGACTGTGTATTGTTAATAGTTATTACTTTGATTCATGTTGGGTGAGAATCATCGTAACTTCAAACCTTGTGCTTTGGGCAGTAATATTAATTATACGACGGTTGCTAAGATTTAATACGGAGAAACGTGTGCGAGTACGGCTCGTGTGATTTGTCCCCTTGGTGGACTCAGAAGTCTTATCGTACCAAATTTTGCAAGTGAAGAATTAGTTTCTTTGGTACGGATAAAAATATTGAGTTGTCTTTACTCCAAGGTAAAATATATTAATTAATTTAGAGTTATTCAGAAGCTCAATTAATTAATGGACTAGATAATCTTAAACATGAGAAATAATAACCGGAAGCCCATATTATCGTAATATGGATTAAGATAGATAGTGCAATATTAATTTATTAGTGGTGCTCAATATTGAAATTCAAAATCCCATTAGAGGTTCAATCTTAATTCTCCTAAAGGCCCTTCAAGTAACCCAATAATTAGCCAAATAATAATAAAGTGATTAAAATAAAATAAAAATATTGTTGCTTATTTTTCCTCATAAATTTCAAAATTAATAAAATATTGGGGAGAAAGGATTTTGTTATGGAATGAAGATAAGTATTCTTGGAATACAAGATTATCTCATTAATTCAAGAAATCTCCTACTTGGCATTTTATTTTATAAATTCGAAATTTGATGATTAATGAGAAGAAAAAGATTTTGTTGATTTTCTTAAAAAGATATTATGGAAGATATGTATTCTTGGAATACAAAATTATCTCATAAATTCAAGAAGATTCAAATCTTGGATTTTATCTCTTAATTTTCGAAATTCATCCATAATGATAGGAGGATGAGATTTTTGTGGAATATTTTATTATGGAGAAAAGAATACATGAGATAAATTCAAGTTTTCTTGGAGATCAAGAAAAGATTTTCTCTTGCCCTTTTCCACATGAAATTTTTGAAATTCACTTATATAAATAGGGGGTGATACTTTCATCCCCAGTTTACAGTTCCATGTGTTGGAAAAAATCAGCAACAATAAATTTGTTCTTTATTCCTTGTTTTATTAAACTGTTCGTTAAGCACTTCCCACCGGTGAACGAGCAAGGCTAAAAGGGGAATACTTGAGAAGGTCTTTTGGTTGATAGGATTAACTAGCTTGTCCCGTTCTTCTCAACGGTTGTCGCTTCAAAAGATACATAATTGCGTAAACTCCTAGATTTTCCGCTATAGAATTTTGCGTGAGGTTATTCATATGCATGAATTATTTGTTGTTGGATAATTATTATTTGAATTAATTAGGATTAATTCATGCTAGTAATAATTGAATTTTAAATTCGTATATAATCCGAGCACCCCTATTTCCCCAATACTCTACAAGTTCCGGTCCTAGAATCTTTTAAACTCCTACTTCATCCCAACAGATAGGCGACCTGCACTTCTTCCCATAGAGTGCTTCAAACGGTACCATTTGTATGGTGGCTTGGTAACTGTTGTTATATGCGAACTCAACTAAAGGAATGTGTGTCTCCCAACTTCCTTCAAGATCTAACGTGCATGCTCTCAACATGTCCTCCAGTGTCTAAATGGTTCTTTCTGATTGTCCATCTGTCTGTGGGTGGTATGCGGTGCTAAAATTCAGATTCGTTCCTAAGGCTTGTTGCAAACTCTTCCAAAATCGCGAAGTGAAACGAGGGTCTCTATCAGAAACTATCAAAATGGGTACTCCATGCAGCCTGACTATCTCTTCTATGTACAACTGTACAAGCTTGTCCAAAGAATAAGTCATTCGAATAGGAATAAAATGGGCTGTCTTTGTGAGTCTATCCACAACTACCCAGATGGTGTCATGATTCCTTATCGTCTTTGGGAATCCTGTGACAAAATCCATGGTAATGTTTTCCCACTTCCACTCTGGCATTTCCAAAGGATGTAACAATCCTGATGGTCATTGGTGATCTGCTTTAACTTGTTGACAGGTTAAACACCTTTTGACAAAATGAGCTATTGCCCGTGTCATTCCTCTCCACCAAATTTTTTCTCTTAGTCCTCGATACATCTTCGTCTCTTCGGGATGTACGGTGTAGGGTGTATTGTGTGCTTCTCTGAGGATCTCGCTCCTCAACTCCTCGTCCTTTGGCACACAAATCCTATTCTGAACATCAAGGTTCCATCATTTGCCATGATAAAATCCTTGATAGTTCCCTACTCTACTTGCATTCGCATTCCTTCGAGGAATCTATCGCCCTTTTGTGCAACCATGATTCTCTCTTTCAAGGTTGGTTGTAGTGATAGTGCATGGATTGCGGCTTCTGCACAACATATGTTTGAAAATTTTATTCTCATTCGGGAGAAATCTTCAATTAGTGATTTTTATGTGGTCGGTAAGGCATTGAGTTTTGGACTTTCTCTTCTGCTCAAAGCATCAGCTACTACATTTGCCTTTCCAGGGTGCTAGTGGATGGTGCAGTCGTAATCCTTTACCAATTCCAACCACCTTCTTTAACGCATGTTCAACTCCTGGGTGAAAAAGTATTTCAAGCTTTTGTGGTCTGTGTAGATCTCACACTTCCCTCCGTAAAGGTGCCTCCAGATTTTTAGTGCGTAAACCACAACGGCTAACTCTAAATCATGAGTTGGGTAGTTTTGCTCGTGTGTTTTAAGTTGTCTAGACGCGTATGAAACGACCTTACCATCTTACATAAGGACACATCCTTGTCCAGATAAGGATGCATCAGTGTAAATAACAAATCCCTCCGATCCATCGAGGATAATTAACACTGGTGAAGAAGTTAATCTCTTCTTTAATTCTTGAAAGCTTTCCTCGCAAGTAGGCGTCCAAACGAACTTCTCAGTTTTCTTTGTTAACTGAGTTAAAGCTTTAGCAATTCATGAAAAGTCTTGTATGAATCTTCTGTAATAGCCTGCTAATCCAAGGAAACTCCGAATTTCGTTGACATTAGTCGGCGCTTTCCAATCGACGATGGCCTCCAACTTTGTCGGGTCCATTTCAATTCCTTTCCATGAGATTATGTGTCCTGAAAACATAACTCGATCAATCCAAAATTCACACTTGCTGAATTTGGCATACATCTTTTCACGTCTCATTGTCTCTAAGACTATTCGGATATGCTCCTCGTGTTGTTTCTCATCCTTCGAGTACACGAGTATGTCATTGATGAACACGATGACAAACTAGTCCAAGAATGGGCGGAACACTCTATTCATCAAATCCATAAAGATTACTGGTGCATTTGTCACTCCAAAGGGCATCACAGTGAATCTGTAATGTCCATAACGAGTCCTGAAAGTTATCTTAGGAATATCACTTCCTTTCACTTGCAGTTGCTGATAACCAGACCTCAAATCAATTTTTTAGAACACGATAGCATTCTTTAATTGATTGAACAAGTCCTCGATTCGGGGAAGGGGGTACTTATTTTTTATTGTTAACTGGTTTAACCCTCGATAGTCGATACACATTCGAAATTATATATCCTTCTTTTTCACGAACAAGACTGGTGCTCCCCAATGAGACACACTTGATCTGATAAACTTCTTTTTCAACAGGTCCTGTAGTTGCTCCTTTAATTCTTGCAATTCCTTTGGCGCCATTCCGTATGGTGCCTTGGATACCAGTGCCGCACCAGGTATCAAGTCGATTGAAAACTCTACTTGACGGTCGGGAGGTATCTTGGATAGCTCCTCGGGAAACACATCAAGATAGTTCCTCAGAATTAGCACGCTGGTTGGTGATTCTTTCTCCTTTGATTGTGTTGAAACACTGACTAAGTACCCTTGGCACTCCCCTTTCCACAGCAGCCTTGCAGCTTTTATCGTGGAGATCACTCGCACTCCCATCTTAGCTTTCATTCCACTAAAATTGTAATGTTGGCCGTCTTTTGTTTCAAAATCTATCTCTCAATATGTGTATCTTATCACATCTTTGTTCTTAGTTAGCCAATCTACTCCCAAAATTATGTCGAAGTTTCTCATCTTAAGTACGTGAAGGCCAATTTCTACATGGTGTTCATTCAAAACTAAGCCTAACCCTTTTACGCGAGTATTGATTCTCGTGGTACTACCAGATGGAACACCACACTTAATGTTCCACCCCTCGTAACTTCTATACCTAACTTTTCCTTAAAGTCTTCAGATATAAAGAAGTGGGATGCTCCTGTGTCAAACAACACGTATACAGATGTTTCGAGTATTAGTAACGTACCTGCTAGAGTTTTATGTTGTTCATATTGTTCGTGTTGTTCGGGCCCTTCTCCATCCCTCTCAGCATCGAGGATAGCGTGTACTTGGGTGTGTCCCCTTTGCCCTTGAATGGGTGCATTCCTTCTCGGAGTTGGTCCCTTTAGGTGGCTGCTTAGGCTGGTAGTTCCGCATTTGTTGTTGGTTCTGATTGTTTGCCATTTGTGGTCGGTCATTAGGTGCCTTGGGGTAATCTGAAATTTTATGTCCCCGATGGTGACATCAGTAGAAGGTCACTGTCCCCCTTAGGCATGCTCCCGGGTGCCTTCTTCCACAATATGCGCAGAGTGGGATTTGCCTAGTTCCAACTGGGGTGATGGAATTTTTTCCTCTCGGGGGTGGGTTGGATTTCTCCAAAAGTTAGGTTGTCAGTTTCGATTCACAGATAAAGCAGTAGGGGCTGATTTGAATTCCAGACCCAATCTGATCGATACAATCAGTGCTCGGTCGAATACCTCGTTGTAATTGGAAAGTTTCAACCCAGATACAATCCCTCATATTTTGGGCCTCAAACCTCTTTCGAATCTCCTTGCCTTCTTTGAATCGATTTCCACCAGATGGGAAGCGTATTGTGATAGCTAATTAAACTTCCGCTCATATTCAGACACAGAGAGTGTTCCTTGACGGAGATTGATGAACTCTTGTTCCTTCTGGTCACGGAAAGCCTGTGGAATATACCTTTTCATTACAGCCTGCTTAAAGTCTTTCCAAAGTAGATCATATCTTTCTCTAATGTCCAAGGTACGTTCATAAGATTCCGACCATTAGGCAGCATCCTCTGCCAACTGGAATTGAGCACATGATATCTTTTGTGTATCAGACAAGGTCATGTGCCGGTAGATTTTTCCAAGTCCGGTAATCTATTCCTCAGTTCCTACGGGTCCTTCCTTCCCGTTAAAAAGAGGTGGCTGCATGCGTCGAAACTGTTCAACAAAGTTATTAACTCGAAAAGGTGGTGGTGGAGGCATAGGCATTTGTGGTGGTGGAGCTTGGTGATGCATAAAGTTCTGAAGAGAGTTGAAGAACTCCCTTGCCATGTTAGCGCATGCGCCCTTATTTAGTGGTGCTTGTCTAATAGCTTCTTCTTGGGGTTCACATGTCCTATTACGGTTGATACGTGTCCTAGTCTTAGGTGCCATCTAAAAGAAGGATCTGAAAAGAAGAATATATTTTACGTCATATAGGTAAGATACAAACTTCAAAAACAGAACTTAATACCATAATTAACAAGGCACTAGCACCAATTATGCATTTGGAGTAAATCATCGAAAATCCACTGTCGCGACTCAGTTTCACAATGACGTCCTCGACAATTGTAAATTAGGGAACTAGGAACATGATGAGGGATGGAATCAAAGAAATAGGAATGAAGTAAGATAGTATGCAAAATTCGACTTCCAAGTTGGGAATAATAAGAAAATGAGAACTATATTCTCAATCTTGATAAATAATTCCTACAATATTCAAATATATCTTCAAACCTCAGAATACTTGGTATTTATAGGATACAAGATAAAATAGGTTCATTGGATAAGGAGTAAATAAGTTCAAGCTTCCAAGGAGACTCTTTGACTTCTGAACGAACTTTGAATGATCATAACTCTCTGAATACTTTGAATCTGATATTTCATAATACATAGTTGGAAAGATAATGAAGTTGGCTTTCCAATGCCATAAACATTGCATGAATCGGACTCTTATAGAGAAAGTTATGACCAAAATACTAAACTGTGATAGGTTCAGTAAATCCACCCTACATCATCCTCACCGGGCGGGAAAGAACTCGTCTCAGAGTTCAGTGCGTTCTCTCCATGATATGGGGTCAAATCATGAACATTGAACGTCGAATGAGCGTGCAAATGGGCTGGCAACTCAATCTTTTAGGCATTATTATTTATTCTCTTCAATACTTGACAAGGACCAATCTTCTTCTCCTTGAGTTTATTGTATGTTCCAGCAGGAAACCTTTCTTTCTTCAAATAAACCCGAACAAGATCACCCTCATTGAAGACTTGAGCTCTTCGATGGATATTTGTTGTATTCTTGTAGGATCCATAGCTTTGTTCGAGCTTCTTCTTCACTTCTTCTTGAATCCTCTCCAACGACACAATAAATTCTTCAGCTTTTTTACAAGAACTTGGAACCTCAACTAGATCAAGATAGTGATTCAGATTCTTCCAATAGACAACTTCAAATGGGCTTTTCCCTGTAGAACGACTTACAACAGAATTGTAAGCAAACTCAGCTCGTGATAGAGTGGTATCCCATTGTTTCGGTCTCTTTGAAGCAAGACTTCGAAGTAAATTTCCTAATGTGCGATTGACAACTTTGGTTCGTCCATCTGTCTCCGGATGATAAGCACTACTATAAAGCAAATTAGTCCCCAACTTCTTCCACAAACTCCTCCAAAAATGGCTAAGGAACTTGGTGTCACGATCCGATACAATGCTCTTTGGAAGGCCGTGAAGTTTGACAACCTCCTTGAAGTAAAGTTCAGCAATGTAAGAAGCATCCATGGTTTTCTTGCATGGTATGAAATGTGCCATCTTTGAAAAATGATCGACAACAAAAAAAATTACATCAAAGCCCCTTTGCGTTCTTGGCAACCCAACAACAAAATCCTTGCTAACAGCTTCCCAAAGATGGTTAGGAATAGGCAATGGAGTGTATAAACCCGTGTTCTGACTTTGGCCTTTGCAAGTTTAACAAACACGACATCTTTTCACAAATCTTGCAACATCCCGATAAAGAGAAGGCTAAAAGTATTTCTCCTTGATTAACAATAATGTCTTGTCTCTCCCAAAGTGTCCACCAAGGCCACCACAATGGAACTCTTTGATGATGTATTCTCTAAGAGAACATTTAGGAATGCACAAACTTGTTCCTTTGAACAGAAAACCATCAAGCCATTGGAAATTACCACAATTACCTCTCTTGCATTCTTGATAGACTTCCATGAAATCAGGGTCCTCCACCTACATCTCTTTTATGTCTTATATCCTTGAACCCTTCCATTTGAACACTTACAGAATTTAGTAAGGCGATCCTTCGACTAAGTGCATCAGCAACTTTGTTAAGCTTTCCACTTTTATGTCTCAACACAAAAGTGTATTCCTGTAGGAATGATACCCAACCAGCATGCCTCCTATTCAAATTGGCTTGAGAGTTAATGTGTTTGAGAGCCTCATGATCAGAATTGAGGATGAACTCCCTCTGGATAAGATAAAGACGCCAATGTCGAAGAGCTTGAACAATAGCATAAAGCTCCACATCGTATGTAGAATACTTCTTCATTATGTCATTAAATTTTTCACTGAAGAAGGAAAGTGGATGACCTTCTTGGCTAAGCACACCACCAACACCCACATGAGATGCATCACAATCAACTTCAAAAACTTTATCAAAGTTAGGGAGTGCAAGAACAGGTGCATTTGAAACCTTTCTTTGATAAGCTTGAAACTCTCTTCAGCTTCCCGAGTCCAATTGAATTCTCGCTTCTTTAAGCAATTTGTTAAAGGGGTTGCGATAGTGCTGAAATTTCTGATAAACCTCAAATAAAATGAAGCTAAACCATGAAAGCTTCGAGCTTCATGTAAGCTCTTAGGAGTAGGCCAATCTCGTACTGCCTTGACCTTTTCTTCATTCACCATGATGCCTGTAGAAGATAGGACAAAACCAAGAAAGACTAGATGAGCGGTCATGAAAGAGCATTTCTTGAGATTCACATAAAGTTTCTCTTTTCTCAAAGTTTGCAAAACTTCCCTTAAGTGTTCAACATGATCAAAAGAATCCTTGCTATAAACAAGAATATCATCAAAGTAAACAACAACGAATTTACCAATAAAGTCTCGGAGTGCTTGGTTCATTATCCGCATGAAGGTACTCGGAGCATTAGACAACCCGAATGGCATGACAAGCCATTCATATAAGCCCTCTCCAGTTTTGAAAGCCATTTTCCACTCATCCCCCGGCTTGATTCTTATTTGATGGTAGCCGCTACGAAGATCAATTTTAGAGAATACTTGTGCACCAGCTAGCATGTCAAACATGTCATCAATCCTCGGGATAGGAAACCTGTACTTGATGATAATTTGGTTAAGTGCTCGGCTATCGACACACATCCTCCATGAACCATCTTTCTTTGGATTCAGAAGTGTAGGAACTGCACAAGGACTCAAACTCTCTTTTATAAATCCTTTGCTTAACAACTCCAATACTTGCCGGTTTAATTCTTCATGCTCACTTGGGCTCAACCGATAATGTGACTTATTTGGAAGAGCAGCTCCAGGAATTAAATCAATTTGGTGTTGAATCTCTCGTAGGGGTGGAAGGCCATGAGGCAAATCTTCTGGAGTTACATCCTTAAATTCTTCCAAAAGCTCTTTGATGTCACTCGGTACCTCTGAAGGTTCCACTAACTCATTTGCCACCAAAAGATAGATCATACCACCATGTTGAACCTCCCTTTCAAACTGCGACAAGGTAAGCAAAGCACTTCCCTCCTCTTTTTTTGAAGACTTGGGATAAGATAAATCTTTGCATGCTAAAAGAACAATTTTAGTCTTCCCAATAAAAAATGTGCAAGTATTTTTTCTACCATCGTGAATAGCACTCTTATCGTATTGACATGGTCTGTCCAAAAGTATATATCCCATTTTCCTTCTTTATCCAAGAGACTGAATAAGGTTGAGCATGAGCCACAGTTGCAAGGTTGAGCTTGTCCACCATTTCTTGAGAAACAAAATTCTCAAAGCTGCCTCCATCAATGACTAACGAGCATATCTTCCCATGTGATCTACATCTCATCCGAAAGATATTGTGCCTCAACCAAGATTGATTATTGACTTGTTTAGGGGCTGCAAGAACTCTTCGTATTACCAAACATTCTCCATCTTTGGGTTCGATCTCCTCCCGTTCATACTTAGGATCTTCATCTTCAAGTTGTGGTTCTTCTTCTTCCTCGGCTACAGTTCCCGCACGAGCTTCAAATTTCCGATTGGGGCATTCACTCATATAATGACTGGTTTGGCCACACTTGAAACATGGCTTCAACTTGCCTTTAGGGGCAGCCTTATCGCCTTCCTTGTTTACTCCTTTCTTCAAAACATTCTTGCTTGATTCACCCTTTTGAGGATATAAACTTTGGACATCAACAAATCTCTTTGTCCCACGTCTTTGCAATTTGGATTCTACTTTTAATGCCAGTTGATAAGTATCATTAAGTCTCCAAAGATGCTGCATCTCGACCTCATCTCTGATTGGAGCTCTAAGCCCGTTGACCTATCTTGCAACAAGTTGGTCCTCAGATTCACGACTGCTAACTCTTGTCATTAACTTATAAAATTCCTCTGTATAGTCCGTCACACTTTTGTTGCCTTGTTGTAAAGTGTTGAATTGCACAAAGATACTTTGAGCAAAATCTGGGGGAAGAAAATTTTCACGAAGCCTGGCTTTCATCTTCTCCCAAGAAGTAATCTTGGGTTTTCCTTTACGCAATCTCATCTCTTGAGTTTTATCCCACCACAGTGATGCGTTGCCTCGAAGTCGAGTTGCAACCAACTTAACTTTTTGGTTCTCCGAGATATCCTTGAACTCAAATAATTTTTCTATGGCACTAAGCCAATCAAGAAACTCATCTGGTCGGAGGCGACCATGAAACTCTGGGACATCCATCTTCACAAAATCTGTGGAACGATTGAACCTTTCAAAGAATTTATTAATTTCTTTATTGGCAAAAGGATTCACATACTCCGAGTCATCACTGGAATAGCCATGGCCTGAACCATGTTCGCTTCTGGCCTCCTGACGCTCAAGACGTATGGTTAACTCCTCAACTTGCCTCCGAAGTGCCTGAATTTCAGCATCTCGTTCATCTCCAGGATTTTCTATATTTTCTCTACCACGTCCGCCTCTTTCTCTTCTTGCTGCCATTGCAGAAAGACAACAATACCAAGAGCATACTCTGGCTCTAGATACCAAATGATGAGGGATGGAAGCAAAGAAATAGTATTGACGATCAGTTCTAATCTTGAAGATTAAAGGCTGTTTTAGATGGTTAATTGATCATCAAATAATTACGTGTGATTGATCACTAACGTAATTAGTGAATACGAATTTTTGGGTTTAGATGGGTTAGAATCGTATGAAAGCTTACGTTTTTAAATTCGATTGTAAGTTAATCGAGCTGCTTTAGATTCGTAATCAAAGTTCGGACGTGTATAATAATTTGTGCTTATTTTATTAGCTGAAAAAATCTAAGTATTTATAGACATTTGCCTAGCAGGAGGTGTCGTGACTTTTGGCCTACCAGGCCTAGATGCTCGACACCTGGCCTTTGACTAAGTTGACCTTATCTAAACTAAAATTCATCCTTATCTTGTTGGACTTGCTCGCAGTCAAGAGCTGCTCGCCACATCGGGCTTGTCTTGGAGGAGTCTTTAGTCTGATTTTATTGGCCTCTTGTCTTGCTTAGTTGTTGTTTTGGTTTTGTTATCGGATCTGGTCGGCAAGATGTTAATTGAGTTTGTCATGTGGCTCTTAATCTGATTTTGTTCGCCCATTCGTCTTGGTGTAGCATGCAGGTTCTGCTCGCCAGATATCTTAGGTGTATCTTGAGTTTATTTTACCTTAATCTTTAAGCGCTTTGTGCTAATCCTGGTCGCCCAATTGCTGATTCTGCTCGCCCATCAACAAATAGGAATGAAGTAAGATAGTATGCAAAATTCGACTTCCAAGTCGGGAATAATAAGAAAATGAGAACTATATTCTCAATCTTGATAAATGATTCATACAGTATTCAAATCTGTCTTCAAACCTCAGAATACTTGGTATATATAGGATACAAGATAAAATAGGTTCATTGGATAAGGAGTAAATAAGTTCAAGCTTCCAAGGAGACTCTTTGACTTCTGGACAAACTTTGAATGATCATAACTCTCTGAGTACTTTGAATCTGATGTTTCATAATATATGGTTGGAAAGATAATGAAGTTGGCTTTCCAATGCCATAAACGATGCATGAATCGGACTCTTCTAGAGAAAGTTATGATCAAAATACTAAACTGTGACAGGTTCAGTGAATCCACCGTACATCAGAACACATGCAATTAAGCGAAATAACAGGTAGAATAGAACATATTCATATTGAGATATAAGTGAAAATATGTGTGTGTATATATATATAGCATCAATAAAGTTTCTGTGAATATATCTCCTTACAACAAACATATAATTGGAAAATAAACATCTATATTATGCTTCTAGTGCTACGCATACTCACATTGATACGGCCTGTGAGCGGCAAAAGGTTATGGTAAGGCTTGGTTTATGGCTATGGCTATGGCCTAGTACAAAAAGTAGGCCGAACATCTGACTACTATACTTGTCAGGAAACTATCGGGCTAACTATACTAAAGTGAGCAAGGTCGATCTAAAATCCTGGCGAGCAGCTGGTTCCTGCCTTACTGGCATTAGGTGGTACATTTATATCAAGGACTACCCCATCCTCTCCATCATCATTCCCATCATCCGATGGTGCTCCAGTAACTGAGTGAGTATATCCTCTTGTGTCTGACCCCTCATCGGGAAAAGGTCCCTCGGGCGGCTCCTCGGGGTCATACTCTATAAGTCCAAATGGTAGGCCAGTTCCCTCCCAAAAGGTGACTGTCTCATCATGATCAGTACGTAGAGACTCACGCTCAGCAGTAGCTCTCTGACTGGCAATGATACACAGATGCTGCTGTTGTACAATGCTCCCAGTGTGATGAGCAATGCTTCCCTGGTGACTATGAATGCTCTCCTGGTGACTGGCGATGAGTAAGTGGCACAGATGAGCCTCCTCATCATAAGACTCGGTCCTAGCCTCGTGCAGATCTGTTGAAGCGGTCACCTCCAATGATCGGCAGCGCGCTGAAGAAGCAGTTGTGATCCCCCTGATCACCTCATCCATGAACCCATCCAGATGGATATGGTTTCCCAACTGGGAATCCATCACAGCTAGGCGGTCAAAGACCCCACGGGTAAGCGGAACCCACTCGGCATGAACACCATCCCTAAAGAGTGTAGCAGTTGCCCACTTTGTGTCATGATACTCTTCTATCGCAGCGACTCCACGATTGGTACAGAACCGAGTAGCGTAAGCGGTCACACTCTCTAACTCAAGCTGGGCTATTTCTAGGTAATGAAGTCTAAATGACATGCTCAGCAGCGGCTTCTATAATCGGGTCTAAAAAGAAAGGTTCTAGGGTTAGTATCATGGGTGGAAAGGGTGATATGGTCTCTATAAAGCGGAAAAACTTAAAATCACATAAGCAAATAGCACATAACACTCGATCTTTCACTAATCGAATAGCATTTTCGCGTAATGTTCCTTTGGGTTCGTGTACTTATCATGTGACTTTCTTCCTCTTTCATAATATAATACATAAGTATTCTTCCTTTTCATAACTTATCATGAGTGATCTGATTCAACGTCCTTGTAACTTGTATAATTTCTTAAGTAGTGTAAATTATGATTCATAAGCAATTTTGGGTAATATGTTTTTGTTCTCAAAGTTAAAAATAAAAGTCTTGTTAGTAACTTGTGAAAAATAAACTTTTGTTACCTCGAGGTGCTTGGCTTGCTGCAGGATTAGACACATTTTCCCACTAGTAACATATTTTAATTTTACTTAATATATATATGACTTTTAATAAATATTTACATACTAAAAAATTATTTTAATTTGATTCATAATGATTTGAATAGATTTTTACGAAAATGATTTTACTTTTTGATAAAATAAGTTATTTTGTCTGAGGCTCTGATACCACCTGTAACGCCCCGTTTCCAGAATGCAAGCCCTTGTGGCTTCAAACACTCCGAACTCGAGGTGTCACTTAGTAACCGAAAAACCTAGCTTAAAAAATTCTTTTTAAAATAAAAGATAAATGTATATGAAATATTTTGCAGCAGAAGATCACGAATAAATATAACATAAACGGAATAAGTCTTTATTATAATAAAGTGTGTTGTGGATAAGAGTAAAAGTTGCATACAATATTCATCGAGTAATCTTTAAAGTATTTTTACTCGGCATCATAATAATAAAATAAAAGCATTTTCATGTTTATTTTAAAAATACTTAAGTATGTGTATATATATAGCATCATATTATATTGGGAAACTCGGTATTATTACTGCAGCTCCAACCCCTCTTCTTCATAACCTGAAAAGAATTGATTTTGGGGTGTGAGATTAAAATCTTAGTAGATAACTTGTACGCTCTTACATTGATTGACATGATCCTAAAATAGTTGAAAATATATTACCCTCAACCCGGTTTAAGTATTAAGGTTGGTTTATGTATCTTATAACATCTTGCTTGCATTTCCATACTAGACAACTTACGTTAGTCGTACACTTTGGAGTACACTAAGGCAGTATTGCCCCCTTGGACGGTCTTATGCTCGTGCTAGACAACTTATGTTAGTCATACATTTTGGAGTACACTAAGGCAGTATTGTCCCCTTGGACGAGACTTCTTATTAATCTTATATTAGTTTAACTTGTTCGAGATACATATTTGATTAGTTTGCTTCAGAAATATACCAACAATCCATATAACATTATCGGCTAATACAGATAGTGTCACCACCTTTTAACTTTTAAAGATAAAGTTACAAACTTCTTGAAATAAATTTTGGGACTTAGGGCAAGTAAGCATGTCCGAGCTCTGACTTGGGCAGTGATGAGCTGTCGCCGGCACACCAAATTAGTATTAATTTCCTCAACTAATCCACTAATATAGTAGGATAATTAAGGGACGAACCCACGAGGAATAATGTATTTTAATTGATTAAATTCGTGTATAAAAAGCAATAAAAATTGGGGGGATTGGTTGGTTGTGTTGGGATATAGATTAGATGTTTTGAAGATGTTAAAATAAAGAACTTGTACTAGGACTAGTTGAGTCTGTTAGTCAGCTACAGATTAGTCTAGGTCTAGAATAGGTCTTTGGTTAAGGGGGAAGAAATCTGTGTAGAGCAGATGAGCTCTGACCAGAGGAGTCTGGCCAGAGGAGCCTGACCAGAGGAGTCTGACCAGAAGAGTCTGCCAGAAGACCTCTCCCAGATGAGATTCAGAGCAGAAGTGTCACCAGACCAGACCAGAAGACCCTAGACCAGACGAGTCCTGACCAGATGAGGGAGACGGATTAGTTCACCCACTTGGAGACTGAGTGTAATCTGGAGACAAGGAGATCTTGGAGTTTCTATGATTGAGAAGAAGCAATCTGGAGAGTCAAGTGATGGAGGATATGATTAATTGCTTGATTGAAGTCAACTAATCAATTTTTGATTGATTAGATTCCTCCAATTATGGTTGTTTGAATTGCTAGCATTCCAACGGCTAGTTAATTCCTACAACTATAAATAGGAGTGCTTGGATGAGTTCTATACAAGAGTCGGGCAAGAGCACAAAGACACACGAACTCTCCCATCACTTAACTTTGTTCATTCACGTATATACACTCTTTAGGAGTTTTAGTTGGAGATTTACTCAACCTATTCACCACTTAGAAAGGTTGTTGTAAGTTTTTGTATGAAGGATCTGGTACTTCCCAATTCCAGTAGTTAGTAAGTTGGTTGGAGAGAAAGTCCCCTTTGGAGAAAGGGAGAGTGCACGTAGGACCTGTTCCGAACCACTATAAATCCTTGTGTACTTTATTGCACTTTAAGTTTTCTGCATTTTCTTTTAGCATTTTTTTTAAAAGGGTTTTCTTAAAATTAAACTCAAAACGCTTTCCGTTGGATAACCTTTTTGGGACCAACAAGTGGTATCAGAGCAGTGTGTACTAGACCACTGCTTTGAAAAGCATTTGGTGGTCACCAGGGCAGATCCATTTTTTTAAAACCCAAATATTTGTTGTGCTAATATATTTTGCAGAAATGGGCTCGAAAAGAAGTGGTAAAAGAGACACTAGGAGTTACTACAAATGAAGTTTCGCAGATGAGGAAGAAGAGGTATCCACTTCTGGTTCATTATCAAATTTTGGACCAGACGAAGAGATGTGTCTAGTGACTGACGAGGTGCGTAATCAAACTTCCTCTTCTTTTTCACCTTCTTCTTTTTCTTAACAATCAGAGGAGTCTGATGTGCAAAATTTGTTATTAGACCTCCAAAAATCTATACAACTTTGTCAAAAGTTGGAAGATGAGAACTCAAAGCTGAAAGCAGAAAATCAGAAGCTTTCACAATGTCTAGGCAACTCAGCTGATCTACCAGCTGAACAAAATCATACACTGGTCGAAGAGTCTTCTGACTTGACAACCAGATGTACTGAACAAGTTAAGCTGATAGAAAGGTTGGTTGTTGAAAATGTTGAGAAAGACAATGAATATAACCTGCTTAAAGCTAAGTTCTTAAAGCTAAGTTTGATGAACTCTTCCATCAAAACAAAATTGTAAGAGAAAGTGAGGACAAGCTCAAGTTGAGACTGGAGCAGCTGACTACAGCAAACAATGTTGTGTCACACATAGCTGCCTCATCTCAAAGAGAGCATGATAAGGCAGGTCTTGATTATACCAAACCTGAATCCTCACATGTTCAGAAAGAAGAACAGCCTAGTAATTTTATTGATAAGGGTAAGAGGCCAGCTGACCAGGCAACTCGGCCTAATGGGCAGATGAGTACCAAAACTCAAAAACCCAAAATACAGAAGAGGAATTTTAAGAAGGGTTATACCAAGAATAAAAGACCTCAGCCAGGACAGCAGAGTAGAAGACAGTCTGGATCTTCTCAACAGAGGCAGAACCAGGTGACTCCTACTCAACTGCAGAAGACTTTCAAGTTATCTGCTAGACCAGCTAGAACTTTTGAAGGTTCTAGCCAGACTTATCCTTATCAACAAAATTTCAAGACTGTTGCATTAAGACAAGTTATTCCTTCTACTGGACAAGCTCATAAGAGAAGAAGAGCCTCTAGAAGAAATAACCATGTCAAAGGTTCTTTTGTTGAGTGTGTTTTTGTGGACTTGTATGGAAGAAAGATAAGATCACCTGATCCAAAAGGGATGATCTATTCTTGTGGCTTCCTAAATATTGTGCTAACCCCTCTAGACCCAGTAGGGTACCAAAAACTTGATTTCCTACAGATACACAAGAAGACCAGCTGATATTTTGCCCCAAATATCAGTTGAGCATATTTTGAGGGGGGAGATCAGTTGACCCAGCCTGCTAGATTCTTTATCTTGTTATTTCAAATTTTTCTTGTCTTGTTTTATTTTAGTTCTTTTAGTTTTAACATCATCAAAAAGGTGGAAATTGTTGGGATGTAGATTAGATGTTTTGAAGATATTAAAATAAATAACTTGTACTAGGACTAGATAAGTCTGTTAGTCAGCTACATATTAGTCTAGGTCTAGAATAGGTCTTTGGTTAAGGGGGAAGAAATCTGTGCTGACCAGATATGGTGACCAGATGAGGTGTCCAGACCAGAGCAGATGAGTCACCAGAGCAGATGAGCTCTGGCTAGAGGAGTCTGACCAGAGGAGCCTGACCAGAGGAGTCTGCCAAAGGAGTCTGAATAGAGGAGTCTGCCAGAAGACCTCTTCCAGATGAGGTTCAGAGCAGAAGTGATGGTCCCAATTTTGAATACCAAATGGGAATTCAAGAGCAAAAAAAAAAAATTTAAACCAACTCTCAGGGAGTTCAGCAAGAGTGAAGAGTTCTCAAGTCACTGCATTACTTAGAGGCTGAGCTACCCAGTCGGTGAGAAAATTGGAAGGCTCATGCTCTTAGCAACACAGTGACTCGAGAGGTTACACTTCAAGTCACTGCTTTACTCAGAGCCTGAGCTACCAAGTCAGTGTGGAGACTTGGAGACTCATACTCTAAGTAACGTAGTGACTCGAGAAGCTGAACTCTCGAGTGTGTTGCCTGAACTGGTCAGTGAGAGGATTCTCCCTTACCTGAATATTTAACCAAAGTTTCCTTTTTAACAATGCTCTCAGTGAGCAGATTTTCACAACACTTTAGTAAATACTTTTAAAGATAAGTACGCTCAGTTTAACGTGGTTCAGAGACTCAAGCTCTTACATCCACGGCCTGATTTAACAGGAAATCCACTAACTGGGATTCTAGTTTTTAACGTGCCAAGGTGCACTTACAACTGGACTCATGCCACTCCCTGGGCTGCCCCTCCTTACCAACATACTGACAACTTACTCCCAACAAACCTAACAAGAGGGTTTTGGTTTCGGTTTGGTTTCTCCAACTAGGTGAGGTTTTCCTTTACAATGAGTTAGCCTAAAGCTAAGATTAGGAAAACCTCTCTAAGCTATGAGTTACAAGCTGAACACTCATTTGTGTATATCTATGAACTCTAAAGTTCAGTGTTCAAGATGTGAATCATGCCTCCTTATAACTCCCAATATAATGCACTAAACACTCACACCTTCACAGCTCGTAGGTGTTGATTTTTCTTACTTCACACACACTTGAAACGAAGCTATGAGCTTGTATTTATAGTGTGGATTCAAGTGTAACCGTTGGATGAAATTACATTTGAATCCATACAATTAATGGTTTCAACCACTTTTCTTGGAATGCGGCCTTGTCAGTGTCAGAGTTGCTGCCTTGTGCTAATTGGTCCACGTGGACTGCATCCAACTGATCTTTAACTCAATGGGTTGACCAAGATCCACTGACTTTAGGTAGCTTTCTCCTTCACTGACTTGATGATCTTCAGTGGACTGAACGTCTTCAGTGTTGTTGTCCTCCAGAGACTGTTTGAAGATCACTTCAAGAAGTTTGTCATAAGGCTGAATGACAAACTTCCCTGACCACAGTAGCCTGGCTCCTTCAGGGCTTACTTGGTGAGCACTGATCCTCTTGATCATGCTCTTCACTGAGTGGTCCACCTGACTTAGCTTAGAACAACCAAATTTACACTCAGTGGGACATCCTTCAGGCTTCTCTTCAGGTTCAGGTCACAAGCACAGCTTCAGTCAGTTCTTCTGGGTGTCATCTTGATATCCTCAGGCTGTGTTGCTGAGTTCCCCCTTGCTCAGTTCCCCCTCAACTTAGTTCTCCTCAACTGACAGCCTATTCTATTAAGAACTATCCTAGCCTGACCTGAAAACAAAAGATACTACCTTGATTGCTTTCAAACCTATTACATGTTGTTTTGGAAAATCATCAAAACTAAACATATCCCAACAATTTCCCCCTTTTTGATGATTCCAAAACTTCTAACCAAATGATTTTCTATTACAAGAATAATGTCAGAACACAAGTAATAGTTTGAAATATGCAGGAATTCCCATAATTTTTAAAACGTTTAAGATCTGTTCGGTAGACCAATTTTCTTTGCAAAAATGGATCAGTGGTCATATGAACAACCCGCTCTGATACCAATTGATGGTCCCGATTTCGAATACCAAATGGGAATTCAGGAGCAAAAAAAAAAATTAAACCAACTCTCAGGGAGTTCAGCAAGAGTGAAAAGTTCTCAAGTCACTGCATTACTTAGAGGCTGAGCTACCCAGTCAGTGAGAAGACTGGAAGGCTCATGCTCTTAGCAACACAGTGACTTGAGAGGTTACACTTCAAGTCACTGCTTTACTCAGAGCCTGAGCTACCAAGTCAGTGTGGAGACTTGGAGACTCATACTCTAAGTAACGCAGTGACTCGAGAAGCTGAACTCTCGAGTGTGTTGCCTGAACTGGTCAGTGAGAGGATTCTCCCTGACCTGAATATTTAACCAAAGTTTCCTTTTTAACAATGCTCTCAGTGAGCAGATTTTCACAACACTTTAGTAAATACTTTTAAAGATAAGTACGCTCAGTTTAACGTGGTTCAGAGACTCAAGCTCTTACATCCACGGCCTGATTTAACAGGAAATCCACTAACTGGGATTCTTATTTTTAATGTGCCAAGGTGCACTTACAACTGGACTCACGCCACTCCCTGGGCTGCCCCTCCTTACTAACTTACTGACAACTTACTCCCAACAAACCTAACAAGAGGGTTTTGGTTTCAGTTTCTCCAACTAGGTAAGGTTTTTCTTTACAATGAGTTAGCCTAAAGCTAAGATTAGGAAAACCTCTCTAAGCTATGTGTTACAAGTTGAACACTCATTTGTGTATATCTATGAACTCTAAAGTTCAGTGTACAAGATGTGAATTGTGCCTCCTTATAACTCCCAATATAATGCACTAAACACTCACACCTTCACAGCTCGTAGGTGTTGATTTTTCTTACTTCACACACACTTGAAACGAAGATATGAGCTTGTATTTATAGTGTGGATTCAAGTGTAACCGTTGGATGAAATTACATTTGAATCCATACAATTAATGGTTTCAACCACTTTTCTTGGAATGCGGCCTTGTCAGTGTCAGAGTTGCTGCTTTGTGCTGATTGGTCCACGTGGACTGCATCCAACGGATCTTTAACTCAGTGGGTTGACCAAGATCCACTGACTTTAGGTAGCTTTCTCCTTCACTGACTTGATGATCTTCAGTGGACTGAACGTCTTCAGTGTTGTTGTCCTCCAGAAACTGTTTGAAGATCACTTCAAGAAGTTTGTCATAAGGCTGAATGACAAACTTCCCTGACCACAGTAGCCTGACTCCTTCAGGGTCTACTTGGTGCAGTACTGATCCTCTTGATCATGCTCTTCACTGAGTGGTCCACCTGACTTAGCTTAGAACCACCAAGTTTACACTCAGTGGGACATCCTTCAGGCTTCTCTTCAGGTTCAGGTCACAAGCACGGCTTCAGTTAGTTCTTCTAGGTGTCATCTTGATATCCTCAGGCTGTGTTGCTGAGTTTCCCCTTGCTGAGTTCCCCCTCAACTGAGTTCTCCTCAACTGACAGCCTATTCTATTAAGAACTATCCTAGCCTGACCTGAAAATAAAAGATACTACCATGACTGCTTTCAAACCTATTACATGTTGTTTTGAAAAATCATCAAAACTAAACATATCCCAACAAGAAGTGTCACCAGACCAGGCCAGAGGACCCTAGACCAGACGAGTCCTGACCAGATGAGGGAGACGGATTAGTTCACCCACTTGGAGGCTGGGTGTAATCTGGAGACAAGGAGATCTTGGAGTTTCTATGATTGAGAAGAAGCAATCTGGAGAGTCAAATGATGGAGGATATGATTGATTGCTTGATTGAAATCAACTAATCAATCTTTGATTGATTAGATTCCTCCAATTATGGTTGTTTGAATTGCTAGCATTCCAACGGCTAGTTAATTCCTACAACTATAAATATGAGTGCTTGGATGAGTTCTATACAAGAGTCGGGCAAGAGCACAAAGACACACGAACTCTCCCATCACTCAACTTTGTTCATTCACGTATATACACTCTTTAGGAGTTTTAGTTGGAGATTTACTCAACCTATTCACCACTTAGAAAGGTTGTTGTAAGTTGTTGTACGAAGGATCTGGTACTTCCCAATTCCAGTAGTTAGTAAATTGGTTGGAGAGAAAGTCCCCTTTGGAGAAAGGGAGAGTGGACGTAGGATCTGTTGTCCGAACCACTATAAATCCTTGTGTTATTTACTTTACTGCACTTTAAGTTTTCTGCATTTTCTTTTAGCATTTTCTTTAAAAGGTTTTTCTTAAAAATAAACTCAAAACGCTTTCCGCTGGATAACCTTTTTGGGACCAACAGGTTGAATTATCACTAGAAAAAATATGCAAAAATATTAAACAAGAAGTAAAATTATGAGAGTCAAATAAAAAAAAAGTCTAGTTCTCGGATGGTTTCCCCCTAAATAATTAACTCAATCAAAAATATATATAAGGTCCTTAATTCCACCCGAATCTTATCCATAAACCAGTGGTACGGCCAAACTAGTTCGAATTATTTTTTAAGTTTAATTAATTAGCAGGTACGACCCCAATTAATCTATTCAAATAAATAACCCCAAAACATGTATTCGAGATTCAATTTATCTAATGCATTAACAAACGAAAATAATATGACAAACTAGATTATGAAACCAGAATATCCGAATCATACAATCTAGACTTCGCTATCCCTAGAGTGTTCTGCACTATTTGCTACTTCAATTACACAACTATAACAATTAGGGATTATAACGGTAATCTAGCTAGATTAAATAACTAATAGATTCGGTAGCTAATCCAAATTATTCAGTTAATTAAACATGCATCGCGTGGATATAAATAACGAAGAAATCGAGTATAAGCAAAAAACATAACAATAATTGAAAAGGTATAAAATAATTCAGGGTTCCACACATCCTCAAACTAGAATGAAAATTTAGCCACTAAACATGGCTATAAAATAAAGAAATAGAAATACTTAAAACTAAAATTCTCCTATATGATACCGATAGGAGTTATACACGTTGCTTGAGTTCATGAAACTCTCACGCATCCATCTTCTCAATCACCATGCATGTATCTCCTTCCTCCGGTACGTCCTTCCTCTCAAGAATTTTACTCTTCAAGACTACCTCTATGTCCACATTCGCCACCTCCATATATAGGGACCAAATTTAATTGTATCCCCATTTTTCTTTCAATCATCCCCCCTTTCCTTCCCTCATCCAATACTCACATAAATTATCATAATCGCACAATTTTAAAGGTTAATAAATTACTGCATACAAAATTTGTTAGCTTTAATACTAGAATCTTCAAAATCGGGCTGCTTTAATTTGTCTCGGCTTATCCTTAATAAAAAATGGTCCAATCCAACATACAAATAAAAGAAAAAAACCAAATCAAAGCAAACGGGGCTAAAATAAAATAAGTCGGTAATTATGAAGAAAATAGCAAAGTAAATTACGTAATATAATCACAATAAGCACCAAATTTACATGTTAAACTCGACTTATCAGGCAGCACTTCACCTAGCACGATTTTTTTACATCTTTAGTGATCAATCGTTCTTTATTTAATATTCATATAAGTTTATTTTGGTAAAACGTATTAATTTTTATAAGTGTTCTTTCATTTGGTTAAACTATTATGGTTTTTAATTCGTCTTTTAGTACAAAATCTTTTTATAAAAATTTTTTTCTTCTTTCCTAACTTATAAATATAGGCAGCTGATAACAAATTTTAACAAGTTTAACGAGGGCAATAAAATACGTTCTTTTAATGATTCTTTAGAGAGTAAATTTCATTTGGCGATAAATTACTTATACTTTTATAAGTCTTAGCATGTTTGCAAATAAAACAAGTATTCAACCAAATCACATAATTAGCATATTTGTATTTAAATATGAAAATGACAATATTACACATTCAATTAATCCACAGTAATTCATTAGAATAATTTATTCGTAAAAGATCGATTAAACAATTTAACTTTAAAAATATTTTGAGATAATTACTTAAGCATGAAGATAATTAACAAAATTAATCATATAAATATCTAACAGCCTGCATGATATTATTTTTGGATTCAAACGGCCTGTTCGAATTTAGGTTTTCTGAAACCTTTCAATTTTAGTCCTTTAACTTTCCTATACTCTAACAATTTCGTTAAAAATATCTAAACCCTTTAATAAAATATGTGGACTATCAGAATATCATCTAAACATGCATACAATAAAATTATGCTGTGATTTTTCAAGGAAGATATATCTAAACATGAATCCTATCGAAAATAGTAAAATAAAGCCTAGAAACGTTGCAATTGTTTATAATTATTTAGACACTTCTTAAAACTATGAATTTCGACATGGTAATACCTAAATACATATAAAACATGAATATGACTCTTTGCAAACTTAAAAGATTCTATAAAAAGTTATATTTTCATTTTTATGAAACAAGGACAGTGGTTTATTGCATTTTATTCCATTTTCGAACATCCATTTGTACTAAGATATAAGACCTTAGATACCAATTTTTGCAGGCTTATACTACTCCATTCCAGATTTAACAAAATATTTTTAGTGCAATTTTATCATCGTTATAAGTAGGAGATAAACGGGCTCAAAGTAGCTAAGTCGGTCACTTTTGAATCTTAATACACAGGCTTACAGATTACTCCAGTTTCTATTTAGTCTAAACAAAAATAGAAAAAATAGACTTAGGGAGTTCTAAAATTTATAAATTTTGACATGGTGACTCTACTATAAATTCTCTACAACATCCAATTATTACTTCTCAAAGAAAGGTTAAGTAAATATGTATTTCAAGGCAAAACATCACAAAGGTTCATTTTGGACACATCAAGTTTAAAAATTTGTTTCTCTAAGGGATCACCTTTAAAAATTACCAAAATTTAACAGGATACTTTAGACTTCAATGAGAATATGCATACCAGATTTCATAATTTTTTGTATAGTATAAGCATAGGAATTGGGTCCGTAAACAGGGGTATTACAGTTTTAATCGATTCTGGGCAGTGCAACTTTAAGATTTCATTTCGATTTAACTCTGATGACCATGAAATTTATACAGTTTGTAGTTCATTGTCAATAGTTCGTTCAATAAAATTTGCATAGATTTCTTACGGCCATATATATAAGGTCAGAAACTAACAATTTACTGTTCACAGATTCAATCGGAAAAAACACATCAACTTCCAAGGCTCATAACTCCTTTGTCTTAAGACAAAACACCATGATTTCGGATGATTTCTAATTTACTTACAGTTAATAAAGCAAAAAATAATTTCATAATTTTCTGAGCAATGAAACGTGAAAAACCGAAACAACAATTTAGCATATAAGCACATAGGGATGAACATATATAGGGGTAACATTTGTAGTTTCCTTCTTAGTATGGAGTCTTGGGAGAAATTTTTTTATGAATAACAATTGATTTGAGTCCTAGAATGATGGATGAAGGTTTCTTGACTTGTATAAAAACTTGAAAGATTTTAATGGAGGGAAGAGCAAGAGTGCCGAGAGAGAAAGAAGAGGAGCAGGGAGAGAAAATGGAATGTTGTCATGTGGTTTTCCTTCCTTGTTTTTGTGCTTGATGCATAACTGATGTACGTATATATAGATGGTGATGAGAGAGGCTAAGAATGAGGGTAAAAATCTATATAGGTGGTTAAATATGGACCATGTAAATAGGTAATCAATTTAGGATTAAATTTTAAAAGTATCTTAGATATTTTAACTATTCCTGCTATATTTTAATTACCACTCGTATTTACTACGCGCGTTTCATGTAAACCGTATTATTTAATCATGAAGGAGTCGTATTTTAAAGATATGAAAAAAAATCATAAATGTTGGCTATTTTAAACGATCGTATTTATACATCGTATTAATTATTTCATACGTACTAGTTTTCTCGTATTTATTTTAAGTGCTTCGTTTGGCTATTTTTGGATATCGTAAAATTATTCAGACGTGATAAGATTGTCATCGTCGTCACTTGTTACTATATTTTATAACACGCATAACTTCCATTTGAAAAATGCCCTTTAGTTTTAAGGTCTCGTATGTTCTCCTATTTAGAAAAGGAATATATTTTAACCTTAAAATTTTATTCTTAAGTGCTAGTAGTGCTCCTGCCTCAGAATGCCCGTCCGTTACCTGAAAGTGAACTTGAAAACATATATTGCTCATTAAAAATACACGTAACACTTAATCACATAATTATTTCTTGTAATTTTGGTTCAGGGTACTACAGTACTGTTGGAAGAAATAGGATAAATATGCATTGGTATAAGTGAAGAGACAGATAAAAATGGACACCATTTTGGATAAAACGGGACAGTTAAATAGGGACGGATGGAGTATTATATTTGTTAATTAATTGGAATTATTAAAAAAATAATCAATTTGTGAAAATATTAGATGTCCATGAAATTGTAATTTTCACGTGTGAACATTTCCCTAATTTCCAGATTCATGAAAATATTGTGAACATGTAATTAAACAATATTTCGAACATTTCCCTAAACCCTATTTCGAACATTTCTTTAATCGGAAAAAAATATTGTGGACATTTCGAATATTGATGTATAATTAAACAAGAACATGTAATTTTTGGAGATAATCACACGAATCTATTAAAATTATGAACCATAATATACAGAAATTACTAATCAAACAAGTAGTCACGATTCTCATTAACTTAAAAACCTAAAATTACTCATTACAAGTGGAAAAAAAAACACCTAAAGATCAAAGTTGCAACCCCACCAAAGAAACCAGAAAACAACTAAAAAAAATAGAATTTTAGCAAAGGATGGTCCACCATATAGAATCGGATTTCCTTCAACAGCTTGAACATTACTTGAGGCCTCTTTTGTTTCAACAAAACCATCAGTAAGTACGTCTTCCCTTTTCAAAATCTAATCCAAATATGAATTGATTTGCTCGTTATCATCATCTCCATCTCCGACTATATTGCATCGGAAATACGAATTATGCGCATCGATTGCTTCTTCTTTCGCCTTGAAAGATCATGCAAACTACTTTTGAAACCTATAACATGTTGAACACATTCATGCCAGTTATAGTATATGCCAACTCAACGTCTTTGAACACAACATAAAAAAATTGCCATTTTTTTCTGATTAAAGCTATCGAAGATTAAAGAAGAATGGAGATGAAACATCATCTTTATGGTAGGGTTTCTAATGGGAGAGAATAAGGACAAATATTATTGAAATTTGCAAGTCATTATTGTCGTAGAAACATAAATTTGCAGAGAATCATTTTCATATTTCAAATTTGATTTTCGAATTTTTTTTTAAAAAAAAAGATCGAACTATTGCCTAAAAATGAATTAAGGATGGATTTGGTATTTTAAGTATAATTAGTGATTGTGATTATGAAAATACCTTTTCCGCCAAATTCTGAATCTTTAGTAGCGCCCCAAAAAAACACCTTGAAACGTGAAACGGTGGGCGAGATTATTATGAGAGTGAATAATTAAAGATGGCAATGATTGAATAAGATCTTCTTCTGACCGAGGGATTCCGCCGAGTTGTCCTCCACCCCCAACTAAAACATATCAACAAACCCATCTATCTACTTAATAAATACTCCCAACACAAATCAACTAACCAAATTTTGAATACCAAAAAGGGTAATCACGAGATAAGCATAGGGTTTATTCTTCTCTCCCTTTTATTTTCATCTTCTATTTGACGATTCGAGATTAAGATTACCTTGAGACGGTCCATCTTCTTGCGTACTTTGACTGTATTTAGGTAAAATCTGTCCGCCTTCTCACCATTTTTTAGCATATTTTGCCTGTATTAGGGTTGGAACTCAGAATCACAATGTGTTTTACCAGGTTAATTTATTCAACAAAGTGGAGTTGAAGATGGCGCCAAGAGGCGTAGGCACAAAAGGATTTAAAATACTTCGATTTTTCAAATTCGTGTTCGACGAGGACTGCAGTAAAGTTATGGTACTTAAAACTTCTCTCTCTTTTGCTTTTTGGTTTCTTTCGCGTGATTTTCATTTGTTTATTAGGGCATATTATCACTCTCCATCAATGCATTGTGTTTTTAATATGTTATATGTGGACCATACGCCTATTATTATAATCTCCAATTCACACCCTTCTTAGTAGTTTATGATTTAAGATTATAATAGGTGTAAAAAGTTCACATGTTTACCGAATATTTAATAAATATTATAAGCATAAGCAGTTTCTATTTTTCCTGCAGTTTGATTTCATGATCTGTTTAAAGCTCAGCAATCAAAGCTTTTGAGGAACCAAAAGCTCTTTCTGTTGTTAATGGCTAAAAAATACATGATTGTTTTGTACATTAGTTTGTGAATTGATTTGACTAAGTAACAAACAAACAATGCTTTAATCCTTTTATTATTGGACAAAGTTGGCATTAATTGATCACTTTTGGACTTACCTTTGTGGGCAAAATCTGTTGTATTGTATATATACGTTTTCATCTTTTCAATTTAAAAATAATATGTAACACTTTTTTTCGCCGAAAATTAAATATTTCCTATGAAATCTATGATTCTCTTGCAGTACTTGCCTCCTTTGTTTGCTCAAAGTGTGCTGCACTTGGCTGGCCGAGAAATTGAAATTGAAGACGTGAGTGGAGCTAAGTGGAAAGTAACTGTGTCAAAAGTAAACGGTTCCCTTGCATTTCATAGGGGTTGGCAAAAGTTTTTTTCAGACCACCATCTGAAAAAAGGAGAACTATTATTTTTTGAGTACACAGGGGGTCATTTTGTTGTTGGAATATTTGGACTAAGTGCCTGTGAAAGGGAAGATTTTAAAGATGAAATGCCTCAACTGAACAAAAGGCTTAGGAGAAACCAAGGGCCAGCTGTTGAAGAAGAAACAATTAGTATCAATTCAGGGGATATACCTCTCTCAGATACTCCAGTTGCCTCTAAGGTTGGAAGAAGTCAAGTTCCTATGGACATGGAATTTGAGGTCATGATGAAGAAAGAAAATTGGTGCTATCAAGGAGAAGATAGGACCATTTTAGGTGACTTATCAATATTTGAGGAGACGAACAAAGAGACGGACATATACTTGCTACCTCCTCCAAACAATTCTCAAAATGTCTCAAAATCCCATATTGGATTTTCAGAACAGGCCAAATCAATTCGGGATGATGTTCAAATGAATGGGGTCTATTCATGTCAGTTTGAAGGCCATTCTGATGAGAACCTCACTGATAAGTTAGATAAACCTTTGTATACAAAAGTATCCCCTTCTCACTCTGATGTTGTGGATAAGACTAAAAAATCGGGACGTGATGCTGAAGTAGATGTGATCCAGACAAATCAGATTGAATTTCGTTCTAGGGACATTTTCACCGGAAAGTTCAAGAAAGCTGTTGAGGCAAAAACAGTCCCCTTTCATCATGAAGTTACAAAGCAGGCCATGGAAACTGTTGAGACAAAAACAGTCCCCTTTCATCAAGAAGTTACAAAGCAGGCTATAGAAAAGGGGTGTGACACTCAATCAGCTGCAATCCATTCAAGCCAGACTGATATCAAGCACATCAAGAAACTTTCTGAAAGCAGTAGCTTGAGAAAGGGAATATATGATGTTTCCAATGTCCAGAAAGGTATCTTAAAAAAAAAAAAAATCAATATTACTACAGATAGCTCGCATGTACTCAAGTTATTTTTCTATTTTTTATAATCTGATGCATTGCACAATAACCATGTTTCAGAATCATATAGTGGGTCTGCTTCTATAGGCAGTAGTAAGATTCTACAGGGAGGATATGGGGCCAAAAGCTGGTTACCTAAATTTCCAGTCGTCAGCCCAGTTACAAAAGATCTATCTGGTTTGTTTATCTTTCTTACACCATTCATCTACTTCCTTGAACATTGGAGTTTAATTTCATCATCTCAAGTTTCATTTTTTGTTAACAGGAAAAAAGGCTATTAAGACAGAAATTATAGAGATGGAAGGCGAAGCCAGTCATTTTTCTCAAGCATCTAGCGGTGCGTTCTTGTTTTACTTCTCATCATTTTGAAATTTGAACTAAATATAGTTTTCTCCTCTGTGTTTGCATTTATGTTTTATGTGTATTCTCTGCAGTAAAGGATCCAACTATGGTAGATAACCATGAACGGGTGATAGTAAAAGCTGAACCTGAGTATGATGACAAGCCTTTTTTTGAGCCCTTTGAAGCAGAAGTAAAAAGCAAATTGTACCTGGTATTCTATTTCACTTATTTCTATTTTTTAAATCTTTTTCCTACATTGCCTCTTTATGATATTGATTCTATTTGCTCGTTGCCTGTGTGACTTACCTTAACGTACGGTCAGCATCATAAATCTGTGAGTTTTACTGCTACAGAGTGTAGTTTTAAGATGGGGTGGAGTCCTGTCAATAATGTTGGAAAATAGATGACCTTTCACTTTTTTAACATATTTTATAAGGCATATTCTCTCTCGTGGAGATGTTTATCAACAGGGGTTTGGTTTTATATATTTACTGTTCAACCTCAAAATCATTGTTCCGTGAAAGTGTATTTATTAATCACGTAGATTTTTCCTAATTTAAAAAATAATAATATTTTGTTTAAATATAAAAATTCGGAGATGTATTCATTTTACTACGACTTATAATGTGAGCCATTGCTGTTTAATTTAGTTAATAATGCAAGTGAGCATTCTGATTTTTACCCCTGCATCCCAAATAACCAAGCTTTGATTTTTAAATGATAAGAATTGTGGTATGGGTTTATTGCACTGTTGATACTATATAACTTAAATTGATAGGATAACTTTTAAATTCAAGTATGTTATAGTACTACTATTTGGTATGTCCTATATCCCTAACAAAAAACTGGTAGCAACCTTAGGAAAACAAAATGCATAACCAAATATTTGTATTGTTGATAAATTAAATAACCATATCCACTGTTAAGAGTTGATTTAGCCAATGTTATATAACACAATCTATTGTGCAATGCAAGTATGTATTAGTTAAGAATACAACACTTTCTTCTTTTTGAAATAGAAAAGGTTATCATAAATTATTTTCGTATTATTCATATGTTGATTGTGTGTGAAACTAATACTATTTATTGAGTAGATCATAAGTTTACATCTGACACACTTTGAAATTTAGGAGTAATTCATTTCACTTGTGCTTAAGAGACAGATACTGGCTTTGAACATTAGGTGTGCAAGTATAATAATTATACCATTACTTTTGAAATGAAACGCTTAATCTATTTGACTTAATAGAAATGCAGGAAACATCAATTTTGTTTTGATATGCTAATTTTATATATATATATATACATGTATATACACATATGTCATTATACAAGCACAAAGTGCATTTATTTAAAATTTGTCGTCACTTACCTATTAGATTAGAGGAGGTGAATGTAATATTTCAAACTTAAATAGAAACATTTCGACCAAACTCTTTCGGGTAAGTTTGGTTTCAGCCTCGTAGCTCCAGCTTGAGGATTAAGCTTGAAAATCTCCTTGTTTGAGGATTACAAAAGCAGATTTCAAAATCCTACTCTATATCTTACATCTACCATTCTATTACACTCTCATCATTTCATTTTATTTCACTTGCATTCTCTCACCTCTCTTTCTTTCTCCTTATTCACAACTCTCAATGCAACACATCAATCATTGCACAATAATTCACTCATTATAATTTCTACTTTTTACAATATAATAATATTATGATCATCTACTTTTTTCACAATCTAACCCTATATAATCTCGAAAAAAACATATTTTTACTGTTTTAAAGATGTGAAAATCATGTAAAATACCCATTTTCAACTTCACAAAATTTATTTTACTCACTTTACTTTAAAACAATTTTGGGTAAATTGCATCAAACCCCCTCGTGATTTGAAATATAGGCATGAAAACCCCTTGTGCTTTAAAAATTGCGTCAAACCCCCTTATGGTTTTATAAATATAGCATGAAACCCACTTGTGGTTTATAAATATAGCATGAAACCCCTATGTGGTTTATAAATATAGCATGAAACCCCCAACTCTGTTAAGATTAACAGTAGTGTGCAATTCACGCACACTTCATGCGAATTTTAGTGGTTTATTTTATTTTATTTTAATATATTGACACAATTATCCCTCCATTAACTAAATTAAATGCTCCTTCTATTATGGATTTTTTTAAGTTTTTTTTAATTTTATAATCTTATGCTTTTATAGAGTTAATTTATTTAATAATTATTGTCTATAAAATATTATAAATAGACGAGAAGTGAAAGTACTTTTAAAAAATTCTCTTTATATCTAATTATATATTAATATAGCATTTAATAAATAATTTGTAGTTAGAAATATTAAGAAATGTACAAATAAAAAATAAAAGAAATTGGAACCTACCCTAGACACTTCTCGTTCTAAAGAAAATCAGCAACAACAAATTTCTTCTTGGTTAAGTCTTTGTATGTTCACAATAAGCAAGTTTTTCAAGAAATTCACATTTTTTTTAAAAAAAAAATTGTGTAAATTTTGAAATTTTACTTGGAGATAAACCCTAGTTTGTGTTTAGGTGTTTTATGAAAGACCGTCAACAGGTCAGAAGTATATAATACTTCTAGACACTATTAGTTTATTTTAAATAAAAAAAGGGACCTTGTGCTATATTTATAAAACCATAGGAGGGTTTGACACAATTTTTAAAGCACAGGAGGGTTTCATGCCGATTTTTCAAACCACAAGGAGGTTTGGCGCAATTTACCCAAACAATTTATTACACCCATTTTAAATTTTAAGATATACATACCCCTAATAAATGGAATTTACTGGTGGGGAATCTCGGGATAATAACATTTTTGTCCCTAAAGTTTACCTTTTCTCAGATTTGGTCCCCCTCTTTCATTCACTATCAAGTTTACTATGATATTTGGTCCCACCATTGGTTGACCGTAGAATTAACTACTTGGGGGTGTTAAATGAAATATTTAAAAGTTATTTGAATTTTTTTTAATAATTATGTTTAATTACAAAACTTATAAATAATTATACTTTGCATCCCAGATAGTATTTTACGCAAAAAATTTTACTTTCAAGACCAAATTTGATAGTCAGTGAAAGAGGGGCCTAAACTGGAAAAGGATAAACTTCAAGGACCAACGAAAATACAAGGGTATGTATGGTTCGAGCTTTAGGTGAGATTTAGAAAATCAAGCTTGGGCAATATTTGGATTGATAAATCTTTAAAGGGAAAAAATTTGAAATACCCATTTTCAACTTTTCAAAATTTATTTTACCTACTACATGTATAAACAATCTTTTCTACCCATTTTGGAATGAAAATACTATATTGCCCTTGTTCAAAAAATTTATTTTATCCACATGGCCCACCAACTAAAAGAATATGGGGTTATACACTAACCTAAGATTAAAATACATTTATTTGATTATTTATGAGTTGTTATCCTATTATTATTTATATTTAATTCTGATTAATAATAATGTACTAAACTAATTTTGCATTTAATAAATAACTGATTTTTATTTAATACATAAATAAGTAAACTAATTTTTTTCCAGATAAAATTGTTTATTGGATGATTGTCATAGTTTTATTAATTATTTTTAATTAATAAGTTAATAATTTTTTTTATCAATTTGTGAAATTAATTTAATTATTGTATCTTAGCATATCTTTTGGAGGTTAAGATTGTGTATACTTATGCACTTGTGTGTGGGGGTAGGTGGGTAGGAAGGGTGGGGACCATTTTATACACTTCCAATCTTTTTTACCCATTTATCAGGGGTATGTATATCTTAAAATTGAAAATGGGTGTAATAAATTGTTTTAAAGTAAAGTGAGTAAAATAAATTTTGTGAAGTTGAAAATGGGTATTTTACATGATTTTCACTAAATTCTATGTGGTTACTGGTTATAGAAGAGACAATTTATTACTATTACTTTTATTCAAGAAGCGGTTATTACTTCTACCATTTTAATTAAATACATAAGCATATTAAAGAAATTTTGTTTTCTTTTTCTGTCAATTAACCTCGCAACTCTGGTATATCTCTCCATTATGCATGTGTGATGTGTAGGAGTTGCCAAAAGCGATTACGTCCTTTCCACGGAGAGAAAGTAGGAAATGTGGGAAGATTGTATATCTGAGAGACTCGAAACAAAGGATATGGCCACTTTTCTACCCGAGCAAACATGGTGTTGTAGCATTGTGTCTCAACTGGACCAACTTTTGCAACGAAAACAACATCGAGCCAGGAGACAAATGCTCCTTTTATTTTGAAAAGGAGATGCCCTGCACTGTTCGTGTTGAAGTTGCTCGCACATCTGCTCGAGTTCCTCAAGATTGATTAGTTTAGTTGTGTTCTATTTGTTCAAAATGCTAGAGGGTTTTTTTTCTCTCCTTTTTTGGGCCACCAGGTAAGAGACTTTACGAGGCGGTTGACAATTTCTTACCACAACTATTAACTATTTTGATCTTGTAGCGAAATTGGTTTGGAACGCTCAAACACCAATACGTGAACGTGGTATGTGAAAACTTGAAATTAGGCAGCTGCTTTTTTGTCCGCAAAATCATTACTAATGGGGTACTTTGAAGACACAAACCCGGCCTCTTCATTAAATAGGGAGAATATTTTTATTACTACACATAATATATTTTAAAATATTCAATATAAAAATTCAATTGAAAAATAAGTTATATCAGAAATATGTTTAAAAAAAATTGCATTTTTGGTTTTAAGATGTTCATTTCATAATTGTTCTCTTATCGACATTTTTTATGCTGTAACTACGTGCCAGAATTTCAAAATCCTTAAGTTGTAATAGTTTAAGTGTCCGCTTGTGTTGAACTTTGGTGATGTTTCAATTTTTGGTGAAATTAGAACTATAAGGTGCTTAGGCGTCAAGTATTAAAAAAAAAATAAGTAATAATGATGATGTGTTATTTTACATTGGTATCTAAGTACAATAATTAAAAAAGAATAGTGGACTCAATTAATTTTATTTATTTCATCCTAATATATATCTTTATGTACCTATATTTCGGTTCTTCCTGACATTAGTAAACAAATAAGAATTTGACATGTCATTTTATTTTGCCATTAACGAGTTAGCTTTGCACTAAGAAAATGTAGAAAAGCTTAACAAACTAAACAAAAACTGCAAAAAAAATTACTTAGTTTTGCAAATATGTATCAAATGTGTTTTTGGTCAATTTTTTTGAAATCAAAATATAATTAAGCCAATTAGTTTATGGATTTATTTTTACCTTTTAAAAATATTGCTACTTGTTGTATTGTTATAGTAATATATTATGTTTTATTTTCAATATTTATATTAATTTTTTTATAAATTTAAAATATTTTCTTTATCATATATACTAATAAATATACGAGTATAGGCATAAAAAATATACTAAAAGTTTGTTAATGTTTGCCGTAGCAAGATGAAACTGGGCAGGTCATT
Source organism: Ballota nigra (assembly GCA_947034835.1). Taxonomy (NCBI): domain Eukaryota; kingdom Viridiplantae; phylum Streptophyta; class Magnoliopsida; order Lamiales; family Lamiaceae; genus Ballota; species Ballota nigra. Next base: position 45,532,647 of record OX344724.1, on the reverse strand, counting down.
CCTAATTTCTACTTCCATAATCCATACTATCATTAAATCCTTTTCAAAAGAAGAAAACAATGGCAAAATAAAATTAAAAATGCAATTTTTTATATAAAAATAATTTATGATAATGCTTACTATGAAATTATTTTGAAAATTATTTAATTAGAATATTAAGAATTTCATTAAAGTATCAATTATCACTATAATGGTACCATATTATTATTCCAGATTATCAGCACCAATTCATTTTTTTATTAGTCAAATTATTTATATTTAATATTAATAAAACACAGTATTATTATAATTAAGTTTAGAGTATCAGATATTCCTTTTAAAAAAAGTATCATATCTTTGCAAAAACTTTCAAATTATTAAATCCATTAAAAGAATGCTCATAAAAATGAACACGAATTTTAAAAAGCAATGAATAAAATAGATCAAGTAAGGATATTGTGAGATTAATTTATGAAAAGTATTCACTTCGTCCATAATAAATAGCTTTATTATCTTTTTTATGTTTATTAAGAAAGTAGACATAATACGTAAAAAAAAAAAAAAAAAAAAATTGTGTCAAATCAAGTACAAAATAAATTATTTTTAAAATATTATGTGTGTATGTTGAAAAATATCGATAAAGTTTATTATTTTCATTTAAGGAAACATAACTATTTTTTATGGACAAACAAATAAAGCAACCAAGATCAATTTTTATGCACATATGGAGTAATTGTTTATGTGTGTGATAATAAAATGGGTGTTTCCACAAATGGAATAAATATATTTTTGGTGGAAGAATAAATAAGACAAATAACTTGGTGGTCAAAAAAAATATTTTATTAATAGTATTATGTATTTGATCAAAAGTATAATAAATTGATAAAGTAAAGCATTCTGATCAAAACTCAAAAGTATACAAAATAGTACGGTGATTCATAAAATGGAAATTATCCACCATTATATACCGGTGCACAAAAATACTTTGTTCACCTATATTTTATTTTGAAAAAAATATTATTATTAAAAAATATTAATATACTTAAATTAATGGATATGTATATATTTAGTTGAATGGTGTAAATAATAATTAAAATTGTAGTTGTAAATTTTAAGGAGGTGTATTACAAAAATATAATTAAAATATATAGTGAATTAATTTAGAAATGTGTACGCTAGGTAAATTCTGGGGGGTAAATGCCCTTTTATAACTTGCGCTAGTGCAATTTCAATTTCGGAAATTCCATTGGGCATTGCCAAATAAAATGTAGCCAGCTGAAATCAAAATTCGTATTTCGCACTTCAAATTGTTTTAGCTAATTAAGTGTGACTGAGCTGTTCATTTTTTTGCGGTAAATTTTGGCTCAGATCATAGATCCTCCTCACCAAAATGCAATTTCCTCATTCGATTTTAATTTCACTTTCAAATTTCCCGGCAGCTCATTCACCCCTCTTGAAAAAATGATGTATTTTGGATGGATAGCAATCGCCATTACTGGAGAAAAAATGGAAAAACACTTGCAATTACGCCAGGAAACCTCTGCCATATCTTCTTCTTTACGAGTATACACTATTTCTATATCTCTAACCATTTTTTTTTTTCCCTTCTTCTACAGCAAAAGATTGTCGACAAAAGAATTATTAAGGCTGTTAACGATGAGGCTAGTCCTATTATTAATATGAATTTATGTCTGTTCTTTTTTTTTTTTTAATTATTATCAGGGTCATGATTTATGGATTTTATTTAGGTAATGATTGAAGTTATATGGGATTTCTTGATGAATAGGAGGGATCTAAAATGGTGTTTGAATGTTTATCCTTCATACTTGAAGCAATTTAAATCTTATTTTTTATTCTATTGAGAATTAATTTAATTTTTTAGGGTTTTTCTCCCACTGCATTGAACATTGGGGTACTAAAGGCATGATGATTCAAGGTGAATATGGTGCTACTAATTAAAAAGTACTCCCTCATCCCACGCTAAATTGAGCACACATTTTAAAAAAAATACTATATTTTAATTAAAGTAGTGATATATGAGTGTATATACAAATAATTTTTTTTTTTTTAACTGTGCAAATAATTTTGGAACGAATGAATAAAACAAGTGTGCGAATTATCGCAGGACAAAGCCACGGAGGGGAGTAATAATGAAGAAGATGATGGAAAGAGAGAGGGGGTATAACTCATATCTTGTAAATACAGGATAAGTTTAGTAATTTAATGAAGTACAAGAATATTTTAGTCCAAAACGTTTTCCAATAGTATATATACATTATTTGGGGGTGCATGAGAAATTTATTTTTGTTTGGTCACCTGTCACATTAACCCCACCATGTGGAAAGTTTTTGTCCGGTCAGCTTTCACATAGACCACACCATGTTGGAAAATATTCAATGAACTGCTTCATTTCTTCCTCAATAGTAGTAAATATACACCACCCCTCTCTCTAAATCCTCTGGTTATTTCTTATTCATTTTGTTCTTGAGGAATATTTGCCAAGAGATAAAGAGTTTAGAGGAAAGTTTGATTATAGTGTAGGAATAGTAGATGGCGCGTGCTGCTCTTGTTTCACTGGCACAAATACTATTGGAGGAGGTTCTAGAAGTTGTTCAACACTGCATTTTTTGGGAACCGAAGTGGAACATTAAAAATATGCATAAATATACCATTTCATTGTTAAGTTTTGTTGATGATTTTCCAGGAGAAGCTGGGGGCTTAGAAGTACGAATAGCAACCGTGGCTGATCAAGCACGTGATATTATTAGATACAACATCTCAGGTAAAAGAATTCCTTTGAGATATGAATCTTTCAATGTTTCAAATCTTTTTCAGCAAGCTGTGCATAGAGTTATTCTGTCTATTCGAATCCGCACCTTGTACCTGGAGTTGCACGACTCCATTAAAGATATTCATGCCATAATTCGGAAAGATGTTATGCTCATAAAAAGTAAGATAGCTAAAAGTATGGTGTCAACTTTTACATCAAAACCTTCTTCTAATATCAAAGACGACATAGTTGTGGGGTTTGAAGAAGATTTGGTGGAAATAAAGGGTCGCTTGTTTGGAGAGCCGTCTAAAGTTCAAGTCATCCCGATTGTTGGTATGGGGGGCATTGGGAAAACTACTCTTGCTGCGTATGCTCATGATGATCCTTCATCTGTGCATCACTTTGACTTTCGTGCTTTCGTGACTGTATCCCAAAGCTACAACGAACGGAGGATTCTCTCACAAATTCTTTATCTGATCGATGCATCAAAACAGCACCAAGATGAGAGTGATGAAGAATTGAAAACACGAGTATTTCAATACTTGAAGGGGAGGAGGTTCCTCATAGTGATGGATGATATTTGGAGTACAAATGTATGGGATGATGTACAGAGGGTATTTCCAGATGATTCCAATGGGAGTCGTATCATAATAACCACCAGGGAATTAGATATAGCTTTGTATGTTGCCCCTTTGAGGCATCATCACGAGATGCATTTGATGTCGGTAGATCGGAGTTGGAATCTACTTAAAAAGAAGGTTTTTGCAGAAGAACATTGCCCCACAGAACTTGAGGAAATTGGGAAGCTTATAGCTTGGAGTTGTGGAGGACTTCCCCTTGCAATAGTTGTGATAGCTGGAGTCCTTGCTAAGGTTAATCGGATGCAGGACACTTGGATACATATTGCAGAAAATGTAAAGGAAACTGTAAATGCAAGTGACGATAGATTCTCAGAGATATTGTCATTGAGTTATGCGCACTTGCCTCATCATTTAAGGCCGTGTTATCTTTATATAGGAGGTTTTCCAGGAAATTATGAGATCAGTGCCTCGAAACTGATCAGACTATGGGCTGCAGAAGGTTTTCTAACATCAAATGAATCAAAAGATATGGAAGAGTTGGGAGATGAATACTTGGAAGATTTGTCCAAAAGAAGTCTCATTTTGATCTGTAAGAAGAGGTATAATGGCAAGATCAGAGCCGTCAAGATGCATGACCTCTTGAGAGACCTCTGTTTAAACAGAGCTCGGGATGAGAAGTTTCTTCAGGTCATAAATGAGTTTTCGGGCAGCTTTCCAGAAGGTATTGAGAGATCACAGCGTGTTAGTGTTTTTTCTAAAGTTTGGGGTGGCTTTCCAGATATGGAAGGTTCAACTATCCATACCCTTCTTCTTTTCCATCACTGGCCTTTTGATTCTTGGAAAAGGTTTAGACTACTTAGGGTTGTTGATGCCGTGAGTGTCAATTTCTCATCTGTCTTTGGTTTTAAATATATAGATAATCTATATAACTTGAGGTACCTTGCGTTTACAGCTGAAGCTCCGGAGAAGGGGCTCCGCCTTGGATTTCTTAAATTATTGAACCAACTTCAGAATCTTGAGACCTTAATCATTAGGGTCTTCAGAAATAGTTCTAAGTATGAAAACAATAATACATTTTATCCGGCGTGTGTGTTATTAGAAATTGAGAGAATGCCACAATTAAGACATCTTATCTTGATGGATGGCATCTTATGTGATAAATTGGGAGAATGGCACAATTCAAAGGTAGTTTCATCTCTAGAGAACCTGCAAACACTTTCCCGAATAAAAGGGTTTGTGTGCTCTCATACTATCTCGGAAATGATACCAAACCTAAAGAAGTTGGGAATTGTTTATTCGTATGAGGACACATTTGAATCGGGATGGTCAGAGTACGGATTAAACAATCTCGTTCATTTGTGTAAACTCGAAGATTTGAGTATATACGCAGAGCCGTATCCAAATCTGAAGAATGATGTGTCCCAAAACCTTGGTTTCCCAGCAACACTGAAAAGGCTGACCTTAAGCGGGTGTAGATTTCCATGGGAAGATATGAAAATCGTTGGATCATTGCCTAATCTTCAAGTGCTAAAGCTAAAGAGGCATGCCTGCGATGGAACTGAATGGGAAACAATAGAAGGGGAATTCGATCAACTGAAAGTCCTTCTAATTGACACCACAGATCTCCATCTCTGGACAACAGAAAGCTGCACTTTTCCGAGGCTTGAGCGCCTAACTCTTTATGACTGCCAAAATTTAATAGAGATTCCATGTGGTATCGCAGAAATACCAACACTTCAATTGATTGAGGTGGATATTCGGAACTTGCCAGTTGTGGAATCTGCGGAATTTTTTAAAGAAGAGCAGGAAAGCTTTGGCAATGACCTTCAGGTCCGTCTCCTTAAATCGCGTAGCTGGAAGAGATGAACTTGAGGTATTTTACATCCCTTTAGTTTATACTATTTCCAGATTTCAAGTGATGTTTGATTTGGGTTTATAGTTCATTTTGAAAATTGTCTGGATTTGAAATCTTGATAAGTAGTAGTAGTGTGTGTTTGTTTAGGGATTTTAAGTAAGGTGGGATTTAACTTTATGTCAAATCAATGTGTAAAAGTGAATGATATTGTACAATAGCTAAATAGTACTCCCTCCGTCCCACTTTTACTTTCACATATGAAAGTTGCACATTTTTAAAGAAAAAAATGAGTATGTGAGTTTGGAGTTGAATAAAATAATGATAACTTTATAATTTATTGAATTTTGTGAGAGAGATCAGAGTATATTAGAAATTCTTGGAATAACTTATGTAAATATTTTTGAATGTCTTGGATTGAAGAAGATCAGAGTATATTAGAAATTGTCAGTACCATGTCCTCTATCTTGGAAGAAATCAAATCTTGAAAATGAAGACATAATTTGAAATGTCTAGGTCGAATTTTCCTCATAAATTAGGTGTTTGTTTTTCCTATATAAGTGACAGTTGGCTCATTTTTCTTAGTTTATTTACACTCTTATGATCCTTGTGTCTTTTGATTATATTATAACTTAATTCTTTGCATCTTCTATATATAAGTTTTTGAGACGAAGCTCTTTGTACAAGTTCGCTCAAACTTATCATGTCATTTTTAGTTTCTTATCAAAGATAAAAAAATCGTGTTATATTCATTTACATATTTTTGGTTGCAAGTGCTATATCTTAAATGATTGTGAGCAGCTTGGTATGTTTGAATCTAAAAGTGACTTACTTTTGCTTTCTTGGTTATTCAGATAAGTAACAGTAGAGCTTATAGAGCTTGCAACTTTAGAGCCCAAGACTTTATAAAATCCTCCCATGTCGAGTTTGATGATTCTAATAAGTTTGCAATTGTTTTTATTTGGGATGAAGATGTTCAAGAAGAAACATCTACAAAGAACTCTACACATAAAGAACAAAATAACTGATCCTGGAACAAATTGATTGACATTTTGAATAAAAAATAATGAAATTTGATTACCTGATCTGAAGGTGATGTAGGAACATTTCAACTAGAAAGCAGTAGATAGCATCCCTTGAAAATTCATAAAATATATAATTTTTTGGGAACAGATTGTAAGTGTGAAAACAAAATTGTTTAAGAAACCATGCTGTCTCTAAACATCATCATAAGAAAATGTAATGTTCTTCTTACTTTGCACATGTCTAAACCAAAAAAATTAGAACTCAATAACGACTGTTGGATTTTAGCTGTGCAAGATGAGCTCGCGAGGAATGATGTTTAAGAATTGAATCCCCATCCCAAAAAAATTCTAATGTGATTGTATCAAGTAAGATATTTTAGAATAAATCTAATGGAATCTATAAAATCACTAGGAACAGTGTTCGATTGATTTTGATGAGCCATTCGTACCAATTAGCACGTCTAGTGCCGACAGGATTCTATTAGCTTTTGCATGCTAATAGAATCCGAAATTGATGTTAATAGTCATGTCTGTGTAAATTATTTAGAATATATAGTTTTCAATGTTTTTTATCTGCTCATGGGTTGTTTTTTATCTTCTTATTTATTGTGTAAGGTGTTTTAACCCCACATGACGTGGTGATGGAGGCGAGATCCCGATGGTGTGCTTGGCCAAATACAACCAAATTCGTTTGAAGCCTAACATATGATGTTGCTGTCGATTTCTTTATTTTAGTTTCCGACTTTGGACTATTACTTTACTGTATTTCTTCTTTTGTTGCTTGGGTTAGTTTCTTTAAGCTCGTCGTGGCTTCGGGTTCTTACATTGTTGGAGTCTTGGTATTTTAGACTTCTTTCATTTGCATTTTGATTGAGACAGTTGATTTTTATATTTATATAAAGGAAACGACAGTTCTCTCTCAATCCTTTGCTTCTATCTGCATCAAGTGGTCATATTGTATATCAGCAGTACAGATAAAGTCTATGCTAATATTTTCCCAAACTCGGTCCGAAATAGGGTGTTGTAGGAGGCCTTTTGGTTTGAAAATCTCGTACTTATTCCAAGTGTCGGATAATCTCTTTATCTTCTATGGGCATGTTTGCTTTGTTGAATTACGAGGGATTCATACTTTAATCTCATCTCTCATGTGTTTGGTTCATGTGATACCAATTCGAAATAATTGGTTACAACGATAATTGTTATACAACCGTTTGGTAGCATATGTATAATAAGATAGGATTAGCTTAAATGTTGATTCATTATACAAGTTCTATGTATATATCTTTTGTTTGGTATACAAATTGGTAGATTTTATAGTTCATTTGCTAGTTTATGTACATTTGTTGATAAATATGAAAAAATCATTTTTACCCTCAAAACTCTAGGAAAACTACATACCATTTTAAAGAATTATTCTTCAACTAAAAATCTTCCTTCTTCTTTTTCTTCATAGTGAAATTCATACCACCACAAAAAAAAAAAAAAAAAAAAAAAAAAAAAAAAACTATAACGTTTGCGAGCAGAACTAAAATAGATTTATAATTTTTTTTTCTTTTCAGAACAAAATTTAAAATCATGCATATTTCCCAAAATGCATCTATCTTCTTCATTGGGCAACGATCTTCAAAGAACTAGTCACTACCAAAATTGAAAAAAAAAATCAATAATATATCATCAAACCCACTTCAATTCAGATTTCTTAAAAATTGAACAAAAAATGAACAACATCAAAATTAAAACCGGAAAATTACTCGACAGTTTTGAATTCAATCAAATTGAAAGTAATCCATTGTCGAATTCCGATTGAAAAAGAATTTTAGAAATTCAAAAATCAAAATCGAACAAGAAGACCCTTGTCTATTGTTGGCGAGCCGTGAGTATGTGTGGTAACTGGTAAACCAAATGATTCTTACATTGGTTGCTGATAATTCCGATGAAAAAGGCGGACATTTCTTCCAACGTTAATTATTTCCAATTCTAACATCATATATAGAAGTGCTACTTAAAAATTTTGAATTTTAAGCGTTAATTGATCTTCATGTTTTGCACTTCATGAACATGTCTTCACAGATAATAAAAAAACGGAGGTTATGAAGAGAGAATTATGGGTTTGTTTCTTATTTTGCTGAGAAATTGAGATATGGGGAGGTTATGGAGAGAGAATTATGGGTTTGTTTCTTATTTGCTGGGAAGTTGAGATATTGAGGGTAGAAAGTGGGATTTTTTTTTCTTTTTATTATTGTCTATAGTTTTAATAATACTACCTACTGAGATGGGATACATAAACATTTGAAATTAGTATAGTGAAAACTGGATCCTAATTTAATACCGGATCAACATGTTAATAGATAAAGATAACCAAACATAATACTAGATGTGTTAGTGTATCTATCATTCTCTAATATTCCTTACCAAACATGTCGAAAGAGTTGGACTAATTGTCCCATGAATAAGAGATAATTATTTATTAATTCTATCTATCAAAGCAAATTGAGTCCTTATGAGTAGTGTTTTAGTTAAATAATTGGAATTCGATCAGCAACTTTATTGGTTAATTGCTCCTGTTTTGTGGATGAGTGGTGTTTTAAAATGATTCGTGGTTTGTAAGTTATTTTTTTTCTTGTCAACTTTAATTATTTGTACTTCAGTTCTTGCATATATTGTAGTATATGTTGCATTTTCAATATTTAATTCGAAGATATAATTTCAGATATGATCTCCTCTATCGTTTGTTCATATCAAATCTTCGAGGATAATCTACCCTTTGCATTGTGCTTACATGCAAGGAAGATTTTAAATAGTGGGAGAAACTAATCTATTAATGTTATGCCAGAATTTTTCGCCCGTATTCTTTGTATGAGGAGGTGTGTTTACAAAATATAAACAATAACTAAATAAGAAGATGGGTAATTTTGGAAAATTGTGGGTGGTGAACTGAACGAAAGAGTAGTGAACTGAACAGGGAGTGAACAACTGAAAAAATGGGGGAAAAATATCCGCGTCCTATCAACAATCCATCACAAACCAACCTCTTAATATATAATTCATTTATCTCTCCTTCACGTATACAATTTACAACTCAATTCAATCTCATTCTTTTTCATCCTTTATCAACAACCCAACACAATCTAAAATAATTTTTTTAATTAATATATTTTATATAATCAATTTATATTTATATGATATATTAAATTATTTAATATTCAAAATTCATAATTAGGAGAGATGTGAAACAATTGAAATGAAGAGAGAAAATATAAAATATAAAATAGTGATTTAAAATATATTAATATTGGTCTCTATTTATAGAGAATAAAAAATTATAAATTTTGATATAATTATTATTATATTATTTTATAAATTAATATCCAAAATATAAATTTTATTACTAAAATTTAATAAAACCAATTTTTGTCACGTTTCAAATTAATTGAAAGAGAATTGACACATTCCCTTTACGATCTAGACCGGATAACCAATTGGATTGTGTTCCCAGTTTTCTTTTTCCTTTTCTTTTTCTTCCTTTTCTTTTATCGTTTCTTAAAGATGAATCGTTGCAACCACCGTTAAACATAGTCTAAAGAAATAATTGAAGTCTGGTATGCATATAACAAGTTCTTCTGAGTAATTAGTGTTCATAGACATATGTATGTGACAAGTCCTTGAAACATGATGATGAGTTTGTCGGGTCTCGTGACTAATTAAAATTTGCTTGATTACACCATTAATCTACTAACATTAATTATATAAAACTAACTAAAAATTAACACAAATTCACTCAAATATAGTTCAAATTTATTCTAGCCATAAGTTGAGTCACTAAGTAAATTGAAACACGATCAATTATATGAAACCAAGACAAATGCAATTTCTCATTTACAAATATAATTAAACGTTAGGAAATTATGTATATTATGTCCTCTTAATTTCTTGCAAATCAGGGGAGAGATATTATTACAAGCAATAAACTAATGAGTGAAAAGAAAATGAGACCCACATGTGCAATAACAAGTGATAATCTATACTAATCTAATAACAAAAATTTCTGCAAAAAATAGTAACTAATTTTCTATTACCAAATTTTATTTCCAAATCTGTTAAGAACACTCAAAGGTTATTGGATCTAATGGTAGTTTATTATCAATATGTGGAAATCTGAGAAGTCGTAGGTTTTTAAAGGGCTTTTAAATGTATAATTCCTGTCTTTTCATTTTCTGTGGTGAATTTAAAAAAACTCGAGCCCTACTTTTTCTTCTCATAATTTTTATGGAGACTAAAATTTGGCATGCTTGGATGAGCAAAATTATCCTCTTCGGAGACCTTATTTTTGACCCGTCAAAGACAACTCCAAACCTTTGTAAAACCACTCTTCTATTATTTCTGATTCTGAATTTCCTTTTTAATTAGGGCTTTTGTTTTGCGGGTTTAATGCTTGGTAGATATTGAGATCTGACCTGATTGAGAAAGCAGAAGCCGTGCTGCGGTTGCCTCCTTTACCGGATTGCATCAAATAACGACCGATTTATTTATTTTCTCCTTATTGCCATTGAATTTTTTCTTACTGCTATTGGGATTTATTTTTCAAGTATTCTTACTGCCATTAAATAATCCCTCTGGGTTAAATTTGTTGATATTTTTTGTGAATTTTAGGGCTGAAGGGAGGATCATGGTCAAGCACGGGAAGTTCCATTGACGGTTTCAATAAAAACTCCAGAGAATTTACGGAATGATTAAGGGATCTAATGTGTAATTGAGTTGAAGGTGGGAGAGAGGGGTTGTCGTGAGTTAGGTGTTTTTCTTTTTTAAAAATTCAATGTTTTTATTTAAATTTTTTAATCTAATAAGACATTATATGAATAATTTCAACTATCTAATAAGAAATTATATTAATTGTTGTTGTTTTAATTTTTTTAATTAGTTAGGTTTTCGAATTAAAATCAAAATTTTTTAGAATTATTTATTTTTAGAATTTTTAATTTATTTATAAAAATCAGATTTAATTATTTTTAAAAAATTTAGATTACTTTAATTAGTACAAAAGTTATGAATAATTAACTTTATCTTTTAATAATTTCTTTTTAATATATTCAAATTTTCTTTTGGGTAAGATTTGAAATTTGATTTTCTTTAATAAGAAAGTCAATTTAAATTTCCATTATATATTAAATATAATTTATAATAGAGATTTTCTTTAATTTTCTATAAGGTTAATTAATTTTTAATGTAAATGATGACATGTAAGTATCCACCAATCAAAGGCTTCCAAGTACGATATTATTATATTAATCATAATAAAATAAAATAAAAAAGTAAAAAGAAGGCCACATCAGCACATGACCTGATGAGTTACCGGTTGTAATAGGTCATAGGACAAAAAAATCAATTTTTTGTAAGTTATATGACTAATTTCAAAATTCAAAAGTTAGGAGGACGAAAATCAAAGTCAACTAAACTTAAAGGACAAAAAAATACATTTTCCCTATTTATCCCAACCATTGGAGGAAGGTTTAGTTATCCACTTATCCTTGATAAATTTTAAAATCATTCGGGCCCCCGTGATTTTAAACCCGAGAGCAAAACATTTTAGCGGTCTAATTCCCGCCCACCCAAAACATATTAATTTCATCACTCTTCCTTCACACACTACTCTGCCGCCGCCGGCAATGGAATCAGACTCCACCAATGAGGCCGTTATCCTCTCCAAACTCCAATCCCCCGGCGAAATCACCGGCATCCACCGCCTCTTCACTGCCCACCTTCACCCTTTCACTCCCTTCTTCGCACAATCCACCGCCAAAAAGGCGGCGAAACCTTCGAAGTGTAAACCCTCCGACGATCTGCCTCCCATTCGTCCCCTTGCCAAGCGGTTCTTGTCCATCATTCACAAGTCCCTCTCTCTCATCCCCAAACGTCTCTCCGAGTCCCCAAAAATCCCCCAAACTTCCGCCCTCGAATTGTTAGATTGTTACCGCCTCTGCCTCGACTGCCTCGGCGTGATTGCGCCAGAGCTTGCTGGGAAACCCTATTCAGTTCAGGAGCAGAGAATTCGATATATTCACTGTTTAGAGAACTGGGAAATGTACAACGAGGCAGAAGCTGAGGGGTTTGCATTGCTCGAGGGTTTAAGCGCGATTGTTACTGGCGCGGTCAAGGGTAAATCGAGAAAATCGAAGGCACGTTTGGTTCCTGATTTAAACAAGGAGGCCGTGGATCGAGAACTTGCAGCTTTAGTGTTGGAAATCGTTGTGACCTTAGTCAAATGTGCCTCAAAGAACCGGAGTAAAGTGGGAGCTTATTACTGGAGAGTCATTTCTTTGGTGAATGAATCCGAGCCATGGTTCATGTACGTTTGTATGCATAATGCATTAATTTGAGCTAGTGTACACGACCTTTTGCTAATAGAACACTTGCATATATTCTTCCAATACATGTATCACTGATTTTAGTGTCTTTCGTTTAAGATATTCTGAATGGCTGAATTGTTTTTAAATTATAAAGATAATGAAGTTGATATTTGATTTGTGTGAACACTTCAGGATCTTGGATGCCCCGGATTATGAAAAATTCCACCGTTTCTTGGAGACAAATTTGCATATAACCACACTGTTTTTGGTAGCCGAAATAAAATCGTTCGATGTGGATTTGGTTTGTCAGTTCTCCTTAGTCACCTTTAAAGAGTACAAGAAATCACAGTCTCAAGATCAAATTTACAAGGTAAATGATTGCTTCAGCTCCTTAATTCTTGTTTGAGTTTTCTAATATGAATGTTCGTATTTCCTTTATTTGGCCCAGGCTGCACGGAAGATTTGTTCTACTCTATTCTCTCAGAGTGGTGAGCTGTCCAGTGATGTCACTGTGGATGTGTTAAAACATGTCCTGGATTTTATAGCCACTGAATGCAAGGTAATTTTACTTGCAGAGAAGCTATCCATTTATAATTGCTACCGTTGATATAACACAAGTGCATATGCTGATTGCAAGGTGGATTTGTAATTAACTGAAATCAAAACTAAGGAATTTATTCAACTTTACATCGAATATGTATGTGATCCCAATAACTTTAATGCATGTAGTCTTTCTGGTCATACCTTGAATTAGTTTCTGTAGTCTTGCACGTATAAATTTTTAATTTATACACACCACATGCCTGCCCATGGTCACAGTGTTTTCTTCAAATGCATTAATCAAAATGTTAATGATACACGAGTAACATTTCACAAAACTTAAAGGCAAAATGGTAACATTTTATAACTCATTGGTTTTCTTGAGATCATAACATCGAACATTTTGGCTTCCATTGGTTTTAAAATATATGTTTATGTTTTAATTTTTCTTACTTCTATTGTACCTTTGCCACTTAGGAAGAGCAGTTTCTTTGCTCCAGACTAAATGATACATTATGCAGAACTTTTGTTAATATTGACAACATATAGCACATTTTCGAACAAACAAATAGGTTAAGGTTTTTAACAGTGAACCGTAGTTTTCTAGAGCAAATCTGGTCCATTGAATCTTGAATATAAAAATGTTATTAACATGGTTGATCGAACCTTTTTTTTTTAATAATCCTCAAGGAAGACTAGATAGTATGGCACTCTAATTATGAGAGGAGGGGGAGAGGGAGATGGTGAGGGAGAGAGAGATAAAGAGGGAGAGAGTTTTAAGTCTAATTTGTCAGATTGAAGTAACCTAAAATTTTCCACGTATCATCTTTGCATCCTTACGTAGGAACTTTATACTGATTAGGATAACCCCTGGTCTGGTTTTTTCTGTGTCCAGCCTACTAGATGGTCAAGGACTTTTTTCCATTTATAGCAGCTCTGCATTAGCAAGTACATAAACATTTTGGTAGTAATTAGAACTTGAATCTCTCTTTTGCTTTTCTGCTAATTACAGTTGGTTATTTTGGTCCTATAAGGTACTCATATAGTAACTAAAAATGCTTTAGTTTCACTTCACAGGATGGACTGGAAAAAACAACTCTGGGATTTCTGGAACTTGTGTGTTATTGTGCAAATAAATGCCAGAGTGCAACTGTTGCCTTTTGTGAATCAGTTGCCGAACATCTGTACGGATTGGCAGGTGCTTTACGCGAGGTACTTATTTTGCCCTTCAAAGTTGTGTGTTTATCATTTATTAGCCTTCATCAAAGTGTTAACTCTATTATGCATATTGACAAGAATAATGTTCCTTTTCTGAAGGATCTCCCATTCGTTAGTTCTATTCTGAAACTTTACGTTGGTGGATTATTAGCAAGTTCATCCAATCAGCCAAAAGGGAAAGATAATGAAAAATGTAGAAATGCTCTACCAGGATCTGGTCTTCAAGTTTTGCTCAATAACATGGAGCGATTCCAAGAAGTGACTCTTTCAATTAAATTTTTGAAAGGCCATTTTGATATTGGTGGCAAAGAGATTATTTCCCATGAAAAAGAAAGTTTGCATTTTTCTTACTGGGAAGCTCTCAATTTTTTGTGCCAATCACTAGCAGGATCCATCTATTCAAATAGGAAGGAGATTTTTTCTGAAGGACAGAGTGCATCCTCGTGGGAAGATTTAAGTTGTATACATGATGCATTTCACCATTTTTGCCATATTTTTCTCCAATGTCTCAGGTACCTGACTTGTACTTATTATTCAGTTAACTATATTTCCAATACAGTTAGTTGCTTTAGCAATATGCTATTCTGTATTCTTAAATGCTGAGTTTCTGAGATAATATTTCATTCTAATGACCAGCATGTTCATTTTTATATGTATGTAGTGCTACTGAGCGGGAGAGAGAGACATCTGGGGACAATTACAGAGTGATATCTGTTGTAGTTCTGGCAGCTCTTTTGCTCTCATTCAAAACAAATAAAAATGTTAAGGTTCATTTCATCAAAAAGTAAAAAAGGGTGGATATTACCGATCCAAATATTGTTGTCATTGTTTTTCCAGTCGACATCCTGAAATCCCTTGTCTGGTCTGATATGTTTTCAGGAGAGTATTCTATTGGTAAAGCACGTTATTTCTGCAACTTGGGTGCCAGTTAAGAGGCTGAAATTCCTATATGTTTCTCTCAATAACATAGCAGTAATATTGAACCGGAAAAAGCGGCTGAAAGAGGTACTAACAATTTAGAATTCTGGTTGTGTGGGTGTTTTTTTTTTTTAATTCTTCAGTTTCGAAATTTTATTTCTACCTTTGTAGGGTTAAATACTCGATCCTTTACAACATAGCTTACCCCAACTCATTCGTGAATAACTTGAATGATTGCTTTTCTAATATCAATTTAATCAATACTAATTTAATTTCAATTTTCTTTCTGCCAGAATGTTTCTGTTTCACATAATTTGTTGACTTAAGATATTCAGCAGCTCATTTTAATCTATTAGTTTTTCCTACGTGTGTTAGTAGGGTAAGTACATTATCTTGATTTTGTTTTCCTATGTTGTTATAAGAGCCAGTGTGTTGCCAGTTTGATTTCTTGAACATCAAGGCTCTTTTAGTTTGCAGATTCTATGATTGCACAAGAGTGAATCTCCGTCTCCTACGCTGCTTATGAATATTGCTGATAGAGAAGCAATATGCTCAAAGTTTTCATTAGGAAACAGTTTTATTGTGTTCTACCTTGCCGTTCGGAAGTAATATTTATAATGAAATAACTATAGATGAATTGGCACCACTGGATGTAGTTACTTGTACATGTTTGATAATGGTAGCTTTCCACCCCTTGACTTTTCTTTCCTTCTTGAAAGGCAGATTATGAGCTTTGTAGAGAAGATAATTTCATTGTTTTTTGAGTTTGACCCCATTTGTTATAATTGTTGACATGTTTAAGGAAATCAGACGTCGCCCCTATGTTTCTACTATTTACTTATATATGCCAAGTGACAACAATAGTTTCTTGCAGGCTATAAAAGCTTTAAAGTTATGCTGCAAAGCTTCATGGAATTATGTGGTGGATCTTTGTAAAATACATGTGAGCAAATCACAAGTTTGCCATGATGATGTATCTGAAAACACCATAGCAGATTTTGTTACGGAGGCATCTGAAAAAATTGCTTTTCTTCTGGAACTTAATCAAGATGGTAATTCGAAGATAAATGGAATCATTATAGAAAGCCTCATATGCTGGTCCATTTCAGAAAATCTGATTGCAACATTACCAACTCCTGCCCCTTTGGTAAAGAAGTGGGTAAAGGTAACACTTAATGCCTCTCTGCCATTTTTAGCATTATTCTGATGGCAACCTTATCTTATTGTGACCTCATTCCCAGATACAATATAAACTGTCTAAGGAGTCAGAGGATGGAGTATTGCTGTATTCATTGCTTTCATCTTCTAAAGAGATATCCAAAAAGACGCTTGGGAAACTACTGGAAGAGGTTTCTCTCTCTCCTCGATAACACATACTTGTTGTATATGTATTGTTCTATCCATCATGGAATCTGATGTGATCTTGTATCTGCATAACTTGCTTGGGATTTATTAGGAGCTCCTTGCATATGATGAAAAGAGCTATCTGAATCCGAAACTTTGTCTGAAAATGAAAGTGGAAGTAATCAGGATCCTTCTAGAAGAGGTTTATGTAACAAAAGACAGTATTTCGAAGAAATGTGGAGTTCTCATCTTAAAGGCAAAAGCACTAAGAGCTCATAGATCAGCATGTGTGGAAGAGTGCATTCAGTGTCTATCAGATGCAATATCAACTTTGGTGAGCTATATGCTGCTCTTTATTGTGAATATGATTCTTTATAGTTCACTTGCTGACATGAACATCTTTAAAAAATAGAAATTAATCTACAGTACAAGAACAAGCTGCAGTTCTCGGGTTCATCATCTTCTTATACATGCTTATATCTTGCATGCGCTTTGGACCCAGGAGGCGGGATCCGACTCAATATGTTTATCACCTAAAAGGTTAGTTTTCTACCCTCTAATTAAATGCATACTGCAAAATTATGGAAGTAGACGACTGGGAAATGTCCTGTTGATGTTTTCTTGGCTTTCATTACAGTGATTTTCTTCAAAATATTCTTGATGCATTGGATCTCTGCCTGAGGCCCGATCATGGCCATGCAGATGAACAAAGTGAAGACATGCTATATTTGTGGTATGAACTCATTGATTTTCTATCAATCAAGGTAAAGAGTTACATTTTTTGTTTATGCACTCGTGTTCATGGTTCTTAAAGTGTTTTTGCACTGCAACCCTCTCTAATTTTTATTTTGCTCCAGGGATACTTGGAAATTCATCCCATGTTGTATGACGTTGTGATCACATTGTTTAATAAGAAGAATTTTCCTTTGACGAAAACACTGGCTGAGCTCTTGAAAAACAAGAGGCTCAGTCATGCTCTCTGTGCTTCACCTGTAAATGAGATATTCATGGAAACTTTCTCTAAGCATCACAGTCAACTTTTTAAATCTTCTGAATTTTGGAGATTGTGTTTAGAGGAATTGAAGCCTCTAGCAGTTGGGTTCCAATACAGCAATAATGAGATTAAGCAAGCAGCTTCTGATCTTATCTCCAGTGTAAGCCCTTAGTAAATTAATGAGCATCCAATTTTTACATTGAATTTGAAAAATATAGTCCACCTGGTATCTCATCTAATTTTCTTATAGGTTCCATTAACCAGTTCTTCGATCTTTCTTTCATCAAATCTCTACTACGACTTATCTGGAAGACTGATTTCAAGTGGACGAATGACTGAGGTAACTCAGATAGAGTTGCTGCTCCTTATATTTGTTCTATGTTTACTTTTCAATTGAGAGTGACACTTCTGTAGTTTCTCTAGCTAGGTCTTTGAACAACACATGTTAATGGGAATTTGTTCAAAATATGCAACTTTTTAGTGTATAATAGATCCTGGCAACTCTTAGAAAGCCAATTATATTGGCTAATTGTTTTGAAAGATAGTCTTAAGTATTCAATATAATGAAAAGTTAGACACCAATTTCACTGTTCAGGTCATGCATCATCAAAGAAGAATTATAAGGTATTATTCTGTTTCATGTGATTAATCCACTAGTGGAGTTGTGTTAATATTCATGACTTTTTCCATTTTGATTTGTATACTTGATTGCTCAAATCAATTATGGTCTCAGTTTAGGTGAAATGAAAGTAAGCTGTCAAAAGTCCCCCAAATTGGCTTGATGACAGTACCCCCCCCCCCCCCCCCCCCCCCCACCCCCCCCACAACAATATGTACCCTACCCTGTTTGTGCTTGCTTGAGCATAAATTAGGCAGTGAGTATTTTCTATCAATTGCAAACATTGTATACAACTAGTCTCTTCTATGCAGCTTGCTATTTTTTGACTTGCATTGCCTAATTCTGAATTAAGTGGGGGTATCTGAAGTTGCATATTATATATCTTTTGATGCTTGCTCCATGATAAATTTATTGGTTCCAACGAACCACACATTGTTGAACAAACTTATTATCTAATTTACATGGTATGCAACATTTTATAGGCTCTTAAATATGCAAAAGAGGCCCTTCGCTTACGTAGCAAACTTTTACAACAAAAATTTGAGTACTCAGTGGAGAAAAAAATTGAGACGTTTGATGAGAAAGGGGAGACCACTGAGAAAAGTTATTATGGAATCCAAACCTTCAGAGTTACTGACGTGGTGACAAATGGTTCTTGTGATTATGAAGGCTGCTTCCTTACTCCTTGGAATGTGCTTAGCTGTTACCTTGAAAGCATACTACAGGTATAAATGCAAGCATCATACTTGAAACTTCTTCATTAAGTTACTTATGTGCAATCAACTAATTTGTATATCAACTGCTTGTCTAGGTTGGATTTGTTCAAGAGATTCTTGGAGATGTTTCCGAGGCTGAAATGCTTTTAAGGTGGGGTAGAGATGTGGCCCAGTTTCAAGGGTTGCCACTTTTTGAAGTTTCTTTTTCTTGTGTGTTGGGTACGCTCTCTAATGTAACTTTTTCTATTCTTTACATGTATGAAAGAGCCACATATAGTTGGATAGGCAACTTACTATAAGCTTTATATCTGAATCTGATCAGGAAAGCTATACCGCAAACAAAAGCTATGGAGTGTTGCTGAACAAGAATTATCCAATGCTAAAAGAATACTAACAGACAACCTTGACACAATATCCTGCAAAAAATGTTCATGCATGTTTGAAGTTACTATTAATCAACAACTTGGAGATTTATTTTTGAGCAGTTCTTGCTGTATTGACGAGTCTCCTTTTACAAAGAGGCTGATTAATGCCAAAAGCTTGTATAAATCAGCCTTAGACAAGCTAAATCTGTTTGACTGGAGAGCGTCCTATTCCATCTCTGAAGATTCTCTTTCAAATGATAATTCTGAAATTAAAATAGAACCTAGAAGATCTAGAAGGACAAAGAAAGAAGTAAAATCTGCTCCTCAGAGACAGAACATGGCACGTGGTCATAATCGTAGGATAACTCGGTCCAGTCATCGCTCTTTAGGGGAAAACCATGAGATTGAATCAGGCGACAGTCAAGCTGGACCTGCTTCTGGTTTTATTGCTGAGCATTTGTCTACTTCTGCTGTTGGATCAGATTCAGAGTCTAAAAGCTTTTCTGCCGATTTTCAAAGTGGCATCAGATCTCTTTGCAACAATATGAAATGTTTCCAATGTCTTCACAGTGAAGCTGTTGATTGCAGCAATCTAAATAGCTTCATGTGCATGAACTGGGAGCTTGTGCACAGAAAGCTTTGTCTAAGACTGCTCATTAGCATTGGTATGGCCTGATCCTATGGAATGTCTTCATGCAAAATTTTCTATACTTGCATATCTTGCTTGAAATTTTTATGTTGTCTCATCAGGTTCTATGATCTTAACAAAAAAGTATTGTGATCTGATATATTTACGCAAACTGCAAGCATCGGCATAAATAAGTTAATCAGACCTAAAATTGAAGCTTCCTGTCAATGTCATAAAGTAAAAGCAATTTCGAAACATATAGCTATCTGTGTTTTTGTTGGTGGATAAAGTTAACTGAATGTAATGGGAAAAGTAAATTAGCAGTCCATTTACAATTTTCACATACCTATAAGATGCTCCTTATATCTGAATATGATTGCTGCTTTACTATTAGCTTTTTCCTGTTTTGATATATGCATTTAATAATATATACATGTTATAACAAGGCAATACACTAAATGTTATATTAAAGCAATGTATGT
Organism: Ballota nigra; assembly: GCA_947034835.1. Taxonomy (NCBI): domain Eukaryota; kingdom Viridiplantae; phylum Streptophyta; class Magnoliopsida; order Lamiales; family Lamiaceae; genus Ballota; species Ballota nigra. The sequence goes on along the minus strand of OX344724.1, from coordinate 45,512,272 downwards.
TACTTGCGATGGTTTATATGGCTTTGCTTGAACATCCATTACATGTAACTCATATTTCCCCTTATATTCTTGACCTCATATTTTATGCAGGCAAATTTTCTGGCACTTTTGGCCATGTTCATGAAGCACATGAAATTCTATTGCAAAGTGTATCAGTTTTTCTCAGCAGAAACTCACACTGTTCGAAGCACCATTCAGATTCCCTTGTTCTTCTACTTGAGACAATTGGGAAGGAGTTCCCTGGAGATGTATTGGCAGTTGAACGTGCAACACTCCTTTATTATATTTGCTGGTTCACTGTAAAAAACTCTTGCCAGGGTTCCAGGTATTTACAAACTGCTATTCTCATTTTCCATTTCTAAGTCTATAAAAAGAGAAAAAATTTCTTGTTCAACAGTCTTCAAACTTCTCTGCATTGAATCTGATAACTGAATGTGATCCACATTATATTACACTCTGTTACTGCCACACCATTTAACTTTTGTAAAATACGCTCGACCAAGCTAGGGTGATAGGTGAAATATTGTTTTGACCATAGTTAGAGGCTCAAAAAATAAAACAAAAAATATTGTTTTGTCATAATTATAGTAATTTATTATCTTTAAGATGTGAAAATGTATTACTTGCAAACCAAAAAATTATTTAAGAAATATAATAATTGTTATATGCTAAATCGATGTATACATAAACAACTATGAATGAACTCAAAAACATGTTTAGGGGTAGAAAACAATGGTGTTCAGGAGGTGATAGAAAGGTGTATGAGGTGCACGCCTCTGTGAAACTGCTTGCCTCTTGCTTGTAGAGGTGCTGACCTTCAGAAACCTTTGCACCTCTTGCCTTAACTACTATGGCTTTGGCGTGCAACCAATTTAGTTCAATTTTATTTTCTTCTCTAAAGAACAAATTTTGCTGTTCATGCCTCTGCTTTGACTGTCTTTTCATTTTCTTGATTAACAGAAAATCCTGCTATGAGCTTTCACGCTTAGGGACTGTAAAAATTGTTTCATTGTTGAAGCTGTGCTTTATACTTTCTCGAGATGTTCCTCTTCTTTTCCAGAAGGTAAGCCCTTGCATTTTTTGTTTTTCCATCTACCATTGACAATTTTCTGGAGATTTATACATGCTTATCAAATTTTGTCTTAACTCCTTTCCTTATGATTTACGGTAACTGACCCTTTATGATGATTCAATAGATCTCTAGGTTTCTTGCAATAATGTATGCAATTTCGACCTCATTGAAGCAAGTTTCTTTGCCTCCAAATGAGGAAGAGTATGAAAGTCTTTGGGCTTCCTTTTACCATCAAGCTTCTCTTGGCACTCAGCTTAATCAACAAATATTATCTGGTATCGCGCACAAAAAACAAAGTCGAATTGATTCAGATTCTGAGGTACAAAAAAAATTTATTTGGCAACTGCCAAACTTTCTGCTTATCTTGTTGGTTTGTTATAGCTAATGTCCGTCAAGGAAAACCTAAAGCAGATTGCATGTACTAGTCAAGCCATTATCTATGTCGTTTTGATTATAGTTACAATCAGCTAAATTTGTCACTGTGGTCAAATCTTGGAATTATCTTTGTAACAGGTCTTGCAATTAGCATATGTTATGAATTGAATGTCATACCTGCGTTGTGTGACGTTTTTTTTTTATGATGATACTTCTCCAGGAATCCTCTCTTTTAAACTCAGTTTCTGACATTCTGGATTTACCAAGTTCTCTGAGGTTTGTCTGAGTGGAGAAAACAAAGATTGCTGTGTCTTTAAACACTGTTATATATTTGCCTTCTTACCCTCTTTCCTTTTGTTCCAGGCCTGCACCTGAGTCTTGCGAGGATCTTGAAGAATTTGTCCTAAATTTTTATAAAAGCCTGCCATCAAGTCCAGTTGTTTGCATAAGCTTGGTTTCAGGTGCTGATGCTGATTTGCTTAGAGAACTCTTGAATTGTTCTCCAAAAGTGCAAGCATGGGTTTTGCTCTCTCATTTGAGTTCAGATAATCAACATGTCATTCTTCTGCCTGTGCTCGATATTTTGGAAGGTATTTTAGTCGGTAGATATTGCAAATATGATGTATTCTGTAACAGTTGTGTTTGCTCTTGTATTGAGTTTAAAATGTTTCATTATCTTAGGAGAAGCTTCAGAAGATAAAGCTGGCTCAAAAGTCCACAACTGCAAAGATTTTGCTAAGCAGTGGCAATGTCCTTGGGTTTCCTCTGTGATTGATGACATAGCCCCTGTGTTTAGGCATGTATTGGAAGGAAATTACTATTCATCTTCAGAGTATTTCTTGGAATTCATTAAAAAGGACACATCATTATGGTGGAAACAAAGGAGCAAACTTGATGAATGCCTCAGTAAATTTTTGCAGTAAGTTTTGATTTCCAAACAAATCTCATGACTCTAAAAGGTGGCTTTTGTTTTTACTGCAAACCACTTAACCTTCACCAGCCATTTGTTTATTTCTTTCACATTGTAGAGTTTTGTTTCCCACTAGCTTATCATTAATAAGAATTGTCATGTCCAAATGCCTTTGAATATCAGGGACATGGAAGATCTGTGGCTGGGTGTTTGGAAATATCTGCTTTTGGGGAAATGGCCAGACTGCAACTGTCTCGACTCTGTACAAGAGAGCCTTCCAAAAGATGATGAGCATCTTTTGCAGCTTGTTGTAAGCAAAAAATGCTACGTTGGACAGAGGTCTAAGGCAACATCTGAATCATCTGGTGACTTCGAAAATATGATGCAGTCCTTATTCAAAGCAATAGGAATGTCTGATAATTCTGATCAGGTTGAATACATAGCCACCAAACCAATCATTTTGGTTTTGGATATTGATGTGCAGGTGCGTCTTTGTTTTACTGCTTTTTATGTCCACTTGTTATCTTTCAGAATGTTATTCAGATGATAGTCTTGCATATTGAGTGGCATGTAAATAGATGATGCAACTTCTCTTTCTTGCAAATGCTTCATCATATTTCATTTTATGCTTATTTATCATCTCTATGTTTCTCTTCTGCCAACTGGATTGTTTAAATTCATTTCTTGTGCCTCTTTTTACATACATGTCTCCATTCTAAAAAGGCGAATTATAACATTTATGTACAGATGCTTCCATGGGAGAATCTGCCAATATTAAGAAATCAGGAGGTTTACCGAATGCCATCTATTGGCAGCATTTTTGCTGCATTTGACAGATGCTCTCAAAACCAAGAAAACATCAAGACTAGTGTTCCGATCTTTCCATTTATTGATCCCCTGGATTCTTATTTTCTGCTGAATCCAGATGGCGACCTCAGCAGAACACAAGCTGAATTTGAGGATTGGTTTAAAGATCAACATATAGAGGTAATCTTGCTTTGACCTGCCAAGTTTAGGGTAAATTAGTTCAATTAGTTGAATTTGATTAATTTGCAGAGATCAATGCTGTTTCTTCTGAAGTAAAATATCAACAAACTTGCTTTACAGGGAAAGATTGGAACTGTGCCCACAGTTGAGGAACTCACACTAGCCTTAAAAGACCATGATTTGTTCATCTATTTTGGGCATGGAAGTGGTATGTTTGTGAAAAACTAATTATTTTCATCACCCCCTATTTCTGAGATTATCATATACTTATTGTTTTTCAATTTGTGAATTTTAGGTACACAGTATATCCCTGGGCATGAGATTCAGAAATTAGATGGTTGCGCTGCCACTCTCCTTCTAGGATGCAGTAGCGGTTCTCTTTATTTAAAAGGAAGCTATATGCCTCAAGGGGCTCCCCTCTCTTATATCTTAGCTGGCTCTCCTGTTATAGTTGCTAATCTGTGGGAAGTAACAGACAAAGATATAGACAGATTTGGGAAGGCAATGCTTAATGCTTGGTTGAGAGAGAGATCAGCTGTGTGCGCTTTATGTAATGTGCCTATGAACAACTCTAAATGTAACCATAGACGGAGGATAGGTTCATTTATGGGAAAAGCTCGAGATGCTTGTACTCTTTCTTTCCTCATTGGAGCAGCACCGGTGTGTTACGGTGTTCCCACCGGAATAATGAACAGAAAAAATGTATAGCATATTTATTTCGTTTACTGTAAATATATTTTGTAGCTCTGGTTGTCACATGTGGCTAGATGCCTGAGTAATATCAAGAATCAAATAATAGAGTTGATTCTTTGCATTTGTAATCAGTTCACAATGAGGTTATAACGTTCATGCCTTTGCACAAATCAAAATTACTTAAATGTTTCAAGGTTGATTTGTATAAATTTTAGTCCATTCATCCAAATGCACAAGGATGAAGAAATAGAAAAAATAAATTGTTTAACCAATTGGAACCCTGCGGTTTTCATATTATGTAAAGAGCTAATAATACATCGTCTTTTGGATTAGTCTTCAAATCAAATTTGTTGCAACAATTATCCATGTTGGCCAATAGTTACTAATTTAAATTTCGCATTCCCTCCCTCCATTAAAATTGTGCTCATTTTATTTTTGACAATAATTTTATTTTCTTTACTAGACCATCATTGCTTAATTACTTTACAAGTAATTGAAAAACTTTTCGTGAACACGGGAAGTACAAAATTATTATAAGCTGTAATGACTCTAAAGGCGAATAGGATTCATACATAAAATTGTATAGTCGCACGAAATTAAAGCATAACAAAGCACAAGATTTGTACAATTTGTCCGATAACCTGCTTCCTACAAACAAGAAAAAAAAAAAAAAATTAATTCCTACTTGAAATTGAACAAAGTGGATTTTTATATCATGAGAGAAACCAATGATGAATATGAAACATGTTGACATATTGGACATACATTATTCTTGGGAAGTTACAAGAGTGCCAATTATCAACATCGTTAAAGAAAAAATAACGAGGAATTACAAAATAAATTACACCAATCATGGTTTTCCTTTTTTTTATCTTTGATCTTCCATATTCTCGAGCTATCCTAAAATATCATCAAACAACTCAAGAAATAACGGGAGAAGTGCAAATGTTGAAAAGTTAAAGCATTTCGTACTCGTGAATTTTGTAACTCCAGACTCTATAGAACAAACCACACAACCTAAATCCTTCCCCCATTCCCCTCTCTATGCCTTCTCCTCCTCCCAGAACCCCCCAAAACGACCCTACCTTGACGACGAAGTCGTGCAGCCAGAGACGTGCCATTGTTCCCAGCGTTTTCAATATCATCGTCATCATCATCGCTATCCTGATCGGGGAAATCCAAACCATCCATTCTCATACCTCTATTGGGTCCCACATTGCCTGCAGCACCAACCGCCTGCAGAAAGAGAAACACAGACATCAAATTCCGATCAACCCCCATTCCCATCCCCTCATTCCGTTCCATGGCATCTACATCGAAGCCCTCCTCATCGAAATCAAAACCGTCCCCCCTTCCTTCTATCACATAATCACCGAAAAACACTGCCCCTGGCATTGAAGATCTTACGGTACTCATCACATCATCCCTCTCTCTCTCATGCTCCAGCCTTCTCCAATTCTGTTCCGCAATGGGGTCCACTTTCCGTGGCTTAGCGGAAGGGTGCGCCTCCTTCACATGTTTCCTCACCTCTTTGTATGTTCCAATAAACGTACAGTTATCCTGCATGCAATTCCGCTTTGTAGCATTGAGATGTTCTCGTGCGGGCTCCACAACCGCCCAGCCCTTCACCTGACCCCTGCAAAGAGGGCAGGAGAGCTCCTTCTCCACGGACTGACCAATAATTGGACTACTTTGAGACGTAGTTGCTTTTGTGTAGGCCTTCTTGTATTGTTCAAGGCAGTTTGAATAGCGAAAGCTGGTCCCACACATATAGGGACGACAACCTTTCTCGTGTGAGGAACACAAGAGAAGAACAGCATTGTGGGGACACTCCATGCAGACTGAGCAAGTAGCACCTTCCCAGTCTTTCTTGATTACCTTGGAGCAGATGGTTTGCTGCACACCCCCGTCTTCGTTGTGGGATGGAAGGGGGTATGGTGATGGTCTACACTGTCGTGAAGAAATCCCACGCCTGCCCCTTGTGCCTTTTGCCATTTCTTGAATACATGCACACCAATGTGGAAATCTTAGAACCAGTAAATAATTTCACTTCAGGGTGCAAAATCTACAATAAAGTAGATTATGTATACATGCACAATCAGTTCAACAGCTCAATCTAAATAGATAACTATAATTTTATGAGTAAAACTTGGGGGCACCACTTGCACAACTAATACTGTTCAGTGTAAACAACTAAAATTAACCAACTAATACATTTTATTAAAACAATTAATACCATTTAAAAATGAACTTGGTGTTGCACAACTAGTGGATTTAAGTATTTGCCTAATTTTATATATTATAACTCTATAACTGTGTATTCATTTTGCTTCCCAAAAGAACTTAATATGTGAAAATAATAATATCCAACACCCCCGCAGTTCTTACAAAAAGTAAGAACCTCTCAGCATTCTTGAAGTGAGTTCTCACTAACAGATCCATGAAACTTAACCCAGAAGAAGAATATGAAAACAATAAATCAGTGTCAAGTTTTCTTCTCATACCTTCCACTTATCATATTTAAAAATTAAGCTTAGTTGGCAACATCATTAAGAGGATTAGAGTTCCACAAGGGAAAATCTTAAGAGACGAAACTAAATTGGAGATTATTTTTGGTATGTATGCAACATGATGGTGAAAGCAGTACATAAATACCATGTGAAAAAATCACAGAGTGAACCATAGAAGCTATAAGTGCAACAATAAAAAACCAAAATGGAATCTGAGCACTTGCATCAGGTAAAAAACTAGAAAAGAAAAGAAAAGTAAGAATGAAACTGATTAGAAACAGGACATATAGACCAGAAATAATAATTCTTCGGCAAAACATGATAGGTCTGAAGCAACAGAAATATGATCAGTACCATCATGGTGTTTTTTTTATTTTTTGATAAGAAACAGAATTTTATTGCTTAGAAAGAATAGGGATGAGAAGTCCCTACAAGTTTACAAAGAAGAGAACTACAATGCAATACACCAATTCCTAGCTACATCTGACAAAGATAAGCCCTTAAAAGAACCCTGACACAGATCAACTTTAAATTTAATCCTATCCCGTATATGGTATATCAATTAAAAATCCTGTTATTCCATTCTAATTAAATAGACCATAATACCACCGAAACAGCTAGGAATTGACTTACATAAAAGCCCCAATACATTGACCAACATTATTCTGCATCAGTTAATAATTTTAAATGAGACAAAAGAACTGCATTACTTATGATAAAATTGAGGCATAATATGCATTAGCTTATGATAATATCTGACCAACATATTTTGGCAGCTGATAGCATGTTTATAAGGGAGTTTAGACAATCACGAAGGAGATTAATAATATAAATATCTGCATGCAAAAAGTTCAAAAATGAAATTTTACATAGCCAACTCCTATTTGATTAGACTTTTAATCGACTGCTAACAGAACTTCAAAATCACACAATGAATGCGCAATATCTTGAAATTGTATTACTAGATATTACCACCACCATCAACAGCTGAATTCTTCAAGCAAATAGAACTAGAAACTATAAAGTAAAATCTCTTTGAGATTCAAAACGATTATATACCAAAAAAATCAGTAGAAGCACAACACACAGTTCAAAGTTTCGACCATATCTTTCACTGTAAAAGAAATTATATTTCTACTAAAACAAATTAATCCCCTAATTGTTTCCCACGAGTATTCCCAAAATAATCTTCAATTGATAACTCAAGAGACCAGAGGAACACGGCAAACAATTGAGCAAATATCTAATTCAGAATTCACCCACAACAAAAGAAGAGCAAACCTACCTCGTAATCCGCAAAGCAAATCTGGATCCCAGTTGAAGGACTTTTATCGCATACCAAATGCAACTCTAGTATATTTTATATATGTGCAAAAAACAAAAATCTACCTTTCAAATATAAAGAATCAAGATTTAGATTATACATATATACGTACACATAGACGTATTTTATGCAAGAGAGATTCAGATAACATGTCCAGAACACGAAACAACGAGACACAAGCGACGCGACAGATAAGGAAGGATGTTGAGTAAAGTATTGCCCAAATTTACAGAAGCTCAACTGAATCAATCAAAAAAATCGATTACGCAACAATTAATTATTTGAAGAATTATATGTACTATATAAAACTGAAAGCTCCAACCAGTAAAAAATATTAAATCAGTTAATCATTAAGGCACCAAATCACATGCGCCTCGTTGCCTATAAACATAAATTATCATCTGAGATTCCTCAGTTTATTCGTTTATTCCAGGAAATCATACAGCAAATAAGAAAAAAAAATTGATAGATTATGGAGAAATGATTAAACGTACCGGATAATTTGCTTGGAGTTGGAGGTGAATGAGAACTTTCAGAGAAGAGAAAGTAGATAGAGAGAATTATAGGGTTTCGGAAAAGGGAAATTCGAGTAGATCAAAATGGCTACGGACAGATCGAGGAGAAACTAGAGCGCGGCCATTTCTAAAATTTCCACTACTGCTGAAGACTGTGAATTAGCATTTGAAAAATTAAAAAAAGGAAAAGAAAAAAGGCAAGAATATTCGGGGTAATCTACGCCCTGTTTGGCAATCTTGGTATTCGGGTGGAAACTGGAAAGCGAAGTTGGTGGTTCTGATGAGGCTAGGCTAATGACAAATAAAGAGTTTATTTTTTATTTTTTATTTCTTTCTATTTTGGAGTGAGTCTCACGTATCACTATTGGTCTCATATATATATATATATATATATATCTTATTATAATATATTTTTAAATGTGTTAACACCACCTTTTTCTTAGGCTGATGTGGCATGTCCAAAATCTCTTTATTTCGAAATATTGCGCTCTCATTAAAAGTTGGTTTAAATTTTGATCTCAACCATTTATCTCACAAAATAAATCTAAAACATTCATTTTATGTTTAGGTTTTATTAATCTCTTATTAAGAGTATCATACACATCGTCCCCTTTCTCTCAAATACGTCGCATGTTTCTCTCTTCCGTTGCAGCCATCATCGACACCGCCTCCACTATTACAGTCGGCATCGTCGTCACCAATATTGATTACGCGTCGTCGTTGCTCTAACTTGATCGATCATTGTGCCTACTCCGAACCTATCTCAGGCGACTTCTTCGCCTAGCCCAGTGATTCAAGTGGCGGCATCTATCGTGGACTTCGGCGAGCGCGTCGAAAACGGATATGCAAAATATGGATAAATTCAAAGTATGTAGATCCCGAAACGCATCTCCTCTATTCTTTTCTCACTCTGTCATCCCTTTCCTGTCAAATTATTTACAAACCGACGCCGCCTCGCTGTTCTACTCCCGCCGCCTCAAATCGCATCGGATACCGCGGCCTTGAACTGAAGGTATGATACTGAATTTTTATAGTATTTTTCTTGGTCTTAGGTTTTTTTCTTCTCGCCTCCTTTTTTAGTTTTTGCCATCCTCCATTGAACAGTCTCGGCACCACCGTCATGTCCTCTAAGATGTAAACCATATATTTTTTCCACAACAATTTTCTTATTAAGATATTTTTTGAATTTATTTTAGCAAAATATTTATATATACTAATATTTGTAGGAGGATATTGAAATATTTTGCAAAAGGTATTGTCATGGAAAGATTCCCAAAGAATCTTGTCATCTAATATCATATCTCATCGTGGATAATAGATTGTAACATTATTTCCTTTTTTTTTGACAAAATTTTATTATCCAAAAGATATTGTCACTGAAATAACATATTATTCCCAAAAAAATCTTGCCATGAAATGCAATATCTTTTTTTCATCGGTAAATGTTAGTGGTTAGTAGTTAGAAGTTAGTTCACCAAACCCCCAAATACTCCAAGAAATCTCCAAATCACCTTATAACTCCCTTAATTCGTTCTCAGAGGGAATCGAACATGGGTCACTAACTAGAGTGAGGAATCCAGTGACCAGGTGGGCTAAGCCAACTGGTTCCATGAAATGCAACATCTTACCATGTATAATACAATAATAGATATTTTTGGAATAAATATTTTTGCAAAATATTTATATATGCTAATTTTCTAAGATGACATTGAAATATTTTGCAAAAGATATTGTCACGTAAAAGATGGCAAGATTCCCAAATAATCTTGTCATCCAATACCATATCTTACAATGGATAATAGATTATAACTTTTTTTTTGGACAAAATTTCACTACTAAAAAGACATTGTCACTGAAATAACACATTATTTCCAAAAAAATATTGTCAAATATACAATATCTTCCCATGTATAATACTATGATACTAAAAGTTAGCAACTTTTTTTATTTTTAATTTTTAATTTTATTTTTTCAAAATACATGTATTATATACGAAATATTTAGGAGTGAATTGGTTTTTTTTAAATAATTCGAATTGACGTTTAATATTATATCGAAATTAAAGATATTTAAAATAAAAAATATTTATATTTATAATTTGAAAATAAAAATAACATTTATTTTCCAGTCCGCGAAATTCGCGGGGATACGCACTAGTATATATATATTTGTGAATCAACTCCCACATCTCTACATCCTCAATTTCAAAATCCTACAATTCTATAACTTGATGATATTTTTGATAATATTTATATATTCTACATTTATATTCATTATACATATTTGTAAATCACCCTCTATTCTGTAATTATTACTATAAAAGCCACTGTTTTTTTTTTTAAATTTGCATGAGTTAGTTAGAATAATTTAAGATGTTTTTTAATTACAAATTGAATGTTTTAATTTTTTTTTTATTATGATGAATTAATTGACCATTTGAATTTTGGGTAATTGAAAAATTATTATTTAAAATTAATTGTAATTTTTTTTAGTATGACAATAGGTTAATTGACCAAGCATATTTAGGTAACTTTAAATATTGTTGATTGAAAATTTTAAATATTTTTAATTAAAATTGACCGGAATTCATAATTAAAAAACATAATAAGCGCGTCATTACTATATAAGTAAATTACAAAAAAAAAAAAAAACAAGTGAAAATTTTCAAAATTATTTTGAAATCAAATTAATTGTTCATTATACTTATACATTCACATTCATATTATTTCAACATAATTTAATAATTACAATATATATATATATGTATGTATGTATATATGATGTTTTTGTAAAAGATAATTGAAGAAAACATGTATTATATTAAAAAAAATTGGTCAAATAAAAAATAGAACCATATATGTACTTAATTATTCAATTAGTAGAATTAATTACAAATTCATAATTATTGGAATTAGTTATACACCTCTACAAAATAAAATTTACATCTCTAATTTATATTTAAAATAAAGTTGCTAAAAATTTAATTATATATAATTAATATTCAACTTGCTTTAATATATTTAAAAATAAATAACTTAATGCACACACATAAAATATTGAAAAAATTATATTTTAATTGAATTAATATTTAAAGTATTTAATCTAAACACTTTATATATATATATATATATATATATATATATATATATATAATTTCAATCCGCGTAATACGCGGGCTTTTGTGCTAGTATATATGCATTTGTAGTACCAAATGTTACAGAATATTTAAATTTAATCCAGAAATAGATGGCCACTAACAGGAGTAGCCATGCTCGTATCACATGACCGTCAAGTTCCCTAAAAACGGCTATTACCAAATTTAAATCTTAATCTATCATTAATTAGAGTAATTAATGTATCTAAAACCGTTTAAACTAACTTTTCGAACCAAAAGAATCCCACAACTCAAACACAAGAAAGAAAATACGAAAAGCCTTAACCTCTCGGCAAAATTTCAATCGCACGAGTATTAAAGATCTTCGACAGATTTCAGGTGCACAATGTTGCGCAGGAAGAACCTGGTGAAGTATGAGATTCCAGATTACGGTATGTTTGCTATCTCATTGCCCTTTTTTTGTGTTCTTGTTCAATATAATGTTTGAACATATTTTGAAATTGCATTGAAATTTGAGTAATACTTTTGTTTTGGATGTTTGATTTTACTCATACATGTTTTTTCATTATATAGGTTTTCTTTTTTCGTGGTAGGAACTCGGGTGTTTAGGTGTTAGGGTGTTTGAGTTTTTGATATTTGTTGTATAGTTTGGGTGTTTGATTTGCATACCATACCACGATTCCTCGTGCTCAGCTGCCCTTAATTTTGTCATTGATTTTTCCTCATGACTGCATCACTTTCTACAAAACTTTTACACTATAAAACTGCACCATGATGGAAAGATGGTTATCCACGATGGTGAGTTTGAGTATACTGGAGGAACTATAAGTGCATTTGACTCCCTAGATATTAGTAGGTGCACATTCAAGTATTTTGATAAACTGTTTGAGTAATTAGGATATATGGGAGAGAAAATATATTATGGGTTGTGGAGGAATGACAAAATTAATTTATTTGAGGGTCAATTTGATATAGAAGAGTGTTCCAATGGTGATAATACAAGAGAAGTAACATTGTGGTTGGATGCTATTAAATCTGACAATGTAGTTGTTGAAATTAATGATGAATTATTGGGGGAAATAGAGTTTTACATTGATGAGAAGCTTAAGAAGTTGAAGACTGATTTTGTGCCAGTACCTAAGCACATAGAGATGTTATTTACTGTTGAGAAACATCCTGATGGTAGCTCATGAAAGCAATGTGATGAAGGAAATGTGGTGAAGAATGATGGTAGTGTGGTGAAGGAGCATATACATGCAGAGTGAAATGAAGAACCTGGAATTGGTGAAGGAAGTTGAGGTTGAAACAATTCAAGTGAATGATTCTTGTCTTCCTCTCCCTCCACCAATGCAAGATGAAGGTATGGATGATTATTGGTCACATGACCCCACTCATGAAAATTGATGAAGGTGGCAGGGAGGGAGCAATTCAAATGGAGGATGCTGATTTGTTTTTTTCTCCTTTTCCATTGCAATCTGATAAAGATATATATGATTGTATGGATGATTCTTGGCTATCTCCTCTTTCTCCAATGCAAGCCAATGAAGGTAGAGAGGGACCAATGGAAGTTGATAAAGGTATGGAACGATCAATGCAATTGAGGAAGAGAAAGAAAAGTAAATGACCAATTTACATATTGAAGAGGATGATGATGATTGCAGTGATGATGATGAATTCACAGGTTCTGAACCCAGTGGAGATATACTACTGGATAATATTATCTTTGATGAAAATATAGATAGAGAAGTGGATTTTAGACCTGAATTACAAGGAGAAAAATGTGAAATTTGATAGTGATAGTGACACTAAAGAAGAAAAATATCAAGAATTACTAGATGAGAAGAGATTGATAGTGTTAATGAAGATTCAGATGATGAGGGAGCCAATATTGACTCTTATCTTGTTTTCAGGCCATCACAAACCAGTAATCCTGATTTCTTTCTTTAACAAGTGTTTGCTACTAAAGCTTTGTTCAGGAATGCAGTGAATTGTCATGGTGTGAGAACTAGAAGATCTTTGAAGATTACAAAGAATGATCATTGAAGAATATATGCAAGGTGCAAAAGTGAGGGTTGTCAGTGGCATATCAATGCCTTGAAGTTGAAGGACCAAGAAGCATTCCAGATCAGAGAGTACAATCCAAATCATGATTGTGCTAGGCAATATTATGTTGCAAATGTAAACACAACCTGGTTAACAAAGGCCTTTGAAAAAGGATTTCAAAACTGATCCTCAGAAGCAGGCCAGAGATTTAAGGCAAAGAAAATGCTAAAATTAGGATGCTACATCTCAAATACTAGAGCCAAGACCAAAACATTGAAGAAAATTGAGGGTGACATCACTGAGCAATATGAGAATCCTGATTCAACAATCGTCTTAAGAAGTGATTCCAACTCAAATGACACTACTAAATATAACAAATTGTACATTTGTTTAGAGGCTTGTAAATGAGGGTTCAAAGCTGGTTGCAGGCCATTGATAAGGGTGGATGACTGCCATTTAAAGGGTGCTTCAGTTGGAGTGCTCACTGTAATTGCCATAGACCCTAATAATGATCCATACATTTTGGCATATGCAGTGGTCGGAAGTGAGACAAAAGGAGCTTGGGAGTGGTTTTTTGAGTTATTGAAGGAGGGTTTGATTGATGGAAGAAAAGGTAGATACATATTCATATCAAATAAGCAAAATGGGATAATCCCAACCTTTGAGAATACGATACCAAATGTTGAGAATAAATAATGTGTTAGACATTTATACGGGAACATGAAGAGGACATGTTTCAGAGGTGATTACTTCAAGAAATTGCTTTGGGCAGCAGCTAAAGCAACTATTATTTCTCATTTCCATATAACAATGAAGAAGATTGGGGAGAAGGATCCAATGCTTCTTGAGTTGTTACAAGACAAGCCTCTTGTACAATGTTCATGATCACACTTTACCACAAAATCTAAGTGTGACACACTATAATGCATGTATTTTGGATACAACATATAAACCTATTATCACAATGCTGGAGTGGATAAGAGAGTATATAATGACAAAGATAGAAGTTAAAAGAGGCCAATGTAAAAGGAAATGGGAAGAGAGACAAGTTTATGGCAAGATAATAAGGATACTTAACAGGAGGATGGATGATTCAAAAGTTTGTCGCCCAATAAATCAGCTAAACACCTCTATGACATAGTATATTTGGGGGGGGGGGGGGGGTAAGTATGTTTTTGATTTGAAGGATCACACATGTGATTATAGAGAGTGGGCACTTAGTGACATACCATGCATACATGCTGTAAGTGCTATTTGTGCTCGAGGTGAAGACATATAGGACTATGTACACATTTGTTACTCTGTCGTCACCTACAATGATGTGTATTCTCACTCTATTGTCCCAATGAATGGTGAAGAATTATGGTCTAAAACTAGATACACACCACCCTTGCCACCTAACTTTGGAAAAAGAAAATGTGACATGCCTAAGAAAAATAGAAGGGAAGAAGCTGGGGAGCAAGAACCCAAGAAGATGAGGGGTCTTCAAGTGATAACTAAACATAAATTCAAAGTCACTTGTAGCTTTTGTCAAGAGACTGAACATAACAAAAAAGGTTGCAAGTGGTTGAAGTGTTGGGGTTATACGTGAAAGTATACTTTTACTTTGTATAACCTATGTATTAAACACTTATTTATGAGAATAAATCTTTTATCACTATTGCTTTGAACATGAATGAATGTTAAATATTTATTGCAACCCGTTCAATATATAGTATATGTTACATTATAGTTAATGTGGTGATACCAGATCATGGAAGATCACATTACCGGTTCCTTGTAACTAAACGTATAAATTCACGACCCAGGTGGAATTGAACAATCCACCATGAAAGGTCGATGTGTAGTTCTCAGATTGGCCTGTCTTGACCAAGAGATTGCACTAACACATATTGTATGTGTTGAAGAGGACCTACAACGAGGATAAATTCTTCTGTTCTGAAAGGTAAAGAATTAGACCTCAGTGGTTATTGATTTCTTAATCTCCGTCACTTAAATAGGACCGTGTGTGGTTAATAGTTATTGCTTTGATACATGTCGGGTGAGAATCATCGTGCCTTTGAACCTTGTGTTTTGTGCAGTAATATTAATCATACGACGATTTCTAAGATTTAATACGGAGAAACGTGTGCGAGTACGGCTCGTGTGATTTGTCCCTTTGTGGACTCAGAAGTTTTATCGTACCAAATTTTGCAAGTGAAAATTAGTTTTTCGATACGGGTAATAATGTTGAGTTGTCTTTACTCCAAGATGAAATATATTAATTAATTTAGAGCTATTCAGAAGCTCAATTAATTAATGGACTAAATAATCTTAAACACGGGAAATAATAACCGGGAGCCCATATTATCGTAATATGGTTTAAGATGGATAGTGCAATATTAATTTGATAGTGGTATTAATTACTATTAATGAGTTGAATAATATTAGGGCTCCATATTGAAATTCAGAAGCCCATTTGAGGTCCAATCTTAATTCTTCTAAAGGCCCCTCAAGTAGCCCAATAATAATAAGGTGATTAAAATAAAAGAAAATATAATTACTGATTTTTCTTTGTTATTTTCAAAATTAAGTGTAGGAGAGAGAAAACATTTTGTTGGTTTTCTTGGAAAGATGTTATAGAAGATATGTATTCTTGGAATACAAGATTATCTCATAAATTCAAGAAGATCCAAATCTTGTATTTTAATCTTCTAAATTTTCGAAAATTAAGTATAGATGAGGGTGAGATTTTTGTGTAATATTTTATTATGGAGAAAAGAATATATGAGATATATTCAAGATTTCTTGGAGATCAAAAATTCTTTTTCTCCCATATTCATCCAAAAATTTCGACCACCCTAGTCCTATATATAGGGGATGATTATTTCGTCTCCAGTTCACAAGTTCCACGAGTTGGAAAAATCGAGAGCAATAAATATTTTCTTCTTCCGTTAGTTTAATAAATTATTCGTGTTGGTCCCAAAAGTCTATCAAGGTTTGGGGGGGGGGGTGAATAGACCTTGAGTTTTTAAAACTTGAAAATTTTCTTCTTAAAAAACAAACATAACCTAACTCTGCAGCTGTAGAGAATAAAACGAGATTTGCAGTTGCAGACCCTTTATATGAATGTATGTTTTTATTCTCAATTCATCATGTCGCAACCCTTTAATCCACTGTTTAGTATACTTAAAGATAACAAACTTACCGATGGGAACTATATTGATTGGAAACGTAACCTTGATATTTTCCTAACCGCACAACACCACAAATGGGTGCTTACTACTCCAAAACCCGATGAGCCTGCTGAAGATGCAAGCTAGTCAGTTAAGAAAGAGCATAAGACTTGGAAGGACTCCGATAGATGGGTAGGTGTACAATCTTGGCTTCAATGTCGGATGTGTTGCAACACCAATACCAACACCAACACATGGAGACCGCCTCGGAGATTATACTTAATCTTAAAGCGATGTTTCAACATCAGAACCGTACCACTAGGCAAATCACCATGCGAAAGATGCTTTCGTAGAAAATGGTGAAGGGAACACCCGTGAGGGATCACGTTCTCGAGATGATTATTGATGATCTTGATTCAATGTGGGTGATTAGTGGTTGTTTAGGCTTAGAAGATCATTAAACAAGGTGTATAACCTGAGATTAAACACTGGATTAAGCTAAGTAAAGTTTGAGAATCAAAATTGCAATACATTTCTCGACAATTAAGCACAATTAGTCTAATTAATGCAAATAACCACACGAAATCCAATTAAATTGGTAAATAAAATACACGAATTTCGAGCAAATATCACACTCATCAGGTATTTATAGGGTACAAGCAAGCATGAGGTGTCACCTCCTTAGTCATCCTATTTTATACATTGACAAGTGTTTAGACACTTGTTTAAGTCCTAAGCTATTACATGTTACACAATGACAAGTGTTAAGACATTTGTTTGTTCCAAATGCTATGCCTAATTAATGGGATTCTTGATGATCTTTTGAGGTGCCATGTTGCTCGCCTGCTCGCCCCTTTTGGTTTATTCTGGAATCTTCTTGTTGATGTTGCTCGCTTATCTTTACTCCTTTGTGACCTGCTGCTCGTCTGATCAGCTGCTCGTTTGACCAGCTGCTCGTCTAATGTGTTTTGACACTTTACCCAGCTGCTCGTCTTATCCAATTTATTAAACTAAATTCTCCTGCTGCTCGTCTCTTTTAATCTTTTTGTTTCTAATGACCTTTTAGCCATTCATTTACCTTTAATTAGCTTAATCCTGTTGTCCGGCTGCTCGCCTATCAACAATAATGGCTCAACTAAACAAGTTGGAAGTACTCGGAGCCGAGTTTGATGTCACTACTCAGGTTGATGTCATACTCCATTCTCTGCCGAAAAAGTTTTGAGCAGTTTCAATTGAACTATCAGATGAATGAACGGGCAAATAGTTTGCCCGAGCCCTTGCAAGCTTTGGTTTCGGCGGAGGCGATAATGGGGCACCAATCCACTGCTATGGTGGCTAATGGCCCGTCTGCCTCTTTTGATCCCAAAGGAGGGAAAAAGAGGAAGAGGACCAAAGGTCGAACCCAAGCAAACCCAACTATTGCGAAAGACATAGCCAAGACTAAGGGTGAAGGTGATGGCAAGAAGTCTGTTAAGGGTAAGTGCTTCAATTGCGGAGAGAAGGGACATTGGAGGTCTACCTGTTCCAAGCTTAGGAAGGCGGAAAAGATAGGTAACTCTCATGCTTTAGTCGTTGAAACTTATGTTGCGGTGTATGCTGCCCATCTTGGGGTAGTGGATACTGGAGCCACTGATCATATTTGTTTCACTCTTCAGGGGTTCAAGCTGACCCGAGGACTTAGCGGGAATGAGATCATCATCACTTTGGGTGATGCTACGAGAGTGGCAGCCGAAGCAGTGGGAGACGTGCATATGTCTTTTGAAGATGGAGTTTTAATTTTAAGAGATGTTCTTTACGTTTCGAAATTTATAAAGAATTTAATTTCGGTTTCTAAGTTATTTTTCGATTGATATTCAGTAACTTTTAATAAAGTTGTTACTATTTCTTTTAAGAATGAACATATATGTCATGGAACTTTAGTGAACAATCTCTGTACGATTAAATGTGCACATCAGTTGCAAATTAAATCTAATAACACATCGATTATTTCTAGTAATAAAAGAAAGCATTCTTCGAACATGAACAAAACACTTCTATGACATTTTAGACTAGGTCATATTAATCTAAAGCGGATACAAAGGTTGGTGAAAGACGGATCCTTGGAATCTCTTCAAGTTGAGCCGTTTCCAACTCGCAAATCCTGTTTAGAGGGTAAAATGACCAAGAGGGCATTTGGAGCCAAGGGGAATAGAGTCACAGAAGTGTTAGAACTCGTTCATACCGATGTGTGTGGTCCAATGGTGATCAAAGCAAGAGGGGGATATGAGTATTTTGTCACTTTCATTGACGATTACTCGAGATATAAATACATCTACCTTATGAGGTATAAGTCTGAAACTTTTGATAAGTTCAAGGAGTTTAAGGCCAAAGCCGATAAACATAGGGAAAAGAGTATCAAGTTTCTACGATCTGATCGTGGAGGCGAATACCTCAGCGATGAATTCTTGAACTACCTATCGGATAAAGAGATTGTATCCCAGTTGACCGCACCGGGAACCCCTCAACAGAATGGTGTAGCAGAACGAAGGAACAAAACTCTTTTAGAAATGGTCAGATCCATGATGAGTTATTTGGATCTACCCAAGTTGTTTTGAGGTAATGCCTTGGAAACGACAGCTTACATTCTAAACTTGGTGCCATCCAAATCGGTTCCTAAAATCCTAACAGAACTGTGGACCAGGCGAAAGCCCAGTTTGAGATACATGAGAATCTAGGGGTGTTCGACATACGTGCTAGACAAGAAAGCCGGTAAATTGGATCCATATTCGGAATTAAGGCTATTTATAGGATATTCCATGGGAACAAAGGGGTGCATATTCTATAGTCTCAAGGATCAAAAGACCGTGATTAGCACACACTTTAAATTCTTGGAAGAAGACTATATGAATAATAGAAAGCCTAAAAGTGAAATTACCTTACAAGAATTGAGAGGGCAAACTCCGATACCAAGTATACAAGATGATATACCAATCATCACACCTACACAACGGGAACCTCGTCGTAGTGGGAGGGCTGTTCAACAACCCGAGAGATTCATGGGAATAGGAGAATCTTCAGATTTAATCCATGGACATACAACGAGGCAATCCAAGACAAAGATGCGACATCTTGGCAAACAGTGGTGGAAGCCGAGATAGGTTCAATGAATCATAATCAAGTGTGGGAACTGGTCAAACCACCCAGTGGGGTAGAACCCATTGGATGCAAGTGGGTATACAGGAGGAAAAGAGGACCGGACAGAAGGGTTTAAACCTTCAAGGCTAGGCTAGTGGCAAAAGGATATACTCAGAAAGAAGACATCGATTATGAGGAAACCTTTTCGCCTGTAGCTATGCTTAAGTCCATCCGTATTCTCTTCTCGATCGCTGCATATCTAGATTACGAGATCTGACAAATAGATGTCAAGATAACTTTCCTTAACGGAAGTCTTGATGGATCAGATATCTATATGCGTCAACCCGACGGTTTTATTGTGAAAGGCCAAGAGCATCTCATATGCAAGCTAAAGAAGTGAATATACAGACTTAAGCAAGCATCACATACTTAGAACTAGTGTTTTGATCAGGTTATAAAGTCTTATGGGTTCGATCAAAACGAGTTCAAAAGTTGTGTGTACAAAAGGTGTGACGGAACTACGGTGATATTCTTAGTATTATACGTAGATGGCATTCTGCTTATTGGAAACAATGTAAAGGTATTGTCAGACGTAAAGGTATGTCTGTCAAAACAATTTGATATGAAGGACTTAGGGGAAGCCGATCACATCCTTGGGATCAAAATCACCCGTGATCGCAAGAAAATGATGTTGGGCTTATCGCAAGCTTCATACATAGACACTGTTTTGAAGCGTTTCAACATGCAAGATTCTAATAAAGGTTTTGTACCTTTTAGGCACGTAATCCATCTATCAAAAGAAATGTGCCCTAAGACGCCTGCGGTGATAGATGACATGAAAGACATTCCGTACGCTTCGGCCGTAGGAAGCCTTATGTATGCAATGCTGTGTACGAGACCGGATATCTGCTTTGCCATGGGCATGGTGGCAAGATATCAAAGTAACCCCGGGAAAGACCATTGGACTGTAGTTAAATACATTCTGAAGTATCTGAAAAGAACTCGCGATAGAATGCTGATTTACCGGTCAGAGAGTGTAATTCCCATGGGATACACGGACTCGGATTTTCAATCAGACCTAGACTCCTTTAGATCTACCTCGGGTAGTGTGTTCTGCATGGGAGGAGGAGTCATTTCATGGAGAAGCGTTAAGCAAAAATTAATCACCGATTCGACCATGGAAGCCGAATATGTAGCTGCTTGTGAAGCAGCGAAAGAGGTGTTATGACTGAAGAACTTCTTAGTGGACTTGGACGTTGTTCCGAATTTACCCAGCACAATCACTGTCTATTGTGATAATGCCAGAGCAATTCCTAATTCAAAAGAATTGAAGCCCACAAGGCCAACAAGCACATAGAAAGAAAATATCATCGTATACGAGAAATCGTTAAAAGAGGAGACATAGCGGTGGCAAAGATCGCGTCGGAGGACAACCTAGCGGATCCATTCACAAAGGGTCTGCCTCAGAGTACATTCGAGAGACATGTGGATGGAATGAGTGTCAAGACTATTGTCAATCTGCTTTAAGTATAAGTGGGAGGAATTATTATGTTAGTTTAAGTTGACATGAGATGTCACGTAGAACTACACTAGACATGCATGATGTATACTTAAAAGCAGACTTTGAGTATAAATGGGAAATTGTTGGGGTTATACGTGAAAGTATGCTTTTACTTTGTATAACCTATGTATTAAAAACTTATTTATGAGAATAAATCTTTTATCACTATTACTTTGAATATGAATGAATGTTAAATATTTATTGCAACCCATTTAATATATAGTTTGTGTTACATTGTAGTTAATGTGGTGATACCAGATCACAGAAGATCACATTAACGGTTCCTTGTAACTAAACGTACAAATTCACGACCCATGTGGAATTGAACAATCTGCCGTGAAATATGGATGTGTAGTTCTCAAATTGACCTGTCTTGACCAAGAGATTGCACTAACACATATTGTATGTGTTGAAGAGGACCTACAACGAGGATAAATTCTTTTGTTCTGAAAGGTGAAGAATTAGACCTCAGTGGTTGTTGATTTCTTAATCTCGGTTACTTAAATAGGACCGTGTGTGGTTAATAGTTATTACTTTTTTACATGTCGGGTGAGAATTATCGTGACTTCGAACCTTGTGTTTTGGTAGTAATATTAATTATACGATGGCTAAAATTTAATACGGAGAAATGTGTGCGAGTACGACTCGTGTGATTTGTCCCCTTGGTGGGCTCAAAAGTTTTATCGTACCAAATTTTGCAAGTGAAAATTAATTTTCCGATATGAATAATAATGTTGAGCTGTCTTTACTCCAAGGCGAAAGATATTAATTAATTTAGAGCTATTTATAAGCTCAATTAATTAATAGACTAAATAATTTTAAACACGGGAATGAATAACCGAGAGCTCATATTTTCGTAATATGGTTTAAGATGGATAGTGAAATATTAATTTGATAGTGGTTTTAATTAATATTAATGAGATGAATAATATTGGAGCTCAATATTGAAATTCAGAAGCCCATTGGAGGTCCAATCTTAATTCTCCTAAAGGCCCCTCAAGTAGTCCAATAATAATAAGGTGATTAAAATAAAAAAAAATATAATTGCTGATTTTTCTTTGTTATTTTCGAAAATTAAGTGTAGGAGAGAGAAATGATTTTGTTAATTTTCTTGGAAAGATATTATGGAAGATATGTATTCTTGGAATACAAGATTATCTCATAAATTCAAGAAGATCCAAATCTAGTATTTTAATCTTCTAAATTTTCGAAAATTAAGTATAAATGAGGCTGAGATTTTTGTGGAATATTTTATTATGGAGAAAAGAATATACGAGATATTTTCAAGATTTTTTAGAGATCAAGAAAATATTTTTTCCTCCCATATTCATCCAAAAATTTCGACCACCCTAGTCTTATATATAGGGAATGATTATTTCATCTTCAGTTCACAAGTTCCATGAGTTAGAAAAATCGATAGCAATAAATATTTTCATCTTCCTTTAGCTTATCAAATTATTCGCGAGCGCTTTCCACCGGCGAACGAATAAGACAAAGAGCGAATACTTGAGAAGACTTTTACGGTTGATAGGATCGTTTCGCTTGTTCCGGTCTTCTCGGTTGGACGTCGCTTCAAGAGGTATGTGTTCATGTAAAACTCCTAGATATTCCGCGATAGGATTTTACGTGATTATATTCATTGGCATGAATTATTTATTGTTGGTTAATTATTAGTTGAATTAATTTATGATTTATTCATGCTAGTAATAATTGGATTTAAATTCGTATTTAAATTTCATCCCGAATAGATCCGGGCACTACGATTTCCCTAACATAAAGTTGGTTGAGGATTTCTTAGCTGATGATGAAGATAATGACCCTCAGGAAATGAATAGCGAAAAAGAAATTTCACCACTAACCCAAGAAACACAAGAGGACAATAATGTTGTAAGGCTATATTGAATTTCTATTTTTTTTCAATTTATAAATACATGATAAGTTTCATATACATTTACAGGTTACACAGAGAAAAAGGCCCACAACTATGAAAGGAAGGAAACAAACTTGCTATTACTTTAAAGAGAAAGACTATGAAAGTTGGAGAATCATCAAGAAGTGCTATGATAATTTACTTAACCTATACATTTTATTGTTTACAACTATATTATGCATATATGTTTATGTTTATGTTTATGCTTTGATTTGATAGTGGTGTTAGTTTGTAGCCTGTGGCTATTGCATTTTTTGCTGGTTTAGTATGCTTAAGGTGTATGGTTTGATTTAATATTAGTGTTATTTTTCAGCCTATGGTTGTAGCATTGTGTGGTATATGATGTGGGCATTGAGAATAACACAAAAATAGAACATTGCATTGAGAATTTTTAGCTAGTACTAGAAAATACTATATCATTACACAAAAATATGACATTACATTGATAACTTCTAGCTAGTACTAGGTCATTTCATTAAATTGCAAGAACTAAGCAAACCACTTTAAGGTGGTACGAGCAAGAACGAGAAGTAGTATAACCAAAATTAGTTTTTTTTTTTCATTTTGATTAGCTCCTAAACTTCTTCAATCAAAACCTTGATTTCTTGAACCACTTTTGCATCTTTTTGTTAACTTAGCATTGATTTCTTTACTTTCATGATCTTCAACCATCTTATTATCATTAGCCCACAAAAAGAAATCACAACCACCATCTTCAATTAGAGAATCGAGACAGTTATGAAATAACCTCCATTTGCTTGAAGGCTTCTTTGGAATGTACGTATGACATGCCTTTCCGCAATAGCAAATAAGGTTGGGTGGAAGATGAAGAAGACATGAGATTATTTGGGAACATATTGATACTTGATGTTAGTTTTTTGTGCGTAGGATGAATGGTGAATGTAAGTTGGGTTTATTCTAGAGTCTGGAAGGGCTTTCGCCTTTTCTAATGTCAGGAAACCAATAACAGTTCAACACATCATCTAATTTCGCTTTTAGCAATCTATCTTAGCAATAAGATGTAATGATTAAGATTTTAAAAAATATATATAAAATTACCAAAATATCCTATTAGTAATTTTTTAAATATAAATTTGCAAACCTAATCTTGCCCTATTTTATACTTATTTAATAATCAATAAATTAAAATAGTTAAAAATCTCTTTAATTGTATTGTCGTAATTCCTTTATCTTCTCCACACCTTGCTCCACTTTAAAAAATTGGGGCTTGAGTAAGATGATTGACTAGGTGTTGATGTTATGGAATTTTTTTATTGATGTTCTATAATTTTTATTTCTCTTATTGATGTTAAGAACCTAGGAAAATGAAAAGGTGATAATTATGGAGGAAGAATTAGACGAGGCGGGGTTAGGGTGAGTGAGGTGGAGCTAGGATGTTTTGAGGAAGAAGAGGGGGTGCGGGGCGGGGGATTTGGGGCTGGGATGTTTTGGGGATGAAGAGAGGGAGCATGAGGTAGGGTAGAAGATTTTGGGCTGTGATGCTTTGGGAAGAAGTGGGTGGTGGATTTTGGTGCTGGACATTTGGGGAAGAAGAGGAAGAAGAGGGGGTGGGGTGGGGGTGGGGTATGGGAAGGGTTATTTTAATTTAATAATAATATTAATTTATATAATAATAGGTAATAAAAATAATTTACTCCCTCCGTTATATAGTTGTTTTCTACATTACTGTTTGCACATGTTTTAAAAAAAGAGTTGTATATTAATAATTAAAGTGATAAAGTAGATGTTTTTAGTTAAATAAAATATTAAAAAATAGAATTATTTTCATAGAGGCACATGACTTGTAACACCACTATTTTCAATACACCACTTTAAAAATTCCAATTTTCAAAATACCCCATTTTATTTCAATTAACCCAAAATTGTATTGTAGGACCCACACTTATCCCACTATCTTCTTTCTCTCCTTCCCCTCCATCTCTCATTATCTCATCTCTCTCTCTCTCTCTCTCTCTCTCTCTCTCTCTCTCTCTCTCTCTCTCTCTCTCACACACACACACACACATACACACACACACCATTTAGCCGCTAATACCACCACCACTCCTCCACCCATCCCCGCCACCGCCTCATCCGCCCCCATTGACTCACAACTGCCATAGGGTTTATCGACCTCCACCAAATCAGACCGCCACCACCGCCACTAGTGATGGATGTCATCGTAGTGGTGGTCGGATTTTATAGGAAGGACGCCAGACGAATCTGGGGAGGGGGGACAAATGGATCTGTGGGCTTTGAAAGAATAGCCACGAGCACATTGGATTGGATCGCATAATGGCATGAGACACCTTGGAATAGCTTAGCACCTATCTGAATTTGGCTTTTCGTGTTTTAGTTGAGATTAAAAAGTTCCCCGCCACTCCTTTAACTTGGCTATGGGTGGGGGTTGCCTAACAGATCTGTGGGTGGGTGGGGTGGTGGTAGCGCCAGACGGATATGCGGAAACGCGATCGAGATTTTTGAGCCCCCACTACCATCTAAGCTTTCGGTGATGACATGGGCTTCGCATCCACCGTAGCCGCCCACCGCCGTATAGCCACCACCAACGTCAGGTGCAACCACTAGCCTCTCGGCAGCCATGCTGCTCATTCGACGGACTGGTAAAAAAATATCGGCGAAATCGACAGAGATGAAATGAGATTTAATGGTGGAGTTAATTCTCTATATTGTACTAGAATTGCTCAATTGATTAGATCTGAACTTGATTTTATGCCTATTTTTGGACTTGACGTTTGTGGATATGAGATAAATTTTTAGATCTGAATTTGTGGATCTTGATTTTGATTTTAGGAATTATTACTCAGATGATATTATTTCTTGATTGAAGATTATTTTTTGATGGGCATGTGTTGATGTGTAAAGTGAATATAGATTTTTGTTTAGATTAATTCTTGATGTGCATGTGTTTAGATTTTTATTTTCGAATTTACTGCGAATGATAGCCTGAACTTGAGTTGAGTTTTGATTTGCAGACTATTTAGAAATAAAGTTGAAGAGTTTTGATTTGAAGACATCTAAATATGATTGAAGTTGAAGAAAAAGAGTGTTTTTGCAAAAATTCTAGGCATGTTTGCAAATAAATTTTGCATTAGGCAATTTTTTTTTTCATATACGCAAATAATTTTTGTATTTATGCAAAATTATATTTGTATATTGAAGAATGGAAGCATGAAGACATGAAGGACCTTCAATTTTATTTTATCAATTATGTAAATAAAAAGTGTAATAGTGTAATTTTAGAACTTTATATATGCAAAATACAGAATGATAATGAGGTTGTGCATTTTTTTATTTATTTATGTAAATTCTTGCTAAAATATTTGAAAAAAATCACCTGAAAAAATTAATGACCGAAATTAGGTAATGGCCAAAAAATAAAACTTAAAAAAATGGCTAAAACTTAAAAAAGAAAAGGCAAACAAATGGATAAAAAACCAAAATAAATTGGTGGAAGTGAAAATAAAAAAATTCAAAAATTTAAATCTGCAAAATAAAGGGGTGTGGACCAATTTTGAAAGTTGTGCAAAAACAGGGAATTGTCGGCTGAGGAAAAATGGAAGAAAGAGGTGAGGACCACTTTTGAGGCTATTTGAAATGTGGGGAAAAAAGTGAGGTGGTATGAAATCAGCCCAAGCAAAATGGGGTGCTATGAAATTCACCCTAAAAGTATTGGTTCTTTTTTTTTTTGCCAAAAATAGATGTAGTAAGTGAGTATGAGACATACTATTTTGACAAAGTAGCAAACAACTTTGGGGTAGAGGGAATAAATTTTAATATTATTTTATTTACTTACACTTATTAAAATTGAATATAAAAAATAGATATTCAACATCAATGTTAGCAAGGAGAACAAAAAGTTCAATTTTTGTTGGTTTCGTTTGTACTACCTTTGTCCCTTGATTTCTTTCATAGTATTAAGTGACACATTTTTTAAGAAAAAAAAGGAGTATGTGAGTGTGAGATAAAATAAAATAGGCTTAATTGCAAATAAAATCATAGTCTTTTCGCAAATTGTAATATAAGGTTAACTTTTAAATTTGGCAAAAAAAATCACCAATTACATATTTATATGCAATTTAAACTTCAGACAGTTTTGTCCTTGCCCCAAAGTTGACAAGTACAAATATATATACAATCATCATCTCAATATGCATCCACATCATTAATTATTTATAAAAATAATAAATATAATTTAAATTACAAATAAATTTAAATTGGTTAGTCCAATTTAAAATACAAATAAAAATAAAATTGGTTAGTCCTATTTAAAAAAATTATTTTTTTAATTATACTTATAAAATTCAAGAGTTTATAATATATTTAAAATAAATAAAAATTTAAAAACTAACCAATTTAAAATATCATCAATTAAAAAAAAAAAAAAAAACTAAACACTTTTTTTAATTAAAGAATAAAAGAACTCTCTTCTTCAATTACCAAATCCAAAATCTCCCAAAATATATTCTATAATTATCAAGTCCAACCCTAAAATCGTTGTTCATCCTCATTTCTTATCTTCACAGTCCGACCACACCGCTCCACCCTTTAAATGCCGATATTTTAAACGTGTATTGTGGATTGGAGTTTGAATATTTTTTAAAATTGGAATTTGATTTTTAAAATTATTTTAAGCGTATTCGAATTATTCATTTTAAAAAGTATTAATAAATTTTTAAAGTTTCAAAGCACAAATAAGTGTTTTAATTTTAAGAAATATAATTAATTATTTTATGTTTAAACTTATTTATAATATTTATAATATAATTTTTTTTTTAATATTTAATGATGTGGATGCTTACTAAGACGATGACTGTATATTTATTTGTACACATCAACTTTCAGGCAAAAGACAAATTGCCCGAAGTTTGAATTGCAAACAAATATAAAAGTGATATTTTTTTTTTTACTAAAATTTAAAAGTTTAGCTTATATTGTAATTTGTGATAAAGTGATGATTTTATTTGCAATTAAGCCAATAAAATAATGGTAACTTTATACTTTATTGACTTTTGTGAGAGATAATTATTTATTTTTTAGGGTGTTAAAGTAATTGTGGAACGTCCAAATAAGACAAGTGTGAAAGTAGTCGTGGGACGGAGGGATTATCTTTTTTGGCGAAAGTTGGACAACAAATTAATATATGAGATGACATTGAATTAGTAAAAAAGAATTGGACAGCGGATACTAAAAAATTATGTGACAAATTTTTTTTTTTTTGTGATATATGCATAATTTAGTAATCAACCTTTTAAATTATTTTAAATTAAAAAGAGTATTTCCGTCGTTTTATATTTATTAATTTAATTTATTTGTAGGGTGATGCAGTGCGATTGCAAAATGCACACTGCAATTGCTATAATGAGTGTAATCATTTAAAAAAAATATAATTACCCATTGGATCAAGAATCCATTTACGTCAGGAAACGCGAAACCTTCCTGACCGTAAAAGACTTCAAGTAAGTTATGTTGTTTATATAAGTGGAACTTGAGAAATTGGTAGGAAAATGGTGAAAAAAATAGGGTTAATTGCAAAAAAAATCACGAACTTTATAGTTTTTATCAATTACAACATGAATTTTTAAAATTTGCAATTTCATACACGAACTAATTTATTGTTGCAATTCTATACATGATGCAAAAATTTTGCGACACTTATGCTTGTATTGCAGTCAGAGCCAACACCAAAGGCACGTCACATGCCACAAATGATGTTAGTTATTCTATTAAAGTGTAATATTTTAAAGTTATTAGTTGTTTTATTAAAATATATTAGTTGTTTTACTATAAAATATTAGTTGTAAACCAATTTAATTGTTAAATTGATTCACACAAGAGTAATACATTTAAATAACAAATTCTCTTGACGACATTTAATATTTGGTGGCGGCTCCGGATGCCATGTAAATGTAAGTATTGCAAAAACTTTACACCATGTATTGAATTGCAACTGTAAATTTAGTTCATGTATCAAATTGCAAACTTTGAAAGTTTATGTTGTAATTGATAAAAACTATAAAGTGAAAAAAACTCAACAAATAAATATGGGAAAAAATCTTTATTCCGGGGTTAATTATATTTTAATTTGAATCTTGTTGAATTTTACAAACGAAAATGATCATGTTATTTTTATATCTTATTATAATATATTTTCAAACCTCTCTAAAATGATGTATCAACACCATATTTCGTTTAAGGTGATGTGACATCTCTCAAATCATTTTAATTCAAAATCCTGGATTTTCCTTAAAATTTATTTTAGACATGTTTTAAATCAAATTAAGACTTAATCTTATACTTTTAGTCTCAACCATACATTTTATTTTATATTTTCTATAAATTTCAAATCTCATTTTAGTTTTCATTCTGATTTACAACCCTAATCATCTTCTCTTATCTTCATTTTATTATTTGTTGTCTACCGCTCTTTAATTTTTCTTGGAATTTTTACATTTTGGTTCAATTTTTTGGTGAATATTAGGTTTTAGTTCTAACCTTTTTGAAAATACCAATTTGGTTCAAAAGGGCCTACAAAATACATTTAAGAAGATTCCCCCCCCCCCCACCCCCACCCCCACCCCCACCCCAAAACCCAGTGCGTCCGCCCCAACCTCCCCCCACCCCACCACACATCCTTTTATTTTCTCTCCCCTCATTTCAGTTTCCATTTCACTCCCCCCTTGATTAGGCGTGAAATTCTTATGTTTTGTAGCCAGATTCGTCCATATTTTGAGCGTATTTGATGAGTATTTAGAGTTATTTGAGTATCATTTTCATAAACTTATAAATTTATCTCTTTGATGCTCATATTAGGAAACAGAGCAAAAAATAGAGTTCGTAGAACTTTGAATCGACTCAAACGGACTCCCGGATGAGAAGATATTGAAGAAATACGAAAAGTATAAGTTCGTGCAAAGAAAAGTATCATTTAGCTCAAAAGGAGGAGGCACTCGAGCACCAAGTGCTTGAGCGCACCAGACGCACTAGAAGTGAGGAACCACTCGAGTAGGAAGAGCTCGAGCGTTAGGCGCTCGAGTAGGATGAGGTCGAGCACCCTGTGCTCGCTGGAGGATTGGAGCGCTCGAGTGGACCTTGCTCGAGCGCTAGGCGCTCGGGCGATATGTGAACGAGCGTCCTACGTGTTCTGGAAGTGTGAAGCGCTCGAGCAAGACAAGAGGTCGAGTGCTTAGGCCTATTTTCGCCCAAATCCGGCCCAATGCCTATATATACCATTTCAAGCATATTTTTACGCAGATTTTTCATACCATTACATATTTAGACTTAGTTTTTGAAGGAGAAGAGCTTGTAAGTGAGTTTGGAGAGTTTTAGCAAGGTTTTGCATCGTGTAATCGAGGTTTTAGCATACGAATTCTTAGTTTAATTGTTTCTTTCGAACAAATTTCCTTTTATTCTTGTTTTCTTGATACTTGTGACTATTAAACATAGGTTTTCCAGATTTATAAAGATTTACTTTGAGACTTGAATTTATTGATTTCATCTTTCCTTTATGTTCTTGAATTCCTTCGTTAATTCAATTATGCATATGATTATCGTTCTTGTTATTACTTTTGTTCTTCAAACCACCATGTTAGGCTAGAACCCTTGCATGCTTAGGATAGGATGAACTCGTAGAAGTAGGATGTTGGTACGTAATTAGGATAATTCGTGATGTATAGTTTTAGTTCTCTTAATTATTGAATATTTATAATAAACTCTAGAATAATCTTGGAATTAAGTACGAAAATTGTTAGAGAGAAGACGACCACAACACTCTTTAATAACGAATAGGCTTAAGGAGAGGGTTTTAGAAGGAGTTTATCATCTACCGGTTTATCTAGGGAGGACGGCCGCATCACCTTAGTTAAATTAGGGTCTCAATAATTAAGCACAATCCGTATAATCTAATTATTGGATTAGTGAAGTAGGTTGATAGGACAAAATATTAGGGTTAATTCTTGAGCTTTTAGTCTTTCAATCTTGTGCTAGATTAGGGAAGTTGATTGACTAGTTTTAGTACACTTAGGATTATAACTTGCACATCACGATTATTTCAGTTATCGTACCAACTCCGTTAGTATACGTAAGAATTCCTATCCCGAGCATCACCATCTCATATCTGCACTTCAACTAAAGTTAGTATAGTTTTAATTTCATTATTAGCATTTAATTTAGTAGAAAATGATTAGGAGAATTAACATAAACCAAACATTGCATTCATATTAACTACGAGACATACATTTCCAGGGATTTATTCGCATACACACTTTCCCTTGGATTCAATACTACTTGGTCCCTATACTCGCCCATACTACAGTGATCTCATACTCTTGTGGGATAACTACTAGTCAAGCTAGTATTTTGCGTTCAAGTCACCCCTCTCTCTTTCTCTCTCTCTCTCTCTACCACACACACACTCTTTCTCTATCACAACACCCACACACTATCTCTGTGTGGTGGCACTGCCATGTGCACAGTAGCGTTAAGGAGAGGGCGGCGGTGACCGCGCCAAACGCACGGTGGCGGAGGCGGACGGTGGCGGAGTAAGTCGCATCTATCTTTTCCGATGCAGGGAGACGATCGGCGGAGCTCTTCGTAGAAAGTTTTTCCGCCGCGGGGAGACGATCCGCCGCGGTGGCTCTTCCTTGAACGTCATCCAGATCCAATGATCTTTCTTTCCGTGGAGAGTTTTTCTTATCCACCACCACCGCCTAGATCCGCCACCGTGCCCGATTCCCCTTTTCGCGCGCCGCTTTGTTTTTCAAGTGCGCCACCGCCTGTATCTCCCTCTCTCTCTCTCTCTCTCGATCTGGTAGTGGTGTTGCTCTGTGTGTGTGAATTTTTTTGTGCGTGTAGTGTGTGTGTGAGTGTTTTATTTTCCAACAAAATACTCTATTTTGTGATGTGGTTATTGATATCAAATATTTAAGTTAATCCTTGAAGACAAGGAGACTCCGATTCTTGAGGTTTTTATTTTTATTTACCATTTTTGGTTGCTGGTGTGTTTCTCAAATACCCATGAATGACCATGAAGTCTGTTTTTTGGAATTGATCTGGTATCTCCAAGAAATCTAGTTTTTTTTTTTTTTTGTTGGATGATATTTTGAGGAGAAGAAATCACGAAGGCAGTGAGAAAATAAGAGAACAAAAGTTGAAGATGAAGACACTGCACATTTTAATATCTTTACACTTTTTTTTTTTTGCACACTGAATTTATATTTTGTAATTTTTAGTGTTCAACATGTAAATTGTTATATCTTTTTTGCACACTATTTTTGTATTTGTATTTTGTAATTTTCAATATTCAACATGTAATTTTAGAATTTTTTTTATTGTTTAGAAATCAAAATAAACCTTTTGCACACTGTTTTTGCATTTGTAAATTTCATATTAAAACACGCAATGTTTAGTGTACATGAATCCTGATATTTTAATAAAAAAAAGACTTAATAATTGTTAAATACAAATTATATAATTAATTAAAAAAAAGTAAAATTCAGATAATATTTAAATTGCAATTTAAAGTTTGCAAAACAAAAATTGCATGGAAATGGGAGGGTGGGGTGGGAAAAGTTTGATGGGATAGATACTGAAAAAGGAGGGGTGGTGGGGCTGGTAGGGTTGAGTTTGACAGAAATTGGAAGATGAGATGAGAAAGGGGCGAGTGGGGAAAACAGTGAAAAAGGGGAAAGGGACCCACTTTTTGAACCAAAATGTAGTTTCTAAAAAGGTTTGAACTAAACCACAATATCACTATATTTTTTAACCTATTTGTTACTACCCCATTTTTCTTTATAGGTATAATACTAAATTTTTCTCCTCTCTTCTTTCCCGCCACCATCCATCTTCTCTCAGGTTATTCACGACTCGCCGCCTCCTCACAGATTTTCTCTCTCAAACTGCACCAGTCCACTATAGCCTCGAACCGCATCAGAACACCACACAATGTCGTATAGGGTAAGAGATCAATTTTTTTTTAATCTAATTGAATCGTCGTTTTTTTTCTTGCATAGATATGAGTAAATACTCGGTATAACGATCCCAACCCGGAACACCACCATACCAGAAACAGTCTCAAGGCCCCAGTTTATCGGGATAATTAGAAAATCGACGGATGTAAATTTTTTCTTTAATTTTTTTAAGAAGTATTTATTTGTAAAATATAGAATTGTTATTACTAAGTTGTTATTTCTCTATGGTATACTACAAATTTGAATAAGATTTAATCAATGGAAATAAAATATTTACGTATAATATGAAATATTCTTTTAAACAATAAATAAATGCAAGCAATTCTTTTTCACTGTTGAATGTTTTTTTAGGATATATATTTTTTTGCAATATATTGATATATGCGACATTTGTAGGAGGGAATTCAAAATATTTTAGAAAATATAACCAAATAAAATATCTTACTTTCAATAATAGATTGTAATACGAACCTTTATTTTTTGATAAAATTATGCAGTCAAAATAGACTATTAAACTGCAAAATACAAATACTATTTTCTAGACTAGAATTTCGATTTTTCTATTATATATTTTAACATACAAATGTTAAAAGAGTATTGTAATTGATAAATAATTAAAGGTTGTTATATCTTATATAATTAATGTATATATATATGTAACACCCCGAATCCAAAACACATAAATATCTCAGATTCGAGGTGCCACTTGTGACTAAAATCCGAACTATAAAATTTTTGATATAAAAAGGGATGATAAAACGAGAGATGAGTTTTATGCAGCGGAAGAAATGAGTGTAACATTTAAATAAGTATCTCAGACATATATATATATATATATATATATATATATATGAATATAAAGCTTAGCATTTAACAGTAACATTTTACTTAAGTGGGGAACTCCGTGTCGTCTCTATTACTGTCTTTGCTCCACGAAATCATAATCTGCAAGGGTTGTAAAAAGAGGGGGGCGTGAGATTTGAATTCTCACGTATGGGTGATTTGCAACGTCATGGGATTGGAAAATCCGAAATATGTTAAAGTATACTCATTGAGAAAGTATCTAATTTATTTAAGTAGTTAACATATAAATATGAATAACATATATCATAGAAGTAACAAGTTCACGTAATAATTAATTGGGCATAACAGGTTTCACATTCACATAATTGATATATCACAAGTTGATTCACATTAAAGGGGCAGAGCCCAAAACTATTTTCACGTATCGGCACAATCTGCCAAAATCACTTTCCACATATTGTAAATCTCTTCCAAACCATTTCGTACGACCATACTCGACTTGTTCCACTTCCAAAAACCTTACTCCTTCCAACCACTGACAAAAATAGAATAACGCAAACCATCAATGGCCTTATTCCCAATGCGCAACGTAGGCGTCTGACCCGGGGACCAGATCTGTTTGAATCAACAACCTTGATTCTGGGGGCATCCTCGACAGCTCCCCGGAGGTTGGATTTAATACCCGCACTACAACTCCATACTTACTGACTTTCGGTCCTTTTATAAAACTGATATTTTGAACTGAGGAGAGAAATTTACTCGGTTTGAAATTGAATTGATTCATGCTCACATAATGCCCTTAACCATGCAATGGTGATTGATTTGAATAAAACAACAGGTATTTCGTATCATATATAAGTATATCACATAATTCAAACAGTTATATAATAGGGATACATTTATGTTGGATTAATCGTTTTAGATTTAATTGGTCGAGTTCAGAGTATACCAGCACAACGTATTATAAGCAGATCGATTAACAGATCATCACCCACCTGATTGTTGGGAGTCCTGGGAGTGGTGCACAGACGGATGGTCGAGTCCCTGGTGCGGAATCCCACTAGCACTGATTCCTAATATAAAGTTATTCGATTAAAAGTTGATCTTTGAAGAGTTTAGTGAAGAACTCGAGAGTTTGCATTACGTGAGACGAGTGGTTGATGTCATATATACTTTAAAAGGACTGGCTTAAGGGTCACACCCTATTTTGGCGAATACACCACCTCTAAAAAGGGTGAGTGTATTTTTGGAGTGTACTTACTAAATTTCTTGTTTGTATGATTATTTCTATTTCTACAAAACAAACCTTTAATTTCCTTTATCTTTTTGTAAAAGCTTTTACTATTTTAAAAGTATGACTTTAATTATTTTTCTTGAAAAGGATAAAAATAAGAAATTTATAAAAATATACTAATATAATATAAGTCCCAAATTAATATCTTACCTTCTAAAATTCTATTTTCTTATTTTAAAAGAACATTGAATATCATTTATATTTTATAAATGAAACTTCCTTTATCAATAAATAAATTTTAAAGAATCTTATATAATAATTACTTGGAATAATATGAGATGTATATTTTTCTTTTTCTCATTTAAAAGAAGTACTTATTTTTAAAAAGGATTTTTACATAACAAATAATTTAAATAAAAGTATTTTCTTATAATACTAGTATTATTAATTGAGTCAAGTTGTATCATTTTTAAAATAAAAGAGTACTATTATTTTCTACTACTTGTTTTTCATTTGTTACAGCCGTTTAACCCGAGACAAGGGAGAAGACGAGTTTCCATTTGTCTACGGATTTAAAACAAAAGTGTTTAATCGATTAAAAGTCATCATTCAACAGAAACTAACAACACTAATTTTAAAATACTGTCCAACTATAACAATGATACAAAACTGTTATAGGAATGATACTAAACAACTAAAAGACTAGTACTAGTCCATTAAAGTCCAAATACTCCTACAATTCGCAGCATCAAAACTCAATGAAAACTCATTTACTGCTAAGAAAACAATTCAAAAATCAAAGGGTACAACCCAAATCAAGAATAGAAATAATTTCGACAGAAGAAGGAAAAATAGAAAATCAAAGTTCAAAGCATCTCCTCTAATTCTTGTTATACGGCTCCGGATAGTCACGATAAAAGTCCAGAATTACGAAAGGAAGAAAACGAAGGTAGAGACCTTACGTTTCTCCTGGTTCGAGGTGGAAAATGGGCAGCTTAACGGCGTCTCTTAGTTTTTCCAGAAATCTTGGCAACGGGGTTTCATCTCGGCGTCATTTGATCGGAAAAACGAAAGGAAAAAGGGGTTTTGGTTAGAAATTAAATCGTAATCGAAATTGAAAGAGGGTTTTTCAAAATCGACTTACTGGAGAAGAGGGAGAGGAGACGGCGGCGTTGCGACGGCGTTACTCCCGTGGTGGCGCTGCGATGGCGGCGATTTTCGATCGGAGGAGGAGCGTTGGCGTCGCGGCTTCGTCGGAGGAGGAGAGGCGTCGCAGCTTCAATCGGCGAAGGGGAAACGTCGGCCTGGCTTTGAACGGAGGAGGAGAGATCGGTGGTTGAGCGGCGGAAGAGAAAAACATCGCGGCGACGGCGGTTTGCGTGACGGCAGAGGGAAGTAGCGTCGCGGCGGTTTCGGCTGAGCGGCATCGACGTCTTTGTCCGAAAGGGGCTAAGCAACGGCGCTAGGTGGGATGCGACGGCTGTGGCGCTGTGCCGTCGCTGTTCGACAGAAAAAGCGGCGAGAGGGGCTGGAGACGGCGGCGCTGCTCCGATCGAAACAGAAAGGGAGCGACGATGCTCCCGTGTGGAAGGGGAGGCGGCGACGGGCGGCACTTGCTGGAGGAGGGAGCAGCGGCGGCTAATCGGAGAAGGAGGGAGAAAGGCGGCAATCGTCGACGGAGGAGGAGAGAGCCGAGAGAGAAGTGAAGGACGCGGTTTTGAGAGAGAGAAAATGTCAAACACGTTTTCTGCAATTTTGAGGGGAGAGGAAGATATATTCTATTGAAATTTAATTACTTAATTAATTAATTTTAAAAGGAAAGAGTAAATATGTGGGTGACATAAATTCTCTAAATTAATTTAATTAAAAAAAAGATAGTAATTCATGTGGTTAAGGTTTAATCCCCTTTAATTCTGATATTTTCATTCTTACTTGATACGGTTTAGGGATTGTTTGGTTCGCGAGTTTAATCCCGAATTGAGAATTAATACAGTTTTAAAACTCAATTAATATTTTAATGTATTTTAATTATTCTCAATAAATTATACGAATCGAAACATAATTTTTAAACTTTAATAATTAATTTCTCGTAGTCCTTTATCCGTTTGAAATATTCGATTTCTTTCTTCGAACTTGGGAATTTGAAAATAGGGTATAAATTTAAATTACACAGTAGCACTCAAAAATAATAAAATTAAAAGAAACAAAGATAATAATATAAAATAAGGTTTCTAGGAATATAAAAGGTATAAAACGGGACGGGGTGTTTCATCCTCACCCCCTTAACAGGAATTTCGTCCCCGAAATTCAGCTTCTAGGTATTGCTTAGATATTAAGGGTACTTGATTAGGACTTCATCTTCTCTTTCCCATGATAGCCATTAGAACTTCTTCATAAGTCAGGTCACTGCTTAGTTCCAATTCTATGTGACTAATAACATGGTTTGGATCGCTCATGTAATTCCTGAGTGTAGATATGTGGAACACATTATGTACTCGTGACAACTCTGGTGGTAGTGCTAAGCGATAAGCCACATCCCCGACTCTGTTCAGGATGTCAAGTGGCCTGATGTATCGCGACTTTAGTTTACCTCAATTCCCAAAACGAATTAGGCCTTTTCATTGGCGCAACTCTGAGAAATACTTTCTTGTTAATGTCGAATTGTAAATCTCTTCTCCGAGTGTCTGCATATGACTTCTGACTATCCTGGGCCGTCTTGATTCTCCCTTTAATCTTCACGACTATCTCAGTCGATCTTTTGACTAGTTCGGGTTCGAGAATCTTTCGAATCCCAACTTCGTCCCAACAAACTGGTGATCCACACCTCTTCCCGTAGAGTGCTTCGTACGGTGTCATTTGTATTGTCGTCTGATAACTGTTGTTATAAGTGAACTCTACCAATGGTAGGCGGTTTTCCCAACATCCTTCAAGATCTAAAGCGCAAGCTCTCAGCATATCTTCGAGTGTCTGGATAGTTCTTTCCGATTGTCCGTCAGTCTGTGGGTGGTATACGGTGTTGAATTTCAATTCAGTCTCCAAGGCTCGTTGTAGACTTCCCCCAAACTTGGAGGCAAAACGAGGGTCTCTATCGGATACTATCGAGACTGGTACACCGTGCAGTCTGACTATCTCTGCTATGTATAGTTGGGCGAGTCTGTCCAACGTACACGTCATTCTAACAGGGATAAAGTGGGCAGTCTTCGTAAGTCTATCTACGATAACCCAGATGACATCGTAATTCTTCACCGTTTTTGAAAATCCGGTGACAAAATCCATAGTGATGTTCTCCCATTTTCACTCTGGCATCTCCAGAGGGTGTAACAACCCTGAAGGTCGTTGATGATCTGCTTCAACCCATGACAGGTTAAACATCTTTTGACGAATTGAGCTATCGTCCTTTTCATACCCTTCCACCAAAAGTTCTCTTTCAGTCCCCGGTACATCTTCATGTCTCCGGGGTGAACGGTGTAAGGAGTGTTATGTGCCTCTTTCAGGATTTCGTTCCTCATTCCTTCATCCTTAGGCACACAGATTCTGTTATCGAACATTAGAGCTCCAGCAGTGCTCAATACGAACCTCTGAATGGTCCCTTCCTCAGAGCGCTTACGTATTCCTCTCAAGAATTTATCGTTCTTTTGCGCTTTTAGGATCCTCTCTCGTAAGGTCGGTTGTAGGATAAACGCGTAAACCATGGAATCTGCACAACACTGTGTGGAAAATTCTAGGTTTAACCGAGAGAGTTTCTCCTATTAGTGGTAACTGTGTGGTCGGAACAACACATAGCTTCGTATCTTCCTTTCTACTCAAAGCGCTGCCACTACGTTTGCCTTTCCAGGGTGATAGTGGATAGTGCAATCATAATCTTTTACCAATTCGAGCCATCTTCTCTGACGCATGTTCAATTCCTTCTGCGTGAAGAAGTATTTTAGGCTCTTATGGTCAGTGTAGATCTCACACTTTCCCCCATACAAGTAGTGTCTCCAAATCTTCAATGTGTGAACCACTGCAGCCAGTTCTAAGTCGTGTGTTGGGTAGTTCTGTTCGTGGTCCTTAAGTTATCGGGACGCGTAAGCCACAACTTTCTTATTTTGCATCAGAACACAACCCAAGCCTGACAATGAAGTGTCTGTGTAAATGACGAATCCTTTTGATCCGTCTGGGATGGTTAACACAGGCGACGTGGTCAGTCTCTTCTTTAGCTCTTGGAAGCTTTCCTCACAAGTCGAATCCTGAACAAACTTCTCAGTCTTCTTGGTCAGTTTCGTCAGTGCTTTCGCAATGCTGGAAAAGTCTTGTATGAACCTTCGGTAGTATCCTGCTAACCCAAGAAAGCTTCAAATTTCATTGACGTTAGTAGTCGCCTTCCAGTTCATGATGGCTTCTACCTTTGCTGGGTCCACTTCAATCCCTTTGCGGAGATTATATGCTCTAAGAACATAACTCGATAGATCTAAAATTCGCACTTGCTGAATTTGGCATACAATTTCTCTCGTCTCATTGTTTCTAAGACTGCCTTGAGATGTTCTTAGTGTTGCTCTTTGTTCTTAGAGTACACAAGTATGTCGTCGATGTAGACGATGACGAATTTGTCCAGGTACGGATGAAACACTCTATTCATCAGATCTATGAAAATTGTCGGAGCGTTCGTTAATCCGAAAGGCATTACACTGAATTCGTAATATCCATACCGAGTTCAGAATGTTGTTTTTGGGATATCCTCGCTCTTGACCTTTAGCTGGTGGTAACCAGACCTCAGATCGATCTTTGAGAATATGGTAGCATTCTTCAACTGGTCGAACAAGTCTTCTATCCTTGGAAGAGGATATTTGTTCTTGATGGTCAGTTGATTGAGACCTCGGTAGTCTATGCACATACGGAAAGTTCCATCTTTCTTCTTCACGAACAACATGGGTGCTCTCCATGGTGATGCACTAGGCCTGATGAACTTCCTTTCAAGTAGGCCTTGCAATTGTTCTTTCTGTTCTTCTAATTCCTTTGGCGCCATTCGATAGGGTGCTTTAGATACTGGTGCTGACCCAGGTATCAAGTCGGTGGAGAACTCTATCTGACGATCCTGTGGTAACCCGATTAATTCCTCGGGAAGCACGTCAAGATATTCATCCATGATTGGCACCTTGATGTGTTATTTGTCATCTTCCTCTCCTGCTGAGATGACTCAGGTTCAGCCTGAGAATGTGGGTTCTATCCTATAGGATCCATTGGTATTAGGATAGGGTCACGAGGTCGTCCACGTCTACGGCACGGTGCTATCCTAGTGGGGGTTCTAAAAATAAAAGAATAATATTGCTAAGTTATATAGGTATGGGAAAATTACAAAAACAGAATCGAATTACGTAATTAACACATCGCTAGTACTGAGATACGCGTGAGTATGTAGTTCACCGCAACGCACTGCGGCCGTCAATGGTACAGTGATCACATTCGCACCGTATAATAGAAACAAGTGACATGTCCAAAACAGTAATTAGATAAAATATAACAGTTAATATAGAGCAAGTAGCACACATTGCCAAGTAGCAATTTCACAACATATATATATATAAAGGTCTCAGATCCTATGAGGTTAGTCTTCTTACTTCTTATCCTAAAAGAAACTAAGGCTTCCAGATGTAAAGTTAACGCATCACATCTTCTCTTCATTACGGATTGCGAGCGACCAAAAGGAGTAGGGTTAAAACTATGTTGCTATGTCCCAAGTAAAATGGTCATACTTCTGACTACTACTATATGTCAGGAAAGGGTGACACACCTATGTTATATGTATTTGTGTCTACATTAAAAGGATAACTGTTTAAAAGGTTTTGATCATTCTGACTGATCGGTACTATCATACGGAAATCTCCGTCATTGACTTCTACCAGGCATGTCTCCAAGTGGATGCGAGTCCCTTGAACTGGGTCTTCTATTCTCATGCGTTCGAGTAGTCTTACAGCGATAAGATGAAGAATAACTCAGTAATCCTTCTGGCAAAACGAATCATAGCCATCAAATATATCTTCGTCATTGGGTATAGGAGTGGCTCTTGCTTTTGAATGCAGTCTCGTGAACTAGGTTATAAACATACTGATAGATTCTAAGGTTATCTAAGTGGTTTCTAGTTATCGGGATATAACTCTTAGATGGATTCTTATATGGAAAGGGAAATCCTAGTCAAAATTTTAGTTATGCAGAAACATAATTTAAACAATTAAAGCATATAATTTAAGTAATTAAAGCATAAAATTCAAATAAGCATATAACATAATTTATGAAATTTATAAACTTGCACAAATATATTTATTTATATCATTCACTGATTGTCCGCATTTCAATAGTACTATAAACAATATTTATGGTTCTTTATACACCTCGTAGGTGTTGTTTCGAGTTCTCGATCTTTTGATTGGATTTTTGTTATGAGAGTCAACTTATCGCAAGTTCATAAACTTTTAGGCACTTTTTAAAAAATAAAATAAGAGCATACATTCGTGGAGCTTTTGACGGTAATAGGAGACACATTTCCCCTCAAGTGATTTAATTAGTGATCTAAACTTATATGATAAGAAAATTTTAATAAAGAAAGAGAATTTCAGTTTTGATGAAAATAATAATTTGGGTTTTGGTCCGAAAGTTTGAACCTAAGCTCTGATACCACCTGTAACGCCCCGAATCCAAAACACATAAATATCTCAGATTCGAGGTGCCACTTGTGACTAAAATCCGAACTATAAAATTTTTGATATAAAAAGGGATGATAAAACGAGAGATGAGTTTTATGCAGCGGAAGAAATGAGTGTAATATTTAAATAAGTATCTCAGACATATAAATATATATATATATATATATATATATATATATATATATATATATATATATGAATATAAAGCTTAGCATTTAACAGTAACATTTTACTTAAGTGGGGAACTCCGTGTCGTCTCTATTACTGTCTTTGCTCCACGAAATCATAATCTGCAAGGGTTGTAAAAAGAGGGGGGCGTGAGATTTGAATTCTCACGTATGGGTGATTTGCAACGTCATGGGATTGGTAAATACGAAATATGTTAAAGTATACTCATTGAGAAAGTATCTAATTTATTTAAGTAGTTAACATATAAATATGAATAACATATATCATAGAAGTAACAAGTTCACGTAATAATTAATTGGGCATAACAGGTTTCACATTCACATAATTGATATATCACAAGTTGATTCACATTAAAGGGGCAGAGCCCAAAACTATTTTCACGTATCGGCACAATCTGCCAAAATCACTTTCCACATATTGTAAATCTCTTCCAAACCATTTCGTACGACCATACTCGACTTGTTCCACTTCCAAAAACCTTACTCCTTCCAACCACTGACAAAAATAGAATAACACAAACCATCAATGGCCTTATTCCCAGTGCGCAACGTAGGCGTCTGACCCGGGGACCAGATCTGTTTGAATCAACAACCTTGATTCTGGGGGCGTCCTCGACAGCTCCCCGGAGGTTGGATTTAATACCCGTACTACAACTCCATACTTACTGACTTTCGGTCCTTTTATAAAACTGACATTTTGAACTGAGGAGAGAAATTTACTCGGTTTGAAATTGAATTGATTCATGCTCACATAATGCCCTTAACCATGCAATGGTGATTGATTTGAATAAAACAACAGGTATTTCGTATCATATATAAGTATATCACATAATTCAAACAGTTATATAATAGGGATACATTTATGTTGGATTAATCGTTTTAGATTTAATTGGTCGAGTTCAGAGTATACCAGCACAACGTATTATAAGCAGATCAATTAACAGATCATCACCCACCTGATTGTTGGGAGTCCTGGGAGTGGTGCACAGACGGATGGTCGAGTCCCTGGTGCGGAATCCCACTAGCACTGATTCCTAATATAAAGTTATTCGATTAAAAGTTGATCTTTGAAGAGTTTAGTGAAGAACTCGAGAGTTTGCATTACGTGAGACGAGTGGTTGATGTCATATATACTTTAAAAGGACTGGCTTAAGGGTCACACCCTATTTTGGCGAATACACCACCTCTAAAAAGGGTGAGTGTATTTTTGGAGTTTACTTACTAATTTCTTGTTTGTATGATTATTTCTATTTCTACAAAACAAACCTTTAATTTCCTTTATCTTTTTGTAAAAGCTTTTACTATTTTAAAAGTATGACTTTAATTATTTTTCTTGAAAAGGATAAAAATAAGAAATTTATAAAAATATACTAATATAATATAAGTCCCAAATTGATATCTTACCTTCTAAAATTCTATTTTCTTATTTTAAAAGAACATTGAATATCATTTATATTTTATAAATGAAACTTCCTTTATCAATAAATAAATTTTAAAGAATCTTATATAATAATTACTTGGAATAATATGAGATGTATATTTTTCTTTTTCTCATTTAAAAGAAGTACTTATTTTTAAAAAGGATTTTTACATAACAAATAATTTAAATAAAAGTATTTTCTTATAATACTAGTATTATTAATTGAGTCAAGTTGTATCATTTTTAAAATAAAAGAGTACTATTATTTTCTACTACTTGTTTTTCATTTGTTACAGCCGTTTAACCCGAGACAAGGGAGAAGACGAGTTTCCCTTTGTCTACGGATTTAAAACAAAAGTGTTTAATCGATTAAAAGTCATCATTCAACAGAAACTAACAACACTAATTTTAAAATACTGTCCAACTATAACAATGATACAAAACTGTTATAGGAATGATACTAAACAACTAAAAGACTAGTACTAGTCCATTAAAGTCCAAATACTCCTACAATTCGCAGCATCAAAACTCAAGGAAAACTCATTTACTGCTAAGAAATCAATTCAAAACTCAAAGGGTACAACCCAAATCAAGAACAGAAATAATTTCGACAGAAGAAGGAAAAATAGAAAATCAAAGTTCAAAGCATCTCCTCTAATTCTTGTTATACGGCTCTGGATAGTCACGATAAAAGTCCAGAATTACGAAAGGAAGAAAACGAAGGTAGAGACCTTACGTTTCTCCTGGTTCGAGGTGGAAAATGGGCAGCTTAACGACGTCTCTTAGTTTTTCCAGAAATCTTGGCAACGGGGTTTCGTCTCGGCGTCATTTGATCGGAAAAACGAAAGGAAAAAGGGGTTTTGGTTAGAAATTAAATCGTAATCGAAATCGAAAGAGGGTTTTTCAAAATCGACTTACTGGAAAAGAGGGAGAGGAGACGACGGCGTTGCGACGACGTTACTCCCGTGGTGGCGCTGCGACGGCGGCGATTTCCGATCGGAGGAGGAGCGTTGGCGTCGCAGCTTCGTCGGAGGAGGAGAGGCATCGCAGCTTCAATCAGCGAAGGGGAAACGTCGGCCTGGCTTCGAACGGAGGAGGAGAGATCGGCGGTTGAGCGGCGGAAGAGAAAAACATCGCGGCGACGACGGTTTGCGTGACGGCAGAGGGA
Organism: Ballota nigra; assembly: GCA_947034835.1. Taxonomy (NCBI): domain Eukaryota; kingdom Viridiplantae; phylum Streptophyta; class Magnoliopsida; order Lamiales; family Lamiaceae; genus Ballota; species Ballota nigra. Next base: position 45,467,488 of record OX344724.1, on the reverse strand, counting down.
AGTAGCGTCGTGGCGGTTTCGGCTGAGCGACGTCGGCGTCTTTGTCCGAAAGGGGCTGAGCGACGGCGCTAGGTGGGATGCGACGGCTGTGGCGCTGTGCCGTCGCTGTTCGACAGAAAAAGCGGCGAGAGGGGCTGGAGACGGCGGCGCTGCTCCGATCGAAACAGAAAGGGAGCGACGATGCTCCCGTGTGGAAGGGGAGGCGGCGACGGGCGGCACTTGCTGGAGGAGGGAGCAGCGGCGGCCAATCGGAGAAGGAGGGAGAAGGGCGGCAATCGTCGACGGAGGAGGAGAGAGCCGAGAGAGAAGTGAAGGACGCGGTTTTGAGAGAGAGAAAAGGTCAAACACGTTTTCTGCAATTTTGAGGGGAGAGGAAGATATATTCTATTGAAATTTAATTACTTAATTAATTAATTTTAAAAGGAAAGAGTAAATATGTGAGTGACATAAATTCTCTAAATTAATTTAATTAAAAAAAGATAGTAATTCATGTGGTTAAGGTTTAATCCCCTTTAATTCTGATATTTTCATTCTTACTTGATACGGTTTAGGGATTGTTTTGTTCGCGAGTTTAATCCCGAATTGAGAATTAATACAATTTTAAAACTCAATTAATATTTTAATGTATTTTAATTATTCTCAATAAATTATACGAATCGAAACATAATTTTTAAACTTTAATAATTAATTTCGCGTAGTCCTTTATCCGTTTGAAATATTCGATTTCTTTCTTCGAACTTGGGAATTTGAAAATAGGGTATAAATTTAAATTACACAGTAGCACTCAAAAATAATAAAATTAAAAGAAACAAAGATAATAATATAAAATAAGGTTTCTAGGAATATAAAAGGTATAAAACGGGACGGGGTGTTACAATATATTTTTTAAGTGTGTGGAATAATTTTTTTATGGATTAGAAATTATAGTGTTAGCAAAAAAAAAAAAAGGACATTAAGTTTTTTTTACTAACAATTTAAGTACTATAACTTTAAAATGTATCTTACTCTAAAATACAATAACACTGAATATATTTTAATCAATATAAATAAAATATTTATGTATAATATGGAATATTATTTTAAACATTATATTAATGCAAACAAATCTTTTTTCAAGGTTGAACGATTTCTCTTCTTAGATATTTTGGAAGTTACATTTGCAAAATATTGATAGATGTGAAATTTTTGTAGGAGAGAATTGAAATATTTTGGAAAAGTTGTTATCACCGAAATAGTGTATGATATCATATAATATTGCCACCAAATATAATATCTTACCTTCAATGAACAAAATATTTACGTAAAATTTGAAATATTATCTTAACATTATATTAATGCAAGCATATCTTTTTTCACAGTTGAACGATTTCTCTTTTTAGATATTTTTGGAAGTTATTTTTTTGCAAAATATTGATAGATGTGAAATTTGTAGGAGGGAATTGAACCATTTCAGAAAAGATACAATCACTAAAATAGTGTATGATACCAAAAAAATTTTGTCACTAAATATAATATCTTGTCTTCAAGAATAGATTGTAATACAAAAGTTTATTTTGTATAAAATTATGCCGCCAAATTAGACTATGAAATTGTAAAGTACAAATATTCTTTTCTAGACTAGGATTTCATTTTTTCTTTTATATTGTTTTAACATACACATATTAAAATAATATTATAAATGATAAATAAGTAAAAAACTGTTATATGTTATATAATTAATGTGTATATATATATATTTTAAATATGCGGAATAAGATTTTCATGATTAAAAAATTATAGTGTTGGCCAAAAAGAAAAAAAAAAGGACATTAAGTTTCTTTACTACTCTAAAATACAATAAATCTGAATATATTTTAATCAATAGAAATAAAAATATTTACGTATAATATGGAATATTATTTTAAATATTAAATTAATGCAATCAAATCTTTTTTCACGGTTGAACGATATTTTTCTTAGATATTTTTGGAATTTATTTTTGTATAAAATTGATAGATGTTAAATTTGCAGGAGTGTATTGAAATATTTCAGATTATATATTGTTACTAAGATAGCATATGTTTTCCTAAAAATATTGCCACCAAATATAATAACTTAGCTTCAATAATAGATTCCAACACAAATTTTTAGGATAAAATTCTACCTGCAAAATATATTTTGAAACTGTAAAATATAAATATTGTTTTGTAGAGTAGAATTTCGATTATTTTAACAATTTTGATTTTTTAACATTTTTTTTTTTGCAAAATATATTTGTATGAAATGTGTAGGAGGTAAATTGATTTAAAAAAAAAATTAAAATTGATGCTTAAACGTCAATTTTTATTGTTGAATTGTGTATTATACATACCAACATATTAATCAATTATTTTCACACAAACATCTACAAAATATTTTATTTTAATTATGACATCTTTTTCTGTCAAATGTTACCCTTAGATCTTAAATGTGTGATTCTATCTTAAGAGTTAAACTTTTACGTTCGATTGTTATTGTATCTTCATATCATGGGGGAAAACTAAGCATGCAACTATACAATAAAAGTAATTTTAAGTAATACTGTGTTATACTATTTTGAGATTGAATATGTGAATTAATTAATATTTTTCAAATTTTCTATTTGTTCAAGTTTAATTTTTTTTACTATTCGTTGAATTATTAATTATAATTTTAATATTAAGTCAAAATTACGAGATATTTAAAAAAATTTAATATTTATAATTTGAAATAATAATAATAATTTTTTTTTAAGTACGCTGCACTAGTTTGTATGATAATAAGAAATATGAATATCAAATCAATAAATCAAATGCTGCCACATATAAATTTCAACTAGATATATCACCCCTACAACTGATATAAACTAAAAATTAAGTGAGACCCCACATATTCGCGAAATTTCCTTTATATTAAATTTTACAACTAGTACATTATATTACATATACATATACTGATATACAGATTAATTTTTTCATCAAATAATAATATAATTATTTTATAAATATATTAAAATAATATATATATATATATATATATATATATATATATATATATATATATATATATATATCTTATAATAATATATTTTGAAACCCCTCCAAGATGATGTGTCAACACCACCTTATTTTTAGGGTGATGTGGCATGTCTCAAATCTCTCCATTTTGAAATACTGCGCTCTCATTAAAAGTTGGTTAAACTTTTAATCTCGACCCTTCGTTCTATATCATTAAATCTAAACCATTAATTTATATTTGCATAATTAATGCAGATAAATATTTTTTCCATTATCTTATTTAGTTATTTTTAGAATTTATTATAAATCATATTTTTTCCTAACCTTAATGTAATTAAATATGATCTACTTATTGAATGAATCTAAATTTATCATTTCTAAGTTTGAGTTAGTATATACAGTATAATATAATGTTCGATTATTTTTTTCCTAAAATAAAAGGTATATAGTTATATATTCCAAAGAATATTCTTATATGATATATTCTTATTATGGACATGATATAATATTGCATGCATTTTTTTTATTATAAATAAGAGCATATTGTATTTCATTTTTTCACATCAAAGTTTCATTTGTTCCACTCTTTTGATGAGATTTCTCCCATCAATGGTTGGTTAGTTATATATCTATTGTTATTAGTATATTTATTTTATAATTAAATTCATCATTTTAAGTGCTCACAATTTGATTAGATTTAAATATCAATATCAATATGAATGTAATAATGATTGTTGATTTATGCTCTACATCGTTCAGTTTAAATATTCTTCATGTGCAAAAATAATAGATTTAACTATACCATATATTTTTATCTGAATAATTATGATGGTTTAATTGTTGTAATTTAAATCTCATTTTAGATTTAAAGAGTATGACACCTCAATTTTCTCTGATTTTTAATATCAAGAGTGAGAGCCAAAAATTGACCGTTAAAGTTAGGATTGAAAAAGTTGGACAATATTTTTTAATGATTTTAATAGAGACAAGTTCCACTTGGAACTCATTTTGATCGATGAACAGATATTTGTAACGTTAAAGTTTATTTCAAAATTTGTATTGTTTCTTATATAAATTAATTTCTCACCGTATACTCCCAATAACTAATAATGTTGATTAATTTATAAATTATTCAATATTGAAATGGAAATTGATTATTATTAAATTATTAGTCTAAGTAATGCTATTCCATAATTGTTACTAATTTATGTGAATTTTGATGTTTTTTTTTTTTAATTATTTAGTTTGTAGGATATACTTATAGGGTTTAGTGAAGGGCACGAGTCACAGCTAAACAAACCCCATAATTTATTGTATATACCTCGAATTTTTTTAAACAAAAATACTCTTATATTAAATGTCTATAGAAAATAAATATAATATATTTTTTCAGTACGTGAAATTCGCGTGGGTACACTCTAGTATATATATATATATATATATATATATATATATATATATACGGAAGTGATCTCATATCCATCGGTGGGCACATTATAATATACTCACCGCGAATGTGATAATGACACATAAACAGATAAAATCTATCAATTAAAAGTATAGTGGACCCACTGCTTATGTATCATTATCACATTCGCGGTGGATATATTATATTGTACCCACCGGTGGGCATATGATTATTTCCATATATATATATATAATTTTTTTTTTCTAATTGAATCAATTATTCATTTTTAATAATATATTACTTTACCCAATCTATTAATACTATTATGTAGGAGAGGAGACTAATTAGAGTGGGTGTCTCGTGAAACTTATTCAATAATGAAACTAATATCATTAGATTCATTCATTGATACCATAATATTTATATTGTGATTAGAGTTTATAAATCTAATGGTATCAGTGCATGTTTGCAATGATATTAGTGAATACGTGTAATAATATAAATTTTATACTCCCTTCGTCACCTTATTTTCACCACTTTTCTTTTTGGGTTGCCCACCAAATTTTTTACTCATTCCCCTTTTGTAAATAAACACCGCACACAAACAAATAAATGAGTCCTACAATACCCTTACTTTATCTATTTTTTTAATAAAATACTAATATTCATTAAATTTTATTTTCAACAGTAATGAGGTATAAATTTTGTGGATGGAGGGAGTACTATAAAAAAATTTCATAAAGGACTTTATGGATTAATTATAAATTGACACATCCTCATACTAATATACCGAACCCTTTAAAAACATAGCACCTAATCTCACGTATAATTCTTTCTTTCCAATTAATGACATATCAATATCATCGAAACTCACAAAAAATGACGCGTTAGTAGTATAGAGGCAAAATGCATCTTTATATCTCTAAAGTCTAAACTACTTTCTTCGTCCCCTAATAATTTTCACATTTACTGCTTTCTCGTGTTTTAATGAGCAAATTTTTTTTATTAGTATTTAAATGATTTTTTAAAAAATGTTTAATAGAGGAGAGATAGATCTGTTATACTCCTTCTTAAAAGCATTTTATTATTTCAAAATTTAATAAACAATTTGCTCACTAAAACATGAAAAAAAAGGTAGTGTGAAATTTATTAGGGGAAGAAACGAGTATTAAATTTTATTTCTAAAAGTATTTAAACTATTTATTTGTTTAGAGAGTCCTTGATGAATTCTTATTTTAAAAGGTTCTTATTTCAATATATGTTTCAAAAGTATATATGTTAAGGCATAAGATGCAATAACACACATTGAATATTAAATTTCTATATTACTTCTCTTTAAACTTTTAATTTACAATTGTCTTTATAGCTATTTATATATTAAATTAAAGCGAATAATTATTTTTTTTACATTCAATATAATAATCTTTATACATTTAAATGAAATGCGTAAATAGTAAATTATTTATTATCAAATATATATATATATATATAGAGGTCCTTTGATTTTTTTTTTAAACTCTATTAATTGTAAAGGACTTCCAAATCATCATTTGATATTGAAGTATGAAGATAGGGGTGTTGGTAATGATTTTAAGAAACATTCATCAAAAGACAGAATTATGAATAAAACTAGATTGATTATTTATAATTACTAAGCTTGAAACCATATATTCGGAACAAGAATCATTTTTGAAAGGCTAGTCCCCACTAATGACCTTGACTACTTTATATCAAACTCCATTAACTGAGTTTCAAGGAAGATAATTTTCAATTATTTTGTATTTCACAGTAAAAATAAATAAAAATTTAGGTCAATTAACATTGAATATAAAATTTTATATTAATTCATTTTCAATACAATTTTGAATGTTGGAGAACGTTTTGCATTTGGTCGAGATACATCCTTAAATTTGAAGTTAATAGAGTAAAGGTCTACAAATTGTAGAAGACATAATTTTCCAACAACATACGAGAGTGCAGTACTCATTTCTAGAGATCTTGATATGAATATAGAAAAAAAAAATATGTTATTTTTTATACGCGTGATGGGTGTTTTAAGTGAACTTCATTCATCATGCATATGTTTCGCTACAATATCCTTTGTTATTCCTGTATGTTGAGGATGTGTATCAATTAGGAATTTTTTTATAGCAATACTGGATTGAACACAAGAAAACTAATGAAGTTGACTATAAGTGAGTTATTTTTATTCAAGATCTATGAGCGCCATAATGATGTTAATATTTTATTCTATCTAAGAGATTTTTTTCAGCAGTTTTTGGTAGATTCTTATACCATGATAGAGTTGGAAAGAATATGTTACATCAAACTTAACCAAATTAAATAGTGAGTGAATAAATTATGTGACATAATTTTTTTTTTTTAAATTTGTGTACTTATCCATGTTTAATCTTCCATTGTTAATTGAATTGCAATTACAAATTAATATTACGTTGACATCAAATTACTTTTAATTTGTATTTTGAACTTACAATTTTTTTTAAATAAAAACAAAATGAGTTTAATTTCAATCAAAAATCTAAATTTTCTTTCGGCATGCAAAATTCACAAATACGTAATAGTTCTCTATTTTGCATTCATATTAAGTCTCTTCTCACATCTTTAAACTTACAACTTATTTTGTCGTAAAATTGGTCTTTAATTAATATTTATAGTGAAATACTTATATTTTTTAACTAATACATTTTAATGAAATAATATTTTGTACCATTCATAACAAATATCCCATTTAATGAAAATAATTAATACTTACTTTTTAATGAAACAACAAATACTTTCAAAGCAAGTTTCACACATTGAAACTTGTTCACATAATATTTTGCTACAATGTATTACTCCTTCGTCCAACAATAATAGGCAACATTGTCATTTTGAGTTCCACTACATAGGCATGTTTTGCATTTCACTGAGTATTAAATTTAAATTTTTCTTAAAATGTAACTATTTAAGTTTATAAAGTGTCTCTATTTAAATTCATAGTTTAATTTGAATAAGGGTAAAAGATTTTTTTTACTGTGAACTAAATAAGTTGATCATGAATTTTATATATAACTTAATTTATGTGTAAAAAGAAATTTGTTTATTATTATTGAATGGAGGGAGTATATACATTATTTGTCTAAGTAGACCATTTAATAATGTTTTTTTTTTTTGACAGGAAAATAAAATATATTAAATAGCCTCAGAATCAGCAACAACGTCATCAACAATCATACCCGGAATTTGGGTAGAGAAAAAAGAAGAATGACAAGAAAAACCAAATAAAGCTAATTTATGGGCAACAATATTCCCACACCTCCTTGTCCACAAAAACTTAACCTCATCAAAGGAATTGCTCTACTTTATCACCTCCTGCACAATACTTCCCAAATAGGACAAATCTGGCAAAGGTCTAAGCAGAGCATTAATAATGATTTGTGAGTCAGACTCTACTTCTAATTTGGATACCTGAAACTCCTTCGCCAAAACCAACACCTTTTTTAATTGCTAAAATTTCAGCAACATCAACCGATACCTCATCTACGCACCGCTCCGCAAACACCCAAAGCACCTCACCGTCAACCGTCCTCACTACCCCTCCAATAGCTGCTCCAATTCCCAATTTAAGCGAAGCATCAGCATTCAATTTCAAAAATCCCGGCGCCGGCGGTCTCCACGAAACAGAAATAAAAATTGAGGGCCACCGTGATCGAAGCCCAGCAATTTTCTGCATCTCAAACATCAGATCATTAATACGCTGCTGTATATTTCCACACGAAATAGAAATATTATCGAACACAAATTTATTTCGACAATTCCAAATCTCCCACAACGCCGTCGCCAATGTGCATCTTTTATCAGGGGATAAAAGCTCAAAACACTCCTCCGCCCACTCTTCCATCACTCTATTCTCATTACCTTGTAGCTGAAATCCCAAGCCAAACACATCAGTTTCCCAAAGCTGTCGAATTACCACACAATCCCGTAAAGCATGCTCAATCGTTTCAATCTCTATTCCACACCTCTTGCACATAGGATCCACGTCCACAAATCTCCCCACAAGGTTAATCGTCGAAGGCAGGATCCCATGGGCAAGCCTCCACATGAAAATCCGAATTCTTGGCAATACCTCCATCGACCAAATCCACTTCCAGAACTGAGGCTTCCTCAACGAGATAACACCCTCCAACTCCCGACAAAGAACATCAATGTAGCCCGATCGAGAAGAATAAATACCCGACTTCGTATATCTCCAGGCCAAAACATCCCCCCTGCTTGAATGACCAATAGGCAACTTCCGAATACGAGCGACATCACCTCCATTGAAAAATTGCTCTAATTTTGCAACATCCCACCCACCAATATTATCATCAACAAAATCAGCCACCTTTGGTTCAGAAATTGTTAAGTCAGCAACAGTAGATATAAAGGGGTCTCTACCATCATGGAGCCATGGCTCTGTCCAAACCCCTACTTGCTGTCCGTCACCCACCACCCAAACAAGTCCCTTGTCCAGCCATTTACGTCCCTCCAAAATACTTTGCCAAGTATAACTTGAGGCAAATCCCATAGTTGCACCTCTGAAATCACCTCGAGGATAATAACGAGCTTTCAAAACTCTAGCCAGGAGTGAATTTGGCTCCTGAATCAGTCTCCACCCCTGCTTTACTAAAAGTGCTCTATTAAAAGCCCACAAATCACGTAGCCCAATCCACCCTCATACTTCGGACGACAAAGCCACTCTTTACGCAACCAATGCACTCTCTTCTCGTCCCCTTGTTGACCCCACATAAATCTCACAATTGAAGCCTCAATCGTATCGAGTACACCATCGGGTATCTTAAAGCATGTCATGAGGTAAGTTGGAATTGCCTGTGCCACAGATTTTACTAGGGTCAACTTCCCCGCAAAAGACAACATGCGACTCTTCCAATCCTTCAGCTTTTTATTTACCCTATCAACCAGGCTCATGGAAATATTACTTCGTGACCTACCACGAGAAATAGGAATACCAAGATATAAAGAATGTTGCTCGACTCTCCGAACCCCCAAAACCTGAGCAAGTTCCTCCCCTCGCTCCGCAGATATCCCAGCACTGAACATGATATCCGATTTGTTCAAATTAATGACCTGCCCTGAAGCTTCCTCGTACACCTCTAAAATACGCTTAATTGCTAGCAGCTCGGGGATGGTAGCTCTCCCAAAAATTAAAGTATCATCTGCAAACAACAATTTAGAAACCAGAGGCGCACGTCTACATATTTTAACTCCATGTAAAACACCCTTCTCTACTTCTCTCCTAATCAAAGAAGACAAAACCTCAGCACAAAAGAGGAATAAATACGGTGATAATGGGTCACCCTGCCAAATGCCCCGCGTAGGATAAAAGACATCAGAAGGGTCACCATTCACCAATACCGCAAACGAAATTGTCCTGACACACTTCATGATCGTACACACCAAGCTCTTATGCAGCCCCACCCTCAACAAAACACCCTCCAGAAAATCCCACTCAACTCTATCATAAGCCTTACTCATATCTAGCTTAAAGGCAAAAGACCCCCGAGACACAGCTTTATTATGCATCATATAATGGAAAATCTCAAAAGCTAACAAAGCATTATCAGTAATAAGCCTACCAGGTACAAACGCAGACTGGCAAGGATCAATAATATCTGGGAGAAAAGGTTTCAATCGATTGGCTATTGTCTTTGTAATGATCTTAAGAGACAAATTACAAAGACTAATAGGCCGAAAATCAACAGGACGTCTGGGGTGCTTAATTTTAGGAATAAGAGCTATATTAGTATGATTAAAAATACGAGGATCGGCACCATTATTAAGAACATCTAAAGCAGACAAGATTACTGAATCACCCACGACTCCCCAAAACTTTTGAAAGAAAATAGCAGACATACCATCAGGGCCCGGCGTCTTAGTCGGATGCATTTGTGAGAGAGCACGTGTCACTTCCTCAGTTGTAAACGGAAGGGATAATGCCTTGTGCATCTCATCAGTGATCCTGTGTTCCACAGACTCGAGAGCATCATCCATTACCAAGCAACTCTTCGCCGTGAATAGTGTCGAAAAGTAGTTTACAAATACCTGTTTAATGTCCTCTTCCTCCTTCCACACCACCCCCTCATCATCTACAACCGATTGAATCCAATTTCTATGTTTCCTTCCACTCGCTGTCTTATGGAAAAAACTAGTATTCCTATCCCCCTCTCTCATCCAGCTCACACGTGATCTCTGAAGCCAAAAGAGCTCATCTCTTCGCAGTAGAGCAGCTAGCTTATTCTCCAGACTTCTACTAGCTTGAATCACACTATCAGTTTGGACCATCCCTTGGAGCTTCTTAAGTTCATTCCTACATTTTGCCACCTCCTTTGGTACGTAACCAAAAACTTTAGAATCCCAAGCAGCTAAGGCATCCCCACATCGACGAATATTCTCATCAAGGGATAATAAATTATCCTCCCCACCTTCTCGCCAAGATCTACCCACAATCTCTTGGCAACGCCCCTCCTGTAGCCACATCGTCTCAAACTTGAACCTCCTCTCCCGTCGCTCCTTCTGCTTACCTAGAATCGAGTTCCATTGTATCCATAAAGGAGAATGATCAGAAAGAACTCGATTCAAATGTGTGACCTGAGCCGAATGAAATCGAGAGATCCATCCCGCTGAGGCCACCGCCCTATCCAACCGCTCCTGAATATTGTACCTTCCCCCTTGCTTATTTGACCACGTAAACTTGTGGCCAATATATCCCAAATCCACCAACCCGCATCCATCCAAACATTGGCGAAAAGCGACCATTCTCTGCTCATTTCTGACATTTTCTCCTATCTTTTCGTGATTATAGAGAATCTCATTGAAATCCCCCATAACCATCCAAGGCAAAGTAGCCCCTTGAGCCAACATCTCCAACAACCTCCATGTCTTCCATTTAAGGCCATCCTCCGAAAACCCATACACCCCTGTCACCCTCCATCTATCTTCAGCTCCAACCAAAGCATCAATATGGTTAGCTGAGAAAGACTGAATATCAATGAGACAATCCTCTTTCCATAGCATCCCCAACCCACCTCTTCGACCCCCCGTCGTCACTACACAGTCAACTCCAAAACAACCACGAAACCCAATCTTCCTTGCTACCCCTTTCAGTTCACGAACCAACAGTTTAGTTTCACACAAAAAATAAAATCGGGACCTTTAGAAAGAATTTCTTTCTTCAGAACCGGAACTTTCCGTGGGTTCCCAAGCCCCCAGCAGTTCCAAGCCAAACAACTCATTGATCTCGGCGGAGCTGCTCCACCGCAGTCCCCGCCGTTGTAGAATCAAATTTTGATTTTTTAGTAACCTGTGAAGAGTCTGTCTCCCCCTGTATCTTTGTAATCGCAAGAGACCTCTTACCCAACCGACTCGGAGTAGCAGCCTGCTGAGCCAACACATTCACCTGACCTCGGAGTCTAGCCTGTCGCTTCCAAGCAAACTTAACAGGTTTTGTGGTAGTAAAATTGGAGTCTGGTGTGGTATCGAGCACACTTGCCCTGTCAACAGGGGGCGCAAAAGAAACATTTTGATTAGAGATAGTGTTCTGGATGATAGGTAGAGATGGAGAAATGTTAGAGGAGAAAGTAAAAGGGTTACGTATCGAGGGCAGTGATGGAATAGAGAAGGTGACTTGAACCTTTTGAAGTTGGCTCAATAAAGTATTAAAAGCCTGCTCCACATGGATGGTATTCTGCAATGTCGAAGGCTGTAAAGTAGGATGAGTGATATGTGGCTGTATAGGAGGGATATTGCTGGGAGAAATATGAGAGGCGTTTTGGATGGGGTTTGGGTAGGTTGTAGTTGAGGAAGATGAAGTAGGGTTTTTTTGGAAAGGCTGGGGTTTGTACGGGAGGACACTGTGCCAGATTAGCGGCCGTACCAGACTCCATCGATGACAATCTACCCACTACCACATCACCATCATCTCGTTGTAACCCCACCACATGAACAATATCCGTCACAGCATCTCTCATACGTCGTACAGGTTCTGCTCGAAGAGTCGGACCAAATTTCATATTAGTAGGGTTCCTCAAATCATCCCTATCAACCATGTCACAAGCTTTGAAATAATGGCCAATTATTCCGCAACCGTAGCAGAAAGATGGCAGTGATTCATATTTCAAAGGAATCCATAATTGATTCCCTTGGCAACGTACAGTGATACCATTCAACAAAGGGCGTGTGACATTAACATGAACCCTAAACCGTACAAAAGGACTTAAATTCTGCACTGACGGCTTCTCATAAGAATGTAACACTCCAACCTTCTTTGCAATGATCCGGATCACGTGCTCCGTCCGAAACATTAGAGGGATATCATAAGCTCTAACCCAAAACATCGACATATCAAGAGTAACTGACGATGGCTGCTCAACCCCGGATAACGCTTTGATCGCAAACAGATGCCCGTCAAAATGCCAAGGTTGGTTCGCCACCACCCATTCCCTATCTGACTCCTTCTCAAAAGAGAAAACCCAACGCCCCGATCCCCAATCTCTAGCAGAAAGCTTTCCTTTCGGACGGAAAGCCTTAGTCATCACATCCACTAAAGCATACCCATTAACTGGCTTCATCGAGCACAACCTCCCAACAATACACACCGGCACCCCATCGCCACCTCTCGCCTCTTTCCCATTCCCACCAATATCCACCACGTCTTCCCCATCATGCAAACTACTTTCGACACCCTCACGGTCCATAGTTACGTAGTAGAGGAAGATACCACCGGGTCCTGCAAAAGCAACAGAAAAACTAACAAAAAAGCAAATCGACCACGTTAATCTGCCGTGAACAAATCGGAAATAAACACCTGCTAAAACTTAAAGAAAGAAAAAGGAAACAAAGAAGACGATGGAAGAAAAACAGGAAGAAAAGGTAGAAGAGAAACTGCCGCACACGACGGGGACGTAAGACGCGGGCTAAACCCTAACCAACTTCTAAAAAACGTGAGAAACCCCAGCTCCGAGATATGCGGAGAACTTTTGTGGTTTGACTAAAATTAAATAATGAAGTGACATTGGAAAATATCATGTTATAATTTCCATCTATATTTCGCCTCAGTGAGCTCAGAGCTTTTAATATTCTACAGTTGAGTAGTATTATTCAATCATCACATCTGGTTTAAATTTTCTGTTTACGTTGCCTCCAGCTGCAAAAATAAGAAGAATGGTAAATATATTTGTCCTGTCAATTTCTAAATAATTAATAATATAAGTCAACGTCATAAAAAGTAGTTATAACTTCTAAGTGAGAGGTCCTAATTATGGGTGGCAACTGGGCCGGGCCGGGCTCGACCCGGTTGTAATTGGGCTCTATTTTAAAGGCCCAACCTGGCTCTAAGCGGGCCACCGGGCCAAAATGACCCGTCTTTAAAAAAAATTGTCAAATAAATCATTTATATTCAATAAAATAATCATATTTATAAAAAAATCTTATAGTCCTATTTTTGTGGACAAAATATGAATTATAATGACCATTAATATTAGTTTATGCACAAATTGTTATATAAAATATTCTACGGATCCTAGATCCGTAGAATAATCCATATTTTAAAAGCGGATCCTCACCCTCTCACTTCCCCGCTACCACGCTTCTCAACAGCCTGCAACCCCAAGCTATCACAGCAACGCCCAGCAGCCGCAATCCCCGCCCCCCACTGCAACCGTCGCGCCACAATATTCCCCAACCCACCTCCCCACTCCCTCTCCCAATTCCCCCAATTGCAACAGACTGGCCGCAATATTCCCCACCACATCCCCCTCCCCTATTCCAATAGCCTGCCCCCACAATTGCAACAGTCATGCGACGACAACCCCTCCCCCGCCCCACAATTCAACTTTTTTCTGCAAATCAATTTCCATTATCTTAACAGGAATGCAAAAGTCTCATAAAATTTTTTACACGCCACCTGTTTGATCTAATGTCTTGAAAAAGTTCTTGAAAATTTGTGTTACTATTGGGAATAAATGTGTTTTAATGTTAGAAGAAATGTGTGTTACTAAAAATACGTGTTACTATTGGAGCAAATGTGTGTTACTATTGGAGAAAATGTGTGTTACTAAAAATATATGTTACTATTGGAGCAAATATGTGTTACTATTGGAACAAATATATGTTACTACTAGAGTAAATATGTGTTACTATTGGAACAAATATGTGTTACTATTGGAGCAAGTGTGTGTTACTATTTGAGAAAATGTGTGTTACTAAAAATATATGTTACTATTGGAGAAAATGTGTGTTACAAAAAATATGTGTTACTGTTGGAGCAAATGTATGTTACTGTTAGAGTAAATATGGGTTACTGTTAGAACAAATGTGTGTTACAACAAATATGTGTTACAATTGGAGCAAATTTATATTACCGTTAGGGTAAATATGTGTTACTGCAAATGTGTGATACTGCCAGAACAAATATGTGTTACAATTGGAGCAAATGTATGTTACTATTAAAGTAAATATTTGTTACTGAAAATGTGCGTTAATGTTAGAGTAAATGTGTGTTACGAAAAATATGTGTTACTATTGGAGCAAATGTGTGTTACTGTTAGAGGAAATATGTGTTACTATTGAAGCAAAGTGTGTTAATGTTAGAGTAAATGTGTGTTACTGCAAATGGGTGTCAAAGTTAGAGTAAATGTGTGTTATTAAAAATATGTGTTACTATTGAAGCAAATGTGCATTACTACTGCTAGAGGAAATATACACACTATTGAAGCAAAGTGTGTTATTATTAGAGTAAATATGTGTTACTGCAAATGTGTGTTAATGTTAGAGTATATGTATGTTACTAAAAATATGTGTTACTATTAGAGCAAATGTGTGTTATTGTTAGAGGAAATATGTGTTACTATTGAAGCAAAGTGTGTTAATGTTATAGCAAATGTGTATTATTGGAAATGTGTGTTAATGTTGGAGCAAAAATGTATTTGATGTTAGAGCAAATGTAAGTTATTGTTGGAACAAATATATTTTAATATATAAAACCATAAATTTAAATTTAAAGGGATGGGAAATAAATTAAAAACACATATTTGATCTTGTAAAAATATATATTTGTCATTATTATTATTTTAAAGTAGAAAAAATCTATTTTTAATGAGTTGTAATACACATTTGCCCATATTGTAACATACATTTTGCTTATTCTGTAACACAAACTGGGAGCGAAAATCCTGGAACATGACCTGCGCGAGATTTTGAAAAAACCCACCAAATTCGACCCGACCCGGCCAAGATCCACGAATTTTTACCTGGAGCGACCCGACCCATGATGTGTTTAATATTTGCCTATTTTAGGTATATTTCACATATGAAATATTTCACAAGAGAGATCCTCTAGTTTATGATATGATTTGACTATTTATTTCCAATGAATAACTTATATTAATCTCTAGAAAAAGTTATTACAACAAGAAAATAGTAATATTAACTCAACAAACACTTTTAAACATCACATAAAATTCTTTTCATGTTAATAGGTACACTTGACATATTAAACCAAATTACACTTTGATATATAAATTAAAAAAAAAACCGGGCCAACCAAAAGTTTTGGGCCGGCCCGGCCCGAGCCCCGTCGGCCCGCCTGGCCTATCGGGCCAGGCCAAATCGGCCCGAATCTTTTCGGGTCACTATTTTTTAGGTCCATCCTGTCCTTAAAGGTGGGCCAACCGGGGGATCATTTTGCCACCCCTAGTGCTAATGCTTTGTTTGTTAGCAAATTTGGTATAAATAAAAGTTATAACAATTCGCCGCATATAAATTATAGGTCAATTATCAATTTTGGGTTCTGATTTTTTTTATTACTCAATTTATGACCTGATATCAAACTATCAACAGATGAGTCAAACGAAAGATATAGTAATTCTTATTTGCATTCAAGGCATAACATGCACTTGAATTTTGAGTTCAATTTCAAATTAATTTCAACTTTTTTATTTAAAAAGTTTTGAAAAGTTAAAATTAATTAAACTTAAAATTCAAATGCACATTATTCACTTGGGTGCTTAAAAAAATTTATGAGCGAAAAATGACATGGCACTTAATCCATTTCTTGAACCGTGTACATTTTTCTTCTTCTCTTCTGCAAGACTGCAACTAGAACTAGCAACCGCCACTTTCACATCGGGCCTACAAAAATATAGCCAGACCACCTATTTTTTTTACATTAATAATGAACATAAAAATATATTAAAAATACAACATAACTCATCACACTTCCACAATTCACATATATATATATATTTTATATCTTCTTAATCTACTTTAGTGTCTAACAAGTGTTGATAGGCGAGCAGTCGAGCGTGAGATTAAGCATTAAAATAATGATAATATTAATAATAATGATGATTAAAGCAAAGATATGAAGTGGCGAATAGTTGTGCACAAAAAGAATAACTTATAAAAGACGAGCAGCTGGTCAAAATGTCAGAACACCAGGCGAGAAGCTGGTCAAAGGCCAAGAAGAGCTCGACTAACAGCTAAGAAGAAAGGTCTAAGCACCCACCACAGAGACGTACAAGTGAGCAATCGCGCATCTCGAAGAATAGTCAATAATCCCACTAATTAGGCATTGTATTAGAGGCAAACAAGTGTCTTAACACTTGTCATTTGTGTAATATGCAATAACTTAGGGCTAAACAAGTGTAAAAACACTTGTCAAGCATGTAAATAAGGATAGCTAAGAGGTTGACACCTCCTACTTGCTTGTATGTCTATAAATATGTTCTCATGAAAGGAAAAATACAACCCAAATTATTCAAAAACTTGCCCAAACTCTTGCAATTTAGTTTCTTGATCTTCACTTACATAAATCCAGCACACTAATCCTTGTTTGATGACCTTCTAAACCTAAAATAACCACTAATTCACAAATTAGAATTAAGGTCATCAACAATTGGTGCTAGAAGAAGGGTCCGAACCTCCGTTTGTTGAAGAATCCGGGGAGAATTTATACAAATTCGCCGGAATCCGGTAAGTAGTCGCCTGAAGCTGGAGATAGCAGCCTTGCCAATCAATTTGTGACACTTTACATCCACTTTAAAAGGACTTGAATGCATACATATGTGAATGTGGGTTTGTAAATAACAAAATTCGTATATGCAAGGCTAGTTGTTTTTGGATAAAGTTCATCAAACACAAATCATCTTCAATAAACATTCAACATCCGGAAATGACAAGATCACAAGAACATCAATCTTCGGGCACACAACCAAGTCACAATCCTCGGATAAGGGTTTCATCAACATGTGATCATGCAAGAACGGTCCGGGCAACTTCCCAAAGAAACGTCCAAGTTATCATGGACACTCTCCCTTCGGAAGTGGAAGCTCTCGCCCAGAATCCCGAGGAGTTGACAAAACAATTACCGTACTTCAATCATTACAAAGACGAAAAGAAAAGGTCGGACCATCGGGAGTTCCAGAGACCAACAACAGAGCAGGCGAGCAGCAGAGCAGGAGAAGAAAAGATAGACAACTAGACGAAGTGGATAATGCCGAAGTCCGAAAGAATAAAGGGAAGACTCCCATCAGCGAGCGACTAGGAAACAAGGGAGAATCAACCCCCAGTAGAGCC
This sequence comes from Ballota nigra, assembly GCA_947034835.1. Taxonomy (NCBI): domain Eukaryota; kingdom Viridiplantae; phylum Streptophyta; class Magnoliopsida; order Lamiales; family Lamiaceae; genus Ballota; species Ballota nigra. Next base: position 45,449,431 of record OX344724.1, on the reverse strand, counting down.
CAGGAGTCGAGCAGGAGTGCCACACGCCCCAGTGCTTTGGGAAGGTTGGGTACGAACAGAAGAGAAATAAGAGAGCCATCTCCAGAGGATGAGGAGCGAGCACGCACAACTGCTCGCCCCTCAGTACATGACAGAATTAAAAAATTAGTTTTTGGCCGGCTAGGACCAAATGGAGCAAGTAATGTGGTAAGACGAGCAACTCAGGAGAAATATCCCGTTGGTGAGGGACTACATCGAGATGAAGTTATCGAACTTAACCACGACGAAAAACCTTCCAACGGGAGAACTCCTCCAAATAAGTTGCAAGCAATGAAGAAAGCAATCGAGGAGTTACAAAAATAGCTGGAAACCAAAAAAGGAATTAGGACAACTGCTCTCCTGTCTTCACCGCGTCAATCCTGGATGCGCCGGTTCAGAAGAAGATCCAATTTCCGGCCATCAGCTTGTATGAAGGAACGTCAGATCCTAAAGTCCACCTGACAAAATATTCAGACTTTATGATTTCAATGGGGGCCACAGACGCTACTCAATACCAAAACTTCCCACTTACTCTGGGAGACGGACCACACAGATGGTTTTCAGTATTAGCTCCAGAATCCATCATGTCATTTACTCAACTAAACAAGAAGTTTCTATCCCACTTCTCGACTGCTGGGTCTTACCTAATGCAAAGACATCAGCTAGCAGGCGTTAAGTAAGGAGATAATGAGTCTGATAGAAATTTCCTAGAAAGGTTCGATAAGGTCCTGCTGGAAGGTGAGATGGTTAGTGAAGATACAAAGATGGTGGCAGTGATGGCCGGTTTAAAGAAAGAGACAGGCTTATGGAAGGAAATGCACTTATCTTGTCCCACAACATATGCAGAATTCAGACATAGAGCCGAAATCCATATCTCCATGCAATAAGCTCTCCAAAAGGAATTGGGTGACAAGGCTGACCCGAAAAAGTCAGGTGGAACTGACTACAAAGCTCTGAAAAATATGAAGGCTTTCAATGAGGGAGCTGAGTTGAAGGAGAAATTAAATCAGGTGCTCACAATGTCAGTGGATGCGGTGTACAACAATGTTAAGGATAGGGAGATGTTGTCTGAACCGCGAAAAATCAAACAGGAAAGAGAAAAGAGGAAAGTTAAACTCGAACAAATACTGTGCGTATCATCAGAACATCGGCCACTTCACATGTGAATGCCGGAATTTGTTGAAGCAGTTGTGGAGGTTCTACAAAGAGGGGAAGCTATCAGAGTTCATTAAAAAGGCGCCGAGAAAGAGGCTTAGAGCAGCAACACTCTCCAGCTAAGACGATGATGACAGTGACGAACAGCCGAGCAGGACAAGCAAGGAAGAAAGGTTCCTACAGCCCATGTAGAGCTAGTTCGTGAAATCTTGGTACTCAAGCCAACTGTGCCGGTTGGTGGCTGTTCGGATGGAAGACCGCCCATATCTAAAAGGAAGCGGAAAACAGAACTATGGGCTGTCGCATAAGTGAAAGAAGTCGGCATCAACCCATCCACAAAACAGGCGGTGGATTTGACTTTCTCTGAAAAGGACTTAGATGGAGTCTTAACTTCCCACAATGACTCGTTAGTCATCTGTGCAAATATTATGGGAATGAGGGTCCACCGCCTGCTCGTTGATACTGACGCCTACACAAATATTTTGATACTGGCGCCTACACAACATTTTAGGGATGTTGTAACCATTCCCTTAGGGATAATTAAACTATCAGTCGAACTTGTATCGGCCGAGAACCAGAAAGGAGACTAACTAGGATGGTAGAATTTTTAGTGGTGGATCAGTAGTCTACCTACAATGGGTTTCTCGACCGCCATTTTTAAATGAATTCAAGGCAGCTGTTTCAACGTACTACTATTGTGTTAAACTTCCAACATCAAAAGGTGCAGGTACGATTAAGGGTGATCAAAAGAAAGCTCGTGAATGCCTCTTGCAGTTACAACCAAAAGAAAACAGAGTTTCAATGATGGCCGAGCAGTCGAGTAGCTGTGCCGAAGATGAACCTTCCATCCTTGATGAAATCATGGAGTCTGTTGATACAGAGATGATGGAAGTGGACGAACAACCAGGTGGAGACGAGCAGCAGAATAGAGGAAGAAACGAGAAGATCGTGCCTGCCCGAAATGAAGTATATGATATTGAACCACGGTTAGGTGCTGAACCAATGGTGATTGAGGATGAGTTGAACGTGGATGGGCCTATCATCGATCCTCACTGGAAAGGACAAAAGCGAAGAGCAACACCGGTTGAATAGTTGGAGACAATTAAAGTCGACCCAAATCGAAAGGACTTAGAACTTTTCATCGGATCTGAGCTCCCAGAGCCATATAGGTCAAAGATGAAAGAATTTCTTAAAGCTAAGCTCGACGTGTTTGCATGGTCGCTGTCGATATGGTTGGCATCAGCCCTGAGCATGCCTGCCATAAGCTTAATATTGATCCAACGAAAAAACCAGTCTAGCAAAAGAGGAGGAAATATGGGCCCGACAAATATGAAGCACTTGATTTTGAGGTCAAAAAGCTGTTGGACAACGATCTCATCCGACAAGCTCTATGTCCAAAATGGGTGGCAAATCCAGTACTAGTGTGAAAACCAAATGGAACATGGAGGCTGTGTATCGATTTCACAGATTTAAATGTTGCTTGCCCCAAAGACAATTTCTCGTTGCCTATATCGACCAGCTGGTCGACAACATAGCTGGACACGAGCTCCTTACTTTCATAGATGCATTAGCAGGATATCACCAGATCGCAATGCACCCCGATGACCAGGAACACACAACATTCTACACCAACAAAAACCTGTTGTGTTGGAAGAGGATGCCGTTCGTGTTGATCAACACAGGAGCCACGTACCAAAGACTCGTCAACAAAATATTCGATGAACATATCGGCAAGACAATGTAGGTGTACGTGGATGATATTGTTGTCAAGAGTCCAAGGAAGGAAGATCATTTACAGCACTTGGCCTAGGCGTTCGAGATACTCTGAGCTTACAATATGAAGCTAAATCCAAAGAAAAACAACTTTGGAGTCCATTCGGGGAAGTTCCTTGGACACTTAGTCAGACAACAGGGCGTTGAAGCAAATCCAACCAAAGTAAAAACAATCATGGATATACAGCCGCCAAGATCAGTCAAGATTGGTTTGGGTCGACTTTAATTGTCTCCAACTTCAACCGGTGTTACTCTTCGCTTTTGGCAAGTATTCACTTCAGTCGTTCGATTTGAATTCATGGCAACAAACAATGAAGCTGAGTACGAAGCACTTATAGTCGGACTTAGTTTGACATTGGCTATGGGGGTAAGAAGGTTGCAAATATACGGAGATCCACAGCTGATCGTCAACCAAGCCTGGGGCTAGTATGAGGCAAAATATAAAAATATGGCCTTGTACCAGAAGATTGTTGCTCACTTGGCCTTCCTGTTTGAGTAGATTTATATTGAACAAGTACCAAGAGATAGCAACGCCCAAGCAGACGCGCTTGCTCGACTAACGACTAGTATAGGACCAGCGGAGTTATCCGAAGTCACGCTGACAAAGATACTGCACCCATCAACTAATGATTACAAAATCAACCAGGTTGATGAAGAATTCAGAGAGGATGATTGGCGTACACCGATAGTCAAATATCTCCGAGATGGTGAAGTACCAGAAAATCCACAAGAAGCGGCTAAGACGACCAGGCAAGCAGCGAGGTTTACTTTGATGGATGGACAACTGTACAAAAAAAGGTTCTCACTCCCTCTACTAAAATGTTTGGCCAGTGGGCAAGGATAAGTGGTTTTAAAAGAGATACATGAAGGTGTCTGTGGAAATCATGCTAGGGGGCTAGCATTGGCGTATAAAGCAGTGAGACAAGAGTAGTATTAGCCAACTCTGCTCGAAGACACAATCAAAGTTGCCAAAATATGTCACAGATGCCAGCTGTTTGCTCCAAGCATACATAAGCCACCACATGAGCTGATATCAGTGAATAGTCCATGGCCATTTGCAAAGTGGGGGATATACATCATCAGATCATTCCCACCAGGAAAAGAAAGTGTAAGATTTGCAGTCGTGGCCGTGGACCATTACACAAAATGGGCCGAAGCAGAAGCACTCGTAACAATTACACAAGAAAAGATGATAAGTTTTATATGGAAAAGACATTGTCTGCCGATTAGGAGTTCCACAAGCAATCCTCACAGACAATGGGAAACAGTTCGAAGGAAAAAAGATATGAGACTTCTGTGAAAAATGAGAAATAAAGAAACTTTTTTCAATACCATATTATCCCCAATCGAATGGTCAAGTGGAGGCAGTAAATAAGATAATCAAACACATCCTAAAAATCCACTTGACCGACAAACAAGAGAAGCGGTCCGAAGAGCTACCAGAACTGCTATGGGCCTATAGAGTTTCATACAAAACAAGCACTGGGGAAACTCCATTCACTATGATATTTGGTACCGAAGCAGTCATACCAGTTGAGCTAAAAATACCAACAAAGCGAACGACGATGTTCAATGAAGAAGCGAACAACTCAACATTAGCAATAGAGATAAATCTACTTGACGAAAAAAGAATTTCAGCCGAGAAGAAGAATGCCATATACAAGAAAAGAATCGCAAAATATTATAACTCTCAAGTGAAGATCAGAGAGTTCGAAATTAGAGACTTAGTGCTTCGAAGAGTACTAGCTCCCCCACCAGGAGTATTTGGATCGAATTGGGAGGGTCCGTTCAGGGTAACCAACAAGTGGCATAATGGTACATATGACCTCGAAGATATGAAAGACAACTCGGCCCAATACTCCTAGAATGCAGCCCTACTGAAGAAATACTATCAATAGAATAATAGGGATTAAAAGGGTGTAAATTTTGTATAGTGTAAATTTTGTGTAAATTTCAAATTTTTTATTACACTATGTAAATCAGTCGAACAATAGTGTATTCAGCAAACAACTATGTCTTGTAAGCTTTAGTGTGATTTGTATTGTGATGTGTAAGGGATGGTTAGTTAAGAGTATTAGGACTCAGTTGCTCGCTTGACAATGGCCACCTCAAGAAGCACAAGCCCATGTTGAGGCGAACAGTTGTGCCTAGGGAATATTCTTTTTAGGCTAAGTCCATCATGGACACCAAAGCCCCAACCAAAAGAGGTCAAGTTCCTTGAGAACAAAAAAATACCAATTTAAATTTTTTATACTAAGTGTTACAGTAATAAGTATTTTACCCTTAAGATTATAAGGGAGGTACTCAAGTAATGGCAACAAAATTTAGGTGACATGCGAGCAGCTGAGTAAGGTGAAGGATTGTACACAAGCAATAGACTAAAAAATATTCATTTCATTTAAAATAAAAGTTTACAATAGGATGGCGAATAGTATAAGGAAAATGTAATCCTATTAAAAACTAAACAAAAAAGAGAGGAGTCTTCAAGCTGGAGGAGCTGGAGGAGGCAGGGAGGCATCAGTAGGAGGAGCGACACCAGTAGTGATCGCCTCGGGTATCAGTTGCTCGCCAGCCACTACTGAGGTGCACACTTCATCAATCGGAGTAAGGGGAAGAGAGCTCAAGCCATCAAAGACTTCAACTTCTTTTCTCGCTTCCTCCCCCAAGCACTTGTGGGCAATCACCTGAACATCGTCCCCGAAGATATCCAAAGGCACCCCTATCTCTCCAAGATCGGCCACTGGGATAGCAAAACTAGAGGCAGGGGGGTTTTCCTTGACATATTCGGTGAAATCTGTTTTCACCAAATCCCAAACATCCTTCCCGTGGTCGAGAGCAAATTTAACGGACAACACACAATCGGCATACGCACAAATGTAGCTAAAATTGGTATTGTCCGACATGTCTTTGACATAGGCGTCATATGCCACGAGGTACTCTTTTTCTGCCTCTAGGCGAGAAACCTAGGTCTTCAGCGACTCCACCCTTTCAACCATGCCTACTCGCTCCGTCTCAAGAGTTTTCACCCGAGTATCGGCCACGCCTAGCTCCAACATCATTTCTCGGAGCTGTTAAGAGCGACTTTCTCACGGTCCAGGATAGTCTTTATTTTTCACTCCCAATCGGCCTTAGCCTTGGCATGCTCACTCCTCTCCTTGGCGAGCTCGTCATCCTTCTTCAGGTCGACATCTTACTCAGTCTCAAAGCGATTAATTTTGCAACCAAGACTCCGATTTGTTCGCTCCAAGTCCACAATTTGGTCTAGGAGTCTTTGACTCACAACTGCCTGGTGGCTAGTGTTGGGGAATTCGGGGTGCCCGGATCTATTCGGGATGAAATTTAAATACAAATTTAAATTTAATTATTACTTGCATGAATTAATCCTAAATTAATTCAAATAATAATCATACCAACAATAAATAACATGCATATGAATATAAACACGTAAAATTCTACGGTGGAAAAACTAAGACTTTCACGTAAAACGTACCTCTTGAAGCGACGTCCGACCAAGATAAAATAAGAGTGACAATCCTATCAACCGTAAAAACCTTCTCATGTATTCCCTCTTCGCCTTATTCGTTCGCCGGTGGGAAGCGCTCACGAACAATTTAAAATAATAAGGAAGAAAGAAAATATTTATTGCTCTCGATTTTTCCAACTCATGGAATTGTGTAACTGTAATTTGGAGATGAAATAATCATCCCCTATATATAGGTGAAGATGACCGATTTTTCCTAGTGGAATTAGGAGAGGAAAAAATCTTTTCTTGATCTCCAAGAAAAATTTGAATATATCCCATATATTCTTTTCTCCATAGTAAAATATACCACAAAAATCTCATCCTCCTAATATATCTAGTAATTTTAAAAAATTAGAGTAAGAATAACAAGATTTGGATCTTCTTGAATTTATGAAATAATCATGTATTCCAAGAATACATATCTTCCATAATATGTTTCAAGAAAATCAACAAAATCTTTTCTCTCTTCAAAATTATAATTTTCGAAAATAACAAATAAAAATCAGTAATAATATTTTATTTTATTTTAATCACCTTATTATTATTAGGCTACTTATTGGGCTACTTGAGGGGCCTTTAGGAGAATTAAGATTGGACCTCCAATGGGCTACTGAATTACAATATTGAGCCCCAATATTATTCAGCCCATTAACATTAATTAATTCCACTATTAAATTAATATTGCACTGTCCATCTTAATCCATATTACGATAATATGGGCTCCCGGTTATTATTTCCCATGTTTAAGATTATTTAGTCCATTAATTAATTGAGTTTTTGAATAGCTCTAAATTAATTAACTTCTTGTGCCTTGGAGTAAAGACAACTCAACGTTATTATCTGTACCGAAGAAACTAATTCTCCACTTGCAAGATTTGGTAGGATAAAACTTCTGAGCCCACCAAGGGAACAAATCACACAAGCCATACTCGCACACGTTTCTCCGTATTAAATCTTAGCAACCGTCGTATGATTAATATTACTGCCCAAAACACAAGGTTCGAAGTCACGATGATTCTTACCCAACATGAATCAAAGCAATAACTATTAACCACAGACGGTCCTATTTAAGTGACAAAGATTAAGAAATCAATAACCACTGAGGTGTAATTCTTCACATTTCAGAACAGAAGAATTTATCCTCGCTGTAGGTCCTCTTCAACACATACTAAATGTGCTAGTGCAATCTCTTGGTCAAGACAGACCAATCTGAGAACTACACATCGACCTTTCACGGCGGATTGTTCAATTCCACCTGGGTCGTGAATCTGTATGTTTAGTTACAAGGAAAACCGTCAATGTGATCTTCCATGATCTGGTATCACCACATTAACTACAATGTAACACATATCATATATATTGAACGGGTTGCAATTAATATTTAACATTCATTCATATTTAAAGCAAATGAGATAAAAGAATTATTCTCATAAAACAAGTGTTTAATATACGAGTTATACAAAGTAAAAACATACTTTCACTTATAACTCCAAAAATCTCCCACTTATACTTAAAGTCTGCTTTTTAGTATACATCATGTATGTCTAGTGTAGTTCTACGTGACATCTCATGTCAACCTACACTAACCTAATAATTCCTCCCACTTATACTTAAAGCAGATTGACAATAGTCTTGACACTCATTCCATCCACATGTCTCTCGAATGTACTATGAGGCAGACCCTTTGTGAATGGATATACTAGGTTGTCGCCCGGCGTTATCTTTGCCACCTCTTTATCTCCTCTCTTAATGATTTCTCGTATAAGATGATATTTTTTTTCAATGTGTTTGTTGGCCTTGTGGGCTCTCGGTTCCTTTGAATTTGCAACTTCTCCATCATTATCAAAGTAGACAGTGATTGTGCTGGGCAAATTCGCAGATATCTGGTCTCATACACAACATTGCATACATAAGGCTTCCTACGCCCGAAGCGTATGGAACACCTTTCATGTCATCTATCTCCACAGACGTCTTATGGCACATTTCTTTTGATAGATGAATTTCGTGTCTGAAAGGTACAAAACCTTTCTTGGAATCTTGCATGCTGAAACGCTTCAAATAGTATCTTTGTATGAAGCTTGCGATAAGCCCAACATCCTTCTCTTGCAATCTCGAGTGATCTTGATCCCAAAGATGTGATCGGCTTTCCCAAAGTCCTTCATATCAAACTGATTTGACAGCTATACCCTTACGTCTGATAATACCTTTACATTGTTTCAAATAAGCAGAATGTCATCTACGTATAATACTAAGAATACCACCGCAGTTCCGTCACACTTTTTACACACACAACTTTCAAACTCGTTTTGATTAAACCCATAAGACTTAATAACTTGATCAAAATACTGGTTCCAAGTACGTGATGCTTGCTTAAGTCCATAAATGAACCTCTTAAGCTTGCATATGAAATGCTCTTGGCCTTTCGCAATAAAACCTTCTGGTTGTCGCATATAGATATTCGATCCGTCAAGACTTCCGTTATGGAAAGCTGTCTTGACATCCATTTGCCAGATCTCGTAATCTAGATATGCAACAATCGACAAGAGAATACGGATAGACTTAAGCATAGCTACAAGCAAAAATGTTTCCTCATAATCGATCCCTTATTTTTTAGTATATCCTTTTGCCACTAGCCTAGCCTTAAAGGTTTCAACCCTTCCGTCTGGTCCTCTTTTCCTCTTGTATACTCACTTGCATCCAATGGGTTCTACCCCACTGGGTGGTTCGACCAGGTCCCACACATGATTATGACCCATTGAACCCATCTCAGCTTTCATTGCCGTTTGCCAAGATTCCGCGTCTTTGTCTTGGATTGCCTCGTTGTATGTCCATGGGTCCGATTTATCTCCGGGAATTAAATCCAAAGATTCTCCTAATCCCATGAATCTCTCGGTTTGTCTATCAAACTTCCACTACGACGGGGTTCCGGTTGTGTAGGTGTGATGATTGGTATATCATCTTGTACACTTGGTATCAGGGTTTGCCCTCTCAATTTTTCTAAGGTAATTTCACTTTTAGGCTTTCGATTGTTTATATATTCCTCTTCCAAGAATTTAAAGTGTGTGCTGATCACGGTCTTTTGATCCTTGGGACTATAGAACATACACCCATTCGTTCATGTGGGGTATCCTATAAACAACCTTATTTCCGAACGTGGATCCAATTTACCGGCTTCCTTATCTAGCACGTATGCTGGACACCCTAAAATTCTCATGTGTCTCAAACTAGGCTTTCGCCCGGTCCAAAATTTTGTCGGGGTTTTAGGAACCGATTTGGATAGCACCAAGTTTAGAATATAAGCCACTGTTTCTAAGGCATTACCCCAAAACGACTTGGGTAGATCTGAATAACTCTTCATGGATCTGACCATTTCTAAAAGAGATCGGTTCCTTTGTTCCGCTACACTGTTCTGTTGAGGGGTTCCCAGTGCGGTTAACTAGGATATAATCCCTTCATTCGATATGTAGTTCAAGAATTCATCCTGAGGTATTCGCCTCCACGATCAGATCGTAAAAACTTGATACTCCTTTCCTTATGCAATGTAAGATAGATGTATCCATATCCTGAGTAATCATTAGTTTAGAAACTGAAGGTTGAGTTCTTTCTAAAACTAGGAACATAAAGAACGTCTCTCAAGATCATAACTCTATCTTCAAAAGATAGCCGCACTGTTGGTCCCGAAACGAGTTAAACAGGTGTATGGGGGGGATACACCTGTTGTTACAAATTCAACTTTTCTTTTTAAAACATATCAGATGACTCAAGACAGTAGATCGTCAGTGGACTTTGAAGTCTGCTTAGATTTACTTATGAAAGCTTATTGAGATATCAGCTCCACTTAAAGCTCAAGACTTTCAGTTGAACTACTATCTAATTAGCTTTCAAATGCAGATTAATGAGCCCTTATGAAAACCTCGTTTTGCTTGATAAAACTTGTTTGAATAACACACACTTAGAGAAATAGCATAAAGTAAATGCACAAGATGTAAAGTGGTTCAGAGATGAATCTCCTACGTCCACTGTCCTGATTAAACAGGAGAATTCATTTCAATTGGAATTCCTTGTGTTATAGTGCCAAAGTGTACTGATCAAATTAATCCTCTCTAAGGATATTTGATCACTAGGATAATTCCTGGTCCTAGTTCCCAAAACAACCAGCTTTCAGACTAATGTTAACAATCAGCTTACTAACACCTCTTAACTCTAACTCTTAACCTAACCCTGGGGTAGGTTTTTGAGTAGGGTTTGGTTCCAACTGTTCGTAGTAAGTTATGAGTGTAGAGAATGCTTGTTCTTGTTAAGTTTCCCGTGCGTAGAAATGGGCACGACCTTCTGTATTTATAGACCTTCTTGAAAATCTTCCCGTTGGAGTTGAATCTTCTCAAGTAATTCTTCTTGAATCTGATTGGTTCAAACAACTTTATTTAAGCTTTAAGTCTTGTCAAGAAACGGCTGAAAGACCTTGCCTGGTCACCAGCTCTCTGGAGAAGGCTAAAGCAAGACTTTTGGTACTTGTCAGTCTGTGACAGGTCGGCTGTTAGTAGGGTACACCTACGTGTCATCTTCTCATTGGGCCGCTCAGTCTACTTGCTCAGAATCTTGTCTGGTTTTAAGGTGGAACTCTACTGAGAGAACCTTCTTATTCCTTCATTTATTGCAAGCTTTACTGATATTCGATTTGCCTTGTTCCAACCAGATTAACTAACAACTTTTAATGTGTTTAGCATTGAATGCATTGTTAATCCTCATCAGTGGACCTTGATCCTCTCCTGATGGTATAGTCTTAGTAAGGATGCACTTAGAAAACATTCATGACTTAGACTTCTTCACTTCACTTCTTTCTTCAGCGGACTTCTTCTTTAGTGGACTTCTTCAACTCTTAGATACACTATATGAAATAGTAAATGCACTTCAGTTCCTTAACATTTGAATTGTCTAACTCTATTCTAACTTTACTGAATACTTTACTTACAAATGACTTAGGAGGAACCTTTTGGTATATTAATCAAAACATAAGTCTATACAATTTCCCAACAATTTCCCCCTTTTTGATTATGTCGAAACCTATCTATTACATATTACTTTTCAGTTAAGTTTATTCAGTTGGCATAAGTTTTTCAAAGAAAATTTGTAAGTATAAAGCATTCAAGTACAGAAGCCTAAATGATAATGAGATATTATCTTGGGCTGAAAAATCAGTAGAGTTTCATTTCATTATGGATCAAGTGCAAGTACAATTACAGTGAAGTCTACTGGGATGATTTAAAAACAACAGAACAACTGGGACTTATAAACAAACACCCAGAAATACTTCAACCAGATTAGATGGACTCAAATATTGGCTCCAGACCGTATTGCTTGAAGACTCTAATCTTCAACTCATTCTTTCTCTCCATGATTTCCTTTGAATGGCCCTTGAGGCCCAAATACTCACACAGAGAAACCTATTATTCAGTGTGTTGGGAAAATAGGGGTGCCCGGGAACTATTCGGGATGAAATTTAAATACGAATTTAAATTCAATTATTACTAGCATGAATTAATCCTAATTAATTCAAATAATAATTCCAACAATAAATTTATCATCATGCATGTTGAATTAATTCACATAAAATCTAGGCGGAATAAACAAGAATTTATGTGACTTACGTACCTCTTGTAGAATTGGCCTTTGAATAAACGGGACAATCACGATCACGCTTTATCAACCCAAAAACCTTCTCAAGTATTTCCCCTTCGCCTTACTTGATCACCGGTGGGAGATGCTTTCAAGTAATTTAAATAACTAAGAAAAAAGAAAAATATATGTGCTCTTGATTTTTCCAACACATGGAATTATGTACTTGGGGATGAAATAATCATCCCCTATTTATAAGTAGGGTGGCCGAAAATTTGAGGTTTCATGGACTTGGGAAAAATCTTTTCTTAGTCTCTAAGAAATCTTGAATATGTCCAATATATTCTTTTCTCCATAATAAAATATTCCACAAAAATCTCACCCTCCTTATAAAACTTGTAATTCTCGAAAATCTTAGGAAAAGAATCCAAGATTTGGATCTTCTTGAATATATGAGATAATCTTGTATTCCAAGAATACTTATCTTCCATAATATCTTTCCAAGAAAATCAACAAAATCTTTTCTCTCCTAATATTGCAATTTTCAAAAATTCTAGGAAAAAATCAGCATATTATTTTCTTTTATTTTAATCACCTTATCATTATTGGGCTACTTAATGGGCTACTTGAGGGGCCTTTAAGGAGAATTAAGATTGGACCTCCTAATGGACTTCTGAATTTCAATATTGAGCCCCAATATAATTCAATCCATTAATATTAATTATTACCACTAATAAATTAATATTGCACTATCCATCTTAATCCATATTACGATAATATGGGCTCCCGGTTATTATTTTCCGCATTTAAGATTATCAAGTCCATTAATTAATTAAGCTTCTGAATAGCTCTAAATTAATTAATATATTTCACCTTGGAGTAAAGACAACTCAACATTATTATCCGTACCGAAGAAACTAATTCTTCACTTGCAAGATTTGGTACGATAAAACTTCTGAGCCCACCAAGGGGACTAATCACACGAGCCGTACTCGCACGGGTTTCTCCGTATTAAATCTTAGCAACCGTCGTATGATTAATATTACTGCCCAAAGCACAAGGTTCGAAGTCACGATGATTCTCACCCAACATGAATCAAAGCAGTAAACATTAAGCACACACGGTCCTATTTAAGTGACGGAGATTAAGAAATCAACAACCACTGAGGTTTAATTCTTCACATTTTAGAACAGAAGAATTTATCCTCGCTGTAGGTCCTCTTCAACACATACTAAATGTGCTAGTGCAATCCTTAGTCAAAACAGACCAAACTGAGACTTACACATCGACCTTTCACGGTGTATTGTTCAATTCCACCTAGGTCGTGAACTTGTACGTTTAGTTACAAGGAAACCGTTAATGTGATCTTCCGTGATCGGGTATCACCACATTAACTACAATGTAACAAGTACTATATATAGTGAACTGGTTGCAATAAATATTCAACATTCAATCATATCTAAAGTAAATGTGATAAAAGAATTATTCTCATAAACAAGTGTTTAATACATGAGTTATACAAATTAAAAGCATACTTTCACGTATAACTCCAACACGTCCATCTTCTCTTGGGTGGGGAAGTCTTCTGCCGCTTGCTTTAGAACCTCCTTCAGGCTGGCCTTCATCTCCTCATGCTTGGCCTCGAACTTAGTTATCTTTTTATTCCACACCCTTCAACCTTCTCCATTAGGTCAGTTGAGAAAACCTCTACAGAAGACTTTAGGTTGGTGGAAACATTATCCACTGAGTCTGCCAGGAATTTGGCTCTAGCTTCTTCTTCCTTCTTCTCTATTTTCTTGAGGGCTTCAATTACTAGGACACTTTGCCCTTCAACTACATCAATCACCATTTGTTGAGAGTCTTCCACCTTGAGAGTTAGATTCTGGAGAGATGAGGTAGTTGACTCCATAAGCTCATCAATGTGATATGAGAGAATGACCATTTCGTCTGCATCTTCTTGTACTATCTCCTGCAGATCTCTCAGTTGAGCTTCAATGGATGGAAGTCTCACTTCTTCAACTTTGTTGATGGCATGCTTCAGGGGACTTAGATTGAGATTAATTTTGGGTACCTCCAGGGTTGGATTTCCTGCATAAGACAAAGGATTAGCACGTTCCCCCTCAACCTCACTTCCTAGCCCAACTTGCTCATCTATCTCCATTTGAGCTCCCTCATCCACCATCTTCTCACTCTCACTTTCTCTCTCATTTTCAACTTTATTTTTCTCAGCCAATTCGCCCTTTACAGGGACGATTGCTCTGATCTCTCCACTCACAACAGCTGTGATTTCAACCTCATTTTCTTTTTCCCTCTCTTTTTCAACTCCTCCTATTCCAGTCACCTCAGTTGACCCTAAAACCACCATTGAGGGCTGTTGTGGAGTAGTTTCAGTAGACACATCTACTGAACTACTCTTTGGCAAATTTTGAGCCTCATTATCCCTTGCCTCAGATACATCCTTGGCTACTTCACCACCACCTTGCACTGGTGAAGTACCTTTCTCCAACTCTAACTCCTCCTCCTCCTTCTCATTTTCTTTCTCTGCCTCCTCCACCTTCTCATCCTCCTCTTTGTTTGATGTAGACTTTGCCTCTTTGATCTTGTCCATCACCAGGCTCTGAAAAATATTTTCATCATAGAGCAGCCTAGTTTTGGTGAGGCCAGTAAAGTCTAGCACCTCCTGCTCCTCCTTCTTCCATTCGTCAGCCTTCCCTCCTCCTACGGCTAACAAGATCTCTGCCAGCCTCCTATCCTTGAGTTGGACAAGTAGCCTGACCCTTAAGAATATGGCTTTCAGGGCAGGGTATTCATCCAACTCTGGATACTTCGTCTCCAGTGAGTAAGCTACTTCATCCTTAAGAGTATCCAAGAAGGAGTACTCTTCTTCATCATCAGATGGCAAGGAAGGGGTGGGGGATCTAGGATCAGAGGGTTCTTCTGGTATGGTTTCTAGGATGGAAGTTTGGTGTTCAGTGGGGTTAGGTTCAGATGGGGTTTGTTTAGAGGGGGTTGGTTCAGATGGGCTTTGTTCAGAGGGGGTTGGTTCAGATGGTTTTGAGGTTATTTCAGTAGAGGCTTCAGATGGGGTGTCTTTTGAGGATCCACTTTCAGGCTGTTGAGAGCCTTCAGTAGTGGTTTGAGAGATTTTGGAGATGCGCTTGGTTTTGAGAGGGGTACGGGGTTTGGTTTTGATTTTGATTTTAATGGGGGTAGGGGTTGGGGCATCAGAATCAGTATCAGTAGAGATAACGTTTGAAGAGGACTCAGGGTTACCTGATGACGAATCATTAGTAAAGGCTGATATTCTTGCCTTCTTGGTGGTTTTGGCTGCTTCCTTCTCAGCAGCTCTCTTCTCCTTCCTTTTTGAGGCCTTTTCAGCGACCTCCTCCTTGTGCTTAGCCATCTTGTCACTCATCTTGACAAGTCTCTTTAGCTTAGTTTTCTTCCCTTCAGAATGGCTCATTTCCTCCATGTCTTCTTCCTCCTCTGGGCTCTCCACACTCTCACTCAGCTTCCTTCCTTCCAAGGCCTTTCCAGACTTAAATAGAGACTTTAAGTTGCTCCATTTTCTATCTTCCTTCCAATCAACTCCAACATCTACGTTTTCAACCAGGTATGAGATTTTGAAGGCAT
Organism: Ballota nigra; assembly: GCA_947034835.1. NCBI lineage: Eukaryota > Viridiplantae > Streptophyta > Magnoliopsida > Lamiales > Lamiaceae > Ballota > Ballota nigra. The sequence continues at coordinate 45,433,713 of OX344724.1, read as the reverse complement.
AGTTGAGCTTGCTCACCAGTTGTGGAGTCTTCTCCGGTTGGAATTTCGTGCGTTCTTTGTTCAAGGCACGAAGGAAGAACTGCTGCCAGTTGTATTCCTTCTCCTTGCTTTCCATAATAGCCTTCATCAGTCTCAACTTTGGCTTACTAACTTGCTCGGAGCTTCCTTGGTTGGCCAGTATGCACTTCCCAACAATCTCGCACAGTACATTATATACTGGGAGAAGTACATTTCTGTTCATCGTTGGGTGATACTTAACCTTCTTCTGCATTATTGTGTATACCCAATCCTCCTCCTTATCCGCGATTCACGTATCCGGATTAGGGCCTTTTGACGGAAGACCAAACAACTCCTTCAAGTCTTCCCCTTCTAACTCAATTTTTTTCCTCACTTTTTGGAATTCTATAAGTTCCTCTCCATCTCGATCAATTTTCTTCTTCCTTTTCAGGAATAAACAAGATTTAATCTTGGAATCAGTGTTGTTGACACTGAAAAAGAATTCCAATACTTGCCTATCAAAACAGTTCTCAGGATGAACTATTAAGAACTTTTCTAGCCCGACGGCTTTAACCATCTCCAAGGCCTCCTTGATGTGCCTTAACTCAGGCCTATATTGTATTTATGGGTTATCAAATAGAACATTGGGTTCGTACCAGAAATTATCTTTATTTGTGAGGTGTTTAAGATTGAGTTTTGCCATTTGAAACTTGAAGAAATTTGATGAATTTCACAAAGGGTTTGATTTGAGAAAGATAGTGAATTTTGGGCTTGAGAGATTTCGAAAAGGTTTCAGAGACTGATATGTGGACCTTTTATATCTGGAATGAATGGTGAGATTAAAATATTGATCAACGACTGGGGTTGATTCAGATGAGATCGTGGATAGTTGAAAAGGTTGTGGGGAGTTTTTAAGATATCTAAACGGTTAGAAAAGAACCGCCTAAAATGGAAGGCGAGGATTAAAAGGGTTGGTAGCCGGAAGGTCACATCATCCGGCTTTTAAGGCGCGTGAGATAGAAAACTGAAAAAGTTTTACTGACTTATACAATGCGCACTAAATGCTCCATTTATCACAATATTTTCAAAACAGTGTAAAAAGATTTAATTTCGCAGAAAGTACTCATTAACATTTTTGGAAAAGAATTTATATTTTAAAACAAGAAGCATTCAATTTTGAAATACCATAAGTTAAGATATGATCGACCTCGACTGAAGTTGAACTTCCTCTGAGATTTATAGATCTTCTGAGATCTTTGACTCTACTGAAGTCACTCCTCCACTGATTTGAAAACATCTCTTCTGAGATTTTGATAAGACTTCTTTCTTACTCCCCTGGATCCAGAAGTCCAAGCTCTACTGACAGTTCTTGAAACCTTGCTTCTGCCAAAGGTTTAGTAAATATATCTGTCTTTTGTTTGTCAGTATGGATCTTGAGCATTTTGATATCCTTCTTCTCCAAATGATCTCTAATGAAATGATACCTTATATCCACATGTTTGCATCTTGTGTGGAGAATTGGATTTTCTGAAATAGCAATGGCACTATTGTTGTCACAGAAAATAGGGACTTCATTAGCAAAGATGTTGTAATCTCTCAGTTCTTGTCTTAGCCATAGGATTTGAGCACAACAACTTCCAGCTGCCATATATTCAACTTTAGTAGTGCTTGTGGCTACTGAGTTTTGTTTCTTGGAAAACCAATAGATCAACTTACTTCCCAAGAATTGACAAGTGCCTGAGGTTGATTTCCTGCCAATTCTGCAACCTCCATAGTCTGCATCTGAGTATCCTGTGAGTTCCAAATTGTCATCTGAGGGATACCATAGTCCCATATTCACAGTACCCTTTAGATATTTGATAATTCTTTTAGCAGCTTCCAGATGACTTTTCTTTGGATTTGCTTGATATCTTGCACATATTCCAACAGCAAATGTGATATCAGGCCTGCTTGCAGTGAGATACAGTAGAGACCCAATGATAGCTCTGTAGTGAGTTTGGTCTACCGATTCACCATCTTCACCAGGTTCTATCTTTGTGTTGGTGTTGAGTGAAACTCTTGCAACCTTACTGTTTTGACATCCAAAATTGTTGATCAGCTCCCTTGTATATTTGGCTTGATTGATAAAGATTCCTTTACTGGACTGTTTGACTTGAAGTCCAAGGAAGAAATTCATTTCTCCCATCATTGACATCTCAAACTTTCCTTTCATCAGTTGAGAGAACTTTTCACAGAGGACTTGGTTTGGAGAACCAAAAATAATATCATCCACATAGATTTGCACCAATAGAGTGTCCTCTCCTTTTGTGATCCTGAATAGAGTTCTATCTACTCTTCCTTTGATAAAGCCATGATCAAGTAAGAACTGAGATAAAGTATCATACCAAGCTCTTGGAGCCTGTTTCAGTCCATATAGAGCCTTTCTCAGTCTATATACTTTGTGACTTTCTTCAAAACCTGGGGGCTGCTCCACATACACTTCCTCATTTAGTACTCTATTCAAGAAAGCACTCTTAACATCCATTTGATACACCTTGAATTTCTTGTGAGCAGCATATGCAAGAAATAACCTTATTGTCTCCAATCTGGCCACCGGGGCAAATGTTTCATCATAGTCAAAACCTTCAACTTGAGAATAACCCTTTGCCACTAGCCTGGCTTTGTTTCTAACTATGACATCGTTTTCATCCTTCTTATTCTTGAACACCCATTTGGTTCCAATCACATTACAATGATATGGTCTATCCACCAATTCCCACACTTGATTCCTTGTGAATTGGTTGAGCTCTTCTTGTATAGCAATGATCCAGTTTGAATCTTGAAGTGCTTCTTCAATGGAACCTGGTTCTTGGTTAGATAGAAAACAAAAAAACAAAGCACTTTCTCCATGAAAACTTCTAGTTTTGACTCCCGAGGTAGGATCACCTAGGATTTGCTCAACATGGTGATCTGAGAGCCATGTTCTCCTAGACTGATGCCCTTCAGTAGAGGTTAACTCTTCTGAAGTTGAGTCACTAGATACAGGAATGAATTCAAATTCAGGAAATAAAACAGAGGGTTGAAGTCCTGAGTCATCATTCAAGGTATTTTCATTCTCAATGATAGTGCCATTAGTTCCCCCTTGAATGATGGGCTCATTAGATGTCTCAGCTGAGACCACTTCTTCATCGACATCACTTACCTCTTGAACTGGGATGGTGTTCATCACTTCAGTTGACTGGTCAGGAGACCTTTCAGTTGAGTTTTCAGGAGTGATCTTGGTCTGAGTATCCTGATTGAACTATTGGTCATTGAGGTTATCCCAGGTTGGGATGTATGCATCAACACTGTTCTCAGGATAGCCTTTTGACTTGATACTCAGTCTAGTTAGTCTTTTGCTTATCACTTTCTCAGTCTCCTTTCTCCTGGACTCAAAGGTAGATTCATCAAATACCACAGGAGGTGTTTCTTCCACAACAAGGGTTCTACAATTGTAAACTCTGAAAGCTCTACTGATTTAGGAATATCCTAAGAAAATTCCTTCATCAGCTTTGCTGTCAAAAGCCTTTAGTTGAGTTTTCCCATTGTTGTGAATGAAACACTTGCAACAAAAAATGTGAAAGTAAGATTCCTGTGGCTTTCTGCCATTCCATAGCTCATATGGAGTTTTTCCTTGATGTTTGGTTATCATTGATCTATTCTGAGTGTGGTAGGCAGTATTAATAGCTTCAGCCCAAAACCTTTTAGGGACTTGAGTTTCTGCAAGCATTGTCCTTGCTGCCTCTTTAAGAGTCCTATTTCTTCTTTCAGCTACTCCATTTTATTGAGGAGTTCTTGCAGCTGAGGTCTCATGGGCAATACCTAACTCTTTGCAAAATTCAGATATTATAGAGTTAATGAATTCATTACCCTTATCTGACCTTATTTTTACAATGTTCAGGCTCTTTTCATTGCTAACTTTCTTCAGTATTTCTGGTAGTCTGACTTGAGTTTCTTTCTTGCTTACAAGGAATACCACCCACGTGTAACAAGTGTATATTTTTTCCATTGATATTTACAGGAGTTACTGGACCAAAAAGATCCATATGCAACAGTTGAAGTACTCTGTCAGTAGAGGTAGCTACTTTGCTTTTGAAGGATGCTTTCACTTGCTTTCCCTCTTGACAGGCTTTGCAAATATGATCTTTGTTGTATACTTAATCTCTTATGTCATAGCCAATTAGTGTCAGTTGAGCTCTTTGCAATAAGGCATGTATTTGGTGTGCAAGACTTCCAATCTGCAAGATAGACATTTCCCTTTCTTGACCCAGTTAGTAGTACTTGTTGTGAAGATACATTCTTGACAAAACACAGATTATAAGAAAATTCAACACTGTATCCTTTATCATAAAACTGACTTATGGACAATAAGTTATGCTTAAGTCCACTGACATAGGATTAGAGTACTAAGCCAGTAATTAGAGTACCATAGCCTTTGGTGGCTCCTTGTGAATTGTCACCAAAAGTGACTTGTGGACCTTCTTTCTCAACAAATTCTCTCAGGAGACTTTTATTGCCAGTCATATGCCTGGAACATCCACTGTCCAAGTACCAGATTGAAGATTTTAGAGCTTCTCCTTTGTTGAGATCCACTGAGCCCTGCAGTCAAGATCATGCTATAGGTACCCATTTTGTGTTGGGTCCTACCAGGTTAGTTGTACCTTTCGGAATCCAAATTTGCCTCACATTTCTAATTACTTTAGAGTGGCTAATTTGTCTTCCATAAACATCTACATAGATAGTTACCTCCATTGGTGCCTTAGGAGTAAACTGTCTATGGGTGTCAGCCTTTGAAGGAACATGAACCTTCTTAACATTCTTCTTCTTAGGCTTGGGTGCACCTGGTCTCAGTCTTTGTTGATAAAGGTATTGAGAACCTTTTCCTTTAGGCACAAAATGAATAGGTTTTCTATATGAGTCATTCCTTGAGGAGTGCTCATGCCTGGGTGCTTTCAGTTGAGATTGCTTCATTTGTGAAGACCTCGGCTGATAGTACCTCTGCTAAGTTCTAGTATAATTAGTCAACTGAGCCTTTCCAATTGGTTTTGGCTGAGTCAGACTTTTCTTTAGTTGAACTTCAGCTGGTCTTTTTCTTTTATCTAAAATCTGTGGTTGAAAGGTCACAGATTTAACAAACACTCTCTTTGTGCCACTTGAAGAAGCAACACTCAGAGGACCTTCTGAAGGTTTTGGAACATAACCTATTCCACACTTGTTATTAGGATTGATTTGAAAACTTTGGATTTCCTCTATGGCAAGAGAGGGTTTGTTAAGAGTATCAATCCTTTTTAACAAGGTCTTTTCAGATTTTTGCAAGACATCAATTTTCAGGAGAGAATCCTTTATTTGGCTTACCAATTTTAAATTCTCTTCAGTTAACCTTGTCTTAGATTCAGTGAGATCCTTTATCAGTTGATCTTTACCATTTCCTTGACTCCTGAGGGTTTCCACCTCTTTTGTCAATTCAATGGTAGATTTAGCTGAGTTAAGATAAGCCTGATTCCTAGATTCAATTAACTTGGAGTTTTCACTCAAGAGATTTTTGTTTTCATCTTGGAGACAGAAACTTGCCTCTTGCAACCTTGAGAAATCAATCATCAATTGTTCCAAAGCGGACTGAAGATTGAGTTCCTCTGTTGACTCTGAGCTGAGCTCAAGTGAGTGTCCTAAAGAAATAAATGGTTTAGATTGTACCTTATTTTCTTCTCTTGCCATGAGGCACATGTCATCATCACTGCTGTTAGAGAACAGTCCATCAGACGACTCTAGATCTTCATCAACATCCTCAGCCACCATGGCTTTTTTTTCTCCATATCTCCTGTCTCTCTTGGTTTGCCTTTCTTTCCTTTCCTTTGTGCTCAGTTGAGGACAATCATACTGAAAGTGCCCAACCATCTTGCATTGATAGCATCTGTTGGCATTATCATCCTTATCCTCAGTAGACTCTCTAGTCTTTGATGATGATCCTTCAGCTTTGGAATAATTCTTGTATTCTTTCTTCTTCTCCATCTCAGTGGAGCTTTTCTCTCCTTCTCTAGTGTCTTTTTGTGGATAGCTTTTTCTTTCCCTGATATCCCTGTAAAACCTTTTATACTTGCCAAAACGACTATTAAGTTTTTCAAACCTTCTAGCCATTAGGCTGAGTTCCTCTTGCATCTCAGCTCTGCTTTGAGATTTACTTGCTTTTGTACTCTTCTGTGGCTTTGGAGATTTGGGCTCAGTCTCCTTAGCTTTGAAGGCAACTCTCTTCTCAGCTGAGGTCTCATCAGGAGCCCTTTTCCTGTTAAGATCAAATTCATAAGCCTTTAATTCAGAGAATACCTGTTGCATAGACATGCTGGACAAATCTTTGGTATTATGCATCATTACTGAGTACACATCCCATCTTGAGGTCAAACCTCTCATGATTTTCAAAGCTACTTCTCTCTTAGTGTACACTTACCAAGAGAGTTTATCTCATTCATTATATATGTGAACCTCCCATCAAGTTGATCAATGGTCTCAGTAGGCTCCATGGTGAACTGCTCATATTTTTTAACAGCTACTAAAAGCTTGTTCTCCTTAATTTTGTCAGTGCCTTCACACATGAGAGCAAGAGTATCCCATAGCTCCTTTGCAGTCTGGCAATGGATCACTCTTCCTATAACTGAGTCTGGAATGGTGGTGTAGAGAATGTTCATGGCTATGAAGTTGAGGTTGTGTCTCCTCCTTTCATCTGCAGTGAAGTTATCTTCATCTTTGGGCCATTCTTCTCTAGGATCTGCAATAGTTCCAGATGTGGTTCTTGGGTTAGGAGTCATAATAATAAATAGACCTTTTGTGATGACTCTCAACATTTCATCATGTACACATGCAAGATGTGCTCTCATCCTGATCTTCCAGAAGTCATAATTTTCCACTGAGAACTGTGGAAGCTTGTGATGGGATATATGGTTCAAGGGATTGACTCCCATGTTGTTCTCTGCTGGTGGTGCTACTCTAGCTGCATTGTCAGCCATAATATCTCAACAAAATTATCAGTAGATCAATTCAGTTGACCAGATACACTTTACCTTTTAGCACAAGGTATACTTAGAACAATAGTCTTTTGAACCATTACTCTGATACCACTTGTTGGTCCCGAAACGAGTTAAACAGGTGTATGAGGAAGGGGGGAGGGAGGAATAAGCCTGTTGTTACAAATTTAACTTTTCTTTTTAAAACTTATCAGATTACTCAAGACAGTAGATCCTCAGTGGACTTTGAAGTCTGCTTAGATTTACTTATGAAAGCTTACTGAGATATCAACTCCATTGAAAGCTCAAGACTTTCAGTTGAACTACTATCTAATTAGCTTTCAAATGCGGATTAGTGAGCCCTTATGAAAACCTCGTTTTGCTTGATAAAACTTGTTTGAATAACACACACTTAGAGAAATAGCATAAAGTAAATGCACAAGATGTAAAGTGGTTCAGAGATGAATCTCCTACGTCCACTGTCCTGATTAAACAGGAGAATTCATTTCAATTGGAATTCCTTGTGTTATAGTGCCAAGGTGCACTGATCAAATTAATCCTCTCTAAGGATATTTGATCACTAGGATAATTCCAGGTCCTAGTTCCCAAAACAACCAGCTTTCAGACTGATGTTAACAATCAGCTTACTAACACCTCTTAACTCTAACTCTCAACCTAACTCTGGGGTAGGGTTTTGAGTAGGGTTTGGTTCCAACTGTTTGTGAGATAATCCTTACAAGTTTAGCTCAAGGCTTTAAGGATGGATTATCTCTTGCTAAGGTTTGGATATAGCTATAAGTACGATTACAGAGGGTTTGAAATGCTCTCTACAAATATGAAACACTTAGGAAACAAAGGTGATTTCGAGTGCTTCGTAGTAAGTTATGAGTGTAGAGAATGCTTGTTCTTGTTAAGTTTCCCGTGCGTAGAAATGAGCACGACCTTCTGTATTTATAGACCTTCTTGAAAATCTTCCCGTTGGAGTTGAATCTTCTCAAGTAAGTCTTCTTGAATCTGATTGGTTCAAACGACTTTATTTAAGCTTTAAGTCTTGTCAAGAAACGGCTGAAAGACCTTGCCTGTTCACCAGCTCTCTGGAGAAGGCTAAAGCAAGACTTTTGGTACTTGTCAGTCTGTGACAGATCGACTGTCAGTAGGGTACACCTACGTGTCATCTTCTCATTGGGCCGCTTAGTCTACTTGCTCAGAATCCTGTCTGGTTTTAAGGTGGAACTCTACTGAGAGAACCTTCTTATTCCTTCATTTATTGCAAGCTTTACTGATATTCGATTTTCCTTGTTCCAACCAGATTAACTAACAACTTTTAATGTGTTTAGCATTGAATGCATTGTTAGTCCTCATCAGTGGACCTTGATCCTCTCCTGATGGTATAGTCTTAGTAAGAATGCACTTAGAAAACATTCATGACTTAGACTTCTTCACTTCACTTCTTTCTTCAGCGGACTTCTTCTTCAGTGGACTTCTTCAACTCTTAGATACACTATATGAAATAGTAAATGCACTTCAGTTCCTTAACATTTGAACTGTCTAACTCTATTCTAACTCTACTGAATACTTTACTTACAAATGACTTAGGAGGAACCTTTTGGCATCTTAATCAAAACATAAGTCTATACAATTTCCCAACACGCACTTCTCCCACTACTTCAGCTGCCACTCTCATAGCATTGCCAAGTGTGATGGGGATCTCACTTCCGCTAAGTCGCCAGGTTAGCTTGAACCCATGCAAAATGAAATAAATGTGATCAGTAGCTCTCGTATCCACGAATGGCCATCATATGCCACTTTACAAATTTCGACGACTAGGGCGTGTGAATTACCTAACTTTTCTAGCCTCTTAGGCTTGGAACAGGTAGACCTTCAATGTCCTCTCTTACCGTAGTTAAAACACTTTCCTTTGATGCTAGCCTTGACTTTGCCTTTTGTAATAGTTGGATTCGCTTGGGTTCGGCCTTTGGTCCTATTCCTCTTCTTCCCTCCCTTGCGACCAGAAGAAATAGACCTACCATTAGCCACCATAGCAGTGGACTGGTGCCCCATTATCGCCTCAGCCGAAACTAAAGCTTACAAAAGCTCGGGGAAATAACTTGCCCGTTCATTCATCTGATAGTTAAGTTGAAAGTGCTAAAAGCTTTTTGGTAGAGAATGGAGTATGAAATCGACCTGAGAAGGGACATCAAAATCGGCATCGAGTACTTCCAACTTGTTAAGGTATGCCATTATCTCGAGAACGAGCTCCCTTACGGGCATTCCCTCCATCATTTTCAACTTGACCGAGTCATGTTTGGTGAACTGATTAGTCATGAGGTTCTGATGTGAAAATACCTCTTCAGGACTTTCTATGATTTCAACAGCGGATACAATGTCTTCATGAATGCACCTTAAATCCTCAGACTGAGATGCCAAGATGATGCGCTTTATGTATTCATTGTCACGCTTCCAATCATAAACTGCCTTTTCCTATTGCTTGACTTATCATTAGGCTTGCCGGGTTAATTAACGTGAACAACCCAATTGTGTTCTTGTGCAGTAAGGACAAAGTTTAAATTATTTCCAATCGACATAATTCTCTCTAGAAACTTTGTTAACTTAAAGTATACTAAACAGTGGATTAAAATGTTGTAATATGATGAAATGAGAATAAAATATACATTCATATTAATATCTAGAAAAATATGAAATTATCACATACTTTGATCACATCAATTATATTGAAACCTTAAAATAATATAATCATGCATCAGTCAACATCTCGAAACAATTTAAACGCGCCACGAGGGGTGGTCTATACATTTAAACACATTCAAGCAGGTTACAAACATTAATAGTTACAAACCTTTAATTCAAAATTAATAGTTGGCTCCCACTTTGACCACATAAAAATTGACAGGGACTCCGAGGGGAGTAAGTTAATATCAATTTCTTATGCCTAAGTAATAATCATAATGACAGGATTATTATTTCGCTTTAAGCAAGCTACTCATGGTGAGGGTCAATACCGCCACTAGTAATAATCCGCAATCATCATTTCATAATTTATTCATGTGAAATCCGTCTTTTTGGCCGATCCGAGGGGGAAATGTATTCTAAAAAGACTTCACAAATAAATAAATTATGGAGGTCAAAATTAATCCAATTTTATTATCCAGAATAAAATCGGGATTAATAATAAAACATACTTTGTAATTTTCGAAAGTAAAGTTTTTCTTGGACAATTAAAATTCATGCAAATACATATTATCAAATAATAAATGCACGAAAAAAATATCCATAAAAAAAATTAAACACATTGGAGCACTTAAATCCAGTTGTCACGGTCTAATCTTCTTCACGTCTTGATGCAAAAAATCATCCTCGTTGCTTTCATCATTCGTCTCGAAAAGCTCCCACTCGAACAACAACAATTCGTAAAAAATGTCCTTCATTTGGGGTCGGGACGATGTTGGCATCATAAAAAAAATAAGCACGAAAAAAAATACGATTGCACGGGCCGAGATCCGGCGCGCGTCGGCCCACGGAGGTGGGCCGCATGCCTCTCGGCTCCCATGCGCGTGCCCCGAGCTGCTCGACACCCATCGCGTCATGCATCACCCGTAGCGCACGGGTTGCGTGCGCTTAGCGCACGCCGTGCGTCTGGATTTCGCCTCCCATGCTTGTTTCTCCACATGCACGATCCACATTCATGTATGCGCCACACATGCATGCGTCGTTCAGGTACGCCGTTCTTAATTCATCATCTCCGTCTTCGTTCCAACCCGGTTCTAATTTAGTTATAAAAATAAATAAACTTAGATCTAGACTAGTCTATTACATTGATCGAATCAAACAAATAAAAAACTAATCTACTCGTAGATTTTCTCACGAGAAAAATGAATTCGAACGAATCGAATTAAAAATAATAATCATCCATACGCATGAAAAATAAAAAATTAAAATCCATGACAAATGGATACCTGCAAAAAAGATCTAGCAATTCTACTATCCAATTTCAATTTAATTTTTATCAATTTAAATTCCAATTTAAAGATCAGAGCCCGAAACTGTGGCTCTGATACCAGTTGTTGGGGATTTCGGGGTGCCCGGATCTATTCGGGATGGAATTTAAATACAAATTTAAATCTAATTATTACTAGCATGAATTAATCCTAAATAAATTCAAATAATAATTATACCAACAACAAATAACATGCACATGAATATAAACACATAAAATTCTACGGCGGAAAAACTAAAAAATTCACGTAAAATGTACCTTTTGAGCGACGTCCAACCGAGATATAGGGGACAAGCGTGACGATCTTATCAACAGTAAAAACCTTCTTAAGTATTCCCTCTTCGCCTTATTCGTTCGCCGGTGGGAAGCGCTCATGAACAATTTAAAATAATAAGGAAGAAAAAAAAAATATTTATTGCTCTCGATATTTCCAACTCATGTAATTGTGTAATTGTAATCTGGAGATGAAATAATCATCCCCTATATATAGGTGAAGATGACCAATTTTTCCTAGTGGAATTAGGAGAGGAAAAAAAAAATCTTTTCTTGATCTCCAAGAAAAATTTGAATATATCCCATATATTCTTTTCTCCATAATAAAATATTTTAAAAAAATCTCATCCTCCTAATATATCTAGTAATTTTTTAAAATTAGAGTAAGAATAACAAGATTTGGATCTTCTTAAATTTATAAGATGATCTTATATTCCAAGAATACATATCTTCCATAGTATCTTTTCAAGAAAATCAACAAAATATTTTCTCTCCAAAATTACAATTTTCGAAAATAACAAATAAAAATCAGCAATAATATTTTCTTTTATTTTAATCACCTTATTATTATCGGACTACTTGAGGGGTCTTTAGGAGAATTAAGATTGGACCTCCAATGGGCTACTAAATTACAATATTGAGCCCCAATATTATTTAGTCCATTAATATTAATTAATGCCACCATTAAATTAATATTGCTCTGTCAATCTTAATCTATATTACGATAATATGGGCTCCCGGTTATTATTTCCCGTGTTTAAAATTATCTAGTCCATTAATTAATTGAGCTTCTGAATAGCTCTAAATTAATTAACTTCTTGTGCCTTGGAATAAAGACAACTCAACATTATTATCCGTACCGAAGAAACTAATTCTCCACTTGCAAGATTTGGTACGATAAAACTTTTGAGCCCACCAAGGGGACAAATCACACAAGCCGTACTCGCACATGTTTCTCCGTATTAAATCTTAGCAACCGTCGTATGATTAATATTACTGCCCAAAACACAAGGTTCGAAGTCACGATGATTATCACCCAATATGAATCAAAGCAATAACTATTAACCACACACAATACTATTTAAGTGACGGAGATTAAGAAATCAATAATCGCTGAGGTCTAATTCTTCACATTTCAGAACAGAAGAATTTATCCTCGTTGTAGGTCCTCTTCAACACATACTAAATGTGCTAGTGCAATCTCTTGGTCAAGACATACCAATCTGAGAACTACACATCGATCTTTCACGGGGGATTGTTCAATTCCACCTGGGTCGTGAATTTGTACGTTTAGTTACAAGGAAAACCGTCAATGTGATCTTCCGTGATCTGGTATCACCACATTAACTACAATGTAACACATACTATATAAATTGAACGGGTTGCAATTAATATTTAGAGTATGTATATAGTGAAATTGGTTTATATATAAATCACTGAAGGGTATTAGTTGTTTACACTGAAGAGTATTAGTTTTTTTTATTGAAGAGTATTACTGATTTATACTGAAGAGTCTTAGTTCATTTTCACTGAACAACTAAGTCTCTTTAGTGTAAATCAGTAATACTCTTCAGTAAATAAAACTAATACTCTTCAATGAAAATAACTAATACTCTTCAGTGATTCATGTATAAACCAGTTTCACTCTATACTTTGTCAAATATTTAACATTCATTCATATCTAAAGCAAATGTGATAAAAGAATTATTCTCATAAAACAAGTGTTTAATACATGAGTTATACAAAGTAAAAACATACTTTCACGTATAACTCCAACAACTAGCGTTGTAACTCAGGAGTCGAGCATTGTCACTTCCACTCTGACCCTGGACTATATCCTCACACCACTTCGTCCAAGACCGAGGGACCAACTTGGTTGCTCGCCTGACATGGGAGTCTGGGATATCCTGGTACGAATGAGCCGTCTTCACACAGCTCAGTTGGTGGAGCACCTTTGCACGACCAGGATACTCCTCCGGTTTATACCTATGACAAAGAAATACAAAATTAGAAGAGAAGTACAACAACAAAATTTAACGAGCAGCCGAGCAGTCGCGCAACTTACTCCCTCAACTTTGTTGGGCCGTAACCCAAATATTAGTTGTCAGGGGACAAAGCCCTCCTCTTGCTCGCCGTCACGCTGGCGACAACCTGCTGCTCGGTCACTACCTCTAAGGAGATGATGTTGCAGGCTCTCCCCGAATGGCTTGCGATTGGCCCTTTGAGTGTTTGGACCTCTCGTCAGCTTTAGACACGGGGGGCTCCATCCTTTGTAAGCTTCCTTTTGCCCCCTCGAGCTGGTTCCTTGGGCTGCGGCGATGAAGACGATTGGTTGGCAGGGTGAGCAGCCATGACCTTGGGCCGAGGAGCGGCAGCAGTGGGACCAGCAGGTTGGTCTAACCTCAATTTGATCAAGGTAATAGGAGGGTCGTACTTTTTTCTTGAGATATCTTGAGAAGCCACTTGTCTGACCCGGTCGGCGAGCAAGTATTAGGCTTGAGGGATTTCAGGACAGTGACCATTTGCTCCAGATGAAGCAAGACAAATAAAGGCAAGAAATAAAAGATGAAAAACGAACAGGGGAGCAACTAAAGTATTATTCAAAGAAGTTTAAATAAATTACCTTCAGGGATAACAGCTTGAGCCTCGAGATGGTGGGGGCAGGTAGTCAAAAGAGCAAGTTTACGATGATGTTGTTTTGACAAATGGCGAATATCGCAATCGGCAGCGCTGCGGAGGGAAATCACGGTCAAAGTATATAAAAGTCCTCGCTCAATTCAAGGTGACCCCACTTCAGAATTCTTGGACCTGCTAAACAACAAAAAGAAGAAAATTAAAATTAGTTCCACTTGATCTATAAATAGAAAAAGTGGAGCCTACGTTTGATCATTCCAAAGCCCTCCGGGGAGTATATGCGCGCCTATAAAATCCGCAGCTGCTCACCAATCCCCACCAATGAAGAAGAAGTGGTTGTGCCAACTCTTCACCTTGTTGGGAACACCCTCAATCAATTTTACCCCACTCCTCGCCTTCATATAATACCACCCTTCCCCTTGCTCCTTACAGGCAGAGATCATCATCGTATAATGAATCTCTATTGTACTAATCTTGTTCTTGTACCCTTCAAGACCAAAGAGAATCATGAATGCTAATAAATTGCTCCATCTGTTTGGAGTAATCTGGGTGATCGTCAGGTTGGTATCTTCCAGGAAGTGACCAATCACGGGGTGCAGGGGCAACATGAAACCAGTGTTAAAGACATCCAAGTTGATCGCCGTACAGCCTGGAGGAGGGCAATCAATTGTCTCTCTATTTTTTGGAGCATAGAGGAAGATGTCATACGGGATCTTGTATGATGACCCGATGCTCGCCAGGTGGTCCTCAGTAATAAGGCTTGCAATTCTTCTCGCCGCAAAGTCGTTCACTTGGGTGCCCATTATCACACGGGAAGGGGAAACGGAGGATTTTGAGTAGCGATCAACATACTCTTCCCACTCATTATCGCGAACAACCCCTTCTGGAATGAGGGACTCTGGTGGAACCTCCGGCATAGGGAAATTTATCTCCTTAAGGAACTCTCATGTCACCGCAAGGGCCGGTTGTTCGCCCTCAGCATTGGTTGCCCCAAAGACATCCATCTCTTCAATCTTCGCAGCCACTTCTTCAGAATCTTCCTCAAGATCCGAAGAGGTATCTCCCCCAGCATGCGGGCGAGCAACGGGTTGTTCAACACCCTCCTCGCCAGAGCTATACGCCGCATAAACTTCAACGGAGCGAACAATAGAGCTCACCTCAGATGTCGTTTCCTCGTCCCTTAGAAAAGTACGAGGGTTTGCCAAAAGGTCTTGGCGAGCAGATCTCCTGGGGGATACAATTGGATCCTCCATTGGCCTCTTTTCTGGATTGTGTTTAGGATTCTCATCGGAAATGGTGATGCTGATGCTCATGGATGGGGAAGCCATTATTAGAAGAGATATGAAAAAATCGACTGAAAAAATGGATTAATATGATGGAAAAGACGAACGAGACCGACGATACTATAGGCGGCGACGCTAGTGGCGAATCTACGACAACACTAATGGCGGATATACGGTGGTGATGGGCAGAACACGGAGGTCGAATTGGAAATAGGAAAACAGAGAGAAATAAAAAAATAAATAAGAAAAAGTGGAATAAAAACGATGAATTACCCTGAAAGTATGAAGAAATCGGCAGTAAACTTGAAGAAATGTATGAGATTACAAGAGAAGAAGCTTCAAAAGGATATCAATGGCGGAAGTTTGCAGAAAAAGAAAAATAAGGAAGAAGAGACATATTTATAAGGGAGGAAAAACGGGGGCCAAAGTGTGATTTTTTGAAAAGTCATAGGCCCCTATATCCAAAAAGCGGGCGTATGTGGGCGGCGATTGATGCCACCACCGCCCACGTCATTTCGGATCTCGAGAACGTGGGAGACTCAACTGCTGAAATACGAAGGGACAACACGGTTGTTCGCCCAAAGCTCCCGCTCAAAAATTCGAATTTCAGTTGCTTGCTTCCATATAATTATCACCCAACTGTAGCTCGACCTCAGTTAGTTGATTTCCATCCTAACAAAAGGCCGAGCTAAGGGACAATTGTTGATAGGCGAGCAGTCGAGCGTGAGATTAAGCATTAAAATAATGATAATATTAATAATAATGATGATTAAAGCAAAGATGTGAAGTAGCGAACAGCTGTGCACAAAAAGAATAACTTATAAAAGACGAGCAGCTGGTCAAAGTGTCAGAACACCAAGCGAGCAGCTGGTCAAAGGTCAAGTAGAGCTGGGTGAACAACTAAGAAAAAGGGTTTAAGCACCCACCACAGATACGTACAAGCGAGTATTCGCGCACCTCGAAGAATAACCAAGAATCCTACTAATTAGGCATTGTATTATAGGCAAACAAGTGTCCTAACACTTGTCATTTGTGTAATATGCAATAGCTTAGGGCTAAACAAGTGTAAAAACACTTGTCAAGCATGTAAATAAGGATAGCTAAGAGGTTGACACCTCCTACTTGCATGTATGTCTATAAATATGTTCTCATGTGTTAACAGGCGAGCAGCCGGGCAATGAGTTTTGTCTAATAAAAATAAATGACCAATTAGAATATCATTAAAGGAGAAAAGATCAAAGGAGACGAGCAGTTGGTCACTGGCATCAACAATCTTGATAAGATGAACAGCCGGTCAGAGTGTCAAAGCACATTGGACGAGCAGCTGGTCAGACGAGCAACTGATCATATCTCAAAGAAAGCTGAGCGAGCAGCTTGGACTGATAGTTAAAGCACTCACCTCAAAGTCGAACAGGCGAGCAGTGAGGCACCTCGAAAAGCAACCATAAATCCCACTAATTAGACATTGCATTAGGAACAAACAAGTGTCTTAACACTTGTCATTGTGTAAAATGTAATAGCTTAGGATAAAAAAAGTGTCTAAACACTTGTCAATGTATAAATTAGGGTGATTAAGAAGGTGACACCTTATGCTTGCTTATACCCTATAAATACCCCCTCATGAGAAGGAAAGAATAAGTTGATTTTATTAAAAAATAGCCCAAACTCTTGCAATTTCAATTCTCAATCTTCACTTATCTTAATCCAACATCCAATCCTAGTCAAAACACCTTGTTTGATGATCTTCCAAGCTTAAACAACCACTAATCATCCAAGTTGAATTAATGTCATCAACAATTGGAGCTAGAAGAAGGGTCAAACCTCTGTTGGTTGAAAAATTCGAAGAATTTGGGCAAAAAATTGCCGGAATCTGGGAAAAGTACTCGGAATCCAACAACAAGTGGCCGAAAACTGTACATTTGGGTGCAAGGATAGCCATTTGTGGAGGTTTTGTTCATTTCAAGAATATTGAATGCATGCATGTGTGAATTAGGGTTTGTAAATAGCCAAATTCACATACAAGGCTAGTTATTCTTAAATTAACATCCATGGATACAAATTCGTCGTAAAAAACATCCAACATTTGGCAAATGACGAGATCACAAGAACGACAATCCTCGAGTACGCACCCATCACACAGATCACGAACTAGGGTTTCATCAATGGGTGAACATGCACAAACAGTACGGACAACATCCCGAAGAAATGTTCAAGTCACCATCGACACTCTCCCTCCGGAGGTGGAGGCTCTCACTCAGAACCCCGAAGAGCTAGCAAAAATGATTGCCATTTTACAATTGTTGCAAAGGCGTCAAGAAGCTGCCGAGCCATCAAGGGCTCAGGGGACGAGCAATCGAGCAGCCGAGCAAAGGGCAAAACAATGCGAAGACGTGCACATAGATGAAGCAAATAGCGCTCAAGCTCGGAAAAATAAAAATAAATCCCCAATTAGTGAATGATTGGGAAGCCGAGGGGAGTCCACCCCTGGAGGAGATGAGGAGTCGAGCAGAAGGACAACTAAGGATACGAGCCATACCCAAGCAAGAGAAAGAATGGAAAATCGAGGAGGACATAGAAGAGAAGCTCCCCAGAAGAGCGAGGAGCGAGCACAACCTGCTGCTCGCCCGCCAGTCCATGACAGGCTAAGGAGGTCGGCCTTCGACCGATTGGGTCCCAACGGAGCTAGCAACATTGCTAGGCGAGCTACACATGAGAAACGCCCCATTGGGGAGGAACTACATCGTGGCGAAGTTGTTGAACTTAATCACAATGAACAACCTTCTAATGGAAGAACGTCTCGAGATGAATGACAAGCCTTGAAAAAAGCAGTTGAAGAAATGCAAAAACAGTTGGAATCCCAAAAAGGCGTTGGATCAACAGTGTTGCCATCATCACCATTATCTTCCACAATCTTAAATGCTCCCATACAAAAGAAGATACAGTTTCCAGTTGTTAGCCTGTACGAAGGAACCACAGACCCTAGAGTTCATTTGATAAAATACTATAATTTCATGATATCAATGGGTGCTAAGGATGCGACCCAGTGTCGTAATTTCCCACTTACACTTGGGGACAGACCTCATCGATGGTTTTCAGCACTTACTCCGGGATCCATAAACTTCTTTGCACAACTGAGCAAGGAGTTCCTATCTCATTTCTCTACAGTCGGGTCTTACCTAACATAAAAACACCGGCTGGCAGACATAAAACAAGGAGACGATGAGTCCGATAGGAAGTTCCTCGAGAGGTTTGGCAAGGTCCTATTGGAAGGAGAAATGGTAAGTGAGGACACGAAGATCGTGGCGGTGATGGCTGGACTAAAAAAGAGAACAGACTTATGGAAGGAGATGCACTTAACTTTCCCTAAAACTTATGCAGAATTAAGAAATCGGGCCAGCATATACATTTCAATGCAAGAAGCTCTTCATAAAGAGTTGGGAGATAAAGCCGACCCGAAGAAGTCTGGGAAAAAGTCAGGTGGAGGTGAATACAAAGCTCCAAAAAGTATGAAAGCTTTTAACGAAGGATCATATTTGAAAGAGAAGCTGAATCAGGTGTTGACTACGTCAGTAGAGGCTCTCTACAACAATGTGAAAGATAAAGACATGTTATCAGAGCCTAGGAAGATTCAAGAAGAACGAGGAAAGCTAAACCCGAACAAATACTGCACATATCATCAAAACATAGACCACTTCACAAGTGAGTGTCGGGACCTTCTGAAGCAGTTATGGAGGTTTTATGAAGAAGAAAAGTTGTCATAATTCGTCAAAAGGAAACCGGGAAAAAGACCAAGGACAACAGGGCCATCCAGCTCGGAAGATGATGAAAGTGACGAGCAGCCGAGCAGGATGGATAAGAAAGGAAAGAAAACATTGACAACCCCAGCAGAATCAGTTCAAGAAATCTTGATGCTTGAACCAACTGGATCCGTAGGAGGTTGCATAGAAGGATATTTCCCGGGCTCCCTACCCAATGATTTCGCGATCTGGCTAATCTGATAGTCCATGGAAGTAAACCGCATATTGTTCTCTTGCTGAATTCTATTCAGCTCCATATCCCTCTTCTGAAGATCTTGATTATGTTGATCATTCTTCTTACTCATCTCCTTCACATCATACTCCAAAGAGGATAGCCTCTTACTACCTTCCTCCACCTTCTGAAGAATGGCATGTAACATCTCATCAGTGGTAGCACCTCCTTCTCCTCCGGGGAGTTTTGAGCCAATGTCGACATTTGGAGGTACAGTTATCCCCGCTCTCAGATTACTGTAGGACAAGTTCTCGTTCTTCCTCCATTGATTCTAAGGGGGCTGTTGGCCTCCTTGATACCCCTGATTATTCCTCCATTGATTCTGAGGAGGCTTGGACCTGGTGGTACAAACGGTTGACCATAAGTTGGTATAATTTCCACCTTGATAGTCATTCTGATTATAATTAGGCCCTCCCATATAGTTGGCCACCTCTTGCTGGCATCCTGGCTGATCCACTTTCTCACTCACTCAGATTCTACCCAACCTCACTCACTGCAGTATACCCTCCACTCAGATTCTACCCATCATCGCCATCAACAGCTTTCTAGTACCCTCACTTTCTTCCATCTAATAAGCCCTCTGAAATTCCTCATCTTCTTTCCATTGCCCCGCGTTTTTCACTATGTTTTCTACTATCTCTCTGCACTGAACTGCACTACGGTTCAGGAACGCTCCACTAGCACAAGCATCGAGGTGGTCTTGAGCTGCCTTGCAGGTTCCACAGTAAAAATAGGCCATAATGTTACCCTCGTTGTACCCGTGCTGCGGGCACTCAATGAGCATATTAGAGAACCTCTCCCAAGCCTGACTTAATTACTTTCCCGGCTTCTGCTTGAAAGATGAGATATATTTCCTGCCTTTAATCGTTCTAGATAGAGGATAGAATTGCTCGAAAAACAGATGCTCGAGCTCAGCCCATGCAGTTACGCCTCCCCGAGGGAGTGTGTTATCATACCACTCCTTGGATATTCCCGTTAGAGAGAACTGGAACAACCTGAGCTTCTTGGCATCCTTAGACATCCCATTGTGATTCAAAGTTGAAGCTATCATAAAAAAATTCCTCAAGTGAGTGTGAGGATTATCCTTTCCGACCTCCCCCTTAAATTAGTTCTCGACTAGCATCTTCAGGATCCCTGGGGAGATAGAAAAGTTGTTGGCATCCACTTGTGGCGTAGTTACACCATCATAGTACCGTTGAGGCTGAGCCTAAAATCTTCCTCTAATTGCCATACCAGGAGGATCAGCGTTCTGAGGAACATCCTGAGGGTAAACATGTGGTAGAGGTATGTGTGGTTGGTTATAAGTAGGCTATGGGGGTAGAATGGTGGATACGGGTATGGTGGGTAATGGTATGGGTAAGGTAGGTTGTTGTGTTGGTAGACAAAGTTGTTGACGGGTTATTTGGATTTTGTGGATTTTGGTGGATGACTTGATTCTGGCTTTCAGTGGGATTGCTCTGGGTCTGTGGAGTTGGGTTTTGACTGGTTCTCTCCCCATGAGGTGTTTGCTTTTGGTTATCGACTCCCTTAGCACCTTCAACCCATCCCATATTCCATTCATGCTCTTCAGCTGCGAGATCCAAATCCCTGCCGAAATTCTGATTTAAATTCTCATCACCTGTGGTAGTCATCCTTCTCAGAAAAGCGCGATTCCTCCTTGCAATGGTCTCAGGGTCTAACTTTGTTCTATCTTCTCTCGTTTCTCCTTTTGAGCGTGTTTTCATATACCTGAGTACTCCACAAGAAAGATCAAACACACTAGACTACAAATAATAAAACAGAAAATAAAAGCACTCACTACTAACTACTAAACTATCTCCAAGTCCTACTCAATGAGCATACATCGCCTTCCCCGGCAACGACGCCATTGACTTGACCGCAAAATACTAGCTATACTAGTAGTTACCGCACAAAAGTATGAGATCACTGTAGTATGGGCGAGTATAGTGACCAAGTAGTATCGAACCCCAGGGAAAATGTGTATGTGAATAGATCCCTGGAGATGTATGTCTCGTAGCTAATATGAATGTAATGTTGGAATTTTTATTAATTCTAAACTATCTTAAACTAACTATATGCTATCAATGAAATTAACTAAATAACTTTATCAAATAAGAGATGATGATGCTTGGGATAAGAATTTCTACGTATACTAACAGAGTTGGTACAATAACTAAAATAACCGTGATGTGCAAGTAATAATCCTAAGTGTACTAAAACTAGGCAATCAATTTCCCTAATCTAGGACAAGAATGGAATACTAAAAGCTCAAGAATTAACCCTAATACTTCGTCCTATCAACCTACTTCACAATTCCAATAATCAAATTATATGGGTTGCGCTTAATTATTGAAGCCCTAATTTAACTAAGGTGATGCGACCGTCCTCCCTAAATAAACCGGCAGATGATAAACCCCTTCTTAAACCCTTTCCTTAAGCCTATTCGTTATTAAAGAGTGATGCGGTCGTCTTCTCTCTAACAATTTTCGTACTTAATTCCAAGATTATTCTAGAATTTATTAGAAGAATTTAATAATTAAGAGAATCAAGACTAAACAACACGAGTTATCCTAATTATGTACCAACATCCTACTTCTACGAGTTCATCCTATCCTAAGCATGCAAGGATTCTAGCCTAACATGGTAATTATACTAACGAAAGCAATAAAACTAACAATAAACATAAACATGGTGAATTTAAAGAAATAACTCAAGAACATAAACTAGGGTTAACAATGAATCGAAGTCTCAAAATGAATCTCAATAAATTACGAAAACTAGGTTTAATGGTATCAAGTGTTGAAGAAAGAAAGAACTAAATAAAACTCTAATCTAAGAATTCGTAAGATAAAAAACCTCGATTACACGTTCAAAAATCTTGCCAAACTTTCTCAAGCTCTTCTCTATCAAAATCTATCTCTAAGTATGAAGTTGTCCCTAAAAATATGCTTGGAAAGGGATATATATATATAGGCACGGGCCGAGTTGGAATGCATTGGGCTCAAATATGCACGACTACTCGAGCACCTACTCGAGCGCCTAGTGCTCGAGTGATGCTCACTCGAGCGCTTGAATCCACCAGAACATATGTACCGCTCGAGCAGGGCTACTCAAGCGCCTGGCGCTCAACCCGTGTTCACTCGAGCGCTCGCTCGAGTGCTCGAGTTGGCCTTGCTCGAGTGCTCTTCACTTCCAGAACTGAATATGTGCTCGACCCCTCTTGCTCGAGCGCTAGGTGCTAAAATTGAATACACTCGAGTGCCTGCTCGAGTGCTTGAGCACTTGGTGCTCGAGTTCTCTTGCTTGAGCACCTCCAATTGATATTTTTGCTTGCTCGAACTAATACTTTTCGTATTTCTTCAATATCTTATAATCCGGGAGTCCGTTTGAGTCAATTCAAAGTCCTACGAACTCCATGTTTCACCCTCTATCCATCTATGAGCATCAAATAGGCAAATTCATTAGTTTATGAAAATAGTACTCAATTGACTCTAAATACTCATCGAATTCACTCAAAACTCGGGCAAATTGAGCTACAAAACATAACAATTTCACGCCTAATCAGCGACCAAAAAGACAGGAGACTTAACATTTTCAGAGAAAGACTTAGATGGGATACTAACTCCTCACAATGACTCACTAATCATCTGTGACAACATAATGGGGACACGAGTACATCGCCTGCTTGTCAATACCGATTCCTATACAAACATCTTATTCTAGAGCACATTAGATCAGTTAGAAGATTATGCTGAATATGTGAAAGATTGTAATAATAAAATAGTGGGGTTTGGAGAAGCTGTAACCATTCCCGTAGGCGTAGTTACGTTATCGGTTGAACTTGTATCGACCGAGAACCCTGATAGGAGATTGACTAGAATGATAGAATTTTTGGTTGTAGACCAACAATCTTCCTACAATGGGTTCCTCGGTCGCCCTTTTATAAATGAATTCAAAGCAGCCGTTTCAACGTACTACTATTGTCTTAAATTTCCCACTTCAAAAGGTTCAGGTACGGTGAAAGGTGATCAGAAGAGAGCTCGAGAATGCCTCCTGCAATTACAACCAACAGACAACAAAGTGTCCATGATGGACAAACAACCGAGCGGCAGGGCTGAAGATGAACCCTCCATCCTAGAAGTAATTATGGAGTCCATTGACACGGAGATGATGGAAGTGGGCGAACAGCAGGGTGAAGATGAGCATGAGGTACAAAATGAACAACAAGAAGAAGCGGTTGTACCTATTCCAAATGAAGTTGATGACATCGAGCCAAGGCTAGGAGCGGAGTCGATGGTTGTTGAAGATGAGCTTAACTTGGAAGGACCCATCATCGATCCTCATTGGAAAAGCCAAAAGAGAAAAGCAATTGAAGAGTTGGAGGTAATAGGAGTTGACCCGAACCGAGAAGACTTAGAACTTTTCATCGGATCTGAGCTCCCTGAGCCATACAGATCCAGAATGGAAGAATTTCTTAAGTCCAATCTCGATGTATTCGCATGGTCACATGCCGATATGGTAGGTATTAACCCTGAGCATGCTTGCCATAGGCTGAATATTGATCCAACAAGGAAGCCGGTAAAGCAAAAAAGAAGGAAATTTGGGCCCGACAAATACGTAGCACTTGATGTGGAAGTGAAGAAGCTATTAGACAACGATCTAATCAGACAAGCTCTATGTCCTAAATGGGTGGCAACCCCGGTGTTAGTCCGAAAACCAAATGGAACATGGAGATTATGCATAAACTTCACCGACTTTAATGTTGCTTGCCCAAATGACAACTTCCCACTTCCACATATTGACCAGCTGGTAGACAACACGGCCGGGCACGAGCTCCTCAATTCATGGATGCGTTCGCAGGCTACCACCAAATCCCAATGCGCCCAGATGACCATGAACATACAATATTCTACACCAACAAAATTTTTTTGGGTTGGAAGAGGATGTTGTTTGGATTAGTTAATGCGGGAGCCACGTACCAAAGACTTGTCAATAAGATGTTCGATGAACACATTGGCAAGACGATGGAAGTATACGTGGATGATATAGTTATCAAAAGTCCAAGGAAGGAAGACCATCTAGAGCACTTATCACAAGCATTTGAAATACTCCCGGCTTATAATATGAAGTTAAACCCAAAAAAGTGTAGCTTTGGAGTTCATTCAGGAAAGTTCCTTGGGCACCTGGTCAGTCAGCGGGGCATTGAAGCAAATCCATCAAAAGTGAAGGCAATCATGGACATGCAGCCACCAAGATCGGTCAAGGAGGTCTAACAGCTCACTGGATGTTTAGCAACCTTAAATAGATTCATTTCAAGATCTGGTGACAGATGCTGACCTTTCTTTGATGCTATCAAGAAAGGACAGTTTCAATGGACAAGCGATTGCCAACAGGCGTTTGAGCAACTAAAAGACTACCTCGGCGATACTAAGATCCTGTCAAAGCCTATCTCAGGAGAAAAGTTGTACCTGTATCTGGCTGCCTCAGAAGTGGCGATCAACTCGGTATTAGTTCGTGCAGAAGGGAAATTTCACTTACCGATCTACTATGTGAGTCAGGCCTTACACGAAGCAGAAATCAAATATTCACCGATGGAGAAGTTAGCCTACGCATTTGTAATGAGCGTAAGAAAGCTACGACCATACTTCTTTGACCATCAGGTAGAAGTGTTGACAATATTTTCTTTGAGACAAATTTTGCAAAGGCCTGACATTGCTGGTCGCCTCCTCAAATGGTCCCTCGAAATAAGCCAGTTCGAAATATCTTATGCACCTTGAACAACGATCAAAGGATAAGTGTTAGCCGACTTCATCGAATTGATATTTCCTCAAGATCCAACGAGAGGTCATAATCATCCATGACATATGTATGTTGATGGATCATCAACTAACACATCATTAGGGCCGGAATAGTGTTGATCCATCCAGATAGACAAGTTTTTACCTCAGCTGTCTGGTTTAAGTTCATGGCAACAAACAACGAAACTGAGTATGAAGCACTGATTGCCAGACTTCAGTTAGCATTGGTTGTGGGGGTACGAAGATTGCAAATATATGGAGACTCACAGTTGATAGTCAACCAAGTCCGAGGAGAATACGAGGCAAAAGATGAGAACATGGCTCTGTATCAAAAGATTGTAGCTCATCTAGCCTCCTTATTCGAACAAATCTACATTGAACAAGTGCCAAGAGACAATAATGCCCAAGCAGATGTACTTGCTCGCCTGACTACTAGCACGGGACCGGCAGAACTTTCAGAAGTTATAATAACCAAAATACTGTTGGGTTTTAGAGGCACAAACACCATGTTCGGTGCAGCGGAAGATAATAATTCACCAACAACGAATCTCAAACATTGTTGTATAACATAACAATTAAAGGATAAATAACGATATATAAATCCTTACAACAATTTGTATGTGGAATCCTCAACTATGATATCCACGTAACGACTTTCTACCAACCCGCACCGATATGCCAGTGTTGAATCTCGAGATGAATTTGCTAGGAAAATTCAGACTGAGATTTTATAGAGAAATTATATTTCTTGTGTTGTTTCGGAATTCCCATAGGACACATATATATAGGGATTAACTTGGCTTAATTCCTAAGCAAGATATCGGGCCTAGCCCGTAATATAATTTCTACGGATTATATTTCCCTAGATATGTTCCTACGAATAATATCTTTATCATATCTATTATTCTTGTATAATAATATTCCAAATATTATTATTGGGATTTTATATTTAATTAAATCTAATTTAATTAAATAATAATAATAATTAATTCCAAATATAATTATTATTATATTCTCCATAAATTAAATATTATATCCAATACAATATTTAATCAACTCACTATAATTGGTAAATTGCCATTACTTGTTGTGTGACCCATAGACCCTCGTATATCGACCGATTAGTTAAACTAACGGTCTTAATTGAACCCTAGACAATAAATCAGACATTCTCAATATACGAGGTACGTTGCGAGGAAATCTTCAACTACCTGTAATATTGTGGGCTATTGTGATATCTTCCTTTCATTCACGAATACTCGATTAAGTCTTGAACATGATGAAGTGTCTATTCAAATAACTTAATCATATTATCTCAAATCACTAATTGATCAAGTATATCACACTTAGCCACAAAGTCTAAATTGATGTGCATCGGCCGACGACTTAGATCCAATTATGATGAGAAGACAAGTATTCTCTCTAAATCCACATTGAGGAATGAATCCTATTCTTGGCTCAACTACCACGCACATGCATTTCGTGATGAACCCAATCTATGCCATATCTACCCGTGGAAGGGTGCAAGCATCGGTCATGGTCAAAGTTCACCACTCCACACATGTCGTGCGTATTGACCTCAAGTCCGAGTTGTATCACATCGCTCCCACTAACTGAGACACCCGTAGACACATTATGTGGAATTACATCAAACGGTTTCTCGGATGGGTATACCAATACCCTCTAAGGTATCTGTGCATCCATCATGAGATACCTGATATCTCGTAGTAAGTGAGATCTTACTACACTCTCTAAGAGTATGATGCAGATCACACACCAATCTCAATTGCATCATCAATATCCCATTCTTGATGATCCTTGATCGGGGCTATTTGAGAATCATACTTAAGTCATCTGAGTTCTCACTCACTCAATGACAGTGGTGATTCATGGGAACACAAATAAGAATATATGTAAACAATCAAACATCATATTCAGATAAGTGTAACGCCATACATTTAATATTAAACTAAAAATAATATTAAATCAAATCTGAATATTATCTTAGTATTATGTCCTTTCGATGGATTGTCTCTAGGACACTAACACTAACAAATACTTCATCCATCAACTAGTGATTACAAAATTAATTAAGTTCAGGAGGAATTTGAAGAAGATGACTGGCGAACACCAATATTCAAATACCTCAGGGATGGTGAAGTACCTGAAGACCCACAAAAAGCAGCCAAGATGACCAGGCGAGCAGCAAGGTTTACTATAATGGATTGACAACTTTTCAAAAGAGGATTTTCACTTCCTTTGCTAAAATATTTGGCAAGGGAGCAAGGCAAAGAAGTTTTAAAAGAAATTCATGAGGGCGTGTGTGGAAATCATGCAGGAGGGCGAGCATTGACATACAAAATGGTGAGACAAGGATACTACTGGCCAACTTTACTGCAAGATGCAATCAAAATTGCAAAAACATATCACCAGTGCCAGCTGTTCGCCCCCAGTATTCACAGGCCACCAACAGAACTAATATCTGTAAATAGTCCATGGCCATTCGCAAAGTGGGGGATAGACATCATAGGACCTTTCTCAACCGAAAAAGGGAATGTAAGATTTATGGTAGTGGTCGTGGACTATTACACAAAATGGGCTGAAGCAGAAGCACTCGTAACAATCACACAAGAAAAGATGATCAGCTTCATTTGGAAAAACATCGTATGCCGATTATCGGAGTCCCACAAGCGATCATAACAGACAATGGAAGACAGTTCGAAGACAAGAAGATAAGGGATTTTTGTAAGAAATGGGGAATCAAGAAATATTTTTCAACTCCTTATCATCCCCAATCCAACGGTTAGGTCGAAGCAGTTAATAAAATAATAAAATACATTTTGAAGATCTGCTTGGTTGATAAAAAAGGAAAATGGTCAGAAGAGTTGCCAGAAGTGTTATGGGCTTACAGGGTGTCATATAGGACGAGCACCGGGGAAACTCCATTCACTATGGAATTTGGCACCGAAGCAGTCATACCTATAGAGCTCAAAGTACTAATGGAGCGAACAACAGGGTTCAATGAGAAGTTGAACAATGCGGCTTTGGCTGCAGAGATGGACTTAATCGATGAAAAAAGAATTTCAGCAGAAATAAAGAATGCGATATACAAGAAAAGAATAGCAAAGTATTACAATTTGCAAGTAAAAGTCAGAGAATTTGAAATTGGAGATCTTGTACTTCGAAAAGTATTAGCACCACCACCAGGAGTATTCGGATCGACTTGGGAGGGCCGGTTTAGGATAACCCACAAGTGGTATAACGACACATATGACCTCGAAGATATGAAGGGCAACTCGGCCCAATACTCCTGGATGCGGCCTTATTGAAGAAGTATTATCAGTAGTTAAAAGTTGATGTAAATTTTGTATGTCACTTTATATGTTGTAAATTTGATGTAAATTTCAATTTTTTTTTTTAGAATATTGTGAATAGAAGTAACCAAGTAATGTACAAAATTATAAATTCAAGCAACAAAAGTAATCATCTGTTGTAATGTATGTTGTAAAAGGGTTTAGTCTAGAAAGGCATAAAGGCCCACCTGTTCGCCCAAGAAAGCACAACTACTCGCCAGAAGCAAAGACGTACTAAAACGCAAGCTCGATATGCGGCGAGCAACAAGGCTCAATTGTAAAGAATAATCAAGGCTAAGTCCAATAAGGACCACGAAAAGCCCCATTAATGAAGGTCAAGTTCCTTGAGAACCAAAAATACAAATATAAAAGTGTACATACAAGTTTGCAAATAAAAATACTTTACTCTAAAAAAATGGAAGAGAAGTATTTAAGCAGAGATATGAAGCATATGCTCTAGGCGAGCAGTATGGCAAGTATAAAGAAAATATGAATATAAACACACTGCGAAAAAGAAGAGACAATACAACTAAAAAGAAAGATTACAAGGCAAATACCTACTACAAAGCTACGATAAAACACAAAAAATAAAGATCTTCATTCTTGGGGAGCTGGGGGAGCAGAGAGAGCTTCACCGGAAGGAGTGGCATTGGTGGTGGTAGGCTCGGGGGCCTGCTGCTCGACGGCTACGGTCGAGGTGCTCGCCCCATCCAAGGGAGCCGAAAAAAGGGGGCTTAGAGCATCAAAGACTGAGGCCATATGTTTGACATTGCGAGCGAGCAAATGATAGCACTCTGGGATCTCAGGAACAACAACTGTCACTCTTTGTCCTAAAAACAAACAAAAACAAAATGATATATAAACGGGCAGGCGACCAGGTGATCAAGAGGAAACTAACAAGAAAAAAAAGGTTTAGTTACCTTCTAGTATAGCAGCTTGAGCCTCCAAGTGATGCACAATTGTAGTGAACAAGGCGAGCTTTCGGCAATGAGGTTTGGAGAGATGCCTGATACTACGATCACTCACGTTCCGGAGAGTGATCACGGTGAGAACGTATAAAAACTCTTCACTCAGTTCAGGATGACCCCACCTCAAGATACGCGGACTTGCAAAACAACAAAAGAGAAAAAATTAAAATTAGTTTTACCTTGATCATCAATAGATAAAGGTGAAACCTACGCCTTATTTCGCTAAAGCTTTCGGGTGAGTTAATCCGACTAAGTCCACCAGAAAAGTCAGAGGACGCTCGCCAATCTCCCCCGATAAAAAGAATCTGTCTGTGCCAGCCCTTCACCTTGTTGGGCACCCCTTCGATCAATTTTACGCCACTTCGGACCTTGATGTAATACCACTCCTCCCTCTCCTCCTTGGCGGCCGACGAGATGGTCATCACATAATGAATCTCGACGGTGTTAATTTTATTTTTATAACCCTCAAGTCTGAAGAGGTTATAAAAGCGAGCAGGTTACTCCACCCATTAGGAGTAATTTGAGTGATCGCCAAATTGGTATCTTCAAGGAAGCGGTCGATCACGGGGTGGAGAGGCAGTGGTAACCCGGTGTTCAGAATGTCAAGGTTGATCGCCGTGCAACCAAGAGGCGGGCGATCAGCTGTTTTTCCTTCCTGTGGAGCATATAGGAAATGTCATAAGGGATCCAATAGGTGGACTGGATGCTCGCGAAGTCATCCTCTGTGACCAAACTTGGGACCTTGCTCGCTGTATATCCAGTCTCTTGGGCCATCATGGTGGTTCTTTTAGGAGTCGGGAAAGAGTTATGGTGGCGAGTAGCGTAGTCAACCCACTCTTGATTATGTGCTACTCCTTCTGGTATCTGAGACTCAGGAGTTGGTCTAGAGATAGGGAAGTTGATCTCTTTTAAAAACTCCCAGGTCACTCCACGGGATGACTGATTAGGCGTGAAATTGTTATGTTTTGGTGCCCGATTTGCCCATATTTTGAGTGTTTTTATGAGTATTTAGAGTCATTTGAGTATCATTTTTATAAACTCATTAATTTGTCTCTTTGGTGTTCATATTTGGATAGAGGGCGAAAATAGGAGTTCGTAGGACTTTGAATCGGCCAAAACGGACTCCCGATTGAGAAGATATGAAAGTTTTTCGAACAAGTGTACAACAGTCGAGCGGGCACTCGACCAGCGCACTCGAGTGGGCGCTCGAGTGACATCAGATCGAGCGCCATCCGCTCGACCAAGGCACCAGCTCGAGCGTTTTCGCGTATTTTTGGCCCAAAAATGCGCAAATTCGATCCCAAGCCTATATATACCCCTTCCAATCATATTTTTACATATCACACATATCTACACTCATTTTTCGAAGGGGAAGAGCTTGAAAATGTTATTTTTAGAGTTTGGCAAGGATTTCAAGCTTGTAATCGAGGTTTTTATCATACAGATTCGTTAGAACAATTAATACTTTGCACGATTTTGACTTCTCTTTTCGTTTCTTGAATTCTTTGATACTTAGACCTTAATTTCAGATTTTAGAGATTTTTTTTCAGATTTTATTCAATTGCTTTCATAGATAGTTTATGTTCTTGAATTTCTTGATTTCGTTCATACTTTCAATTATGTTTATGATCGTTAATTTCATTATTGTTTTTATTCTTGAAACCACCATGTTAGGCTAAAACCCTTGTATGCTTAGGATAGGATGAATTCGTAGAATTAGGATACGTAATTAGGATAATTTGTGATGTATAGTTTTCAGTTCTCTTAATTATTGAATATTTCTAATAAACCCTAGAATTATCTTGGAATTGAGTACGAAAATTGTTAGAGAGAAGAGGACCGCATCACTCTTTAATAATGAATAGGCTTAAGGAGAGGGTTTTTTAAGGGGTTTATAATCTACCGGTTTACCTAGGGAGGACGACCACATCACCTTAGTTAAATTAGAGCCTCAATAATTAAGCACAATCCATATAATTTGATTAGTGAATTAGTGAAGTAGGTTGATAGAACTAAGTATTGGGATTAATTCTTGAGATTTTATTCTTTCAATCTTGTGCTAGATTAGGGAAGCTGATTGCCTAGTTTTAGCACACTTAGGATTATTACTTGCACATCACGATTATTTTAGTTATTGTACCAACTCCGTTAGTATACGTAGGAATTCCTATCCTGAGCATCACCATCTCATATCGTATTAAAACCTTAGTTAGTAGTTTAATTTCATTAATTGCATTAAGAGTAGTATAATATAAAGTAGTTTAATCAGAATTCTTAAACCCGAACATACACTCATATTAACTACGACGCGTAGATCTCCAGGGCTCTATTCACATACATACCTTTCCTTGGGTACGATATACTTGGTCCTTATACTTGCTAATACTACTGTGATCCCATACTCTTGTGGGGTAACTACTAGTATAACTATTATTCTGCGTTCAAGTCAATGACCGACCCTGTTGGTCGCCTCTTGTCTCACCCACTTGCTCGCTGCTCGCTCCAGTGGCGTCGAGGATACTCATCTTGTCGATTTCAGCAGCAAATTCCCCGGAGTCTTCCCCTAAATCGGATGAGGTATTCCCCTCAACATCCGGGCCAGTAACTGGTTGATCGATGTCTTGCTCGCCCGAGTTATCCACAGCATAGAAAGTATCAATCGAGCGAGCAACAGAGCTCGCCTCTGAGCTAATGTCCTCATCGACGAGCAAGGTCTGTGGGTTACGAGCAAGGGCCTGATGGAACGGCGAGGAGCAAGGGGCACCTCTTCAACTTCCATTGGCCGTTTCTCCGGATTCCGGCCGAGGTCTTCATTGGAAATAGTTTTTCTCGAAGACGGGGATGCCATGGGATGAAAGTTAGGGTTTTTTCGATGAAAAAATGGTGTGAAAAATTGAGGGGGAAGATACGGCGGCGCTAGTGGTGACACGACGGTGGTAGGGTGGCGATACGGCGGTGGTAGTAGTTTGGGCGTGATGATAGTCGGAGTAGAGTATAAATTTCAATCGAAAATGCGAGTATAAAGGAAATCAAATTAAGACGAAATAACAACGAATTTACCTTG
Organism: Ballota nigra; assembly: GCA_947034835.1. Lineage (NCBI taxonomy): Eukaryota > Viridiplantae > Streptophyta > Magnoliopsida > Lamiales > Lamiaceae > Ballota > Ballota nigra. The sequence continues at coordinate 45,401,286 of OX344724.1, read as the reverse complement.
TAAATTGGAGAAATTGATCGGGAATAGACATGAATTAGAGAAGAAAAAAGCTTCAAGAAGTCAACAATGGAAGAATTTTGCTTAATGGCTGCGAAAAGAAATAAAGGAGGAAGAATATGAGTATTTATAAGAGAGAAAATGGGGGCATAAATCGAAATTGATAAAAAAATCGAGCCCCTATGCGCAAATTTGGCAATAGGCATGGGCGGCGGCTGACGTCGAAACCGCCCACGTCGCTTCGTGAACCACGCCTCGGGAAACAAACCGCCCCAGCTCAAGAGTCTTATACCTGTTGTTCGCCCAAATGTTCCCGCTAAATTTTTTTCGAATTCTTGTTGCTCGCCTATAGTCGTAGGTGTTGGGAAAATAGGGGTGCCCGGAATCTATTCGGGATGAAATTTAAATACGAATTTAAATTCAATTATTACTAGCATGAATTTATCCTAATTAATTCAAATAATAATTCCAACAACAAATTTTACATCATGCATGTTGAATTAATTCACATATAATCTAGGCGGAAATAATCAAGATGATATGTGACTTACGTACCTCTTGTAGACTTGGCCTTTGAATAAACGGGACTAACACGTACACGCTTTACCAACCCAAAAGCCTTCTCAAGTATTCCCTTTCACCTTATTCGATCACCGGTGGGAGATGCTATCGAACAATTTAAATAACTAAGGAAAAAGAAAAATATCTATGCTCTTGATTTTTCCAACACATGGAATTATGTACTTGGGGATGAAATAATCATCCCCTATTTATAACATGAAGGGGCCGAAAATTTAAGTATATTTGGGCTTGGAGAAAATCTTTTCTTAGACTCTAAGAAATCTTGAATATATCTCATATATTCTTTTCTCCAAAATAAAATATTCCACAAAAATCTCACCCTTCATATTAAGGCTATAATTTTAAAAAATAATAGGAAGAAAATCCAAGATTTAGATCTTCTTGAATATATGAGATATTCTTGTATTCCTAGAATACATATCTTCCATAATATATTTCCAAGAAAATCAACAAAATCTCTTTTCTTCTTAATATGCAATTTTCGAAATTAACATGGAAAAATCAGCAATATATTTTCTTTTTATTTTAATCGCGTTATCATTATTGGGCTACTTAATGGGCTACTTGAGGGGCCTTTAAGGAGAATTAAGATTGAACCTCCTAATGGACTTCTGAATTTCAATATTGAGCCCCAATATAATTCAGCCCATTAATATTAATTAATACCACTAATAAATTAATATTGCACTATCCATCTTAATCCATATTACGATAATATGAGCTCCCGGTTATTATTTCCCGCGTTTAAGATTATCAAGTCCATTAATTAATTAAGCTTCTGAATAGCTCTAAATTAATTAACATCTTTCACCTTGGAGTAAAGACAACTCAACATTATTATCCGTACCGAAGAAACTGATTCTTCACTTGTAAGATTTAGTACGATAAAACTTCTGAGCCCACCAAGGGGACTAATCATACGAGTCGTACTCGCACGCGTTTCTCCGTATTAAATCTTAGCAACCGTCGTATGATTAATATTACTGCCCAAGACACAAAGTTCGAAGTCACAATGATTCTCACCCAACATGAATCAAAGCAGTAACCATTAAGCACACACGGTCCTATTTATGTGACGGAGATTAAGAAATCAACAACCACTGAGGTCTAATTCTTCACCTTTCAGAACAGAAGAATTTATCCTCGCTGCAGGTCCTCTTCAACACATACTAAATGTGCTAGTGCAATCTCTTAGTCAAGACAGACCAATCTGAGCCTTACACATCGACCTTTCACGGCGGATTGTTCAATTCCACCTAGATCGTGAAAATGTACGTTTAGTTACAAGTAAACTGTTAATGTTGTCTTCCGTGATCGGGTATCACCACATTAACTACAATGTAACATGTACTATATATTGAACGGTTTGAAATAGATATTCAACATTCAATCATAGCTAAAGCAAATGTGATAAAAGAATTATTCTCAAAACAAGTGTTTGATACACGAGTTATACAAAGTAAAAGCATACTTTCACGTATAACTCCAACAGTAGGATGTTATCTAACAACTATAGTTTGACCTAAAATTAGTTGATTTCCATCCTAATGAAAGGTCAAACTAGAGGGCAATTGTTGACAGGCGAGCAGCAGGGCAATGGGGTTTGTCTAATAAAAAATAAATGACCAATTAGAAAATCATTAAAGGAGAAAAGATCAAAGGAGGCGAGCCGCTGGTCACTGGCATCAACAATCTTGATAAAACGAGCAGCCGGTCAGAGTGTCAGAGCACATTGGACGAGCAGCTGATCATATCTCAAAGAAAGTTGAGCGAGCAGCTTGGACTGACAGTTAAAGCACTCACCTCAAAGTCAAACAGGCGAGCAGTGAGGCACCTCGAAAAGCAACCATGAATCCCACTAATTAGGCATTGCATTAGGAACAAACAAGCGTCTTAACACTTGTCATTGTGTAAAATGCTTAGGATCAAAACAAGTGTCTAAACACTTGTCAATGTATAAATTAGGGTGATGAAGAAGGTGACACCTCATGCTTGCTTATACCCTATAAATACCCCCTCATGAGAAGGGAAAAATAAGTTGATTTTATTAAAAAATAGCCCAAACTCTTGCAATTTCAATTCTCAATCTTCACTTATCTTAATCCAGCATCCAATCCTAGTTAAAACACCTTGTTTGATGATCTTCCAAACTTAAACAACCACTAATCATCCAAGTTGAATCAAGGTCATCAACATCATGAAAGGAAACATACAACCCCAATTATTCAAAAACTTGTCCAAACTCTTGTAATTTAGTTTCTTGATCTTCACTTACATAAATCCAGCGCACTAATCGTTGTTTGATGACCTTCTAAGCCTAAAACAACTGCTACTTCACAAATTAGAATTAAGGTTATCAACAATAAGTAACAACACTAATTATAAAATAGAATAAAAACCACAAGCCCAAACATAATTTCGAACATAAATAAAGATATCAAATACTTAAAGAGTCCTAATAGAATTAATAATAATTCTTAACTTCAAAATCCAAAAAATAAAAAAAAATTAAAACGCAGTAACATATACTCCCTCCATTTTCCAATACATGTAATTCTAGGTTTAAACTACAAATTAAGATAGTATTTCTTTTTTGCCAATATTGCCCTTAATTAAATAGACTTCCCTAAATTACGAGAAATATGAATGGAATGATATGTGGGAGATTATTTTTTTTTAGTTGAAAATAATAGGGGTAAAATTGAGATATTTGAGGAAAAGTAATCAAAATGGCATGTATTAAAAATTAGTGTAAATAACTATAATGACATGTATTAAAACACGGAGGCAGTAAGTTTTAATGTCTTAAACTGCTCAATACATCAATCATCATCAATCACAATATTGGAATCCTGTTTTAGCATATGTATCTTCTCCTCTGCCTCTTGTATATCTGTATAAACATAAAATATAAAAAATTAAAACAAAAAAAATATATATAGTTACTTAAAAATTCATTCAGGCCAAATGGGATGCTCTTGGCCCGTCGGGCCAAAATGGCCCGATTTTTTGGGCCTTCATATTTTAAGCCCAACCCAGCCCAAATCTCAGTAGGCTGCCAGCCCATCGGGCTGGGTTCAAATTATCAGTTCTACCCTCAACATTTATCATTGCCGCATCTGCTTAATCTTTGCCCAATAGATTTGCATATGTCAAAATCCAGATGAAGTTGAATAACTCAAGTGGTTAGATCACTATTGTCTATATCGAGGGGTCATTGGTTCGAGTCGTCATTGGCCTTTAAAAATAAAATATAAACGTATTTCAAAATCCTACATACTTTTTAATGAGCAAGTCTCTTGCAAACCAATTACACATGAAAACTAAAACAATATTAATTGTTTCATTAAAATGTATTACTATCAAATAATACATTTTAATAAAACAATTGTTAAAAAAATATACATAAAATACTTCACCTTTTTGGAGTGTTTCTATCAAGGTATTCTGACGGTGTTAAATTATAGATCTTCCATTTATAGGTTAAAATCATGACAAAGACTTGCGTGCATGGGACCGTTCTATGAGTAAAATTCGCGCAGATAGGGTTCATTTTACTAATCTTATTAAGAAAATAAATGAGTTGAATTGGACTAAACTTACGTGGGTCATGTATTGATCCTTCTCACAAAATAAGATCGGTGAATCAGTCTCTCACAAGAAGACCTCATTCATCATATATAGGTCCTATATTGTAAAAAAAAACACAATTTCCGAACCTCATTGATAGCTAGCTAACTTATTTTTTTAGTTTTGAATCGACAACTTCATTAAATATATATAAAATAAAATCATCTAAAATGAAATTACTTGATTTCACTAGCTTTTTAACATTTAATTTAATGACTCGTATAGTGTTAAGGAAATAATATAAATGAATTAATTTTAAATTTCTCTAAAAATTCAAATTTTTAAATGAAGTTAAATTATTTCATGGCATCAGAGAAATTCTTGCATATAGTTGGGTTCAAAGTTGCATGCACATTAAATATTGACAAAGTACGTATATGGTGAAGTGGTGAATTAGTTTCAACGTAAAAACGATTTACAATATTAATTTTATTTAAATGTATTAGTTTAATAGTAATTATGCATGTGTAATAAAAATAACTTATACTATTTTAAATGTACTTGAGTTTCTCGATGACACTGATCACCCACATATATATTTACTTTCATAAATTCTAGTATACACTAAAGTGCATGATATGCATTTGAATTTTAAACTTAGTTTTTTATTTCAATTTTGATTTTTTTTTTAAATACACATTCACACGCCGAATTGAGTATTTTTTTTTTGTAATTGAGGTATTACTGATTACTTTTTAGAGTATTTATTTTTTGGGGTATTATATATTGATTTCTACTTGGACATTTCTTTACAAAATTTAAGTGCATATTATGCACTCATGTGCAACTAGAACTACTCATTTACTTTTTAAGTATAATGTAACAATAGTTTTCTCATGTCTTTTGAAAAAAAAAATAGTTTTTATGACATTGTACCCATAATGCGATGTTAATACTTCACCCGGTTTACTTTTAACTGTCCTTTTTTCGGAAGATTTTTTTTTATAAAAAAACTCAATTTAATCAAGATCATTAATAATCAAATTTTTAAATCTTGTCCTTCAATTATATTTTTTTGTAATAAGATACATTAATTATGAATATACAAATAAAATTAGGGTAATAAAGCCACATCATACATATATAGTACTCTTAACTTTTAAAGTGAAATAACTTTAAGCGTCAATTAAAGTAACTTTCAAATACAATTTGTATAATATTTCAGCGTGAAACAATTTTACACTATTTTTTTTTTTACTTGTAATTTGAAAATAATTATAGAAGTATCCCAACAATCAATTTTAACATTTATAAACACAACGTTAACCGGTACACTTTTCCATGGTTTCTTTCTTGAAAAAAAATAATGTAGACAAATTCTTGAATGATAAACTCAAAAAAGAAAACCAATATAGCTAAATAACCAATTAATTAACAGATATGTACATTGACCGGTAAAGTATACACATTATAAAATATAAAAAGAAATCGAATGAAAGACCGTCCATTATAATGCAGATCCGGAAACAGCTTGGGCCACGAACTAGGTATAGAAATATAACCATGTTCCCCAACTATACATCAAATTAAAATTCAACTGCAAACAATAAATTATAAAGTCTGAAATTGATAGTTTAAATATAATATATATAGATATATATATATATATATTTATTATGAGTTGACGAAATACTTTAATATAATTCAACTGCAAACAATAATTCATAAAGACTAAAATTTATAGTTCAATATTGTATAAAATTCTATATTATAAATTGACGAAATATTATATATGCTTCATTCTAACTATTATAGGTCACTACAAAAAAAAAAACACTGTTTAGCGACGGAATTTGCGACGGACACGTGTCCGTTCCTAAAACAACCGTAGCTAATTTTTGCGACGAATTTTGCCGTCCGTCGCAAATTAACGACGGATAAAACCGTCGCAAAATTGGCGGGTCAAACCCGACCGGGTCGCTCAAAATTTGCGACGGACAGTAGTCCGTCGCAAATTATTCGGGTCGGGTCAACAATATTTGCGACGGCAATAGTCCGTCGCAAATATTTATTAAATTTTTTTTATTTTTTTCGGTTATAATTTGCGACGGACATTTTTCTGTCGCAAATTAAAAATTTGCGACGGAATTTGACCGTCGCAAAATACCGAGCCTATACAAAAAAAAATGTGGCTCGCGTGGTTCGAGCCCGGGCACCCGGGGCGGGCGGGGCGGGCGCGGACCACAGCTTGTTATAGGCGGCCCACCTTCTATATTAGTCTTGTTGGGCCTTGAACAATTAATCCAAATTTGTGCCCAAAGGGAATCGAATGCGCGACCTCTTGTGCATGTGGAGGGGGCGCGCGCCACTCGGGCACGTGCTAATTTCGTTCATTTTTACGCAATTAATTGTATATGTATTCAAATTAAGTCATTTTTTTTATAATTCACTAAATTAATTTCTTTTCGTATCTAACTTGTTTATAAAAATATTTTGCCCAACTATTTTTTTATTTCGTAAAATTATTTATTTCGACAATACGTAATTTTATAATTCGTTCATTTGTACACAATTAATTGTATATGTATCCAAATTGATTCATTTTTTTTTTCATAATTCACCAAATTAATTCATTTTCATTTCTCACTTGTTTTTATAAATGTAGTGGCCATTTAATTTTTATTACTTTGGTAAAATTATTTATTTCGACTCCCGTTTAAATTTATAATTCATTCATTTGTACGCAATTAATTGTATATGTATCCAAATTGACTCATTTTTTTTCCATAATTCACCAAATTAATTCATTTTCGTTTCTCACTTGTTTTTATAAATGTTGTGGCCATTTAATTTTTATTACTTTGGTAAAATTATTTATTTCGACTCCCGTTTAAATTTATAATTCGTTCATTTGTACGCAATTAATTGTATATGTATCCAAATTGATTCATTTTTTTTCCATAATTCACCAAATTAATTCATTTTCTTTTCTCACTTGTTTTTATAAATGTTGTGGCCATTTAATTTTTATTACTCTGGTAAAATTATTTATTTCGACTCCCGCTTAAATTTATAATTCGTTCATTTGTACGCAATTAATTGTATATGTATCCAAAATGACTCATTTTTTTCCATAATTCACCAAATTAATTCATTTTCGTTTCTCACTTGTTTTTATAAATGTTGTGGCCATTTAATTTTTATTACTTTGGTAAAATTATTTATTTCGACTCCCGATTAAATTTATAATTCCGTTCATTTGTATGCAATTAATTGTATATGTATCCAAATTGATTCATTTTTTTTCCATAATTCACCAAATTAATTCATTTTCATTTCTCACTTGTTTTTATAAATGTTGTGGCCATTTAATTTTTATTATTTTGGTAAAATTATTTATTTCGACTCCCGCTTAAATTTATAATTCGTTCATTTGTACGCAATTAATTGTATACGTATCCAAATTGACTAATTTTTTTCCTTGTGCATGCGAACACGCGACCTCTTGTGCATGCGAAGGAGGCGCACGCCGCTAGACCATGAGCTTCTTTCATTCATTTTTATGCAATCAATTTTATATGTATTCAAATTAATTCATTTTTTTAATAATTCATCAAATTAATTCCTTTTCGTTTCTAACCTATTTATATAAATGTTGTGCCCAACTTTTTTTTTTTATAAAATTATTTATTTAAAAAAAATTATAATTCTTTCATTTGTATGCAATTAATTGTATATGCATCCAAATTGAATTTTTTTTCATAATTCACCAAATTAATTCCTTTTCGTTTCTAATTTTGTTTATATAAATGGTGTGCCCAACTTTTTTGTTTTTGTAAAATTATTTATTTCAACGTGTAGATTTATAATTCGTTCATTTTATACATAACTAATTGTATATGTATTCAAATTGAGTTCTTTTTTTTTTTTTCCATAATTCACCAAATTAATTCCTTTTCGTTATAGCTTGTTTATATTGTGTGCCCAAACTTTTATTTTGTAAAATTATTTATTTCGACAATACATAAATTTATAATTCGTCAATTTCTACGCAATTAATTGTATATGCATCTAAATTGACTCATTCTTTTTTCATAATTCAAAAAATTTATTCATTTTCTTTATGTTGACAATGCGTAAATTTATAATTGTTCGTTTATACACAATTAATTATATTTGCAACGCACGTGTTCGTCACAAATTATTTAATTACTCTTTTAAATTTCAACTTTGAAATTTGAGACGGACATTTCGTCGCAAATGTCCGTCGCTAATTTTAAATTTGAAATTTGCGACGGACATTCCGTCGCAAATATCTCGGGTCAAGACCCGGTTGGATCTCCAAAATTTGCGGCGGACACGTGTCCGTCGCAAATTATTTAATTAATTTTTTAAATTTCAACTTTGAAATTTGAGACGGACATTCCGTCGCAAATGTCCGTCGCTAATTTCAAATTTGAAATTTGCGACGGACCCGGTTGGATCTCCAAAATTTGCGACGGACACATGTCCGTCGCAAATTATTTAATTACTTTTTTAAATTTCAACTTTGAAATTTGAGACGGACATTCCCTCGCAAATGTCCGTCGCTAATTTCAAATTTGAAATTTGCGACGGACATTCCGTCGCGAAGCGGATCTCCAAAATTTGCGACGGACACAAATTATTTAATTTTTTATTTTAATTTTCACTTTGGAATTTGAGACGGACTTTCCGTCGCAAAACCCAAGAATTAGCGACGGATGGATAAGTCCGTCGCAAATTTTTTGAATTTACGACTAATGGTCAAAATCCGTCGCTAATCCGTCGCAAAATACTAAAATTAGCGACGGATAAGGTGTCTTTCGCAAATTTCCGTCGCTAATCAGCGAGTTTTTTGTAGTGGGTAAGCACGTACAGAGAGCCATAAATTTTAGACTAATAGATGATTTTTATTTTTAGAAAACATACTTAGATTCTTTTAAAGTTTCTTAGTTCTATAAATATATTATATCGTTGACCCTCCAATTATGAAAACTTAATGGCTTTCACGTAAAAATTAAATTCATGGCCCTTGAAATATTTTGCGGCAGTATGAATTATTCATTAATTTATGACTTTAAATTTAGAATAATAAAAAGAATCCAAAAAACAATATATAATATATTTTTGGACTATATATACATTACAAAAAGAATATATACAAAATTGTGGCAATGGAATTTCTAACAAAAACTTTCGTTACAAGGATTATGAGAGCATATCCTCTGCACGGCTCCCAAACTGGACAGCAGGATGTGCTGGGCGCAGCTGATCATTACGCCACCGTTCCAATGAAAAACTACCCCGTCCCTTGATTTCTTCCATTGTATTAAGTGACACATTAAAAAAGAAAAGAAAAAGGAAGTATATGAGTGCGAAGTTGAATAAAACAAGATTAAGTTGTTGGGACAAAATATAATTGGGAGGAACAAAATTCCAATTTTTAAATACTCTCGTGTATAAAATGCAATAATAATATACGTAAATTTAAATTTTATATAATTTAAATTAAAAAAATTGTGCATCAGAGTAAGTTGAGGAAATTTGACTACCTTAGAGTAAATTGTTTTAAAAGTGTATGTTCCATAGGTTCCATAAAATAATAGTAAATTCATATTTTATTAATTTTTTAAGAAATTTTGTTTTTTGGTATAAAAGTAATTATGTGACATTTAAATAAGACGAGGTGGAATCAAGCAACTTGGGATGGAGGGGGTAAGATTTATAAAAGAGAAAAATTGGAAAAAGGATATTAGAAGTTAGAACACACCAGCACCACTTACGTTGAACCGAAATTGAGATATTATTGGCACGTGATATAGACCACTCACCACGTCTTTTGAGGCTTCATTAAATATATTTTTACTGTAAAATTAAGAATAATTATAGAAAAATAATTTTTTATTTATAAAAAATTTCATTGGAAATGGTGTGAGTCAAATTAGTTATTTTAATCTGGTAATTTAGAATATTGATATGCATATTGAAATGTACCACGTGCGCTAAAAAAAAAAAGCAAGTGAGATATTATTGAAATGGGAAATAGATTATGCCTTCTGGGTTTTGAGGCTTCATTATTTTTTTTACAACAAATTTAAAATTAATTATGATAATATAAATAATGAAAAATAATCAATATAATAAAATAACAAAATTGTATTTCTTTCATGACAAAGTATAGAGTGTAGATAGTGTGAGTCAAATCAATTATTTTAATTTTTTATGTCACATATTAAACAAATCTTTATGTGCACAATTCAATTAAGATTGTACTGGAAAATAATATATAAAACCCCAAAAATAATGTTCCATTAATATATGTCACAAATCTTTTGGAAAGTGAAATATTTTGGAGCAATATAAAATATAAATTTACGATTTTATAGCGTTCAAGACCACGCCTTCATTTTTATTGCGTTCGTATGACATCAACATATTATTTTGTTTGAATAATGAATGATATTTATAAGGACCACATATATATATATATATATATTAAAGTACAATATTCCACATTCACAAATCCGTAGAATTATTGTCTTTAATTAAAACACAACTACGAACTTAAAAAAAAAAAAAACATTTTTCCCGCGCATGCATGATACGTAAGTAATCAAATGAAATACGCGGAACATCATACATCTCTAATGCTCAGGCATTCATGGAACAAAGAATTGAAATTGTAGATGCAGTGTCAGACGTAGTAGATGAAGCATGAATCTGAAAGGCACAACTTGAAATCTGAACTTGATGAGGCAACTCAATAATTTAATTAAATTACCATGAATTAATGCATACGTAACAATCAACCGACACCGTCAGTCCTCAATTACAATACTCCAACTAACAAACTTTGATATGCAACAAGACAATTAAACCAAACCTTGAATACAATTAACCAATTATTCACGTGCAGCTTGAAACCCTAAAAACACAATTAACCTCACAAGCGCATTTTGTAACAATGTCAGTTGTTTTCACTAAAAATTGAAAGAAGGGGTGCAGTGAAAGAATTTCATCTCATCTAAAAGTCCGAACGTATAGAAAGATGTGAAAATAATTCATTTAATTATTTATCTTTACACTTCCCCTCACTTATGTGCTGGACTCAATTTTTCCCTCTTTGGGGAGATCCAATGAGTGGACAATTTAATATGGGTGGAGTTGCACTCAGTGGGAATCGAACCCAATATCTTTGTCTAGGCGTGAGCCTTAGTGACTCTAATACCATGAAAAAATTCCGCCTCATCTAAAAGTCTGAGATTGTCAAACCCATAATGTGGAGAACTAAAGAGACCCAACAAGTATATAATTTAATGAGGGTAGAATTTGTTGTCAGCGGGATTTGATTCCAGGACGTGTGGGCAGGCGTGAGCCAATTGAATCTGATACCATGAAAGGATTCCGCCTTGTCTAAAAGTCCGAAACTTGTAGAGAGGTGTGAAATTAATTTATTTAATTATTTTTTTTACATGCAATAGGTCCCATCATCACCATCATCATTAGATTATTCATTCGCTGGAGATCTGTGCCTCATGAAGTACAATCTAACACCTTTTGTAGTTCTTCTTCTGACATTGAGCTTAGCTCAAGTGAAATTGGGTTTGACCTTTAGCTTAACTATGAACAATTATGGCCAATCTCAAAGTTGCACAAGAAGGATATATACAATCGAAAAATGAGAACGATAATCTGGGACGTATGATCTTGAGGCTTTCTAAATCTGAAATCGATGTTGATCAAGTACCACCTAACCTGGCCAAGATGATGACTTGAGAGATTCAAAACTTCAAGGTCTCCTCTACTAACCGGAAGAAGCTGATAAAGAATCGTGTTGCGATCCAGATGAAGTAAGAACAGGAGTAACTTACTTCTTTAGAGTAAGTTTGATGATCTTTTCCAACAACATGAGCTTCTTAGATCTAAAGATGATAACTTGTAAAAGAAAGTAACCTCAACGAACAAAACATTAAATACTATCAATGAGTTGTCAGGCTATTATCGCCCCGCAGTTGAAATTAGAGGATTAAGTTATAATCCAGTAAAATCCTCACGAGTCCTTGTTAATGCATCTTCAACAAAGTGTCACAAACATTGTTATTGATAAAGACAAAGGAAAGTCCCAAGCCTATAATAAAGGTAAGAGGCCAACTAATCAAGCAAAGCTGAATGATTAGCCCAGGCCAAGGTAAGTTAAACAACAACTGAGGAATCAGCTGAAGAAACCTTAGCTTGATCAGCCGAGACCATCTGGAAAGGGATAGTCTTACCTAAAGCAGATTTATCCTCAACTGATTGCGAAATTAGCCACCAAAAGTCGATCAAATCCTATGTGCGTGAAGTATATATATAATACTTTTAAGGGTCAAAGTCGTACTTATTTTTATAATCAGGGCATTAGGGCTGCTAAACCCAAGCCCCTCGTGAAGTCAAGTTGCAAGATTGTCAAGGGAGGTCAAGTCTGTTACAGGTTTATAAATACCCTCATTATTTGACTTAGGTCATTCTGTATTTTGAAGATGCTGAGATCACATAATAATATACGATCCTCTGTTCTGTCCGTGGATGTTGCTAACACAAGGTTGATGAACCATATAAACCTGTGTCATTTGTTCTTGTTTATGCATCTTTCGTGCGTCCCGTTATAACATAATTAAATTTTATATTTTGGTATGTGTTACATATATATGTGATTAATTTCTGTACTTATTTGTGTTGTTTGAATGCTATATTATTTAAATCAATTTTCAAAAAGTACACTATATTTATAAAATCTATAAAGGTAGGATAATCATGCAATTAATGTGACATTTTAGCCGATTGGATTTATTAGGATTTGATTAACTTACATATAAAGATTTAAAAACATAATCCTCTGTATTCACATACTTAAAAAATTATTGTCTTTAAAATACAATTCCAATTGTTACCAACAATTACAAAAAGCCATTGTTCCCAATTTCCCATGATATGTAGTAATCAAAAGAAATACACGGAATATTACACATCACAAATGCTCAGACATTCTTGGAACAAAAGAATTGAATTTGCAGGTACAGTGTCAGGGGTAGTAGATGAAGCATGAATCAGAAAGGCACAACTTGAAATCTAACCATCTCAATAATTTAAGTTACCATAAATGCATACGCAACAATCAACTGACACTATCGAACCTCCAACTAACAAACTTAGCAAATGCAACACAGACAATCTTGAATATTACCAATTATTCACGTGCAAGGCACGCGCAGTTTTCATCCCGACTGAGCTTTCTTGTTGAGCAAATAACGGAAAGGAGGGGTGCAGTAGGTCCCATTGATGAAAGAACGAGTCATCTCTTTGTAGGCAGCTTCAGTGAAATGAGCTCCGTCCCAGTTGACATACTCTCGGGGGTTGTCGCAGGAGGTGGAGGCGGCGTTCCCGCAGATGTTGAAGAGGTCGAAATTGTAGGCCCCGCCGCCGTTGCCACAGCACGCTTTGAACCGCTCTTTGAACCCTAATTTTGCTGCATTTTTCAGAATGGCGACGTGGGACTTGTAGTAATCTGCGTACAAAATCACGGGCTCGGGGTACTTTGTCTTGAGCCTAGTGAGGGCGGATTGTAGGGCGGCGTTGTGGCTCAAAGCAATCTGGTTTGTGGTTTGTACGCATCCCATTTCGTCTCGGTCTTCCGGAGAAGAGAGTGTGAAGGTGTATGTTAGGCAGCCGTTTGCTGGGAGGCCTTCAACTACTATGTATTTAGCTCCTTTTTTTATTAATGCCTGTAATTAATTAATTAATGGGACATCATATTGTCATATCATGACAGTAATAACCGAAAAATATAATTAATTTAATGCTGCAGCTGAAACAGTAGATAGGGAATCTGATAATAATTGCTGCTTTGACTTATGGTGTAGTTTGGAAAAAGATAATGATGGAAATCTTGTCTACATTTTTTCAGATAGTCTTGTAGGTGCATGTGCAATTTGGTGTAGTTTTTTATCAGTTGTTTTTAAGTAGAAACAACCGTTAAAAAAATATATACCCTCAATTCTTTCGTTACTTATTTTATTTGGATGTTCCATACTTACTTTCAACACTCTACCGATAAAAATAATTCATTTTCATAAAAATTTATAAAATATTAAATTATTATTATTTTAGAGAAACTCTCTTGTGCACTTGGTATATGGTGCACTCACTTAACAGTTGACTTTGTTTACACCGAAAAGTTTGTTCTAAATACATTGAAAAGTGTAGTTGAATTACACTGAAAAGTTTACACAGAAAATCAGTTTTTAGTGTAAACTTTTCAGTGTAATCCAACCACAATTTTCAATGTAATTGAAACAAAATTTTCAGTATAAATATAGACAACTATTAAGTGAATGCACCATGCACTTAGTGCATATGAAAAAATTTGTCATTATTTTATTCAATTTCATATTCATGTGTGTATATATATATATTTTTAAAGATCATGTTTAGCTTTACTGAGTAAAAGAAAAGATAGGACATTGGGTACTTGAATTGTACCGACAATTGATACACTAGAGACATATTCTTACTTGGAATAACACGTGTGCTAGCATCTTCTAGTAAATTGCATCTATCAGTGAAACTAGAGTTAATTTTATTTTTTTTATCTCATAATTGAGTAGGTCCTTGTATAAGACGTCTAATGACATGAGACAATGAAAATGGGTAATAATAGAACATTGACTCATTAACACTTTGGTAGAGATAGATGTTGGATATTTATATGGTCTCATGCCATAAAACGGTCTCATACAAATTTTTGTCCTCATAATTTGATTTCGGTCCAGCTTTTGTCTGAAACAATAATAAAAAAAAAGACCATAAATTTTATAGAATTTTTTTTGCCCTTTTTTAATTTTTTTTCTTTTTTGCTCAAAAAAATTTTTGGACAAAAAAAAGTGCAAAAGGTAAAAATGAAATTTTTCGAAAGGAGACAAAAATGACCTGCCCTACTAAATTTAAGACAAATAAATTTTTCTCCTTTAAAAAAATTATCTAGTGTTGACCCAAAATTAAAGGAAAATTTAAAACGGTGATTGTCCAATTTTTTCGGCTTTATTGTCTATTTTTGGTTCAAAATAAATTCTCAGGTTATATTCACTTACGTAAATGTCACCAAGTTCAATTTTTCAACAACTTTGGAATAAAAATGACACATTTTTTAATATTAAAATTAAATTGAAAAAAGTGAACTTTTTGCACCAGAATTTAATAGCATGGCTTGGGGATGTACGAGTGATTGGACATTGTGATTACCTGTAAGAAGCCAGTGACACTATTGATGGCAAGAGATTGGATGAGTTTGGATGAAAGAGAGGTTCCAAGGGTGCATGTGTAATCGTTGCTTCCAATTTCTCCAACCCATATCAAGGAATCATCTAGAACATCTTTACACTCTTTGGGTGTAGTTTTCAAGTCGTTGCACCCTTTGCTTTCCAAGATCTTGTTGAACCGAGCTAGCTGAGCTTGGAGAGATGACTGTGGCACAATGTTGAACGAAATGTTATTTTTCAGAAAGAAGCCTTGCCTGATCGCCGTTCCGCCGCCCACCGCGAAGTTGACGCCGTGGGACCAGTCGGCGCCAGGGTTGCGGAAAGGCGGCAGAAAGGGCAATGATAGGGCTTCCGCCACGAAGTCGATGACTATGCGGCCATCAGAGTATCGGTTGGTGGGGTGGTGGAAAAATGTGACTCCGTACGGAGGGTTCGAGACGTAGTCGAATGCGGCCGGACCGGCTGAGGTTTTCGTGTTTCCGGTGTCGGTGTAGGAGTCACCGAAGGCGTAAATTTTCTTGAAAGGGGGGGATGAAGAGGAGGACGGAGGAGAGAGGGCTAGGAGAATGGAAATTAGGGTTACGAGGGTTATTTGAGATGCGAAGGAAATGTTGGGAATAGGCATTGTTTTGAGCGGGAGGATTGGATAGTTTTAGAGTCCCAATTAATTAAGTGTTAGGGCTGTGTTTGCTGTTTATGTAGATAATGGGAGGTAGCAAGTTGCGCTACTACTTGTTGTATGTTGGATGTCTTGTCTCGTCAAAATTAAATTAGGCTCTTAAATTTGTGGGTATGCGCTAGAGTATATCACTTTACATGCCCTACTTACACCCTATATTTGTTATTAGTAGAGAATTGATTAATTAATACTTCCTCCGTCCATGAGTAAACTTCCCACTTTCCTTTTCGGGCCGTCCACGAGTAAGTTTCTCATTCCATAAATGGAAATAACAACACTCTATTATATATAAACTTTAACCTTCAAACTCACACAATATTACAAAAATGTCACTCATTCACTTTACTTTTCAACACTATTCATTACTTTATCCCAAAAGTCAACATGTGGCCCACCATATATTAATAAACAAATACACTTTCTTAAACCATTCAACAAAAAGAAGTGGGAAACTTACTCGTGGACGGAGGGAGTATATATCTGAGCCATGCATGGTCTCATGCACCCAACAATAGAGATTATTGCCCACATCTTCTTGTATAAACAGTTTCAACTGTTGAGTGAGTGCACCATACACAAGATGCACAAAACTTGCTCTTATCTGGGTACTACTAATTTATCGAATGCAATCTCAATTTTAGGTACTTTCAATATTAATTGCAAACCTTAGTCTTGCATGAATTTGGTGCAATTCAGACGTATTTTTATTAAAAAATCAGAGTTGTTAAACTGTAATTGATCCTAACTTTTCAGTGAATAGGAGTATATTTTCGGTGAAAACATCCAAACTGAAGTGACTTTTTATAAATGCATTTGAGTTGAATGCGTCATGAATTAGATGGCTGGTTCATTTCTGACCAGTTCTCCGCACTACTTTTTACTCTAATTACAATTAGTGAACGGAACCATAAATTATACCTGGGCCCATTAAGAATTGTGAATATAGATTTCATTTTATACAGTAATATTATCGGAGCATATAATGAGTACAAATTTGATCAAATTTGCCTTTTATATTTATTAATATTACGAAATATTATAGAAAGTATTAATATACATGAACTTGCGACGGATTTTGGTAAACCGTCGAAAAACTATTAATCCGTCGCAAAACGGTTTATACATGAACTATCTAGGAGTATTAATTATTTTTATTAAAAAATATTAATATTTTTATTGAAAAGTATTAGTTGTGTTAACTGTAGAGATTAGTTGTCTATTGAAAACAGGCTAAGACTCTTCAGTAAGAAGAATTAATATTTTTCAGTGTAAATAACTAATACTCTTTAGTAAAGATAACTAATATCTTTCACTTATTCATATATGAACCTATTTCACTCTATACATACTCTTATTTTATTTTTATTTTTGGCAGGATATACACACTCTTATCAAAATGATCTATATTTGAATATTTTTCATTTTTTCAGTTTTAATTCATCCTAATTTTAATTCTTGCATAATAATTACAATATTATTTATGATATTTTAAAATACACTAACAAATATCTACATGATTACTCACTCCGTCCCACAACATATTTTTGCTTACAAAAAATGTTCGTCCTACTGTAGATAGCTAATACCATAAATAAACATAGTTATGTATCACAATGCCACTAAAACAATTTTAGTTATTTTTTATTTACCACAATACCACGAAAAATAACTATATCACTACAAAAAAGATGGAGTTTAGCGACGGAAAATTTGCGACGGCCAAATATCCGTCGCAAATTTCGTGAATTTGCGACGGATTTTGGTAAGCCGTCGAAAAAGATGACACTTTGCGACAACTTAGGAAGACCGTCGCAAAAGTTAGTAATTTGCGACGGAAAAGTCCGTCGCAACAACTAGGGTCCACCGCCTTCGTCTTAAACCGGCTACATTTGCGACGGATAGGTCGTCGCAAATTTCAACTTTGAGTTTGCGACGGTCTCTTCCGTCGCAAAACATACCCGTTTAAAGGTGATCGTTCGGGAAGCGACCCGTTTGACTGATTTGCGACGGAACAGGCCGTCGCAATTTTAAACTTTGTATTTGCGACGGACCAAAGCCGTCACAAATCTTACATTTATATTCGCGACCTTTCGGGAAACGGTCCATTGACTGATTTGCGACAGAATGTCTGTCGCAAATCCGAACCATTTTTACGCGTCTTCTCGGGAAATGGTGTGTTGACTGATTTGCTATGGAAAAGCCATCGCAAATAAGTAAAAACGACGTCGTTTTTGCTTTGACAGGCAAAATTTGCGACGGATAGGCGTCCGTCGCAAATTTTTTTACACTTATAAAACTCTCCTCGCGAAACAGACAGAGAGTGCAAGAAAAAAGAAGAAGAGGAGGAAAACGAAAGGAAAAGGAAGGAGAAGTCGGGTTTAGTTGATTGTAGAGCCGTCCATCCCCACCGAGTTCTCATTTCAACATTTTCTACAAATAAACCATAAGTTTTCTTCATTTTTACCGTTTAAAATTTAATTTTAAAGCATGTTTAGAGAATTGATTTTAGTTGAGAATTGATTTTAGTTGAATTATTTGAATCATATTAGTAATGAATTGATTTTAGTTGATTTAGTTGATCGAATTTTAATTTAAAGCATGTTTAATTTTTGTTAAGTTTAGAATTGAATTAGTTGAATTGTTTGAATTATATTAGAAATGAATTGATTTTAGTTGAATTAGTTGAATTATAATTTAATTAGTTGATCGAATTTTAATTTAATTTTAAAGCATGTTTAGAATTTCTTAAGCTTATAATTGAATTAGTTGAATTGTTTGAATTATATTAGAAATGAATTGATTTTAGTTGAATTAGCTTAGTTGATCGAAATTTAATTTAATTTTAAAGCATGTTTAGAAATAGTTGAATTAGTTGATCGAATTTAGTTGATCGAATTTTAATTTAAAGCATGTTTAATTTTTGTTAAGTTTAGAATTGAATTAGTTGAATTGTTTGAATTATATTATAAATGAATTGATTTTAGTTGAATTAGTTGAATTATAATTTAATTAGTTGATCGAATTTTAATTTAATTTTAAAGCATGTTTAGAATTTCTTAAGCTTATAATTGAATTAGTTGAATTGTTTGAATTATATTAGAAATGAATTGATTTTAGTTGAATTAGCTTAGTTGATCGAATTTTAATTTAATTTTAAAGCATGTTTGGAAATAGTTGAATTAGTTGATCGAATTTAGTTGATCGAATTTTAATTTAAAGCATGTTTAATTTTTGTTAAGTTTAGAATTGAATTAGTTGAATTGTTTGAATTATATTAGAAATGAATTGATTTTAGTTTAATTAGTTGAATTATAATTTAATTAGTTGATCGAATTTTAATTTAATTTTAAAGCATGTTTAGAATTTCTTAAGCTTATAATTGAATTAGTTAAATTATTTGAATTATATTAGAAATGAATTGATTTTAGTTGAATTAGCTTAGTTGATCGAATTTTAATTTAATTTTAAAGCATGTTTAGAAATAGTTGAATTAGTTGATCGAATTTAGTTGATCGAATTTTAATTTAAAGCATGTTTAATATTTGTTAAGTTTAGAATTGAATTAGTTGAATTGTTTGAATTATATTAGAAATGAATTGATTTTAGTTGAATTAGTTGAATTATAATTTAATTAGTTGATCAAATTTTAATTTAATTTTAAAGCATGTTTAGAATTTCTTAAGCTTATAATTGAATTAGTTGAATTGTTTGAATTATATTAGAAATGAATTTATTTTAGTTGAATTAGCTTAGTTGATCAAATTTTAATTTAATTTTAAAGCATGTTTAGAAATAGTTGAATTAGTTGATCGAATTTAGTTGATCGAATTTTAATTTAAAGCATGTTTAATTTTTGTTAAGTTTATAATTGAATTATTTGAATTGTTTGAATTATATTAGAAATGAATTGATTTTAGTTGAATTAGTTGAATTATAATTTAATTAGTTGATCGAATTTTAATTTAATTTTAAAGCATGTTTAGAATTTCTTAAGCTTATAATTGAATTAGTTGAATTGTTTGAATTATATTATAAATGAATTGATTTTAGTTTAATTAGCTTAGTTGGTCGAATTTTAATTTAATTTTAAAGCATGTTTAGAAATAGTTGAATTAGTTGATCGAATTTAGTTGATCGAATTTTAATTTAAAGCATGTTTAATTTTTGTTAAATTTAGAATTGAATTAGTTGAATTGTTTGAATTATATTAGAAATGAATTGATTTTAGTTGAATTAGTTGAATTATAATTTAATTTAGTTGATCGAATTTTAATTTAATTTTAAAGCATGTTTAGAATTTCTTAAGCTTATAATTGAATTAGTTGAATTGTTTGAATTATATTAGAAATGAATTGATTTTAGTTAAATTAGCTTAGTTGATCGAATTTTAATTGAATTTTAAAGCATGTTTAGAAATAGTTGAATTTGTTAAGTTTAGAATTGATTTTAGTTGAATTGTTTGAATTATAATCTAATTTTAAAGCATGTTTAGAATTTGTTAAGTTTAGAATTGATTTTAGTTGAATTGTAGTTAATTAATTGATTTTAGTTGAATTAGATTAGTTGATCGAATTTTAATTTAATTTTAAAGCATGTTAAGAATTTTTTTCGAATTATGTTATAGATTTTTAAAGCATGTTTAATTTCATTGATTTTAATTTAATTTTTCGAATTTTGTTATAGGTGAGCGGACAAGGCAGTGACAGTGGCAGTGATAGTCAGCAGCCTCCGAGGGATGAGGAGGCGAGTCGAGGTGGGCGAGGAGGGAGGAGACAATGGGCCTCACTGAGACCCGTGGTTCCACCTATTTTCAAATCAAGGTCTCAATCAGAGACCTCTTCACATCCTGGCTCCTCCTCACAGCAGACTGCTGAGGGCTCATCCTCCTCCCGACAACATCCGGTTGTTAAAGCACGGATGACTGTTCAGCCACATGGTTTAACGTAAGTTTTAATATTTTATAATCAATTTTTTTATTAATTAAAACCTAATTATTTTACTAACTTTGAAGTTTTAATTTTACAGTTGGATTCCTGGTCATGAGGCTAGTAATCAGGTTTCCCAGTCCATCCTTGGATGTGGATTCGAGCCCACCGCTTACAGTTGGGGGCTAGTGTCCGATGCAATGAAAAAGACATACTTCGAGGAGTTTAAGATATTAATTTAATTTATTAATTCATCGTTTATTAATATCAAATATATAAACAGATATTTACATTTAAATTGTAATTGCAGAAAGAATGTGTCTGGGCACCGGAGCACGATGACCAGATGTGGAAGAATTTCGAAAAATATGCGGCGGAAAGGTACATAGACCTCCTTTTTAGAATGAGGGAGAAGTGGTACAAGAAGGGAGAGGCCACTGACATGGGGACTGACAGTGAAAGACGTCCGATTTGGGACCAATTCCTCCGGTACTGGGATTCTCCTGAATTCAAAGAGAAGTCGGCGAAAAACAAGGCGAATCGGTGTAGTGACCCTGATGGAGAAGGGATGGCGAGACATCGGGCCGGTTCTCGGTCCATTTATGAGCACGGGTTGAGATTTGTAAGTTTCGTCTTTAATTTTGTAGTTTTTGAATTTATATTATTTTTTTCCTAATTTTTATGAGTGATATTAATTTTTACTATCTTTTTTTCTAATTAGGCGGCGGAGCAAAGACGCGAGCCCTCTCATTTTGAGAGATTGCAGCTCGCCCACCCACTCGTCGAGGAGACTGGGAAGTCTACCTACGACCGTACCACCGAGATCCACGTAAGTATTATTTCAATATTAATAGTATTATTTTAATTTTTAATATTAAAAGTATTATTTTATATTTTGTGTTCAATTTATTTAATTTTTTGTATAATTAATTTGCAGAGAAAGAAGCTCGAGGACCTTGCCTCTCAACCTCAGCCTGAGGAAACGGCAGAGGGGTCGGGGTCGATGCCCCCCACACAGCCTTCTGTTGACGTTCAAAATAAATTGTACTTCAAGAACGTCAAGGCTAAAAAGGGGCGGCTCGCTGGATTGGGAAGCTTCGGAAAGAACTTTTTCCGACCTCGTGGCTCGGGCTCATCCCCCTCTCAGTCTTCCATCGACTCTCATCCCAGTGAGGTCGAGAGACAGCTTGCCACGGTGGTGGAGCAGATGAAGAACATGCAGAGGCAGCAGCGAGAGGCGCACGACCGGTATACAGCCGAGATGCAGCGGTATTCAGTCGAGGTGCAGCAGTATACAGCCGCCATGCAGGCGTGGTGGTAGATATTCGCCTCTGGTTCAGTGCCACGAGCGCAAATGCCTGCGCCACCGATGCCGCCGATCCCGCCGACCCAGCCATCGATGCCGCCGATCCCGCCGACCCAGCTATCGATGCCGCGGATTGTTAACCTGGGCGAGGATGAGGAGGAAGAGGAAGACGGATTTAAGTCCGACGGTTAAAAAAATTTGATTTTTAATAAATATGAAGTACAATTTTTTTTTTTAGTTTGAATTGTTACTTTAATTTAATTTTTGAATTGTTACTTTAATTTATAATTTTGTGAATTTATTTTAGTTTGAATTACTTTTATTTAATGTCAAAATAAATAATTTTAGCAAAAAAAATAAAAATAAAATGGACACAACATTTATAAAAACAAGTGAGAAACGAAAATAAATTAATTTGGTGAATTATGAAAAAAAAAATGAATCAATTTGGATACATATACAATTAATGTCATACAAATGAATGAATTATAAATTTAAGCGGGAGTCGAAATAAATAATTTTACCAAACTAATAAAAATTAAATAGCCACAACATTTATAAAAACAAGTGAGAAACGAAAATGAATTAATTTGGTGAATTATAGAAAAAAAATGAGTCAAATTGGATACATATACAATTAATTGCGTACAAATGAACGAATTATAAAATTATGCATTGTCGAAATAAATAATTTTACAAAATAAAAAAAATAGTTGGGCAAAATATTTTAATAAACAACTTAGATACGAAAAGAAATTAATTTGGTGAATTATGGGAAAAAATGAATCAATTTGGATACATATACAATTAATTGCATAAAAATAAACGAATTATAAATTTAAGTGGGAGTCGAAATAAATAATTTTACCAAACTAATAAAAATTAAATGGCCACAACATTTATAAAAATAAGTGAGAAACGAAAATGAATTAATTTGGTGAATTATAGAAAAAAAAGAGTCAATTTGGATACATATACAATTAATTGCGTACAAATGAACGAATTATAAAATTATGCATTGTCGAAATAAATAATTTTACAAAATAAAAAAAATAGTTGGGCAAAATATTTTAATTAATAAATAACTTAGATACGAAAATAAATTAATTTGGTGAATTATAAAAAAAATGACTTAATTTGAATACACAAGAGGTCCCGTGTTCGATTCCCCTTGGGCGCAAAATTGGATTAATTTTTTAAGGCCTAATAAGACTAATATAGAAGGTGAGCCGCATATAATAAGCAATGGGCCGGGTGGCCCAGTGGTCCGCGCACACCCCGGGTGCCCGGGCTTCAACCACGCGGCCGCTTTTTTTTTTGTATAGGCTCGGTAATTTGCGACGGCCAAATTCCGTCGCAAATTTTGAATTTTGCGACGGAAAACAGCCAGTCGCAAATTATAACAGAAAAAAATAAAAAATATATATATAAACATTTGCGACGGAATGTGGCCGTCGCAAATGTTGTTGACCCGATCGGGTCTAACCCGAAAGATTTGCGACGGACTACTGTCCGTCGCAAATTCTGTGCGACCCGGCCGGGTCTGACCCGCCAATTTTGCGACGGATTTATCCGTCGTTAATTTGCGACGGACTGCAAAATCCATCGCAAAAATTAGCTACGGCTGTTTTAAGAACGAATACGTGTCCGTCGCAGAATCCGTCGCAAAAAAATGTTCCGTCGCAAATTCCGTCGCAAAACAGTGTTTTTTTTTTTGTAGTGTATTACATGTAATACTAACAAACAACTTCCATATTAAAACCCATCTCTCGTCAAATGGATTGTGTGGGAGGGGGATCGAGTATTAAAATTTAATGATTTTTTTTAAAATTTTTTTATTTTTATGAAAAGTAGGTAGAATTTCTAATATAATACACCCTGACTCTCAAAATATTCTTCACACGAGGGAGAATATACAAATTAAGAAAATGTAGAAATGAGTTTAAAATTAGGGGTAAATTTTTTAGCCTTTGTGCATAATGTCATGTGTATGTTTGGACCAAAAATAATGATATTTTATGTAAAGTTGAGGATTTTGTGAAAGCAGAAAATATTTTCGATTTTAAAGGTAGGAAATTTATTTGAGATAAATAAATAAAAAAAAAAGTAAAACATGAATGGAGAGAGTAATAAAAATTTAAATTTGGTGGCGGCGATCCCCTCTCCAATCCCCTAGCTCCGCTTCTACTTGCAACCTTTTTTATGTGTTACATCTCACATAATTTTTCATGCTTTTTGCTTGCGATCAGGCGGGGAAGGTGAAAATTTAGTGGAGGAATAAGGCTGTTCAATTCTTAAATGGCTAGCTAGGTCCCCAAAATACAGATGATTCACTATTGGCTGAGCATTCGTTATTCGTCACCGAATTGAACCGAACCAAATAGTAAAAATCGAAATAGCGAAAAAGTCTCTATTCGGTAATCAAAATAGATCCAAATAGTACTAAAATTGAATTTCAACAGAACCGAAATATTTCGGTTCAATTTGGTTATTAACCGAAATAACCGACTTGCATAATTTGGAATTTTTTTTTTTTGGACCGAAATAATGATAAAAAAAACCTCCTAAAAGTCCATATAAAACAACTATTACTTCTAGAAGTATATTAACACTCTCATAAATTAAGAGTCAATAAAAAATTAAAAATAGCATTAGTCAAATACTATAATAACAGTTCAATAATATTTCATAATAGTCATAATAACAGTCCAATTCTAGTCCAAAATAGATTAATAGTCCATACTACATACATAATACTCCCTCCGTTCCATAATTGTTTGCACACTTTTCTTATTCATCCGTCTCATAATTGTTTGCACACCCATAAAAGGAAACATTTTTATAAACTCCACCCGCACAATATTCACAAATATACAGAAATTGTCATTATATTTTACCTTTTTGGCTCACAATACACTCAATTCAACCACTTTCTTCACTTTATACCCCACAAAATATTACTCATTACACTTTTGTCTTAAAAGATGTTTTCAAACTATGGTGCAAACACTTGTGGGACGTAAGGAGTAACAATCTATAATAATATGCACAATCATGAACCAAAATAATGCTCCCTCCATTTTAAAATAAATTTCATTTTAACATTTTGATTTTTTGCAAAAATAAATGTCATGTAAACCTTTGAAACATTTTTCAATGTATATAAAGTAGCCTATAGGTTTGTTTTGAACCAATGAAATCAATTTTTTTTTTCAAAAAATATAATTTTTGTATAGTGGTAATTATAATAAATATTAGGTGTCTTAATATGTGTGAAGAAACCTAAAATTTTTTTTTTTTTAAATGGATGGAGTATATTATTAATTATTTAATTTATGAAATATATTATAATAATTATTATTAATTAAATTCGGTTTTCGGTTATTTTCTTACAATAACCAAACCGAAATACCAAAATTTTAAATTTTAAATTTTGAAAACCGTACCTGAATCAAAATACCAAATAACCGAATCGAATTGTACAATTTTGTTCGGTTTTATCGGTTAATTCGATTTTAACCGATTAATGCACACCCCAAATTCACTATTTTTCACACTAATTAAAACTACGCCGTACAATAAAAAATATGGCTATTTTGTTTTTTCAATTTTTTTTAAGTGGTATGATGGAGAATATTATGGGACATATATTGCGATAGTTATTATATTTATAAATTAAGCTCACAATCTCTTTCCAAATGTGTCATTTGAAAACACTTGAAACAAAAGCCCAGTTTTATGGGAATCACCTGTAAGAATTCAAAAAGAACCCTTTTTTTTCCTTTTTTTTTTTTTTTTTGGTAAGCCTAGTATAGACCTCACAAGAAATAACTACCTCAACTATAAGATTCATAGACCTCACAAGAAACTTTTGAAGACAATATATAGGGGTAATTATTTTACTTTTAATTTTGTTTATGTGATTATGGTTGAGTTTGTGAATGGTTTCATAACTTTTCCTTCAATTTACACTACAAGAAAGTTTAATATTGCCTACAGAAATTGTCAATATAGCTACGGAATTACCAACAAAAAAAATTCGTAGGGGGAATTGCCTACGAATTGCCTACAAAATTCTCTAATTGTATAGACATTTTCCTTTCCCACCTACACAATAATTTGCCTACGGAAATTCCGTGGGGAAATTGTGTTGTAGGTAATTTTTTGTAGGCAATTGGCTTGTAGGTAATTATACCTAGGGATTTTATTCTGTAGGCAAATCAATTCCGTAGGCAAATTGTTTTAGGTTGAGAAATGTAGATGCTTTCATAATTAGAAAATTCTGTGGGCAAATCGTAGGCAATTTTTACTACAAATTTTTTTGTTGGTCAATTTTTGTAGGTAATTTAATTCCGTAGGCAAATCATTATTTTCTTGTGGTGTTAGACGTACCAACTACAGAAAATGACACTTCACCGGAAATAATTGATTTATGTAATACAACACCACAACATAATTGACTTTATGTAACACTTTTAGTTTATACAACATATTATAATAACACTCTACTAATTTATGTATTATGTTGTTAATTAATGTCACTTAAATGTAACAATGAAATAAATAACACTTCTTAGCTAACACTTTTTATGCAACATTTTAACAAATGTAACACTTTTTAAAATAACACTTGAACATAAGTAACACTTTTCAGATAACATTATTACATACGTGACATATTTTGACAACACTTATAATAACTATTTAAATAAGTATATCGTATAATTGTATATTATTTATAATACATAATAAATATATTATTTATATAGTATATATATACATGCCATTGTGTAGAATAATTTATTTTATAATTTGTAAAAAATATATATATATATGTTATATATATTTAAAAAAATCGTATACATAAATTTTATATGTCATTTAAATTGATTTATGAGGTAATATTTTTTTTATTATATACCTACAAAAATAGAATTTTTTTTTTAAATTACATTATAATACAATTATGCTATGTCCGTCCCCAAGGACTCTTCACCCTTTTGGGGACACATTTTTTTTTTAAATGTGCAGTGAGTAGAGTAAGGATGATGTAGAGTTTTATTATAAAAATTATGAAATTAGTTGGAGTGGGGGTTGTTGATAGGCAAGCTACATTACATTTAGAACGAGCTGGATTAAGTTGATTAACCCCAAAGAAGAAAGGTTAAGCAAATCAAAGCAGGCCCAGATGAACAAAAATAGACAGACGAGCTACTACTGTTAGGCGACCTACTATGTCAAGACGAACTACAACAAAATAAGGACCTCCCGAATACAAATAAGACCATGGCGAGTTAATTTAGTCAAATAGCCAAAGCAGAAAGCTAACCGACCAACAAAATCAAGGACAAGTCCAAAAGAGACGAGCAACTCCCTAATACGAGCTAATCCAGTTTAGAGGATAGAAATTAGCTTAGATAAGGTAAAATAAGTCAACTCTCCATGTGTCAAGCATGCACACATGGGAGAGCAAGAGTCACTTCACCTCCTACTTGGAGGATGTATAAAAACCTTGAATTTTCAGAAATAAAAGTAAGTACAAATTGATAAATACATCCAAACTTTACCTACACACACTCATACACCTAAATCTACACACATATACAAAATAAATACGTAATCAATACTCGTATTTATATTTTCTTTACCCCGATCTATCATATTTACTATTTATGGTAGTAATCAATCACACGTTGTTGTTTGGTGATCCAATTAACAATTAAAAACGGCCACTAATCCACGTGACTAGAATTGATCATCAACAAATTGACGCTAGAAGGAGGGTTCGAACCTTTGATTCGTGTTTGATTATTAAGAATTTCAAGTCAAGAACTTGAAGATTTGAAGGTGTTCTTGAGATTTATTTGAAAACTCAAACAAAACATTCTTGGTGTTCTTGGTGTTCTTCACTTGAAGATTTAAACATTTGAAGATTCAAACCAACTCATAACCCAAGATGCCTAGATCAAGGGAGACCCAGTTATCGCATCACCCAAGAAGGGCTTCACCATCCAGGGCGTCCACAGCAGCTCGCCGACCTCGAGACCCCCAGCCCACAGTTAGAAATGGGCCGATAAACAGTCAGGCTATGCCACCAGAGTTGGAGGTTTTAGCCTGCAATCCTTACGATCTAGCTCGCACTATCGCAATGCTACAAGCAATGCAGAAGCAACAAGGGCGGCCTGATCCTTCTCATGCCAGAGCAAGGCCTGACCCAACAGAAGCTCGGAGATATTAGAAGGCTCGGGACGAGCAGCCTGACGAAGCTGATAGTGCCCAGGCCTACAAAGCCAAAGGGAAGGCGAAGGAGTTTGACAAGCCGGCCAGCCAGGGGAATCTACCCCAAGTCGGGCAGTAGGGACAAGCCATGGGACTACACGTCACAATGTCCTGGATAGACTTGGTTGACCACAGGCGAGCAGGGATGAAGCTCATCCCAGAGTAGGAGAAGGTCGACCAGGCCATATTCAAGCTCGCTAGTTTGTCCACAAGAGACTGACCAGGTCAGCTTTTGGTCGCTTGTGTTCAGATGGGGCGAATAACCCCAGAAAACCTATCTCATGAGATTCCCCCTCCGAGTGAGGGACTGCGACGAACGGATGGTCATGCACCACTATTTGCCGAACAGCCTCCGAGTCAGGGGGTATCTCTGGACGAGCTGGTTGCAATGAGAAAGACCATCGAAAGCATGCAAGGTCAATTAGATTTACAAAGGGGCGTCGGGGCGACTACTCTACCTTCCTCTCCATTATCATCAGTTATTCTGAAAGTCCCGATTCAGAAAAAGATTCGGTTCCCTGCAAGTATCCAATACGAGGAAACACCGGATCCCCGTGTCCATTTGACGAAATATTCTGACTATATGATCTCCATGGGTGCGAGTGACGCTACCTAATGTTGAAATTTCCCCCTTACACTTGGGGATCAGGTGCATAAATGGTTTTCGGTAATATTGTCGGCTTCCATACATTCATTTGCCCAATTGGGCAAGGAGTTCATCTCCCACTTTTCAACGGCCGGATCTTACCTATCTCAGAGATACCGGTTATCCGACCTTAAACAATCTGGTGACGAATCGGACTGATTGTTTTTAGAGAGGTTTGACAAGGTCCTGCTGGAGGGAGAGTTGGTAAGCGAAGATATAAAAATTATGGCCGTTTTGGTCAGGTTGAAGAAAGGCATAGAACTGTGGAAAGAAATGCACCTCGCTTGCCCAAAGAATTATGCCGAATTCTACAACCGGGTAGGAATTTTTGTCTCCATGCACGAAGCCTTGCAGAAGGACATGGGAGACAAAACTGACCAGAAGGAAAACCCAAAAAAGCCTGACAGAAGTGAATATCGAGTCCCCAAAAACATGAAAGCATTCAACGAGGGGACGGAGTTGAAAGACAAACTCAACCAGGTGCTCACCGTATCTATTGATACGGTGTATAATAATGTGAAAGGGAAGGAGTTGCTCTCCCCGCCCAGGAAAATCTGCCAAGAGGCTAACAAGCTCAACCCGAACAAGTATTGTGCCTACCATAAAAATGTGGGGCACTTTACTAGTGAGTGTAAAGACTTGCTTAAGCAACTCTGACGATTCTACGAGGAGGGCAAGTTATCCGACTTCATTAAGAGATCACCTGGTAAGAGGGCCCGGGGGAATAATACCCACAACTCAGATGAGGATGAAGATGAACAACCCCTCAAGAGCAACAAACCCGGGCGACATGCTCCAGCTGGGCCAGCTAGGGAGATCCTGATGATGGAGCCATCAGGACCCGTGGGGGGCTGGTCGGATGGGCGAACTCCAATCTCTAAGAGGAAAAGAAAGGCCGAGCTACAAGCAGTAGCTCAAGTCCAAGAGATGAGGGGTCAATCCATCGGTCCGACATACTCCAGAGTTAACCTTCACCGAAAGGGACCTTGACGGAATCCTTACACCCCATAACGATTTCCTCGTAATATATGCTAACATTATGGGGACCAAAGTGAATCACCTGCTGATCGACACCGGAGCTTATACCAGCATAATCTTCAAGAGTACGCTCGACCAACTGGGAGATTACACGAGCTACATTGAAGACTCAAACCATCGAATTTTAGGCTTCCGTGATGTTGTAACTATCCCTCTCGGGATAATTAGGTTATCTGTTGAACTTGTATCGAACGAGGACCCCGAAAGAAGAATAACTAGAATGGTAGAGTTTTTTTATTGTAGATAAACAATCTACCGACAACGGGTTCCTCGGCCCTTTCTTAATGAATTTAAAGCAGCAGTTTTAACCAACTATTATTGATTAAATTCCTCACATCTAAAGGAGCTGGTTCGCTGAAGGGAGACCAGAAAAAAGCAAGAGAGTGTCTCCTTCAGCTTCAATCAAGTGAAAAGAGGGTTTCGATGATGGAAGCATCCACCAGTTACCCCACCAATGAACCATCTGTCCTGGACGACATCTTGGAACCCCAGGATGACCAAATGGACCTGGACGAACAACTTCTACCCACGGGCGAACAATATTTACCCGGGGGCGAATTACTTATGCCAATGGGGGAACAAGCCAACCTGGGTGAACAACCAATGAATGTTGACGAGTTGCCCCTAGATGCTGGCCTAGAGGGTCCAATTTTAGCAAATAACATCAATCTAGGGCCAGCTGAAGATTTAGAACCCCGTCTGGGAGGTAACCCAATGAACATTGAGGACGAGCTAAATCCAGAGGGACCTAATGAACATCGAGGACGAGCTAAATCCAGAGGGACCAATAATTGATCTATGATGGAAAGGACAAAAACGACGAGCAACTTCTGTTGAAGAGCTGGAAGCCCTCAAAGTTAATCCTGATCGTGATGATCTTGAACTCTACATCGGGTCCGACTTCCCTGAGCCTTATAGGACCCGAATGACTGAGTTCCTCAAAGCAAACCTCGATGTCTTTGCATGGTCACATACAGATATGGTGGGAATTGACCCGAAGCATGCTTGTCAAAGACTGAATATTGATCCGACCAGGAGACCCATTCACCTGAAAAGAAAGAAGTATGGGCCGGATAAATATCAGGCACTCAATGAGGAAGTAAGAAAGCTGCTTGACAATGACCTGATCCGGCAGGCATTGTGTCCTCAATGGGTGGCAACCCCGGTTTTAGTACGGAAGCCAAATGGAACCTGGAGGCTCTGTATTGATTTTACTGACCTAAATGCAGCCTGCCCAAAGGATAATTTTCCTCTTCTGCACATTGATCAATTGGTGGACAACACTGATGGGCATGAAATGTTCACATTTATAGATGCATTTGTCTACTACCACCTGATTCCAATGCACCCCGATGATCAAGAAGATACGACATTCTACACAAATATAAACTTACTATGCTGGAAAAGGATGTCATTTCGGATTAATCAATGCAGGGACAACATACCAGAGGCTAGTGAACAAGATGTTTGATGAACATATTAGGGAGACGGTGGAGGTGTACATTGACGACATAGTCGTAAAAAGCCCTAGAAAGGAAGACCATCTCCAGCATCTAGCCCAAGTGTTCGATATTCTCCGAAAGTATAATATGAAGTTAATCCAAAGAAGAGCAGCTTCGGGGTTCATTCGGGGAAATTTCTGGGCCATCTAGTTAGTCAACGGGGTATCAAAGCCAACCCTGTGAAGGTCAAAGTCATCGTGGATATACAACCACCTCGTTCAGTAAAGGAAGTGCAAAGGCTAACAAGATGCCTAACAACTTTAAATATGTTCATATCCCGATCGGGAGATAAATGCCGTCCATTCTTTGAAGTAATCAAGAAGGGGAAATTCTTATGGACGGGCATCTGCCAGATAGCTATCGAACAACTTAAAGACTACCTGGGAGATGTCAAAATCTTATCAAAGTCCATCCCAGGAGAAAAGCTATATTTGTACTTGGCAGCATCGGAGGTGGCGATCAGCTCTATCTTTGTGTGGGCAGATGGAAAATTTCATCAGCCCATCTACTATGCAGCCAAGAGATTAGCCAATTTGGGGTAACCTATGCTCCTCGAACAATGATCAAGGGTCAAGCATTGGCTGACTTCATAGTCGAGCTAACTTTTCCCCAAGATCCGACGAGAGGACTAGACCATCCCTGACATCTTTATGTTGACGGTTCATCTACAAACATGGCCTCAGGGGCAGGAGTAGCCCTTATCAGCCCCAACAGACAAGTATTCACCTTAGCAGTCAGATTTGAATTCATGGCTACAAACAATGAAGCTGTGAGCTGTGTATAAAGCCCTCATTGCAGGTCTCCACTTATCACTGGCAGTAGGAGTCAGATGACTCCATATATTCGGAGATTCTCAGCTCATTGTAAACCAAGTAAGAGAGGAATACGAGGCTAAAGATGAACATATGATTGAGTATCAAAAGATAGTTGCTCACCTGGTGTCAATGTTAGATCAAGTATATATTGAACAAGTACCCCCGGCAAGCAACACTCAAGCTGATGCTCTAGCTCGACTGGCAACAAGTGAAGGGCCAGTAGAGTTATCATACATCATCATCACCAGAAGAGCCAATCCATCAACATCAGATTACAAAGTCAACCAAATAGACGAACTACTTGATGATGATTGACGAACTCTTTTAGCCAAATACTTGAAAAATGGTGAATTGCCGAGCAACCCTTTTGAAGATGCCAAAATAATAAAACGAGCAGCCAGGTATACCCTGGTGGGCGAGTAGCTTTACAAAAGAGGCTTTTCAATCCCACTTCTCAAATGTTTTTCTAGGGGGTAGGGATGAGCTACATTAGAAGAGATACACTCAAGAGTGTGCGGAAATCATGCTGGGGGTCAAGCTTTGGCTTACAAAATAATAAGGCAAGGATATTACTGGCTAACCTTACGTCAAGATGTTATTTAAATGGCAACAGCGTGTTATCGATGTCAAATATTTGCCCCAAGTATCCACACTCCGGCACAGGAGCTCATTTCCATTTTCAGTCCATGGCCATTTGCAAGATGGGGAATGGATATCATTGGACCTTTTCCACCTGGAAAAGAAAATGTATGATTTGTTATTGTAGCGTGGTGGACTAATATACCAAATGAGCAGAAGCAGAAGCCTTAGTCAAAGTCACCTAGAAGAAAATGATTAATTTCATTTGGAAGAACATTATCTGTCGATTCGGCGTTTCGCAAACAATTGTCACAGATAATGGTCCTCAGTTTGATGGAAAGGGACTAAGGGACTTTTGCACCAAGTGGGAGATAAAGAAACATTTTTAACCCCTTATCATCCACAGTCGAATGGCCAGGTTGAAGCCGTCAATAAGATAATCAAGCATGTTCTGAAGATAAGATTGACGAAAAGTAAAGGAAATTGGACTTTAGAGCTCCCAGATGTTTTATGGGCATATAGGATTTCTCCCAGATCCAGTACAGGAGAAACACCTTTTGCATTGGCATTCGGAATATAAGCAGTTATCCCGATTGAGCTAAAGACCAAAACAATCCGAACAACTAACTTTGATGAAGAGGCGAACAACTTTGCGTTAGCAGCCGAACTGGATTTGCTTGAGGAAAAAAGAATAATGGCTGAGCTAAAAAATGTAACATACAAGCAGCGAGCAGAGCGTTATTACAATTCCCATGTCAAGCTAAGGGAATTCAAAGTTGGCAACCTCGTCCTGAGCAAGGTGCTCGCCCCACCTCCAGGTGTATTTGGACCGACTTGGGAGGGCCCATACATGGTAAAAGACAGGTTACCCAATGGTGTATATGATATTGAAGACATGAAAGGAAACTCGTCCCAATACTCCTGGAATGCAATCCATTTGAAGAAGTATTATCAATAGGGCGAGCAGCTTTGGTCAAGGGACGAACAAGATCTGCATATGAGCAAGTAAGGACCAAAAACTTGCCTAATTTATTAAAATTTTTCTAAGTACTAAAGGACGAACAGGAATTGCTAGGCGAGCTGTTTTAGCTAAGCAATTTGTTCATATTTGTATGTCTTTAGTACTTTGAGAGGTATAAAGTTGTTTAACAAAATGTATAGCTGTCGAACTACTTTTGTAAGGACTTGTAAAGTTGGTTAATTTTGTACTTATAAGTTTTTGTTAAGTCTAAATGACAGTTGTTCGTTCAAGGAGAAGATTCAAGCTCAAGGCACAAGTCAGTTTATTTGATCAAGCCATTTAAAGGCTGTTCGATTTTAAATGGACAAAGCCTAAGGCAAAAGCCCTTATTCAATTTTAAAGGCAAAGTTCTTTTTGAACAAAGCCCAAATATATGTAATAATATTGTAAAGCATGAAAGTAAATGCAGAGCAGTTGATACATAAAGAAGACATGAGCAAAAAACAAAACTTCATTAATGATAAGACAGATCGCCTAAAAAGTTACAGGATAAACTCCCTACTGGAGCGAACAACTACATCAAAAAAGAAAAGAAAATTACAAAGTCCTATTCTAAGATCCCTACCCGGGTGGAGGGGGAAGGTTGTCATCGCGGGGGTCGATCAGGGGAGCTCCCCCAGTTTCTGGATCCACGCGCACATCGACTGACAGCTCGGTGATCAACCCAGCGGCCTGCTCAGCCGAGACCCCTTTCTTAGGATCGGCAGGAGCATCTTTCTCGGCCTCGACCTCCTCCTGCTGCTCGTCCTCATCCTCCGGAGGATGAGTAATTATAATGCTGGAGTCAAGAAAGTCAATCTTGACCCCGTACTCTGGCATGTCGCCAATTTGAAGAGTTGTGCCCGGGGGAGGAGGGTTGGCCTGGAGGAACTCAATGAATTCTTTGGCGATTCCAGCCAAGACGTTGGGGACATCGAACTCATTTACATCCCGGAGGCATTCAGCATGGGTACTTATGTAGCCCATAATCGAGCTCGCCCCAAGCTTTGCCACCAGCTTGTCTGGGGTGATGAAACCCCGCAAATTCCCCCTCTAGGAGAGCAGCTTTAACCTCGGCCTCCTTAGCCCTTAGCTCGGCTGCATCTTTCTTTTTTTGCTCACGTGCGAGCTGCACACGTAGGTTTTCTAGCTCGACTTCTTTTGTCTTAAGCTCTTCAGAGACCTTCTGATGAAGGTCAAGAGCACTTTGCTCGGAAGCCTGGTGAGCTTTCACTTTCTTCTGGAGGCTGGCAATGGCCTCATTCGCCTTAGTC
This sequence comes from Ballota nigra, assembly GCA_947034835.1. Classification (NCBI taxonomy): domain Eukaryota; kingdom Viridiplantae; phylum Streptophyta; class Magnoliopsida; order Lamiales; family Lamiaceae; genus Ballota; species Ballota nigra. Next base: position 45,365,779 of record OX344724.1, on the reverse strand, counting down.
CTGGCGTCATCCCTCTCCTAGGAGATTCGGCGAACAGTATTAGTGTGCTGTCAAGCATCCCTTTCCAGGGCGTCCACCTGGTCGACCATCTTCTAGATCGTAATTGCAGAATTGCTTGTCTGGACGAGGGTGGATCAGCTGTTATCCCGTGGAGATTGCTCATTGATTACTCTCTCCAGTGGCTTGGTCCAGGCCCACGCAATCGAATCATCAGTTTGCCGAACGTACGAGCTCAGAAATTACCTAAAGGAGGTCGGCACCTTTGACCAGGCGAACTAGTGCACGACCTGGGAGCGGCCATGTTAGCTAGAAGACTGATATCTACAATAAGAAGCAGTGAGTGTTAAAAAATGATGAATGAAGAAACTTAGTCTGAGTAGCGACCATCATCCCAGCCTAGGAAAGTTTGATCACTAGGAGATACTGGCCTCCTTTGATGAGTGGTGGAGATCACTTGTTGGTCAGTAAGGATCTCCACCGACGACCTCCGAGCTGCTTCCTGCTCGATAGAACGAGCAGTGTGCCCCTTCCCTCCATGATGCTCCTTGGTCTTCTTAGGAGCTCGCTCAGATTCGGTAATGGGAGTGCCATCACTGAGAGTTAACCTCTTCTTCTTCTGTACCTCGGCTGTCGGTGGGCTACTCATTGGGGCGGGCTGCTTTGATGAGCCCGATGCAACTGATTGACAAAGATCCCTTTTAGGGTTAGCCATGAGTGCCACCATCTTTATAATAGGGTAACCTTTCTTCCTTCCTTTCTTGTGAGGCATTTCCCAGACATGTTGGTCGAGTTGAGTGAAGGTAGGGGGAACCACGACGGTGACAAGCTGATCTGTCGAACTACCGGTGTTAGAAAATTTTTTGTAAAAAAAAAAATGACAAAGTAGCTCGCCAAAGGAAGTGAAAATTTTACCCTCAAGGATCTCGGTCTGCGCCTCTGAGTGGTGCGGGCTGGTGGTGAGGTGAGTTACTCGTCAAGTTGATTCCGAGCAGAGGTGGCTAACAGTGCGATCAGCTCTTTTCTTGAGAGAGACTTGACTCAGGACGAACAAGAATAGATCGTCCGCCTCATCCTTAGTACTCATCCACTTGAGAGTCTTGGGACCTGAAACCAGAAGGAAAAGATTAAAATTAGTTTTACCTCTTCAAAAGTATCGAAGAAGTAAAACTCACGCTTAATTTTCCCAAACTCCGACGGCGTATTAATCCGCTCATCACCACTAAAAGGGCGAGCTAAAGCTCGCCAATCCCCGCCGATGAAGAACCAGTCATGCTTCCAGTTCGTCACCTTGTTGGGCACATCTTCAACTATCTTAAGGTCTGGACGAGCTTTAAGGTAGAACCAGCCCACCTCATTCCCAATGCAGGCTATTGGGGCCATGATGTAGTTCACCTCGTCTGCGGTTAATCTATTAGGATATCCTTCCAGGGCGAACAACACTATGACTGACATCAAGTTCATCCACCCCACATGAGTAATCTGGCTGATTGCTAGGTTAATTTACTCTAGGAAATGGCCGATCAAGGGGTAGAAGGGAAGCATCACCCCTGTTTTGAGGATCTCAAGATTGATGGTCGTGCATCCCCCGGGAGGTCGATCTGCTCGGTTATCCTCCAATGGTACATACATAAATATATCATAAGAGATTTTGTAATCCCTTCTAATTTTTGGAAGTTCCTTCACGGTAATGGACTAGACGATGTAGCTCGCCATGAATTCGGTGGTCTTAAGTTTGCGCTTTCCGCGAGCTGCTCTGGTGAAGTGAGTGGAGTACTCTCTTTTGTAGGCATCCCAGTCCACCTGGCGAGCTACTACGATTGGAATCTGACGCTCGATCGAGTTTGGCATTGGATATTTTATGTTCGCCAAATACTCCCAAGTAAGCTCATCTATGGGAGCAGTCTGTTGTACCTCAGCTTCGCCCTCCTCCTCGAAATGAAGGTCCGAGCTGGTCTCTTCCTCGACCTCGCGGGCAGGATTGGCTTGGGCAACCTCCTCCCCCGATTGGCGAGCTCCTGAATCCACAGATCGAGCTACGGAGGCCGCCTCTGGATCTGAATCTATCTTTACTCTAGGAATGGGGTTTGGAGAGGTCACTTCAAGGGGCATTTTCCGGGATTCCGGGGAGGATCTGATTCGGTTTTAGATGAGGACATAGATGGAATTTGAGGATAAAGAGGAGAAGAAGCTTAAAGCAACATTAATGGCAGTTTTTGGCAGGAATTTGAAGAGGCAATAACGGCAATTTGAGCGGAGATGCGACAGAATTTGGGATTTTAAACCCAAAAAAATGCGAAAGCAAAAGAAAAATAGGAAGAAATACGATGAATTTTTACCTTGAAGGCTGAGATTGGTAGAAGCGGTCGCCGGAGATAGAGCTTGTTAGCCGAAAAATTCAAAGAAAGAAGCCAAAGGTTTTTGGCATTGAAGAAATCGAAGGGAAAAAAAATGAAGAAATGAAAATATTTCCCTTTTATATTATGCAAAAAATGGGGTACTTGGTGAAAACTAAGAAAAATCCAGGGACCTGTGCCCAATTTTTTGTGCACGTACGCCTCTTCTCCGAAAACCTAGGAGGCACATCGCCTCGAAATCGTACACGCATGGGCGGTGGAAATCATGCCGCCCACGTCACACCTAGAGACGGTCAAGCACCTCGAAATTCCAACTGTCGCCCCATCAAGGTAGTTCGTCTAGATGATGCAGCTCGTCCATAAGGCCCAAGGTCATAGCCTTCCCTTTAGCAGTTCACCTCTTACTTACAGCATAAAGGCAGGCTAGGGGACAATTGTTGATAGGCGAGTTACATCACATTTAGAACGAGCTGGATTAAGTTGATTAACCCCACAAGAAGAAAGGTTAAGCAAATCAAAGCAGGGCCAGATGAACAAAAATAGCCAGACGAGCTACTACTCTTAGGCGACCTACTATGTCAAGACAAACTACAACAAAATAAGGACCTCCCGAATACAAATAAGACCATGGCGAGCTACTTTAGCCAAAGAGCCAGAGCAGAAAGCTAACCGACCAACAAAATCAAGCAAAGAACACCTCAAGGAAAAGTCCAAAAGAGACGAGCAGCTCCCTAATACGAGCTAAATTAGTTTAGAGGATAGAAATTAGCTTAGATAAGGTTAAATAAGTCAACTCTCCATGTGTCAAACATGCACACATGGGAGAGCAAGAGTCACTCCATCTCCTACTTAGAGGGTTGTATAAAAATCTTGAATTTTCAGCAATAAAAGTAAGTACAAATTGATAATTACATCCAAACTTTGCCTACACACACTCATACACCTAAATCTACACACACATACAAAATAAATACGTAATCAATACTTGTATTTATATAATCGTTATTGTTTGGTGATCCAATTAACAATTAAAAATAGCCAATAATCCACGTGATTAGAAATCTATCATCAACAGGGGTAAAAAGTAATGATATTTTGAGTAAAAATATTTGAATGTTGTGAAGATAAATTTAAGTAAAGATGTCCATATATATAGGACATGCAACGTATTTGGGGATAAACAAAAAAAAAATGTACAAAATGTTTGAAGATAGAAGGAGTAATATATGTATATTGAAAAAAGAAAGTAGGTAGAAAATAGCTTGGTAACGTTATATCACAATGTTAATTAGATGTCTCTATGGCCAGACATGCTTCATTCAGCCTGACGTCAGTAAATATATTGGATATTGTTAGATTGTTGATCCAAAATATGAGATTTATTTTAAATAATTTCATTTTGCATTAATGTATTTGCACTCTGTTATATGCCATCATCGCCCCCAAAAAAATTTAATTAGATGAATCGTGTCTTCTTGATATGAAGGTGTAATCCGCCATTGAATCTCTCGCCTTCCAGGGGAAAAATAAGGAGGCGCTTGGTTAACAATTCTTCAATGGTAATGTGAATGAAAATTATTTTTCATCTATGTCCCTATAATAAAAATGATATTATGGGGAAAGAATTGTTACAATTGTGACTCCATTGCTAGTGTCATGTCTCAATTTTGGAATAGAAGTGAAAAATAAATGATTGTTAATAAAGGAATGGAGGAGTGATTGATGATAATGATTGTAGAAAGAGAATAGGGTAAGCAAAATGAAGTAATGATTATGTTATTTAGATTGGGAGGTAGTGATTTGTTCTCATTAACCATCATAATTACACGAATTTTTAATATTATTCTCATTACCATTGAAGAGTTGTTAACCAAGAGCCCCTGGGTAATTAGTTGATCCAAAAGTAAATTGAGAGAGAGTGGTTGTTATTGTTGTTAATTTGTTCAAGAAAGAAATCATTAACAGGGTGTTGATAGCAATTTCGGGTAGGAATCACTAAAAGACCCTAAGCGGGTAAGATTACTAACAACTAACAAATGGGATGTAATAAATATGATAGTGGTTGTGCTCTCAAGTGGAGTATTTTCTCATTAATGAGTTGAGTATTAAAAGTGAGCATTAAAGGCTCTATTTATAGTTTACAAAGTTGAGGTGCCCACTAGGCCTGGCCACCCCGCGGGCCCCACTAGGTCCTAGCTGTGCAACCATGATTGGTTATGGCCCCTCCTACGCGCCAATGAGGGCAGGCCACGTGTCCATGTTGACCTCTGCTAACAAGACTCTCTTCCTGGCCCTACTCTGCCCCTGTCACATATGTATGTTTGATAGGACAACACTGGTCTAGTGGCTGACTTTGTCAGGCGGCTAGGCGCAGGCCGGGGAGCGATGTTGGTCCCGGTACAAGACTGACGAATACGTGTATGGGGGGGGGGGGGGGAATACACGTATACCAATTTTTCAACTTTAAAAACTGGCTGAATCCCCTTTACTCAGAGTGGTAAAGAACTAGGAGCTGATAACACACCTACTGACTACACTTGGTGCGGGTCAGTTGGCTAATTATCAGTTCAAGTTCAGTGCGGAAATGTTTGAGCCCTGATAGTTTAAAGTCTTGTTTAGTTTGCTTTCTGAAAAACTTGTTTTACTCAATTCTGAATAGTGTTTAGTAGGGCAGTGTCCTTTTTTAGGATCAGGCTGATTGATTCAAGCCTGATAAACCGAATGCAATGAATGAACAAGTAATATGGTAGGTATGCACAATATCAAAGCAATAAGAACACAGCAAGTTTAACGTGGTTCGGAGTCTCAAGCTCCTACATCCACGGCCTGACTTAACAGGAAATCCACTCAAGGGATTCTTGTTTTTAACGTGCCAAGGTACACCAAGACCAGCTAACCTCACTGATCTATACAAGCTTTCTACTAACACACTAACTGACTTATTCCCAACAAACCTAACTTAGGGTTTTGGTTTCAGTTTGGATTCCAACTAAGTTGAGATTATCCTTACAAGGCAAAGTTATGCTAAGGATTGGATAATCTCTCTAAGCTTAAGATAATGTTATTTAGCTCTTGGAATACAGAATAACTCTCGGTTGCTAAAAAACACTTGGGAAATTTAGATGGTTTCGAGTGCTTCTCTTAAAGGCTGAATGCTTTGAATGCTTGAGAGTTTGAGTAATTTCTGGCTTGGAAATTTCCCGTAACCTTGAATGGGTTCAAGGTCTTCTGCATTTATAGGTGATTTGAAAAACTATCCGTTGGAGAGATAGCCTTCGAGTCATCTATGTAGAGTGGCTTCAAACGGACATATCTTCATGCAGCAGCCGTCCTTGCATGGATTTGGTATTTGCATTAAATGTACATTGAATGCTTGCCCGTTGAACATGCAGTCTGAATTCAGTCAACTTGTCAGGTTCCGTACGTGCGTGTCCTTCCAGGATTGGTCCACGTCATCAGGTTGGTGAGAATGTCAGAACTTATTCCTGAGCTTCAGGCTTGTCTCTTTAAGTTCATTTTGTATTGGGCTCACCGGTCTTGTCCTGACGCTGAAATTCCTTTTGCATTGCTTGGCTCTACTCCAAGTCTTCCCATGAACTCAGTGACATCCTGTTCCCTTCAGGACTGAGTTAGTAATGACCTCAGGGTCATACTCTTCATCACTGACACTTACTCAGCCAGCTTAGAGGACTGCCATAAGTTCAGGATGGTGCTCTTCGTCTTCAGGCTCTGAGTCTTGATTGTCACCAGTGAGTTCTCCTCTCACTGAGTGCCTGTGAAGTGTAAAATGACTAAGTATAAAACCTAACCAAGACTAGCCTGACAAAGACAGAATAAGGCAAACATCTTTTCAGGGGCTTTGGGATCTTAATCAAAACTGACAATGTCCCAACAATTTCCCCCTTTTTGATGATGCCAAAACACTGAAAAGATCCTCAAAACACTTAGAGGAAATATGATAAACCTATCTATAAGATAAGACAGTGTTAGAGAAATTCTTGATAAAGTACATAATTTAATCAAACAGCCAAAAAGACAATGAGTTTTTGTCTGTGGGCAAACGTTATAGATTTCATTGATAGATGTGGAAATGGTTACAATGAATCTAATCTATTACAAAGAAGCCTGTGAACACCTAGACTAATCTCATTTTAGGTTCGAGTCCATATCCTGCATAGACTCTTGCCTTCAGCTCGTCAAGTCTTCTAGGTTGGTTCACGTACCCTTCAGCTTTGGCAATCTTCAACACTTCCATCATGATGGCCTTAGTATCGTGCTTTTGAGTTCCAGGAACTAAGGGAGGAGCTCGAATGGTGAACTCAGGAGCCTTCACTTGGACTTGAGCTGCATCAGCCTCCTCCAAGATCTTTTGGAATAACTCAGGATGATTGTCCATCATGTAGTCAGTGAAGTGGGCATTAATATCATCAGTGTCGCCCCACTTCTTCACAACATACCACAATCTAACAAATTCATCCTTCGCATCAGACCAAAACTCCTTCAATGCCTCTGAGACGAACTCATCGACAAAAGCTTCCCTTAATCCTGATTCTGGCCTACTGACTTGAAGAATTGTAGACTTCCTAACTGTTGGCTTCTTCCTGTACTTCCTAGGCTCAGGCTTCGCCTTCTTCCTCCTAAGCAGACTGATCACTGCATCATCGAGTTCCCTTTGTTGAAGCTCAGTGATATCAGTCAGCTTTTCAACCTTCTTTTCCAAGATGCGCATCTTCTCCTTCTGAGCAATTTCAGCTCTGCGCATAGCCTCAGTTTTCTTAGAATGATCTCCCCATGCTTCAGCACATAACTCCGCCACCAACTCCCCGGAGTAAGTGATTGGGTTCTTCCTTGAGCTCATGGAGATCTCTGAACTGGCTCAGGTTGTTGCTTGGAAGGTTCATCAGCCTTTGCCTTTGCTGCCTCCGCCCTCAGCCTGGCAACAACTTCCTCTCCTTCCTTCTCCACTGCCGCCAACCTTGCTGACTTCCTCACCCTTAGCACATTCCCTTCAGTATTGGCTTCAGGATCAGCTTGAACGGTCTCACCTTGGTTGACTGCCTCCGATGCCTCAGGGCGGGATCTTTTCTTCTTCCTTTCCCCCTTTTTGGCATCATCATTGGCCTCGGATGGGAATGCGTCAGATCCGTTGTTGATTACGAAGGAGGCTAGGGAATGGACATCATTAATTCCCTCCTTCAATAACTCAACTCCCATCGAAATTCATGTCCCTGCAAATTATACTGAACTGATTGCAGCTTGGACCTTCTTCTCAAAGACCTACATGGAGAGTTGGAGTCTTTGCTCAACCTTCTCAATCTTCTCCTCCACCTGAGCGGATCGCTCATCTGCCTGGGTCAGCCTCTCGACAATGTCCTTCGAAGTCTGAGCAATACGTTCTGACTCCAGCTCAAATTTTGACGCTGAGCCAGAAATAGCCTGAGTGAATAGTGCTCCAGTCTGAGCTGCAAGCTTCTCCACAGCCTGATTGAGATCCTCCTTTCTCTGCCCATCCTTCTCAGCCAACTGCTTCAAGGTTTGCCTTAGCATCTTTTTAGTGCGCTTCCTCTCATTCCTCACTGACTTGGCCGTGTCAGTCATCGTTCTCTTTAGCAAAATCAGCTCCCTGTTGGCAAGGGTGTTATATGCTGACTTTGTCCACTGATGTGTTTCGCCAGGGCCTTGGAGTCTTCTTCTTTTTCAGCTCGTAGCTTCATTACTTCCTCCTGAAGTTCAGCTAGATTTTCTGTGGTTTTCTCCTGCTTGACCTCCACTATGCTCGTGATCTCAGCACGGCCGACCCCAGTGATCATTACATCTTCATCATCATCAACGGCCTCATCAGTGATTGGCTGCTTTCCCTTGTCAGCCCCTGCAGCATCAGTCCCTTCTTCAAGGTGCACTGAAGGCAGTTGTGAAGTAGTCATAGCCGCCCGCTCAGGCTCAGCTAAGCTAACTTGAACCTTAGGAACTTGTCCCTCGGAACTGAGAGTCTCCTTGGATGCCTCAACATCTTCCTCTCTTGTCTCAGGGCAGGGAATCCCTTCATCGACAAATGTCTCATTGGCAGCTGAGATGTTCAAAACATCCTCAGCCACTGGTCCACCCTTGGCACCAGTGTCTCTTTCACCTTCCCCCTGAGCCTGAGGCTCAGAGACCATCTCATCAACCTCCTTTGCAGTCTTCTCCACTGCTTTCTCCATAGCTCCACCCTGAGCGTCATCATCCTCATCATCCTCAGACAAGATGTTAGCCTTGCTTTTGGACATCATATCAGCCACTAACTGCTTCAGGTTGTCGAAGTTAAGAAGTTGAAGCCAGCTAGTTAGTCCAAAGAAGGAGCAAATCTTGGCTTCCTCAGACTCCCAGTGCTCCCAGCCACGAGCGTCCACTAGTAAATGTTGCTCCTGCATGTTTGATTGTTTGAAATCCAACCAAACCTTGAGCTCAATCACATACGCTAGTAGCTCATTGTACTTATATAGCCCAGGCCAGCACTTACCTGCCCATTCTGTGACATTCCCCCTGAGAGTGTTCTCCAGAATCCCTCCTGCCATATGTTCATCTAACTCCTCCTCCTCCACTTCGAGGAATTCATCCTCTTCACTTGAAGTGGATTTGAGACAGTCTTTGGGATTGAGGTATGAGGGAAAGTCTGTGGGGTTTGGAAGATTTGGCTCGGCTGACTGGTCAGGCTCATTCGTTGGTGAGTTTAATGGTACTGACTCAGTAGGATAATTTGGCTCTGTGGTTTGGGGTGGTTGAGGGGGTTGAGGTGTGGGGTCAGGGTTGGAAGGTGTTTGGGTTTCAGGGTATGTGGGTGTTTGGGTGGGTACTGTCTCAGGCTGCAATAACTCAGCCGTCTCGACAGATTTTCTCACTGCCTCCAAGTCAGAGGCTCCAGGAGAGCTTGACTTCTCACTCTCACTCACCTCAGGTAGCTTCTTAGCAGGGGATTTTTTAATTCCCTTCCTAAGTCTCTTCAGGGGCCTCTCTCCCTGAATACCCTCCTTTCTGACGTCATCGTCAGTTCCCTCAGCCTCAGACCCGGCCTTCTTGGGAATAGACTCAGTCCCTGATTTCGTGCTCTTCCCTGACAGCACGACCCTTACCTTCTTCCTCGTCTCAGCCTTTTCCATCTCAGGCTGCTCCACTTCCTCAGCTACTACCTCCTCCTCACCTTCCTTACTCCTCTCAAGGAGGTTATCTACCCTTTAAATGAGACTGGTAGTCACTCTCTTGGCCTTACCAGCTGGCTTTTTGGCCTGACCCTTTGCTTTCGTATTGGGATCAGTCAGCCCTAGCACTGAATAGGTATCACTCAGTGAGGAAAACATTACCTTCTTTGAGGATAGACAATCCTCAAAGTCGAAGGTATACCCATGGCAGGCATGAGCTATCAGGATAGATATCCTCGTTCCGAACGGTAAGATGGCACTGACGGAAATGTGCTTCTTCTCCTCATCTCGCTTTAGTTTGTCCAACCCGGCCTGATGGAGTTGATCAAGGAAGAACTGCTCCCAGTTCGCTTCTACTCCATCAACAATAGCTCCCATGAGTCTCAGCTTGGGCTGACTCAATTGCTCGTGAGAGCCAGTTGCACCCATCACAATTTTGGACACCAAATCCACCAGAGCTCTGTACTCAGGCTTTAGCGTATTCTTGTTCTGACGAGCCTTGAACTCTGATGACCCAGATTTGGTCCATCTCCTAAGAAGTTCTCCCTCCGAGTTCTCCTTGTACGTCTTTGGGTTGATGCCTGAAGATGGTAACTTGAAAACTTCCCTCACCGCCCTCCTGATCTCAATAGTGACCACCTCTGAGTTGTAAAGAGGTTCGCCGTCGCCGTCCTTCTCTCCCGTCGGCTTAAGCGCAGTCACCTTCGTGTATAGTTCCCTCTTCCGTAAGAACATGTTTAAATAAGCTTCCACAACTGTTCTTGGGAGCACGGAAATGGGGCGGGTGGTGAAGTATGTTTCCAACCCAGAATTGGAAATCCATTTGAACACGGGTTTGATTTCCTCAACTGTAAGACAGATACCTTCCATGGAGATGACTTGCTCCATGTGTATCAGCTTGTTCTCGACAACATCTTCGATTTTGTCGGTTGTCCAGTTGGAATCAAGAAATGCCATTGATTTGAAAGGAAGAGATTTTTCGAAATTTCTGTGATTGAGCAAGGGAAAACTCAGTGTGCAGATATGAGTTGTGTTTGCGTAAAAACCTCAAATGGCACTCTTGATTGATAATATTAAGTCAGTTACTCAAACGTGGGGTTGAGATTAATTCCTGAATTCGAAAGGTTTTGAAATGAGGGGCCAGGATTAATCTCAGTTTCAATCAAAACCCCATGTCAGTCATATTCCGTATAAAACGGACACGTATATGAAAAAGTAACTGTAGCATTAAATGCTCCGTGCGCGTGGGTTTAAATATGAAAAGGCGCGCTTTTAATGAAAACGGAATGCATTTAATAAAGATCTTCAGGATGAAGGACTCAGGGAGACGCTTGAAATTCACAAGAGTCAGGTTAGAACTCATACCTGTCAGGGAGACATTGTAGCACCCTGATACCTCGCTGAGTCGAGTCTGGCCTGAGTTCCCCCTAGAACCCTACACTGACTGCTCTCCCGGATCTAAGAGTCCTAACTCCACTGACAGTTCCATAAACCTTACTTCAGCCAGAGGCTTAGTCAAGATGTCAGCTCTTTGCCTGTCAGTGTGAATCTTCTCCATCCTAATATCTTTCTTCTCCACATGATCTCGAATGAAGTGATGCCTAATATCCACATGCTTGCACCTTGTGTGAAGCACTGGGTTCGGAGTAATTGCTATTGCACTATTGTTGTCACAATAGATTGGAACCTGATTAGCAAATACTTGGTAGTCCTTCAACTGTTGCCTCAACCACAAAATCTGAGCACAACAACTACCTGCAGCCATATACCCAGCCTCAGTTGTGGATGTCGCCACTGAATTCTGCTTCTTACTAAACCACGAGATCAACTTACTTCCCAAAAACTGACATGTCCCTGAGGTTGATTTCCTATCAACCCTACAACCTCCATAATCTGCATCTGAATAACCTGTCAGTTCTAAGTTGTCATCTGAAGGATACCATAGTCTCATATTGACTGTCCTTTTCAAATACTTAAGTATTCTCTTAGCAGCCTCCAAATGACTTCTCTTGGGATCAGACTGATACCTAGCACACACACCAACTGCAAACGTAATGTCAGGCCTACTTGCAGTCAGGTACAACAAATAACCTATCAACCCTCGATACTCAGTCTGATTTACTGAAGTCCCTTCAGTGTCAGGATCCATCTTCCAATTTGTGTTCATTGGGATCCTGGCTGGATTGTTGTTCTGAACACCAAACTTTTGAATCAAGTCTCTTGTATACTTGGCCTGATTTATGAAGATACCTTGATCAGTCTGCTTGACCTGCAATCCTAAGAAGAAGTTCATCTCTCCCATCATTGACATCTCAAATTTACCAGTCATCAACTTAGAGAATTTCTCACAGAGCTGATGATTTGGTGATCCAAATATTATGTCATCCACATAAATCTGGACCAAGAGAATGTCATCACCTTCAGTGATCCTGAACAATGTCCTATCCACAGTTCCCTTCTTGAACCCATGGTCTGTCAGGAATTGAGAGAGGGTATCATACCAAGCTCTTGGTGCTTGCTTAAGTCCTTAGAGTGCTTTCTTCAAATGGTATACTCTATCTCCAACCTCAAACCCGGGAGGTTGTTCAACATATACCTCTTCATTGAGTACACCATTCAGGAAGACACTCTTGACATCCATTTGATACACCTTGAACTTCTTAAATGTTGCATATGCAAGGAACAACCTGATAGCTTCCAACCTAGCCACTGGAGCAAAAGTCTCATCATAGTCTATTCCTTCAGACGGACAATACCCTTTTGCAACCAGTCTAGCCTTGTTCCTTACCACTACACCATTCTCATCCTTCATGTTCTTAAAGACCCACTTGGTACCAATCACACCTTGATGCTTAGGTCTATCTACCAGTTCCCAAACCTGATTCCTTGTGAACTGATTCAACTCCTCTTGCATGGCAATGATCCAGTTCGAGTCAGTGAGAGCTTCTTCAATGTTCTGAGGCTCTTGCTCAGAGAGAAAGCAACAGAACAAATGCACTCTCACCATGGAACCGTCTGGTCCTGACTCCCTCAGTTGGATCACCAATGATTTGATCAATGGGATGATCCTCTAACCATGTTCTTTTGCCAGGAGTTGTTCCTGAAGTACCTGCAATGTTAGTGTCTACAGGCTCATAAAATTCAGGAAATTGAACAGAAGGGGATGATCCTGAGTCTATACCAAAGGGATTAACAAGCTCAATGTCAGGGACATTGATTCCCCCTTGATTAGGTGACTCAGGAACCGTCTCAGCTGCGACAGCATCTTCATAGACGGTGCTTACCTTAGGTTGAGCCTGTTCCTCAGTCTGAGGCTCAACAATCCCTGATGTGCTGGGCTTAGGAGTGGCACCTGATTCATCATCCTGATCATCGTCATCATCCCACCTTGGAATTGGCACAGTTTTGACCTCTGGATCAGGTTGATTCTTTAAGCTCAGCCTTGTCACTCTCTTTGTGACCTCCTCAGTGTCAGGATTCAACACCTTTGCCCTAGACTCATTAGCAGATTCATCAAAGACAACATGAGGTGATTCTTCCACAACAAGGGTCCTACAATTGTAAACCCTGAAGGCTTTACTAACTTCAGAATATCCTAAGAATATTCCTTCATCAGATTTGTTATCAAAGGCTTTCAATTGGGTCTTCCCATTATTGAGGATGAAGCATTTACAACCAAATACATGAAAATAAGAAATACGAGGTTTCCTTTTGTTCCATGTCTCATATGGGGTCTGTGCATGTTGTTTGTTCAGCATGGATCTATTCTGAGTGTAGCATGCAGTGTTGATTGCCTCAGCCCAGAATTTCTTGGGCAATCCTGACTCAGCCAGCATGGTCCTTGCAGCTTCCTTCAGTGTCATGTTCCTCCTTTCAGCGACACCATTCTGTTGTGGGGTTCTAGCTGCAGAAGTCTCATGAGCTATACCAAGTTCATTACAAAAGTCAGAAATATATGAATTTATAAACTCAGTGCCCTTGTCAGATCTGATCTTAGTAATGGACTGATTCTTCTCATTGCTGAGTCTTCTGAGCAACTCTGGAAGTTTCACCTGTGTTTCCTTCTTATTCAACAAGAAAATAACCCAAGTATATCTAGAATAATCATCAATAACCACAAGGGTATATTTTCTACCATTCATACTCACAGGTGTTATTGGACCAAACAAATCCATGTGCAAGAGCTGAAGAATCCTGTCAGTGGAATGAGAAGCTTTCTCTTTGAATGATGCTCTGACCTGCTTCCCTTCCTGACAAGCTTTGCACACATGATCTTTGCTAAAAACTTCATTAGGTAGACCTTCAAGAAGTGACTGTCTAGAAATTTTGTTAAGAACTTTGAAGTTCAGATGGCTTAATCTTTTATGCCATAACCAACTGAGCTCTAGAGAGCTTTTAGCAACAAGACAAGTATTAGGAATATTGTTGCTCCAATCAGCTAGATAAAACGTTACCTTTCCTAATACCTGATAGAAGCACTTGTGTTGATTTGTCCTTGACTGAACATATATTCGATGAGAACTCAACAGTGAACCCTTTGTCACAGAATTGACTTACTGACAACAAGTTATGCTTCAGTCCTTCCACAAAGGACACATTTTCCACTCTGACTGTACCTATTATTAAAACACCAAAACCTTTAGTAACACCTTTTGAGTTATCACCAAAGGTTACCTGTGGACCATCTTTAGCTTGATATTCTTGGAGAAGACTCTTCATTCCAGTCATGTGCCTTGAGCAACCACTGTCTAGGTACCAAACAGCTTTGATTGAGTCTCATCTCCTCTTGTTGTGATCCACAGCCGCCTGCAAGCAATTCAGGCTTTAGGTACCCATTGGGTGTTGGGTCCTATCGTGTCAGCTGTACCCTTCGGGATCCAGACTTGCTTCACAACCCTGATTGCCTCAGAGTGGTAAATCTGTCTCCCTGAAACATCAACATACACAACTTTCTTCTTCTTTGCCTGAGAGGAAGATGGTGTATGAGTGCTAGACTTAGGCTTTACAGGAGCCTGAGTGTGTGCCCTTTGGGCTGGCCTCCTGTTCTTCCTAGGTCTGGGTGCAGCAAGTCTTGGGCCTTGTTCTTGATAAGGACCCTGATTTCTATTCCCCCTACGCAAGTGAGGGAATGGAAAACAGTTAAAGGCCTCAGGATGCCAAAACCACGGGGGTGTCATCATGTTTGGCCTTCCCTGTTGGTATTGCCAAGCATGATGGTACCCTCGCTGACCAGTCTGAGGGCTCTTGGCCTGAGTCTTCCTCTACTTTCGCTGAGGCTTTCCCTGGCCTGAGCTCTTAGGGGCTTCCTTAGATTGCTTTGCCTTTCCCTTGGGTTTTGGCTTAGCTACCTTAGGAGCAACCCTGACTGTGTCAACGGTTTCTTTGCCCTTATCGGTTTGGCGGGCCTGAGTACAACCTTAGGTGCATTCTGGCCTGCCTGAACAAAAACCCTCTCAGTGTTGCTCCCTGAAGCAACATGAGACTGACCTTGTGAGGATTTCTTAGGAACATATCCAAGTCCCTTTTTCTCATTCCCAAGCATCTGCCTGCTATTTATTTCCTCTCTAGCCACTGAGGATTTATTCATTGCTGCAACCTTTTTCTTGAGAGAGTCCTCACTCTTTTTCAGGATTTCATGTCTGGTAAAGAGGTCATCAAACTTACTCTTAAGTACTTTCAGTTCTTCCTTCCTGACCAGCTCTTCCTCAGCCAGTTCCTTCAGAATCTTCTCTCTTGGAAGACGCTCAACATTGATTAAATCAATCTCCTGAGTTAGTCTCACAATTTGAGCTGATTCTTTAAGATCAGACTGAGTGAGTTGTTCGTTCAGGTTTTGAACCTCAGTACTCAATTTCTTGTTCTCCTCTACCAAGAAGATATTAGTTTCCTGCAGTCTGGAGAAATCAACCATCAATTGATCAAGGCAGATCTGAAGGTTCATTTCTTTAACTGACTCTGAGCTAAGATCAGGATTTTGACCAGTGTAAGAAGCACAAACAGAGTTTGATGTTACCTCAGGCTCATCCCTAGCCATCAGACAGACATCATCGTACTCGTCATCTGAGAAGAGTTCAGGTGACCTTTCAGCAGGACCGTCAGAGTCTGTTGCATCTTCAGCGACCATTGCTCTCCGATCAGCAGATCTTAGATCCCTAGTGGCTCTCCTTTCCTCTCTCTCTCTCTCGCACTCAGCTCCGGGCAGTCGTACTGATAGTGACCAATCTTGTTACAGTTGTAACATGCTATCTGCTCGCTTACTCTTTCTTTCCTTGGTTCTGGGTTCCTCCTTGAGTCAGGTTCCCTGGTTCTCGGCGAGCTTTCAGGCTTGGTTGGATATCTATCATCGCGAGTATGTCTCTGTTCGTCTCTTCTTTCAGGCTTTGGTTCAGAATATCTCTTTTCATCACCACGTTCTCTCCTCTGGTCAGTGTTCCTTCGCTCCTCATATCTCCTTGAGCTTTGGTGGGTTCCTTCAGGTTTCCTGTCACGTGAGTCCTGATAAAACTTTTTATAACGACCAAACCTGGAATTGAGTTTGTCAAATCGTCTAGCCATCAGGATGTACTCCTCAGCGAGTTCTTCCCTGCTCATCTCCATCAGTGACTTTGATGAAGAATTTGATGAGGGCTCAACAGGTTCAGACCTGGCCTTGAACGCCACACTTTTCTCAGGAGTTTTCTCCTTCACTTCCTCTTCTGACTGAACTTTCTTCTTTCTTTTGTTAAGATCAAATTCAAGCGCTTTGAGCTCTGAAAAAAGTAAAGCAGAAGTTATGTTACTCATATCCTGAGTGTTCTTAAGCATAATTACACTGTTATCCCATCTCTCAGGAAGGGCATTCAGGATCTTTGAAGCAACATCTCTCCTTGGGACATCCTTGTCCAACATCACCAACTCATTCATCAACTTGATGAATCTAGACTCCATTTGATCTATGCTCTCGTCAGGCAGCATCTCGAACGCTTCAAATTTCTGAATAGCAATATTTCTCTTGTTCTCCTTTATCTTTTCTGACCCTTCGCACATCCTGGTCAGCTCATCCCAAACCTCCTTTGCCGTTTTTAAGTTCATCAACCTAGCTGACTCCTCGAAGGGCACCGTATGCAGGATGATATTTCTGACCACATTATCCAGCCCCATCATCTTGATCTCATCAGTGGTCATATCCTTCCTTTCCTTAGGGATAGGTACACCAATATCGAGATCATCATATCATCTCCCTCTGGTATTTGGGACAGTGATTTTGATCGGTCCTTCCCTGAGTACACGCGGCATCTGGTCATGGATGGCATCTAGATGTGCTTCTAATCTGAACTTCCGATAGACAAAGTTAGACACAGAGAATTCAGGTAACGAAGCTTCAAGTCTCCTCGAAGTCATGATGATGCAAGTTTTATGAAAAGCAAACTCAGATCTGTTCAGTGACCACCAACAGTTTCTCCTCTGAAACTATTAGTATTCAAAGTCAGTGGTCTTTCGAACCACAGCTCTGATACCACTTGTTGGTCCCGGTACAAGACTGACGAATACGTGTATGGGGGGGGAATACACGTATACCAATTTTTCAACTTTAAAAACTGACTGAGTCCCCTTTACTCAGAGTGGTAAAGAACTAGGAGCTGATAACACACCTACTGACTACACTTGGTGCGGGTCAGTTGGCTAATTATCAGTTCAAGTTCAGTGCGGAAATGTTTGAGCCCTGATAGTTTAAAGTCTTGTTTAGTTTGCTTTCTGAAAAACTTGTTTTACTCAATTCTGAATAGTGTTTAGTAGGGAAGTGTCCTTTTTGAGGATCAGGCTGATTGATTCAAGCCTGATAAACCGAATGCAATGAATGAACAAGTAATATGGCAGGTATGCACAATATCAAAGCAATAAGAACACAGCAAGTTTAACGTGGTTCGGAGTCTCAAGCTCCTACGTCCACGACCTGACTTAACAGGAAATCCACTCAAGGGATTCTTGTTTTTAACGTGCCAAGGTGCACCAAGACCAGTTAACCTCACTGATCTATACAAGCTTCCTACTAACACACTAACTGACTTACTCCCAACAAACCTAACTTAGGGTTTTGGTTTCAGTTTGGATTCCAACTAAGTTGAGATTATCCTTACAAGGCAAAGTTATGCTAAGGATTGGATAATCTCTCTAAGCTTAAGATAATGCTATTTAGCTCTTGGAATACAGAATAACTCTCGGTTGCTAAAAAACACTTGGGAAATTTAGATGGTTTCGAGTGCTTCTCTTAAAGGCTGAATGCTTGAGAGTTTGAGTAATTTCTGGCTTGGAAATTTTCCGTAACCTTGAATGGGTTCAAGGTCTTCTGTATTTATAGGTGATTTGAAAAACTATCCGTTGGAGAGATAGCCTTCGAGTCATCTATGTAGAGTGGCTTCAAACGGACATATCTTCATGCAACAGCCGTCCTTGCATGGATTTGGTATTTGCATTAAATGCACATTGAATGCTTGCCCGTTGAACATGCAGTCTGAATTCAGTCAACTTGTCAGGTTCCGTACGTGCGTGTCCTTCCAGGATTGGTCCACGTCATCAGGTTGGTGAGAATGTCAGAACTTATTCCTAAGCTTCAGGCTTGTCTCTTTAAGTTCATTTTGTCTTGGGCTCACCGGTCTTGTCCTGACGCTGAAATTCCTTTTGCATTGCTTGGCTCTACTCCAAGTCTTCCCATGAACTCAGTGACATCTTGTTCCCTTCAGGACTGAGTTAGTAATGACCTCAGGGTCATACTCTTCATCACTGACACTTACTCAGCCAGCTTAGAGGACTGCCATAAGTTCAGGATGGTGCTCTTCGTCTTCAGGCCCTGAGTCTTGATTGTCACCAGTGAGTTCTCCTCTCACTGAGTGTCTGTGAAGTGTAAAATGACTAAGTGTAAAACCTAACCAAGACTAGCCTGACAAAGACAGAATAAGGCAAACATCTTTTCAGGGGCTTTGGGATCTTAATCAAAACTGACAATGTCCCAACAAGCGACCAACCTGGGTCTGATCTCTGTAGTTGGGCACAGCTGGGTAGCGGGGAATGGTGGTCCAAGATCATCTTTCACAGTGGCCACTGCTCGCCAGCTGCCCAAGCCGATCAGAGCGACTTTTCCCGCGACCTCTTCCAGGTCACATCGGCCACGGCCACGGCCCCTACCCAGTACTCGTCCGTCCACTGGGTCGAGTCTGGCACTGGTCCCTTGTGAGCGTTCGCCGCCTAGGTGGCAGATCCTCGTAAGGTCATGTGGCATTGATTTATTATCGGGTGTAACACAAGAGTTGTTCGTTTGTCATGGGGAAGAAACAAGACAGAAATAAGTAAAAAGGTAAAGTTTATTATAAATTTGTCTTTTTTTTTATAAAAAAGAAACATACTATAAGGACATTTTAATAATTTATTTTTTTGAGAAAAATAATTATTTTAAATATTTTGAAGTTCAATCGCCCATAACGAAGTTTGATGATGTGTCAATTTTTAGTTTCTTAATTGACATCATACAGGACGAACACTCATTTGATCATAGAATATGGTAAGAGATTTAGTCTAAATAAAACATAATATATATAGAAAAATATAAAATTTGCAAACACGCCCTAGATCAAGTAAAAAAACCTTTATTTTTTTACTTTCCAAAAAAAATAAAAATAGAACTCTTTTAGCATTACGTTTGGAATACATTAAGAGTAGGTCTCTTGTGCAATATTGCACGGTGCAATTTCGTGCAAATAAGGAAGGATTCTAAAAATTCGCGGGTCAACATTAAGATTCGGGTCAGCATAATAAAATTCGCGGGTCAAACGGATCTTCCCAAAAAAATTGCGCAAAAGCAAGCAGAAAAATTTGCTCTCAGGTCTGTGTTACTTTAAGGGCAATTGAGTATTACTGTAAGATTACGTATGTGTTACTATATCAGAAACAGTGTGGAGTCGCGAAAAAGCAGAGGTTTAAATCATGATGAAGAAAAACTTGATAATCACAAAAAAAAAATCTTAAAATTATTAAATAATCATAACATCATAATTCTTATTCATGTGTTACCATATAAAATTGGACGAATCTGAACGATAAAAAGACTATATGATCAAGTAATTCATGTGTTACTATATGAACAAATGAGTGTTACTACAAGAACTAATCAATGTTACGATATGAGCATTTTTTTCTCATGCAATAACACTCGTTTGTTCATACAGTAACACAATTTTCAATAGTATGAAAAATGGGCGATCGTTTGAACCGCCTTTGACCCGCAAATTTTGGAATTTTCTATTTAAAGCAGTAATACACTTTTGCTCATGCAGTAACACTCATTTGTTCATACAGTAACACAATTTTCAGCAGTATAAAAAATGGACAGCCCGTTTGACCCTCCTTTGACCCGCGAATTTTGATTTAATTTATATAGAAAGCAACCAGGTAGGGTTTGAGCAAATTGCACGGGTTAAACTTGGTGTAATATTGTATATTAGACTTTGTCATACATTAAATATCAATTAATGTTTTAATTAAATTAATATTAATCCTAGTTCATACTGTACCGGCCTTATATTATATTTTAAAATAATTTAATATGTCAATAACTTAATTCATGAAGCTTACAATTTTTACTCAGTGAATTCTGAACGTGATAAGTTTGAAATATTGGTAAAGTTTACATTCAAACGATCCGCTGCATAATTTTGAGTTTAGTTTATTTTCTCACTTTTGCTGGAATTTAAATTATAGTTGCTCAAAATTCTAAGTTTAGGAGACACACAAATATAGATCAAAATTAATTAATATATATATATATATATATATATATATATATATATATAATAGTTAGAATTATCAAAAAATGGATACATCCTATAATATGCACGAGTCACTCTCATGCACCAAATGCACCATATAACGGGATATAAAGACAAATGTGATATGACTTTGATTGAAATGTAACATTAGTTTTAACTAAAACGTGCAAACTAATATAATTGAAATACAATATAGATATGATTGAAAATGTGAAATTAAACGTGACACTAACTTTAACTAAAGTGTGAATAGAGCACAAATACCAAATTTGTGTGTGCATGTGCATGTGTAAACTTGTCATATATATAATATAAACTGGACAGCCATATACGTAAAATTTGTTATATAATTTTGTTTTTCGATATAATGTTTTAAATGTTGGGAAAAATTGATTTATAACCAATTAATTGAATAATTAATTAATTTGGAACTAATTAAAATAAATATTTAATTGATAATTAATAGAAATATAAAATCCTATTATTACATGAGGGCTATAAGTTTAATTTCGAGAAATTAAACGGTGTAAAACTAATTTACTGACCCAGTAGATGATCGTAGTATATTTAAACTTTTAAATTTGAATCTCAGTGAGTGAAAAATTAAAGTTGAAAAGACATTTAAATGAAGTGTAGTGAAATGCAAAAAGATTAATGGAAACATTAATTTTCCCACATCTATTTAATTATGGATTAATTTGTAGGGGCATTGAATAATTTATGAAAACGTTAGTTATACCACATTTAATTAAGTGTCGGTTAATTTACTCCTTATCAGCAGGAGAAGATCATTATCCTTCAAATAGTTAAGAAGTAATTCAAATTGCCAAACGCATGCCCGCTCGTCTGACATGGTTGAGCCTGTGCATGTAGGCCTTGGTTTTTGGTCCTTGACAATTGAACTTTAGGTGGACTTGGTCTTAGGATTAGGAAGGTTCCTTATTTTTTTTAAGAGCTCAAAGCATTGATCTTGGTCCAAAACAGAACCCCATTTAGAATTGAAAGTGTTCAGATTCGTTGAATAGGTGACCGAGTCATCAGCCTTTAGTTGAAGGAAACCAATAATAAATCATTTCCCTTGAAACTGACAGTCATAATTGGTTGAAACGAACCTAGACAGCTGAATGTCCAGATAGTTGACAATTACTGCTCGAAAGCAAGTAGTCTTTCCCATATAGGTTCAGGTGGAGCCTATAATAGAACATGTCTTTTAGTGCATTCTTACTCTGAAAATTATTTGCGTCTTCTAAGCTGCTGCATCTTCATTCGAGCAATGTTATCCATCTTTTCGCCGATTTCAATTCATCTGAGCTATTTACATTTGGTGCTACACCTAAACGTACGTGAATCGTTTTATCTTTAAAAACATTAAATCACTTACAATACACATATATAGTTATGACGTATTCGTTTTGCGATAATGATTTTCTATTCACTCGACTATGCAAGTGTGTGAAAGGATTTATAACCTTCATTTGTGATTTAATTTGGAGTGGGCGTACAGTTAAAGAATGCTAAAAATATATTGTATTTTTTTTTATACTATGTTTAGTTGAATTAATTGTACCCAACACTAAAATACAATAAAGAAGGTGAAGTATAGATTAAATTATTGAAGGAAAACTTGGAGCTAGCTGTATTGCAGACATTATTCAATATAAAATAATAATCGAACTACGAATAAAGAGAGAGAGAAAGGAAATAGTGTGGGACCTCAAAATAGTAAAACCATTCAGATGTTAGCAGCTTGCTATGCTCTCTCCAAGCGGCCCACCATATTGATTGGTTTCAGTCAGGGAATGTAAATGAGCCGAGCCGAGTACTATCAAGCTCGAGCTCGGCTCGTTTGTATTTTTTTAAGTTCGAGCTCGGTTCGAACTCTATTAGTTAAGCTCGAACTTGACTCGTGTGTAAATTTTTAAGTTTGCGAATAACTCGAGCTCGGCTCGGCTCGTAAAATATTCGTTAATTAAGTAAACAAGCTCGACTCGAAAGACTCAGTTCAAAAAGCTCAGTTCGAAAGGCTTGACTCGAAAAATTAATTAAAATTTTAAAAATTATATAAAAATAACACATCTAAACTATATTTAATTAAAAACATAATAGTTCAATGATAATAAAAACATCATCCAAGCAAAGACCAACAACTAATTCGGAATTTAAACAAAGAAAATTAATGGTAGATTCTTGTATTTTCTCCAGAAGAGGTGCATGGTTCGTTCGATCCCTCTATGTTACATGCTTATGGATTTTTTTTTAAAAATATTTATATAAAATAAAAAAGTAATTAAACGAGACTGTACGCGAGCTTATAAACGAGCCTATTCGCGAGCCTGGTCGCGAGCTCTATAAAGGAGCTTGTTCGCGAGCTTATAAACGAGCCTATTCGCGAGCTTTCGAGCCGAATACCACCAGGCTCGAGCTCGGTTCGATAAAATAATCGAGCTCGAGCTCGGCTCGTGAAACTTAACAAACAAACTCGAACGAATATTTTTCGAGCCGAGATCCAAATAGCTTGCGAACGGCTTGATTTGATTACATCTCTTTCACTTTTACATCCATGTCAATGATTTCCTTGCTTTTACTTTTTTAAATCATAACTAGAAAATAGAAATGCTTTAATGGATTATATACATGTGTATAAAATTTATTTATTTGTCTATTTAAATATTTATTAAGTATGTATGTGTAATTTGATGAAGTATAATTAAATAAGTAGAATATAATTTGGGCAGCAATTTATGTATGGGTGTAAAATCTTGATAGTGTTAACTTTGGCACTCAAAAAATTCTCCCGGTATTTTTCAATTAAAAAAAAGAAAAAATTCAACTATACAAAAAATGAATAAAAAACTAACGTACTCAATTCAGTATCTCCACCCTCCCACTGTCCCATCCAGTCCACCCCTTGTTTTTTTTTTTGACTTTTTTTTCATATTAAATCTTTCAAAGTTTTTCTTCACTTTTTACAAAACTGACATGATTTAAAATTACTAGTTAAAGTTTAGTAATTATTCAAATACAATCCAGTTTTAAAAAAATAGCTTATATTCAAATTAAATCAATTTCGTATAAGTCAACGCATACAAGTTTTCAACCTTATTACTTGAATGCAACATACAAAGTGTAACATTATTGTTTAATTGCAATAAAAATAAAATCCGAGAACACAGAGAGATATCTATATTCAAACCATTTTCAGATTAAACAACTACATATATTCGTCTACTATCCTGTTTTCCAAATCTACAAATCACAACTCAAGAATTTTCGATTTCTCAAATAAAAAAAGGGTCCTCAAATCAATCATGTAAAATTCAAATATATTGATCGAATTTAATGATCTAGAGGATTCTCAATTTCTTCATCTTCTTGTTAATATTCATCTCAATTTCTTCATCTACCTAATGTTTGTTTGATTCAAAGGCCAACGACGAATTAATTTGGGGTTTCATCTTCTCAATTTCATATATCTTCTCCCTCAAAAATCAAATCACCGCAAGTCTCCAAACACAAATCTATCGAAAGGAAGTAAGCAAACAAATAGAGGATGGGATAAACCTTGTCTTTAGCAACTGTATGAGCAAGGGTTTTGACGGAGGCAGCGGAATCTTGGTGGATCTCTGCTAGAATTGGCACCGCCACCAACAAATCAACTCCTCCTCTTCTCAATCTCAGAACTCCTCCTCTTCCTAATTGGGAAATAGTTGGGGATTTTTTTGGGGTAAAAATTAGAGGTGCCTAAGTAAATTCCCCCATATAATATATATTTTTTGTTTTAAATTCCTTTAATATATTTTAACCATACAAACACACAATTTCATAATTAATATTTAAATTGAAAACACACATTCATACCCACAAAAATCATTCACTAAGCCCTTGAAATTACTTCAACAACTCTAATTTTCAAATTTGGATTACGACAAACAAGAGAGATCGATACACAACCACTCTTACAAGCCAATGAATTAATCCAAACTTAACCCCAGTGACATATTGTCTAAAGTGATAATTAAATTCAACCATCTTTTTCAGTAGAGACCTCTTTGATGATCCATTGAAACCCTTTGCAACTATAATTAACGAGTGTCACGCTCCCAATAATGGCTAACCATAATGTAACAGCTGCACAGTATCCGGCATGCACACCTCCATCATGCTTCATTGCCTTCATAGCATTATCATCTGATGAACCCTAATTAATCAAAATATACATCTAATTAGAGATTTCCATTAAGGACTGATCAGCAATGGTTTCACAACAAAGAAGTCCAGAAGAAAAAAACATGGCATATTCAATACAAAATCAATTAGTGGCAAAAATTTGTGAAAACGTTTCATGACATGAGACAACATAAATTAACACCCACCCGTGTCAAAGTGTTAATGTGTCATGCTCAATTTATTTATACTGTCTCATGACATAAGACGGTCTAACACAGAAACTACTCATAAATAAAATAGACCAAAAAAATAGTTTCATTGTCAATATCCATTTTAGCATGTGACCACTGTTTAATTAATGATAAAATCTTGTACAAATCAATATTACTGTGCAATTGATTTTTATATTTTTAAATAATACTATTTGTTTCGTTAGTTTTCGTTACCAATTGTTTCATTCCGTCGTATTAATTGTTATATTATAAAATCATAGATTCAAATCAGTGTTGTTATAAATTTGTTTAATATACTTAAGACCAAACTCTTAATTAAATTAAACACCTCATCTCACCTCACACAAACTTTTGTTTTATGTTTTCCATAACTGTAATTTCAACAAGCACAATAATTTAGCCGCAGACTTTAAATCAACACTTTCATCTGTACACAAATTCTATTATGAACAAATTTCATAATATGATATTAATACCATTAAATATATTAATTGTTACCATTATATGTATCCATTGATATCATTACACTTGTAAACTAAAATTATAGTGTAAATTATCATGGTATCCATGAATGCATCTAATAATATTAATAAATACATCAAATGATAATAATTTCATACTATGAATAAATTTTACAAGAGACCTACTCTCATTTTATGTTTTCCATATGTGTGGCTAAATTATATCCAGAATTAGAAAGAGATATTTTTTTCAATTGGCTCATAAGTCATAATCAAATCTACAAAAGTAGATAAACTCCGGTTCCCATTCAATCGCTTTTACAAAGTATCAGTATTTAATATATATAGTGCACATGAAACCAAATATTTTTTTAAAAAAAGTAATACTACACCAGTCAAATAATGATATTTGAAAATGAAAGTTAAGTTAAACTGATTCACAAGACACCTTCCCACAAAAGCATATATAATAAAAAAAAAAATCACCCATTAATAATAATCAATAAATAAAAATGGCGAGTAAGTGTTAATTTGTAAATATACACAATTAAATGTCTCACAACTTGTTTTTCGAAAAAGAAGAAGAATTTGTCAAGTATATTTGAAAGTGGAAGACAAAATCATTGAGGGAGATGAAATGACAAGAATGACCTTGGCGTGAGTGAAGACGTAGCACTTCCCTTCAGGGACTTGTGAGGAAGTGTAGAACTCCACATCACGTGGGTTTTTTTTCTTGAGCATCTTCAGATACTTGAGGCTGCTCATTGCTGGCTTTGCCATCAACAGACCTATAATAATTAATAATATACAAAAAAAAAAAAATTAACAAATTCTTAATTCAACTACTAAAAGTTTCAATTTTTTTTTTTGTTCATACCGATCGGGTTTTAATAATTAATCGTAGGCGCAAGATCAGAAAACATTTATAAAAGGGATCAATTCATAAAAACGTCGCTAATAAATCTTTTCGTATTTTAATATTTTTTTTGACTTTACAAACTACGACAGATGAGAATTAAAACAAAGCATTGAAAAAGATAGAAAAGCATAGAATCAAACCCTTAGAGATTGAGAAAACTTAATGCGATATGGAGCCAAGGGTTTCAGGGTTGCTTTGCTTCCAAGTTCTCTCAACTGCGTTTTATTCGGATATATACATACAAATCAAAAAATAAATCTCCAAATTTGAATTACAGATTTTTTTTCCTAATATTTTAAAATTTGAATAACAAAATTCTTTTCTAAAATTTAAAAAAAGCCGGTCCATCTATTTATAATATTCTTTTGAAATTATTATTTTTTATAAATAAGAAACTTGAAAGTAAAACGTGATATTTGTATTTTTGGTTTAATACTTTTTTGTGAAAAATCTCTTATTAAGTATTAATATTAATGAAAGAATTTCATAAAAAAAAAAATTCATCTCATCTAAAAATTCAAATGTGGCGTGAAAACAATTCATTTATTTAATTTCTATAACAATTAAAATCTTAGTATTATGTTATTACAGTCAATCCATAATACTATTTTTTTTATTTCAATATAACTTTTTATAAGTAAATTAAATATTAGTATTCATATTTCATTATAATTTAGATAAATTAATATTAACATATTTTTAAGGGATAATATTAATATTTTTATTAATGTGCTTTTTTGAATTTTTTGCATGGCTTAGTTATGTAGCACTAGGTACAAACAACGTGCAACTCAAATGAATTTTTAAAAAGTTACCCTTGTTATCATTAAAAGTTATCTTTTTTTTAATGAAAAATCACATTTGTTATAATTTAATAAAGGATAACTTTTCAATAAAAATAAGGGTGACTTTTTAAAAATATACTTAAATTGCATGGTGCACCTAATGCACAAAAGACTTACTCATTTTACAAATATCACTTAATTACCTAAAAATAATAACTCACTCCCCGAATGGATGATGGAGATATTTTTATTGAGAGCATGTATAGAGTGAAATTGGTTCATACATGAATCATTGAAGGGTATTAGTTGTTTTCACTAAAGAGTATTAGTTGTTTTCATTGAAGAGTATTAGTTGTTTTGACTAAAGTGTATTAGTTTATTTTTAGTAAACAACTAATACTCTTCAGTGAAAACAACTAATACCCTTCAGCGAAAACAATTAATACTCTTTAGTGAAAATAATTAATATCCTTCAATAATTCATGTATGAACCATTTTCACTCTATACTTTGTCTTTTATTAATAGTTTAATTCTCTAGTATACTAGATACTTCTCTACATAATATTAAAAAAAAAATTCTAAAATGAAATCTACCTTTGCTATTTTAGAGAATTTTACATAAATTTAGGAACAAATACAAAATAGTACTTCCAAAATATATTGTGGAAGACACATGAAATCATTAGATTAACTATAATCATTAATGTTGGTTTAAAAAAAAAAAGAGTTTTGATTGCTAGATAAAGTCTTAAGAAGAAAAAAAAATTAAACAAAAAAAAAATTATTTTTTTATGACTCAGTCTTATAAAGATGACTTCTACAAAAAGATATAGGTAAGATGACTTTACAAGATTAACTTAAGTTAACCATATAAAGTCAGCTTCTAGTAAAGTTTGGTGCAGTAAATATCCTTAGTTTATACTCGTTTTTTTTTTTTTTTAGCCTTCTACTTAAAACTCTTTGAAACAAGGTCGGCTTACTTCGTGGGAAGCTGACTAGACTAATCTTATGCAAGATTATTGATTTAGAGTGTAAGAGACACTTGCTAGACACTTCTCTCTTTGTGTGATTCGTTTAATTTGGAATTTAGATGTATTTCAGTCCTCTAAAATAATATTTCGATCAAAAGTTCAACACAACCTACTAAATCAACTCAAACTACCACACTCTCAAAGAAAGGCTTTGATGTGGTTTCCAATTTGAGAAATCTCTCTAAACTTAAGATTTGACATTAATGCATACTTAGATATAGTTTAGAACACTCTCGAATATTTATTCGTCTAACCTTTGGATGGAAAAGCTTGAAGATAATTGTTTGTTTTTTCACTTAGTAGCATTTTCACACTTTTGTTATAAAGTTAGAGCTTGTATTTATAGTGTGGATTTAAATGTTAATATTAGAGAGTAAAACTAATGCATTGAAATAACAGTTTGCAAAAAAAAAAAAAATCCATAAAATCAAACCTACAGCTATATGGAGGCAAAAGGGTTGCTTTGCTTTCAAGTTCCCTCAACTGCATAAATATAAACAAATATAGAAATATCTTCAAATTTAAATTATAGATTCTATTTCTTAAAATTATAAAATTTGAATTACAAATTTTCTTTCCTAAGATTTTGAAATTGTTACTCCCATCTATTTATAATATTAATTCTTTTGATATTATTACTTTTATAAAAAACTTTGAAAATAAAAAGTGATATTTATATTTTGAGTAGGTCTTGTGTGAGACGGTGGGATGAGATATATATTAGGCATGACACATTAATAATTTGATTGGTTAATTTTTTTTTTTCTTTTTTGGGTGAGTTGTTGATAGTTACAAAATTGAACCAAATATTATTGAGAGAGAAGTTCAAATTTTTTAACAAAGTGCAATAATAACATAGATAAGTTCAACTTTAACACACCCTAAGTTCCATAAAAAAAATGTGTGCCTGAGAGGCAATTTCTCTTCTTTTTTTGATCGATAAAGTTGTGACTTGGAACCATGATATTTTGGTCATAGGTAGTGGCTCAAACCACTTGAGTTATACCACTTCGTCAATTTGTACTGTTTTATGCCATGAGACAGTCTTACTCAAGTTTTTGCCTTATATTTTTGGGTGAAATTTTTATATTAAGTTTTAACATGAAAGATTTTGTATCTCATACAATGGGAAAATTGTAAAAAAAAAAGTGGAATCAATTCATTTTAATTTACCTAACAATAAAAAATTTATTATGTTATATAGTCAATTCATAATACTATTTTTTTGATATTTCAATATAATTTTGTTACATAATTAAATTAAATATTATCATTCGTATTTCATTATAATTTAGATGAATTAATGTTAACAATTTTTCTTTTTTGCGCTTTTAAGGGGCAATATTAATATTATTAATTAATATTTTCACTGATGTGTTTTATTTCTTATTTTTTACATGACTTAGTTTTATATGCACTGTAAAACTCAAATACATTTTTGAAAAGTTACCTTTGTCATCATAGAAATTCATCTTTGCTTCTACTAAAAAGTCACATTTATTACAATTTAATAAGAAGTAATTTTTCAGTAAAAACAAAGGTGATTTTAAAAAATAAACTTGAGTTGCACGGTGCATCTAATGCACAAAAGATTTACAATTTTTACAAACACCACTTAATTATGTAACAATACTAGCCCACTCCAACAATGAATGGTGGAAATAAATTTATTAATAATTAAGTTAAATTCTCTAGAACATTAGGGCTATGTTTGTTTTGGAATTCACTCGAAGGAGATTATGACTTTCCGACCTCCGGCTATTTGAGTTAGAGATTTAAAATTCAATTTTCACATCTCATACTAAATTCACACCTAAAATACTTATAAACATGTTATTAATCTTTCCAATACAATTCACTTTACTCTCATCGGAAATGATCATATGTCAACCGGTGGGCATATAATAATATACCCACCGCGAATGTGATAAAGATGTTGGAGTTATACGTGAAAGTATGTTTTTACTTTGTATAACTCGTGTATCAAACACTTGTTTTATGAGAATAATTCTTTTATCACATTTGTTTTAGTTATGATTGAATGTTGAATTTCTATTGCAAACCGTTCAATATATGGTACTAGTTACATTGTAGTTAATGTGGTGATACCCGATCACGGAAGACAACATTAACAGTCTCCTTGTAACTAAACGTACATTTTCACGACCTAGGTGTAATTGAACAATCCGCCGTGAAAGGTCGATGTGTAAGGCTCAGATTGGTCTGTCTTGACTAAGAGATTGCACTAGCACATTTAGTATGTGTTGAAGAGGACCTACAGCGAGGATAAATTCTTCTGTTCTGAAATGTGAAGAATTAGACCTCAGTGGTTGTTGATTTCTTAATCTCCGTCACTTAAATAGGACCGTGTGTGCTTAATGGTTACTGCTTTGATTCATGTTGGGTGAGAATCATTGTGACTTCGAACTTTGTGTCTTGGGCAGTAATATTAATCATACGACGGTTGCTAAGATTTAATACGGAGAAACGCGTGCGAGTACGGCTCGTGTGTTTAGTCCCCTTGGTGGGCTCAGAAGTTTTATCGTACCAAATCTTGCAAGTGAAGAATCAGTTTCTTCGGTACGGATAATAATGTTGAGTTGTCTTTACTCCAAGGTGAAATATATTAATTAATTTAGAGCTATTCAGAAGCTTAATTAATTAATGGACTTGATAATCTTAAACGCGGGAAATAATAACCTGGAGCCCATATTATCGTAATATGGATTAAGATGGATAGTGCAATATTAATTTATTAGTGGTAATAATTAATATTAATGGATTGAATTATATTGGGGCTCAATATTGAAATTCAGAAGTCCATTAGGAGGTCCAATCTTAATTCTCCTTAAAGGTCCCTCAAGTAGCCCATTAAGTAGCCCAATAATGATAAGGTGATTAAAATAAAAAGATAATATCATGCTGATTTTTTATTGAAATTTTCGAAAATATGGCCTATTTAGGGGAGAAAAGATTTTGTTGATTTTCTTGGAAAAATATTATGGAAGATATGTATTTTTGAAATACAAGAATATCTCATATATTCAAGAAGATCCAAATCTTTGGATTTCCTCTATAATTTTCGAAAATTGCAAGAATAATAGGTGAGTGAGATTTTTGTGGAATATTTTATTATGGAGAAAAGAATATATGAGATATATTCAAGATTTCTTAGAGTCTAAGAAAAGATTTTCTCAAGGCCCATATTCCATACAATTTTCGGCCACTACCCATTATAAATAGGGGATGATTATTTCATCCCCAAGTACATAATTCCATGTGTTGGAAAAATCAAGAGCATAGATATTTTTCTTTTTCCTTAGTTATTTAAATTATTAGAAAGCATCTCCCACCGGTGATCGAATAAGGCGAAAGGGAAATACTTGAGAAGACTTTTGGGTTGATAAAGCGCGTACGTATTTGTCCCGTTTATTCAAAGGCCAATCCTACAAGAGGTACGTAAGTCACATAAATTCTTGTTTATTCCGCCTAGATTTTATGTGAATTAATTCAACATGCATGATGTTAAATTGGTTGTTGGAATTATTATTTGAATTAATTAGGATTAATTCATGCTAGTAATAATTGTATTTAAATTCGTATTTAAATTCATCCCGAATAGATTCCGGGCACCCCTATTTTCCCAACAACTGGTATCAGAGCCACGGTTTTGGGATCTGATCTTTAAATTAGAATTTAAATTGTTAAACATTAAATTGAAATTGGATAGTAGAATTGCTAGATCTTTTTTGCAGGTATCCAATTGTCATGGTTTTAATGTTGTTAATTTTTCATGCGTGTGATTTAATTGTTTTTAATTCGACTCGTTCGAATTTATTTTTCTCGTGAGAAAATCCACGAGTAGATTAGTTGGTTTTATTTTGATTCGATCATTGTAATAGACTAGTCTAGATCTAGTATTTATTTTTTTTGAAAAATAAATTGTAACCGGATCGTGACGAAGAATGAAGAATTAAAGACGGCGTACCCGGACGATGCATGCATGCACGGCGCATGCATGGGCGTAAAATCATGCATGGGGTGGAAAAGCGAGAACGAACGACGAAACCCGGTGCACGGGGTGCGCGAGACGCACGACCCGCGCACGACGGGTAGCGCGCGCACACACATAGGGCTGCTGCCCGGCGCCCGGCGCTCGGCTGCCGTGGGCCGAGAGGCGCGCGGCCCACTCTGTGGGCCGACGCGCGCCGTATCTCGGGCCTTGGAATTTTTTTTTAAATTTTTCCAGTTCTGCATTTTTTTTTGTGATTTTAAACGTCGTCCCGAACCCCAAACGATGTTGTTTTTGATGAAGTGTTGCTGTTCGAGTGGGAGCGTATCGAGACGAACGACGGAAAGCAACAAGGACGATTTTTCGCATCAAGACGTGAAGAAATTAAACCGTGACAATTGGATTTGAGTGCTCCAATGTGTTTAATTTTGTTTTGATGGATGTTTTATTTCGTGCACTTATTATTATTTGTTAATATGTGTTTGCATGAATGTTATTGTCCAAGAAAAACCTTACTTTCGAAAATTACTAAGTATGTTTATTTAATCGCAATTTTATTCCGAATATTAAAATTGGATTAATTTGGCCTCCATAATTTATTTATTTGTGAAGTTCTTTTGGAATACATTTCCCCCTCGGATCGGCCAAAAGGACGGATTTCACATGAATAAATTCCGAAAGGATGATTGTGGATTATTACTAGTGGCGGTATTGACCCTCACCACGAGTGGCTTGCTCAAAGCGAAATAATAATCCTGTATTTAATTATGGTTATTACTTAGGCATAGGAAATTGATATTAACTTACTCCCCTCGGAGTCCCTGTCAATTTCTATGTGGCCAAAGTGGGAGTCAACTATTAATTTTGAATTAAGGATTTGAAACTTTTAAGTTTGTGATCCGCTTGAATGTATTTAAATGTATAGACCACCCCTCGTGGCGCATTTAAATTGTTTCGAGATGTTGGCTGATGCATGATTATATTGTTTTAAGGTTTCAATATAATTGATGTGATCGAATTATGTGATAATTTCATATTTTTCTAGATATTGATATGAATGTATGTTTTATTCTCATTTCATCATGTCGCAACCTTTTAATCCACTGTTTAATATACTTAAAGTTAATAAACTTTTTGGAGAGAATTATATCGATTGGAAATGTAATTTTAAAATTGTCCTTACTGCACGAAAACACAATTGGGTTATTCACGTTAATAAACCCGGCAAGCCTAATGATAAGTCAAGCAATGGGAAAAGGCAGTTGATGATTGACAGCATGACAATGAACACATGAAGTGCATCATCTTGACATCTCTGTCTAAGGATTTGAGGCACGTTCATGAAGACATTGTATCCGCTGTTGAAATCATGGAAAAGCTTGAAGAGACATTTTCACATCAGAATCTCATGACTAATCAGTTCACCAAATATGACTCGGTCAAGTTGGAAATGGTGGAAGGAACGCCTGTGAGGGAGCACGTTCTCGAGATAATGGCATACCTTAACAAGTTGGAAGTACGTGGTGCAGATTTTGATGTACCTTCTCAGGTTGATTTCATATACCATTCTCTACCGAGAAGCTTTGAGCAGTTTCATCTGAACTGCCAGATGAATGAACGGACAAGTCGTTTGCCCGAGCTCTTGCAAGTTTTAGTTTCGGTGGAGGTGATAATGGAGCACCAGTCTAGTGCTATGGTGGCTAATGGTCCGTCTACCTCTTTTGGTCCCAAGGGAGGAAAAAAGAGGAAGACAACCAAAGGCCGGATCCAAGCAAATCCAATTGTTGCAAAAGGCAAATGCAAAGGCTAGCATCGAAGGGGAAGTGTTTTAGTTGCGGTGAGAGAGGACAATGGAGGTCTGCCTGTTCCAAGCCTAAGAGGCTAGGAAAGTTAGGTAATTCACACACCTTAGTCGTCGAAACTTGTGAAGTGGCGTATGCTGTCTATTCGTGGATAGTGGATACGAGGGCTACTGATCACATTTTTTTCATGGGTTCAAGCTAACCCGACGACTTAACGGAAGTGAGATCCCCATCACATCGGGCAATGCTACGAGAGTGGCAGCTGAAGCAGTGGGAGAAGTGCGCCTATCTTTTGAAGATAGAGTTATGGTCTTGAGAGACGTTCTTCATGTTCCTAGTTTAGAAAGAACTCAACCTTCAGTTTCTGAACTGGTTTTGAATAGATACTCGGTTTCTTTTAATAAGGATGTTATTATTTCTTGAAACGATGAGTTCATCTGTTCCGGAACTTCAATGGATGATCTTTATACCATTATTTGGGCACACCACTCATAAAATTGAATCTAATAAAACATCGATTATTTCGAGTAATAAAAGAAAGCATTCTTCGGACATGAACGAAACACTTCTATGGAATCTTAGATTAGGTCATATTAATCTAATGTGGATACAAAGGTTGGTGAAAAATGAATCCTTGGAGTCACTTCAAGTTGAGTCATTTCCAACTTGTGAATCCTGTTTAGAGGGTAAAATGACCTAGAGGGCATTTGGAGCCAAGGGGAATAGAGCCACCAAAGTGTTAGAACTCGTTCATACCGATATGTGTGGTTCAATGATGATCATAGCAAGAAGGGGTATGAGTAATTTGTCATTACTCGAGATATGGATACATCTACCTTATGATGCATAGGGAAAGAAGTATCAAGTCTCTACGATTTGATCGTGGAGGCGAATACCTTAGCAATGAATTCTTGAACTACCTATCGGACGAAGGGATTGTGTCCCTGTAGACCGCACCGGGAACCCCTCAAAATAGAACGGTATGGCGGAACGAAGGAAACAGACTCTTTTAGAAATAGTCAGATCCATGATGAGTTATTCGGATTTACCCAAATCGTTTTGGGTAACGCCTTGGAAACTGCGGCTTACATTCTAAACTTGGTGTTATCCAAATCGGTTCCTAAAACCCTAATGGAATTGTGGACCGGGCGCGAGCCCAGTCTAAGACACTTGCGGATTTAGGGTTGTCCAGCATACGTGCTAGACAAGGAAGCCGGTAAGTTGGATCCACGTTCGGAATTAAGGTTATTTATAGGATACCCTGCGGGAACGAAAGGGTGTATGTTCTATAGTCCCAAGGATCAAAAGACCGTGATTAGTTCGCACTTTAAATTCTTGGAGAAAGACTATATGAACAAAAGAAAGCCCAGAAGTGAGATTACCTTAGACGAGTTAAGAGGGCAAACTCCTATACCAAGTATACAAGATGATGTACCACACGTCACACCTTCACAACCGGAACCCCGTCGCAGTGGGAGGATTGCTTGGCAACCCGGGAGATTCATGGGGATAGGAGAATCTTCGGATTTGGTTCCCGGCGATGAATCAGACCCATGGACATACGACGAGGCAATCCAAGACAAAGACGTGGAGTCGTGGCAAATGACAATGGAAACCGAGATGGGTTCGATGGATCATAATCAAGTGTGGGAGTTGGTCGAGCCACCAAATGGGGTAGAACCCATTGGATGTAAGTGGGTGTACAAGAGGAAAAGAGGACCGGACGGAAGGGTTGAGACCTTCAAAGCGAGGCTTGTGGCCAAAGGGTATACTCAGAAAGAAGGGATCGATTATGAGGAGACCTTTTCACCTGTAGCTATGCTTAAGTCCATCCGTATTCTCTTGTCGATCGCTGCGCACCTAGATTACGAGATCTGGCTAATGGATGTCAATACGGCTTTCCTTAAACGGAAGTCTTGACGGGATAGATATCTATATGCAACAGCCCAAAGGTTTCATTGAAAAAGGCCAAAAGCACCTCATATGCTAGCTTAAGAGATCCATTTATGGACTTAAGCAAGCATCGCGTACTTGGAACCAGTGTTTTTGATCAAGTAATTAAGTCTTATGTGTTTGTGATCAAAACAAGTTCGAAAGTTGTGTGTATAAAAGGTATGACGGAACTGCGGTGGTATTCTTAGTATTATACGTAGAAGATATTCGGCTCATTGGAAACAATGTAAAGGTATTGTCAGACGTAAGGGTATGGCTATCAAATCAGTTTGATATGAAGGACTTAGGAAAAGCCGGTCACATCCTTGGGATCAAGTTCACTCGAGATCGCAAGAGGAGGATGTTGGGCTTATCGCAAGTTTCATACAAAGCCACTGTTTTGAAGCATTTCAGCGTGCAAGATTCCAAGAAACGTGATGGAACTGCGGTGGTATTCTTAGTATTATACGTAGATGATATTCTGCTCATTGGAAACAATGTAAAGGTATTGTCAGACGTAAAGGTATGGCTGTCAAAACAATTTGATATGAAGGACTTAGGGGAAGCCGGTCACATCCTTGGGATCAAAATCACTCGCGATCACAAGAAGAGGATGTTGGGCTTATCGCAAGCTTCGTACATTGACACTGTTTTGAAGCGTTTCAGCATGCAAGATTCCAAGAAAGGTTTTGTACCTTTTAGGCACGGAATCCATCTATCTAAAGAAATATGCCCTAAGACGCAAGTGGAGATAGATGACATGAAAGACGTTCCGTACGTTTCGGACGTAGGAAGTCTTATGTATGCAATGTTGTGTACGAGACCGGATATCTGCTTTGCCGTGGGCATGATGGCAAGATATCAAAGTAACCCCGGGAAAGCACATTAGATTGCAGTTGAATGCGTTCTTTAGTATCTGAAAAGAACTTAGTATGGAATGCTGATTTAACCATCAGACAATCTAATTCCCATGGGATACACGGACTCAAATTTCCAATCAGACATAGACTCGAAAATAACTACCTCGGGTAGTGTGTTTTGCATGGGAGAAGGAGTCATGACATGGAGAAGCGATTTGCAGAAATGCATCGCCGATTCGACCATGAAAACCGAATAAGTAACTGCTTGTGAAGCAGCGAAAGAAGCGGTTTGGCTCAAGTACTTCTTAGTGGACTTGGACGTTGTTCCGAATTTGCCCATCATAATCACTGTCCATTGTGATAATGTCGGAGCAGTTGCAAATTCAAGGGAACCGAGAGCCCACAAGGCCAGCAAACACATTGAAAGAAAATACCATCTTATACGAGAAATCGTTAAGAGAGGAGATAAAGAGGTGGCAAAGATAAATGTCGGATGACAACCTAGTACATCCATTCACAAAGGGTCTGCCTCAGAGTACATTCGAGAGACATGTGGATGGAATGAGAGTCAAGACTATTGCCAATCTTCTTTAAGTATAAGTGGGAGGAATTATTAGGTTAGTGTAGGTTGACATGAGATGTCACGTAGAGCTACTACACTAAGACATGCGTGAAGTATACTAAAAGCAGACTTTAAGTATAAGTGGGAGATTGTTGGAGTAATACGTGAAAGTATGCTTTTACTTTGTATAACTTGTGTATCAAACACTTGTTTTATGAGAATAATTCTTTTATCACATTTGCTTTAGTTATAATTGAATGTTGAATTTCTATTGCAAACCGTTCAATATATGGTACTAGTTACATTGTAGTTAATGTGGTGATACCCGATCACGGAAGACAACATTAACAGTCTCCTTGTAACTAAACGTACATTTTCACGACCTAGGTGGAATTGAACAATCCACCGTGAAAGGTCGATGTGTAAGGCTCAGATTGGTCTGTCTTGACTAAGAGATTGCACTAGCACATTTATTATGTGTTGAAGAGGACCTACAGCGAGGATAAATTCTTCTGTTCTGAAATGTGAAGAATTAGACCTCAGTGGTTGTTGATTTCTTAATCTCCGTCACTTAAATAGGACCGTGTGTGCTTAATGGTTACTGCTTTGATTCATGTTGGGTGAGAATCATTGTGACTTCAAACTTTGTGTCTTGGGCAGTAATATTAATCATACGACGGTTGCTAAGATTTAATACGGAGAAACGCGTGCGAGTACGGCTCGTGTGTTTAGTCCCCTTGATGGGCTCAGAAGTTTTATCGTACCAAATCTTGCAAGTGAAGAATCAGTTTCTTCGGTACGGATAATAATGTTGAGCTGTCTTTACTCCAAGGTGAAATATATTAATTAATTTAGAGCTATTCAGAAGCTTAATTAATTAATGGACTTGATAATCTTAAACGCGGGAAATAATAATCGGGAGCCCATATTATCGTAATATGGATTAAGATGGATAGTGCAATATTAATTTATTAGTGGTAATAATTAATATTAATGGATTGAATTATATTGGGGCTCAATATTGAAATTCGGAAGTCCATTAGGAGGTCCAATCT
The DNA here is from genome assembly GCA_947034835.1 of Ballota nigra. Taxonomy (NCBI): domain Eukaryota; kingdom Viridiplantae; phylum Streptophyta; class Magnoliopsida; order Lamiales; family Lamiaceae; genus Ballota; species Ballota nigra. The sequence goes on along the minus strand of OX344724.1, from coordinate 45,327,631 downwards.
TAACTCTCCTTAAAGGCCCCTCAAGTAGCCCAATAATGATAAGGTGATTAAAATAAAAAGATAATATCATGCTGATTTTTTATTGAAATTTTCGAAAATATGGCCTATTTAGGGGAGAAAAGATTTTGTTGATTTTCTTGGAAAGATATTATGGAAGATATGTATTTTTGAAATACAAGAATATCTCATATATTCAAGAAGATCCAAATCTTTGGATTTCCTCTATAATTTTCGAAAATTGCAAGAATAATAGGTGAGTGAGATTTTTGTGGAATATTTTATTATGGAGAAAAGAATATATGAGATATATTCAAGATTTCTTAGAGTCTAAGAAAAGATTTTCTCAAGGCCCATATTCCATACAATTTCCGGCCACTACCCATTATAAATAGGGGATGATTATTTCATCCCCAAGTACATAATTCCATGTGTTGGAAAAATCAAGAGCATAGATATTTTTCTTTTTCCTTAGTTATTTAAATTATTCGAAAACATCTCCCACCGGTGATCGAATAAGGCGAAAGGGAAATACTTGAGAAGGCTTTTGGGTTGATAAAGCAAGTACGTATTTGTCCCATTTATTTAAAGGCCAATCCTACAAGAGGTACGTAAGTCACATAAATTCTTGTTTATTCCGCCTATATTTTATGTGAATTAATTCAACATGCATGATGTTAAATTGGTTGTTGGAATTATTATTTCAATTAATTAAGATTAATTCATGCTAGTAATAATTGTATTTAAATTCGTATTTAAATTTCATCCCGAATAGATTCCGGGCACCCCTATTTTTCCAACAAAAGACACATAAACAGTGGGTCCACTATAATTTTAATTGATAGATTTTATCTACTTATGTGTCATTATCATATTCGCGGTGGGTATATTATATTGTGTTAACCGGTGGGCAAGAGATCATTTTCGTTACTCTCATACAATATATTTTTCTTTTTCATACTTTACTCTTACACAATACATTAGAATAATACAACATCAACTATTATTAAATTTTGATTTGACATAAAGTAAAATCTCACTTTACCAAAATCTCAAAACAAACACATATTTTTACTATTCATCAAAAGATATTACATCCAATGATTTTAAAGTCATGATTTCACACATACACCTAAAGAGCAAATCTCACTTTTGGTCCCAGCAACCACGCCCCCTCATGATTTTAGTCCCAACCATTTTAAAGTTGGTCCCAATATTTTTTTTCCTTGCAAAACTAGTCCCAATTAGTGATTTTCTTACATAAATGGTCCCATCCCCGTCAAAAGTTAACGGTCAAAGCATGTGCTTCTCACGTGGCCGTCAAATATTTTTTCTTTTAAATAAAAATAAGTAAAATACATTTAAAAAAAATCCAAAATTAACTAATATGAAACACACGCGTCATTACAACCCAAAATCCCCAAATTCTAAAAAAAAACCCTAGACTTGCGATTCACCTCCATTCGAGCAAATTTCTGCAAAAATGTTGCGCAGGAAGAAGAAAGTTGAATGTAAACCCCCCGACTATGGTATGTGTCTATATCCATGTCTTTTTTTTTCGCAAATCATATGTTTTTTTTCGCAAAGCATATATGTGTTTTCGCAAAGCAAATGTGTATTTTATATGTGGGTAATGTTATTTCTGTAATATATGAGTTAATATGTGTGTTTCATATGCATTATTTTCCAATTTTTGAGGGTTTAGGGTTTAATTCATATGGGATAATTCATATTTGGGTTAATTCATATGGGTTAAGGCATATGTGTTCTAATTTTTGAATTCGAATCAGAATGGCATTATTTCGCGTTTAATGTTGTTCTGTTAATATGTTTAATAGGTTGGCATGGCTTTAAAAATTATTTTTCTTTGAGATTGCACCATGGGGGAATGGTCAGTGAATATGCTACTGGGAATGTTGAGTATATTGGAGGGACAGTAATGTCTTTGATTTTGTGTTACGAACGAGGGCAAGTATTGAATATCTGGATAGCTTATGTGAGAAATTAGGTTACAAAGGTGCAAAGTTATACTATAAGATGAATAAAGATGGAAAATTGGAGGAGCTACAAACCATTCATGATGTAAGAGGGTGTTTTGATGATTCTGTAGAAACAAGAGAGGTTTTATTGTACTTAGATGGTGTACAAACTCACACAGTGGCTGATGGTGATGATATTTTGGAGGATTCAGAGGAGAGCAATGTGGCAGAAGATCAGCCTAACTTAAGTGAGCTATTGAATGAGGTACATGATGAAATGATGATTGAAAGTGAAGGTGTTGAGTTTCTAGACTCTGAAGATGATTCAGACTACATTGGAAAAGAGGATAGTGGTGAGGAAATCCTAGATGATATAATATATAAGGAAAATATTGATATTGATGCTGAGTGGAATGGTGTTCGTGGTGGTTCAACAGATGATGATTCTAATGAAGATAACTCTGATGAAACTGATGATAATGAAACTGGGAACAATGAGTCTGATTTTAGTAGTGTTGACACATCTGAAGATGAAAAGAAAGATAGTTCTCACCTTGTTTTCAAGGCATCTCAGTTGGAAAATCCTGTCTTCTTTCTTGAGCAAATATTCTCCACCAAGCAGTTATTTAGAGATGTAGTGAGCAGCCATGGTATCAATACAGGCAGGAGCTTGGGGATTATAAAGAATGACAAGAGGAGAATATATGCAAGGTGTAAACAAGAGGGATGCAAATGGCACATTAATGCACTGAAAATTAAAGATGAAGAGGCATACCAAATCAGAGAATACAATGCAGATCACACATGTGCTAGGCAATATCATGTGAAGAATGTTAATTCTGGATGGTTGGCTAAGAAGTATGAAGCAGATTTCAGAGCAGATCCTAAAAAGGATGTGAGGGGTTTCAAGAATACTACAATGGTGAAGTTAGGCTATTATATCTCTCACCATCAAGCTTATAGAGCAAAACTGAAGGCATTGAAGGCCATTGAGGGTGAAAGTACAGAGCAGTATTCTAAATTGTGGGACTATGTTGATACCTTAAGAGAGAAAAATCCTGGTTCCACTGTGATACTCAAGGTGGAAAATACACCTACTGGCAACAGGTTTGAGAAGTTGTATGTCTGTTTTGGAGCTCTGAAGGAAGGATTCAAAGCTGGATGTAGGCCATGGATAGGTGTTGATGGTTGTCATCTTAAAGGACCAACTGCAGGTGTGTTACTTACTGCAATTGGTATGGACCCAAACAGTGATCCTTACCCCTTGGCATATGCAGTGGTAGGTTCAGAAACTAAGGAAGCTTGGGAATGGTTTTTGAATCTCTTGAAAGAGGACTTAATAGTGGGAAGGGAAGATGTTTACACATTTATGTCAGACAAGCAAAAAGGACTTATACCAGCTTTTGAGAAGGTGTTGCCTAGTGTAGAGAACAGGTTTTGTGTTAGACACTTGCATGGAAATATGAAGAAAGCTGGCTTTAAAGGAGATGCATTTAAAAAGGCACTGTAGATTGCAGCCAAAGCCACAACAGTGCCAGCATTTCAGAAAGCAATGAAAAGAATTGGAGAGCTTGATGCTAGGTGTTTGGAGTGGCTTGATGATAAACCTCCTTGTCAGTGGTCCAGATCACATTTCACCACTTTTGCAAAGTGTGATACATTGGTCAACAATATGTGTGAGGTGTTTAACTTTTGTATCTTAGATGCAAGAAGTAAACCAATACTTACAATGTTGGAGTGGATCCGAGAATATATGATGACAAGACTTCAGAAGAACAGAGACAAATGTGAGAGAAAATGGGAAGGAAAGAAGACTTGTGGAAGGATAAGAGCTCTTGTTTATAAAGAAATGAAGGTTTCCAAGGATTGTATCCCATTAAAGTCAAATGACTTTAAGTATGAAATTTCAGTGTTTGATGGAGAGAGATATGTTGTTGACCTGAAAGCACACACTTGTGATTGCAGAAAGTGGGAATTATCTGGAATACCTTGCAAACATGCTGCAAGTGTTATATGTGCTCAAAGCCATGACCTGGAGGATTATGTGAGTGAATGCTATTCTGTGGAGACATACAATGCAGTCTATCAACATTGTATTAGTCCTACGAATGGAGAAGATTTGTGGAGAAAGACTGGATATATACCACCATTGCCTCCAAATTTTGGTAAAAGAAAAGCTGGAAGACCTACCATGAGAAGAAGAGCAGGAGCAGATGAAGCTGGATCAAGAAAGAAAAGGGGTGTACAAAAGCTACCTAAACAGAAGAGAGAGGTGGCCTGCAAGTTTTGTAGAGAAAAGGGGCACAACCAAAAGACTTGCCAATGGAAGAAGCTTGCACAAGATTTTGTTGATGAAGAAACTAATGCTGCTGAAGTTGGTGTGAATCAAGAAGGGATGGATAATACACCTGAAGTGTTGGGAAAATAGGGGTGCCCGGAATCTATTCGGGATGAAATTTTAAATACGAATTTAAATACAATTATTACTAGCATGAATTAATTCTAATTAATTCAAATAATAATTCCAACAACTAATTATCATCATGCATGTTAAATTAATTTCACATATTTAACTAGGCGGAATTAAACAAGTAAAAATGCGATTAACGTACCTCTCGTAGTATTGGCCTTTGGATATACGGGACACTTGTAATCTCGCTCTATCAACCCAAAGCCTTCTCAAGTATTTCCCTTTTCACCTCACTTGATCGCCGGTGGGAGACGCTTTCAAGCAATTTAATAAACTAAGGAAAAAGAAAAATATCTATGCTTCTTGATTTTTCCAACACATGGAATTATGTACTTGGGGATGAAAATATCACCCCCTATTTATAAGCATAGTGGCCGAAATTTTTAGGTTTATTGGGCCTTGGAGAAAATCTTTTCTTAGACTCTAAGAAATCTTGAATATATCTCATATATTCTTTTCTCCACAATAAAATATTCCACAAAAATCTCACTTAGCTTATAAGGGTTATTATTTTCGAAAATATGAGAATGAAATCCCAGATTTGGATCTTCTTGAATATATGAGATATTCTTGTATTTCTAGAATACATATCTTCCATAATATCTTTTCAAGAAAATCAACAAAATCTAATTTCTCCTACACTTGCATTTTTCGAAAATTAAGAAAGAAAAATCAGCAATATAATTTTCTTTTTATTTTAATCACCTTATCATTATTGGGCTACTTAATAGGCTACTTGAGGGGCCTTAAGGAGAATTAAGATTGGACCTCCTAATGGACTTCTGAATTTCAATATTGAGCCCCAATATAATTCAGCCCATTAATATTAATTATTACCACTAATAAATTAATATTGCACTATCCATCTTAATCCATATTACGATAATATGGGCTCCCGGTTATTTTTTCCCGCATTTAAGATTATCAAGTCCATTAATTAATTAAGCTTCAGAATAGCTCTAAATTAATTAATATATTTCACCTTGGAGTAAAGTCAGCTCAACATTATTATTCGTACCGAAGAAACTAATTCTTCACTTGCAAGATTTGGTACAATAAAACTTCTGAGCCCACCAAGGGGGCTAATCACACGAGCCGTACTCGCACGCGTTTCTCCGTATTAAATCTTAGCAACCGTCGTATGATTAATATTACTGCCCAAGACACAAAGTTCGAAGTCGCAATGATTCTCACCCAACATGAATCAAAGCAGTAACTACTAAGCACACACGATCCTATTTAAGTGACGGAGATTAAGAAATCAACAACCACTGAGGTCTAATTCTTCACCTTTCAGAACAGAAGAATTTATCCTCACTGTAGGACCTCTTCAACACATACTAAATGTGTTAGTGCAAACTCTTAGTCAAGACAGACCAATCTGAGCCTTACACATCGACCTTTCACAGCGGATTGTTCAATTCCACCTAGGTCGTGAAATTGTACGTTTAGTTACAAGTAAACTGTTAATGTTGTCTTCCGTGATCGGGTATCACCACATTAACTACAATGTAACACGTACTATATATTGAACGGTTTGCAATAGAAATTCAACATTCAATCATAACTAAAGCAAATGCGATAAAAGAATTATTCTCATAAAACGAGTGTTTGATACACGAGTTATACAAAGTAAAAGCATACTTTCACGTATAACTCCAACAATCTCCCACTTATACTTAAAGTCTGCTTTTAGTATACATCACGCATGTCTTAGTGTAGTAGCTCTACGTGACATCTCATGTCAACCTACACTAACCTAATAATTCCTCCCACTTATACTTAAAGCAGATTGACAATAGTCTTGACTCCCATTCCATCCACATGTCTCTCGAATGTACTCTGAGACAGACCCTTTGTGAATGGATCCGCTAGGTTGTCACCCGACGCTATCTTTGCCACCTCTATATCTCCTCTCTTAACGATTTCTCGTATCAGATGGTATTTTCTTTCTATGTGTTTGCTGACCTTGTGGGCTCTCGGTTCCTTTGAATTTGCAACTGCTCCGGCATTGTCACAAAAGACAGTTATCTTGTCGGGCAAATTCGGAACAACGTCCAAGTCCACTAAGAAGTTCTTGAGCCAAACTGCCTCTTTCGCTGCTTCACAAGCAGCTACATACTCGGCTTCCATGGTCGAATCGGCGATGCATTTCTGCTTAACGCTTCTCCATGAAATGGCTCCTCCTCCCATGCAAAACACACTACCCGAGGTTGACTTTCTTGAGTCTATGTCTGATTGGAAATCCGAGTCCGTGTATCCTACGGGAACTAGACTATCTGACTGGTAAATCAGCATCCGCTCCCGAGTTCTTTTCAGATACCTCAAGATGCACTTTACGGCAGTCCAATGGTCTTTCCCGGGATTACTTTGATATCTTGCCACCATGCCCACGGCAAAGCAGATATCCGGTCTCGTACACAACATTGCATACATAAGGCTTCCTACGGCCGAAGCGTATGGAACACCTTTCATGTCATCTATCTACGCTTGCGTCTTAGGGCTCATTTCTTTTGATAGATGGATTCCGTGCCTAAAAGGTACAAAACCTTTCTTGGAATCTTGCATGCTGAAACGCTTCAAAACAGTGTCAATGTACGAAGCTTGCGATAAGCCCAACATCCTCTTCTTGCGATCGCGAGTGATTTTGATCCCAAGGATGTGACCGGCTTCCCCTAAGTCCTTCATATCAAATTGTTTTAACAGCCATACCTTTACGTCTGACAATACCTTTACATTGTTTCCAATGAGCAGAATATCATCTACGTATAATACTAAGAATACCACCGCAGTTCCGTCACGTTTCTTATACACACAACTTTCGAACTCGTTTTGATCAAACCCATAAGACTTAATCACTTGATCAAAACACTGGTTCCAAGTACGCGATGCTTGCTTAAGTCCGTAAATGGATCTCTTGAGCTTGCATACGAGATTCTCTTGGCCTTTTTCAATGAAACCTTTGGGCTGTTGCATATAGATATCTATGCCGTCAAGACTTCCGTTAAGGAAAGCCGTCTTGACATCCATTTGCCAGATCTCGTAATCTAGGTGCGCAGCGATCGACAAGAGAATACGGATGGACTTAAGCATAGCTACAGGCGAAAAGGTTTCCTCATAATCGATCCCTTCTTTCTGAGTATACCCTTTGGCCACAAGCCTTGCTTTGAAGGTTTCAACCCTTCCGTCCGGTCCTCTTTTCCTCTTATACACCCACTTGCATCCAATGGGTTCTACCCCACTGGGTGGCTCGACCAACTCCCACACTTGATTATGATCCATCGAACCCATCTCGGCTTCCATTGCCGTTTGCCATGACTCCGCGTCTTTGTCTTGGATTGCCTCATCGTACGTCCATGGGTCTGATTCAACACCGGGAACCAAATCCGAAGATTCTCCTATCCCCATGAATCTCTCGGGTTGCCTAGGAACCCTCCCACTACGACGGGGTTCCGGTTGTGAAGATGTGACGTGTGGTACATCATCTTGTATACTTGGTATCGAGGTTTGACCTCTCAATTCTTCTAAGGTAATTTCACTTTTAGGTTTCCGATTGTTCATATAGTCTTCCTCCAAGAATTTAAAGTGTGTACTAATCACGGTCTTTTGATCCTTGGGACTATAGAACATACACCATTTCGTTCCCGCAGGGTATCCTATAAACAGCCTTAATTCCGAACGTGGATCCAACTTACCGGCTTCCTTGTCTAGCACGTATGCCGGACAACCCCAAATCCGCAAATGTCTTAGACTGGGCTTGCGCCCGGTCCACAATTCCATTGGGGTTTTAGGAACCGATTTGGATGGCACCAAGTTTAGAATATAAGCCGCCGATTCCAAGGCGTTACCCCAAAATGACTTGGGTAAATCCGAATAACTCATCATGGATCTGACCATCTCTAAAAGAGTCCGGTTCCTTCGTTTCGCCACACCGTTCTGTTGAGGGGTTCCCGGTGCGGTCAACTGGGATACGATCCCTTCGTCCGATAGGTAGTTCAAGAATTCATCGCTGAGGTATTCGCCTCCATGATCTGATCGTAGAAACTTGATACTCTTTTCCCTATGTTTCTCGGCTTCAGCCTTAAACTCTTTAAACTTTTCAAAAGTTTCAGACTTATGCCGCATAAGGTAAATGTACCCATATCTTGAGTAATCGTCAATGAAGGTTACGAAATACTCATACCCCATTCTCGCTTTGATCGTCATTGGACCACACACATCGGTATGAACGAGTTCTAGCACTTCCGTGGCTCTATTCCCCTTGGCTCCAAATGCCCTCTTGGTCATCTTACCCTCTAAACAGGATTCACAAGTTGGAAACGGCTCGACTTGGAGTGATTCCAAGGATTCGTCTTTCACCAATCTTTCTATCCGCTTTAGATTAATATGACCTAGTCTAAGATGCCATAGAAGTGTTTAGTTCATCTTCGAAGAACGCTTTCTTTTATTGCTCGAAATGATCGACGTGTTATTAGATTCATTATTTGAGTGGTGTGCACACTTAATCGTATAGAGATTGTTTACCAACGTTCCATGACAGATAACATCATTCTTAAAAGAAACAGTAACAACTTTATTAAAAGTAACTGAATATCCATCAAAAAACAACTTAGAAACCAAAATTAAATTCTTCCTAAAGTTTGGAACGTATAAAACATCTCTTAAAATTAAAACTCTATCTTCAAAAGATAGGTGCACGACTCCCACTACTTCGGCTGCCACTCTCGTAGCATCCCCCAAAGTGATTGTGATCTCATTCTTGCTAAGTCGCCGGGTTAGCTGGAACCCCTGAAGAGTGAAACAAATATGATCAGTTGCCCCGGTATCCACTACCCAAACGTGGGCAGCATACGCCGTAACATATGTTTCAACGACTAAAGCATGAGACTTACCTTTCTTTCCACCCTTCTTAGGCTTAGAACAGGTCGCCCTCCAATGTCCCTTCTCACCACAATTAAAGCACTTACCCTTAGCAGCTTTCTTTCCACCTCCTTCTCCCTTTGCCTTGGGTTTCGCAACGGTTGGATTTGCTTGGGTCTGGCCCTTCGTCCTCTTCCTCTTCTTCCCTCCCTTGGGACCCGAAGAGGAAGACGGACCGTTTGCCACCATAGCAACAGTTTGGTGATCCATTAGAGTCTCCGCCGATACCAAAGCTTGCAAGAGCTCGGGCAAACTATTTGTCCGATCATTCATTTGATAGTTCAACTGAAACTGCTCAAAGCTCTTTGGCAGAGAATGGAGAACGAAATCGACCTTAGTAGGGAGGTCAAATTCCGCACCAAGTACTTCCAACTTGTTGAGATAACCCATCATCTCGATTACGTGATCCCTTACGGGTGTACCTTCCACCATTTTCAACGAAAGCATATTTCGCATGGTGATTTGCCTAGCCGTACGGTTCTGATGTTGAAACATCGCTTCAAGATTTTGCATTATCTCAGAGGTGGTCTCCATGTGTTGGTGTTGGTGTTGCAACACATCTGACATTGAAGCCAGAATAGTACACCTAGCCATCTCATCGGAGTCAAACCAACTCTTATGCTCTTTCTTGTCCACTTTCGTGGCATCTTCGGCAGGCTCTTGGGGCTTAGGAGTGGTAAGCACCCACTTGTGGTGTTGAGCGGTTAGGACAATATTAAGGTTACGTTTCCAATCAACATAGTTCTCACCAACAAGTTTGTTATCTTTAAGTATACTAAACAGTGGATTAAAAGGTTGCGACATGATGAACTGAGAATAAAACATACATTCATATCAATGTCTAGAAAAATATGAAATTATCACATAATTCGATCACATCAATTATATTGAAACCTTAAAACAATATAATCATGCATCAGCCAACATCTCGAAATAATTTAAATGCGCCACGAGGGGTGATCTATACATTTAAACACATTCAAGCGGATTACAAACTTAAAGTTACAAATCCTTAATTCAAAATTAATAGTTGGCTCACTTTGACCACATAGAAACTGACAGGGACTAGAGGGGAGTAAGTTAATATCAATTCCCTATGCCTAAGTAATAACCATAATTAAATACAGGATTATTATTTCGTTTTGAGCAAGCCACTCGTGGTGAGGGTCAATACCGCCACTAGTAATAATCCACAATCATCCTTTCGGAATTTATTCATGTGAAATCCGTTCTTTTAGCCGATCCGAGGGGGAAATGTATTCCAAAAGAACTTCACAAATAAATAAATTATGGAGGTCAAAATAATCCAATTTTATAATTTTAATCCAATTATAAAAACATACTTAGTAATTTTCGAAAGTAAGGTTTTTCTTGGACAATTAAATTCATGCAAACACATATTAACAAATAATAATAAGTGCACGAAATAAAACATCCATCAAAACAAAATTAAACACATTGGAGCACTCGAATCCAATTGTCACGGTTTAATTTCTTCACGTCTTGATGCGAAAAATCGTCCTTGTTGCTTTCCGACGTTCGTCTCGACGTGCTCCCACTCGAACAGCAACACTTCATCAAAAACAGCATCGTTTGGGGTTCGGGACGACGTTTAAAATCACACGAAAAAAAAACACGAACCGAAAAAATTCCATGGCCTGAGATACAGTGCGCGTCGGCCCACGAAGTGGGCCCGCGCGCTTCCCGGCCCGAGAAGCGCTGGAAAACAGCCCGAGGTGCGCCGAAGCGCAGCCCCGAGGCGCTGCACGGAGGCGCGCCGAGGCACCGCCCGGGGCGCCCCTAGGCGCTGCAGGCCCTCGCCGAGGCGCGCGCGCACGGTGCGCGCGGCGCCGTGCGCCAGTTGCGCGCGCGTGGGCCGTGCACCCCCGTGCACCGTTTTTTCGCCGTTCGTCCTCGTTTTCTACACCCCTTGCATGATTTTACCTCCATACACGCACCATGCTTGTATGCGTCGTCCGGGTACGCCGTTTTTAATTCTTCGTTCTTCGTCACGATCCGGTTACAATTTATTTTTACAAAAAAAATAAATACTAGATCTAGACTAGTCTATTACAATGATCGAATCAAAATAAAAACAACTAATCTACTCGTGGATTTTCTCACGAGAAAAACGAATTCGAACGAATCGAATTAAAACCAATTAATTTACACGCATGAAATTAACAACATTAAAACCATGACAATTGGATACCTGCAAAAAAGATCTAACAATTCTACTATCCAATTTCAATTTAATGTTCAACAATTTAAATTCCAATTTAAAATTCAGAGCCCGAAACCGTGGCTCTGATACCAGTTGTTGGGAAAATAGGGGTGCCCGGAATCTATTCGGGATGAAATTTTAAATACGAATTTAAATACAATTATTACTAGCATGAATGAATTCTAATTAATTCAAATAATAATTCCAACAACTAATTATCATCTTGCATGTTAAATTAATTTCACATATTTAACTAGGCGGAATTAAACAAGTAAATATGCGATTAACGTACCTCTCGTAGTATTGGCCTTTGGATATACGGGACACTTGTAATCTCGCTCTATCAACCCAAAGCCTTCTCAAGTATTTCCCTTTTCACCTCACTTGATCGCCGGTGGGAGACGCTTTCAAGCAATTTAATAAACTAAGGAAAAAGAAAAATATTTATGCTTCTTGATTTTTCCAACACATGGAATTATGTACTTGGGGATGAAAATATCACCCCCTATTTATAAGCATAGTGGCCGAAATTTTTAGGTTTATTGGGCCTTGGAGAAAATCTTTTCTTAGACTCTAAGAAATCTTGAATATATCTCATATATTCTTTTCTCCACAATAAAATATTCCACAAAAATCTCACTTAGCTTATAAGGGTTATTATTTTCGAAAATATGAGAATGAATTCCAAGATTTGGATCTTCTTGAATATATGAGATATTCTTGTATTTCTAGAATACATATCTTCCATAATATCTTTTCAAGAAAATCAACAAAATCTAATTTCTCCTACACTTGCATTTTTCGAAAATTAAGAGAGAAAAATCAGCAATATAATTTTCTTTTTATTTTAATCACCTTATCATTATTGGGCTACTTAATGGGCTACTTGAGGGGCCTTAAGGAGAATTAAGATTGGACCTCCTAATGGACTTCTGAATTTCAATATTGAGCCCCAATATAATTCAGCCCATTAATATTAATTATTACCACTAATAAATTAATATTGCACTATCCATCTTAATCCATATTACGATAATATGGACTCCCGGTTATTTTTTCCCGCATTTAAGATTATCAAGTCCATTAATTAATTAAGCTTCTGAATAGCTCTAAATTAATTAATATATTTCACCTTGGAGTAAAGTCAGCTCAACATTATTATTCGTACCGAAGAAACTAATTCTTCACTTGCAAGATTTGGTACAATAAAACTTCTGAGCCCACCAAGGGGACTAATCACACGAGCCGTACTCGCACGCGTTTCTCCGTATTAAATCTTAGCAACCGTCGTATGATTAATATTACTGCCCAAGACACAAAGTTCGAAGTCGCAATGATTCTCACCCAACATGAATCAAAGCAGTAACTACTAAGCACACACGATCCTATTTAAGTGACGGAGATTAAGAAATCAACAACCACTGAGGTCTAATTCTTCACCTTTCAGAACAGAAGAATTTATCCTCGCTGTAGGACCTCTTCAACACATACTAAATGTGTTAGTGCAAACTCTTAGTCAAGACAGACCAATCTGAGCCTTACACATCGACCTTTCACAGCGGATTGTTCAATTCCACCTAGGTCGTGAAATTGTACGTTTAGTTACAAGTAAAATGTTAATGTTGTCTTCCGTGATTGGGTATCACCACATTAACTACAATGTAACACGTACTATATATTGAACGGTTTGCAATAGAAATTCAACATTCAATCATAACTAAAGCAAATGCGATAAAAGAATTATTCTCATAAAACTAGTGTTTGATACACGAGTTATACAAAGTAAAAGCATACTTTCACGTATAACTCCAACATGAAGAGATGACACAGACACAAGAAGGTCCACCAATGACACAAGATGAAATCCAAGATCCTGTAAGTTATATTGTTTAGGTTGTTTATCAATTCTGTATATTAATTATTTGTATATATTTTTTGTCAGATATTGATGCCAGATGAAAGTGAAGACATACAGAATGTCAGGCCAACCACTAGGGAAGGGAGGAAAATCATGGTAAATCTTGTAAAGTTGTATTTTATTTTATCTTTAATATACATAGATGATGAACATTCTAATAAAATTACTAACTAACTAGGGTAAGAAAAGAGCTGCAACATCTACTTCCAAACAAACTCAGACTAGTAAAGCTGCATCCACTAATGACAAGGTAACCTTTTAATTTTTTTATCATCTCAATTCTTGTAGATGTTCTATCCATTGTTATTTAACTATTTTGCATAATAGGTGCAAAAGTTGGGGAATGGAGATCAAGTTGAATCAAGAAATGTTCAGATGAAGGAACCTGTGCCTAGGGCTTATCATCCCCAGAATTTTATTGGGTGTCAAAGCTCTTCTGGTGGTGTAGGCACAAGTATGGCCCTTATACCTTCCACTGGAATGGCTTTCAGCCCCAACACATTCATTGGGTGTAATGTGAATGTGGGTGGCACTGGTGGTTCAACTGTGAACAAGGATGGAATGAGAGTGACCATTTCAGGAGGTAAGAAATTTGTGACCATGTCTAGTCTAGTTGATGCTGCAGATGTGAAAAAGAAAGGGAAGAAAAAAGATAACTTGGAGAAGAAGAAGTAGTCTGTGGGTGTTATATTTATGTTGTGTTAAACAAATGATTGCTGGGTTTTTCTTTGATGTTTTAGACTGGTCTTAGGTTGTTTTGAACTATTGTATGGTGTTTTAGACTGATCTTGGATGTTAAGGTACTATGCAGTGTACTAGTTGTTTTAGACTATTGTATGGTGTTTTAGACTGCATATCTGATGCCATGGTACTATGTTTAGGTGTTTTAAACTCTGCATAATGGGTGCATTAGTTTGAGCAGTGTTGTTGTTGAATATTCACTGTATTGTTTAATGACTATGCTGTTTTTGGCATTGGATTAAACAAAATTTTCTTGATAGATGTTGCATTGAACATTACAAGATCATTTGGGTACATTGGATCATAGATAGACATAATATGAAATACATAACAGCATTGCATTGAGCATTACAATCAGTCTAGACTAAACCTATGAACTTCAGGATGTTAGGTGCCAATGAGAACATTAGTACAATGACAAGAAGTTTCTGAAACTTCTTAAGCTGTTCAATTTGATTTGCTTGCTGCAGAGCTTCTTTCTTCAACATTTCTGCCATTTTTGTTGCTTCTTTTTCCTTTTGTATGAGGTCTTGATTCTCACTAATAAGTGAGTCAATCCTCCTCATCATTCCTGGAAACATCCCTTGCCCAGCTATTTCATGCTCATCTGCCCATATGAAAAAAGAACAGCCCCCCCCCCCGCTTATGGAGTCGGGACAGGTATGAAATAGTCTGTCTTTGCTTTTTTCCCTCTTTGAGATAAACATATTAACTTCTTTTTTACACTTGCACATTAGAGCTTTATGGACAGAAGATGAAGATGCAGACATTTTTTTTTTTGTGTGTGTTTATGTGTTTGTGAAGAAGTGATGAAATTAGGGCAATGGTTGTTTATATAGAGGTTGTATCGAATTTCCCTCCAAAATATACTTGGGTATAGTTTTTTCCCTCCAAAACTGACCTAGGCAGCATATTTGGCGCTTTTTCCCGCAAATTTTTTTTTTATTACTGGGACTAAAAGCGCAAACGGCTATTAACGGCCAGTTAACGGTGAGACTGATTTTGCAAGGAAAAAAATATTGGGACCAACTTTAAAATGGTTGGGACTAAAATCATGAGGGGGCGTGGTTATTGGGACCAAAAGTGCGATTTGCTCTACACCTAAATCTCAAAACAAATGTAACTTAGATAATTCTCTACATAATATTAAAAAAAAATCTAAAATTATTTCGGTTAAAATCTACATTTGCTATTTTAGCGAGTTTTACATAATTTTAGGAACAAATATCAAATTGTAATTTTAAATATATTATGGAAGACACATGAAATATTTAAAGTAATTATAATCATTAGAAATAGTCTTAGTCTTGTACACATTAGGTGTATCACACAACTATCATATTTTTAAGAGTCACCTTTATTTTTACTCAAAAGTCACAGTTGTTTACACTAAACAATTAGGATTATTAAACATGTATTGTTTAGTGAAAACAATTGTGATTGTTTAGTGAAAATAAGGATGATTATTTATAAATACATTTGAGTTGCATGGTGCACTTGAGACTTGAGTATGAGATTTTTATATAATCATTCAATATAATATATACTATTCCATTTACATCTATATAATTGTAAATATTTAAAAAATTGAAGTATATCTAAACTTGAAAAAAAAATTAGAACCTTAATTTGAGACGATTGTTAATATAGGCCTTATTTTGAGATAGTCTCTTAAATTTAGACCTTCATATAAAATTCTTCCAAAATAAGATATTAAATTTATTTTTTGTACTTTTCAAATGTTTGGTGATTTTAGATTTTATCAGTGATATGTCTACCATCAGTTAAATGTTTATATTGTCGTCGCGTATTTTATATGTTTGATAAGATGAGTAATAGATGTTTATTGTCATGGCCTCATACGCACCTTGTGTATAGTCCACTCACTCAACAGTTGAGGTTGTTTGCACTAAAAGGTATTGATTGATTACACTGGAAATTAACTTACATTTTTCAGTGTAATCAACCCGCACTTTTCAGCGGAGTTGGTCATTTTAAGCTGGGTGTTGAGGCAAGCAACCACCTCGTTGGACTTGGTGGTCACCTCATCTCTTTCCTTGGTGAGTTGGTGGACGATGCTAGCATGCTGACAAGAACTACGCTCTAGCTCGTCCACCTACTTCAAGGTCTTCTGAGCAACGATGGCGGAGTTAGTCACCTGAATAAGTGTGAGGCGGATATTATCTTTGACTACCTGCTCGCAGACCATCTGTTCCAAAGGAACTATCCAACCGCGAGCAACCGCCTCCGAAGCACAGCAGACATGACTCTAGGGTAGGTTCCTGAGATTAAGGGAAATTATCTAACAGGCGAACTGATGCAAAATCTCAGACAGCCCAGGATGGTTGGTGGCATTATAGTTGCGAACAAACACAAAAGACTCGTAAAAAAGACAAAATTAAATGACGAGCAAAACAAGTTGGTACTTACTCGGCTAAGCGGCCGACATCCCAGCCCAGATATGTGATATCCCGAGGGGACCTTGGTCATTTTGCTGTAGTTGCAGCGTTCCCCTGGGGCAACTCTAAAACCTTCATAGATGAGGTGCGAGCAGCCTCCATTTCAGATGGGCGAGTTGTCGAGCTCCTTCCAATATTTTTCCCTTATCCGCTAGGCGATCATCACGGACAATGGGCAAGTCATCGGCTCGCCTCAGCTTTTTGTATTGGTGAGGAGGAGGGGATTATTGTTGTGGGGCCGGGGGTGAATTGTCTGGGGGTTCGCTCCCTGAAGAGCAACATGTGCCCCTAAAGGTTTGTTAACCATCGCCATGATGGATATATGTGGATTGCCCCTTCTCTTTCCTTTCTTTGTAGGTATCTCCCACACTCTCTGCTCGAGCAAGGCGAAGGAGGGGGCACATCAACAGTCACCTGTTGATCTGCACAAAGGGCGAACAACTTCGTTGGATACTTAATAGATTTTCTAATAAAGAAATAAAGGGAAATTCCTACCCTCGGGAACTTCTGCTCGCACTTCCAAATGATGTGGGCTCGTTAGCAGGAAACCAACCTTCTTACAGTGATAGCCGCACAAATGAGTGATTGATTTATCCTTTTTGTTGCAAAGGGTGACCAGGCTCAGGACGAACAAGAACTCTGAGTTCACCTCATCTTGGTCACTATTCCACTTGAGCAGACGAGGACCTGAAAATAAATAGAAAGAGTTAAAATTAGTCTCACTCATCTACTAAAAGAAAATGCGGGCCTTACGATTAAGTTCCTTGTAACCCTTAAAGGTGTTTATTCGCTCATCGCCTCCATATGGGGTCGCAGCTGCTCACCAGTCGCCCCCCAATGAAAAAGAACTGGTTCTTCCAGTTCCTAATCTTATTCGGTACCCCTTCAACCACCTTTAGGCCGGAACAGGCTTTCAAATAAAAGTACCTTCCTTGTCGGCAGAACAAGTATAGATAGTCATTGCGTAGTTGACCTCTTCAGCAGACAGCCTGTTCGGATAGCCTTCAAGAGCGAGCATATTCATCCACCCAATAGGCGTGATTTGGGTAATCACTAGGTTGATCGCCTCAAGAAAATGACTAACCAGTGGATGCAAGGGCAAAGTCAACCCAGCATCCAGAGTGGCCACATTGATTACCGTGCAACCTGGAGGCAGGCGATTAGCTCTCTCTCACTTTTCCCAGGGGCCCATAAGTGGATGTCAAATGGAATTCGGTATGTTTCTCAGATCTCAGCGAGGTTCTCCTTCTGAATTGTACTTTTAATCCTACTCGCTTGGAAATAGGTCTTCACACGCTTGGCCAGCTCGCGATCTGGGTGAACAAAATGCCCCGTATACCTTTCCACACAGGACCTCCAATCAAATTGGCGAATAACCACCGGTGGGAATCTGGTGCTCCATCAGATTTGGTCGTGGGAATTCAATACACTCTAGAAATTCCCACGTGAGCCCGTTGGTGAGATCTGACTTTTGCTTAGATCCGACGCGGTATCCTCGCTTCAGCAAGTGTTAGAAACGAAAAAAATTAATTAGATGAATTTAAAAATAAAATAAAAACTCTATTTGGACATATATACAATTAAATGCAAAAATTTGAACAAATTATAAATTTATAAGTAGTCTAAATCAATAAATTTATAAGATAAAGAAAGTTGGTGAAAATGTTTACATAAACAAATTAGAAACGAAATAAAATTAATTAAATGAATTTAAAAATAAAATAAAAAAGCTCTATTTGGACATATATACAATTAAATGCAAAAAAATTGAACAAATTATAAATTTATAAGTAGTCTAAATCAATAAATTTATAAGATAAAGAAAGTTGGTGAAAATGTTTACATAAACAAATTAGAAACGAAACAGAATTAATTAGATTTAAAAAATATTACTCAATTTGGATACATATATAATTAAATGCAGAAAAAAGAACAAATTATAAATGTATAAGTAAAATCAATAAATTTACCAAAAAAAAAAAAAGGTGAAAATATCTATATAAACATATTAGAAACGAAAAGGAATTAGTTGGACGAATTTTATAACAAAAAAAATCAATTTTGACACATATACAATTGAATGGAAAAAAATGAACAAATTATAATTTATAAGTAGTGTAAATCAATAAATTTACAAAATAAAAAAAACAATTGGTGAAATTTTTTATATAAACAAATTAGAAATAAAAATGAATTAATTAGATGAATTTTTTTTTAAAAACAAAAATAACTCAATTTGGACACATATACAATTCAATGCAAAAAAAGTTAATAAATTTAGGGCTATTCACGGTACGGACCAAAACGGATATTTAAAAATATCCGTGTCCGTACCAAAGTTCGGTTATTTTAAAATTCGAGTGTCCGTGTCCGTACCAAAATTTTGGTACGGTACGGTACGTATATTATATTTTTCAGTGCGGTTCGGAACGGATTTTCTGTTACAAACGGACCGAATCGGTATGGTACGGTACGGTACGGTACGGAGCGGATAAATGGAGTTTTTACCCTCTTTTTATCATTCTCTCCGTTTTTTAATCATAAAAAAACATTCGATTCATGCACACTCACGAATACTACTCAACTTCAACTACAATCAAACATATATCATTACAAGCTTGAATATAACACATTATATTATAATTGATGGTTAAAATATTCACGTAAATCACCATCAATAGAGTATTTAAAATACAGTATATAATATATATATATATATATATATATATATATATATATTAGATAGCTTGTGAATGGAAAGTGCAATATTAAAATTATGTTGGTCGTAATTCATGACACAAGGTACACCATATCCAAGTTTTTGTAAGAAATGAATATACATGAACAATGAAATTAAAAGAACAAGAAATTAAATTTAAATCATTTTGATATACATTTAAACATAAGTTAACGTTTTAAGAACTTAATAAGAGAAATAATATAGTGTTTGTGTTAAGAAAAAGAGGAGAAATTATGAAATCGCTTAGTTGTACTTAAATTCAATAACATTATAATAATGTTTGATAAATAAAAAATAATTAAAATTAATACATATTTAATTCGGTTCGGTACGGTACGGTACGGTACGGTCACATTCGGTTTTTTGGTACGGTTAATTTGGTAATATCCAGACCCGTAACAAAAAAATATTCGGTACGGGTAAAATAAAAAAAGTCCATAATTTTTTTGGTACGGTTCTTTTTCGGTGCGAATTTCGGTACGGGTTCGGTAATCTCCGAACTCCGTGAACAACCCTAAATAAATTATAAATTTATAAGTAGTTTAAATCAATAAATTTACAAATACTTTTATTTGAACAAAATTGAAACGAAAATGAATTAATTAGACTGAAAATCTGTCTTAAAATCCATCGTGACACATATTTTGAGACCGAAAATCCGTCTAAATTTATCTTTAAACAACCTTTTAGTAGTGATTGTATATCGAATAATAATATTATTTAGACTATAATGTGAAATGTTTATTTTATTTGTATTCAAAATTATAATTAGGCATAATGTATCAAAAAGCCCCCAAATTATCCACTTTTGTTTTAAAAGATCCTTGAACTAATTTTTGTTTTAAAAGCACTTAAACTTTACATTTTTGTTTCATTAGGCCCCTAAACTATTTTTTTTGTTTAAAAAAACTCTTAAAGTATATAATTCTTGTTTCATAAGACCCTTACTGAAAATCCATCAGAGACATATTTTTTGTTGAAAATCGTTCATAATAGCATTATATTTGGTTGGTTTGTCATATTTTAATGAAAAATATTAAAATAACTTAGCAAAATTCGTGAATTTTCGTTACCAAGTGAAACAAAATTAATAGTTCTGGGGCTTTTTAAAATAAAAAATAGTTTAAGAACCTTTCGAAATAAAATGTGATAGTTTAGAGTGTTTTTAATGTATTATGTCTTATTATTATTTTGGAAGATATGTCTCACTTTTTTTTTTTTTAATTTGTGTATTGACTAAGTATTCAATTGGGATTCTATTGGATTTTTCGAACTTTAAAAAGTATGTGGATTTTGAAAATCTATAGACTCTATGCAGAGTTTGACTGACTTTTTTATTGATTTACATGGATTTTCGTAAACTTGACAGTATTGTGAAATACACTTTTTTTTTATTGATTTACTTGGATTTCCTTAGACTCCGGCAGTGGAACCATTGATGCAAATGTATATGAAACATACTTGTATATAAAAAAAATATTATCCAAATTGTTTAGAAAAAATACATTAGTTTAAAAAAATACATTATTATTCATCATTATTATTCTCATCTTCATTTTCATCACCGTTATACCCCGGTCTCATTAGAAGTCTTTGGTTATTAGAAACGATTTTGGAGAGTGGAATCTATTTATATTTTTGGAAGAGTAGACTTCGAAGCGGGGCGGAGAATCTCCAATCCCCGTGGGGATCCGCCCCGTTCGGGGAATCCTCGAAGCAAACGGGGACGGAAAATTCTTTTGCCCCGTAGGCAGGGACGGGGATAGTATTCCCTGCCCCGAGGGGATCATCGTCTCATTCCCCACGGGGACCAGCATTATCTTTTATATAATTAATATATTTATATATATATATATATATATATATATATATATATATATATATAATTTAAAAGTAAATTATAAATAAATATTGCATAATTTCCTACTCAATTAACTATTTATTCAAAATTACGTTTATATTTTATTTAATATTATGTCATTAGTTCCAAATTATATAATTTTCACTTTAGTATATATGTTAACTAAAAATATTAGAATTAGAGGTTCTTCACATTGTTTAAATTGATTTTTTTTTTTAACATCAACTTAAAGTAATTGTTGTGCATGATTTTTTTTTTTTAAATTTAGATACTATTTTATATTTTTTTATATGTGATGAAAAAAATAATTAGGTGGGGAACGGGGAATCATCGTAGGGATAGGGATCCCCGGCGGGACAGCGATGGAAGGAAATTTTTCCTGTTTATTTCGCGGGGACGGGGACGGAGAATCCCCGATTTCGTGGGGACGGGGATGAGGAATAACCCCCCGTTCCGTCCCACCCCGTTGATATCCCTATAAAAGATAATAAAAAAAATTCATAGACTGTTGAATACTTAAAAAATAATTAAGACTTTTTAAAATCCATAGAAATCTCTGGTTATTAGAAGATATTTTGGAGAGTGAAATCTATTTATATTTTGAAAGAGAATCAAAGAAAATCCATAGAGTATTAACATCCATAGACTCTTGAATACCCAACGATTTTTTAAGACTTTTTAAAATCCGCATTGAATACCTCAAGATTTTTAATGACTTTTGAAAATTCAAATTGAATAACGTCAAACTTTAAAAATCTAAAAAAATTCTACAGACTCCATAACCAATACACCCCTCAAATCAAATGTTGTTGACGCACTTAATTTTTGCAATTAGTATTAACTGCATATTCCTGGTCCTGTAAACTTGGGATAATGGTATCAATAATTGTGAAAGTAAAGTTTGATAGTATCATTTATCGACGATAATTTAGCAATATGATATGCTCATTAATTATTTTTTGAATGATATGAGTAGAATTTTGTGTTTTTATAATCATTAAATACATGACAAAGTATAGAGTGAAACTGGTTTATACATGAATCACTGAAGGGTATCAGTTGTTTTCATTGAAGGGTATTAATTGTATTTACTGAAGAGTATTACTGATTTACACTAAAGAGTTTTAGTTGTTCTGTTGAAATGAACTAAGACTCTTCAGTGTAAATTAGTAATACTCTTCAGTGAAAACAACTAATACTTTTCAATAAAAACAACTAATACCCTTCAATGATTCATATATAAATCAATTTCACTCTATACATACTCCAAATACATTTACTTAACATTTGCGGGTAGTTAATGTGGTTGATTATGCAATTTATTTTGTTATATTTATTTATAAGAAGACAATCAAACTCTAATTTATAACTTTTTAGTCAGTATGGAGAGTATATAGTCGGGCCTTTTGGACTAATTTTAGTGGGTTTCGAACTAATTAAGCAGTCCTTAAATAGGTGCACTTTGATAAAATAAAAAAAAATAAAAAAGAGAGAATATAGATAGGATAAAAGTAATGATAATGAAAATAAAACATGATCAATTTATTTTCATTATACTTCATACATTATGTGATTAAAAAATTAATTATTAATTTATTTTAATTAATTATCTTACCCAATGTTTTCATAAGCGAATCGGTGAACAAAACGGATAGAGCACCGGTTATACCTGTTGAATATTAGAGTATAGTATATTTTTCAATAAACCCAAACCTATACCCAATGAAGCCACCCGTTGGAAATGCCCAACCCTCTAACTCTAACTAAGTGAAGTTATTTATTAATTTCGATACATATTTAACTTATAAAACACAGCTCTAAATTATAAATGCATATAACTTCCCTTCATTAATGGTTCCACAAGACTTGCGTATAAATATGTATTCAACCAAATATTTCTTGTCTCAATTTATAAACACAAATTGTTAAGCAATTATTAATAGATCCGCATCCAGATTTAAAAGCCAAAAATGGTTTTATTTTATGCTCAAAAACACATAAGTTAGAACGAAAGTAAAATCTGAAAGTCTGGTCTCCGCAAAACTCTAGCTCAGAAACTAACAAAGTCAAGCAGAAGTTCCATGTTTAAACTCTGGTTTAACATAAAGTTAATAAACAGACAGAAAAAGAAACAAAAAAGACTAGAGAGTTTTCTACGCTATTCTCAGACTACTAGGCCCCAAATCAACTTTCATTTTCCTTTCCCCATGATCTTTGAGTTTCCAAATGATGACTGATCAAAGGGGGTTTGGGGGAAATCGAATGGTGTCTGATCAAAAGGTGTTGGGGGGAAATCAAATGGTGTCTGATCAAAAGGGGTTGGGAGGATGGCGAAGTTTGCTGGATGATCGTATTTACAACCTGGTCCATACTTGCAAATGCCATAGCGATGATAGTGTGTGCAGATAGGCTGATCCTGCATTATAACATTAAGAGAAAATAACATTATTCTATCACTCAACTTCTATAAATGAACGTACACTAACAATGCTTTTTTTGCTTAATGCATGAATATAAGTGGAAAGTAAGTTGAATACGAATAGTTTTATCTTGAGAAAGAAATCTCATTAAAACTGCAGTGGTATGAGGCACAAACTAGGCCAGAACAAACTTACTGGTCTAAGGGGCAGACCCTTATCATTGAGAGCATATGAGCTTGAGTTTGCCTTAGGCTTTGATATACGATTCTTTGGGTGATGAAATTTGCAATTAGACCTGAACTTGCAATCTCCTGTTTTCATGAAAAAACTGCATTCTGGTTCACCAGGACGTTCTGGATATCCTTCAACTAAAATATCATGCTGATGATGCATCGGGAAGTTGTTATCAGCAGGCATATTGTTTACGGCAAATGCTGGAGGTGTAGGTAAGCTCCTCTCAGATGTTTGGTAGGTTGCAGCCTCAAACAAATCAAAAATGACAAAAGAAAAGAGTAAGATGCAAGCAAAGGGCAACAAGGGCTAAACAGTTAAGCACAATATAACCACCTTCACCCAACCCCAAAGAAAACATGCAAATGTGAATTATTTGAAGCAAAGATAAGCAGAGGCAAACAAAAATCAACAACCAGATCTATATGTATCATTCACCATAATGCCACTATGTATAGCATTTTAGTTCTAAACATTAGTTATTATTTCCTTGAACAAATAGCCTCTTACATTTACCATTTTTCCAGAATAATTTTACCTAATTGTGGAGTTAAACAAGCATGGCAAGTAATAACACATTTTAATTTCGGGTATCCATTTTTATTGTTATGATCCTACATCGAATCCACAAGAAATTGTAGATGGTACTTAAGTGGGTGTCAATTCTCGACTCTTGGGTTAGCTTTTGGGTGGAGTTAAGGCTTCCATGCTTGAGTGCCTAACAATCATCAAGTTTCTACTGAACATGTGATAAGATTTCTAAAAAATTAAAGTTGATACATTGTTTGAGGGGATGTTTAATTTGGGATTTGGAGGATTTTGAAATCCGGATTTTTAAATCTAGTGAATTTCAAAATCAAGAATTTAAAATCTAGTGTGTTTGTTTTGAGATTTAAATAGAGTAGGATTTTACTCATGTGTAAAAATGAATGATAATATTACTATATTATTGTGGGAGAGTGGTTGTAATGATTGAATGATGTGTAATGATTAATGTGTTTATAGGTATTTATGGGGGTGGATGTGAAAACCCAATATTAAAATCACAATGTAGAAAAGTATTTAGATTTTGAAATCCCAAATTTGGTTTTCACATCCCAAATCAAACATCACCTTAGTGTTCAAACCCAGTCATCATCTTCTATAACAGACATGAGCACAACTTGAATGATACACGAGCCTGAAATGCAATGTAGATAGCTAACGAAAAACTCCAGAGAGCTCTTATCAACACTCACAACTGTAGCCCCATCACATATATTTAATGAAATACAGAGTATCTATTTTTTTCTAACTACATAAAGAAAAATCTCAATATGAGTGTCGCTTCATAGCACAATGTTTATAATGTATATTTTTAAGTTAGATGTAATGGTAACAGCCTTGTATCACTTTGAAAATAGGAAGTATATATCGTCTAGAGTGAGAAACCAAAATTATTCAACAATGGTTGTTTATGAACCAAGTCTATATTCTAGTAGTAATTTAATTTTTTTTTGGTAATTTAACTAAACCATACCAGTTATTACTATTTTTTTCGTATGCTAATTAATTCTTCATAGACCCAGACTTTGAATAACTGAGTATCTCTTTTCACTAAATATAGCAATTTGACCAATTTCAGAGCTAGTAAGCAACTCATCTGAAAGGTTCATGTGCATTTATTACCAGATAGGAAAGAAAAATGTCAAATAGTGTATACAAATCAGCAACATATGCAGGTGACTCCACAGAACCTTACATAAAATATGATTTACAAAATAATATGTCATTCAAAATTCAGGACATTCCCATAGCAGTTATCAACTTATCATACCTTATCCCCTCCCCTCAACCCCAAAATTAAATAAAAGGTAAAAGGAAAATCCCCCATAGTAAAAATGAATAGTATAATACTTATAATAACCCATGAATGAACAAAGAATAGGGAAGTATCAGGATATGATCAAATTGAGTGGGGATCTATTTAACTAGCTCAAATACTTCTAGAAACTTACCAAAGACGGTCACTTTAACTACCCAAGTAACATGTCTATTTCGGGAAATCAACAAGGAAGATAATCTTAAGTAATCAATGTCCCAATCACAGGCACTTGCATTTGTAATAGGAGGTTTTAAGCTATGTAGCCATTATATAGACGGATATCTGAAAGCATTATATAGAGAATGATGAACCATATGGAAATGCAATGATCAACAAATTACCTGATACCTATTCCAATCTTGATTTGAATTTATGGAACCTTGGTGTGGAGGGAACATTGGTACAAATGGAGAAGACTCATTAAATGCTCTTGGAGACCATGAAGAGGCAGATGATGAAGGAACTTGTTGTGATGGAAGAGAGGCACCATTTCCATATCCGGAAGGGGAGTCACCTCCAACAACTGTGACAGGCTCAGGATGATGAAACCTGCAGTTAGAACCGTATTTGCAGGATCCAGTGCGCATGTAGTAGGGGCATTCTTTTTCTCCCTGTGAAGTAGATGACATTTAGCATTTTAGGACATATCCACAGACTTATTTGTGTTATGAAAAAATAAAACAGTAATAAAAACCCGTCAAATTTATGCTTGGGTGTTCTTCAATAGTTCTCCAAAAATATTAATTAGACTTCTAATGTGTCGACAAAGGTTTGTTGAGCAGCCATTTAAAACTAGTATAGGTGGGTACGGTCTCTTTGAGTCCACATAGCTTGGATAATCTTTTGAATATACAATTATGTTTCAGTCCCTCAAATCACATTAATTTGACAGTGTGACTCAAATCAAAGACTGGATAAAGGAAACATAATATATGTTTACATAAGAAAAACTTCAAATCATGCAGAAAGGCTGTACCATTCGAATCGGCAATCCTAAAAAGTTGAACTCCGGAATTTGGTGTGTGGAGCCCTTGTCTGAACCATGAGAGTATTTACAGTCCTTTCCATATTTGCATCCCCCTGGAGTCAGGTAATACTACACGCAGGCAAGTAAAATGTTGCATTAGATAAGCATCATTCTGAAAAGTCATCAGAAAACTTCACCTAATGCATAGTGAAAGATAAGGGCATAAAGAATAGCAACAGAAATATAGATTGTTGCAAACTATACTTCATGAAAGGTTATATATAGACAGAGAAGAACAGGATCATCAATTATTGGATAAATAACAAATCACACATGCACGCTTTCAGCTTCACACACATAGTGTCCAAGTAGCAGTTGTCTCGGGAGTAAGAAAGAACGGATTTGAATTATCAAGCTAGATCTTGAGGTCATATAACAAATAAGTTTATTACGAACTGAACTCAGTATATTAACAAACTCATTACTTGGGAAGAATTACAACTACATCCATTCCCATAGCTATTATATCTATTTTCCAAAAGGACAATAAAAATAATAACCTTGCATTCAGTCTGGCCTGCCCTTTCTGGGTTCTCTTCCCTGTGATTTGTTCTCTCTTTAACACCCTACAAAATCAAATACACAAATGCACGGTTAAAAGAGCTTTTAGGTGAAAAATAGATACACCTACCTTTCAGTTAAACAATCAACTAAACAAATAAAAAAAAGAATGAAGTATCTTCGAAATAATATCGGGAAATGGCACAAACCTGGTTCTTTCTCCGAGGAGGGTGATTAAACTTGCAATTCAACCCAAATTTACACGACCCAAATTTCATATAAAATGTGCAATCCTCAGCATCAGGTCTCATTGGATAGTTAGCCCTCCTCCGATTATTACTCTGGTTACCTCTCTCAAAATTTGTCATTCCATCCCCGTACCTACTCGCAACATTCCCATCATTTTCCTCATAAGCCCCATCATTCTCATTTCCATCTTCAACACTCTCCGACACTTTTCCATCTTTTTCTTCATCCTCATCACCTTTAATCACTTCGTTCCCTCCATCTCCATCACCTTCTCTCACTGTTCCCAAATCGTTCCCTTTATCCCCATCACCTTCTCTCACTGTTCCCAAATCATTCCCTTCAAATTCATCACGTGTTTCCAAATCACTCCCTTCAACTCCATCGACGGTTTCCGATCGCTGACGGGTACCCTCGATTTGAGCCTGCTCAATAGTGAGCTGACATAAGTCTCTCTCAATGGCATTGCGCAATTCCAAGTCCTCATCGACAGTGACAGTTTCATCCACCACTTCCACCGTCACCTCTGTTGGTGAATCAACATTCTCGGAAGATTCCGGGCGCTGGAGCTCAACCGGATCAAGCGGAGTGGGGTCAGGGATCAAAAGTCCTAACCCTAGGTTTTCAATTGGGGGTTTTTCAGGGGTTGATTCAGCCATGGTGGTCCCTCCGCATTTCAGACCCAAACAAAACCCGGTGTTGCTCTTTTACTGTTGATTCTGAAAGGTTAAAAGGAGTGGTGTGAATATGAAGTTTTTGGCGTGTTGAGTTGTAAATACTGGAAGAGGGACAAGGTACCAGACTGGGAGGACGCTCACACAAACCGAGACCGCCTTTCTTTTCTCTCTATATATTAGTAATAAATTAAATTAAATTAAATTAAATTAAATTAAATTTAAATTAAAAAATATTCTCCATGGAGTATGTACACCGACATCAAATTTAATAAAAAAAATTCTCTATATTAATATTAGTAATATATAAATAAAAATTATATTATTTATATGAATATGAGAATGTAGGGTTTTAACCCGTAGAATTCAAGTGTATTTTTAAATAATTATTATTCTTATTTTCTCTTTGCATTTACGATCTATTAATAGTTTAATAATTAATTCCTCTGTTTTTAAGTAATTTTCCCATAACTTTTTGTTATTTTCTTTAAAAAAGTAATTAATTGTTATGAAAAATAAATGGATTAACGGATATTTTTAGTAATATTGTGTAAATTTTGAGGTTAAAAATTATGTGTAATGGAGTGTTGTTTTTACCATTTATTAAATGGAAAAGTTATTGTGAAACGACCCGAAAAGGAATGTGTGCAACTTATCTCGAGACGGAGGGAAAAAATTGTTCAATAAAATATATTTAAAAATGCACTTGAATTGCACGGTGTATCTGATGAACATGAGACTTGCTCATTTAATTAGTATAATTGAATAACTTTTGTGTGCATCGATAATATGGTGAAACTGGTTTACAATTAATATTTTCAATATAAAAAAAATAATATTAATAAATATTGTTTAATAAATATAATTAATACTGCATCAATTCAAACTTAATAAATATGGTTTGATTTTTGGTACGTCCAAACTTAATATGCATGCCTATAGATAGAAAAAATTCTACTTACAATCTCCAATATAAGTCTTAAGGGTACTTATAAGAGGTTTTTCCAAACCTCAATGCCTCATACAATGAGAAAATAGGGATATATTTCTTATTTTCTTATGGTCAACTCAGCACATGTGGTATGAAACACATGTCACGATATCTAAACTTCCAAGAATGGAAGTGTATGTCATCAAAGTCATTTATCTAACATCGTGTAAATCACAGTTCAAGTGTATCCTCGACACTTAACTTGGATTTCCTCCCACTTTCGCCCAGGAATCCACTGATTTAGCTTTATAACAAGTCAAATAGACCTGTGGTAAAATCTATTGCGATTATCTTTCAAATAATCTCATCTATTTACATACTTCGATGTAAGAGGTGATTACTCGTATGGGAGAGCTAATCTTTACTTGTTGACATACTATTATACGAATCTTTCATATAATTCACAATCCATAAACTTTTCAGGAACATTAACAACTACATCGTACCATATTCAAATCCACGCAAAAACTTTAACCTCAGATGTCTTAAACATCTCTTGGGAAGGTTTGTTAAGTGGATTTGCTAACATCAAATGAGTAGAGAATCTTTTAAGAAATATTTGTTTCTACTTTGTAAGATACTTACAAAGTCAAACTTTATATTACGATGTTTGGTTTTCTTAATACTTGAAATACTCAGAGTAAGCTTCAGTTGTTTGATTATCACAATGAATTGAAACAACTCCCACTGGAGTGTATTATTCCATAATGAACAATCACTGCTTCCTTTGAAGTGATTGTTATTTCCAAAGATATCAAGAAATCTCTCAACCAAACTACATTTAGACTGCAAATGCACATGCCACAAATTCGACTTCCTTAGTGGACAGTGCTATACAGATCTAGTTCATGTTATGCCTTAAGATTGCTTCTCACTTAAGCAATAAGGCATAATTGAAATTTTATTTATATCTATCTAAAACACAATTCCAATTGCTGTCTGTATATTCTTTCAATGCTAGACTATCTCCTCGAGATAATAATACGCAGTACCCTTCAGATATCTCAAAATCTCTCACACTATCTTTCAGAGTGTGTTCACAGATTAATTGATATCTGCTAACCAAGACAAACAACTCAACAACTGTCTCGATGCGTGCACAATTTAGCAAACATCAGATATCTAATTTCATTTTATATGGTACTAAATATTTCATATTTAGAGTTCTCAGACACTAATCATAGCTCAATGACTCGCTCCTTTATAACATGAGTATCAACACATTCTGAATCATTATTAGAAGGCTCTTTATGTATGTCTCTTGAGACAACTCAAGTAACTTCTTTGAATGAATTCAATGAATCTTTTCACCAAGAAAATATACTCATTGTTATAATTCTAGCAAATGATGTATCAACATCTGGTGATAGAATTACAAAATAAATACCTTGGAACGTTCAACATAGATATAGCGGCCTTTGTCTATCATAACAAAGTTAATGAGACAATCATTTAATAAAGTCTCAGTTCCACTATCTTTGAGGATTGTTTAAGTCCGTGAAATGACTTCCTCAATTTACAAACATTATCCTCCTTGAAGAAAGAATCCTACTACTTTTCATGTAGACTTCTTCTTCCAATTCTCCATTGAGAAAATATAATGTTCAACGTCCATCTAAATGTAATTCAAAATCATAATTTATTTTAGCTAGAGTTGTGACGAATCGACGTATAATTCACAATATACAGAAAAAATTTATACATCCCCTTTTAGAGTATAATCTTTTCTATAATGTGAACTTTGTCACCTTAGGAGAGACCTATTGATCTTTCTTTAATCTTTTTGAGAATTAACATTCTCAACTATTTTTGTGCCTCGATGAAAAAACTACAAGTTTCCAAACTTGATTTGATTTCATCACCTCTATTACTTCTTCTATTGATTTATTTCATCAATCTTTACTAGAACAAGATAGAACCACTCAAACGTCTGTAGGTTTCTCATTCCCTAAAGATTTATCATATTTTCTGGAGACCATAATGCTTCTCAAGCACATGTTTCCTAGTGTTTGTAAGAGATTAAATTCTGTGAAATTTTGTAGATGACATCTCCACTAGATAATTACTCTAATCAAGATCCATCTGATCTTTAATGGGTAAACATCTATTAAAAAAACCACATTAAATCACTCCCACTTGGATCTGATAGAGAATGATTATTCTAATCTCACAGTGGTTTAGCATCTAAATAATGTTGTCCTTACTAGAAAATTTAATTTCCAAGAAAATTGATATTACGTGATTCTATCTAATGTATTACTTTCAACTCAATGAACTCCAATCATCACGTAACCTTTGGATTTAACGAAGCATCTCATGAAGACACATTTATCATTGGACCCAACTCTCAGTACTATCTCGCAGAGTTATGTACACAAGCTGTTGATCCCAAGATTCCAAGGTTACCTAGATCAGAGTGTCCAGAGTTCAATTGGATCTCATCACATCCAACAATGTTCAAAAAACTTCTTTAAGTCACACCATTGTGTAATGGTGTACAAAGTTTTTATGATTGTCTAATTATGCCTCTTTCACTACACAGTTCCCTGAACTTGTTTGGATAAATATTCACGTACTTTATATGTTCTTAAAACCTTTAAGGTTATGTCTTTCATTCACATCTCATCAGGTGGTGTCCAAAACACATCAATGTCTCGGACTTATGTGAATTTAAAACAGACATGTCAAAAGCGTGAGATATTACCAATTAAGGTAATGAGAAATGATAAGCTCCAAGTTTTGTCATTGACATTCATAGAATCACATTTATCAAAAATGAAATAATTGCAATAAAGAATTAACAATAACTTTTTTATAATGGTTTTCTAGTCACTTATGAGCAAGATAATTTCTACAATTTAATAATTTAACTTTTGAAGATGGACATCATAGTCCTTTTATCACAAGTCAGTTCACTATATCTTAACCTACATGACCTAATCTAGCATGCAAAAATGTTATCGTCTACATAAGCATTGCTAGAGGAACAAACATTTAGTCTACATGAACTTATTTCATGTAACTAGAACAGTTGTTCACTTTTAGTCCATAACCATTTAAAAAAAATGAAATAATAAGTCTAATACCATAAATTACGTTACACATACACCAAGCGCCGCCATTCACCCATTGGTGGCCGGCATGTGAAGCCCACACGTCGCCGTCACATACTAACATGTCTCATAGAAAAAATTGAATCATATCCCAGCTATGGAAGATCAGATACAGTGGTGAGATCCTGAGTAATCTCTCGTGCCAACAAAAGATTATGCGATATGAAACATTTACCATTGTCAATCTCAAGTTTACAAGCCCTAAGACTCCACTCGAGCTTAGTTCCTTCAATTTTATCTCATCTTAATGCTCAACAGTCTCTAGTCAATGATTTGCCATTTCTGAATCTATAATCCACAAGGATAAGATTCAGTTAAGAACACATTACTAAAGATGATTGTGCTTGAAACAAAAAACTGTTGGGACAATGTCAGTTTTGATTAGATCCCAAAGCCCATGAAAAGATGATTTGCCTTAGTAGTCAGGCTAGTCTTGGTTAGATTAGTACTTAGCTATTTTACAATTCACAGGAACTCAATGAGAGGAGTACTCATTGATGACAATCAAGGCTGAAGCCTGAAGACTTAGAGCACCATCCTGAACTTACGGCAGTCTCTCTAAGCTGGCTGAGTAAGTGTCAGTGATGAAGAGTATGACCCTGAGGTCATTACTAACTCAGTCCTGAAGGAAACAGGATGATACTGAGTAATGGGAAAGACTTGGAGTAAAAAAGCAATGCAAAAGGAATATCAGCGTCAGGACAAGACCGTTGTGCTTGAGACAAAAAGAACTGAATAAGACAAGCCCGAAGCCCAGGAATGAGTTCTGACATTCTCACCAACCTGATGATGTGGACAAATCCAGGAAGGACACGCACGTACGGACCTGACATGAAGACTGAGTTCAGACTGCACTTTTCAATGGGCAAGCATTAACTGGAGCATTAAATGCATAACCAAATCCATGCAAGGACGGCTGCTGCATGAGAGATGTATCCGTTGAACAACCCTACGAAGATGACTAGAAGGCTATCTCTTCCAACGGATAGTTTTCAAATCCATCTATATATACAGAAGGCCTTGAACCCATTCAAGGTTACGGGAAATGTCCAAGCATGAAATTACTCAAACTCTCAAGCATTCAAAGTATTCAGCGTTAGAAAGAAGTACTCGAAAAACCTTGAATTTTCCAAGTGTTTCTTAGCATAGAGAGTTATTCTGTATTCCACTGAGCGAACCTAGTTATATCATAAGGTTAGAGTGTTTATCCATCCTTAGTATAGCCTTGTCTTGTAAGGATAATCACATTCTTAGTTGGAAACCAAACTGAAACCAAAACCCTCTTGTTAGGTTTGTTGGTTGAAGTCAGTTAGTGAGTTAGGAAGGAGTTTGTATGGGTCAGTGAGTTAGCTGATCTGGGTGCACCTTGGCACATTAAAAACAAGCTAATCCTTAGTGGATTATCCTGTTCAATCAGGATCGTGGACGTAGGAGCTTGAGTCTCTGAACCACGTTAAACTCCTTGTGTTCTTTACTGCTTTGATATTGTTCTTATTGCTTATTCATTAAGTCATTCATTGCATCAGTTTTATCAGGTTTGAATCAATCAGCCTGATCATTAACTTGAACACTACCCTACTAATCACTACTTCAGAATTGAGTAATCAAGTTTTCAGAAGGCAAACATTATCAAGACTATAAACTTTCAGGGCTCACGCATTTCCGCATTGAACTCAAGTTGATAGTTTGCCAACTGACCAGCACTCAGTGCAGTCAGTAGGTGTGTTATCAACCCTGAGTTCTTTACCACTCTGAGCTAAGGGGACTCAGTTAGTTTGAAAGTGAGGAAAATTTGGATACGTGTATTCCCCTCCATACACGTATCCCTCAGTCTTGTACCAGGACCAACAAGTGGTATTAGAGCAGTGGTTCAAAACACCACTGACTTTGAATACTAATAGTTTCAGAAGTGAAACTGTTGGTGGTCACTGAACAGATCTGAGTTTGCTTTACATAAAACTTGCATCATCATGACTTCGAGGAGACTTGAAGCTTCATTACCTGAATTCTCTGTCTCTAACTTTGTCTACTGGAAGTTCACACTTGAGGCACATCTAGATGCCATCCATGACTAGATGCCGCGTGTTATCAAGGAAGGACCTATAAAGATCACCATCCCTAATGTCAGAGGGCTGGGGTATGAGCATCTTGACATTGGCGTACAGGTTCCTAAGGAGAGGAAGGATATGACCAATGATGAGATCAAAATGGTGGGACTGGACAATGTGGCCAGAAATATCATCTTGCATACGATACCTTTCGAGGAGTCAGCAAGGCTGATGAACTTAACGACGGCTAAGGAGGTCTGGGATGAGCTGACCAGGATGTGCGAAGGATCAGAAAAGATAAAGGAGAACAAGAGGAATATTGTCATTCAGAAGTTCGAAGCATTCGAGATGCTGCCTGATGAGATGATAGATCAGATGGAGTCAAGATTCATCAAGTTGATGCATGAGTTGGTGATGTTGGATAAGGATGTTCCAAAGAGAGATGTTGCTTCTAAAATCCTGGATGCCCTTCCTGAGAGATGGGACAACAGCGTAATTATGCTAATGAACACTCAGGATATGAGTAACATAACTTCTGCTTTACTTTTTTCAGTGCTTAAAGCACTGGAATATGATCTCAACAAGAGAAAGAAGAAATTTCAGCAAGAAGATGAGGAGAAAGAAAAAGCTCCTGGAAAAAGCGTGGCGTTGAAAGCCAAGTCAGTACCTGCCAAATCTTCATCAAAGTCATTGATGGAGATGAGCAAGGAAGAGCTTGCTGAGGAGTACAGCCTGATGGCCAGACGCTTTGAAAAGCTTAATTCTAGGTTTGGTTGTTATAAGAAATATTATCAGGATACTCGTGACAGGAAACCTGAAGGAACCCACCAAAGCTCACGGAGATATGAGGAAAGAAGGAACGCTGACCAGAGAAGAGATAGTGGCGAAGAAAGAAGATATTTAGACTCAAAGCCCGATCGAAGAGATGAACAGAGACGTACTCGTGATGATAGACACTTAGGCAAGACCGAAAGCTCATCTAGACCAAGGAAACCTGACTCAAGAAGGAACCCTGAGCCAAGAAAGGAAAGAGGAGATGAGAAAGCTACATGTTACAACTGTAACAAGAATGGGCACTACCAGTATGACTGCCCAGAGCTGAGTACAAGGGAAAGAGAAGACAGGAGGGCCAAGAGAGACCAGAGGTATGCTGACCGGAGAGCCATGCTCGTTGAGGAAGCTACAGACTCGGATGGTCCTGAGGAGAGGTCGCCTGAACTCTTTTCTAATGATGAGTACGATGACGTGTGTCTTATGGCTAGGAAAGAGCCTGAGGTAACATCTAACTCTGTTTTTGGTTCATACACTTGTCAAAATCTGAGCCCAGCTCAGAGTCAGCTAGAGAAATGAACCTTCAGATCTGTCTGGATCAATTGATGGTTGATTTCTCCAGGCTGCAGGAAACTAATGTCTTCTTGGTAGAGGAGAACCAGAAATTGAGTACTGATCAAAACCTAAATGATCAACTCACTTAGTCAGATCTTAAAGAGTCAGCTCAAATTGTGAGACTAACTCAGGAAATTAACATGATCAATGCTGAGCGTCTCCCAAGAGAGAAGATTCTAAAAGAACTGGCTGATGAAGAACTGGTCAGGAAGGAAGAGCTGAAGGTACTCAAGAGTAAGTTGGATGACCTCTTTGCCAGACATGAAATCCTGAAAAAGAGTGAGGACTCTCTTAGGCAGAAGGTTGCAGCAATGAATAAATCCTCAGTGGCTAGAGAGGAAATAAATAGCAGCCAGATGCTTGGGAATGAGAAAAAGGGACTTGCATATGTTCCTAAGAAATCCTCACAGGGTCAATCTCATGTTGCTTCATGGAGCAACACTGAGAGGGTTTTTGTTCAGGCAGGCCAGAATACAAAGAAGGTTGTACTTCAGGCCCACCAGACTGATAAGGGCAAATAAACTATTGATACAGTCAGGGTTTCCCCCAAGGTTGATAAGCCAAAACCCAAAGGAAAGACCAAGCAACCAAATGAAGCCCCTGAGAGCTCATGCCAGAGAAAACCTCAGCAAAAGCAGAGGAAGACTCAGGCCAAGAGTCATCAGACTAGTCAACGAGGGTATCATCATGCATGGCAATACCAGCAGGAAAGGCCAAGTATGATGACTCCCCCATGGTTTTGGCTTCCTGAGGCCTTTAACTGTTTTCCTTTCCCTCGCTTGCCTAGGGGGAATAGAAAATAGGGACCTTATCAAGAACAAGCCCAAAGACATGCTGTACCAAGGATTAGGAAGAACAGGAGGCCAGCCCAAAAGGCACCCACTCAGGCTCCTGTGAAGCCTAAGCCTAGCACTCATACACCATCTTCTTCTCAGGCTAAGAAGAAGAAAGTCATGTATGTTGATGTTTCAGGAAGACAGATTTACCACTCTGAGGCAATCAGGGTAGTAAAGAAAGTCTGGATCCCGAAGGGTACATCTGACACGATAGGACCCAACACCCAATGGGTACCTAAAACCTGATTTATTTGTAGGCGGCTGTGGATCACAACAAGCGGAGAGGAGACTCAACCAAGGTTGTTTGGTACCTAGACAGTGGTTGCTCAAGGTACATGACTGGAATGAAGAGTCTTCTCCAAGAATTTCAAGTTAAAGATGGTCCACATGTAACCTTTGGTGATAACTCAAAAGGTTTTACTAAAGGTTTTGGTGTCTTGGTAATAGGTACAGTCAGAGTGGAGAATGTGTCCTTTGTGAAAGGACTGAAACATAACATGTTGTCAGTAAGCCAGTTTTGTGACAAAGGTTTCAGTGTTGAGTTCTCATCGAATATATGTTCAGTCAAGGACAAATCAACACAAGTGCTTATATCAGGTATTAGGAAAGGTAACGTTTATCTCGTTAATTGGAGCAGCACTACTCCCAATACTTATCTTGTTGCTAAAAGCTCCTTAGAGCTCAGTTGGCTATGACATAAAAGATTAAGCCATCTGAACTTCAAGATTCTTAACAAAATTTCTAGACAGTCACTTGTTGAAGGTCTACCTAATGAAGTTTTTAGCAAGGATCATGTGTGCAAAGCTTGTCAGGAAGGGAAGCAGGTCAGAGCATCATTCAAAGAGAAAGCTTTCTTCTCCACTGAAAGGGTTCTTCAGCTCTTGCACATGGATTTATTTGGCCCTGTAACACCTGTGAGTATGAATGGTAGGAAGTACACCCTTGTGGTTATTGATGATTATTCTAGATATACTTGGGTTATTTTCTTATTGAATAAAAAGGAAACATAGGTGAAGCTTCCAGAGTTGCTCAGAAGACTCAGCAATGAGAAGAATCAGTTTATTACTAAGACCAGATCTGACAAGGGCACTGAATTTATGAATTCATATATTTCTTATTTCTATAATGAACTTGGTATTACTCATGAGACTTCTGCAGCTAGAACCCCACAACAAAATGGTGTCGCTGAAAGGAGGAACAAGACACTGAAGGAAGCTGCCAGGACCATGCTGGCGGAGTCAGGATTGCCCAAAAAGTTTTGGGTTGAGGCAATCAACACTGCATGCTATACTCAGAACAGATCCATGCTGAACAAACAACATGCACAGACTCCATATGAGACATGGAACAAGAGGAAGCCTCGTATTTCTTATTTCCATATTTTTTGTTGCAAGTGCTTCATCCTCAACAATGGGAAGACCCAGTTGAAAGCCTTTGATAGCAAATCTGATGAAGGAATATTCTTAGGATATTCTGAAGTCAGTAAAGCCTTTAGGGTTTACAACTGTAGGACCCTTATTGTGGAAGAATCACCACATGTTGTGTTTGATGAATCTGTCACTGAGTCTAGGATAAGAGTGTTGGATCCTGACACTAAGGAGGTCACAAGGAGAGTGACAAGGCTGAGCTTAAAGAATTAACCTGATCCAAGGGTCAAAACTGTGCCAATTTCAAGATGGGATGATGACGATGATTAGGAAGATGAATAAAGAGCCACTCCTAAGCCCAGTGCATCAGGGATAGTTGAGCCTCAGACTGAGGAACAGGCTCAACCTGAGGTAAGTACCGTCTATGAAGATGCAGTCGCAGCTGAGACGGTTCCTGAGTCACCTCATCAAGGGGGAATCGATGTCCCTGATATTGAGTTGGTAAATCCCTTTGGTATAGACTCAGGATCATCCTCTTCTGTTCAATATCCTGAATTCTATGAACCTGTAGACAATAACATTACAGGTACTTCATGAACAACTCCAGGCAAGAGAACATGGTTAGAAAGTCATCCCATTGACCAGGTCATTGGTGATCCAACTGAGGGAGTCAGGACCAGACGGTTCCATGGTGAGAGCGCACTATTCTGTTGATTTCTCTCTGAGCAAGAGCCTCGGAACATTGAAGAAACTCTCACTGACTCGAACTGGATCATAGCCATGCAAGAGGAGTTGAATCAGTTCACAAGGAACCAGGTTTGGGAACTGGTAGATAGACCTAGGCATCAAGGTGTTATTGGTACCAAGTGGGTCTTCAAGAACAAGAAGGATGAGAATGGTGTTGTAGTAAGGAACAAGGCAAGACTGGTTGCAAAGGGGTATTGTCAGTCTGGAGGGATAGACTATGATGAGACCTTTGCTCCAGTGGCTAGGTTGGAAACTATCAGGTTGTTCCTTGCATATGCAACATACAAGAAGTTTAAGGTGTATCAAATGGATGTCAAGAGTGCCTTCCTGAATGGTGTACTCAATGAAGAGGTATATGTTGAACAACCTCCCGGGTTTGAGGTTGGAGATAGAGTATACCATTTGAAAAAGCACTCTATGGACTTAAGCAAGCTCCTAGAGCTTGGTATGATACACTCTCTCAATTTCTGACTAACCACGGGTTCAAGAAGGGAACCGTGGATCGGACCTTGTTCAGGATCACTGAAGGTGATGACATTCTCTTGGTCCAGATTTATGTGGATGACATAATATTTGGATCACCAAATCATCAGCTCTGTGAGAAATTCTCTAAGTTGATGACTGATAAATTTGAGATGTCAATGATGGGAGAGATGAACTTCTTTTTAGGATTGCAGGTCAAGCAGACTGATAAAGGGATTTTCATTAATCAGGCCAAGTATACAAGAGACTTGATTCAGAAGTTTGGAGTTCATAACGTCAATCCAGCCAGGATCCCAATGAACACCAATTGGAAGATGGATCTTGACACTGAAGGAGCTTCAGTGAATCAGACTGAGTACCGAGGGCTGATAGGATCATTGTTGTACCTGACTGCAAGTAGG
Source organism: Ballota nigra (assembly GCA_947034835.1). Taxonomy (NCBI): domain Eukaryota; kingdom Viridiplantae; phylum Streptophyta; class Magnoliopsida; order Lamiales; family Lamiaceae; genus Ballota; species Ballota nigra. Next base: position 45,287,987 of record OX344724.1, on the reverse strand, counting down.
CCTGACATTACTTTTGCAGTTGGTGTTTGTGCTAGGTATCAGTCTAACCCCAAGAGAAGTCATTTGGAGGCTGCTAAGAGGATACTCAAGTATTTGAAAAGGACAGTTAATATGGGACTATGGTATCCTTCAGATGACAACTTAGAACTGACTGGTTATTTAGATGCAGATTATGGAGGTTGCAGGATTGATAGGAAATCCACCTCAGGGACATGTCAGTTTTTGGAGAGTAAGTTGATCTCGTGGTTTAGTAAGAAATAGAATTCAGTGCCGACATCCACAACTGAGGCTGAGTATATGGCTGCAGGTAGTTGTTGTGCTCAGATTCTATGGTTGAGACAACAATTGAGGGACTACCATATATTTGCTAGTGAGGTTCCAATCTATTGTGACAACAATAGTGCTATAGCAATCACTCAGAACCCAGTGCTTCACACAAGGTGCAAGCATGTGGATATTAGGCATCACTTCATTCGAGATCATGTAGAGAAGAAGGACATTAGGTTGGAGAAAATTCACACTGACAGGCAGAGAGCTGACGTCTTGACTAAGCCTTTGGCTGAAGCAAGGTTTATGGAACTGTCAGTGGAGTTAGGACTCTTAGATCCGGGAGAGCAGTCAGTATAGGATCAAGAGGGAACTCAGGCCAGACTCGACTCAGCGAGGTATCAGGGTGCTACAATGTCTCCCTGACAGGTATGAGTTCAATCCTGACTCTTGTGAATTTGAAGCGACTCACTGAGTCCTTGGTCCTGAAAATCTTCATTAAATGTTGACCGTTTTCATTAAAACACGCCTTTTCATATTTAAACCCATGCGTGTCAGAGCATTTAATGCGCGCAATTACTTTTTCATATACGTGTCCGTTTTATACGGAATATGACTGACTGGGGAAATGATTGATGCTAAGATTGATCTTGGCCCTTCATTTCAAAATCTTTCAAATTCAGGATTAATCTCAACCTCACGTCTGAGTAACTGTTCATTTCATATCAATCAAATGAGCCATTTGAGAAACTTACGCAAACACAAAATTCACAGTGCACACTGAACATTCTTCCGTTCAATTCAATCTTTTGCAATTCTCTCAAATCACTCAATGGCTTTTCTTGAAACCGCCTAGACTACTGATAACATCTTCGATGTTGTCAAGAACAAACTGGTGAACATGGAGCACATCATCGCCATGGAAGGAGCTTGTACCAATGTCAAGGAGATTCTACCTGTTTTTGACTGGATCTCCAGGGCACGAATGGAGAAGTACTTCACAAGGAGGCCCAACTCTGTGCTTCCCAAGACAGTTGTGGAGACTTATCTGAACTTCTTCACTTGCAAGGGTGAGCTGTTCACGAGGGTGACTGTTCTGGTGCCGACTGGGGAGAAAAACGAGGAAGGTGAAAATCTGTACAACGAAGAATCTCGTGACATCGACCTCCGGAAGGCGGTGAAGGAGGCATTTGGGCTGCCGTGCAAAGGGATCAACCCCAAAACCTATATGGAGAACAAGGAAGGGGAGCTACTGAAGCAGTGGACAAAGTCAGGCTCCTCCGAGTTCAAGGCGAGGCAGCACAAAGATACTCTCAAGCCTGAGTATCATGCCATGATCAATGTGGTGTCGAAAATGATCATGGGCACTGTTGGGTCCCACGAACAGCTGAGCCTGCCCAAACTGAGGATCATGGGAGCCTTGGTGGACGGCGTTGAGGCAAACTGGGAACAATTCTTCCTTGACCAGATCACTCAGGCTGCTTGGACAAATTGAAGAGGGATGAGGAGAAGAAGCACATCGCAGTAGGTGCCATTCTTCCTTTTGGAACCAGGCTGTCCTTGCTGATTGCTGAAGCCTGTCAGGGCTGTACTTTTGATCTGGAGGATAACCTCTCTCCCAAGGAGATTATGTTCACCACAGAGGGTGATACATACGCAATTCTGGGACTGACTGCCCCAAATGTACCTCAGAGGGGTCAGAAGAAGAAGCCTGCAGGAAAAGGCAAGAAGGTAGTAACCAGCCTGCTCGAGAAGGTGGACGAGCTTTTTGAGAAGAACAAGGAGATAGAGGCTGAGGTTGCTGCAAAGAGGGAGAAGGAGAAAGCTGAGACGGAGAAGGCTCAGGAGGAGAAGAGAGCGAGCCTGAAGGTGGTGCTGAAGTCCAAGGCCACGGCCAAGGGTGTAAAGAAGGGGGCTGAGAAAGTCTCCATGAAGGCCAGTTCAGAGGCTGAGGAGACGGCCGATGAAGCCAATGGAGAAGGTGAGGAGATAGTGGCAAGGCCACTGAAGAGGTTGAGGAAATGTTTGAAGGGGTCTCCTAAGAAAGCACTGAAGGAGATCTGCCCCGTTAGGGAGGAGTCAAGCTCTCCAAGAGCCTCTGACCTAGAGCAAGTCAGGGAGATGGTTGAAACTACTGAGATCCTTCAGCCTGAACCCCAAACCACATCCATTCCTGAACCTACCTCTTCTCAACCTGACCAAGCCTCACATCCCACTGAACCCCAACCCTCAACCACACCCATCACTGGGCCTACCCCAATCCACACTGAACCGACCCTACCCTCATCATCAAACCCTGACCTTGCCCCTCCACAAAAAGAGTCAGAGCCCATAACTTTATCCATCACTGAGCTTGACCAAAACCCAGAACCAAACACTTCAACACCCAACCCTGAGGACTTCCCATCTTACCCCAACCCCAAATATTGCCCCAAAACCACTACCGAAGGAGACTCATCCGATGAGTTTATGGACATGGCGGAGGAGGAGGAGCTGGATGCCGAGTTGATGGGTGGCATGTTCGAGAATACTCTCAGGGGGAACGCCTGTGAGTGGGAATCAAAGTGTTGGCCCAGTCTGCATAGATACAGGGAGCTTTGCTCGAATGTAATTGAACTCAAAGTCTGGCTCGACTTCAAGTAGTCAAATATGCAGGAGCAGCATATGCTTATCGATGCCAGAGGCTGGGAACACTGGGAGAAGGAGGAAGTCAAGCTATACTCGTATTTTCAGATCACCAGTTGGCTGCAGTTGCTAAACTTCGAAAATTTAAAGCGCCTGGTTGATAGGCTGAAGGCTGGCATACAGGAGGACTTTGAGGATGAGCCCAAGGAGGATGATGATGGGATGATAACACTCAGGGAGGAGTGGATGAGAAGGATGTGTAGGAAACTGCAAAGGAAATAGATGCAGTGGTCTCTGAGCCTAGTGCTTAGGGGGAAGGTGATTCAGGGACTGCGTCCAAGGATGGTGCAGTTGATGAGACCAACAAGGTTGGTTCATCTGCCAATGACACATCAGCCTATGAAGGGGTTCCCTGCCCTGAGGCAATGGAGGATGGTGTGGAGGCACCTAAGGAGACTCCTAGTTCTGAGGGTATTTTACCCAAAGTTCAAGATGGCTCAGCTGTGCCTGAGCAGGCGGCTGTGACCACTCAATAACTGCCTTCAGTGCACCCTGAAGAGGGGACTGGTGCAGGGGCTGACAAGGGAAAACAACCAATGATGGAGGAGGAAAAGACTGATGATAAGGTAGTCATCACTGATATCCGGAGAGGCAGCTTTACCAGTATCATCGAAGTAAAGCAAGAGAAGACAACGAAGAACTTGGCTGAGCTCAGAGTAGAGATCCAGAGGATCAGGGATGAAAAGGAAGAAGCAGCCAAGGCTCTCCGCAGGCACATCCGGTGGACAAAGTTAGCCTACAACACTCTCGCCAACAAAGAGTTGATCGTGCTGAAAAAGACTATGGTTGGCACTGCCAAGTCAGTGAGGCAGGAGAGGAAGAAAATAAAGAAACAATTCAACCAGAGACTGACCCTGCTCGAAGAGAAACATGAGCACAGAATGACTAAGGTAGTGGAGCTTCTGGCAAGTCAGGCTGGAGAACTCTTCACTCAGGCCCTAAATGACTTAGTGGCCAAGCTGGCACTGGAGTCGGGGAAGATTGCTCAAATCTCTGAGAGTGTCACTCAGGGTTTGGCCCAAGCAGCTCAGGAGTCTGCTCAAATTGTCTCTGAAGCCAACCGGATTAGTGAAGAGACTGGGAAAGTGGAGGCAAGAATCACACGGGCTGAGGAGAAACTCCACACCAAGATGGAGATTTTTGGAAAGAAGGTGGAGGCCACCATAGCCAGTGTCTCATTCGCCGGATCTGGAATTGCGAATGGAGTTGACATGTTGAAGGAAGGTGTGATGGAGGTTCAGTCCTTAGCATCTTTCATAGTCAACAACGGGCAGGAGGTCCTCACGGAGGCTCTGCCTGCGGCCAAGGATGATGCCAAAAAGGGGGAAGAAAAGAAGAAAAGATCCCGCCCTGAGGCATCGGAGGCTAAGTCTACTCCAAGAAAGTCAGCGAGGTTGGCTGAAGTGGCAAAGGCTAATGACCCTTCTGTTGAACAAGTTCAAGCTCAACTTCCATCCATCCCTGAGGGAAGCTCAGAGCGATCACCTCTTAGCACAAGGAAGAATCCGATTTCCTTAAACACCAATGAAATAGCGTCCTTGTGTGAAGAAGCTTGGGGTCTGCCCCATGAGAAGAGTGAGGCTCAGCGCATGACTGAAATTGCTGAAAAGGAGAAAATGCGCATCCTTGAGAAGAAGGTTGAAAAGCTTTCAGAGCTTACTGAACTTCAACAAAAAAAGCTGGATGATGGTGTAACGCCCCTAAAAAAAAATATATATATATATATATATATAATAAAATATAAGTATAGATGTGTATGTAGCTAATTAAATGAACATGTTTCGCATGCTTCTATTCAAACTTTCAATTATAAACGAATATATATAAAATTAGATACCTATGCACCATATATTATTATTTATTTATAAGCTTCTTAATTTTAAACTTATTCCTCAAATTTGTCCTTGCGGTTATTTTTAAGAATTTAGCATTCAAACCACGTCAAGTGGAGAAATATTCACTTTTATCCCAGATTTTTCTCAACCATAATATTCTCCCTTATTCTTATTTATTTATACACGATCACTCTCAAATGAAAAAACAACAAATATTCCTCACAAAAATTAAAGCAGAGTTTTCTCTCCAACTAGACGGCATAAAAATGTTTTTCACCATAAATGGGTTCCTCTAGAGACAAAAGCATGAGGATTTTGATCTTCTTCACAAAAACAATAACTATTTCTTTCGTTTATCTTCTTCTTTTGTTTCGGAAATTTATAAATCATATGCTATTGTTCTTATTGATCCAAAGTTTAATAGATTCAAGGTATTTAATTTTAATTCTTATTAGCCAAAAGTTTACTGTGTCGGTTGATAACTTCGAGTAAAGAACAATTATTTTAATTGCCAAATCTTTATATTATTTACATCCAATGTTGATTTACAAGTGATTTTCTTTTCTAAAATGATCTGTGCGCTCAAATCTATTGTAGAATTTTTACTCTTAAATCTTATGTCAAATATTTTAATCCTCTTTGAGTCCATTCATGTCAAAATCTCATATTTTTCCTATTAAATCGTGAAAGCTATTCTTAATTTTGAGAATTTCTTATAAAAATTATATTGCCACTCTTACAAACTTCTATTCCTATTATTACTGTTCGGGGCAATAAGGTTATCTGGGAATTGGTTAGACTTGAAAAATATTAGGATAATAACATTAAGTTATATGATGAATTTTTAAGGAACTGCACACGTTGGCTCCAATACTTGGATTCGAAAATTGATATAAGGTGCTACACTTATTAGAATTGTCGAAGAATATGATTTGAGATATTTTAATTTGAGGATTTATCTTTAGAAATTTCTAAGTAAATTTAATATCTATGTTAGGCAAGATGAACGCGAGGAGTAAAAAATAAGGACTTTGCATCCATTTCATCCACGACATTAAATTCAGGTGGGGTTTTTAATTGCTTTGTTACTTTTAAATGTTCATGTGAGTGATCTTATTACTTGCTACATTGTACACTTATGATTTTACTGAAATTTCGTTGACGCAAGTTGTGGCTTTTCAAGTCATTCGTTAACACATGTTTATTCGTGGGAAACCACACATCGTTGGTATAGCCAGCGCATCCTTGGTTTAGCCTTGGAACAAGTATTGAGTATGCATGTTATGTGAGTTGATGATATTACTCGTATGTGATATTTAATTGTGACAAAGGGAGCCCCACTGAGCTAGTTGTTTGCTCACCCCAATCTCATTAACATTTTTTAGATTAAAGAGCTGATGGCGGGGAGAGGCGGTGGATGCAAATTTAAATTTTGTCCTTTATTAATTAAATTCCTTGCAAATTATTTTATTATATCCAAAGCTATTTGTTAGTAAAATAAATTATTCTTGAAATAGTATTGTATTGGTACAATTGTTGTTTTAAATTAAATTGTCTTTAAAAGGTTATTAATATTCAAGTCTTCCGCTGTTTACCAAGTAATTTTTATGTCAAATTTTCCGTTCACGCCTTTTAATTTTAAATAATCACGTGTTTTAAAAAAAAATTACTATTATTAAAATTGGGGCGTGACAGATGGGATTCTGAGCATACTAAGGAGAAAGAAGGCAAAGCCTGAGCCAAGGAAGTACAGAAAGAGGCCAACAACTAGAAAATCAACAATCTTTCTAGTCAGAAAGCCGGAGGTGACACTGAGGGAAACCATTGTCGATGAGTTCATCTCAGAGACTTTAAAAGAGTTTTGGGTTGATGCAAGGGATGAGTTCGTCAGACTCTGGTACGTAGTGAAGAAATGGGGCGACACTGAAGACATCAATGCCCACTTCACTGACTATATGATGGACAACCATCCTGTACTCATTCAGAAGATCTTGGAGGAAGCTAAAGCAGCCAGTGTCCAAGTGAAGACTCCTGAGTTCATTGCTCGACCACAACCTCTAGTCCCTGGAACAAGCAAACATGATACAAAGGCGATTATGACTGAAGTGTTGAAGATAGCCAAGGCTGAAGGATATGTGAACCAACCTAAGAGAGTAGATGAATTGAAGGTCAGAGTCTATGCTGGTTATGGACTCGAGCCTGAAATGAGATTAGTATAGGCGTTCACAACCTCTTGTAATAGATTAAGTCATTGTACTCATTCTCATATTATCAATAAAATCTATTACTTTGCCCACAGACAAAAACCCATTGTCTTTTTGGCTGTCATTTAAATTTTGTACTTTATCAAGAATTGCTCTAACACTGTTTTGTCTTATAGATAGGACTTTGATTTTCCTCTAAGTGTTTTGAGGATCTTTTCAGTATTTTGGCATCATAAAAAAAGGGAAATTATTGGGACAATGTCAGTTTTGATTAGATCCCAAAGCCCCTGAAAAGATGATTTGCCTTAGTAGTCAGGCTAGTCTTGGTTAGATTAGTACTTAGTTATTTTACAATTCACAGGAACTCAATGAGAGGAGTACTCATTGATGACAATCAAGACTAAAGCCTGAAGACTTAGAGCACCATCCTGAACTTACGGCAGTCTCTCTAAGCTGGCTGAGTAAGTGTCAGTGATGAAGAGTATGACCCTGAGGTCATTACTAACTCAGTCCTGAAGGAAACATGATGATACTGAGTAATGGAAAAGACTTGGAGTAGGGCCAAGCAATGCAAAATGAATATCAGCGTCAGGACAAAACCGTTGTGCTCGAGACAAAAAAGAACTGAATAAGACAAGCCTGAAGTACAGGAATGAGTTCTGACATTATCACCAACCTGATGACGTGGTCCAATCCAGGAAGGACACGCACGTACGGACCTGACATGAAGACTGAGTTCAGACTGCACTTTTCAACGGGCAAGCATTAATTGGAGCATTAAATGCATTACTAAATCCATGCAAGGACGGTTGCTGCATGGGAGATGTATCCGTTGAACAACCTACGAAGATGACTAGAAGGTTATCTCTTCCAACGGATAGTTTTCAAATCCATCTATATATATAGAAGTCCTTGAACCCATTCAAGGTTACGGGAAATTTCCAAGCCAGAAACTACTCAAACTCTCAAGCATTCAAAGCATTCAGCGTTAGAAAGAAGCACTCGAAAAACCTTGAATTTCCCAAGTGTTTCTTAGCATAGAGAGTTATTATGTATTTCACTGAGCGAACCTAGTTATATCATAAGCTTAGAGTGTTTATCCATCCTTAGTATAGCCTTGTCTTGTAAGGATAATCACATTCTTAGTTGGAAACCAAACTGAAACCAAAACCCTCTTGTTAGGTTTGTTGGTTGAAGTCAGTTAGTGATTTAGGAAGGAGTTTGTAAGGGTCAGTGAGTTAACTGATCTGGGTGCACCTTGGCACGTTAAAAACAAGCTAATCCTTAGTGGATTATCCTGTTCAATCAGGACCATGGACGTAGGAGCTTGAGTCTCTGAACCACGTTAAACTCCTTGTGTTCTTTACTTCTTTGATATTCTTCTTATTGCTTATTCATTAAGTCATTCATTGCATCAGTTTTATCAGGTTTGAATCAATCAGCCTAATCATTAACTTGAACACTGCCCTACTAATCACTACTTCAGAATTGAGTAATCAAGTTTTCAGAAAGCAAACATTATCAAGACTATAAACTTTCAGGGCTCACGCATTTCCGCACTAAACTCAAGTTGATAGTTTGCCAACTGACCAGCACTCAGTGCAGTCAGTAGGTGTGTTATCAACCCTGAGTTCTTTACCACTCTGAGCTAAGGGGACTCAGTCACTTTGAAAGTGAGAAAAATTTGGGTACGTGTATTCCCCCCCATACATGTATCCCTCAGTCTTGTACCGGGACCAACAAAAATAGAATGAACTTCCTTGCCCCTCCTGGACTTAGTACATTCACGAGCAAAATGACCATGCTTTTCTCAACTGAAACATGTCATTTTCTCTCTTATCCATTTTCAGTCTAGCACTTTTCTTTAATCTTCCTAGCATTAAGATTGACACCAAAATTGATAGCAGCTCTTCAGTTAGAGATCACCTATCATTTTCACCTTCCTTCCAGTTTCTTTTACTTTTAGAGCCTGAAACTCCTATAGAATTAATAAATGTAATGGGAACACTTAATGAAGACTTTGAGGTTTCAAATCCTTCATCTTTTAGCTCAACGCTATGAGTTATATGAGTGAAAGTTTCGACACTTTCATCAAGAGTCGTGTTGACTCTTAAGTCTTCCCTACTGTTGGGAAGTGAATGATCCTGAATTCAATATTTCTCAAAAATGAGATGTCACCATACTTTTCCTTTTAAATATATCCAGATATTATTGGCAGTATGATGCAATTCACAGTCATGGAATATTTCATCATTGACCAAGATGACCAATGTTTCACAAGCTACGGAATTTTCAATATTCCAAGCCTGTTAATCGTCCAGATTATTTTTAGTTTGAGTTTTATCTTCATCTTAGGATACTCCTTATCATGGTTGATAGTATCTAACATATCATGTCCTTCAAGAACATGTATTATATCATATGAAGCTACGTGTCATTATTATCGCCTTTTAATTTTACTTATTGGTTTAACTCGGCAATGATCGTTGTTGAAGTCATTGTCAGGTTTATAACAGTAAAGATTCTAAAATTTAACATTCATTTATGTATTATCTTGTTCTATGTTAAGGTAACTGATATCTATAAAATTCGATACAAAATTTGACATCGAAAAATAACTTAAAGTTATTAATCATCAATCGCATAAAGTATCCTCATTTAAACAGATTCAGCTCCAAAAAACAAAACAAAGTATTTAAAGCAATATAAATAACTTAGAACTACCACTAAACTACATGAATTAATATGCAATTTCTAAAATATATTAACCACAACCACTAAAGTCATAATTAATTAAAAAAAATACAAAAAACTAATAATCAACTTTCATAGATTTGATTAGTATTTCTTTTAACATCTTAAGAGAAAGAAGTCCCTTTAAACTGCAACATTTCAATCAATTTATCATGCCGAACTATGTCAGGTGCTCTAGTTCTTGCACAATAGATCGCCTGTGCCAAAGGATCCATGTGAGGATTCTTCATCTGACTTTTCTTTCGACCTTTCAGTCTAAGAAAATCAGATCGATGAATGCCTCTCATCCTCAAGCACGCTGATCTAAGTGATTTCCCACTATCATCCACCTCTGAATCAATGGTGATTGTATTCATAATCGTGTAACCTGAAGGCTTTTTCTCTAAGTCTAACCACTTCTTCAGATAGACATCTTCTAAGTAAGGAGGAAGGGTTTTAGCCTAGGTCTTTTGACTCTGAATCTCATCTAACATATAAAGCGGGATGACCTTTTTGCTCATCAGGGAAAATAACTGAAAATAAAGTTCAACTAGGACAAGATGATGATCTCTCAAGTTATGTTCGGGCTTCATCTTGTAAGTTAAGAACTCATGGAGTACTCCGTCTCCAGCCCTCTGTTCATGTGTAGCATCTATCTCCCTCATCATCATACCTAAAAAAATGAGCAGCCAACAAAGCATGATAATGTCAGTTAAACTTTAACACATGAATCTCAGCTCTCTTTCACGCTTAAGAAACCAAATTTCCAAACATGCTTAGTTTAAATACCATTATGTTATGTAAATGAGGAATCTACACAATAAATTTAACACACAGAAATACTATCGAACTTCTTATTCGATAAATATCAATAAAAATGAGCAACCATTCAAACATTCAAAAAACTTAGGAAAAAGTCAACTCATGAATTCAAAGCCCATAAATACACAAAAAAATATGATTTCTAAGTGTAATCAGCTAATTTCACAAGTGCTACAACTTAATTGTGGTTCTCATCTAAATTGATAAACAAGTATTCAAATATCCCTAGTTTAAATACTTCCATACTCTACATATTAAGATTCTACACTGAAAAACGAGCGCATAGGAATTTTGGTACCTAAAATGGAGTTAAAATGAGCCCAAACGAGCCAAAACAAGATTGCATGAGCGCATAGCTTAAAAATCAGGTAGCCGCCACCGCCCACCGGAGACCGGCGCATGAGGTACACGCATCGCTGGAGACCTCGCTGTGGACCGGCACGTGACGGTCATGTGTTGCCGGAATCCCGCCGTTTGCCAGCGCGTGAAGTCCACGCGCCGCCGGTGTTCCACCGTCGGTTGGCTCGTGATGTCCACGTGCCACCGGTGTTCGGCGTCCACCTTCCAGTGGGTCCATTATCCGGTTCATCCCGGTTTGGTTCGGTTCGATTTACGGTCCGGCCGGTTCAGGTCAGTTCGGTCTAAATCTGGTTCGGTCCGGTTTCCGGTTCAGTCTACCGGTAAATATATCGTGTGACCCTCGAGAATATGAGTTTTCTCGCTATGCACTTGTGTTGGTCCCACTAGTTAGATTAATTGCGGAAGCTTAAGTTAAATGTCTTTCAAAGTCTTTTACAAGAGAACAATAATCAACAAATAATAAGTAAAATAAAGCGATAAAGAACACAAGATATATAGTGGTTCGGATTGAATATCCTACGTCCACTCTCCCTTATAACCAAGGGGACTCACTAACAACCAACTCACAAACTTACTTACTGGAATTGGGAAGTACCAGTTCCTTCTTACAACCTCTTTAGATTTAACTTCAATCTAAAGATCAACCAGCCAACAACCTTGTCTATTAGATGAACAGGTTGTGGTTTCAATAACTCCTTTAGAGTAGATAAATATTATGAACAGTAAGAGTGCTTGGTATGAATATCAAAAGCTTGGATCACTTATGTGCGTGTAGAGTCTCTAGAGCTTTTTCTTGAACTGCACTCTTGTATTTATAGAGGGAATTAGGGCTAGCCGTTGGAGGGCTAATCCAATCAGATCCTCTATATAAGGAAGCCTCAATCAATCAATTAGGGAATTGATTGTTTGGGTTGGTGGGATCCTTGGATTGATTATCTTCAAATACTTTCCAATCCTGATCATGTTGACTTGATTTGAATCACCAACGGTCAATAGCTTTCTCTGCCTAACTCTGATTCTCTCCAGAGAAGGCAAGACCAGACACCAGACATCCTCGGTGTCTTCTGGTCCTAATCTGGTGAACAGCCAGAATACTCAGTAGAATCAGGGGATCAAACTGAGCATCTTTTGTTCCACCAGACTCGTCTGGTCCGGACTCGTCTGGTCTGGGGAAGGTCCTCTGCCTCTGGTCTGTCTCATCTGGTGAAGACTTCTGATGGAGTCCTCTGGTGAAGTCCTCTGGTGGAGTCTTCTGGTAACTCTTCTGGTGAAGTCTTCTGGTCTGGCAGTTCCCCCTAGACTAAGTCCTAATCTAGATCATCATCTGGCTAACAGGTCCAGATGGTCCTATTACATCTTCTGGTTTGTTTTAACTCATCAAAACTAACAATTTTTATCCTAACAATTTCCCCCTTTTTGATGGAGTTAAAACACTACCAGAACAGATAAAAAAAAAACTTAAGCAAGAAAACATTAAAGGATAAGACCTTAGAATAGATCTTATCAGGCAAACAATTAAGACAACAAGAGGTTGTCTTTTGAACAGAGAAGATATGAATTTCATTGATAATAAGGACAAATATGATTACAAATTACATTGAAGATCAGGTCCTATTCTATGCATATCTTCTGTTGTCTTTAGGCACCAGAAACCAATCCAAAAACCTATCCTGGACGGCCTTCAACTCTGCAGACGATGTTGGAGTGAAGTTCACCAACACCTTGGTCTTGTACAATTTCTTCAGCTCAGCCCAATCAATCCTGGTCTCCTGCCATTGGAGTGTTGAGAAAATGGAACTCAGGAGCAGTGACTTCCAGGTTGAATTCAATAGTTGAATCCATCAACTGCTTGTACAAATCTGCATCATAAGCCTGCATCCAAGAATGGAAAGTCCTGTTGATGAGAGCATCATCCTCTGGTGGAGGTCTCTGGATGTAATGTTGAATAAACCAGAGAGTCTTGGCTTCTCTCCATTTTTCTATTAAAGGCACAGGAACAGTTGAGTCAAAAGACCCTTCTGTCCTGAGAGGGAGGATGTTCATGACTTCAACAGACCCTTTCCTCTTCTGGCTTGAACCACTGGCACCAGAAGAAACACCAGCTTCTCTGTTCTTCTTATTTTGCCTCCTAACATATCTGAGCCTCTGCTCTTCATCTATGTTTTTCCTTATCCTTGCTTGCCTCTCTTCAGGTGACTCTTCCTTGAATCTCTTCTCTGCTTCTTCAACCACAGATTCAAGGAAGCTCTTCTTCACTTTCCTTATCTTCCTCTTTGCAGGTCCAGAGATGGAGATTGGATCCTGCTCTGCTTCGGACTCCTCTTCTGCAGCAAGCTGCTTAGCCATGGAAAGAGATTTGAGCTCTTCCTTCTTCTTCTTCTGCAACTCAGCCTGGGCCAGAGTGTTCTCCAACAGGTCCAGACGAGCTCCATGGCTGAAGAGAGTTTCATTGGTGGTCTTCGCCAGATCAGTTCTGGCCTTCTCTTCCCCCTTTTTAACTTCATCAAGGAGAGGCTCCACAACCTGCCTTATAAGATCAGGCAAGGCAGTGTTGGAGGAAGAGTGAAGATCACGTAGCTGCTTGGCCTCCTCCAGGTAAGCTTTAGACTCTGCAACAAGTCTCTCTTGCTTCTCCAACATCTCCTGGAGGGAGTCTTTCATCTTGGCCGTTTGAATCATCTGGCTGGCCATCTCCACTTTAAGTACAGATACTGGTCTCAACTGCTCCAGCACGTGCTCCTGTAGCTGCTTCTGGCTGTGCATGACATCCAGCTTGGCAAATAAGCCATTAGCCTTAAAAGAAGCCTTTACCTCTGCCAGAGAAGACTTTAACTGCTTCAGGAAGATTCTCCTCTCATGCCTGATCTGGTGCTCTATCATAGCAGGGGCCATATGTTGAATAGCTTTTGAAAAGCGCCCAATCTGCATGATTTGCTCATTGAAGAAAGCTTTCATCTTCTGGAGCACGGCAGGAGACATCTCAAAATCTTCCTCATCTGAATATAGCTCTGGAGGAAAGACAAAATGAGGACCAAACTTGTAAGTGGGGCCCTCTGCAGTGAGCATTACTCCTCTCTGGATGAGCAGGGTGCGAATCAAGACTGTAGCTGCACCAGGGGTCTCCAGCTCTGCTGGGTTCTGAATATTCATCCTCTGCTTTAGCTCAATCTCCCAAGCAGTGAAGTTGGAGGGACCCATTTCCTCAAGCAACAGCATTAGGTCCTCCACATCTTCAAGTCTGGCCTTGCTCCAGACCTTGGCATCAGTAAGCTCTGCCAGAAGTGGTAAGTGCTCCAGAAGAACTGGGAAATGCTCTCTTAGCCAGAGCTGAGCACTTACACTCATACTCTGCCTAATGGGACCCATTTCTGCAGATGAGAAAGTGAAGGGTTTGGGCCCAGAGGCAGAGGAGGAAGGGGCTAAGTCAGCAGGCTCAAGTGAAGCTTCCTCATCTTCACTATCATCGCTGGTTAAACAGGTAGGAGAAGGGGGAGGGCCAGCGAATCCCAGAGCCATAGAAATGGATGGGTCCTGGTCTGTATGGGTTTGGGGAGGGTTAGGATTTTGTGAAGTAGAGGTGTAAGGAATGGATTGCTCTGCACCAGAAGATGATGGAATATCTGGTATAGAAGGTGTAGGTGGGATTTGAGATGTGGAAGTGTTTGGAGGGGGGATTTCTGCACCAGAAGAGGTTGAGGGTACCTCTGGTACAGAAGGTGGGGGAGAGGGGTTTGTGGGAAGATGTGTTTGGAAATGTGGGGGAGAAGGTGTTTGGGTAGGAATGGTAGAGGGAGTATATACTGGGGTATCTGGGATAATCTGCTCTGGTGTTTCAACAGGGTTACCAGAGGCAGATGGGTTTTGGGGAATATTATCTGGGGGAGAGGTAGAAGGGGAGACAAGATTAATGGGGGAAGAAGATGGAAGGGAAGGGTTTACCTCTGCTGGGTCAACACCAGCAGGTACAACAGTCTCTGGAGCATCCTCCATCATCTGGGAAGCATCCTCAATAGCCTTCTCCAAGGCCTCTCCAAGATCAGATCCAGAGTCTGAATCTTGAAGAAGGGCTCTCTTGGCCTTGGATTTCCTCACAAGAGACACATCCTCGTCTTCATCTTCTTCCTCTGATGGCTCATCCACCAGAAGGGTTTTCTTGGCCTTCCTGCTAGTCTTTGACTTCTTAGCAGAGCCTCTCCTGGCCTCCTCTGGCCGCTTCCTCTTGGCTGCTCCAGCCTTCTTAACAGCTTTATCATCATCACCCTTCTTCTTAAGCACATCAAGAAGGGGAATCTGGTCCTCCTCTGAGGAACCAGAAAAGACAACGGTTGAAGAACCAGTTGCTTCAGAAGCTTTCTTATGGGTCTTCTGCTTCTGCTGCTTTCTCTGCCCCTTCGGAGGTGAGGGAATAGATTGAATAGGAGGGGCAGGGATGGCCTGTTCTCCATCAGAGTCGGCATGGCCATGAAGAGGGCCATCCTTAGAGAAGAGGATCTTGGATTTGTGATAACTGTGGCACCAAGATGATTTCCACTTTTTCTCTGGAAGGAGAGAATCCAGAATAAGAGTTAACTTAGTCCCCAAAGAGACATTTGCAGTGAAAAAAAACTGCAACTCCCCTGGCTTGGAAGGACAAGGCTCCTTCTTCACCTTCAATCTGTTCTTCCTCAACACATCCCAGAAGAACTCCGCCCAATTACACTGAACACCATCATATAAAGCCCTCATCACACACATCCGGCCATTGAAAATGGCATCTGTGCTGTGATTCTCACACATAAGCACCTTAACAACTATATCAAAAAGGACCTTGTACTTCTACCTCAGATGCTTGTCCAAAAAGCCCTTTGTGATATTCTGGCAAGAAGAACGAGCAAAAATCTTGAAGGATCCAACGATATCATCTTCCTTGTACGTCAAAGGATCCACTCCCACCGCAGAAATGTTCTCGAAAAGAGCGCAGAAGTCGTGCTTAGAAAACACCAAATCATCTTTATCAATCTTGGACGAAATGTAATCCTCATGAATCTTCATACGAACCAACAACTGGGCCGCATATCCGTCAAGAGTACGAAAATCCTTGGGAATAGTGGAGATCAACTTCTCCACCCCTGCACTCTGGAGCATCTCCAGAATCGACAGCACAACTGGGTTCTTGGTGGTATAAAAGTCCACCACCATCTCCGTCTTTAGCTTCTTCATCATCAGGACATGGTCAAAATTGCACGGAGGAGCCATTACTGTGAAAGAGAGAGAGAGAGAGAAAAAAAATGCTTCGCAGAGAGAGGTTAGGGTTTGAAAGTATGGAAACGTGAAAGGACAGATTGAAAGGAAAATTGATTTAAATAGGGTAATACGCGTGGCTTGAATATTAAATGAAGTGTGAACGCGTGTAATTTCAAAATTTAATCGAGGAAACAAAATCAATTTTAGCATTGATTGACATTTTGCACAGTGATTAAATCCGATGGCCACAATGAAAGGCAAGATACAGATTTAATCTGGTGCGTTGGCATAGTCATTGGGACTGGGCATAAAGGGGTTTTGTGGCAGTCAAGAGAAAAAGCGAAATGATTGCCTAGGCCCTATACCCTAGTCTTAAATACACTCTGAAGTTGAAACGTTTTGAGTGTACTTATTAATTTGAAAGGTGTATCCCAATGATCAGAGGCAAGAGAAGTAAAGACATACCTGTCACCTGATATTGTAACCAGATGATACCACAACTAGTCTGGTAATACATCTCCTCTGATGGAACTCATCTGGTCCTGGTCAGAAAAGACTTTGGACATATCTCTGACTCAGCACCTCATCTGGGATAAGTGTCACCTGGTGGATACCTCATCTGGAGATATACCTTCTCTGATAAGTCTAATCTGCAGGTATGTTAGTTTAAGAAAATAAATGTATGAAGTAAAGTAATAAAACAAAGGATACTTCTCTGTCGTTCCCCCTAAAACAAATCTGTCTCTGGATCCAACAAACCTAACTCAAAAGCTAACTCTCTGAATCTGGTCTCAGCCAAAGGCTTGGTTAAGATATTTGCTCTCTGCTTCTCTGTTGCAATCTTTTCCATCCTTATATCTCCCTTCTCAACATGATCTCTGATAAAATGATGCCTTATATCAATATGTTTACACCTGGTATGAAGAACTGGATTCTGGGTGATTGCTATGGCACTATTACTATCACAGAATATAGGAATATCCTTATCTCTAATCTGGTAATCTCCAAGCTGTTGACTAATCCAGAGTAGTTGTGAACAACAGCTCCCTGCAGCCATGTACTCTGCTTCTGTTGTTGATGTAGCAACTGAAGTCTGCTTCTTAGAAAACCAGGATACCAATTTATTCCCTAAAAATTGGCATGTTCCACTTGTAGATTTCCTGTCTATTCTGCATCCACCATAGTCTGAATCTGAATAACCACTCAATTCTAAGTTATCATCTGCAGGATACCATAATCCTAAATTCACAGTTCCCTTAAGATATTTCAATATCTTCCTAGCTGCTTCCAAATGACTCTTCTTGGGGTTAGCTTAAAATCTGGCACAAACACCTACGGCAAAAGTAATATCTGGTCTGCTTGCAGTCAGGTACAAGAGAGAACCAATAAGTGCTCTGTACTGAGTCTGGTCCACACTCTCTCCAGACTCATCTGGATCCATGTTGAAATTTGTCATCATAGGGATCTTGGCTGCTTTGCTAGATCCTATTCCAAATTTCTCTAACATGTTTCTGGTGTACTTTGCTTGATTAATAAAAATTCCCTTCTCTGATTGCTTAACCTGCAAACCCAAAAAGTAATTCATTTCTCCCATCATGGACATCTCAAACTGTCCCTGCATGAGTTCACCAAACTTCTCACACAGCTTCTTGTTAGGGGATCCAAATATGATGTCATCAACATATATTTGGACCAGAAGGATGTCCTTTCCTTCTTCTTTCCTAAACAAGGTTCTATCAATCTTACCCTTAGTAAAACCATTGTCCAGAAGAAATTGAGATAGAGTGTCATACCATGCTCTGGGTGCCTGCTTCAGCCCATAAAGAGTTTTCTTAAGCTTAAACACCTTGTCACCTTGTTCAAAACCAGGAGGTTGTTCCACATACACTTCCTCAATGAGAATCCCATTAAGAAAGGCAGATTTCACATCCATCTGGTATACTTTGAACTTCATGTGAGCAGCATATGCTAAGAACAATCTGATGGCTTCTAGTCTGGCAACAGGAGCAAATGTCTCATCATAGTCTATTCCTTCAGACTGAGAATAGCCCTGGGCCACTAGCCTTGCCTTGTTCCTAGTAATGACATCATTCTCATCTTTCTTATTCTTGAAAACCCACTTAGTGCCTATCACCTTTTGATGTCTTGGTCTGTCTACCAGCTCCCAAACATCCTGTCTGGTGAATTGATTCAACTCCTCCTGCATAGCAACAATCCAATTTGAATCTTTCAGTGCCTCCTTGATGTTCTTGGGCTCAATCAAGGACACATAGCAACTGAATAAGGCAGCTAAGTTAAGAGTCCTCCTAGTCTGGACACCCTTAGTTGGATCTCCAAGGATCCTCCTTCCCGTGGTCTTGCCTGGTTGATCATCTTCTGCAGTACCTTGGTGATTATCACCACCTGCAGAAGAGCTTCCCCCTACAAGAGTTCCAACCTCTTCTGGTTCTGCTCCTTGTGAAGGCTGCTGCTTCAGAGAACCAGGAGATGGGTCATCATCTGAATCTGAATCTGAATCAAGAACAGGTGGATTGACCTTGATAACTCTGGCAGTAGTCTGATTCTGGGTTTCTTCTGAAGACTTGGAATCCACCTTGCACTCAAAAGCAGATTCATAAAAAACAACATGAGGTGTTTCCTCCACACAAAGTGAATTCTTATTAAAAACTCTAAAAGCTTTACTGGTGCTGGAATATCCTAAAAATATTCCATCAGCCACTTTAGCATCAAAGGTTCTTAATTTAGATTTCCCATTGTCATGGATGAAACACTTACATCCAAAAACATGAAAATATGAAACAGATGGGGTTTTACCTTTCCATACCTCATATGGAGTCTTATTATGTCTCTGGGCAATCAGGCATCTGTTCTGAGTGTAGCAAGCTGTATTAATAGCCTCTGCCCAAAATCTCTGTGGAGTGCTGTATTCTGCCAGAAGTGTTCTTGCAGCTTCTTTGAGGGTCCTATTCCTCCTTTCTGCTACTCCATTTTGTTGAGGTGTTCTGGCAGCAGATGTCTCATGAAAAATACCATGGTCCTTGCAGTAATCTGCAATGTGTGAATTCAAAAACTCTGTTCCTTTGTCACTTCTGATCCTGACTATGCTCTGGTTCTGCTCATTCTGAATCTGCTTGAAGAACTCTGGCAGCTTAGTCATAGTTTCATTTTTCTTAAACAAGAACACTACCCAAGTGTATCTTGAAAAGTCATCTACTATTACTAAGGTGTACTTCCTTCCACTGAAACTAAGAGGAGAAACAGGTCCAAACAGGTCCATGTGAAGTAGTTGAAGAACTCTGGTTGTGGTTGTGCTCTGGACATCCTTAAAGGAAGTCTTGGGTTGTTTACCCTTCTGGCATGAACCACAGACCTGATCCTTCTTAAACACTTCATTAGGAAGACCTCGAATGAGACCTTTTCTTGCAATCTTATTCAGTGTCTTGAAGTTAAGATGACACAATCTCTTGTGCCAAATCCAGCTGTTTTCTGCAGATCCTTTTGCAACCAGGCAAGCATTTCTTGGGCAACTGTTAAAATCTGCAAGATAAATGTTACCCTTCCTCAAGCCTATTAGCAAAATATCATTATAATCAGAAGAGAAAACAGTGCATGAATCACTAGAAAACTTCACTGAGTATCCCTTGTCACAGAATTGGGATACCGAAAGCAGATTATGCTTGAGTCCTTCTACGTAGTAGACTTCATCTACAGATACTCCATTGAAGGTCAACTTTCCAACTCCTCTGGTGACTCCATAGTTGTTGTCACCAAACATCACTCTTGGTCCATTCAATGGCTTGAAATCTTGGAGATTATCCTTCTGGAAGGTCATGTGCTTGGAACATCCACTATCAATGTACCAGACATGGTTGCTTGAAAATCCTTTCTCCAATGGACTCTTATCTACCTGCAGAGAAATCAATTAGGTCCCCTACTAGTGCTGGGTCCTGATTGGTTAGTTGCAGGTTTTGTAGGAATCCATAGATAAAGATCATCCCTTGATGGATGAGGAGATCTTATCTTCCTTCCAAATCTATCTACCAGCACATGTCCTCTGACAATGACATATTGAGCTACTGGTCTGATAAGGACACCTTTCCTATAAACAGGTCTGGTGTACCTTTTCTCAAATCTGGCCTTTGGAATGGCCTGCCTCAAAGACATGGTCTTAAAGGTCTGGTTGTAAGGGTACATCCTAGAAGAACCATCTCTGGTGTCATAACTACCCAGATCAGTTGGTTTTCTATAGATGGGTCTAGAAGACCTCCTCTGGTTCTGATAATTAGACTTGCTCTGGTGATTATAGTTCCTTTGAGTATACCTATTCTGGAATTGATTCCTCTGAGAAAATTGTCTCTGGGGTACCTGGTTCTGTTGAACATTGTTCCTTCTCTGGTAGTTGTTACTCTCATTGGTATTCCCCTTCCTTGAGTGTTTCCTTTGAGGTCCCCTAATCTGTTTAGGTTCCCTTTGAGGATTTCTCTGGGGTCCTCCAATTTGAGTAATTTCTACTCCTTGGGACTCATTGTTCACAGAACCATCAATCTTTAATGGTTCCCCTTTTTGACACTTATTCTCTAGCATCTTCTCTTCCAGAACAGTCAACTCTTCTGGATCATTTGTTATGTGATTAACAGAGTGATTCCTTTTCCAATCAGGATTGTGAACCACCTTGTAACCATTACCAGTTAAGTCTTTATCATTCCAGATTTCTACCAATTTACCAGCTCTTACAGACTTGTCTTTATTATAAAAGTATTTATAAGTTTTAGAGGAAATTCCATAATATCCTAAACCACTCTTATCACAAATGCGCTGAGAAGACTCTGATATGATAGATACAACAGATGGTATCTTAGAAGCTTCTCTGGGCATAGGTATTTCCTCTATGTTGTGAGCAACTTGTTTTCCCTTGATAAGAGTCTGGTATTTGGCTCTGAGTTCATTGATCTCATCTTCTTGAGAATCCTTTTCTTTCATGAGTTGATCTACCAGAGTATCTCTTTCTTTGATCTTATCCTGAAGTTCAGAGACTTCTTTGGAATGATCTTTCATGAGTTCTCTGGTGGATTTATGCTCATGAGAGAGAGATTGAACTTCAGCCCTGAGCCTACCATTCTCTTTCTCAAGTTTTTGACAGAGTTGGACACAA
Source organism: Ballota nigra (assembly GCA_947034835.1). Lineage (NCBI taxonomy): Eukaryota > Viridiplantae > Streptophyta > Magnoliopsida > Lamiales > Lamiaceae > Ballota > Ballota nigra. The sequence goes on along the minus strand of OX344724.1, from coordinate 45,266,706 downwards.
TTTTTGAGATCTGATAGCATTTGTTGCATATCAGACTCTCTGGAGTTACCAGATGAATTAGAGGATTCAGTACATTTGGAATTTGATAAAACTAGAGTAGTTTCATTTACCTCAGTGATGTCTGCCATAAGACACACATCATCATCTGATCCAAAGTCAGAAGAAGAAGAACTGGAACTAGTATCCTCCTCCTCTGCTTCTGCCAGCAATGCTCTCTTATCTGCATATCTCCTATCTCTCTTGATTCTTTTCTCTTCTCTTTCCCTAGGAGTGAGTTGAGGACAATCATAACTATAGTGACCAGTCTTGTTGCATGTGTAGCAGGCATTGTCTCATCTGGGACTAGGACTTGGCTCTCTCCTTCTCTGGTTGTAGTCTGATCTGGCAGGACTTCTCTCTCTCCTCTGGTAGTCAGGTCTGCCAGAGCTACCATCCCTCCTCTGATGATCTGATCTCCCAGAGTTGCCAGGGTTGTCATCTCTCCTCCTTTATGGAGTTCTGAATCTGGTCTCCCTTGAGTCTCCAGATGTCTTCTCCTTCTCTGCAGACTTGAAAGAACTCTTTCTGTCTCTGGAAGATTCCTTCCAATGCCTTTTGTACCTGCCATATTTTGAACTCATTTTATCTAATTTATGGGTTAGAAGTGCTACCTGCTCCTTGAGGCTCAAGTCATCTGCAATAGACTCCTTTGGCTTGACATCAGGCTTGATAGTTGAAGAGAATGCAACACCTTTCTGGCCAGAAGAGGAAACCTCTTCTGTTTGATCCTCCTCTTGAAGATCATACTCATATGCTTTGAGATCAGACAACAGAAGATGATGATCCAGAGTATTGAGATCCTTGTTGTCCTTGATCACAGTGACTTTAATTCTCCACCTGCTTGTTAGTGAACGCAAGATTTTACTATTAATTTCTTTTTCAGAGTAGGTCTTACCTAAGGCACTAGCCTTGTTCAGGAGGTTTGTGAGACGCATGTCCAGCTGGTCAATGGTCTCGTCTGGTTTCATCTTGAAGGTATCAAACGAGTGTTGAACAGCTTGGAGTTTGTTATCTTTGATCTTCTCTGTTCCCTCACAGAGCAATGCCAGTTTGTCCCACATCTCCTTGGCAGTGGCACACGTTCTGACCTTTTCAATCACCTCTTTGGTAAGTGTGTTAATGATCTCTGTTCTTGCCACCTGGTCCAAGTTGTAGAGCTTTCTTTCATCATTGTCAAGCTCATCTCTCTTTTTGAGAATTCTCTGCCTGGGGACTCTATCCTCTGCAGTTTTCTGGGCAGCTTCACTAGTTTCCTCTCTGGACTCTGACCTGCCACTATCAATAGGAGTCCAGTAAAATTTGATGGGGCCACTTTCAACCACATACATGCGGTGGTGAATAGCTCCAAGATGATTGCTCATCATGAAGCTCCAGTGGCTGTAATCCTCAAAAGAGAATTCTGGGAGCTTACGGCTCTTGTAAGAAGATTTTGCAGACATTTTGATAAGAAATTTAGGGAAATAACAAGAACTTGAACAAAAGCACTAAAGAGCAATGGATCTGCCCGGTGACCACCAAAAGCTTTACAAAGCAGTGGTCGTTGGACACACTGCTCTGATACCACTTGTTGGTCCCACTAGTTAGATTAATTGCGGAAGCTTAAGTTAAATGTCTTTCAAAGTCTTTTACAAGAGAACAATAATCAACAAACAATAAGTAAAATAAAGCGATAAAGAACACAAGATATATAGTGGTTCGGATTGAATATCCTACGTCCACTCTCCCTTATAACCAAGGGGACTCACTAACAACCAACTCACAAACTTACTTACTGGAATTGGGAAGTACCAGTTCCTTCTTACAACCTCTTTAGATTTAACTTCAATCTAAAGATCAACCAGCCAACAACCTTGTCTAATAGATGAACAGGTTGTGGTTTCAATAACTCCTTTAGAGTAGATAAATATTATGAACAGTAAGAGTGCTTGGTATGAATATCAAAAGCTTGGATCACTTATGCGCGTGTAGAGTCTCTAGAGCTTTTTCTTGAACTGCACTCTTGTATTTATAGAGGGAATTAGGGCTAGCCATTGGAGGGCTAATCCAATCAGATCCTCTATATAAGGAAGCCTCAATCAATCAATTCCCTAATTGATTGATTGGGTTGGTGGGATCCTTGGATTGATTATCTTCAAATACTTTCCAATCCTGATCATGTTGACTTGATTTGAATCACCAACGGTCAATAGCTTCCTCTGCCTAACTCTGATTCTCTCCAGAGAAGGCAAGACCAGACACCAGGCAACCTCGGTGTCTTCTGGTCCTAATCTGGTGAACAGCCAGAATACTCAGTAGAATCAGGGGATCAAACTGAGCATCTTTTGTTCCACCAGACTCGTCTGGTCCGGACTCGTCTGGTCTGGGGAAGGTCCTTTGCCTCTAGTCTGTCTCATCTGGTGAAGACTTCTGATGGAGTCCTCTGGTGAAGTCCTCTGGTGGGGTCTTCTGGTAACTCTTCTGGTGAAGTCTTCTGGTCTGGCAGTTCCCCTTAGACTAAGTCCTAATCTAGATCATCATCTGGCTAACAGGTCCAGATGGGCCTATTACATCTTCTGGTTTGTTTTAACTCATCAAAACTAACAATTTTTATCCTAACAACTTGTTAAGGATATATAGCAACTCAACCAAATTTATATGAAGAATTCAATTCTCGTTATACCCCATAACTCTTTTCGATTAACATAAGTTGACATATCTCTTTCAATCCCTTGACATTATTAGAGCATATTCAACCTTTATCGAATTTATTTGTTCATAATCAAGTTCACCGGTCAATGAACACAATAGAAATTGTTAATAAAGATGTCCTTCCTTTCATACAAAATATCTACAGACTCACACTATAGCTGCTTTCCTAGACATGCACCGCATCGCCATCATAATTCATAGCTATTGGTAACATGCTAAAGTAGCAACTCTAAAGTGAAGACTTAGAAATATTGTAGAAAGTCTTAATGGTATTTATAAGAGGCTTATCCAAACCTCAAGGCCTCATGCAATGAGAAAATAGAGATATCTTTCTCATTTCCTTATGGTCAACTTAGCACATGTGGTATGAAACACATGTCACGATGTCTAAACTTCCAAGAAGGAGAGATGAGGTAGTTCATTCTGTTTTTTTATTTTAAGCACAATTATCTTTAGTAATGTGTTCTTAACTGAATCTTATCCTTATGGATTATAGATTCGGAAATAGCAAATGGTCAATGTTTCATATCGCATAGTCTTTTGTTGGCTTGAGAGATCACTCAGGATATCACCACTATATCTGATCTTCCATAGCTGGGATATGATTAACTTTTTTTTTTCTGTGAGACATGGTTATGATTAGTATGTGACGACGACGTGTGGGCTTTGCGTGACGGCGACGTGGGGGCTTTACGTGCCGGCCACGGGCGGGTGAACAACAGCGCATGGTGTATGTGTAACATAATTTATGGTATTAGATTTATTATTTCATGTTTTAAATGGTTATGGACTAAAAGTGAACAATTATTTTAGTTATATGAAATAAGTTCATGTAGACTAAATGTTTGTTCCTCTAGCAATGCTTATGTAGACGATAACATTTTTGCATGCTAGATTAGGTCATGTAGGGTAAGATATAGTGAACTGACTTGTGATAGAAGGACTCTGATGTCCATCTTCAAAAGTCAAGTTATCAAATTGTAGAAATTATCTTGCTCATAAGTGACCAGAAAACCATTATAAAATAATTATTGTTGATTCTTTATTGCAATTAATTTATTTTTTGATAAATGTGATTCTATGAATGTCAATGAAAAAACTTGGAGCTTATCGTTTCTTCATTACCTTAATTGGTAATATCTCACGTTTTTTGACATGTCTGTTTGAAATTCACATAAGTCCGGGACATTGTTTTGTTTTGGACACCACCTGAATGAGATGTGAATGGAAGACATAACTTTAAAGGTTTTAAAAACCTATAGAGCACGTGAATATTTATCTAAACAAGTTCAGGGAACTGTGTAATGAAAGAGGCATAATTCGATAAGTATCAAAACATTGTATATCACTAGATAATGGTGTGGCTGAAAGAAGTTTTGAATATTGTTAGATGTGATGAGATCCAATTGAACTCTGGACGCGTGAATTGTCTAATCTAAGTAACCTTAGAATCTTGGGATCAACAACTTGTGTACATTACTCTACGAGTTAGTGCTAAAAGTTGGGTTCAATGATAAATGTGTCTTTATAAGATGCTTCGTTAAATCTAAAGGTGTTGGTCCCACTAGATAGATTAATTGCGGAAGCCTTTAAAACCAAAATGTCTTTAGCAAAAATCTTTTCTAAGAGCACAAATAATAAACAACAGGTATTCAAGAAAACAATAAATAACACCGTATTTATAGTGGTTCGGATCTGAATATCCTACGTCCACTCTCCCTTGATCAAAGGGATCTCACTATCCAACCAACAAACTCACTACTTACTGGAATTTCCGAAGTACCAGCACCTTCTTACAATCTCTTTAGATCTAACTTCGATCTAAAGATAAACTTACTCCAACCTTGTCTAACAAGATGAACAGGTTGAGTATATAAACTCCTTACGAGTTGGATGAGTAATTAAGAACAAAGTGAGTGCAAATGCGTAATGATCAAAAAGCTTGGTATGCTATGTGCGCGTGTAGAGTCTCTAAAGCTTTTTCTTGAACTGCACTCTTGTATATATAGAGGAGATTAGGGCTAGCCGTTGGAGGACTAATCCAATCAGATCCTCTATATAAGGAAGCCTCAATCAATCAATTCCCTAATTGATTGATTGGGTTGGTGGGATCCTTGGATTGATTATCTTCAAATACTTTCCAATCCTGATCTTGTTGACTTGATTTGAATCACCAACGGTCAATAGCTTCCTCTGCCTAACTCTGATTCTCTCCAGAGAAGGCAGGACCAGACACCAGGCAACCTCGGTGTCTTCTGGTCCTTATCTGGTGAACAACCAGAATACTCAGTAGAATAAGGGGATCAAACTGAGCATCTTTTGTTCCACCAGACTCGTCTGGTCTGGGGAAGGTCCTCTGCCTCTGGTCTGATCTCATCTGGTGAAGTCTTCTGGTGGAGTCCTCTGGTGAAGTCCTCTGGTGGGTCTTCTGTTGACTCTTCTGGTGAAGTCTTCTGGTCTGGCAGTTCCCCCTAGACTAAGTCCTAATCTAAATCATCATCTGGCTAACAGGTCCAGATGGTCCTATTACATCTTCTGGTTTGTTTTAACTCATCAAAACTAACAATTTTTATCCTAACAATTTTCCCCTTTTTGATGGAGTTAAAACACTACCAGAACTGATCACAAAGAATACTAAGCTTAAGCAAGAAAGCATTAAAGGATAAGACCTTAGAATAGATCTTATCAGGCAAATAATTAAGACAACAAGAGGTTGTCTTTTGAACAGAGAAGATATGAATTTTTCATTAATAATAAGGACAAGAAAGATTACAGATTACATTGAAGATCAGATCCTATTCTATGCATATCTTCTGTTGTCTTTGGGCACCAGAAACCAGTCAAGAAAACTGTCTTGAATGGCCTTCAACTCTGCAGAAGATGATGGGGTGAAGTTTGCCAACACCTTGGTCTTGTACAGTTTCTTCAGCTCAGCCCAATCAACCTGGTCTCCTGCCATTGGAGTGTTGAGAAAATGGAACTCAGGAGCAGTGACTTCCAGGTTGAATTCAATAGTTGAATCCATCAACTGCTTGTACAGATCTGCATCATATGCCTGCATCCAAGAATGGAAGGTCCTGTTGATGAGAGCATCATCCTCTGGTGGAGGTCTCTGGATGTAATGTTGAATGAACCAGAGAGTCTTGGCTTCTCTCCATTTTTCTATCAAAGGCACAGGAACAGTTGAGTCAAAGGACCCTTCTGTCCTGAGAGGGAGGATGTTCATAACTTCAACAGGCCCTTTTCTCTTCTGACTGGATCCACTAGCACCAGGAGTGATGCCAGTTTCTCTGCTCTTCTTATTTTGCCTTCTAACATATCGAAGCCTCTGCTCTTCATCTATGTTTTTCCTTATCCTTGCTTGCCTCTCTTCAGGCGACTCTTCCTTGAATCTCTTCTCTGCTTCTTCAACCACAGATTCAAAGAAGCTCTTCTTTACTTTCCTAATCTTCCTCTTAGCAGGTCCAGAGATGGAAAATGGATCCTGCTCTGCTTCGGACTCCTCTTCTGCAGCAAGCTGCTTAGCCATGGAAAGGGATTTGAGCTCTTCCTTCTTCTTCTTCTGCAGCTCAGCCTGGGCCAATGTATTCTCCAGCAGGTCCAGACGAGCTCCATGGCTGAAGAGAGTTTCATTTGTGGTCTTCGGTAGATCAGTTCTGGCCTTCTCTTCCCCCTTTTTAACTTCATCAAGGAGGGGCTCCACTACCTGCCTTATAAGATCAGGCAAGGCAGTGTTGGAGGAAGAGTGAAGATCACGCAGCTGCTTGGCCTCCTCCAGGTAAGCTTTAGACTCTGCAACAAGTCTCTCTTGCTTCTCCAACATCTCCTGGAGGAAGTCTTTCAGCTTTGCAGTTTGAATCATCTGGCTGGCTATCTCCACTTTGAGCACAGAGACAGGTCTCAACTGCTCCAGCACGTGCTCCTGTAGCTGCTTCTGGCTATGCATGACATCCAGCTTGACAAATAAGCCATTAGCCTTAAAAGAAGCTTTTACCTCTGCCAGAGAAGACTTTAACTGCTTCAGAAAGATTCTCCTCTCATGCTTGATCTGGTGCTCTATCATAGCAGGGGCCATATGTTGAATAGCTTTTGAAAAGCGCCCAATCTGCATGATTTGCTCATTGAAGAAAGCTTTCATCTTCTGGAGCACAGCAGGAGACATCTCAAAGTCTTCCTCATCTGAATAAAGCTCTGGAGGAAAGACAAAATGAGGACCAAACTTGTAAGTGGGGCCCTCTGGAGTGAGCATTACTCCTCTCTGGATGAGCAGGGTGCGAATCAAGACTTTAGCAGCACCAGGAGTCTCCAGCTCTGCTGGGTTCTGAATATTCATCCTCTGCTTTAGCTCAATCTCCCAAGCAGTGAAGTTGGAGGGACCCATTTCCTCAAGCAACAACATTAGGTCCTCCACATCTTCAAGTCTGGCCTTGCTCCAGACCTTGGCATCAGTAAGTTCTGCCAGAAGTGGTAAGTGCTCCAGAAGAACTGGGAAATGCTCTCTTAGCCAGAGCTGAGCACTTACACTCATACTCTGCCTAATGGGACCCATTTCTGCATATGAGAAAGTGAAGGGTTTGGGCCCAGAGGCAGAGGAGGAATGTGCTAAGTCTGCAGGCTCAAGTGAAGCTTCCTCATCTTCACTATCATCGCTGGTTAAACAGGTAGGAGAAGGGGGAGGGCCAACGAATTCCAGAGCCATAGAAATGGTTGGGTCCTGGTCTGTATGGGTTTGGGGAAGGTTAGGATTTTGTGAAGTAGAGGGTGTAGGAATGGGTTGCTCTGCACCAGAAGATGATGGAACATCTGGTACAGAAGGTGTAGGAGGTATCTGGGGGGTGGAAGTGTTTGGAGGGGGGATTTCTGCACCAGAAGAGGTTGAGGGTACCTCTGGTACAGAAGGTGGGGGAGAGGGGTTTGTGTTTAGAGGTATATGGGAAGATGGGGGAGAGGGTGTTTGAGGAATGGTTGAGGTAGAGAATGTAGGTGTGTCTGGGAGAGTCTGCTCTGGAGAGAATGAAGGAACACCAGGAGCAGATGAGATGGGATGTGTTTGAGTATCTGGTGGGGAGGTAGAGGGGGAGACAAGATCAATGGAAGTAGAGGAGGGTAAGAAAGGGTTTACCTCTGCTGGGTCAACACCAGCATGCACAACAAGCTCTGGAGAATCCTCCATAATCTGGGAAGCATCATTAATAGCTCTCTCCAGGGCCTCACCAAGTTCAGATCCAGAGCCAGGATCCTGTAGAATAGCCCTCTTGGCCCTGGGCTTCCTCTTAAGAGGTTCAACCTCCTCTTCCTCTTCTTCCTCTGATGGCTCATCCACCAGAAGGGTTTTCTTGGGAGCTCTTCTGCCAGTCCTTGGCTTCTTGGCAGATTTCTTCTTGGCCTCCACCGGCCTCTTCCTCTTGGCTGCCCCAGCCTTGACAGCTTCATCATCATCACCACCCTTCTTCTTAAGAATGTTAAGAAGGGGAATCTGGTCCTCCTCCGAGGAACCAGAAAAGGCAATGGTTGAGGAACCAGTTGCACCAGCAGCTTTCTTCTGGGCCTTCTGCCTTGGCTGCTGCTTCTGCCCCTTTGCAGGTGAGGGTACTGCCTGAAGAGGAGGGGCAGGGATGGCTTCTTCTCCATCAGAATCAGGATGGCCATGAAGGGGACCATCCTTTGAGAATAGCACCTTAGACTTGTGAAAACCTTTGCACCAAGTCTCCTTCCATCTCTTCTCTGGAAGCAGGGAGTCCAAAATCAAGGTAAGTTTCGTACCCAACGAAACATTAGCAGTGAAGTAAAACTGCATCTCCCCTGGAATGGAAGGACAAGCTTCCTTGTTAACCTTCGCCTTATTCTTCCTCAAGACGCCCCAAAAGAATTATGCCCAATTGCATTGGACGCCGTCATACAAGGCTCTCATCACACACATTCTTCCATTAAAGATCGCATCTGTGCTGTGATTCTCACACATCAACACCTTAACAACTATGTCAAAAAGTACCTTGTACTTTTGCCTCAGATGCTTATCCAGAAATCCCTTCGTGTTATTCTGGCAAGAGGAACGAGCGAACAGTTTGAAGGAACCCACAATATCATCCTCCTTGTAGGTTAAAGGATCCACTCCTTCCGCCGAAATGTTTCCAAACAGGGCACAGAAATCATGCTTGGAGAACACCAAATCTTCCCTGTCAATCTTTGAAGAAATATGGTCTTCATTGATCTTCATGCGAACCAAGAACTGGGCCGCATAACCGTCAAGAGTACGAAAATCTCTGGGAATGGTGGAGATCAACTTCTCAACTCCGGATCTCCTCAATAGTTCCAAAATAGCAAGAGCAGACGAGTTCTTAGTGGTGTAGAAGTCAACCACCATCTCCGTTTTGAGTTTCTTCATCATCAATTCATGGTCAAAATTACACGGGGGAGCCATATCTGTGAGAGAGAGAGAGAGAGAAGGGAAGAACTTTGCAGAGAGAGGTTAGGGTTTGAAAGTATGAGAACGTGAAAAGACAGATTGTAAGAAAATTAGATTTAAATAGGGTAATACGCGTGGCTCGAGTAATAAATGAAGTGTGAACGCGTGTAATACCAAAATTAAATTAGGGAACAAAATCAATATTTGAATTGATTGACATTTTGCACAGTGATTAAATCCGATGGCCACAAAGAAAGGCTAGATACAGATTTAATCTGGTGCGTTGGCATAGTCATTGGGACGGGGCATAAAGGGGTTTTGTGGCAGTCAAGAGAAAAATCGAAATGATTGCCTAGGCCCTATACCCTAGTCTTAAATACACTCCAAAGTTGAAAGGTTTTGAGTGTACTTACTAATTTGAAAAGTGTATCCCAATGATCAGAGGCCAGAGAAGTAAAACCATACATGTCACCTGATATTGTAACCAGATGATACCACAGCTAATCTGATGTTACATCTCCTCTGATGAAACTCATCTGGTCCTGGTCAGAGAAGATTCTGGACATTTGACTCAGCACCTCATCTGGGACAAGTGTACCCTGGTGCACACCTTATCTGGTACCTTCTCTAATATGTCTAATCTGCAGGTATGTTAGTTTTAAACGAAATAAAGAATATGCAATAAAGTAGAAATAAAGGATACTTCTCTGATGTTTTCCCTAAAACAAATCTGTCTCTGGATCCAACAATCCTAATTCAAAAGCTAACTCTCTGAATCTGGTCTCAGCCAAAGGCTTAGTTAATATATCTGCTCTCTGCTTCTCTGTTGCAATCTTTTCCATCCTTATATCTCCCTTCTCAACATGATCTCTGATAAAATGATGCCTTATATCAACATGTTTACACCTGGTATGAAGAACTGGATTCTGGGTAATTGCAATGGCACTATTACTATCACAGAATATAGGAATATCCTTGGCTCTAATCTGGTAATCCCTAAGCTGTTGACTAATCCAAAGTAGTTGAGAACAACAGCTCCCTGCAGCCATGTACTCTGCTTCTGTTGTTGATGTAGCAACTGAAGTCTGCTTCTTAGAAAACCAGGATACCAATTTATTCCCTAAAAATTGGCATGTTCCACTTGTAGATTTCCTATCTATTCTGCATCCACCATAGCCTGAATCTGAATAACCACTCAATTCTAAATTGTCATCTGCAGGATACCATAAGCCTAAGTTCACTGTTCCCTTAAGATATTTCAAAATCTTCCTTGCTGCTTCCAAGTGACTTTTCTTGGGATTAGCTTGAAATCTGGCACAAACACCAACATCAAAGGTAATATCTGGTCTGCTTGCAGTCAGGTACAGAAGAGAACCAATAAGTGCTCTGTACTGAGTCTGGTCCACACTCTCTCCAGACTCATCTGGATCCATGTTGAAATTTGTCATCATAGGGATCTTGGCTGCTTTGCTAGATCCTACTCCAAATTTCTCTAACATGTTTCTGGTGTACTTGGCCCGATTAAAGAAGATTCCCTTCTCTGATTGCTTAACCTGCAAACCTAAATAGTAATTCATCTCACCCATCATGGACATCTCAAACTGACTCTGCATGAGTTCACCAAACTTTTCACACATCTTCTTGTTAGGGGATCCAAATATAATGTCATCAACATATATTTGGACCAGAAGGATGTCCTTTCCTTCTTCTTTCCTAAACAAGGTCCTATCGATCTTACCCTTAGTAAAACCATTGTCCAGAAGAAATTGAGATAGAGTGTCATACCATGCTCTGGGTGCCTGCTTCAGCCCATAAAGAGCTTTCTTAAGCTTGAACACCTTGTCACCTTGTTCAAAACCAGGAGGTTGTTCCACATACACTTCCTCAATGAGAATCCCATTAAGAAAGGCAGATTTCACATCCATCTGGTATACTTTGAACTTCATGTGAGCAGCATATGCTAAGAACAATCTGATGGCTTCTAGTCTGGCAACAGGAGCAAATGTCTCATCATAGTCTATTCCTTCAGACTGAGAATAGCCCTGAGCCACTAGCCTTGCCTTGTTCCTAGTAATGACATCATTCTCATCTTTCTTATTCTTGAAAACCCACTTAGTGCCTATCACCTTTTGATGTCTTGGTCTGTCTACCAGCTCCCAAACATCCTGTCTGGTGAATTGATTCAACTCCTCTTGCATTGCAATAATCCAATTTGAATCTTTCAGTGCCTCCTTGATGTTCTTAGGCTCAATCAAGGACACATAGCAACTGAATAAGGCAGCTAAGTTAAGAGTTCTCCTAGTCTGGACACCCTTAGTTGGATCTCCAAGGATTAGGTCATTGGGGTGATCAACCAGGGTCCTCCTTCCCGTGGTCTTGCCTGGTTGATCATCTGCTGCAGTACCTTGGTGATTATCACCACCTGCAGAAGAGCTTCCCCCTACAGGAGTTCCAACCTCTTCTGGTTCTGCTCCTTGTGAAGGCTGCTGCTTCAGAGAACCAGGAGATGGGTCATCATCTGAATCTGAATCTGAATCTGAATCTGAATCTGAATCAAGAACAGGTGGATTGACTTTGATAACTCTGGGTGTAGTCTGATTCTGGGTCTCATCAGAAGACTTAGATTCCACCTTGAACTCAAAAGTAGATTCATAAAAAACAACATGAGGTGTTTCCTCCACACAAAGTGAATTCTTATTAAAAACTCTAAAAGCTTTACTGGTGCTGGAATATCCTAAAAATATTCCATCAGCCACTTTAGCATCAAAGGTTCTTAATTTAGATTTCCCATTGTCATGGATGAAACACTTACATCCAAAAACATGAAAATATGAAACAGATGGGGTTTTACCATTCCATACCTCATATGGAGTCTTATTATGTCTCTGGGCAATCAGACATCTGTTCTGAGTGTAGCAAGCTGTATTAATTGCCTCTGCCCAAAATCTCTGTGGAGTGCTGTATTCTGCCAGAAGTGTTCTTGCAGCTTCTTTGAGGGTCCTATTCCTCCTTTCTGCAACTCCATTTTGTTGGGGTGTTCTGGCAGCAGATGTCTCATGAAAAATCCCATGATCCTTGCAGTAATCTGCAATGTGTGAATTCAAAAACTCTGTTCCTTTGTCACTTCTGATTCTGACTATGCTCTGGTTCTGCTCATTCTGAATCTTCTTGAAGAACTCTGGCAGCTTAGTCATAGTTTCATTTTTCTTAAACAAGAACACTACCCAAGTGTATCTTGAAAAGTCATCTACTATTACTAAGGTGTACTTCCTTCCACTGAAACTAAGAGGAGAAACAGGTCCAAACAGGTCCATGTGAAGTAGTTGAAGTACTCTGGTTGTGGTTGTGCTCTGGACATCCTTAAAGGAAGTCTTGGGTTGTTTACCCTTCTGGCATGAACCACAAACCTGATCCTTCTTAAACACTTCATTAGGAAGACCTCGAATGAGACCTTTTCTGGCAATCTTATTCAGTGTTTTGAAGTTAAGATGACACAATCTCTTGTGCCAAATCCAGCTATTTTCTGCAGATCCTTTTGCAACTAGGCAAGCATTTCTTGGGCAACTGTTAAATTCTGCAAGATAAATGTTACCCTTCCTCAAGCCTATTAGCAAAATATCATTATAATCAGAAGAGAAAACAGTGCATGAATCACTAGAAAACTTCACTGAGTATCCCTTGTCACAGAATTGGGATACTAAAAGCAGATTATGCTTGAGTCCTTCTACGTAGTGGACTTCATCTACAGATACTCCATTGAAGGTCAACTTTCCAACTCCTCTGGTGACTCCATAGTTGTTGTCACCAAACATCACTCTTGGTCCATTCAATAGCTTGAAATCTTGGAGATTATCTTTCTGGAAGGTCATGTGCTTGGAACATCCACTATCAATGTACCAGACATGGTTGCTTGAAAATCCTTTCTCCAATGGACTCTTATCTACCTGCAGAGAAATCAATTAGGTCCCCTACCAGTGCTGGGTCCTGATTGGTTAGTTGCAGGTTTTGTAGGAATCCATAGATAAAGATCATCCCTTGATGGATGAGGAGATCTTATCTTCCTTCCAAATCTATCTACCAGCACATGTCCTCTGACAATGACATATTGAGCTACTGGTCTGATAAGGACACCTTTCCTATAAACAGGTCTGGTGTACCTTTTCTCAAATCTGGCCTTTGGAATGGCCTGCCTCAAAGACATGGTCTTAAAGGTCTGGTTGTAAGGGTACATCCTAGAAGAACCATCTCTGGTGTCATAACTACCCAGATCAGTTGGTTTTCTATAGATGGGTCTGGAAGACCTCCTCTGGTTCTGATAATTAGACTTGCTCTGGTGATTATAGTTCCTTTTTGTATACCTATTCTGGAATTGATTCCTCTGAGAAAATTGTCTCTGGGGTACCTGGTTCTGTTGAACATTGTTCCTTCTCTGGTAGTTGTTACTCTGATTGGTATTCCCCTTTCTTGAGTGTTTCCTTTGAGGTCCCCTAATCTGTTTAGGTTCCCTTTGAGGATTTCTCTGGGGTCCTCCAATTTGAGTAATTTCTACTCCTTGGGACTCATTGTTCACAGAACCATCAATCTTTAATGGTTCCCCTTGTTGACACTTATTCTCTAGCATTTTCTCTTCCAGAACAGTCAACTCTTCTGGACCATTTGTTATGTGATTAACAGAGTGATTCCTTTTCCAATCAGGATTGTGAACCACCTTGTAACCATTACCAGTTAAGTCTTTATCATTCCAGATTTCTACCAATTTACCAGCTCTTACAGACTTGTCTTTATTATAAAGGTATTTATGAGTTTTAGTGGTAATTCCAGAATATCCTAAACCACTCTTATCACAAATGCGCTGAGAAGACTCTGATATGATAGATACAACAGATGGTATCTTAGGAGCTTCTCTGGGCATAGGTATCTCCTCTATGTTGTGAGCAACTTGTTTTCCCTTGATAAGAGTCTGGTATTCGGCTCTGAGTTCATTGATCTCATCTTCTTGAGAAGTCCTTTCTTTCATGAGTTGATCTACCAGAGTATCTCTTTCTGTGATCTTATCCTGAAGTTCAGAGACTTCTTTGGAATGATCTTTCATGAGTTCTCTGGTGGATTTGTGCTCATGAGAGAGAGATTGAACTTCAGCTCTGAGCCTACCATTCTCTTTCTCAAGTTTTTGACAAAGTTGGACACAATTTTGGAGATCTGATAGCATTTGTTGCATATCAGACTCTCTAGAGTTACCAGATGAATTAGAGGATTCAGTACATTTGGAATTTGATAAAACTAGAGTAGTTTCATTTACCTCAGTGATGTCTGCCATGAGACACACATCATCATCTGATCCAAAGTCAGAAGAAGAAGAACTGGAACTAGTATCCTCCTCCTCTGCTTCTGCCAGCAATGCTCTCTTATCTGCATATCTCCTATCTCTCTTGATTCTTTTCTCTTCTCTTTCCCTAGGAGTAAGCTGAGGACAATCATAACTGTAGTGACCAGTCTTGTTGCATGTGTAGCAGGCATTGTCTCCTCTGGGACTAGGGCTTGGCTCTCTCCTCCTCTGGTTGTAGTCTGATCTGGCTGGACTACTATCTCTCCTCTGGTAGTCAGGTCTGCCAGAGCTACCATCCCTCCTCTGATAATCTGATCTCCCAGAGCTGCCAGGGTTGTCATCTCTCCTCCTCTCTGGAGTTCTGAATCTGGTCTCCCTTGAGTCTCCAGATGTCTTCTCCTTCTCTGCAGGCTTGAAAGAACTCTTCCTATCTCTGGTAGACTCCTTCCAATGCCTTTTGTACCTGCCATACTTTGAACTCATTTTATCTAATTTACGAGTTAGAAGTGCTACCTGCTCCTTGAGGCTCAAGTCATCTGCAGTAGACTCCTTTGGCTTGACATCAGGCTTGAGAGTTGAAGAGAATGCAACTCCTTTCTGGCCAGAAGAGGAAACCTCTTCTGTTTGATCCTCCTCTTGAAGATCATATTCGTAAGCTTTGAGATCAGACAACAAAAGATGATGATCCAGAGTATTGAGATCCTTGTTGTCCTTGATCACAGTAACTTTGATTCTCCACCTGCTAGTTAGTGAACGCAAAATTTTACTATTAATTTCCTTTTCAGAGTAGGTCATACCTAAGGCACTAGCCTTGTTTAGGAGGTTTGTGAGGCGCATGTCCAGCTGGTCTATGGTCTCGTCTGTTTTCATTTTGAACGTATCAAACGAGTGTTGAACAGCCTGGAGCTTGTTATCTTTAATCTTCTCTGTTCCCTCGCAGAGAAGTGCAAGTTTGTCCCACATCTCCTTCGCAGTGACACATGTTCTGACCTTCTCTATAACCTCCTTGGTGAGAGTGTTGATAATCTCGGTTCTTGCCACCTGGTCCAGGTTATGTAGCTTTCTCTCATCGTTGTCAAGTTCTTCTTTCTTTTTGAGGATTCGTTGTCTGGGAACTCTATCCTCTGCAGCGTCGCTAGTTTCTTCTCTGGACTCTGACCTGCCACTATCAATAGGAGTCCAGTAAAATTTAATGGGGCCACTCTCTACCACATCTAACATGCGGTGGTGGATAGCTCCCAGATGATTACTCATCATGAAGCTCCAGTGGCTATAGTCCTCAAATGAGAACTCTGGTAATTTGCGACTCTTATAAGAAGATTTTGCAGACATTTTAAATGAAATTTGGGAAATAATAAGAACTTTAACAAAAGCACTTTAAGAGCAATGGATCTGCCCGGTGACCACCAAAAGCTTTACAAAGCAGTGGTCGTTGGACACACTGCTCTGATACCACTTGTTGGTCCCACTAGATAGATTAATTGTGGAAGCCTTTAAAACCAAAATGTCTTTAGCGAAAATCTTTTCTAAGAGCACAAATAATAAACAACAGGTATTCAAGAAAGCAATAAATAACACCGTATTTATAGTGGTTCGGATCTGAATATCCTACGTCCACTCTCCCTTGATCAAAGGGGTCTCACTATCCAACCAACAAACTCACTACTTACTGGAATTTCCGAAGTACCAGTACCTTCTTACAATCTCTTTAGATCTAACTTCGATCTAAAGATAAACTTACTCCAACCTTGTCTAACAAGATGAACAGGTTGAGTATATAAACTCCTTACGAGTTGGATGAGTAATTAAGAACAAAGTGAGTGCAAATGCGTAATGATCAAAAAGTTTGGTATGCTATGTGCGCGTGTAGAGTCTCTAAAGCTTTTTCTTGAACTGCACTCTTGTATATATAGAGGAGATTAGGGCTAGCCGTTGGAGGACTAATCCAATCAGATCCTCTATATAAGGAAGCCTCAATCAATCAATTCCCTAATTGATTGATTAGGTTGGTGGGATCCTTGGATTGATTATCTTCAAATACTTTCCAATCCTGATCTTGTTGACTTGATTTGAATCACCAACGGTCAATAGCTTCCTCTGCCTAACTCTGATTCTCTCCAGAGAAGGCAGGACCAGACACCAGGCAACCTCGGTGTCTTCTGGTCCTTATCTGGTGAACAACCAGAATACTCAGTAGAATAAGGGGATCAAACTGAGCATCTTTTGTTCCACCAGACTCGTCTGGTCTGGGGAAGGTCCTCTGCCTCTGGTCTGATCTCATCTGGTGAAGTCTTCTGGTGGAGTCCTCTGGTGAAGTCCTCTGGTGGGGTCTTCTGGTGACTCTTCTGGTGAAGTCTTCTGGTCTGGCAGTTCCCCCTAGACTAAGTCCTAATCTAGATCATCATCTGGCTAACAGGTCCAGATGGTCCTATTACATCTTCTGGTTTGTTTTAACTCATCAAAACTAACAATTTTTATCCTAACAAAAGGTTACGTGATGATTGGAGTTCATTAAGTTGAAACTAGTACATTAGATAGAATCACGTAATATCAATTTTCTTGGAAATTGAATTTTCTAGTAAGATCGACATTATTTGGATGCTAAACCACTGTAAGATTGAAATAATCACTCTATCAGATCCAAGTGGGAGTGATTTAATGTGATTTTTTAATAGATGCTTACCCATTAAAGATCAGATGGATCTTGATGAAAGTAATTATCTAGAGGATATATCATCTATAGAATTTTACAGAATTATAATCTCTTACAAATACTAGGAAACATGTGCTTGAGAAGCATCATGATCTCCAAAAAATATGATAAATCTTTAGGGAATGAGAAACCTACAGCCGTTTGAGAGGTTCTATCTTGTTCTAATAAAGATTGATGAAATAAATCAATAGAAGAAGAGATAGAGTCGATGAAATCAAATAAAGTTTAGAAACTTGTATTTTTTTCATCTAGACACAAAATAGTTGAGAATGTGAATTCTCAAAAAGATTAAAGAAAGATCAATGAGTCTCTTTTAAGGTGATAAAATTCACACTATAGAAAAGATTATACTCTAAAAGGGGATGTATAAACTTTTTCTGTATGTTGTGAGTTATACCTCGATTTGTTACAACTCTAGCTAAAATAAATTATGATTTTGAATTACATTCAGATGGACATTGAATATTGTATTTTCTCAATGGAGAATTAGAAGAAGAAATCTACATGTAAAGTAGTAGGATTCTTTCTTCAAGAAGGATAATGTTTGTAAATTGAGGAAGTCATTTTACGAACTTAAACAATCCTCAAAGATAGTGGAACTGAGACTTTATTAAATGATTGTCTCATTAACTTTGTTATGATAGACAAAAACCACTGTGTTTATGATTGAACGGTCCAAGGCAAATTTTTTTGTAATTCTATCACTAGATGTTGATACATTTGCTAGAATTATAACGATGAGTATAATTTCTTGGTGAAAAGATTCATTGAATTCATTCAAAGAAGTTACTTGAGTTGTCTCAAGAGACATACATAAAGAGTCTTCTAAGAATGATTGAGAATGAACTTTGAGAATGTGTTGATACTCATGTTATAAAGGAGCGAGTCATTGAGCTATGATTAGTGTCTGAGAACTCTAAAGATGAAATGTTTAGTACCATATAAAATAAAATTGGATGTCTGATGTTTGCTAAATTGTGCACACATCGAGACAGTTGTTGAGTTGTTTATCTTGGTTAGCAAATATCATTAATATGGGAAAACACACTGAAAGATAGTGTGAGAGATTTTGAGATATCTGAAGGGTACTGCATATTATTATCTCGAGGAGATAATCTAGGATTGAAAGAGATATGTCAACTTGTGTTAATCGAAAAGAGTTATGGGGTATAACGAGAATTAAATTCTTTATATAAATCTGGTTGAGTTGTTATATATCCTTAACAAGTGTATAGCGAGAAAACTCATATTCTCGAGGGTCACACGATATATTTGCCTGTATGAATAAGTATTATGTGATGGTGTAAAAATATGTGAAGTAGATGAGTGTAAGACTCAAACTTCATGTGTGAGTGGGAGATGAAAGTTAATAAAATAATATTATTATTTTATTATAATAAATCCACCCATGAAGTGGATATGGTTGAGGGAAGTTAGTGAATAACTTCCATTCTCAACCAACATATAGATGATACGGGAGTTTTAATAAGTGGATGGGAATTCTGATTCTCACTCGACTCTTACTGCAATATTGATCATCTTCTCAATACGTAGAACAGAAGAATTCTCAGGGAAAATTCTTTCTCAGACATTATACACATATCATACATGTACTCAAAACAAAAGACATTTATATTGTGGATTACAAAGCGGTTCGAGAATCAATTCTAGTAACCGTGTTCTGACAACGAGGATCATAGAGATTATACGCGGAATCCAACCGGCTCAATTTATTCTGCTGCTATTTATGAGGTTGGTCGTTTCAACTCCCTTTATGTGATAATTGAAATTCCAACATTGATTTGGCAAAATGTTAAACTTACCTTTGGACAAAGAGAGTATTTGGTAAGTTTGGATGGAGGAGAGTACTATTTATAAATGCGCACAAATTGTACGTGCAGGTGGTGTATACGATATATTGCCATTATAATTTTCTTCTTCTTATAGTTTATGGTTTATTACACGAAAATTATACATTTACTCCTTTCTACGGCAAAAATCGAGAAGTATGAGGCTTAAAGAAGGGGATTCAAATTCCAGATACTTTCACGAATTCATTAACAAAATGAAAAAAGAAATTAAACTCAAGACATCACAATTAACGGCAGATGGATGGAGGGGGTGGATGAAGTTAAAGAGGGCATCATCGAGCACTTTAGATCACATTTTCGAGCTGTGAGACTAAGGAGACCTTACATTATTTCAGAACTCTTCTCCAAAAAGATGTCTTCAGAGGATAACTAGATGCTAGTGGCGGAATTTTAAGAAGAAATGGTGAAGGCCGCTATATGGGAATGCGAGGGATCGAAAAGCCCGGGGCTGGACGAGTTTAATTTTTTATTTCTGAAGGAGTTTTGAGAGATTTTGAAAACTGATGTTATGAGGATGATGAGTGAGTTTCACTAGTTTTGTAGAATTGTTCGGAGTCAAAATCCCTCATTCATTGTGTTAATCCCAGAAAAGGAGGCTAATGAGAACATTACCGATTTCAGGCCAATTTCATTAATTGGAGGAGCTTACACGATAATTTCAATAGTGCTCGCTGGTAGATTGTGTAGAGTATTGGACTCCATCATATCTACTAATTAAAATGCTTTCATTAGAGGACGTCAAATACTTGATAGTGTGTTGGTCCGAAATGAAGCAATCGAGGATGAAAGAAGATAAAAAAAAAAAGAAGAGCATGTTTTTTAAAATTAATTTTGAAAAGTTGTATGACTAGGTAGATTGGGTATATTTGAGAAATATGATGATAGGGTTTGACTTCGATCATAAATGGGTCTCGTGGGTGATGGAATGTATATCGACTGCTTGTGTTGCGATATTAGTGAATGAGAGCCCAACGGGTGATCTCCTGTCCCTCTTTCTCTTTCTAGTCGTTGTGAAGGGCTCAATCTTTTAATGACAAAAGTTTTTGATATAAGAAGCTTTGAACCAATTGAAATTGGAAGAAAGAAAGTGAAAGTGTCGCATTTTTAGTTTGCGGATGGTACAATTTGTATGGGCAAAGCAATGGTAGAGAATGTGAGTTTCTTGAAAAGGTTTATGAAGTTATGGGAGCTAACTCCAGGACTCAAATTAAACTACAAAAAATGCTTTCTTTATGGAGTGAATGTTGTAGATTCTAAGATGAATGACTTTGCGACAATTCTGGGGGTAAATGTAGGTCGAATTCTGTTTATTTACCTTGGTAGCAAGGTGGGGGGAAGCAAGCAGAAGTGTTGATGCATTGAAGATTGTGGTGAAAAAGATTTGAGATAGGCTAAAAAAATGGGAAACCTTGAAACTTTCAATTGGTGGGAGACTTGCCTTACTTAATGTTGTGCTATCTCTAATTCCAATTTACTACTTGTCCACCTATCTCATTCCCAAATTTTTTTTGTGTGAATTTGTTCAATTATAAGGGAAATTTCTTTGGGCAGAAGGGGAGAGATTGAAAAAGTTAGTTTGGGTTAAGTGGGGTAAGATTTGTAAACCAAAGGGCGAAGGGGGGCTAGGTGTGAGGGATTTGAAAGTGTTTCTGGGTAAATAGGTGTGGTGTTTCCTTAATGAGATGAAGAGTCTTTGGGATACAGTAGTAGTGTCGAAATTTGGGGTTGAATGGGGGGCTGCTGGGATCAAACTTGGTGAGGGAGAGGGCTCGTAATGGGTGTTATGAAGACGGCATGGGGTGGCTAGTAGAGGGGCTTGAGAAGTCGTTTGGGATGGTGGGAATATGTTTTTTTAGGAGGAGAAGTGGGTGGGGGAGTTTTGTTTAAAATCAAGGTTTCGTAGGCTTTATAATCTCAATTCTAATAAGTGGGATTTGGTGCGAGACATGGGCGAATGGGTAGAGGAGAATGGAAGTGGAAATCGAATTGGAGGCGTAACTTGTTTGATCGTGAAAAAGAAGTGCTTGATAATTAAATTTACGTGGTTAGCAAGGTCCAGGTCTAGAAGTACGAGAATGATAGGTGGAGATGGATAATGGAATGCAAATGGAGTATATATCTCAAAGGAGGTGTATGAATGTTTGGCGAAACAGGTTCAAATAGAAGAGCTGAACGAGGATGTGAAGAGATTCCGGAGGCTTTGGAACAAATTTACTCCTTGTAAGGTTTCAATTCATGCTTGGCAAGTCCTTCGAGAGAGCATACCATCGAAATTGAAGCTACTAAGAAGAGGAATTTTGCAACCGAGTGATGATCTATCGTGCATTTTTTGTGGCTTACATACCGAAACATTGAAGCAGGTTATCTTTGAATGTGAAAATTAGTATAGAGTTTGAATGGAATGTACAAGATGACTACGGATGGAAACTGTGTTCACCTCGAATCCATTGATAAACATACTCCACTTCAGTAGTTTTATTAATGGGAAAAGAGGTAAACCTTTCGTGTCGTGTGTTTGGATATGTATTGTGTGTGTGATATGGAGAGGAAGAAATTCAAAAATATTCAAGAATGAGGAGATTTGTGCAAGTAAGATGGTTGAAGAAATAAAGAATAAACTCTAGAGTAGGATAGGAATTAAAGAAACTCGGGTAATGCAGTTTGAATATCAACAATGGTTAGAAAACCCCATTCGTGTACTAGGAGTTTATTAATTTATTCTGTTAATATATGAAGAAAGCATTTCTAGACAATCTCTGTATATCTAGTTTTGTACTTCTTATGAGTTATGACTTATACCTCATTAGTAATAGAACTCTTTTTATTGATAAAAAAAATATATGAAAAGAGTTAATGATAAGTTTATCATGAGACTACATTGAATATTTGATCAGGAGTATCAATAATCTCACCAGGAGTATCATTAATCTGGATCGGTGGTATTATATTGTAATTGATGTAAATTTTCTTGAACCCTAATGATACTCCTGTTGAGATTATCGATACTTCTGGTCAAATATTCGATACTTTAAAACAATTTCATGGTAAATTTATCATGAATCATTTTCATATAAAACTTACTCTTTGTGTAATTGTGTGTGTTTGGGAAATTTATTTTCTTAGGATCGTAACTTAAGGACGATGGTAAAATGAGGACCATAATTTTTTGGATTTGCAAAATGAGGACCGTAACTTTTTGAATTGGTAATTTTAGGACCGTAACTTTTTAAATTTTGCAAATAAAGGCAGGATTCAGCCCGAACTAAGGCTAAATTGGCCCAATTTGGACCCGAATTCTAGCCCAAATCGGGTCGATTAGCCCGATTTGCATAGATTCAAGCTGGGTTGTCCTCTATTTGCCACATTTTAAAGTTATTGTCTTCATTTTGTCAGCCTGAAAAGTTATGGTCCTCATTTTGTTACCCCCCTTAAATTACAGTTCTGA
Organism: Ballota nigra; assembly: GCA_947034835.1. Taxonomy (NCBI): domain Eukaryota; kingdom Viridiplantae; phylum Streptophyta; class Magnoliopsida; order Lamiales; family Lamiaceae; genus Ballota; species Ballota nigra. Next base: position 45,244,218 of record OX344724.1, on the reverse strand, counting down.
AAAAAATAATTTTCCCGTGTATGTTTACTTTTTAACAAATTGTGTGTATTTGATATATAGTGGAATAAGTAAATCGGTTTACACTTAATGCACATGCATTAGAATGTAAAATTACATTTCCCCTCAATTTTATGCTGATTAAAGGATTTAAACAATTCAGTAAATATTATTTGGAGAAGAGGAGCTCTCTTGTGAAATATTTCACATGTGAAATATACCTAAAATAGACAAATATTAAAAGTATCATGAGTGGGGTCGCTCCTGGTAAAAATTCGTGGATCTTGGCTGGGTCGGGTCGGGTTTGGTGGATTTTTCCAAAATCTCGCGCAAGTCAAGTTTCTGGATTTTTGCTCCCAGTTTGTGTTACTGTATGGACAAATGTATGTTACTATATGGGCAAATGTGTGTTACTAGTCATTAAAAACATGTTTTTCTACTTTAAAATAATAATAATGACAAATATATATTTTTACAAGAACAAATATGTGTTTTTAATTTATTTCTCATCCCTTTAAATTTAAATTAATTATTTTATATATTAAAACATATGTGCTCAAACAATAACATACACTTGCTCTAACATCAATACATTTTTGCTCCAATAACACACATTTATAATAATACACATTTGCTCTAACATTAACACGCTTTGCTTCATTAGTAACACATATTTCCTTTAACAGTAACATACATTTGCTCCAATTGTAACATATATTTGTAGTAACACACATTTGTTCTGACAGTAACACACATTTGTAGTAACACATATTTACTCTAACATTAGCATACATTTGCTCCAATAGTAACACATATTTTTAGTAATACACATTTCCTCCAATAGTAACACACATTTGCTCCAATAGTAACACATATTTTTATTAACACACCTTTGCTCCAATAATAATATATATTTTTAGTAACACACATTTCCTCCAATAGTAACACATTTGTTCCAATAGTAACACATATTTTTAGGGACTGTTTAAAGGCATTAAGCCGAACAAGTGGCGTGCAAAGTTTGTTAAGAGGCTTTTGTATCCTTGTTAACATATTATGAATTGCTGCCCTATTTGCATAATGTAGATTTGTTATAAATAAAAACAAATATTGGCATCAAGAAACAGGTAGGGAGAAGTCGCGGGTGCGGGCGGTGCAGGTGGATAGCAAAAGAAGGGGATGGTTGGGAAATGTGGGTGGGGATGGTTGGGGGGCAGGGTCCCAACCTTGCATCTACTGGGGCAGCTTCTGCTGGGGAAAGGTTAGAGAGGGGTGATTAGACGTGAAATTGTGATATTTTGATGCTCATTTAGTCCATATTATGAGTGTTTTCGATGAGTGTTTAGAGTTATTTGTGTACTATTTTCAAAACTCATCAATTTGCCTCTTTGGTGTGCATGATAGGAAAGAGGACGAAAAACAGAGCTCGTAGGACTTTGAATCGACTTAAACAGACTACCGGATGAGAAGATATGAAGGTTTTATGAAAAATATTAGTTCGAGAGAAGAAAAGTATCACTTGGCAAGAACAAGAGAGAAGCGCTCGACCAGGAGGCTTGGTCGAGCACGAGCCGCACGACCAAAGCCAGTCGAGCACCATTGAGCCGCGGTAGAAACTAGCCGCTTGACCTCTGGTCGAGCAGGAGGCGCTCGATCAGAGCCAAATGTCGAGCGTGACTTTAAGCTCAAGAAAAAATGGTATAACAACTTATAGGAACCGCTCGACCAAGGGATGTGGTCGAATGCCTGGCGCTTGACCTGACGTCGTGCTCGAGCGGTTCAACAGGTCAAATTTAGGAATCGTATAAATATGAGGTAAACCCTATATTTACAGACTTAAACTTGATTTTCAAATGGGAAGAAGCTGGGAACATATTTTGGAGACTTTGTAAAGGTTTGGAGAGTAGATTAGGGATTTTCAACACACGAGATACACGAGACGATCAATCCTTTTCACGGTTTAGTTTTATTCTTTGTTGATACTTTTAGAGATTCTTGAGATTCAATTCAGATTTATATACATACTTTGAGACTGATTTTCCATATTTTAATTGCAATTGAATTCCATAGTTAGGTATATGTTCTTGAATTTCTTGATTAATTTGATTATGTCTTTGATTATAATAGTTGTTTCTTTTGATTTGATCATTAATATACTTGGCTAAACTCGAGTATGCTTAGGGTAGGATGAACTCGTAGAAATTAGGATCTTTGTAGGCGATTAGGATAATCCGTGGCGTGATGAGTTTTATTTCTCTTAATTATTGAATTTTCCTAACGAACCCTAGAATAATTATAGAATTAAGTACAAAAATTGTTAAGGAGAGGACGACCGAATCACTCTTTCTCAATGAATAGGCTTAAGGAGAGGGTTTTTGAAGTGGTTTATAATTAACCGGTTTATCTAGGGAGGGCGGCCGAATCACCCTAGTTAAATTAGGGCCTTAATAACTAAGCACAACTCATATAATTTGATTAGTGGGTTAGTGAGGTTAAGTTTAGTAAGAGTAGAGTCTTAGAGTAATATCTGAGCTTTAACTTTTACAATTCTTAGTGCTAGATTAGGGAAGTTTATTGCCTAGTTTATTGCACACTTAGGATTTTACTTGGAACACCACGATTATCTTAGTTTCCGTACCAACTCCGTTAGTGTACGTAGGGGTTCCTATCCAATGCATCATTCATCTTAATTGAACTTCAATCGACGTTAGTATAATTTTGTTCTTTGCTTGCTAGATAGGTGGTATTTTAGAATTAGTTTTAAAATATTCGTATTTTACCCAAATCGCATCCATATTAGCTACGACGCGTAGATTTCTAAGGATTTACTCGCATACAAATCCTCACACGGGTTCGATACTACCTGGTCCTAATACTTGTCTAAATTACAGTGATCACATACTCTTGTAGGATAACTGCTAGTTAAAAGCTAGTATTTTACGGTCAAGTCAATGACACCGTTGTCGGGGAGGTGACGTATGCTCATTGTGTAAAACTTGGAAATAGTTTAGTAGCTAGCAGTGAGTGCATTCTTTTTTATTTTTCTTTATTTGTTTATCAGTTGCGGTTGATATTTCTTTTTTAGTTTCAGGTATATGAAAATGCGCTCTAAGGGAGAAACGAGCGAAGATCGAACGAAACTTGATCCTGACACTATAGCAAAAAGGAATAGAGCTTTTCAGAGAAGGATAACTGCGATAGCCAACGAGGATTTGGATATAGTTGGAGACGGGGAGAATCAGAATGATGAGCGAGTGGAGGGTCTGAATGTTGGAGTTATACGTGAAAATATGCTTTTACTTTGTATAACTCATGTATTAAACACTTATTTATGAGAATAAATCTTTTATCACTATTTCTTTGAGTATGAATGAATGTTAAATATTTATTGCAACCCGTTCAATATATAGTATGTGTTACATTATAGTTAATGTTGTGATACCATATCAAGGAAGATCACATTAATGGTTTCCTTGTAACTAAACGTACAAATTCACGACCCAGGTGGAATTGAACAATCCGGCGTGAAAGGTCGATGTGTAGTTCTTATATTGGCTTATCTTGACCAAGAGATTGCACTAGCACATTTAGTATGGGTTGAAGAGGACCTACAACGAGAATAAATTCTTCCGTTCTAAAAGGTGAAGAATTTGACTTCAGTGGTTATTAATTTCTTAATCTCCGTCACTTAAATAGGACCGTGTGTGGTTAATAGTTATTGCTTTGATACATGTCGGGTGAGAATCATCGTGACTTTGAACCTTATGTGTTGGGTAGTAATATTAATCATACGACGGTTGCTAAGATTTAATACGGAGAAACGTGTGCGAGTACGGCTTGTGTGATTTGTCCCCTTGGTGGGCTCAAAAGTTTTATCGTACCAATGCTTGCAAATGGAGAATTAGTTTCTTCGGTACGGATAATAATGTTTGTTGGGACAATGTCAGCTTTGATTAGATCCCAAAGCCCCTGAAAAGATGACTTGCCTTAGTGGTCAGGCTAGTCTTGGTTAGATTTGTACTTAGATATTTTACACTTCACAGGAACTCAATGAGAGGAGTACTCATTGATGACAATCAAGACTGAAGCCTGAAGACACAAGAGCACTATCCTGAACTTACTACAGTCTTTCTAAGTTGGCTGAGTAAGTGTCAGTGATGAAGAGTATGACCCAGAGGTCATTACTAACTCAGTCCTGAAGGGAACGGGATGATACTGAGTAATGGGAAAAGACTTGGAGTAGGGCCAAGCAATGCAAAAAAGAATGTCAGCGTTAGGACAAGACCGTTGTGCTTGAGACAAAAAGAACTTAATAAGACAAGCCTGAAGCATAGGAATGAGTTCTGACATTCTCACCAACCTGATGATGTGGACCAATCTAGGAAGGACACACACGTACGGACCTGACATGGAGACAGAGTTCAGACTGCACTTTTCAACGGGTAAGCATTAAATGGAGCATTAAATGTAATTACCTAATCCATGCAAGGACTGCTGCTGCATGGGAGATGTGTCCATTGAACAAACCCTATGTAGACGTCTTAGAAGGTTATCTCTTCCAACGGATAGTTTTCAAATTCATCTATAAATACAGAAGACCTTGAACCCATTCAAGGTTACGGGAAATTTCCAAGTCAGAAATTACTCAAACTCTCAAGCATTCAAAGCATTCAGCGTTAGAAAGAAGCACTCGAAAAACCTTAAATTTTCCAAGTATTTCTTAGCAAAGAGAGTTATTTTGTATTCCACTGAGCGTTCATTGTAATATCATAAACTTAGAGTGATTATTCATCCTTAACATAGCTTAGTCTTGTAAGGATAATCACAAGCCTTAGTTGTAAACCAAACTGAAACCAAAACCCTCTAGTTAGGTTTGTTGGTTGAAATTAGTTAGTGAGATAGGAAGGAGTTTGTAAGGGTCAGTGAGTTAGCTGATCTGGGTGCACCTTGGCACGTTAAAAACAAGCTAATCCTTAGTGGATTATCCTGCTCAATCAGGAACGTGGACGTAGTAGCTTGAGTCTCTGAACCACGTTAAACTTCTTGTGTTCTTTATTGCTTTGATATTGTTCTTATTGTTTATTCATTAAGTCATTCATTGCATCAATTTTATAAAGCTTGAATCAATCAGCCTATTCAGTAACTTGAACACTGCCATACTAATCACTACTTTTAGGGATGTTAAACGGGCCGCGGGCTGGCGGGCTGGCCCGTTTAGCCCTTAACCGAACAAGGGTTAGGTCTGAGCATTTGGTGGCCCATTTAAAACCGGGCCTTTTTGGCCCGAACCATTTAGCCCGCCGGTCTACCGGGCCAACCCTTTAGCCCGATTCTTTTTTTTTTTTACTTTTTTTTATATATTTTACTTGTACAACTACAACCATATATGCAATCTACCTATTTTACTTCAACTTCAAAATTTCAATCCAAGTCCTACTATCTGATATATATATATATATATTCAAGTTTTTATTTAGTTAATTTATGCTTTCACTTAGTTAATTTATTAAATTACTTGAAATTGAATTTAGTCATTTAATTAATATTTGAATTTTATGAACAATGTGTAAATGTAATTTTTATAAATTTATGAACAATGTAGGGCTTCAACATCCCTACTTCATTATTATCTTTCCAATTAGGATTCATCGGTCGTCGCCATGACTCTCAAATCGCCATTGTCGGTTGTCGCCCCCTCTTAAATCGTCATTGGCATTATAAATTTATTTCATGAAAAAGCGAAATATTGAACAATGTTTAAATGTAATTTTCATGAATCTTTTAACTATATTTGAATATTAAGTTTAAATGACATCGTATTACAATTACATATCTATATTTTATTTTAAAAATTAATTTTTTTAATTTTTTTCCAGAGCCCATTAGTGGCCCGTTTAGCCCGCAGACCGCTAGGGTTAGGGTTAGGTTTTGAGTGTTAGTGGACCGATTAAAATGAACCGATAAGGCCCGAGACCGTTTAGGCCCGCAGCCCTGTAGGGCTGGCCCTAATGGGTTAGGGCAAGCCCGTTTAACATCCCTAACTACTTCAAAATAGAGTGATCAAGTTTTCAGAAAGCAAACATTAACAAGACTATAAACTTTCAGGGCTCACGCATTTCCGCAATGAACTCAAGTTGATAGTTTACCAACTGACCAACACTCAGTGCAGTTAGTAGGTGTGTTGTCAACCCTGGGTTCTACACCACTCTGAGTTAAGGGGACTCAGTCAGTTTGAAAGTCAAAAATTTTTGTATACGTGTATTCCCCCCCCATACACGTATCTCTCAGTCTTGTACCGAGACCAACAAGTGGTATCAGAGTAGTAGTTCAAAAGACCACTGACTTTGAATACTAATAGTTTCAGAGGAGAAACTGTTGGTGGTCGCTGAACAGATCTGAGTTTGCTTTTTACAAAACTTGCATCATCATGACTTCAAGGAGACTTGAAGCTTCGATACCTGAATTCTCTGTGTCTAACTTTGTCTACTGGAAGTTCAGACTTGAGGCACATCTAGATGCCATCCATGACCAAATGCTGCGTGTTATCAAGGAAGGAGCCATCAAGATCACCATCCCTAATTTCAGAGGACTGGGGTATGAGCATCTTGACATTGGTGTACAGGTTCTTAAGGAGAGGAAGGATATGACCAATGATGAGATCAAAATGGTGGGACTGGATAATGTGGCTAGGAATATCATTCTGCATACGGTGCCTTTCGAGGAGTCAACAAGGCTGATGAACTTAATGACGGCTAAGGAGGTCTAGGATGAGCTGACCAGGATGTGCAAAGGGTCAGAAAAGATAAAGGAGAACAAGAGAAATATTGCCATTCAGAAGTTCGAAGCATTCGAGATGCTGCCTGATGAGACAATAGATCAGATGGAGTCAAGATTCATCAAGTTGATGAATGAGTTGGTGATGTTGGATAAGGATGTTCCAAAAAGAGATGTTGCTTCTAAGATCCTGAATGCCCTTCCTGAGAGATGGGATAACAGTGTAATTATGTTAAAGAACACTCAGGATATTATGAGTAACATAACTTCTGCTTTACTTTTTTCAGAGCTTAAAGCACTGGAATATGATCTCAACAAGAGAAAGACGAAAGTTCAGCCAGAAGTAGAGGAAAAAGAGAAAGCTCCTAAGAAAAACGTGGCGTTCAAAGCCAAGCCAGAACCTGTCGAGTCTTCATCAAAGTCACTGATGGAGATGAGCAAGGAAGAACTTGCTGAGGAGTACAGCCTGATGACCAGACGCTTTGAAAAACTTAATTCCAGGTTTGGTCGTTATAAGAAATATTATCAGGATACTCCTGACAGAAAACCTGAAGGAACCCAACAAAGCTCTCGGAGATATGAGGAAAGAAGGAACACTGACCAAAGAAGAGTTCATGGCGATGAAAGAAGATATTCAGACCTAAAACCCGATCGAAGAGATGAACAGATACGTACTCGTGATGACAGACACTCAGGCAAGACCGAAAGCTCATCTAGACCATGGGAACCTGACTCAAGAAGGAATCCTGAGCCAAGAAAGGAAAGAGGAGATGAGCAAGCTGCATGTTACAACTGTAACAAGAATGGGCACTACTAGTATGACTGCCCAGAGCTGAGTGCAAGGGAAAGAGAAGACAGGAGGGCCAAGAGAGACCAGAGGTACGTTGACCGGAGAGCCATGCTCGCTGAGGAAGCTACAGACTCGGATGGTCCTGAGGAGAGGTTGCCCGAACTCTTTTTTGATGATGAGTACGATGACGTGTGTCTTATGGCAAGGGAAGAGCCCGAGGTAACGTCTAACTCTGTTTGTGGTTCATACACTGGTCAAAATCCTAAGCTAAGCTCAGAGTCAGCTAGAGAGATGAACCTTCAGATCTGTTTGGATTAATTGATGGTTGATTTCTCCAGGCTGCAGGAAACAAATGTCTTCTTGGTAGAGGAGAACCAGAAACTGAGCACTGAGGTTCAAATCCTGAATGATCAACTCACTCAGTCAGATCTGAAAGAGTCAGCTCAGATTGTAAGACTAACTCAGGAAATTGACATGATCAATGCTGAGCGCCTTCCAAGAGAGAAGATTCTGAAAGAACTGGCTGATGAAGAGTTGGTCAAGAAGGAAGAACTAAAAGCACTCAAGAGTAAGTTTGATGACCTATTTGCCAGACATGAAATCCTGAAAAAGAGTGAGGACTCTCTTAAGCAGAAGGTTGCAGCAATGAATAAATCATCAGTGGCTAGAGAAGAAATAAATAGCAGCCAGATGCTTGGGAATGAGAAAAAGGGACTTGGATCCTCACAAGGTCAATCTCATGTTGCTTCATGGAGCAACACTGAGAGAGTGTTTGTCCAAGCAGACAAGAGTACAAAGAAAGTTGTATTCGAAGCCCGCAAAACTGATAAGGGTAAAGAAACTGCTGAGACAGTCAGGGTCGCCCCAAAGGTTGCCAAGCCAAAACCCAAGGGAAAGGCAAAGCAACCAAAAGGAGGCCCCTGAGAGCTCAGGCCAGAAGAAACCTCAGCGCAAGCAGAGGAAGACTCAGGCCAAGAGCACTCAGACTGCTCAACAGGGGTATTATCATGCATGGCAATACCCTTAGGGAAGGCCAGTCATGATAACACCTCCATGGTTTTGGCATCCAAAAGCAAGGCCCTTATCAGGGAAAGACCTCAAGACCAACTGCACCAAGGCCTAGGAAGAACAGGAAGCCAGCCCAAAAGGCACCCACTCAGGCTCCTGTAAAGCCTAAGCCTGACACTCATACACCATCTTCTTCTCAAGCTAAGAAGAAGAAAGTAGTGTATGTGGATGTTTCTGGGAAACAGATTTACCACTCTGAGGCAATCAGGGTAGTGAAGCAAGTCTTGATCCCAAATGGTACAGCTGATATGATAGGACCCAACACCCAATGGGTACCTAAAGTCTGAATTGTTTGCAGGCGGCTGTGGATCACAACAAGAGGAGACTCAATCAAAGTTGTTTGGTACCTAGACAGTGGCTGCTCAAGGCATATGACTGTAATGAAGAGTCTTCTCCAAGAGTTTCAAGCTAAAGATGGTCCACAATTAACCTTTGGTAATAACTCAAAAGGTTTTACTAAAGGTTTTAGTATCTTGGTAATAGGTACGGTCAGAGTGGAGAATGTGTCCTTTGTGGAAGGACTGAAGCATAACCTGTTGTCTGTAAGCCAGTTTTGTGATAAAGGTTTCAGTGTTGAGTTCTCATCAAATATATGTTCAGTCAAGGACAAATCAACACAAGTGCTTCTATCAGGTATTAGGAAAGGTAACGTCTATCTCGCTGATTGGAGCAGCACTATTCCCAATACTTGTTTTGTTGCTAAAAGCTCCTTAGAGCTCAGTTGGTTATGCCACAAAAGATTAAGCCATCTGAACTTCAAGATTCTTAACAAAATTTCTAGACAGTCACTTGTTGAAGGTCTACCTAATGAAGTTTTTAGCAAGGATCATGTGTGCAAAGCTTGTCAGGAAGGGAAGCAGGCCAGAGCATCATTCAAAGAGAAAGCTTTCTTCTCCACTAACAGGGTTCTTCAGCTTTTGTACATGGATTTATTCGGCCATGTAACACCTGTGAGTATGAATGGTAGGAAGTATACCCTTGTGGTTATTGATGACTATTCTAGATATACTTGGGTTATTTTCTTGTTAAATAAAAATGAAACACAGTTAAAGCTTCCAGAGTTGCTCAGGAGACTCAGCAATGAGAAGAATCAGTCCATTACTAAGATCAGATCTGACAAAGGTACTGAGTTTATCAATTCATATATTTCTGATTTCTGTAATGAACTTGGTATTGCTCATGAGACTTCTGCAGCTAGAACCCCACAACAAAACGGTGTCGCTGAGAGGAGGAACAAGACACTGAAGGAAGCTGCCAGGACCATGCTGGCTGAGTCAGGATTGCCCAAGAAGTTTTGGGCTGAGGCAATCAACACTGCATGCTATACTCATAACAGATCCATGCTGAACAAACAACATGCACAAACCCCATATGAGACATGGAACAAGAGGAAGCCTCGTATCTCTTATTTCCTTATTTTTGGTTGCAAGTGCTTCATCTTCAACAATGGGAAGACCCAGTTGAAAGCTTTTGATAGCAAATCTGATGAAGGAATATTCTTAGGATATTCTGAAGTCAGTAAAGCCTTCAAGGTTTACAACTGTAGGACCCTTGTTGTGGAAGAATTACCACACGTTGTGTTTGATGAATCTGTCACTGAGTCTAGGATAAGAGTGTTGGATCCTGACACTGAGGAGGTCACAATGCGAGTGACAAGGATGAGCATAAAGAATCAACCTAGTCCATAGGTCAAACTGTGCCAATTCCAAGATGGGATGATGACGAGGATCAGGATGATGATGATTCAAGAGCCACTCCTAAGCCTAGCGCATCAGGGACAGTTGAGCCTCAGACTGAGGAACATGCTCAACCTGAGGTAAGTACCATCTATGAAGATGCGGTCGCAGCTGAGATGGTTCCTGAGTCACCTCATCAAGGGGGATTCGATGTCCCTGACATTGAGTTGGTAAATCCCTTTGGTATAGACCCAGACTCATCCCCTTCTGTTCAATATCCTGATATCTATGAACCTGTAGACACTAACATTGTAGGTACATTAGGAACAACTCCAGGCAAGAGAACATGGTTAGAGAGTCATCCCATTGACCAAGTCATTGGTGATCCAACTGAGGGAGTCAGGACCAGACGGTTCCATGGTGAGAGAACATTGTTCTGTTGCTTTCTCTCTGAGCAAGAGCCTCAGAACATTGAAGAAGCTCTCACTGACTCGAACGGGATCATAGCCATGCAAGAGGAGTTGAATCGGTTCACAAGGAATCAGGTTTGGGAACTGGTAGATAGACCTAGGCATTAAGGTGTTATTGGTACCAAGTGGGTCTTCAAGAACAAGAAGGATGAGAATGGTGTTGTAGTAAGGAACAAGGCAAGACTGGTTGCAAAGGGGTATTGTCAGTCTGAAGGAATAGACTATGATAAGACCTATGCTCCAGTGACTAGATTGGAAGCTATCATGTTGTTCCTTGCATATGCAACATACAAGAAGTTTAAGGTGTATCGAATGGACGTCAAGAGTGCCTTCCTGAATGGTGTACTCAATGGAGAGGTATATGTTGAACAACCTCCCGAGTTTGAGGTTGAAGATAGAGTATACCATTTGAAGAAAGCACTCTATGGACTTAAGCAAGCTCCTAGAGCTTGGTATGATACCCTCTCTCATTTCTTGACTGACCACGGGTCCAGGAAGGGAACCGTAGATAGGACTTTGTTCAGGATCACTGAAGGTGATGACATTCTCTTGGTCCAGATTTATGTGGATGATATAATATTTGGATCACCAAATCATCAGCTCTGTGAGAAATTCTCTAAGTTAATGACTGGTAAATTTGAGATGTCAATGATGGGAGAGATGAACTTCTTTTTAGGATTGTAGGTCAAGCAGACTTATCAAGGGACTTTCATTAATTAGACCAAGTATACTAGGGACTTGATTCAGAAGTTTGGAGTTCAGAATTGCAATCCGGCTAGGATCCCAATGAACACCAATTGGAAGATGGATCCTGACACTGAAGGAGCTTCTGTGAACCAGACTGAGTACCGAGGGATGATAGGATCATTGTTGTACCTGACTGCAAGTAGGTCTGATATTATTTTTGCAGTTGGTGTGTGTGCTATGTATCAGTCTAACCCCAAGAGAAGTCATATGGAGGCTGCTAAGAGGATACTCAAGTATTTGAAAATGACAGTTAATATGGGACTATGGTATCCTTCAAATGACAACTTATAACTGACTGGTTTTTCAGATGCAGATTATGGAGGTTGCAGGATTGATACGAAATCCACCTCAGGGACATGTCAGTTTTTGGGGAGTAAGTTGATCTCGTGGTTTAGTAAGAAACATAATTCAGTGGCGACATCCACAACTGAGGCTGAGTATATGGCTGCAGGTAGTTATTGTGCTCAGATTTTATGGTTGAGGTAACAATTGAGGGACTACCAAGTATTTCCTAATGAGGTTCCAATCTATTTTGACAACAATAGTGCTATAGCAATCACTCAGAACCCAGTGCTTCACACAAGGTGCAAGCATGTGGATATTAGGCACCACTTCATTCGAGATCATGTAGAGAAGAAGGACATTACGATGGAGAAAATTCACACTGACAGGCAGAGAGCTGACATCTTGACTAAGCCTTTGGCTGAAGCAAGGTTTATGAAACTGTCAGTGGAGTTAGGTCTCTTAGATCCGGGAGAGCAGTCAGTGTAGGATCTAGGGGGAACTCAGGCCAAACTTGACTCAGCGAGGTATCATGGTGCTACAATGCCTCCTTGACAGGTATGGGTTCAATCCTGACTGTTGTGAATTTGAAGCGTCTCACTGAGTCCTTCGTCCTGAAAATCTTCATTAAATGCTGACCGTTTTCATTAAAATGCGCCTTTTGATATTTAAACCCATGTGTGTCGGAGCATTTAATGCACGCAGTTACTTTTTCATATACGTGTCCATTTTATACGGAATATGACTGACTTGGGAAATGTTGAGATTAATCTTTGCCCTACATTTCAAAAAAAAATTCAAATTCAGGATTAATCTCAACCCCACGTTTGAGTAACTGTTCATTTCATATCAATCTAGAATATCATTTGAGAAATTTACACAAACACAAACGCACTAAGCACACTGAACTTTCTCTCGTTCACATACTCCCTTTACAAATTTCTCAAAATCCCAATTCTCTAAATGGCATTCATTGACACCACTTGGTTTACAGACAATCTAGAGGATGTTGTCAAGAGCAAGTTGGTGAACATGAAGCACATCTTGTCCATGGAGGACCCAATCAATCAGTTACATAAATTCTCCCAGTTTTCGAATGGATTGCAAACACCAAGCTGGAGAAGTTTGTCACAAAGAAACCCACCTCTGTGCTTCCAAAGGTAGTGGTGGAGGCGTACTTGAATTTATTCACTCGCAAGGGTGAATTATTCACTAGAGTGACAGTCTTGGTGCCTACTGGGGAAAAGGACCAAGATGGTGAGGAGTTGTACAATGTAGAGACTCAGGATGTTGACTTGAGGAAGGCCGTGAAGGAGGTGTACGGGCTTCCATGCTCTGGAATCAATCCCAGAACTTACAAAGAAAACAAGAAGGGTGAGCTCCTTAAAGATTGGACAAAATCTAGGTTGCCGGAGTTCAGGGCGAGGCAACACAAAGAGACACTCAAGCCTGAGTACCGTGCCATGGTGGATATAGTTTCTAAGATGATCATGGGCACAACTGGGTCTCACGAGCAGCTGAGCCTGCCAAAGCTGAGAATAATGGGGGCTTTGGTGGATGGCATTAAGGCCAATTGGGAGCAGTTCTTCCTTGACCAACTGAGTCAGGTTGCTCGAGACAAGATGAAGAAGGATGAGGACAGGAAACACATCTTAGTGGGAGCCATCCTTCCTTTCGGCACAAGGATGTCGATCTTGATAGCTCACGCATGTCAGGATTGCACTTTTGACTTGGAGGATGATCTCTTCTCCAAGAAGGTGATGTTCTCCACCGCGGCTGACACCTATGCTATCCTCGGCATTTCTGACCCCAATGGCCCCCCTAAGGGCCAGAAGAAGAAACCAGCTTCTAAGGGCAAGAAGGTTGTGCCTGCCCTGCTGGAGAAGGTGGAGAGTCTCCTGGAGAAGGGGTAGGAGACTGAGGAGGAGGTAGCTGCTGAGAAGGAGGCGGAAAAAGAGAGAGAGGAGAAAGCATTGGAGGAGAAAAAAGCCAAGCTGAAAGTGGTGCTGAAGAGTCAGGCCACTGCCAAGGGTGTAAGGAAATGGACTGAGAAAGTCTCCAAGAAGGTCGTTTCAGAGACTGAGGAGACTGACGATGACGTCAGATCAGGAGGAGAGGAACTGGTGGATAGGCCTTTGAAGAGGCTGCGGAAGGGGCCTAAGAGATCTCCGGCTAAGAAGCTAAGGGAGATCAGTTCAGTATAGGAGGAGTCAAGCTCTCCAAGAGCCTCTAACTTGGAGCAGGTAAGGGAGACGATCAACACTGCAGAAATGTTGTAACCTGTGTCCAACCCCACTGAACCCCAACCTTCAACCTAACCCATCACTGAGCCTACCCCATCCCACCCTGATCAAACCTCTCACCCCACTGAACCTACCCCACCCTCATCAAATCCTGACCTCACTACCACCCAAAATGAGTCAGAGCCCATAAATTCACCCATCACTGAGCCTGACCATAACCCAGAGCCAAACACTTCCACATCCAACCCTAAAGACTTCCCATCCTACCCCAACCCCAAAGACTGCCCCAAAACCACTACCGCATGAGATTCAGCCGATGAGTTTCTTGACATGGCAGAGGAGGAGGAGCTGGATGCCGGGTTAATGGGAAGTATGTACGAGAATACACTCAGGGGGAACGCCTGTGAGTGGGCATCGAAGTGCTGGCCCAGTTTGCACAGATACAGGGAGCTATACTCCAATGTCATTGAGCTCAAAGTCTGGCTCGACTTCAAGCAATCTAATATGCAGGAGCAACATATGCTTGTCGATGCCAGAGGCTGGGAGCACTGGGAGAAGGAGGAAGCAAGACTGTGCTCATATTTCCAGATCACTAGTTGGCTACAGTTGCTAAACTTTGAGAATCTAAAGCAACTGGTGGATAGAATAAGAGCTAGCGTGAAGGAGGACTTCGAGGATGAGCCCAATGATGATGAGGAAGATGATGATACTCAGGGCGGAGTATATGAGAAGGAAGTGGAGGAAACTGCGAAGGAGATAGATGCAGTGATCTCTGAGCCTAGTGCTCAGGGGAAAGGTGATACAGGGGATGCGTCCAAGGGTGGAGCAGTCGATGAGACCAACAAGGTTGGTTCATCTGCCAATGACACATCTTCCTATGAAGGGATTCCCTGCCCTGAGGCAAAGGAGGATGATGTGGAGGCACCAAAGGAGACTCCTAGTTATGAGGCTATCTTACCCGAAGTTCGAGTTGACGGGGCTGAGCCTGAGCAGGCGGCCCTGATCATTCCATAACTGCCTTCAGTGCACCCTGAAGAGGGGACTGATGCTACAGGGGCTGACAAGGGAAAGCAGCCAATGACGGAGGAGGAAGAGGCTGATGATGAAGTGGTCATCACTAACATCCGGAGAGGCAACTTTACCAGCATCATTGAGGTAAAGCAAGAAAAGACAACAGAGAACTTGGCGGAGCTTAGAGAAGAGATCTAGAGGACCAGGGAAGAGAAAGAAGAAGCAGCCAAGGCTCTCCATAAGCATATCCGGTGGACCAAGACAGCCTACAACACTCTCGCCAACAAGGAGCTTATCGCGCTGAAGAAGACTATGGTTGGTACTGTTAAGTCAGTGAGGCAGGAGAGGAGGAAGATGAAGAAGCAGTTCAAGCAGACCCTGACCCTGCTCGTAGAGAAACATGAGCAAAGATTAACTAAGGCAGTGGAACATCTGGCGAGTCAGGCTGGAGAGCTTTTCACTAAGGCCCTAAATGACTCAGTGGCCAAGCTGGCACTGGAGTCAGGGAAGATTGCTCAAATCTCTGAGAGTGTCACTCAGGGATTAGCCAAAGCAGCTCAGGAGTCTGCTTGAATCGTTTCAGAAGCCAACCAGATCAGTGAGGAGATTGGAAAGGTGGAGGCTAGGATCACTCGGGCTGAGGAGAAACTTCATACTAACATGGAGATTTTCGGAAAGAATGTGGAGGCCAGCATAACCAGTGTTTCGTTCACAGGATCTGGAATTGCGAATGGGGTGGACATGCTGAAGGAAGGTGTCCTGGAGGTTCAGTCCTTAGCAACTTTCATTGTCAACAATGGGCAGGAGGTCCTCAGGGAGGCTCTGCCTCAGGCCAAGGATGATGCCAAAAAGGGGGAAGAAAAGAAGAAGAAACGATCCCTTCCTGAGGCATCAGAGGCTCAGTCTACTCCAAGGAAGTTAGCGAGGTTGGCGACAGTTGCAAAGGCTAATGACCCTTCGGAAGATCAAGTTCAAGCTCAACTTCCATCCATCCCTGAAGGAAGCTCAGAACGCTCACCTATTAGCACAAGGAAGAATCCAATCTCCTTATATACCAATGAAGTGGAATCCTTGTGCGAAGAAGCTTGTGGTTTGCCCCATGAGAAGAGCGAGGCTCAGCACAGGACAGAGATTGCTGAAAAAGAAAAGATGTGCATCCTTGAGAAGAAAGTTGAAAAGCTTTCAGAGCTGACTAAACTTCAACAAAGGGAGCTGGATGATGGGATTTTGAGTATGCTAAGGAGGAAGAAGGTGAAGCCTGAGCCAAGGAAGTACAGAAAGAGGCCAATAGCCAGGAAATCAACAATTCTTCAAGTCAGGAAGCTGGAGATAACACTGAGGGAAGCTCTTGTCGATGGGTTCATCTCAAAGACCTTAAAAGAGTTTTAGGTTGATGCAAGGGATGAGTTCGTCACACTTTAGTACGTAGTGAAGAAATGGGGCGACACTGAAGACATCAATGCCACTTCACTGGCTACATGATGGACAACCACCCTGAACTCATTTAGAAGATCTTGGAGGAAGCTGATGCATCCAATGTCCAAGTGAAGGCTCCTGAGTTCATTGCTCGACCACCATTTCTAATCCCTGGAACAAACAAGCATGATACGAAGGCGATTATGACTGAAGTGTTGAAGATAGCCAAAGCTGAAGGATTTGTGAACCAACCTAAGAGGGTAGATGAGCTGAAGGTCAGAGTCTATGCTGGTTATGGACTCGATCCTGAAATGAGATTAGTTTAGGTGTTCACAACCTCTTGTAATAGATTAAGTCATTGTACTCAATTCTCATATTATCAATGAAATCTATTACTTTGCCCACAGACAAAAACTCATTGTCTTTTTGGTTGTTAGTTAAATTCTGTACTTTATCAAGAATTGCTCTAACACTGACTTATCTTATAGATAGGACTTTTATTTTCCTCTAAGTGTTTTGAGGATCTTTTTAGTGTTTTGGCATCATCAAAAAGGGGGAAATTGTTGGGACAATGTCAGTTTTAATTAGATCCCAAAGCCCCTGAAAAGATGACTTGCCTTAGTGGTCAGGCTAGTCTTGGTTAGATTTTTACTTAGATATTTTACACTTCACAGGAACTCAATGAGAGGGGTACTCATTGATGACAATCAAGACTGAAGCCTGAAGACACAAGAGCACCATCCTGAACTTACGGCAGTCTTTCTAAGCTGGCTGAGTAAGTGCCAGTGATGAAGAGTATGACCCTGAGGTCATTACTAACTCAGTCCTGAAGGGAAGGGGATGATACTGAGTAATGGGAAAAGACTTGGAGTAGGGCCAAGGAATGCAAAAAGAATGTCAGCGTCAGGACAAGACCGTTGTGCTTGAGACAAAAAGAACTTAATAAGACAAGCCTGTAGAATAGGAATGAGTTCTGACATTCTCACCAACCTGATGACGTAGACCAATCCAGGAAGGACACGCACGTACGGACCTGACATGGTGACTGAGTTCAGACTGCACTTTTCAACGGGCAAGCATTAAATGGAGCATTAAATGCAATTACCTAATCCATGCAAGGACGACTTCTGCATGGGAGATGTGTCCCTTGAATAAACCTTATATAGACGTCTTAGAAGGCTATCTCTTCCAACGAATAGTTTTCAAATTCATCTATAAATACAGAAGGCCTTGAACCCATTCAAGGTTACGGGAAATTTCCAAGCCAGAAATTACTCAAACTCTCAAGCATTCAAAGCATTCAGCGTTAGAAAGAAGCACTCGAAAAACCTTAAAATTCCCAAGTGTTTCTTAGGAAAGAGAGTTATTCTGTATTCCACTGAGCGTTCATTGTAATAACATAAACTTAGAGTGATTATCCATCCTTAGCATAGCTTAGTCTTGTAAGGATAATCACAAGCCTTAGTTGGAAACCAAACTGAAACCAAAACCCTCTAGTTAGGTTTGTTGGTTGAAGTTAGTTAGTGAGATAGGAAGGAGTTTGTAAGGGTCAGTGAGTTAGCTGATCTGGGTGCACCTTGGCACGTTAAAAACAAGCTAATCCTTAGTGGATTATCCGGTTCAATCAGGACCGTGGAGGTAGGAGCTTGAGTCTCTGAACCACGTTAAACTCCTTGTGTTCTTTGTTGCTTTGATATTGTTCTTATTGTTTATTCATTAAGTCATTCATTGCATCAGTTTTATCAGGCTTGAATTAATCAGCCTGTTCAGTAACTTGAACACTGCCCTACTAATCACTACTTTAGAATAGAGTAATTAAGTTTTCAAAAAGCAAACATTAACAAGACTATAAACTTTCAGGGCTCACGTATTTCTGCACTAAACTCAAGTTGATAGTTTACCAACTGACCAGCACTCAATGCAGTTAATAGGTGTGTTATCAACCCTAAGTTCTACACCACTCTGAGTTAAGGGGATTCAATCAGTTTGAAAGTCGAAAAAATTTGTATACATGTACTCCCCCCCCATACACGTATCTCTCAGTCTTGTACCGGGACCAACAATGTTGAGCTGTGTTTACTCCAAGGCACAAGAAGTTAATTAATTTAGAGCTATTCAGAAACTCAATTAGTTAATGGACTAGATAATCTTAAACATGGGAAATAATAATCGGGAGCCCATATTATCGTAATATGGATTAAGATGGATAGTGCAATATTAATTTGATAGTGGTTTTAATTAATATTAATGGGCTGAATAATATTGGGGCTCAATATTAAAATTCAGAAGGCCATTGGGGGTCCAATCTTAATTCTCCTAAAGGCCCCTCAAGTAGCCCAATAAGTAGTCCAATAATAATAAGTTGATTAAAATAAAAGAAAATATAATTGCTGATTTTTATCCTATTATTTTCGAAAATTATGGAATGGAGAGAGAAAATATTTTTTTGATTTTCTTGGAAAGATATTATGGAAGATATGTATTTTTGCAATACAAGATTACCTCATAAATTCAAGAAAATCCTAATCTTGTATATTTATCTCTTAGTTTTCAAAAATTTCCTTATAATTAGGAGGGTGAAATTTTTGTGGAATATTTTACTATGGAGAAAAGAATATAGGGATATATTCAAGATTTCTTAGAGATCGGAATTTTTTTTCCTTCCCCTAGTCCACTAGGAGAAAAGCGGCTACCCTACAATTATTTCATCTCTAGTTTATAGTTCCATGAGTTGGAAAAATCAAGAGCAATTAATATTTTCTTCCTCCCTTATATTATTTAATTGTTCGTGAGCGTTTTCCACCGGCGAACGTATAAGGCGAAGAGGGAATACTTGAGAAGGCTTTTACAGTTGATAGGATTTTTACGCTTGTCCCGGCTATCTTGGTTGGACGTCGCTTCAAGAGGTACGTATTCACGTAAAATTCCTAGTTTTTCCGCCGTAGAATATCATTTGATAATATTCATATGCATGATCTTTGTTGTTGGATTAATTATTATTTGAATTAATTTATGATTAATTCATGCTAGTAATAATTGGATTTAAATTCGTATTTAAATTTCTCCCCGAATATATCCGGGCACCCCAATTTTCCCAATACTGAATGGTGTAAATGGGCAGAACCAGACACCTCAAGGGGTGAACAATAACCAGAACCAACCCATCCACAATCAGAACCAATAAAACCAAAACAACCCCATACTAAATCAAAACTAAGTCTTAAACCAAAATAACCAAAACCACAACAATCCATTCAACAACCCAGTTTACCAACACCACAATCAACCATATCATCAATTTCCTTACCCACCCTACTATTCGCCATACTATCCTCCATCACTAAACCAGAACCAACCAATCGCCAATAAGTCCCTCCACCACAAGGAAACCAACAACAAGTTCCACAGAACGCAGATCCTCTGGGGATGGCTATTAGAGGAATGTTTGAGGCTCAACCTCAACGATACTATGATGGAATAGCTCTGCCACCAGTGGAAGCGAATACTTTCTCAATCTTCTGAAGATGCTTTTTGAAAGCCAGTTTAGGGGAGTGGTAGGGAAAGATAATCCACATACCCGTCTAAGGAACTTCCTGATGATAGCGTCCACTTTCGATTATAATGGAATGTCGGTAGATGCGAAGAAGCTCATGTTATTTCATTTTCTGTAAGGGGGATAGCCAAGAATTGGTATGATAACAAACTTTCACGAGGGGGTGTGAATACATGGGCTGAGCTGGAGCGATTATTTCTGGAGCATTTCTACCCTCCGTCCAGGACTGTAAAGACGAGGAATGAGATTTCTACGTTCCGGCAGAAACCGAATGAAAGACTGGGTCTAGCATGGGAGAGGTTCTCGAACATGTTGATTGAGTGCCCACAACAAGGGTACAATGAGGGAGATATCATGGCTTATTTCTACTGTGGAGCCTATGTGAATGATCAGCAACATCTTGATACATGTGTGGGTGGAGCGTTTCTGAACAATAATGCAGTAGAGTGCAGG
This sequence comes from Ballota nigra, assembly GCA_947034835.1. Lineage (NCBI taxonomy): Eukaryota > Viridiplantae > Streptophyta > Magnoliopsida > Lamiales > Lamiaceae > Ballota > Ballota nigra. Next base: position 45,223,738 of record OX344724.1, on the reverse strand, counting down.
CAGATAGTGGAAGACATCGTGAAGAATACGGGGCAATGGAATGATAGCCAACCGTTGTTGGGGAAATCGGGGTGCAAGATCTATTCGTGATAAAATTTAAATACGAATTTAAATTCAATTATTACTAGCATGAATTAATCCTAAATTAATTCAAATAATAATTAACCAACAACAAATAATTCATGCCAATGAATATAATCACGTAAAATCCTATCGCGGAATATCTAGGAGTTTTACATGAACATGTACCTCTTGAAGCAATGTCCAACCGAGAAGACCGGAACAAGCGAAACGATCCTATCAACCGTAAAATCCTTCTCGAGTATTCCCTCTTCGCTTTATTCGTTCGTCGGTGGGAAGCGCTCATGAACAATTTAGTAATGTAGGGGAGGATGAAAATATTTATTGCTTTCGATTTTTCCAACTCATGTAACTTGTAAACTATAAACTGGAGATGAAATAATCATCCCCTATATATAGGGATGGGGTGGCCGATTTTGGACTTAGGAATAGGGAGGAGAAAACCTTTTTCTTGGCCTCCAAAAAATCTTGAATATATCTCATATATTCTTTTCTCCATAATAAAATATTCCACAAAAATCTCACCCTTCTAATATATGCAATTTTCGAAAATCATAGAATGAAAATACAAGATTTGGATCTTCTTGAATTTATGAGATAAGCTTGTATTCCAAGAGTACATATCTTCCATAATATCTTTCCAAGAAAATCAACAAAATCTTTTCTCTCTCCATTCCATAATTTTTGAAAATAATAGGATAAAAATCAATAATTATATATATATTTTTTTTAATCACCCTATTATTATTGAGCTACTTATTGAGCTACTCGAGGGGCCTTTAGGAGAATTAAGATTGGACCTCCAATGGGCTTCTGAATTTCAATATTGAGTCTCAATATTATTCAGCCCATTAATATTAATTAATATCACCATCAAATTAGTATTGCACTATCCATCTTAATCCATATTACGATAATATAGGCTCTCGGATATTATTTCCCGTGTTTAAGATTATCTAGTCCATTAACTAATTGAGCTTCTGAATAACTCTACATTAATTAACTTCTTGTGCCTTGGAGTAAAGACAACTCAATATTATTATCCGTACCGGAGAAACTAATTCTCCACTTACAAGATTTAGTACAATAAAACTTCTGAGCCCGCTAAGGGGATAAATCACACAAGCCGTACTCGCACATGTTTCTCCGTATTAAATCTTAACAACCGTCGTATGATTAATATTACTACCTATTGGTGATCGGTTCTAATCGCGTGGATTAGTGGCTGTTTTTAACCGGTTTTGGGATCACTAAACAAGAACGTGTGATTGATTACCACCGTAAATGGTAAATTTGGTAGTTCATGTTGTAAAATCGTAAATACGAGAGTCGAATCTGTATTTATTTCGTGTGTGTGCACGTTTAGGTGTGTTTGTGTGTGTTTTGGGAGTATTTGTGAATTTGAATTTGTATTTCTTAGCTGGAGAATAATTATTTATAGAGACTAACAAGTAGGAGGTGTCCAAGACTCTTGGACTTCCTAGCTTGCATGCTAGACAAGTGTTCTTTGACCTTGTTTGACCTTATCTAAGCTGAAACTTAGTTACAAAATCTTATTTGGTCTTATCCCAGACTCATTGTTGTTCGTCTTGGTTGGCTTGATTAACCTAAATTGTTCTTCAAATTAAAGTTGTTTGCCTCTTGAGGTTATGACTCGGAAGTTGTTCGCCTTTGTGTTTCGCACAGATTGGCTTAGGGATCTTGGTCTTTTGTTCGCCAGCATACACCTCTTTGGCTGGCAGATGCAACACCCTTTGATAATGCTGCTCGTCATTAGTGATTTGATGGAGGGTCCATATCTGGTCCCGGGTCTCTGGACCTGTTCGCCAGTATATTGTTCGTCGATGGAGTTGTTCGTCATTTCGTACACTCCTGGATTGATTTATGCACTCCAACTTGATTTTCTTTATTAATCATCTTTGATTTGGAGTTGATTCTTCGTAATCCTTATTAAGGTCTTAATCCTTGTTCGCCCAACATTGATTGATGTTCGCCTATCAACACTGCCCAAAACACAAGGTTCGAAGTCATGATGATTCTCACCCGACATGTATCAAAGCAATAACTATTAACCACACACGGTCCTATTTAAGTGATGGAGATTAAGAAATCAATACCCACTGAGGTCTAATTCTTCACCTTTCAGAATAGAGGAATTTATCCTCATTGTAGGTCCTCTTCAACACATACAAAATGTGCTAGTGCAATCTCTTGGTCAAGACATGCCAATCTGAGAACTACACATCGTCCTTTAACAACGGATTGTTCAATTCCACCTGGGTCGTGAATTTGTACGTTTAGTTACAAGGAAACCATCAATGTGATATTCCGTGATCTGGTATCACCACATTAACTACAATGTAACACATACTATACTTTCACGTATAACTCCAACAGTCTCCCACTTATACTCAAAGTCTGCTTTTAAGTATACATCATGCATGTCTAGTGTAGTCCTACGTGACATCTCATGTCAACCTACACTAACCTAATAATTTCTCCCACTTATACTCAAAGTAGATTGACAATAGTCTTTACACCGATTCCATTCACATGTCTCTCGAATGTATTCTGAGGCAGACCCTTTCTGAATGGATCCGCTAGGTTGTCCTCCGACGCGATCTTTGTCACCTCTATATCTCATCTCTTAACGATTTCTCGTATAAGATGGTATTTTCTTTCTATGTGTTTGCTGGCCTTGTGGGCTCTCGGTTCCCTTGAAAGTGCAACTGCTCTGGTATTATCACAATAGATAGTGATTGTGCTGGGCAAATTCGGAACAACGTCCAAGTCCACTAAAAAGTTCTTGAGCCAAACCGCTTCTTTCGCTGCTTCATAAGTAGCTACTTATTCAGATTCCATAGTCGAATCTGCGATGCATTTTGCAAATCGCTTCTCCATGTCATGACTTCTTCTCCCATGTAAAACTAGGGATGCAAAAAGTGGCCTAGGCGGTTGCCGGCCGCCCCGATTTTGGGTAAATCGGTAAGAAAAATTGTCTACAGTTCCTGGCACCGCCTAGACGGCCAAATCGAAGCTAGGCGGAGAAGAAATAAAACCCTAATCTAAAATTTTCAGTGACGCGAAGCGGAGAGAGGGCTAGCGTTGGAGGGAGAGGAGAGCGGAGGCCTAGAATCGGCTGAACTTCAGCGGCGGAAACCTAGAATTGGCTTAACTTCAGCGGCGGCAGCCTAGAATCGGCTGAACTTCAGTGGCGGCGGTCTAGAATAGGCTGAGCATCGGCGGACTGGTGGTGGAGGGAGAGGAAAGTGGCGCACCGTGAGGCGTGAGTATAGATTTTCAGATTAGAATTTGTGTATGTATATCCGTGTATGTATTGTATATGCGTGTGTTGATTTTCAAATTTTGGCTTGGGAAGAGGAAGAGAGAGGAGAGAGTATTGATTGAGTGCTTAATTGTTGGGACTTGGGGGAGGATCAACGGATTTCGTGGGATTGATTGATCAAATTTATTGGGAATGATATGAAGAAACAGTGTACCATGGGCAGTTTCAAAGAAATAAAAAAAAGAATGACTAGGCGAATTTCTAGGCGGCGCCTAGGCTGCCAAGAAACGCCCGCCTAGCATTTTTTGACTTCTGCACCCTTGTGCAAAACACACTATCCGAAGTAGATTTTCTAAAGTCTACGTCTGATTGGAAATCCGAGTCCATTTATCCCATGGGAATTAGACACCCCCAAACTTACAGTGTTGCTTGTCCTCAAGCAACGAAATAATAAGTCAAGTGAAATTATTAGGAATAATCAAGGACCAAATCATGCAAGTAATCGAGCTCAAGTTTCAAAGATTGTTCACACGTATGCAAACTCACACCCTTCATCATACTTATGCAATAATAGCAAGAACCACCAAAATCAAACATGGATGTGCACTCAACGATGTGTTTCACTTCCTCACAAGTGTATATCAATAATAAGGGACTCACTCAATCAATCAATCACACATATCAGCAGCCATAGGCTTGTAAGCACTTTCAACTTCGACCATACTCTAGAAATCAATGCTGAATCAAAAAGGACTTTATCAAGGTTGTAACGTAGGCTCTTTGGACAAGTGGGGTAACTATATGGGGTAAGTGACTTAACTGAATGGAGAATGGAAAATCAAATTTCAATACTTCAAGACGAGGAACAAAATACTTCAAACATCTTCATGCAATACACTTTTCAATTCCTCAACTTTCAACACTTCAATTTTTCTTTTCTCTAACTCATTTCACTTTTTCAATCACCACACTTTTCTTTTTCACACATACATATGAGCTTATTTTTTTCTTTCCCCACAACTCAAAACTTCATCACACCCTTCTTTCATCACAACTCAACCATCATAATTCCCCTTCTCAACTCAACTCAATCCCTCCTTATTCACACTTTTCCTATTCTCCACTCAAATTGGGACAAAAAGAATTTAGGAATTTAGATAAGTGTTAAAATGTGCTAGCAAATAATAGGCCAAGGCTCAAACGGGCTAACAAAGGATAAGTGTCATTGTTATGCTTATTTTGGCTAAGTGACTCAACAAACCAAAGATGACCTAAAATCACTTTTGGCATATCAAACTAGACACAATCAAGAAGAGAGAGCACACACAAGTTCTAGCATCCTCAAAGGTGACGATCCACTCACAAACAAAGAGATCAATTCATGCATCTTAATATAAAAAAGGCTCAATTCTCACGGCTTTCACATCTATGCTAGTCCTAGTGAATTCTCACTCTCATCACACAGTTACTCAAAAAGACAATTTGTAAGCATACGTGTTTTCTCTCAAATCAACTCTAACCACTATACTCACACAATAGACTCCCCAAATCAACTTCACAATTCACCCCACTAATCAGATCATACTCAAGAATAACAATCAATAAGTAGCAAGAGTGAATAAGCATGAAATAGATCAATCACCTCAATCAGTTCAACACATATCATAACCTGTCAGTTTGAATAAGAATTCCGTTACAACCCCATAGTCAACCGCCTGACTTAGCTTAGATCAGCCTGGTTTACACTCAGTGGGACATCCTTCAGGCTTCTCTTCTGGTTTCAGGTCTCTGACTTGGCTTCACTCTGTTCTTCTTGATGTCAACTTGATTTCCTCAGGCTATGTTGCTGAGTTCCCCCTCGCTGAGTTCCCCCTCAACTGAGTTCTTCTCAACGGACAACCTATTCTACTGAGAAATAACCTAGCCTGACCTGAAACAAAAGATACTATCCTGACTGCTTTCAAACCTATTACATGTTGTTTTGGAAAATCATCAAAACTAAAACATATCCCAACACAATGCCTGAATATCAGCTTCCACTCCTTGCCACTGTAGTTGGGTTGGGTACCAATCCCCATGAGTCGGTGCTTCGGGCATCTTGAACTCGCTATCTTGAGGTACTTGACCTCCTCCCGTGGCGTTCTCCTCCTCTTCTTCATCATCAGTTCCTTTCTCATACTCTTCTTCTTCCTCTTCATCCGAGCCTCTAGCTCCACTCGTTCCAGCCTCACACCTCAATCTCTTCTTGGATATTTGCTCCCAAAGCCCTTGGCTTATCAACCTCTCCTTGAACCTCTCCATCACACTCAAATGATGCTTCCCGTTCATCCCAACGTTTTTCTTCTTCCATCCCTTCAATGTTACCAACTTCTCCTTCGGGAGAGGGAAAATCTCATCATTCGAGAGTCGGAAACAATAAACTCCTAACCAACGCTTTTACATATATGCACTGAACAAATGCTCGAAGTCAATGTCCCTTCCAATACAAGGCACAGCCACCGGCTCAATTTCTCCACTTCTCAATATGATGGTTATTAGCCCTTCTCCTCGGACTTTCGACGTCTTCGCTCCCATCCTAAATGGAGTCTCGATCAAATGTTCAAGGACGTCCTTCCCGAAATCATGCTTCATATTTCGAAGTAAGCACCACATCCCATAGAGCTGCTTTGTAGTAAATGTTCTCGTCTCCGACCTAGCATAGATTGTATTTCCCAAAATTCATTCCAAATATCAGATGACCGGATTCCTGATCAATGAAGTACGAGCATTCTTGCACTTATACGTTTCAGCTGCTCCTCCCGTGATAAGCTTCCAGAAGTTATTAGCATTGAACAAACTTGACTGGTGATTGTGACCCTCGTACGATGGAACTTCAGTGCTCGGTTCACAGCAACCACAGCGTATGTATGCCACACGTTCTGAACCATGAACTCAAAAGAGTTCACATCTCTCATTTTCACCGATGCTAAGAACTGCTCCACTAAATCCACGTGCGTCTCCATAGTGAGTAAAATCTCATAGAAGCCATCCATGTTGTTCTTCTAAAAAATGCTTCTCACCTCCTCTTCTATCCCCAAACTTTTCATGAACTCAACACACGGGCGTCTAGTTTTTATAACTTTCCCAGCCACAAACTTCCATCTATATGCATGTTCGCTCCAATGTCGTCCATAATCAATATTCCACCGGGAGGGCAGCAACCCCATTTTGCGTAAATCCTCGGTCACAACTTCTAATTCGTCACCCAATATCCATCTATCCTCATATCTCGTAGGCGGAACCATGGCCTATTTTGTCAAAATATTTAGAGAAAAGTTATTACTCGAGAATAGTAAATTCAACACAAATCAACCCAAGTAACATCTCATTCTCATAAACATTCATTTCTGCACCTAAATTCACATAGAGGTATCATTCTTCTCTCAAAGCCTATCAACCCAACTCAATATTCTCATAATTCATCAACCAAGCTCCAAGCATAAGTCTATCATGAAGTAACATCACAAAATTTACAATTTACATGCTCAAGACTTAATTCACAATCAACTATCCACTCATCTATTTCAAAATTCATCAATTTCTACTCAACAAGCAATACCCACAATACTTCAAGAATTCATGCACATTCTCTCTCTAGAAATTCACCAATTCTACTCACTCAATCTCAAAATTGCAAGTAAAATTGGCAAACCCATAGCATATTAGCACAATCTATCAACAACGAATCAAGAAATATTGGATAAATCAAGAAATCCCAAATTCTCATCCAAAACCTAGAACTCTAATTCTCATGTTCAATTCATGTCTAATCCAAGCCTAAACTAAGAAAAGATAGAGGAGAGTAAGAAATTACATATCTTGGAACAAGGAATTCGTGCTCTTGTGATGAATTGAGATGAAAAATTGAAGAAATTGAGTGAAAGGGGGATGGTCGAAACTTTCAGCAAAATCGCCCCTTTTTGGTGTGTGTAAGTGTGTGTAAAAATGTGGGGAATGGGTATTTATAGGGGGGAAAGAACTAAGGTCGAGAAAAGAAAAGAAAAGGCTCGAGTACGCATCGGTCGAGTCCTTAGGACTCGAGCACTCATCGATCGAGTGCGGACTCGAGCACTACCCAGTCGAGTGCGGACTCGAGCGGTCGAGTCCCTAGGACTCGACCAAGCATCGATCGAGTGCTCCTTCTCCTCTGTAAAACACACGCACTCGAGCCAAGAGTTCTTGAGTCCTAGGGACTCGACCTCTTGAGCTTTAGTGCTAATCCAAAATACGTTTTAAATGTTTTCCACCCCAATTTTTGAAAATTAACGAACAACATAGGTACTAACCTGGAAAACCCCTCGATTTAAGCAAGATCGCTCATTCGATCAAGGAATCGGGGTCTCTTCCAACATGCTTTTCAACGATCCAACTCACCACACACTTATATACTCACACTCAATTCACTTCAACTTACTTCATGCATCAATATTTTCGAAAAATTTGACCACTTTTTCATTAAAATTTCGTGTACAAACTCGAAGTACGAATACACAACCCCCCATACTTTGTTCTTGCTACACAATAATAAAGTTTGAAAAGAATGAGTACGAACGAGTACGTGCACTAAATTCTCATAAACTTCAATTACTATCAATGCAAATCAATAAGCAAATAAAAACTCCACCCCCCAAACTTCGACTTCGCAAAGAGTTCTATGTTTGGGGTTCGGGTTACCTCATACACAACAATCGAATGCTTTACTACTCGACACATCTCCATCTTCATGAATTGATTTTCCTTAGGCTCAAATACACGAATCAAGCACCACGAGCCAAGCCTACACCAAAAATCTCAAACAATGAGGTTAGCAAATACGATCCACACAACGACAAACACAAAAAAAAAAACTAAACACACCAAAGCAAATAAAAGTGGGTTGCCTCCCACTCACCGCTATTTTTAAGGTCCTAGTGCCGGACTGAGCTCGAAGGAGCTCACGGGACTTGAGAATAAATACCTCCCTTATTCTCATAAGAGAAGTTGTAGAATTTCTTTACTCGATGTCCGTTTACCGTGAACACGTGTCCATCCTCCTTCTCGACTTCAAGGAATCCACTCTTGTGAACTTTCCTTACCACATACGGCCCGTTCCACTTGGACTTGAGCTTTCCACTAAACAACTTCATCCTCGAATTGAATACGAGGACTTGATCTCCAACTTGGAACTCCTTCTTCCTCAATCGAGCATCATGCCATCTCTTAGTCTTCTCCTTGAAAATTCGGGCACTCTCATAGGTACTATCTCGAAACTTCTCCAACTCATGCAATTGAAGTAGTCTCTTCTCACCCACCAAGGCACTATCAAAATCCAGCTTTTTGATTGCCCAATACGCCTTATGCTCCAACTCCACAGGCAGGTGACATGCCTTCCCAAAAACTAATTGGTAAGGAGACATACCAAGAGGGGTCTTGAAAGCTGTCCTATACGCCTACAACGTATCATCAAGCTTCAATACCCAATCCTTCCTACTAATGCTCACCGTCTTCTCAAGGATCTCCTTGATTTGACGATTCGACACCTCTGCAAGACCATTAGATTGAGGGTGATAAGCAGCAGACACACGATGACTTACCTCATACTTTGACAACAACTTCTCCATCCACTTGTTCACGAAGTGACTACCCCCATCACTAATCAAAGCTCTTGGGACTCCATATCTAGCAAAAATATTCTTCCTCAAGAACTCAATCACCACTCGGTGATGGAACGCGCCGGTGAAGGCAGTCCGTCCCCAAGATCATTGTTGGGATACCAAACGTGTATAAACAATTAAAGACCTAAACATGCATCTAAAGACAGGTTTAGATTCGTTACCCTTGAAGACCGAGGCGTTGATTCCACTAGAGATCTTCTAGTCTGTCTCCCAACCTCGTTCGTACACCGGGTGGACGGCGAACTAGTGAACGTGGAGAAAAGTGCCTCCCAATTTCGTCTCCTCAAAACCCCACTCACGAATTTCGGCTGCTGCTCGTCTGATCTTAGAGTGCTAGGGTTTCAAAGACGAAATTGAAGCCTTTATATAGACTCCTTAGGTTTCATGGGCCAGACTAGGGATCTGTTAGAAGGTATAGGATTTGGGCTCCTCACGGACCCAAATACTCTTATGTTCAGCCCAGAACATTTATTTGGCCCGTGAACATTAATTCATTCCACTAGAGAATTAATGTTGCACTCCCATCCTATCCCGAACCGAATCAGGGCTTCTATTAGACTCTGTAATTCCCCGTGTTAAAGATATCGCACGTCCATTAATTAGTAAAGCTTCCGACCACTTTAATTAATTAACATCTATTATTCCTTGAGTAGTACCACTCAACCTTGTTGTCGTACGGATATAATCCACCTGCAGGGTTTAATACGACAATCCTTTATGAGTTTCCTCAAGGGGACGTCATCAACCTGGATCACCAGGACACGGTGCCCTAATGTCAATAAATAGACATCGTGCAAACGTTGTCACTACCCAAAATACATAGTGCGTTGAATCTAACAAGATTCTCACCTATAGTAAATCAAAGTAGTGAACAAGCGCTCCACATATCTAGATATCACAATTAGGGTTAAGAATTACAAGAGTCACCAAGACCTTTAGTTCTTCATAACGGTCAGAATAGAAGAACATGTCTTAACTGTGATCCATTCAATACGACATAGCGTACTAGTATGAACTAATGGCCAAGACAAGCCACTAACAAGTTCATACTACAACTTATACCAATAGTTATGTCCAGAACTACCTCAGTTGTGAATAATGTTTATATCTTATAAGGAACTGACAATGTGATCTTCTGTGTGACTACAAACCCACCACATTATCTACAATATAAGATAAATAGACATACAAGTAATACAAGCAATTAATAAGATTGCAATAATGTGAAAAACCATTTATTTCAGATAATAAGGAAATCGAATATATCCATAAAAGCCCAACAAAAGTTTGCTTTACAGTATACACCAACACTCGGGAATCATTCACTCTTGTAGGGATAGCTTCAATCCACTTCGAGACGTAATCGACGCTCACGAGAATATACAAGAATCCATTGCTAGGAGGAAATGGACCCATGAAATCAATCCCCCATACGTCAAATACCTCGACTTCCATGAATACGTGCAGCGGCATCTCGTCCTTCTTAGTAATAGAGCTAAATCGTTGGCACTTATCACACCTTTTTACCCATTCCATGCAATCCTTCAAGAGAGTTGGCCAATAAAAACCAGATTGAAGCACCTTCCTTCCGGTCTTCTCTCCACCCAAATGTCCTCCACATGGCAAGGCGTGACAATGCCTGATGATATCACTCCACTCCTCCTTGGGCACACACCTCCTCAACACATGATCAATCCCTCTTTTGAACAAGTATGGATCATCCCAAATAAATTCCCGAACTTTCTTAAAAAACGCCTTCCGGTGCAACTCCACTTGCTAAATAATTAGCATAATCAGCAAACCACGGCGCTTTCCCTTCAATTCGATATACCGGAATATCTCCTAAACCAAACAGCTTCTCGTCCGGAAATTCATCGTTCACCTCTCGATCTTCGACCGTGTTCTCCTTGGTAGGCTCCAACCTCGAAAGGTGATCGGCTATCACGTTCTCACATCCCTTTTTATCTCGAATCTCAACATCAAATTCCTGGAGTAATAGGATCCAACGAATGAGACGGGGCTTTGCATCCTTCTTGCTCATAAGATACCGAATCGATGCGTGGTCCGTATATACTGTTATTTTCGTCCCTACTAGGTAGGACCAAAATTTATCAAAAGCATACATGACCGCTAACAGCTCCTTTTCGGTCATAGTGTAGTTCATTTGAGCATAATTCAGCATCTTCGAGGCATAGTAAATAGTGTGAAAACACTTATCTCGAATCTGCCCCAAAGCAACCCCCATCGCAAAGTCGCTCGCATAACACATAAGCACAAACGGGTTAGACCAATCCGGGGTCACAAGTATCGGGGCATTCACCAACACTTCTTTCAACCTATTAAAACTACTAAACACTCATTAGTAAACTCAAAGGCGACTTCTTTTTCAAGAAGCCACGAAAGGGGTTTAGCAATTTGTGAAAAGTCTTTTATGAAACGTCTATAAAATCCTGCATGACCTAGAAATGACCGAATCCCCTTCTTGGTTGAAGATGGTGGAAGCTTCTCAATAGCAATCACCTTTGCTTTATCAACCTGGATACCTTTCGAGGATACATGATGTCCAAGAACAATACCCTCTCTCACCATGAAGTGACACTTCTCCCAATTTAGCACCAAGTCCATCTCTTCACACCTGCTCAACACAACTTCAAGATTGATTAGACATTTATCAAACGACTCCCCATAGACGGAGAAGTCGTCCATGAAGACCTCCATAATCTTTTCAATCAACCCATGAAAGATAGCCATCATACACCTTTGAAAGGTGGCGGGTGCATTACACAATCCAAACGGTATTCTCCTAAAAGCAAAAGTCCCATAGTAGCAGGTGAAGGTGGTTTTCTCTTGATCCTCGGGGGCTATCATGATCTAATTATACCCCAAATACCCATCTAAGAAACAGTAGTACTCAAAACCACCTAATCTATCAATCATCTGATCAAGGAACGGTAGAGGAAAGTGATCCTTACACATTGCCTTGTTCAACTTCTTATAATCTACACACACACGCCATTCCGTCACTAATCTAGTGGCTACCAATTCATTAGACTCAGTTTTAATCACCTTGGTACCCCCCTTCTTAGCAACTACGTGTAACGGACTTACCCATGGACTATCAGAAATGGCAAAAATCATGTTGCTATCTAAAAGCTTCAAAACCTCCTTATGTATCACCTCTTGAATTACTGGATTGACTCTACATTAATTTTGCACTACAACTTTTCTACCCTCTTCCAATCTAATCCTATGCATGCAAATGGAAGGACTAATTCTCTTAATATCCGCGATCGACCATCCTATAGCAGATTTATGCTTACGAAGCACTACCAAAAGTCTCTCTAGCTGATCATCAGATAAAAGGACAGATACAATTATCGGGTATTTCTCGGTCTCATCCAAATAGGCGTACTTGAGATGATCCGGGAGTGGTTTCAACTCCTTCTTCGCCTCCAATGGTGGCGCCTTATCAAACATCTTCTCGAAAGTGAACTCCTCAGCTTCCAAGTCATCCTCATCCTCTACTTTCTTCATCTCCAAGAACTTGACATCCTCATTCTCTTTCAAGCTGTCAAAATAATCAAGATCATAAGACTCGTAAGATAGATCATTAAGGATAGGATAATCAAATTAATGAACATAGAAAGAACAAGGGTCTAGAAGTGTGTCTTCAACACAAGTGTCCATGATGTCAATGAAGTGACAGCTTTCATCTCCCATGGGGTATTTCATAGCTTCATAGATAGTTACCTTCACTTCTTGATCATCAACTTTGACCGTAATCTTTCCATTTGCCACATCAAGTACCATCCCGGCTGTGACTAGAAACGGTCTCCCTAAAATCAGCGGCACATTCTCATCCTCCTCCATATCTAGTACCACAAAGTCGGCGGGAAAAATATGGTTCTCCAACGTCACTAGAAAATCCTCCACCACTCCTTGAGATCTAGTGATAGACCTATCAGCAAGCTGGAGAGTCATCATCATGGGTTGAAGTTCACCCCCATCCAACTTCTTGAACAACGACAGAGACATCAAATTAATGCTCGCCCCTAGATCACACAAAGCTCCTTTCTTGATCCCGTTCCCGATATCACATAAGATGGTAAAACTGTCGGGATCCTTCAACTTGGGAGGAAGCGCCTTGTGCTCCATGGCACTCACCTCATGGTTCAAGTACACTAGCTCGGGTCCATCCACTCTACATCTCTTCGCTATCAAGTTCTTCAAGAACTTGGTGTAGTTAGGCATCTGTTACAAAGCATCATAAAAAAGAATGTTAATATGTAGCTTTTTAAATACATCAAGGAATTTAGCAAACTTCTCATCTAGTTTCTTTTTCATAAACCATTGTGGGTATGGGACAGGTATCACCGATTTGGGTACCCCCCATTCATCTTTCTCAGTCTCTTTTACATTCTTCCTTACTTCATTTGCCTTCTTCCACTTTGGAACTCTCTCAATCTCCTCAATGCCTTCTTCTTCAGGCTCTTTGCTCTTTTGAGTGCCTTCACCCTCAACCCTTTTCTCAACTTCTATCTCCTCAATCTCATCTCTAACTTTCCCAGGCTCTTTTCCTTCTATCTCAACCTCTTCTTGGGGCGTCTCTGAGTCAGCAGGCATCTGAGGACCATCATATTTGGTCCCACTTCTCAACTCAATAGCTTTACATTGCTCATTTGGGTTTGCCTCGGGCATTGAGGCATATTTGCCCGGCTCTCTCATCTGAGATTTTGCAATTTGACTAATTTGGTACTCGATAGAAGTGAACCTACGATTGTTCTCTTGTTGAGCTCTATTTAGATCAATGTCCCTTCTTTGGAGTTCTTGATCATGTTGATCACCTTTCTTATGCAATTCTTTCACATCATACTCCAATGAGGACAATCTCTTGCTTCTTTCCTCCACCTTCTGAAGTGTAGCTCTCAACATCTCCTCAGTCGAGGAACTGCCTTCACCACCTGGGGGTTTTGAACCTGGATCAACACCTGAAGGAACTGTGATTCCGGTCTTTAGATTGGCATATGTGAAATTCTCGTTCTTCCTCCATTGGGTTTGGTTTGATGGTTGACCCCCTTGATATCCTTGGTTATTCCTTCATTGATTCTGAGGAGGTTGCAGACCAGGTGGTACAAATGGTAGGCCATAGGGAGGTCTTCCAAATTGATTGCCACCTTGTGGATACCCGCCTTGGTTATAATTAGGCCATCCTATGTAGTTGGCCTCCTCTTGCTGACTTGTGGGCTGGTCCACTTTCTCACTCACTACCGTATTCCCTCCAACCAAATTTTGCCCAATCTCGAGGTTGCTGATCTTTTCCATCATCGCCATCAACAGCTTCCTCGTTCCCTCACACTCCTCCAACTGATATGCTCTCTGTAATTCTGGGTCCTCGTTCCATTGCCCGGTATTCTTGACAATGTTATCAACGATCTCTCTACACCTAGTTGTACCATAATTCAAGAATGCTCCACTCGCACATGCATCAAGGTGGGCTTGACCTGCCTTTCTGGCTCCACAGTAGAAGAAAACCATGATGTCCCCTTCGTTGTACCCGTGCTGCGGGCACTCAATGAGCATGTTAGAGTATCTCTCCTAAGCCTGACGTAAGTCCTCTACTGGCTTTTGCTAGAAAGACAAGATCTCTATCCTTGCTCTGATCATTCTAGACAGAGGGTAGAATCGTTTGAGGAACAGACGCTCGAGCTTGGCCCATGTGGTTACACCTCCCCGTGGGAGCGTGTTATCATACCACTCTTTTGCTATTCCAGTTAAAGAGAACGGGAACAACCTGAGCCTCTTGGCATCTTCAGACATGCTGTTATAATTGAAAGTTGAGGCAATCATCAGAAAATTCCTCAAATGAGTATGAGGATTCTCCTTCCCGACCTCCCCCTTGAATTGATTCTCAGTAAGTAGCTTCAAGATTCCTGGGGAGATAGAGAAGTTGCTTGCCTCTACCGGAGGCAATACCACTCCATCGTAATATCGTTGCGGCTGTGCCGCAAATCTTCCTCGAATTGCTACACCATGATCAGCATTCTGAGGAACGTGCTGAGGATAGACGGGTAGTATAGGTACTTGCGGAACTGGTGGTTGATTATAAGCAGGAGGTGAAAGATAAGGGTATGGTGGATAAGGATATGGTGGGTATGGGTAGGGATAAGGTGGGTTGTTTTGTGAGTAAACAGGGTTGTTGCTCTTTCTTTAGTTTTGGGTTTGAGTTTGTGCAGAGTTGTTTTGGTTTTGCTGGTTCGGGCGTTGGTTCTGAGTTCCCCCTATGGGTATCTGCTGGTTACTGTTGTTTCCATCAACTCCATCTATCCGTTCCACTATAGCATCGTACTCTGCAGCAGCTTTGTCTAAATCCCTAATTCCATCCAGATTCATGTTGTCTTTGTCTCCACCGGCAGTATTCATCCTTCTTAAGAAGGCTCGGTTTCTTCTTGCTATTATCTCAGAATCAAGTTGTATCCTCTCCTCGCTCGTATCTCCTTGCGAGTGTGTTTTCATAAACCTGAAACACTAACAGAAGAATCAAAACGCAACTGCCGAACACGTGAGAATTAAACAGAAAAAATAAAGCACTAACTACTAACTACTAAGCTATCTCCAAGTCCTACTCAATGGACATATATCGCCATCCCCGGCAACATCACCGTTGACTTAAACCAAACTTTACTAGCTTTTACTAGAAGTTACCTTGCAAGCGTACGGGTTCACTGTAGTATCAACAAGTATAGAGACCAAGTATATCGTACCTCGGAATGGGTTGTATGCGAATAGATCCCTGAAGATCTATGCGTTGTAGTTAATATGAGTGGATGTTTTTGACTTTTTAAGAATTATTAAATCTAAACTATTTTGGTTTCAAATAAAAGAAGGTGATGCTCAAGATAGGAATTCCTACATATACTAACGGAGCTGGTACATAATCAAAATAACAGTGATGTGCAAGAAATAATCCTAAGTATAAGATTGAAAGACTAAAAGCTCAAGAATTACACCCTAATACTTTGTCCTATCAATCGACTTCACTAACTCAATAATCAAGTTAATGGATCGTGCTTAATTAATGAGATACTAATTCAACTAAGGTGATGCGATCGTCCTCCCTAGTTAAACCCCTTCTAAACTCTCTCGTTAAGCCTATTAGTTATTAAAGAGTGATAAGGCCGTCCTCTCTCTAACAATGTTCGTACTAAACTCAAAGATAATTCTAGGATTTATTATAAGCATTCATTAATTAAGAGAATTAAAACTAAACATCACAAGTTATCCTAATTACGTACAAACATCCGACTTCTACGAGTTCATCCTACCCCAAGCATACAAGGGTTTTAGCCTAGCATGGTTTTAACGATAACAAACACAATTAAACAAGCAACAAACATAAACATGATGAATTGAATTGAAAAACTAAATAACATAAACTAGGGTTTAAGAAAGAATTAAAGTCTAAGAACGAAAATCGAATTAAGAAGAAATCAAAGTCTTATGTAACAAGTATCGAAGAAAGAAAAGATAGAAATCCAAACTAAAACTCTAACTATGAATTTGTGATGTTAAAACCTCAATTAAAAGTAAAATATGCTTGCTCGAACTCTCGGTGCTCTTCTCTCTCCAAAAACTCTCTCTACGTGAAGTGGTGTCCAAAAATGTGTTCGGGATGGGTATATATAGGCAACGGTTTGTTTTCACACTCATGGGCCGAAATTGCCCTTATAGCACTCGAGTTGCCCTAGGTCGAGTCCCTAGGACTCGAGCTCTAGGAGGTTGAGTGCGTCCTTCTTCCAGCGCTCCAATAGGACTCGAGTGCCTCGTGGTCGAGTCCCTAGGACTCGACTGCGCCTTGATCGAGTGCGCACTCGACCGTTCGAGTCCCTAGGACTCGAGCAAGGCCTGGTCGAGTGCTTTTCTTCTCTAACGTTCAACTAGGACTCGAGCTTAATATGGTCGAGTCCTTAGGACTCGACCTCTTCTTTCTTGAGTCCTCCTTCTTCGGGCCAAATGATACTTTTGCTCGTTCGGACTAGTACATCTCGTATTTCTTCCATATCTTCTCATCCGGGAATCCATTTGAGTCGATTCGAAGTCCTACGAACTCCATTCTTCGCCCTCTATCCATCTATAAGCATCAAAGAGACAAATTCATTAGTTCATGAAAATAGTACTCAATTGACTATAAATACTCACGAAATCAATCAAAACACGGGTAAAACGAGCTATCAAATCTAATAATTTCACGCCTAATCAACTGTCTAATGGGTAAATCAGCATTCTATCGCGAGTTCTTTTCAAAAACTTCAGAATGCATTTACCTGGAGTCGAATGATCTTTCCCGGGGTTACTTTGATATCTTTCCACCATGTCCGCGACAAAGCAGATATCCGGTATCGTACACATCATTGCATACATAAGGCTTCCTACGCCCGAAGCGTACGAAACGTCTTTCATGTTATCTATCTCCGCAGGCGTCGTAGGGCACATTTCTTTCAATAGATGGATTCCATGCCTAAAAGTTACAAAACCTTTCTTGGAGTCTTGCATGCTAAAACACTTCAAAATAGTGTCTATGTATGAAGCTTGCGATAAGCCTAACATCCTTTTCTTGTGATCTTGAGTGAACTTGATCCCAAGGATGTGACCGGCTTCCCCTAAGTCCTTCATATCAAACTGATTTAACAGTCATACCCTTACGTCTGACAACACCTATACATCGTCTTCGATGAGCAGAATGTCGTCTACATTAGTACTAAGAATACCATTGCAGTTCCGTCACACTTTTTATACACATAACTTTCGAAGTCGTTTTGATCAAACCCATAAGACTTAATAACTTGATCAAAACACTGGTTCCAAGTACGTTATGCTTGCTTAAGTCCGTATATTGACTTATTTAGCTTACATATGAGATGTTCTTGGCCTTTCCAATAAAGCCTCCGGGTTGTTGCCTATAGATATCTTCAAGACTTCCATTTAGGAAAGCTGTCTTGACATCCATTTGCCAGATCTCGAAATCTAAATGCGCAGTGATCGACAAGAGAATACGGCTGGACTTAAGCATAGCTACAGGTAAAAAGGTTTCCTCATAATCGATCCCTTCTTTCTGAGTATATCCTTTTGCCACTAGCCTAGCCTTGAAGGTTTCAACCCTTCAGTCCGGTCCTCTTTTCCTCTTGTAAACCCACTTGCATCCAATGGGTTCTACCCCACTGAGTGGTTCGACCAGCTCCCATACTTGATTATGATCCATTGAACCCATCTCGGCTTCCATTGTCATTTGCCAAGATGTCGCATCTTTGTCTTGGATTGCCTCGTTGTATGTCTATGGGTTCGATTTATCTCCAGGAATCAAATCTGAAGATTCTCCTATTCCCATGAATCTCTCGGGTTTTCTGACAACCCTGCCACTACAATGGGGTTCCGGTTGTGTAGGTGAGACGTTTGGTATATCATCTTGTACACTTGGTATAGGAGTTTGCCTTCTTAATTCGTCTAAGGTAATCTCACTTCTGGGCTTTCAATTGTTCATATAGGCCTCTTCCAAGAATTTAAAGGTTTTGATATTACGGATTCATAGATTAGAGTTTATTTTGATTTTCTTTCTTCTTTCCTTCAAACACTTGGTACTTAAGACTTTTGATTCAGTTGTTAATTGATATTCGTTCTTAGACTTTAATTCTTTCTTAAACCCTTGTTTATGTTCTCGAGTTTTTCAACTAGATTAATCATGTTTTTGTTCGTTGCTTGTTTAATTGATTTCGTTATCATAAAAACCTTGTTAGGCTAGAATCCTTGCATGCTTGGGGTAGGATGAACTCGTAGAAGTAGGATGTTGGTACATAACTAGGATAACTAGTGATGTTTAGTCTTAGTTCTCTTAATTAGTTTAATTCTTAAAATAAACCCTAGAATTATCTTGGAATTGAGTATGAAAATCATTAGAGAGAGGATGATCTTATCACTCTTTGATAACAAGTAGACTTAACGATAGGGTTATAGAAGGGGTTTATAATCTACCGGTTTATCTAGGGAGGACGACCTTATCACCTTGGGTAAATAAGGGTCTCATTAATTAACCATAATCCTTATAACTTGTTTAGTGGGTTGGGAAGTAGGTTGATATGACGAAGTATTAGGATTAATTCTTGAGCTTTTAGTCTTTCAATCTGGTGCTAGATTAGGAAAGTTGATTGCCTAGTTTTAGTACACTTAGGATTAATACTTGCACATCACGGTTATTTTAATTATCGTACTAGCTCCATTAGTATACATATGGATTCTTATCCTGAGCATCACCATCTCGTATTTGATTAAATCCTTAGTTATTTGTTTGATTTCATTATTTGCATTAATAGTAATAGAATATAGAGTAGATTAATATAATTCTTGAAACCGAACACACACTCATATTAACTACGACAAGTAGATCTTCAAGGCTCTATTCACATACATACCTTCCCTTGGGTTCGATACTACTTGGTCCCTATACTTGCCAATACTACTGTGATCCCATACTCGTGTGGGGTAACTACTAGTTGAAGCTAGTACATTGCGTTCAAGTTAGCCAACGTGCGCCGGATCTTGGCCCGCGCGATCGTGTTTTTTGTGCTTATTTTATGTACGATGTCAAACGTCGTCCCGACCCCAAATGAAGGACATTTTTGTATGAATAGTTGTTGTTTGAATGGGAGCTTATCGAGATGAACGATGAAAGCAACAAGGACGATTTCTCGCATCAAGACGTGAAGAAAATAAAACTGTGATAATTGGATTTGAGTGCTCCAATGTGTTTTAATTTTTGTTTTGATGGATGTTTTATTTTCGTGCATTTATTATTCGATAATATGCGTTTGTATAATTATTTAATTGTTCAAGAAAAAACCTTACTTTAAAAAATTACTAAGTATGTTTTTTATAATTAATCATGATTTTATTCCGGATAATAAATTAGATTAATTTTGACCTCCATAATTTATTTATTTGTGAGGTCTTTTTGGAATGCATTTTCCCCTCGGATCGGCCAAAAAAAAGGATTTCACATGAATAAATTCTGAAAGGATGATTGTGGATTATTACTAGTGGCGGTATTGACCCTCACCACGAGTGACTTGCTCAAAGTGAAATAATAATCCTGTATTGAATTATGGTTATTACTTAGACATTAGAAATTGATATTAACTTACTCCCCTCGGAGTCCCTGTCAATTTTTATGTGGTCAAAATGGAGCCGACTATTAATTTTTAAATTAAAGGTTTGTAACTATTTATGTTTGTAACCTGCTTGAATGTGTTTAAATGCATAGACCACCCCTCGTGGCACATTTAAATTGTTTCGAGATGTCGGCTGATGCGTGATTATATTATTTTAAGGTTTCAATATAATTGATGTGATCGAATTATGTGATAATTTTGTATTTTTTTAGATATTAATATGAATGTATGTTTTATTCTCAGTTCATCATGTCACAGCCCTTTAACTCACTGTTTAGTATACTTAGGGGTCGTTTGGTTCACGGGATGTGATTGATTAAATGAGATTGGATTAGATGTCATTGGATTAGATAGGATTATTTGAGGAGGAATATGTGTTTGGATTGTAGGATTGTTTTTTTTTTTATTGAATGACTAAGTGGGTTTAAAGTGCAATATACCATTTTTAAAGCATGGGATTATGGAGTCCCACCATCCCTAAGGGATTATTTAGTCCCTCATTTGATGGATTAGATAGGTTTATGACTCGGCCCCCAATTTTATCCCGGGCCATAAACCTGCGAACCAAACGCAATATTACATGGGATTGAGTGGGACTAAAACTTTTGTCCCACCCAATCCAGCAAACCAAACGACCCATTAAAGATAACAAACTTACCGGTGAGAACTACGTTGATTGGAAACGTAACCTTGATATTGTCCTAACTGCACAACACCACAAATGGGTGCTTACTACTCCTAAACCCGATGAGACTGCCGAAGATGCAAGCAAGTTGGTTAAGAAAGAGCATAAGACTTGGAAGGACTTCGATGAGATAGATAGGTGTACCATCTTGGCTTCAATGTCGGTTGTGTTGCAACACCAACACCAACACAAACATCGCTTCACCATGCGAAAGATGCTTTCGCAGAAAATGGTGGAGAGAACGCCCGTGAGAGGTCACGTTCTCGAGATGATGGCTCACCTAAACAAGTTGGAGGTACTCGGTGCCGATTTTGATCTCCCTACTAAGGTCGATTTCATACTCCATTCTCTGCCGAAAAGCTTTGAGCAGTTTCAATTGAACTATCAAATGAATGAACGGGCAAGTAAGTTGCCCAAGCTCTTGCAAGCTTTAGTATCAGCGAAGGCGATAATGGGGCACCAGTCTATTGCTATGGTGGCTAATGGTCCGTCTACCTCTTCCGGTCCCAAGGGAGGGAAGAAGAGGAAGAGAACCAAGAGCCAGACCCAAGTAAACCCAACTGTTGCAAAAGGGATAGCCAAGACAAACGGAGAATGAGGTGGAAAGAAGTCTGCCAAGGGTAAATGCTTCAATTTTGGTGAAAAAGGACATTGGAGGTCTGCTTGTTCTAAGCCTAAGGAGGCGGGAAATAAATGTAACTCTTATGCTTTAGTCGTTGAAACTTATGTTGCGGCGTACGCTACCCACGTTTGGGTAGTGGATACCGCGGCAACTGATCATATTTGTTTCACTCTTCAGGGGTTCCAGCCAACCCGGTGGCTTAGCGAGAATAAGATCCTAATCACTTTAGTTTTAAGAGATATTTTATACGTTCCAAACTTTAGAAAGAATTTAATTTCGGTTTCTAAGTTGTTTTTTATGGATATTCAGTTACTTTTAATAAAGTTGTTACTATTTCTTTTAAGAATGATCTTATCTGTCGTGGAACGTTGGTAAACAATATCTATATGATTAAATATGCACACCACTCGCAAATTGAATCTAAGGTTGAATAGAGCCAATCGTCACACCTACACAACCGGAAACCCATCGTAGTGGGAGGTTTGTTAGACAACCCGAGAGATTAATGGGAATAGGAGAATCTTCGGATTTGATTCCCGGAGATGAATCGGACCCATGGACATACAACGAGGTAATCCAAGATAAAGACGCGGAATCTTGGCAAACGACAATGGAAGCTGAGATGGGTTCAATGAATCATAATCGAGTGTGGGAGCTGGTCGAACCACCCAGTGGGTTAGAATCCATTGGATGCAAGTGGGTATACAAGAGGAAAAAAGGACCGGGCGGAAGGGTTGAAACCTTCAAGGCTAGGCTAGTGACAAAAGGATATACTCAGAAAGAAGGGATCGATTATGAGGAAACCTTTTCGCCTATAGCTATGGTTAAGTCCCTCTGTATTCCCTTGTCGATCACTGCGCATCTTGATTATGAGATCTGACAAATGGATGTCAAGGCAGCTTTCCTTAACGGAAGTCTTGACTAATTAGATATCTATATGCAACAGCCCGAAGGCTTTATTACGAAAGGCCAAGAGCATCTCATATGCAAGCTCAAGAGGTCCATTTATGGACTTAAGCAAGCATCACATACTTAGAACCAGTGCTTTGATCAAGTTATTAAGTCTTATGGGTTTGATCAAAGCGAGCTCGAAAGTTGTGTGCATAAAAAGTGTGACGGAACTGCGGTGGTATTCTTAGTATTAATGTATTATACGTAGATGATATTCTGCTCATTGGAAATAATGTAAAGGTATTGTCAGACGTAAAGGTATGGTTGTCAAAACATTTTGATATGAAGGACATAGGGAAAGTCGGTCACATCCTTGGGATCAAAATCACTCGTGATCGCAAGAAAATGATGTTGGGCTTATAGCAAAATTCATACATGGACACTGTTTTGAAGTGTTCCAGCATGCAAGATTCCAAGAAAGGTTTTGTACCTTTCAGATACGGTATCCATCTATCAAAAGAAATGTGCCCTAAGATGCCTGCAGAGATAGATGACATGAAAGGCATTTCATACGCTTCGGTCGTAGGAAACCTTATGTATGCAATGCTGTGTACGAGACCGGATATCTGCTATGTTGTGGGCATGGTGGTGAGGTATTAAAGTAATCCCAGGAAAGACCATTATAATGTTACATTCTGAGGTATCTGAAAAGAACTCGTGATAGAATGCTGATTTACCAGTCAGATAGTCTAATTCCTGTGGGATACACAGACTCGGATTTCCAATCAAACCTAGACTCCATACCTCGGGTAGTGTGTTTTGCATGGGAGGAGGACCCATTTCATGGAGAAGCATTAAGAAGAAATGCATTGCCGATTCGACAATGGAAGTTGAATATGTAGCTGCTTGTGAAGCAGCGAAAGAGACAGTATGGCTCAAGAACTTCTTAGTGGACTTGGACGTCGTTTTGAATTTGCCCAGCACAATCACTGTCTATTGTGATAATGTCGGAGCAGTTGCAAATTCAAAGGAATCGAGAGCCCACAAGGCCAACAAACACATAGAAAGAAAGTATCATCTTATACGAGAAATCGTTAAGAGATGAGATATAGAGGTGGCAAAGATCGCGTCGGAGGACAACCTAGCGGATCCATTCATAAATGGTCTGCCTCAGAGTACATTCAAGAGACATGTGGATGGGATGGGTGTCAAGACTATTGTCAATCTGCTTTAAGTATAAGTGGAAAGAATTATTAGGTTAGTGTAGGTTGACAGACATATCACGTAGAACTACACTAGACATGCATGGTGTATACTAAAAGGCAGACTTTAAGTATAAGTGGGAGATTGTTGGAGTTATACGTGAAAGTATGATTTAACTTCGTATAACTCATGTATTAAATACTTTTTTATGAGAATAATTCTTTTATCACATTTTCTTTAAATATGAATGAATGATAAATATTTATTGCAACCCGTTCTATTTATAGTACATTGTAGTTAATGTGGTGATACCAGATCACGGAAGATCACATTGACGAGTTCCTTGTAACTAAATGTACAAATACATGGCCCAGGTGGAATTGAACAATCCGCCGCGAAAAGTCTATGTGTATATCTCAGATTGGTCTGTCTTGACCAAGAGATTGCACTAGCACATTTAGTATATGTTGAAGAGAACCTACAACGAGGATAAATTCTTCTGTTCTAAAATGTAAAGAATTAGACCTCATTGGTTATTGGTTTCTTAATCTCTGTCACTTAAATAGGACTGTGTGTGGTTAATAGTTATTGCTTTGATTCATGTTGGGGTGAGAATCATCGTAACTTCAAACCTTGTATTTTGGGCAGTAATATTAATCATATGACGGTTGCTAAGGTTTAATACAGAGGAATGTATGCGAATACGGCTCGTGTGATTTGTCCCATTGGTGGGCTCAGAAGTTTTATCGTACCAAATCTTGCAAGTGAAGAATTAATTTCTTCGGTACGGATAATAATGTTGAGTTGTCTTTACTCCAAGGTAAAAGATGTTAATTGATTTAGAGCTATTCAGAAGTTCAATTAATTAATGGACTAGATAATCTTAAACACGGAAAATAATAACCGGGAGCCCATATTATCATAATATGGATTAAGATGGATAGTGCAATATTAATTTATTAGTGGTACTAATTAATATTAATGGGTTGAATAATATTGGGGCTCAATATTGTAGTTCAGTAGCCCATTGGAGGTCCAATCTCAATCCTCCTAAAGGCCCCTCAAGTAGCCCAATAAGTAGCCCGATAATAATAAGGTGATTAAAATAAAAGAAAATTATTATTGCTGATTTTATCCTAAAAATTTTGAAAATTGTATATAGGAGAGAGAAAAGATTTTGTTGATTTTCTTGAAAAGATATTATGGAAGATATGTATTCTTGGAATACAAGATTATCTCGTAAATTCAAGAATATCCAAATCTTGTCATTCTTACTCTAAATTTTTGAAAATAAGCTTATAATTAGGAGGGTGAGATTTTTGTGGAATATTTTACTATGGAGAAAAAAATATATGGGATATATTCAAGATTTCTAGGAGGCCAAGAAAAGATTTCTCCTTATCTCTCTAGGCCTCATATTTCGGGCCACCACCTATTATAAATAGGGGATGATTATTTCATCACCAAGTACACAATTTCATGAGTTGGAAAAATCAAGAGCAATAAATATTTTCTTTCTTCCTTGTTATTTTAAATTGTTCGTGAACGCTTCCCACCGGCGAAAGAATAAGGCGAAGAGGGAATACTTGAGAAGGTTTTTATGGTTGATAGGATTGTCATGCTTGTCCCGTTTATCTCAGTTGGACGTTTCTTCAAGAGGTACGTATTCACATAAATTCTTAGTTTTTCCGCCGTAGAATTTTATGTGAGAATATTCATATGCATCCCGAATAGATCCGGGCACCCCGATTTTCCCGAGTAATAATTAGATTTAAATTCATATTTAAATTTTATCCCGAATAGATCCGGGCACCCCGATTTTCCCAACAGTATAAACTAGGCGCTCGACCAGAGCCTGATGTCGAGCGCAACTTTAAGCTCAAGAAAAATGGCATAGCAACTTATAGGAACCTCTCGACCAAGGGACGTGGTCGAGAGCCAGGCGCTCAACTTGACGTCGTGCTCGAGCGGTTCAACAGGTCAAATTTAAGAATCGTATAAATATGAGCCCAAACCTATTTTTACAGACTTAGACTCGATTTTCAAAGGGGGGGAATCTGGGAACGTATTTTGGAGACTTTGGAAAGGTTTGAGGAGTAGATTAGAGATTTTTAACACACGAGATACACGAGACGATCAAACCTTTTCACAGTTTAGTTTTATTCTTTGTTATTGATACTTTTACAGTTTCTTGAGATTGAATTCAGATTTATATACATACTTTGAGATTGATTTTCCAGATTTTAATTGCAATTGAATTCCATAGTTAGATATATGTTCTTGAATTTCTTGATTAATTTGATTGTGTCTTTGATTATAATAGTTTGTGCGTTTGATTTGATCATCAATATGCTTGGCTAAACTCGAGTATGCTTAGGGTAGGATGAACTCGTAGAAATTAGGATCTTGGTAGGCGATTAGGATAATCCGTGGTGTGATGAGTTTTATTTCTCTTAATTGTTGAATTTTTCTAATGAACCCTAGAATAATTATAGAATTAAGTATGAAAATTGTTAAGGAGAGGACGACCGAATCACTTTTTCTCAACGAATAGGCTTAAAGAGAGAGTTTTAGAAGGGGTTTGTAATTAACCGGTTTATCTAGGGAGGACAGCCGAATCACCCTAGTTAAATTAGGGCCTTAATAATTAAGCACAACTTATATAATTTGATTAGTGGGTTAGTGAGGTTAAGTTTAGTAAGAGTAGAGTATTAAAGTAATATCTGATAATCTGAGTTTTTACTTTTACAATTCTTAGTGCTAGATTAGGGAAGTTGATTGCCTCGTTTATTGCACACTTAGGATTTTACTTGGAACACCACGATTATCTTAGTTGTCGTACCAACTCCGTTACTATACGTAGGGATTCCTATCCAAAGCAACAATCATCTTAATTGCACTTCAATCGACGTTAGTATAGTTTTGTTCTTTGCTTGCTAGATAGGTAGTATTCTAGAATTGGTTTTGAAATATTCGTGTTTTACCCAAATCGCATTCATATTAGCTACAACGCATAGCTTTCCAAGGATTTACTCGCATACAAATCCTACTACGGGTTCGATACTACTTGGTCCTAATACTTGTCTATATTACAGTGATTTCATACTCTTGTGGGGTAACTGCTAGTTAAAAGTTAGTACTTTACGGTCAAATCAAGGGGCAAGGGGGTGTGGAAGGAAAGGTTGTGGAGGAGGGGGGGGGGGGGGTGGAAGGGCTGCTTCTGCAAAGGGTTGGCAGAGAGAGGGAGAAACTGATCCTATCGGACCATGATCCATTTTCTAAATATGGATTATTTTACGGATCGTAGATCCGTAGAATATTTTATATAACAATTTGCGTTTGGAGAATTATTTATTCCTTCCCCCGAAACTATTTTCATAAATAGAAGATTATTACTTTATTGTTATTGATTTTTGTAAGTATATTATTTTATTTTTTGAAGTGTATAAATAATTGTAAAACGTCCAAATAAAATAAGTACAAAACTAATTACGAAACAGATGGAGTATTTGTTTATAAGACGAGTTATTTAATTTCAAATTTCTATTTTTCTTTTTATCTATTTGGCACTTAAAATACAAAGTCACATCAATAGAATAACTTTATTAATCTGAAGTGTCGGTGCACAAGACCTTATAACTTAGATGGTCGATACTTTTGGAATTTGGTTTTTGGAATTTGGGTAATTGACCCAAGTTTGACCAATTTTAATTTGGTGTTCCATTTATGGAAAATTGAAATAAATTGCAAATTCATAATCTACGTTCGGAGTAGATAAATTTGGTGTATTAATTTGCTCAAAACCAATTTTGGGTGAATGAGATATTAATACATAAAGTTGGGAATTAATCATGAGAATTCCTAAAATTTAAAAGGAAAAGTGGAGAAGTAAGGAAAGGTATCCTTGTCCCACATTGGAAAATTGGAAGAAGTGGACCTTCCATATAAGTAGACTTATGCCATAGAAAGGTAATCTTGACTAAGTCTTTTAAGTGGTGGTGCTATGGTTAGCCCGAAGGGCTAACCCAAAAGACTTGTACACACAACCGCACCCGCACGCGCACGTCGCACTTAGTCGCATTGGACACTTTAGAGGCGCACTTTGCACTTCCACAGGTTTCAAACCTGTGATTGGAAAGAGCTGATTGGATCAGGATACGCGGGTGTGGGCTAGGCGGCTCGCGAAGAGGCGCGTCCCATGGGTTTCGAACCTGGGGCGCGCGTGGGTCATTCGAACCGGGTCGGGCCGCACATGCGGGTCGGCACCAGAATGGCCGCCCTGACCCGTACGGACGCGTCCATTGGGTTTAAAATTCGAATCCCAGATCCAAGGGCCCAGATTGAAGGCCCAAAAGGTTGCACCCCTTCATGGAAAAGACACCACACCTCTTCAATTAGTATAAATACACCCCCAGAATGGATTTCACTCACTCCAACAAAAAATCAGCCTTCTATCCTTCAAAACACACCCAAAGCATCCTAGCATTCTAAGATTGCATTAGATTCAAGTTGAAAGTTCCGGATATCTATTTGCGATTCGCCGATAACTTCCGACTTGTAGTGCAGCAGTCGAAAGTTCCAAAGTCGTATCTTGGGGATGGTTGCCATCGATCCGTATTGCAGCGAGTCCAACTCGTGCCTTGACTTTTCAGTTTAAGTCTGTGTCTGCATTTCCTTCATCTCCGTATACACACACCTCACTTTTCTAACAATCGTAAGACGTTATTCTTTGTATTCGAAGATGTCTTCTTCTACTCCTTCTACAACTCCTCACCTTCCTGCTGCCCACTCTGAAAAACCGGCAAAATTTGTCGGTAATGATTTCAAGAGATGGCAATCAAAGATGTTGTATTTGACCACCCTCAACCTTGCGCGGTTTCTAAAGGCAGATCCTCCTACTGTAGAGGAGGGGAGCAACGGCCAGGAAAGGTTGAATGCTCTAGACGCATGGAATCATAGTGACTTCCTGTGTCGAAACTACATACTGAATGAGCTAGATGATGCAATGTATAGTGTCTATGCCACCTACAAGACCGCCAAAGAATTGTGGGGGTCTCTGGACAAGAAGTACAAAATGGAGGATGCCGGAATGAAGAAATTCATTGTCGGACGGTTTCTCGACTTCAAGATGACTGACTCAAAGACATTCATGGAGCAAGTTCGAGAGTTGCAGTTGATTCTTCACGAGATTCATGCTGAAGATATGCAACTTTCAGAATCCTTTCAAGTAGCTGCCTTGATAGAGAAACTTCCGCCTCTTTGGAAGGATTTCAAGAACTACCTCAAGCACAAATGCAAGGAGATGGGGCTTGAGGACTTGATCGTGAGACTAAGGATTGAGGAAGATAACCTCAAATCCAAAGTCAAAAGCGACAAGAAGAATGGAGAGGTGCGTGTAAATTTGGCCGAGTCTGGGAAAAGCAAAAAGAGAAAGCGTGCTGGCAAGGAATAGAAGCCTCCGAACAAGAAGTTCAAAGGTAACTGTTACAATTGTGACAAGCCCGGATACAAGTCGAAGGAATGTCGACAGCCAAAGAAGGCCGATCAGAATACCAATCAGGCCAACCTTGCCGAACACAGTTCCTTAAGTCAGGAGATGTCTGAACTTGATCTGTCTGCCGTCGTGTTCGAGGAAAATCTTGTGGATAACCCGAGGGAGTGGTGGGTCGATACTGGAGCTACCCGTCACATTTGCTCAGATAAGGAACTGTTCTCTACCTACCAACCAATCAATGGGAGAAAGCTTTTCATGGGTAACTCTGCGACGTCGAACGTGGTCGGACTTGGAAGAGTGGGGCTGAAGATGACCTCGGGGAAAGAACCGACTCTCGTGGATGTGCTGCATGTTCCAGACATTCGCAAGAATTTAGTCTCCGGCTCGTTGTTGAACAAAGCCAGATTTAAGTTAGTATTTGAGGCCGATAAATTTGTACTGACCAAAGGTGGTCAATTTATTGGAAAAGGGTACCTTGATAAGGGCCTCTTCAAAATGAATGTACTAACTGTAAAGCGCGAAATTAAGCACAATATTAATAAAAGTAACGTTAATTACTTGCTTGAGTGTTCTAATTTATGGCATGGTAGATTAGGACATGTAAATCAAAATACACTTCGGTACCTAGTGTATTTAGATTTACTCCCTAAAATGGAATTCGATTCACAACGATGTGAGATCTGTGTAGAGGAAAAATTGGCCAAAGCACCATTCCATTCAGTGGAAAGAAGTACTACGCCTCTAGAACTTATCCATACAGTTGTATGTGACTTGAAGTTTGTGCAAACTAGAGGTGGTAAGAATTACTTCATAACGTTTATCGATGATTGCACTAGATACTGTTATGTATATCTTTTGAAGAGCAAAGATGAAGCCATCAGGGGCCTTCATGAACTATAAGAATGAGGTTGAGAATCAACTTGGCAAAAGAATCAAAATGATTCGAAGTGATAGAGGTGGAGAATATGTTGCTCCGTTTGAAGAATTTTGCTCTCAAAATGGCATCATTCATCAAACAACTGCTCCATACTCACCTAAATCAAATGGCGTTGCTGAACGCAAGAACAGAACTCTGAAAGAGATGATGAATGTCATGTTGATTAGTTCGGGCTTACCCCAGAACATGTGGGGGGAAGCCGTACTTTCTGCTAACCACATTCTTAACAAGTTATCACACAAGAAGAGGGAAAAAAACTCCATATGAGTTGTGGAAAGGAAGAAAACCTTCTTACCACTACCTCAAAGTGTGGGGGTGCCTAGCCAAAACAAGTGAGAATAGGACCCAAAACAGTTGATTGCGTCTTCATTGGATATGCGCATAATAGTAGTGCATATCGATTCTTGGTGCACAAGTCAGATGTTACGGAGATGAGCTTGGGAATAACTATAGAGTCGAGAAACGCTGTGTTCTTCGAGAACATATTCCCTAAGAAAGAAAGGGAGGAAGTGAGTTCGTGAAAGAGAACTTACGAAACTGCAAGTAGTTCACCTGAAGACCACGAAGAGTCTGAGGTTGATAAGGAACCAAGACGCAGCAAAAGGGCCAGAAAGGAAAAGTCCTTTGGGCCGGATTTTATGTCATACATGATGGAAAACGAACCCCGGACAATTCAAGAGGCATTGTCCAGTGCAGATGCTCCACTCTGGAAAGAGGCTATAAACAGTGAAATTGAGTCCATCATGCATAACCACACTTGGGAGTTGGTTGATCTTCCACCAGGTTGTAAACCCTTAGGATGCAAATGGATCCTTAAAAGAAAATACAAGGCTGATGGATCAATTGATAAGTATAAGGCTCGTTTAGTAGCAAAGGGGTTCAAACAAAAGGAGGATATGATTTCTTCGATACGTATTCTCCAGTTACAAGAATTACATCCATCAGAGTACTCATTGCTATTGCAGCCTTGCATAACCTTGAGATACATCAAATGGATATAAAGACAACCTTCCTAAATGGGGAGTTGGACGATGAGATATACATGGAACAACCTGAAGGGTTTGTTGTGCCTAGACAAGAGAAGAAGGTGTGTAAACTTGTTAAGTCCTTGTACGGACTCAAACAAGTACCTCTCCAGTAGCATGAGAAATTTGATACAGTAATGTTATCAAATAGTTTCAAAACCAATGAGTGTGGCAAATGTGTTTACATTAAGAGCACACCAAATGATTATGTGATAGTGTGTCTATATGTAGATGACATGCTTATTATGGAGAGTAATCATGAGATAATCGTGAATACTAAGAACATGTTGAAGAAGAACTTTGACATGAAAGACTTGGGTCTCGCAGACGTCATTCTAGGGATGAAGATCTCTAGAACCGCGGATGGAATTGTCTTAACATAATCTCATTACGTTGAGAGTGTACTTGAGAAATTTGATGTCTTTGACTATCCCCCGGCTAATACTCCTGTGGATATGAGTCAGCACTTGGCCAAAAATAAGGGAGACCCTGTGGATCAACTGAAGTATGCAAGGATTATCAGGAGTCTAATGTACTTAACAAATTGTACAAGACCAGATATAGCATATTCAGTAAGTAAACTTAGTAGGTTCACGAGCA
Organism: Ballota nigra; assembly: GCA_947034835.1. Lineage (NCBI taxonomy): Eukaryota > Viridiplantae > Streptophyta > Magnoliopsida > Lamiales > Lamiaceae > Ballota > Ballota nigra. The sequence continues at coordinate 45,192,005 of OX344724.1, read as the reverse complement.
ACCCCAACAAGATTCACTGGACAGCTCTGATAAGAGTACTTAGGTATTTAAAACATACTCTAAGTTATGGAATCTTGTACTCGAAATATCCAGCAGTGTTGGAAGGATACACTGATGCAAACTGGATATCTGATTCTAAAGACTCCAGGTCCACTAGTGGATACGTATTCAATATAGGTGGAGGAGCAGTGTCATGGAAATCCTCTAAGCAAACTTGTATTGCTCGTTCCACAATGGAATCGGAGTTCATAGCTTTGGACAAAGCTGCTGAGGAAGCAGAGTGGCTTCGATATTTCTTAGAGGATATTCCTTGTTGGACCAAACATGTGCCTCTTGTAATGATACATTGTGATAGCATGTCGGCTATTGGAAGGGCACAGAGTCACATGTACAAGGTAAGTCTCGACACATACGTAGAAGACACAATACCGTTAGATATTTGATCTCAAGTAGAGTAATCTCCATCGACTATGTGAAGTCGAAAGAAAATATTGCGGATCTGCTGACAAAAGGCATAAACAGAGATCAAATGTGTAGTGCGGTAAGGGGAATGGGGCTAAAACCCACACATTAAAGGGTGTTCATAGCGGTAACTCAAACATGATGACTGGAGGATCCCAAGAACTTAGTTCAATGAGACAACTAAGTTATGAAGCACTCATGTACGCACTTGAAAATTATTTTCAGCCCATTCTCGAATTCATTCAAGTGCAGCACTGCACCTTTAGTTGCCTTAAGGTGCTTAAATCCTGCTGACGTGTGGTAAGGTTAAGCTTTCCAGTTTTTAATGGTTCCTATATCCCAAATTGGGTGGAGTATTGCAGGTTACTCTTGATAGGAGATCACCTATATAAGCATTGAAGTGGGGCCGCTTCTGACTGAAAAAAATTCAGTAAATGCTTATGAATCCAAGATATGGTCCAGGGTCGAAATGGATAACAACGTGAGAACCAAAGGGTATCAGAATCGTTGCTGTGTAAATGTCATTGTCTTGGTTTACACAAAAAAACCGACCAGTTCAAGACATCATGTTCACTGAGTGACGAGTAAATCCGATGGCATCTTACTAGGGAAGGTTCAAAGCCAGTTGCTACCTATCCCGACGTAGTACCGGTTCGTCGAAACTTTCTTAAGTGGTCACATGCATTAATATCATTCATGTGGGGGATTGTTGGAAATTGATTTTTGAAATTTGGGTAATTGACCCAAGTTTGACCAATTTTAATATGGTGTTCCATTTATGGAAAATGGAAATAAATTGTAAATTCATAATCTACGTTCGGAGTAGATGAATTTGGTGTATTAATTTGCTCAAAACCAATTTCGGGTGAATGAGATATTAATACATAAAGTTGGGAATTAATCATGAGAATTTCTAAAATTGAAGAGGAAAAGTGGAGAAGGAAAGGTATACTTGTCCCACATTGGAAAATTGGAAGGAGTGGACCTTCCATATAAGTAGACTTATGTCATAGAAAGATAATCTTGACTAAATCTTTTAAGTGGTGGTGCTTCGGGCTAACCCAAAAGACTTGGACTCACACCCGCACGCGCACGTCGCACTTAGTTGCATTGGACGCTTTAGAGGCTCACTTTTCACTTCGCACGTACGCATCGTCCTGAGGAGCCTTGAATTTTTCGAGGCAATTAGGACCAGATGTGGCTCATGGGTTGGCACGCGGTTCGGACCAAGGCTCGGGGGTCAGATCAGGATCCGCGGGTGAGGGCTAGGCGGTTCGCGAAGAGGCGCGTCCCATGGGTTTCGAACCTGGGGCGCGCGCGGGTCATTCGAACCGGGTCGGGCCGCACACGTGGGTCAGCGCCAGAATGGCCGCCCTGACCCGTACGGACGCGTCCATTGGGTTCGAAATTCGAATCCCAGATCCAAGGGCCCAGATTGAAGGCCCAAAAGGTTGCACCCCTTCATGGAAAAGACACCACACCTCTTCAATTAGTATAAATACACCCCCAGAATGGATTTCACTCACTCCAACAAAAAATCAGTCTTCTATCCTTCAAAACACAACCAAAGCATCCTAGCATTCTAAGATTGCATTAGAGTCGAGTCGAAAGTTTCGGATATCTATTTGCAATTCGCCGATAACTTCCAACTTGTAGTGCAGCAGTCGAAAGTTCCAAAGTCGTTGTATCTTTTCTAACAGATACAATGTTGGAGTTATACGTGAAAGTATGCTTTTACTTTGTATAACTCGTGTATCAAACACTCGTTTTATGAGAATAATTCTTTTATCGCATTTGCTTTAGTTATGATTGAATGTTGAATTTCTATTGCAAACCGTTCAATATATAGTACGTGTTACATTGTAGTTAATGTGGTGATACCCGATCACGGAAGACGACATTAACAGTTTACTTGTAACTAAACGTACAATTTCACGGCCTAGGTGGAATTGAACAATCCATCGTGAAAGGTCGATGTGTAAGGCTCAGATTGGTCTGTCTTGACCAAGAGATTGCACTAGCACATTTAGTATGTGTTGAAGAGGTCCTACAGCGAGGAGAAATTCTTCTGTTCTGAAAGGTGAAGAATTAGACCTCAGTGGTTGTTGATTTCTTAATCTCCGTCACTTAAATAGGACCGTGTGTGCTTAGTAGTTACTGCTTTGATTCATGTTGGGTGAGAATCATTGTGACTTCGAACTTTGTGTCTTGGGCAGTAATATTAATCATACGACGGTTGCTAAGATTTAATACGGAGAAACGCGTGCGAGTACGGCTCGTTTGATTAGTCCCCTTGGTGGGCTCAGAAGTTTTATTGTACCAAATCTTGCAAGTGAAGAATTAGTTTCTTCGGTACGAATAATAATATTGAGCTGTCTTTACTCCAAGGTGAAATATATTAATTAATTTAGAGCTATTCAGAAGCTCAATTAATTAATGGACTTGATGATCTTAAACGCGGGAAATAATAACCGGGAGCCCATATTATCGTAATATGGATTAAGATGGATAGTGCAATATTAATTTATTAGTGGTAATAATTAATATTAATGGGCTGAATTATATTGGGGCTCAATATTGAAATTCAGAAGTCCATTAGGAGGTCCAATCTTAATTCTCCTTAAGGCCCCTCAAGTAGCCCAATTAAGTAGCCCAATAATGATAAGGTGATTAAAATAAAAAGAAAATAATATGCTGATTTTTTCCTTTAATTTTCGAAAAATACATGATAAGGAGGAAAAAGATTTTGTTGATTTTCTTGGAAAGATATTATGCAAGATATGTATTCTAAGAATACAAGAATATCTCATATATTCAAGAAGATCCAAATCTTGGATTTTCTCCATGTAAATTTCGAAAGTTTCATATTTATTTAAGGGAGTGAGATTTTTGTGGAATATTTTATTATGGAGAAAAGAATATATGAGATATATTCAAGATTTCTTAGAGATTAAGAAAAGATTTTCTCCATGCCCATAAAATCTCTACGAATTTCGGCCACCCCCCTTTATAAATAGGAGATGATTATTTCATCTCAACGTACATAATTCCATGTGTTGGAAAAATCAAGAAGCATATATATTTTTCTTTTTCCTTAGTTATTAAATTACTTGAAAGCGTCTCCCACCGGCGATCAAGTGAGGTGAAAAGGGAAATACTTGAGAAGGCTTTGGGTTGATAAAGCGAGATTTTAATTGTCCCGTATATTCAAAGGCCAATTCTACAAGAGGTACGTTAATCGCATATTTAATTGTTTATTCCGCTTAATTAAATATGTGAAATTAATTCAACATGCATGATGATAATTAGTTGTTGGAATTATTATTTGAATTAATTAGGATTAATTCATGCTAGTAATAATTGTATTTAAATTCGTATTTAAAATTCATCCCGAATAGATTCCGGGCACCCCTATTTTCCCAACAACTGGTATCAGAGCCACGGTTTCGGGCTCTGAATTTTGAATTGGAATTTAAATTGTTGAACATTAAATTTGAAATTGGATAGTAGAATTGTTAGATCTTTTTTGCAGGTATCCAATTGTCATGGTTTTTAATGTTGTTAATTTCATGCGTGTGAATTAATTTGTTTTTTTAATTCGATTCGTTCGAATTCGTTTTTTCTCGTGAGAAAATCCACGAGTAGATTAGTTGTTTTTATTTTGATTCGATCATTGTAATAGACTAGTCTAGATCTAGTATTTATTTTTTTTGTAAAAATAAATTGTAACCGGATCGTGACGAAGAACGAAGAATTAAAAACGGCGTACCCGGACGACGCATACAAGCGTGGAGCGTGTATGGAGGTAAAATCATGCAAGGGGTGAAGAAAACGAGGACGAACGGCGAAAAAACGGCGCACGGGGGTGCACGGCGCACACCGTGCGCAACGGGCGCACGGCGCCGCGCGCACGGCGCGCGCGCGCCTCGGCAGGCACCTGCAGCGCCTCGGGTGCGCCTCGGCGCGCCTCGGGTGCGCCTCGGCGCGCCTCCGTGCAGTGCCTCGGGTGCGCCTCGGGTGCGCCTCGGGGCTGCGCTTCGGCGCGCCTCGGGCGCTTTTCCAGCGCTTCTCGGGCCGGGAAGCGCGCGGGCCCACTTCGTGGGCCGACGCGCGCTGTATCTCAGGCCGTGGAATTTTTTCGGTTCGTGTTTTTTTTCCGTGTGATTTTAAACGTCATCCCGAACCCCAAACGATGCTGTTTTTTAAGAAGTGTTGTTGTTCGAGTGGGAGCACGTCGAGACGAACGTCGGAAAGCAACAAGGACGATTTTTCGCATCAAGACGTGAAGAAATTAAACCGTGACAATTGGAATTGAGTGCTCCAAAGTGTTTAATTTTGTTTTGATGGATGTTTTATTTCGTGCAATTTTATTATTTGTTAATATGTGTTTGCATGAATTTAATTGTCCAAGAAAAACCTTACTTTCGAAAATTACTAAGTATGTTTTTATAATCGCAATTTTATTCCGGATATTAAAATTGGATTATTTTGGCCTCCATAATTTATTTATTTGTGAAGTTCTTTTGGAATACATTTCCCCCTCGGATCGGCCAAAAGAACGGATTTCACATGAATAAATTCCGAAAGGATGATTGTGGATTACTACTACTGGCGGTATTGACCCTCACCACGAGTGGCTTGCTCAAAGCGAAATAATAATCTTGTATTTAATTATGGTTATTACTTAGGCATAGGAAATTGATATTAACTTACTCCCCTCGGAGTCCCTGTCAATTTCTATGTGGTCAAAGTGGGAGCCAACTATTAATTTTGAATTAAGGATTTGTAACTTTTAAGTTTGTAATCCGCTTGAATGTATTTAAATGTATAGACCACCCCTCGTGGCGCATTTAAATTGTTTCGAGATGTTGGCTGATGCATGATTATATTGTTTTAAGGTTTCAATATAATTGATGTGATCGAATTATGTGATAATTTCATATTTTTCTAGATATTGATATGAATGTATGTTTTATTCTCATTTCATCATGTCGTAACCTTTTAATCCACTGTTTAATATACTTAAAGTTAATAAACTTTTTGGAGAGAATTATATCGATTGGAAATGTTTTTTTTAAATTTGTCCTTACTGCACGAAAATACAATTGGGTTATTTATGTTAATATACCCGGCAAGCCTAATGATAAGTCAAGCAATGGGAAGAGGCAGTTTATGATCGGAAGCGTGACAATGAATGAAGTGCATCATCTTGACATTTCTGTCTGAGGATTTGAGGCGCGTTCATGAAGACATTGTATCCGCTGTTGAAATCATGAAACGCCTTGAAGAGATGTTTTCACATCAGAATCCCATGACTAATCAGTTCACCAAACATGACTCGGTCAAGTTGGAAATGGTGGAAGGAACGCCCGTGAGGGAGCACGTTCTCGAGATAATGGCATACCTTAACAAGTTGGAAGTACTTGGTGCGGATTTTGATTGATTTCATATACCATTCCCTACCGAGAAGCTTTGAGTAGTTTCATCTGAACTGTCAGATGAATGAACGGACAAGTCGTTTGCCCGAGCTCTTGCAAGCTTTAGTTTCGGTGGAGGTGATAATGGAGCACCAGTCTAGTGCTATGGTGGCTAATGGTTCGTCTACCTTTTTTGGTCCCAAGGGAGGGAAAAGAGGAAGAGAACCAAAGGCCGGATCCAAGCAAATCCAATTGTTGCGAAAGGCAAATGCAAAGGCAAGCATCGAAGGGGAAGTGTTTTAGTTGCGGTGAGAGAGGACAATGGAGGTCTGCCTGTTCCAAGCCTAAGAGGCTAGGAAAGTTAGGTAATTCACACACCTTAGTCGTCGAAACTTGTGAAGTGGCGTATGCTGTCTATTCGTGGATAGTGGATACGAGAGCTACTGATCACATTTGTTTCATGGGTTTAAGCTAACCCGACGACTTAACGGAAGTGAGATCCCCATCACATCGGGCAATGCTACGAGAGTGGCAGCTGAAGCAGTGGGAGAAGTGCGCCTATCTTGTGAAGATAGAGTTATGGTCTTGAGAGACATTCCTCATGTTCCTAGTTTAGAAAGAACTCAACCTTCAGTTTCTAAACTGTTTGAATAGATACTCAGTTTCTTTTAATGAGGATGTTATTATTGCTTGAAACGATGAGTTTATCCGTTCCGGAACTTTAATGGATGATCTTTATACCATTTTTTTTGGGCACACCACTCACAAAATTGAATCTAATAACACATCGATTATTTCGAGTAATAAAAGAAAGCGTTCTTCGGAGATGAACGAAACACTTCTATGGCATCTTAGACTAGGTCATATTAATCTAAAGTGGATAGAGAGATTGGTGAAAGATGGATCCTTGGAATTATTCCAAGTCGAACCGTTTCCAACTTGTGAATCCTGTTTAGAGGGTAAAATGACCAAGAGGGCATTTGGAGCCAAGGGGAATAGAACTACGGAAGTGTTAGAACTCGTTCATACCGATATGTGTGGTTCAATGACGATCATAGCAAGAAGAGGTATGAGTAATTTGATGATTACTCAAGATTCGGATACATCTACCTTATGATGCATAGGGTAAGAAGTATCAAGTCTCTACGATTTGTTCGTGGAGGCGAATACCTTAGCAATGAATTCTTGAACTACCTATCGGAAGAAGGGATTGTATCCCTGTTGACCACATCGGGAACCCCTCAATAGAACGGTGTGGCGGAACGAAGGAGCCAGACTCTTTTAGAAATAGTCAGATCCATGATGAGTTATTCGGATTTACCCAAGTCGTTTTGGGGTAACGCCTTGGAAACAATGACTTACATTCTAAACTTGGTGCCATCCAAATCGGTTCCTAAAACCCCAATGGAATTGTGGACCGGGGCGCAAGCCCAGTCTAAGACACTTGCAGATTTGGGGTTGTCCGGCATACGTGCTAGACAAGGAAGCCGGTAAATTGGATCCATGTTCGGAATTAAGGTTGTTTATAGGATATCCCATGGGAACGAAAGGGTGTATGTTCTATAGTCTCAAGGATTAAAAGACCGTGATTAGTTCGCACTTTAAATTCTTGGAGGAAGACTATATGAACAAAAGAAAGCCCAGAAGTGAGATTACCTTAGACGAGTTAAGAGGGCAAACTCCTATACCAAGTATACAAGATGATATACCACATGTCATAGCTTCACAACCGGAACCCCGTCGTAGTGGGAGGATTGCAAGGCAACCCGAGAGATTCATGGGAATTGGAGAATCTTCGGATTTGATTCCCAGCGATGAATCAGACCCATGAACGTACGACGAGGCAATCCAAGACAAAGACGCGGAAGTGTGGCAAACCGCAATGGAAACCGAGGTGGGTTCGATGGATTATAATCAAGTGTGGGAGTTGGTTGATCCACCTAATGGGGTAGAGCCCATTGGATGCAAGTGTGTGTACAAGAGGAAAAGAGGACCGGACGGAAGGGTAGAGACCTTCAAAGCAAGGCTTGTGGCCTGTGGCCTGTAGCTATGCTTAAGTCCATCCGTATTCTCTTGTCGATCGCTGCGCACTTAGATTACGAGATCTGGTAAATGGATGTCAAGACAGCTTTCCTTAACGGAAGTCTTGATGGGATCTATATGCAACAGCCCAAAGGTTTCGTTGAAAAAGGCCAAGAGCACCTCGTATGCAAGCTTAAGAGATCCATTTATGGACTTAAGCAAGCATCGCGTACTTGGAACTAGTGTTTGATCAATTAATTAAGTCTTATGGGTTTGTGATCAAAACAAGTTCGAAAGTTGTGTGTACAAAAGATGTGACGGAACTGCGGTGGTATTCTTAGTATTATACGTAGACGATATTCTGCTCATTGGAATCAATGTAAAGGTATTGTCAGACGTAAGGGTATGGCTGTCCAAATCAGTTTGATATGAAGGACTTAGGGAAAAGCCGGTCACATCCTTGGATCAAGTTCACTCGAGATCGCAAGAGGAAGATGTTGGGCTTATCGCAAGTTTCATACAAAGCCACTGTTTTGAAGCATATCAGCGTGCAAGATTCCAAGAAAGGTTTTGTACCTTGTAGGCACGGAATCCATCTATCCAAAGAAATATGCCCTAAGACGCAAGTGGAGATAGATGACATGAAAGACGTTCCGGACGTAGGAAGTCTTATGTATGCAACGTTGTGTACGAGACCGGATATCTGCTTTGCCGTGGGCATGATGGCAAGATATCAAAGTAACCCCGGGAAAGCACATTAGATTGCAATTAAATGCGTTCTTTAGTTTCTGAAAAGAACTTGGTATGGAATGCTGATTTAACAATCAGACAATCTAATTCCCATGGGATACACGGACTCAAATTTCCAATCAGACATAGACTCCAAAATACCTACCTCGAGTAGTGTGTTTTGCATGGGAGAAGGAGCCATGACATGGAGAAGCGATTTGCAGAAATGCATCGCAGATTCGACCATGGAAGCCGAATAAGTAGTTGCTTGTGAAGTAGCGAAAGAAGCGGTTTGGCTCAAGTACTTCTTAGTGGACTTGGACGTTGTTCCGAATTTGCCCGACAAGATAACTGTCTTTTGTGACAATGTCGGAGCAGTTGCAAATTCAAGGGAACCGAGAGCCCACAAGGCCAGCAAACACATTGAAAGAAAACACCATCTTATGCGAGAAATCGTTAAGAGAGGAGATAAAGAGGTGGCAAAGATAAACGTCGGAGGACAACCTAGTATATCCATTCACAAAGGGTCTGCCTCTGAGTACATTCGAGAGACATGTGGATGGAATGGGAGTCAAGACTATTGCCAATCTGCTTTAAGTATAAGTGGGAGGAATTATTAGGTTAGTGTAGGTTGACATTAGATGTCACGGAGAGCTACTACACTAAGACATGCGTGATGTATACTAAAAGCAGACTTTAAGTATAAGTGGGAGATTGTTGGAGTTATACGTGAAAGTATGCTTTTACTTTGTATAACTCGTGTATCAAACACTCGTTTTATGAGAATAATTCTTTTATCGCATTTGCTTTAGTTATGATTGAATGTTGAATTTCTATTGCAAACCGTTCAATATATAGTACGTGTTACATTGTAGTTAATGTGGTGATACCCGATCACGGAAGACGACATTAACAGTTTACTTGTAACTAAACGTACAATTTCACGGCCTAGGTGGAATTGAACAATCCATCGTGAAAGGTCGATGTGTAAGGCTCAGATTGGTCTGTCTTGACCAAGAGATTGCACTAGCACATTTAGTATGTGTTGAAGAGGTCCTACAGCGAGGAGAAATTCTTCTGTTCTGAAAGGTGAAGAATTAGACCTCAGTGGTTGTTGATTTCTTAATCTCCGTCACTTAAATAGGACCGTGTGTGCTTAGTAGTTACTGCTTTGATTCATGTTGGGTGAGAATCATTGTGACTTCGAACTTTGTGTCTTGGGCAGTAATATTAATCATACGACGGTTGCTAAGATTTAATACGGAGAAACGCGTGCGAGTACGGCTCGTTTGATTAGTCCCCTTGGTGGGCTCAGAAGTTTTATTGTACCAAATCTTGCAAGTGAAGAATTAGTTTCTTCGGTACGAATAATAATATTGAGCTGTCTTTACTCCAAGGTGAAATATATTAATTAATTTAGAGCTATTCAGAAGCTCAATTAATTAATGGACTTGATGATCTTAAACGCGGGAAATAATAACCGGGAGCCCATATTATCGTAATATGGATTAAGATGGATAGTGCAATATTAATTTATTAGTGGTAATAATTAATATTAATGGGCTGAATTATATTGGGGCTCAATATTGAAATTCAGAAGTCCATTAGGAGGTCCAATCTTAATTCTCCTTAAGGCCCCTCAAGTAGCCCAATTAAGTAGCCCAATAATGATAAGGTGATTAAAATAAAAAGAAAATAATATGCTGATTTTTTCCTTTAATTTTCGAAAAATACATGATAAGGAGGAAAAAGATTTTGTTGATTTTCTTGGAAAGATATTATGCAAGATATGTATTCTAAGAATACAAGAATATCTCATATATTCAAGAAGATCCAAATCTTGGATTTTCTCCATGTAAATTTCGAAAGTTTCATATTTATTTAAGGGAGTGAGATTTTTGTGGAATATTTTATTATGGAGAAAAGAATATATGAGATATATTCAAGATTTCTTAGAGATTAAGAAAAGATTTTCTCCATGCCCATAAAATCTCTACGAATTTCGGCCACCCCCCTTTATAAATAGGAGATGATTATTTCATCTCAACGTACATAATTCCATGTGTTGGAAAAATCAAGAAGCATATATATTTTTCTTTTTCCTTAGTTATTAAATTACTTGAAAGCGTCTCCCACCGGCGATCAAGTGAGGTGAAAAGGGAAATACTTGAGAAGGCTTTGGGTTGATAAAGCGAGATTTTAATTGTCCCGTATATTCAAAGGCCAATTCTACAAGAGGTACGTTAATCGCATATTTAATTGTTTATTCCGCTTAATTAAATATGTGAAATTAATTCAACATGCATGATGATAATTAGTTGTTGGAATTATTATTTGAATTAATTAGGATTAATTCATGCTAGTAATAATTGTATTTAAATTCGTATTTAAAATTCATCCCGAATAGATTCCGGGCACCCCTATTTTCCCAACATACAACAGTAGCAAAAATGACAAACCAAATTAGATAGTCATGTTGATGTGGTAATGAAAATATAATTTTCAAGCGGTAGGTAATAAAACCAATTTGTTTGTAATTTATACGACACTCAATTCAAAATATAATTGTTTGAGGTATAGTTCTAGTGTGCACTTGAGTGCATGATATGCATTTGGATTTTGGAAAAAGTACATGAAGCAGAAATTAACAATACCCCAAAAAATAATGAGTAATACCCAGTGATAACCCAAAAAGGCATCAGTAATACCTCAACTGCAAAAAATACACAGTTCGGTGTGTGTGTATTTTGAAAAAATCAAAATTAAAGTTAAAATTAAAATTGAACTTAAAATCCAAGTGCATGTTATGCACTTGGATGCACCCTAAAATTTATCTTGTTCGAGCTCATTTAATAAAATCTATCAATATAAATTAATTCATATTTAAGAATATTCAATTGCTTAGTTGGTAAACAAACTGATAAGTAAGCTAGTGAGTTAGCTCATATAAATTATAATGAATAATGTATCATTAATATATATTTTCACACTTAGTATTTATGATAAATGACTAATCTCTTCATCCCCACATAAATCACTTTTGTTTTGGCTATAACTCGAGTTCTCAAATTTTAGCTGACTTGGTGTTTTTTTGTTGCGAAATTCTTTTCAACATATTTAATATTGTTCAACCCCTTTTTTCAATTTCCATGCTGATCAGATTCAATTTTTCTTCAATTCTAGTTCTTTTTTCACTCATTTTCTACACTTCATCATATTCTCGAATATACAAAATTATTAGCACTTATAATAACAAAAGAGATCAAAATCTCACATTAAAACTTAATATTTCTAAATAATTAAGAGTATAATTTTAATACGATTATAATCCTAATCAATGTTCAAATATTAAAATGGACCATCCCACTTAAAACTCCCCCATAGAAAAAAAAAATGTTAAATAAAAAATCTTTGCTAAAATTTGAATTAGTTGCATAGATTGGAAATTATAATCACGTAATTTCAGTCTAATGATATAAAGAAACAGCTACCAAATTAATAAAATCACTAGATACTCGCAAAAAAAGAGATTTGAAAATTGTTTAGAAAGGGCCCTCTTGTCTAAAGTTATTTGCACTCTCGAAGAGGACCAAGTCTCTTAAACCGTTACTCAACAATTATATTTATTTATAGTGAACAATCACAAACATTATAAAAACTGTTTAATAAAAATAAAATAACTATTTAAAAATATACATAAATTGTATAATGCACTTCATGCAAAAGAGACTAATGTGTCGAAGGATTAAGAAAAAACTGTTGAAAAACTAATAAAGGAAGAACAAAGTAATTACTATCTCAAATTTTCAACTCCTTCTCTATTCTTTATTTATTTACTGCAACTTTTAATATCCCAATCATAATCTCAATATAAATATTTTCTAGAACTAATGATTTCGTGAAGGTAGTTTCTCTTGTAGCAAAAGGCGAAGCCCTCGCCCCCAGGGCCCCCACCCCCTGGCCCGACAGAAGTGAAGGTAGTTTCTCTGGTCATCACTATCTTCACTCATTCTTTTGACAAATGCAACTAAAATACTCCATGAGTCTTTCTACTGGGAATCTTATTCATAATGTAAAATTAATATCAAAATATTCATTCAGGTAATATTATTTCTTTTATAAACTAATACTCATAGTATATATATTATAATATTAATTTATAAGTGCAATAATATCGCTAAATGAATAATATGAACAAGTTTTATGGAATAATTTCTTTATAAGCCTCTTGCTTCTAAATCGTCATAATTAATTTGATCAAACAATATAAAAATAATGTAACAATATATCACTACAAAAAAAGGGTCTGATTTGCGACGGACACCAAAATCCGTCTCAAAAAAAGGTAATTTGCGACGGATTTAGGACGAACTACGTCAGATGGTCGAATTTGGCTAATTTTGCGATGGGTTTTAATAGTCCTCGCTAACTTGAGATAGACTTTTACGACGTCGTTTTTTCTGTATATTTGTGACGGGAGTTCGCGTAAATTTCAAATATAAATTTGCGACGGGCATTGTGTTCGTCACAAATTTGGCGGTTCACTTTTTATAAGCGGGTTGGTGAGCAATAATTGACCCGGGTCGTCCCAGCAATATTTGCGACGGACAATCCGTCCCAAATGTCCAAAATTTGTGATGGCTTTACTGTCCGTCGTAAATTTTGTTGTTTTATACCAGAATTTTTTTTCCTCTTCTTTCTTCTTTCATTCTCACAAAAAATACTATACTATACACATTTTTTATCAATTCTTTGTGTATAATTGATGTTGAACGTCGGTTTGAAGTGTTCGTAGCTACTGAACAACTCTGTTTCTCATTGCCTTCAACTTTACCGTACGTTTTCTCACTTTTAACCGTTTAAATGTCTTGTTTTATATTTTCAATTTTTGGGTAAATATTAGATAATGAGTGTTATATATATGTTTATATGGTTATATTTGAAGGGTTAATTTTAATTTGTGTATATATATACCTATTTTTAGTCGAAACTCTGCCCAACTTTTTTGTACACTATTAGATAATTTGTGTGTTATTTGTTTATTTGATTGATTTAGCTGTTTGGTTGTGTTGAATTGATTTCTGTGAAGGAAAAATTTGTATATCCCTATTTTTAGTCGAAATTCTGCCCAATTTTTTATAGTTCATGTGATATTTACTTTTAATTTGTAACAGATGCAATTTCCAGATCATGGTTGGATGTACTCAATACATAGAAAGATAAGATGAGACATTAATCATGTATTTTTCAATAAAATTGATGGGTTTATTGAGTTTGCACAACAACATCCGTACTGTATGGATCATATGGGTAATATTAGGTGTCCGTGTAAAGAAAGAAGATGCAGGACTATGAGATTCCTGAGTCTTGATGAGGTTAAACTCATCTTGTGATTTCCAGTTTTGTTCCTCTTAATTACAATTGGACCTGTCACGGTGAAGAACGGTGAAATATTGATATCGAAACCGTGGAATACTATTATACTGGTTGGAGCGGTGGTGGAAGTTATAATGTTGGTGGTTCAAGTCATGTTCCGTATACTCAATTCGAACCACATATGGAGGATGAACCTGATAGATACCAGATGATAATTGCAGAATCATTTTTGGGTGGTCGAGATCAATTCAATGAAATGCATATGGAGGAGGAACCAAATTATCGGTCAAAGAAGTTTTTTGATATGCTTAAAATTATTGATCAAAATCTCTTTCCTAATTGTAATACTGAGTCGCGGCTGTCATTCAATGCTCAAATTTTGAACATCAAAACTGAAGGCAAGGTCAGTCAAAAAATGTTCAATTAATTTGCTAAATTGTTCAAAAATACTCTACCTAAAGACAACACGACGCCTGATAACTTCTATCCGAGCAAGAGGCTCATGAAGGATATAGGTCTACTATTTGAGAATTGATTGTTGCACAAATAGTTGTATCTTATTTGGGGTGAGGATGAAGATCATTGCAAAATGTGTGGTCACCCCCGGTACAAACCATCTGGTCATACCAAAAGTAGGAAGAAAGTTCAGTTGAAGGCTTAGAAGACAATGTATTATCTTCTCATCACTCCTCGTCTGGAGAGGTTATATTAGTCTAGTGTCACTGCTAAAGACATGACATGGCATGCTGAGGAGTGTTCTGATGAGAATTATGGGGAATTGCGGCATCCTGCATGTTGGAGTTATACGTGAAAGTATGCTTTTACTTTGTATAACTCGTGTCTCAAACACTTGTTTATGAGAATAATTCTTTTATCACATTTGCTTTAGTTATGATTGAATGTTGAATTTCTATTGTAAACCGTTCAATACATGGTACTAGTTACATTGTAGTTAATGTGGTGATACCCGATCACGGAAGACAACATTAACAGTTTCCTTGTAACTAAACGTACATTTTCACGACCTAGGTGGAATTGAACAATCCGCCGTGAAAGGTCGATGTGTAAGGCTCAGATTGGTCTGTCTTGACTAAGAGATTGCACTAGAACATTTAGTATGTGTTGAAGAGGACCTACAGCGAGGATAAATTCTTCTGTTCTGAAATGTGAAGAATTAGACCTCAGTGGTTGTTGATTTCTTAATCTTCGTCACTTAAATAGGACCGTGTGTGCTTAATGGTTACTGCTTTGATTCATATTGGGTGAGAATCATTGTGACTTCGAACTTTGTGTCTTGGGCAGTAATATTAATCATACGACGGTTGCTAAGATTTAATAAGGAGAAACGCGTGCGAGTACGGCTCGTGTGATTAGTCCCCTTGGTGGGCTCAGAAGTTTTATCGTACCAAATCTTGCAAGTGAAGAATTAGTTTCTTCGGTACGGATAATAATGTTGAGCTGTCTTTACTCCAAGGTTAAATATATTAATTAATTTAGAGCTATTCAGAAGCTTAATTAATTAATGGACTTGATAATCTTAAACGCGGGAAATAATAACCGGGAGCCCATATTATCGTAATATGGATTAAGATGGATAGTGCAATATTAATTTATTAGTGATAATAATTATCATTAATGGATTGAATTATATTGGGGCTCAATATTGAAATTCAGAAGTCCATTAGGAGGTTCAATCTTAATTCTTCTTAAAGGCCCCTCAAGTAGCCCATTAAATAGCCCAATAATGATAAGATGATTAAAATAAAAAGAAAATAATAATGCTGATTTTTCCTATTATTTTCGAAAATTAGGAATATTAGGAGAGAAAAGATTTTGTTGATTTTCTTGAAAAGATATTATGGAAGATAAGTATTTTTGGAATACAAGATTATCTCATATATTCAAGAAGATCCAAATCTTGGATTCTCTAACTATTATTTTCGAAATTTACAAGCATAACAAGGTGAGTGAGATTTTTGTAGAATATTTTATTTTGGAGAAAAGAATATATGAGATATATTCAAGATTTCTTAGAGTCTAAGAAAAGATTTTTTCCAAGCCCATAAACCACATTATTTTCGGCCACTCTATGTTATAAATAGGGGATGATTATTTCATCCCAAGTACATAATTCCATGTGTTGGAAAAATCAAGAGCATAGATATTTTTCTTTTTCCTTAGTTATTTAAATTATTCGAAAGCATCTCCCACCGGTGATCGAATAAGGCGAAAGGGAATACTTGAGAAGGCTTTTGGGTTGGTAAAGCGCGTACGTGTTAGTCCCGTTTTATTCAAAGGTCAAGTTCTACGAGAGGTACGTTAATCACATATTATCTTGATTATTCCGCCATAGATTATATGTGAATTAATTCAATATGCATGATGTTAAATTAGTTGTTGGAATTATTATTTGAATTAATTAGGATTAATTCATGCTAGTAATAATTGTATTTATATTCGTATTTAAATTTCATCTCAAATAGATTCCGGGCACCCCTATTTTCCCAACAACTGGTATCAGAGCCACGGTTTCGGGCTCTGATCTTTAAATTGGAATTTAAATTGTTAAACATTAAATTGAAATTGGATAGTAGAATTGCTATATCTTTTTTGCAGGTATCCAATTGTCATGGTTTTAATGTTGTTATTTTTCATGCGTGCGAATTAATTGTTTTTATAATTCGATTCGTTCGAATTCATTTTTCTCGTGAGAAAATCCACGAGTAGATTAGTTGTTTTTATTTTGATTCGATCATTGTAATAGACTAGTCTAGATCTAGTATTTTTTTTTTTTTTTGAAAAATAAATTGTAACCGGATCGTGATGAAGAACGAAGAATTAAAGACGGCGTACCCGGACGACGCATGCATGCGTGACGCGTGCATGGACGCAAAATCATGCATGGGGTGAAGAAAACGAGAACGAACGGTGAAACCCGGCGCACGGGGTGCGCAAGGCGCACGACCCGTGCGCGACGGGTGCCCGACGCCGCACGGGCGAGGGGCTAGGCCTCTCGGCGCTCGGTGCTTCGGCTGCTTGGCCGAGAGGTGCGCGGGCCCACTCCGTGGGCCGACGCGCGCCGTATCTCGGGCCGTGGAATTTTTATCGGTTCTGTTTTCTTTTCTTGTGATTTTAAACGTCGTCCCGAACCCCAAACGATGCAGTTTTTGATGAAGTGTTGTTGTTCGAGTGGGAGCGTGTCGAGATGAACGACGGAAAGCAACAAGGACGATTTTTCGCATCAAGACGTGAAGAAATTAAACCGTGACAATTGGATTTGAGTGCTCCAATGTGTTTAATTTTGTTTTGATGGATGTTTTATTTCATGCACTTATTATTAATTGTTAATATGTGTTTGTATGAATTTAATTGTCCAAGAAAAACCTTACTTTCGAAAATTACTAAGTATGTTTATTTAATCACAATTTTATTCCGGATATTAAAATTGGATTAATTTGGCCTCCATAATTTATTTATATGTGAAGTTCTTTTGGAATACATTTCCCCCTCGGATCGGCCAAAAGAACGGATTTCACATGAATAAATTCCGAAAGGATGATTGTGGATTATTACTAGTGGCGGTATTGACCCTCACCACGAGTGGCTTGCTCAAAGCGAAATAATAATCCTGTATTTAATTATGGTTATTACTTAGGCATAGGAAATTGATATTAACTTACTCCCCTCGGAGTCCCTGTCAATTTCTATGTGGTCAAAGTGGGAGCCAACTATTAATTTTGAATTAAGGATTTATAACTTTTAAGTTTGTGATCCGCTTAAATGTATTTAAATATATTGACCACCCCTCGTGGCGCATTTAAATTGTTTCGAGATGTTGGCTGATGCATGATTATATTGTTTTAAGGTTTCAATATAATTGATGTGATCGAATTATGTGGTAATTTCGTATTTTTCTAGACATTGATATGAATGTATTTTTTATTCTCAGTTCATCATGTCGCAACCTTTTAATCCACTGTTTAGTATACTTAAAGATAACAAACTTGTTGGTGAGAACTATGTTGATTGGAAATGTAACCTTGATATTGTCCTAACCGCTCAACACCATAAATGGGTACTTACTACTCCTAAGCCCCAAGAGCCTGCCGAAGATGCGAGCAAGTCGGTCAAGAAAGAGCATAAGAGTTGGTTAGACTCCGATGAGATGGCTAGGTGTACTATTCTGGCTTCAATGTCAGATGTGTTGCAACACCAACACCAACACATGGAGATTGCCTCTGAGATAATGCTCAATCTTGAAGCGATGTTTAAACATCAGAACCGTACAGCTAGGCAAATCACCATGCGAAAGATGTTTTCGTTGAAGATGGTGGAAGGTACGCCCGTAAGGGATCACGTTATCGAGATGATGGGTTATCTCAATAAGTTGGAAGTACTTGGTGCGGAATTTGACCTCCCTACTAAGGTCGATTTCGTTCTCCATTCTCTGCTGAAGAGCTTTGAGCAGTTTCAGTTGAACTATCAAATGAATGATCGGGCAAATAGTTTGCCCGAGCTCTTGCAAGCTTTGGTATCGGCGGAGACTCTAATGGATCACCAAACCATTGCTATGGTGGTAAACGGTCCGTCTTCCTCTTCGGGTCCCAAGGGAGGGAAGAAGAGGAAGAGGGCGAAAGGCCAGACCCAAGCAAATCCAACCGTTGCGAAACCCAAGGCAAAGGGAGAAGGAGGTGGAAAGAAAGCTACTAAGGGTAAGTGCTTCAATTGTGGTGAGAAGAGACATTGGAGGGTGACATGTTCTAAGCCTAAGAAGGCAGGAAAGAAAGGTAAGTCTCATGCTTTAGTCGTTGAAACATATGTTGCGGCGTATGCTGCCTACGTTTGGGTAGTGGATACCGGGGAAACTGATCATATTTGTTTCACTCTTCAGGGGTTCCAGCTAACCCGGCGACTTAGCAAGAATGAGATCACCATCACTTTGGGCGATGCTACGAGGGTGGCAGCCGAAGCAGTGGGAGTCGTGCACCTATATTTTGAAGATAGAATTTTAACTTTAAGAGATGTTTTATACGTTCCGAACTTTAGGAAGAATTTAATTTCAGTTTCTAAGTTGTTTTTTGATGGATATTCAGTTACTTTTAATAAAGTTGTTACTATTTCTTTTAAGAATGATGTTATCTGTCATGGAACGTTGGTAAACAATCTCTATACGATTAAGTGTGCACACCACTCAAATAATGAATCTAATAACACGTCGATCATTTCGAGTAATAAAAGAAAGCATTCTTCGGAGATGAACGAAACACTTCTATGGCATCTTAGACTAGGTCATATTAATCTAAAGCGGATAGAGAGATTGGTGAAAGACGGATCCTTGGAATCATTCCAAGTCGAACTGTTTCCAACTTGTGAATCCTGTTTAGAGGGTAAGATGACCAAGAGGGCATTTGGAGCCAAGGGGAATAGAGCTACGGAAGTGTTAGAACTCGTTCATACCGATGTGTGTGGTCCAATGACGATCAAAGCGAGAATGGGGTATGAGTATTTCGTCACCTTCATTGACGATTACTCAAGATATGGGTGCATTTACCTTATGAGGCATAAGTCTGAAACTTTTGATAAGTTCAAGGAGTTTAAGGCCGAAGCCGAGAAACATAGGGAAAAGAGTATCAAGTTTCTATGATCAGATCGTGGAGGCGAATACCTCAGCGATGAATTCTTGAACTACTTATCGGACGAAGGGATTGTATCCCAGTTAACCGCACCGGGAACCCCTCAACAGAACGGTGTGGTAGAACGAAGAAACCGGACTCTTTTAGAGATGGTCAGATCCATGATGAGTTATTCAGATTTACCCAAGTCGTTTTGGGGTAATGCCTTGGAAACGGCGGCTTACATTCTAAACTTGGTGCCATCCAAATTGGTTCCTAAAACCCAAATGGAATTGTGGACCGGGCGCAAGCCCAGTCTAAGACATTTGCGGATTTGGGGTTGTCCGGCATACGTGCTAGACAAGGAAGCCGGTAAGTTGGATCCACGTTCGGAATTAAGGTTGTTTATAGGATACCCTGCGGGAACGAAAGGGTGTATGTTCTATAGTCCCAAGGATCAAAAGACCGTGATAAGTACACACTTTAAATTCTTGGAGGAAGACTATATGAACAATCGGAAGCCTAAAAGTGAAATTACCTTAGAAGAATTGAGAGGTCAAACCTCAATACCAAGTATACAAGATGATGTACCACACGTCACATCTTCAAAACCGGAACCCCGTCGTAGTGGGAGGATTGCTAGGCAACCCGAGAGATTCATGGGGATAGGAGAATCTTCGGATTTGGTTCCCGGTGTTGAATCGGACCCATGGACGTACGATGAGGCAATCCAAGACAAAAACGCGGAGTCGTGGCAAACGGCAATGGAAGCCGAGATGGGTTCGATGGATCATAATCAAGTGTGGGAGTTGGTCGAGCCACCCAATGGGGTAGAACCCATTGGATGCAAGTGGGTGTACAAGAGGAAAAGAGGACCGGACGGAAGGGTAGAGACCTTCAAAGCGATGCTTGTGGCCAAAGGGTATACTCAGAAAGAAGGGATCGATTATGAGGAAACCTTTTCGCCTGTAGCTATGCTTAAGTCCATCCGTATTCTCTTGTCGATCGCTGCGCACCTAGATTACGAGATCTGGCAAATGGATGTCAAGACGGCTTTCCTTAACGGAAGTCTTGACGGGATAGATATCTATATGCAACAGCCCGGAGGTTTCATTGAAAAAGGCCAAGAGAATCTCGTATGCAAGCTTAAGAGATCCATTTATGGACTTAAGCAAGCATCGCGTACTTGGAACCAGTGTTTTGATCAAGTGATTAAGTCTTATGGGTTTGATCAAAACGAGTTCGAAAGTTGTGTGTATAAGAAGCGTGACGGAACTGCAGTGGTATTCTTAGTACTATACGTAGACGATATTCTGCTCATTGGAAATAATGTAAAGGTATTGTCAGACGTAAAGGTATGGCTGTCAAAACAATTTGATATGAAGGACTTAGGGGAAGCCGGTCACATCCTTGGGATCAAGATCACTCGCGATCGCAAGAAGAGGATGTTGGGCTTATCGCAAGCTTCATACATTGACACTGTTTTGAAGTGTTTCAGCATGCAAGATTCCAAGAAAGGTTTTGTACCTTTCAGACACGGAATCCATCTATCGAAAGAAATGAGCCCAAAGACGCAAGCGGAGATAGATGATATGAAAGGTGTTCCGTACGCTTCAGCCGTAGGAAGCCTTATGTATGCAATGTTGTGTACGAGACCGGATATCTGTTTTGCCGTGGGCATGGTGGCAAGATATCAAAGTAATCTCGGGAAAGACCATTGGACTGCCGTAAAGTGCATCTTGAGGTATCTGAAAAGAACTCGTGAGCGGATGCTGATTTACCAGTCAGATAGTCTTGTTCCCGTAGGATACATGGACTTGGATTTCCAATCAGACATAGACTCAAGAAAGTCAACCTCGGGTAGTGTGTTTTGCATGGGAGGAGGAGCCATTTCATGGAGAAGCGTTAAGCAGAAATGCATCGCCGATTCGACCATGGAAGCCGAGTATGTAGCTGCTTGTGAAGTAGCGAAAGAGGCAGTTTGGCTCAAGAACTTCTTAGTGGACTTGGACGTTGTTTCGAATTTGCCCGACAAGATAACTGTCTTTTGTGACAATGCCGGAGCAGTTGCAAATTCAAAGGAATCGAGAACCCACAAGGCCAGCAAACACATAGAAAGAAAATACCATCTTATACGAGAAATCGTTAAGAGAGGAGATATAGAGGTGGCAAAGATAGCGTCGGGTGACAACCTAGCTGATCCATTCACAAAGGGTCTGCCTCAGAGTACATTCGAGAGACATGTGGATGGAATGGGAGTCAAGACTATTGCCAATCTGCTTTAAGTATAAGTGGGAGGAATTATTAGGTTAGTGTAGGTTGACATGAGATGTCACGTAGAGCTACTACACTAAGACATGCGTGATGTATACTAAAAGCAGACTTTAAGTATAAGTGGGAGATTGTTGGAGTTATACGTGAAAGTATGTTTTTACTTTGTATAACTCGTGTATCAAACACTTGTTTATGAGAATAATTCTTTTATCACATTTGCTTTAGTTATGATTGAATGTTGAATTTCTATTGCAAACCGTTCAATATATGGTACTAGTTACATTGTAGTTAATGTGGTGATACCCGATCACGGAAGACAACATTAACAGTTTCCTTGTAACTAAACGTACATTTTCACGACCTAGGTGGAATTGAACAATCCGCCGTGAAAGGTCGGTGTGTAAGGCTCAGATTGGTCTGTCTTGACTAAGAGATTGCACTAGCACATTTAGTATGTGTTGAAAAGGACCTACATCGAGGATAAATTCTTCTGTTCTGAAATGTGAAGAATTGGACCTCAGTGGTTGTTGATTTCTTAATCTCCGTCACTTAAATAGGACCGTGTGTGCTTAATGGTTACTGCTTTGATTCATATTGTGTGAGAATCATTGTGACTTCGAACCTTGTGTCTTGGGCAGTAATATTAATCATACGACGGTTGCTAAGATTTAATACGGAGTAATGCGTGCGAGTACGGCTCGTGTGATTAGTCCCCTTGGTGGGCTCAGAAGTTTTATCGTACCAAATCTTGCAAGTGAAGAATTAGTTTCTTCGGTACGGATAATAATGTTGAGCTGTCTTTACTCCAAGGTTAAATATATTAATTAATTTAGAGCTATTCAGAAGTTTAATTAATTAATGGACTTGATAATCTTAAACGCGGGAAATAATAACCGGGAGCCCATATTATTGTAATATGGATTAAGATGGATAGTGCAATATTAATTTATTAGTGGTAATAATTAATATTAATGGATTGAATTATATTGGGGCTCAATATTGAAATTCAGAAGTCCATTAGGAGGTCCAATCTTAATTCTCCTTAAAGGCCCCTCAAGTAGCCCATTAAGTAGCCCAATAATGATAAGGTGATTAAAATAAAAAGAAAATAATAATGCTGATTTTTCCTATTATTTTCGGAAATTAGAAATATTAGGAGAGAAAAGATTTTGTTGATTTTCTTGAAAAGATATTATGGAAGATAAGTATTCTTGGAATACAAGATTATCTCATATATTCAAGAAGATCCAAATCTTGGATTCTCTACCTATTATTTTTTAAATTTACAAGCATAACAAGGTGAGTGAGATTTTTGTGGAATATTTTATTTTGGAGAAGAGAATATATGAGATATATTCAAGATTTCTTAGAGTCTAAGAAAAGATTTTTTCCAAGCCCATAAACCACATTATTTTCGGCCACTCTATGTTATAAATAGGGGATGATTATTTTATCCCCAAGTACATAATTCCATTTGTTTGAAAAATCAAGAGCATAGATATTTTTCTTTTTCCTTTGTTATTTAAATTATTCAAAAGCATCTCCCACCGGTGATCGAATAAGGCGAAAGGGAATACTTGAAAAGGCTTTTGGGTTGGTAAAGCGCGTACGTGTTAGTCCCGTTTTATTCAAAGGCCAAGTTCTACGAGAGGTACGTTAATCACATATTATCTTGTTTATTCCGCCATAGATTATATGTGAATTAATTCAATATGCATGATGTTAAATTAGTTGTTGGAATTATTATTTGAATTAATTAGGATTAATTCATGCTAGTAATAATTGTATTTAAATTCGTATTTAAAATTCATCCCGAATAGATTCCAGGCACCCCTATTTTCCCAATACTGCAGACTCAGAAGCATGGAAACATCTTGATAGGGAGTTTCTAGATTTTGCAAAGGAGACGAGAAATGTGAGGCTGAGTTTGTGCATAGATGGATTTGCTCCATTCGGAATGTACGAAAAAAATTATTCATTTTGGTCTGTGCTATTGACCCCGTACAATCTACATCCTTGGTTGTGCATGAAGCCTCAACATGTATTTCTTACTATCTTGGTTCCTGGCCCACACAACCCCAAGTATAAGCTTAATGTATATCTTCAGCCACTGAATAAAAAATTGATATCTTTGTGGCATACGGGAGTGGAGACCTACAACTTTCATAGGAAGTAAAACTTCACGATGCGGGCTGCTCTTTTGTGAACCATTAATGATTTTCCAGTGTTTTCTATGTTGTCCGGGATGTCGACAGTAGGAAAATAAGCATGTCCGTATTGCATGGAAAGATGTGATGCATTCTATCTCCCATTTAGTAGAAAAGTGTCATGGTTCGACAACCATCAGAAGTTTCTTCCTTCTAATCACCCCTTTCGGAAGGAACAAAACAAACTTTTTTAAGGGTAAAGATGCAACACGTGCATAAAGACCGAACATTCGTGATGGTATGTATAGTTAACATTCTATTTTTTTCAATATTATTGAATCATTGTTATGTTTTATTCTAACAATTTCTAAAAATATTAAACTAATTATTTTATGTGAAAGATTGTTGTATGAGATTACGGTCACAGGGTTGATGAAGACAACTGAGTTTGGAACAACGGAGCAAAATAAAAAAATAAAAGGTTGTTGAAAGAAGAGAAATATCTTTAGGGATTTGCCCTATTGGAGTAAGTTGTTGATTCAACACAACTTGGATGTGATGCATATAGAAAAGAATATTTTTGACAACTTGGTTCATACAGTCTTGGATATTGAAGGGAAGACCAAAGACACTTCAAAGTCCAGAGATGAGCTAAGTCTCTTCTGTTCTCGTGCACAACTGCACAAGGATGAGCGGACAAAGACGTATCCACAGGCCTCCTACACAATCAGTAAAGCGGAGAGGAAGGAATTGTGTAAGTGGGTGAAAGAGTTGAGGTATCCTAAAAATTATGTTTCAAATTTGGGTGACAGGGTTGACACGGAAACCGGGAAGGTATCTGGAATGAAGAGTCATGATTGTCACATGTTCATGCAGCGGTTATTACCAAGTGCATTTTGGTACTCACTTGTGAAGAATGTATGGAGTGCCATCAGAAAATTAAGTCTCTTTTTCAGACACTTAACGACCTCAATGATTACAGTTGAGGACATGAGGCATTTGGATTTGGAGATCCCTGTTATTCTATGCAAGCTTGAGCGGATTTTTCCACCCAACTTCTTCGACTCGATGGAGCACTCACCCATACACTTAGCATATGAAGCCTCAATTGTTGGTCCAGTACATATCGATGGATGTACCCTTTTGAGAGGTAATTATATATTATTTTTTAAGGTTTAGTTTTTTACATTATTATTGAAGAATATCCACGAACACAATTTCTTTTAGATATTTGCATAACTTGAAGCTCAATATTGTAAATCCAACCCACATCGAAGTATCCATTGTTAACGCATATCTTACTGAAGAGGTTAGAGCATTTTGTTCATACTACTTCGGCGATCAAGTTCAAACCAGAATCAGGAATGTGCCTTGCAACTACGATGGTCGTGGAGTAGATCACCCCCTTCGTTATGTTGAAGGTATGTTATCTGTATTTTTGCATCCGGGTCGACCAATGGGCAAGGGCACCGCACGACTTTTCATGAACAATAATAAAGAGGAAATGATTTATTCATACGTTTTGATGAATTGTCCTAAAGTCCAACCGTACATAGAGTTAGTAATCTTTTTATCTTTATAACTGAAAAATCATTAGTTTCTTTTTCTGATATATTAGGATGTTCAGTGAGTATAAGTGTGCACAAGAACCAGGCATCACTGATGCAAAAGTTTCTCAGTCCATTCGTGGTGAATTCATGTATTGGTTCCAAAGTTACGTGAGTATCACTTAATTATCATATCTCTATTTTTGCACGACGGGTGTAGTATTTTTTTTACTTGATAATTTTATATTTACAGGGAGAAAGTAGTCTACTTCACAACCCACACTTTAGAAGCTCTGAGTCGTAGACAATTACGTAGTGTTGTTTCATTCCAAGGATATTATGCAAATGAATACAAATTTCATACACATACGTATGCTGAAATAAAATCAACAACAAACAATGGTGTTTGCGTGAATGCTGGAATTTGCAACAAAAAAACAATCAATTACTACAGAGTGTTGCTTGAAGTAGTAGAAATAGAATATTCGGGTTGTCCCTCAAGAAAAGTGGTTTTGTTCTTGTGTGAATGGTATGATCCAAGGATAAAAGGAACGGGAGTCGATAAAAACAACAAGATTGTTGATATCAACACCAGACAGAAGTTTCCGATGGCATACGATCCATATGTTTTTGCAACACAAGCATCTCAAGTATATTACTGCAAATACTCGGGATCAGGTAAGGCCAACTTGAGGACAGTTTGCAAAGTGAAGGAAGATCTTTGGTTGAACTTTATCATCCGTCAAAGAAATACATAACTGAACCAACATAACCATTTCAAACGGAGGTAGAAGAGGCTCAAACAGAGCTCGATCAAGAAAATGTAAATATTTTTGTTGACTTACTAGCTGCAAATACAGAAATGATAATGATTGAAAGTGATGAGGATGTCGTATAAGAGCCTGGAGTGGAGGATGAAAATGATGAGGATGAAGACGAAGACAAAGACAAAGATGAAGATGAAGATGGTGAAGATGATGCAGATGAAGAGGGTGGTGAAGAGGAACAGGATGACGATTAGAATTATTGAACTACTGTACATATAACAAGTTAGAAAAAATGAATTAATTTGATAAATAATATATAAAAAAAGACTCAATTTTGATATATATACAATTAATTACGTACAAATGAATAGATTATAATATTAAGTGTTCTCGAATTAAATAAATTTACAAAAAAAAAATTGGTAACAACATTTATTAAAAGAAGTTAGAAATGAAAAGGAATTAATTTGATAAATTATAAAAAAAAGACTCAATTTGGATACATATATAATTAATTATGTACAAATGAACGAATTATAATATTACGTGTTCTAGAATTAAATAAATTTACAAAATAAAAAAAATTAGTAACAACATCTATTAAAATAAATTAGAAACGAAAATAAATTAATTTGATGAATTATAAAAAAAGTCTCAATTTGGATACATATACAATTAATTACGTACAAATGAACGAATTATAATATTACCTGTTCTCGAATTAAATAAATTTACAAAACAAAAAAAATATAATTAGTAACAATATTTATTTAAACAAATTAGAAACGAAAAGGAATTAATTTGATGAACTATAAAAAAATGGCTCAATTTGGATACATATACAATTAATTGCAAAAAATCAAACAATTGAAGCAAGTGTTCTAACGGTGCGCACCCTCTAAATGCAAGAGAGGTCGCGGGTTCGATTTCCCTTGGATGCGAATTTGGAACTAATTGTTCCAGGCCCAATAAGGGTAATATAAAAATTGGGCCGGAATATATAGTTTGGGGGCTGGTGGCCCAGTGGTTCGCACCCGCCCCGGGTGTGCGGAGGGTCCGGGCTCAAACCACACGAACCTATTTTTTTTTCTTCCAGACTCATTATTTGCGACGGACACGTGTCCGTCGCAGATACATATTTTACAACGGAAATTCGCCCGTCGTAAATATTTTCAAGAGGACTTAAAATTAAAAAATTCGGGCATTTGCAAAATTTGGCACCCGGATCGGGTCATGACCGGGGCTTTTTGCGAGGGGAAAGTCCATCGTAAATTTACGACGGGTGGCCAAAAGCCGTCGCAAAAATTTGCTATGACATTTTTTACTACAGACACGTGTCCGACGTAAAACACGTTTTGCGATGGATTTTCCGTTGCAAATGCCCTTGCAAAACGAATATTTTTTGTAGTGTATGAATTAACTAATAATACCTAAATATGGATTTTTAGCGTGTGTGAGCTTAATAAGCATTAATTAGTTAAATGTATTTTTTGGTTAAGTAAGTCAAAACACATAACTTGTTTAATTTGGTATAAATAAGTGCGTAAATTAAAGAGATAGCATTTGTTGACCCAGTTCGTCGGGAACGACTACGCCAGGAGTTTCACTAATGATCTTGTGTATATGAGTGATTACAATAATGAATACAATGATCTATTTATAAGAATAAAACCCTAGTCTAAGATATAAAGCCTGTTGGGTTTCTTGGTCCATAAGTAATGTCCACATCAAATCTTCTAGATTTGGAATAATAAATCTTCTAGATTTACAACACTCCCCCTTGGACATTACGACATAACATAAATGTCTTGTCATAAAAAACTCCACATGCTAGGTTTCGGCCAAATAATAAGTTAGGGAGGAATGTTATTGATCTTCTAGATCTAAATCTCCTAGATTTGTTTCGGGGTTACCGCTCCCCCTGAAGACAACATCATTTTAAGTCTTTGCATCCCTATACCGTGAACGTACTTTTCAAAAGTAGACGTAGGTAAGGATTTAGTAAACATATCTGCTAGATTGTTACTAGATTGCACCTTTTGAATGGTAATTACGTTGCTCTTCTGGAGTTCGTATGGGTAGAAAAACTTAGGTGAAATATGTTTCTTCAGGTTTCCCTTGACGTACCCATTACTCATTTGTACGATGCAAGCAGTGTTGTCTTCAAATATAATGGTGGGAGGTGTATCGCCTTTGGTGATACCACACGAGTCACCAATGTGTTTTACCAAGAACCTTAACCAAACACATTCTCGTGTGGCTTCAAATAAAGCTATGATCTCTGAGTGGTTTGAAGACGTGGTAACCATGGATTGTTTAACCGACCTCCATGAGATTGCGGTTCCACCACAGAGAAAAACGTAACCAGTCTGGGATATGGCGTTGTGGGGAACAGACAAATAGCCAGCATCCGCATAACCTACTAAGGTTTTGTCTTGGTTCTTACGATAAAACAGTCCAAGATCTTGAGACCCTTGGAGGTATCGTAGAACGTGTTTAACACCATTCTAATGTCTCCTTGTAGGAGAAGCGCTATATCTCGCAAGCAAATTGACAGCAAATGCAATGTCCGGCCGAGTGCAATTTGTGAGATAGAGCAATGCTCCAACAGCGCTAAAATAAGGAACTTTTGGCCCCAGAATTTCTTCTTAATCTTCTCTTGGTCTAAATGGGTCCTTATCCACTTCGAGGGATCGAAAAACCATAGGTGTGCTAAGTGGATGAGATTTATCCATGTGAAATCTCTCCAATACCTTCTTTACATAGGTCGACTGATGAATAAGGACTCCTTCTGGGAGGTGCTCGATCTGCAAGCCGAGGTAGTACTTGGTTTTACCCAAGGACTTCATTTCGAATTTAGCTTTCAAGATTGACTGGCTTCTTCAATCTCTTTGCATGTTCCGATTATGTTTAGGTCATCAACATAAACGGATATGATGCAAAAACCATCTACGATTTCTTCGTGAATACGCATGGAAAAGCTTTATCGAATGTGTATCCCTTCTTCTGAAGGAATTCACTAAGTCGGTTGTACCACATGAGGCCTGATTGCTTCAGGCCATACAACGACTTTTGCAGTTGTATGCTATACATACTGCGGTTTTCACCATCCCTCATTTGAGGAATGTCAAATCCATCGGGGATTTTCATGTAAATGTCAGCATCTAGTGATCTGTATAAGTACGCGGTTACTACGTCCATTAATCTCATATGAAGATTTATTTTCACTGCCAAAGATATCAAGTAGCGGAACGTTATTGGGTCCATGACGGGAGAATAAGTTTGATCAAAATCAATCCCGGGTCTCTGCGAAAACCCTTGTGCTACAAGCCTCGCTTTATACCTATCCACAATATTATTCTCATTTGTTTTCGTAAAAATACCCATTTATATCCTACGGGGATAGCGCGCGAGGGAGTACGAACGATAGAGCCAAATACTTGTCTTTTGTTAAGCGATGAGAGCTCTGCATCGATTACCTCTTTCCATTTAACCCAATCGGAGCGCTTTCGGCACTCGGCGATTGTTTTGGGTTCTGGATCTAGATTATTTATAATGGAAAGGGCGATTGATGCTGCAAATGTATCATCGACGATAGTAATATTTCTATTGTATGTTTCTCCCGTATCTGTGAAGTTCACAGAGACTTCGACATTTACGTCAACCAGACCTTCCTCATTTCCCATTGTATCAGGGTCTGGTCATTCCACTGTCCTAGTGCATGGAATATTTTGTGCACGTGCTTCATCACTAAGACTCTCGTCTCCTAGAGACTTGGGGTTATCTAGACGGATCTCTTCTAGAGATTTTACATTCAACTGACCAGTTTTGCTAGCCTTTCGTTTAGGTGTGTTACTATCTCTTGAGGGTCCCTTACGTTTTTGGCGTGTGAGGGCATGATTACTCGTTTTGCTTGGGACCTCAACCCTTTAGGGTGCATTTACTACAGGTATATGCGATTTAGTTACACCTCTATGGTCAGTGAATGCGTTTGGCAGATTATTTGCTAAGTTTTGCAAGTTAATGATCTTCTGAACTTCTAGTTCAGATTGATTAGTGTGCGGATCTAGATACTGAAGATTACTTACGTTCCACGTAAGTTCCCGACATTCATTCAATTTTGAATTCGGATCTCCCCCTAATGCCGGGAAGTAATCTTCATCGAATGTGCAATCAGCGAACCGGGCCGTTAATTGATCCCCAGACAAAGGCTCGAGGTATTTCACGATGGATCGAGAGTCGTATCCGACGTAAATATCTAGTTTCCTTTGTGGGCCCATAGAGGTCCGCTTTGGTATCGTTATTGGAACATATACCGCACATCCAAAAATACGCAGATGGGAAATGCTATGTTCTTTCCCACGCACTAACTGTAGGGGGGAATGATCATTATATGCAGTTGGACGGATTTAGATTAAGTGCGATGCATGTAGGACTGCACGCCCCCAGCATGAAGTGGGTAGTTTGGAGTTCATAAGCAATGGTCTCGCGATAAGTTTGATATGTTTTATTAGCGCCTCAGCAAGACTATTTTGGGTATGGACGTAGGGGACCGAATGCTCCACTTTAATTCCCAGGGCCATACAGTAATCTGTAAAGGCCTTCGAGCTGAACTCATCTGCATTATCCATGCGAATCGATTTGATTGGATAATCCGGGAATTGAGCTCTAAGCTCGATAGTCTTCGCAATGAGCTTCGCAAAAGCTTGATTGCGCGTAGACAATAAACATGCAAATGTCCACCTAGTGGAGGCATCAATAAGGACCATGAAATAACGAAATGGTCCTGATGCTGGGTGAATCGATCCGCAAATGTCTCCTTGAATTCGTTCAAGGAAAACTAGAGACTCTAGTCCAACCTTAGTGCGCACACTATTAACTTACCCCTAGAGCATACATCACAAAAATATTCATCAACAAGAGGGATTCTATTATTCGTAATATTATGACCAGTTGAATTAGATAGAATCCTACGTATCATTGTTTGTCCCGGATGACCTAACCGCTGATGCCATAATTTAAAGGAATTTGGGTCATGGAATTTCATACTCATCGCTAGATGGGAACTAGACGGCCGGATGTAGGAATAGTACAATCCGGAGGAGAAGGAAGGAAGTTTTTCTATAACTTATTTACGGCTACCTCGAGTAATAGTCATCAAAAGGTATTCGTTATTGTTCTCAGTTTTAGTTTCAATATGATACCTGTTTATCCTAATGTCCCTAAAACTGAGTAGGGTATGCTTAGATTGTGGAAATAATAGAGCATTATCAATTATGAGTTCGGTAGCCATGGGGAGGACAATGGAAGCTCTCCCGGAGCTCACTATCAACATACTATCATTGACTATTGTAGTTATACTCCCGTTACGTTCTATCAAGTTATGAAAATACTTCCTATCCTTTAGGATCGTATGTGTGGTGGCGCTATCTACCAAACATAAATCACTATGGGCGTCCATCATGCAAGAGGAAATAGTCCAAACCTAGTAGCTGGTTTGTTTACAAGCCATAAATGAGAACAGCAATATCCAAATAAATACTATGGACAACTATTAAGGTAAACATATCAAAGCTAAAAATAATAAATTCATTCATAAAATAAGATATCCGAAAGAAAGGATCCCAAAATATAACATGAAATTGTTTTATTCAGAAAATAAAATAAAATACTAGAAATAACTAAGTATGTGAATCACTCGTCATCTCCAAAATCCTTAAGTTCAATGCCCATAGGATCTGCGTTGTCTTGGTCAGGGTCTTCTTCGGGCAGACTGGCATGGTGAGATTCAACTATAGGAGTCTTCCCCTTATCGTCCTTCTACTGCTTTTGGTAAGCCTCGACCAAATGTTTGGGAGTGTGACACGTGTGAGACCAATGGCCCTTGCATCCGCATCTATAGCAGGACTGCTCAACCTTATCTTGATTATCAGATTTTCGGGTAGCAGAGTTCGTGTTAGGTGCAGCCTTCCCACGAACCTGAGCTTGATTGTCATTCAAGGTACCCGGACCACCGGATTTATTACGACTTTGGCCTTGGCTACGAGTTCGTTTACTTTTTCTCTCCCTTCCACGCTTGCGACATCTTGTACTACTTTGAGCTACAGCATGTGCTTCGGGCAAAGCTTTTGAGCCAACCGACCTCGCGTTATAATTCTACATAAGGAGATGGTTGTGTTTTTCCGCTACTAGAAGTGCAGAAATTAGCTCAGAGTGTACGGTGTAGTTCTTAGCCCTATACTGCTGCTGGAGTACAATGTTGCTTGCGTGGAAAGTCGACAAAGTCTTCTGGATTAAGTCGTCCTCAGTTACAGTTTTCTTACATAACTTTAACTGAGATACAATACGATGTAGGGCTGAGTTGTACTCCGTTACGGACTTAAAGTCTTGGAAACGGAGGTTCAACCAATCATATTGGGCTTGAGGGAGGAGTATATCATTTTTTTGTTGGAAACGGTCCTTCAGGGACTTCCACAACGTTCCGGGGTCTCTCTCAGTGAGATACTCATTTTTCAGGCCCTGATTGAGATGATGCCTAAGGAAAATCAAGACTTTTGCCTTCTGGGCGTCAGTTGATTTTGGATCATCGACAATCGTGCCGCTAAGGTTGTTTGAGGCTAGATGTATTTCAACATCTAGCGCCCATGTCAGGTAGTTACTACCGTCAAGAGTAAGCTCAGCAAATTCTCTTTTGGTAATATTAGACATTATTCACTACAATTATTAAAGTGACATGGGTAAGAGGATTGACCAAATTCATAGACAACGGGGAGACAAGGATTTATTCAGTTATTCTAAGGCACATAGATGCACGTATTGGGTGCCGTCTACCCAAAATATATATTTACGGTCCGACAAATATCGGGCGCCACCTACCCGGGCATAATATGCGGACAATAAGGAAATAAACTATGTGCGGAAATAGTAATGCACGTAGGATAATTAAATCACATAAACATGCATAAACGAGAAAGGGAGATAATCACATGAAAATAATTTCTAGAAAATATACGATTTAATAGAGAGAGGAAATAATCATAGGAATAATTATTTCATATATATTAACGCAATTTAACGAAATATTTTCAGGATTAAAAATAAATTAAACACAGATTTTATGATATCAAAAATACAAATCAAAAGAATCTGGAAAAAACACCGCGTGTGTCGCGCATGGCGGACGGGCGGCGGCGCACGGTGGACGGCAGCGGCGGCGGCTGCACGCGGTAGGCGGCAGCAGTGGCTCGGCATCGGGCGCGGGCGGTAGCAGCGCGGGGCGCGCGGCCTCAGGCGCGCCAAGGCAGCGGCGCGGGCGCGCGGTGATGCGGCGGCAGCAGAGCAGGGCGCGCGGCGGTGTAGGCGGCACGTCGCAAGACGGCACATGGCGCAAGGCGCGCGGCGACGTAGGCTGCACAATGCAAGGCGGCACGCGGCGCAGGGCGCACGACGGCAGCGGCGCACGGCGCGGCTCGGGCATGCGGCCGCTGCCGGCCTTCAGCGGTGGACGGGCAGCGGTCGAACGTCTACGGGACGACGGCCGTTGCTCGTCGATTTAATTCACAAAAATAATTTAATTCGTATACAAACATAATACAATTATACGCAAGAATATTCAAGAACGAATTCATATCTATGGCACATAAAAAATATGTAATTCATATGAAAATTAATTTAGGGCGTACCGTACAATCTTGGGCAGAGACTCGTGCTGATAACATGTTATAAATAAGTGCGTAAATTAAAGAGACAACGTTTGTTGACCCAGTTCGTCGGGAACGATTACGTTTGGGGGCGTTCCAAACCATGAGTTTCACTAATGATCTTGTGTATTGATTAGTGTCATTATTGCATCATTTTGTTGCTTGATTTGTAAGTTCTTATAAGTATTTGAAGCATAATTGATGTTTATTTGTGCTAAACCGTCCATTTAACTCCTCTCCTCGAGTTTGGTGTCATTGTTTAGGAAAATGAGTGAACTATGTCCAAGACTGAAGAAGAGTCGAGCAAAGATATTCAAAGGAAGAAGAATCAAGTCAAAATGCAAGTTGGAATGCAAAGAAGAAGCAAAATATGCCCAAAAAGTGATCAGACCGGTTAGCAATGTTCCAGACCGGTCGGTATCCAAAGCCCAAACCGGTACCTTCACTTCGGAAGCTCTAGACCGGTTAAGCAATGTCCAGACCGGCCGGTGCAAACTGACCCAAACCGGTATCTTCGCTTCGGCATCGATAGACCGGTTAGCAAATTCCAGACCAGCCGGTGCAAACTAAGGCAAACCGGTCCGAACCTTCTCTGCTCGCGAAAAATCAGAAATTTCAACTTTTGGAGGACTTAAATGCAATTTCGGCCAAAGGTTTTTAACCCACATATAAATACCATCTTTCAGAGAATTACAAGGCATTCCCCATCAGATTATAGATCCAAATTAGGTTAGAGAGAGAGTTCTTCACCATTTCCATTTCTCTTTGGTTTTATTTCAAATTCCAGCTAGGTTTTTCATTAGATTTCGATTATTGTTGCGTTCAAGCTCAAGTATGGTTGTAATTGACGGATGGATTGAAGATGTTGCTGAGTTTTCTTCTATTTAGGTGTTTTCTACTCTTTATCTTGTTTACACATTTGTTCAATTTCATTTCAATGGCTATTTCTCTCATTTCAATGAATGTTTTGTTGATTTCTATGATGTCTAGCTAAGTTCCTTGTGTTTGGGTGTTTGGAATTACATGGGTAATTAGGTACATGATTTGATTGGAGATTGTTGCTCTAGTTGGAGGTCATTCTTATAGGATTATGGTTTTGATTGTTCGATTGCATGAATTGCTCTTGTAATTTGTATTAGATTGTGTGATTGTCTCAACGAGAGTTGGATGCTTGCATGAAATAGTATGGGTGTTAGTAGTTCATGTGATTTGAGTTAATATTGAGGCATCGCAACGAGAGTTGGGTGTTTTCATTAGAATTACATAATTCCTACATTAGTTGCTTGATTTAGTTATTGGGTAATTAGTGAGGAGAATACAATCCAAGGGTTTTAATTGACGTGTTTGTCTAGGCTTATCAAGTACGATTAATGCGTAATATTTAGTGATTGCTCCTTTTTGATGACCGAAGACTAGAGTGATGATTGCTAATTGAACATGTACTTGATTCTCATGTAAGGAAGAACACCCGAACACCTTTTCACATTTGTCAAAAAACTTAAAAATCTCTTGTTAAGTGTTTTTGTTCTCATTTACTTTCCTTATTTCATTCTAAGTTTTGTTTAGTACTTTCCAAATCAAACACCCTTATCAAAAGTGATTTGCATTACAATTATGTGGCGACGTATATTCCTAGGGCTATGTTCATCAATTTAATCCTTTGGTTCGATATTAAACTTGGTCAAGTGCTTACAACAACAACGAACTCGTGCACTTGCGAGTAGTTAAATTCGTGTTAAACAAATTTAGCAAACGAGTTTTTGGCGCCGTTGCCGGGGATTAATTGATTTGAATATAACTTAGGTCTAGTTGAGCATGATTGATAATGTGTTTAATTTTAATTTGTACTTGATTATTGGATCTTTTGTTCTCACTTTTGATTGATTCTCTAGGTGTGCATGATTACAAGAGCAAGAGGAATTGAGCTAATTCCCTTGGACTTGGAGATCGAAGCCACGGCTAGAAGAAGAAATCGGGAGAGGAATAGGAGAAGAGCTAGAGTCGAAGCAATGGCGAATGTCAATCAGAATCCGAATGCGGAGATTCGTAATGAAGGAAATGAGCGTGGGAGACCGATTCGAGAGTATTTTGAGCCACCGGTTCAAAATTATTACGATGGTATAGCCCGACCACCCGTGGCGGCTAATAATTTCGAGATCAAACCCGCTCTCATTGACATGCTCTCAAAGCGACAATTTGGAGGTGATGCCGCACATGAAGATCCCAACCGCCACATTGCTCAATTTCTAGAATATGCCGACACAGTTAAGATGAATGGTGTAAGTGAAGACGCTTGGAGAGCTAGACTCTTTACATTTACTTTGAAAGGCCGAGCTAAAGACTGGATAGCATCCTTGCCCAAGGATAGCCTTGATTCGTGGGAGAAATTGTGCAACAAATTCCTTTTAAAGTTCTTCCCTCCCTCGAAGACTCTACAGTTCAAGACTCTCATATGTGGATTCCGTCAAAAAGACCATGAAGATATGCATGATGCATGGGAGAGGTTTAATGAACTTCTAAGAAAGTGTCCACAACACGGATTTGTGGATGAACAAATTGTAAGCTTTTTTTATTATGGATGCAATGGGGTGTCAAGGGATAAGTTGGACTCATCAGCGGGTGGATCGTTATTCAAGAAGACGGGGAGAGAAGCTTTAGAATTGATAGATGAAATAACTAGCAACACGGCTAGTTGGACAACCGAAATGGATCTTCCACGGAGAATTCTCACATACAAGAGGGAGAAACGGTTAAGTCTCTAGCCGAAGTGATGAAGTCCTTGCTCACAAAGGTTGATAGTTTAGTCGAAGGCCAAAAGAAGAACGTGATGAGTGGAAATGTGGATATGCAAAACAATTTTGAACAATTGGAAGAGGCGAGCTACATGGGAAAGTAACCTTATAACCATGGTAACTTTCAAGGAAACCAACAATTTCCCAATCACAATCCTCAACACTATCAAAATCGATACCAAAACAATCCACCATTCCAAAACAATGCCCAACAATCACCATTTCAACACCAAACCACACCTCCATTCCCAAATACCAACACTTATAATCCCAACCTTCGAAAACATGAAAAATTTTCCTACTCTAACCCAAAAGCCGCTATAACACTTCCACCGGGGATTGATCCGGGTGCACGAGCACCTCATAGTGAAGGGAAGTCTTCTCTTGAAGATGCGTTGAATACCGCCATCGCTACATTGCATACTTCTAATACCAACATGGGCGTACTCTCCGGCCAAATTCAACAACAAAATGCTAAGACGGAGATGAGGTTTGGAAAAATAGAAGAGCAACTAAGCACACTTGGCTCACTTAGCCAACTACCATATGTGGTAGAATCGTTATCCAATCAAGTGAAGAATTTGGAGTTTCAACTTGGGCAAGTGGCATCTTCAAGTGGAAGTGGTGAGAAAGACAAGTTCCCATCAACAACGGAGGTTAATCCTAAGGAGCATTGCAAGGCTATAGAGCTTATGAGTGGAATGAAATACGAAGGGCCAAGCATGATAGTGGAAGAAAAAGATGAAGAGGTGAAGGAAGTAGAGGAAGAGAAGGCGATAGAGGATGAGAATGAGTTGGTGGATGATCAAGACAAAGAGGAAGAAGAGGAGAAAAAGATTGAGGAAACAAGGGAAAAGTGGGTGCCCAAGTGGAAGAAAGCAAAAGAGGCAAGAGAAAAACAAGAAGAGGTGGAGTGTGATGAATGGGGAGTTCCAAAAACTCTTGTTCCACCACCATACCCTCAAAGGTTTATGAAGAAGAAGATCGATGAGAAGTTCTCCAAGTTTTTAGAGGTGTTCAAGAAAGTAACCATAAATGTCCCTTTACTTGAGGCCTTGTAAGAGATGCCGACATATGCAAAATTTCTCAAGGATCTAATTTCGAAAAAGAGAAAACCCGAGGAAAGTGAGACAATCAACTTAACTTTGGAGTGTAGTGCTCTATTGCAAAGACATTTGCCACCGAAGTTAAAGGACCCCGGAAGTTTCACTCTTCTATGCGAATTGGGGAACCAAGAGAAGAGGCATGCTTTATGCGATCTTTGAGCAAGTATCAACCTTATGCCTTTGTCGATATTCAACCGATTGAAGATTGGAGAGATCAAGCCCACTTCAATGACACTTCAATTAGCGAATAGTTCGTT
The DNA here is from genome assembly GCA_947034835.1 of Ballota nigra. Lineage (NCBI taxonomy): Eukaryota > Viridiplantae > Streptophyta > Magnoliopsida > Lamiales > Lamiaceae > Ballota > Ballota nigra. Next base: position 45,153,797 of record OX344724.1, on the reverse strand, counting down.
TACTTATCCTAAAGGGGTAGTTGAAGATGTCCTAGTAAAGTTTGACAAGTTTGTTTTTCCTGCGGATTTTGTAGTCTTGGACATGGAAGAAGATGATCTTGTACCATTGATTTTGGGGAGGCCCTTCCTTGCAACCGCTCGAGCAGTCGTGGATATGTTTACCGGAAAAATCACTTTGAAGTTGGATAAAGAAGAGATCACTTTTGACATATACAATGCTATGAGACATCCCAATGATGATCATGAATGTAAAACAATTGATGTGCTTTAGCATTGTGTGCAAGAAGTGTTGGAAAATTCTCTCAACCCTCTCTATCCTAACATTTTCACTAATCCTATCTTTGAGGATAATGTTAATGATTCTTCTCTTATTTGTCTTGATAGGTGCAATGATGGAAAGGAGGATGTGAGCCAAATTTTGGAAAGAAAGAAACCATTTCTACCATTGAGGATACCCGTGGAAGGAGTACCACAAGAGGAGAAGAAGCAAGGTCTAAAGCCATTACCGGAACACTTGAAGTATGCCTATCTTGGTGAAGGTGAAAATTTTCCGGTAATCGTATCTTCTACTTTGAATGATCATGAGTTGCATGCTTTACTTGATGTACTTAGGAAGCACAAATCTGCCATAGGTTGGTCTATTAAGGATATAAAAGGCATTAATCCTGCTATTTGCATGCATCATATTCGTTTAGAGAAAGATAGGAAATCTATTGTGCAAAGTCAAAGGCGTGTGAACCCTATTATGCAAGAAGTAATTAGGAAAGAAATTTTGAAATTCCTTGATGCTAATATGATTTTTCCTATCTCGGATAGTGAATGAGTTTCACCGTTGCATGTGGTATCTAAAAAGGGGGAGATGACGGTCATGAAAGGGGATAATAATGAATTAATTGCAACTAGGATAGCCACGGGGTGGCGTGTTTGTGTGGATTATCGTGAATTGAACAAAGCTACATGTAAAAATCACTTTCCCTTGCCCTTTATGGATCAAATGTCGGATAGGTTGAGTGGATTTTCACATTATTATTTCTTGGATGGATACTCCGGGTACAACCAAATCATGATTGCCCCGGAGGATCAAGAAAAGACAACATTTACATCTTCGTATGGCATTTTTGCATGGAGGAGGATGCCGTTTGGGCTTTGTAATGCCCTGGCTACCTTCCAACGTTGTATGATGGCCATCTTTCATGATCTTATTGAGAACATTATGGAAGTGTTTATGGATAATTTCTCTATTTTTGGAAACTCGTTTCATTCGTGCTTGCATAATTTAGATGTTGTTTTACAAAGGTGTGAAGATACTAACCTTGTTTTGAATTGGGAAAAATGCCATTTTATGGTTCATGAAGGAATTGTGTTAGGACATCATGTGTCTGAAAAAGGTTTACAGGTTGATCATGCCAAAGTGGTAGCAATTGAAAAATTGCCTCCACCATCCACGGAGAAAGGGATAATGTTGTTCCTTGGCCATGCGGGGTTTTATCGTCGATTTATAAGGGATTTTTCTAAACTCTCTAAACCCATTTCTCGTTTGTTAGAAAAAGATGTTCCGTTCGATTTTAATGATGAGTGTTTGATTGCTTTCAGGGCTCTAAAGGAGGCTTTGGTATCATCCCCTATTTTGATTAGCCCAGATTGGACCGAGCCGTTCATTCTAATGTGTGATGCAAGCGATCATGCCATGGGAGTAGTTCTTGGGCAAATACGAGAGAAGACATTTAGAGCCATTTACTATGCCTCCAAGACGTTCAATTCGGCCCAAGTAAACTACACAACAACCGAAAAAGAATTGCTTGCCGTGGTTTATGTCGTAGATAAGTTTCGCTCGTATATCCTAGGAGGAAGGACGATTGTCTACACTGATCATGCTGCAATCAAATATTTGATGAGTAAGAAAGAGGCTAAACCACGGTTGATACGGTGGGTACTTCTACTTCAGGAATTCGATATTGAGATTCGAGATAAAAAAGGGAGCGAAAATGTCATAGCTGACTACTTATCAAGACTTGAAAGGGAGGAGGAGTACGTTGATCTAGAGGGAGAAGTCCAAGATGAATTCCTGGACGAAAAGCTTTTTGAGATAGAAGAGTTGAATGTAGTTGACGTGCATCCTACTATGAAGGTCGGAGTGGACATTCCTTGGTTTGCCGATTTTGCTAATTATTTAGCTTGTGGAAGACTACCAAATGACATGAACTCATATGCTAAAAAGAAGTTTTTGAGAGATGTCAAGGGATACATATGGGACGATCCCATTCTTTTTAAAAGAGGTGTTGACTCTATCATTAGAAGATGTGTGCCACAAGAAGAAGTTGAGGCTATTTTAACGCATTGTCACTCTATGCCGAGTGGAGGTCACTTCGGGGGTGACAAAACAGCGAGGAAGGTATTGCAATCGGGGTTTTATTGGCCTACTCTTTTCAAGGATAGTCATGTGTTCGTTCAAAGGTGTGATAGATGTCAACGAATGGGGACAATTACCAAACGAGATGAAATTCCATTGACCATTTTCTTGGAGGTCGAGTTATTTGATGTGTGGGGGATGGATTTCATGGGGCCATTTCTTCCATCGTTTGGATTTCTTTATATACTTGTGGGAGTGGATTATGTTTCCAAATGGGTCGAGGCCATTCCAACCAAGAAAAATGACGCACAAGTGGTGATTCAATTTCTCAAGAAGATTATTTTCTCTCGTTTTGGGGTACCAAGAGCTCTTATTAGTGATGGAGGATCACACTTCGTAAACAAGATCATGGAGAGATTGCTAGAGAAATATGGGGTGAAACACAAGGTTGCGATAGCATATCATCCCCAAACAAATGGGTTGGCGGAAGTTTCCAATCGTCAAATCAAGCAAATCTTGGAGAAAACCGTTAGAACAAATCGGAAGGATTAGGCCATTAATTTGGATGATGCATTGTGGGCTTATAGGACCGCTTACAAAACTCCATTGAACATGTCTCCCTATCAACTTGTCTTTGGAAAGTCTTGTCATCTTCCCGTGGAGTTGGAACCCAAAGCTTATTGGGCTATTCGTCGTTTAAATTGGGATAGTGATAAAGCGGGGGAGAATCGAATTCTCCAACTTCATGAGTTGGAAGAATTCCGAACTAATGCATATGAGAGTTCGAGAATTTTCAAGGAAAAACGAAGAAGTGGCACGATCAAAAACTCAAGCCAAAGGATTTTCAAGAGGGTGATCAAGTGCTCCTTTTTAATTCTCGCTTGAAGTTGTTCCCGGGCAAGCTTAAGTCTAGATGGAGTGGTCCTTTCACCTTTGTGAAGAGTTTTCCACATGGCCAAGTTGAATTGAAAAACGCAAAAAAAGAACATTTTCTTGTAAATGGTCATCGTATCAAGCCGTACCTATCCTCGTCCCAATTAGGGACCGTGTGTGAATCCTTTTTAGAGGGTTGTGTTGCTATAACTCCGTCCGGCATAGGACGTTAAAACTAGCGCTAAATGTGAGGCAACCCATTGTTTTATTTCTAGTTTTTTGTTGTTATTTTTATCCTTGTTTATTTCATGTCCTTTTGTTTTGCAGGTGTTGTACCTTTCTCTAGCCTTGGGGTGTATGATCGGGGAGCTTATGGAAATTTGGTGCTCGGTGTATAGTGAGGTACAATGACCCCGGGCTCGAACTTAAGTTTGCTTTGCAAAGCTTAAGTTTGGGGGGGTATTTTACATTTTCATACATTGCACCGGTGCCCGGTTTATTTGTTGTTACTCTTGATTGGCTTTATGTTTAGTCATTTGTTGAAATTTGGTTGAACTTGTACATTGAGCTTATTGATCTTGAGTTATGCTTGGTTGATTAGGATACGTTGTGGCACGTTAAAATTCAATCACTATTTTGCCAAACTTTTAATTACATAGCAATGAAAAAGTTTGGGGGGATGTATCGTTTTTCGAAATTTTAACGTTCATCAACGTATTTTCATTTAATGTCTATGTAATGGGTGCATTTAGAGGTTGATCTTGATGAATATTGGGTATATATTGAGGACTTGAGGCCTATTTGATGCTATTGTGTTAGTGTGATTGTGTGTCAAGCTTGTTGTAGGTGAAAAAGAGGTGAAATTTGAAAAAATGAGCAAAAGTGTTGAAAAAAAAATTCAGACCAGCCGGTACAAAGAGGCCCAAACCGGTATCTATGCTTCGGCAGCTCCAGACCAGTTAGCAATGTCCAGACCGGCCGGTGCATAAAGGCCCAAACCGGTACATTTGCTTCGGTAGCTCCAGACCAGTTAGCAATGTCCAGACCGGCCGGTGCATAAAGGCCCAAACCGGTACATTTGCTTCGGCAGCTCCTGACCGGTTAGCATTATTCCAGACCGGCCGGTGCATAAAGTCCCAAACCGGTATGGACCCGTCTGAAAACAGGTATAAATCGGCCGGGTCGAATTTTCAACCCGTTTTTCTTGCATAATCCGCCCGTTTCACTTATTTTTAACCCCTTTCAAACACACACAAACACATACTCAGCACACACACTTCTCTCTTCTCTCAAAACACACATATTTTCGGTTCACTTGTGCCAAGAAGGAGAAGTTCTTCATTCTTTCACCAATTTCTCTCCAAATTTGTGCTTCAATTCACAAACCCAAGGTATGTACTCTCTAATTCTTCTTTAATTATGACAAGTTCTTGCATTCATTGAAGGATTGTGATGAGAATAGGTTGAGAACTTTTCATGAATTTGAGTTTGAATGGGTTTGATGATTTCTTGATTTATTGGTCCATTTTTCGAGTTGTTTAAGGTCTATTGTTGATGGGTAACTCAATTCCTTGTCTTATTTGTGTCAATTTGATGAATTCTTGATGGAATTTGGATTTTCATATCTAGGGCATGAATAGTGACAAAAATTGATGGGTAAATTGAAAAGTGATGCTTCTATGCTATTTGCTTCCATGAATTAACTGGCTTGTTGCTTACTTGTTGAGGGTAAAACATGGGCATGTTGATTTATGTTTTGAAGGATCAATTTTGAGAAGATTGATGAAGATTGATACTTGTATATGAAGAAATAGCTAGAACTTGGAATTTAGGAAAAGAAGAAGTGAAATTCATGACTTGCTTTGTACAATCTCTTGGTTAATGAGTGTTATATTGTGAGCATTGTATATGAGGAGTGAATAAACTTTCAATTTTCTTGAATGGGCTTTACCTTGACATTAATAGCAACTTGTTTAATTTTGTAACTCTTGTGAATGAGTGGACTTATTAGAAGATAATTTGTTGCTTATTTAGGAATTGAGTTAGCCATATGCTCGATTTTACTTCATGGATGATCTAAAAGGTGAAAATTTATTGTAGGAAAATGAGCAAGAGAGATTGTCGGGGAAGAAACCGTGAAAGAGGTGAGAGTAGCAATCCAATTCCAGTTATCCAAGACGAAAATGAGCTCAGAAGGATGGTGTACGAGGAGATGGAAGTCGCTATTCAGAATGAATGTGGTCACCTTCCTTCACAACACGGGTGTTGGTCCCAAAATGGTTATCCAGCAGAAAGCGTTTAGAGTTTATTTTTTTAAGAAAACCCAATTTTCAATTAGGTGCTAAGAGAAAATGCAGAAATCTAAAGTGCAGAAAAGTAAATGACACCGAATTTATAGTGGTTCGGACCAACTTGTCCTACGTCCACTCTCCCTTTCTCCAAAGGGGACTTACTCTCCAACCAACGTACTCACTAACCACTGGAATTGCGAAGTACCAGCTCCTTCGTACAACTTGCTTCAATCTTACGATCTAAGCCTTACACACATCTATCTATATAGATAAGGATTGTGTGAATGGTCCAACTATAACTCCTAAAGAGTGTATATAAACTTGAAAGGACAAAGTGAGTGAGTGGAAGAGTTCGTGTGTTCTTGGTGTGCTCTCGCGCGACTCTTGTCTCTCGAACTAATCCAAGCACTCTTATTTATAGTTGTAGGAATTAACTAGCCGTTGGAAGCTAGAGATTCAAACAATCATAATTGGAGGAATATAATCAATCAAAGATTGATTATATGATTGATTAGTTGACTTTCAATCAAACAATCAATCAATCAGATCCTCCATCAGTTGACTATCCAGATTGCCTTCTTCTCCATCATGATCTCCAAAATCTCCTTGTCTCCAGATTATACGCAGCCTCCATGTGGGTGAACTAATCTGTCTCTCTCATCTGGTCAGGACTCGTCTGGTCTGGGGTCTTCTGGTCAGGTCTGGTCTAGTCAGGTAACATTTCTGCTCTGAACCTCATCTGGGAGAGGTCTTCTGGTCAGATTCCTCTGGCAGACTCCTCTGGTCAGACTCCTCTGGCAGACTCCTCTGGACCTCGTCTGGTCAGACTCCTCTGGTCAGGCTCCTCTGGACCTCATCTGGTCAGACTTCTCTGGTCAGGCTCCTCTGGCAGAGCTCATCTGGTTCATACCTCATCTGGTCACCTCCTCTGATCAGACTCCTCTGGTCACCTCTCATCTGGTCTGGACAGATTTCTTCCCCCTTAACCAAAGACCTATTCTAGACCAAGACTAATATGTAGCTGACTAACAGGTTCAACTAGTCCTATTACAAGTTCTTGTTTTAACATCTTCAAAACATCTAATCTATATCCTAACAATTTCCCCCTTTTTGATGATGTTAAAACTGGAAGAACTTTAAATAAAACAAGACAAGAAAAATCTGAAATATCTAAATAGAGATTCTAGCAGGCTGGGTCAACTGATCTTCCCCCTCAAAATATGCTCAGCTGATATTGGGGCAAAACATCAGCTGGTCTTCTTGTGTATCTGCAGGCAATCAACCTTTTGGTACCCTACTGGGTCCAGGGGGGTTAGCACAATTTTTAGGAAGCCATAAGAATAGATCATCCCTTTTTGAATCAGGTGATCTTATCTTTCTTCCATACATATCCACAAAAACACACTCAACAAAAGAACCTTTGACATGGTTATTTCTTCTAGAGGCTCTTCTTCTCTTATGAGCTTGTCCAGTAGAAGCAATAACTTGTCTTAATGCAACAGACTTGAAATTCTTTTGATAAGGATAAGTCTTACTAGAACCATCAAAGGTTCCAGCTGGTCTGGAAGATGACTTGGAAGTCCTCTGCAGATGAGTAGAAGTCATCTGGTTCTGCCTCTTTTGAGAAGATCCAGACTGTTTTCTACTCTGCTGGCCTGACTGAGGTCTTTTATTCTAGGTATAACCCTTCTTAAAATTCCTCCTCTGCCTTTTGGGTTTTTGAGTTTTAGGACTCATCTGCCCATTAGGCTGAGTTGCCTGGTCAGCTGGCCTTTTACCCTTATCAATAAAATTACTAGTCTATTCTTCTTTCTGAACATGTGAGGATTCAGGTTTGGTATAACCAAGGCCTGTTTTATCATGCTCTCTTTGAGATGAGGCAGCTATGTGTGACACAGCATTGTTTGCTATAGTCAGCTGCTCCACTCTCATCTTGAGCTTGTCCTCACTTTCTCTTACAATTTTGTTTTGATGGAAGAGTTCATCGAACTTAGCTTTCAGCAGAGTATATTCATTATCTTTCTCAATGTTTTCAACAAGCAGCTTTTCTATCAGCTTAGTTTGTTCATCACATCTGGTTTTCAAGTCAGTGGACTCTTCTACCAGTGTTTGAACCTGTTCAGCTGGTAGATCAGTTGGGTTGCCAAAACATTGTGAAAGCTTCTGATTTTCTGCTTTCAACTTTGTGTTCACTTCTTCCAATTTTTGACAAAGTTTTATAGAAGATTGGAGATCTAATAGCATCTTCTGCATATCAGACTCCTCTGATTGTCCAAAACAAGAAGAAGATAAAAAAGAAGAGGGAGTTCGATCACATACCTCGTCTGTTACAAGACATATCTCTTCGTCTGGTCCATAATTGGATGATGAACCAGAAGTGGATACCTCATCTTCCTCATCTGCTAGGCTCCTTTTGTAGTACCTCCTGGTGTCTCTTCTACTGCATCTCTTTGAGCCCATTTTCTGCAAAATTTGTTAGCACAACAAATATTTGGGTTTTCAAAAAATGGATCTGCCCTGGTGACCACCGAGATAATTTCAAAACAGTGGTCTGTAGGATACACTGCTCTGATACCACTTGTTGGTCCCAAAATGGTAATCCAACAGAAAGCGTTTAGAGTTTATTTTTTTAAGAAAACCCAATTTTCAATTAGGTGCTAAGAGAAAATGCAGAAATCTAAAGTGCAGAAAAGTAAATGACACCGGATTTATAGTGGTTCGGACCAACTTGTCCTACGTCCACTCTCCCTTTCTCCAAAGGGGACTTACTCTCCAACCAACGTACTCACTAACCACTGGAATTGCGAAGTACCAGCTCCTTCGTACAACTTGCTTCAATCTTACGATCTAAGCCTTACACACATCTATCTATATAGATAAGGATTGTGTGAATGGTCCAACTATAACTCCTAAAGAGTGTATATAAACTTGAAAGGACAAAGTGAGTGAGTGGAAGAGTTCGTGTGTTCTTGGTGTGCTCTCGCGCGACTCTTGTCTCTCGAACTAATCCAAGCACTCTTATTTATAGTTGTAGGAATTAACTAGCCGTTGGAAGCTAGAGATTCAAACAACCATAATTGGAGGAATATAATCAATCAAAGATTGATTATATGATTGATTAGTTGACTTTCAATCAAGCAATCAATCAATCAGATCCTCCATCAGTTGACTATCCAGATTGCCTTCTTCTCCATCATGATCTCCAAAATCTCCTTGTCTCCAGATTATACGCAGCCTCCATGTGGGTGAACTAATCTGTCTCTCTCATCTGGTCAGGACTCGTCTGGTCTGGGGTCTTCTGGTCAGGTCTGGTCTAGTCAGGTAACATTTCTGCTCTGAACCTCATCTGGGAGAGGTCTTCTGGTCAGATTCCTCTGGCAGACTCCTCTGGTCAGACTCCTCTGGCAGACTCCTCTGGACCTCATCTGGTCAGACTCCTCTGGTCAGGCTCCTCTGGCAGAGCTCATCTGGTTCATACCTCATCTGGTCACCTCCTCTGATCAGACTCCTCTGGTCACCTCTCATCTGGTCTGGACAGATTTCTTCCCCCTTAACCAAAGACCTATTCTAGACCAAGACTAATATGTAGCTGACTAACAGGTTCAACTAGTCCTATTACAAGTTCTTGTTTTAACATCTTCAAAACATCTAATCTATATCCTAACAACGGGATATACTTTGGTGACGAGATTTACAAGTACAGTGACAACTTCATCAGAGTATCAGAGATGGAATTTGGGGCTAACCGGTTCTACGATCTCGAATGTGCTGACTCACTTGGCATACGAGAGGAGGTTGAAGAGCTTTTCGAAAGAATTGGGTGGAAAGGAATGCTAGATGTAAGAAAACCTACTTACCCCGACCTCTGCTTGGAATTCTTGAGCACAATGGAGGTGAAAGAAGATTTTGGAGGCATGCCACAAGTCATCACATTTCGTGCAAAGAATCAATCTCACAGCATGGACCGTGAAGAGTTGAACACCATTTTCAACACGGAGAAGTATGTGCCAAACAATCAGTACATCAAGAATGTGCCATTCGATACCCAAGCCTTTTGGAATGAAATTTCTACAACAACTGAGGGGGAGAATCGCTACAGAGCAGGCAAGTCAAAGGCATCAAGAATTAGGAACCTGATTTTCAGACTAGCTCATCGAATCCTTGCGAGCACAGTTTTTGCAAGAGTCGAAATGGGATGCGTCAAAGATGAAGAGTTGTTCCTAATATATTCTATGACAGACGGGTTGACTGCCAACTTTGGGGCATACTTGATGGCTAGCTTGGTGGAGCAGCGCTCGAGAAATGCAATGGTCAACTGTCATCTTGGAGGGTTTATAACTCGCATTGCCGAATCAAGAGGATGGACCCCTATGCATACGCCTCGAGTTAATTATGAGTTGTTGGATATGAAGCAAGTGGTAAAGATGAGGATGTACAAGTTGGTCGATAATATACCTTGCGTGCAAATCGAGAATGAGTTGCCTTTTCCCATGGATGATCTATCACTCATTTCATGGAAAGGAAAAGATGAAGGGAATTGGTTGTTGAATTCTAGGGAGCACATTGTTCATAGAGATGCCTTTCATGCTCCGAGGATAGCAAAGCGTAGAAGGGTTGCTAGAAGTGGAGAAGGGACAAGCAGAGAAGCTGAAGAGGAGCCTAGAAGAGAAGAAGAGAGGGAAGAAAGAAGAAATGAAGAAAGTGTAAGGGAGGACAGTCCCCGTAGGCAGGCACCTCCACTTTTGGTGTATGGGAGAAGGAGAAATGACATAGAGAATCTAAGCACGAGGATGGATCGGTTGCAAGTGACAGTTGAAAGACTTGACACGAGATATGGAAGAATTGAAGTTACACTTCAAGATCAAAGTCGGATCCAGCAAAGCATCTTGAGTGGGCAACAGGCTATTTTGAATTGGCACATCCAACAGGGTCATTTTCAGTACGATCACCCTCCACAATGAAGTGATGTGTGCTAACGTCACGGTGGATGTGGGTGGTATTGCCTTCTCACTCTATCTCCTTTAGATCTTTGAAAAGAGTCTTAAATTCGTAGTTATATTTGGGTTTGTATTAAATTCTAATTTTAGGATGATGATGATGTTTGGATTTGCTTTGATTTTGATGTTTAATTGTGATATCTGTGGATCTTGATTGTTGATGATTGTGGTCATGATTGCTTAGCTAATGTTGTGTAATCTAATTCTTTGAAAATTGTTGATGGATCTTGCAATAGTGGAAACTCGGATTTTGATTTTAGAAAAAGATGAGCATGAAATGAGAAATAAGCAATAATAAATGAACCCGTGAGATTTGAGCTTAAACTGTTCATATGCAAACGGTTTGTTTTCTTTGATTGAGTAGTCATTTTGGTACTTTGTGCTCTAGAACTTGCCCTTGTGCTCACTTGATAAGTTGGCTTGTGGATCTTTCTCAAAATGATAAAAGGCCATCTTTGTTTTAAAAGTCACTTGCACCAAAGAATTATCCCACCTTGGAACATTTTATCCTAGTAGCTCATTTGTGCCTTAAAGCCTTATTTTCTTTGGATAGCCAAACAAATCAAACTTAATCCTTTCTTGAAGCCTTCTTTTACCCTTAACAAGTGGAGAATAGGATTTAAGTGAAGTTTGTTGTGGAATGAGGAATGTACACGGGGCATAGATGTTTTCTAAGTTGAGAAGTTTGATGGGTTGATAGAAAGAATGAAAATTTTTGCAAGAAATGTAATGTTTGAATTTTGAGAAAGTGAAAGGAAGCATAAAAACAAGAGTGTGAGTGAAGAAGAAAGAAAAGAAAAGTTAAGTGAAGCGAATCATTCTTGAACGTTGATTAAAGGGTTCTTTATACATTGTTGTGAGAGTGAACGTGAAAACAAATGAACAAAAGAATTTTGTGAAAGGAGGAAGTGAGTGGATTAGATGAGGAAACAATCAAATCGTGATAAAAAGTTGACTTGTTGGCAAATGGATCCTTATTATCTACTTGAATTGAGTCACTCTTAGCCAAAAATTCCCTACCTTCCCCAAAGAGCCTAACGTTACAACCGAATGAAAGTCCTTTTTGATTGAGAAAGTGAATCATTGTTTGAGGTAAGAGATGGAGAACCTGGGTAAGCATATGGTAGTACTTGTATTGAAATTGACATTGAGCGTTCCTTCTATTCATATGAGTGCTTGAGTGATACACATCTTGTGAGAATTATTGCTTGTTCTTGATCATTTCATGCTTATTCGATTTCTAATTGAGATTGAAGGGTTGATACAATTGTTTTTGAAGTTGATGGTTTGAATAGAATTGGTTTACGTTTCATGAGTTAGCCTTGGAGCACAATCTGATGCAATCATTCCCCTTGTTTTATCTTTTTCGTTGCTCGGGGACGAGCAACACTCTAAGTTTGGGGGGGTGATTAGTGTCATTATTGCATCATTTTGTTGCTTGATTTGTAAGTTCTTATAAGTATTTGAAGCATAATTGATGTTTATTTGTGCTAAACCGTCCATTTAACTCCTCTCCTCGAGTTTGGTGTCATTGTTTAGGAAAATGAGTGAAATATGTCCAAGACTGAAGAAGAGTCGAGCAAAGATATTCAAAGGAAGAAGAATCAAGTCAAAATGCAATTTGGAATGCAAAGAAGAAGCAAAATATGCCCAAAAAGTGATCAGACCGGTTAGCAATGTTCCAGACCGGTCGGTATCCAAAGCCCAAACCGGCACCTTCACTTCGGAAGCTCTAGACCGGTTAAGCAATGTCCAGACCGGCCGGTGCAAACTGACCCAAACCGGTATCTTCGCTTCGGTATCGATAGACCGGTTAGCAAATTCCAGACCGGCCGGTGCAAACTAAGGCAAACCGGTCCGAACCTCCTCTGCTCGCGAAAAATCAGAAATTTCAACTTTTGGAGGACTTAAATGCAATTTCGGCCAAAGGTTTTTAACCCACATATAAATACCATCTTTCAGAGAATTAGAAGGCATTCCCCATCAGATTATAGATCCAAATTAGGTTAGAGAGAGAGTTCTTCACCATTTCCATTTATCTTTGGTTTTATTTCAAATTCCAGCTAGGTTTTTCATTAGATTTCGATTATTGTTGCATTCAAGCTCAAGTATGGTTGTAATTGACGGATGGATTGAAGATGTTGCTGAGTTTTCTTCTATTTAGGTGTTTTCTACTCTTTATCTTGTTTACCCATTTGTTCAATTTCATTTTAATGGCTATTTCTCTCATTTCAATGAATGTTTTGTTGATTTCTATGATGTCTAGCTAAGTTCCTTGTGTTTGGGTGTTTGGAATTACATGGGTAATTAGGTACATGATTTGATTGGAGATTGTTGCTCTAGTTGGAGGTCATTCTCATAGGATTATGGTTTTGATTGTTCGATTGCATGAATTGCTCTTGTAATTTGTATTAGATTGTGTGATTGTCTCAACGAGAGTTGGATGCTTGCATGAAATAGTATGGGTGTGAGTAGTTCATATGATTTGAGTTAATATTGAGGTATCGCAACGAGAGTTGGGTGTTTTCATTAGAATTACATAATTCCTACATTAGTTGCTTGATTTAGTTATTGGGTAATTAGTGAGGAGAATACAATCAAAGGGTTTTAATTGACGTGTTTGTCTAGGCTTATCAAGTACGATTAATGCGTAATATTTAGTGATTGCTCCTTTTTTATGACCGAAGACTAGAGTGATGATTGCTAATTGAACATGTACTTGATTTTCATGTAAGGAAGAACACCCGAACACCTTTTCACATTTGTCAAAAAACTTAAAAATCTCTTGTTAAGTGTTTTTGTTCTCATTTACTTTCCTTATTTCATTCTAAGTTTTGTTTAGTACTTTCCAAATCAAACACCCTTATCAAAAGTGATTTGCATTACAATTATGTGGCGACGTATATTCCTAGGGCTATGTTAATCAATTTAATCCTTTGGTTCGATATTAAACTTGGTCAAGTGCTTACAACAACAACGAACTCGTGCACTTGCGAGTAGTTAAATTCGTGTTAAACATGTATATGAGTGAGTACAATAATGAATACAATAATCTATTTATAAGAATAAAACCCTAGTCTAAGATATAAAACTCGTTGGGTTTCTTGGTCCATAAGTAATGTCCACATCAAATCTTCTAGATTTGGAATAATAAATCTTCAAGATTTACAACATAATTAATTCCTTTAAACAATCCAAGCTCTTTTCCCAATCCATCACTACTCCCCCGTTTCTCCAACATCGTTGGTATATTCTCTGCTCCATTATTTATGGAGATTTTTGCACTTTTGATCCCATTGGACATCAAATGTTTTACTTTTGGTCACATTGAAATATTTTTTTACACTTTCAGTCCCACTCATTGCAAAACTTGAAATATTGATCCCACGGTTATCCGAATTTGCAACATTAGTCCCAAAAATGTAACGGCCACTAACGGATCTAACTGTTGTACGTTTGGTCCCATAGGATACATTTGCAGATTTGGTCTCATATGATAAAATAACTCATATTTTTTATTTTTTTTTACCAAACTTTTTTTTATAAAAACTGAAATATAATTACAATATATATACAAGTTTATTTTTATTTTACAATAATATATATATATATATATTATATTTTAATAAAGAAATTCATTAGAATAATTTAATCTATATTAATTATTTTAAAATTAGAACAATTTTTTTTAACTTTTGTGCCATTTTTTAAATAATAATAATAATAATTTTCTCAACATCTTATTTAACTAATAATTCACTAATCATCCCCTATAAAAATCTCTAAATTACATATCATTTCACTAACGATTACACACAAGAACATCTTTCTTTTGTTTTATTCCTAAAATTTAACAATGCACCCACATAAAAATTATATTATCCATTTTTATGCCGATTATTCAATAATAATAATTTACCCTATTTTTATTTAATTAAAAAATAGATAGATGTTTATTTTAAAAATTAGAATAATTTAATATTCATTTAAACTAATTCAATTTATTTTTTAATAAGGTTTTTATTAATTATTGTAATTTTTAGATATATAATAAACAAAAATTATTATAATTTTTTTATAAAATATTACTTACTCAGTTCCATAATAACTTGCACATTTTCTTATTCAAACATTTCAAAATAACTTCTACACCACAAAATTAGAAAAATCATCCACAGACTTCACCTTTCAATTTTCATAGACTCAACCACAGAAAAATTTAGGTAATTTAGAATATAAATATCCGTGTTCGTACCAAAATTTCGGTACATGTTAGTACTAATTTTTGTACGGTTTAGTATTTATAACATAGCGAAGATTTTGATACATGTTAATACCAATTTTTGTTCAATTTTATTTAATAACGTACCAATTTTTTAATGGCATCAACATACCAATTTTTATAACGTACCAATTTTTTTACATGTTAAAAATCTTATTAAAAATTTAAAAAATTAAATTGAATTAAATTAAATACAATACAATTATTCTATTTTTTTAAAGAACTATTTATTTATTTATTAATTAAATAAAACATAGGGTAAATTATTATTATTGAACAATCGGCATAAAAATGGATAATATAGTTTTTATGTGGGTGTATTGTTAAATTTTAGGAATGAAACTAAAGAAAGATGTTCATGTTTGTAATCGTTAGTGAAATGATACGTAATTTAGAGATTTTTATAGGGAATGATTAGTGAACTATTAATTAAATAAGATGTTGAGAAAATTATTATTATTATTTAAAAAATGACACATAAGTTAAAAAAATTGTTCTAATTTTAAAATAATTAATATAGATTAAATTATTCTAATGATTTTTTTATTAAAATAATATATATATATATATATATATATATATATATATATTGTTGTAAAATAAAAATAAGTTTGTAAATATATTGTAATTATATTTCAGTTTTTATTAAAAATAGTAAAAAATTGTGAGTTTTTTTTATCCTATGAGACCAAATCTACAAGTGTATCCTATGGGATCAAACATGCAACCGTTAGTGGCCGCTACATTCTTGGGACTAATGTTGCAAATTCGGACAACTGTGGGACCAATATTGCAAGTTTTGGAACGAGTGGGACTGAAAGTGAAAAAAAAAAAATTTAATGGGACCAAAAGTATTTTCTTTGAGACCAAAAGTAAAACATTTGATATCTAATAGGACCAAAAGTAAAAAAAAAAAAAACTCATTATTTATGTGTTGTCTCTCATCTTAGAGATGCGTCTCATTTTAGAATGGGGATTTTAATGGCTTCGGCCTTGAGATTAGGAATTGGCAGATGAGTTATAAAACCGAACCCTATGTAAATAATTTCACACTGAGTTTTTGTCTTAAATGTATATGTTAGGTTTGAATTTATCATCTCATGCATTTATTATATCTAATATAAATATTTATCTTTTAGTTCGATACCGGTTTTAAGGGTGTGTTTTGAAATTCCAAAATTAAAAGTGATATTAATTGATTTTTGTAGTAAAATTAAAAGTGGAAAATGTTTTGAAATAAAGTGACTTTAGAAGTGGAAATGTTTGTAAGAAAATCAATAGTGGTTTTTTGTTTCAAAGTACAAAAGTAGTGGGTCCCAGGAGATTCAATTCTCCATAATTCAAAAGCAAGTTTTTTTAACTTCTTCAAAATAGATTTTAAATAATTAATGTAACATGAAATATTCTACGGATCCTAGATCCGTATCCTAGATCCGTAGAATAACCCATATTTAAAAAATGGATCCTAATGCTAATTTCGCGCTTCACCTTCTCTCCTCTACCAACAATTCCGAAATCTGCTACGCCTCCCTGCCTGCCCATCCCAGCGTGTGCTTGCGCCCCACCCCCAAAAACAATTCCTAACATATGCTATGGTGGGATTATATACTACCCCACGTCCCACCCCCTACCCCAAAATAATTCCAACAACCCCACGTCTGATATGGTGGGGATTATGCTACGCTCCCCCACCCCCCAAATTCCCCACCCTCTATTGAGAATCAATGCAATAGAAGTACTGAGTCTTCAATTTTTTTGTTATGAAATGAAAAGGAAAAATTCAAAATAATACTGGTTAATTAAGATTGAACAGGGATTATTTTCTGAGTGCAGAAGACTTATTTTATTTTTTGTTTGTGTATTGATTACTAAAAATATGTGTTACTGCAAATGTGTGTTACTGTCAAAACAAATATGTGTTACTATTGGAGCAAATGTATGTTACTGTTAGAGTAAATATATGTTACTGCAAATGTGTGTTACTATTAGAGTAATTATGTGTTACTATTTAAACAAAGTGTGTTAATGTTAGAGTGAATGTGTATTATTGCAAATGAGTGATAAAGTTAGAATAAATACGTGTTATTAAAAATATGTGTTACTATTTAAGCAAATGTGTGTTACTATTAGAGGAAATATGTGTTACTATTGGAGAAAATGTGTGTTACTATTGGAGAACATGTGTGTTACTAAAAATATATGTTACTATTGGAGCAAATGTGTGTTACGATTGGACCAAATGTGTGTTACTATTGGAGCAAATGTGGGTTACTATTGGGGAAAATGTGTGTTACTAAAAATATATGTTACTATTGGAACAAATGTGTTACTAAAAATATGTGTTACTATTGGAGTAAATGTGTGTTACTATTGGAGAAAATGTGTGTTACTAAAAATATGTGTTATTATTGGAGCAAATGGTGTGTTACTGTTAGAGAAAATATGTGTTACTATTGAAGTAAAGCGAGTTCATATTAGAGTAAATGTGTATTACTGAAAATAGGGATTAAGAGGAATGTATTCAATTGAGATTATATCGGATTTTTTTGAACTTTAAAAAGTCTGTGGATTTAGAAAATCTATAGACTCCATGCAGAGTTTGACTGACTTTTTTTATTGATTTATTTGGATTTTCATAGACTTTACAGGATTGTGGAATACATTTTTTTTATTATTTACATGGATTTACATAGACTCCGGCGCTGGAACCATTAATGCAAATATATATGAGACACACTTGTATATAAAAAAAATTATCCAAATTATTTTAAAAAAAATACATTAGT
The DNA here is from genome assembly GCA_947034835.1 of Ballota nigra. Lineage (NCBI taxonomy): Eukaryota > Viridiplantae > Streptophyta > Magnoliopsida > Lamiales > Lamiaceae > Ballota > Ballota nigra. The sequence goes on along the minus strand of OX344724.1, from coordinate 45,136,218 downwards.
TAAAAAAAATACATTATTATTTCATCTTCATTTCCATCACCGTTATACCTTGCCCTCATTAGAAATCTCAGGTTGTTAAAAGAGATTTTGGAGAGTAAAATTTATTTATATTTTTTGAAGAGTAGACTTAACAACGGGGCGGGTAATCCCCAAAGCAAACAGGGACGGGGAAATTTTTTGCCCCGTAGGCAGGGACCGGGATAGTATTCTCAGCCCGGGGAATCCCCGTCTCGTTCCCCGCGGGGAGCCGCATTATTTTTTTATATAATTAATGTATTTATATATAATTTTAATGTTAAAGTAAATTACAAATAAATATTTCATAGTTTCCTACTCAATTAACTATTTATTAAAAATTATATTTTTTTATTTAATGTTATGTTATTAGTTCCAAATTATATTATTTTCGCTTTAGTATATATGTTAATTAAAATATTAGAATTAGAGGTTCTTCAAATTGTTTAAATTAATTTTTTTAACACCAACTTAAAGTAATTGTTGTGTATATTTAAAATTTTTAATTTAAATATTTTTTTATATTTTAAAAATGAGATAAAAAAATAAGTAGGAGGGGAACGGGGAATCGCCGCGAGACGGGGATCCCCGGTGAAACGAGGATGGGGGAAATTTGTTTCCCATTTATTTTGCAAGGACGGAGATGGAGAATGACCCACCGTCTCCACCCCGTTAACATCCTAATTAGGAAAAAAATCAAAGAAAGTCCATAGACTGTTGAATACCTAAATATTTTTTAAGACTTTTCAAAATCCGTAGAAATCTCTGGTTATTAGAAGAGATTTTGAAGAGTGAAGTCTATTCATATTTTAAAAGGGAAATCTAAGAAAATCCGTGGAGTATTAAAATCCATAGACTGTTGAATACCTAAAGATTTTTTAAGACTTTTTAAAATATGTATTGAATACCTCAGGATTTTTAAAGACTTTTGAAAATCAAGATTGAATACCCCCAAACTTTAAAAGTCTAAAAAAATTCTACAGACTCTATAACCAATACACCCCTCTAAAGTTAGAGTAAATGTTTGTTACTAAAAATATATGTTACTATTGGAGCAAATGGTGTGTTACTGTTAGAGGAAATATGTGTCACTATTGAAGCAAAGTGTGTTCATATTAGAGTAAATGTGTATTACTGCAAATAGGGGTTAAAGTTAGAGTAAATTTGTGTTATTAAAAACATGTGTTACTATTGGAGCAAATGATGTGCTATTGTTAGAGAAAATATGTGTTACTATGGAAGCAAAATGTGTTAATGTTATAGAAAATGTGTATTATTGCAAATGTGTGTTAATGTTGGAGCAAAAAAATGTATTTGATGTTAGAGCAAATGTAAGTTATTGTTGTAACAAATATATTTTAATATATAAAACCATAAATTTAAATTTAAAGGGATGAGAAATAAATTAAAAGCACATATTTGATCTTGTAAAAATATATATTTGTCATTATTATTATTTTAAAGTAGAAAAAATCTATTTTTTAATGACTTGTAACACACATTTGCTCATATTGTAACATACATTTTGTCTATCCTGTAACACAAACTGGGAGCGAAAATCCTGGAACATTACCTGCGCGAGATTTTGCAAAAAACCCTCCAAATTCGACCCGACCCGGCCAAGATCCGCGAATTTTTACCTGGAGCGACCCGGTTTTAATATTGGTCTATTTTAGGTATATTTCAGATATGAAATATTTCACATGAGTGTTGCCCTTAATGTAATAGTTGCAAACACTTCAAAATAGATTATTTTCAAAAAATAAGTGATTCTACCTACAAAGTAGAATTTGCAAACACTCACTAAGTCTAAAACCCATTGGAATCGATTCAAAATTGCAAGAGGTTTCTCTAAATTTTTTGAAAAAGGCCAATTTACTGATACCTGGAGCTTTAAATTTTAACCGGTACAGGACTAAAATTTAGAATTTATAAAATTAATCGCAAAATAATTAAAAACAAGTTATCCAAAAAAAACTATTTTTTCACAAACTATCGTCTTCTTGGATTGAAAATATATATGACAAGAGTAGGGTTTTTCTACGGTCAGGAAGCAGTAAACCCTTTGAATATAATTTTTTTTTTCAATTGATTGCACTTTGCATTATGGCGTTTGCACGACGCATATTGCAATTGCGCTGTATCGCCCTACTAATAAATAGATTTAATAAATATATAATGACTAAAATACCCTTTTAATTAAAAATAAGTTGAAATATTTAATTATAAATTTACATAGTCTTTTTAAATTTCATTTTAGAATTAAAACACTCCTAAACATAAGAAATTTATTATTAATTCATCCAATTTATTAATAGACTAGGTATATCATGGAAATAGACGTCACAATGATGTCGAAGTATTAACTGGCGGAAGACGGCATAAAAGACGATGAAGATCTTGAAGATGGTTGAGTTTTAGAATATTCTGCCATCATTTCTCAGCAATGGTATCAAAACACAATATTTAAGAAGTACATAGGGAGCGAGGACCTAGAATGAACAAAAAGAACTGCTTTCGACATCTAATCAGAGTCGGAATCACTATCGGTGGAGACGTAGAATAATCGGAGTTCATCGTCGATGTTGAGCCACTTGCGCACCACCGTGCGCCGCCACGATAATTGCAACACCGAACATAATACTCAGTTCCAAATCTTCAGTTCTCAAATCTTACACCATAAAAACACCAAACATTAACCAAGGTTCTTGATTCTCTGGAAGAACACAGTTAGGGTTCATTTGGGAAGAAAAGGAAAAAATCCAGAATGAAATATTCTTGGCCGCAGCTATTAACACCCGAATTTTTGCTCTTTAAACCCGAAATATTTATTTTACCAAAATAGTCCAATGTAATTAGACTATTATACCCTTTACCACTTAAAATCTATTAAAATATAAATTTTAGTTTTGCTCAATACACCCAATCTAATATTTTTTCTTGTTGATCGTGATTTTATTTCTCCCACACTCAAACTCTTTCTTCTTCATTCTTCACTCAACCACTTAAATCAATACGCATGATAAATGCCATGGAGGAAGAACACACTTCGAAAAATACATGTAATGTAAAATTTCTATGAGTTTATTGTTCAATATGATGTGTTATGGTATAAATCTATATAGAAAAAAATATTTAGGGTTTAAAAGTTGTATTACTTGAGTTACGATGACGATTTTGAGGTTTAAGAATTCTGAAAATCGTGCATGTTTGGTAAACCAGAGCCGAACATTTATCATTATGTTTGGCCAGAGTTGGCCAAACGCAATGATAAATGTTCGATCAATGTTGGCCAAACATTATGAATAAAGTTCGGCTGTTGTTGGCCAAATATTATAAACAGAGTTCGGCCACTGTTAGCCAAACATCATGAACAAAGTTCGGCCACTGTTAGCCAAACATTCTGTGTTTTTTTCTTGTTCTAGTCTTCTGTGTGCATGAGTGCTCTGCGTTTTGGGTGTGGGTGCGTGATTGTTTTGCGTTTTGGGTGTGGGGGGTTTTTTTTTAGTTTTTGATTTGGGTGTGTGAGTTTATTTTAGGGCTTAAGATTTGGGTGTATGAAAATATTGAAATTTAAGTTGAGGGGTAAAATAGACAATATATTACGGGTGTTTTGAGTAAAATAAAAATATAGGCTCGGGTGTGAAGAGCAACGAGTGTGATGAGCAAAAGTTCGAGTGTTATTAGCCGCAGCCAATATTCTTTTTCTCTTAACACAATAAAATAATATTCTTAATACGTCGGTAATTAATTAGTTAAATTAATATTAATAGGAGTGAAGTAAATATGTAAAATCCGTACATTTTTAAAAAAGAAATAGTATAAGGGTAGTTCAATAATTGTATAATTTTTCTAATTAAAAGAAAATATTGTGTCTCATTGCGAAGTTGTATCGCCATGGGCAAAATAAGATGATGTGTCAATATTTTATTAGTTTACTCACGTTAGGAAGGACGAAACTCTTCTTGACCGTAGAAAAACCCATAAGAGTATGTATAAGTAAAATTGATACATAAATGGTATTAGTTAATTTCACTAAAGAGTATTATGTATATTCACTTTGAAAACAATTAATATATTTTAGTGAAAATTGTGGAAGTTGAATGGACAGTACACTAAGGTCCAATACCGACGATCCAACTCGCCGCTGAGTTGGACGAGGGTTCGGGGATTCGCCGAGCCAAGTTTTTTGGCCCACATTTTCGGCCCAGCCAATCCTGATGGGTTTAGGGTTAGGGTTCGTTGCTATTTATATAAATAGATATTTTCTCCTTGTATTCTGTATCATAAATATATAGTGCAAACTCTGACTTGATATCGTCCCCAAACGTAGTCGTAAGACAATTTGGGTGAACAAATTTCAGTGTTCTTCTGTCTTTCGTGATTGCGTTTGTGTGTTTTTTCTTAACAAAAACAACTAATCTCTTTCAGTGAAAAACAACTCTCATTACTATTTGCACACTTTTCTTATTCGTCCGTCCCAAAATTATTTGTACACTACATATACAGTATATACCATTTCTTTACTAAAAAAATACAATTTTCTTAGTATGTGTGCCTTCTTTGGCATGGTATATCGGCTCACACTGGAAAAAGAAATTGGAATTGACCTAAATGTTCATTTTCTGCCTGATATTCTACTTCCTTCAGCTCATCATCACGCAATGAATACCATGATACCCTGGTATTAATTACGTCATGAGATGTAATATATCAGATATTTTATTTACTAGGTAGAATCCTATGCACGCACTTGAAGATTCTTGACGGACCCAATGAGTAGTTAGTGAACATCATTTCAATTCCAATAAGAATATGAATACAATCAAACACCAAAAGATTATGATGGCCATAGATCCAGAAAAAAATTGGGCATCAAACAGAGTAGTTAAACATGAACAAACAGAGAGAAAGTGCATGAAAACTATTTAAATAAAGAGTTGGAGGTTTAGGATTTTGGAAGCTGAAGCATATCCTAGCATCTCTCTCTCGTTAGATATTTCCTTTGCTGAATTCCAGATGGAGTCGGCTCTTGTGTCTAATTCGATAACTTGAAGTGATGATATTTCTGCCAAACTCATCGGAAGCTCCTCCAGCTTCACGTCTGAAAGAGCTAGACGCTCTAGACTTGGAAAGTGGTAGTTGTCACAGGGTCGAACTCGAACTAGAATTTTTTCGCCTTGTGATGGCACGGATTTGCCTAATCCGTCAGCCCGCTCCCTCACCACTCTCGTATCTAGTATTTGGGTGAATGTATGAAACAATATGAATGCAAGCAAGCACAATCGATTAACGCAGCGGAACAATAAATCGAAAGCACACACAGCATACGGGAACTCTTCCCAACCCTTGTATTACTCGCAACTTCTTACAAAGGGACTGCCAAGGCTTGCACACATATTACTCGTGCAACTCAGGGCATAAATTTGGCTTAAATAAACGTGATGGACAACCCCCATCACTAGGCAGAATAAGTCCTAGCCCTTAGATTCGAACTGCCCACCAAGTGTCGCCCATCCGGAAGCTTGCAACCAACTCGTGGGTAAGTTTCTTCAAAACTGCCCCGCAACTTCCCCTTGGAAAACCATCACTTGCCTTCTCTAATCCGCTCAGGCCTTATCCAACCAAAAACGGACGGATCGGATGCTCCAGCACCCGCCCGTCGCACGTACCCGGACTCGCATCGCCCTTGCACGCCGAGTAACCGCATCGCGCACACGCACTGCACATGCCGCACGCACATGCCTTGCTCGCGCCCAAAACTCGCGCCAAATCCTTCCCGTGCGCGCGCATTCGCAAGGACTCGCACACCCGCGCACGCACTTGCACCTCTCGTAACCGCCGGATGGGTCGGATGCCCCAAATCCGCCAATCGTACGCATCCGGATGCTCATCACCCGTAGAATGCTTCCAACCGTCTCGTACTTTGCCCACCAGCTTCCCACAAGCTGCTGAGACAGCTCCGCACGTGTACGCCCACCAACGTACATTACTCGTAACCCGTGCGACACTCATCCGCACCAAGTCACACCCGTGCCCATACATGCCCCAATGTATGCGCACGGCCCCCGCAAGCTCGCCTCAACCCTCGCCCACGGACCTCGGAGAGACACCCCCTCCTTATATATGTTAAAAACATTGTTGCCCCTCTGACCCAAGTAGACATTAAAAGGCTGGAGAATGCAAATTTTTGGCTCCGCATCGGACTGCCCAAAAACCGCACTTGGCCTAGCACAAGTATGAGTACTTGTGCTAGGACTTGCATCCAAGCTCCATAAACACCCCAACATCACCAAGTCATTCGACAACCCCGATTCATAGCCTCCAGGTCCCGTTTGGTTTCCTCACAAGGAATGGGTTTGCCACCCATTGTGGACAGAGTGCTTGTCGGATTAGGTCATTGTCTAACAACTTCTTTACTTCTTCATTCAAAGCTTGATACTTGTCTGGGCCATACTTTCTTCGTTTTTGATGGACAGGTCTTTTTGCTTGATTGATGTTGAGCTTATGACAAGCATGTTTTGGATCTATTCCCACCATGTCTGCATGAGACCAAGCAAAAACATCTAGATTTTTACTGAGGAAGTCTTTCATTCGGGTCTGTAAGGCTCAGGGAGCTCAGATCCTATGTACAATTCAAGATCTTGGTTTTCGGGATTAACCTTGAACGCCTCCAGTTCTTCAACTGGAGTTGCTCGTCGTTTTTGTCCTTTCCAACGTGGATCAAGTATTGGTCCCTCAGGGTTGAAATCATTTTTGATGCTCATTGGCTCTGCCCCCAGGTGGGGATCTAGATCGTCTGTTGGTCCTGATTCATTGTTGTTAGTCAACGCCTGACCCTCCAAGTCATCTGATGAATGTTGCTCGTCACCACCCCTTTGTTGTTCGTCAGATGGAAGTTCCCCATGGGTGGTGACGAGTTGTTCGTCCAACACTTGTTCGTCAGAGTGTTGCTCGTCAGTATCCATGTGGTCCTCTTCTATGTCCATCATGTTCTCGAGTATTGATGGTTCATCAGCAGGATAGCTAGTTGTGGCCTCCATCATGGATACTAATGCATGCTTGGCCTGCAACTGTAGGAGACATTCCCTGACCTTTCTTTGATCTCCCTTTACTGTGCCTGCTCCACTTGCTGTTGGGAACTTCAAACAATAATGGTAAGTTGAACATGCAACTTTGAATTCATTTAGAAAGGGTCGACCAAGAAACCCGTTGTAGGTTGATTCCTGATCGACGACCAAGAAATCAACCATTCTCGTTATGTTTTTCTCGGGTTCCTCGACCGTTACAAGCTGAACGGACAACCTAATTTCCCCTAACGGGACTGTTACAACATTTCTGAAGCCTAAAATTCTGTGATTTGAAGGTCGGATGTAGCCCGAGTAGTCTCCAAGTTGATCAAGCGTCTTCTTGAAAAGAATGTTGGTGTAGGCTCCGGTATCCACCAACAATCTATGTACCCGGGTCTCCATAATCTTGGCACAGATCACGAGCGAATCGTTATGGGGGGTTAAGATTCCCTCCAAATCCTTCTCAGTAAAGGTCAATTCTGTTGTTTGCATGATGGATGGCTTAACCCCCATTGCTTGTACTTGATCGATCGCTCGCAATTCGGCTTTTCTTTTTCGGTTGGAGATCGGCGGTCGTCCATCAGAACATCCTCCCGCTGGTTCCGCGGGTTCCATCACGTATAGATCTTCGAGTGGACGAGCAGCAACAGCTAGAACTGGTCGTCCTGGTTTATTGTTCTTCTGAGGTTGATCATCCTCGTCTTCAGAGTCGTTCTCCCGGACTCTCTTTCCAGGTTGTCTCTTAACAAAGTCAGAGAGTTTCCCCTCCTCGTAGAACCGCCAGAGCTGCTTGAGCAAATCTCTACACTCACTCGTAAAGTGCCCCACGCTTTGATGGTAGGCACAATACTTTAGGGTTGAGTTTGCCGGTGTCTTGACGGATTTTCCGTGGAGGGGACAGCAACTCCTTCTCTTTCACATTTTCATAAACAATATCGACTGACACTATTAGCATCTGATTCAACTTTTCCTTAAGCTCCGTCCCTTCAGCGAATGCCTTCATATTCTTCGGGACTCGGTAGCTTGGTACACCAGGTTTCCTGTTATTCTCCTTGGGATCAACTTTGTTCTCCCCCAAGTTTGATTGCAAGGCCTCGTGCATGGAAACGAATATGCCGGCTTGATTTCTGAATTCGGCATAACTTCTTGGGCACTTCAGACGTACCTCTTTCCATAGCTTCGATCCTTTTTTCAACCCAGCCATAACGGCAACAATTTTTGTGTCCTTGCTGACGGGTTCTCCTTCCAACAGTGCCTTATCGAATCTTTCCATGAATGCCCGATCAGACTCGTCGTCATTTTGTTTTAGGTCTGACAATCGGTGTTTTTGGGACAAATATGATCCCGCCGTTGAGAAATGGGAAAGGAACTCTCGGCTTAGTTGAACGAATGAGTGGATAAATGCTGGTGGCATTGCTGAAAACCATTTTTGAACCCGGTCCCCCAAAGTTAATGGGAAGTTTCAGCATTGGGTGGCATCGCTGGCTCCCACCGAGACCATGTAATCCGAGTACTTCGTTAAATGAACCCTGGGATCAGCAAGGCCATCATATTGTATGTTTGCTGGGAATTGGACATTTTTTTCTGAATCGGGGCCTTCAGAATGATAGATGATAAGGGTGAAGATGGTAAGCTGGTAGTCCCCACTCCTCTTTGTTGGTCCAATTGCCCCTGCATGCTCTCCACAACCTTTCTCAGGCTTGACAGCTCATCCAAAGATGCCCCCTGGCTTGGAGGCTGTTCGGCGAGCTAAGGCACAAGCCTTTCTGCTCGTCGCAGTCCCTCACTCGGAGTGGGCATATCCTGGAGCTGTCTTCTAGGGTTGCTCACTGCATTTGGCCCTAGACGCCTGAAGGCAGACTGGGAGAGTCTCTCATGAACCGATGGGTGAGGTTGTTCAAATGTTGCTCGCCCACGCTCTGCTTCCTGGCGAGCAACTTTCTCCTGTTGTTGGGGTTGGTCAAGTCTGTCCTGGGTATTGGAACGAGTTGTTCCATGGCTCGACATTGTTGTTCGCCCGCGAGCAGACTCAGCTTGACCCTCTCTTGGCTCGACCACCTTGGTTTTGCCATTATCCCGCCTGACCTGGGCATTGTTCACCTCGTGTTGTTCGCCCCTAACTGACCTGGCCCTAACAACTTCCATGGGTCTATCCTTAGGCCTTACTTGTGAAGGCCCATTCTGTTCTTGCTGTCTCCGAAGAGCTTGGAGAGCAGCAATGGTCTTGGCTAGTTCGTTAGGGTTGTTCGCCAGGGCCTCCATTTCAGGTGGGAGATTATGAGTTATGGTTGTATGTTGCGATCTGTTCGCATGCCTAGGATTACGATCCTGGTGGTCAACCGACGAAGCTCGGGTAGGAGATGCTCTCCTCAATAAGCGTGTATCTTGTGTTTCCTTTGATTGAGGCATTTAAAATTAAATTCTCTTACTTTTTATGATGAAGAACACCAAGAACACCAAGAACACTTTTTCTTGAATCTTCAAATGTTTCTTGAGACTTTCTTCAAATCTTCAAGTTTTCAACTTGAAGTTCTTGACTAATCACACTAAATCGAAGGTTCGGACCCTCCTTCTAGCGCCAATTTGTTGGTGATCAAACTTAATCGGGTGGATTAGTGACTGTTTTAGTTCGGTTTAAGATCACCAATCAATTTCGTGTGATTGATTATCACCGTAAATGATAAATCGAAAGCTTGGGTTACGAAATCGTAATTACAAAATTCAAAATTGTATTAATTTCGTATATGTGTGCGTTTAGGTGTTTAAGTGTGTGTTTTAGGAGTATTTGTGAATTTTAACTTATATTTCTTAGCTGGAGAACAACTATTTATAGAAGCTAGCAAGCATGAGGTGTCTATGACTCTTGGTCTCCCTAGCTTGCATGCTGGACAAGTGTCCTTTGACCTTGGTTTGACCTGATCTAAGCTATATCTTAGTTATAAAGTCTTCTTTGGCCTTATCACGGACTCATTGTTGTTCATCCAGGTCGGCTTGATTGATTCAATATGGTCTTTCAATCAAAGTTGTTCGCCTCTTGAGGTCATGGCTCGGAAGTTGTTCGCCTTTATATTTCGTATAGATAAGCTTTGGGATCTTGGTCCTTTGTTCGTCCTCATACACCTCTCAAGCTGGTAGATGCACCATCTATCATAACGTTGTTCGTCATTATTGACTTGGTGGAGGGTCCATATCTGGTCTCGGGTCTTAAAACCTGCTCGCCGATGTGTTGTTCGTCGATATAGTTGTTCGTCAATTTATACAACACCTGGATTGGTTTATACACCCTTAATCCTTTGTTGGTCCCGTTTATTCATTCACAAACAAAGACAATATGGGAAATTAGGAGAAATTTTTGTTTTAACACTGATGTTATGCAAGTCAGTAAAGCAATAAAGAACACAACAATGTAAAGTGGTTCGGAGGCTCAAGCTCCTACATCCACTGCCTGATTTAACAGGAAATCCACTACCCGGGATTCTTGTTTTTAACGTGCCAAGGTGCACTCACAACTGGACTCACACCCCTCCGCGGAGCTGCCTCTCGAACTGGCCTCACATCCCTCTTCACTCAGGGACTGCCTCTCCTCACCTCACTGCAACACCTAACACTATTCTGGAAAGGGTTTAGTTTGGTTTGGTTCTCTCCAACTAGGTGAGATTTTCCCTTACATGGTTTTAGCCTTTAAGCTAAGGTTGGGAAAATCTCTCTAAGCTTAGGATGTATATGATGAGCTCGAGTATACAAACTGGAACACTCAAATATGACTATGAAGAACTCAGGTCAGTGTTCTTGATGGAGATGGTGCCTCCTTATGCCTCCCTTGAAACGCACCACTCTCACATCAGCTCCTTGCTTATTCACAAATGAAGCTTGAGTTTGTATTTATAGTGTGGATTTGAATGTTACCGTTGGAGAGAGTAACATTCAAATCCAGACTATCTCTGGAGTGAAATTCTCCTTTTCAGTAAAGTATGGCCTTTGTCAGCTTTTGTCAGATTTGCTGCCTTGACTTGATTGGTCCACGTGGACTGAGTCCAACGGCTCTTTTGTTCAGGGTACTTGATCAGGGTAGTCCTGACTTCAGGTGACTTCTCTTCAGCTGACTTGAAGTCCTCTTAGGATACTTTTCTTCAGTAGACTTGAGGTCTTCTTAGGAACTTTCATTGGACTTGAAGTCTACTCACTGGACTTCCTTCATTGGACTTTAAGTCTACTCAGGAGAGTTTCTCAGTAGACTTTCTCAGTAGACTTCCTTCATTGGACTTCCTTCATTGGACTTTATGTCTACTCAGGAGATTTAACATAAGGCAAATTGTCAGCCTCTCATTCCTCAGTAGCCTGACTCCTTCAGGATCTACTCGGCACAACACTGATCCTCATGACCATGCTCTTCACTGAGTAGTCCACTGACCAGCTTAGAAAGTCAGGTTTATACTCAGTGGGACTTCCTTCAGGATGTTCTTCAGGTCTTCAGGGGACTTGAGTTTGTTTCCTCTTGGATGGGTTCTGACTTCTTCAGGTTTATGAGTCCGCTGAGTTTCCCCTCAACAGAGTACCTGTAAACTGAAAACAAACTATCCTAACCTGAACCTTTACAAGACAATCCTGACCGCACACATCCTATTACAAGTCATTTTGGAAAATCATCAAAACTAAATATCCCAACAATTTCCCCCTTTTTGATGATTCCAAAACTTCTAACAAAAAGATTTTCTATTACAAGAATGAGGTTAGAGCACAAGTAATAGTTTAAAAAAAATTCACATAGTTTTAAAATATTTAAGATCTGTTCGGTTGACCATTTTTCTTAACAAATCTGGATCAGTGGTCATGTGAACAACCAGCTCTGATACCAATTGTTGGTCCCGTTTTTTCTTCACAAACAAAGACAATATGGGAAATTAGGAGAAATTTTTGTTTTAACACTGATGTTATGCAAGTCAGTAAAGCAATAAAGAATACAACAATGTAAAGTGGTTCGGAGGCTCAAGCTCCTATATCCACTGCCTGATTTAACAGGAAATCCACTACCCGGGATTCTTGTTTTTAACGTGCCAAGGTGCACTCACAACTGGACTCACACCCCTCCGTGGAGCTGCCTCTCGAACTGGCCTCACATCCCTCTTCACTCAGGGACTGCCTCTCCTCACCTCACTGCAACACCTAACACTATTCTGGAAAGGGTTTAGTTTGGTTTGGTTCCCTCCAACTAGGTGAGATTTTCCCTTACATGGTTTTAGCCTTTAAGCTAAGGTTGGGAAAATCTCTCTAAGCTTAGGATGTATATGATGAGCTCGAGTATACAAACTGGAACACTCAAATATGACTATGAAGAACTCAGGTCAGTGTTCTTGATGGAGATGGTGCCTCCTTATGCCTCCCTTGAAACGCACCACTCTCACATCAGCTCCTTGCTTATTCACAAATGAAGCTTGAGTTTGTATTTATAGTGTGGATTTGAATGTTACCGTTGGAGAGAGTAACATTCAAATCCAGACTATCTCTGGAGTGAAATTCTCCTTTTCAGTAAAGTATGGCCTTTGTCAGCTTTTGTCAGATTTGCTGCCTTGACTTGATTGGTCCACGTGGACTGAGTCCAACGGCTCTTTTGTTCAGGGTACTTGATCAGGGTAGTCCTGACTTCAGGTGACTTCTCTTCAGCTGACTTGAAGTCCTCTTAGGATACTTTTCTTCAGTAGACTTGAGGTCTTCTTAGGAACTTTCATTGGACTTGAAGTCTACTCACTGGACTTCCTTCATTGGACTTTAAGTCTACTCAGGAGAGTTTCTCAGTAGACTTTCTCAGTAGACTTCCTTCATTGGACTTCCTTCATTGGACTTTAAGTCTACTCAGGAGAGTTGACATAAGGCAAATTGTCAGCCTCTCATTCCTCAGTAGCCTGACTCCTTCAGGATCTACTCGGCACAACACTGATCCTCATGACCATGCTCTTCACTGAGTAGTCCAATGACCAGCTTAGAAAGTCAGGTTTATACTCAGTGGGACTTCCTTCAGGACGTTCTTCAGGTCTTCAGGGGACTTGAGTTTGTTTCCTCTTGGATGGCTTCTGACTTCTTCAGGTTTATGAGTCCGCTGAGTTCCCCCTCAAAAGAGTACCTGTAAACTGAAAACAAACTATCCTAACCTGAACCTTTACAAGACAATCCTGACCACACACATCCTATTACAAGTCGTTTTGGAAAATCATCAAAACTAAATATCCCAACAATTTCCCCCTTTTTGATGATTCCAAAATTTCTAACAAAAAGATTTTCTATTACAAGAATGAGGTTAGAGCACAAGTAATAGTTTAAAAAAAAATTCACATAGTTTTAAAATATTTAAGATCTGTTCGGTTGACCATTTTTCTTAACAAATCTGGATCAGTGGTCATGTGAACAACCAGCTCTGATACCAATTGTTGGTCCCGTTTTTTCATTCACAAACAAAGACAATATGGGAAATTAGAAGAAATTTTTGTTTTAACACTGATGTTATGCAAGTCAGTAAAGCAATAAAGAACACAACAATGTAAAGTGGTTCGGAGGCTCAAGCTCCTACATCCACTGCCTGATTTAACAGGAAATCCACTACCCGGGATTCTTGTTTTTAACGTGCCAAGGTGCACTCACAACTGGACTCACACCCCTCTGCGGAGCTGCCTCTCGAACTGGCCTCACATCCCTCTTCACTCAGGGACTGCCTCTCCTCACCTCACTGCAACACCTAACACTATTCTGGAAAGGGTTTAGTTTGGTTTGGTTCTCTCCAACTAGGTGAGATTTTCCCTTACATGGTTTTAGCCTTTAAGCTAAGGTTGGGAAAATCTCTCTAAGCTTAGGATGTATATGATGAGCACGAGTATACAAACTGGAACACTCAAATATGACTATGAAGAACTCAAGTCAGTGTTCTTGATGGAGATGGTGCCTCCTTATGCCTCCCTTGAAACGCACCACTCTCACATCAGCTCCTTGCTTATTCACAAATGAAGCTTGAGTTTGTATTTATAGTGTGGATTTGAATGTTACCGTTGGAGAGAGTAACATTCAAATCCAGACTATCTCTGGAGTGAAATTCTCCTTTTCAGTAAAGTATTGCCTTTGTCAGCTTTTGTCAGATTTGCTGCCTTGACTTGATTGGTCCACGTGGACTGAGTCCAACGGCTCTTTTGTTCAGGGTACTTGATCAGGGTAGTCCTGACTTCAGGTGACTTCTCTTCAGCTGACTTGAAGTCCTCTTAGGATACTTTTCTTCAGTAGACTTGAGGTCTTCTTAGGAACTTTCATTGGACTTGAAGTCTACTCATTGGACTTCCTTCATTGGACTTTAAGTCTACTCAGGAGAGTTTCTCAGTAGACTTTCTCAGTAGACTTCCTTCATTGGACTTCCTTCATTGGACATTAAGTCTACTCAGGAGAGTTGACATAAGGTAAATTGTCAGCCTCTCATTCCTCAGTAGCCTGACTCCTTCAGGATCTACTCGGCACAACACTGATCCTCATGACCATGCTCTTCACTGAGTAGTCCACTGACCAGCTTAGAAAGTCAGGTTTATACCCAGTGGGACTTCCTTCAGGACGGTCTTCAGGGGACTTGAGTTTGTTTCCTCTTGGATGGCTTCTGACTTCTTCAGGTTTATGAGTCCGCTGAGTTCCCCCTCAACAGAGTACCTGTAAACTGAAAACAAACTATCCTAACCTGAACCTTTACAAGACAATCCTGACCGCACACATCCTATTACAAGTCGTTTTGGAAAATCATCAAAACTAAATATCCCAACAATTTCCCCCTTTTTGATGATTCCAAAACTTCTAACAAAAAGATTTTCTATTACAAGAATGAGGTTAGAGCACAAGTAATAGTTTAAAAAAAAATTCCCATAGTTTTAAAATATTTAAGATCTGTTCGGTTGACCATTTTTCTTAACAAATCTGGATCAGTGGTCATGTGAACAACCAGCTCTGATACCAATTGTTGGTCCCGTTTTTTCATTCACAAACAAAGACAATATGGGAAATTAGGAGAAATTTTTGTTTTAACACTGATGTTTTGCAAGTCAGTAAAGCAATAAAGAACACAACAATGTAAAGTGGTTCGGAGGCTCAAGCTCCTACATCCACTGCCTGATTTAACAGGAAATCCACTACCTGGGATTCTTGTTTTTAACGTGCCAAGGTGCACTCACAACTGGACTCACACCCCTCCGTGGAGCTGCCTCTCGAACTGGCCTCACATCCCTCTTCACTCAGGGACTGCCTCTCCTCACCTCACTGCAACACCTAACACTATTCTGGAAAGGGTTTAGTTTGGTTTGGTTCTCTCCAACTAGGTGAGATTTTCCCTTACATGGTTTTAGCCTTTAAGCTAAGGTTGGGAAAATCTCTCTAAGCTTAGGATGTATATGATGAGCTCGAGTATACAAACAGGAACACTCAAATATGACTATGAAGAACTCAGGTCAGTGTTCTTGATGGAGATGGTGCCTCCTTATGCCTCCCTTGAAACGCACCACTCTCACATCAGCTCTTTGCTTATTCACAAATGAAGCTTGAGTTTGTATTTATAGTGTGGATTTGAATGTTACCGTTGGAGAGAGTAACATTCAAATCCAGACTATCTCTGGAGTGAAATTCTCCTTTTCAGTAAAGTATTGCCTTTGTCAGCTTTTGTCAGATTTGCTTCCTTGACTTGATTGGTCCACGTGGACTGAGTCCAACGGCTCTTTTGTTCAGGGTACTTGATCAGGGTAATTCTGACTTCAGGTGACTTCTCTTCAGCTGACTTGAAGTTCTCTTAGGATACTTTTCTTCAGTAGACTTGAGGTCTTCTTAGGAACTTTCATTGGACTTGAAGTCTACTCACTGGACTTCCTTCATTGGACTTTAAGTCTACTCAGGAGAGTTTCTCAGTAGACTTTCTCAGTAGACTTCCTTCATTGGACTTCCTTCATTGGACTTCCTTCATTGGACTTTAAGTCTACTCAGGAGAGTTGACATAAGGCAAATTGTCAGCCTCTCATTCCTCAGTAGCCTGACTCCTTCAGGATCTACTCGGCACAACACTGATCCTCATGACCATGCTCTTCACTGAGTAGTCCACTGACCAGCTTAGAAAGTCAGGTTTATACTCAGTGGGACTTCCTTCAGGACGGTCTTCAGGTCTTCAGGGGACTTGAGTTTGTTTCCTCTTGGATGGCTTCTGACTTCTTCAGGTTTATGAGACCGCTGAGTTCCCCCTCAACAGAGTACCTGTAAACTGAAAATAAACTATCATAACCTGAACCTTTACAAGACAATCCTGACCGCACACATCCTATTACAAGTCGTTTTGGAAAATCATCAAAACTAAATATCCCAACACAAAAGTCGAAATTGTATTAATTTCGTATATGTGTGCGTTTAGGTGTTTAAGTGTGTGTTTTAGGAGTATTTGTGAATTTTAACTTATATTTCTCAGCTGGAGAACAACTATTTATAGAAGCTAGCAAGCATGAGGTGTCTATGACTCTTGGTCTCCCTAGCTTGCATGCTGGACAAGTGTCCTTTGACCTTGGTTTGACCTGATCTAAGCTATATCTTAGTTACAAAGTCTTCTTTGGCCTTATCACGGACTCATTGTTGTTCATCCAGGTCGGCTTGATTGATTCAATATGGTCTTTCAATCAAAGTTGTTCGCCTCTTGAGGTCATGGCTCGGAAGTTGTTCGCCTTTATATTTCGTATAGATAAGCTTTGGGATCTTGGTCCTTTGTTCGTCCTCATACACCTCTCAAGCTGGTAGATGCACCATCTATCATAACGTTGTTCGTCATTATTGACTTGGTGGAGGGTCCATATCTGGTCTCGGGTCTTAAAACCTGCTCGTCGATGTGTTGTTCGTCGATATAGTTGTTCGTCACTTTATATAACACCTGGATTGGTTTATACACCCTTAATCCTTATTTGCACAACAATGATTGATGTTCGCCTATCAACAATTGCCCCCTATCCTGACTATATATTGCCATGGATGAGCACGTTTGGGCGAGCAACAATAGTTAGGATACTAAACTGATGAGGATTGGGACGAACATCATTGAACTAGGTGAGCAAATAGATGGTCTGTCGTTTCGTCTCCCCAAGGTCTGGAGGTTGTACGAAGATGACGTGGGCGGCATGATTGCGCGCCGCCCACGCGCGATCATTCCAGAGGGGACGCACCCCTATATTTGCTCGTAGATCCCTTGACTTTTTCTCAAATTTGCAAATTGACCCCGTTTCTTGTCATTTTGGTCCCCATTTTTGGGAAAATTACGGGTTTTACCCCGTTTTTTCGTATGGTATAAATTGAAGTGGGAAACGAAAATTTTCCCACTTCTTTTCTTCTTGCTACAGTGCTTCGTCCTCTTCATTTTTTCCCCGGCGATTTCAAGCTTCTCTCCGGCAACTACTCCGATTTTGAGTTTCCAGTTCAATTCCGAAGTAGTGTTTTCATTCTTATCACTCAATTTTATCTTTCATTTTTTCTTTTCTTCAAAAATCTCCATCGCCGCCGTGTGGAACCTTGCACCGCTTTCTTCTCCGGGAATTCGCCGCCGTCTGCAACATTTTCCGCCGCCGTCTGCATTTTTTCTTCCTTTTCTCCTATGTCTTCTCATTCGAGCAATAAATCCGAGGAAACCCTTGATCCCCTTTTCCCCATTGTGGCACACGGAAATCAACCCCCCTTTGAAATTTCTTCGACATCGGACCCCCACGTGGACTCGGTTGTTCGATCGGTGGAAGATACTGATGCTCGCCCATCAGGGAGGGAGGTGGTGATCGTTACGAACAGGGATTCCGACGAGGGCTCTTCGTCCAGTACCGAGTCGAAAGAGGATCCCGAGTTTGACGAGTTGACTCGCAATTTTTGGAGGGGATAAACTTCCCATCTCCAAAGATGCTGGAAAATGAGATTACGGTTGGAGTTGCTCGGCCTTTCGAATGGCGAGCATATGTTGAGAAATACGCGAATAACTTTGCTCGCCCACAGAGACAAATAATGGACTTGGTGAAAACTGACTTCCAGGCGAGAAAAATCAAGAGTATTGTCCTCGAGGAGGATCTTGATCTGATCCGGGAGACCTACAAGATTCCTTATGACATTCACATGTGGGCCCCTGGGAGAAAAGAGAGAGTTGATCACCCACCTCCAGGATGTACAACAATCAACATTGATACACTGATCGCAGGCTTGAGGCTGCCGCTACCCCCAGTTGTTGGTTGCTTCCTCGAGACAACCAATCTAGCCATTACATAGATCACACCGATCGGATGGATAAACTTTCTCGGCACAATATGTCTGTTCGCCTTAGAGGGATACGTTGATCGTCTTACTGCCGAGGAGATCAACTATCTTATGGCAATTACCAAGTGCCCAGTAGGTGAAGAAGGTTACTATTATCTCAAGGCCAGAACCGGACTTAAGATGGTAGAAGGAGTGCCGAACAAGATCAGGGACTGGAAACAACACTTCTTCTTCATTGGGGGTGATTGGCGAGCATCTTCCGGTCCACACGGTGGCATTGGACGAATTAACTCTCCTGCCTCTTATGGAATAATTAAGCGTAAGTTTATCTTTGTTCGTTTTTGAACTGTATTGTTCTAATTTAACTTTTCTTGTTTGTTCGCAGGCCCTCGATTGCCCAAGTGGAACTCAGAAGAGGGGGAAATTGGTGCGGAGTTCCTATACACTTCTTGTTTGGTCGGCCTGCGCAACAAAGCGGATAAGACCATTCGATACCTGAGCGAGGAGAAGTGTCAGAGGGCTACTCGCCTACTCACATTCCCTCACCACTTAGAGGCCCAGGTCGAGGTGCCCCCAGGTATTAAATTTCACCAACTTAAAATCCCTTGTTCGTCATGGAGTGAAAGAATACTTGCTCGCACTCTTTGCATTCTAATTTTAATCTCTTTTTTTTTTTTTACAGCCGAGCAAGTTACTGTTGCCGTCCCTCCCAGCCTTGCTCTCCTAGAACAGAGGGTATTTGAAATGGAGCCACCAAAAGGACGAAGGAAGAAGAGTGATCCGCCTTCCAAGGTGTTGGCGATGACCAACAAGGCCTCTGCTGCCGAGCAAGCCCATCGAACAACTCTTCCGCCGAGCACATCGCCTACCCCGGCCCCTGCCTCTTCTCCTCATGGTCCTAAAAGGCTGAGGAAAGGTGATAGCTCATACGTATCCCAGCTACCCTCTACCACCGACAAGGGGAAATCCAAGGTGGGAGGATCTTCTGGTCGCCTGCCTTCTGTCGAGGATGCTCGCCCTTCTCCTACTGACGAGAGAGGAGGAAAATCGAGCAAGAATAGGCACACTCCACCTCGCGGACCTGAGGACATCACCTATCTCGGGTGGGACGGAGCCAAATTTGCCGAGTAAGAATTCTCCTTTAAACTCTTCCAAGAACTGAATAAGTTAAAGATTCACTAAGTCTCGAAACTTTTTTGTTCATAGGTATCGGGCTAATGACCACCCAGGGCGAGCAGATGTGATTCATCAATACGCCTGCTCGAAGACCCCGGCGAACATTTGTGACATCCCTGATGATCATGTTCGTCGGGCGACTGAGATAGTTGCTCGCGCCTGGTCCAGGCCTTTGAACAAAGCCGTCCTTGCCCAAGGGGCCATTGACAATTTTCATTTGTCAATGATGCAAGCTGCCAACTCCCTCATGTCTGCTCAACGGGAAATGGCTCAGATGGTGGAACTGGAAGAAGCTGCTCGCCATCACGCTGCCACTGTTCGCCAACTTACCGAAGAAAAAGATACGATGGCGAACAACTTTATTGGCCAGATTGCTCGACTCAATAACCAGCTCACTATCTACATTGATAATGATAAGAAATACCTTGAAGAAATTCAAGGTTTATCTAGTGAATTGGGAGGCAAAGATGCCCTGCTCGGCGAAGAGAAGAACAAACTGTCCGCGGCCGAGCAGGAGATTGTCGAGCTCGAGGCGGCGGTTACTCGCCTTAGAGATGCGGAGGCCAACACCTTCACCCACGAACAGCTTGAGGCAGAGCTCCAAGCCCGGTCCACCCCCATCTCAAACTTGGGATACATCTGCGCTTATGTCGATTGCATTTGCATGGCTGATGCGTACGATTTCAAAAACATGGTGGAAGAGATGGGCAAGGACCTGACCGAGTTCCTGGAGCACTATCCCCCGCCGAACAACATTGAGATCCAGTTGGGGGATATCGCCGAGCTGGGGGTCAAGATTGACAGCCTTGACCCCAGTATCACCATTACTCGCCCTCCTCCTATGGTCGATGAGGGCGAGCAGGAAGAGGAGCCAGCTGCCGCAGACGAGGGAGCTGCTAGAGAGAGGGAAGAGAAAGCAGCCGAGGATATGGCTAGAGATATGATTGTAGATCCTTCTACCGACCAGACTCAAGGCCCTCCTCTAGCCGAGCAGCAATAGATCTAGGACTTAGCATAGTCTTGATTTTGTAATAGTTGCTCGCTCTTTTTGTAGTACACTTCTAGAATTCTTGTACTATTTTTTAGGCTTAAAAGCCTTTATTTAATGAAATGTCTTTCTTTTGTTCGCTCATTTTCTTTATATGTTAATTGCCTTTACATTTTTGTCAATGCTTTCGCAATTATAACATATAATTTTGGGCTTTGTTCGATTTGAACTTTGCCTTTTATGGAATTTGGGTTTAGCCTTAGTTTCTGGTCATCTTAAAGGACGAACAACCTTTAAGTGGCTTTGGTCCTCAAAGATGGACTTGTACCTAGAGCTTTGGAATTTTCTTTTGACGAACAACTATATATACATAATGTAAAAAATTTACAAGTGTTATAAGACTGCTCGTCACTAACATATACAACCTGACGAACAACTTTGAACACTAACCAAAATCATGCTTGCTTATAATATTTTTGCCGAGCGAAACTTTGTCTAAAATTAAAAAAGAAACAGCACTAGACTATACAATGTGCCGAACAACTTTCATTCTATACTTAGCAAAATTTTCATTGCCCCCCAAGACATTTGTTCGCCCAATCAAGAACTTGTTCGTCTTATTGATAGTACTTCTTTAGATGTACAACATTCCAGGAGTATTGGGCCGGCTTGCCTTCCATATCTTCAATATCGTTGTTGGTCCCGAAACGAGTAAACAGGTGTATGGGGGGGAATACACCTGTGATTACAAATTAAAACTTCTTGTAAAACTTATCAGGTTACTTAAGACAGTAGCTCGTCAGTGGACTTGAAGGTCTGCTGAGAGTTACTTGGAGAAAGCCTACTGAGATAATACCTCCACTGAAAGCTCAAGACTTTCAGTTGAACTACTATCTAATTAGCTTTCAGATGCGGATTAGTGAGCCCTTTAGAAAACTCGTTTTACTTTGATAAACTTATTGAATTCACACACACTTAGGAAATAGCAGAATGTAAGAACACAAGGTATAAAGTGGTTCAGAGATGAATCTCCTACGTCCACTGTCCTGATCAAACAGGAGAATTCCTTTCACTTGGAATTCCTTGTGTTATAGTGCCAAGATGCACTGATCAACTAATCCTCTCTTAGGATGATTGATCACTAGGAAATTCCAGGTCCTAGTTCCCAAAACAAACCAGCTTTCAGACTGATACAACAATCAGCTTACTAACACCACTTAACACTAGCTCTCAACCTAAACACTGAGTAGGGTTTTGAGTAGGGTTTTGGTTCCAACTATTTTGAGATAATCCTTACAAGTTTAGCTCAAGGCTTAGGATTGGATTATCTCTTTCTAAGATTTGGATATAGCTTTTAAGCTTGGTTACAGAAGGTTTGTTAGGCTCTCTACAAATGTGAAACACTTGGGAAACAATTATAATTTCGAGTGCTTCTTAGTTGTTATGAATGTAGAGATAGCTTTGATCTTGTGAGTTTCCCGTGCTTGGAAATGTGCACGTCCTTCTGTATTTATAGGCTTCCTTGAAAATCTTCCCGTTGGTTTTGAATCTTCTCAAGTAAGTCTTCTTGTATCTGATTGGTTCAAACGGCTCTATTTGAAGCTTTAAGTCTTGTCAAGAAACGGCTGCAAAAACTATGCTTGTTCACCAGCTTTCTGTAGATTGCTAGGTGAAGGACTTTTGGTTTTTGTCAGGCTGGGGCAGGTCGGTTGTCAGTAAAGTACACTGACGTGTCATCTTCTCATTGGACCTTAAGTCTGCGTGCCCAGATTCTTGTCTTGCTTTAAGGTGGAACTCCTCTGAGAGAACCTTCTTATTCCTTCATTTATTGTAAGCTTTACTGAAATTCATTTTGCCTTGTTCCAATCCAGATTAACTAACAGCTTTGAATATGATTAGCATTAACTGTACTTTGTTAGTTCTTTATCAGTGGACCTTCGTCCTCTCCTGATAGATTTAGTCTTAGTGAGAATGCACTTAGAAAACATTCAAGACTTAGACTTCTTTCTCAGATCACTTAGTCTTCAGCGGACTTCACTTTCAGTGGACTTCATCTTCAGCAGACTTCATACTAAAATACACTCTAGTTTTTACTAACTGCACTCCAGTTCTTAACACTTTGAACTGTTTGACTAAGTACTAACTCTACTGAATAATTTACTTACAAAACAACTTAGGAGGGACATGTTGGCATCTAATCAAAACATAAGTCTTATACATTTTCACAACAATTTCCCCCTTTTTGATTATGCCGGAACCTATCTTATTACATATCTTCTTTCAGATGAGGTTCTTCAGATGACATTCAAAGTTCACAGGTTTTGTAAGTAAAACATTCAAGTACATAAGCCTAAATGATAATGAGATATTATCTTGGGCAAAACATCAGTAGAGTTCAATTCATTGATAGAATGATGAAGTACATATTACATGAAGTCAACTCTCAAAAGTTTCAAACTTAAATACACCTGGGACTTATAAACAAATGCCCAGCAAAATATACAACCTTCTCAGATGGACTCGAAAATGGGTTCAAGTCCATATTGCTTGAAAACTCTAATCTTTAGCTCATTCTTCCTCTCCATTATCTCCTTTTAATGTCCTCTGAGTCCAAGATGCTCACACAAGGATGTCCACTCTTCAGTGATCATTTCTCTATCAACAACACCTGTTGCATCTTGAGGAGGCCAGTAGGTGATTGGCTCAGGGGCCTTCAGAGCTTGATCAGGAAAGGCATCATTCCAAGCATCACTGATCTCAGGATAGAGTTTGGGATAGGCATCAAACAACCATGAGTTGAAGACTTCTTGTGCATTGTCCCTTCCTAACTCTCCACTGACATAAAAGGAATACACAAAGTCCCTTTTAGCAGTCTCCCAAGCATCATTGAGCTTCTTAGGGACCCAGGCATCATGATGAGGGAATCTGTTCTGAGATGGTGTGATCTTGTCTTTCTTTAGCTTAGCAGCCCACTTTAGATAACCACTCCTGAATTTCTTAGAAGTAGTTTTGTCAAAAGTGGCTAGCCTCTCCTTTCTTTTTCTCTCAGCTAACTCAGCAATTGTCTCCATCTTACCAACCACCTTATCTCTCCTCTCCTGCTGCTGGGCTGTTAGCTTCCTTGCTCTTTCATTCATAGCTCTGTGACTTTTGTAGGTGCAGACTTGGGAGGTTCAGAAGATAAGGGTTCAGGATTGAGAATAGGAAGTACCTGAACTTCATCAGTAGAGGTTGTGGACATAGCTGCCAACCTCCCTGAGGTTCTTGTCTTTTTGGCAACCTTTGCTGAGAGGGCTTCAGATGCCTTCCTCTTTGTGGTTTCCCCCTTCTTCGCAGCTCTCTCCTCCTTCTCCTTTAGATGCTCCCCTTTGAACTTTGAAAGGTCAGCTGAGGAGGTCTCCTTTCCTTTCTTGGATTCTGCAATCTTCTGAGCTTCAGCTTCAACTTTCTTCAAGGTGTTCTTCACCTGTTGGCCTTTCACAAATTCAGGGGTCTCAAGGATAATGTTCATTTTGTTCTTAGGATCAGCCTTTATGTCCTTAGCACTTATCCTTTTTTCCCCCTTTCCGGCATTAATCAAACTTTCAGCTACAGTGATGTTGAGCTTCAGTTGATCATGGGCCAGTGCCTTCAGCTCAGTTGAGCAATGGTCTACCTCATCTTCAAGCCTCTCCAAGGTAGCTCCAGCTGTCTGCCCAAATTGAACAAACTGTGCTAGCTTCTCATCGATCAGCACATTTGTTTTCTCTGAGTTGGGAAGTCTTCAGCTGCCTTTTTAAGTACTTCTCCCAGTTTGGCTCCTAGCTCAGCATGCTTGGCCTCAAATTCAGACATCTTAGAGTTCCATAACCCTTCAACCTTTCCAAGAAGGTCAGTTGAGAAAGCCTCTACTGAGGACTTTAGGTTGATGGAAACGTTCTCTACTGAGTCTTTGAGAAATTTGGTCCTGGCCTCTTCTTCAGTCTTCTCCAGCTTCTTCAGGGCTTCAATGATTAATACACTTTGTCCCTCAACTACATCAATCACCATCTGCTGAGAGTCTTCAACTTTAAGTGTGAGATTCTTAAGTGATGTAGTTGTGGACTCCATGAGTTCATCAATGTGGTCTGAGAGAATAACCATCTCATCTACCTCCTCTTGTAGAATCTCCTGGACCTCTCTGAGCTGAGTTTGAAGAGATAGAAGACTTTCTTCTTTGATAGAGTGAACAGTATCACTCAGTGGAGTTAGGTTGACCACAGCTGGGGGAAGTTCAACGGTTTGAGTACCTGCATTGCAAGAAGTGCTAGTTCTAACTCCCTCAACCTCACAACCTAGATCTCCTGATGCCTCTATCTCCATGGGGACTCCCTCCTCCTCACTGAACTTTCTTTTCTCTCATTCACTCTTTTTTTCAACTGTGTTTTTTTCAGCCAATTCACCCTTTACAGGGATGATTGCTCTTATCTCTCCACTCTTGATAGCAGTGATTTCCACCTCTTTTTCTTTCTCACTCAATTTTTCAACTTCTCCAATTCCAGACACCTCAGTTGACTCTAAAGCCACCACTGAGGGTTGTTGTGGGAGAGCTTCAGTAGACACCTCTACTGAGTCCTCCTGTGGCAAATTTTGAGCCTCAGTATCCCTTGCCATGGATACATCCTTGGCTGCTTCACCATCACCTTGCTTAGGTGAAGTACCTCCTTCAAGTTCAGACTCCACTGCCTTCTCCTCTGCACTCTTCTCCTTCTCCTCCTCCTTCTCAGATAAGGGTTCAGCTGGCTTATCTCCATCAACAGCCTTCTCTCCCTCAGCAGCCTTTTCTACTTCCTTCTTTGCCTCTGCAATCTTCTCCAAGACCAAACTTTCAAAAATCTTCTCATCACAGAGAAGTCTGGTCTTGTGCATCCCAGCAAATTGCAGCACTTCAACTTCCTCCTTCTTCCACTCCTCTGCATTGCTGCCTCTTAAAGCTAGGAGAATTTCACCAAGTCTTCTATCCTTGAGCTGGACAATGAGTCGCAGTCTCAAGAACATGGCCTTAAGTGTTGGGAATTGATCAAGGTCAGGGTATTTAGACTCTAAAGAGTAAGCTACCTCATCCTTGAGAGTATCTAGGAATGAGTACTCTTCTTCATCGTCTGAAGAAAGGGAAGGTGTAGGGGATCTGCTCTCTGTTGGCTCTTCTGGGATAGACTCCAGTTGAGTTGAATGAATTTTAGGAGGGTTTGGTTCAGATGAGGTTTGAGGTTGTGTTTCAGGTGAGGTTGGGTTTTGGTCAGTGGGGGTTGATGATGAGGGTTCAGAAGGGGTTGAGGGGATGGGTTCAGTAGGGTTTGATGGGGTGGTTTCAGTAGGGGTGGAGATGGGTTCAGTGGGGGTTGTTTGGGATCCACTTACTGGCTTTTGAGAGCCATCAGTGGGGGTTTTGGTTATTTTGGAGATGCGTTTGGTTTTGGCAGGGGTGCGAGGCTTTGTTGTTTTGGGTTTGATGGGGGTAGGTGCAGGGACATCTGAGTCAGACTCAGTTGAGATGATGTTTGGAGATGAGTCAGGGTTACCTGATGAAGACTCATCAGTAGAGTCTGTGACTCTGACTTTCTTTGAGGCACTCTCCTTCTCTGCCTCAGAGGACCTCCTGCTTTCCTTCCTAGAGGCTTTCACTGCCTCGGCCTCTTTGTGCTGGGCCATCTTGTCACTCAGTTTGACCAATCTTCTCTTCAATTTGGTCTTCTTCCCTTCAGCAGGGTTAGCTTCCTCTTCCTCGATTTCCTCTGGGCTCTCCTCAGCAGGCTTGAGCATCCTTGTTTCCAGAGTTTTACCAGACTTGAATAAGGTCTTCAAGTTACTCCACTTTCTATCCTTTACCCAGTCTACTCCCACATCCACATTCTCAATTAAGTAAGAAATTTTAGTGGCAAAATTTAGCTTACTTGCCAACTGGGGAGTTTTGTCAGCCTGGAATTTTGAGTGTTCCTTGTTCAAGGCTCTCAAGAAGAACTGCTGCCAATTGTATGGCTTCTCCTTGCTCTCCAATATTGCCTTCATCAACCTGAGCTTTGGCTTGCTCACTTGTTCTGTGCTTCCTTGGTTTCCCAAGATACATTTACCAACAATCTCGCAGAGGACATTGTATGCTGGTAATAGTAGGCTTCTGTTCATCGTGGGACTATACTTCACCCTTTTCTCCATTATTGTGTAGACCCATTCCTTCTCCTTATCCAAGATACAAGTATCTGGATTTGGGCCTTCAGATGGGAGTTCAAATAACTCCTTCAGCTCATCTCCTCCTATCCGAATCTCCTTTCTTATTTTCTGGTGCTCAACAACCTCCATATCGTCTCTCATCACCTTCTTCTTTCTTTGTACAAAAAGACACGATTTGATTTTTGAGTCAGAGTTGGATATGTTGTAGAAAAATTCAAGAACCTGCCTATCATAGTAGTACTCAGGATGAACTGATAGAAATTTTTCTAAGCCAGCGGCTTTGACCATTTCCAAAGCCTCCTTAATGTGAGAGAACTCTGGTCTTGATTCAATCTCTGGGTTGTTGAAAAGAATTATAGGTTCATACCAGAAACTATCTTTGTTGTTAAGAAATCCTAGGTTAATTTTGGCCATGTTTGTAAGTAGGATTTGAAAAAGTTTGCAGAGAAAGGTTAAAGAGATAGTAAGTGTTTGCTTGGAAGTGTATTCGAAAAGGTTTACAAGCGAACGTTTGGGGTTTTTATATGAGTGAAGAACGGTGAGATTGAACAAAGAAATCAACGTCTGAGATTGATTGGGTTTGAGATCGTGGATAGTTGCAAGGTTTAGTGGGGAGTTTTTAAGAAATCTTGACGGTTAGAAAAGAACCGCCCAAAAATGGATGGCATGGATTGGAAAAGTTGGTAGCCGGAAGGTCACATCATCCGGCTTTTAGGGCGCGTGAGATAGGTAATTGAAAAAGCATGTCTGACTTGTACCACGCGCATTAAATGCTTGCCATGCCAAAATCTCTTCGAAACAGTGGAAAAGATTTAATTTCCCAGAAAGCACTCATTAGTAAGTTTTGAAACCAAATAAATATATATAAAACTAAGAGGCTTTAGATTTGAAAATAACATAAGTATAGACTTTGACCTCCACTGAGGTTTGACCTCGTCTGATATTCAGACCTCTTCTGAGATGAGGAGCTTCTTCTGAGAAAGATCCTCTTCTGAATATGAACCTCCACTGAGTTGAAGGTAACTCTTCTGAGATTAAATCCTTTCTTTACTCTCCTGGATCTAGGAGTCCAAGCTCCACTGACAACTCTTGGAACCTTGCTTCAGCCAAAGGTTTTGTGAAGATATCTGCCTTCTGCTTGTCAGTGTGGATTTTGAGCATTTTGATGTCCTTCTTCTCCACATGATCTCTGATGAAATGATGCCTTATGTCCACATGTTTGCATCTTGTGTGGAGAACTGGATTTTCTGAAATAGCAATTGCACTATTGTTGTCACGGAAAATAGGGACTTCATTGGCAAAGATGTTGTAATCTCTCAGTTGTTGTCTTAGCCAAAGAATTTGAGCACAACAACTTCCAGCTGCCATATACTCAGCTTCAGTAGTGCTTGTGGCTACTGAGTTTTGTTTCTTGGAGAACCAAGAAATCAGCTTACTTCCCAAGAATTGACAAGTGCCTGAGGTTGATTTCCTGTCAATTCTACATCCTCCATAATCAGCATCTGAGTATCCTGTGAGTTCCAGATTGTCATCTGAGGGATACCACAATCCCATATTCACAGTACCCTTAAGATATTTGAGAATCCTCTTAGTAGCTTCCAGATGACTTTTCTTGGGGTTGGCTTGATATCTTGCACAAATCCCAACTGCAAAAGTGATATCAGGCCTGCTTGCTGTGAGATACAGTAGAGATCCAATGATGGCTCTGTAGTGAGTCTGGTCTACTGATTCTCCATCCTCTTCTGGTTCCATCTTGGTGTTGGTGTTGAGTGGAACTCTTGCTACTTTGCTGGTCTGGCATCCAAACTTATTGATCAGCTCCCTTGTGTATTTGGCTTAATTGATGAAGATTCCTTCAGGGGACTGCTTAACTTGAATTCCTAGGAAGAAATTCATTTCTCCCATCATAGACATCTCAAATTTTCCCTTCATCAGTTGAGAAAACTTCTCACAGAGGACCTGGTTAGGACAACCAAAGATGATATCATCCACATAAATTTGAACCAGCAATGTGTCCTCTCCTTTTGTGATTCTGAAAAGTGTTCTATCAACTCTCCCTTTGATAAAACCATGATCCAAAAGGAATTGTGACAAAGTATCATACCAAGCTCTTGGAGCCTGTTTCAGTCCATATAGAGCTTTCCTCAGTCTATATACTTTGTGACTTTCTTCAAAACCTGGGGGTTGCTCCACATAGACTTCTTCATTGAGTACTCCATTCAAGAAGGCACTTTTAACATCCATCTGGTACACCTTGAATTTCTTGTGAGCAGCATATGCAAGAAATAACCTTATTGCCTCCAATCTGGCTACTGGAGCAAATGTTTCATCATAGTCAAATCCTTCAACTTGAGAATAGCCCTTTGCAACTAGCCTGGCCTTGTTTCTGACAATGATATCATTCTCATCCTTCTTGTTCTTGAATACCCACTTGGTTCCTATCACATTGCAGTGATATGGTCTGTCCACCAACTCCCAAACTTGATTCCTTGTGAACTGGTTGAGCTCTTTTTGCATGGCAATAATCCAGTTGGAATCTTGAAGTGCTTCTGCTATGGAACTTGGTTCCTGGTTTGATAAGAAACAACAAAACAAAGCACTTTCACCATGAAAACTTCTAGTTTTGACTCCTGAGGAAGGATCACCTAGGATTTGCTCAATAGGGTGATCTGAGAGCCAAGTCCTCCTAGGCTGATGCCCTTCAGTAGAGTTTAACTCTTCTGAAGTTGAGTCACTAGATATTGGAATGAAATCGAATTCAGGAAATAAAACAGAGGGTTGAAGTCCTGAGTCATCATTCAAGGTATTTTCATTCTCAATGGTAATTTCATTGGTTCCCTCTTGAATGATGGGTTCAGTGAATGTCTCAGCTGTGACCACAGCTTCATTGACATTGGTTACCTCTTGAACTGGGATAGTGTTCATCAGTTCAGTTACATCTTCAGGAGAGCTCTCAGGTGAGCTTTGAGGAGTGGTCTGATTTTGAGTGTCCTCTTTGAATTGTTGATCATTGAGGTTGTCCCAGGTTGGGATGAATGTATCAACATAATTCTCAGGATATCCTTTTGATTTGATACTCAGTCTAGTTAGCCTTTTGCTTATCACATCCTCATTCTCCTTACTTCTGGACTCAAAAGTAGAT
The DNA here is from genome assembly GCA_947034835.1 of Ballota nigra. Lineage (NCBI taxonomy): Eukaryota > Viridiplantae > Streptophyta > Magnoliopsida > Lamiales > Lamiaceae > Ballota > Ballota nigra. Next base: position 45,106,373 of record OX344724.1, on the reverse strand, counting down.
TCATCAAACACCACATGAGGTGTTTCTTCCACAACAAGAGTTCTACAGTTGTAAACTCTGAAAGCTCTACTGATTTGGGAATATCCTAAGAAAATTCCTTCATCAGCTTTGCTATCAAAAGCTTTCAGTTGTGTTTTCCCATTGTTGTGAATGAAACACTTGCAACCAAATATATGAAAGTAAGATACATGTGGCTTTCTGCCATTCCATAACTCATATGGAGTTTTTCCTTGATGTTTGGTTACCATGGATCTGTTTTGAGTGTGGCAGGCAGTATTAATAGCTTCAGCCCAGAATCTTTTAGGAACCTGAGCTTCAGCTAACATTGTCCTTGCTGCCTCCTTGAGAGTCCTATTTCTTCTTTCAGCTACTCCATTTTGTTGTGGAGTTCTTGCAGCTGATGTCTCATGAGAAATACCTAATTCTTTGCAATAATCAGATATAATATAATTTATGAATTCAGTGCCCTTATCTGATCTTATCTTTACAATGTTCAGGCTCTTTTCATTGCTAACTTTCTTCAGGAGCTCTGGCAGTCTCAGTTGAGTCTCCTTTTTGCTTGCAAGGAATATCACCCATGTGTACCTGGAGAAGTCATCAATAACAACAAGTGTATACTCTCTCCCATTGATACTTACAGGGGTTACTGGACCAAAAAGATCCATATGTAACAGTTGAAGTACTCTGTCAGTAGAGGTTGCTACTTTGCTTTTGAAAGATGCCCTTACTTGCTTTCCCTCCTGACAGGCTTTACAGATATGTTCTTTGTTGTATACTTCATTTGGCATTCCTTCTACCAGTCCATGTCTTGCTATCCTGTTCATCATCTTGAAATTCAGATGACTTAGCCTTTTGTGCCATAACCAATTAGTGTCAGTTGAGCTCTTAGCTATAAGACATGCATTTGGTGTGCAAGACTTCCAATCTGCAAGATAGACATTTCCCTTTCTTAACCCAGTTAGTAGTACCTGTTGTGAAGATATATTCTTAACAAAACACAGGTTACATGAAAATTCAACACTGTATCCTTTATCACAGAATTGACTTATGGACAGAAGATTATGCTTAAGTCCACTGACAAAGGATACATTGCTTACCCTTACTGAGCCAATGATTAAAGTACCATAACCTTTAGTAGCTCCTTGTGAGTTGTCACCAAAGGTGACTTGTGGACCTTCTTTCTCAACAAATTCTGTCAAGAGATCTTTGTTGCCAGTCATGTGCCTAGAACATCCACTGTCCAAGTACCAGACTGATGATTTAAGAGCTTCTCCTTTGTTGAGGTCCACTGAGCCCTGCAATCACAGATCAAGCTTTAGGTACCCATTTGGTGTTGGGTCCTACCAGGTTAGCTGTACCTTTCAGAATCCAAATTTGCCTCACAGTTCTAATCACTTTAGATTGGCTAATTTGTCTTCCATAAACATCTACATATATTGTTATCTCCCTAGGTGCCTTGGGAGTAAACTTTCTATGGGTGTCAGCCTTTGAAGGAACAGGAACCTTCTTCACATTCTTTCTCTTAGGCTTGGGTGCACCTGGTCTTGGTTTTTGTTGATAAAGGTATGAAGGGCCTTTTCCTTTAGGCACAAAAGGAATAGGTCTTCCTTATGAGTCATTCCTTGAGGACTGCTCATGCCTGGGTGCTCTCAGCTGAGGTTGCTTCATCTGTGAAGACCTCGGCTGATAGTACCTCTGCTGAGATCTAGTTTGATAAGTCACATGAGCCTTTCCATTTGGTTTTGGCTTAGATTGACTTTTCTTTTGAGTGATCTCAGCTGGTCTTTTTCCTTTATCCATAGTCTGTGGTTGAAATGTCACAGACTTTACAAAAACTTTCTTTGTGCCACTTGAAGAAGCAACACTCAGAGGACCTTCTGAAGGTTTTGGAATAAAGCCTATCCCACACTTGTTATTAGGATTGATTTGAATATTTTGGATCTCCTCTATGGCAAGAGAGGGTTTGTTTAGAGCATCAATCCTTTTTAACAAGGTCTCTTCAGATTTTTGTAAGACATCAATTTTCAGGAGAGAATCCTTTATTTGGCTTACCAATTTTAAATTCTCTTCAGTTAACTTTGACTTAGATTCATTGAGATCTTTTATCAGTTGATCTCTACCATTTCCTTGACTCCTGAGGGTTTCCACCTCTTTTGTCAGTTCAATGGTAGATTTGGCTGAGTTTAGATCTGCTTGATTCCCAGCCTTAATTAACTTGGAGTTTTCACTCAAGAGTTGTTTGTTCTCATCTTGAAGACAGAAACTTGCTTCTTGCAACCTTGAGAAATCAATCATCAATTGTTCCAAAGCGGACTGAAGATTGAGTTCCTCAGTTGACTCTGAGCTTAGCTCAGGTGTGTGTTCTAGAGAAATGGATGGTTTAGATTGTACCTCTGGTTCTTCTCTTGCCATGAGGCACATGTCATCTTCACTGCTGTCAGAGAACAGTTCATCAGGTGACTCCAGATTTTCATCAACATCCCCAGCCATCATGGCTTTCCTTTCTCCATATCTTATGTCTCTTTTGGCTTGCCTTTCCTTTCTTTCTTTAGTGCTCAGTTGAGGACAGTCATATTGAAAGTGCCCAATCTTCTTGCACTGAAAACACCTGTTGGCATCATCATTCTTTTCCTCAGTGGACTCTCTGGTCTTTGATGATGATCCTTTAGCCTTGGTGTAATTCTTGTATTCCTTCTTCTTCTCCAACTCAGATGAGCTTTTCTCTCCTTCTCTGGTGGTCTTTTGTGGATAACTTCCACCTTCCCTGTTATCCCTATAAAATCTTTTATACTTGCCAAAGCGGTTGTTAAGTTGTTCAAACCTTCTAGCCATCAGGCTGAGTTCCTCCTGCATCTCAGCCTTGCTTTGTGACTGCTTGCCTTTGTACTCTTCTGAGGCTTTGGGGATTTTGGCTCAGACTCCTTAGCTTTGAAGGCTACTCCCTTCTCAGCTGAGGTCTCATCAGGAGCCCTTTTCCTGTTCAGATCAAACTCATAAGCCTTGAGTTCAGAGAATACCTGTTGCATAGACATGCTGGATAGATCCTTGGTATTCTGCATCATCACAGAGTACACATCCCATCTTGAGGTTAGACCTCTCAGGATCTTTAAGGCAACCTCTCTCTTGGTATAGACTTTTCCCAGAGAATTTATCTCATTCATGATGTCTGTGAACCTCCCATCAAGCTGGTCTATTATCTCAGTGGACTCCATGGTGAACTGCTCATACTTTTGAACAGCTACTGAAAGCTTGTTCTCCTTTATCTTGTCAGTTCCTTCACACATGAGAGCAAGAGTGTCCCATAGTTCCTTTGCAGTCTTGCAGTGGATCACTCTTCCAATTACAGAATCTGGAATAGTGGTGTAGAGAATGTTCATGGCTATGAAGTTGAGGTTGTTTCTCATCCTCTCATCTGCAGTGAAGTTATCTTCATCTTTGGGCCATTCTTCTCTAGGATCTGCAATAGTTTCAGCTGTAGTTCTAGGGTTAGGTGTCATAAACACAAATGGACCTTTAGTAATAACCCTTAACATTTCATCATGCACACAGGCAAGATGAGCTCTCATTCTGATCTTCTAGAAGTCATAGTTTTCCACTGAGAATTATGGAAGCTTGTGATGAGACATATGGTAAAAGGGATTAACTCCCATGTTGTTCTCTGCTGGTGGTGCTACCCTAGCTGTATTGTCAGCCATAGTATAAAAACAAGTTTATCAAAAGATCAATTCAGGTGACCTTAAAAAAAATACCTTTAAGCACAAGGTATACTTCGAACAATGGTCTTTTGAACCACTGCTCTGATACCAATTGTTGGTCCCGAAATGAGTAAACAGGTGTATGGGGGGGAATACACATGTGATTAGAAATTAAAACTTCTTGTAAAACTTATCAGGTTACTTAAGACAGTAGCTCGTCAGTGGACTTGAAGGTCTACTGAGAGTTACTTGGAGAAAGCCTACTGAGATAATACCTCCACTGAAAGCTCAAGACTTTCAGTTGAACTACTATCTAATTAGCTTTCAGATGGGGATTAGTGAGCCCTTTAGAAAACTCGTTTTACTTTGATAAACTTATTGAATTCACACACACTTAGGAAATAGCAGAATGTAAGAACACAAGGTATAAAGTGGTTCAGAGATGAATCTCCTACGTCCACTGTCCTGATCAAACAGGAGAATTCCTTTCACTTGGAATTCCTTGTGTTATAGTGCCAAGGTGCACTGATCAACTAATCCTCTCTTAGGATGATTGATCACTAGGTAATTCCAGGTCCTAGTTCCCAAAACAAACCAGCTTTCAGACTGATACAACAATCAGCTTACTAACACCACTTAACACTAGCTCTCAACCTAAACACCGAGTAGGGTTTTGAGTAGGGTTTTGGTTCCAACTATTTTGAGATAATCCTTACAAGTTTAGCTCAAGGCTTAGGATTGGATTATCTCTTTCTAAGATTTGGATATAGCTTTTAAGCTTGGTTACAGAAGGTTTGTTAGGCTCTCTACAAATGTGAGACACTTGGGAAACAATGATAATTTCGAGTGCTTCTTAGTTGTTATGAATGTAGAGATAGCTTTGATCTTGTGAGTTTCCCGTGCTTGGAAATGTGCACGTCCTTCTGTATTTATAGGCTTCCTTGAAAATCTTCCCGTTGGTTTTGAATCTTCTCAAGTAAGTCTTCTTGTATCTGATTGGTTCAAACGGCTCTATTTGAAGCTTTAAGTCTTGTCAAGAAACGACTGCAAAAACCATGCTTGTTCACCAGCTTTCTGTAGATTGCTAGGTGAAGGACTTTTGGTTTTTGTCAGGCTGGAGCAGGTCGGCTGTCAGTAAAGTACACTGGCGTGTCATCTTCTCATTGGACCTTAAGTCTGCGTGCCCAGATTCTTGTCTTGCTTTAAGGTGGAACTCCTCTGAGAGAACCTTCTTATTCCTTCATTTATTGTAAGCTTTACTGAAATTCATTTTGCCTTGTTCCAATCCAGATTAACTAACAGCTTTGAATATGATTAGCATTAACTGTACTTTGTTAGTTCTTTATCAGTGGACCTTCGTCCTCTCCTGATAGATTTAGTCTTAGTGAGAATGCACTTAGAAAACATTCAAGACTTAGACTTCTTTCTCAGATCACTTAGTCTTCAGCGGACTTCACTTTCAGTGGACTTCATCTTCAGCAGACTTCATACTAAAATACACTCTAGTTTTTACTAACTGCACTCCAGTTCTTAACACTTTGAATTGTTTGACTAAGTACTAACTCTACTAAATAATTTACTTACAAAACAACTTAGGAGGGACATGTTGGCATCTAATCAAAACATAAGTCTTATACATTTTCCCAACAATCGTATACACCATTAACGATTTTTTCCGTTATACGATACGGGCCCTCCCAAGTTGGTCCCAATACACCTGGAGGTTGGGCGAGCAACTTTCTTAGAACCAAATATCCAACTCTGAATTCCCTGATTTTAACATGGGAATTGTAGTAGCGTTCTGCTCGCTGCTTATAGGTAACATTTTTTAGCTCGACACTCAGTCTTTTTTCTTCGAGCAAATCCATTTCAGTAGCTAGAGCAGAGTTGTTCGCCTTCTCATCAAAGTTAGTCGTTCTGAATGGGTTGGTCTTTAACTCGATTGGTATTACAGCTTCTGTTCCGAAAGCCATTGCAAAAGGTGTTTCTCCGGTGCTCGACCTGGGAGAAACTCTATATGCCTACAGGACTTCCGGAAGTTCCTCAAACCAACTGTTTTTGCTCTCCGCTAGCCGTACTTTTAATGTATGCTTGATTATCTTATTCACGGCTTCGACTTGTCCATTCGACTGGGGATGATAGGGCGTAGAGTAATATTTTTTTATTCCCCACTTTATACAGAAATCTCTCAACTCTTTCCCATCAAACTGCGGACCATTGTCTGTCACGATGGTTTGTGGAACTCCAAAATGACAGACAATGTTCTTCCAAATGAAGTTGATCATTTTCTGCTGCGTGATCTTTACCATGGCCTCTGCTTCCGCTCATTTCGTATAATAGTCGACTGCCACGACAACAAATCGAACATTTCCAACTCCTGCTGGGAAAGGACCAATAATGTCCATCCCCCATCTTGCAAATGGCCACGGGCTATAAACTGATGCGAGCTGTTGGGCCGGGGTATGAATGTTTGGGGTAAAAATCTGGCATTGATGGTAAGTCTTTGCTTTCTTGACTGCATCCTGACGTAAAGTCGGCCAATAGTAGACCAAGGCTTGCCCCTAGTGTGATTTCCACATACTCCGGCATGTATTTCTTCGAGTATTGCTCGTCCTTGCCCCCTAGGCAAACATTTGAGAAGTGGGATTGATATTCCCCTTTTGTAAAGCTGCTCGCCCACCAGAGAGTATCTGGCGGCTTGTTTTGTTAGCTTGGCAGCTTCAAAAGGGTTGTTTGGTTTTTCCCCACTTTTCAAGTATTTGACTATACTTGTTCTCCAGTCTTCTTCTTCACTTGCTTGTTCGTCAAGTTGGTTGACATTATAACTTCTTGTTGATGGATCATTCATCTTTGTAATTATAATATCTGCCAACTCTTCAGGTCCTTCGCTTGTTTCTAGTCGGGTCAACACAACTGCTTGCGTGTTGCTTGTCCTTGGAATTTGTTCAATGAAGACTTGTTCTAACAAGGACATTAGGTAAGCAACAATCCGCTGATACTCGATCATATGATCGTCTTTCACCTCGTATTCACCTCGGACTTGGTTCACAATCAATTGTGAGTCGCCGAATATTTGTAACCGTCTAACACCTACTGTAAGGGATAGGTGGAGACCAGCAATGAGAGCTTCATACTCAGCTTCGTTGTTGGTTGCCATGAAAGCAGATTTGATCGCCGAGGTGAATACTTGTCTGTCCGGACTGATCAGAACCACTCCTGCCCCCGAGGCTATGTTGGTTGAAGATTCGTCAACATAAAGATGCCAGGGATGATCAAGTCCTCTCGTCGGATTTGGTGGGAAGGTTAGTTCGACTATAAAGTCGGCTAACGCTTGCCCTTTGACTGCTGTTCGAGGAGCATAGGTCACCCCGAATTGGCTAATCTCTAGTGACCATTTTAGTAGACGACCAGCTGTGTCGGGGCGATGGAGAATTTATCTGAGTGGGAAAGTGGTTAGCACTTCAACTTGGTGGTAAAAAAAGTATGGTTGTAACTTCCTCACACTCATGACAAGTGTGTATGCCAGTTTCTCGGTTGGAGAGTATTTGATCTCCGCCTCGTGCAAAGCTTGGCTGATGTAGTAAATGGGTTGATGGAATTTGCCATCTTCTCGTACCAGAACAGAGCTGATTGCCACTTCTGATGCTGCCAAATACAAATATAGCTTTTCTCCTGGGACGGGTTTTGATAGGATTTTAACATCTCCCAGGTAATCTTTAAGTTGGTTGAACGCCTTTTGACAGTTGTTAGTCCATGTGAACTGTCCTTTCTTGATGGCTTCGAAGAATGGACGACATTTGTCCCCCGATCTGGATATGAACCGATTCAATGCTGCTAGGCATCCCGTGAGTCTTTGCACTTCTTTTATCGAACGTGGTGGTTGCATATCCACGATAGCTTTGACTTTTTGTTGGATTGGCTTCAATCCCTCGTTGACTAACAAGATGGCCCAGGAATTTTCCGGAATGGACTCCAAAACTGCTCTTCTTCGGGTTTAGCTTCATATTGTAATGTTGAAGAATATCGAACACCTGGGTCAAATGCTGAAGATGGTCTTCCTTTCGGGGGCTTTTGACTACGATATCGTCTACATAGACTTCTACCGTATCTCTGATTTGTTCGTTGAACATCTTGTTCACCAACCTCTGTTATGTTGCTCCGGCGTTGATGAGGCCGAAGGGCATTCTCTTCCAACACAACAAGTTTTTGTTCGTATAAAATATCGTGTTCTCTTGATCGTCTGGATGCATTGGGATTTGATGATACCTGGCAAAAGCATCCATGAATGTTAGCATTTCGTGACCTGCAGTGCTGTCCACCAATTGGTCAATGTGAGGGAGAGGGAAGTTGTCCTTCGGGCATGCTGCATTCAAATCTGTAAAGTCTATACATAGCCTCCAGGTCCCGTTTGGTTTCCTTACAAGGACTGGGTTTGCCACCCATTGTGGACAGAGTGCTTGTCGGATTAGGTCATTGTGTAACAACTTCTTTACTTCTTCATTCAAAGCTTGATACTTTCTGGGCCATACTTTCTTCGTTTTTGATGGACAGGTCTTTTTGCTTGATTGATGTTGAGCTTATGACAAGCATGTTTTGGATCTATTCCCACCATGTCTGCATGAGACCAAGCAAAAACATCTAGATTTTTACTGAGGAAGTCTTTCATTCGGGTCTGTAAGGCTCAGGGAGCTTAGATCCTATGTACAATTCAAGATCTTGGTTTTCAGGATTAACCTTGAACGCCTCCAGTTCTTCAACTGGAGTTGCTCATCGTTTTTGTCCTTTCCAACGTGGATCAAGTATTGGTCCCTCAGGGTTGAAATCATTTTTGATGCTCATTGGCTCTGCCCCCAGGTGGGGATCTAGATCGTCTGTTGGTCCTGATTCATTGTTGTTAGTCAACACCTGGCCCTCCAAGTCATCTGATGAATGTTGCTCGTCACCACCCCTTTGTTGTTCGTCAGATGGAAGTTCCCCATGGGTGGTGATGAGTTGTTCGTCCAACACTTGTTCGTCAGAGTGTTGCTCGTCAGTATCCATGTGGTCCTCTTCTATGTCCATCATGTTCTCGAGTATTGATGGTTCATCAGCAGGATAGCTAGTTGTGGCCTCCATCATGGATACTAATGCATGCTTGGCCTGCAACTGTAGGAGACATTCCCTGGCCTTTCTTTGCTCTCCCTTTACTATGCCTGCTCCACTTGCTGTTGGGAACTTCAAACAATAATGGTAAGTTGAACATGCAGCTTTGAATTCATTTAGAAAGGGTCGACCAAGAAACCCGTTGTAGGTTGATTCCTGATCGACGACCAAGAAATCAACCATTCTCGTTATGTTTTTCTCGGGTTCCTCGACCGTTACAAGCTGAACGGACAACCTAATTTTCCCTAACGGGACTGTTACAACATTTCTGAAGCCTAAAATTCTGTGATTTGAAAGTCGGATGTAGCCCGAGTAGTCTCCAAGTTGATTAAGCGTCTTCTTGAAAAGAATGTTGGTGTAGGCTCCGGTATCCACCAACAATCTGTGTACCCGGGTCTCCATAATCTTTGCACAGATCACGAGCGAATCATTATGGGGGTTCAAGATTCCCTCCAAATCCTTCTCAGTAAAGGTCAATTCTGCTGTTTGCATGATGGATGGCTTAACCCCCATTGCTTGTACTTGATCGATCGCTCGTAATTCGGCTTTTCTTTTTCGGTTGGAGATCGGCGGTCGTCCATCAGAACATCCTCCCGCTGGTTCTGCGGGTTCCATCACGTATAGATCTTCGAGTGGACGAGCAGCAACAACTAGAACTGGTCGTCCTGGTTTATTGTTCTTCTGAGGTTGATCATCCTCGTCTTCAGAGTCGTTCTCCCGGACTCTCTTTCCAGGTTGTCTCTTAACAAAGTCGGAGAGTTTCCCCTCCTCGTAGAACCGCCAGAGCTGCTTGAGCAAATCTCTACACCCGCTCGTAAAGTGCCCCACGCTTTGATAGTAGGCACAATACTTGTTAGGGTTGAGTTTGCCGGTGTCTTGACAGATTTTCGTGGAGGGGAGAGCAACTCCTTCTCTTTCACATTTTCATAAACAATATCGACTGACACTGTTAGCACCTGATTCAACTTTTCCTCAAGCTCCGTCCCTTAAGCGAATGCCTTCATATTCTTCGGGACTCGGTAGCTTTGGTACACCAGGTTTCTTGTTATTCTCCTTGGGATCAGCTTTGTTCTCCCCCAAGTTTGATTGCAAGGCCTCGTGCATGGAAACGAATATGCCGGCTTGATTTCTGAATTCGGCATAACTTCTTGGGCACTTCAAACGTACCTCTTTCCATAGCTTCGATCCTTTTTTCAACCCGGCCATAACGACAACAATTTTTGTGTCCTTGCTGACGGGTTCTCCTTCCAACAGTACCTTGTCGAACCTTTCCATGAATGCCCGATCGGACTCGTCGTCATTTTGTTTTAGGTCTGACAATCGGTGTTTTTGGGACAAATATGATCCCGCCGTTGAGAAATGGAAAAGGAACTCTCGGCTTAGTTGAACGAATGAGTGGATAAATGCTGGTGGCATTGCTGAAAACCATTTTTGAACCTGGTCCCCCAAAGTTAATGTGAAGTTTCAGCATTGGGTGGCATCGCTGGCTCCTACCGAGACCATGTAATCTGAGTACTTCGTTAAATGAACCCTGGGATCAGCAAGACCATCATATTGTATGTTTGCTGGGAATTGGGCTTTTTTCTGAATCGGGGCCTTCAGAATGATAGATGATAAGGGTGAAGATGGTAAGCTGGTAGTCCCCACTCCTCTTTGTTGGTCCAATTGCCCCTGCATGCTCTCCACAACCTTTCTCAGGCTTGACAGCTCATCCAAAGATGCCCCCTGGCTTGGAGGCTGTTCGGCGAGCAAATGCACAAGCCTTTCTGCTCGTCGCAGTCCCTCACTCTGAGTGGGCATGTCCTGGAGCTGTCTTCTAGGGTTGCTCGCCGTATTTGACCCTAGACGCCTGAAGGCAGACTGCCGATGGGCGAGGTTGTTCAAATGTTGCTCGCCCACGCTCTGCTTCCTGGCGAGCAAATTTCTCCTGTTGTTGGGGTTGGTCAAGTCTGTCCTGGGCACTGGAACGAGTTGTTCCATGGCTCGACATTATTGTTTGCCCGCGAGCAGACTCAGCTTGGCCCTCTCTTGGCTCGACTACCTTGGTTTTGCCATATCCAGCCTGACCTGGGCACTGTTCACCTCGTGTTGTTCGCCCCTAACTGACCTGGCCCTAACAACTTCCATGGGTCTATCCTTAGGCCTTACTTGTGAAGGCCCATTCTGTTCTTGCTGTCTCCGAAGAGCTTGGAGAGCAGCAATGGTCTTGGCTAGTTCGTTAGGGTTGTTCGCCAGGGCCTCCATTTCAGGTGGGAGATTATGAGTTATGGTTGTATGTTGCGATCTGTTCGCATGCCTAGGATTACGATCCTGGTGGTCAGCCGACGAAGCTCGGGTAGGAGATGCTCTCCTCGATAAGCGTGTACCTTGTGTTTCCTTTGATTGAGGCATTTAAAATTAAGTTCTCTTAATTTTTATGATGAAGAACACCAAGAACACTTTTGCTTGAATCTTCAAATGTTTCTTGAGACTTTCTTCAAATCTTCAAGTTTTCAACTTGAAGTTCTTGACTAATCACACTAAATCGAAGGTTCGGACCCTCCTTCTAGCGTCAATTTGTTGGTGATAAAATTTAATCGGGTAGATTAGTGACTGTTTTAGTTCGGTTTAAGATCACCAATCAATTTTGTGTGATTGATTATCACCGTAAATGATAAATCGAAAGCTTGGGTTACGAAATCGTAATTACGAAAGTCGAAGTCGTATTAATTTCGTATATGTGTGCGTTTAGGTGTTTAAGTGTGTGTTTTACGAGTATTTGTGAATTTTAACTTATATTTCTCAGCTGGAGAACAACTATTTATAGAAGCTAGCAAGCATGAGGTGTCTATGACTCTTGGTTTCCCTAGCTTGCATGCTGGACAAGTGTCCTTTGACCTTGGTTTGACCTTATCTAAGCTATATCTTAGTTACAAAGTCTTCTTTGGCCTTATCACGGACTCATTGTTGTTCATCCAGGTCGGCTTGATTGATTCAGTATGGTCTTTCAATCAAAGTTGTTCACCTCTTGAGGTCATGGCTCGGAAGCTGTTCGCCTTTATATTTCGTATAGATAAGCTTTGGGATCTTGGTCCTTTGTTCGTCCTCATACACCTCTCAAGCTGGTAGATGCACTATCTATCATAACGTTGTTCGTCATTATTGACTTGGTGGAGGGTCCATATCTGGTCTCGGGTCTTAAAACCTGCTCTCCGATGTGTTGTTCGTCGATATAGTTGTTCGTCACTTTATACACCACTTGGATTGGTTTATATACCCTTGATCCTTGTTTGCACAACAATGATTGATGTTCGCCTATAAACAGTGTTCTTGGTGTTCTTTATTTTTAATAAGATTAATACCTAAACATCAAGTGAAGATGCCTCAATCCCATGAGACTCAACACTCCCAGCACGTGACAAGGGATTCACGTTCAAGGATGTCCCAGGCAGGTAGGCGAGCAGAAACGAACAGGAAAATCAACCAACAACTGCTCATCAGATGATGCCACCTGAGCTGGATGCTTTTATTCGCAACCCAGACGAGTTGGCTTGAACGATTGCAATGCTTCAAGCTTTGCAAAAGCAACAGGCTCAGCCTGGCCCATCTCATATCCGAGTAAGGCATAGCCCAACAAGAGCTCGTGAGCATGAGAAGGCCAGAGGTGACCATCAAAATGAGGCAGACAGTGCCCAAGCACGTAAAATAAAGGACAAAGAGAAACAACTCGCTGAAGCTACCAGCCAAGAGGAGTCAACCCCAAATCAAGCTCTGGGGGTGAGTCAGGGCACACACTAAAGTGCCCTGAACAGATTAGGTCGCCGTGGTCGGGGAGCAGCTGAGATACATCCAATAGCTGGAGTAGCTTGCCCAACCGCAGTACCTGCTCGCCAGTCAATCCATGAAAGGCTGACTAGGTCAGCCTTTGGTTGCCTTGGCCCAGATGCAGAACTCAATCCCAGGAGGCTAGCCCAGGGGGTTCCCACACCAAGCGAGGGACTGCGGCGATTAGATGGTCATGCACCTCTGCTCGCCGAACAGCCTCCAAGTCAAGGGGGATCCTTTGAAGAGCTGGCCTCTATGAGAAATGCGATCGAAAGCATGCAGGGCCAGTTGGACCAGCAGAGAGGATATGGGAGTACTACTCTTCCTACCTCCCCTCTATCTTCGGTGATGCTGAAAGCCCCTATTCAGAAGAAGATCCAATTTCCCGCTAGCATACAGTATGCAGGCACGGTGGACCCCCAGGTGCATCTAATGAAATATTCCGATTACATGATATCAATGGGGGCAAGCGATGCAACCCAGTACTGCAATTTCCCTTTGACTCTGGGGGACCGTGTCCACATATTATTTTCAGCTCTACCACCAGCTTCAATTCATTCATTTGCCCAGCTAGGCAAATAATTTTTATCCCACTTCTCCACGGACGGGTCTTATCTATCTCAAAGATATCGGTTCTCAGATTTGAGACAAGCTGATGACGAGTCGGACCGATCGTACTTGGAAAGATTTGACAAGGTCCTGCTAGAAGGGGAGTCAGTCAACGAAGACACCAAAATCGTAGATATCTTAGCTGGACTAAAGAAGGGCACTGAACTCTGGAAAGACATGCATCTCAGATGCCCAAAAACTTATGCTGAATTCCGTGATCGGGTAGGGGTCTTTATCTCCATGCACGAAGCTTTGCAAAAAGATATATGGGACAAAGGTGAACATAAGAAAGGTACGAAAAAGTCTGGTGGTGGAGGTTATCGAGCTCCCAAGAACATGAAAGCATTCACTGGAGGAACGGAGCTGAAGGATAAGCTAAATCACATACTTACCGTATTAATTGATACAATGTACAATACTGTCCGGGACAAGGAATTACTCACTCCACCCCGAAAGATACGTCAAGATGCCAGCAAGTTAAACCAGAATAAGTTCTGTGCCTACCATCAGAGCGTGGGGCATTTTACAAGTGAGTGTCGTGACTTGCTGAAGCAGTTGTGGTGATTCTATGAGGAGGGCAAGATATCCGAGTTCGTGAAGAGATAGCCCGGCAAGAGAGACAGAGATGAAGATTCTGGGGGAGAAGATTTGGAGCAAGCTCCTCGTCGGAATCGAGCTGGGCGACCAGCTCAGGCGCCAGCAGGAGGTCCAGTTCCTGACATCCAAATAATGGAGCCCGTGGGACCTGTTGGTGGTCGTTCTGATGGACGACCTCCAATGTCTAATCGTAAAAGAAAAGCCAAATTACGAGCAATCGATCATGTACAAGAAATGGGGGTTAATCTGTCCATTATGTAAATATCGGAATTAACCTTTACCGAAAAAGACTTGGAAGGAATATTGACCCCCCACAATGACTCGCTTGTGATTTTTACTAAGATCATGAGAACCAGAGTGCATAGATTATTGGTGGACACTGGAGCCTACACTAACGTCCTTTTCAAAAAGACGCTCGATCAAATGGGAGATTATGCAGGCTATATCAGAGACACAAATCATCGTATCCTGGGATTTGGAAATGTTGTAACAGTCCCACTGGGAATAATAACTTTGGTTATGCAACTTGTAACGGTCAAGGAGCCTGAGAAAAATATCACAAGAATGGTATATTTCTTGGTCGTAGATCAAGAATCGACTTATAATGGGTTTCTTGGTCGACCTTTTTTAAATGAATTCAGGGCTGCATGTTCAACCTACCATTATTGTATAAAGTTCCCAACAGCAAGTGGAGTTGACTCGGTAAAGGGAGACCAGAGAAAAGCTCGTGAGTGTCTCCTACAAATCCAATCAAAACCGGGACAAATATCTATGATGGAAACATCAACCAGCCAGCCCGAAAATGAACATTCAATCCTTGAGGATATTTTGGGGACCCAGGATGATCAGATGGACATTGATGATCAGCCCATGTCCATGGGCGAACAAAAACTGCTGGACGGCGAACAAACCTTGTCGGATACAAGTTTGACACCCGTTGCCAGTGAACTAAATCCATGTGTCAACCTGGAGGGCCCAACTATGGCGACCAGACACTGCACTGAGCTAACAGAAGATTTTGACCCCCGGTTGGGAGCAGAACCAATGGACACCGAGGATGAGCTAAGCCCAGAAGGGCCAATTGTTGATCCCCGGTGGAAGGGACAAAAACGACGAGCAACTCCAGTCGAAGAGCTGGAAGCCCTCAAAGTAAACCCTAACCGGGATGATCTTGAATTATACATCGGATCAGAGCTCCTTGAGCCCTACAGAACTCGAATGGCGGAATTCTTGAAAGCCAACCTCAACATTTTTGCATGGTCCTACGCAGACATGGTGGGGATCGATCTGAAAGATGTTTGTCATAGATTAAATATCAATCCAACCCGAAGACCCGTCCATAAAAAATGACGAAAGTACGGGCCTGGCAAGTATCAAGCTTTGAATGAGGAAGTCAAAAAGTTGTTGGACAATGACCTAATCAAAGAGGCGTTGTGTCCACAATGGGTTGTGAATCCTGTCCTAGTGCGGAGGCCGAATGGAACCTGGAGGCTATGCATAGATTTCACAGATCTTAATGCAGCATGCCCGAGGGACAATTTTCTGCTTCCGCGCATTGATCAGCTGGTGGATAGCACTGCTGGGCATGAAATGTTCACATTCATGGACGCTTTCGCAGGTTACCACCAAATCCCGATGCATCCAGACGACCAAGAAAATACGGTTTTCTATACTAACAAGAATCTACTATGCTGGAAAAGGATGTCGTTTGGTCTAATCAATGCTGGAGCAACTTACCAGAGGCTGGTGAACAAAATGTTCGATGAACATATCGGGGAGACTGTGGAGGTGTATGTCAATGACATAGTTATCAAAAGTGCACAGAAAGAAGATCACCTCCATCATCTATCCCAGGTGTTCGACATTCTCCGAAAATACAATATGAAGTTGAATCCAAAGAAAAGTAGTTTCGGAGTACATTCTGGAAAGTTCCTGGGCCATCTGGTCAGCAAGCAAGGAATCGAAGCTAATCCTGCAAAGGTTAAAGCAATCGTTGATATGGAACCTCTTCATTCTATCAAAGAAGTGCAAAGGCTAACAGGATGCCTAACATCTTTGAACAGGTTCATATCGCGATCTGGGGACAAGTGTCGTCCATTTTTTGAGACAATAAAAAAGGCAACTTTGCCTGGACAGGAAGCTGCCAGAAAGTTTTTGACCAATTGAAAGACTATCTGGGGGACGTAAAGATTTTATCAAAACCAATCCCCGGCGAAAAATTATACTTATATCTGGCAGCATCAGATACGGCCATAAGTTCAGTATTGGTGCGAGCGGAAGGCAAATTCCACCTTCCCATCTACTATGTCAGCCAAACCCTGCATGAAGCCGAGGTGAAATACTCACCCACTGAAAAGCTGGCATATGCTCTTGTCATGAGTTCTAGAAAGTTAAGACCGTACTTCTACGATCATCAGGTTGAAGTGCTGACAACTTTCCCACTTAGGTAAATACTGCACCGACCCGACACAGCTGGCCGTCTGTTAAAATGGTCCATAGAGATAAACCAGTTTGGTGTAACGTACGCACCTCGAATAGCGATTAAGGGGCAAGCATTAGCCGACTTTATAGTCGAGTTAACTTTTCCTCAAAATCCGATGAGAGGGTTAGATCACCCATGGCATCTCTATGTGGACGGTTCGTCAACAAACCTGGTATCGGGGGCATGAATAGCTCTCATCAGCCCCGACCGTCAAGTATTCACTTCGGCCGTCAGATTTGAATTTATGGCCACCAACAATGAGGCTGAATACGAAGCCCTCATTGCAGGACTCCACTTATCATTAGCCGTCGGAGTTAGACAACTTCAAATCTTTGGAGATTCTCAACTCATTGTAAGCCAAGTACGAGGTGAATATGAGGCCAGAGACGAACAAATGATCAAATATCAACGAATTGTTGCTCATTTGGTGTCTTTATTAAACCAAGTACATATCCAATAGATACCACGGACGAGCAACACACAAGCTGATGCCCTAGCAAGACTAGAAACAAGCGATGGGCCAGCCGATTTAACAGACATCATTATCACCAGAAAAACTCAACCATTAATAATGGATTACAAAGTAAACCAAGTGGTTGAATAAAAATATGACGATGATTGGAGAACTCCTATAGCCAAATACTTGAAAGACGGGGAACTGCCAAGCAACTCTTTTGAAGCTGCAAGAATAACAAAACAATCAGCCATATATACTCTGGTGGACGAACAGCTTTACAAAAGAGGTTTTTCAGTCCCGCTACTCAAGTGTTTGTCTAGGGGGCAGGGAAGGACAACTCTGGAGGACATACATTCCGGAGCTTGTGGCAATCATGCTGGGGGGCAAGCTTTGGCTTACAAAACCGTAAGACAAGGTTATTACTGGCCCACCTTACGAAAAGATGCAATCCAATTGGCCAGAACTTACCGCCGGTGTCAAATATTCGCTCCAAGTATTCATACCCCTGCACAAGAACTTGTTTTGGTTTTCAGTCCTTGGCCGTTTGCACGATGGGGAATGTATATTATCGGGCCTTTCCCATCTGGAAAGGGAAATGTTCGATTTGTTGTTGTGGTTGTGGATTACTATACAAAATGGGCAGAAGCAGAGGCTCTAGTTATAGTCACTCAAGAAAAGATGATTGACTTTATATGGAAGAACATTGTCTGTTGGTTCGGAGTTCCTCAAACGCTTGTGATAGACAATGGTCCTCAGTTTAATGGGAAAAAGCTTCGAGACTTCTGCACAAAGTGGGGGATCAGAAAGCACTACTCAACCCCTTATCATCCACAGTCAAATGGTCAGGTGGAAGCCGCCAATAAGATAATCAAGCATATTCTTAAAATTCGGCTAACAGAAAGTAAAGACAAATGGTCTACAGAGTTGCCAGACGTGCTATGGGCATACAGGGTTTCTCCCAGGTCAAGCATCGGAGAAACACCTTTTGCGTTAGCATTCGGGACAGAGGTCGTCATTCCAGTTGAATTGAAAACCAAAACTTTAAGAAAACCAACTTTGAGGAAATGGTGAACAACTCTACTTTATCAGTCGAGCTAGATCTGCTCGAAGAAAAAAGAATAACAGCTGAACTGAAGAATGCGACGTACAAACAAAGAGCAGAGCGTTATTACAAATCCCAAGTCAAGCTAAGAAAGTTTGAAGTTGGAGACCTTGTTTTGAGGAAGAAGCTCGCCCCACATCCAGGCATATTTGGCCCGACTTGGGAGGGCCCATATAGGGTAACAGACAGGTTGCCCAATGGAGCATATGACATAGAGGACTTAGATGGCAACTCGGCCCAATATTCCTGGAATGCAGCTAATTTGAAGAAGTATTTTCAGTAGGCGAGCTACTTTGCCTATGAAGGGTGAAAGTGAGCCGGGCGAGCTACTAAGTCCCTTGGGCGAGCTAAAATGGCAAGTACACAAGTTGAATCCAAAAAATTGCCTAATTTTTTGAAAAATTCCGCCAAGTATGGATGGTCGAACAGAATTAGGCGAGCTACTTTTCCTTTTTGAATAATTTTATTTCCTTTTAAAGAGTTTAAAGATGCCTTGGCAAAGTGTATAGTGGTCGATCAACTTTGACTCTTGATGTAAATTATGTTTTTTGATAAGTTGATGGTTTAACAATGTTTTGGTCGAACAACTTCAACTTAGCGTAGTTTACGTTTTAGATCGCATTCGACACTTGTAATTTATGAAAGTCATTTCAATGTTAAGTTGTTCGTTCAAAGGAGATTCAAGCTCAAGGCACAGGTTGATTATACAACCAAGCCCATCAAAGGTTGTTCGTTTTTAAATGAACATAGCCTAAGGCCAAAGCCCACAACTTTCTAAGGCAAAAGTTCTTAAGGAACAAAGCCCAACTACATTAAGATTGTTAAGCATAAGTAAAAATACAAAGAACAATTAATGTAAAGGAAGTAAGACGAGCAAAATATGATTTCATTAAAAATAAGGCTTGATCGCCCAAAAGGTTACAAAGAACTCCACTCGGGAGCGAACAACAACAACAAAAAAAAAAAAAGTACAAAAGCCTAACTACCCTAGCCCACTAAGACTCTTGCCCGGCAGGAGGAGGAATGTCATCGTCCTTCGGGTCTTCGAGAGAAGTCCCAGTAAGTGCAGGATCGATAGGGACTTCTTGGGTGAGCTCGACAATGAGACCCTCAGCATCTGCTCGCTCTTGAAGAGCTTTGTTGCTTTGATCAGCGGGCTGAGTTTGCTCGCCCTCTGCGACCTTGGCCTCCTCCTCCTCATCCTCAAGAGGATTAGTGATTATGACCCCAGGACTTATGAAATCAAGGTTAACTCCATATTTGGGCAAATCGCCGATTTGGAGAGTTGTGCCTGGGGCCGGAGGATTGGATTCGACGAAGTTGCAGAGTTCCTTGCCGATCTCGTCGACCACGGCAGCAGCTTTGAACTCGTGGGCAGTGCGGATGCTCTCAGCATAGCCCGTCACAAAGCCGATGATCGAGCCCGCCTCCATCTTGGGGATAAGTTCTTCAGGAGTGATGGAGTTGGCGAGCTGAACCTCAAGGTCGGCAACTTTAGCAGTTGTTTCAGTCGCAAACTTTTCAGCGACCTCTTTCTGCTTCTAGATACGAGCAAGTTCTGCTCGCATCTGCTCGACCTCGGCCATCCGGACTTTGAGCTCTACAGAAACTTTGACGTGCAAGTCCAGAGCGCGCTGCTCGCTGGTCTGATGGGTCCTGACTTTATCTTCCAGGTCGGCCACCATCTTCTTTGCTTCAGCCTTAGCCTCATCCCGTTCCTTAGATCTTCTACCTGTAGCCGCATGCTGGCGAGCATCTCTTTCGAGATCTTCTACCTGGTCGACCAACCTCTGAATGACCGCCAGGGTGTTGCCCGCCTCAATAAGGCACAGGCGACCATTATCACGAGGTGCCTGAGTCTTAACAGTTTCATTTAACTCCTTCGTCCAGCCTCGAGTGACGGATTAGGAGGCAAGGCGGACAAAGGGGTCCGGAATCTCCATGAAGTTGGCCGACACTTTCGAGCAGGTGAACCAGTGTACCATATTTGATCACCCTGGGTACTGCTCGGCCGAATAGCTGTAGAAAAAAGGACAGTCATAAAAAATATAAAGTACTCTGGGCAAGGAGAAACGTACTTGTCAAGACAACCCTTGTCCCATCCAAGATAGGTTGGGTCGGAGGAAGGACCATGTCCTTCGCGAGCAGCAGCGAGCAGAGGCTGCTCAGAGAGGCGCTCCACAGAAGGAGTTTGCTAACTTTCGAGCTCAGAAGGGCGAGCAGCGATGGTCACCTTCTTCTGGCCGGCCTTGGCTTTCTTGGCCACCCTTTCAGAGTCGGAGACGGGAGTGTCGTCTCCGTGGAGGAGTCTCTTCATCCTCGGAGTTGAGACTTTGGGCGGACTGCTTAGAGGAGCAGGCGGTTGTACCGAGCTCGATCCGCCGACCTTCCTAGGGTCTTCTTTTCCTCCTTTGGCGGCAAGGGTGATTATCTTCGCCAACGGGTCAGCCTTCTTATGTCCCCTTTTGGTCGGCATCTCCCAGACGCATTGATCAAGCACAAGGTATGATGGGTGGAGAGCGACGGTGATGAGCTAATCTGCAAAAGAGAAGATAAAATAGTTAGTATCAACTTTATGTACGGACAGATCTGTTCGCCCAAAATAAAAAAGACTTACCCTCAGGAATAGGGGCCTGAGCTTCGAGGTGATGAGGGTAGGTGGTGAAGTGCACAACCCGGAGAGTGGATTCTAGGAAGAGATGACCAATGCTACGGTCTTCTCGGCGACGAAGTGCAATTAGCCTTACGACGAACAAGAACTGGTCGCTGATGCTATCTTTAGCGCTTCGCCACTTCAAGTTTTTGGGACCTGAAATAAAGAAAAGAAAAAAAAAATTAAAATTAGTCTTACCACTTCAAAAGTAGAGAAGGGATAAGACTCACGCTTTAGCTCCCTAAACTCCACCGGGGTTTCAATCCGCTCAGGACCACCGTAGGGGCGAGCAGAAGCACGCCAGTCACCCCCTATCCAAAACCAGTCGTGCTTCCAGTCTCGCACCTTCCCAGGGATATCCTCCACCAACTTCAGGCCTGGTCGCGCCTTAAGATAATACCAGCCTACTTCCTCTCCCGTGCAGCCGGTGATCGTCATTAGGTAACAAACCTCCTCGGCGGATGGCTTGTTGGGATATCCCTCGAGGGCGAACAAAACCATCAAGGACATGAGGTTCATCCACCCTACGGGAGTCAGCTGGATGATCGCCAGGTTTGTCCGCTCCAGGAACCTGCCGACCAAATGATGCAAGGGCAGGGTGACTCCGGCATTGAGAGTGGCGAGATTGATTGCCGTGAGCCCGCGAGGTGGGCGGTCAGCTCTATCATCCGTCAAGGGGGCATACATTGGTATATCAAAGGGAATCTTGTAATCCCTCCGAATCTGAGGCAGCTCCTCCTCGGTAATGGCGGACACGATGCAGCTCGCCGCGAACTCGGTCGCCTTGAGTGTTCACTTCCCGCGAACTGGCACTTCGAAACGGTTGGAATACTCTCTCTCGTACTCATTCCAGTCCACCCGGCGAGCAACGGCGACCGGGGATTGATGTTCTATTGGATCGGGCATGGGGAAATTGATGTCTTTCAAATATGCCCAAGTCAGCTCGTCGGGGTTCACAGGCTGGAGCACCTCGGCCTCCTCGTCCTCGTCTTCGTGGAGGTTGGAACTTGTTTCCTCCACGACCCGGCGAGCAGGATTTGCTCGCACTTCCTTCTCCCCAAATGGGCGAGCTCCCGAGTTTATGGAGCGAGCAACTGAGGCCACGTCGGGGTCTGACTCCAGGTTCACAAAGTTAGGGTTCTCCTCGATGGGTTGTTTCTCAGGGTTGCGAGGATAGAATGAGCCAGTCTCGGAGTGTTAGGACATCGAGATTTATGAGTTTTTAGAGTTATGGTGATGGCGGTTTTCGGCGAAGGCAAAGGCGGCAGTTCAAAACCCCCAGCTGCGGAATTTAAGGCTTTACAAGATTTTACACACACACGATGACAGAAAGAAAGAAAGAAAGAAGATAATGAAAGAAAACCACCTTGAAACGTATCAAATATCGCCGGAGACGGAGGAGCAATCGCCGGAAATTCGAGAATGGGAGAGGAGGAAAATTCGCGCTGGATGAACAGTGGAAATGAGTAAAATTGAAATTTTTTCCCTTAAGTAATGCCTGGAAAAACGTGGTCCCGGGCGAGCAAGTCCAAGATTTGGGGGACCAAAGTGCAAATATCTCGCGTGTACAAGTTCAACCCGACAAAATGGGAGGCGTGTCGCCTCGAGATCGTGTGCGCGTGGGCGGCAGCAATCATTCCGCACACGTCACACCTCGAGCCACTCCCAGGCCTGGGGATTCTTACCGTCACCTGCCCAAGTCAGCTCGGCCATTGTTGTCCGCCAATGAAAAGTTGTTCGCACAATGATGTACCAGCTCGCCTCAATGTCATCGAATTTTTTGCCAACCCATTATTTGTTCGCTTTACGTCATCACAATTTAATGATTGGCAAGGGGACAATTGTTGATAGGCGAGCTAAATTGTCATTTGGGCAACCAGGATTAACACCAAATACCTGCGGATTAATATGAAATTAAATCAAGATCAAGATTTGACAAAGTATCTGGCGAGCAGATCCTGCATGCCGAGCAAATACTAAACAGGCGAACAGAATCAGCACAAAGATCATATGGATTCATGCAAGGATCAGGCGAACTCAGTCAGCACCCAGTCGACCAGATCTAACAACGATACCAAAATTACAATTCAGCAAGACTAAAGACCATCAAAATCAGATTAAAGACACCTCGAGGACGAGTCCAATAGGACGAGCAGCTCTTGACTGCGAGCAAGTCCAGCATAGAAGGATAGAATTTAGTTTAGATAAGGTCAAACTAGTCAAAGCCCAAGTGTCACACATGCAGGCTTGGTAGGCCAAGGTCATAACACCTCCTGCTAGGCAAATGTTTATAAATACTTAGATTTTTTCAGCTAATAAAATAAGCACAAATTAACATACACGTCCAAACTTCGTCTACGTATCTAAAGTTGCTCGTTTATCTTACGTTCAAATTAATCACGTAAGCTTATATACGATATAATCCAACCTAAATCTAAATTTTTATATTCACTAATTACGTTAGTGATCAATCACACGTAATTGTTTGGTGATCAATTAACCGTTAAAAACAGCCACTAATCTTCGCGATTAGAAACGATCATCAACAACATTGTGCCCCACTGTAATAAACTGATAATTTTAATTGGATACTTTACAAATAATAATTTCAGGATTTACAAAATAAAAATTATATATAAAAATGGTTGATATATTTGCCCACATACGAGGCCCACTACGAGGCCTGCTCGGAATGACCCTAAAATGCCCACAATTTACACGGTTAAGCCCACATAGAAGCATAACTCCTAGGGTTAAACCGCCCATTTCCTCCATCTCTCTTTCAACTGCCTCATTAACTCCCCTTTCGTGATCTATAATGAGCTCTATCGCTAGCGGAACATGGAGGTCAATATATGTGTCGTCTAATGCACCTAGACAGCCCTATTAAAAAAATATGATGTGATTAATGTTGACAGCGATTTATAACGGATCTCGCTGCCGGATTCTTAGCGGGTAGGATTTGATATTAATGATAACAAGAAGTAATCAATGTGAGAGTAAATGAGCTCTCAAGAGTGTATTTGCAATAAATGTGATGTGTGTTACAAATGGGCACTTAAAGCCCTATTTATAGTGTACAAGGTGGGGGTTCCCCATGCTTGGTAGGTGGACTTGTGGGTCCCCCCTACTCCTAGTTGGAAGGCAATAAGTGGCTACAGCCTCCCCTACGAGCCAATGAGGAGACGCCACGTGGCGCTGTCACCCCTGAGGTGATTGGACTTGGCCCCAACTGCCCTCTTTGACCCTGTCACATCCTTTGGACTGATGGCACCCGACGTCCTCTCACAGCTGGCGCGGCCTGGGGTCGGGCAGACGGGTACTCGGGTACCGGGAAACGAGTCCGGACGAAAGTACCCTGGTCGTTCATCTGCGGGTAGGCGGGTAGAGCACCTGCCCCGGAGCTCGCCGCTGGCCGCCCGATACCCGGGCCTGTGGGTAACTAAGTATCCTGCCTGGCAGCTCCCAGAGGCTCGCGTCGGGTAGCCTCTATGTCCCCGCCCGTCTGTCTGACCGGTCGGTGGACTACTCTTACCCGAGCCCGCTACAGTAGTAGGTCCATGTCTGATACCTGATTAGGCGTGAAATTGTCATGATTCGTAGCTAGAAACGCCCTAGTTTTGGTCGAGTTTATAGAGTATTTAGAGTCAATTGAGCGTTATTTCTATACATTGATAAATTTGTCTCTTTGATGCTCATAGGTGAATAGAGGACGAAAAACGGAGTTCGTAGGACTTTGAATCGACTCAAACGGATGCCCGGATGAGAAGATATTGAAGAAATACGATTGGTATTAGTGCGGACGAGGAAAAGTATCATTTGGAAGGATTAGAGATCACTCGAGCGCCTTACTCGAGCGCCACCGCTCGAGCGCATCACTCGAGCGCGCAAACATACAGAACCATTCTTGCGCTCGAGCAGCTCGAGCGCCACCGCTCGAGCGAATCACTCGAGCGCCAAAAACATACAGAGAAGATTCAGCGCTCGAGCAGCTCGAGCGCGACCGCTCGAGCGAATGCATCATTCGAGCTACACTGCTCGAGCGGGACCGCTCGAGCGTTTTGCTCGAGCGCCCATATACTTTTGCCTCCGGATTCGTATTTTCGGCCCATTAACTCCCGTTTCGACCCGTGCCTATATATATCTCGTCCAAACACGTTTTGAAGGATCCCCAACTTTAGAAATCACTTTTAGACTTAGTTTTTAGAGAGAGGAAGAGGAGAAGAACGAGCAAGCTTTACTTTTACGTTGTTGAGGTTTTTCATACGAATTCTTAGTTTATTTTCGTTTCTTAGTTTCTTTTCATTAGTTTGATTTCTTTAAACACTTTGAAACTTCGTTTTAGTTAATTTAAATTTCAGTTCTTAGAATTATTTTATTTTAAAACCCTAGTTCATGTTTCTTATTTTCTTCGTTCAATTCATTATGTTTTTGTTCGTTGTTTCTTCTATTGCTTTTATTTTTGTTATAACCATGTCCGGCTAAAACCCTTGCATGCTTGGGTTAGGATGAACTCGTAGAAGTAGGATGTGGGTACGTAATTAAGGTAATTGGTGACGTTAGTTTTAATTCTCTTAATTAATGAATTCATATAATTAATCTTAACTCTACCTTTGAATTTCGTACGAAAGTGTTAGAGAGAGGACGACCGCATCACTCAATAACAATTAGTAGTCTTAACGAGAGGGTTTAGGAAAGGTTAATTCATCTACCGGTTTAGCGAAGGAGGACGACCGCATCACCTTAGTTAAATTAGGGTCTCATTAATTAAGCACAATTCATTAACTTGTTAGTGGATTAGTGAAGTCGATTGCTAGGATAAAGTATTAGGGTAAGAAATCTTGAGCTTTCATTCTACGATCTTTTACTTAGGTTAATTCTTGTTTGTCACGATTACTTTGATTATGTACCTGCTCCGTTAGTATACGTAGGGATTCCTATCCTAAGCATCACCATCTTTTATTTGAATCCAACCCTCAGTTAATTCGTTTGCTTTAGTAATTTAGTTTACTTAGTTTAATTTAGTCTTTTAATTAATCTTTCAAAAAACCCAAAAACATCACACTCATATTAACTACGACGCGTAGATCTTCAGGGATCTATTCGCATACATACCATCCCTTGGGTTCGATAATACTTGGTCCCTATACTTGCCCATACTACAGTGAACCCGTTCTCTTGCGGGGTAGCTACTAGTAGAAGCTAGTGTAGTTCGCTTCAAGTCAATGGCGCCGTTGCCGGGGATGGCGTTTTATGCTTTTTGAATAGGACTTGTCGATAGCTTAGTAGTTAGTAGTGAGTGACTTATTTTCTGTTTATTTTTATTTGTTCAGCAGTTGCGTTTTGATCCTTTTGCTAGTGTTTCAGGTTTATGAAAACACGCTCACAAGGCAATACGAGCGAAGAGAGATTACCTGCAGATCCTGAGACAATAGCTAGAAGGAACCGAGCCTTCTTGAGAAGAATGACTACTGCTGGAGACAAAGACAACATGAATCTGGATGGAGATGGGGACTTAGACAAAATAGCTGCAGAGTATACTGTTTTAGTGGAGCAGGCGGTTGGAGTTGAGAGCAGTAACCAGCAAATACCCATAGGGGAACCGCAGAACCAACTCCCAAACCCGCAAAACTCAATCAACTCTGCACAAACACAACCCCAAAGTCAGAACCAAAACCCTGCTTACCCACAAAACCCAAATAACCCTTTCAACAACCCAGTATACCAACATTACCCATACCCACCTTATCCTTACCCACCATACCCGTATCCTCCACCCCCAGTCTATAATCAACCACCTGTTTACCCACCACCACCCCAACAAGTACCAGTACCTGCTGCTAATCCTCAACACGTTCCTATGAACGTAGATCACAATATTGCTATTCGAGGGAGGTTTGCAGCGCAGCCACAGCGGTACTATGATGGAGTGGCTTTGCCTCCTGTTGAGGCGAATAACTTTTCGATATCCCCGGGGATTTTAAAGCTGCTGACCGAGAATCAGTTCAAAGGGGTGATAGGGAAGGAGAATCCTCATACACACTTGAGGAGCTTTCTCATGATAGCCTCAACATTCAATTACAATGGCATGTCTGAAGATGCCAAGAGGCTTAGGCTGTTCCCATTCTCACTGACGGGAATAGCTAAGGAGTGGTACGATAATACGCTCCCGCGGGGAGGTATTACCACTTGGGCCGAGCTCGAGCGTCTGTTCCTCGAGCGATTCTACCCTCCATCTAGGACGATCAAGGCTAGAATTGAGATCTCGTCCTTTCGCCAGAAGTCTGGAGAGGATTTACGCCAAGCGTGGGAGAGATACTCAAACATGCTGATAGAGTGCCCGCAGCACGGGTACAATGAGGGGGATATTATGGCATTCTTCTACAGCGGTGCCAGCAAGGATGGTCAAGCCCATTTAGATGCATGTGCGGGCGGAGCATTCCTCAATCAAGGCATAGAGAGGTGTAGGGAGATCGTGGACAACATTGTCACGAATGCCGGTGCTTGGGGAGTAGATGCAGATTTTCAAAGAGTGCATCAGGTAGAAGAGGGAGAAGGAACGAGAAGGCTACTGATGGCCATGATGGAAAAGATCAACAACCTTGAGTTGGGGAAGAGTTTGGGTGGAGAGCATGCAGTGGAGAATGAGAGAGTAGACCAGCCCAGTGGACAGCAAGAGGTAGCCAATTACATGGGAGGTCCTTATTACAATCAGAATGGCTACCAAGGTGGAAATCAGTATGGAAGGCCTTCTTATGGCCAACCATTTGCGCCTCCAGGCCCTCAGCCACTTCAAAATCAATGGAGGAACACACAAGGAGTTCAAGGAGGCCAGCAGCTCCCTCAAAACACATGGAGGAAAAATGATAATTTTTCTTATGCTAACCCAAAAGCTGGTGTTACCGTTCCTGCAGGTGTTGATCCGGGGTCTAAACCTCCTGGTGGAGAAGGCGGTGCATCAACCGAGGAGATGTTGAGAGCGATCCTTCAGAAGGTGGAGGAAGGGAGCAAGCGGTTGTCATCCTTGGAGTACGATGTGAAGGAGTTGCACAAGAAGGGTGATCAACGTGATCAAGAGCTCCAGAAGATGAACGTTGAGTGGACTAGAACTCAACAAGAGAACAATCGAAGGTTCACCTCTTTAGAGCTCCAGATGAGCCAGATTGCAAAATCAGTGAATAGAATGCCGGAGGGGAACCCGAAAGAGCAGTGCAAGGCGATCCAGCTAAGAAGTGGAACCAACTACGAAGGTCCTCAGATGCCTGCTAATTCTGAGACACCCCAAGAAGAGATTGAGCCTAAAGGAGATGAAGTTGAGAAGGGGATTGAAAGTGAGGAGGTTGAAAGAGTTCCTAAGTGGAAAAAGGCAAAGGAAGCAAGGGAGAAAGTGAAAGAAACAGAAAGAGATGAATGGGGGGTACCCAAATCTGTGATACCCGTCCCATATCCACAACGCTTCATGAAAAAGAAGCTTGATGAAAAATTTGCTAAATTTCTTGATGTTTTTAAACAATTGCATATTAATATCCCTTTTTATGATGCTTTGGAACAGATGCCGCACTATGCGAAGTTTTTGAAGGACTTGATTGCGAAAAGGCGGCGAGTGGATGAGCCGAAGTTGGTGCAGCTGAACCACGAGGTGAGTGCATTAGTGCACAAGGCGCTTCCACCGAAGCTGAAGGATCCCGGGAGCTTCACGATCCTATGTGATATTGGGAACGGGATCAAGAAAGGAGCGTTGTGCGACCTCGGGGCGAGCATCAATCTCATGCCTTTGTCGCTTTTCAAGAAGTTGGAAGGTGGTGAACTTCAACCCACAATGATGACGCTTCAACTTGCCGACCGGTCTATTACTCGACCTCAAGGTGTGGTTGAAGACGTCCTAGTGAGAGTTGGAGATCACATCTTTCCAGCCGACTTTGTAGTGCTAGAGATGGAGGAAGATGAGCACGTGCCCCTAATCTTGGGAAGACCATTCTTAGCTACGGCGGGGATGGTGCTAGATGTGGCAAATGGGAAGATCACATTGAAGGTTGATGATCAAGAAGTGAAGATCTCCCTATATGAAGCCATGAAGCACCCGAGGGAGGATGAGAGCTTGTATTGCATGGATGCAATTGATCCTAGTGTTGAAGACACACCTCATATCCCTAACTCTTCTCATATTCATGAATTTTATAATTCTTCAATTGATAATTTAACCCATGAGCGTTATGATCTTGATTATTTTGATAGGGATAAAGTGAAGAAGTTGAAGGATGAAGAGGTGAAGAAAGTGGACGTGGTCCAGTTAGAAGGGAAAGGAGGAGTTAAGAAGAAAAAGTCCAAACTCAAGAAATTGTTTAGTAAGACTCCTCCAGATAGAGGCAAGACGGAGTTGAGACCCATAACACTTGGGGATGAGAAGAGAGCAAAAGAGCTCATGATGGTGGGGCATCAAGGAAAGGAGTTCAAACACCACTCTTATGAGAGTGAGGGAGGTAAATTTGAGTATGATGTCCCATAAGCTCCTTTGAGCTTGGTCCGGCATGAGGACCTTAAAAATAGCGCTGAATGGGAGGCAACCCATTTTTATTTGCTTTTGAGTGTTTTTAGTTATTTTCCTTTTATATTATTAGGGAGTTATTTTGAGTCGTATGTTTAACCTCGTACTCGAGAGTTTTATTTTGTAGGCTTGTCTCTAAAGGAGTAAAGGTATCATGGAGTTATTTAGATTGAAGGAACCAACTTGAGACAAGGGAGTGTGCAAAGCTATTGAGAGAAACTGAATTGTTCGGTTGAGGTAACCCACAATCCCAAACTTAGACCTCTAGCAAGGTCGAAGTTTGGGGGGGTGGAGTTTTTTATTTGTTTTATTATTACATTGCACCGGAGCACCCCTTATCTTTGAGTTGAGTTAGTTATTTGGTGCCTTGAGATGCTCCTTGGGCTATTATTAATTTGTTTTGTTACTCAATATTTTATGCCTATCAATCATCTTATGCTTGTTGATTGCTATCTTTGAGTATGATTTGATGAGTAGAGTGAGTTGTAAGGGTGAGTTAGAAATTCTTTTGTGTGAGTGTTTGAGTTTGAGCTGATTAGGGAGAGAACCCGTATGCTTATGAGTTTTCTTTTGAGTACTTGTGTGATGAGAGTGAGAATGCACTAGGACTAGCTTGGATGTGAAAGTTGTGAGATTTGAGCCTTACGAGATTTAAATGCATGATTTAATCTCTTCGTTTGTGAGTGGATCGTCACCTTAGAGGATGCTAGAACTTGCATGTGCTCTTGCTTCTAGATTGTGTCTAGTTTGATATGCCGAATGTGATCTTAGGCCATCATTGATTTTATTGAGTCACTTAGCCAAAATTTTCCTTACCAATGACATTGATCCCTTGTTAGCCCCGTTGAGCCTAAAGCCTATTTTATTTGCTAGCACATATGAACACTATTCCAATTCCTAAGCCTTTTTGTCCCAATTTGAGTGGAGAATAGGAAAGTGTGAATATGAAGGGATTGAGTTGAGTTGAGAAAAAAGGAATTATGATGGTTGAGTGGTGATAAAATAAGGGTGTGAATGAAATTTGAGTTGTGGGAAAGAAAAAAAAAATTTGAGAATGAGCAAAAGAAAAAAATGAGCTCATGTGTTTGTGCGAAAAAAAAAATGATGAAGTGTTTGAAAAAGTGAAAAAGTGAGAAAGAAAAAAATTGAAGTGTTGAGAGAATTGAAAGCGAAAGTGTAGTGATTGAATATGTTTGAAGTAGATCGTTCTTAATCTCGAAGTACCAAAGTTTTGAATTTCTATTCTCCATTCACTTGAGTCACTTTACCATATTGTTATCCCACCTGTCCAAAGAGCCTACATTACAACCTTGAGAAAAGTCCTTTTTGATTCGGCATTGATTTCTAGAGTATGGTCGGAGGTGAGAGTGCTTACAAGCCTATGGCTGCCAATATGTGTGATTGATTGATTGAGTGAGTCCCTTAAACACTGTTATACACTTGTGAGGGAGTGAAACACATCGTTGAGTGCACATCCATGCTTGATCTTGGTGTTTCTCATTATTGTTGCATGAATACGATAAAAGGAATTGAGTGAGTATACGGGTGATTGACTTTTGAAGCTTGAGTTCATTAGCTTGTATGATTGAGTTTTCCTACTCATTCCTAACAATTTCACTTGACTTATTATTACATTGCTTGGGGACAAGCAATATGGTAAGTTTGGGGGGGTTGATTAGGCGTGAAATTGTCATGATTCGTAGCTAGAAACGCCCTAGTTTTGGTCGAGTTTATAGAGTATTTAGAGTCAATTGAGCGTTATTTCTATACATTGATAAATTTGTCTCTTTGATGCTCATAGGTGAATAGAGGACGAAAAACGGAGTTCGTAGGACTTTGAATCGACTCAAACGGATGCCCGGATGAGAAGATATTGAAGAAATACGATTGGTATTAGTGCGGACGAGGAAAAGTATCATTTGGAAGGAT
Source organism: Ballota nigra (assembly GCA_947034835.1). Taxonomy (NCBI): domain Eukaryota; kingdom Viridiplantae; phylum Streptophyta; class Magnoliopsida; order Lamiales; family Lamiaceae; genus Ballota; species Ballota nigra. The sequence continues at coordinate 45,075,358 of OX344724.1, read as the reverse complement.
TAGAGATCACTCGAGCGCCTTACTCGAGCGCCACCGCTCGAGCGCATCACTCGAGCGCGCAAACATACAGAACCATTCTTGCGCTCGAGCAGCTCGAGCGCCACCGCTCGAGCGAATCACTCGAGCGCCAAAAACATACAGAGAAGATTCAGCGCTCGAGCAGCTCGAGCGCGACCGCTCGAGCGAATGCATCATTCGAGCTACACTGCTCGAGCGGGACCGCTCGAGCGTTTTGCTCGAGCGCCCATATACTTTTGCCTCCGGATTCGTATTTTCGGCCCATTAACTCCCGTTTCGACCCGTGCCTATATATATCTCGTCCAAACACGTTTTGAAGGATCCCCAACTTTAGAAATCACTTTTAGACTTAGTTTTTAGAGAGAGGAAGAGGAGAAGAACGAGCAAGCTTTACTTTTACGTTGTTGAGGTTTTTCATACGAATTCTTAGTTTATTTTCGTTTCTTAGTTTCTTTTCATTAGTTTGATTTCTTTAAACACTTTGAAACTTCGTTTTAGTTAATTTAAATTTCAGTTCTTAGAATTATTTTATTTTAAAACCCTAGTTCATGTTTCTTATTTTCTTCGTTCAATTCATTATGTTTTTGTTCGTTGTTTCTTCTATTGCTTTTATTTTTGTTATAACCATGTCCGGCTAAAACCCTTGCATGCTTGGGTTAGGATGAACTCGTAGAAGTAGGATGTGGGTACGTAATTAAGGTAATTGGTGACGTTAGTTTTAATTCTCTTAATTAATGAATTCATATAATTAATCTTAACTCTACCTTTGAATTTCGTACGAAAGTGTTAGAGAGAGGACGACCGCATCACTCAATAACAATTAGTAGTCTTAACGAGAGGGTTTAGGAAAGGTTAATTCATCTACCGGTTTAGCGAAGGAGGACGACCGCATCACCTTAGTTAAATTAGGGTCTCATTAATTAAGCACAATTCATTAACTTGTTAGTGGATTAGTGAAGTCGATTGCTAGGATAAAGTATTAGGGTAAGAAATCTTGAGCTTTCATTCTACGATCTTTTACTTAGGTTAATTCTTGTTTGTCACGATTACTTTGATTATGTACCTGCTCTGTTAGTATACGTAGGGATTCCTATCCTAAGCATCACCATCTTTTATTTGAATCCAACCCTCAGTTAATTCGTTTGCTTTAGTAATTTAGTTTACTTAGTTTAATTTAGTCTTTTAATTAATCTTTCAAAAAACCCAAAAACATCACACTCATATTAACTACGACGCGTAGATCTTCAGGGATCTATTTGCATACATACCATCCCTTGGGTTCGATAATACTTGGTCCCTATACTTGCCCATACTACAGTGAACCCGTTCTCTTGCGGGGTAGCTACTAGTAGAAGCTAGTGTAGTTCGCTTCAAGTCAATACCCGATGGGTCGGGTAGTAAATATCGGGTGTAACAATTGCCCCACCAGCCCGACATCGGGGGGCCGCAGTCGTCGGGTGGCGGGCTGGTCGAACTGCAGACTATTTTGAATTTGAATTTGAATTTTGGGGATGACGTTTCAGTTTCCAAGACGACGCCTCGTATGCCGCGCCTACTGACATCACGGGATGGCGTGACTGATGCGCAGAAGTCCAGGGGTCACGTCCGCCGAACCTGCTCCCCAACCGTTGCACGCGTGGCCCCCACGCGCGCCCCTGAATTTTGTTTTATTCCATTTTTGACCCCGTTTTTTGCAGTTCAGTCCCTCTTACTTCTTCTACAAATAGGGGCTTTCAGCCCATTTTCTCATTTTCACTCCCTTGCAAACTCGTGCCCCCCTAAGAAGATTCAAATTTTCCAGCGAATTTCCCAGATTCCGGCGATCTTTCTCGAGTCCCGAGGTAATTTCTTGTTTTCTTCATCGAAACTTTTCTTCTTTCTATTCTCCTTTCGCCATGAGTGACTCCGTTGAGAGTATTGGGGCCACCGACGCCTATCATTTCCGCCGTCGCACTGCCGCCGACGCCGAGAGGCCTCTCCATCCGGCCGGGGAAGGGACGTCCCGTGCTGCCGCCGCCAGAGAGGGCGAGGGCAATTCCACGAATGTGGATGCCTTTGCCGAAGATTTGGAGGGGATGAGCCCCTATCGTGAGGGGGAGGCCCTAAGTGTCTCCCCGGTCTCAGCCTACCCGCCCAGGGCCGAAGATTTTTTGTTCGAGCGGGAAGTTGTGCCCGACCAAATAAACTACGCAGACAGCCGGCTAATCGGGTTCGACTATTCGAAATATATGAGCCGGTTCGTGCAAAAGCGCTCTCCCCGCGCATATCTTGAGGCCCGGGACACCGACTTTGGGGCCTCTCGCCGCCCAGCTGCCTTCCCCCGGACGCCGACGTAAAGGAGTTGTATTGGACGTTCCAGGTGCCCTCCGACGTCTTCTTTTATGCTCCCCGGGAGAATGAACGGGCTGACCAACCTCCGAAAGGCCTAATCGCCATTAACTCGGACATACTTCATGTCGGGCTCCGCTTCCCGCTTCACCCGGCGATCTCCAAGTTGCTCGCTGCATGGAACCTGTCGATCACCCAGATCACCCCGAACGGGTGGAGCTACATTCTGGGGGCAATGGTTGCTCTCGGTCGGCGCGGGCTGCATCGTATGCCTACTCCGTCTGAGATCAACTATCTTTATTACACCGTGGCTTCGGTCGGGCGGATGAACCACGGGTATTACTCCGTGAAGCCCCGGGGCGGAGATGCCATTGTCTTCGGCATCTCGTCGAAGGTGACGCACTGGCAGGAAAAGTGGTGGTGGGTCGGCGGCGCCTAGGAGAGCGTTGGTGTTGACGGGCACACCATCCCGGTTCCCCGGGAGTATCGGGAGCGCGACCGTCGAGGTAGATACTGAATTTTTTCTCATCTCTTAGTACTGATCTAATTCTTCTTTCATTGTGCAGGCTGCGCGGTCCCAAACCAGGCCGACCTGACCGACGACTTCAGGCAGGCGCTTGCCTTGGTGAGATCCGAGAGTGTGGACAATCGCAACGTCGATCTTCTCAACGACGACGAGTATAGAAGGCTCTCCGGACTTCAGACCTTCCCGCGCCACTTGGATTTCGGTGGTAAGACTCTTTCCTGCCCGACTCTTCTTATCCTCATTCTCGCTTCTCGATTTTTAATCTTGTCACTCTTCTTGCAGCGCAACGTTTCCCGGCCGAATCCTCCACGCCATCATCTTCCCCGGAAGTCTCCCCGAGGGCCGCACCTGAGGCCGGCCAGGTAGCCATCCCGGTCGTCAATGTAGAATCATCCGAGGAGACCGTCGACATGGATCCTAAGAAGAACGCCTTGGCAAAGCTGGCGAAGCGGGGAGCCGTCCGCGCCACTGTGGTGACGATCCGTAGTCCTCCTGCGACCCCGGTGCCCCCGACATCCTCCTCCCCGGCGGACGGGCAGCGTCCATCGAAGCAGGCCCGGGTTGAAGGCCAGACATCTGTCGACTCGGCCATGGTGACGGTCAACCTGGACCCGGCGACGGGCGGGCTTGTGGCCGGCACCGTCGAGGCGACTATAGGGAGCCCGGTCTCCCCTGCTCGCGATCGCAGCGACTTCTCCTTCTTGGGTTGGGGCAATCACCTCACGTAAGTATTTCGTTTCCTTTTCCAAGTTTCCTGGTCGATTTTGCGATGTAGGTTTTTTAACACAACTTTTCTTCCCGTGGTCATGCAGGCCTGAGCCTCTGCCCCCGCCCGAGGTCCTCCAATTCCTGCGCTCGCAGGATCCTCCGTACTCGGAGGCCGTGCCGGAGTCTTGGCCGGAGGACCTACGCCGCGCCGTGCTGAATCTTCCCCGGTCCTGGACCCTCAACTGCCAGAAGGCCACGAGGACCGTCTCGCTCGCCGACCGGATGAGGGCGGCGGCCATCCGCACCTCCCGCAACGCTATCGCCATGGAGGGCATCATGCTCGAGTTCGAGCGGGAGATGCGGACTGCCTCCTCTTACAGGGCAGCCTTCCAAATGAAGAGGGACGAAGCTAACCGCCTGGAAGAGGAGAACAAAAAGCTCCGGGAGGAGCTAGAGGCCGGCAGAGCGAGTCGGGTAGAACTTGAGGGCGTCCTCGAGGAGGAGAGGAAGGCGCGCGCCGAGGCCGAGGCGAGGATGGCTGAAGAAGTCCGCCAAGCCAGGGAGGCTCTTGCTGCGGAGGCGGAAACGCGCCTGGAGTCCGAGCGTGCCCGATTGGCCGCTGATAACGAGTCGGCCGGATCCATGGTGTACATTAATGTCTACGCCGACTCGATCCGCTCTCTACTCCGTCGGAATCCCGAGGCCGACTACTCCGGGCCCCTGGCTGATCTGAGGAGTTATGTCGAGTCCAATCCTCCCTCCCCGGACTACGATATTACTCTGAAGGACTTGGTCGATCGCGGGCTAGATCTATAGTTTCTCGGCGACCCGGCGACCTTTATCTACCCTCTGGCCGACGAGGACGCGACCGAGGACCCGGGCGTGGTGGATGCGGCGGCCCCGTGAATTCCCTTGTTTTTTTTTTTGCTAAGTTTGTTGGCCGCGGGCCTTTTGTACTTTCCCTTTTTCGAATCTTTCGTTAATGAAATATCCTTTGCACTTTATTTCGCTTTGTCTCCTTGAACTTAGTTTATCGATCGGGTTAATGACGTAATTGGATAATAAAAGATGAAGTGTTCTAGCCGAATGTCGATCGGGTTGAACTAACGACTATAAAATTAATCGACAGATTAGTGAAGTGCTATAGCCGAATGTCGGGCAGCGACTTCACGAAGATGGGATTGATTTAACAACCGCTTAAAAGAATTAACCAACAGATTAATTAATGAAGTGCTATAGCCGAATGTCGGGCAGCGACTTCACGAAGATGGGATTGATTTAACAACCGCTTAAAGAATTAACCAACAGATTAATTAATGAAGTGCTATAGCCGAATGTCGGGCAGCGACTTCACGAAGATGGGATTGATTTAACAACCGCTTAAAGAATTAACCAACAGATTAATTAATGAAGTGCTATAGCCGAATGTCGGGCAGCGACTTCACGAAGATGGGATTGATTTAACAACCGCTTAAAGAATTAACCAACAAATTAATTAATGAAGTGCTATAGCCGAATGTCGGGCAGCGACTTCACGAAGATGGGATTGATTTAATAACCGCTTAAAGAATTAACCAACAGATTAATTAATGAAGTGCTATAGCTGAATGTCGGGCAGCGACTTCACGAAGATGGGATTGATTTAACAACCGCTTAAAGAATTAACCAACAGATTAATTAATGAAGTGCTATAGCCGAATGTCGGGCAGCGACTCCATGAAGATGGGATTGATTTAACAACCGCTTATTAATTTTTACAAATTTGCGCTTCGAGTAGCGATTACAATGAGCCCCTACTGGTAGTATTTTTTTAGTAGGGAGGCGTTCCAAGGGTATTGGGCCGGGTTGCCCTCAAGGCTTTCTAGCTCGTAGGCACTGTTGGCTAGGCGCTTAGATATCCTTAGGGGTCCCTCTCAATTTGGGCCAAATGCCCCTTTGGTTTGTCCGACCATCCGTCGAAGCACTAGGTCCCCGGCTTCGAATTCCCTGACTTTGATTTTCGTATTGAAGTATTTTTCAGCCCGGCGTTTGTAAGTAATGTTTCTTTGCTCGGCGGATAGCCTTCTCTCCTCCAGCAGGTCCAACTCGTTTAGCATGGCTTGGTCGTTCTCGGTCCCCACGGGTTGTGAGGTGCGGAGGCTTGGGATAATGACCTCGGCCGGGATGACTGCCTCTGTTCCGAAAGCTAGAGCGAAAGGAGTCTCTCCGGTTGCTGTTCGACAGGTTGTTCTGTACGACCATAACACTTCGGGCAGTTTGCTTGCCCATGTTCCCTTACTTTCCTCCAACCTTGCCTTCAACGTGTGTTTGATTATCTTGTTTACTGTCTCGACCTGCCCGTTCGACTGGGGGTGGTAGGGTGACGAGAACAGCCTCTTGATCTTGTGCTTCTGGCAGAATTTTTCCATCTCTAGCCCGTCGAATTGTTTCCCGTTGTCCGAAATGATTATCTGTGGGAGGCCGAATCGACAGATTATGTTGCGCCAGATGAACCTGATAACATGTTCCTGATCGATCGTTTTCAGTGATTCCGCCTCCGCCCATTTGGTGAAGTAATCCACGGCGACAATTGCATACTTGACGCTGCCCGGGGCCGTAGGTAAAGGGCCAATGCGATCGATCCCCCACTTTGCGAATGGCCACGGGCTCAGGATCGAGGTGAGCTCGGTTGGAGCCTGGTGGATTGCCGGCGAATAGACTTGACACTTGTGGCATGCCCGTGCGTAGCTGATTGCATCCTTCTTTAGGGTGGGCCAGAAATATCCCTGTCGGATAACCTTCTGGGCGAGTACCTGGCCGCCGGCGTGGTTCCCGCAGCGTTGTCCGACCGTCCGTCGAAGCACTAGGTCCCCGGCTTTGAATTCCCTGACTTTGATTTTCATATTGAAGTATTTTTCAGCCCGGCGTTTGTAAGCAATGTTTCTTTGCTCGGCGGATAGCCTTCTCTCCTCCAGCAGGTCCAACTCGTTTAGCATGGCTTGGTCGTTCTCGGTCCCCACGGGTTGTGAGGTGCGGAGGCTTGGGATAATGACCTCGGCCTGGATGACTGCCTCTGTTCCGAAAGCTAGAGCGAAAGGAGTCTCTCCGGTTGCTGTTCGACAGGTTGTTCTGTACGACCATAACACTTCGGGCAGTTTGCTTGCCCATGTTCCCTTACTTTCCTCCAACCTTGCCTTCAACGTGTGTTTGATTATCTTGTTTACTGCCTCGACCTGCCCGTTCGACTGGGGGTGGTAGGGTGACGAGAACAGCCTCTTGATCTTGTGCTTCTGGCAGAATCTTTCCATCTCTAGCCCGTCGAATTGTTTCCCGTTGTCCGAAATGATTATCTGTGGGAGGCCGAATCGACAGATTATGTTGCGCCAGATGAACCTGATAACATGTTCCTGATCGATCGTTTTCAGTGATTCCGCCTCCGCCCATTTGGTGAAGTAATCCACGGCGACAATTGCATACTTGACGCTGCCCGGGGCCGTAGGTAAAGGGCCAATGAGATCGATCCCCCACTTTGCGAACGGCCACGGGCTCAGGATCGAGGTGAGCTCGGTTGGAGCCTGGTGGATTGCCGGCGAATAGACTTGACACTTGTGGCATGCCCGTGCGTAGCTGATTGCGTCCTTCTTTAGAGTGGGCCAGAAATATCCCTGTCGGATAACCTTCTGGGCGAGCACCTGGCCGCCGGCGTGGTTCCCGCAGCGTCCTTCGTGGACTTCTACCAAGATCTTCCTTCCCTGCCCCGGCGTTACGCATTTTAGGAGGGGCAGGGCGAAGCCTCGCTTGTACAACTGGTCCCTGATGATCGTGTACCGGGCCGCCCGGAGCTGCAACTGTCTTGCCGCTACCCGGTCGACTGGGAGTTGGCCGTCACGGAGGTACTTTAGGATGGGGGTCATCCAGCTGTCCTCCTCCTGCCCCAGGTTATTCACCCACTGGTTCGAGCTCGTGGGAGCGGTTAGGTAAGTAACTGTGATCTGGGACATGTCGGCTGCCCCTTCGGATGTTGCGAGGCGGGCAAGTGCGTCTGCTTGAGTATTGTCGAGTCGGGGTACCACCTCTATGCAAACGTGATCGAATTTTTCAAGCAGGTTCTTGGCTAATCCCTGGTAGGCCAACATCCTATCGCTGCACGCCTCGTATTCTCCTGAGATTTGACATGTAACGAGCTGTGAGTCGCTGTAGACCTGGAGTCTCTTCACTCCCATGGCCATGGCCATTTCCAGGCCGTTAATTAATGCTTCGTATTCGGCCTCATTGTTGGTCGCGTGGAAACCGAATCTTATGGCCGTCGTGAACGACTGGCCGGACGGGCTGAGAAGGACAATTCCCGCGCCTACCCGCGTAGTTGTGGAGGACCCGTCAACGTACATTTTCCACGGTGGCCGCTCGATCTTGGACATCGCCTCCGGGTAAGTGAGCTCGACTATGAAGTCGGCCATGGCTTGGCCTTTGATGGATGTTCGGGGAGCGTATGTGACTCCGAATTGCCCGATCTCAACAGCCCACTTGAGGCATCTGCCCGCCGTGTCTGGCCGATGTAGTACTTGGCGAAGTGGCATTGTTGTCAGTACCTCTACTTGGTGATCGAAAAAGTATGGGCGTAACTTGCGTACGCTCATTACTAGAGCGTATGCTAATTTTTCCAGGGGTGGGTACCGTAGCTCGGCGTCGTGAAGTGTCTGGCTGACATAGTAGATTGGCAGATGTGCCTGCCCCTCAGCCCGCACTAGCACGGCGCTGAGAGCTGAGTCTGAAGCCGCCAAGTATAGGAAAAACTTCTCGCCGGGGACGGGTTTGGCCAGCACCTGGGTGTTTGACAGGTATGCTTTCAAGTTATCGAAAGCGAGCTGACTCTGGGGAGTCCAGTTTAGTTTCCCCTTCTGCATGCTGTCGAATAAAGGCTTGCATCGGTCCCCCATGCGGGAGATGAAACGGCTGAGAGCGGCCAGGCTGCCCGTCATCCTTTGTACCTCCTTCACCGTGCGGGGAGGGCTCATGTCGAGGATCGCCTGTACCTTGGTCGGGTTTGCCTCGATTCCTCGTCGGCTAACCATGTGCCCCAAGAACTTGCCCGACTCGACGCCGAAACTGCACTTTTTCGGGTTGAGCCTCATCCGATATTTTCTCAAGATTTCAAACGTTTCGGCTAGGTGTGCGAGGTGGTCTTCTTTCTTCTCGCTCTTGATGACGATGTCATCGATATATACTTCCATGGTCGCCCCGATTTGGTCGTGAAACATGTGGTTGACCAGCCTTTGGTAGGTTGCCCCCGCGTTCATGAGCCCGAATGGCATCCGCTTCCAAAAATACATGTTTTTCTCGTTGAGGAAAGTGGTGTGTTTCTGGTCGTCTGCGGCCATCGGAATCTGGTGGTAGCCGGCAAATGCATCCATGAAAGTGAGCATCTCATGCCCGGCCGTGCTGTCCACCAGGTGGTCGATGTGTGGCATCGGAAAGTGATCTTTTGGGCAAGCTTTGTTCAGGTCTGTGAAGTCGATGCATAGCCGCCAGGTGTTGTTGCTCTTTTTGACGAGTACAGCGTTGGATACCCATTGAGGCTTGTCGTCGGGGTCGACCATTCCGATGAGTTTGTTGTCGAGCAGCTTTTTGACTTCAGTGGCAATGACCGCGTATTTGTCTGGGCTGAATTTCCTTCTTTTCTGTAAGATTGGCTTGCGGGATGGATCGATGTGCAGTTGGTGTGAACATACGGCTGGATCGATCCCGACCATGTCTTCGTGGTACCAGTTGAATACGTCTAAGTTCTCTTCTAAAAATGCGGTCATCTTTGCCCGCATCTCGCCGGACATTGACGAACCGAGTTGAACACTTACTTCTGGCCGATTCTTCATTGTGACCGAAATTAATTCCTCGATCGGACTGGCTCCCCGCTCACGTAGCGTGGATCATCGATCTGCCCTGTTAGGGTTTTGTCAATCTCCATGGGTTCGTACCCGAGCCTTGGCTCCAGGTCGACTTGGATGTTCTCAAAAGTTTGTGAATCTTCTTCCATTGGGTGGGCAGTGGGTGGGATTTCTTCGTCTATTTCCATGTCTCCCTCCCCGATTGTGCAGACATAATCTAGATTTGCAAAATTTGAAATAACATCGATATACGCCAAACATCCGCGTGCCATTTTCTGATTTCCCTTAAGAGTCCTAACCTTCCCGGAGGGGGTTGGGAACTTGATACAATAAAAGAATGCTGAGGCGGCGGCTTCGAACTCGTGCTCGAATGGCCTGCCGAGAAACCCGTTATAGGTTGACGGCTGGTCGACAATGATAAAGTCGAGCTATTTCAAAGCCTTAACCTCAGCGTCTATGCTAGAAACTAATTCTACGGCTAGCCTAACTATCCCGTAGGGTTTCACTGTGGCGTCGCCGAAACCTTTGATAACCTGGTCGCATGGCTCCACATACTTCTCGAAGGAGCTGTCCAGCTGGTCGAATGCGGCTTTGAAGAGGATGTTGCAGTAGGCTCCGTTGTCGACAAACATGCGATGGACGGGTAGATGACCCCGGTGCGATCCTCCTCCTTGAAGGCGAGGAGGTCTGTCTCCCTTGCCGTCATGTTGACCGGCATTGTGATCTGGTGGACGTTGTCCATTGCCCGCAGCTCGCTCTTCTGCCTGCGGTTGGACAGCGAGGTGGCTGGCGCGAAGCCCCCCACCGGGGAGAGCATGTTGACGGCCCGACGGGCTTGGTTTTCCTGAATCGGCGGGCATATGAGGGCTGCCTCCCGGTTTGGCTCTGCGGGGCGGGCAGCGGCTTGAGCTTCCGGTCTGGCCGCCGGTCTCTTCACGAACTCCTCCAGCTTCCCCTCCTCGAAGAGTCGCCAGAGTTGCTTCAGGAGGTCGCGACACTCGCTTGTGTTGTGCCCGGCGGTTTGGTGGTAGTGGCAGTACTTGTTGGGGTTGATCTGTACCCCCGGTTTGTGGACCCACGGCCGTGCCTTGGGCATCATGTTTTTGTCCCGGATCTGTACATAGACGTACTCCGGGGTGGCTGACAATCTTTCAGCCAGTTTCACTTCGATGGAGTCTAAGGGTTTGAATGGTTGGGAGGCCCGATAGGAAAAGCTCCTTCGGGACGGCGTGCCGCGAGGCTTCTCCTTCTCCGTCGGCGTGCTTTCGCCCAGCCGCTGCGCCAAAATGTCGGCATTGTAGATGATCTTCCCCGCCCGCTGCCTGAACTCCGAGTAGGACTTGGGATAGTCCTTGTTCATGGACCTCCATAATTTTGTCCTTAGGCGGAGCCTGCCTATGACGCTGACGAGCTTGACTTCGTCCCCGACGGGCTCGCCTTCCATGATGATCTGGTCGACCCGGTCGATGTACGCCCGGTCCGTCTCGTCCTTCCCCTGAGTCAAGTTGGCCATGCGATTGGCGCCGGCCAGTCGTGGCGCCATCGAGGAGAAATGTTCCAGGAACAGCTCCCCCAATTGGTGGAATGAAACCACCTTCCCCGCGGGCAGCGAGGAGTACCAACGGTGTGCCCGGTCACCGAGGGTTAATGGAAATATCCGGCACTGGGTGGCATCCGTTGCCCCCATGGAGATCATGTAGGTGGAGTATTTGCTGATATGGGTGACGGGGTCTGTCTCCCCGTCATATTGACCCACGGCGGCCACGTTGATTTTTGGTTGGGCGGGAGCCCGTACCAGAATGTCGGCGAGAGGGGAGCTTGGCATGTAGGCGACGTGGTGTTGCCCATCCCGTCTGTCGAGTTTGGCCTCGAGGTCCGTGACCTTCTTTAAGATAGCGGTCATAGCGCTGTCGGCCGCGGGTGGAGAGCGGGGACGAGGGTTGTCCCCCAAGCGGTCACGGACCGACGGCCTCGGGGCCGTGTCGTTGTGACGCCTGGGGGATCATGCCCGCTCTCGCTCCCGGGGTCTGGAGCTGGCGTTGGACTCGCAATTTCGGGCAGCTCCCCGACCCTGGGACCTAAGTCTGGAGAAGACCGATCCTGCGGGGCGGCGAGAGGCCCGTTGTGAGTCGGCCTCCTCGTCGAGGCGCCTCTTTAGATTCTGAGGCCGAGGGTTACTGGCGGCCCTCCTGGCCGTCTCTTGCTCCTGCCGTGGCTGGCTGGTGGCCCTGGTCCGGGCTGGCTCCTTTCCAGGTCGGTGAGTGCGGATAGGAGCGGCGTCGATTTCGGCCTGGCGGCGTTCGATCATGGCCCTTGCGGCCTGGAGGTCCTCAGGAGTTCTTATCGCCGATAAAAACTCGAAAGGACCCTGGAGGGTTTCCGCCGTGGCCGGAACCGGGGTGGCGGTTTCGCCGATGTCCTCGGCCTGCTGTTGGGTTCGTGTGGCCTTTGAAGTGGTCATTTTTGGAATGAAAAATTGATGGAGTTTTGTTCGAGGTGACTGAATGAACGAAACCGAGAGTACTTCGATATTAGTCACCCTTCTTCTAGCGCCAAAATGTTGACAGCGATTTATAACGGATCTCGCTGCCGGATTCCTAGCGGGTAGGATTTGATATTAATGATAACAAGAAGTAATCAATGTGAGAGTAAATGAGCTCTCAAGAGTGTATTTGCAATAAATGTGATGTGTGTTACAAATGGGCACTTAAAGCCCTATTTATAGTGTACAAGGTGGGGGTTCCCCATGCTTGGTAGGTGGACTTGTGGGTCCCCCCTACTCCTAGATGGAAGGCAATAAGTGGCTACAGCCTCCCCTACGAGCCAATGAGGAGATGCCACGTGGCGCTGTCACCCCTGAGGTGATTGGACTTGGCCCCAACTACCCTCTTTGACCCTGTCACATCCTCTGGACTGATGGCACCCGACGTCCTCTCACAGCTGGCGCGGCCTGGGGTCGGACAGACGGGTACTCAGGTACCGGGAAACGAGTCCGGACGAGAGTACCCTGGTCGTTCATCTTCGGGTAGGCGGGTAGAGCACCTGCCCCGGAGCTCGCCGCTGGCCGCCCGATACCCGGGCCTGTGGGTAACTAAGTATCCTGCCTGGCAGCTCCCAGAGGCTCGCGTCGGGTAACCTCTATGTCCCCACCCGTCTGTCTGACCGGTCGGTGGACTACTCTTACCCGAGCCCGCTACAGTAGTAGATCCATGTCTGATACCCGATGGGTCGGGTAGTAAATATCGGGTGTAACAATTAAGAGTATGGTGATCCATATGCAAAAGTAGGAGAACCAAAATTATCAGAACTTAATCTATTAATACACAAAGTAGCATAAAAAAAGAGTTACCTTGAACCATTTCCATCTCGGGTCAGTGGAGTTGTCCAGAATAGGAGTTCGATTGACCAAAAACCGGTGGTGCATTTTCAAAACCGCTTTCAAAACCAAATGAATATAACTCGACACTGTATGACCTGATCTATTTAAATCAAACTTGACTACTCCATTTTTCTGGTGGTGAGCAAGTACACTCAAGAACATAGCAACTTGTTCTTCTACTAACATGTACCTTTTATCACTTAAACCTCCTAATGTTCTCATTAAATAACATAGATTTGCAAAAGTATTGCGATCCATTCTGAGGTTTTGAATGCAGGAGGAATCACTAAGCAAATACAAACGACTCTTTCGATTAAGTTGTTCAGGCATTCGATGTATCATACTATACCTTTTAGGACCAAAGAGTCGTCTCCTAATCGGTCTGTGTCGATTGCTTAATACGTGAGAGACAATTATGAGCACAATGAATATTTTATGTATTATCTCTTCAACCATAATGTATAAAACACGTCGTTTCAGATCACGAGATAACATGATGGGGATGAGTTGGATGGACAAGGGAGTCAAAACAATCCACACTGCTAGAGACATCACGGTAATTAACAAAATACTTATGACAGAACAATGACCACAATATCACAAATCTACATATTTATTCCGAAGAAAAAAAAATACAAACCCCACAATATTGTTCTTTCTGCACACAAGAAAACCCACAATATTAAAGTTTTGCCCTAAAGAAACCCACAATATCAGGATTCTGCCCTCACTAAAACCCACAATATCAGGACTCTGCCCTCACTAAAACCCACAAAATCAGCATTTTGCCCACACTAAAACCCACGACATCAGCATTCTGCCCACATAATTACCCACAGTACCAGGGTTCTGCTCACAAAATAACTAACATATGTATTCTGCCCCTAAAATAAAACATACAAATTTCTACAACGACCAAAATTACATTCAAACACAATGACCTCCGATTCACAATGACCTCCAAACAAACAATTCAATTCAAACGGAACGCATTGCAAGAAATTAGTAAACAAAAAATTCAAGGAACAAACAACTGAAAATAAATATGAGATGTGGAGCTGGGGATATTGTTCTCCCCAATTGAAAAAAAACCCTAAACACATTCACACAAATCTGTTAATCTAAAGTATCTTAATTTTTCGAACCCGATTCGAAACGGATCTAACGTGAATTAGTTTGGTATATGTCCCAAAGTAGAAAAAAATTGAACTCGAATTCTCTATTGCAACACAAATCGAAGCAAAAAATACGGTGGGTTGAGGTGAATTAGTGAGAAGCAGGGTACCTTGTAAATGACGGTGCCGGAGTCACGACAGTATTTCTCCGGTAGGTGAGTGACAAATTCGTAATAGCTACTTTTCCGATCGACCTCCAAAAAAATACGACGAAGATGAAGTGGAAATTCAAAAAGGGGCTTTTCAAAATTTGAATTGTGAGAAGGAAAGACAGGAATTGTAGCCCCTAATCTCCAATTCAGTCTTGCCTTTATCGCTCAATTTGTCTCAGCTATTACCAAGTATTATCGATGAGATTCGTAATAACACCCCCCCCCCCCCCCCCCGAGTGTGTTCCAGAATGCATGTCCAAACAGTGTTTTGGAGATAAAGAAGTATAGTCTGTGTACCGGATCCGACTATGAACGGGTTAGGGAGATGGGGAATACATGCTACCAAACAGTCATATAAGAGGAGATAAAGTAGAGATAAAGACTTTTATCTCACGTACCAAACATAGTATTGTAAACTTTTCATGCCTTTTTCGACATTTTTAGGTAATCCAAACGTGATGGGATTATCGTCATCGAATTTTCTTATTTATTTTATTTCATTATATATTTTTGTTTGATAAAAACTCATCTTTATCAAAGCCTTCGATATGTCTTTATTTAATAATAATAATTATTATTAAATCTTATACTATTATCTCAGTATGAATCAAGCCTCCAAATATGTTTTTTTTCCGCCCTTTGTATTAAAAAAAATCATATTTTAATACTTGTGATGTAATTAATATAAAGAATAATTTATTTAACATAATTGAAAACTGAAAGAAAAAAATAAATTCTATTTTATATTCCCATCGAAGAGTATGTTTTATATGAAAATTGTTTATGATAAGTTTATCATTAAATTATTTTAAAATATCGAATATTTGACCAGCAGAATAAAAAAAACTCATCAAAAATATTACTCCCTCCGTCCCCTCTTAATATTCACACTTTCCTATTTGGGATGTCCCACAATAATATTCACACTCCAAATATGGAAATAAAACACTCTCACACTATTTACATTAATTCAAAATACTCTTCATTCATTGGTTCAAAAAGTCAATAAAACAGTTTTTCTTAAAATTTGTGCCCACACAAGTGTGAATATTAATAGGTGGCGGAGGGAGTATTAATTTGGGTTCAAAAAAATTTGTAACAGTTACAATATAATATCACTGACCCACATTAATAATAATCCTAATAAAATTAATAAAATTCCTAATAAAATTATTAATACTTTAATTATGATAAACTTATCATAAAATATTTTCATATAATACTTTTTCTTCTCACCGAAAAACAAAGGGTTAATTGCAATAACAATCATGAACTTTATGATTTTTATCAATTACAATATGAACTTTTTGCAATTTAAAGCATCTAATAATTTTTTGACAGTAATTAAATTATGTCTCTGCCGAAAATGTCACATAAATATCTACTTAAAAGCCAACAAATGAAATTATTGAAAATAAAATAAAAATAACGTCTTTAAAATGCATTTTAAAGTTATAAATCTAAAGTTAAAACGTATTTCAAAGAGCTTATTCTAATTAAAAAAATATATAATATTATTTCTTAGCATCTACATGAGCTTTATGTGGCATATGCGATAACCATATTCATAAATTGTTGACGAAATAATATCAAATTTCAAATTGCAAAATTTATAAAATTGGTACATTAAATTATAAAGAAAAAAAATTATATTTTAATTGATAAAAGCATAAAGTTCGTAATTTTTTTTTTTTTTTTTTACAATTAACCCAAAAACAAAAGGTCCCTTGCTCTAAATTAAATAAATCTTACCCTAGTGGTGGACCAGTGTATTTGCGTGTTACTTTCTAAAAACGAAGAGACACCACGTATGTAGGAGAATTGTGTTAAAAAAGTGGCCTTATCCCTTTCCTATGAAGAGCCCTATCCGCGAAAAGGATTTACAACTACTTCTATTCTATAACAAGGATCCTAATTTTTTTTTGATCGGAAAAAAAAGACTTCATTATTTGGGGTACAAGGGGTACTCCAACCCTTACAATGCAAGAAAATTACAACAAGGATAAGATCCACAACTCAACAATACATAGTACCCTAATCGATTCATGCTCAACAAAGCTAGATTAAACTCCAAAAACAGCAAGTATACACAGAAAAACAGCAGCAAATTAAACTCCAAAACATGACTTGGGGCTATTCAACCAATTATTGAAAGGTAGCGCTCTAAAAGAAGTCACCTTAACGGAAAGCCACGACCATAACCTAGCTTTTATTTCATCTGTCGCCTTTTCAACATTAATATCACATGAATCAAAAATGAACTCGTTTCTTTGTTTCCAAATCATCCACGCTACACATAACCAAATAGTTGCCCCAACGCGTTTTGATTTACCTGTTCCAGAAATGGCGCAAAAATGAAGAAAATGGGCCGAAGGAGATCTATGGTCAAACGGGGTAAAGTTCAACCAAGCGAAGATATTGGACCAAATGTGTGCACTAAATCGACACTCCAAGAACAGGTGGGGAATGTCCTCCTCCGCTTCGTTGCACAGGGCACAAGAAACATCTTCATTTTCATCAATTACGTGTGATGACTCCTGAAGATCTCACCCCTACGGCCCCACCCCGCCCTAACTCTTACAACCTCCATCTAGGAAAGTTTGTTCTATTTTTTTGCGTGTCTTTAATACGGTATATCTAAAAGTATTGTAAAGTTTGTTTTTTTTTTTTTAATAAAATACTGGTTTATGAAAAATTTATTTCGCTTACTTTTCATAAACAGTCATTTTATTAAGAAATAAATCTAAAAAAAAATTATGTAATACCCTCACTCCAATATATCACATTAAACCACTTACAAAAAAATAAGACCAATTTTTATAGACGGATGGAGAATTTTATTGTTGACCTGACCTAATCAAATACATCGACCTTTTTCTACCCTTTCTTACCCGTGGAAACTATTTTTCATTAAATAAATAAAAACAAAAGTAAAAATAAAGTCTATTTAAGTAAAAAAAAATCATTTCATTTAAAATTTCTATTTATTTCTCTTAAAACTATTCACATTCATGGGCTGAATTCTTGATTTTTTATTTTTATTTTGGGAAGAAAAGCGAATTGACAATATAATATTGGTAGAATTCTTTTTAGTGTGAATCAATTTAGGAGTATGCTCCTCTTTAAATCTCATTTTCGAAATTCATAAGGTACAATCAATTTTTTAGATGAGTCAGTTCATACAAAACTTCAATTTGATTTGAAATGAACCCCCCACCCGCCCGCCCGCCCACCCATTAATGAACGGTGAACTATAGATTTTCCAAATTAATCGATCCTTAAACTGTATAACGGGTCATCAAAAAATAAATAAATCAACCCACGAGTCATATAAAATGTGTGAAGGGAACCCGTGGTTAATCTAACCATTATTACAAATAAGGATAAAAATACACATACACAAATAGGAAAAATTGTACTTTTAGTTTCAAAAGAATATGTACTTTTCAAAATAGTCATTTTTTTGCATTTATAATCCCATTTTTTTTTTTTTTGACACTTTTCCATGAGAATAAAATAAAGTTTTGATCAGAAAAATATGGATAAATTGTAGTTTTGATTTCAAGAAAATATAAAAAAATTGTAATTTTGGCTTGAATATTAATGGATGAGACTAGAACTGCAAAAAAAAGTCACTTTTGCAATATGTATATCAAAAATGTTTTGTATTCATTCTCTTGAGACAAAAAATACAATATTCTCTACATAATTTGGTATAATGATGGCAAAGATATGGTTCAAACCCTGAACCGAAATAAATTCATCCTGTTTGAAGATAGAACTACTGTGAACCAAATTTATTTTTTTTAAATATTACCGTTATTCAGAACAATAATATTTTATATGCACAAGAAATGATACTTAAAAAAATGTACTCGAGGACACAAAATACTTACTCTTAAATCAAAGTACACACATATTCTCCATTAGTTGTAGAATCGCAAGACCCTTCCACCTCCACCCCTATATATACATCCCAAGCCTCACATACATACATGATACAAGAAGAAAATCCTAACTAATTAATTATTCTCATCAAATAAGAAAGAAAACATTAAAAAGAATAACAAATATCCATGTCAATTTCCTTGCCCATTTTGTCAGTGTTCCTCGTCCTTGTATCCCTGTGGTGTTTTGGTGCGCGCGGATAGTCAAGGGATTCCTGGCGGAGATTCGTTGCCATGCATGAAGAAACTGCTGCCGTGCCAGGCCTATCTGAAGGGATCGTTGCCGCCGGCGCCGTCGTGCTGCCTGCCGCTGAATCAGAACGTCGCTGACGACCGCCAGTGCCTATGCGCGGTGTTCAACAATATGGCCATTTTGCAAACGTTCAACGTCACGCAGGATGACGCTCGCAATCTCGCCAAAACTTGTGGCGCAAACGCTAGTATATCGCTCTGTGGAAAAGGTTATTCAAATATTTTATTTCTTCAATATATAAATTTTTATGTTTGCAATGCAATTATTTTCAATTTCTATCTTGTGTTAATTAGTCCTCTTTTGTTTATATTTTTATTTTTCCATTTTGAATTGGATGGAAACTTTATATTAGTATGTTAATTATTTTTAAAAAAAAAAAATTGGTTGTTCTTAGAGGTGGAAATAACCGAGTCCGACCTTCTAGTTGAAAAGTCTAGATCCGGTATATTAATGACAGACAAGCTATGATTTGTTAGCTGTGATAGATTTTTTACTAGGTTCAATTTTTCTATTTAATAAATGAGTAAATCTATTTAAAACTTTGTTTTTAACTACATTTCACCTCAAATACCAAATTTAAAAATAATTATATTAATATTGTAATTTTGAAATTAATTTATTTTTTATTATATTTTTGACGAGATGTAGAATTTATTATTGGTCAATTTTATTTAAATGAATAACTCATTTAGATTATATTATTTTATACTATTAATTATATAATTTTTATTAATATAAAAATTAGTTAATCAATATATATTCTATACTGAATAATATAAAAAATATAGTTATAAATAAGCTGATTTGTTGAGGTTAAAAGTTTTTTTTTTTAAATTTAATTCTATTTAGCTAATTACTTTTGTAAATAAACTTTTAAAAAAGACCAGTTCTGACTTGTTTAATAAAATTAATAGGTAGGACCATACTTGGTGGATAGTTTGACTTAAATTCACTCATAAATTGTTTTGTGAGGTTTTTTCTTTTAAATTGAAGTACTCCCTCCATCCACAAAAAAATGTGTTCGTTTGTGTTTTTTTTATAGGTTTTAAGAAAACGTAAATAAAGTAGATAAAGTAAGTGTATTTTGGAGTACTATTGTGGGCTTCATTTATGAGCTAGGTGGTTGATTATAAGTGTAAAATCAATAATGTTGATAGACGACCAGGCGAGCAACAGTGCTTGGAGGATTAAGAGATTAATAATATGATTAAGAAGTCGGCGACCAGAAGGGTTCAAAAGTAGTCGAAGCTGTTAGAGTTATACGTGAAAGTATGCTTTTACTTTGTATAACTCATGTATTAAACACTTGTTTATGAGAATAAATCTTTTATCACACTTGTTTTAGATATAATTGAATGTTGAATATTTATTGCAACCAGTTCATTATAAGTGGTACATGTTACATTGAAGTTAATGTGGTGATACCCGATCACGGAAGATCACATTAACGGTTTCCTTGTAACTAAACGTACAAATTCACGACCTAGGTGGAATTGAACAATCCGCCGTGAAAGGTCGATGTGTACATCTCAGATTGGCTTGTCTTGACCAAGAGATTGCACTAGCACATTTAGTATGTGTTGAAGAGGACCTACAGCGAGGATACATTCTTCTGTTCTGAAATGTGAAGAATTAGACCTCAGTGGTTATTGATTTCTTAATCTCCGTCACTTAAATAGGACCGTGTGTGCTTAATGGTTACTGTTTTGATTCATGTTGGGTGAGAATCATCGTGACTTCGAACCTTGTGCTTTGGGCAGTAATATTAATCATACGACGGTTGCTAAGATTTAATACGGAGAAACGCGTGCGAGTACGACTCGTGTGATTTGTCCCCTTGGTGAGCTCAGAAGTTTTATCGTACCAAATCTTGCAAGTGAAGAATTAGTTTCTTCGGTACGGATAATAATGTTGAGCTGTCTTTACTCCAAGGTGAAATATATTAATTAGTTTAGAGCTATTCAGAAGCTTAATTAATTAATGGACTTGATAATCTTAAAACGCGGGAAATAATAACCGGGAGCCCATATTATCGTAATATGAATTAAGATGGATAGTGCAATATTAATTTATTAGTGGTACTAATTAATATTAATGAGCTGAATTATATTGGGGCTCAATATTGAAGTTCAGAAGCCCATTGGAGGTCCAATCTTAATTCTCCTAAAGGCCCCTCAAGTAGCCCATTAAGTAGCCCGATAATAATAATGTGATTAAAATAAAAGAAAATTATTATTGCTGATTTTTTGTTTATAATTTTCGAAATTTATAAATATGGTAGAGAAAATATTTGTTGATTTTCTTGGAAAGATATTATGGAAGATATGTATTCTTGGAATACAAGATTATCTCATAAATTCAAGAAGATCCAAATCTAGTTTATTTCTCCCATGAATTTCGAAAATCTCATATATTAGGGAGGTGAGATTTTTATGGAATATTTTATTATAGAGAAAAGAATATATGAGATATATTCAAAATTTCTTGGAGGCCAAGAAAAAGATTTTCTCTCCCCTATTCCATATGCAAATTTCAAAATTCCTAGTCCTATATATAGGAGATGATTATTTCATCTTCAGTTTACATTTTCACAGTGTTGAAAAAAAAATCAGCAACACTATTTTTTTCTTTCTTCCTTGTTATTTTAAATTGCTTGAAAGCACTTCCCACCAGTGATCAAGCAAGGCGAAAGAGACATACTTGAGAAGGTCTTTTGGTTGGTATCACGTTTGTGATAGTCCCGTGATTATCAAAGGCCATATCTACAAGAGGTACGTAATCGCAGAAATTCCTAGTTTTTTCGTCATAGGTTTTATGTGAATTAATTCAACATGCATGATGATAAAATTGTTGTTGGAATTATTATTTTAATTAATTAAGATTAATTCATGCTAGTAATAATTGAATTTAAATTCGTATTTAATTATCATCCCGAATAGATTCCGGGCACCCTTATTTTCCCAACAACTGGTATCAGAGCCACGGTTTCGGGCTCTGATCTTTAAATTGGAATTTAAATTGTTAGACATTAAATTGAAATTGGATAGTAGAATTGCTAGATCTTTTTTGCAGGTATCCAATTGTTATGGTTTTAATGTTTATTTTTTCATGCGTGTGAATTAATTGTTTTAATTCGATTCGTTCGAATTCGTTTTTCTCGTGAGAAAATCCATGAGTAGATTAGTTGTTTATATATTGATTTGATCATTGTAATAGACTAGTCTAGATCTAGTATTTATTTTTTGTAAATAAATTATAACCGGATCGAGACGAAGAACGAAGAATTAAAGACGGCGTACCCGGATGACGCATGCATGTGTGGCGCATGCATGGACGTAAAATCATGCATGGGGTGAAAAACAAGAATGAACGACGAAACCCAGTGCACGGAGTGCGCGAGGCGCACGACGTCGTGCACGATGGGCGAGCCGAAGCGCACGAGCGCGTACGTGAGGCGCCGCCTCTCGGCGCTCGGTGCTCAGCGCTCGGCGGTCGTGCCAAGAGGCACGCGGCCCACCCCGTGGGCCGATGCGTGTCGTATCTCGGGCCGTGAATTTTTTTTATTTTCGTTCTCGATTTTTTTTGTGTGATTTTAAACGTCGTCCCGAACCCCAAACGAAGTTGTTTTTGATGAAGTGTTGTTGTTCGAGTGGGAGCGTGTCGAGACGAACGATGGAAAGCAACAAGGACGATATTTCGCATCAAGACGTGAAGAAATTAAACCGTGACAATTGGATTTGAGTGCTCCAATGTGTTAAATTTTGTTTTGATGGATGTTTTATTTCGTGCACTTATTATTATTTGTTAATATGTGTTTGCATGAATTTTATTGTCCAAGAAAAACCTTACTTTCAAAAATTACTAAGTATGTTTATTTAATCGCAATTTTTTTTCCGGATATTAAAATTGGATTAATTTGGCCTCCATAATTTATTTATTTGTGAAGTCTTTTTGGAATACATTTCCCCCTCGGATCGACCAAAAAGACGGATTTCACATGAATAAATTTTGAAAGGATGATTGTGGATTATTACTAATGGCGGTATTGACCCTCACCACGAGTGGCTTGCTCAAAGCGAAATAATAATCCTGTATTGAATTATGGTTATTACTTAGGCATAAGAAATTGATATTAATTTACTCCCCTCGGAGTCCCTGTCAATTTTTATGTGGTCAAAGTGGGAGTCAACTATTAATTTTGAATTAATGATTTGTAACTTTTAAGTTTGTAATCCGTTTGAATGTGTTTAAATGTATAGACCACCCCTCGTGGCGCATTTAAATTGTTTCGAGATGTTGGCTGATGCATGATTATATTTTTTTAAGGTTTCAATATAATTGATATGATCGAATTATGTGATAATTTCATATTTTTCTAGATATTAATATGAATGTATGTTTTATTCTCATTTCATCATGTCGCAACCTTTTAATCCACTGTTTAAATATACTTTAAGTTAACAAACTTTTTGGAGAGAATTATATCGATTGGAAATGTAATTTAAATTTTGTCCTTACTGCACAAAAACACAATTGGGTTATTCATGTTAATATACCCGGCAAGCCTAATGATAAGTCAAGCAATGGGAAAAGGCAGTTTATGATTGGAAGCGTGACAATGAACACATGAAGTGCATCATCTTGACATCTCTGTCTGAGGATTTGAGACACGTTCATGAAGATATTGTATCCGCTGTTGAAATCATGGAAAACCTTGAAGAGTTGTTTTAACATCAGAAACCCATGACTAATCAGTTCACCAAACATGACTCGGTCAAGTTGGAAATGGTGGAAGGAACGCCCGTGAGGGAGAACGTTCTCGAGATTATGACATACCTTAACAAGTTGGAAGTACTTGGTGTGGATTTTGATGTCCCTTCTTAGGTCGATTTCATACTCCATACTCTACCAAAAAGGCTTTGAGCAGTTTCATCTGATCTGTCAAATGAATGAACGGACAAGTCGTTCGCCCGAGCTCTTGCAAGCTTTAGTTTCGGTAGAGGCGATAATGGGGCACCAGTCCACTGCTATGGTGGCTAATGGTCCTTCTACCTCTTCTGGTCCCAAGGGAGGGAAGAAGAGGAAGAGAACCAAAGGCCGGACCCAAGCAAATCCATTTGTTGCAAAAGGTAAAGCCAAGGCTAGCATCTAAGGGGAAGTATTTTAACTGCGGTAAGAGAGGACATTGGAGGTATGCCTGTTCCAAGCCTGAGAGGCTAGGAAAGTTAAGTAATTCACACGCCCTAGTCGTTGAAACTTGTGAAGCGGCGTATGGTGTCCATTCGTGGATAGTGGATACGAGAGCCGTTGATCACATTTGTTTCATTTCGCATGGGTTCAAGTTAACCCGACGACTTAGCGGAAGTGAGATCCCCATCACACCGGGCAATGCTATGAGAGTGGCAGCTGAAGCAGTGGGAGAAGTGCGCCTATCTTGTGAAGATAGAGTTATGGTCTTGAGAGACGTTCTTCATGTTCCTAGTTTAGAAAGAACTCAACCTTCAGTTTCTAAACTGTTTTGAATAGATACTCAATTTCTTTTAATAAGGATGTTATTATTTCTTGAAACGATGAGTTTATCTGTTCCGAAATATTGTTGGATGATATTTATACCATTAATTGGGCACACCACTCATAAATTGAATCTAATAACACATCGACTATTTCAAGTTATAAAAGGAAGCGTTCTTTCTGATATGAACGAAACACTTCTATGGCATCTTAGATTAGGTCATATTAATCTAATGCGAATACAAAGATTGGTGAAAGACGGATCCTTGGAGTTTCTTCAAGTTGAGCCGTTTCCAACTTGCGAATTCTGTTTAGAGGGTAAGATGACCAAGAGGGCATTTGGAGCCAAGGGGAATAGAACCACGGAAGTGTTAGAACTCGTTCATACCGATATGTGTGGTACAATGACGATCATATCTAGAAGGGGTATGAGTATTTTTGTCACTTTCATTGACGTTTACTCAAAATATGGATACATCGACCTTATGATGCATAGGGAAAGAAGTATCAAGTTTCTACGATCTGATCGTGGAGGTGAATACCCCAACGATGAATTCTTGAACTACCTATCGGACGAAGGGATTGTATCCCAGTTGACCGCACCGGGAACCCCTCAATAGAACGGTGTAGTCGAGAGAAGGAACCAGAATCTTTTAGAAATGGTCAGATTCATGATGAGTTATTCAGATTTACCCAAGTCGTTTTGGGGTAATACCTTGAAAACAACGACTTACATTCTAAACTTGGTGTCATCCAAATCGGTTCCTAAAATCCCATTAGAATTGTGGACCAGGCATAAGCCTAGTTTGAGACGCATAAGTATCTAGGGGTGTTCGGTATATGTGCTAGACAAGGAAGCCGGTAAATTAGATCCACGTTCGGAATTAAGGTTGTTTATAGGATATCCCATGGGAGCGAAGGGGTGTATGTTCTATAATCCCAAGGATCAAAAGACCGTGTTTTGTACACACTTTAAATTATTGGAAGAAGACTATAGAAACAATAGATAGCCCAGAAGTGAGATTACCTTAGGCGAATTAAGAGGGCAAACTCCTATACCAAGTGTACAAGATGATATACCAATCGTCACACCTTCACAACCGGAACCCCATATCAGTGGGAGGTTTGTTAGTCAACCCGAGAGATTCATGGGAATAGGAGAATCTTCAAATTTGATTCTCGGTGATGAATCAGACCTATGGACTTACGATGAGGCAATCTAAGATAAAGACGCAGATTCATGGCAAACTGCAATGGAAGCCGAGATGGGTTCGATGGATCATAATCAAGTGTGGAAGTTGGTCGAACCACCCAGTGGGGTAAAACCCACTGGATGCAAGTGGGTATACAAGAGGAAAAGAGAACCAGACGGAAGGGTTAAGACCTTTAAGGCAAGGCTAGTGGCAAAAGGGTATACTCAGAAAGAAGGGATCGATTATGAGGAAACCTTTTCGTCTGTGGCTATGCTTAAGTCCATCCGTATTCTTTTGTCGATCGCTGCGCACCTAGATTACGAGATCTGGCAAATGGATGTCAAGACGGCTTTCCTTAACGGAAGTCTTGACGGGTTAGATATCTATATGCAACAAACCAAGGGCTTTATTGAAAAAGGTAAATATAATCTTGTTAGTGTTAGTGTCCTAGAGACAATCCATCGAAAGGACATAATACTAAGATAATATTCAGATTTGGTTTAGTATTATTATTGGTTTAATATTAAATGTATGACATTACACTTGTCTGAATATGATGTTTGATTGTTTGCATATATTCTTATTTCTGTTCCCATAAATCATTACTGTCATTAAGTGAGTGAGACCTCAGATGACTTAAGTATGATTCTCAAATAGCCCCGATCAAGGATCATCAAGAATGGGATATTGATGATGCAATTGAGATTGGTGTTCGATCTGCATCATACTCTTAGAGAGTGTAGTAAGATCTCACTTACTACGAGATACCAGGTATCTCATGATGGATGCACAGATACCTTAGAGGGTATTGGTATACCCATCCGAGAAACCGTTTGATGTAATTTCACATAATGTGTCTACGGGTGTCTCGGTTAGTGGGAGCGATGTGATACTCCTCTGACTTGAGGTCAATATGCACGACATGTGTGGAGTGGTGAACTTTGACCATGACCGACACTTGCACCCTTCCACGGGTAGATATGGCATGGATTGAGTTCATCACGAAATGCATGTGCGTGGTAGTTGAGCCAAGAATATGATTCATTCCTCAATATGGATTTAGAAAGAATACTCGTCTTCTCATCATAATTGGATCTAAGTCGTCGGCCGACGCACATCAACTTAGACTTTGCGGCTAAGTGTGATATACTTGATCAATTAGTGATTGGAGATAATATGATTAAGTTATTTGAATAGACACTTCATCATGTTCAAGGCTTAATCGAGTATTCGTGAATGAAAGGAAGATATCACAATAGCCTGCAATATTACAGGTAGTTGCAGATTTCCTCGCAACGTACCTCGTATATTGAGAACGTCTGATTTATTGTCTAGGGTTTAATTAAGAATGTACGAGCCCAAGACAAGGGGGCGAACAACAATGTTAAAATATACGAGCCCAAGACCAAGTCCAGGTAAGGACAATAAGGCCCAAGATTGGGGGCGGCCACGAAGGGAAATTCAAGGCCAAGTCCATTAAAGGACCATAAGGCCCAATTATTTAAGGCTAAGTCTTTTTAAGACAACAAGAGCCCATTTAAACTGATCAAGCAATCAATGAACATAAAGATATCTATCTAAAAAAGAAAAACATTAAGTTCGTAAAGCTTGTACAAAGTTCAAAGCGAACAACAGTGTAAACAGCGAACAAGCGAGAAGCAGGGAAGCATAATAAGTAAGAAGATAGCAAACATTTCCAAATTTCTTCTTCATTAAAAGAGCAAAAAAGTGTTACAAGAAAGGGAAACAAAAGTACAAGATTGCCCTAACACAAGTCTAAGAAAAAACAGAAAACATAAAAGTCTTCAATCTTGGTGGGCCGGGGGAGCATTGGTGGTCGCCTAGGCAGAAGGAATTGCATCAGTGGTGGCAACTTCAGCCGTGGTCGCCGCAGTCGAAGTAGCCGCCCCATCAATAGGAGTGAGGGGAAGAGAGTGGAGGCCGTAAGAAATATCAGCTTCCCTGATCGGCTCCTCGCCTGAGAACTGGGGGGCAATTACTTGAACATCCTTCCCAAAGATGTCCAGGGGAATTCCCATCTCCTCAAGATCGGCCACCGGAACAGCGAACCCAGCACCAAGCGGGTTGTCCTTTACATAGTCAATGAAGTCTTTCTTGGTTGTGGCCAAGACATCCTTGCCACGGTCCAAGGCAAACTTCACTGATCTGATGCTCTCCGCGTAACCACACATATAGCCGAGGTTGGTGTTGTCGGCCACATCCTGGGCATAGACGTCAAAGGCGACCATGCCAGTCCTTTCTTGCTGAAGGCTAGCAACCTCAACTTGCAATTCCTCGACTTGGGCGACCATGGCTGTTTTCTCGTCCTCCAGCACCTTTAGTCGCTCTTCAGCAACCCCCAGCTCAAGAGACAGCTTCTCTGATCGATTGAGAGCAACTTGTTCGCTGTCCAAAGTAACATTGTACTTTTGCTCCAGACTAGCCACAACCTTGGCATGCTCAGCCTTTTCTTGGGTGAGCTCATCCTCTTTCTTCTTTAAGGCAGCAGTCTTCCCCGCTTCAAAACCATCAATCTTGCGACCAAGACCGCGGTTAGTCCTCTCCAAAAGCACGATCTGATCGAGGAGCTTTTGGGCCATCACAGCTTGATGACTGGCATTATAGGCGATTAAGCGAGCATTGTCGCTGACAGTCTGATCTTGGATGATGTCCTCACAGGTCCTGGTCCAAGAGCGTGGGACCATCTCAGTTGCCCGGCGAACATGAGAGTCTGGGATGTCTAGATAGGGGGGAGGAGATTTAACGCAACTAAGTTGGTGTAACACCTCTGTTCGCCCAGGGTGCTCCTCAGGTTTGTATCTGGAAAAAGAAAAGAAACCCTTTAAGTCAGTATGCTACAAAAAATGATCATCAAGGAGGAGGCTAAAAATTACTCTCTCAGCTTCACTGGGTCATACCCCAGGTACGAGCGATCATTAGATGCTTGCTTCTTCTTCAAAACAGCAGCCACGGCCTGCTGTTCGCTTACAACCTCGACAGAAGTAAGCTTAGAGGCCGGAGAATGTGGAGCCTGGCTGCTCGCTTCAATCACTGACTTAGAGCGCTTCGATGCTCGCTCAACAACTTTCCCTTCACCACGAGTGTCTTCCCGTGGGGCCTTCTTTGGCCTTTCTTTTTCTTTTTCCTTCCATGCGCCACGAGAGGAAGCAGACGCTTTAGAGGTTCCCTTTGAGCGATCAGCAGGAGCCTGGGGGCGACCATGACTGGCTGGTCCTTCTCCAGCCCGGAGACGAATGAGTGATAGGGGAGGATCCTATTTTTTCCTGGTCGGTTCTTCAACAGCCATCTGCTTGACGCGGGCAGCGAGCAAATGGTAAGATTCTGGGATAGAAGGAACGGCGACAGTCACACGTTGATCTGTTAAGAGGATAAGAGGCAAAAAAGAAAGTTAGAAGAGACGTTCAGGCGAGTAGGCGATCAACAAAGGAAAGATCAACAAAGAAGTTATACCCTCAGGAACCTCCGATTGAGCTTCCAAATGGTGAGGACTTGTGAAAAGTTGGGCAAATTTCCGACAGTGAGCTTTCGATAAATACAAAATCTCACGATCAGCAGAATTCTGGAGCACTATCAAGGCCAATGTAAACAGGAACTCTTCATTCAACTCCGGGTGCCCCCACTTCAATATTTTCGGACCTGCAAAACAACAAGGAGAAATTAATATTAGTCCCCAACGTGGTCCCAAGAAGGAAACAAGAAGGCCTACGTTTTACTACGCCAAAACGTTCAGGGGAGTTAATGCGCGCTTGGCCGCCAGAAAAATCCGCTGATGCTCGCCAGTTACCCCCAATAAAGAAGAATTGATTATGCCAACTCTTTACTTTATTGGCAACTCCCTCAATAAGTTTGACCCCTGTCCTCGCCTTAATATAGTACCAGCCCACATCCTCTTCCTTACAGGCTGAGATGACCATGGCCTAGTGGATCTCGGCCGTACTAAGTTTGTTCTTATAGCCTTCAATGCCAAAAAGGGTCATCAGGGTAAGCAGATTACTCCACCCATTGGGGGTGATCTAGGTGATCACCAGATTGACATCCTCCAGGAAGCGACCAACGAGAGGATGAAGCGGCAGCGGGAATCCCGTGTTGAGTATATCCAAATTAATCGTCGTGCATCCTGGTGGTGGGCGATCAGCAGTCTCTCCCTCCTTGGGGGCGTACAAGAAGATGTCAAATGGTATCTTGTACTGGGACCTGATGCTATCCAAATCATCTTCAGTAACCAGGCTGGATATCCTGCTCGCTGTAAAAGTGTTCTGCTGGGCGGCCATAATCACACGAGAGAGAACAGGGAAGGTTTTGGAGTAGCGATCAACATAATCTCCCCATTCGTTTTGACGAACAACACCTTCAGGAATCTGGGACTCGGGAGTCACTCTAGAGGTAGGGAAACCTATCTCTTCAAGAAACTCCCAAGTCACCGTCAATCGTGGTCGCTCCACCTTAGGTTGGTCGCTTTCAGCTTCGATCTCAGCGGCCACCTCCTCCGAATCTTCCCCCAAGTCAGAGGAAGTAGCCTCTTCTGCATCTGGGCGACCAGCAGGGTTTTGGACCTCTTCGTCGCCTGAATTATCCGAGGCGTGGGCTTCAACGGAGTGAACAACAGAGGATACTTCGAAGCCCGTCTCTTCATCCACTAACAAAGTTTTTGGATTTTGGGCTAGGGCCTGACGGATCGATCGGCGAGGAACAGGGGAAACTTCTTCTTCCATGGGACGTTTTCCAGGATTTCGTTCAAAAATTTCAAGAGAGACGGTTTCACTCGAAGAAGAGGAGGCCATTCTAAAATATTCTTTTGAAAAAGATCAAGGAAGGCGACACTAGCGATAAAATGAGGAGGAAAATGAAATTTCGAACGGTGGAGGAAAGTAGAACGTGGCGGCGCTAGGAAAGAACACGACGGTTCTGAGAAAAATGCGGCGGCGTTTGGGGGCAAGAACGGCGGCGGAGGTGAATTTTCGAAGAAAAAACGAAAATGAAATAAAAAAATGAAAGCAAAATGAAATTAAAAACTATAATTGATGATTACCTGAAGATTCCGCACGAATTCTATCGAGAATTTGATGAGAATAAGAAAAAGGAAAGCTTGGAAATAAAGCTTTAATGGCGGAAGGATGAATGGATTTTCGAAAGAATAAGAAAGAGAAGGAAGACAAGTATTTATAAAGATGAAAAACGGGGGTCAAAACGAGATTTTTCGAAACTTCATAGGCCCCTATTTGCAAAAAAAAAGAATACGCATGGGCGGCAATGACGTCACCTGCCGCACACGACGTTACGGATCCCGAGAGTCTCGGGAATCCAACAGTTATACATGCGGAAGGTGCCCCGTTGTTCGCCCCGATGACCAGATGATCGCCGGACTTCCCGCCAACGAATTTGAAAATCCATTGCTCGCTCCAAGCACATATCGCTATCCTATCAAAATTATGCCTTGTCCTTCATTAGTCAACAATTTTCCTAATAAAGAACAAGCCAGGGGGCAATGTTGATAGACGACCAGGCGAGCAACAGTGCTTGGAGGATTAAGATATTAATAATATGATTAAGAAGTCGGCGACCAGAAGGGTTCAAAAGTAGTCGAAGCACCAGGCGACCAGGAGAGTTTTCAGACGAAAGTCAGGCGACCAACACAGCAAAAGAACAAGAAGAGTAAGTAGTCAGGCCGAGAGCAAGGGCAAAAGGTGCACTCACCATTTAGGCGACCAAGCGAGCAAGATTGAGCCACGAAGGACAGCTCAAAATTCCACTAATTTAAACATTGCATTAGGAACAAACAAGTGTACTAAACACTTGTCATTGTATAAAATATAATAGTTTAGGAATAAGACAAGTGGCTAAACACTTGTCAAAGCCAAAATCAAAGGGCTAAGAGGGTGACACCTCCTACTTGCTTGTAGGTCTATAAATATCCCTTCATGAAAGGGTCAAAATAAGTAAAAATATTCAAGAAAAAGACCAAACCCTTGCAATTTTATTTCTCAACTTTCATCAAACACAAATTCATCACTTGTAATCTTGTTTGGTGACCTTCTTAGTGTTAAAACAACCACTAATCATCAAATTCGAATCAAGGTTATCAACAAATAACATGTGAAATAATTATGTGATGGTTGGATATCAACGAAAACAAATTGTTGTAAAAGATGAAATGATCACACTTTTGGTGGACGGAGAGAGTAATTGTTTCCGATGATTAATTGAAAATGTATATTATGTGAATAATATTCACGGTACTATTACCGTGAACGACAAAAAAAAATTCCAAGAAAAGAAATCTCATAGTGGAAATTACCTACAAAATTTTCTAATTACATATACATTTTCATTATTTACCTACAAAGAATTTTGCCTACGAAATTTTTGTAGATAAATTGCTTATTGGTAAAAATATTTTGTAGGCAAATTATTTGTAGATATATAATATTTAAGAATTTAATTTCGTAGGTAAATTGTTGTAGACTGGAGAATAAAGATATCTATATAATTTGAAACTTTTGTTGATAAATTGTAGATATTTTTTAATATGAAAATTTTTATTGTAAAATTTCATACATAATTTTTGTTCGGTGTCATCGTAAATTTGGAGAAACACTAATAAAAACCTGCTTATGGCCACTATTGTTGTAATTAATTGCATAAATATAAATTAAATACTGCGCGCTGTTATTTTCGTGTGTAGCATTATTTTCGTCCGATGCCAAGCTTTAATTAATACTTCTTCCAATTATATGGTATCAGCTGCTGCACCGTCTACGTCACCCTCTACTCCAACTACACCTTCAACTCCCACTAACAGTAAGTTCTTTAATTAACATTAATATATATAACAATATTAATTTGTGTCAACAAATTTAAGTATGATTTAATTTGAAAAGGCAAATACTCCTTTTTTTTTTTTTTATAATTTTTTGTTTTGATAAAATCAACAACTGCATATGGCTTTGATTTTGCTTCATTTGTTCTGTTGCTTTTTGGCACAGTTAATGCTAAACAAAATTTGCCCGATCCTATAAACTATCATCTTATGTAAATAATAGCACGTGTATGTATCATACTTAATTCCCCGATTAATAAATAATGTAATTTACATAAAATAAATACACATATTTTTGTGACAAATTTATCCTCCAATATTTCAAGCACATGTATTTTCTCTTCTATATTTCAATCACGACAATAAACTTAATCAGACGAGGGAATAATTAGTGTGTAGTATATGAAATAACAAAATATTACTCTCCACTACATAAAAATAAATTGTATATACTAATTGTATATATAGTCATTAAAATGTACAATATAGTGTAGAGTTTTTGCCCAATAAAAAAGAGATGAGATATTGTCTGTTTTTGAAAAATAACTTTTTTAACTAACAGAGTACATTTTAGCGATCATAAATCAGAGAGTAACATATACATATGAAAATATAATCAAAACAACAATTATTTTTTAAGCAAATAATTTAACCCCAACCAATTGTATAAGGATAATTACGGACGGGCCGGGTGCCTGATTTTAGACGAGATGAAATTAAATTAATAAGGAAATATGGAATAATGCCACACTCAAATTTTTGTTTTAAAAAATGTCACCCAACATTTTTTTTTCCAAAAATGCTCCATGCAACTCATTGCGCAATCCTTGTGCGATCTTTTTTGTGGCATTTTTGTAAAAAAAAATATTGGGTGACATTTTGAAAACCGAAAACTTGAGTATGACATTTTTTTTAAATTTCTCAATAATAAAGACTAGTAACCCCAACCAATTGGAAATATATAAATAGATTGAAACAATTGGAAATATATAAATATTGAATAGATTGAAAAACTAAAATAAAGGCATTATACATTAAAGCCCCGAAATTATTACATTTTGTTTTAAAAGATCTCTAAATTATTTTTTATTTTAAAAAATTCCTGAACTATTAATTTTTTATTTCACGAAGCACTTGATAACAAAATTTCATGAATTTTACTATATTATTTTAATTTTTCATTAAAATATGACAAATTAACCAATTTCAATGCAATTAAGATCGATTCCAACAAAAAATTGGGTCTCTAACGGATTTTCAATAGGGGTCTTATGAAACAAGAATTATATACTTTAAAGTTTTTTCTGAAATAAAAATAATAATTTAGGGGCCTAATAAAAAAATATATAATTTAATGGCTTTTTAAAACAAAAATTAATTTAGGAACTTTTAAAAATAAAATTTGATAATTTAAGGATCTTTTAATACATTATACCTAAAGTAAAAGTAATTATTAGCAAGTAGTAAGTGTAAAAATTGTTGAAGAAATACATGACAATTAATTCAACCTCGTATTTGTAGATTCCACGCCGCCAAAAACAAGTGGAGCCACGTCGGCGTATCATGTTGGAGGGTCTCTGGGTCTAGCAGTTGCAGCCGTTCTCAGTTCGACTGTTTCAGCATTTTAGTTATTTGCATAAATTTGTGATCGATGTTTATGAGAAATTGGTTGGTTGTACGTTTGCAATATGTATGCATCATGTGTGCATAGTTTTTTTTTATTTTTTTTTTTGTGAATTTCTACCAACACTGACTTACAAAGGTGTTCCATACATTAGATTTGGTAACACAACACAAAATAATAAATTTGAAGTTTGCCAGGTGCAATTGATCTCGGATACATAAGTAATGAGCCAAATAACACTATAGCATGAATATGAATAATAATTTGAAGTTTGGCACACTGAAAATAACAACAAATTAAGAATTGATCAATTGAAGAAGTAATAAGTAGATAACATACCGGAGCAGAGAGGTGGATCATACATTAGTACTTACAAGAGTGCTTAGAATTGGATATGTCATTGATCGATTATGAGTTTAAATCCAATACCCTTTTTATTCCCCTGTTGGTCTTTGCTTTCTCCATATATATCCTTAGCGAAGTTGGTGACGCGTTCGATGTTCAGGATCTGCACAGAGGATGTAACGACTTCAAGTCTCTGACAGCTCTTAAGTATGAGGCATTTGAGTTTAGGTAAAGGACATCTCTAATCCGTGCGTTCACTTCAAGACAATGGAAGCCGCCAACGCAAATTCTTTCAGCTTGAGAACCTCCAGGGAAGGAAGCTGCCCCATATTCTTCCACTCCAGTTAAGTACGGGACAATGTCAAGATCGTGAGATTTGGCGGGAATCTTTCTTGACAAGGGAGGACACGAAAGATATCGTATACTAGCTTCAA
Source organism: Ballota nigra (assembly GCA_947034835.1). NCBI lineage: Eukaryota > Viridiplantae > Streptophyta > Magnoliopsida > Lamiales > Lamiaceae > Ballota > Ballota nigra. The sequence continues at coordinate 45,041,066 of OX344724.1, read as the reverse complement.
CTTCTGAAGACGATCCAATTTTGCCAAACACGTCGTCTTCAAAAGCGTTTCTAAGTTCCCTCGGATCCCCATTGAGGACATCTTCTGTACAACACTCAGCGTCTGAAGCTTCTCTCCGCCTTTTCCTTTGCTGTCCTAATTCAGAATAATAGTTGTTTTTGTCTTCAAGTGCCTTAACTATATCATCTTCCTGTATTAGCTTTGACATCCAATGTACGACTATAACTTTCAATTCTAATAGTCTGCAGCTTCCAGATCTTGGAGATCCCTAAAATAGTCACCAGACAGAGCAATGTAACTCAAATGAATTTTTAACAGGGAAGTTAGAGAATCTGATGGGGTTCACATCTAAGACCCTGACCAAACTGAAGGCATCTGGGATGGATGAAACGCAATCTTGAGGCAAGATAACTTCTTCCTGTGAAAAACACAAAAAGGAACAAAATGAATACAAAGGCGACGGGAAATAGGAGGATTGAAACCTCCTTCCTCGGACAGTTTCACCTCCTGGAACAAATTATGTTTCGCAAATGCAGCTTGACCCTTGCAAAACTCGCGTATCAATCCATTGATAAAAGTTGAGGTGTAAGGCTCAAATTAGTTTGTCTTACTAAAAGATTACACTAGTGCATTTTGATGCGCTGAATTGGACCTACATGGATTCTAAACTGACTTAAAAGACAAATTAGATTTCAATGGTTAATTATTTCTAAATTTATGTCATTTAATCAGGATTGTATATAATTAATTTATATTGCTTTATTTTATTATGGGTAGAGAGTCAATGAGATTCGATACTTTGTATTTTGGATAATATTATTATAAATTATATGACAATTGCTAAAGATTAATATAGAAAACCATGTCTTGGAATGTCAAGTTGATTATGTCCCCTTGGTGGGCTCAGAACGTTCATCATATCAAATCTAGCCAGTGGATTAATTTTCGGTATGATAATAATGTTGAGTTGTCCTTACTCCAAGGAATAAAAAATATTAATTAATTAAGAACGTTCAGTGGCTTAAATTAATTAATGGACATTGAAATCTTAAACACGAAAAATAATAACAGGAGCCACATTTCGTAATATGGGTTAGGATGGATAGTGAAATATTAGTGTTGATGATTCGATCTAATCACGTGGATTAATGGTTGTTTAATCTTTTTAGAATCACCAAACAATTACGTGTTAATGATTATCGAAGAAAAAACTGTAAATACGTTAGATCGGGGTAGAATCAGGTGACATTTTTTTAGTTTTTGTACATAAACGATTATATGAGTACAAGTATGGAAGTTTAATGTGTACTTCTTGTATATTTTAGGACCATTCTCCCTTTTATTAAGGAAAATCCAAGTATTTATACAAGTGATTTACAAGTAGGTGGTGGCACGCCCTTTCACCTTTTAGCATGCATGCTTAACATGTGTCTTTTGACATTTGACCTTATCTAACATATTTACATAGCTATGAAGTCTTCTTATGACCTGAGGTGTAGGGCTGCTCATCTAGAGCCTCTTTGGTGAGATTTATCATCTCTGCTCTCCCTTTAGGTTGTTCGACTCTCTTGGGGTTATCCTCTACTTTGTTCGTTCAGCCTTTTGGACACTTGTACTTGCTTGATAACTCTCTGGAGTTGTTCACCAATTGGAGTCGCTCGCCTAACAAGGTTGCTCGTCATGTTGGTAATTTGTGTAGCATAGTTGTCAATTGTGTAGGGCAGCTACTCGTCATGGGGATAACTGCTCGTCATGAGGGTAGCTGCCCGTCCATGTCGATTGACTTGACTCAATTGTGTAGGGCAGCTGCTCGGCATGGGGGTAGCTGCTTGTCATGAGGGCAGTTACTCGTCCATGTCGATTGACTTGACTCAGTTGTGTAGGGCAGTTGCTCGTCATGGGGGCAGCTGCTCGTCATGAGGGCATCTTCTCGTCCATGTCGCTTGGCTTGGTTTAGTTGTGTAGGACAACTACTCATCATGGGGGCAGTTGCTCGTCATGAGTGAAGCTGCTCGTCCATGTCTATGTATTGACTCAATTGTGTAGGGCAGCTGCTCGTTATGGGGGCAGTTGCTCGTCATGAGGGCAGTTGCTTGTCCATGTTGATTGACTTGACTCAGTTGTGTAGGGCAGTTTCTTGTCATGGGGACAATTGCGCGACATGAGGGCAGTTGCTCATCATGAGGGCAACTGCTCGTCCATGTCGATTGACTTGGATTAGTTGTGTAGGACAACTGCTCGTCATGGGGGCAGCTGCTCATCATGAGGGCAGCTGCTCGTCTATATTGATTGACTTGACTCAATTGTGTAGGGCAGCTGCTCGTCATTGGGGCAGTTGCTCGTCATGAGGGCAGCTGCTTGTTATGAGGGCAGCTGGTCGTCCATGGCAATTAACTTGGCTCAGTTGTGTAGGGCAGCTGCCGTCATGAAGGCAGTTGTTCATCCATATTGTATGACTGCTCGTCTATGTCATACATCTGCTCCCCTACGTTATACGATTGCTCGTCTATCAACAATTGCCCCCTAGCTCGTTCTTATGTTGCTATTGGTCAAACAAATACGGACGGTCTACTTCTTTACGTACATATCGGGCGATCAATTACCCTCTAGGTGAACAAGATTGAAGTGTTATTTTTTTCCCAGGGGCGTTATTTGTCGCTTCATGTGATGTGATTGTAATGGTGGTGCGCCGCTCATGTGCAGGCTCAATCGAGGCAACGCCTCTTTATCTGCAAAGAAGTCCTCAAAGCTTCTTATCTTCCATATTGTATTTGATCTCATATTGGTGGTTGTTCATCCATTGGAGTAGTTTTTATATCTCTGAGACGATCAACCTTTTTTGTTGGTTGCTCTTTTTTTCCTGGTGTTTTTACCGTCTTACTTCGTATTATGAATGCGGCATTTACACTCAATTAAATAAACTCTATTCGTGTAGAACTCTGTCTTTATGGACTCTGTTCGTATAAAACTCTGTCTTTATTTGGGCTCTGTTCGTGTAGAACTCTGCCTTTATTTGAACTATGTGTTGGGAAAATCGGGGTGCCCGGATCTATTTGGAATGAAATTTAAATACGAATTTAAATCTAATTATTAATAGCATGAATTAATCCTAAATTAATTCAAATAATAATTATGCCAACAACAAATTCTACGGCGAAAAAATAAAAAAATTCACGTCAAACGTACCTCTCGAAGCGACGTCCAACCGAGATCAACGAGACAAGTGTAACGATCCTATCAACCGTAAAAACCTTCTCCAGTATTCCCTTTCGCCTTATTCGTTCGCCGGTGGGAAGCGCTCACGAACAATTTTAATATAATAAGGAAGAAAGAAAATATGTTTGCTCTTAAATTTTTAAACTCATGGAATTGTGTACTTGGAGATGAAATAATCATCCCCTATTTATAATAGAGGAGTGACCGAAAATATGAGGAGGAATAAGGGGAGAGAAAATCTTTTCTTGGCCTCCAAAAAATCTTGAATATATCTCATATATTCTTTTCTCCATTATAAAATATTCCACACAAAACTCAACCTCCTATTATAAGCTTATTTTTTAAAATTAGGAGAAAATGTGTTAGACTTGGATCTTCTTGAATTTATGAGATAATCTTGTATTCAAAGAATACATATCTTCCATAATATCTTTCCAAGAAAATTAACAAAAAAATTTCTCTACCATATACGAAATTTTTGAAAATATATATGAAAAAATCAGCAATTTATATTTTCTTTTATTTTAAGCACCTTATTATTATTGGGCTACTTGAGGGGTCTTTAGGAGAATTAAGATTGGACCTCCAATGGGCTACTGAATTACAATATTGAGCCCCAATATTATTCAGCCCATTAATATTAATTAATACCACTAATAAATTAATTTTGCACTATCCATCTTAATCCATATTACGATAATATAGACTCCTGGTTATTATTTTCCGTGTTTAAGACTATCTAGTTCATTAATTAATTGAGCTTCTAAGTAGCTCTAAATTAATTAATATATTTTACCTTGGAGTAAAGACAGCTCAACATTATTATCCGTACCGAAAAAATAAATTCTTCTCTTGCAAGATTTGGTACGATAAAACTTCTGAGCCCACCAAGGGGACAAATCACAAAAGCCGTACTTACACACGTTTCTCCGTATTAAACTTTAGCAACCGTCGTATGATTAATATCACTGCCCAAAACACAAGGTTCAAAGTCACGATGATTCTCACCCAACATGAATCAAAGCAATAACTATTAACCACACACGGTCCTATTTAAGTGACAGAGATTAAGAAATCAATAACCAATGAGGTCTAATTCTTCACATTTCAGAACATAAGAATTTATCCTCATTGTAGGTCCTCTTCAACACATACTAAATGTGCTAGTGCAATCTCTTGGTCAAGACAGGTCAATTTGAGATATACACATCGACCTTTCATGGCGGATTGTTTAATTCCACCTGGGTCGTAAATTTGTACGTTTAGTTACAATGAACTTGTTAATGTGATCTTCCATGATTTGGTATCACCACATTAACTACAATATAACTCGTACTATAAATAGAACGGGTTGCAATAAACATTTAACATTCATTCATATTTAAGCAAATGTGATAAAAGAATTATTCTTTTAAAACAAAGTGTTTAATACATGAGTTATACAAAGTAAAAGCATATTTTCATGTATAACTCCAACATTATGTTCGTATAGAACTCTGTCTTTATTTGAGCTCTGTTCATATAGAACTCTACCTTTTATTTGGACAGTGACCTTATGCTATACTCGCTTAAAAATGAGCAGTCTTTTATATGTCTTGGTCTTATAATTAACTTTTGCCTTGAGCTTGATACTTTCAATTGGTTGCTCGCCCATTATAACAATATGCTCGCCTATAAAAACGAGTTGCTTACCCTATTTTTTTTATTAAAAATACCCCTTTAAATGGGTTTGTATTCCAAGAGTATTGGGCCGAGTTGCTATCCATATCTTCAACATTATATGCCCCATTGGTTAGCTTGTTTGTCACCCTGATGGACCTTCCGAGTTATTTATTGGCGGGTGTTCGTCCCCAACCATGGACTGATCGATTTTGATAGTTGTTCGTCAACTCTGATAGGTCCTCTGTCACTCATGTTCGTCCTCAACCATGGGCTGATCGATTTCAACAGCTGGTCGTCAACTTTGATGGGCCCTTTGTCATTCATTGGTAGTTGTTCATCCTCAACCATGGGCTGATTGATTTCAACAGCTGCTCGCCAATTTGATGGGTCCTTGGTTATACATTAGTAAAGGTTCGTCCTCAACCATGGGCTGATACATTTCAACAGCTGCTCGTCAATATGATGGGCCCTTAGTCATTCATTGGCAGATATTCATCCTCATGGTTGCTCAATTTCGATGGAAGACAACTGCTCGTCAACCGTGATGGACCCTCCAAGTCATTCATCTTCATCAAAACTTGAAAGGATGCTCACCCGAGGTCTTTTTCCAGGTGCTCGTTTCACAAATTCGGACAACCTTCCCTCTTCATTCCTCTCCAGATCCTTGTGTAGGGCTTCTTGCATTGCAACATATATGCCAATCTTGTGCTTGAATTCAGAATAAGTCTTAGGGCAAGCAAGATGCATCTTTTTCCAAAGATCAATGCCCTTTATCAATCTAGTCATCACAGCCACAATCTTGGTCTCCTCGCTCATACACTCTCCCTCCAGCAGGATCATATCGAATTTTTCTAGGAACTGCCGATCAGTCTCGTCATCTCCTTACTTTATATCGGTTAATCGGTACTTTTGGGTAAGGTACGATCCTGCTGTTGAAAAATGGGAGAAGAACTCCTTCCCGAGCTGAGTGAAGCAATGAATAAATATCGACTGCATGGTAGAAAACCACTTGTGCACCCAGTCCCCCAGAGTGTTAGGATAAAAAATTATAAGTTTTGAAGATGTTAAAACAAACCAGAAGTTGTAATAGGACCATCTGGACCTGTTAGCCAGATGATGATGTAGAATAAGACTTAGTCTAGGGGAAACTGTCAGACCAAAGGAGTCAAACCAGAGGAGTTAGACCAGAAGACCTCTCTAGAGGAGCAACAGATCAGAGGCAGAAGAGCATCCCCAGAAGACCAGGCGAGTCTGGTGAAATAAGAAAAGCCTTAGAATCATCCCCTGAATCTAAGGAACTCTTTATTTCACTACTCTGGTCTGGACTAGAGGACCTTTGTGTCATCTGGTATCTGGTCTTACCACTTTGAATAGACCAGATGTTGACCAAGGAGGTTCTTTACCGTTGGTGTCATTAATGCAGTCTGAAGATCAGGATTGGAAAGTCAAATGAAGAATAAATCCAAAGGATCCCACCAACCCAATCAATTAATTAGGGAAATTGATTAATTGAAACTTCCATTTATAGAAATCTGATTAGATTAGCTCTCCAATGGCTAAACCCTAATCCACCCTATAAATAGAGAGCCACTGGAAAGAAGATTAATACGCGCGAAGAACACTTTCAAGCATTGATATAACTTAAGAATTCCAGTACTCTATAGCTTTCACACAAATATACTCTTAAGGAGATTAGTTGGAAATACAATACTCAACTTGTTCATCTTTCAAGATAAGGTTGTTGTGTTGAACGGATTAGACCAAGTTTGATCTAAGTTGTTAACAAGGAACTGGTACTTGTAAAATTCCAGTAAAGTTCGTAAGAGGGAGAGTAAGAAAGTCTCCTTGTCAAAGGGAGAGTGGACGTAGGATTTAATATCCGAACCACTATATATTCTTGTGTTCTTTACTTTATTGCTTTATCTCTCTTGTGCATCATACTTGTTAAAGGCATAAAAACAGTTTTTACTCAAAGGTTAATTGCTTAAGCTTCCGCACTGTTCAACAGAAGAGTCTGGTGTTTTTAAAAAAGTCTTAAAAATTGCGTTTAAGTGTGAGAAGTCTATTCAACCCCCCTTCTCGACTTCTTATTACTTCTCTACTGTTACTAGTGGGAACAACAAATGGTATCAGAGCAGTGTGTCCTAGACCACTGCTTCGAAAAGTTTTTGGTGGTCACCAGGGCAGATCCACTGCATATATTACCTTTGCATAAAACTTTTTTCATTCATATCAAAATATCTTCAAAATCTGCATACAAGAGTCGTAAATTACCATAATTCTCTTTTGATGACTATAGCCACTGGAGTTTCATGATGAGCAATCATCTTGGAGCTATTCATCACCGCATGCTTGATGTGGTTGAAAGTGGCCCTATAAAATTTTACTGGACTCCTATTGATGATGGCAGATCCGATGCCAGAGAAGAGACAAGTGCAGATTGAAAAAGAGTTACTGGAGATGCCAGACCTGCAAGACAATGGGTTCTCAAGAAAAATGATGAGTTGAACAATGATGTAAGAAAGCTGCATAATCTGGATCAGGTTGCCAAAACTGAGATAATCAACACTCTCACCAAGGAAGTGATTGAGAAGTTCAGAACCTGCAGCACAGCCAAAGAGATATGGGACAAGCTGGCTCTGCTCTGTGAAGGTACAGACAAGATTAAGGACAACAAGCTACAAGTTATTCAACACTTTTTTGATACCTTCAAGATGAAGCCAGATGAGACCATTGACCAGCTGGATATGCTCCTCACAAATCTCCTCAACAAGGCTAGTGCCTTAGGTAAGAACTACTCTGAAAAGGAACTTAATAATAAAATTCTTAGATCACTAACAAGCAGGTGGAGAATCAAGGTTACTGTTATCAAGGACAGTAGGACCTAAACACACTAGATCATCATATGCTCTTCTCTGATCTGAAAGCATATGAGTATGATTTACAAGAGGAAGATCAGGCAGATGAGATCTCTTCTTCATCTGGCCAGAAAGGAGTTGCATTCTCTTCAACCATCAAGACTGAAGAACAGGTAAAGGAACCAGTAGCAGATGACATGAGCCTCAAGAAACAGGTAGCACTCTTAACTAGAAAACTAGAAAAGATGAGTTCCAAGTATGGCAGGTACAAGAGACACTAGAAGGATTCTACCAGAGAGAGAAGGAGTTCCTTCAAGCCTGCAGATAAAGAAAAGTCATCTAGAGATTCAAGGGAAACCAGGTTCCAGTCACCAGAGGAGAGGAGAGACTTCAGTTCAAGGAGAAGAGATTCTAGCTCTGGCAGGTTAGATTTCAGGAGGAGAGAAAGCAGTCCAGGCAGGCCAGACTTCAACTCCAGAAGGAGAGATTCCAGTCCCAGTCTCCGAGCAGGAGACAACACTTCTTACACCTGTAACAAACCAGGTCACTACAACTATGATTGTCCTCAACTAACTCCTAGGGAAAGAGAAGAGAAAAGACTCAAGAGAGATAGGAGACATGCAGACAAGAGAGCATTGTTGGCAGAAGCAGAAGAGGATGACACCAGTTCAAGTTCTTCTTCTTCTGGCTTTGGATCAAATGATGATATGTGTCTCATGACAGACATTATTGAGGTACAAGAATCTTCACTATGCATCTCTAAATATACTAAATCCTCTCACTCATCTGATACTTCTAGTGAGTCTGATGTGCAGCAAATGTTATCAGATCTCCAAAGATGTGTTCAACTTTATCAAGAAGTTGAGAAAGAAAATGGTAGGCTCAAAGCTGAAGTACAATCCTTGTCTAATGAGCAAAAATTCACCAGAGACCTTATCGGTAATCATTCCTAAGAAGTTTCAATACTTCAGGACACCATTACTGATCAAGATAATCTGGTGAATCAGCTCATGAAAGAGAATTTCTCTAAGGACAATGAGATTGGTGAACTTATAGTCAAATACCAATCTCTTATCAAGGGAAAACAAGTTAAACAGGTCATAGAAGAGATACCTATGCCCAGAGAAGAATCGAAGATACCAATCACAGTATCTATCATAACTGAGTCTTCTCAATGCATAAATGATAAGAGAGATAATGGAAATTTGGGAAGATGATGATACCCAGCCAGATGGGAAAGTATATCGTGTAGTCCATAATCCCAGAAGGCATGATAGGGAATCTCAAGTGTGTTGTACACCTGCAGAGGAATCTAATCTGATTAAGGAAGTCTTGAAGAGTCAGTCTCAGAAAGAGGGACCCAAACAGAAGAGGATATCCCATAGGAGTAATTCTCAACAAGAGAGACCTACTCTGCTTAAGGGACCTCAAAAGAGATATACTCAACAGAGACAATCCTATCAGAACAAGAGACCTCAGAAGGGTTATAACCACAAGAGAAGACCCAGGTTTCATCATCAGAACCAGAACAGGTCTACCAGACCCATCTATAGAAGACCAACTAATCTGGCTGATTATGACACCAGAGATGGTTCTTCTAGGATGTATCCTTATCACCAGACCTTTAAAACCATGTCTTTGAGACAAGCCATTCCTAAGGCTAGATTTGAATGGAGATACACTAGACCAGTCTTTAGGAAAGATGTTCTCATCAGACCAGCAACTCAATATGTCATAGTCAGAGGACATGTGCTGGTAGATAGATTTGGAAGGAAGATAAGATCTCCTCATCCAGCAAGGGATGATCTTTATCTTTGGATTCCTAAATGCAAGGTAACTAACAAATCAGGACCCAGCTATAGTAGGGGACCTAATTGATTTCCTTGCAGGAGGACAAGAGCCTATTGGAGAAAGGATTCTCAAGCAATGTTGTTTGGTACATTGACAGTGGATGCTCCAAACACATGACTTTTGTAAAAGATCATCTCCAGGATTTCAAGCACTTGAATGGGCTAAGAGTGATGTTTGGTGACAACAATTTTGGAGTCACCAGAGGAGTTGGAAAGTTGATTGTCAATGATGTATCTGTAGATGAAGTCTACTGATGAAGTCTACTATGTGGAAAGACTCAAGCATAATCTGCTTTCAATATCCCAATTTTGTGACAAGGGATACCCAGTGAAGTTTTCTAGTGACTCTTGTACTATTTTCAATTCTTATAATGATGATATATTATTAGTTGGCTTGAGGAAATGTAACATTTATCTTGCAGATTTCAATAGTTGTCCCAGGAACACTTGCCTAGTTGCCAAAGGATCTGCAGAGTACAGATGGCTTTGGCACAAGAAGTTGAGTCACCTGAATTTCAAGACACTCAACAAGATTGCCAGAAAGGGTCTAGTTCGAAGTCGTCCAAATGAAGAATTCAAGAAGTACTAGGCTTGTGGTTCCTGCCAGAAGGAAAAGTAACCTAAAGCTTCATTCAAAGATGTCCAGAGCACAACTACAACCAGAGTACTTCAATTGCTTCACGTGGACCTGTTTGGACCTATTACACCACTTAGCTTTAGTGGAAGGAAATACACCTTGGTGATAGTAGATGACTTTTCAAGATACATTTGGGTAGATTCACTAAGTTGCCAGATTTTTTCAAGCAGATTCAGAATGAACAGAACCAGAGCATAGTCAAGATCAGAAGTGAAAAAGGCACATAATTCCTGAACTCACACATTGCAAAGTATTGCAAGAATAAATGTATATTACATGAAACCTCTTCTGCCAGAACACCTCAACAGAATGGAGTGGCAGAGAGGAGGAAGAGAACACTTAAAGAGGCTGCAAGAACTCTACTGGCAGAATATAACACACCTCAAAGGTTTTGGGCAGAAGCCATCAACACAGCCTGTTTCACCCAGTACAGATGCCTCATTGCCCAGAGACATGGTAAGACACCATATGAGGTATGGAAAGGTAAATCCCCATCTGTTTCTTTCTTTCATATTTTTTTATGTAAGTGTTTCATTCATGACAATGGAAAATCCAAATTAAAAAAATTTGATGCTAAAGTGACAGATGGAATATTCTTAGGATATTCCAGCACCAGTAAAGCATACAGAATCTTTAATAGGAATTCCTTTTGTGTAGATGTTGGTCCCACTAGTCAAATCTATGCGATGCGGAAGCTTAAACAAATTAACTTTTAAAATAAACCTTTTATGCCTTCAAAGATAAGATGTAAAAAGTAAATTAAGCAATAAAGAACACCGGATATATAGTGGTTCGGATGTTAAAATCCTACGTCCACCCTCCCTTCAACAAGGGGCCTTACTACCAACCAACTTACTCGCTATCTACTGGAATTACGCAAGTACCAGTTCCTTGTTACAATCTTTAGATCTAACTTCGATCTAAAGCTCTCAATACTACAACCTTGTCTAGAATAGATGAACAGGTTTAGTATGTTTTCCAACTACAAACTCATTAAGAGTAGATAAGTATAAGTGCGTATAGAGTACTGTAATACTATATGAATAAGAATGCTTGAGTGTGTTCTTCGCGCGCATGAGTTCTTTCCAGCAACTCTCATATTTATAGGAAGGATTAGGGTTTTAGCCGTTGGAGAGCTAATCCAATCAAATCCCTATAAATGGAAGTTTTCAATCAATCAATTTCCCTAATTGATTGATTGGGTTGGTGAGATCCTTTGAATTGATCCTTCATTGACTTTCCAATCCCGAATTATTGACTGCATTAAAGACACCAATTGTAGGAAACTTCCTTGGTCAAACTCTGGTAAATCTAGAGTAGAAAGACCAGGTACCAGATTATTGGGATATAGGTTAGATGTTTTGAAGATGTTAAAATAAAAAACTTGTAATAGGACTAGCTGAACCTTTTAGTTAGCTACATATTAGTCTAGGTATAGAATAGGACTTTGGTTAAGGGGGAAGAAATTTGAGGTGCCAGACTAGAGGTGACCAGATGAGGTGACCAGACTAGAGGTGACCAGATGAGGTGACCGGATGAGGTGTCCAGACCAGAGCAGACGAGTCATCAGAGTAGACGAGTCACCAGAGCAGACGAGTCACCAGAGCAGATGAGTCACCAGAGCAGATGAGTCATCAGAGCAGATGAGTCATCAGAGCAGACGAGTCATAAGAGCAGATGAGTCACTAGAGCAGATGAGTCATCAGAGCAAATGAGTCACCAGAGCAGATGAGCTCTGAACAAATGAGCTCTGACAATATGAGGTCTGGCCAGATGAGTCCTGACCAGGATAGACCAGATAACTCTAGACCAGACGAGGGTGAAGTGTTGACGGATTAGTTCACCCACATGGACGAGGTATAATCTGGAGACAAGGAGATCTTGGAGTTCAATGATGGAGAAGAAGGAAATCTGGAGAGTCAACTGATGGAGGATCTGATTGATTGGGTGATTGAAGTAAACTAATCATTCATATAATCAATCTTTGGTTGATTATATCCCTACAATTATGGTTGTTTGAATTACTAGCTTTCCAACGGCTAGTTAACTCTCACAGCTATAAATTGGAGTGCTTGGATGAGTTCTACACATAAGTCGGGCAAGAGCACACAAATACACATGAACTCTCCCACCACTCTACCTTTATTGATAGGCGAACATAAATTAATGAATGGCGAACAAGAATTAAAGCCTTATCAAGGATTTTGAAGAGCCAACCTCAAATCAAAGATGATCAGTAAAGAAAATCAAGTCGGGGTGCCTAAATCAATCCAGGTAGTGTATAAACTGACGAACAACTATACCGACGAACAAGATATTGGCGAACAGGTTTAAAGACCGAAGACCAAATATGGACCCACCATCAAGTCAATAATGACAAACAACATTGGTAAAAGTGTTACAGTTATCAGCCTAAGAGGTGTATACTGACGAACAAAGGACCAAGATCCCAAAGCCAATCTGTGCAAGACACAAAGGCGAACAACTTCTGAGCCATACACCCAAACGACGAACAACTTCTATGAAAGAACTATCCTGGATCGATTTAAACCGACATGGACGAACAATAATGAAGTCCGAGATAAGACCAAAGAAGACTTTGTAACTAAGATTTAGCTTAGATAAGGTCAAACTAGAGTCAAAGGACACATGTCAAGCATGCAGGCTAGGGAGACCAAGAGTCAGGAACACCTCATGCTTGCTAGTCTCTATAAATAGTTGTTCTCCAGCTTAAGAAATACAAGTTCAAATTCATAATCACTCCCAAAACACACAGTAATACACCTAAACGTGCACACATACGAAATTATTACGATTTCGATTTTCATATTTACAAGTTCATAACCCGACATTCGATTTACCATTTACGGTGGTAACCAATCACACGTAATTGCTTGATGATCATTAAACCGAACCTAAACAGTCACTAATCCATCCGATAAAAATTGATCACCAACAATTTTGGCGCTAGAAGGAGGGTTCGAACCTCCGATTAGTGTGATTACTCTAGAACTTCAAGTTGAAAACTTGAAGATTCAAAGAAAACCTCAAGAAATACTTGAAGATTCAAACAAAAGTGTTCTTGGTGTTCTTGGTGTTCTTCATCATAAGAATTAAAACAAATTAATTCGGAATGCCTCAATCCAAGGAAACCCAAGCATCACGTTTGTCAAGGAGAGCATCTCCCACCCGAGCCTCGTCGGCCGACCACCAAGATCGTGATCCTAGACATGTGAATAGATCACAACACACGGCCATAACCCATAACCTCCCACCTGAAATAGAGGCCCTGGCGAACAACCCTAACGAATTAGCCAAAACCATTGCTGCTCTCCAAGCTCTACAGAGGCAACAAGATCAGAATAGGCCTTCACTAGTGAGGCCTAAGGACAGACCTGTGGAAGTTGTTAGGGTTAGGTCAACCAGGGGCGAGTAACATGAGGTGAACAGTGCCCAGGTCAGGCGGGATAAAGGCAAAGCAAAGATGGTCGAACCAAGAGAGGGCCAGGCTGAATCTGCTCGCGGGCGAACAACTATGTCGAGCCACGGAACAACCCGTTCCAGTGCCCAGGACAGACTTGGCCAACCCCAGCAACAGGAGAAAGTTGCTCGCCGGGAAGCTGAACACGGGCGAGCAACATTTGAGCAACCACGCCCGTCAATTCATGAGAGACTCTCTCAATCTGCCTTCAGGCGTCTAGGGCCAAATGCGGCGAGCAACCCTAGAAAATAGCTCCAGGAGGTGCCCACTCCAAGTGAGGGACTGCGACGAGCAGAAAGGTTGGTACCTTTGCTCGCCGAACAGCCTCCAAGTCAGGGGGCATCTTTGGATGAGCTATCAAGTTTAAGAAGGGCAGTGGAGAACATGCAGGGACAGTTGGACCAGCAAAGAGGTGTGGGGACGACCAGTTTGCCATCCTCACCTTTATCACCTGTCATTCTGAAAGCCCCGATTCAGAAGAAGGTCCAGTTCCCGGCAAGTATACAGTATGACGGTGTTGCTGATCCCAGAGTTCATCTTACGAAGTACTCAGATTATATGGTCTCGGTGGGAGCCAGCGACGCCACTCAATGCCGAAATTTCCCCTTAACTTTGGGGGATCGGGTGCACAAGTGGTTTTCGGCGATGCCGCCAGCATCTATCCACTCTTTCACTCAACTGAGTCGAGAATTCCTTTCCCATTTCTCCACGTCGGGATCATACTTGTCCCAGAAACATCGGTTGTCGGACCTAAAACAAAATGACGACGAGTCAGATCGGGCATTCATGGAAAGGTTCGACAAGGTGTTGTTAGAAGGTGAATCCGTCAGTGAGGACACGAAAATTGTTGCCGTTATGGCCGGGTTAAAGAAAGGATCGAAGCTATGGAAAGAGGTACGTCTGAAGTGCCCAATAAGTTATGCCGAATTCAGGAATCAAGCCGGCATATTCGTTTCCATGCATGAGGCTTTGCAATCAAACTTGGGGGAGAACAAAACTGATCCCAAGGAGAACAACAAGAAACCTGGTACAACAAGCTATCGAGTCCCTAAAAACATGAAGGCGTTCACTGAAGGGACAGAACTCAAAGAAAAGTTGAATCAGGTGCTAACAGTGTCAGTCGATACTATTTATGAAAATGTGAAGGATAAGGAGTTGCTCTCCCCTCCCCGGAAAATTCGCCAAGACACTGGCAAACTCAACCCTAACAAATATTGTGCCTACCATCAAAGCGTGGGGCACTTTACAAGTGAGTGCAGAGATTTGCTCAGACAGCTATGACGTTTCTACGAGGACGGAAAGCTCTCCGACTTTGTCAAAAGACAACCCGGGAAGAGAGTCCGGAAGAACAACTCTGAGGACGAAGATGATCAACCTCAGAAGAACAATAAACCGGCACGACCAGTTCCCGCCATTCCTACTCGTCCATTGGAAGATTTGTATATGATGGAACCTGCAGGTCCCGCAGGAGGATGTTCTGATGGACGACCACCAATCTCTAACCGAAAAGGAAAGGCTGAATTACGAGCGATCGATCAAGTCCAAGAAATGGGGGTCAAACCATCTATCATGCAGACTGCAGAATTGACCTTCACCGAAAATGATTTGGAAGGAATATTGACTCCACATAACGATTCGCTCGTAATATGCGCAAAAATTATGGGAACACGAGTCCACAGATTGTTGGTGGACACCAGAGCCTACACCAATATCCTATTCAAAAAGACGCTCGATCATCTTGGAGATTATTCGGGCTATATTCGGGATACGACTCACAGAATAATAGGTTTCGGAAATGCTGTAACGGACCCATTGAGAATAGTTACTTTAGAAGTACAACTTGTAACGACCAACGAACCCGAGAAAACTATTACAAGAATGGTTGACTTCCTGGTTGTAGACCAAGATTCAACTTATAACGGGTTCCTTGGTCGACCCTTTTTAAATGAATTTAAAGCTGCATGTTCCACTTATCATTATTGTTTGAAATTCCCAACAACAAGTGGAGCAGGTACTATCAAAGGAGATCAAAGAAAGGCCAGGGAATGTCTCTTACAGTTGCAAGCCAAACACGTATCAGTATCCATGATGGAGGCCACAACTAGCTGTCCTACTAATGAACCATCAATACTGGAGAACATGATGGACATAGAGGAAGACCACATGGATACTGACGAACAACATCATGATGAGCAGGTGTTGGACGAACAACTCATCACCACCCAGGAGGAACATCATCCTGACGAGCAACAAAGGGGTGGTGACGAGCAACATCCATATGATGGCACAGAGGGCCAGGTGTTGACTAACAACAACGAATCAGGGCCAAATGATGATCTAGATCCCCGCTTGGGGGCAGAGCCGATGAATATCGAAAATGATTTCAACTCTGAGGGACCAATACTTGATCCTCGGTGGAAAGGACAAAAATGACGAGCAACTCCAGTTGAAGAGCTGGAGGCGTTCAAAGTTAATCCTGAAAACCCGGATCTTGAATTATACTTAGCAGCATCAGAAGTGGCTATCAGCTCCGTTCTGGTACGAGAAGATGGCAAATTTCATCAACCTATCTACTACGTCAGTCAAGCTTTACACGATGCGGAGATCAAATATTCTCCAACTGAGAAACTGGCGTACGCACTTGTTATGAGTGTGAGAAAGTTACGACCATACTTTTTTTATCATCAAGTTGAAGTACTGACAACTTTCCCACTCAGGCAAATTCTCCATCGCCCCGACACAGCTGGTCGCCTATTAAAATGGTCACTAGAGATTAGCCAATTCGGGGTAACTTATGCTCCTCGAACTGCGATCAAAGGGCAAGCGTTAGCCGACTTTATAGTCGAACTAACCTTCCCAAGCAGATGCGTTGGCCCGACTAGCAACTAGTGAGGGACCAGCAGAGTTGGCAGACATTATAATTACAAAGATGAATGATCCATTAACAAGAAGTTATAATGTCAATCAACTTGATGAACAAGCAAGTGAAGAAGAAGACTGGAGAACAAATATAGTCAAATATTTGAAAAGTGGAGAAAAACCAAACAACTCTTTTGAAGCTGCCAAGCTAATTAAGCAAGCCGCCAGATATACTCTGGTAGGCGAGCAGCTTTACAAAAGGGGAATATCAATCCCACTTCTCAAATGTGTGCCTAGGGGGCAGGGACGAGCAATACTCGAAGAAATACATGTTGGAGTATGCGGAAATCATACTGGGGGGCAAGCTTTGGCATACAAAACTATCAGACAAGGCTATTATTGGCCAACTTTACGTCAAGACGCAATCAAGAAAGCAAAGACTTGCCATCAATGTCAGATTTTTGCCCCGAACATTCATACCCCGGCCCAACAGCTCATATCGGTTTACAGCCCGTGGCCATTTGCAAGATGGGGAATGGACATTATTGGTCCCTTCCCAGCGGGAGTTGGAGGAGTTCGATTTGCCGTTGTGGCAGTCGACTATTATACAAAATGGGTAGAAGCAGAGGCCATGCTGAAAATCACGCAACAGAAAATGATCAACTTCATTTGGAAGAACATTGTCTGTCGTTTTGGAGTTCCACAAACCATCGTGACAGACAATGGTCCGCAATTTGATGTGAAAGAGTTGAGAGATTTCTGTACAAAGTGGGGGATCAAGAAGCATTATTCTACGCCCTATCATCCCCAGTCGAATGGACAAGTCGAAGCCGTAAACAAAATCATCAAGCATACGTTAAAAGTATGGCTAGCGGAGAGCAAAAACAGTTGGTCTACAGAGCTTCCGGAAGTCCTATGGGCATACAGAGTTTCTCCCAGGTCAAGCACCGAAGAAACACCTTTTGCAATGGTTTTCGGAACAGAAGCTGTAATACCAATCGAGTTAAAGACCAATACGTACCGGACGACCAACTTTGATGAGCAGGCGAACAACTCTGCTCTAGCTACTGAAATGGATTTGCTCGAAGAAAAAAGACTGAATGCCGAGCTAAAAAATGCTACTTATAAGCAGCGAGAAGAACGCTATTATAATTTTCATGTTAAAATCAGGGAATTCAGAGTTGGAGATATGGTTCTAAGAAAGTTGCTCGCCCAACCTCCAGGTGTATTGGGACCAACTTGGGAGGGCCCGTATCGTATAACGGAAAAATTCGTTAATGGTGTATACGATATCGAAGATATGGAAGGCAAGCCGGCCCAATACTCTTGGAATGCTGTACATCTGAAGAAGTACTATCAATGAGACGAACAAGTTCTTAATTGGGTGAACAAATGTCTTGGGGGGCCGGTAAATCAAGTAAGATGAACCAAAAACTTGCCTAATTTTTTGAAAATTTTGCTAAGTATAGAATTTAAAGTTGTTCGGCACATTGTATGGTTTAGTGTTGTTTCATCTTTTAGTTTAAGACAGAGTTGCTCGACAAAAATATTATAAGCGAGCATGTTTTAGTTAATGTTCAAAGTTGTTCGTCAGATTATATTTGTTAGTGATGAGCAGTCTTTTAGCACTTGTAAATGTTTCATTATGTAAATATAGTAGTTGTTCGTCAAGAGGAAAAGTCCAAAAGCTCGAGGTACCAGTCCATTTTGAGGACCAAAGCCACTTAAAGGTTGTTCGTTTTTTAAAATGAACAGAACCTAAGGCTGAACCCTGATTCCATTAAAGGCAAAGTTCAATTCGAACAAAAGCCCAACACTATATGTTATAATTGCAAAGGCATTGATAAAAATGTAAAGGCAATTAACATATAAAGAAAATGAGCGAACATGAGAAAGACATTCCATTAATAAAAAAGGCATTAAGCCTAAAAAATAATACAATGATCCTAGAGGTCAAGTACTACAAAAGGAACGAACAACTATTACAGAGAAGAAGAAAAGAAAAAAGTTGTCCTAAAAACTATTGTTGCTCGGCAGGGGGAGGATCTTGAGTTTGCTCGGCGGGAGGTTCAACGATCAGATCTCGGGCCAAGTCTTTAGCTGCTTTATCCTCCGCCTCTTTAGCATTTTGCTCATCGGCCACAGCCACCTCTTCCTCTTGTTCGCCTTCATCAATTGGAGGAGGAGGGTGGGTGATGGCAATACTGGGGTCAAGTTTGTCAAGTTTAACCCCTAGTACGGCCAAATCTGCCAGCTGAATTTCAATATTGCTCGGCGGTGGATAGTTCTCCATGAACTCATTCAAGTCCTTGCTCATTTCTTCCACCAAGTCCTTGTAGTCATAAGCATCGGCCGAACGGATGCTGTCCGCATAGGCGCAGATATACCCCAGGTTAGAGATGGGGTCGGTCCGAGCCTGAACTTTCTCTTCAAGTTGCTCGCGTGTGAAGAGGTTGGTTTCCGCCTCCCAAAGATGAGCAACTTCCGCTTTGAGATCAGCGATCTCTTGTTCGGCCGCAGACAGCTTCTTCTCCCCGTCGCCGACCATGGCATCTTTGCCTCTCAATTCGCTAGACAAACCTTGAATTTGGTCAAGGTATTTCTTTTCAGAGTCAATGTAAACATTGATCTGATTGTTGAGACGGGCAACTTTGGCCTCATACTGGCCGACCAGGCGATCCTTCTCTTCGGTCAGCTGCCGAGCAGTACCGGCGTAACGACGAACAGCATCTTCGAGCTCGGCGAGCTGGATCATTCCTTTTTGGGTGATGGCAAGGCCGTTTGCATGATGCATCAAGGAAAAGTGGAAGTTGTCTGCAATGCTTTGAGCAGAAACGGTCGTCTCCAGTGGCCGGGTCCACGATCGGGTGATCAACTCAGTAGCCCGACGAACATGTTCGCCCGGGATCTCTCGAATGTTCACCGGAGTTTTTGAGCAGGCGTATTGGTGGACCGCAGCTGCTCGCCCAGGATGATCGTTAGGCCGATACCTGCGAACAAAAAAAAAACAAAGTTACAAGATGTTCTTAAAAGTTGTTCGCCGGCCATAATGTTAGATATGCTTACTCATGGAACTTTCGTTCATCCCAACCCAGTATAGTGATGTCCTCAGGGCCGCGAGTTGGGGTAACACTTTTACCCGCTTTGCCCGTCGTCTCCACAGGCTCGACGGATGAGTGGCGAACAATATCCCCCTCTGGGCGAGCATGACTGTGGCCCACCTTCTCCTTCCCCTTGCCACCACCGGGGACATCTTGGGCCAGCGGAGTCCCATCCACTTTCTTTAAGCGTTTCCCCCCTTGAGGAGGAGAAATCGGAGGAGCTGGCCGAGCATGGCCAGAAGGTGCCGCAGACCGAGGAACTTTGGCTCCCTCAGCCTTGTTCGTCATTCCCAGTACTTTGGTAGGCGGGTCACCCTTCCTTTTTCGGCCTTTCGGAGGCGCCATCTCAAAGACTCTTTGCTCGAGGAGGGCGAAGCAGGGGGGAACGGCAATAGTAACTTGTTCGGCTAAAAAAAAAGAAGAGAAGTTAAGTTAAAAGAGTTAGATGAGCAAGTTGTGGAAATCAAATGACGAGCAAAGTTGGTTCAAGGAGTTAGAAATTTTTCATACCTGGGGGCACCTCAGCCTGTGCTTCCAAGTGGTGGGGATAAGTAAGCAAACGAGCAGCTCTTTGACGCTTCTCGTCGTTTAGGTATTGGATGGTTCTGTCCGCTCTATTGCGCAAGCCGACCAAACAAGATGTGAACAGGAACTCCGCACCAATCTCCTCTTCCGAATTCCACTTTAGTAGTCGAGGACCTGCGAGCAAACAATAAAAGTTAAATTAGAACAACACAATTCGAAGGTGAGCAAAGATAAACTTACGCTTAATTATTCCATAGGCTGCGGGAGAATTTATTTGCCCAATGCCACCGTGTGGACCGGAAGATGCTCGCCAGTCACCACCAATGAAGAAGAAGTGCTCTTTCCAGTCCCTAATCTTGTTCGGCACCCCTTCTACCATCTTGAGCCCAGTCCTGGCCTTGAGGTAATAGTAGCCTTCTTCACCAACGGGACATTTGGTGATTGTCATGAGATAGTTGATTTCCTCCGCAGTAAGGCGATCAACATATCCCTCTAAAGCGAACAAAGCCATGGTGCCGAGCAAATTCATCCACCCTATTGGAGTGATCTGTGTAATGGCAAGATTGGTCACCTCGAGGAAGCGACCAACAACTGGAGGTAGTGGCAGCTTTAGACCAGCGATCAGTGTGTCAATATTGATCGTGGTGCATCCTGGAGGTGGGCGATCAGCTCTCTCTTTCCTCTTAGGGGCCCACATATGAATGTCAAAAGGGATTTTGTAGGTCTCTCGGATCAGATCAAGATCCTCTTCGAGGACGATACTTTTGATTCTGCTCGCCTGAAAATCAGTTTTTACCAGGTCCATTTTTTGTCTTTTCGGGCGAGCAAAGTGGTTCGCATACTCCTCAGTATATGCTCGCCATTCGAAAGACCGAGCAACTCCAACGGGGATCTCATTTTCCATCATCCTTGGAGATGGGAACCATATCCCTTCCAAAAATTCGCGAGTCAACTCGTCGAATTGGGGATCCTCCGATTCAGCGCTGGACGAAGAGTCTTCATCGGAATCTCTGCTCGCAGCGACCACCACTTCCCTCCCCGATGGACGAGCACCAGTATCCTCAACTGAACGAACAACTGAATCAACGTGAGGATTTGACGCCGAGGAGATCTCAAAGGGAGGTTGATTCTCGTGTGCCACAATGGGGAAGAGGGGTTCAAGAGTTTCCTCGGATTTGTTTCTCGAGTGCGAAGACATGGAAGGAGAAGGGAGAAGAAGAACCAGATGGTGGCGTTTCGTCGGAGAAGACGGCGGAGCAAAGCCCCACACGGCGGCGATTGAGGTTTTTGAAGAAAAATAAAAGAAATGAGGTGAAGAAAGAAAGTAACTACCTTGTCTTGAAATTAGAAGCCAATTGCCAGAGAAACGGACGCCGGAAGAGCTCGAGATCGCCGGAGAAGGATGAAATCGCCGGAGCACTGTAGCAAGAAATGAAAAAGTGGGAAAATTTTTATTTCCCCTTCTATTTATACCCCAAGAAAAAAACGGGGTTCAAAGTGTAATTCACCCCAAAATATGGACCCAATTGAAGGAAAACGGGGTTACTTTCGAGCAAGGTTGAAAATCAAGGGACCTATATGCAATTATAGGGGCGCGTGACCTCGGGAATGCTCGCGCGTGGGCGGCGCGCAATCATACCGCCCACGTCATCCTCGTACATCCCCCAGATCTTGGGAAGGTGAAGAGACAGATCCGAAATTGCTCACCCAGGTCAAAGATGTTCGTCCATATCCACACCAGTATAATATCCTAACTATAGTTGCTCGCCACAAAGTTGCTCATCTGGGGCAACATATAGCTAGGATAGGGGGCAATTGTTGATAGGCGAACATAAATTAATGAATGGCGAACAAGAATTAAAGCCTTATCAAGGATTTTGAAGAGCCAACCTCAAATCAAAGATGATCAGTAAAGAAAATCAAGTCGGGGTGCCTAAATCAATCCAGGTAGTGTATAAACTGACAAACAACTATACCGACGAACAAGATATTGGCGAACAAGTTTAAAGACCGAAGACCAAATATGGACCCACCATCAAGTCAATAATGACGAACAACATTGGTAAAAGTGTTACAGTTATCAGCCTAAGAGGTGTATCCTGACGAACAAAGGACCAAGATCCCAAAGCCAATCTGTGTAAGACACAAATGCGAACAACTTCTGAGCCATACACCCAAACGGCGAACAACTTCTATGAAAGAACTATCCTGGATCGATTTAAACCGACATGGACGAACAACAATGAAGTCCGAGATAAGACCAAAGAAGACTTTGTAACTAAGATTTAGCTTAGATAAGGTCAAACTAGAGTCAAAGGACACATGTCAAGCATGCAGGCTAGGGAGACCAAGAGTCAGGAACACCTCATGATTGCTAGTCTCTATAAATAGTTGTTCTCCAGCTTAAGAAATACAAGTTCAAATTCATAATCACTCCCAAAACACACAGTAATACACCTAAACGTGCACACATACGAAATTATTACGATTTTGATTTTCATATTTACAAGTTCATAACCCGACCTTCGATTTACCATTTACGGTGGTAACCAATCACACGTAATTGCTTGATGATCATTAAACCGAACCTAAACAGTCACTAATCCATCCGATAAAAATTGATCACCAACAACCTTGTTCATTCAAGTATATACACTATTTTAGGAGTTTTTAGTTGGAATTTTTACTCAACCCATTCACCACTTATAAAGGTTGTTGTAAGTTGTTGTACGAAGAATCTGGTACTTCCAAATTCCAGAAGTGAGTAAGTTGGTTGGAGAGAGAGACCCCTTTTGAGAAAGGGAGAGTGGACGTAGGACAAGTTGGTCCGAACCACTATAAATCCTTGTGTTATTTACTTTCTGCACTTTCGTTAAAAGGTTTTCTTAAAATATTTTCAAAATGCTTTCGTTGGATAATCCTTTTTGGGACCAACACAGATGACCCAGAGGTCTTTTGGTCCAGAATCGAGTGATGAAACAATTAGTTCCTTAGATTCAGGAGATGATTCGAAGGCTTTTATTATTTCACCAGACTGGTCTAGTCTTCTGGACTCGTCTGGTTCTGGGGAAGGTCTTCTGCCTCTGATCTGATCTTCTCTGGTGAAGTCTTCTAGTGAGGTCTTCTGGTGAAGTCTTCTGGTGACTCTTCTGGTGAAGTCTTCTGGTGACTCTTTTGGTGAAGTCTTCTGTTGGGATATAGATTAGATGTTTTGAAGATGTTAAAATAAGAACTGGTAACTAGTCTAGGACTAGAATAGGTCTTAGGCTAAGGGGGAAGGGAATTAGATAAGACAAGAGGAGTCCCAGACCAGAAGAGTCCCGGAGAAGAGGAGTCCCAGACAAGAGGAGACCCAGACAAGAGGAGTCTGAGACAAGAGGAGTCTTGGACAAGAGAAGTCTTGGACAAGAGAAGTCTTGGACAAGAGGAGTCTTGGACAAGATAAGTCTTGGACAAGAGAAGTCTTGGACAAGAGGAGTCTTGGACAAGATGAGTCTTGGACAAGATGAGTCTTGGACAAGAGGAGTCTTGGACAAGATGAGTCTTGGACAAGAGGGGTCTTGGACAAGAGGGGTCTTGCACAAGAGGAGTCTTGGACAAGATGAGTCTTGGACAAGAGGAGTCTTGGACAAGATGGGTCTTGGACAAGATGAGTCTTGGACAAGATGAGTCTTGGACAAGAGGAGTCTTGGACAAGATGAGCCTTGGAAAAGAGGAGTCTTGGACAAGATGAGTCTTTGACAAGAGGAGTCTTTGACAAGATGAGTGTTGGACAAGAGGGGTCTTGGACAAGATGGTTCTTGGACAAGAGGAGTCTTGCACAAGAGTAGTCTTGGACAAGATGAGACTTGGATAAGAGGAGTCTTAGACAAGATGAGTCTTGGACAAGAGGAGCCTTGGATAAGATGATACTTGGACAAGAGGATTCTTGGACAAGAGGAGCCTTGGACTAGAGGAGTCTTGGACAAGATGAGTCTTGGACAAGAGGAGACTTGGACAAGAGGAGGTCCGGACAAGATGAGGTTGGGACAAGATGAGGTAGAGGACCAGAGGAGGTACAGGACCAGAGGACCAGATAAGGTAGAGGACCAGATGAGGTAGAAGACCAGATGAGGTAGAGGACCAGATGAAGTAGAGGGCCAGATGAGGTAGATGACTAGATGAGGTAGAAGACTAGATGAGGTACCAGATGAGGTAGAGGACCAGATCAGGTCGACAAGAAGAGGTGTACCAGACTACTCTACCAGATGAGCTCTACCAGACTACTCTACCAGATGAGCTCTACCAGATGAGCTCTACCAGACTACTCTACCAGACTACTCTACCAGATGAGCTCTACCAGACTACTCTACCAGATGAGCTCTACCAGATGAGCTCTACCAGACTACTCTACCAAGAAGATCTTGTGATTCAAAGATAAGAAGAATCAAGAAAGGAAAGTCAACTGATATCAAGGAAGATTGGTTGTAGATCAAAGAAGAATCAATCAAAGAAAGAGTCAACCAATCAATCATATAATCAATCAAGATGATTGATTATATTCTTTTATTTGTAGATGTTTGAATTTCTAGCTTCCAACGGCTAGTTATTTGACGCCTATAAATAGGAGTGCATGGTGATGAGTTCAATACAAGAAAGACGGGCAAGAGAGCACAAAAGATAGAGAAACACACACACCATACACTCACCTTGTTCATACAAGTATTTTATTTACTCTTTTAGGAGTTCTAGTTGGAATATTACTCAACCTATTCACTACATTGAAAGGTTGTTGTAAGTTGTACGAAGGAACTGGTACTTCCCAATTCCAGTGAGTAAGTAAGTTGGTTGGTGAGTGAGACCCCTTTGGTGAAAGGGAGAGTGGACGTAGGATCGTTATATTCGAACCACTATAAAAATTCTCGTGTCTCTTTTATTTACTATTTTTATTTATAATTTCTGCATAATTAATTTTAGCACTTTAAAAAGTATTTTTCTTAAAATTAAGAATAAAACGCTTTCCGCAAATAATATTTTTGGGACCAACAAGTGGTATCAGAGTAGTGTGTCCTAGACCACTGCTTTGAAAATCTTTTTGTGGTCACCAGGACAGATCCAATTTTTTGAAAAACCCAAATATTTTTTTTGTGCTAACAATTTCTTGCAGAAATGGGTTCGAAGAAAAGTAGTAAAAGATACACTAGGAGTCACTCCAAAAGAAGCTTCACAGCCGAGGAAGAAGAGGTATCCACTTCTGGTTCATCATCAAATTTTGGACCAAGTGAAGAGATATGTCTTGTGACAGATGAGGTATGTAATCGAACTCCCTCTTCTTCTTTTTCTGAACAATCAGAGGAGTCTTATACGCAAAATTTGCTATTAGATCTCCAAAAATCTGTACAACTTTGTCAAAAGTTGGAAGATGAGAACACAAAGCTGAAAGCAGAAAATCAGAAGCTTTCACAATGTTTAGGCAACCCAACTGATCTACCAGCTGAACAGGTTCAAACACTGGTAGAAGAGTCCACTGACTTGAAAACTAGATGCGATGAACAAACTAAGCTGATAGAATAGTTGCTTGTTGAAAACATTGAGAAAGATAATGAATATACTCTGCTGAAAGCTAAGTTCGATGAACTCTTCCATCAAAATAAAATTGTAAAAGATAGTGAGGACAAGCTCAAGCTGAGACTGGAGCAGCTAACTACAGCAAACAATGATGTGTCACACATAGCTGCCTCATCTCAAAGAGAGCATGATAAGACAGGCATTGGTTATTCCAAACCTGAATCCTCACATGTTCAGAAAGAAGAAAAGTCTAGTAATTTTATTGATAAGGGTAAGAGGTCAGCTGACCAGGCAACTCAACCTAACATGCATATGAGTTCTAAATCTCAAAAACCCAAAAGGAAGAGGAGGAATTTTAAAAGACCTCAGCAAGGTCAGCAGAGTAGAAAACAGCCTGGACCTTCTCAAAAGAAGCAGTCCCAGCTGACTCCTACTCAGCTGCAGAAGACTTTTAAGTCATCTGCCAGACCAGCTGGAACTTTTGATGGTTCTAGCAAGACTTATCCTTATCAACAAAATTTCAAGACTGTTGCATTAAGACAAGTTATTCCTTCTACTGGACAAGCTCATAAGAGAAGAAGAGCCACTAGAAGAAATAACCATGTCAAAGCTTCTTATGTTCAGTATGTTTTTTTTGGATATGTATGGAAGAAAGATAAGATCACCTGATTCAAAAAGGGATGATCTATTCTTGTGGCTTCCTAAATACTGTGCTAACTCCCCTGGACCCAAAAGGGTACCAAAAACTTGATTGCCTGCAGATACACAAGAAGACCAGCTGATATTATGCCCCAAATATCAGCTGAGCATATTTTGAGGGGAAAGATCAGTTGACCCTGCTTGATTAGACTTTTTATCTTAAGATTTCAATTTTCTCTTGTCTTGTTTAAATTCAGTTTTTTCATTTTAACATCATCAAAAAGGGGGAAATTGTTGGGATATAGATTAGATGTTTTGAAGATGTTAAAATAAGAACTGGTAACTGGTCTAGGACTAGAATAGGTCTTAGGCTAAGGGGGAAGGGAATTAGACAAGACAAGAGGAGTCCCAGACCAGAAGAGTCCCGGAGAAGAGGAGTCCCAGACAAGAGGAGATCCAGACAAGAGGAGTTTGAGACAAGAGGAGTCTTGGACAAGAGAAGTCTTGGACAAGAGGAGTCTTGGACAAGATGAGTCTTGGATAAGAGGAGTCTTGGACAAGATGAGTCATGGACAAGATGAGTCTTGGACAAGATGAGTCTTGGACAAGAGGGGTCTTAGACAAGAGGAGTCTTGGACAAGATGAGTCTAGGACAAGAGGAGTCTTGGACAAGATGAGTCTTGGACAAGATGAGTCTTGGACAAGACGAGTCTTTGACAAGATGAGTCTTGGACAAGAGGGGTCTTGGACAAGATGAGTCTTGGACAAGAGGGGTCTTGAACAAGAAGAGTCTTGGACAAGATGAGACTTGGATAAGAGGAGTCTTAGACAAGATGAGTGTTGGACAAGAGGAGTCTTGGATAAGATGATACTTGGACAAGAGGAGTCTTGGACAAGAGGAGCCTTGGACAAGAGGAGTCTTGGACAAGATGAGTCTTGGACAAGAGGAGACTTGGACAAGAGGAGGTCCGGACAAGATGAGGTCGGGACATGATGAGGTACAGGACCAGAGGACCAGATAAGGTAGAGGACCAGATGAGGTAGAAGGCCAGATGAGTTAGAGGACCAGATGAGGTAGAGGGCCAGATGAGGTAGATGACCAAATGAGGTAGAGGACTAGATGAGGTACCAGATGAGGTAGAGGA
The DNA here is from genome assembly GCA_947034835.1 of Ballota nigra. Lineage (NCBI taxonomy): Eukaryota > Viridiplantae > Streptophyta > Magnoliopsida > Lamiales > Lamiaceae > Ballota > Ballota nigra. Next base: position 45,013,546 of record OX344724.1, on the reverse strand, counting down.
CCAGATGAGGTAGACAAGAAGAGGTGTACCAGACTACTCTACTAAATGAGCTCTACCAGACTACTCTACCAGATGAGCTCTACCAGATGAGCTCTACCAGACTACTCTACCAGACTACTCTACCAGATGAGCTCTACCAGACTACTCTACCAGATGAGCTCTACCAGACTACTCTACCAAGAAGATCTTGTGATTCAAAGATAAGAAGAATCAAGAAAGGGAAGTCAACTGATATCAAGGAAGATTGGTTGTAGATCAAAGAAGAATCAATCAAAGAAAGAGTCAACCAATCAATCATATAATCAATCAAGATGATTGATTATATTCCTTTATTTGTAGATGTTTGAATTTCTAGCTTCCAACGGCTAGTTATTTGACGCCTATAAATAGGAGTGCATGGTGATGAGTTCAATACAAGAAAGACGGGCAAGAGAGCACAAAAGATAGAGAAACACACACACCATACACTCACCTTGTTCATACAAGTATTTTATTTACTCTTTTAGGAGTTCTAGTTGGAATATTACTCAACCTATTCACTACATTGAAAGGTTGTTGTAAGTTGTACGAAGGAACTGGTACTTCCCAATTCCAGTGAGTAAGTAAGTTGGTTGGTGAGTGAGACCCCTTTGGTGAAAGGGAGAGTGGACGTAGGATCGTTATATCCGAACCACTATAAAAATTCTCGTGTCTCTTTTATTTACTATTTTTATTTATAATTTCTGCATAATTAATTTTAGCACTTTAAAAAGTATTTTTCTTAAAATTAAGAATAAAACGCTTTCCGCAAATAATATTTTTGGGACCAACATCTTTTGGTCAGGCAGTTCCCCCTAGATTAAGTCCTAATCTAAGTCCTCATCTGGCTAACAGGTTCAGATGGTCCTATTACATCTTCTGGTTTGTTTTAACTCTTCCAAACTAACAATTTTTATCCTAGCAATTTCTCCCTTTTTGATGGAGTTAAAACACAACCAGAATTGAATTAAAAAACAGATAAGCATGAAAAACATCAGAGATGAGACCTTAGAATAGATCTCACCAGGCAAACAATAGACAACAAGGAGTTGTCTTTAGCAGAAACAAAGATAGGAAAACTTTCATTAATGATCAGGGATGATTACAGATTACAAAGTTTATCCTATCTATCAAGCATATCTTTTGCCTTCCTTGGGAACTAGAAACCAGTCCAGGAAGCGGTCTTGAATAACTCTGAGCTCTGCTTGGCTAGGAGGGTTGAAGTTGTGCATCACCTTAGTCTTGAAAAACATCTTCAACTCTATCCAGTTAATCTGATCACTATCCATAGGAGTATTGAGATATTCGAATTGAGGGGCAGTTACCTCCAGATTGTACTCGATTGTTGATTGCATTAATTGCTCGTACAAATTCAGATCATATGTCTTCATCCATTCATGGAAGGTTCTGTTGATGAGTGTCTCGTCCTCTGGTGGTGGCTTGTGGATGTATTGTTGAATAAACCACAAGGTCTTGGCTTCCTTCCATTGATTGATATAAGGAACAGGCACAGTAGAGTCAAAGGACCCTTCTGTCCTAAGTGGCAGCTGCTCCATTATTTCTATCTGGTTCTTCTTCTTCTTGCAACTGCCACTGCTGTTTCCACCAGCCTCCTTGATCTTCTTGTTCTGCCTTCTCACATACCTTATTCTTTGCTCCTCATTTATGTTCTTGGTTATCCTTGCTCTCTTTTCTTCTTATGTCTCTTGCTTGTATCTCTTCTCTGCTTCTTCAACAACCTCTTCCAGAAACGTTTTCTTGGCCTTCCATATCTTCCTCTTGGCAGGGCCAACATCAAGTTCTTGCTCTGACTCCTGAGACTGAGACTCCTCTGCAGTCAACTGCTTGGCCATGGAAATGGACTTCAACTCTACCTTCCTCTTCTGATTCAACTTAGCTTGAGCCATGGTGCTCTCCAGGAGATCCAAGCAGCCAGAGTGAGAGAACAGAGTCTCATTAGTGGAGTTGGCCAATTCAGTTCTGGCCTTCTCTTCCCCCTTTTTAACTTCATTAATAAGGGGCTCAACCACCTGCCTGATCAGAGTAGGCAATTTGGTGGAGGAGGAAGAGTGCAAGTCCTTGAGCTTCTTGGCCTCCTCAAGGAAAGACTTGGCTTTTGCAACCAGAGCTTCCTGCCTGTCCATCATCTGTCGGAGCTCGTCCTTCATCTGGGTAATCTCAATCATCTGTGTAACTATAGATGTTTTGAGAATAGAGACTGGCCTCAACTGCTCCAAAACATGCTCCTGAAGCTGCTTCTGGCTCTGGATGATGTCCATCTTGAGAAAAAACCCGTTCTCCTTGAAGGCATCTTTGGCAGATGCGAAGGTGGACTTGATTTGCTTGAGCAGTTTCTTCATTTCCTCCTTAATCTGGTGCCCAATCAAGTCTGGGCCAAAATATTGCATGGCTTTGCTGAATCTGCCAATCTCCTGAATCTAGGCATTGGAGAACACCTTCATCTTCTTCAGCATGGCCGGAGTAACTTTAAAGTCCTCTTCTTTAGAGTAGAGCTCTGGAGAAAATGTGAAATGGGGCCCAAAAGTGTAGGTGGGTCCAGCAGGAGAGAGCATTACACCTCTCTGGATTAGAAGGGTTCTGATCACAACCCTGACGGAGTCCACAGTCATCAGCTCTGCAGGTGCTGGATGTTTAGCTTCTTCTTCAATTCAATCTCCCACCTGGATAATTTGGAGGCACCCATCTCATCATGAAGCAGAATGAGATCTTCTATGTCTTCTTCTCTGGCCTTGCTCCAAACTTTGCCATCTGTCAAATCGGCCAAGAGCAGAAGATGGCCCAGGAGCACAGGGAAGCACTCCCGGAGCCAGAGCTGAGCACCCTTGCTCTTACTTTGCCTAATAGGTCCTATATTTATGTCATTAAAGGCGAATGGGATGGGCCTAGAGGCAGAGGAGGGTGTAGCACGGCTAGCAGGCTCAAGTGAAGCAGCCTCATCCTCACTATCATCGCTACTGGAACTTGCAGAGGAGCCTGGAGGGGCAACAAATCCCAGGCCATGCAAGGGGCGGGGTTAGAAGGTGTTTGAGTGGAGGTGGAAGTAGGATTTTGGGAAGGGGATGGGGGTGTTTGTGAGGTAGGTGGGGGCTGTTCTGTACCAGATGAGGTAGTAGGCAAGGTGGTCTCCTCTGGTACAGAAGTTTTTTTGTGGGGTAGGTGTTTGAGTGGTTTGAGTTAAGGGAGAAGTGGATGGGGTTATTTGTGGTTGGGGAGAATATGGGGTCTGGTCTGGTGTAGATGCAGAAAGGTGTGCATCCAAACCAGAGGCTTGATTAGAGGCTTATGGGGGAGAAAGAGAGGGGGAGATAAGGTTAATAGAGGGAAGGGTAGGAGAAGATACCCCAACTGGGTCAACATCAGCTGGAACTGAGGCAGGTGCAGACTCAGAGGCCTCTGCACCTGGAAGATCAGCAGTAGGAGAGATCACTTCAGTCTCCTGGTGGGCAGGCTCATCTGCCCCTTGATCAAATGATGTACCCAGAGAAGAATCAGTCTATGGTTCTTGCAAGATGACCCTTCTTGTCTTTTGCTTCTTCTTGAGAGGAACCTCCTCCTCTTCATCTTCCACATCCTCTTCTGTAGCTTCATTTACCAGAAGAGATTTTGCTTCTTCTTGAGAGGAACCTCCTCCTCTTCATCTTCCACATCCTCTTCTGTAGCTTCATTTACCAGAAGAGATTTCTTCTTAGCCCTCTTCTGCTTCTTCCCTTTCTTCGCAGAAGACTTTCCAGCATCTCCTCCTTCAACAGGTCTGCTCCTCTTCTTCTTCAAACCACCCTTCTTGGCTTTAGGAGAGGAAACCTGTCCTTCCTCGTTTCTCTTCTGTTTCTTCAGAGCAGAGGAAAGAGGCAAGTGATCCTCCTCTGAAGAAATGGAAATGACCACCTTCTGTGGGGCACTTTCACCTGCCTTCTTCATTTGTGCTTTCTTGCCCTTAAGAGGAGAAGGAATCACCTGGATAGTTTGAGCAGGGATGGCACATTCACCATCTGAGTCTGGGTGCCCATGTAGAAGGCCATCCTTGTTGAAAAGGATCTTGGTCTTGTGGAATTTCTTGCAACAATCTACTCTCCAGGCTTTGTCTGGAAGAAGAAAATCCAGGATTAAGGTAAGCTTTGTGGCCAAGGAGACTTTTGCATTAAAGTAATATTACAACTCTCCTTCAGCTTCTGGGCAAGGCTCCTTCTGAACTTTTGCCTTGTTCTTCCTCATCACGTTCCAGAAGAAATCCACCCAATTGCACTCAACACCATCATAGATGGCACGCATCACACACAATCATCCCAGAAAAATAGCATCAGTGCTATGATTCCCACACATCAAGATCTTGGCAATAATGTCGAACAAGACCTTGTATTTCTGGCGCAAATGCTTGTCCAGGAATCCCTTGGTCAGATTTTTGCACGAATTCCTAGCAAAAATCTTTAATTACTCCACAGCTTTATCCTCCTTGTACTTCAACGGGTCCTCTCAAGTCATGGAAAAATTTCCAAACAACTTGCTGAAATCATGCTTCGTGAGAACAACCTTCTCATCATCAATCTTCTAAACCAACTCCATATCAAAGATCTTCAATCGGATGAGAAATTGGGCGTCATAGTGGTCAAGGGTACGAGAACCCTTCGGAATGGCAGAGATAAGATCTTCTACACCATATTTGCTAAGAAGGTGTAGAATTTTCAAAGCGACTGAGTTCCTGGTGGAATAGAAGTCCACCGTCATCTCTGCCTTCAATTTCTCACAGACGTAGACAGCTTCAAAATTGCAAGTAGGCACCATTGCTGTAAAGCTTGAGAGAAGAAATGTGAGAGAGAAAAGTTGCAGAGAAAAGTTAGGGTTTGTGAAAAGTGAAGAGACAATTTAAAATCCTTTGGTTTATAAGAGAAATACACGTGTAAAATCAATTAATTAGGGGAGACAGAATCAATTAAAGAATTGATTGACATGTTGCACTTTAAGTAAATCTGACGGCCAGGATTAAATTAGGCAAGATACGAATTTATTTTGTGTGCGTGGCGCAGTCATTGGGACTGGGTTCGAGGGGATTTGGGGCAGTCAAGAAAAAAGGCAAAATGATTGCCCTGGCCCACGACTCGATTTTAAATACACTCAGAATATGAAACATTTTGGGTGTATTTAGTAATTTGAAAAGTATATCCCAATGAACAGATGCAGAAGAGTAAATACACAGATGTAGAAGAGTAAATACTTACCTGTCATCTGTTATAGTAATCAAATGATACCACGAGTAATCTGATGTCTCATCTCATCTGGAGATACTTCCCCTCTGGTATAACTTATTGTTATCTGGATGGTATCCAGATGGGACTGCAAGTCGTCTGGCCCTTAAGGCTCATCTGGAGATGCAACGCCTCTGGTATATCTGATCTTTCCATACCTCATATGGTGTCTTACCATGTTTCTGGGCAATGAGACATCTGTTCTGGGTGAAACAAGCTCTGTTGATGGCTTCTGCCCAAAACTTTTTAGGTGTGTTGTATTCTGCTAGAAGAATTCTGGCAGCTTCTTTAAGTGTTATGTTCCTCTTTTCTGCCACTCCATTCTGTTGAGGTGTTCTGGCAGAAGAGGTCTCATGAAGTATACCCTTATCCTTACAATATTCTGCTATGTGTGAATTTAGGAATTATGTGCCTTTGTCACTTCTGATCCGTACAATGCTCTAGTTCTGCTCATTCTGAATCTGCTTGAAGAACTCTGGCAGCTTAGTGATAGTTTCATTTTTCTTGAACAAGAACACTACCTGTTGGGAAAATGTATAAGACTTGTTTTGATTAGATGCCAACATATCCCTCCTAAGTTGTTTTGTAAGTAAATTATTCAGTAGAGTTAGAGTTTAAATTAAACAGTTCTAAGTGTTAAGAACTGGAGTACAGTTAGTAATAACTAGAGTATATTTTAGTATGAAGTCCGCTGAGATGAAGTCCGCTGAAGACTAAGTGATCTGAGAAAGAAGTCGAAGTCTTGAATGTTCTCTAAGTACATTCTCACTAAGACTAAATCTATCAGTAGAGGACGAAGGTCCACTGATAAAGAAACTAACAAAGTACATTTAATGCTAAACATATTTAAAGCTGTTAGTTAATCTGGTTGGAACAAGGCAAAATGAATTTCAGTGAAGCTTACAATAAATGAAGGAATAAGAAGGTTCTCTCAGAGGAGTTCCACCTTAAAGCAAGACAAGAATCTGGGCATACAGACTTAAGGTCCAATAAGAAAATGACACGTCAGTGTACTTTACTGACAGCCGACCTGCCCCAGCCTGACATGTACCAAAAGTCTTCCACCTAGCAATCTACAGAAAAGTTGGTGAACAAGCATGGTTTTGCAGCCGGTTCTTGACAAGACTTAAAGCTTCAAATAGAGCCGTTTGAGCCAATCAGATACAAGAAGACTTACTTGAGAAGATTCAAATCCAACGGGAAGATTTTCAAGGAAGCCTATAAATACAGAAGGACGTGCATTGTTACAAGTACGGGAAACTCAAAAGATCAAAGCTATCTCTACATTCATAACCATCTAGAAGCACTCGAAATTATCATTGTTTCCCAAGTGTTTCACAGTTGTAGAGAGCCTAACAAACCTTCTGTAACCAAGCTTAAAGCTATATCCAAATCTTAGAAAGAGATAATCCAATCCTAAGCCTTGAGCTAAACTTGTAAGGATTATCTCAAAATAGTTGGAACCAAAACCCTACTCAAAACCCTACTCAGTGTTTAGGTTGAGAGCTAGTGTTAAGTGGTGTTAGTAAGCTGATTGTTGTATCAGTCTGAAAGCTGGTTTGTTTTGGGAACTAGGACCTGGAATTTCCTAGTGATCAATCATCCTAAGAGAGGAGAAGTTGATCAGTACACCTTGGCACTATAACACAAGGAATTCCAAGTGAAAGGAATTCTCCTGTTTGATCAGGCCAGTGGACGTAGGAGATTTATCTCTGAACCACTTTACATCTTGTGTACTTACATTCTGCTATTTCATAAGTGTGTGTTAATCTAAAGTTTATCAAAGTAAAACGAGTTTTCTAAAGGGCTCACTAATCCGCATCTGAAAGCTAATTAGATAGTAGTTCAACTGAAAGTCTTGTGCTTTCAGTGGAGGTATTATCTCAGTAAGCTTTCACAGAGTAACTCTCAGCAGACCTCAAGTCCACTGACGAGCTATTGTCTTAAGTAACCTGATAAGTTTTGAAGAAGTTTTAATTTGTAACCACAGGTGTATTCCCCCCCCCCCCCCCCCCCCGTACACCTGTTTACTCGTTTCGGGACCAACACTACCCAAGTGTATCTTGAAAAGTCATATACTATCACTAAGGTGTATTTCCTTCCACTGAAGCTAAGTGGTGAAACAGGTCCATGTGAAGTAACTGAAGAACTCTGGTTGTGGTTGTGCTCTGGACATCTTTGAATGAAGCTTTGTGTTGTTTTCCCTTCTGGCAGGAACCACAAGTCTGATTCTTCTTGAAAACTTCATTTGGAAGACCTCGAACTAGACCCTTTCTGGCAATCTTGTTGGGTGCTTTGAAGTTTAGGTGACTCAACCTCTTGTGCCATAACCAGCTGTTCTCTGCATATCTTTTAGCTACCAGGCAAGTGTTCCTTGGACAATTGTTGAAATCTGCAAGATAAATATTACCTTTCCTCAAGCCAACTAATAAAATATCATCATAATTAGAACTAAAGACAGTACAAGAATCACTAGAGAACTTCACTGAGTAGCCCTTATCACAGAATTGAGATACTGAAAGCAGATTATGTTTGAGTCCTTCCACATAGTAGACTTCATCTACAGATACATCATTAATGATCAACTTTCCAACTCCTCTTGTGACTCCAAAGTTGTTGTCATCAAACATCACTCTTGACCCATTCAATGGTTTGAAATCCTGGAGATGGTCTTTTCACAAAGGTCATGTGCTTGGAGCATCCACTATCAATGTACCAAACACCATTGCTTGAAAATCCTTTCTCCAATAGGTTCTTGCCCTCCTGCAGAGAGATCAATTAGGTCCCCTACTAGTGTTGGGTCCTGATTGGTTAGTTACTTTCTTTGTAGGAATCCAAAGATAAAGATCATCCCTTGCAGGATGAGGAGATCTTATCTTCCTTCCAAATCTATCTACCAGCACATGTCCTCTTACAATGACATATTGAGCTGCTGGACTAATGAGAACACCTTTCCTAAACACTGGTCTGATGTATCTCACTTCAAATCTAGCCTTTGGAATGGCTTGTCTCAAAGACATGGATTTAAAGGTCTGGTAATATGGATACATCCTAGAAGAACCATCCCTGGTGTCATAATCACCCAGATCAACTGGCCTTTTATAGCTGGGGCTGGAAGACCTTTTCTGGTTCTAATGAAAATTAGATCTTTTCTGGTAACCATAGTCCTTCTGAGAGTATATGTTCTGGTATTGCCTTCTCTGATTAAATCTCTTCCGAGGTCCCTGATTCTGATTAAAATTCTTTTGTTCATAGTATCTCCTCTGAGATCCCTTATTCTGATTGAAGTTCCTCTTATTTGAGTTTCTCCTCTGAGGTCCCCTAATCTTCTTAGGTTCCGCTCTTTGAGGTTTACTCTGAGGTCCCTCAATCTGTTTAGGTTCCACTCTTTGAGGGTTACTTTGAGTAGATTTCTTAATCTGCTTAGGGCCCTCATTTGGATATTTAATCCTTAAGTATTCTTTTTTTTTCCAGTTTAGATATCTCTTCTGGAGCATAGTCTACATGGTCGCCAGAGTAATCCCTATTAGGATTCAGAATTACTCAGTAACCATATCCATTAGGATCATTTTCATCATCCCAGACTTCCATAATTTTACCAGCTCTTACAATCTTGTCTTTGCTATAATGAAACTTATGAGATTTCGTAACTATAGAATATCCCAAACCACTCTTGTCATGAATGCGCTGAGAAGACTCACTAATGATGGATACCACATTTGGTCTCCTTGGAGCTTCTCTGGGCATTGGTACCTTCTCAAAAACTTGTTCAACTTGTTTTCCCTTGAGAAGAGATTGGTATTTGATTGCCAATTTCGTTAATGTACAAAATCGAACTACTCGCAAGTGTACGATATCGTTGTTATAGTTAGGCAATTGACCAAGTTATAAAATTATCGAAACCTAGAAAAACAAGTGGTTAGCTAAGTCGATTCACGTTTTCATGCTATGAAATGGAAAGTAGGAGTTCGGGTTGATTACACTAAGGCAAACAAGGAAATAAAATGAGCAAGAAATGGAAATCTATCTAACTTTGTTAGACGAAGTGCAAGGAGAGATATGCTTTGGATGACGTCGATTATGCAATTATCGAAGCTAGCTTAACTTATGCCCTTCTTATGTTTCATATCATGATTAGACTAGATCAAATTAATCTCATCTAATTAACTAACTCTCGTTTTGAAGGTTTGATGCCCGATTCGGAGTGTTCTAGACTATCTAGCATTTCTCGATGTCTTAGACGTCTAATTATAGCACTTGATAATTCATTTCGCTCGATTAAACACACATTTGAACTAGCTCAACTCTCGTATGTTGTCAATCCTAACATAATGCATAATCTACTAGAAACAAATCATCAAAGTTCAAGTAATCCACAATCAAGGAAACTAATCATTCAAATCATCATAATCTAGGCATAAATCAAACAAAAACTTCAATAATCACATTATATAAATCATCCAAAGCATAAAAGACTTAGCTCATGGTTCTAAAAGAGATATTCAAGGCTAAGGAAGCTAAACAATCAATTAAGCTAATACAAATCAAAATAAACTGCAATTGAAATGGAATTAGTAATAGAAACAGAAATTGAAATGGAAAAATATAACCTCTCATGATGAAATGGAAATTAATCTCTGCAACATTCTTTAATCCTTGCTTGAAATATAAATTTCTACTAATTGAAATTTAAATCTAATCTAATCTATGGAAGAATTGAAAGGAAATAGAAAAAAAAATGAAAAGAAAAGAAAAAGTGAAAGAAATCTACTCTAGAGACTCTATTGTGTTGGTAAATGGTAACTGCTGTAAATGATGATCCCTGTGATAACTCCTAAATCTGATGAAATGGGGTATTTATAGAGTAGGAATGAGGGTATTAGGATGAAATTGCAATTAGATCCCTAAGAAATGATGATTTTCACACTTTTTAAGTAACTGCTGAGTCAACTCGGTCAAACTCAGTAAAAATAAGTGAAAATACGCACGAACTCGGTCTGAATCACCTGACCACAACTCAGTGGAACTCGGTCTCAGCTCACTCGGCCTTCTTTAATCAAATGCTCAGCCGAGTTCTCGGTTTCCTCGAGTAAAATCAACAGAGAGTACCACTCGCCTTCATCCTTTTCCCACTCGGCCCGAGTCCGAAGTTGTCTTGCCCGAGTGAATTCAACAGAAAGATTCACTCAAATTCTCGGCCGAGTCAATTCTCTTTGGTCGAGTTGCTTTCTAATTTCCTAAACTACATCAGCTCTGTAATTTCCGGCCTCGACTTTGTTAATTCCAGTGACTTTGAGCTTCGATTCCAGGTTTTCCGACATGCCCGTGGATGGCGTCGCTGTGGCAGCTTGGTTTCCAGGCGTACGGCACTTGAATTCCGGCGACATGGTGAATTACAGGCAACGTTCCCGGCATGGCAAATTCTGCTTCTTTCCCATTTAATTTCTGATAATTAACTTGAGGCCCAACTACTATATTTCCTCACTCTCTCTTTGAATCTATGTTTTAAAAAGCGGAAGCGGAAGTCGGGCCGGACACCCCTAGCGCTTTTGGTCGGACCGGGTTCAATCGGTTGAACCGTATTTTAAAGCGGTTGCGCCGGTATGATGTTATAATTAGATAATATATAATTAAATATATAAATTATAGATATCATACATATTTTTTCCCTTCATAATATATATCTTATGAACAAATTACGATAAAAATTAAATAAACATATTTCTATATCAAATGTCAACAAAATTAAAACAAGTCTCCCAAATTTCATACAAATCAAATATGAAATCAAGATCATCACATGTCTAATAAATATCAAATGCCATATAAAGATCACCACAAGTCTAACAAACATTAAATGTGAAACCAAGTTCGTCATATGTCTAACAGACATCAAATACAAAACAAGTTCATTAAGTGTCAACACTCATCAATAATATAAAAATGTCTAATCTGAAATGAAATTCAAATTAGCACTACAGGAGCTCGATCCCATGCTTCCAAGTCCAAACTTCTTCAAATCAACATGATCATTGAGTATGTCTTTGTCAACATTTTCATCACCTACAAAAAAATGAATTTATAAATTTAAATTGCAATACTAATATATAGATAATGATACAAATAATATATGAACATATATTGCAACCTTCTTGTGGTTCAGGTATTTCATTGTTAGTATCTTCATTATCAAGTACTTCCATTATTTCATCATAATCAAGATCTCCATTTGGCTCCTCGTCAATAATCCAAGTATCCACCTTATCAATGCACTCATAGTCAATTGGATCATATGTCTTATGCATTTCCTTATCGCTGAAAAAAAAAAAGCATAGTTTTATATTGCAAATAAAAAAAAGATAACATATTAATAAAAGGTGAAAGATGAACAATACCGATTTTTCAAACGCAAGTTATAGTGAACAAAGACAAGGTCATTTAGTCTTTCATGCTCCAATCGATTTCTCTTCTTAGTATGAATCCGCTCAAACACACTCCAGTTACGTTCACAGCCGGAAGAAGACGATGTTTGACTCAAAATTCTAATGGCAAGTTTTTGCAAGTTTGGTGCATCAATGTCAAAGAGCCTCCACCATTCATCTAACATCATATGAAAAAAATTAATATAAGCATTATTAACAATAAATTGATCATATGAACAATGCTACATAAAATATAACGTACCAGGAGTAATATTTTTTGCTTCTTTCTTAGCCAATGCAATTCCAAAACTCTCTTTAGCTTCCCGAAACATGGTAACTACATTCATTATTCCGTCTGTGTTCGTGTGAAGGTCTCCAATGATTTCAAGTAAACCTTTGTAAGCTAATGATAACTCTTCACGTAAAGAATTATTTGGATCGTACTGGAATGCGGGATTTAACCAATATGCTGCAACATGAAGACGTTTTCTCAACATTTTATCCCATCTATTGTTGATAATATCAACAAATGGCTTGTACTTTGACTCTTGATTCTTGAATACCTCTTTTGTTCCCTTAATTGCTCTAGCCAACCCCTCATATACATAGCCTAATGAAGGTTTCTCATCAGTATCATAAATACGCAACAACCTCATTAGTGGCTCCATGATCTTGACAATCACAAGACAATTGTTCCAAAACCTTTGGTACAACACGGTATCTTTAACTCCTCTTCCTTTCTCAGTTTTCAAGAACTTCTTAAAGTCAGCACATATAACCATAGCTTCCAAATGCTCTTTATGATCATACAAACTTCTTAAAGTAATGAAATTTATTCCAAAACGTGTGGCTCCCGGGGTAACTATTTCAGTCCAACCACTTCTTTGTCTCAACCAAGCAAGGGGCCACTTGTGGTTATTGACGAAAGTGGTAATCCTAGAACCCAAGATAACACATTCTTGGACTAAGTCCATTTTCCCAACATCTTCCAAAATCAAGTTAACACAGTGAGCCGAACACGGGGACCAATATATCCCAGGATATTTGGCATGAAGCAACTTCCCAGCGGCTTTATAGTTACTAGCATTGTCTGTAACCATATGCACCACATTTTGTTCACCCACCATCTCAACAATATCAGAAAACAGACTGCACAAATTATCAGCACTTGACACAATATCAGACACATCACATGATTTGATAAAAGATATACCTTTGGGACAATATACCAAAAAGTTTATCAATGATCTATGACTCCTATCTGTCCAACCATCACCCATTATAGTGCACCCAGATTCAATCCAATTAGACTGCATAGATTCAATGGTCAAATGTACTTGAGCCTTTGCTTCCTTAAGCAATGAGACTCTCAAAGCATGGTAATTGGGACTAGTGTACCCATGACCCATGGATGCTATCCTACTCATCATCGGCTTAAAATATCGAGAGTTAACAGCATTCATGGGTATACAAGCATCATAAAACCACAAAGCAACAACCATATCAGTTTCATGTTTTCTTTCTTTATTATGCCATGATGCTTGTATGCTAGGTTGAGATAAATCTACTCCTGAACCTGAACCATCTTTCATATAGCTCCCTATGAATTTTTTCCTCTTCTTTTCATTACCTTTAAAATGTAAATTTTGACTTTCTTCCTCCCCCTCCAATTCATGAAAAACAGATGCACTTGCCTTTTGTATTTTAGCAATTTCAATGTCCTCTAAATTCCCTTTCATTTGAATATAAACATCATTGGGAACCTTAGGACAACCACTTATATTACCAACTTTGTGGGCTAAATGTTCTTTCATGCGATGTATTCCCCCCCCCCCCTTATATGATTTATTACAATAAAGGCATTGAATAATTTTATTGCCACTCTCAGATCCAATTACCTTGCAATTCTTCCATGCTGGATCATTTTTCTGTCGAACATTTTGCATACCACCACTTCTAGTTCTTGATTCTTGTGCTTGTGATTGTGGAGATTGTGTACCTTCAGTGTTCACCATGATAAATGACCTAAAAAAGAAAAACAAAACAAATGAAATTATAAATTTACAGTGAACAAATTTAATATCAATTAATAGGCCTTCAATCTTTTTCCTTATAGATTAGACATATGATTAGGCGTGAAATTGTCATGATTCGTCGCTCGAAATGTCCTTGTTTTGATGGATTTATATAAGTAATTAGAGTCATTTGAGTATTATTTTCTCAAACTAACAAATTTATGTCTTTGAAGCTTATAGATGGATAGAGGGCAAAAAAAGGAGTTCGTAGGACTTCGAATCGACTCAAACGGATACCCGGATGAGAAGATATGGAAGAAATACGAGAAGTATTAGTTCGAGCGAGCAAAAGTGTCATTGAAGTTTTCAAGATGAAGGAGCTCGAGTAAACACTACTCAGGCACTCGAGTAGTGCACTCGAGCTAGCTTCGGTCGAGTAGCCACTACTCAGGCACTCGAGTAGTGCACTCGAGCAGAAGTCGGTCGAGTAGCAAGTCCGCAGGCACTCGAGTAGACTACTCGAGCAAGGTCCGGTCGAGTAGCAAGTCCGCAGGCACTCGAGTAGACTATTCGAGCAAGGTCCGGTTGAGTAGCACTACTCGAGCTAAGGGGCTTGAGTAATTTTCACGTTCTGTACAAATTTGACACTCGAACTTGTATTGCTCGAGTACTTTTACTCGAGCTCTACTCGAGCTCGACGGGAATTTTGGCCCATGAGATCCCGTTTCGACCAGTTGCCTATATATACCTCTTCCAAACACGTTTTGAAGGATCCCAGAACTTTAGAAATCACTTTAGTCTTAGTTTTTAGAGAGGAAGGAGAGGAGCAAGCTTTATTTACATTTTGTTGAGGTTTTGCATACGAATTCTTAGTTTCTTTTCGTTTATTAGTTTCTCTTCGGTAGTTTGATTTCTTTGAACGCTTTGAAACTTCGTTTTAATTAATTAAATTTCAGTTCTGAGTATTTATTTTCTTTTAAAACCCTAGTTCATGTTTCTTATTTTCTACGTTCAATTCATTATGTGCATGTTCGTTGTTTCTTCTATTTCTTTTATGTTTGTTAACGCTATGTCCGGCTAAAACCCTTGCATGCTTAGGGTAGGATGAACTCGTAGAAGTAGGTTGTGGGTACGTAATTAGAGTAACTTGTGACGTTAGGTTTTAATTCTCTTGGTTAATGAATTCTTAAAATTAATCTAGACTTCGCTCTTGAATTTCGTTCGAAAGGTGTTAGAGAGAGGACGACCGTATCACTCTTTAACAATGAGTAGACTTAACGAGAGAGTTTAGGAAAGGTTAATTCATCTACCGGTTTAGCGAAGAAGGACGACCGCATCACCTTAGTTAAATTAGGGTCTCATTAATTAAACACAATCTAGTAACTTGTTAGTAGATTCGTGAAGTCGAGTGTTAGGGTAAAGTATTAGGGTTTAGAATCTTGAGCTTTCACCTTGCATTCTTAGACTTAGGTTAATTCTTGTGTGTCACAGTTATTTTGATTATGTACCTGCTCCGTTAGTATACGTAGGGATTCCAATCCTAAGCATCTCCATCTCTCATTAGAACACAACCCTTAGTTAATTTGATTTCTTTAGTATTTAGTTTACTTAGTTTAATTCAGTCTTTTAATTAATCTTTCAAAAAACCCAAAAAACATTACACTCATATTAACTACGACGCGTAGATCTTCAGGGATCTGTTCGCATACACACTTTCCCTTGGGTTCGATAATACTTGGTCCCTATAGTTGCCCATACTACTGTGAACCCGTTCTCTTGCGGGGTAACTACTAGTAGAAAGCTAGTGTAGTTCGCTTCAAGTCAATGGCGCCGTTGCCGGGGATGGCGTTGTATGCTTTTTGAATAGGACTTGTAGATAGCTTAGTAGTTAGTAGTGGGTGATTTATCTTCTATTTATTTTTATTTTTTTTATTTATTCAGCAGTTGCATTTTGATCCTTCTGCTAGTGTGTTAGGTTTATGAAAACACGCTCACAAGGCAATACGAGCGAAGAGAGATTACCTGCAGACCCTGAGACAATAGCCAGAAGGAACAGAGCCTTCTTGAGAAGAATGACTACTGCCGCGGGAAACAAAGATAAGATTTCAGATGAACTTGGGGAGTTAGACAAAATAGCTGCAGAGTATATTGCTCTTGTGGAACGGGCAGAGGGTGCCAATGGAAACAGCAGTAATCAGCAGATACCCATAGGGGGAACTGAGAGCCCACACCCGAACCCACAAGACACAATCAACTCTGCACAAACACAACCCCAAAACCAGAACCAAAACCCTGCTTACCCACCAAACCCAAATAACCCTTTCAACAACCCAGTATACCAACATTACCCATACCCACCTTATCCTTACCCACCATACCCGTATCCTCCACCCCCAGTCTATAATCAACCACCTGTTTACCCACCACCACCCCAACAAGTACCAGTACCTGCTGCTAATCCTCAACACGTTCCTCAGAACGTAGATCACGATATGGCTATTCGAGGGAGGTTTGCAGCGCAGCCACAGCGGTACTATGATGGAGTGGCTTTACCTCCAGTTGAGGCGAGCAACTTCTCGATATCTCTGGGAATTCTAAAGTTGCTTACCGAGAATCAGTTCAAGGGAGTGATCGGGAAGGAGAATCCTCACACTCACCTGAGGAGTTTTCTCATGATAGCCTCAACATTTAATTATAATGGCATGTCTGAAGATGCCAAGAGGCTTAGGCTGTTCCCATTCTCACTGACGGGAATAGCCAAGGAGTGGTACGATAACACGCTCCCACGGGGAGGTATTACCACTTGGGCCGAGCTCGAGCGTCTGTTCCTCGAGCGATTCTACCCTCCATCTAGGACGATCAAGGCTAGAATTGAGATCTCGTCCTTTCGCCAGAAGTCTGGAGAGGATTTACGCCAAGCGTGGGAGAGATACTCGAACATGCTGATTGAGTGCCCGCAGCACGGGTACAACGAGAGAGATATTATGGCATTCTTCTATAGTGGTGCCAACAAGGCGGGGCAAGACCATTTAGACGCATGTGCGGGCGGAGCATTCCTGAACCAAGGCATAGAGAGGTGTAGGGAGATCGTGGACAACATTGTCACGAATGCCGGTGCTTGGGGTGTGGATGCAGATTTTCAGAGAGTGCATCAGGTTGAAGAGGGTGAAGGAACGAGAAGGCTATTGATGGCCATGATGGAGAAGATCAACAACCTCGAGTTGGGGAAGAGTTTGGTTGGAGAGCATGCAGTAGAGAATGAGAGAGTAGACCAACCAAGTGGGCAGCAAGAGGTAGCCAATTACATGGGAGGTCCGTATTACAATCAGAATGGCTACCAAGGTGGTAATCAGTATGGAAGGCCTTCTTATGGTCAGCCATTTGTACCTCCAGGCCCACAGCCGCCTCAAAATCAATGGAGGAACACACAAGGAGTTCAAGGAGGCCAGCAGCCTCCTCAAAACACATGGAGGAAGAATGAGAACTTTTCTTATGCTAACCCAAAAGCTGGTGTTATTGTTCCTGCAGGTGTTGATCCGGGTTTAAAGCCTCCGGGTGGAGAAGGTGGTGCATCAACCGAGGAGATGTTGAGAGCTATCCTTCAGAAAGTGGAGGAAGGTAGCAAGAGGTTGTCATCCTTGGAGTACGATGTGAAGGAGTTGCATAAGAAGGGTGATCATCGTGATCAAGAGCTCCAGAAGATGAACGTTGAGTGGACTAGAACTCAATAAGAGAACAATAGGCGGTTCACTTCTATAGAGTTCCAGATGAGCCAGATTGCAAAGTCATTGAATAGAGAGCCGGGTAAGTATCCTTCCATGCCGGAGGGGAACCCGAAAGAGCATTGCAAGGCGATCCAACTTAGAAGTGGAACCAACTATGAAGGTCCTCAGATGCCTGCTGATTCTGAGACGCCCCAAGTGGAATTTGAGACTGAGGAGAAGAAAGTTGAGAAAGGGGTTGAGGATGAAGGCATTAAGAAGAGTAAAGATATGGATGAGTCCCAGAAGGGCAAGGAAAGTGAGGAGATTGAGAGAGTTCCTAAGTGGAAAAAGGCAAAGGAAGCAAGGGATAAAGTGAAAGAAACAGAAAGAGATGAATGGGGGGTACCCAAATCTGTGATACCAGTCCCGTATCCACAGCGCTTCATGAAAAAGAAGCTTGATGAAAAATTTGCAAAATTTCTTGATGTTTTTAAATAATTTCACATTAACATTCCTTTTTATGATGCTTTGGAACAGATGCCGCATTATACAAAGTTTCTGAAGGACTTGATTGCGAAAAAACGGCGAGTGGATGAGCCGAAGTTGGTGCAGCTGAACCACGAGGTGAGTGCATTAGTGCACAAGGCGCTTCCACCGAAGCTGAAGGATCCCAGGAGCTTCACGATCCTATGTGACATTGGGAACAGGATCAAGAAAGGAGCGCTATGTGATTTAGGGGCGAGCATCAATCTCATGCCCTTGTCGCTTTTCAAGAAGTTGGAAGGTGGAGAACTTCAACCCACAATGATGACGCTTCAACTTGCCGATCGGTCTATTACTCGACCTCAAGGTGTGGTTGAAGACGTCCTAGTGAGAGTTGGAGATCACATTTTTCCAGCCGACTTTGTAGTGCTAGAGATGGAGGAAGATGAGCATGTGCCCCTAATCTTGGGAAGGCCGTTCTTAGCTACGGCGGGGATGGTGCTAGATGTGGCAAATGGGAAGATCACGTTGAAGGTTGATGATCAAGAAGTGAAGATCTCCCTATATGAAGCCATGAAGCACCCGAAGGAGGATGAGAGCTTGTATTGCATGGATGCAATTGATCCTCGTGTTGAAGACACGCCTCCTATCCCTTATCCTTCTCATATTCATGATTTAGTTAGTCCTTCACTTGATTATTTAACCCATGAGCATTATGTGTTTGATTTTGTTGATAGGGATAAAGTGAAGAAGTTGAAGGATGAAGAGGTGAAGAAAGTGGACGTGGTCCAGTTGGAAGGAAAAGGAGGAGTTAAGAAGGAAAAGTCCAAATTCAAGAAACTATTTAGTAAGACTCCTCCAGATAAAGGTGAGAAGGAGTTGAGACCTATACCACTTGAGGTGGGGAAGGAAGCAAAAGGGCTCATGAAGGTGGGGCACCAAGGAAAGACATGCAAGCACCACTCTTATGAGAGTAAGTGAGGTATTTTTTAGTATGATGTCCCATAAGCTCCTTTGAGCTTGGTCCGGCATGAGGACCTTAAAAATAGCGCTGAATGGGAGGCAACCCATTATTATTATTCTTTAATTTATTTGCTTTGAGTTTTTTTTAGTTATTAGGGAGTTATTTTGAGTCGTATGTTTAACCTCGTATTTGAGAGAGTTGTTTGTAGGCTTGTCTCTAAAGGAGTAAAGGTATCATGGAGTTATTCAGATTGAAGGAACCAACTTGAGACAATGGAGTGTGCAAAGCTATTGAGAGAAACTGAATTGTTCGGTTGAGGTAACCCACAACCCCAAACTTAGACCTCTAGCAAGGTCGAAGTTTGGGGGGGTGGAGTTTTTTTTATTTGTTTCTTGTTACATTGCACATGCATGCACGCCCTTATCTTTGAGTTGAGTTTGGTTGATTAGTGGTTTGTTGAGATACTCCTTGGGGTGATTTTGATTTGACTCGCTATTGCATATTTCATGCCTATCAATCATCTTATGCTTGTTGATTGCTATCTTTGAGTATGATTTGATGAGTAGAGTGAGTTGTAAGGGTGAGTTAGAAATTCTTTTGTGTGAGTGTTTGAGTTTGGGCTGATTAGAGAAAGAACTTGTATGCTTGTGAATTTTTCTTTTGAGTACTTGTATGATGAGAGTGAGAATGCACTAGGACTAGCATGGATGTGAAAGCCGTGAGCTTTTGAGCCTTATGAGATTTTGATGCATTAATTAATCTCTTCGTTTGTGAGTGGATCGTCACCTTAGAGGATGCTAGAACTTGCATGTGCTCTTGCTTCTTGATTGTGTCTAGTTTGATATGCCGAATGTGATCTTAGGCCATCTTTGATTTTATTGAGTCACTTAGCCAAAATTTTCCTTACCAATGACATTGATCCCTTGTTAGCCCCTTTGAGCCTAAAGCCTATTTTATTTGCTAGCACATATGAACACTATTCCAATTCCTAAGCCTTTTTGTCCCAATTTGAGTGGAGAATAGGAAAGTGTGAATGTGAAGGGAGTGAATTGAGTTGAAAAAGGAAAAGGTTGTTTGTTGAGTGAATATGAGAAGAAGGAGTGATGAAGCTATGAGATGTGGGAAAAAGAGAAAAAAATTGAGAATGAGCAAAAGAAAAAAATGAGCTCATGTGTTTGTGCGAAAAGTGAAGTGATTGAAAAAAAAAGAAGTGAAAGAGTTAGAAAAAAATTTGAAGTGTTGAGAAAAGTGGAATTAAAAGAGTATTGATTGAACATGTTTGAAGTATTCTGTTCCTAATCTCGAAGTGCCAAAGTTTGATTTTCTATTCTCCATTCACTTTAGTTACTTTACCTTATATTGTTATCCCACCTGTCCAAAGAGCCTACATTACAACCTTGAGAAAAGTCCTTTTTGATTCGGCATTGATTTCTAGAGTATGGTCGGAGTTGAGAGTGCTTACAAGCCTATGGCTGTTGATTTGAGTGATTGATTGATTGAGTGTGCCCTTTATTATTGATATACACTTGTGAGGGAGTGAAACACATCGTTGAGTACACATCCATGTTTGATCTTGGTGGTTCTTGTTGTTGTTGCATGAGTATGATGAAGGAAGGTGAGTGAGTATACGTGTGATTCATCTTTGAAGCTCGAATTTATGTACTTGCATGATTGGATTCCTTGACTCATTCCTAACAATTTCACTTAACTTATTATTTCGTTGCTTGAGGACAAGCAACATGGTAAGTTTGGGGGGTTGATTAGGCGTGAAATTGTCATGATTCGTCGCTCGAAATGTCCTTATTTTGATAGATTTATATAAGTATTTAGAGTCATTTGAGTATTATTTTCTCAAACTAACAAATTTGTGTCCTTGATGCTTATAGATGGATAGAGGGAAAAAAGAGGAGTTCGTAGGACTTCGAATCGACTCAAACGGATACCCGGATGAGAAGATACCGAAGAAATACGAGAAGTATTAGTTCGAGCGATCAAAAGTGTCATTGAAGTTTTCAAGATGAAGGAGCTCGAGTAAACACTACTCAGGCACTCGAGTAGTGCACTCGAGCCAGCTTCGGTCGAGTAGCCACTACTCAGGCACTCGAGTAGTGCACTCGAGCAGAAGCCGGTCGAGTAGCAAGTCCGCAAGCACTCGAGTAGACTACTCGAGCAAGGTCCGGTCGAGTAGCAAGTCTGCAGGCACTCGAGTAGACTACTCGAGCAAGGTCCGGTCGAGTAGCACTACTCGAGCTAAGGGGCTCGAGTACTTTTCACGTTCTGTACAAATTTGACACTCGAGCTTGCATTGCTCGAGTACTTTTACTCGAGCTCTACTCGAGCTCGACGGGAATTTTGGCCCATGAGATCCTGTTTCGACCAGTTGCCTATATATACCTCTTCCAAACACGTTTTGAAGGATCCCAGAACTTTAGAAATCACTTTAGTCTTAGTTTTTAGAGAGGAAGGAGAGGAGCAAGCTTTATTTACGTTTTGTTGAGGTTTTGCATACGAATTCTTAGTTTCTTTTCGTTTATTAGTTTCTCTTCGGTAGTTTGATTTCTTTGAACGCTTTGAAACTTCGTTTTAATTAATTAAATTTCAGTTCTGAGTATTTATTTTCTTTTAAAACCCTAGTTCATGTTTCTTATTTTCTGCGTTCAATTCATTATGTGCATGTTCGTTGTTTCTTCTATTTCTTTTATGTTTGTTAACGCTATGTCCGGCTAAAACCCTTGCATGCTTAGGGTAGGATGAACTCGTAGAAGTAGGTTGTGGGTACGTAATTAGAGTAACTTGTGGCATTAGGTTTTAATTCTCTTGGTTAATGAATTCTTAAAATTAATCTAGACTTCACTCTTGAATTTCGTTCGAAAGGTGTTAGAGAGAGGACGACCATATCACTCTTTAACAACGAGTAGACTTAACGAGAGAGTTTAGGAAAGATTAATTCATCTACCAGTTTAGCGAAGGAGGACGACCGCATCACCTTAGTTAAATTAGGGTCTCATTAATTAAGCACAATCTAGTAACTTGTTAGTAGATTCGTGAAGTCGAGTGTTAGGGTAAAGTATTAGGGTTTAGAATCTTGAGCTTTCACCTTGCATTCTTAGACTTAGGTTAATTCTTGTGTGTCACAGTTATTTTGATTATGTACCTGCTCCGTTAGTATACGTAGGGATTCCAATCCTAAGCATCACCATCTCTCATTAGAACACAACCCTTAGTTAATTTGATTTCTTTAGTATTTAGTTTACATAGTTTAATTCAGTCTTTTAATTAATCTTTCAAAAAATCCAAAAACATTACACTCATATTAACTACGACGCGTAGATCTTCAGGGATTTGTTCGCATACACACTTTCCCTTGGGTTCGATAATACTTGGTCCCTATACTTGCCCATACTACTGTGAACCCGTTCTCTTGCTGGGTAACTACTAGTAGAAAGCTAGTGTAGTTCGCTTCAAGTCAACATACTAACATAGTAGTATTCATATTCTAATTAATTCACTAGAACTCAACCAAGCTCATAAACATATAAGGAAAGACATTAATATTTTTTCCTAATTGATTAATTCAGAAAATACCTAGATCACATCACACCACTCATAATCTAAGTCAAATTCGCACATCAAATTCGTCCATCAAATTCGCACATTAATATAAGAGAAAGGGATCGAAAAATACTGTGAAATCGATGCTGAGGTGGTTGCCTGAGAGTGGGCTGCTGTTGTCGACGGGTTGCGCGCACCTGGGCTGTTGCTGTGTCGCCTGGCCTGGGCTGTTGCGTCGCTGCCTCGCTGGGTTGCTACTGTCGCGCGGGCGGCGCTGGCCTGTTCCGGAGGAGGCGCGGCCTGCGCTGGAGAAGGCGTCGGAGGAGGGGCTGCGTCTGCGTGCCTGCATCGGATTAGGGGCTAGGGCTTGCGAAGGTAAGTTTTTTTTTTTTTTTTTGTAATCTGTAATCTGTATTCTGTAGCCAGAGAACGCGAAGGTAAGTTTTTTTTTTGGGAATTTTTTTACTTTTTAATTAATTAGGGTTTTGTATAAATATTAAAATTACAAAGAAGTCCTAACTTTTTTTTTCTTACAAAACACCCCGGACCGCCGCTTTAATGGTCGGACCGATCACCGGTCCGACCCAATTTTGACCGTTTTTGCCGTTTCGTGGCCGCTTCGCTAGACGACCGGCTCAACCTCTTCGGACCATACTTTGGCCTCTCCGCTTCGCGGTCTGACTGGTCCGACAGGCCGGTCGAACCCGTATTTAAAAACATAGCTTCGAATTGAAATTGGCAGCAAAAGCTTATTTCTTGTTAAGCATCTTTCTCTCTCTTCTTTTATGAAAATGGACGTGGGCCTCAATGTTTGAAAGGCACACATTGACCTTTCCTTTATTAGCAATAGTGGTGGGACCCGCATGATGCTTTCTTTCTTTTCTCTAAGCATTTCACGTGATGCTGCTTCTTTTCATTATCAAATGGGCTTTTGTAATTAATTCATCCAATCTGGGCCGCTATCTCTTGAACATGGGCCGTGAATTATTGAATAAAGGCCAAGGTTATATACAATCCTATCTTTTGTTAATACAACCCCACCAAAAAATGTTCTGAAAAAAGTCCTAAAATTTTGACAATTTTCGGAAAAAAATTTCGAAAAAAAACACTGAACTTATGATTTTTCGAAAAAAATTTCCAAAAATTGTTACATTTTTCGGAAAAAAAATTCGAACATTTTTTTGGGTAGGGTTGTATTCACCAAACATGAGACTGTATTTAACCTTGGCCTTGAATAAAAATAGGAGCCCAAGTACTTTTCTTTCTCAATTTGACCCGATTTTGCTCTCAATCTTTTAATTCTTCTTGACTCCAATTAACACGTGTTTGCTCTAAGAAATACCCAATTTCCTGCAAAATAAATCACAAAATTTCTTTCTCCACAATTAAGCACAATGAGACAATTAATGTAAATAAATACAAGAAATCCGATTAAAATAAGCAATTTAAGTACACGAATTTCGAGCAAAAATCACACTAATCAGTATTTAGCTCTGAGTTCTTCCATCTCTTTGTCAACACAGTCCTTCTCTTTCATGAGCCGAGTCACCAGATTATCTCTTTCTGTAATAATGCCCTGAAGTGTTGAAACTTCTTTGGCATGGTTACTTATGAGTTCTCTGGTGGACTTTTGCTCATGAGACAAAGATTGAACTTCAGCTTTGAGACTGCCATTCTCTTTCTCAAGCTTTTGACAGAGTTGAACACAATTTTGGAGATCTGATAGCATTTGCTGCATATTAGACTCTCTAGAAGTACCAGATGAATGAGAGGATTGAGTATATTTAGAGTTAGAAAGGCATAGAGTAGATTCTTGTACCTCAGTTATGTCTGCTATAAGACAACATCATCATCTGAACCAAAATCAGAAGAGGATGAAGAACTTGAACTAGTGTCTTCCTCCTTTGTTTCTACCAGCAGTGCTCTCTTGTCTGCATATCTCATATCCCTCTTGACTCTTTTCTCTTCTCTTTCTCTAAGAGTAAGTTGAGGACAATCATAAATGTAGTGACCTGGATTGTTACAGGTGTAACAACTGTTGTCTCCTGCTCTGGAACTAGGACTGAATTCTCTTCTCCTGGAGTTGTATTCTGGTCTACTTGGACTGCTATCTCTCCTCTTGTGATCTGATCTGCCAGAGCTGCTATCTCTCCTTCTGGGGCTGAAATGCCTTATCTTCTCTGGTGACTAGAGCCTGGTTTCTCTTGAGTCTCCAGATGACCTTTCTTTCTCTACAGACTTGAATGAACTCCTTCTGTCTCTGGTAGAGTCCTTCCAATGTTTCTTGTACCTGTCATACTTAGAGCTCATCTTATCAAGTTTTCTAGTTAAGAGTGCTACCTGCTCTTTGAGGCTTAAGTCATCTGCTACTGGTTCCTTCACTTGTTCTTCAGGCTTGATAGTTGAAGAGAATGCAACTCCTTTATAACCAGATGAGGTAGAGATCTCATCTGACTGATCTTCCTCTTGTAGATCATATTCATATGCTTTCAAATCAGAGAAGAGCATATGATGATCTAAAGAGTTAAGATCCTTGCTATCCTGGATGAAAGTGACTTTAATACTCCACCTGCTTGTTAGTGATCTTAAGATTTTATTATTAATTTCTTTCTCATAATAGTTTTTACCTAATGCACTAGCCTTGTTGAGAAGATTTGTGAGACGCATGTCCAGCTGATCAATGGTCTCATCAGGCTTCATCTTGAAGGTGTCAAAGGAGTGTTGAACAACTTGCAGCTTGTTCTCCTTGATCTTGTCAGTTCCTTCACAAAGCAGAGCAACTTGTCCCACATCTCTTTGGCAGTGCTGGAGGTTCTTACTTTCTCAATTACCTCCTTGGTGAGAGTGTTGATAATTTTTGTTCTGGCTACCTGGTCCAGATTATACAACTTTCCTTCATCATTGTTCAGCTCATCATTTTTCTTGAGGATTCTTTGTCTTGTTGTTCTGGTCTCTTCAGTAGCCCTTTCTCCATCAGCACTGGTTTCTTCCCTGGCATCTGATCTGCCATCATCAATAGGAGTCCAGTAAAATTTGATAGGGCCACTTTCTACCACATCAAGCATGCGGTGGTGAATAGCTCCAAGATGATTGCTCATCATGAAACTCCAGTGGCTATAGTCATCAAAGAAAAACTCTGGTAATTTACGGCCCTTGTATGCAGATTTTGAAGATATTTTTGAAATTAATGAAAAAGGTTTTTATGCAGTGAAACAAATGAAATATGTAGTGGATCTGCCCTAGTGACCACCAAAATCTCCTCAAAGCAGTGGTCTAGGACACACTGCTCTGATACCACTTGTTGGTCCCACTAGTCAAATCTATGCGATGCAGAAGCTTAAACAAATTAACTTTTAAAATAAACCTTTTATGCCTTCAAAGATAAGATGCAAAAAGTAAATAAAGCGATAAAGAACACCGGATATATAGTGGTTCAGATGTTAAAATTCTACGTCCACTATCCCTTCAACAAGAGGCCTTACTACCAACCAACTTACTCACTATCTACTGGAATTACACAAGTACCAGCTCCTTGTTACAATCTTTAGATCTAGCTTCGATCTAAAGCTCTCAATACTATAACCTTGTCTAGAATAGATGAACAGGTTGAGTATGTTTTCCAACTACAAACTCCTTAAGAGTATATAAGTATAAGTGTGTATAGAGTACTGGAATGCTATATGAATATGATGCTTGAGTGTGTTCTTCGCACGCATGAGTTCTTTCCAGCAACTCTCATATTTATAGGGAGGATTAGGGTTTTAGTCGTTGGAGAGCTAATCCAATCAGATTCATATAAATGAAAGTTTTCAATCAATCAATTTTCCTAATTGATTGGTTGGGTTGGTGAGATCCTTTGAATTGATCCTTCATTGATTTTTCAATCCTGAACTGTTGACTGCATTAAAGACACCAATGGTAGGAAACTTCCTTGGTCAAACTCTGGTAAATCCAGAGTAGAAAGACCGGGTACCAGATGACCCAGCGGTCTTCTAGTCCAGAATCGAGTGATGAAATAATAGTTCCTTAGATTCAGGAGATGATTCCAAGGCTTTTATTATTTCACCAGACTCGTCTGGTCTTCTGGACTCGTCTGGTTCTGGGGAAGGTCTTCTGCCTCTGATCTGATCTTCTCTGGTGAAGTCTTCTGGTCGAGTCTTCTGGTGAGGTCTTCTGGTGACTCTTCTGGTGACTCTTTTGGTGAAGTCTTCTGGTCAGGCAGTTCCCCCTAGACTAAGTCCTAATCTAAGTCCTCATCTGGCTAACGGGTCTAGATGGTCCGATTACATCTTCTGGTTTGTTTTAGCTCTTCAAAACTAACAATTTTTATCCTAACAGTAGAAGAAACACCTCATGTTGTTTTTTATGAATCCACTCTTGAGTGCAAGGTGGACTTTAAGGACTTGTCTCCAGAAGAGTCCAAGGATCAGATTACTTCCAAGATAATTAAGGTCAAACCACATATTCTTGATTCAGATTCAGATTCAGATGGTAACCCATCTTCTGGTTCTCTGGAGCAAAAGCCTTCACAAGGAGCAGAACCAGCAGAGGTTGGAACTCCTATAGGGGAAGCTCTCTTGCAGTTGGTGATATTCATCAAGGTACTGCAGAAGATGGTCAATCAGTCCAGCCCAAGGGAAGGAAGAGTCTGGTTGATCATCCCAAAGGGTTAATTATAGAAGATCCAACTAGTAATGTCCAGACGAGGAGAACACTAAACTTAACTGCCTTATTCAGTTGCTATGTATCCTTGATTGGGCCCAAGAATATCAAGGAGGCACTGAAAGATTCAAATTGGATAGTTGCAATGAGTTTAATCAATTTACCAGACAGGATGTTTGGGAGCTGGTAGATAGACCAAGACATCAAAAGGTGATAGACACAAAATAAGAAAGATGAGAATGATGTCATAGTTAGAAACAAGGCAAGACTAGTGGCTCAGGGGTACTCTCAGTCTGAAGGAATAGACTATGATGAGACCTTTGCTCCTATTGCCAGACTAGAAGTCATCAGAGTGTTTCTAGCATATGCTGCTGTTAGGATATAGATTAGATGTTTTGAAGATGTTAAAATAAGAACTTGTAATAGGACTAGCTGAACTTGTTAGTCAGCTACAGATTAGTCTTGGTCTAGAATAGGTCTTTGGTTAAGGGGGAAGAAATCTGTACAGACCAGAGGAGGTGACCAGATGAGGTGACCAGATGAGGTGACCAGAGGAGGTGACCAGATGAGAGGTGACCAGATGAGGTGTCCAGACCAGAGCAGAGGAGTCTGCTAGAGGAGTCACCAGAGGAGTCTGACCAGATGAGCTCTGACCAGAGGAGTCACCAGAGGAGTCTGACCAGATGAGCTCTGACCAGAGGAGTCACCAGAGGAGTCTGGCCAGAAGACCTCTCCCAGATGAGGTTCAGAGCAGAAGTGTTACCTGACCAGATGAGACCAGACCAGACGAGACCTGACCAGATGAGACCAGACCAGACGAGACCTGACCAGATGAGGGAGACGGATTAGTTCACCCACCTTAGAGGGTGCGTGTAATCTGGAGACAAGGAGATCTTGGAGTTTCTATGATTGAGAAGAGGCAATCTGGAGAGTCAACTGATGGAGGATCTGATTGATTGATTGATTGAAAGTCAACTAATCAATCAATATAATCAATCTTTGATTGATTATATTCCTCCAATTATGGTTGTTTGAATTGCTAGCTTCCAACGGCTAGTTAATCCTACAACTATAAATAGGAGTGCTTGGATTAGTTCAAGAGACAAGAGTCGTGCGAGAGCACACAACAAAGAACACACGAACTCTTCCAAACACTCACCTTGTTCATTTACGTTTATACACTCTTTAGGAGTTTCAATTGGAACTTATAATTAACCTGTTCATCTTGAAAGGTTGTTGTAAGTTGTTGTACGAAGGAGCTGGTACTTCGCAATTCCAGTGGTTCGTGAGTTAGTTGGTTGGAGAAAGAGAAAGTCCCCTTTGAAGAAAGGGAGAGTGGACGTAGGATCGTTATATCTGAACCACTATAAATCCGGTGTTATTTACTTTTCTGCAATTTAGATTTCTGCATTTCAATTTTAGTACTTAATCTATAAATTGGGTTTTCATTAAAAATAAACTTCAAAACGCTTTCCGCTGGATATTTTTTTGGGACCAACAAGTGGTATCAGAGCAGTGTGTCCTATAGACCACTGTTTTGAAATTATCTCGGTGGTCACCAGGGCAGATCCATTTTTTTGAAAACCCAAATTTTTGTTGTGCTAACAATTTTTGTAGAAATGGGCTCAAAGAGAAGCAGTAAAAGATACACTGGGAATTACTTCAAAAGAAGCCTAGCAGATGAGGAAGATGAGGTATCCACTTCTGGTTCATCATCAAATTTTGGACCAGACGATGAGATATGTCTGGTAACAGACGAGGTATGTAATCGAACTCCCTCTTTTTTTTCATCTTCTTCTTATTTTGGACAATCAGAGGAGTCTGATATGCAGAAGATGCTATTAGATCTCCAATCTTCTATACAACTTTGTCAAAAATTGGAAGAAGAGAACACAAAGTTGAAAGCAGAAAATCAGAAGCTTTCACAATGTTTTGGCAACCCAACTGATCTACCAGCTGAACAGGTTCAAACATTGGTAGAAGAGTCCACTGACTTGAAAACCAGATGTGATGAACAAACTAAGCTGATAGAAAAGCTACTTGTTGAAAACATTGAGAAAGATAATGAATGTACTCTGCTGAAAGCTAAGTTCGATGAACTCTTCCATCAAAACAAAATTGTAAAAGATAGTGAGGACAAGCTCAAGTTGAGACTGGAGCAGCTGACTACAGCAAACAATGCTGTGTCACATATAGCTGCCTCATCTCAAAGAGAGCATGATAAAACAGGCCTTGGTTATACCAAACCTGAATCCTCACATGTTCAGAAAGAAGAACAGACTAGTAATTTTATTGATAAGGGTAAAAAGCCAGCTGACCAGGAAACTCAGCCTAATGGGCAGATGAGTCCTAAAACTCAAAAACCCAAAAGGCAGAGGAGGAATTTTAAGAAGGGCTATACCCAGAATAAAAGACCTCAACCAGGCCAGCAGAGTAGAAAACAGTCTGGATCTTCTCAAAAGAGGCAGAACCAGATGACTTCTACTCACCTGCAGAGGACTTCCAAGTCATCTGCCAGACCAGCTGGAACCTTTGATGGTTCTAGTAAAACTTATCCTTATCAAAAGAATTTCAAGTCTGTTGCTTTAAGACAAATTATTCCTTCTACTGGACAAGCTAATAAGAGAAGAAGAGCCTCTAGAAGAAATAACCATGTCGAAGCTTCTTATGTTCAGTGTGTTTTTGTGGATATATATGGAAGAAAGATAAGATCACCTGATTAAAAAAGGGATGATCTATTCTTGTGACTTCCTAAAAATTGTGCTAACCCCCCTGGACCCATTAGGGTACCAAAAAGTTGATTGCCTGCAGATACACAAGGAGACCAGCTGATGTTTTGCCCCAATATCAGCTGAGCATACTTTGAGGGGGAAGATCAGTTGACCCAGCCTGCTAGAATCTCTATTTGTTATTTCAATATTTTCTTGTCTTGTTTTATTTAAAGTTCTTCCAGTTTTAACATCATCAAAAAGGGGGAAATTGTTAGGATATAGATTAGATGTTTTGAAGATGTTAAAACAAGAACTTGTAATAGGACTAGCTGAACCTGTTAGTCAGCTACAGATTAGTCTTGGTCTAGAATAGGTCTTTGGTTAAGCGGGAAGAAATCTGTACAGACCAGAGGAGGTGACCAGAGGAGGTGACCAGATGAGGTGACCAAATGAGGTGACCAGATGAGGTGACCAGAGGAGGTGACCAGATGAGGTGACCAGAGGAGGTGACCAGAGGAGGTGACCAGATGAGAGATGACCAGATGAGGTGTCCAGACCAGAGCAGAGGAGTCTGCCAGAGGAGTCACCAGAGGAGTCTGACCAGATGAGTCTGACCAGAGGAGTCTGACCAGAGGAGTCACCAGAGGAGTCTGACCAGAAGACCTCTCCCAGATGAGGTTCAGAGCAGAAGTGTTACCTGACCAGATGAGACCAGACCAGACGAGACCTGACCAGATGAGGGAGACGGATTAGTTCACCCACCTTAGAGGCTGCGTGTAATCTGGAGACAAGGAGATCTTGGAGTTTCTATGATTGAGAAGAGGCAATCTGGAGAGTCAACTGATGGAGGATCTGATTGATTGATTGATTGAAAGTCAACTAATCAATCAATATAATCAATCTTTGATTGATTATATTCCTCCAATTATGGTTGTTTGAATTGCTAGCTTCCAACGGCTAGTTAATCCTACAACTATAAATAGGAGTGCTTGGATTAGTTCAAGAGACAAGAGTTGCGCGAGAGCACACAACAAAGAACACACGAACTCTTCCAAACACTCACCTTGTTCATTAACGTTTATACACTCTTTAGGAGTTTCAATTGGAACTTATAATTAACCTGTTCATCTTGAAAGGTTGTTGTAAGTTGTTGTACGAAGGAGCTGGTACTTCGCAATTCCAGTGGTTCGTGAGTTAGTTGGTTGGAGAAAGAGAAAGTCCCCTTTGGAGAAAGGGAGAGTGGACGCAGGATCGTTATATCTGAACCACTATAAATCCGGTGTTATTTACTTTTCTGCAATTTAGATTTCTGCATTTCAATTTTAGTACTTAATCTATAAATTGGGTTTTCATTAAAAATAAACTTCAAAACGCTTTCCGCTGGATATTTTTTTGGGACCAACAGCTGCTCACATGAAGTTCAAAGTTTACCAGATGGATGTGAAATCTGCATTTCTCAATGAGATCCTTATTGAAGAAGTGTACGTTGAATAACCACCTGGTTTTGAACAAGGTAGCAAGGTGTATAAGCTTAAGAAGGCTCTTTATGGACTTAAGCAGGCACCAAGAGCATGGTATGACACCCTGTCTCAATTTCTTCTGGACAATGGTTTTACTAAGGGTAAGATTGATAGAACCTTGTTTAGAAAAGAAGAAGTAAATGACATCCTTCTGGTCCAAATATATGTGGATGACATTATATTTAGCTCTCCTAACAAGAAGCTGAGTGAGAAATTTGGTAATCTCATGTAGAGTCAATTTGAGATGCCTATGATGGGTGAGATGAATTATTTCTTAGGTCTTCAAGTGAAACAATCAGAGAAGGGAATCTTTATCAATCAAGCTAAGTATACAAGGAACATGTTAGATAAATTTGGAATAGGATCTAGCAAGGCTGCCAAGATTCCTATGATGATAAATTTTAACATGGATCCAGATGAGTCTGGAGAGAGTGTGGACCAGACTCAGTATAGAACTCTTATTGGTTATCTTTTGTACTTGACTGCAAGCAGACCAGACATGACCTTTGCTGTGGGAGTTTGTGCCAGATTCCAGGCTAATCCTAAGAAGTCATCTGGAAGCAGCTAGGAAGATATTGAAGTATCTTAAGGGAACAATTAATCTTTGTTTATGGTATCCTGCAGATGACAACTTTGAGTTAAGTGGTTATTCTGATTCAGATTATGGTGGTTGCAGAATAGATAGGAAGTCTACCAGTGGTACATGCCAATTTATTGGGAATAAGTCAGTATCTTGGTTTTCTAAGAAGCAGACATTAGTTGCTACTTCAACCACAGAGACAGAGTACATGGCAATAGGGAGCTGTTGTTCACAACTTCTCTGGACCAGTCAGCAGGTTAGAGACTACCAGATTAGAACTAAGGAGATACCCATATTTTGTGATAGCAACAGTGTCATTGCCATTACCCAAAACCCAGTTCTTCACACCAGATGCAAGCATGTTGACATTAGGCACCATTTCATCAAAGACCATGTTGAGAAGGTTGATATAAGGATGGAGAAGATTGCTACAGAGAAACAGAGAGCAGATATTCTAACTAAACCTCTGGCAGAGACCAGATTTAGAGAGTTAGCTTTTGAATTGCGGCTTTTAGATCCAGAGACATATTTGTTTTAGGGGGAACACCAGAAGAGCATCCTTGATTTTATTATTACATATATCATTTTGTTTGTCTTACCAGTCTGTCTGCAGATTAGATATACCAGATGAGATCTTGTCCAGATGAGATCATGTCCAGATGAGATCTTGTCCAGATGAAATCATGTCCAGATGAGATCATGTCCAGATGAGATCATGTCCAGATGTGATCTTGTCCAGATGAGTTCTTTTGCCAGACTACTTGTGGTATCATCTGGTTACTATATCAGATGACATGTAAGTATTTACTCTTCTGTATCTAGTCATTGGGATAAACTTTTCAAACTAGTAAATACACTCAAAACATTTCAAATTCTAAGTGAATTTAAATTCGGTTCATGGGCCAGGGCAATCATCTCGTTTTTCTCTTGATTGCTCCAAAACTCCTCGAACCTAGTCCCAATGATTGTGCCACGTACACAAAATAAATACGTATCTTACTTATTCAATCATAGCCGTCGAATTTATTCAAAAGTGCAACATACAAATCAAATTATTGATTGATCTTGTTTTTCCAATTAATTACTATTTCCACGCGCCTTTCTTTTAAAACTAAAGGATTTTCATCTGTCTCTTCACATTTTCAAAACCCTATTCTTACGCTGCAAATTTTCTCTCACCTTTCTTCTATCAAACTTTTTAGATATGGCCACTACCTGCAATTTCGATGTCTTGTATGTGTGTGAAAAGCTCAAGTCCGAAATGGTGGTGGATTTCAACTCCACCAGGCACTCTACTGCATTGGAGGTTCTGGAACTCCTTCGCAAATCTGGATTAGAGACCTTCATTTCCACTCTTCCCCAGGGATTTCGTACCTTGGATTCTTATGCTGCTCACTTCCTAGTTAGATTGAAGATCTTCAATGGAGAGTTTGTATCGAAGATCGACGACGAGAAGGTGGTTATCACCAGAGAGGAGGTTAGCAAGCTTTTCGGGAATATGACCATGGCTGGAGTGGATCCCTTGACCTACAAGAAGGATGAACAACTTGAATCCTTCAAGTTATTTGCACGGACGTCTTACCAGAAAATTACTAGGGGATTTGTGGACAAACATCTCCCCTAGAAGTACAAATTGTTGTTTGATATTGTGGTTAAGATTTTGGTGTGCGAACCACAATACAGATGCATTATTTTTAGGCAGATTGTGTGTAATGAGAGCCATATATGATGGTGTTAAGTGTAATTGGGTAGATTTCTTTTGGAATGTGTTGAAGAAGAACAAGGTAAAGGTGCAGAAGGAGCTGAGCATAGAGACGGTGGGAGAATTGCAATACCATTTTAATGCAAATGTCTCTCTGGCAACAAAGCTTACCATCCTGCTGGACTTCTACTTCCCAGAGAGGGCGTGGGATGTAGATGGGTGCAAGAAATTCCTCAAGAATAAAATTCTTCTGAACAAGGATGATCCTTTAAATGGCCTTCCTAATTTTGATGGAGAGGATGCCATCCCTACCCAGCTAATCCAAGTCGTTCCTTCTCCACCAAAGGGCAAGAAGGCAGAGAAGAAGAAGAAGACTGGAGGAAGTGCCCCTGAGAAATTTGCACTTTCCATTTCTTCAGAGGAGGATCAAATGCCCTTAACAGCTGCTCTGAAGAAACAGAAGAGAAATGAGGAATCTTCTCAAGTTACTTCTCCCAAGACCAAGAGGAGTGGTCTAAAGAAGAAGAGGAGTAGGAGAGTTGAAGGAGGAGATGTTGGAATCTCCTCAGGGAAGAAGAAGAAGAAGAAGCAGAAGAGGGTTGCTAAGTCTACTCTTCTTGTGGAAGAAGAGGGGGAGGTGCCTCTTAAGAAGAAACCCAGGACCAAAAGAGACATTTTGCAAGAACCAGTGACATACTCTTCTATAAGTATGTCCTCTGATGATGAAGTAGAGAAGCATACTCACCAGGACATCTTGGCGTCTTCACCTAGTGAGATTCATCCTCCTGCAGGCAACTCTGGGCCTTCACCTGCTGGTCAAGCTGATGTTGACTCAGCTGAGGTAAACACCCTTTCCTTTCCTACTGTTAATCTTGTTTTTCCCTCCATCTATCCCCCTGAACCCACACAAATAACCCTGTTCTGGATGCAACCCCCCCTGCATCTGCTCCAGAACATAACCATACTACCCCAAACACTTCCTTACCCCAACGAACATAAACACAAACACATATCCCATCTACTCCTTCTTCTACTCAGGAGCAGACAACCCCTACCCCACCTTCCACCTCACAAAAAGCCTATATACCTCAGGCTCCCCATGTTCATCTAGCGATGATAGTGAGGATGAGGCTATCTCACTTGAGCCTGCTAGCCGTGCAACCCCTTCCTCCTCTACCCATAGGCCCATCCCATTCGCATTTAATGATACAGACATGGGACCTATCCAGAAGAGCATGAGCAAGGCTGCTCAACTTTGGCTTAGGGAGCACTTCCCTGTGCTTCTTGACCACCTCTCCCTCCTTGCTGATTTGACTGATGTGGTGGTCTAGAACAAAGCCAGAGAGGGGGATATTGAAGATCTCATCCTCCTCCATGATGAGATGAGTGCTTCAAGCTTCTCCAGGTGGGAGACAAAGGTGGAGGAGAATCTCAATATAAAGTATCCCTCAGAGCTGATGTCAGTTGATGTTGCCAAAGTAGTGATCTGGACTCTGCTGGTCTATAGAGGAGTCATGATATCCCCAGCTGGCACTACATATACTTTTGGGCCCCACTTCTCCTTTTCTCCAAAGCTTTATTCAGAAGAGGAGGACTTTGATGTGACTCCTGCCATGATAAAAAAATATGAAGCTGTTATTCAACACCCAGATCCAGGAAATTGGCAGATTCTTCAAGGCCATCCATAACTATGGTCCTGATATGATTGAGCTGCAGATCAGAGAAGAAAGAAAGAGGTTCTCAAGCAGATCAAGTCTACTTTTGCATCTGCTAAGGCTGCATTCAAGAAGAATGGCCTTTTTCTCAAGATGGAGATCAACAAGAGACAGAAGGAGCTCCAGGAGCATGTTGTAGAGCAGATGAGGCCAGTCTCTGTTCTCAAGACTACTCTTGCTACCCAGTTGTTGGAGGCTACCCAGATGAAAGATGAGCTTAGGCAGATGATGGATAGGCAGTAGGTGCTGGTGGCAGAGGCTCAGTCCTATGTAGAGGAGGCCAAGAAGCTTAAGAAGTTATACTCTTCTTCCTCCACTGAATTACCTACTTTGGTCAAGCAAGTGGTGGAGCCCCTTATTGATGATGTTAAAAAGGGGGAAGAGAAGGCCAGAACTGAATTGGCCAAATCTACCAATGAGACCTTGTTCACTCATTCTGGCAGACTGGATTTTTGGAGAGCACCATGGCTCAAACTGAGATTAACCAGAAGAGGAAGACAGAGTTGAAATCTCTGGTCGTGGCCCAACAACTGACAGAAGAGGAGTCTCAAGAATCTGAGCAAGATCTTGATGTTGGCCCTGCCAAGAGGAAGTTGAAGAAAGCCAAGAAGACCTTCTTGGAGGAAGTGGTAGAAGAAGCAAGATAGATAGCCAACAAGGAGACAGAGGAGGAAAAAAGAGCCAGAATCACAAAGAATATTAATGAAGAGCAGAGGAGAAGATATGTCCAGAGGCAGAACAAGAAGTTGAAGGAAGCTGGTGGAAGCAGTAGTGGCAGCACCAGGAGAAAGAAGAACCAGAATGAGATCATGTCTCAGCTGCCACTCAGGACAGAAGGGTCCTTTGACTCTACTGTGCCTGTTCCTCTGATAGAGAAGTGGAGAGAAGCCAAGACTCTGTGGTTCTTCAAGCACTATATTCACAAGCCACCTCCAGAGGATGAAGCTCTTATCAACAAAATCTTCCATGTCTGGATGAAGGCTTATGACAGAGTTCTTTATGAACAGCTGATGCAGTCCACGATCGAGTACAACCTGGAAGTGACTGCTCCGCAATTTGAGTATCTCAACACTCCTCTGGATGGAGAACATATTGACTGGACAGAGTTGAAGAAGTTGTTCAAGATCAAAGTGATGCACAACTTCGACCCTCCAAGTCAAGCAGAGCTCAGAATCATCCAAGACCGTTTCCTTGATTGGTTTCTTGTTCCCAAAGAAGGCAGAAGATATATCTAATAGAAGGTAGGAAATATTTTGTAATATGTAATCACTCTGAAATTTTAATGAAATATTCCTACTTCTGTTTAGCTAAGACTACTTCTTGTTGTCTATTATTTATTTCTGGTAAGATCTATTCTAAGATCTCATCCCTGGTTTTATCATGCTTATATGTTTGAATTCGGTTTTGGTTTAGTTTTAACCTCATCAAAAAGGGAGAAATTGTTAGGATAAAAAATTGTAAGTTTTGAAGATGTTAAAACAAACTAGAAGTTGTAATAGGACCATCTGGACCTGTTAGCCAGATAATGATGTAGAATAGGACTTAGTCTAGGGGAAACTGCCAGACCAGAGGAGTCAAACCAGAGGAGTTAGACCAGAAGACCTCTCCAGAGGAGCAACAGATCAGAGGCAGAAGAGCATCCCCAGAAGACCAGATGAGTCTGGTGAAATAAGAAAAGCCTTAGAATCATCCCCTGAATCTAAGGAACTCTTTATTTCACTACTCTGGTCTGGATCAGAGGACCTTTGTGTCATCTGGTATCTGGTCTTACCACTTTGAACAGACCAGATGTGGACCAAGGAAGTTCTTTACCGTTGGTGTCATTAATCAGTCTGAAGATCAGGATTGGAAAGCCAAATGAAGAATCAATCCAAAGGATCCCACCAACCCAATCAATCAATTAAGGAAATTGATTGATTGAAACTTCCATTTATAGGGATCTGATTAGATTAGCTCTCCAACGGCCAAACCCTAATCCACCCAATAAATAGAGAGCCACTGGAAAGGAGATTAATACGCACGAAGAACACTTTCAAGCATTGATATAATTTAAGCATTCCAGTACTCTATAGCTTTCACACAAATCTACTCTTAAGGAGATTAGTTGGAAATACAATACTCAACCTGTTCATCTTTCAAGATAAGGTTGTTGTGTTGAATGGATTAGATCATGTTTGATCTAAGTTGTTAACAAGGAACTGATACTTGTAAAATTCCAGTAAAGTTAATAAGAAGAAGAGTAAGAAAGTCCCCTTGTCAAAGGTAGAGTGGACGTAGGATTTAATATCTGAACAACTATATATTCTTGTGTTCTTTACTTTATTGCTTTATCTCTCTTGTGCATCATACTTGTTAAAGGCATAAAAACAATTTTTACTCAAAGGTTAATTGCTTAAGCTTCCGCACTGTTCAATAGACGAGTATGGTGTTTTTTAAAAAGTCTTAAAAATTACGTTTAGTTGTGAGAAGTCTATTCAAATCCCCTTCTAAACTTCTTATTACTTCTCTACTGTTACTAGTGGGACCAACATAGAGTTAGGGGAATATTTTGACATTTGGTGGCATTAGTTGCCCTCATTGAGATCATATAGTCGAAATATTTGGTCAGATGGACTTTTGGATCTGCACTTCCCTTGTATTGGATACTGGAGGGGAACTAGATCTCTTTCTGGATTGAGGCTTTTAAAATTGCAAGAGATAATGGTGAGGAAGGCAATGTGGTCACCCCGAACCCTTCGGAGAATCCAGCTGATTCTGCAGATCTTCAATTACCTTTCTCATTGCCAGTAGCTCATCCTGAGATACCCCATGATTAGAGGTTGTTCGCCGGGTGATGGTTTTTGACCAACTACCCGTCGTAATCCCTCACTTGGAGGGGTTACCTCATGTATGATTTTTTTAAGTTGCTCGCCTCATTTTGGCCCAGATGCCCAAAGGTTGTTCGCCCTTCAGTTGCTCATCGGCGAGCATCACTTCTCGTGTTCGCCTCGGGCCTGCTCTCCAATCTTTCCAGCACACTCGTACGGGATGTACCGTGGCTGGACTCAACTACTCAGTTGGGAGTTGATTCTCCATGACTCCCAAGCCAGTCATATATTTTTATTTTGCCTTTTGCCCCCTAGGCAATGCGCGCTATCAGCCTCATTAGGTTGCTCATCCATTTCGTTTCCTTGCCTATGGCCCCAATTGGACATTGCACTTGTTTGGGATGAACCAGTCTGATCGCTCTACTTCTGGAGAGCACACAACATAGCAATTATCCTTTCCAGGTCCTCTGGATTTCGAGCTAAAGCTTCCAATTTTAGTTGGATATTCTTGTTTGCCGCTTGCTGGTTTTGAGTTTGCTGACCAGCCGAGGAGGTTCTGGTCGGTGGGGTCCTATTGCGAGACAGTTGAGTATCTTTTGATTGAGGCATCTTGGTATGTATTTGTTTAAATCTTCAAATGAAGAACACCAAGAACACTTTTCTTAAGTTTTTGAATTAAAACTCGAGAATACCTTCAAATCTTCAAGCTTGCAACTTGATTTTCTTGAAGATTTCTTCGATAATCGAAGGTTCAGACCTTGCTTCTAGCGCCAATTTGTTGATGATTCGATCTAATCACGTGGATTAGTGACTATTTAATCTTTTTATAATCACAAATAATTACGTGTGAATGAATATTGAAGAAAAAATGGTAAGTACGTTAGATCGGGATAGAATCGGGTGTGATTTTTGCGTATTTGTACATAAACGATTGTATGAGTATAAGTATGAGAATTTAATGTGTGTTTCCTGTATATTTTAGGATCATTCTCCCTTTTATTAAGGAAAATTCAAGTTTTTATACAAGTGATTTACAAGTAGGTGGTGGCACACCCTTTTACCTCCTAGCATGCATGCTTGACATGTGTCTTTTGACATTTGACCTTATCTAACATCTCTACTTAGCTATAAATTCTTCTTATGACCTGAGGTGTATGGCTGCTCGTCTAGAGCCTTTTTGGTAAGATTTATCATCTCTGCTCTCCCTTTAGGCTATTCAACTCTCTTGGGGTTATCCTCCACTCTGTTCGTTCAACCATTTGGACACTTGTACTTACTTGATAACTATCTAGAGTTGATCGCCCATTGGAGTCGCTCACCCAACAAGGTTGCTTGACATGTTTGTCAATTGTGTAGGGCAGTTGCTCCTCATGGGGTTAGCTGCTCATTATAAGAGCAGTTGCTCGTCCATGTCGATTGACTTGACTCAGTTGTGTAGGGTAGCTGCTCGTCATGGGGGTAGCCACTCATCATGTGGGCAACTTCTCGTCCATGTCGATTGACTTGACTCAGTTGTTGTAGGATAATTGCTCGTCATGAGGACAGATGCTTATCCATGTTGATTAATTTGGCTCAGTTGTGTAGAGCAGCTGCTCGTCATGGGGGCAAATACTCATCATGAGGGCAGTTTCTTGTCCATATCGATTGACTTGGCTCAATTGTGTAGGCAGCTGCTCGTCATGGGATCAATTGTTCGTCATGAGGGCAGCTGCTCGTCTATGTTGATTGACTTGGCTCAGTTGTGTCGCGCAGGTGCTCGTCGTGGGGGCAGATGCTCGTTCATGTCGATTTACTTGACTCAGTTATGTTGGACAGCTGCCCGTCATGAGGGCAGCTGGTCGTCTATATTGATTGACTTGACTCAGTTGTGTAGGGCAGCTGCTCGTCATGAGGGTATCTGCTCATCATGAGGACAGCTTCTCATCCATGTCGATTGACTTGACTCAGTTGAGTAGGACAGCTGCTCATCATGGGGGTAGTTGCTCGTCATGAAGGCAGTTGTTTATCAATGTCGTATGGCTGCTCGCTTATATCATACAGTTGCTACCCTATGTCATAGGATTGCTCGCTTATCAACAATTAATTCTATGGTGGAGTGAATTAATATTAATGGGTTAGAATAAACATATGGAAAGAATATGTATGAGGATTTATATATATTGAAAATTCATACATAAAAGGGAATAAATCTTACCACATGTTGATATTTTTTTATCTCCAATTCATATTATTTTCGGCCACCATATTCAAGAAAAGGGGGGCTGCTTGTTTTTTTTATTTATAACCCCATGAGTTGGTTAATCACGGGAGTGGTCATATATATAAAAGAAAAAAAAACATGAACACCAAGTTACTTACTTTTGGGGCGTGTGTTTAAAAAAAAAAAAATATATATATATATATATATATTGCAACAAAAGAGAAAAATAATTCTTCCTTGAGGGTTTAAAAGTTTGTTTGATTTCCCACTGGATTTGCAAACTTGGGCTTAGGGAATACTCAAGAAGGTGTTTGGGTTGAAGGAATTATTCTTCTCAACGGTGTCTCCCCGATTAAAAGGTAAACACGATATCCCTTAGTCCTGCATGTTTAGGATTATGTATATTCTACCGTATTATGCTCAAATATACAGTGGGAAAAGATATGAAAGAACTTGGAGCGGGAAAGGAAAGATTTTGAATGAATAGTGAAAGCCCCTTTTATAGGAGGGGATTGGGGTAAATGTGCAATTATTTATTTGAATTTCGGGAGTCAAAATTGAAAACCCCTAAAAAAGGTGACGGTTTGTTTCCAGATGCGACTGCCCAAAAAGTAGACGTCTTTTCAATAAAGATGTGTCTGCCCGATAAGACGCTTCACCCCATAGCCATCATTGCAGTTTTTCAAAAGGTAAATTCTGTCAGACGCCTTTTGAACGGCTCAATGCGCCACGTCAACACCACTTTGCCTACATAAATTAGAATCTGCCACGTGGACCACCATCAAGGCAGAACAAGTGAAGGGTCATGTTCGAATTACCCAACATATTTCCCAGTACCACGAATGAAAGTATGGACCTCGCCGACTAAGATTGACCCGTCCACCATGGGACCTCGCCAGACGAGCTGAGGGGCAATTGTTGTGGGGTAAAATATTTCCCCACAAAGACCTCACCAATCTAGCGAGATCGGCTGAGTTAAGGAGAGAATAGATCTTCGAAGACAAGCTGAGAACCTGATCAAAGGAAAAAAGTCACACGTCCCCCCGGTCTAGTTACATGACCTCACATGTACATAGCCATATTGGTGAGGTACCAGGGCGACCTCGCACGGATGAGGCTCCAGGATCTAGATCACGAGTTTGGGACCAGTATCGAGATGGGGTAGCGATAGCAGGCTGCAGGCCTCCAATGTGCGCGAATCTCCAAAGACTCAGGAAGGTCGTCAGCTGCCAAGGGACATGAAAGAGGAAAGTGTATATCTGCCAATGCAGAAGATCTACTGCCGGCATACAACTGGGGAGAGCTAATAAGCGCATAACTCTGAGAGTGATGACAAAAAGGGCAACATGCCCTGCCAATGAGCAGGGGACCGCTGCAATAGAGACACTAATCCATGCAATTAATGCATGGATCTCCTAAGATACTAAGGTAACACTTTGCAACAAGTCTTGTATTATAAATAGAGCCTTAGAGCTCATCAATAAACACAACATACAATTAAGACCGAGCCTAAACCACCTGACAACACTCTCTAGCATTTACATTCTTGCAATCATTTAGCATTCAAAGCTTTATTCTAAGTCTAAAGGAGGAGAGCATTCATTGTTCTTCATCTTTAGCCCACATATATATTTTTATCCGATAAAGCCATATTTAGTGTATTGGTCCCAAAGATGTATCAATGTCTAGAGGGGGGAGGGGGTGAATGGACCTTGAGTTTTAAAACTTATAACTTTTTTAAAACAGCTAGTAAAGTATACAGATTGAACTCTGCAGCTGTAGAGTTAAAAGCAAAGGTTTGCAGCTGCAAACTTTTGAAATGCAAAGTCTGTATAATTAATTCAAACACTTATCAAAGTTGGTGTTGCAATACTTTGGAGTATTTTAACACCTTGTGCAGTGGAAATAAGTAAAGTGTGTGAAGTGAAAAATCAAATCAAATCTTTAGAAACACAAAGAATATGAATGATGCAATAAGCAATAAGATAGATAAAGTAAATGGGCGAGAGATAAAGAACAAGGAGAATTTATAGTGGTTCAGAGGTGTTGTAATCCTCCTACATCCACTGTTACACCACAAAGGTGCCAAATTCACTAAGAAACCACACAGTCACAAGATGTTCCCCCTAAGACTTAGAGTTCTCACACAGATCAGTCTAGTCTAGGATGAAACACAAATTCACTCAGAAAACTCTCTCTATCTCATACAGAACTAAACACTCACTAAGAATGAAATCTACACAAGGTAGAATACAAGGGTATATAGTAAGGAACAACAACAATGATAAAAAATACAAGACAATAATCCTAGCTTCTAAGTCCTAAACTTCTATAGTTGAAGGGCTGTAGACTTTGAAGGTTGTAGATATTGTGCAGTATACTTGAGAGCTTGGGGTTGTTGTTGTTGAACCTCTGAGGTCTCCTCTCC
Source organism: Ballota nigra (assembly GCA_947034835.1). Taxonomy (NCBI): domain Eukaryota; kingdom Viridiplantae; phylum Streptophyta; class Magnoliopsida; order Lamiales; family Lamiaceae; genus Ballota; species Ballota nigra. Next base: position 44,970,802 of record OX344724.1, on the reverse strand, counting down.
TATTTATAGGAGTCTTGAGGGGTCCTCTAGCCGTTGGAGGGATTGAGAATTTCAAATATTTTCACCTCCAGCTTTAACTTCTGCTTAATTAAAGCTTCTTGTCATATAGTAATGTCCTTTAAGTAGTACAAGTTGTCTTTTAGTGATTACTGCTCAAAGAGTTGTTAATCACTGAGATACTTGTTTCTATTGGCTAGTAATTAGCTCTAGTAAACACTGAGACTTTTCACACTAAGAGAGTGAGTGTACAGGATGTACTACACTTAATTAGTCCTACTAAACTCAAGTTTACAACTTGTAGTCTTTAACTCTGTAGATGTAGACTCTTCGGCCGTGGACTTGTCTTCAACTCTTCAGATGTAGACTTGTCTTGAACTAGCTGTAGGGTATGTATCCAATATTTGCAGATGTAGACTTTTATCTTTTAAATTCTTCATTTTTCTTTGTACCTGCAATGTTAGTTTCCACAATACAAATATATTTGTTTTGAGATTATCAAAATTAAAGTGAGAAAATCCTTAGGACAAAAATATCCTAACATAGTGGCTCTATTATATGTAACAAATGATTGTGGGGAACTAGTTCAACTTAATACTGAAACTGACTGGGAAACTCATTCATTAAATGCTATTAGGTTAGATAGAGAGTTAGATATTTTTGTTGTGAGTGAAGGGGAGGATGATATTGAGCAAGATAGGTGTGAGGATGATGACGACTCTCAAGATAGTGACTTTCAAATAAGCAATTTGAGTGAGGATGATGATAATTATCTAGGTGATAGTGATGATGTGTGGAGTGAGCACAAATAGGATGATGTGGGGAGTGAACATAGAGAGCATACCGTGGGGAGTGAGCACAGAGATGATGAGAGTGAAGGGGTTGCGGACAATGAGGTAGAGAGTTTTAGTGAAGAAGAAGTGTTTGATGAAAAGAATTTTGGGGAGGATAATGTGCCAGAGAGTGGAGAAGATTTTGATAGTTCTAAAGATTTTGATGAGGAGAATGAGGGTCATAAATTTCCTGTTTACAAGGCTAGAAGACTTTATGACCCTAGAATATCACTAAACATAATCTTTAACAATAAAAAGAAGTTAAGTGATGTTGTGCACTCAGGAGCAATAGTATGTGTTGTGAGTGTGCGTGGTGTTTTTCAGAGTAGTATTAACTGAAATATTGCCAACATGCGCAACAACACAAGACAGTTACGAACGGTTATGAACAGTTCTAAGCAGTGAAAGTCTTAAACACCTCACAAATAGAATTCAAAAAATTTCATAGACTTAAATAAAGTGTATGATGCCTCATCGCGAGAAGCTTCACTAAAACCATGTAGTGATACGAACAAAGATCTAACATAAGATCTCAAAGTGAGGGTAAGGTGTAAACACACCGCCTAAACAGATCTATGATGACTAGAAAACTGATCACACTCAGACCCTAATCTAGTCTATTTTCGATCCCAATATTGATAGGAGCATCACAACGCTCGACCAGCACAAAAGATAGTAATAACTGCCCTTCTACACTAGATATACTAGAACACTCGATAGTGTAGCTCTCGTTTACTACTTCCTGGCTTGTTTCCCCTAGTTTTTCCTTCATACATCTTCTGGTATTTATAGATGCAGGATCCACCGGAAGTTATAATTACTAGATCAGTTTGGAATGACCTAGAAACAATTCATCCACTAACTCCAATAACCGTCCATGATGTATTTGATCTCCTCACTTGATAACCGCAGCCGCATGACCTGGAACATTCTAGGTTTTCAACCTGCGAACACAACATCAAACACAGCATAGAACAAAAGTGTTAGTGTTAGGAGAAAGGGAAAATTCAGTAATGTTGTCCAGAATGTTGCCTAAACATTTTTTACAACACTGGCATAACTTTAACAATCTTCCCCAATTTGGTCTTTCTACTACAACACACCTGATGAAAATCTCAGTAATATGTGTGTAATAGACAATGACAAATAAATATCTTAGAATAGATATTAGTTTGCCAAGAATGCCAATAGATCAGGATTTTAACTAAGCACAAATCATGCTTAGCCCAAACAAAATCCAAAAACAAGTTGTTCTAAATATAAGACAGTAACAACAAAACATAATTATTGTTTAGAGCTTTTATATAATAAGCAGACACAAACAATAAACTATTCTCAAACAACTATTGTTCAGAGAAAGGTGAGAACTTAAACAAATAATTTTAAACAATAGAAAAACTAACATTGCTAGATAGAGCTATCATAGCTAACCTAGCTACAAATCTAACAGAGCTAGAAAGCTATCATAGCCTTAGCTAGCTACAAATATCTAAGAGCTATTACAATAAAGGAAAATATCAACTAAGATGGGAAAGGATTGGGCTGTAGGATATCAACAACTGCATCTTCAATAAATCTGCACAGACTCCCCCATACTTGAATCTTCCCATATCTTCAAGCTCTAGTTTGACCTTCAAAGGTCACCATACAATTTATCCAAATCTGGATCACCACCTTCATTCCTTGATCCAACATCAGCAGCAACATCTTCTCTAGCTTCAGCATCATCACCAACATCTTCTTCTTGATTAGAACCTCCATGGCCAGGTAGTCTAGCAACATCTTCATGTCTTTGTGGAGCATTTTCATCATCTACTCCTCCTGTTGGAGTAGAAAGCAAGAATCTCCAAAAATCTCTTTGTTGTTCCATCCTGGATAGAGTTATTTTCAAGTCTCCAATAGTCTTGTCCAAATCTTCAATTTGATTAGAGATATATGGAGCAGATATGGTAACAGAAGAAATAGATGACCCATCAACATTGATGTCGGCAGGTATGTTGATAACATTGGGGTCAACACTCCCTCTGTTTTGAGTAGATTGTGGTTCTGGTTCAGCTTCAGGCATAGGTATATCATCTCTTGGTCCTGGAAGGGGTAAATCAATCACTCGGTTATTTCCAATCAACAACTGATGGTTGATTCCAAGAGCAGGTGCAAAGCTATTGATTACTTCATTATCAGCTCTTTCAAACTCTTTGTCTTGTAGCAATTGGTGAATTAAACAGGGACACGGCAGTAGACCTCTTCCACTAATTTCTCCAGCACACCTCAATATGTTATTAAATATAGTTTGACCCAAATCAAACTTATTCAGCTCACCTATCCTATACAAAAGGATAGCTTGTTCTTCAGTCAAACAAATTGAATTGGTTGTTGGCAGCCAATTATGGATCACCATTCTATACATAGCAGAGTATAAACTTGTCAATCTAGAAGTCAAAATTCTCTTTGCCCAGACCTTGACTTTACCACCAGTGATCACAGATATCACCAAGTTCAAATCAGTTATAAAAATTTCCTCCATGTTCCTTATTCTTAGAATGCGGTTGATTACCCTAGGATTAACCATAATCCTATTACCTCTAAATCTTACATTCCCACAGTTCTCAGAATTTACTCTACCACGACTCCTATGCAAGTTAGCATAAAATTCATACACCCAATCAACATAGTATGGTGTAGCAAACTATAGTGCATGCATAAAATGTATTTCTGTACGGAATGGAATCAGATTCATGGCTTCAAACTCAGGTACTCTAATGACTCTTTCACTTACAATTACTCTAGTTCTAACAGTAGTGTACCTAGAACTAGACATGTCATTATATGTCTCATCATCAGTCTCAGAGTCAGAGTATACCTCTTCAGGTTCAACAACTTCTTCTCCTGGTTCTGATATCTCCGGTGAGGCAACTTTTTCGGCAACATGAGTAGGATCACTTCTTCTTTTGCTTCTGATTTCTCTCCTGGCAGTAGAAGGACCATGTTTATGCTTTATCCTTCCTTCAATTCTGTTTGAAAAGAAATCTTTCAGTGGGACTTCCATGTCAACATCTTCTTCAGCTGACATTTCCTCCATCACAGTATCAGCTTCAACTTCAGTATCTTGAACAACATTCTTAGGTTCACTTCCTTCTTCTTCAGTTTCAACCACTTGATCAGGCTTAGATCTTGTTCCATCATCCCTTGGCTTCTTCCTCATGGACTCAGAATAGTCCACCTTATTTCCCATAGTCCTAAAAGACATCCTCCTTTTGCCACCATACCTTTTAAAAGGTTTTGGATCATTCTTCTTCTTCTTTCCTTTGACAGCAAGGTTCTGTAGTTTCTTTGACAATCCACCATCAGAGTCAGATGACTCTTCACCAAGGTCAGAATCAGTGTCACATTCCTCAGGGTTAGAAGGTTCAACAGTTTCTTTCCCTTTCTTAGTTTTCTCCTCTTCAGCTTTTCTCATCTCAACTCTTTATTTCTCAGCTTTCTCCTTGATGTAAGCAAACTGGTTCAAATTGACTTCCTTACAACCAATAGTGATTCTTTGTCTAGAAGAGTATCGAACCGTATCTTCATAAGTAGTAATGATGTCCAGAACAGTTGTATTTGCATCCAAATCAACATGCATAAGAAAGTCTTCATCTGGTAACAGTGTTGGGTCAATACTTCCAGCAACATTAGAGGTTTCAGCAGGCTTAGGTAAGGTATGAGTGGGAGCTGGTTCAACAACAGGTGTAGGTTCATTTGTTGCCATGGGAGTTGGAATTTCAGTAGGTTTAGGGTTTTCAGAAGGAATTTCTGGAACAGAGGTTTCAGAAATGAGATTTTCAGTAGGAATTTGTGATTGAGATGAAGGGTTTGAAGGCTTACCACTTGATTCTGGCATAAACTTAGTTAAATCGACTAGTACAGACCCAATCGTGATTGTGGGGGGCATGGGTGTGCTACCAACGTCGCGAATAATCAGCTCGATCTCCTCCATGGTTGTGGATTCCGGGAGAATGATGGAGAGTGGAATGGGTTGTTGTGTTGGCGCAAATGACACAACACTTTGATCGACATTGAGAGATTTATTTCCTATAGCCATTGAAGCAAGTAGGTTGAGAGGATATTCGGAGGCTGTAGATGTGTTAGGTGAATTTGGTTTGCTTGAGCTTTGTAAATTAGAAGGGGCTTGAGTGTTAGACATTATATCTGCAAAAATATAAAGACACCCAATTAAAATATCATTAAATTTGCAATCACAAAAGCATAATATAAACGGAAACAAACACGTATGTAATAATACTTAAACCGAAACTACCTTCCTAATTAACTCTGTGCTTTTATCACTCAATTAATTTTAGCTCTTCGTATGTTTACCATACAAATCAATTCAATGTTTATAGAGTGAAAAACAGTTAATTGAAGCACATCAAGGTGAAGTGGAAATCGTGGGTTTGGAGAGAGAGTCCTCATCGGTTATCGTGAGAGGTGTGGAACGTGGGTAAGTTGTGGAGAGTGAGAGACAATTAAATGAATAATTAAATAATTAAATAACTACCTTAATTATAAATATTGTAATTAATCTAAAATCAGTAAATAATAGTGTAATTATCACATTAATATTCTAGAATCTATCATTTTTCGAATCTTAAGCAAATATACATGAGAAAATTTCGAACATTCGAACCAACACAGTGATAACCAAAATGATGGCACACACACACACCTCAACATACTTATATATTTTAAACTTTCAAGCATAAAATCACTTGATCATATTGATCCACCTTTTTGAAAGTGTACATCGTAGTTGTCAGCTATGTGCCCCATAGCTACTCAGTGGATTATGACCATATTGAATTAATTACCTTTTTTAAAAGAGATTATCATAGTAGCGAGCTTCGTGTCCCATAGTTACTCAGTAATTAACCCAATATCGATGCATATTTAATCACCTTTTGAAAAGAGATCATCGTAGTCGCGAGCTCCGTGTCCCATAGTTACTCAGTGATTAAGCATCTATTGTGATTTTTCAATTTTAAACATTCAAGAGATGTGTGTCCAGAAAATAATTTTCAAGGTCCAAATGGAAAACTTTCTACAAGAAAATCACTTAATAGACAAAATAGGTTCGACACTTAGAAAAAAAAACATGACTCATACTGATGTTGTTTAAAATGTTGTCAATATTTTTGCACAACATCCTGTTAAAACAGACTCAGATATTACATAAACCAAGAGATTTCCTAAGGGAAGAAAACCTCTCATAATCAAGGGCTTTAGTAAATATATCAGCTAATTGTTTTTCAGTATAAATATACTCCAATTTCACAACTTCTTTCTCTACAAGGTCTTTTATGAAATGATATCTCATACTAATATGCTTAGTTAATAAGTGTTGCACAAGGTTTTTAGAGATATTTATGGCACTAATATTATCATAATAAACTGTCAGAACATCACTATCAATGTCATAATCATAAAACATCTTTCTTAACCATAGAAGTTGTGTACAACAACTTCCTGCAGCAACATATTCTGATTCAACAGTTGATTGTGAAACATTGTTCTGCTTCTTGCTATGCCATGAGATCAGATTGTTCCCCGTGAAGTAACATCCACCACTGGTGCTCTTCCTATCATCTGTATCTCCTGCCCAATTAGCATCACTACTTAGTATCTTTTGAGTACATTATACCCATTTCACTAGTTCCAGCCACATATATTATAATTCTTTTTACAGAATTTAAATGAGACTCTTTAGGATTTGTCTGATATCTTGCACATAAACAAACACTAAACATGATGTCAGGTCTACTAGAAATAAGATATAACAAACTTCCAATCATTCATATGTACAATGTTGGGTCAACATTCTGCCCATCACTATCTTTACTCAGTTTTTGTGTAGTACCCATTAGTGTTTTCATGATTTTATCATTTTCTAATTCAAATCTTTTAACCAGATTCTTAACATACTTACTTTGTGAGAAAAATATACCATTTTTACTCTGTTTAATTTGAAATCCAAGAAAGTAATTTAGATCACCAACCATAGACATTTCAAATGTTGAAGTCATCTCATGCACAAATTTATTCAGCATATGTTCACATGTTGAACCAAATACAATATCATCTACATAAATTTGAGCAATAAATTGATAATCATTTGAATGTTTAATAAACAAAGTCCTATCAGCTTCTCATCTAACAAAACCAAATTGAATTAGGAAATCAGTTAGCCTCCCATACCAAGCTCTAGGTGCTTGTTTGAGACCATACAAAGCCCTATTCAATTTATAAACATGATCAGGATATTCAAGTACTTCAATGCCTTTTAGTTGTTCTACGTAAGCTTCATCCTTAAGTATTCCATTTAAGAAGGCAGCTTTAACATTCATTTGGTGTAGCTTAATATCAACAAAACATGCAATGGCAAATAACAGTCTAATGGACTCAATTCTTGCTATAGGAGCAAATGTTTCATCAAAGTCTATTCCTTCTATTTGAGTATAACCTTGAGCTACTAGCCTTGCTTTATTTCTAATTATATTACCAGATTCATCAGTTTTATTTTTGAAAATCCATTTTGTTCCTATAACATTAGTATGACTAGGTCTAGGAACTAGACTCCAAACTTCATTTCTGTCAAACTGGTTTAGCTCTTCATGCATTGCATTTATCCAATTCACATCTTTAAGAGCTTCAGCTACATTTTTAGGCTCAATTAGTGAATGATAATCTTCAAATTTACCTGATTGCATATAGAGGACATGCAAATAGACCTTACCACATCGTTGGGGTCAGTTTCAAATCTCCTTTTGGTTTGCACTCCGGTGTACTATTCACCAATTATCTGATTCATTGGATGACTCTTTAGAATCCTGGAAGAAGGTGTTCTTCCTGTTTCTAAAATATTTTCTGACTTAACAATCTTTTCAGCTTTTTCAGGCAGTGTTATCCCAGATGATGACTCATTTTGGACAACATCCTTTCTCTGGTTATAAACTTTTGGAGTTTCAATGAGATCAGCAACATCATCCTCATAATTTGTACCTGCAATACTAGAAGTATCACCAAATACCACATTATTAGATTCTTGAACAGTATCAGTCCTTAGATTGTATATTTTGTAAGCTTTGCTATTCCTAGAATAACCTAAGAAAAATCCTTTGTCACTCTTATAGTCAAATTTGTGTAATTGATCTCTATCATTAAGTATGTAGCAAACACACCCAAAAATATGAAAGTACTTTAGATTAGGTTTTCTGTTGTCCATGATTTCATATGTTGTTTTAGAAGTTCCAGATCTAACGAACACTCTATTTGCAACATGGCATGCAGTATTCAAGGCTTCCGCCCTAATCTTTTTGAAAGATTTTCTGAAATTAACATGACTCTAGCCATCTCTTAAAGAGTTCTATTCTTTCTTTCAGCAATGCCATTTTGTTGTGGTGTTTTTGGAGAGGAAAACTCTTGAAGAATACCTTTATTTTCACAAAATTCAGTGAATGAGCTATTCTTAAATTCTCTATCGTGATCTGATCTTATCCTACTTACTTTCAAGTTATAAACAGTTTTAAACCTTTTGTAAAGAATTTTGAATGCAGAAAAGACATCTAATTTTTCTTTCAAGAATTCAACCCATGTAAATCTAGAAAAATTATATACAACAACTAAAGAGTATCTCTTACCACCTATACTTTTTGTTTCCATAAGACCCATTAAATCCATATGTAACAGTTCTAAACATCTTGTTGTGGTGCATGAAGATAATACTTTGTGTGGCACTCTTGATTACTTACCCTTTTCACATGGTCCACAGACTTTAGTATCATTAAACTGTAATTTAGGCAAACCAACTACAACATCCTGTTTAATCAATTTCTGAATGTTTCTATGATTAGCATGACCTAATTTTTTTATTCCATACGACAATATCATCAGTTTTCATGCTATTAAAAATATTATTTTAACCAATCAAGTAGCAATTATCAGCAGATCTATTTCCAGTCATCAAACACTCATTGTTTTGGTTAAAAACATTACATGCATTCTTGTCAAATTTAACATGCAAGTTATCATCACATAACTGACTAATACTAATCAAGTTTGCAAGAAGACCATCAATATGTAATACATTTGATAACTTTGGAAAACCATTCACATTAAGAGTTCTTTTTCCTATGATTTTTCCTTTAGAACCACCACCATAAGTTACATTACCACCATCATATGACTCATAATCAGCTAAATGTTCTATCTGTCCAGTCATATGTCTTGAGCAACCTGAATCAAAATCTACACATGCTTTCAGAGAAGTATACACAACATTACATGAGATTTTAGTTTTAGAAATCCAAGATTTATCAGTATGCTTCTCAGAATGTTGTAGCACTCTGGGTAACATGCCTTTATCAATTTTCAATTTTACACAATATGGCTTAATATGACCTATTTCAGAACAGTAATGACATATATAGACTTTATTAATCTTCCTAACATGTTTTTTAGAATTATCAGAATTAACATTTTCATGTTTTGCTTTAACAAATTTCACATGCTTATCAGAATGAGAAGGTTTAGAAGTGTCACCAACAAAGACAAGATCAGCTTTGTTTAACTGTCCAAAAGTCATAACATCATCCAACTTCATTTTCCCCTGTGAGAATTTCTTGAAACTCAAAGTTGATCTTTTCAAATCCTCCTTAAGTTTACACAGTTCCAAGTCCTTTCTAGTCAAGATCACTTCCAACTTCGTGAGAGAATTCCTTAAATCATAATTTTCCAAAGTCAATGACTCTAAAATCTGATTTTTGGATTCAAGTTCCTTACTCAGCTTCTGTCTTCCAGATTCACATGGAGTGTGAATTTCATCTGTATTAGCTGTCTCATCAAGTAAACCATTAAAATAATTCACATCTGGACCATTTTCACCCAGTATTGTCTGAAATGATATGTCATTTTTGTCAACATCAGAGTAATAATCATCCAGATGATCATCAAAAGTATCATCATACTCTATCCTAGTAGAAAAAACACATTCTTCTTCTTTATCAGAATTATTTTCATCACCAGAATTATCACTCAAAGTAGTAGTCAAACTATACTTCTTTTTCAGTAAAGTATTAGCACATTATTATAATAATGACCAAAACCAGTGATGGTCCTGGAATTCTTTCACAAACAAGGACAATATGGGAATTTAGAAGATAATACAATTTTTTTTTAGTATAAGTTCAGTGCGGGACACGCAAGTCACTGCATTGCTGAGAGTCAGAGCTCTCAAGTCAGTGACAATTGACTTGTGAGCTCAGGCTCTCAACAAAGCAGTGACTCGAGAGACTGAACTCTCGAGTGCATGCTTAATCATGTCAGTGACATTGGTTCTCCCTGACCAAGACATTTAGCTAAAAATCTTCTTTAAGAATGATACTCTCAATGAGCACACTATACAAACCAGTTAACAAGTACTTAAGCAATAAATCACACTCAAGTTAAAGTGGTTCAGAGACTCAAGCTCCTACATCTACGGTCCTGATTGAACAGGAGAATCCACTAAGGATTGACTTGTTTTTAACGTGTCAAGGTGCACCCAGATCAATACAACTATGATCTTGCTTACTTCCTTCCTAACTTATTGAACAACTTCAACTAACAAACCTGACTAGGAGGGTTTTGGTTTCAGTTTGGGTTTCTCCAACTAGGTGAGGTTTTCCCTTACAATGTGTTAGCCTCAAGCTAAGATTGGGAAAACCTCTCTAAGCTTAAGAGTTACAAGCTTGACACTCAATGAATATATGTGAAGACCCAAATGGTCAGTGTCCCAGGTGTAAGATGTGCCTCCTTATACCTCCCTTTGAACTGCACTAAATCTCTCACACCCTCACAGCTCGTAGGTGTTGATTTTCTCTTTTCACACACTTGAACATGCAGCTATGAGCTTGTATTTATGGTGTGGATTCAAATGTTACCGTTGGAGAGAATCACATTTGAATCCAAACCATTAATAGGTTCACCTACTTTTCTTGGAATGCGGCCTTGTCAGTGTCGGATATGCTATCTTGATTTGATTGGTCCACGTGGACTGAATCCAACGGCTCTTTGGTTCAGTGGGCTTGATCAGGGCATACTGACTTCAGATGGCTTATCCTTCACTGACTTGATGATCTTCAGTGGACATAACTGTCTTCAGTGTAGTTGTCCTTCAGTAGACATTTGAAGATCTTTCCAAGAAGATTGTCATAAGGCTGAATGACAATCTTCCCTGACCTCAGTAGCCTGACTCCTTCAGGTTCTACTAGGTACAACACTGATCCTCCTGATCATGCTCTTCACTGAGTAGTCCACTGACTAGGCTTAGAATAGTCAGGTTTATACTCAGTGGGACATCTTTCAGGCTTCTCTACAGGTTCAGGTCTTCTGACTTGGCTTCAGTCTGTTCTCCTTGAGATGTCATCTTGATTTCCTCAGGCTGTATCAGTGAGTTCCCCCTCACTAAGTTCCCCCTCACTTAGTGCTTCCTCAACTGAGTTCTTCTCCACTGACAACCTGTTTGAAATGAAAAACAAACTAGCCTAACCTAAAACTAAAGATACAATCCTGACTGCTTCAAACTTATTACATGTGGTTTTGGAAAATCATCAAAACTAATATATCCCAACAACCAGAACATGCATCACATTTCACATTATTTCTGTATTCAGGATCATATCTAAATTTGTTATTCCTATTCTGAGGTTTAGTTTGATTGAAACTTGTTCTTCTTTCAGAAACTTGAGGTGAATTATTAATCTGAACTTTAGGTTGAGCAATAACCTTAACATTGTTCATTTTCTTCTTAAGAAACTTATTGAATTGCTTAGATAAAAGAACAACGTTGTCTGGATTGTCAAGACACAAACTGACAACATCATCATCATTATCAGATTCAATTTCAGTAAAATAAGAAGTCTTTTAAGAATTAGAAGAAGTACTACCTTTGAACATAACAACCTTTTTATCATCTTTTAAATCTTCAGCTTGTGTTATATTCATTTCATATGTTTTTAAGATACTTACAAGTTCATTTTGAGACATGATATATGTATCTTTAGCTTCCTCAATAGCACATATCTTAAAATCAAATCTTTTAGGTATATTTCTAAGAATTTTGTGTACTAACCTGGTATTGGGGATAGGATCTCCAAGAGCATGAGCTTCATTTACAATCTCATTGATTCTTTCATTGTAGGATGAGATTGTTTCATCTTCTTTCATCCTCATGTTCTCAAACTTTGTCCCAAGCATTCGAAGTTTGGTCATTCAAACATTATCTGATCATTCACAATGTTCTTGTAATCTTTCCCAAGCATCCTTTGCAGAAATGCAAGTTGAGATTAGTTTGAACATGGAAACATCAGTTGCTGTGAAAATAGCATTCAAGGCCTTCGAGTTGTAACTAGCCAATTGAATTTCTTCATTTGTCCAGTCTAGTTCTCTTTTGATCTGGGCCTCATTGTCCTCATCAGCTGATGTCCTCGGTTGAGTCCAACCAGACAAAATACTCCTCCATGCGCGTTCATCAATGGATTTGATGTACATACGCATTTTAGGCTTCCAATATGCATAATTTGTTCCATCTAAAATAGGAGGCTTAAGTGTATGAGTAAGGGAATATTCCATTGCAAAAAAAAATACACACAAGACACAGGATCTAAACTTAAAAAACTAAGTTTTTGGCTCTGGTGCCAATTGTGAGTGTGCGTGGTATTTTTCAGAGTGGTGTTAACTGAAATGTTGACAACATGTGCGAATACACAAGACAATTACGAACGGTTATGAACAGTTCTAAGCAGCGAAAGACTTAAACACCTTGCAAACGAAATTCAAAATTTTTCATAGACTTAAATAAAATCTATGATGCCTTATGGCGAAAAGCTTCACTATAACCATGTAATGATACAAACAAAGATCTAACATAAGATCTCAAAGTGAGGGTAAGGTGTAAACACACTACTTAAATAGATCTACGATGAATAGAAAACTGATCACACTCAGACCCTAATCTAGTCTATTTTTGATCCCAATACTGCTAGGAGCGTTGCAGCACTCGACCAGTACAAAAGATATTAATAAATGCCCTTCTACACTAGATGTACTAGAACACTCGATAGTGTAGCTCTCGTTTACTACTTCCTGGCTTGTTTCCCCTGGTTTTTCCTTCGTACATCTTCTGGTATTTATAGATGCAGGATCCACCGAAAGTTACAATTACTTGATCAGTTTGGAATGACCTAGAAACAATTCCTCCACTTACTCCAATAACCGCCCATGATGTATTTGATCTCCTCACTTGATAACCGCAGCCGCATGACCTGGAACATTTTAGGTCTTCAACCTGCGAACACAACATCAAACAAAACATAGAACAAAAGTGTTAGTGTTAGGAGAAGGGGCAAATTCAGTAATGTTATCCAGAATGTTGCCTAAATATTTATTAAAACACTGGCATAACATTAACATGTGTGTTTTGATTATTCAGTTGAATGATGACTGCCTATATGTTTTCCTAAACAGTGAGCCCTACCATGTCTTTTACTACTATTCGACAAATTATGCGAATAAAAGAAGACCACGGTACTAGTAAGGTGTTCAAGAAGGGCGGTAAAAAAATTTGTGTTAGGTTCGTATATGCATTCATTTATTGCTGGAACCAAGAGAAAGAGCAAGGACTGTGGAAAGAAAAAGCATAGGGGCAAGAAGAAGGTGTGAAAGACTTGTAGTAATTTAGGTGGTTGAATATTTTGTGTTGGTTGTGCTTGGATTATGTCTTGGTTGTAATTACTTATTTTGGCACTTTTTTTTTGGCACAATCTGGTCTTTTAGGTGGTTAAACTTGTTTTGGTACTTAAAATTTTGGCACAATGGTGGTATTTTAGGTGATTGTACCTATTTTAGTACTTAGAATTTTGGCAAAACCTAATCTTTTAGGTGGTTGTACATGTTTGGATGATGTCTGTTGATGATCGTTTCTAATTTCGAAGATTAATGGCTGTATTTGGTGATTAATTGATCATCAAACAATTACGTGTGATTGATCACTAACGTAATTAGTGAATACGAAATTTCTGGTTTTAAGTTAATTAAGAACGTTTATAAGCTTACGTGATAAATTCGATCGTAAGATCAACGAGCTACTTTAGGTTCGTAGACGAAGTTTGGACGTGTATAATAATTTGTGCTTATCTTATTAGCTGAAAAAATCTAAATATTTATAGACATTTGCTTAGCAGGAGGTGTCGTGACCTTTGGCCTACCAGGACTGCATGCACGACACCTGGGCTTTGACCAAGTTGACCTTATCTAAACTATATTCTATCCTTATCTGTTGGACTTGCTCGCAGTCAAGAGCTGCTCGTCCTGTTGGACTTGTCCTTGAGGAGTCTTTAGCTTGATTCTTGTTGATCTTTTGTCTTGTCAAAAGGCGGCTTTGGGATTGAGGTTGGATCCGGTCGGCAGTGCAGTGGATGTGCCTGCTCGGCTTTGGTCTAAATTTCAATATCTTTTGATTAGTTTCTGTTTGCCCATTCGTCTTTGTGTAGCATGCAGGTTTTACTCGCCAGACATCTCGTTAAGGTGATCTTGAATTAATTTCATTTTTATCCATGGGTGTTTTATGCTAATCCTGGTCGCCCAAATGCTGATTCTGCTCGCCTATCAACAATGTCTTTTGAACACTATATCTTTTGAACAATCTGATCTTTTATGCAAAATGTTAGTATCATTGTTGTTTATTTTAGAATTTATATTTGTGGCAGATCATCTATTTTGGCATAAATTTGTTACATGTTTATGATTGTTGTTTTTTCTTTGAAATAATGTATTTCCATAACATAACATTGATTTTTACACTTCAAATGCACACTCTTCAATTCGACAAAAAAAAAATTGAATTCTCTAACAAATGAGTTGTTATATACCCTGTTTTGGTGTTATCTATAATATATATAAAAGTGCCTAACACTTGTAAATCATTTTTGGACGATATTGCCCTTTATTATTTTCAATTTCTATATTTTTACCCTTGCTATATTTGTTAATTAGGATTTCATTTGTTCTTAGACGGAGACTCACCAAAATATTTGCCACTCTAAATTCCAACTCTATAGTGCTTGTAATTTACAGACTCCATCGCCGGCCATGGCCGTCGAAGCCCCACCAATTCTGTCTAAATCCACCAACTCCATTGATGTCACTAATCCAGTGGCTCCAAAATCAGAACGAAGCCCCATCGCCTTCTCAATTAAAGAGATTTTTTTTCAGTTTTTTTTTTCATCATGCTCATCAAATTCAACCCTAAACCAGTTCAATTTGAACGTTTGAAATAACCTTGTTAGCTGGGAAAGGAAACGTGCAGATAAAATCGAGGTCTCATGATCATACTAGAACATCCCCTCGGCGGTGTTGGCCCATTCGCTATCAGTAAATCTTAATCACTTCCAAATTTTGGATTTGTAATTATTTTTATCAATTTATTATTGTTTCGACTAAACCTACCAACTCCATTGACGTCGGTAATCCAGTGGCTCCAAAATCAGAACGAAGCCCCAACGTCTTCTCAATTACGGAGATTTCCCAATTTTTCTTCATCACGCTCATCAAATTCAACCCTAAACCAGTTCAATTTGAACCTGTGAAATAACATTGTTGGCTGGGAAAGGAAATGTGCAGACAAATCTACAGATGTCTCCATCATACTCGATCATCGCACTGGTGTCCTTGACCTTTTTGCTAACGGTAAATCTTAATCACGCCCAAATTTTTGATTTGCAATTGTTTCTATCGATTTATTATTATTTCGAAACTAAAAAGGGCATAATTTCATAAGGTTCTCATTACTGGCCCTCGCAGATATATTGAAGAAAATAAATTATTCTAAGATTCAGAGTATTTTATATTTATTAATTATTCGATCATCAGAATTTTAGTTGTTAAGTATCATGTGATCGACTCATGTATTTGCATTGAGCTCATGAGATATACCTAGGCATTACGAGTTGTCTTTTCTTATGTATGCGGTTATCGATACGGACAATACACAAAAGTGCCCAAAATTTAAGGGGGCGCTTGATTTTTGCCCCATTTTTTTCATAAGATGTATATTGCCCAAAAAATATTGGCAAAAGGTTGGCGAATGGTTGGCACACAGGTTGGCATGAGTGCCAACCCTTTGCCAACCGTTTAGCCAACATTTTTTGGGCAAAAAACATCTTTTGAAAAAAAAGGGGCAAAAATCAAGTGCCCCCTTAAATTTTGGGCAATTTTGCTTTTCTCCCTTATGGATATTGTATAATTATTTTACCTGTTTTATTTTTTCTTTTTTTCATCTTGAATTGTATTATTAATGAACTGGTTTAGCAAATATAGGACCTCCTCAAGGTAGCATAAGGACACTGCATAATGAAGGGAGTTCCTCATTGGATGAAACATTGAGTGTCATATGATATTATAGTTTCATGATTTGAATTGATATCAATGATATTGTTGCTGGTACATGTTTATCATTTCTTGTAAGATCTGGTTTAGTGATTAAGAAGAGATATTTATCATCTCTCATAAGATCTGGTTTAGTAAGAGAATTTTGTTATAAATTGAATTATAACAATCATGTACAAAATCATTTATTTTTAAAACTAAATTGAATTACATATAAATGGATGGGGATAAAGATAGTTTCTAAACTTTTTTTTTGTGAGATGAGCAAATATATGCCTCCACATATTTATATGGGGTTGGATGATACCATTAATTTATATGCTTGACAGGTTCATCGTTTTAATCAAATCTTGTATGCATATTATGTTGCTGTTAAATTTCACATAAATACATACTTTGACACCATAAATATGATCCTTGTGAAGCTAATTTGCTATGTCCTATATGAATGTCGTCACTTGAACCATCCTATGAATTGAAAATATGATTGTGAGTCTCTTTATACTATATGCATTATAAATTAGTAAGTGTGGTTGCAATAATAACAAGTAATCATATTTTCATCTAAGGACATGGAAAGAAGACTAACGCGTAAGGTTTTAAATCAGTTAACCCTAATGAGTGTATGATATTATGAACATTTTGTTGATCAGTTGAGGAAAGAAAGAACATTAACAATTTATGTGATGGTGGTTTACCAACACAACTAAGTGAACTTGCTGCCATAATTGTGTAGTGAAGTAGTTTTGAAAGTTTCTATTTGCATATCTGATGCTCTTTTAGTTTTTCCGTAATCTCAGTAACGTTTTTTGTAGCTTGGTTTGGCAACAACTATTTTCCCTTATTGACCTGGACAATAGGAATTTGATGCACATATCATTTTAATTCCATTAGTTGTACTCAAATTTATTTTTTCTAAGCAGGAACCTTGGTGTCTTTTTATGGGCTTTACTTAATTTAGGAGTACTTTAATATACTAAAGCATATTACAGTTAATCATTTAAAATTTGTGTGGAGTTAATGCACATTTTAAGTGCTTAAATTTGCAGGCAATGTATTACAATTAATATTGCATATTGTGGAGCATTTTGTGTTGGATATATCAGTTTCTGGTTATTCTAAAGTTATGATTGTTGTATAACATTTAGTGAAATTTTTGTTGGTATTGGCAGGTCTTTAATAGCTTAGGCAAACATATCACGTGAATTATAAAGATAAATAAAAAGTTTACTACTTTTAATAAGACACAATTTTGGTATTTGTATACATTGAGGTAGTCATATAATTTTCTAGCTTATTTTAGTAGGTTGTTGAACACCTTTTACATGATTTATGTGATATTCAGGGGCTTAGAGCGGTTGTCAAACACATTGAGGTGTTAGTGTTAGTGTCCTAGAGAAAATCCTTTGTAAGGACATAATACTAAGATGATATTCATTTTATGGTTTAATATTATTGTTTAGTTTAATATTAAATATATGGCTTTACACTTATCTAAATATTATGTTTGATTGTTTACATTATTCATATATGTGTTCCCTTGAATCGATGCTGTCATTGAGTGAGTGAGAACTCAAATGGCCGAGGTACGATTCTCAAATAGCCCCGATCAAGGATCATCAAGAATGGGATATTGATGATGCAATGGAGATTGGTGTGCGATCTGCATTATACTCTATGAAGAGAGTGTAGTAAGATCTCACTTACTACGAGATACTAGGTGTCTCATAATGGATGCACAAATACCTTAGAGGGTATTGGTATATCCCATTCGAGAAACTGTTTAATGTAATTCCACATAATGTGTCTACGGGTATCTCGGTTAGTGGAAGCGATGTGATACTCCTCAGACTTTAGGTCAATACGCACGACATGTGCGTAGTGATGAACTTTGACTATGACTGTCGCTTTCACACTCCAATGGTAGATATGACATGGATTGGGTTCATCACGAAGTACATGTGCGTTGTAGTTGAGCCAAGAATAAGATTCATTCCTCATTGTGGATTTAAGAGAGAATACTCGTCTTCTCATTATAATTGGATCTAAGACATCGGCCGATGCAAGTCGACTTGAACTTTATGGCCAAGTGCGACGTGAGCGATCAATTATGATTCGAGATAATATGATTAAGTTATTTGAATAGACACTTCATCATGTTCAAGGCTTAATCGAATATTCGCGAATGAAAGGAAGATATCACAATAGCCTACAGTATTACAGGTAGTTGCAGATTTTCTCGCAACGTACCTCGTATATTGAGAATGTCTGTTTATTGTCTAGGGTTCAATTAAGACCGTTAGTTTGACTAATCGCTCGATATACGAGGGCCTATGGGTCACACAACAAGCAATGACAGTTCGCCGACTATAGTTGGTTGATTAAGTATTATATTGGATATAATATTTAATTTGTGGAGAATATAATAATAATTATATTTGGAATTAATTATTGTTATTATTTAATTAAATTAGATTTAATTAAATATAAAATCTCAATAATAATATTTGGATATTATTATAAGAATAATAGATATGACAAATATATTATTCGTAGGAACACATCTAGGGAGATATAATCTCTGGAGATATAATCCGTAGAGATTATATTATGCGGATCTAGCAAATTATCTTGCTTAGAAATTAAGCTAAGGTAATCTCTATACATATGTGTCTTATGGGAATTCAGATAGATACACAAAAGAAATATAATTTCTTCATAAAATCTCTTATTCGAGTTTTCCTAGCAAGTTCGTTCTAGAGATTCAACGCTGGCATCCCGGTGCAGATCGGTGAATAGCTGTTGTGTGGATATCGTAGTAGAGGATTCCGCGTGTGAAGCACTGTAAGATCTCTTGATTAAGATATCTTGTATTTCAATTATGCAATTAAACTGTTCGTTGTTGGTGAAAGATTTTTCCGCTGCGCATGTTGCTGGACTTATAGCCAAACTTCTTGGAATTGTTTAACACATGTTTTACTTCAAGACAGAATATCATTAAAATATTTGTGGCAGTTCGTTGGGCCCTATGTTTGGCTTTTGATATCCCAAGTGTAATTTGAATTAAGCAATTTAGAGGGAACATAATTGTGTTAGTAGACAATAACTTGTGCATTTCCTATTGTTGATTTGGACAGTTGTACGAAGCTGTCAGCGCTTTATGTGGATAGTGAACATTGTTATAAGAAAATTTCTTCCAAATGTAGATGAATTGTGAGTTTTAGTTATTCTATCTTAACTATTATAAGTTAAGTTAATTGAATCTTTTCATTGGCCCTTTTTTGCATATGCTCATGAATAGTGTATTGTTTTCCAATATTTGAAGTCTTCGGTCGTGCTTGACATACTGCTTATCTGAATTATTATTTTTCCTTAAAATGTGTTTCTCAGTTAGATTCCTCGTAAGCTCGTGTGATAATTTTTTTTAAAAATCTAATTTAAAATATTCTACTGCAAATTATTAACTTTTTCATTCAACGTGCAAAGCACGTGGTATTCAACTAGTTACTAAAAATTTTACTCCAATTACATTTTAAAATTCACCCCAATTACAAACCTAATTCATGTCATATTAGAGAAATTACACAACTAATTCATACTTTAAGAACAAAAAATGCAAGAGATAAGTTCCAATTTGAACTAAACTAAAATTAACATCCACTGCAAATGTTGATAAATTCATGTTACGTAATGTATTTACAACCTACTCCTAAGCTACATTACATATTATAGATACCACATTACAATAATAAGATACCAAGTTGCAACCGAAGCTAGTTGTAGCCGTTTCCCTCACCCCTTCCCTTGTTCCAGATTTTTTACTTGAGCTTCCAATTCGCCGTTTTACACCATCAATTCTTTGATCAATTGTTTTATTGATGGAGGGATTGGAGGGTCTGCCCAATCAAAGAGTTTGCAGCCCCCACCCGTAGGCTGCCGAAAAGATCAAAATGAAGTTTATGAGAGGTTTCTTTAGAAATTCAAAATTCAACATAAAAGATGAACAAAATCATACCTTTCAATACTTACAACCATGGAATCTTCTGCTCGGATTTTCTCTCGTATAAGAGGTATGTATTCGAGCATGAATCTTACATTTACATCGAACATTATGTTTGACACACCAAAAATCAAACAAACTTGTTGAAGATATTGAGAGAATTGTTGATGACACTCCCTCCTAGATTCGACACACCTAGATTTATATGGTATTGCGATCGAGAGATAGTCGATAGAAATTTGGGAATTAGGGTTTTTTTGCTTTTGGCGGTGAAATGGGCCTATTTTTTACCCCATTGTCGGCCTCTTATGCTCATGTGAGGCGCACGCTTACGGATGTTAAACGCGCTGGCCCTAACCCATTAAGGTCAGCCCTACAGGACTGCGGGCCTAAACGGTCCCGGGCCTTATTGGTTCATTTTAATCGGTCCACTAACACTCGAAACCTAACACTAACCCTAGCGGTCCGCGGGCTAAACGGGACACTAACGGGCTCCGAAAGAAAAAACTAAAAATGTTAATTTTTAATATAAAATATAGATATGTAATTGTAATACGATGTCATTTAAACTTAAAATTCACACATCGTTAAAAAATTCATGAAAATTACATTTAACTATTGTTCAACATTTCACTTTTTCATGAGATAACTTTATAACGTCAATGACGATTTAAGAGCCCGTGGCAACCGACAATGACAATTTGAGAGTCATGCGACGACCGGTGATCCCCAATTGGAAAGATAATTATGAAGTACGGATGTTGAAGCCCTACATTGTTCATAAATTTATAAAAATTATATTCACACGTTGTTCATAAAGTTCAAGAATTAATTAAATGGTTAAATTCAATTTCAAGTAATTTAATAAATTAACTAAATGAAAACATAAATTAACTAAATAAAAACTTGAAATATATATATATATATATATATATATATATATATATATATATATATATATATATATATATATATGACATTGGACTTGGATTGAAAATTTAAAGTTGAAGTAAAATAGGTAGGTTGCATGCACGGTTGTAATTGTACAAAATATATAAAAAGTAAAAAAAAAAAAATCGGGCTAAACGGGTTGGCCCGGTAGACCGGCGGGCTAGCCCTTTTAGCCCGCAGGCTAAACGGTCTGGGCCAAAATGACCCGGTTTTAAACGGGCCACCAAATACTTGGACCTAACCCTTGTTCGGTTCAGGGCTAAACGGGCCAGTCCGCAACCCGTTTAACATCCCTACGCACGCTCGTCTATTCCCTCCAATTCGTGCCACGTTTGTTTAATAAAAAAAATCATGCTACATCATTAGTCACCAGTTGAATGACCTTCAGTAATCGATTTTAAGACAAAACATCATTTTTAAAAAAAATTATAGGACTAAAATCAAAAGTTCAAAGTTAGTAGGAACAATAACAAAGTGAACGCGAAACTTAAAGGGCAAAAAGTTCCATTTTTTTAAAACCATTTACATAAAAAAAAAAACTTATTTTTAAATGTTTTGTATATAAAAAAGATGGTTTGACTAGGTTGTGAAAAGGATATAAAGAATATACACCGTCTTTTGGTGTTGACCCAATATTATATTTCGATCTTTATGTCGTCTTTTTTTTTTTTTTTTGACAGGATAGTTGTTCTACCGGAGAGAGAGAGAGAGTATGGCAGAACCGGCGGTGACCTTCCTGCTGGAAAATGTGCAGAAGATGATGGTCGACCAGATACATCTCATATCTGACTTCAAATTTGAGCTGAAGCAGCTCCAAAACGAGCTGGAGCTGATGAAAGCCTTCCTTGAAGAATCGGCTTCTAAAAGGGAGAAGGGACAAGTGTACAGACAATTGGAGAAGCAGATCAGAGAGGTTGTTTATGAAGCCGAAAACACCGTGGACGACTGCCTTAGACAAGCTGCGGCCGAGAAGTCGAGCCGCTTCGCAAGATTTAACCCGAAGCGTCTCGACTTGGCAAAAAAGGTGAAGAACCTCAGGATAAAACAAGTTCAACCTGTATTCTCACAGGCCAGGGTGGACTTCGCCTCCATGCCATTCTTGAATGCATCTGCTACCCCTCAAACCCCAACCACTAATCATAATCATAAAAAGGTAAGGTGCATCACATATTATCACTTTTATTATCTTCATTTACGCCTACCTAATTTTAATTGTTTTCTCATGATATTTCATTAAATTTCTATTTTTTGGTAGAGTCAGATCCAGTAAGTTTTTATAGGGGTACAAAACAAAAGCAAATAGTATAAAATACATGAAGAATTTTTTTATTATATAACAAGTTAACCTGTGGGTAAGTCTTAAGTACTTTTTAGTTACTTACGGAGGTGTAAACGAGCCGATTTGAGTAGATTACTGTGTACAACTCATTTAGATTTGACTTACATAACTCCAAACTCAACTCGTTCAGATATTTCTGATGAAGTGAAGTATTACAAGAGAGATAGGGAAGATGAGTTGAAAAGTGCCTTATAACTTACCTAATGAGAGACAAATACACACATATATATATTTCATATTTGGAGGTATTAGAGTCATTTGATAAAATTGGGGCATCAACGTCAATAGACTTGCAAATGGGCTTAGGCTAGTTATTATTTGTTCACAGTACGATTTTATGCACCATATGTCCTGACAAAAACGGTTGTGGTAAGCTATCATTTTAGAGTTGTCAAAAGTGATAACCAGACTTTGTGTTTTGATTTGGATTATGAGATGATGAACACTGGAACCGTACAGGATAAGGTTTAGAGAACTCCAACTGTGATACTTATTCCTTAATATGGGCTTACTAGTTGAGAGTTATGTCTGGCTTAAGACCAAATCACAGTCGAATTTAGAGACATTTTTTCATGTTTCGGATTACATATTAGATATTACTAGACTAACTAATGTTTTGTCTCACACACAACAATTTCTGATATTATGAATCATGACTTGAACATAGATTTTGTTGTTGAGAGAAGATAATGTGGTCGGATTCGATGTAGTGGCAGACAATCTAATAAAACATCTGAATGAGGAATCAGAGAAGCTTGAAGTTCTGTCCATCATCGGCATGCCTGGACTTGGAAAGACGACTCTGGCGTGGAAGATTTATCGTGATAAAAGAATTCAAAATGAATTCCCAACTTTGATTTGGGTCTTTGTTTCTCAAGAGTTCAACATGAAAGAGATACTTCTCGCCATTTTGGGAAAAACAGCTAAAACAGAAAAAGAAAAGAAACAAAAAGAAGAAGAGAGGAGAGAAATAGAAAGAAGAAGAAAAGAAAAGAAAGAGTCCACTCATAATGACATCTCTGATCCTGACCTTGAATCAGAGTCTTATTATGACTTGAATGAGTATCAGTTGGCTGAGAGAGTTCAATCCTTCCTCAAGAAACAAAAGTTCTTGTTATTGTTGGATGATGTTTGGACTCCCGATGCCTGGAAACTGATCGAAGCTGTTCTACCAAAGAGTAATAAATCAGGAAAAGTTTTGATAACAAGTCGGTATGAGAATGTAGCATGGAGAGCTAATCCCAGTAGACTTCCCCACAGGCTGGATTTCCTGGACCCCAGCCAAAGTTGGGAGCTTCTGCAACTTGAAGTGTGGGGTAACCTTGACGAATGTCCTCCTGAATTGAGAGTGCTCGGAAGAGAGATAGCCAAGAAATGTGGCGGAGTGCCTCTTGCAATTGTGGTGATTGCAGGAATTCTTGCCGAAAAATTCTCGGGCGGTAACATCAAAGATCAATGGAGAAAGGTGGCCACAAGCGTCACCTCGTACCTCACTTATCATGACAAGGAGAAACGCACTGAAAAAATTATCTTGTTGAGTTACGATATGTTGCCTCCTGACTTGAGAGACTGCTTTCTGTATATAGGGGTGTTTCCAGAAGACTCGGAGATCCCAGCTTGGAAGCTAATCCGCCTCTGGATCGCGGAAGGGTTCATACAACGAAGACCCGGGAAGAGCTTGGAGGAAGTGGCACAGGATAACTTGGAGGAACTTGTGGCTAGGAACTTGGTCATGCTTGATAAAACTAACGGGAGGGGTGATATTAAAACATGTCGCTTACATGATATGATACGCGAGTTTTGCAAAAGTCAAGCTGCATTTGCAAATCAGAACTTGTTCCAGGAGGTGAGTATATCCGAGGAAGGAGGCTTTGATCCTCCTATATCTGAAATACTAAGCTCTCGTCGCCTTTGTATCCATTCTGATGTGGTGGATTTCCTCCGCAAGAAGCCCAAGGGCCCGTATGTTCGTTCTTTTTTGTGTTTTTCCAAGGAAGAAGTTATCTTGCCGCAAGATTACATTTCAGCTGTCCCGGATGCCTTCAGTCTGGTTAGGGTCTTAGATGTAAACCCCATCAAATTCTCCAAATTCCCTGCTAAAATCACCCAGCTCATTCATTTGAGTTACATTATTCTGTCCGGAGACGAATTCAAGGCTCTTCCCAATGTCGTCTCCATGCTCTGGAACCTACAGACTATTAGAATCGACACTATGTCGCGCACATTTGATATCAAAGCTGATTTCTGGAAGATGGTGCAGCTGAGGCATTTCAAGACGAAAGCAGCTATTGTTCTTCTTAACAAGGAAGGGAAAGGAAAAGGCGGAGAGAATCTTCAGAACCTGAGTAGATTATCGGTCAAATGCTGCACGGAGGATGTGTTTAACAGGGCCCCAAACCTAAAGAACTTGGGAATCCGGGGCAAGTTAAGCATGCTTTTGGAGACGACGTATTTGGCAAAATTGGATCGTCTTCAAAAGTTGAAGCTAGTACATGATGTCTTTCCCTGTGTGACATCTGATAATCCGTTGCGTGCCCTCCCTTCTCAAGAAAGATTCCCACCAAATCTCACGACCTTGTCAATGTCTTCTACATTTCTGCGTTGGAAGCATATGGCCACTTTGGGACAGCTTCGTACCCTCGAGGTTCTCAAACTGAAGGAAAAAGCGTTCATGGGGAGGTACTGGAAAACCGTTGATGGCGGCTTTCCTTGTCTTGAAGTGTTGCACATTGCACGCACGGATTTAGAGTCCTGGACTGCCTCAGGCGATCCTTTCCCTAAACTCAAATGTCTCATACTTAAGAACTGCGAGAAGCTTGAAGTCATTCCATCCCTTGTGCTGGAGAAGACCCTCGAGATCTTGAACATTGAACGTGCTTCAAGATTTGTTGTTAAGTTTGCTACGGATATGGAGAAGGCAAAACAACAGACGCCTGCAGGCCTACAAAAGAGTAAAAGGGGTACTGGATTTAAACTTATAATGGCTCCTGGAGATGGAAGATAGCCGCTTCATCATCAAATCTCAAGGTACCTCTTCACATTTTAAATTATTAGTAATATCAATGTGACATCCTTGAAGCTTATTAAATGAATAAATAGTTGTGTTTATTACAATATTATTCACATTATAAGATTGGCAATTGGTGAATTTATAATTCCAGCAGGTTTATGTTATCTGATTCCAGACACCTCTCTTGCTCCGGTATGTTATCTACTTATTATTTCCTCAGTTTCTTGTGAAATTGATCCATCTTTAATTTGTTGTTATTTTCAGTGTGCCAAACTTCAAATATTTATTTTTCTATGTATGAGAAACTCAAGCTCAGGTGATGTTTATTAATTTGCACCGTATGTATCCGAGATCAATTGTAGCTGGCAAGCTCAGGAACGGATGATCCCTGACAGCCTGCATGGTGTTGAAAATATTCCTACGTTCATTAGCAGTCTCAGCTAAAGCTGTTGTGTTGAAAATATCTTAGAAATGTTTAGCCATTCTGTAAATACAACAAGACTTAGATGGCTGAAATTCATTGCAAGATTATACATGGTAAATATAACTTCCTTTAGGCTTATAGATGTGAAACTGAGTAAAAATGATCTTGAGTTCAATGAGAGACGAACAAAATGCTACTAAAAAAATGTTGTGAACTGAAGCTGTAATATCTGGTAATAATTCATGGTGCTTGAAATGCAGTCTTTGGCTTTGGCTCATTGCGACGTTGATGACCAGAAGGTAGTCTTTGTCCCGTGGACCGTGACTGATTTTAGAACCGGCGAAAATACATGGTGGGCGTAAATTTGTCGAAAAGAAATCCGTTTGTGCATCATAAGTCTGTATGTATGAATGCCTCCCTTTTGAATCTAGTGTTTTTAGATACCCAGACACTTTTGGAATCGATGTATATAAATAATACATCTGTCCAGACGGATTTGCACCTTTGGATTGCATGTGGATTAAGAAAAAAGGTAAAATAGTGGTATATGAGTAAATATGTACATATTTGTGTGAGTGTGTACGCAAATCAATATTTCCTTTTTATTTAGTGTGTAAATTGGGTGAGACGTTCAAATAAGAAAAGTGTACAAATTCTCCTGAAACGGAGAGAGTAAGGGGGCGCTTGGTTAACAACTCTTCAATGGTAATTAGTGTAATTAGCACGGTTCATAAGAACAAAATCACTACCTCTCCTCTCCTCTCCTTCTAAATAAGGTAATCACTATTCGCCTTATTTTCTTCCTACAATTATTCTCCTCAATCACTTCCCAATTCCTCCACCAATAACCATTTATTGTCAACTTTTATTCCAAAATTGGAGCATGACACTAGCAATGGTGTCACCATTGGAATACTTCTTCCCCTAACATATCAATTTTCTTATGAGGGCATAGATGAAAATAAATTTTTATTCCCATTACTATTGAAGAATTGCTAACCAAGCACCCCTTAAATGATATTTAGTTTTGTGCAAAATATGAGTTTGATGATGCAAATTTTGGACCGCTTTGAAAAGGCAGGCACATTTTAGAATCCCATGGATAATACTTATAATTAAAGTTGTAAAAATAAATTGAATTAAATAGAGACGACTCTATAAAAAGTAGCAATTTGTCTGGTCTGCAATGCAAAAGCCAGGCGGCGTTCAGTTGAATCAAGTAACTTGCAATATATATACGATTTAACCAAAAAAAAAAATATATATATATATATATATATATATATATTTATTTATTTATTTATATATACACTTTAAACTTAATACGGTAAAAGTGTTAATCACATGGACAAAAGTCAAATAAATTCTCAAATACACCAGCTTGTTTAAAAAAAAAAAATCGATTTATATCACCCTAACAATTGTAACCAATTGTCATAAATTTATATTAATTACGAATTATAAAATACGAACTATCAGTCATACAAGAATAAAATAATTTAGTTGATTAATTTTAATTAATTATTGAAACATGAAATGGAATAAAAGTGATAGACATAAATAATTCAAAATCGATCAAAGTATGGAATTCCAAAATAATCAAAAGTCAAATTTAGAAATCCCAAAATAGGAATAATGCTCTTCCACTATTTTAATTAATTATTGCACTGAAAAATTACAACAAATATGGATCAGTTGTAGAATGAAGAAATTAAGCAGATCACACACCACAGAGGTTATGGCGGATCAAACCGGTTCGACCTCTACTCCACAGTGGCCATGGCCCGCTTCTACACGTTGAGCCTGATGGATTGCAAAGCGCCAAGAAGCGGTGGAAAGCGGCAAAAGCAGTGCAGAGCTCAGTACAGTTGAACCGATAAGGTTGGCGGTTCGATATTATTTGCAGAAGAAAAATAAAACTAAAGGCCAATTTGTAATTTTTATACTTGCTGAAATCCTACGTTAGTTCGATTCGCATCAAAATAACATCATAGCTTGAGTATGAATAAACAGAAGAATACATATTGAGGTTTTGCACACTGAAAGTTACAACAAAGATGCATAACTGTACAAGAAAGTAATTAAGCAGATCACACGCCCAAACAACTGATGAATACATGCTACTTTAAAAATGTGAAACACAAAATAAGGCACTCTGAATTTGATGATGAAGAAGAAGCTGCTATTTTCCATCTCCAGGAGCAATTATGAGCTTAAATCCAGTACCCTTTTTATTCCCGTGTTGGCCTGCAGGCATCTGTTGTTTTGCCTTCTCCATACCCGTAGCAAACTTAACTACGGACTTGGTGACACGTTCAATGTTCAAGACCTCCAGGCTTTCCTCCAGCACAGGCAACGGAACGTCTTCAAGTTTCTCGCAGTTCTTAAGCTGAAGACATTTGAGCTTAGGAAAAGGATCGGTGCCTGTTGTTGTCCAGAACTCCAAATCCGTGCGCACAATGTGCAACACTTCAAGGCAAAGAAAGCCGCCATCACCTGTGTCCCAGTACTTCCCTGTGAATGCATTTTCTTTCAGCTTGAGGACCTCCAAGGAACGAAGCTGTCCCAACGTGGCCATATGCTCCCACTTCAGGTATCAGGATTGTCAGATGTGGCCGGAATCTGTCTGGAGAAGGCAGAGCATTTTGAGAGATCGGTTCAGGAAAGGTGTCGTATACTAGCTTCAACTTCTGAAGGCGATCCAAGTTAGCCAAACACGTCGTCTTCGAAAGTGTGCTTAACTCGCCCCGGATCCCTAAGTTCTTTAGGTTCGGGGCCCTGTTAAACACGTCTTCAGTGCAGGACTCCGCCAACAATCTACTCAGCGTTTGGAGATTCTCTCCGCCTTTTCCTTTCCCATCCTTGTTCTGAAGAACGATAGCCGCTTTCGTCTTGAAATGCCTCAGCTGCGTCATCTTCCATATATCAGCTCTGACTTCAAACGTGCGCGACAGAGTGTCGATTTTGATAGTCTGAAGGTTCCAAAGCTTGGAGACGGCGTCGGGAAGAGCAATGTAACTCAAATGAATGAGCTGGGTGATTTTAGCTGGGAATTTAGAGAATTTGATGGGGTTCACATCTAACACCCTCACCAAACTGAATGCATCCGGGATGGATGAGATGTAATCAGGCTGCAAGACGACGACTTCCTTCGAAAAACACAAAAAAGAACGAACAATCGGGCCCTTAGGCTTCTTTCGGAGGAAATCCACGACGTAGGAATGAATACAAAGACGACGAGAGCTTGGAATCTCTGAAATAGGTGGATCAAAATCCCTATCCTGGGACCTTTTCACCTCTTGGAATAAATTCTGGTTCGCAAACGACGCTTGGCCTTTGCAAAACTCGCGTATCATATCATGTAAGCGGCATGCCTTAACCTCGCCCCTCGCGTTAGTCTTATCGACCATGACTAAGTTCCTGGCCACAAGATCCACCAAGTTTTCCTCCGCCACTTCCTCCAGGCTCTTCCCGGGCCTTCATTGTATGAACCCTTCCGCGATCCATAGACGTGTTAGCCTCCAAGCCGGGATCTCGGAATCTTCCGGAAACATCCCTAGATACAGAAAGCAGTCCCTCAAGTCATGAGGCAGCATATTGTAGCTCATCAGGATAATGTTCTTGGTGCGTTTCTCCTTGTCGTGATAATTCAGGTACGATGTCACGCTGGTCGACACCTTTTTCCATTCCTCTTTGGTGTTACCGAATTTCTCCGATCACCACAATTGCTAGTGGCACTCCGCCACATTGCTTGGCTATGTCCCGTCCGAGCACTTTCAAGTCGGGAGGGCATTCGTTGACATTGCCCCATACTTCAAGCTGTAGAAGCTCCCAACTTTGGTTGATGTCGAGGAACCCCAGCTTGTGGGGCTCCTTAACCCCTGCCCTCCGGGCTACCTTTTCGTCCCGGCTCGTTATCAGCACTTTTCCCGACTTATTACTCTCTGGGAGAGCAGCTTTTATCTGCTCCCAAGCTTCGCTAGTCCAAACATCATCCATGAATAACAAGAATTTTTGCTTCTCCAAAAAGGATCTAACTTCCTGGGCCAGCTGATCTTCCCGCATGCCAGACCTGTCTTTCTGAGTTGACTTTTTTAGAATTGTGAGGAATACCTCTTTCATATTGAACTCTTGAGAGACGTAGACCCAAATGAGAGTTGGGAACTCAGTATTGAATTCTTTTATCACGATAGACCTTCCATGCCAGAGTCGTCCGGCATCCCAATGATGGAAATAACTTTGAGCTTCTCTGAGTCTTCAGTTAGAGTCTTGATTAGAGTGTTTGCGTCATCATCGAATCCCACCACGTTATCTTCTCTCAGCAAGGGAACCTATGTTCATGTCAAGGAAGATTCATAATCTCAGAAATCGATGCATCACAAAACAACAAGAGCAAACGCCGGTATGCTATTTTTTTACCGCTTAGAAAGACAATCGTTAGAGGAAAGAAAGATTAAGATACACCCTAAACCAACTCGCCTTAAGTTCATCAACTAATTTAGTGAAAGATACCTCAACATTTCTGAATATCACTGCCTTTCTCCTCTATAATATTAACCAAACCACTTTTATAACTAATTGCAAACGTAAGTTTACAAATTTGTTTTAACCACTTTTATAACTAATTTCATACTTTTGCCACTTTATAACTTGTCATAACCTTATGATCCCCATCACCCATGTTGGGTTTGGCTTGAGCCCAATTGGGTTTTGGCCCATTCGGATTAAGTCTGAGGCCCACATATATCCAACCCTAATGTGGTGGATGCCTCCACATAAATACCCTTCTCCCTCCCCCTTGTTGAGTCTGTTAGGTCTCCTTCCTCCTCACACAACTCACGGTTCGTGTCCTCGGGACTAGGGTTCAGACTGCCTGAGAACGGACTCTGATCCGGTGCTAACGAGACCATTTAGACGCTTGTGCGGGAGGAGCATTCCTGAATCAAGGCATAGAGAGGTGTAGAGAGATCGTGGACAACATTGTCACGAATGCCGGGACTTGGAATGGAGACTCAGATTTTCAAAGAGTTCATCGGGTTGAAGAGGGTGAAGGAACGAGAAGGCTGTTGATGGCCATGATGGAGAAGATTAACAACCTAGAGTTGGGGAAGAATTTGGTTGGAGAGCATGCAGTAGAGAATGAGAGAGTAGACCAGCCAAGTGGACAGCAAGAGGTAGCCAATTACATGGGAGGTCCATACTACAATCAGAATGGCTACCAAGGTGGAAACCAGTATGGAAGACCTTCTTATGGTCAACCATTTGTACCTCCAGGCCCACAGCCGCCTCAAAATCAATGGAGGAACACATAAGGAGTTCAAGGAGGCCAGCAGCCCCCTCAAAACACATGGAGGAAGAATGATAACTTTTCTTATGCTAACCCAAAAGCTGGTATTACTGTTCCTGCAGGTGTTGATCCGGGGTCTAAACTGTTGGTCCCGGTACAAGACTGAGGAATACGTGTATGGGGGGGGGGGGATACACGTATACCAATTTTTCAACCTTAAAACTGACCGAGTCCCCTTTGCTCAGAGTGGTAAAGAACTAGGAGCTGATAACACACCTACTGACTACACTTGGTGCGGGTCAGTTGGCTAACTATCAGTTCAAGTTCAGTGCGGAAATGTTTGAGCCCTGAAAGTTTAAAGTCTTGTTTAGTTTGCTTTCTGAAAAACTTGTTTTACTCAAACCTGAAAAGTGTTTAGTAGGGCAGTGCTCTTTTGAAGATCAGCCTGATTGATTCAGGCCTGATAAACTTGAATGCAATGAATGAACAAATAATATGACAAGTATGCACAATATCAAAGCAGTAAGAACACAGGGAGTTTAACGTGGTTCAGAGTCTCAAGCTCCTACGTCCACGGCCTGACTTAACAGGAAATCCACTCAAGGGATTCTTGTTTTTAACGTGCCAAGGTGCACCAAGACCAGCTAACCTCACTGATCTATACAACTCCACTTACTAACACTCTAACTGACTTACTCCCAACAAGCCTAACTTAG
The DNA here is from genome assembly GCA_947034835.1 of Ballota nigra. Taxonomy (NCBI): domain Eukaryota; kingdom Viridiplantae; phylum Streptophyta; class Magnoliopsida; order Lamiales; family Lamiaceae; genus Ballota; species Ballota nigra. The sequence continues at coordinate 44,938,789 of OX344724.1, read as the reverse complement.
GGTTTTGGTTTCAGTTTTGATTCCAACTAGGTTGAGATTATCCTTACAAGGCAAGGCTATGCTAAGGATTGGATAATCTCTCTAAGCTTAAGATAATTCTAATTAGCTCTTGGAATACAGAATAACTCTCAAATGCTGAGAAACATTTGGGAAATTTAGAAGGTTTCGAGTGCTTCTCTTAAGGGTTGAATGCTTTGAATGCTTGAGAGTTTGAGTAATTTCTGGCTTGGAAATTTCCCGTAACCTTAAATGGGTTCAAGGTCTTCTGTATTTATAGGTGATTTGAAAAACTATCCGTTGGAGAGATAGCCTTCGAGTCATCTATGTAGAGTGGCTTCAAACGGACATATCTTCATGCAGCAGCCGTCCTTGCATGGATTTGGTATTTGCATTAAATGCACATTGAATGCTTGCCCGTTGAATATGCAGTCTGAATTCAGTCTTCATGTCAGGTTCCGTACGTGCGTGTCTTTCTCGGATTGGTCCACGTCATCAGGTTGGTGAGAATGTCAGAACTTATTCCTGAGCTTCAGGCTTGTCTTATTAAGTTCATTTTGTCTTGAGCCCACCAGTCTTGTTCTGACGCTGAAATTTCTTCTGCATTGCTTGGCTCTACTCCAAGTCTTCCCATTAACTCAGTGACATCCCGTTCCCTTCAGGACTGAGTTAGTAATGACCTCAGGGTCATACTCTTCATCACTGACACTTACTCAGCCAGCTTAGAAGACTGCCATAAGTTCAGGATGGTGCTCTTTGTCTTCAGGCTCTGAGTCTTGATTGTCTCTAGTGAGTTCTCCTCTCACTGAGTACCTGTGAAGTCTAAAATGGCTAAGTACAAATCCTAACCAAGACTAGCCTGACAAAGACAGATTAAGGCAATCATCTTTTCAGGGGCTTTGGGATCTTAATCAAATCTGACAATGTCCCAACAATTTCCCCCTTTTTGATGATGCCAAAACACTGAAAAGATCCTCAAAACACTTAGAGGAAACAAGATAAACCTATCTATAAGATAAGACAGTGTTAGAGCAATTCTTGATAAAGTACAGAATTTTAAACAACAGCCAAAAAGACAATGAGTTTTTGTCTGTGGGCAAAAGTAACAGATTTCATTGATTGATGTGGAAATGATTACAATGAATCTAATCTATTACAAAGAAGCCTGTGAACACCTAGACTAATCTCATTTCAGGCTTGAGTCCATATCCTGCATAAACTCTTGCCTTCAGTTCGTCAAGTCTTCCAGGTTGATTCACGTACCCTTCAGCTTTGGCTATCTTCAAGACTTCCATCATAATGGCCTTTGTATCATGCTTTTGAGTTCCAGGAACCAATGGAGGAGCTCGAATGGTGAACTCAGGAGCCTTCACTTGAACTTGAGCTGCCTCAGCCTCCTCCAAGATCTTCTGGAATAGCTCAGGATGATTATCCATCATGTAGTCAGTGAAGTGGGCGTTGATATCGTCAGTGTCGCCCCACTTCTTCACAACAAACCACAATCTAACAAATTCATCCCTTGCATCAGTCCAAAACTCCTTCAATGTCTCTGAGACGAACTCATCAACAAAAGCTTCCCTTGCTCCTGATTCTGGCCTTCTGACTTGAAGAATTGTTGATTTCCTAACTGTTGGCTTCTTCCTGTACTTCCTAGGCTCAGGCTTCGCCTTCTTCCTCCTTAGCAAGCTGATCACTGCATCATCCAGTTCTCGTTGTTGAAGCTCAGTGATATCAGTCAGTTTCTCAACCTTCTTCTCCAAAATGCGCATCTTCTCCTTCTGAGCAATTTCCGCTCTGCGCATAGCCTCAGATTTTTCAGGTTGATCTCCCCATGCTTCAGCACATAACTCCGGAACCAACTCACCTGAATAAGTGATGGGATTCTTCCTTGAGCTCATGGGAGACGACCTCTGAACTGGCTCAGGTTGTAGCTTGGAAGGTTCATTAGTCTTTGTCTTTGTTGCCTCCTCTCTCAGCTTGGCAACAATTCTTCTCCTTCCTTTTCCACCGCCGCTAACCTAGCTGACTTCCTCACCCTTAAAATGTTTCCATCAGGATTGGCTTCAGGGTCAGCTAGAACGGTTTCACCTTGATTGACTGTCTCCGATGCCTCAGGGCGGGATCTTTTCTTCTTCTTTTCCCCCTTTTTGGCATCATCATTGGCATGGGATGGGAGTGACTCAGCTCCATTGTTGATAACAAAAGAGGCTAAAGATTGTACTTCCAAAACGCCCTCCTTCAGCATCTCAACTCCCGTGGCAATCCCAGTGCCTGCAAAAGAAACTGAACTGATAGCAGCATTGACTTTCTTCTCAAAGACCTCCATGGAGAGTTGAAGTCTTTGTTCAGCCTTGGTGATCCTTTCCTCCACCTTCAAGGACTCACCGCTGACTCTGCTAGCCTCAGTTAGTATCTTTGCCGATTCCTCAGTGGCCTTTGCCAAAGTGTCGGCCACTGACTGAGAGGTGCGATCCATCCTCCCTGACTCCAGCTCCAGTTTGGACGCTGAGTCCTTCAAGGCCTGAGTGACAATAGCTCCAGTCTGAACTGCAAGCCTGTCCACTGCCTGATTCATCTTCTCGTCCCTGATCGCATCCCTCTTTTCAAGCTTCTTGAGAGTATTCCTAAGCATCTTCTTGGTGCGCTTCCTCTCATTCCTCACTGACTTGGCCGTGTCAGTCATCGTTTTCTTTAACAAAATCAGCTCCCTGTTAGCAAGGGTGTTGTAAGCTAACTTTGTCCACCTGATGTGCTTCGCCAGGGCCTTGGAGTCTTCTTCCTTCTCAACTCGTAGCCTCATTACCTCCTCCTGAAGTTCAGCTAGATTTTCTGAGGTTTTCTCCTGCTTGACCTCCACTATGCTTGTGATTTCAGCACGTCCAACCCCGGTTATGATCACATCCTCATCATCAACGGCCGCATCAGTGATTGGTTGCTTTCCCTTGTCAGCCCCTGCAGCATCAGTCCCTTCTTCAAGGTGCACTGAAGACAGTTGTGAAGTAGTCATAGCCGCCTCCTCAGGCTCAGCTAAGCTAACTTGAACCTTAGGAGCAAGTCCCTCGGAACTGAGAGTCTCCTTGAATGCCTCAACATCTTCCTCTCTTGTCTCAGGGCAGGGAATCCCGTCATTGACAGATGTCTCATTGGCAGCTGAGATGTTCACAACATCCTCAGCCACTGGTCCACCCTTGACACCAGTGTTCTTATCATCTTCCCCCTGAGCCTGAGGCTCAGAGTTCATCTCATCAACTTCCTGTGCAGTTTCCTCCACTGCCTTCTCCAGGTCTCCACCCTGAGCTTCTTCATCATCCTCATCACCATCCTTCTCGTCATCAGATAGGAGGTCAGCCTTGCTCTTGGACATCATATCAGCCACTAGCTGCTTCAGGTTGTCAAAGTTCAAGAGTTGAAGCCAGCTAGTAAGTTCAAAGAACGAGCAAATCCTGGCCTCTTCCGCCTCCCAGTGCTCCCAGCCACGAGCATCCACCAGCATATGTTGCTCCTGCATGTTTGATTGTTTGAAGTCCAACCAAACTTTGAGCTCTATCACATACGCCAGCAGCTCAGTATACTTGGATAGCCCAGGCCAGCACTTTTCTGCCCATTCTGTGGCGTTCCCCCTGAGCGTGTTCTCCAGAATCCCTCCAGCCATGTGTTCATCTAAATCCTCCTCCTCCACTTCGAGGAATTCGTCCTCCTCAGCTGAAATGGATTTGGGACAGTCTTTGGGATTAGGGTATGAGGGAAAATCTGAGGGGTTTGGAAGGTTCGGCTCGGCTGACTGGTCAGGCTCATTCATGTGTGAAGTTGAAGGCGCTGACTCAGTAGGATGGTTTGGCTCTGAGGTTCGGGGTGGTTGGGGAGTTTGAGGTGTGGGGTCAGGGATGAAAGGTGTTTGGGTTTCAGGGTGTGGGGGTGTTTGAGTGGGTACTGTCTCAGGCTGCAACGACTCAGCCGTCTCGACAGTTTTTCTCACTTCCTCCAAGTCAGAGGCTCCAGGAGAGCTTGACTTCTCCCTCTCACTCACCTCAGACAGCTTCTTAGCAGGGGATTTTCTGGTCCCCTTCCTAAGCCTTTTCAGGGGCCTCTCTCCCTGAGCACCCTCATTTCTGACGTCATCGTCAGTTCCCTCAGCCTCAGACCCGGCCTTCTTGGGATCAGACTCAGTCCCAGATTTCGTGCTCTTCCCTGACAACACTATCTTCACCCTCTTCCTCTTCTCAGCCGCTTCCACCTCAGGCTGCTCCACCTCCTCAGCTGCAACCTCCTCACCCTCCTTACTCCTCTCAAGGAGCTCATCTACCCGTTCAATGAGACTGGTTGCCACTCTCTTGGCCTTACCAGCTGGCTTTTTGGCCTGACCCTTTCCTTTCGCATTGGGATCAGTCAGTCCTAGCACTGAATAGGTATCACTCAGTGAGGAAAACATTACCTTCTTTGAGGAGAGGCTGTCCTCAAAGTCGAAGGTATACTCATGGCAAGCATGAGCAATCAGGATGGACATCCTCGTGCCGAATGGCAAGATGGCACTGACGGAAATGTGCTTCTCCTCCTCATCTCGCTTAAGCTTGTCCAACCCTGCCTGATGGAGTTGATCGAGAAAGAACTGCTCCCAGTTCGCTTCCACTCCATCAGCAATTGCCCCCATGAGCCTCAGCTTGGGCAGACTCAACTGCTCGTGAGAGCCAGTTGCTCCCATCACTAACTTGGACACCAAGTCCACCAGCGCTCTGTACTCAGGCTTCAGAGTATTCTTGTTCTGACGAGCCTTGAACTCCGATGACCCTGACTTGGTCCATTTTGCAAGAAGCTCTCCTTCTGAGTTCTCCTTGTAGGTTCTTGGGTTAATGCCTGTGAAAGGCAACTTAAAGACTTCCCTCACCGCCTGCCTGAAGTTGATAGTGACCACCTCTGTGTTGTAAAGAGGTTCGCCGTCGCCGTCCTTCTCTCCCGTCGGCTTCAGTGCAGTTACCTTCGTGAAAACTTCCCTTTTCCGTAAGAACATATTTAAATAGGCTTCCACCACTGTTCTTGGGAGCAAGGAAATGGGGCGGGTGGTGAAGTATGTTTCCAACCCGGCATCGGAAATCCATTTAAATACGGGTTTGATTTCCTTAACCGTAAGACAGATACCTTCCATGGAGATGACTTGCTCCATGTGTACCAGTTTCTTTTCAACAACATCTACTATCTTGTCGGTTGTCCAGTTGGAATCGAGAAATGCCATTGTTTTGAAAAGAAGAGATTTTTCGAAAGAATTATGTGTTTGAGCAAGAGAAAACTCAGTGTGCAGATTGTGCGTTGTGTTTGCGTAAAAACCTCAATGGCACTCTTGATTGATAAGACTAAGTCAGTTACTCAAACGTGGGGTTGAGATTGATCCCTGAATTCGAAAGGTTTTGAAATGAGGGGCCAGGATTAATCTCAGCTTCAATTAAACCCCATGTCAGTCAATTTCCGTATAAAACGGACACGTATATGAAAAAGTAACTGTAGCATTAAATGCTCCGTGCGCGTGGGTTTAAATATGAAAAGGCGCACTTTTAATGAGAACAGAATGCATTTAATAAAGATTTTCAGGACGAAGGACTCAGGGAGACGCTTGAAATTCACAAGAGTCAGGTTAGAACTCATACCTGTCAGGGAGACATTGTAGCACCCTGATACCTCGTTGAGTCGAGTCTGGCCTGAGTTCCCCCTAGAACCCTACACTGACTGCTCTCCCGGATCTAAGAGTCCTAACTCCACTGATAGTTCCATAAACCTCGATTCAGCCAGAGGCTTAGTTAAGATGTCAGCTATTTGCCTGTCAGTGTGAATCTTCTCCATCCTGATATCTTTCTTCTCCACATGATCTCGAATGAAGTGGTGTCTAATATCCACATGCTTGCACCTTGTGTGAAGCACTGGGTTCTGAGTAATTTCTATAGCACTATTGTTATCACAATAGATTGGAACCTGATTAGCAAACACTTGGTAGTCTCTCAACTGTTGCCTCAACCATAAAATCTGAGCACAACAACTACCTGCAGCCATATACTCAGCCTCAGTCGTGGATGTAGCCACTGAATTCTGCTTCTTACTAAACCACGAGATCAACTTACTTCCCAAAAACTGACATGTCCCTGAGGTTGATTTCCTATCAATCCTACAACCTCCATAATCTGCATCTGAATAACCTATCAGTTCTAAGTTGTCATCTGAAGGGTACCATAGTCCCATATTGACTGTCCTTTTCAAATACTTAAGTATCCTCTTAGCAGCCTCCAAATGACTTCTCTTGGGATCAGACTGATACCTAGCACACACACCAACTGCAAACGTAATGTCAGGCCTACTTGCAGTCAGGTACAATAAAGAACCTATCAGCCCACGATACTTAGTCTGATTTACTGAAGTCCCTTCAGTATCAGGATCCATCTTCCAATTTGTGTTCATAGGGATCCTTGCTGGATTGCTGTTCTGAACACCAAACTTATGAATCAAGTCTCTTGTATACTTGGCCTGATTAATGAATATACCTTGATCAGTCTGCTTGACCTGCAATCCTAAGAAGAAGTTCATCTCTCCCATCATGGACATCTCAAATTTACCAGTCATCAGCTTAGAGAATTTCTCACAAAGCTGATGATTTGGTGATCCAAATATTATGTCATCCACATAAATCTGGACCAAGAGAATGTCATCACCTTCAGTGATCCTGAACAATGTCCTATCCACAGTTCCTTTCTTGAACCCATGGTCTGTCAGGAATTGAGAGAGGGTATCATACCAAGCTCTTGGTGCTTGCTTGAGTCCATAGAGCGCTTTCTTCAAATGGTATACTCTATCTCCAGCCTCAAACCCGGGAGGTTGTTCAACATATACCTCTTCATTGAGTACACCATTCAGGAAGGCACTCTTGACATCCATTTGATACACCTTGAACTTCTTGTATGTTGCATATGCAAGGAACAACCTGATAGCTTCCAACCTAGCCACTGGAGCAAAAGTCTCATCATAGTCTATTCCTTCAGACTGACAATACCCTTTTGCAACCAGTCTAGCCTTGTTCCTTACCACAACACCATTCTCATCCTTCATGTTCTTAAAGACCCACTTGGTACCAATCACACCTTGATGCCTAGGTCTATCCACCAGTTCCCAAACCTGATTCCTTGTGAACTGATTCAGCTCCTCTTGCATGGCAATGATCCAGTTCGAGTCAGTGAGAGCTTCTTCAATGTTCTGAGGCTCTTGCTCAGAGAGAAAGCAACAGAACAATGCACTCTCACCATGGAACCGTCTGGTCCTGACTCCCTCAGTTGGATCACCAATGATTTGATCAATGGGATGATCTTCTAACCATGTTCTCTTGCCAGAAGTTGTTCCTGGAGTACCTGCTATGTTAGTGTCTACAGGCTCATAAAATTCAGGAAATTGAACGGAAGGGGATGATCCTGAGTCTATGCCAAAGGGATTAACTAGCTCAATGTCAGGGACATTGATTCCCCCTTGATTAGGTGACTCAGGAACCGTCTCAGCTGCAACAGCATCTTCATAGACGGTGCTTACCTCAGGTTGAGCCTGTTCCTCAGTCTGAGGCTCAAAAATCCCTGATGTGCTGGGCTTAGGAGTGGCACCTGATTCATCATCCTGATCGTTATCATCATCCCATCTTGGAATTGGCACAGTCTTGATCTTGGGATCAAGTTGATTCTTCAAGCTCAGCCTTGTCACACTTCTTGTGACCTCCTCAGTGTCAGGATTCAACACCTTTGCCCTAGACTCATTAGCAGATTCATCAAAGACAACATGAGGTGATTCTTCAACAACAAGGGTCCTACAGTTGTAAACCCTGAAGGCTTTACTAACTTCAGAATATCCTAAGAATATTCCTTCATCAGATTTGCTATCAAAGGCTTTCAACTGGGTCTTCCCATTGTTGAGGATGAAGCACTTACAACCAAATACATGAAAATAAGAAATACGAGGTTTCCTTTTGTTCCATGTCTCATATGGGGTCTGTGCATGTTGCTTGTTCAGCATGGATCTGTTCTGAGTGTAGCATGCAGTGTTGATTGCCTCAGCCCAGAATTTCTTGGGCAATCCTGACTCAGCCAGCATGGTCCTTGCAGCCTCCTTCAGTGTCCTGTTCCTTCTTTCAGCGACACCATTCTATTGTGGGGTTCTAGCTGCAGAAGTCTCATGAGCTATACCAAGTTCATTACAGAAGTCAGAAATATATGAATTTATAAATTCAGTGCCCTTGTCAGATCTGATCTTAGTAATGGACTGATTCTTCTCATTGCTGAGTCTCCTGAGCAACTCTGGAAGCTTCACCTGTGTTTCCTTCTTATTTAACAAGAAAATGACCCAAGTATATCTAGAATAATCATCAATAACCACAAGGGTGTACTTTCTACCATTCATACTCACAGGTGTTACGGGACCAAACAAATCCATGTGCAAGAGCTGAAGTATCCTGTCAGTAGAGTAAGAAGCTTTTTCTTTGAATGATGCTCTGACCTGCTTCCCTTCCTGACAAGCTTTGCACACGTGATCTTTGCTAAAAACTTCATTAGGTAGACCATCAACAAGTGACTGTCTAGAAATTTTGTTAAGAATCTTGAAGTTCAGGTGGCTTAATCTTTTATGCCATAACCAACTGAGCTCTAGAGATCTTTTAGCAAGAAGACAAGTATTAGGAATAATGCTGCTCCAATCAGCGAGATAAACATTACCTTTCCTTATACCTGATAGAAGCACCTGTGTTGATTTGTCCTTGACTGAACATGTGTTCGATGAAAACTCAACACTGAACCCTTTGTCACAGAATTGACTTACTGACAGCAGGTTATGCTTCAGTCCTTCCACAAAGGACACATTTTCCACTCTGACTGTACCTATAATTAGAACACCGAAACCTTTAGTAACACCTTTTGAGTTATCACCAAAGGTTACCTGTGGACCATTTTTAGCTTGATATTCTTGGAGAAGACTCTTCATTCCAGTCATGTGCCTTGAGCAACCACTGTCTAGGTACCAAGCAGCTTTGATTGAGTCTCCTCTCCTCTTGTTGTGATCCACAGCCGCCTGCAAGCAAATCAGGCTTTAGGTACCCATTAGGTGTTGGGTCCTATCGTGTCAGCTGTACCCTTCGGGATCCAGACTTGCTTCACAACCCTGATTGCCTCAGAGTGGTAAATCTGTCTCCCTGAAACATCAACATACACAACTTTCTTCTTCTTTGCCTGAGAGGAAGATGGTGTATGGGTGCTAGACTTAGGCTTCACAGGAGCCTGAGTGGGTGCCTTTTGGGCTGGCTTCCTGTTCTTCCTAGGTCTGGGTGCAGCAGGTCTTGGGCCTTGTTCTTGATAAGGACCCTGATTTCTATTCCCCCTAGGCAAGTGAGGGAATGGAAAGCAGTTAAAGGCCTCAGGATGCAAAAACCACGGGGGTGTCATCATATTTGGCCTTCCCTGTTGGTATTGCCAAGCATGATGGTACCCTCGCTGACCAGTCTGAAGGCTCTTGGCCTGAGTCTTCCTCTGCTTTCGCTGAGGTTTTCCCTGGCCTGAGCTCTCAGGGGCTTCCGTAGGTTGCTTTGCCTTTCCCTTGGGTTTTGGCTTAGCTACCTTAGGAGCAACCCTGACTGTGTCAACGATTTCCTTGCCCTTATCAGTTTGACGGGCCTGGAGCACAACCTTAGGTGCACTCTGGCCTGTCTGAACAAATACCCTCTCAGTGTTGCTCCCTGAGGCAACATGAGACTGACCCTGTGAGGATTTCTCAGGAACATATCCAAGTCTCTTTTTCTTGTTCCCAAGTATCTGGTTGCTATTTATTTCCTCTCTAGCCACTGAGGATTTATTCATTGCTGCGACCTTTTTCTTGAGAGAGTCCTCACTCTTCTTCAGGATTTCATGTCTGGTAAAGAGGTCATCAAACTTACTCTTAAGTACTTTCAGTTCTTCCTTCCTGACCAGTTCTTCCTCAGCCAGTTCCTTCAGAATCTTCTCTCTTGGAAGACGCTCAGCATTGATTAAATCAATCTCCTGAGTTAGTCTCACAATTTGAGCTGATTCTTTAAGATCAGACTGAGTAAGTTGTTCATTCAGGTTTTGAAATTCAGTACTCAATTTCTTGTTCTCCTCTACCAAGAAGACATTAGTTTCCTGCAGTCTGGAGAAATCAACCATCAATTGATCAAGACAGATCTGAAGGTTCATTTCTCTAACTGACTCTGAGCTAAGCTTAGGATTTTGATCAGTGTAAGAAGCACAAACAGAATTTGATGTTACCTCAGGCTCATCCCTAGCCATCAGACAGACATCATCGTACTCGTCATCTGAGAAGAGTTCAGGTGACCTTTCAGCAGGACCGTCAGAATCTGTTGCATCTTCAGCGACCATCGCTCTCCGATCAGCAGATCTTAGGTCCCTAGTGGCTCTCCTTTCCTCTCTCTCCCTTGCACTCAGCTCCGGGCAGTCGTACTGATAGTGACCAATCTTGTTACAGTTGTAACATGCTACCTGCTCACTTACTCTCTCTTTTCTTGGTTCAGGGTTCCTCCTTCAGTCAGGTTCCCTGGTTCTTGGTGAGCTTTCAGTCTTGGTTGGATATCTATCATCGCGAGTACGTCTCTGTTCGTCTCTTCTTTCAGGTTTTGGTTCAGAATATCTCCTTTCATCACCACGTTCTCTCCTCTGGTCAGTATTCCTTCGCTCCTCATATCTCCTTGAGCTTTGGTGGGTTCCTTCAGGTTTCCTGTCACGTGAGTCCTGATAAAACTTTTTATAACGACCAAACCTGGAATTGAGCTTGTCGAATCGTCTGGCCATCAGGCTGTACTCTTCAGCGAGTTCTTCTCTGCTCATCTCCATTAGTGACTTTGATGAAGAGTTTGATGAGGGCTCAACAGGTTCAGATCTGGCCTTGAACGCCACACTTTTCTCAGGAGTTTTCTCCTTCACTTCCTCTTCTGACTGTACTTTCTTCTTTCTTTTGTTAAGGTCGAATTCAAGCGCTTTGAGCTCTGAAAAAAGTAAAGCAGAGGTTATGTTACTCATATCCTGAGTGTTCTTAAGCATAATTACACTGTTGTCCCATCTCTCAGGAAGGGCATTCAGGATCTTTGAAGCAACATCTCTCATTGGGACATCCTTGTCCAACATCACCAACTCATTCATCAACTTGATGAATCTAGACTCCATTTGATCTATGCTCTCGTCAGGCAGCATCTCGAACGCCTCGAATTTCTGAATGACAATGTTTCTCTTGTTCTCCTTGATCTTTTCAGATCCCTCACACATCCTTGTCAGCTCATCCCAGACCTCCTTTGCCGTCTTTAAGTTCATCAGCCTAGCTGACTCCTCGAAGGGCACCATGTGCAAGATGATGTTTCTGGCGACGTTGTCAAGTCCCACCATCTTGATTTCATCGTTGGTCATGTCTTTCCTTTCTTTAGGAACCTGCACGCCAATCGCAAGATCCTCATATCCCAGTCCTCTGACGTTAGGAATAGTGATCTTGATCGGTCCCTCCCTGAGTACACGCGGCATCTGGTCATGGATGGCATCTAGATGTGCTTCTAATCTGAACTTCCAATAGACAAAGTTAGACACAGAGAATTCAGGTAACGAAGCTTCAAGTCTCCTCGAAGTCATGATGATGCAAGTTTTATGAAAAGCAAACTCAGATCTGTTCAGTGACCACCAACAGTTTCTCCTCTGAAACTATTAGTATTCAAAGTCAGCGGTCTTTCGAACCACTGCTCTGATACCACTTGTTGGTCCCGGTACAAGACTGAGGAATACGTGTATGGGGGGGGATACACGTATACCAATTTTTCAACCTTAAAACTGACTGAGTCCCCTTTGCTCAGAGTGGTAAAGAACTAGGAGCTGATAACACACTTACTGACTACACTTGGTGCGGGTCAGTTGGCTAACTATCAGTTCAAGTTCAGTGCGGAAATGTTTGAGCCCTGAAAGTTTAAAGTCTTGTTTAGTTTGCTTTCTGAAAAACTTGTTTTACTCAAACCTGAAAAGTGTTTAGTAGGGCAGTGCTCTTTTGAAGATCAGCCTGATTGATTCAGGCCTGATAAACTTGAATGCAATGAATGAACAAATAATATGACAAGTATGCACAATATCAAAGCAGTCAGAACAAAGGGAGTTTAACGTGGTTCAGAGTCTCAAGCTCCTACGTCCACGGCCTGACTTAACAGGAAATCCACTCAAGGGATTCTTGTTTTTAACGTGCCAAGGTGCACCAAGACCAGCTAACCTCACTGATCTATACAACTCCACTTACTAACACTCTAACTGACTTACTCCCAACAAGCCTAACTTAGGGTTTTGGTTTCAGTTTTGATTCCAACTAGGTTGAGATTATCCTTACAAGGCAAGGTTATGCTAAGGATTGGATAATCTCTCTAAGCTTAAGATAATTCTAATTAGCTCTTGGAATACAGAATAACTCTCAAATGCTGAGAAACACTTGGGAAATTTAGAAGGTTTCGAGTGCTTCTCTTAAGGGTTGAATGCTTTGAATGCTTGAGAGTTTAAGTAATTTCTGGCTTGGAAATTTCCCGTAACCTTAAATGGGTTCAAGGTCTTCTGTATTTATAGGTGATTTGAAAAACTATCCGTTGGAGAGATAGCCTTCGAGTCATCTATGTAGAGTGGCTTCAAACGGACATATCTTCATGCAGCAGCCGTCCTTGCATGGATTTGGTATTTGCATTAAATGCACATTGAATGCTTGCCTGTTGAATATGCAGTCTGAATTCAGTCTTCATGTCAGGTTCCGTACGTGCGTGTCTTTCTCGGATTGGTCCACGTCATCAGGTTGGTGAGAATGTCAGAACTTATTCCTGAGCTTCAGGCTTGTCTTATTAAGTTCATTTTGTCTTGAGCCCACCAATCTTGTTCTGACGCTGAAATTCCTTCTGCATTGCTTGGCTCTACTCCAAGTCTTCCCATTAACTCAGTGACATCCCGTTCCCTTCAGGACTGAGTTAGTAATGACCTCAGGGTCATACTCTTCATCACTGACACTTACTCAGCCAGCTTAGAAGACTGCCATAAGTTCAGGATGGTGCTCTTTGTCTTCAGGCTCTGAGTCTTGATTGTCTCCAGTGAGTTCTCCTCTCACTGAGTACCTGTGAAGTCTAAAATGACTAAGTACAAATCCTAACCAAGACTAGCCTGACAAAGACAGATTAAGGCAATCATCTTTTCAGGGGCTTTGGGATCTTAATCAAAACTGACAATGCCCCAACATAAACCTCCTGGTGGAGAAGGCGGTGTATCAACCGAGGAGATGTTGCGAGCGGTCCTTCAGAAGGTGGAGGAAGGGAGCAAACGATTGTCCTCCTTGGAGTACGATGTGAAGGAGCTGCATAAGAAGGGTGATCAACGTGATCAAGAGCTCCAAAAGATGAACGTTGAGTGGACTAGAACTCAACAAGAGAACAATAGGCGGTTCACTTCTATAGAGTTCCAGATGAGCCAGATTGCAAAGATGGTAAATAGAGAGCCGGGAAAATATCCTTCCATGCCGGAGGGGAACCCGAAAGAGCATTGCAAGGCGATCCAGCTTAGAAGTGAAACCAACTATGAAGGTCCTCAGATGCCTGCTGATTCTGAGACGCCTCAAGCTGAGATGGGGGAAAGAGAACACAAGAAAGATGGAGGTGTTACTGTTGAGAAGGGGATTGAAAGTGAAGGGATTGAGAAGCATAAAGATATGGATGAGTCCCAGAAGGGCAAGGAAAGTGAGGAGATTGAGAGAGTTCCTAAGTGGAAAAAGGCAAAGGAAGCAAGGGATAAAGTAAAAGAAACAGAAAGAGATGAATGGGGGTACCCAAATCTGTGATACCAGTCCCGTATCCACAGTGCTTCATGAAAAAGAAGCTTGATGAAAAATTTGCAAAATTTCTTGATGTTTTTAAACAACTTCACATTAACATTCCTTTTTATGATGCTTTGGAACAGATGCCGCATTATGCAAAGTTTTTGAAGGACTTGATCGCGAAAAGACGGCGAGTGGATGAGCCAAAGTTGGTGCAGCTGAACCACGAGGTGAGTGCATTAGTGCAAAAGGCGCTTCCACCGAAGCTGAAGGATCCCGGGAGCTTCACGATCCTTTGTGATATTGGGAACAGGATCAAGAAGGGAGCGTTGTGCGACCTCAGAGCGAGCATTAATTTGATGCCGTTGTCGCTTTTCAAGAAGTTGGAAGGTGGTGAACTTCAACCCACAATGATGACGCTTCAACTTGCCGACCGGTCTATCACGAGACCTCAAGGTGTTGTTGAAGACGTCCTCGTGAGAGTTGGAGATCACATTTTTCCAGCCGACTTTGTAGTGCTAGAGATGGAGGAAGATGAGCACGTGCCCCTAATCTTGGGAATACCGTTCTTAGCTACGGCGGGGATGGTGCTAGACGTGGCAAATGGGAAGATTACATTGAAGGTTGATGATCAAGAAGTGAAGATTTCCCTATATGAAGCCATGAAGTACCCGAAGGAGGATGAGAGTTTGTATTGCATGGATGCAATTGATCCTCGTGTTGAAGACACACCTCCTATTCCTAATCCTTCTCATATTCATGAATTTTATAGTCCTTCACTTAATTATTTAACCCATGAGCATTATGTTCTTGATTATGTTGATAGGGATAAAGTGAAAAAGTTGAAGGATGAAGAGGTGAAAAGAGTGGACGTGGTCCAGTTAGAAGGGAAATGAGGAGTTAAAAAGAAAAAGTCCAAACTCAAGAAATTGTTTAGTAAGACTCCTCCAGATAAAGGTGAGAAGGAGTTGAGACCTATACCACTTGAAGTGGGGAAGGAAGCAAAAGGGCTCATGAAGGTGGGGCACCAAGGAAAGACATGCAAGCACCACTCTTATGAGAGTAAGGGAGGTATTTTTTAGTATGATGTCCCATAAGCTCCTTTGAGCTCGGTCCGGCATGAGGACCTTAAAAATAGCGCTGAATGGGAGGCAACCCATTATTTTTTATTTTTTATTTGCTTTGAGTTTTTTTTTAGTTATTAGGGAGTTATTTTGAATCGTATGTTTAACCTCGTATTTGAGTGAGTTGCTTGTAGGTTTGTCTCTAAAGGAGTAAAGGTATCATGGAGTTATTCAGATTGAAGGAACCAACTCAAGCAAGGGAGTGTGCAAAGCTATTGAGAGAAACAAAATTATTTGGTTGAGGTAACCCACAACCCCAAACTTAGACCTCTAGCAAGGTCGAAGTTTGGGGGGGTGGAGTTTTTTTTATGTTTCTTGTTACATTGCACATGCATGCACGCCCTTATCTTTGAGTTGAGTTTGATTGATTATTGGTTTGTTGAGATACTCCTTGGGGTGATTTTGATTTGACTCGCTATTGCACATTTCATGCCTATCAATCATCTTATGCTTGTTGATTGCTCTCTTTGAGTATGATTTGATGAGTAGAGTTGAGTTGTGAGGTTGAGTTAGGAGTTTTATTGTGTGAGTATTGAGTTAGAGTTGATTTGAGAGAGAACTCGTATGCTTACAAATTTTCCTTTTGAGTCCCGTGTGATTATTGTGAGAATGCACTAGACTAGCATGGATGTGAAAGCCGAGAGACTTGAGCCTTATGAGATTTTGATGCATGAATTAATCTCTTCGTTTGTGAGTGGATCGTCACCGTAGAGGATGCTAGAACTTGCATGTGCTCTTGCTTCTTGATTGTGTCTAGTTTGATATGCCGAATAGGATCTTAGGCCATCTTTGATTTTATTGAGTCACTTAGCCAAAATTTTCCTTACCATTGACATTCGTCCCTTGCTAGCCCCGTTGAGCCTTTAAGCCTATTTTATTTGCTAGCACATATGAACACTATTCCAATTCCTAAGCCTTTTTGTCCCAATTTGAGTGGAGAATAGGAAAGTGTGAATGTGAAGGGACTAAATTGAGTTGAAAAAAAAAAAGGAAAAGGTTGTTTGTTGAGTGAATATGAGAAGAAGGTGTGATGAAGTTTTGAGATGTGGGAAAAAGAGAAAAAAAATTGAGAATGAGCAAAAGAAAAAAATGAGCTCATGTGTTTGTGCGGAAAAAAATGAAGTGATTGAAAAAAAAAAGTGAAAAGAGTGAGAAAGAAAAAAAAAATTGAAGTGTTGAGAAAAGTGGAATTGAAAGAGTGTTGATTGAACATGTTTGAAGTATTCTGTTCCTAATCTCGAAGTGCCAAAGTTTGATTTTCTATTCTCCATTCACTTTAGTCACTTTACCCTATATTGTTATCCCACCTGTCCAAAGAGCCTACATTACAACCTTGAGAAAAGTCCTTTTTGATTCGGCATTGATTTCTAGAGTATGGTCGGAGTTGAGAGTGCTTACAAGCCTATGGCTGCCGATATGAGTGATTGATTGTTTGAGTGAGTCCCTTAATCATTGATATACACTTGTGAGGGAGTGAAACACATCGTTGAGTGCACATCCATGTTTGATCTTAGTGTTTCTTGTTATTATTGCATGAGTATGATAAAGGGAAGTGAGTGAGTATACGGGTGATTGATTTTTGAAGCTCGAGTTCATTAGCTTGCATGATTGATTCTTTGACTCATCCCTAACAATTTCACTTGACTTATTATTTCATTGCTTGAGGACAAGCAATATGGTAAGTTTGGGGGGGTTGATTAGGCGTGAAATTGTCATGATTCGTAGCTAGAAACGCCCTAGTTTTGGTCGATTTTATTGAGTTTTTAGAGCCAAATGAGTACTATTTCTATACATTGATGAATTGGTCTCTTTGATACTCATAGGTGAATCGAGGACGAAAAACGGAGTTCGTAGGACTTTGAATCAACTCAAACGGATGCCCGGATGAGAAGATATCAAAGAAATACGATTGATATTAGTACGTGAGAAGAAAAGTGTTAGTTGCAAAGAAGGAGGGCCCATTCGAGCTCCATCACTCGAGCACCTCGCTCGAGCAACGTAAGTCGAGCACTCCAAACTTACAGAAAGTTTTTGCCGCTCGAGGGACACAGCTCGAGCGCCCCGCTCGAGCTCTGGAACCATTCGACCAACAGAGGTCGAGTGCCCCGTTCGAGCTATGGAATCATTCGACCAACACAGCTCGAGCGCCCCGTTCGAGCGGGACAACTCGAGCACTTCCAAGACTTATTTTCCAGATTTCGTTTTTCGGCCCACGAGATCCCGTTTCGACCCGGTGCCTATATATACCTCTTCCAAACACGTTTTGAAGGATCCCCGGATTTTAGAAATAACTTTTAGATTTAGTTTTTAAAGAGAGGAAGAGAAGAACGAGCAAGCTTTATTTACGTTTTGTTGAGGTTTTTCATACGAATTCTTAGTTTCTTTTCGTTAGTTTGATTCCTTTAAACACTTTGAAACTTCGTTTGAGTTAATTAAATTTCAGTTCTCAGATTTATTTTCTTTTAAAAACCCTAGTTCATGTTTCTTATTTTCTTCGTTCAATTCATTATGTTTATGTTCGTTGTTTCTTCGATTGCTTTTATGTTTGTTAAAGCCATGTCCGGCTAAAACCCTTGTATGCTTAGGGTAGAATGAACTCGTAGAAGTAGGATGTGGGTACGTAATTAGGGTAATTCGTGACGTTAGTTTTAATTCTCTTAGTTAATGAATTCTTATAATTAACCTTAACTTTTCCTTTGAATTTCGTACGAAAGTGTTAGAGAGAGGACGACCGCATCACTCAATAACAATTAGTAGTCTTGACGAGAAGGTTTAGAAAGGGTTAATTCATTTACCAGTTTAGCGAAGGAGGACGACCGCATCACCTTAGTTAAATTAGGTCTCATTAATTAAGCACAATCTATTAAATTGTTAGTAGATTAGTGAAGTTGAGTGTTAGGGTAAAGTATTAGGGTTTAAAATCTTGAGCTTTCACCTTGCATTCTTAGACTTAGGTTATTTCTTGTGTGTCACAGTTATTCTGATTATGTACCTGCTCCGTTAGTATACGTAGGGATTCCTATCCTAAGCATCACCATCACATCTTTGAATACAAACCTTAGTTAATTTGTTTATTTCGTTCCTTAGTTTAATTAGTTTACTTTAGTTGCTTTTAATTAATTCTTTCAAAAAATCCAAAAACATACACTCATATTAACTACGACGCGTAGATCTTCAGGGATCTATTCGCATACATACCTTCCCTTGGGTTCGATAATATTTGGTCCCTATACTTGCCCATACTACAGTGAACTCGTACTCTTGCGGGGAAGCTACTAGTAGAAGCTAGTATATTCGCATCAAGTCAGCAGAGAGTATTAGTTATTTTCAATAAAGAGTTTCAATTGTTTTCAGTAAACAACTACTAATACTCTTTGATAAAATAGTAAACAACTAATATTTTTCAATGAAAACAATTAATACCCTTTAATAAAACAACTAATATCTTTCATTAATGGTTTATACATCAACCATTTTCACTCCATACTTTTATCTTTTATGATTGATTCATGGGTAAATGAATATAGGTCCAATTTTAAGCAGAGGTAACTAGCTAGTGTATATTCTATATTCATCTAAAATTGAGCATTAATGTAAATTCGGGGTGGATAAATGAGAGACCTTTTTATCTTGAGCCCTGGGGGATTCATGGGTAGTGGCAGATCCAGATGCATTCAACATTGGTAAGGAGGCGAAGCCGGTCCTTGCTTCCGAGAAGGCAGGTGGTGCGCACCTTTTTTGCCAGGTCGAGGCGCTTCAGCTTTGCGAAACGCCTCAACTTTCGTCCACCGTGTCTTCCTTCGGCTTGATACACGGCCTCCCTTATCTGCTTCTCGAATTGTATGTACACCTGCCCCTTCACCCTCTTGTTCGCGGATTCCTCCAGGAAGGCTTTCATCAGCTCCAGCTCGTTTTGGAGCTGCTTCAACTCGCTTTTGAATCCGGATATGAGATCAACTTGATAGGCCATCATCTTCTGCACGTTTTCCAGCAGGAATGTCACCGCCGTTTCTGCCATTCTCCCCCCGACTCTTCCTCTATCTTTACCCTCAAACACCTACCCACGACTTAATATTCAGTCAACCGACTCAACACCAAGGATATATACCCCCTACCTTTTTTTATCGAATGAATAGAAAATGGAAAGCAGAGTACGTTTTTATATTAAAGGATTCCGCGTTTTCTTTCACGAAGATGCCACGAAGTTACATAAACCGCCTTCTTTCAGGAGATTCCATCAAATTACCCAAAGCTCAAAAACGTTGTTTTCTTCCGGGGAGCTTCCACCAAATTACCCAAACTCTGTACAGTAGTTCTAATCAAGGACGGAGCCAGAAATTTTTTCAGGGCGGACTGAAAGTCTAATATAATACAGTACAAAAATTAAATTTTTTTTTTTTTTTTAACATAAGTAGTTATTTCTCGGTGGTTAAGATTTTTCTCTCTGATAATTCAGAGGTCACGCATGCTTAGAATTTGTGAACATTGTAAACTCACATCTGAGCACAACCCCATCTAATGGCCATCCAGGATTACTTATGTACAATGAAATTCACATATTTTATATCTAACTAGTATTAACATTTGCATAAGGTAAAATATAATTGAAACAACACTTTTACGGTGAAAATTATTTTGAAAGTGTAAATTGTTTTATTAAATGGTGTTAATTATTTGGTAAAGTACTATATGAATTATATTCACATTAATTATTACCATGAATAACAATTCACTAATACTCTTCAACTAATATCTTTTACTTATAACAAACAACACTCTTTAAAACTAATACCTGTTAGTATCTACAAGATTAGTAGATAGTTATAAATTTAGTATCAAAACAATGAGATTTGTACTCCCTCCGTCCCCTAATAATATTCACACTTGTGTAAACACAAGTTTTAAAAAAAAAACTGTTTTATTGATTTTTTAAACCAATGAATGAAGAGTATTTTGAATTAAAGTAAGTAGTGTGAGAGTGTTTTATTTTCTTTTTTGTGGTGTGAATATTATTGTGGGACATCCCAAATAGAAAAGTGTGAATATTAAGAGGGGACGGAGAGGGTATTATTTAACAGTGTTTGATATACTATATTAAAATGTATATTATTTTAATAAGTGTGTTTGGTAGGTGTAGGCGCTCATTACTAGAAAAAAAGTTTTTTGCATCGAAAATTTTCTAATACCAAAAATAAAATATTTGAGAGCAAAGACTTTTAGTGTCAAATATATTTTTGATACACATCCAATACCTATACTCCAGATTCTAAAGACCTCGTACAAGAAAAAGAGTTTTGATACTAAATGAGTGACACTTTGGTAAAGATATTTAGTACTCCCTCCGTCCCAAACTCGTTTGCTACATTGCCAAAAAGGTCCGTCCCATACTCATTTGCTACATCTATTTTTGGCAAAAAAGTAACAATACTTTTTAATATTATATTCTCCATACACTAATAACCAAAACATCTATTTTATCACTTTATCATCACTTTATCACTTTAATTACTAATAAACAATTTTTTTTCTTAATCTACGCGCAAACAGTAAACGGGAATATGAGTTTGGGACGGAGGGAGTATCAGATAATAATATCAAAAGTATTTTATACAACTTTGTACTTATAGAATCAAAATTTTTTGTCGATGCTAAATGTATGGTATCAATACATGTTTTTTTTATACTAAATGATTGCACTCTTTAATATCAAAAAGATATTTAGTATCATAAAATAGTATTTTTTTTATACAATATTGTATTTATAGTATCAAAAACTTTTACTGATACTAAACATATGTCATCAATATTAAAAGATTAAACTCATTAGTATCAAAAAGATATTTAGTATTGTAAAATATTAGTGTCGATTGATTATATTTTATTCACGAGGGTGTATAATATACATATTACAATGAGCCTTATTCTAGGAAAGACCGATATAAGCTAATCAATTAAACAATTGCAAAGATATGGTCAACTAACAAGTAAAGCAAGGAAATATCACGAGATCTTTGACATGATTCTTCATTATCCTTCACTTCCCTTCAAGTTGGATCGTGCTGGATCGTGCAGGTTACGAATGCCTAACTTGCCAACTAAGAATCGAAACAGTTCACTCCTCAATTCTTTGGTAAAAATGTATGTGACCTGGTTACTTGTGGAGATAGCACAAGGCTAAATCTTGTTACTATTTACCTTCTCACGAGCAAAATAACAATCCATTTTAATGTGCTTCGTACGTTCATGAAGACTGGATTATGAGCAATATGCCTTGCAACTTGGTTGTCACAGTGGAGAAGTGTTGGTCCTTGCTGAGGTGCTTGAAGATCGCAAAGAAGTCAACGTAACCAAAGAATCTCACACATTGTAGTTGTCATAGCTCAATACTCCACATCTGCCGAAGATTGTGCAACAACCGACTGCATCTTTGTTCTCTAAGAAATTGGTGATCCTCCAAGGGAGATGAAGTACACAGCACTAGACCTTCGGGTCATGATGCATCCTCCCCAATCCGTGTCACAAAATGCTTGCAAAGTTAAATCACCATCACTTGGGAGAAAAATGCCTTGACTAGAAGTCATCTTTAAATAACGCAAAATATGTGTGGCCGCATCTAAATGCAAATGTCGAGGCTTGCAAAAAAACTGACTGAGCAAGTTTACTGAAAAGTGATGTCTGGACGTATCACTGTGAGATACAACAGTCTCCCAGTGAGATGTTGATATAGGCCCGCATCAATTTCTGGAGTATCATCATCAACCGAAAACTTTACGTTTTACTCCATAGGAAAGGAGCTTGGTCACGTTTTACTCTATCATACTTTACCTTAAGAATCACTTTATCATTTCAAATACTAATAAAAAAGTTGCTTGTTAAAACACGAAAATGCTTATTTATAAAATAAAATAGTTTGAAGTCCAATTTGTACATGAAACATTAGTTCAGGGTCTCCAATTTGTACTAACAAATAGTTTACGGTCGCCAATTTGTACTCAAGACACTAGTTCGGGGTCCAATATGTACCTGAGACATTAATTTAGGGTCCAATTTTTGTATAAAAAAATAATTTAGGGTCCAACTTGTATACGCCATACTAGTTTAGGGTTCAAATTGTAAAATTTTTCCTTTATTTAATTTCACGGGAAACAAACTTGCAAACTTGGGTTATTTGGTGGAATGTCCCCCACCAGAACACGGCTTATGTAATTTCGTGGAAATTGCAACAAAACACGGCATGCTTTAACTTAAAAGCAAACTAAATTCTATTTTATACTCATTCATTCCCATCCATTTATTGATCAAAATGGATATCCTTTGCAGTTGACCCAATACTCATTTCCTTTTTAAGTGGTCGTTAGTTTGTTTGAGCTTGAGAGAGGGATACATACAAATGGCGGAAGCCGGGGAACAGGCGGTGACATTCCTGCTGGAAAGCGTGCAGAAAATGATGGCTGATCAGATGAATCTCATCTCCGGCTTCAAAAGCGAGCTGAAGCAACTCCAAAACGAGCTGGAGCTGATGCAAGCCTTCATCGACGAATCGGCCAACAAAAGGGAGAAAGGACAAGTGTACAGACAGTTGGAGAAGCAGATCAGAGAGGTGGTGTATAAAGCCGAAGACACCGTCGACGACTGCCTCAGACTAGCCGCCGCCGAGAAGTCCAAACTCTTGGGAAAGTTCAACCCCAATCGCCTCGACCTCGCCAAAAGGGTGCGAATCCTCCGTGTAGAGGTCCAACAAGTCTTTTCACAAGCTAGGATGAGCTTCGCCTCCTTACCATTGTTGAATGCATCTGGCACAACAGCTGAATCCCCCAGGACCCAAGATAGAAAGGTTCATTTTATAACACCCTAATGCAACTTTTTTTTTTTTTTTTTTAATTATGATGATTGTAGCTCTAATTTATGTCAGTGTTATTGAATCAACTGAAATTAGATTGTAGAGTGAAGATTTGAAGGTAGTATTAACGGGCGGTTAAGATCAAAAAGTTAATCTAACTAATTAAAGTCGGTTTTCTGGTGCATGCTTTGATAGCTCATAAATTGCAATTGGTTGAGAGTTAGCTTGAGATCTTTGGTGCGTTTAGTAGCTGGGTTATCAGGCTTTATATGGCATCTGAAAACTGTTCATAACGATATCTGAGTCAATGGCAATCTCACTGAAAAAGCCAGTGAAAAAGCATAATCTACATATTACAGATTTTAAGTGTTTAGAGAGCGAGTGTTTCTTGCTGTAACTCTTGGTTTTAGAACTTGTGTATGATCTTGGTGAACTCCAATTTCCTTTATAGGACGGGACTAATGACCGATGACAGGATTAGTCAGGATTACACTGTTTATGTTGTACTCCTTAGGATTAAATTTTCAGAAGATTGGAAAAATGTCACTCATATTATAATTTTTTGGAAAAATGCGACCTGTGAAATCATGGGTGTGGCATTTTTTCGAATTCCCCTTCCTCTCTCTCCTAATCCTATGAACCAAACTAGTCCTAGAGGAATAAGATGTCGGTGTTCACTCATTGTGGATGTAGATTGAATCATTCAAATCTTATATACTACGTTACTCTTTTGCATTATTCTTTCATATACTCCATCCTACAACCCTAAGTCTTGATCGTCGTTGATTGTGTGAGATCTTGAGTGTGTTAAACAGAAGTTAAAGCTCTATAACCACAACAATATTCAATGGATTGTGTTATTTATTTATCAGATTTATTTTTTCATTTTTGAATTTTCAAACTTACTGTGCCATTCTTTCTTTGTATCTCTCTCTCCATCATTCCAAATTTATTTAGAAACATATGAAGCTTAGTCTCCAGAGTTGATTGGTGTGTTGTTTTGGAAGGGAAGTGGGTTGGGAAATCATAAATGGGTGGATGGGATCATTCTTTTAGTAACAAGTGAGCAAAAATTTATAACAATTTTTTTTTAACTCCTTACACTTCCTCAGATAACTCGAACCCATGACCGCAATCGCCTATTTAGTGTTGGTCTTATCACTTAAGCTATTTCACTTCATCAATTTAACGTATAAAGTGGCAAATGTATGTTATTAGTTATGAAACTAGTTAAAATAAAAATTTCCTAATTATGCGTTCGAGTCACCTTTGTTCTTGTTTAAGATTACATGCATATGAGCCTATTGTTTTGTCATACTGATACATTAAATTCTGAGATTATGAATCTTCTCTTGTACATAGATTCCGTTGCTGAGAGAAGATAACGTGGTGGGATTTGATGAGGACGCCAAGACTCTGATAAAAACACTGAATGAAGATTCAGATAAGCTAGAAGTTATTTCCATCATTGGGATGCCGGGCCTTGGGAAGACAACTCTGGCATGGAAGATCTATCGTGATAAAAATATTGAATTCGAATTCCCAACACTGATTTGGGTCTACGTCTCTCAAGAGTTCAACATGAAAGAGGTGTTTCTCACCATTCTTAAAAAGTCCCCTCAGAAAGACAGGTCGGGGTGGAAGGAAGACCAGTTGGCCCAGGAAGTTAAATCCTTTCTTGAAAAACGAAAGTTCTTGTTATTCATGGACGATGTTTGGACTCCCGATGCCTGGAAACAGATCGAAGTTGCCCTCCCAAAGAGTAATAAATCAGGAAGAGTGTTGATAACGAGCCGACATGAAAATGTAGCTCGGAGAGCAGATCCAACTAGGGTTCCCCACAAGCTGGGCTTCCTGGACCCCAACCAAAGCTGGCAGCTTCTACAGCTTGAAATATGGGGTAACCTCGATAACTGTCCTGCTGACTTGGAGGTACTCGGAAAAGATATAGCAAAGCAATGTGGCGGAGTGCCTCTGGCAATTGTGGTGATAGGAGGAATTCTGGCTGAGAAATTCTCAGGCGGTAACAACAAAGGCGAATGGAAAAAGGTTTCCACCAGTGTGACGTCGTATCTAAATCATCACGACAAGGAGAAACGCACAGAAAATATTATCCTGTTGAGTTATAATATGTTGCCTCATGATTTAAGAGACTGCTTTCTGTATTTAGGGATGTTTCCGGAAGACTTCGAGATACCAGCTTGGAAGCTAACACGCCTCTGGATCGCGGAAAGATTCATACTACGAAGGCCCGATAAAAGCCTGGAAGAAGTGGCGGAGGAAAACTTGGTGGATCTTGTGACCAGGAACTTAGTCATGGTTGATAAAATTAATGCCAGGGGCGAGGTGAAATCATGCCGTGTACATGATATGATACGCGAGTTTTGCAAAGGTCAAGCTGCATTTGCCAAACATAATTTATTCCAGGAGGTGAAAAGATCCAAGGAACGAGAGTTTGATCCACCTATTTCCGAAAAACTAAGCTCTCGTCGTCTTTGTATTCATTCCTATGTGGTGGACTTCCTCAAGAAGAAGCCTAAGGGCCCTTATGTTCGTTCTTTCTTGTGTTTCTCAAAGGAAGCCGTTGTGTTGCCACCCGATTACATTTCCTCCATTCCGGAAGCCTTCAGTTTGGTCAGGGTCTTAGATGTGAACCCCATCAAATTCTCCAGATTCCCTGCTAAAATCACCCATCTCATTCATTTGAGTTACATTGCCCTGTCCGGAGATGATTTTAGGGCTCTTCCCGATGTCGTCTCCAAGCTCTCGAATTTGCAGACTATTAGAATCGATACTCTGTCGCGCACATTTGATGTCAGAGCTGATGTATGGAAGATGGTGCAGCTGAGGCATTTCAAGACGAAAGCAGCTATTGTTCTTCCTAACAAGGAAGGGAAAGGAAAAGGCGGAGAGAATCTTCAGACGCTGAGTAGATTATCGGTCGAATGCTGCACGGAGGATGTGTGTAACAGGGCCCCAAACCTAAAGAACCTGGGAATCCGGGGCAAGTTAAGCATGCTTTTGGGGGCGACTTGCTTGGCAAAATTGGACCGTCTTCAAAAGTTGAAGCTAGTACACGATGTCTTCCCTGAACCGATTTCACAAAATGGATTGAGTGCCCTCCCTTCTCGAGAAAGATTCCCGCCAAATCTGACGATCCTGACATTGTCGTCTACGTATCTGAAGTGGACGCATATGGCCACCTTGGGAGAGCTGCGTTCCCTAGAGGTTCTCAAACTGAAAGAAAATGCATTCACAGGTAAGTACTGGGAAACCGTTGATGGCGGCTTTAAAGTTCTTGAAATCTTGCACATTGCACGCACAGATTTGGAGTTCTGGACGGCGGCGACAGGCAGCAATCCTTTTCCTAAACTCAAATGTCTCCAGCTTAAGAACTGCGAGAAACTTGAAGACGTCCCGTTCGCTGTGCTGGAGAAAAGCCTCGAGGCCTTGAACATTGAACGCGTCACGAGATCTGTAGTTAAGTCCGCTACGGATATGGAGAAGAAAAAACAACAGACGCTCGGCCAACAGAGAAATAAAAAAGGTGCTGGATTTAAGCTCATGATTGCTCCTGGTGATGGAAGATAGCAGCTTCGTCATCATATTCAAAATGCATTGTTTTGTTCTTCAAATTTGTAATGCATGCATTCAGC
Source organism: Ballota nigra (assembly GCA_947034835.1). Classification (NCBI taxonomy): domain Eukaryota; kingdom Viridiplantae; phylum Streptophyta; class Magnoliopsida; order Lamiales; family Lamiaceae; genus Ballota; species Ballota nigra. The sequence goes on along the minus strand of OX344724.1, from coordinate 44,912,333 downwards.
TGTTTTTCCTTTACGTGTGTGATCTGATTAATTACTTTCTTGTACAGTTATCCATCTTTGTTGTAATTTTCAGTGTGCAAAACTTCAATTTGTATTATTTATTGCTGGAGACATCCTTGAAGCTTTTTCAATGAATAAATATTTTTTGTTTTTAACAACATGCATGCAGCTATCTCAGCTGGATTATATTATCTGCTTAGTTACTTGTAAAATTGTTCATATTTGTTGTTATTTTCAGTGTGCCAAATTTTTAATTAGTTGTGCTTCTATTTATTAGAAACTCAAGCTACGATGATAGTTTGGGTCTTTCCGTACTTAAAATTTTTGTTTTATCACTTCAATATAAGTAGATATAGTTTAAAAAGAAAAGTTTTACTCCCTCTGTTCCACAAGGTATTGCGGTGCATACTATTCATTTCGTACAAAAACCTTTAGGGCTTGTTTGTTTTGGGATTCATACGGACAGGACTAGAACTTTCCGGCCCCCGCCCCATTCTAGTTAGAGATGTAACATCCCGTTTTTACATCTCATTCTTCATCCACACCTATAATACCTATTTTCTCTCACTTACACTCTATTTCCTATTTTTCTCTCACTTACACTCTCTTTCCTACTTTTCTCTCACTTATACTCTATTTCCTACTTTTCTCTTACACATCCTACTTTACTTTTACACATGATTTGACATAAAGTAAAATCTCACCCTACTAAAATCTCAAAACAAACACACACTTTTATTATCATCCAAGACTTTACATCTTGTGGGCATAAAGTCATGACTTCACATGCCCACCTAAATCCCGAAACAAACAAGCCCTTAAGTTATATCTCAATTCTTTAATAATTACACACACAAATATATTCCTTTTGTCTTATACACTTAAAATGAACAAAAAATCATTATAAAAAAATATTTTATCCATTTAAATATCACAAGTCAACTTCTATTCTAAATTTTCTAAAAGGTCAACCTCACAATATCTTATGAGACGGATGGAGTACTTTACCTTCACCTTACAAACAATAATTTTAATTATAAATGGATCCCACAATATCCTCCAAAATATTAATTTTATTTTTAACTACTCTCTCCATCCCGCGATTACTTTCACACTTACCTTATTTGAACGTCCGACAATTAAATTCACACCTCAAAAAATGAAAAAATTTCTCACAAAATTCATTAAGTATAAAATTATTATTATTTTATTTAACCTTACATTCATATACATTTTTTAAAATGTATTATTTATTACTACGAAAGAAATCATGGAACAAAAGAAGTATTATTTTTTAAAACCCATATAAAAGATTCTTTAATCAGTTATAATGGAAAAATCAATTGTCACTGCCATTAGACTATCACTAGTGATCCTCCCACCTGTGCTTTGCACGGAAGATATTTTTTACAATTATATTTACACTAATAATTAAGTAAATTAAATTTTAATGCTAAATATATTTCAATTCGTCTTCTTATTAACATATAACTAAACTAATAACATTTTTGTAAAAAAATCAATTTTTTCACACATATATATATATATGAAGAAAGAGTATCATCAAAACAAATTCTCTTAATTTTTTTACATAATAAACAAATGTTTGAATAGTTTGCATTTTTTTACATTAAAATTATTATTACTTTCAACATACATATAATTTTTAAGGGATACAAAATAAAATAATTAATAGTACATCAATGACATAGAAAAGATATGTGATACATTCTTTACAAATATTTTTTGTTACTAAAAGCATCTACAAATTAGTTTGAATTTAAAAAAGGACGCGGCTATACAAAACCCTAAAATTCCTAACATACCTCGATCTGTCTTTAAACTAAAAATGCACATAGTATTTGTCAACCCCTTTCAACGAAATCTTACCAGATTTATGCACACTTGATACCCAATTATTTGACCTTTAATCTTCATGTTCTTTGCTAAAAAAACTATATTTGAATGTGTCCTTTAATCTAAAAATACCTAAAAGTAAGGTTAAGGTAGATCCATAACCTATTGCACCTTTGTGCTTGTCATGGCTGTTGTTTCTGGTTTGGTTAACAAACATGTTTTGCTTTATTTTTCTTCTTTTCTCTAGCTGCAAAAGCCCTTATCCAAACGCTACCTGCACATTTAACTTTTAATTGGAAAATGAATATAATTATCCTGGTTTAGTTAAAAAGTTTTGAGTCCTAGATTTTTATATTCGAAAAACGTGAATTAGAATATAAATAATGTACTTTTTTTGTTTAATTTTACAAAGAGAGGATATAATTATCAAAAGTTGGGTTTGTTCAATAAATGCTTAATAATTTAATTATTTTTAATGGGGTGCATATAGTAAATTTGGTTCATATACTAATTTCGGGGGTATATCTAGTAGTAGCTTTAAAAGATATAGTTCTATTATGAACACAAGTACATACACTTTGATTTTAAAAATTGAATTGCCAAAAATATGAAGGGAAAAAAAACATAACTTTATCCTTTTATATTTTAGTAAATGACAATTAATAACCAATAATAACTTAGACAATAATCAATAATACTCCAATGAATAATCACTAATATCTCAAACAATAATCAATAATAAACCAAGCGACGATCAACAATATATCAGTTATAACTCGGTAAATCCTAATTAATAACTTTAATATACTATTAAAAATATATTTCTAATTGAAAAAATAATTGAATTTATAAAGTATTTTAATATTTAAGTTCATAATTAGCACTTGGATGCACTCTAAATTTTTTAAAGTTAAAAATACATTAAAATTTTAAAAATTAATCCTGATAAGTATTCATTCAATTAAACGTTACTACTATATTTTTCAATTACACAATTTTGAGATTTTATGAACAAACCAACACATAAATTATACTATATATGTAAGGACATGAATAAAAAAAATATGTACATATTGAACACTATATATAAAATCAACTACTTCCTTCATAATCATTTAGACCAATTGCAAAAAAAAAAAAAATATGAACATTATGATTTTTATCAATTGTAACATGTACTTTTTTTCTTTGCAATTTAATGCACCAATTTTATATATTTTTTAATTTAAAACATCTGGTAATTTTTCTTCAACAATTAAATGACGTCCCTGCCGAAAATATCAAATAAACACCCACGTAGACGCCAACAAATAAAATTATTATCTTTTTAATGAAAAAATAACATCTTCAAAATGTAATTTTAAGTTATATCTCTAAAGTTAAAAATTATTTTAAGAATATTGTTCTACTTATAAAAAATCATAATTTTATTTGTTGGCGTCTATGTGGGATCTATATGACATATTCAACAACCATGTAATTTAATTGTTGACAAAAAATTATCAAATATTTCAAATTGCAAACTTATAAAGGTGGTGTATTAAATTATAAAGAAAAAAGTTCATGTTGTAATTGATAAAAGTCATAAAGTTCATGATTTTAATTTTTTTTTTAATTAACCCTTTTATTTATATCAATTTCTCCAAAATAGTGTTACTTTTTAACTGTTACTGTAATAATATCAATGCATATTATATGCATTAATCCTAATATATTCCTATTAAATAGTTGTACTAATCATCCTCTGACAAAAAAATTACTGTAAAAGTTAAGAATGTATGTGTTTTTGTATAAAATAATAAATAATACAATTGATTTGTGTAAATATATAAAAAATATAGATAATAAACGACTGTTGAAGTACAACCATTAACAAAACTACTTACTTCATTTATTTTTAAAATGTCATACTTTATCCAAAAATGATATTTTTTTTAATTGTCACTTTACTAATATGAATACAGTTGTTACAATCTTACTTTTCTGCCAATGCAACAAAAAAAATAGTAGAACTAGTCAACATCATGTACTCTCGCTGTCCCATGGATATTTGCACCATTGGAATTAAGGAAATGGTAAAATTAATGACACATGAATAAATATGTATATATTTTTGTGAATGTACATAAAAATAAATGCTTCATTTTTATGTAGTGTGCAAACTGGTGTATAACATCCAAATAAGGAAAATGTGCAAATTCTCATGAGATGAAAGGAGTAATAAATAAAACTACTTCCGTCTCAGTAGTATTTGCATTCTTGGGATTCCATGTGGATTAAGAAAAGAGGTGAAGCAAAGGCATACATATGTGTATATTTTTGTGAGTGTGCATGCAAATTAATATTTCATTTTTAGAAAGTGTGCAAATTGGTGTGTAAAGTTCAAATAAAAAGGTGTGCAAATTCATTTGGGACAAAGAGAGTAGTAATTAATAAAAAAATGTAATTGTCATTTAATACCCCATATATGGTAAATTTGGTATGTGTGAATTGATAAAATAGGACAAATTATAATGAACAGAGAGATTATAAAATAAGTATTGCATATTGACCACACTACATTAGATAATAAAAAATAAAATAAAAATTCAATTTTCGAATACATAATTGGGAAGACATGTGTGTTAACTACAAAGCAACACATACGGCTAAATACAATGTACAATCCAATAATTAATTTTAAAAAATGGTCTTCATCTTCACTTCGAGAACCTTGTTATCATCTGAATTTTTAAAGAACCAAGAGCAAAAATGAACATCTGCTGCAATTACCCAAAACAAACCAAACCAAGAGAGACATCCTAAAATCATTCTCTACTTCTGAATTGAAATCAAACCAAGAGAGACATCCTTCTGCGATTCTAAGGGTTGGTATAGTTCATTTGTTCCGAATTAAAAAAAAAAATCTTCTTTGCTTTACAAATTATTTGTCTCCGCCAAATAGATCGATTTCATAGTACACGATATCCGCACCAAGCAATCGAATTCTCTCTCACAGTTCGGTTGCATGTCCGATTATGGGTCATTTGTCAGGTCCGGAAAACAACCCTATAAATCTCTTTCTGTTGCTAGCAATTAAACTACTTGGATTCTTCACTTCTGGAACATTAAAACACAAGACTAAGGTAAGAATTTAATTTTTTTATTGTAATTAAGTACTTATTCGACAATTATTTTAAAAACGTCAATATGAATCACTATTAACAATTGATTAATTTTTAAATAGGATTGATGGAAAAATTAAGGACAATTATTAAATATAAATCATGTTGAAAAGACAAAGATTTGAGAACCAGAATATAGATACATTAAACCAAGGGAAAGACGGTAAGTGTAATCATATGGTATACAATTATTATCTTGATTATCATATTGGATTTTATTTTTTAAGAATAAATAACTTGTTCATTTTCAAAGTAAGGATAACTCTCCATGAAAAATCGTCATGAAAAATGAAACACCAAACTTTGTCATTACATCATGATCTAAGGAAGTCTGAACAAATTTAAACGGTAAGAATGAATGTTGCCTTGTTTCAATCTAAATCAATTAAATTATAATTATATAAGTACACGAGGTATATCTACTTGATCTACATAATCACAACTGAATATCATCCTACAATTATATTAAAAATTAATTAAATGATATAAATATATTTAACAACCTACAAACATAAACTAATTTATCAAATAACAAAATGAAATTTAAAATAAATTACTCCATTAGTTCTCCCCAACAACTCAAACGCCTCCTTACGAATAATCTAAAAATAGCTATCCTCCAAAAGAGTGAGAGTAATATTTGCTTAAACCATCAACAATATCCATTTGATACATGTAATATAAATAAATGAAAATTTAATGTATAAACAAAAATAATTATATGATTTTTATTATAATTATCATCCACTGTCCAGCGTTAACCTTGGAAATTCATTAAAAGCATATATGTTGTTTAAAAACTAATCATCAACAAATAATATTTATAGACTTCTTACAGATGATATTATTTAAGGATAAATAATATTTTAGTTTTTTAGCTTGACCCAATTTTAATTTCAATTCTCTAACTTTTAGCGCTTTGAAATTAGTCTTCTAACTTTTTCATTAGGTAATGTTGATGTGAAATTTACCATCTAACCAATGATTTTATATAAAAAAAAAAGTATATTAAATCTAAAAATTAAAATAAAATTCTTCAAAATTAATTAAAATTAAATAATATCTAAAAAATAATAAGGGTATAGTAATTTTTTTAGTCCTTTAATGTTGCCCAACTTTAGTTTCAAAGGATAGCAATAGTCTGAGTACAAATTTTGTATTTTATTTTGGTTCGATGACTTGTTAACAAATGTATATCAGCATGTAATGCTTGCGTGACATTTTTCATTTGATTTTTTCAACAAAAAAAGACATTAATATGAAAGCATGTAATACTCCGATATGAATACCAATATTCTTTTTTAAATAAAATTTATCATTTATAAGCGCAATCCAACACTTCTAACAATTTTATACCAAGTTTTAGTTTGTAAAGTTTCTAATATTAACTATTATGATAGAAAACATTCACTGTCTCGCTCCACATCAGCTCCTCAATTTGAAAATGTATAATGAAGGGGTGAATATTCAAACACACTCAGTGGAGTCCACCTGTCCAGAGTTTAATATAAAATAAATAGTCAAACACATCAGTGCAAACATGAATGCATAACCATACTTTAAACTCGCCTCTTTAATTTTGTAATAGAGTTGTGGGCTTTTCCAAAGCTGTTTTAATGATTCTGGTATTCCCACATGTAGGTTTTTTTTTTTTTACATTTTCAAAGTCGTTTTAATGACTTTGGTATTCCCACATGTAAAATTTCATTGAACATAACACGTGACAAACACATTCAACATATCACGTAAAATATTTAACAATAACAACTTAGCTCTACTAATCACTATAGAGACAAATAATATAATATAAAATCTCACATCAAAAAGCATGTTGTGGACGAAATGGGTGTAGTAGCCTTATATCTTACTCCTTGCGTTTACATATCACCTAAAAATAATAATTAAAATATCAAACATTTACATCATAATAAAGTCAATGTTATTTTGAAACTTTTCAAAATATCAATTTAATGTTATTAATGGTAACAAACACGCAAACAATATTAAATAACAAATAATTTAAGACAAACATAACAAAAATAATTACCTCAATTTATTACAAAAATCATTAAAATCAAATCTTTTTAACCAGATAACTAACTATTTCTAAACCTTAACATCCACATAAAATAATAATTCTTTCGATAAAATAATATGTATTTAACTTTGATACGCAAACAACGAAAGTCATTCTTACTCCGGGAGTCGACAATTTGAGCCCAGCCCGATGGACCATCTTAGCCAACTCAAAGGTAAGTATGAACTGGGCAATACAAATATTGGCCCAAAAAATTCAATTTTATTTGGCACGACCCATTTTACCCATTTTCCTAATGGACTCGGGCCAAATTAGTCGTGCTAATGGACAGCCCGATTGGCCCGGTCCTTTTTGTTTGTATAGATTTTGTCTGATGGTCCTGAAAATCTTTAAACTTTTACTCCCTGATCACTTAGTCGAAAATTTGTAATGTATTAATATATAGTCACTGACCAATAGTGTAAAGTAAACTAAGTAGTTAGTAAATTATATTTGTGAGGGTGGTCCAAGTGGCCAATAATAATGTTTGTTTATATTTATTTTTGTTGTTTAATTTTTTTTTATTAGTAAAATGTTAGTTGTTAATAGTTAGAAGTTAGTTCACCAAGCCCCCAAATACTCCAAGAATTCTCCAAGTCACCTTACAACTTCCTTAATTCGTTCTCAAAGGGAATCGAACCCGGGTCACTCACTAAAGTGGGGAACCTAGTGGTCAAGTGGGCTACTTTTAATAAAAATTACAGACATGGGTTGGGCTGACCCATTAGCCCCAACCTAAATATGGTTGTGATGGGCTCCATTTTCGTAGGCCCGACCCTAATAAATCATTTAAACACAATTCAACACGTTTAATAAATTTTTAACCAAGATTGGTGAGATGAAGCATGTGATGGTCTGTGTCAACAATAAACATGGATTCATAATTAATCGGAAATAATTATTCAATTATGGCATACTTCAATTAAAACCCGATTCTACTTACACCCGTCACTCTTATGTGCGTGGATGGGGGAGGGGGGTGGGTTTTTTTTGGTTTTCCACACTTTAAATGTATGTACCAAAAATAAAAAATCAATACCCCACAATATTTTATCTTCACCCTACAAACATCTTTATAATTATTTAATTGTCATAAATTTTATTTATAAACAAAGACTATACTTATAAATGGATCTCACTTTTCAACAATACATTTCACTTCTTACTTCTCTCATCTATTTAAGTATGTATAGAGTGAAATTGGTTCATACATGAAAAATATAAAAACCCGAGATTTGAAATATAAAACTTCATAAAGAATTATGTTAGTCATAATAACCAATCATAAGTTGAAGGTCACGGCTAAATAAACCTCAACATTATCAATACATTAATTTTAAAAATCTATAGTATAAAAAAAAACTCAAGCATTAATTATCAATTACCAATTTTAAATATTCCATTATGAAAAAAATATTATAATCAACATTCCAACATAATTAGTAAATACTCCTATATTCAATTATCTCTTTTAATTTTAGGTACTAAGTCAACTATCCTTCTTAAATTTTTTAATCGTATATTTTCCTACAAAAGAAAATTTAATTATATTATTAGTTGTATATAATGACCAAATAATATTTGTTAATATATCACTTTTACTTAATTATAAGATTTGAGTCAACTAATTTTTTATTGAAAACTCATAACTGATCGTCAATCATTATTAATAGATATTGGGTAATTAAATCTTAGTTGAAATTAACTTACTAGTCACAATTACCATATTTGTAAAACATAGAAATAGATGGTTATGATCACGTTTTAAAAAATTGATCAAATATTTTGGTTAAGATTTTTTTGCAGAGAAAGATGAGATTTATGCGGCGTGACTTTTTTCTAATAAATTTGTTATATATATTTCATAATTAATATAATTATATAAAGAGATTAAAAATAATTGGTCTCAATAATGAACCCAATCTCCCGTATCAATACCAAAAATGATAAATTCAGGTGAATATGATATATAATATATATACGCAGTAATATATTTTACTTTTATTTAAAAAAATATATATATTAATATTTTATAAGGTGAAAAATATAATATTTAAACTAATCTTGTAAAATCCCTATTATTAGGGGTATGATTCATGCGTATTTGGGAGACTACAGGCAAGTTAGAAACTAAATAAAATTCAATCTAATTGGGTCTTAAGCGCATTAGCCGGGATCTTCTGTACTTGATCTAGGCTTGGCAGTGGGGCGGGGAATCCCCGGTCCCCGCGGGGATCCGGCCCGAACAGGGCGGGGAATCCCCGAACCAAACTGGGACGGGGATGGGGATTTTCTTTTTCCCGTGAGCGGGGACGGGGCGGCGACGGGGACTGTATTCCCCGCCCCGTTCCCCGCGGGACCCCGCTTAATTTTATATATAAATATAAATAAATATTAATAAATATAAATTATAAATAAGGAAAATAAATATAAATATATAAATTATAAATATAAGTTGATGCTTTTAATTTGTATTTTGAATTTTAGACATGATTTTTTTATAAATTTTTATGCATTTTATGGTGATTTTTTGAGAATTTTTGGAATTTCAAAAAAAAAAAGGAAGCGGGGAACGGGGAATCCCCGCGGGGACGGATTCCCCGGCGGGGCGGGGAACGGGGACGGGGATTCCCTGCGATCGCGGGGACGGGGATGGGGATTAGCCCCCCGGCCCCGCCCCGTTGCCAAGCCTAACTTGATCAATCTTGTCATCATCTTAAAGGAAGCAATTACAGTATTCATTCTTTTGTGAATAACATAGCATATCATATTATTATTTATCAAATTATATACCAATAAAGGTTTAAATGCAAATGGTTATTGAATTAATTTTGCATAATTCAGAAGTAACTCAAACATTAGAATTAGTAATATTTTATATAAAATGGAAAATTGCAGATCATGCAAATTAATTGACAAAGCATGTAATAAATATCCATAGAGCTAAATTATAATTAGTGATCTAATAAACAAATTATTTTACCTAGAATAACTTTATAATTAGTATTTATATAATTTGGCAGGGACCGTTTAACATTTAATCAACAATGTGCAACTTTTGCAATACTTGAAGAATCTAGTAATGTAGTATAAATTCCAGTACCATTTATAGGAGACTAGTACAATCCCCGCGAACTTCGCGGGTTTCGACAAAAAATTGTTAGATTTTACTTTTAAAAACATTATATAAATAGATTGGTAAAATGTACTTTTTTGTCCTTTAACTTTGGTTGATTTTGTTTTCGTCTTGTTAACTTTAGAATTTTAAATTTCATCCTATAATTTACAAAAATTGTGTTTTTCGTCCTGTTAACTTTGGAATTTTGTATTTCATCCTATAACTTACAAAAATTTGGTGTCATGTTAGAATTACGGGACAAAAAACATAATTTTTGGTAAGTTATAGGACGAAAAAACACAATTTTTTATAAGTTATAGAACGAAATCCAAAATTTTAAAGTTAACAGTACGAAAAACACAATTTTTATAAGTTATAGGATGAAATTCAAAATTTCAAAGTTAACAGGATGAAAATCAAGTCAATCAAAGTTAAAAGACAAAAAATTGTATTTTCCCAAATATATTTTTATTAATTTGGTTATCTAATTACTAATTTTTTATTTTTGGCAAATGTATTAATATTTTTTGGCATGTCGTAATCGAACTTTATTCGAACCGTATTTTATAAAATTTGGCCTAAATTGGACAACACAAAAAAGAGAGTCTTATTTTTGGAAGTTTGTAAAGATATTGTCATAATTAATTTTGGAAGTTCGGAAATATATTATCTCAATCTTGCAAGCTCGTAAAAATAGTATTCTAATTGAACAAACACTCATAAAAATAGTGTCCTAAATAAACAATATTTCCGTTATAGCCAATTTAGTTGATGGTAATGAATAGTATTAATTTTGATTTAAAGAACGTTAATTGGTTAAAATAAAGTATATCTAAAAATAATTATAAGTTGTTCATATATGAAATAATTTAATTCCAAAACATACACTCAATACTAATATTTTAATGTTAAAACGTGTAATACCAAGATGAGGTTAATCATGTTTCTATTCTATAGCCAATATTATCAGAACTACGAATTGAATTGTATACAATAAATCATATCTTATAACTTATATCTACATTAACTCATATAAGAAAGAAATAATTATTTTTGCATGTTCGTAAATATATTTTCTTAATTTTGCAAGACCTCAAAGATAGTGTCTTATTTTTACAAACAATCATAAGGTAGTATCCTAAAATAACAAAATTTCCCTTATAACTTTTATTTTGATCCCATGAGAACTGGCGGTATGAAACAATAGTCATTCTTAAGATATTTTAGGTCCTGTAATATTTTCAAATTCGGTCCCATAAATAGTTATAGTCAAGTACCAGAAGAATGCATAAGTTGCATTATTATCCTAAAGATTTTTTAGGAATATTTCAAAAGCATAATGAGAGAAGTTATTATATTATAAAGAATTTAGGACTAAATTCGGAATTTTTAACACAACTTTTTTAAGAATTTTAGTCTTTTGCTTTAAAAACTCGTTGCACATTTTTAGGAATATATTATAGGACTAATTCTGGACTAATTTAAAAACTCGGTAGATGTTTTAGGAATATCCTATATTTTATTAATAATCTAGGACTAATTTTGAAATTTTTAACACAATATGTTTTAAGAATTTTAACACAATACCGAAGAGATATTAGCTAAAAAAAATAAATAGAAAAAAATTGCTAGAAATCCGTAGATGTTATTGTATTAGAACCAAATTCGGAAAATACAAAAGTTAATAGAAGCTATTATATTATTGATCATTATAGGACTAATTTCGAATAACACAAAAGTTTATAATGAGAGAATTTATTACATTAAAAATATTTTAGGACTAATTTCAGAATTTTCAACACAATATTTTTTAACAATTTTAAGTTGACCAATTACATAGTAAAACACAAATTATCCAAAATACAATACGTCGTTAGTACATTAAAAATATTTTAGAACTAATTTAGGAATTTTTGACATAATATTTTTCAAGAATTTTAGTCTTCCGCTTTAAAAACTCGATGCACGTTTTTTTAGAATATCCCATAGGACCAATTTCGGTCCAGTTCCAAAAATTGGCGCACATTTTAGGAATATCAAATATTTTATGAATAATTTAGGGCTAATTTTAGAATTTTTAACACAATATTTTTTAACAATTTTAGTCTTCCACACAATATCGAAGAGACCGCTAATCCAATAGAACAATATTCGGCATCAATTTAAAAAACAACAATCTTGGACAAAATTCCAGCCTATATTTAAGAGAAATTTGTAGTCAATACTATAGATATTTTAGGAACATTTAAAAAACATAATGATAAAAGTTTATCGGAAAAAATAATGCATGGTACCAAACTTGAAAAGAAAAGAAAAAAAATATGGGACCAAACATAATGAGTTAACACCAAGAATTGTGTGAATGAATATTGATATCAAAAGAATAATAATTTTGCAAAAAATATGCAGACTAACTTTAGAACCAATTTCGAAATACTCAAAAGTTAATAGAATTTTCTAATAATAGGACCATTGGAAAACACAAAAATAGAAGCTATTATATTATTGATCATTTTAGGACTAATTTCGGATAACAAAAAATTTATATAATTAATTATAATTATACGTTAAAGAGTCATTGTTACACGTAATATGAAAATGAACTTGGACATTGATAGGGTTTAAATTCATACTATATTTTTAATTATATTTATACGTCACGTCATTATAATTAATTATAATTACCTCTCTTTAATGTATTATTATAATATTAATTATATTTATAATTAAAAGGTTATATCATCATCATTAATTATAATTACATCACTTTAATTACAATTATAAATTATTATAATGATCATTAACTATAGTTAAAAGGTTACATCATTATCATTAATTATAATCACCTCACTTTAATTTGTTATTATAATTATATAAATGGTATCTCCTCCATTATACATATCTCTATAATGAGAGAAATTATTACTTTAAAAATAATTTAGGACTAATTTCAAAATTTTCAATGCACTATTTTATAAGAATTTTAAGTTGACCAATTATATAGTAAAACACAAATTATCCAAAATACAATACGTCGTTAGTACAAAATATTTTAGAGCTAATTTAGAAATTTTTAAAAGTATTGGTAACCTGATAATCCATCATCATTATATTCATGTTGTCGCCCCCAACAGTCACCCACATTTGTTGAATTTTTAAAAATACATTTCAGATAGAATTTAATATTAAGGACACCATTATCATTACACCTTTGTCATAGCATCCATCATCAAGGGGAATATAATATTAAGGGACACTAAATTATCAAGAGACATTAAATTATAATTTCACCCTTGTCATAACACCCATCATGATCTTGTCATCTATGCCATGGACTAAAATTGTTGCCTTCATATACATGGTTACATACCTTTTACAAAGTCAATTAGAACTTAATTTATACCATTGGTCCAATATAATGATTCTATTTAAAAAAAAATCCTTTAAACGACACAATTTAGTCCCATAATTTTCCAAGACTCTTGATCAAAAGAGAAATGAATTTTTTATAAGGCACATCCATGGCATGCAGTATATTTTTTAAAAATTAATCAGTTAATGAATAGAAGTAATTACACAAATTAGTTGATCATAGCCTATTCCAGGTCCATTTTAGATATAAGAACCTATCATGCTCATGCCATTCATGCCATGCACTAAAATCGTTATCTTATTAATATAAATGAATCCATTTAAAAATAATCCTTTATACGACACATTCAAGCCATGCACTATATTTTTTTAAAAATTAATCAGATAATAAATAGAAGTAATTACACAAATTAGTTGATCATAGCCCATTCCAGGACCATTTTAGATATAGACTATTTTAGGACCTAACAAATACTAAAGAGAATTTAACATCAAGGGACACTAAATTATCAAGAGACATTAATTTCTTAATACCATTGGTCCAATATAAATGACTCCATTTATAAATAATACTTTAAACGCCACATTTAGTCCCATTTTTTTGGCTTTCTAACACTTTTGATCAAAAGAAAATTGAATTACTTGGCCCCAGAGGAGATCAAATGATCCAAGGAGAATGAGTAAATTTGTAGGACTGTTAATAGGACCATTTTCGAATTATTTTCAAGGGACACTAAATTATCAATAGAGATTTAATTATAATTACACCTTTAGAATAGCAACTATCTTTAAGGAGGAATTAATATCAATAGACACTAAATTATCAAGATTAAAGGACCAAAATCAAAACATTGAAATGTTAATTGCCCATATCAATTTATCTACTCAATTATAAAATTAAACAACAACCACCATACAAAGCCCAATAATGAATCGAAATTAACATTCCAAAAAATAAGAATGCCCAATAACTATGAGACTTAAATACATTGAGTACATGACACAAATTATTAATGGACATTAACCATGGGAAGGTGTAATATATTAGTTAAAATTATACAGCGGATTACTTTATGTAGACATCAAAATTAAGGATAAAAATAACACACATCACTATAAAACAATTTAATATCAAGAAACACCAATATATAATAACACTTCGGCCATAGCAAACATCATGCTCCTGCCATTCATGTCGCGCACCAAGATTGTTGTCTTCCTAATACATGGTGACCTACCCTTTAATTTGTGCATCTAAATTTTTTTTATACAATATTAGGAGCAAGATTTGTTTTTCTATGTTAGGAGCATGAGCAACACACTGCACCGAAATTGTCTAATGTATAGTTCACCACTTCCAGTGCATTTTTCCTGCTATGTATCCACATATAAACTTGCACATGTTTGATCTTCACGATAATTGGTTGAGGACCAATTGTAATTATATAAAATTAATTGCAAAGTTTACTCTAATATCAAAATCATCCGCGCACAAAGAACTATACAATTCAAGTTCACCATTCATATTTCAGCAAAGTAGAATTAATCACACTATTGGCCCCATATAAATGATCCAATTTCAAAATGATCCTTTATATGGCACATTTAGTCCCATATATTTCAACGTTTCTGCTCAAAATAGAATTGCATTTTATGTGCCTCGGAGTAATTAGTAATCTGCAGGCATGTTCGTGAACAAAAAATTACGGGTCCAATCGTGGGGGGAAGAAAATGACCACTTTTGCACATATGTACTAAAAAATAATTAGCACCAACGTTTAGGATTAATTATCATGGAAACATTGCAACACAAGTCACCACAACATAAATTAATGGGACCATTTTCGAATTTTTTTCAAAAAATAACGGAAAAAATTAAATTCTTAAAATATTAACCATTTTATACATAGAATATTTTAGGGCCTAATTATATTATGGACTCTAAATTATATTAAAGTGACAATAAATTATCAATATGAATTAAATTATAATCACACACTCGTGATATGAACTTATGTTGTGGTGATATGAACTAAAATTATTGTATTCCTAATACATGGCTACACCCCCAATTTTACAAAATTTGACCAATATAAATAAATACATTTAAAAATAATTCCTTAAACGGCAAACCAAGTCCAATAATTTTCCAGGAATTTTCTATCAAAAGATAAATACAAATTTTGACGGTATAGGAATAAATAAATTTGTACTAAAATGATTTTTAATTGTAGAATACACTAATGTTAAACACCAATTTTGCAAGCATGAACTCGCCTATATATATATATATATGCTTACTAAATGCTTCCCCACAATATGACATAGGAGGGATATATATGGATTAAGTAGCAACCGAATATATATATGCTTACTAAATGCTTCCCCACAATAATCTGGCATAGGAGAGATATATATGGCTTAAGTAGCAATCTCAGTTGAAAAAGTGTGTATTAAGTATTTACTATTCATTATCATTCATGTTAATTGTAGAATACACTAATGTCAAACACCAATTTTGCAAGCATGAACACGCCTACATTCATTATCAAACACACCCCCAACTCATGAATCCAATGAACCTTCCGATACCAAGATTATAGGACCAAAATAATAAAACGCCAGAAAGTAGGAATATTCATTAAATCAAATTTATGTAGCATTCAGATTAAATCGAATTTAACACCCCAGTTAATAGAATTAATTTGTAATTATTAGACTTTAAAACAATTTAACTACATTTATATGACACATTTAATCAAATTAGGAGATTTAAACACAATTAATTGCACAATTAATAAAATTAAACAAAATAATAATTTAGGATGAGACAAATTTTATTTAATCTCAATTTTATAATAAGATAGTTGTTGTCAATTTAAATATAGTAAATTTGACTAACGTATGGAATTCAAATTTTTTTTTTCAATTGTATTAACCCTAATTTACAATAAAATTATTGTAAATTTGATTACTATTTATTAAAAAATTAATTATAAAATCTCCTTCAAATCATAAATTTTAATTATTGTAATTTGCAATGATGTGAGAAATTATAGCAGTTCAACTAATCAAAAGACAATAAAATAGGCTTTAAATGACTATTGAATTAATTAGAAATATTAGTTATGAATGTATTTGTATTTTGTGTTTCCTAAGGGAGAAAGATTAATTAATTATTAAAATTGATCATACTATATATCCAGGTATCTTTATATTATGTTAGTATATGTATATGGTACGATCACTATTACATTTCTATTATTTGAACTTTCTGTAGAACGTTTACATCCTTGTTTGAGTTACACATTTACTCAAAGTTGCTTCTATCATTGTTTATCTATATATTTGACAAATGTACTTAATCAATATATACAGCAAGAGTTTGTAAATAAGAAGTTTTTCTAAATGATCACCAATACCCATAACATAAGCCACATAATTATCAGAAATATAAATTCACTACCAATTATTCTAGGTCAAATATAAAAAAAAAAGTTTTTCGGTCAAATATAAAAAAAATGTGACTTAAAAAAATCTGAAATAATAATAATAAATGGAAAATCTTGATTATAAAAAGATTTAGTTTTTTCATTACCAAAATATTTCATTTTAATTCTAATATGTATTAGTTTTAGAGTATCATTAATATAATAGAAAATATCATTAAACATGTCAGGGGCATCATTAGTATGAGTTAACCACATTTTTTATTTATTTTTTATTGAATCCAGACCAATGAGATCACGGTGAGATTAACTATACTTCCGATAATATTTAATATACTTTAAAATTGTTCAACAATAAAATCAAAATGAATTAAACACCTCAATTAAAATAAATGCCTAATAATTATAAACTTGAAGGTTAAATTATGTTGAATGTAGACGAAGTCATAGCTTTAAAAAAAAGGACCAATTTAGAAATAAAAAAAAGCAATCACATTCACTCCAAAACATACGCTGCAATTACCATCCGTAGGATACATGTCACATTTAGTCAGATTAGAATACTTAAACAGAACTAATTACACATTTAATAAAATTAAATATCATATTAATTTATAAATAACAAATTCCATGCATCATAGAATAATCATAGATTTATCCATTCATTATGCATTTTTATTAAAAGTGTAATTAACTACGTTTAAATTCAAATCAAAATGAATTTAACATCTCAATTAAAAAAATGCTTAATAATTATAGACTTGAAGTTTAAATCCGAATAATGTAGATGGAGTCCATTGCCGTGAACATCGTCGGACAAGGACTTGATGCCACAAATTAACAAAAAATTAGAGGACCAATTTCAAAATAATGAAAGCAACCATATTCATTCTAAAACATATGTTGCAATTACCATCCGTAGGATACATGTCGCAATTAGTGGAAGAAGGATACTTAATTAGAACTAATTACACATTTAATAACATTAAATATTCATCCTAATTTATAATTAACAAATTCCATGCATCATAGAATAATCCTAGATTAATCCATTCATTATGCATTTTTATTAAAAATGTAATTAACTACGTTTATCAAAATGAATTTAACACCTCAATTTAAAAAAATGCTTAATAATTATAGACTTGAAGTTTAAATTGAAATAACGTAGATGAAGTCCATTGCCGTGAAAATTGTCGGTCAAGGCCTTGATGCCACAAAATTTATAAAAAAAAAGGACCAATTTCAAAATCATGAAAGCAACCAAATTCAGTCCAAAACATACGGTGCAATTACCATCAATAGGATACATGTCACATTTAGTTGAATTGGGATACTTAAATAGAACTAATTACACATTTAATAAAATTAAATATCATATTAATTTATAATTAACAAATTCCATGCATCATATAATAATCATAGATTAATCCCCTCAATATGCATTTTTATTAAAAGTGTAATTAATTAGGTTTAAATGTCCTAATAAAGGTAATTGAATTTACTTATGTCCTTGAATCCAATTTATGTAATTTAAATTAAATTGAATATAACACCACAATTAAAATAAATGCTTAATAATTATAGACTTAAAGTTTAAGTTGAAATAATGTAGATTAAGATTTTTTGCAGTGATCATTGTTAAAAAGAAAAATTAAATAAATAGATAAACAATTAAAGGACCAATTCCAAAATTATGAAAGTAACCACATCCGTAGTACAATCCTAGATTAAACACCCCGTTACGTATTTTTATCAAATGTGCAATAGATTCCAACAAAATAATTGACATTTTCATATTCAGACCAAAACATACGTTGCAATTACCATTCGTAGGATACATGTCAAACTTAGTTGAATTATGATACCTAAACAGAACTAATTACACATTTAATAAAATAATATCATATTAATTTATAATTAACAAATTTCATGCATCATAGAATAATCCTAGATTAATCCCCTCAATATGCATTTCTATTAAATGTGTAATCAATTAAGTTTAAATATCATAATAAAGGTAATTGAATTCACACATGTCCTTGAATCCAAATTATGTAAAATTCAAATCAAATTGAATTTAACACCTCAATTAAAAGAAATGCTTAATAATTATAGACTTAGAGTTTAAATTGAAATAATGTAGATTAAGATTTTTTTCCGTGAACATTGTTAAAAAGAAAAATTAAATATATAAATAAATAATTAAAGGACCAATTCCAAAATTATGAAAGTAACCCCACGTAGACCATATTTTTATTAAATGTGCGGTAGATTCCAACTAAAGAATTGACCTTTTCATATTGGTCGCTGACAATATTGTTAGCATTTGAAAATTTCCTAGTTATATTGGTTTGTCAATTGTCACAAAAAACATATGGACATTTTCATTAAATTACGAAATGGAGTTTTTTATCAGTCAATATGATATTAGTTAAAAAGAATTAATTACACATTTAATAAAATTAAATATCATATTAATTTTTAATTAACAAATTCCATGAATAGTTCACAAGACAAAATTCCATGAAGGAAATAACAATCCACCAATTTGGATGATTGTGGTTGATTTGATGAACAAATTCACAGATCAATCACCTTGCTATGAACATAGTCGGCAAGGGCATGACACTATATAAGGAACAAAAAATTCAGGGAATAGTTCGCAAAGAACTCAAAGACGCATCCCTCGACGTGATTGCAGTTGGTCAATTCGTTGATAGCAGAGAAGAGAGAAATATTATCGGCAAAGTCTCTCGACGTGATCAAAGTTGAACAAAACCTTGATGCTAGAGAAGACATACGCTTATCAAAGTCGGACAAGGCCTTTGTGCCAGAGAAGGCATACGTTTTTTTTGTTTTTTTTTACATAGATACGACAAAATTAACCGGGGTAAAATGCAAAGATAAGATACACATCAACACTGCTAAACAAAGAATGAAAATCAATCTGCAAGAATGGGCGGTAACACAACACAGAGTTTGGATAGAATATGCAATACATTTGGCGTTGATTATACATGAAACACGATGGTACGCTACCAATATACATGGACAAAAATTAAATAAGAAAATTTCATTAAAATTCAGAGATAAATACAATATGTTACATCCAAGTTTGACGGCAATAGATGCACGACAAACGATGACACCATACAAACAAATCCGAACAATGAAAAAAAAATGAAAAATACAACGACATGATCGAACAACTAATAATCCAAAATTGCCAAGACGGAATCACAATCGCACAGCAGTGAGAAAAACGTCAATAAGAGAGGAGGATAGAGTCGACTCCGAACAATGAAAAGAAAAATTAATAACACAACTACATGATCGAACAACTAATAATCCTAAATCGCCAAGACGGAATCAAGATCGCACGGCAATGAAAAAACGTAAATAAGAGAGGAGGATAGAGTCGAGGATGAAAAAATAGGAATGACAAATGGACAAATTTATAGGAAAAAATTTCAATGATCAACGGTCAAGATTAATCACAAAATGAATCAATGGCTACAAAAGTTTGACACCTAAAATGAACATGAAACAAAGGATGTTGAATTGGGTGAATTTGGAGGATGCCACATAGGCAAATTATGCTTTGCAAATATAAAGGATTTGATTTTTATGCATTCCATAATAATATTAAATATAAAATTTAATTTAAAGCAAAGTGTAATTTAAATGTTAAAGTGGAGTTTCATTTCATGCACAACATCGTCTCACACAAAACTCCCTCTTGTTTTTATGGATCAGAATGATGAAATATTTAACAATTATATGTATGAAGTACATAAATAATAAAATAAATAATATTTTATAGGATTTACATAATAATATTATCTTTAATTAAAAAAGGGTAATAATCATAATAAATTTGGGACGAAATTTAAGGCAATATATATTCAATATAATATAGTAAATTATAAGATAGATTATGAGTAAACTGTGCATCAGATTAAATTGCAAATTACAATTTCCTATTAATAAAAGATGTTTGAGTATTATAGTACTATCTCCGCCCCGAAACACTTTTCGCAGTTGATTTTTTAGAGATTTAATATGAGAATTGACTTGTTGTATTTAAATGAAAAAAATATTTTTTTATGAGGGTTTATTGTTTAATTTAAGTAAATGAAACAAAAAAAAAATATTTTAGTGTGTAACTATATATTAGTGGATTGAGTGTAATTTAAAGGTCTTTGTATGAAATGAAAAGTGAAATGTACAAAGTGTTTGGGGATGGAGGTAGTTCTAAGTAAATACAAAATCAACCTAAAAATATTATTTAGGATGTAATACAACGTAACAATATTATTTAGGGTGTATATAATTATATTAGATTTACTCATAATTAGGAATTAAAAATAGGAAATTGTTTTGAAAATGTAAATCCGAATACATTAAAGTTTTTAGTTTGTGATATTATATTTATATATGGCCAACATTATTTTGAATAGAAAGCCAACATAACTTATAAGTCAAAATCCATCCATTTGAATCGCTGCACGTGAATATATAGCTTAAAATAAAATCTCCTAAATTCTAGGCCTCAAATATTCACACTAATGTTCATGGTAATTTTTTAATAAAGGAAAAATTATATATGTATTTTGTTTGATCAGTTTTATGATTATTATTTTACCAACAATAATGGAGATTGGACATGGGACACCTTTCCAACTATGATTTTGATTGGGAGTATGAACACATTTTGTGGCCATAAAGAGGCACTGTATGGTTTACAGTTACGTAAACAAAGAGTTTTCTTTCCATAAACAGACATGACAATTTTTTTTTTTTTTTATGAATGCGGGTAGAATCTTGCATATAACAATAGATGATGACTGAATATAATAATTTTTCATATATGTCGATGCCACTAAAAATCAAATATACAAAGATAATCCACCGTAAATATCATCCATTTGGGGAAGATATATGCTATAAAAGATCAAGATATCTTCACGGTGAACAACGGGATAGATGCGGAGAACTGCAGGAATTGCTCTGACAACAAAATCTTAAATTATAACAATGGAGTCTAACCATTACACCGTCCAATACCGTCAAAATTTCGGGGACTATATATCTAATAGAACGAAAGACTCGTTTGTTGCCAAATGTGAAGATCGGGAATTACTCAACTCATGAATCCAGGACCCTGGTGACTTATATAAAAATTACAGACTAAACAATATTCCTATCACATAAGAACAATTAAAACATACACTAAGTAAAAAAAACTCAATGAATACAAATCCAAAGCTCAAAACACATTGAAGAGAAAGAATGGACATGGGGTATAAATAGGATAGAAAATGTAACTATTCCTAAAATAAAGAAAACAATCCAATGGTCCATAATTCATAAAAAAAAAAAAAAATTAACGGTCAATATAGAATAATATTAATAGAGAAATTACATCCTGATTGATTGACAAATTTACCTTAATTATTAGACCAAAAAATGGACGACGATGATCCACTCATGACATGTTGATCAACGGTCCAAATCACTTACCTCCAAAACTATAAAAGGAAAAATAGTGTGTATTATATATTTATTTATGATTATCAACAACCCT
The DNA here is from genome assembly GCA_947034835.1 of Ballota nigra. Taxonomy (NCBI): domain Eukaryota; kingdom Viridiplantae; phylum Streptophyta; class Magnoliopsida; order Lamiales; family Lamiaceae; genus Ballota; species Ballota nigra. Next base: position 44,889,706 of record OX344724.1, on the reverse strand, counting down.
TCACAATCCAATCTTTTAATAAATAATTCATTTCTCTCTCCTCAATATACACAATCTACAACTCAATCCATTCTCATCTTTTTTCATATTTTATCAATAACCCAACACAACCTAAAATTATTTTTCTTTTTTATTATTTACTCCCTCCGATTCAAAATGTTTGATGTTTTAGGGTGTTTTTTTTGTTTCAAAATATTTGATGTTTTAGGGTATTTTGCATCTTATTTTCCTATTATGCCCCTATTAAAATCCCCCTAAAATATCACTCATAATTTTTCCTTACCTTTTAATAATGTTACACCATAAATAAACTATTTGACCTTCCATAAATCTCTTTTCAATCAATATATCATAAGGGTATAATAGTCACTATATACCACTTCTTAATTCTCACAACAAATCCTAAAACATCAAACATTTTGAATCGGAGGGAGTAATAATTAAATTTATTTATAATCAATTTTTATAATATATATAAAATGATATAGTAAATTATTTGATATTCAAAATTCGTAAATGATATACACATAAAATAAGTTATGATCTTAATAATAAAATTTAAATTGCAAAAATTGGAATGTAAAACTGTAAATAAATGTAAAAAAATAAAATTAGATATTTAAATGTGTACGAAATAATTAAATTATTTGTTATCCAAAAATTATAATTATAAAAAAAATTCTAAATAAAATACAATCTCAAAAAAAAATTACAGATAACAAATTTAATTTATATGATCTCATGCTATAAGACGGTCTCATACAATATTTTGCAAAAGTACTAGGAGAGATGATAGAATTTTGTAGGGAAAAAACAAAATATGATATTTTAATTTAGAGTATATTAATATTGGTGTCTATGTATAGAGAATAAAAAATTATAAATTTTGATATAATTATTATACTTATTTTTTATTAATAATATCTAAAAATTAAAATTTTAAAACAAATTTAAATAAAAAGATTATTAGCCAATAGGATGCCTACACATGGCATGATGATGGGATGTGAAAGGTTTATAAGGCAGATCGATGCACTGAACCGATTGGGCACTTCAATTTAATTTTTCCTTTTTATTTTATTTTACTTTCTTTTGTCTTTTAGTCACAATCGTTTGTGTCGTTCTGCCGATAATTGTAGTTTTAGATCCCCAATTGGCCGGCAAAAACTACGTGGATGCACATGCTTTCTGCTTGTGATTTAAATATAATATAGTACTATTTAGTTAGAGTAACACATTTGTTGCACCATGTGTACAATTTCGTTTTTTTTTTCTTTTTTTAATCTTTGTTGACAAATAATTCAATGTATATATTTTACCTATATAATAATATTTCTGGACAAATTAGATTTTATATTGGCTTACAAATTTAAGCATTTAAACCTCAATGATCGTTCAATTGCTTTATTCTAATAAGAATTCGTTTAGAACTCAGGCGGAATATAAAAAAATACTTGGTTCTGAAATACCATATCTCTGTGTATTTAGTGCATTAATGTATCTATTCAACTTCACAATATTAGTAATTGCCGACCGCAAAATTTGAAAAATTAGCGAATCATATTAGAATGCATCGGTTAAATAATTTCAAATAATGTTTGCATCAGGGGAGAATTTATACAATAAATAATATGTATTTATTTTCCCTCCACTAGAGTTTTTGACCCACTGTGTTAGTTTTCCTTTGTAAGATTTTTAATCAGGCATATTATTTGTATAACAACAGACATCAAAAGGAGAATGTTACGAAATATAATTGGTTTAAGGTGGATGTCATTTTAATTTCCAAGTTAATGCATGAATCAAACACATATTGCCCTATAATATTATATGGACACCACATCAACATAGAAAGATCCATACATGTACTAATATTAACTCAGGAGGATGAAAGTTGAGTATAAACAGGAGATATGTCACCTTCAGTTAAAATCTAGAGAAAAATACAACCCAATATACCCTTTAGAGTCCATAATACACTTTAATAGTTAAGCTAAAAATAGTTTCTATCTAATACTTTTCTTGAGCCTTTTAATACACACAACTCGACTGAATTGTGCACCCCATTTTCAGAGAAAAGTACAATTACCCGTCAATCAATCATACCATCTACAACAGTATCCCTTCTCTCTCCCTGCAGTTTTCATCCAATTAGGGATGAATTCAAAATTTAAATTTCATTTTAGATATTATAGGGCTTCTTCTGTTTTGCAATTTCGAAAATCCCATCTCCATTTCCCATATCAAATACGATCATCTATTCAAGAACAAAATCGATCATTCCATTACCATCTTGGGTGGATTCTTGCATTCAATCTCGGTGCACAATGGAACTTCAGCATATTGTTGTATCTCTGGCTGACGTGGACACGATTCTCACAGTCCATTTCAATGGCGAGTGTCGTGTTGTGAAGGTAAATCACTCTACTACTTTTTCACAGCTCACTGATCAAATTTCTAGTATGTGGCTTGACCTTAAAACTTCCAATTCGAAAATAAGGTATTCGGTGGGTAAAATCAATAACTGTGTATTAGAATCCGATGTTGACTTATTTAACATGATATCCATATCCCAGCTCATGTCCGAGAAGATTGCTTGTGTTGTTGTTTCATTACCAGTTAAATCACATGTTGATTCCACTGTTAGTATCTGCCCTAATAACATGTTGTGCATTGAGGGAGATGGTTCTAATTCAATTCCGATAGATGAAGCTAAAACATCTAGTAAAGAACCTACTGGTATTAGTAATAGTGCTATATCTCCTATTAAGGTTTTGAAACATGGTAGAATTCCATTTAAGTGTTCAAAGAAGAGAAAATTAGATGGTCAAGAAGTAGAGTTTAGTGGAGATGGATGTTTGCCTTCATATGATATATGCCCTGGTACAGTGAGGTGTTGTTGGATGGGTGGGAAGATATAATGCAAGGTGGGATTGGTACCATATTTAGGGAGGGTGCTGATGGATTCCGGAAAGATTTAATCAAGCACTCAACAAGCATGGAGTTTAGTTATAAGTTTTTTAGGAATGATTCTAGATACATCTATGTAATATGTCAAGAGAATGCTACAATTGGGTGTGGTTGCCACATAAAAGCGCACTATATGAAAGAGAATAAGTTTTTTAAAACATATAATGGTGTTTTTGTTCACACGTGCTTGGGGAGGTCGAGAGCTACCCATAGGAATCGATTTGGACCAAAGATTATTAGGCACCTTGTGGAGAATGATGTTATGGCGAACCCCGATATAACTGCCAAAGCTGTTGTCGACATTATTAGAGTTAACTACTGGATAACCATACATTACTACAATGGTTATCGTACAACAAAGGGTGCAAGAAACTAGTTGTTTGGGTCTTATCAAGACTCATACGACAACCTGCGATGGTGCGGAGCTTCTGTGAAATCCACAAATCCAGGTATATTCAACATTTCATGGTTCCTTTTAGTTATTTTCGATACAGTTAACATGTCTAATATTACACATTATTTTTATGCAGGGAGCATATTTGATCTGGAGGTTAACTCGATGTCCAACTGTTTTGAGCGTGTGTTCATTGCTTTAAAAGCTTGTCTTGAGGGGTTCAAAAGTTGTCGGTCCATATTGTTTCTTAATGGTACTTTCTTACATGGACATGCCAAAGGAATTTTACTTACTGCCACTGCTAAAGATGGCAATAATGGTAACGAAAAATATCTCGTTTTGCTGGATGTAATGCACATAATTTTTATAATCTTGATTGACATATAAATTACCTCTGCAGGCTTGTTTCCGGTGGCCTTTGCTATTGTGTCAGCTGAGAATACTCCCAACTGGACCTGATTTCTGACTAATTTGCGTGATCACTACAATCACGAGAAGGAGATATTCTATATCTCTGATATAAATTGTGGACTCATGGCTGCTTTCCCTCTAGTATTTGAAACTCCAAAATACTTTTTTTTGTCTTTTCCACTTTCTTTCTAATTTAAGAGGTTGATTCGGTGGTGGGTTGCGAAAGAATTCCCATCATAGGTTGGTTGATTTGTTCAAAGACTGTGCATATGCCCCCAACACAAGGATTTTCGATGAAAAGCTTGCAATTTTCAAGGAAGTTGGAGGTGATAAAGCCGATCAGTTTCTGGACCAGCTACCATTCCAGAATTGGGTTGTTTCGCACTCTCCACATATAACAAGGTACGGGGAGATGACTTCTAACACAGTCGAATCGTTCAACTCGTGGGTGAAAGCAATGTTCTAAAAGTCTCTAGTCGCTAGTCGATCGGTCGACTAGGGACTAGCGACTAGAGCGACTAGTCGGGGACTAGTCGAAACCACCTAAATAAATAAAATAATTAATATTTAATAATTCATAATACATAATACATAAAAAAATTAACACCACCACTTAGCACCCTTCAATATTAAACATATCATCACCCTAAACAATACCAAAATTCGAAACGCAATAAGACAATAAGGATACACATTAATATAAATCCAACTCAAAAGACGTCATCCAAATTCCAAATAGTAATAAGTCATAATAAATACAAGACATACTAGTTCAAAGTTCAAACTTCCAAGTTCTAAATAGTTAAATTGACAAAAGTCACAAAACAAAATACTTAAAGATGTTTTCAAACCAACAATCTAATTAAGCATAGGATCTAAGTTAATGGCTTGATCTTCTTCTTCTCCATAATCCTCTAACACACGCTCCTCATCAGTCTAAAATTCAATGTCAAATTCTTTCTCATTCATTTCCTCATCACCAGACTCAAAATGATCCGACTCAAGTTCTCGTACTCTTGGACTTCTTCGAACTGTTATTTGTTCTACTGTAGAAGTATCACCAACCACTTCTACATGGTCATCATCAATATCAGCCTCATCAACAATCCATGCTTGCGCTTTACTTGCATCATTTGCCAATAACACATCAATATCTCTCTCCCTTTCTCTCTTTTTCTTGTTCAACAATCGTGAATTGAATTGGACATAAACTAGATTGTTTAGTCGAACAACATCTAGTCTATTCCTCTTCTTGGTATGTATCTACAAATAAAATGACAATAAAAAATATAGCAACACAACTAAAAGAATCAATATAAAGAATAATAAACAACATATACTAACCCCTTCAAAAGCACTCCAATTCCGTTCACATCCAGAAGAACTGGTGGTCAAATTCAATATCCTAATAGCAATTCTTTGCAAGTTAGGTGTTGAATGATCATAATTCAACCACCATTTTGCTAGAAAATAAAAAGTAAAAATAAAAAGTCAATAAATTGGTAAATTTTAGGAAGTAACTAAAGTTCAATAATCAACATATATAGATAAATTTACCTGGATCATATTTGTCATTGTTCACGGCACATCCTTCTATTGCAATTCTCTTCCCAAAACCTCCCTCCTTGTTCTTATAAATGGGCAACTCCACATTCATAACTTTATTCATCAACTCAAAGTCATCGTGGAAGATTACTTCGAGGCAATTGATAACTCCGTCTGAAACCACATTATCCAAAATAAGATTTGGATCCTTATAGTGATAATATGGATTCAGCAAACAGATGTAAGGGGGAGTCTAGCCTTTCTTTCATCTTTGCATCAACTATCTCCAGAATTGGTTCATAGTTTTTGGGATAACTAGATAAAGTCACTTTAATGGCTTCTTTTGCACTTAGAAGCTCACCATATAAAAAGCCCATTGATGGCTTGATGGTCCCATTTTCGAAGGGCAAAATGGGAATTCAGGAGCAATTTTTTTTTTAAAACCTTGCGTTGCGCTCTGAAAGAGTTCAGTGACGGAATACTCAAGTCACTGCGTTGCTAAGAGTCAGAGCACTCAAGTCAGTGTAACTGACTTGCGAGCTCAGGCTCTTAACAAGGCAGTGACTCGAGAGACTGAACTCTCGAGTGCTTAGCCTGATTCAGTCAGTGAGATGGATCTCCCTGACTGAAATGCTTAACCAAAGTTTCCTTTAACAAAACTCTCAGTGAGCTGATTTTCACAACACTTTGGTAAATACTTAAAACAATAAAGACACTCAGTTTAACGTGGTTCAGAGACTCAAGCTCTTACGTCCACGGCCTGATTTAACAGGAAATCCACTACTTTGGATTCTTTTTTTTAACGTGCCAAGGTGCACTTACAACTGGACTCACGCCACTCCCTGGGCTGCCCCTCCTTACTCACTGACTTACTCCCAACAAACCTAACTAGAGGGTTTTGGTTTCAGTTGGTTTCTCCAACTATGTGAGGTTTTCCCTTACAATGTGTTAGCCTTAAGCTAAGATTGGGAAAACCTCTCTAAGCTATGAGTTACAAGCTGAACACTCAAATAATATATGTGAAGACCCTAATGGTCAGTGTTCTAGGTGTAAGATGTGCTTCCTTATATCTCCCTTTGAAACGCACAAAACTCTCACACCCTCACAGCTCGTAGGTGTAGATTTTCTCTTCTCACACCCTCTTACAATGAAGCTATGAGCTTGTATTTATAATGGGGATTCAAATGTATCCGTTGGAGGGAAGATACATTTGAATCCAACATTAAATAGTTTCAACCACTTTTCTTGGAATGCGGCCTTTGTCAGTGTCAGAGTTGCTGCCTCGTGCTGATTGGTCCACGTGGCCTGGATTCACGGATCTTTGACTCAGTGGGTTTGACTAAGACCCACTGACTTTAGGTAGCTTCCTCCTTCACTGACTGATGATCTTCAGTGGACTGAACGTCTTCAGTGTAGTTGTCCTTCAGAGACTGTTTGAAGATCATTCCAAGAAGTTTGTCATAAGGCTGAATGACAAACTTCCCTGACCACAGTAGCCTGACTCCTTCAGGGCCTACTTGGTGCAGCACTGATCCTCCTGATCATGCTCTTCACTGAGTGGTCCACCTGACCTAGCTTAGATCAGCCCGGTTTACACTCAGTGGGACATCCTTCAGGCTTCTCTTCCGGTTCAGGTTGCAAGCATGGCTTCAGTCAGTTCTCCTTGGTGTCATCTTGATATCCTCAGGCTGTGTGGCTGAGATCCCCCTCGCTGAGTTCCCCCTCAACTGAGTGTTCCCTCAACTGAGTTCTTCTCAACTGACAGCCTATTCTCTAGGAGCTAACCTAGCCTGACCTGAAATAAAAGATACAATCCTGACTGCTTTCAAACCTATTACATGTTTTGGAAAATCATCAAAACTAAACATATCCAAACAATTTCCCCCTTTTTGATGATTCCAAAACTTCTAACCAAATGATTTTCTATTACAAGAATAATGTCAGAATACAAGTAATAGTTTGAAATATGCAGGAATTCCCATATTTTAAAACGTTTAAGATCTGTTCGGTTGACCATTTTTCTTAACAAAACTGGATCAGTGGTCATGTGAACAACCCGCTCTGATACCAATTGATGGTCCCGTTTTCGAAGGGCAAAATGGGAATTCAGGAGCAAATTTTTTTTTTAAAACCTTGCATTGCGCTCTGAAAGAGTTCAGTGACGGAATACTCAAGTCACTGCGTTGCTAAGAGTCAGAGCACTCAAGTCAGTGTAACTGACTTGCGAGCTCAGGCTCTTAACAAGGCAGTGACTCGAGAGACTGAACTCTCGAGTGCTTAGCCTGATTCAGTCAGTGAGATGGATCTCCCTGACTGAAATGCTTAACCAAAGTTTCCTTTAACAAAACTCTCAGTGAGCTGATTTTCACAACACTTTGGTAAATACTTAAAACAATAAAGACACTCAGTTTAACGTGGTTCAGAGACTCAAGCTCTTACGTCCACGACCTGATTTAACAGGAAATCCACTACTTTGGATTCTTGTTTTTAACGTGCCAAGGTGCACTTACAACTGGACTCACGCCACTCCCTGGGCTGCCCCTCCTTACTCACTGACTTACTCCCAACAAACCTAACTAGAGGGTTTTGGTTTCAGTTGGTTTCTCCAACTATGTGAGGTTTTCCCTTACAATGTGTTAGCCTTAAGCTAAGATTGGGAAAACCTCTCTAAGCTATGAGTTACAAGCTGAACACTCAGATAATATATGTGAAGACCCTAATGGTCAGTGTTCTAGGTGTAAGATGTGCTTCCTTATATCTCCCTTTGAAACGCACAAAACTCTCACACCCTCACAGCTCGTAGGTGTAGATTTTCTCTTCTCACACCCTCTTACAATGAAGCTATGAGCTTGTATTTATAATGGGGATTCAAATGTATCCGTTGGAGGGAAGATACATTTGAATCCAACATTAAATAGTTTCAACCACTTTTCTTGGAATGCGGCCTTTGTCAGTGTCAGAGTTGCTGCCTCGTGCTGATTGGTCCACGTGGCCTGGATTCACGGATCTTTGACTCAGTGGGTTTGACTAAGACCCACTGACTTTAGGTAGCTTCCTCCTTCACTGACTGATGATCTTCAGTGGACTGAACGTCTTCAGTGTAGTTGTCCTTCAGAGACTGTTTGAAGATCATTCCAAGAAGTTTGTCATAAGGCTGAATGACAAACTTCCCTGACCACAGTAGCCTGACTCCTTCAGGGCCTACTTGGTGCAGCACTGATCCTCCTGATCATGCTCTTCACTGAGTGGTCCACCTGACCTAGCTTAGATCAGCCCTGTTTACACTCAGTGGGACATCCTTCAGGCTCCTCTTCTGTTTCATGTTGCAAGCATGGCTTCAGTCAGTTCTCCTTGGTGTCATCTTGATATCCTCAGGCTGTGTGGCTGAGTTCCCCCTCGCTGAGTTCCCCCACAACTGAGTGTTCCCTCAACTGAGTTCTTCTCAACTGATAGCCTATTCTCTAGGAGCTAACCTAGCCTGACCTGAAATAAAAGATACAATCCTGACTGCTTTCAAACCTATTACTTGTTTTGGAAAATCATCAAAACTAAACATATCCCAACATGGCTTACTATCCACATCAGCAATACGAAGTACATGAACCAAAGGAGCAAACACTTTTAAGCATGAAGTCACACCGTTCCAAAAGCCAATACTCAATACAATTGAGTAACAAGATTTTCCCTTGGTAGTCTTAGACCATTTGCATTCATCCCACTCTGAGCTAGTAAACATAGACTTCAACTGCACTTTTTTCTCGACTAAACTTTACAAAGTGAGAAAGGAAGAAGCAAATCTTGTAACTCCTGGCCTTACTATATCTCTCTTTTTTGTAAACGACATAGATGAAGATAGTTTGAGTCTTGGCTTGATCAAACACTTTCTTGAACCTAGGTAGCTTTGCTATGCCTTCGAGCATAAGATTGATAGTGTGTGCAACATATGATGTCCAAAACGTCTTTTCACCTTCAACAACTTTGCAGCTCCCATGTTATTTGATGCATTGTCAGTCACAATTTGGATGACATTTTCTGGCCCAACAAGTTCGATGTGAAAGTGTGCGTGTGTTATAAAGTGCAGATGTTGTAACAAATGTTAAAGCAAATATTACAACAATCTGGTAAATCAGAATATAAAACGTGTACAGCGGAAGACTTAAACACACAATTGCAAAAGGGAATACTTTTTAACACAAACTATCTTAAATAGCTTGTGCTAGCCTTACGGCGAAACGTTCACTATAACAAAAGTAGTGATACAAAAGTTGTGTGAAGAGTAAAATCGTTCACAACGGAAACAAGATTTGATATCACCTATCAAATCTAAATTGGCTAAGTGTATAACACTATACACCGTCAAAGTTGATCTCACTCTATATCTATGATCTCTCTATCTATGGATATATGTTCGACCGCAAGTTATACGAGAAGAACTCTACTTCAAGGTATAACATAAATGTTGGAATAACTGCCCTATCACCTTTAAACTCAGGATCAACACTAGAGTAGGTGTACTCGTTTACTCCACACTTGGTACTGAGAGATTCGGCCACTATTTATAGGCAGAAGTCTTCAATCCAAAAATAACTTCTCTATGTAACCGCTTCCATGATCTTCATGTTATCCCACGTCTTTATCTTTATTCCTCATGCTTCTTGATGCAACCGCCTGATCTAGATAGTTCTAAAACGTCGTGGATAAGTCTGGATCGTATAGGCCCTTGTAGATCCTTCTGGAACCCGTAACCGCTCATGTTGCAACCAATGTTATGCAACATTCACTGCAACATTGAGTATTCCAGAACCTCGTAGATCCTTCTAGATCTTCATCCTGCATGTTAAAACATCTAAGACAACATATGATCATAAAGTGTTGGTTAAAGAGAAGAAAGGGCAAATTCATATTGTTTCAAAGTAAATAGTGAATACTTCACTACCAACAACATTAACACGATGCATTCATCTACATAGTCAAATATCATTTGACTAGTATGTGACACGTCTGAAGACTCCTTAGAAGAAAGAAAAGTAGTACCTTCTTTAGAATTAACACACAAATTCATGATGCTTCGTCTTTTTCTATCATTCCAAGCATCAGTCATGATTGAGCACCCATTCCGTTTCCATTCATCTTCATGTGGTTTAACTTTATCTTTTGTTCTTTCAATTGCTTTCTTCAACAATGGCTCCCTTAACTCGTATTAACTAGGAGGTCTCCACCCTCTACCAAACTGACCAAGTGACTCTACAAAAATCTTGAAGCTATCCACGTCTATAGCATTGAACGCTATGCCTGCTTCATACATCCAATCAGCAAGATATTCTTTCACAACATTTGACCTCTATTTCCAAATGACATCTTTGATGGTTTGTTCCCTCATTATCTTTTCTACGTTTAAAGATGATTCAGGATTGATGGTCGTAGCAAATTTGTTCATAGGGACAAGAGAATTGGATGTTTGTGTAGTCTCCAAGTTCTCTCCTATAGAACTAGCATCTTTCTCAAGGACAACATTATCCCTCAAGTCTTGATCCCGCTGCCTTTGCCTTAATCTTTTGTTCTTTGCTTCATTTATGACATTCTTACACTTGGCTTGATCTTCAACTAAAGACTTAGTGCATCCAAAAACATTCCCGGGAATGCGGGCAATATGCTCTTTGAGTCTATGAATACCAACAGATACAACCTTCCCACACAACTTGCACTGTATTTTGTCAAGATTATTAGGATCATTCAACACACCATACTCCCAACCTACATCATTTGACTTTTGCTTCAGAATTGTCTCAGCTTGGGACGAGTTCAGAGAATTTGAAGATGCCATTAAGATGAAAACAACCTAACAAAGAAAGAGGAAATTATCACATCATTCATCCTCCAACTAAAACTAGAATTAGAATTTAGTAAATTTACTCATTTAGTAATGCAATGAATGGATCAAAGTTCAAACTATAGATACCTAATTAGGCTAATTTATATAGTTGCAGTAGAATCAACCCAACCAATTATTCAATTAATACAATACTAACAATACACAATATACAACATGTCTATTTAATGCTCTATATAAAATTATCCAGTAGTTTACAAAAATATATTCATTATTCACTAATCAATTAGCTAGTACTCTATAATCTAGATTTTAAGAATTTACTAAACTGAGTACACATATATACTTAATTGCTTACTAGTTACTGGATTACTGCTAGTGCTTACATTAGTTACATAGAGAAAAATAGTTTTTTGGTCCCGCAACTTGTCTAGTGTCCAATTTTGGTCCCAAAAAATTAACTTTTCAATTTTGGTCCCATAACTTACTGAATCATCCAATTTTGGTCCCACTTGGGATCGAAACTGGACGATTCAGTAAGTTATGGGACTAAAATTGAAAAGTTAATTTTCTTGGGACCAAAATTAGACACTAGATAAATTACGGGACCAAAATAGCACTTTTATGCACCTTCTAAATTAATATTGTACTCTAGGATTATAGTTGATACAATAATGTAAAGTCCATTTATTTTGAGATTATCCGGAATATAAAAGACGATTAATGTGTTAATTCCATTGATATAAATACAAATATTTGAAAAACATCTATAAAACATGAAAAAGAAAAACCCATTATTTTTCATTTCCAATAATTATTATTTAAGATGAAGTACAAAGCTCCCATAAAATACTAATAATGAAATTTTAATTACTAACTAAGAATTTAAATTGCAATAGAGTAAATAAAATAATAAATTAATAATGTTCATATAAATTTTGATTCTCCATATCTTCGTAAAATAATTTCAAATTGCTATCGTGATCTCGTCTCCACCAATAGTATATAAATGATTATTACAATGATTATTTTAGAGTATAATATAAAATTATAAGATTGGAACAACGCTCATGCTCATCATCAATATTATAGAGAATGTCATTTTATCTTCCAAAATCTAAATATATAATTAATTAAATAGTGTTTGATGTGTGTGTGTGTGTGTATAAGGAGAGAAAAGAAAAAAAAATTAATGAATACGAAAAAATAATTTTTTGTCCCTAACTTGTTTGGTGTCCAATTTTGGTCCCAAAAATTTTAGTTATTCAATTTTGGTCCCGTAACTTATTAAATTGTCCAATTTTGGTCCCATTTGGGACCAAATTTGGACGATTCAATAAGTTATGGGACCAAAATCTGAAAGTTAATATTTTTGGGACCAAAATTGGACACTAGACAAGTTGCGGGACCAAAAAACTATTTATCTCTAGTTACATATATCATATATGATATATATACACTTATACACTATATCTATATACTCATTTATCAATTATCATATATGAATGAATTAATGATATATAATTATATATACACTTATACACATATATACTTACTAGTTAGAAACTTAGAAGTTGCTGCTAGTGCTTTCTGCTTACATAATTACATATGAATCTGATATATCTATATATATATAATTATATATGTTAGGATATTTTTGTCCTAAGAATTTTCTTGTTTGATTTTGATAATGTCAAAACATATATGTGTTTTGTGAGAACTAACATTGCAGGTACTAAGAGATATGAAGAGTTTAAAAGTTGAAAGTCTACATCTGCAAACATTAGATAAAGACCCTACAACTATGATCAAGACAAGTCTACATCTGCAAAGTTAAAGACAAGTCCACAGCCGAAGAGTCTACATCTGCAGAGTTAAAGACTACAAGCTGTAAACTTGAGACTAGAAGGACTAATTAAGTGTAGTACAATCTGTACACTCACTCACTTAGTTTGAAATGTCTCAGTGTTTATCAGAGCTAATAACTAGCCAGTAGAAACGAGTGTCTCAGTGATTAAAAGCTCTTTGAGCAGTCATCACTAAAAGACAACTTGTACTACTTTGAGGACAGAGCTACATGACAAGAAGCTTTTATTAGCTAAAGTCAAAGCTGGAGGAGAAAATATTTCAAAGGTTTGAATCCCTCCAATGGCTAGAGGACCCCCGAGACTCCTATAAATAGGAGATGAGACCTCAGAGGACGAACAACAACAACCCCAAGCTCCCAAGCAAACCTACACAAAGTCTACAGCTCTCAAAAAGTCTACAGTTCTTCCAGAATTAGAAGTTTTAGGACTTAGAGGCTAGAAATCACTATACATTTACATTTGTATTCCACTTAGTGTGGATATCTTTCTTAGTGAGTGTGTTGTTCTAAGTGAGATTGCGAGTAGTTCTGAGTGAGTTTTGTGTTTCAACCTAGATTAGAGTATTCTGAGTGAAGATCATAAGTCTTAGGGGGAACATCTTTGTGTCTAAGTGAATATTCTTAGTGAATTTGGCACCTTCGTGGTGTAACAGTGGACGTAGAAGGATTACAACACCTCTGAACCACTATAAACTCTCTCTACTACCTTATATTTAAATTCCTGTATTTCATACTATTTATTTATTGCTTAGTGCATCATTCATATCTTTCATAATCTGGTTGTTTGATTTTTCACTACACACACTTTATTTATTTCCGCTGAACAAAGTGTTAAAATACTCAAAAGTATTACAACACTAACTTTGATAAGTGTTTAAAACTTGCAGACTTTGTTTTTAACAAGTCTGCAACTGCAAACTTTAGTTTTCCAACTCTATAGGTGCACAGTTTAAACTGTATAGTTTAAAAGTTTTAAAATCCGTTTTTAAGAATCAAGGTCTATTCACCCCCCCTCTAGACCTTGAAACATCTTTTGGGACCAACAAGTGGTATCAGAGCAGTTGGCTTGCCACTGCTTTGACCAAGTTTTTCAAAAGTTTTCAAGCCATATCCAAAAGTTTTTTTGAAAAATCACATTTGCATTTCTCTAGGCTCATAAAATGATGAAATCTAAAGTGCCTATGTTTTCCACATATGAATATGATGATTGGAAGATCCAAATGCAAGCTCACTTATCTGCTATGAATGATGAAATGTGGTCCTTAATTGAGGATGGTCCAATTGTGATAGAAAAGGCCAACACTGCAGGAGATCAGACTGGTCTAGCCCAAATCATTCTTAAGCCCAAGAAGGAGTGGACAGATGAAGACAAGAGGAGAGCAAACCTCGATAATGTTGCAAGAAACACTATTTATCATTCTCTAGATAAAATTGTGTTCAGCAAGATAAAAAGTTGCAAAACTGCTAAAGAGATATGAGAGAAACTTGAGATGATCTGTGAAGGGACTGATCAAATTAAAGAGAACAAGCTCATGATAGCTGTCCAAAAATTTGAGAACTTCAAGATGAAATCTGGAGAAACTCTTGAGAAGTTTGATTCAAGATTCATTGAGATACTCAATGAGCTTGAACTACTTGGAAAAGAGTACTCACAAAGGGAAAAGAACATGAAAGTTCTAAGAGCCCTACCATCTGAATGGGATATGAAAGTTGTTGCTATGAGAGAATCTAAGGATTTATCCAAAGTGTCTACATTTGAATTGTTTTCTGGCCTCAAAGCCTTTGAATTTGATATTGACGGGAGGAAAGACAAGGACTCAACTAGCTCAAAAGTTACAGCTCTTGTAGCTGCAGAGTCTAATCCAACTGCAGAATCGGACTCAGAAAGTGATTAGATGGCTCTTCTAATTAAGCAATTCAAGAATTTTGCCAAGAGAGCCAACTGGAAGAAGAATTCACCTAAACAAGAAGGTAAGTCAGTTAAGCCAAATGCTAACTCCAACTATCTTTGTTATAATTGCAGGAAACCTGGACACTTTATCAAAGATTGCCTGTATCCTGAAGCAAAGAAGTACACTGAAGAAGAGAAAGCAGCAAGACTGGTAAAGAAGAAAAAGTTGGATAAAGAAAGAATAAGAGCACTACTATCCGAGTTTGAAAAGACTCAGGAAGAAAGTCCCTCTTCTTCTTCTCACCCAACTGTAGAGTGTGAATCCACAGATTCTGAGGATAATGAAGCACTAATTTGTCTTATGGCAAAGGATGAAGAGGTACAATCCTCATCAGGTTCTTTAACTGAAAAGGATTCTTCCAGTGATATGATTCACTTGCTCCAAAAAGGTTTTGAAGGACTGCTTCACACAAGAAGTGATTATGATGAACTCTTAAAAGAAAATCAGAAGCTAAAGCAAAGAATTGAGGAATTACTTGTTGAAACTTGTGAAAACAAACACAAGCTATCCTCAATGAATGACTTGCAAGAGGAATTTGATTATCTAAAGATGAGTCATGAAAAACTTTTTGAAGAAGCTACCTGCAGAATTGCTGACTGCATAGATCTCAAGAATGAAGTTGCAAAGAAAGACAACATTATTCAAAATGTTGAGGCTGAGAGAGATTATTTCATAAAAAGATTGGAATGATATGGTAAATCTTCTAGAAATTTAAAAGCAATGCTTTTACAACAAAGACCCTATGGAGATATGACAGACATTGGCTACAATCCATGTGATTGGAAGGAATATCTTGAAAAATCTGTTCCTACCTTTGTAAAACAACAACAAGAGTTCAAGAGAGAAAGCATTCTACTACAAGAACTTGAGGAACCAACTGTCCAAAGATTAATAAAAAATCTATCTAATGAGAAACAAAAGAAGATTATTGACATTATATATGGAAAAGTTGAAAATGAACAACATTTGGAAGAGAAGATCAATCTTTACACAGACAAGATCAAATCAATCTGTAAAGAAGAAACTTCGAGTCAAATTTTACAGACAACAACCGTGCAGCCGGAAGCAGCTGTAGACTTCAAAAGAAAAGAAATTTTTAACAAATTCTGGAATGGAAAGAAGTCCACAGATGACAAGAAAGTTGCTCAGGAAGTTCCATACAAGAAAGGCAAAAGACCAACTATTGTAAAACCAACTTGGGTGGTTAAGAATGTCACTGGAGGAGATCCAAATCTTTGGATACCTAGAAACTAATCTTTCACTTATTGCAGGGACATTTGACAACCACTCCAAAGAAGATATGGTACATTGATAGTGGTTGTGCAAGACATATGACAGGTAATAAAGAATGATGGTCCCGTTTTCGAATACCAAAATATGGGAATTTAAGAGAAAAAAAACCTTTTTTTTTTTAACTCTGCATTTCACCCTGAAAGAGTTCAGTGAGTGGGACACTCAAGTCACTGCATTGATAAGAGTCAGAGCACTCAAGTCAGTGCAAACTGACTTGTGAGCTCAGGCTCTTAACAAGGCAGTGACTCGAGAGACTGAACTCTCGAGTACTTGCTTAAGCCTGTCAGTGAGATGGATTCTCCCTGACCTAAATACTTACCAAAAGTTTCTTAACAATGCTCTCAGGAAGTAGATTTTCACAACACTTTAGTAAATGCTTAAATCAATAAAACACACAGTTTAACGTGGTTCAGAGACTCATGCTCTTACATCCACGGCCTGATTTAACAGGAAATCCACTAACTGGGATTCTTGTTTTTAACGTGCCAAGGTGCACAGATACACTGGACTCACGCCACTCCCTGGCTGCCTCTCCTCACTAACTAACTTCAACCAACAAACCTAACAAGAGGGTTTTAGTTTCAGTTTGATTTCTACAACTATGTGAGGTTTTCCCTTACAATGTATTAGCCTCAAGCTAAGATTGGGAAAACCTCTCTAAGCTAAGAGTTACAAGCTAGACACTCAATGAATATAAGTGAAAACCCTAATGGTCAGTGTCGTGGGTGTGAGAAATGCTTCCTTATGACTCCCTAAAACTCTCACACCCTCGCAGCTCGTAGGTGTAGATTTTCCTCCTCTCACACACTTCAAACCGCAGCTATGAGCTTGTATTTATAATGTGGGTTCAAATGTAGCCGTTGAAGGAAACTACATTTGAATCCAGCATTTAATGGTTTCAACCACTTTTCTTGGAATGCGGCCTTGTCAGCGTCAGATTTGCTGCCTTGTGCTGATTGGTCCACGTGGAATGCATCCAACAGATCTTTGACTCAGTGGGTTGACCAAAACCCACTGACTTTAGGTAGTATCATCCTTCACTGACTTGATGATCTTCAGTGGACTGAACGTCTTCAGTGTAGTTGTCCTTCAGAGACTGTTTGAAGATCTCTCCAAGAAGTTTGTCATAAGGCTGAATGACAAACTTCCCTGACCACAATAGCCTGACTCCTTCAGGGCCTACTTGGTGCAGCACTGATCCTCTAGATCATGCTCTTCACTGAGTGGTCCACCTGACTTAGCTTAGATCAGCCATGTTTGTACTCGGTGGGACATCCTTCAAGCCTCTCTTCTGATTCAGGTTACAGCACGGCTTCAGTTAGTTCTTCTTGGTGTCATCTTGATTTCCTCAGGTTGTGTTGCTGAGTTCCCCCTCAACTGAGTGTTCCCTCAACTGAGTTCTTCTCAACTGACAGCCTATTCTACTGAGAGCTAACCTAGCCTGGCCTGAAACTAAAGATACAATCCTGACTGCTTTCAAACCTATTACATGTTGTTTTGGAAAATCATCAAAACTAAAACATATCCCAACAATTTCCCCCTTTTTGATGATTCCAAAACTTCTAACCAAATGATTTCCTATTACAAGTTGAGTGTCAGAATACAGGTAATAGTTTGAAATATGTAGGAATTCCCATAGTTTAAAACATTTAAGATCTGTTCGGTTGACCATTTTTCTTAACAAAACAGGATCAGTGGTCATGTGAACAACTCGCTCTGATACCAATTAATGGTCCCGTTTTCGAATACCAAAATATGGGAATTTAGGAGAAAAAAAACTTTTTTTTAAAACTCTGCATTTCACCCTGAAAGAGTTCAGTGAGTGGGACACTCAAGTCACTGCATTGCTAAGAGTCAGAGCACTCAAGTCAGTGCAAACTGACTTGTGAGCTCAGGCTCTTAACAAGGCAGTGACTCGAGAGACTGAACTCTCGAGTGCTTGCTTAAGCTTGTCAGTGAGATGGATTCTCCCTGACCTAAATACTTAACCAAAGTTTCTTAACAATGCTCTCAGGGAGTAGATTTTCACAACACTTTAGTAAATGCTTAAAACAATAAAACACATAGTTTAACGTGGTTCAGAGACTCAAGCTCTTACATCCACGGCCTGATTTAACAGGAAATCCACTAACTGGAATTCTTGTTTTTAACGTGCCAAGGTGCACAGATACACTGGACTCACTCCACTCCCTGGGCTGCCTCTCCTCACTAACTAACTTCAACCAATAAACCTAACAAGAGAGTTTTGGTTTCAGTTTGATTTCTCCAACTATGTGAGGTTTTCCCTTACAATATATTAGCCTCAAGCTAAGATTGGGAAAACCTCTCTAAGCTAAGAGTTACAAACTAGACACTCAATGAATATAAGTGAAAACCCTAATGGCCAGTGTCGTGGGTGTGAGAAACGCTTCCTTATGACTCCCTAAAACTCTCACACCCTCGCAACTCGTAGGTGTAGATTTTCCTCCTCTCACACACTTCAAACAGCAACTATGAGCTTGTATTTATAATATGGGTTCAAATGTAGCCGTTGAAGGAAACTACATTTGAATCCAGCATTTAATGGTTTCAACCACTTTTCTTGGAATGCGGCCTTGTCAGTGTCAGATTTGCTGCCTTGTGCTGATTGGTCCACGTGGAATGCATCCAACGGATCTTTGACTCAGTGGGTTGACCAAGACCCACTGACTTTAGGTAGTATCATCCTTCACTGACTTGATGATCTTCAGTGGACTGAACGTCTTCAGTGTAGTTGTCCTTCAGAGACTGTTTGAAGATCACTCCAAGAAGTTTGTCATAAGGCTGAATGACAAACTTCCCTGACCACAGTAGCCTGACTCCTTCAGGGCCTACTTGGTGCAACACTGATCCTCTAGATCATGCTCTTCACTGAGTGGTCCACCTGACTTAGCTTAGATCAACCATGTTTGTACTCGGTGGGACATCCTTCAGGCCTCTCTTCTGATTCAGGTTACAACACGGCTTCAGTTAGTTCTTCTTGGTGTCATCTTGATTTCCTCAGGCTGTGTTGCTGAGTTCCCCCTCAACTGAGTGTTCCCTCAACTGAGTTCTTCTCAACTGACAGCCTATTCTACTGAGAGCTAACCTAGCCTGGCCTGAAACTAAAGATACAATCCTGACTGCTTTCAAACCTATTACATGTTGTTTTGGAAAATCATCAAAACTAAAACATATCCCAACAATTTCCCCCTTTTTGATGATTCCAAAACTTCTAACCAAATGATTTCCTATTACAAGTTGAGTGTCAGAATACAGGTAATAGTTTGAAATATGTAGGAATTCCCATAGTTTAAAACATTTAAGATCTGTTCGGTTGACCATTTTTCTTAACAAAACAGGATCAGTGGTCATGTGAACAACTCGCTCTGATACCAATTAATGGTCCCGTTTTCGAATACCAAAATATGGGAATTTAGGAGAAAAAAAACTTTTTTTTAAAACTCTGCATTTCACCCTGAAAGAGTTCAGTGAGTGGGACACTCAAGTCACTGCATTGCTAAGAGTCAGAGCACTCAAGTCAGTGCAAACTGACTTGTGAGCTCAGGCTCTTAACAAGGCAGTGACTCGAGAGACTGAACTCTCGAGTGCTTGCTTAAGCTTGTCAGTGAGATGGATTCTCCCTGACCTAAATACTTAACCAAAGTTTCTTAACAATGCTCTCAGGGAGTAGATTTTCACAACACTTTAGTAAATGCTTAAAACAATAAAACACATAGTTTAACGTGGTTCAGAGACTCAAGCTCTTACATCCACGGCCTGATTTAACAGGAAATCCACTAACTGGAATTCTTGTTTTTAACGTGCCAAGGTGCACAGATACACTGGACTCACTCCACTCCCTGGGCTGCCTCTCCTCACTAACTAACTTCAACCAATAAACCTAACAAGAGAGTTTTGGTTTCAGTTTGATTTCTCCAACTATGTGAGGTTTTCCCTTACAATATATTAGCCTCAAGCTAAGATTGGGAAAACCTCTCTAAGCTAAGAGTTACAAACTAGACACTCAATGAATATAAGTGAAAACCCTAATGGCCAGTGTCGTGGGTGTGAGAAACGCTTCCTTATGACTCCCTAAAACTCTCACACCCTCGCAACTCGTAGGTGTAGATTTTCCTCCTCTCACACACTTCAAACAGCAACTATGAGCTTGTATTTATAATATGGGTTCAAATGTAGCCGTTGAAGGAAACTACATTTGAATCCAGCATTTAATGGTTTCAACCACTTTTCTTGGAATGCGGCCTTGTCAGTGTCAGATTTGCTGCCTTGTGCTGATTGGTCCACGTGGAATGCATCCAACGGATCTTTGACTCAGTGGGTTGACCAAGACCCACTGACTTTAGGTAGTATCATCCTTCACTGACTTGATGATCTTCAGTGGACTGAACGTCTTCAGTGTAGTTGTCCTTCAGAGACTGTTTGAAGATCACTCCAAGAAGTTTGTCATAAGGCTGAATGACAAACTTCCCTGACTACAGTAGCCTGACTCCTTCAGGGCCTACTTGGTGCAACACTGATCCTCTAGATCATGCTCTTCACTGAGTGGTCCACCTGACTTAGCTTAGATCAACCATGTTTGTACTCGGTGGGACATCCTTCAGGCCTCTCTTCTGATTCAGGTTACAACACGGCTTCAGTTAGTTCTTCTTGGTGTCATCTTGATTTCCTCAGGCTGTGTTGCTGAGTTCCCCCTCACTGAGTTCCCCCTCAACTGAGTGTTCCCTCAACTGAGTTCTTCTCAACTGACAGTCTTTTCTACTGAGAGCTAACCTAGCCTGACCTGAAACTAAAGATACAATCCTGACTGCTTTCAAACCTATTACATGTTGTTTTGGAAAATCATCAAAACTAAAACATATCCCAACAATTTCTCCCTTTTTGATGATTCCAAAACTTCTAACCAAATGATTTCCTATTACAAGTTGAGTGTTAGAATACAGGTAATAGTTTGAAATATGCAGAAATTCCCATAGTTTAAAACATTTAAGATCTGTTCGGTTGACCATTTTTCTTAACAAAACAGGATCAGTGGTCATGTGAACAACCCGCTCTGATACCAATTAATGGTCCCATTTTTGAATACCAAAATATCGGAATTTAGGAGAATTTTTTTTTAAAACTCTGCATTTCACCCAGAAAGAGTTCAGTGAGTGGGACACTCAAGTCACTGCATTGCTAAGAGTCAGAGCACTCAAGTCAGTGCAAACTGACTTGTGAGCTCAGGCTCTTAACAAGGCAGTGACTCGAGAGACTGAACTCTCGAGTGCTTGCTTAAGCCTGTCAGTGAGATGGATTCTCCCTGACCTAAATACTTAACCAAAATTTCTTAACAATGCTCTCAGGGAGTAGATTTTCACAACACTTTAGTAAATGCTTAAAATAATAAAACACACAGTTTCACGTGGTTCAGAGACTCATGCTCTTATATCCACGGCCTGATTTAACAGGAAATCCACTAACTGGGATTCTTATTTTTAACATGCCAAGGTGCACAGATACACTGGACTCATGCCACTCCCTGGGCTGCCTCTCCTCACTAACTAACTTCAACCAACAAACCTAACAAGAGGGTTTTGGTTTCAGTTTGATTTCTCCAACTATGTGAGGTTTTCTCTTACAATGTATTAGCCTCAAGCTAAGATTGGAAAAACCTCTCTAAGCTAAGAGTTACAAGCTAGACACTCAATGAATATAAGTGAAAACCCTAATGGTCAGTGTCGTGGGTGTGAGAAATGCTTCCTTATGACTCCGTAAAACTCTCACACCCTCGCAACTCGTAGGTGTATATTTTCCTCCTCTCACACACTTCAAACTGCAGCTATGAGCTTGTATTTATAATGTGGATTCAAATGTAGCCGTTGAAGGAAACTACATTTGAATCCATCATTTAATGGTTCCAATCACTTTTCTTGGAATGCGGCCTTGTCAGTGTCATATTTGCTGCCTTGTGCTGATTGGTCCACGTGGAATGCATCCAACGGATCTTTGACTCAGTGGGTTGACCAAGACCCACTGACTTTAGGTCGCATCATCTTCCTCACTGACTTGATGATCTTCAGTGGACTGAACATCTTCAGTGTAGTTGTCCTTTAGAGACTGTTTGAAGATCTCTCCAAGAAGTTTGTCATAAGGCTGAATGACAAACTTCCCTGACCACAGTAGCCTGGCTCCTTCAGGGCCTACTTGGTGCAGCACTGATCCTCTAGATCATGCTCTTCACTGAGTGGTCCACCTGACTTAGCTTAGATCAGCCAGGTTTGTACTCGGTGGGACATCCTTCAGGCCTCTCTTCTGATTCAGGTTACAACATGGCTTCAGTTAGTTCTTCTTGGTGTCATCTTGATTTCCTCAGGCTGTGTTGCTGAGTTCCCTCTCGCTGAGTTCCCCCTCAACTGAGTGTTCCCTCAACTGAGTTCTTCTCAACTGACAGCCTATTCTACTGAGAGCTAACCTAGTCTGACCTAAAACTAAAGATACAATCCTGACTGCTTTCAAACCTATTACATGTTGTTTTGGAAAATCATCAAAACTAAAACATATCCCAACAAAGAAGCACTTTCCAACCTTAGAGAACTAAATGGACCTAGAGTAGTTTTTGGTGATAATGCCAGTGGAACTGCCAAAGGTTCAGGTTCAATAAGAAGAGGAAATGTTCAGATCAATGATGTATATCTTGTGGATGGATTGAAGCATAACTTGCTTAGTGTAAGTCAATTTTGTGACAAAGGCTACATTGTAGACTTTACACCAGACTCATGTATGATCAAAGATGTTGAAACCAAACAAGTCAAACTTTGTGGTACTAGGAAAGAAAATGTGTATATAGTCGAATGGAGCTCAGCTGAAGAGAATGTTTGCTTTATTGCCAACAACTCTACAGATACAAGTTGGCTTTGGCATAAGAGACTGAATCACATAAATTTAAAAACCATGAATGATCTTGTGAGGAATTAACTTGTAAGAGGCCTACCAGAGATAAAATTTAAGAAATATCATTTTTGTGATGCATGCCAAAAAGGTAAGCAAACAAAGAAGACTTTTAAGAATAAGATCTTTGATGGCTCAAACAAGGTACTAGAACTGCTTCATATGGATCTTTTTGGACCCATAGAACCAGTTAGCATTAGTGGGAAAAAGTATACTCTAGTAGTTGTAGATGATTACTCAAGATTCACTTGGACTGTGTTCCTAAGGAAAAAGAGTGAGACTCTACAGAGACTACCTGAACTCATGAGAAAGATTCAGAATGAGAAAGGTTTGAAGATTGTAAAAATCAGATCTGATAGAGGAACTAAATTTACAAACCAAGTTATTGAGGAGTTTTGTTCTCTCCATGGAATTCATCATGAATACTCTGCAGCCAGGACACCTCAACAAAATGGTGTGGCTGAAAGAAAGAATAGAACTCTGAAAGAAGTTGTTAGAACCATGTTAGTGGAAGCTCATTTACCTAAAAGGTTTTGGGCTGAAGCTACCAACACTGCTTGTTACACACAAAACAAGTGCTTAATTAACAAGACACATTCAAAGACACCTTATGAATTATGGAAAGGATTTAGTCCTAATATATCTTATTTTCATATCTTCGGATGCAAATGCTACATTTTGAATAATGGAAAAGATTATCTGAAGACATTTGACCCTAAAGCTGATGAAGGATTCTTTCTTGGATATTCAATAGTAAGCAAAGCATTTAGAGTATTTAAAGTGGAAAAGTATACACACACTGTGTTTGATGAACCACATATTGTAGATAGAGAAAATCAAAAGATCATTAAAGATCTGCAAAAATGAGAAAACTCTACAGATAGAATTCTACAACCATATGTAACAGTTGAAATTCCAGTAGGAGTAACTGAACAAGGCAATAGAGAATCTTCTAAAGAGTTTCCAAGGACTGAAGAACACTTGAATGAAACATGTCAAGAAAATTAAGGTAGTATTCCTTCAGTAGAAGAGTTGACTGAAGAATTAAATGAATCTACAGTTAATAACTCTACAATTGAACAGAATATTATCCATGACACTTTAAATTTGAAATGGCTTAAAAATCATCTCCCTGAACAAGTTATTGGAGAAGTTACTTATAAAGTAAAGACTAGAAGACAACAACATGAAGCTATGTTTGCAAGCTTTCTATCACAGATAGAACCTTCAAATATAGAAGAAGCTCTTATGGATGTCAACTGGATACTTACCATGCAAGAAGAACTGAATGGATTTGAAAGAAATCAAGTTTGGGAATTATTTCCCAGACCAAGGCTCCAAAAAGTTATTGGTACAAGATGGGTATTTAAGAACAAGCTTGATGGAGAAGGAGTTGTTACAAGAAATAAGGTCAGACTTGTAGCACAAGGATACTGTCAAGCTGAGGGAATTGATTTTGATGAATCATTTGCACCAGTTGCAAGACTAGAGGCAATTAGGATATTTTTAGCCTATGCTGCTCATATGAAATTTACTGTATATCAAATGGATGTAAAGTGTGCATTTTTTAATGGACTTTTGTCAGAAGAAGTCTATGTAGAGCAACTTCCTGGTTTTGAAGACTCTACAGACGGAGACAAAGTCTACAGATTGCGAAAAGCTTTATATGGATTGAAGCAAGCCCCCAGAGCATGGTATGATACATTATGCGATCATTTGATCAAGAATAGTTTCAAGAAAGGAATGGTGGATAAGACCCTATTTAGACTCAAACATGGTAAAGACGTCTTACTAGTTCAGATTTATGTTGATGATATTATCTTTGGATCAACCAATGAAGAATTATGTAGGAAATTTTCACACCTTATGCAAGAAAAGTTTGAGATGAGCATGATGGGAAATCTAAATTTCTTTTTGGGATTGCAAGTAAAGCAAATGGACAAGGGAATCTTAATAAGTCAGGCCAAATACACTCAAGAACTGATCAAAAAGTTTGGAATGAGTTGTTCAAAGCCTGCATTTATTCCTATGTCCCAATCAACCTTGTTGGATAAAGATGAAAATGGAAAAAGTGTGGATGTTATATTGTATAGAAGATTGATTGGATCTTTGCTCTACCTTACAACTAGCAGACCAGATATCATGTTTGTTGTGGGTGTATGTGCTAGATTCCAAGTCAGCCCCAAGGAATCACACTTGAATGCTGTGAAAAAGATAATCAAGTACATTAAGTCTACCCAAAATCTTGGATTATGGTATTCAAAAGAGGGTGGAATAGAACTTAAAGTTTACACAGACTCAGATTTTGCTGGATGTAAAGTTGATAAAAAGAGTACTAGTGGGATATGTCAATTTTTTGGACAAAAACTAGTCTCTTGGCATAGCAAGAAACAAAATTCTATTGCACTATCTACAGCTGAAGCAAAATATTTTGCTGCTGGAAGTTGTTGTGCACAAATTTTGTGGATGCAATACCAATTAAAGGATTATGATATTGAGTCAAAGAACACTACTATATTTTGTGACAATACAAGTGTCAGTGCTATTACACAAAATCATGTTCTGCACTCAAGATCAAAGCATATTGATGTGAGACATCACTTTATTAGAGATCATATTGAAAAGAAAGATATCAAAATGGAAAAGATCCATACATATCTTAATCTTGCAGATATCTTTACCAAGCCCCTATGTGAATCAAGATTTTCTACTTTGAGAGGAGAACTAGGAATGTTAGAGTTATGAGGAAATCACTCAGGAATGAAGTATACAGTTGAAAATTTTCAATAGAAAGTCAAAAAGTTGTAAAAAATTATTCAAATGTAAACTTAAAAGGATGCAGATGCAGACTTAAGTTTACAGATGCAAACTTTAATCAACTACAGACTATTCTAACTGAAGAATTCAAACTATAAACTTCAAACTGTAGATTTAACCTTTGACTTGTACATTCTTAGTTATTGAATGCGTACACTACTAAATTCCAAATATTTGTACTTGACTGTACACAGTATTTTTGGTTTTATTGTTCCAGGTTTTTAATTGATAAAATCGTACTGGACAGTGTACATTTATACATTGACTTTCAAAATTGGATTTTATTTATTTCACTTTTAAGTCGTTGATCTTTTAAGTGAGTAAATACTCCAAACATTTTGGACCGCTGATTTCCAAAATAATAGAAAAAACCGTTTTCTCAACGTTAACTTTTTCCTTGAGTTTTGTGCAAGTATAAATACGACCCCTTAGCACAAAATTGGTTCATTTTTTCTTGAGCCCCTTTCGCATTCTAAACTGCAAACTTTGAACCCAAAGCTTACTTCGTTTCTAAAACACCAAATATCATGAAGATACTCTTCGGATCTTTGTTCGATTTTAATGCCTTAATCGAAGCTCTTGATAAATCCGAAGTAATGGCTCGCATTTTTCGACGCATCAAAACCCAAGGCTTAGAATATGTTCTAACCAACAGACCCGAAGGTTATGATGATGTTCTACCTCAAAATTTTTATAAAACTGCATCATACACGGAAGGAAAGAACTATATCACTGCCAACATTGATGGAGTTGATGTCAAGATCACTATCAAAGTCATAAGTGAAGCTTTAAAGATACCACAAGGAGGACTTCACTTCACTGAATTCGATTTCAAGAATGAAGACATCGTCTATTTCAACAAGTTCACTGGTGGATTGGATCTACCTAAGAACTGGAGTAGACATTTTAAGAAGAATCATCTTTCAAAGGAGTACATCTATCTTTACGAGGTAATGGACAAATCCCTTCTCAATAGGACTGGTAGCCATGATGATGGTCCTGAGATTGCCTGGGATTTAATGATTGCTTTTGATAAAGGAGAAAAGGTAGATGTAAGCTCGTTGATTTTCAATAGGATTGCCTATAATGTGTCAAAAATTGGCAATACTAAAGGATTTGGACTGTTCTTGAACTATATCTTGAAACACCTTGGTATTCCATTGTTTCAAACTCGAGGTCCTGTACCCATATTTGTGCACAGGATTATTGGATTAGGAAAGTTCAAAAGAGGTGTTGCAGATGCACCATTGATTGCTAAGAAGAAAAAAAAAAGTCCAAAATAGTCGAAACCTCAAAGCCCCCTGTTATTCTTCACTACAAATCTAAAGCTAAGAGAAAGCTGGAGTTGGTTGACGATGTGGATGATACTGTCATCCTCAATAACAAAGAAATTTCTAAGGAAATGAGGAGGAAAAGAAGACATTCAAAAGAAGCTACAGAATCTACAGCTCAGATGACTAAGTCTACAGATGCAGACTTAGAAACTGTAGCTAAAGCTGATGGAGAAAAGGAAATTGTTCCTAAGGAGACTCAAGACATCATAATCTCTTCAACTGCAGAGTTGCCAGTAAGAGACATTGAAGAGAGAATGAAGGAGTTGGTGGATGCAGAATCTGGAGATGTTATGTTAGATGATGAACAATTATCTGCAGAGCATGTTCAACAACTGCAGAGATATGAGGAATGGAGAGATCTAAAAAACAAGTTGGATATTCTAAAAAAGAAAGAGGCAAAAGAATTCATTTGGATTCAAGAATGGAGTAATACTTCAAACATTGAGGAACTTTTGGACAATAAGTTCTTTTTCAAGAAGATAGCTGAGATGAAGAAAAAGCAGATTGAGGAAAGAAAATCCCTAGAAACCAAGAAGGGAAAATGGAAAGAAGTGGTATTTGAACACCCTAGAGGAAAACCTTTGAGTAAATCTGCAGCTGAGGCTCTAAG
The DNA here is from genome assembly GCA_947034835.1 of Ballota nigra. NCBI lineage: Eukaryota > Viridiplantae > Streptophyta > Magnoliopsida > Lamiales > Lamiaceae > Ballota > Ballota nigra. Next base: position 44,861,735 of record OX344724.1, on the reverse strand, counting down.
AATAGTTCTTGCAAATGAGCCAGATGACAAAGCTATAATTCCCGGAGTAGAACTTTTGTCTGCGGCTGGAGATGATGAGAGCTCAGATGAGGAAGACATGCCTCATAATGAAGATTTAGGTGGAAGTTCAGTTGTGCCACCTAGTCCTCATATGGAAGACTTATCCAACATCAACACTTTGGTAGAAGGAGTACAAATTGTTGCTCAAGCTGGATTTCCTACTGAGAAAGAAACTGAAGAAAAAGAAGATGAAATGGATGCCAAGAAGGATTATAAGTCTCCTTGCAAACCAGATGATTCAAAGAAAGGAGAAAATGATGATGATGATGCTGGTGATGGAGTTTACCACCTCATGGAGGCCAGGCTATTGCAAATATTTCATTTGAAGCAAAAGCAAGTGAAGCTGAGCCTACAAACCAAGTTGCTCAAGAGTCTACAGATGGATCTCAGTAGTTGTTGTCTACTGGCAATTTAGGTAAGGACTTAGAGACTTTTAAAGCTCAATCCGCCTTCATTGTTTTAGACTCTGCTGACCCATCTACACCTTTAGGTGAAGAGACTATGACGGAGAAAGATTTTGATGATTACCTAAAGGAGTTGGCTACACCAGATGTGCCTACACCTTTAAATCTGAAAAGGAAGACCCCTGCCCCTCCCAAGACTGACCCTAAGAGACAGAAGTTAATTGAGGATAAAGGAAAATCTGAAATTGTTCTAAGAATTTCTGAAGGTGAAGAGGAAGACATACTTGAAGAGGAGACTGTGAATAATGAAGAAATTTTAAAGAAAGTGACCAAGATTGAAACTACTGTGGAGGAAATGTCAAAGAACATCAAGGATGAATTAAGAAGAATTCTAGAGCACACTATTTCTAAAAAGATCAAAGAAGGAATTCAAGATATGCTGACCAAGCTCTTTGAGAAAGCAAAAGAAGAAAAACTGCAGATTCAAGTGAAATTCAAAGAATCTATTGAGAATCTTGTCAGTATGCATTTGACCATGAGAAAAGAGCTACAACAGAAGGATGTGATGATTGGAGATTTGAATAAGACCCTTGGAAAGGTTTTGGATGACAACAAGCAAATCAAGGAAGCTATTGAAGGAATAAACAAAAACTTGAAATCACTAGCTGCTAATTCCAGTCAGATGGAATCTAACCTATCTGCAAAGATGGATACCCTCCTTGGATATTTTGCTGATGGCAAAAAGGGGGAAGTTGCTACTGTATCAATGGGATTAGTGGAGAAGTCTGAAGAGAAGAGGCCTTTGATAAAGCCCTATCCAATATTCAAGATCTTCAAGGAAGCTTTGAGAAAGAGATCAATCAAGCTTTTAATGCTGGACTGAGTGGTTTTAATAAACCAGTTGGAGGTGTTCCCTGTTTTCCAAGCCGCAAGAGAAGCCTCAAGGACAAAACTATACAGGAAGAATTGTCAAAATCCCACAGACTAAAGACCAAAGGCATATTGGTAAATGGGAAGCCAAGACGATTCAAAGGATATAGGCTAAACTTCAAGGTGCTAGAGTACAAGAGAGGAAAATACAGCCTGTCTCAGTCTTTGCTCAACAACTGTTAGGAAACATTCAGAGTCAAGACTATGAGAATCCTACAGTCGAGAAATCTTCAGCTATTGTGCCTGTAGACCTGGTTTCAACAGTTGAGGTTAATCCTGCAGCTGAAGTGGTTGAGGAGTCTACAGATACAACAATTGAAGAAGATGAGAACCCGATGGAAGAGACTAAGAAGCTTATGGAGGAATTTAGGAAGATTGGTCCTCTACATTCTTTACTCAAGAAGCATGCCAGTCTTTCAGACAGATTCAGACTATTCAAGACCTTGAAAGGTCAAGGTACTCTTTATACAGGTGACAATGCTAAATTTTAAGGAAGCTTGGAGGAGTAGCTCAGAAGAAGCAAGCCTGGAAGAAGAAGATGCCCATGACTCTATCCCCAAGATCCAGATCAAGGAAAGAAGAAGAAACAGAGAGTGCTAGAATTGAATTTGAGATGCTAAAAGCTTATGAAGAAGAAGATTTGAAGAATGCAACACTTATTGCACAAGGAATCATCCCTGAGAGTCCTAAAAGGAATGATTCTGATGAAGATGTTGATCCTAAACACAAGATGAGGTAAGAATGTTGATATCTAGTTTGATTCAGGAAGAATTGTAATAGATCACTGAATTTGTAATAAACTTGCAGATGAATACAATTCTCCCTATATCATCTAGTTTTTTGTTTAACTCTTTATGCAATTTAGTTTTTCATTATTTTGTTTGAAGGTTTTGACATCATCAAAATAGGGGGAAATTGTTAGGATATTTTTGTCATAAGAATTTTCTTGTTTGATTTTGATAATGTCAAAATATATATGTGTTTTGTGAGAACTGACATTGCAGGTACTAAGAGATATGAAGAGTTTAAAAGTTGAAAGTCTACATCTGCAAACATTAGATAAAGACCATACAGCTATGATCAAGACAAGTCTACATCTGCAAAGTTGAAGACAAGTCCACAGCCGAAGAGTCTACATCTGCAGAGTTAAAGACTACAAGTTGTAAACTTGAGACTAGAAGGACTAATTAAGTGTAGTACAATCTGTACACTCACTCACTTAGTTTGAAATGTCTCAGTGTTTATCAGAGCTAATAACTAGCCAGTAGAAATGAGTGTCTCAGTGATTAAAAGCTCTTTGAGCAGTCATCACTAAAAGACAACTTGTACTACTTTGAGGACAGAGCTACATGACAAGAAGCTTTTATTAGCTGAAGTCAAAGTTGGAGGAGAAAATATTTCAAAATTTTGAATCCCTCCAACGGCTAGAGGACCCCCAAGACTCCTATAAATAGGAGAGGAGACCTCAGAGGACGAACAACAACAACCCCAAGCTCCCAAGCAAACCTACACAAAGTCTACAGCTCTCAAAAAGTCTACAGTTCTTCCAGAATTAGAAGTTTTAGGACTTAGAGGCTAGGAATTTGTGTTGTATCTTTCGTTGTTGTTCCCCTCACTATACATTTACATTTGTATTCCACTTAGTGTGGATATCTTTCTTAGTGAGTGTGTTGTTCTAAGTGAGATTGAGAGTAGTTCTGAGTGAGTTTTGTGTTTCAACCTAGATTAGAGTATTATGAGTGAAGATCTAAGTCTTAGGGGGAACATCTTTGTGTCTAAGTGAATATTCTTAGTGAATTTGGCACCTTCGTGGTGTAACAGTGGACGTAGGAGGATTACAACACCTCTGAACCACTATAAACTCTCTCTACCTTATATTTAAATTCCTGTATTTCATACTATTTATTTATTGCTTAGTGCATCATTCATATCTTTCATAATCTGGTTGTTTGATTTTTCACTACACACACTTTATTTATTTCCGCTGCACAAAGTGTTAAAATACTCAAAAGTATTACAACACTAACTTTGATAAGTGTTTGAAACTTACAGACTTTGTTTTTAACAAGTCTGCACCTGCAAACTTTAGTTTTCCAACTCTACAGCTGCAGAGTTTAAACTATATAGTTTAAAAGTTTTAAAATCCGTTTTTAAGAATTAAAGTCTATTCACCCCCCCCCCCCCCCCCTCTAGACCTTGAAACACCTTTTGGGACCAACAATATATATACACTCATATAGATGTATATAACAGTATAACTATATTCTATATATAATAGCATACACTTGGTGATGTGAAGCGTATAGGGCAGAGCTTTGCACCAAAGTATAGGGCAGAGTGGCGGCGTCGGTGTCTAGGAAGTGGCGCTGGTTCACTTTCTCTCCCTCTGTCTCGCAGCGTGCGTGGTCGAAATAGATCCCTAATTCTATTTCAATTTTGAGAGTTTTAATTTTTAGATTTTGTAATTATTAATTAATAAAAAAATTAAAGGGCGACTTGGCAGCTTAGTCGACGATTAGTTGGCCCTAGTCGCCGACTAAGCAGAGCAGCGAGTATTTTAGCCGTTTTGGAGGTTTTCGGGTTGGCCTAAGGCCGACTAGCGAGTAGTCGGCGACTAGTCGACCGACTAGGCCGACTTTTCGAACACTGGGTGAAAGATGCTCAAGGTTATCCTATTACACATATGATAGACTATATGAGATCAGGTATCCTTCTACCATGTTTGTTCTATATTTTTGCAAAACTGAACAGTTTGTGTTTCTGTGTCTAATTAAGATTAGCATTCAATTCGTAGTGTTGGCAGAAATCAGCAGGTGACAACTTGAAAGGAAATCGCAAGCGAGTCGTGGACCACTGCTCTTTGTCCCAATAAGCAAGATCTTTGGCAACATCATTTAGTTGTTTCCAGATCATGGAAGGTGCAACAAAGGAGCAATGGGAAGTTTGAAATAATGACCTCACCGTCTGTTGTCGCCGACTTAAATGAGAAGTGTTGCTCCTGCTGTCAGTGGAGGATCCCATGCTTCCCTTGTTTACACACAACTCTCGTCATTGACACGTATGGTACCCCTCTCATCCACTATGTTGATGAATGTTTCTTAACCACCACATACCAAACATGTTACACACATGTTATACAACCTATTCCTGAAACAGAGAAGTTTGAATTCAATTACCAACACAATGACCCCAAAATTCACCCCCCAGTCCTGAAAACATGCCCGGCCGTCCAAAGAAGAAAAAAATGAGGTCCTTTGGTGAAATCACCAAAAACAGAAGATAGTGCTTTTGTTTTTCAGTGGTTTTTTGTTGCAGATGGTATATGCATTCCTGTTTTCTCAGCCATTCATCTGATTAGATACTATGTTATTGAACAACGTGAAGGGTTGTTCTTTTTTATATATTTTTGGGCTAAATAGTCCTCTTAATTTCTGTTGATGATGTACACTAGTAATAACCCCCCAGTGCTTTTTTGTATATCTTGGTCATTGGGGTAGTTTTTTCTCTTGGATTGCTGCTGACGTACCCTTGTAATGAATATCGTTTTGCTGCTACATCTGCTGATGTTTTATTGATTTTTTGATGGAGAAATTCTGGCATGTTCTATGTTATTTGAGATACTAGATTTTTTTATGACATTTTCTTTGTTCTTATGTTTGTGAATTCGTGTGTTGCACTTTGGTCTTAAATATATTTTGTCCGATGTCTGATGGACATATATGATTGTGTCTGATGGAGTATATATGTCTGTTTGTATACATCATGAGCATCTTTGTTTCTACTACAAGCTAAAACAGATGTGAATTTAAGTTGTATTCTTTGATGGTATATGAATGTGTTGACAATAGACTGTTAATGGAAAAAAAGAGGTAATATAATTAGATTATGTGGACATACTGCAAAAACTAATGGGATGTTCACCATAATTATATCCCAGCTATTAAGTACTTAGAACAAGAAGATTTAAAACCTGGTTGTGTTTATGGGGGCACAAACTGATATGCATAAGTTATCATTTACACGAGCCAATCTCTAACGTAAAAAATAATGTAAAGAAAAACACACAATGTGATAAAATTTCCCAGCAGCAAAGTCTCCAATCTAATCTCATAAGTGTTCCTTGCATTTGTGTGGACTGGTTCACCTCTGACCTCATGGTTGTCACGATCACAATACGGTGCCTCGAAACTTAGTGGGACACACCAATGGGAGAAATTATGCACATCACAGCAATAGTAAATCCTTCCAGGGTTATCTCTTGAAAAACTTATACGAATTATCGTGTTTCGACTGCACTTTTTACAAGCTTCTTTTGCATACCAAATATATGTATCGTTGCTGGTGTTGTGGCTGGTTGAAGACATGCTTATTGGTTTATTATTGTATATTTGGATTTTAGAGAGTATCAAGTTTTGATTTTGTGGCTTTTTAGGAGCTGTGGTATAAAGATTGCTGCTCTATTTTGATGTCCAGGTTTGTTGAGAGAGTAATATATATATATAGGCCCCCAATGTAGTAACGGTAATATTTTCTATTCTGACATTTAATGTGTAACGACTATATCCCAGATATGCCTATCTACAGGGGATATCACCCTTAGTACAATAAAAACAGGTACAGTACTATTAGTTATTCAATAGTATTGATAACTAAGTAATAATACCCGAACCTAACACATTTTTAAATACTTTAGTTATAATATTAGGTAATTAATTGGGCTAATACATTTTGAATCCCAATCGGATTTGCATCCAATCATCAATCGACACGTGTCTTCCCACCACTTTCTTCCTCATCTACAAGGGAAATCACCCTTAGTACAATAAAAATAGGTGTAGTACTCTTAGTTATTCAATAGTATTGACAACTAAGCAATAGTACCCGTACCTAACATATTTTTAAATACTTTAATTATATATGTTTTCAAAGCAATTATCAGGTGGGGGTCAACAGAAAATGTTTAACCATTTGAAAGACAATACTAATAAGGTTAATGAATAATACTTTCCTGGCTTAGTAATATTACTATACCATTTTGTTCCTTTCATTTATTAGAAAAAACAATATAAGTTTACCCTAGATTTAATTATTACATTTAATTAAATAGTTTTAACCATTGTATTAGGTATTTAATCGGTCTAATACAACCCAATTATTTAGTGGGAGGGTCAACACAAAATGTTTGACCATTTGAAAGAGTATACTAATAAGCTTAATGAATAATATTTTCCTGGCTTAGTAACATTACTATACCCTTTTTGTTCTTTTTTTTTTATTAGATTTAATTATCAAATTTAATTAAATATTTTTAACCATAATATTTGACCTAATACATTTTGAATCCCAAAAGGGTTTGCATCCAATCATGAATCGACGCGTGTCTTCCCACCAATTTCTTCTTCAGTTCCCGCTCTAATACCAAAGGAAACCATAGTACAACTCACGATCAATCACTCAATGGCTACAACTCTACAAATTTTATAAATTGATTTCTAAACAAAATTTCCATCATATTTCAGAAACTAAAACTTATAGACAGGCTTTCTCCCAAATATGAATGAAAACTCTCCTCCTTCAACGAACATCGGTGGCACCGTATTCCCATCTGAAATCATGGAGGAAATTCTTTCAAGGGTTCCTCCAAAACCCTAACCCATCTGTTTATTTTCTGGCCTGCTGCAATGGTCTAACCCTCCTCTGCAATTCCGAAGACGAATTCTTCATTGCTAACCTTGTTAGTGGGAATTGTTTGCTTCTTCCTCCTGCCAAAATTGAATTTCCTGAAGAATCAACCAATGCCACCGTTGTTTACGGAATGGCTTATCTTCCAGTTAACAATGAATACAAAGTTTATAGGGTTGCTCTGTTCAACTCCATTGCATTTTAAGTCTTCTATTTAATGTTTCTCAACTGGAACAAATAGATGGAGGTACGTGGGTGAGTTTCCCTTCAACTATCTAGTTCAAAGCCCTGGAGTGTGGTGTGGTGGTTGTCTAAATTGGCAAATTGCAGATAATTTACTTGTAGGCAATATAGCTTCATTTAACTATTCAACTGAAACTTTCAATCTGATAGGCGTTCCGTCGGGTAGAGTTAGTATTAGACATTATGGAGAAATAACAGCCATCAATGATGATAAACTTGTTGTGTATTCTAGTATTTGTGAGAACTTCACGGATTTTGAGTTATGGATTCTAGAAGACTATAACAACCACCTATCATGGAATATGATGGTTTTTGATGTAGGTTATCATTTACGCAACAACAAATTCATATTTAGGATCCAACCCCTGCGTTTACTTAAACCAAATGGGAGAAGACTTCTATTTAGGCTCGAACCATTTGGGAGGTTTGTGGAGTACGATACTCTAGAAAAGCAGTTTTACAATGTTCGAGGTCCAATATGGGAAGATGATTGTGCATCTGTCTTCTGCTTTTTTCAGAGCATTGTCTATCCTTTAAAGTTGTTTTAGATATTAGGTGTTATGGTCGTTTTTGGGTTTTTGGGTTGTTTTGGTGTTTGATGGGATGCACAAAATATTAGTTATGGTGGTCTGCAGTAGATGTGCTTCAAATTTATATTTTGTTTTGTATTAGTAAGTTAAATGGCTAGCCACATAAGAGTCTTCTTATGTTGTTCAGGAGGACACATAAGAATTTTCTTATGCTGGTTAGATAAAGTTTGTGCATTAGGAGGTACCCTACCTTTTTGGGTTATTAACATTAATATTACTATCTTGTTATCATTAATGTTCAATATATATACATGTTATTGTCCCCCGTATTACTCCTCTACTTGATTTTTCTTATAAGACACACTAAAAAAACAGTTCTTGCATTTGTACTCAATTATCTTTATAAGTACATTTAAGATTATAGTTCCTGCATTAGAAAAGGCATAACTCATAATGCCTGCACTTTTCAATATTTTCCTTATAGTACTCGTACCGAAGGCAAAAATTCTCTAAAGCATGAACACATTTCATATATTTTTCTGCACATTGTAAACAAATAGGAAAGATTAAATCATTCACAATAATCAGGTACACTTAACTTAATCATACAATAACAAAATATGCCCAAATGTGTTTCAAAGCTACTGCTTTGACAAAAGACTATCATGCTAACACAGCCCGACAAACACTGACCCATCATCCAAATTTGCCACAAACATTATAACCCAAAAACAGTCAACCACAACTGCTTTCTAAGTTTCTAGACTTTCCCAGCTCTGCCAAAAGATTTACATGCTAACACAAAGTTTCTATATATACAAAAAAAAACACTAAAGTTTTTTCACTCTTCGTTGCTGCCAACCACATTTACATTATCTGTATCCATAAACCATTCAACCATTCTTTTTTGGAATTCACCAGCAGCCGCATGTGATATTTCCCTTAATGAGCAGAATTTATGTTTAACAATATTTTCCATGTTGTAGCAAACAACCACACCACAGTCCAAAGAATCAGGTTGTTGCTGCAAACATGGTACTGAATAAGGCACACTGTTTCCTTTGCTAAGAAGCATATGGTTGACATTTGATTCCATGAATATAGCACTCATCTTCCAAACCACATAGTTAACCTGCAATTTGTACTTGTTTTAGGTAAGAATATTAAAAAGTATATTCCATTATTCAATTAAAGATCACATCATGTACACTCACAACATAAATTGATCTATCCAGGTCCTGATCCTTTTCATCCGGTCTTCTTGGTATACGGGAATTGTAAAAACTCCATTGGCACATGCTCAGATCCATCTTCAACAATGTCCAATAATCACCTTATATACCATTGTCCAGGTCACTTGTGGCAGGGGAAATATCAGCACGTCTTTCTGCCCAATCTTATGCAATCGCTTATCAACCAAAGCACTTAGACCATGGCTAGGCTTACCCCCATCCCTTACAATTAAATCCGGATAAAATATTCAATCAAATATAAACATTCATAATTTCAACAAGTTACATAACATTTTTGTGTAACACTATATACTGTCAATACTATATTTGCATAGAGTTTGATGTACATGCCCAACACATCGAAGAAAAGATAACAATATGACTGGTATCCATCACCTTTGAATATTTTATTTTCAACAGCTCACTCCAAGAGTCAACAACCTATAAAATTCAATAAAATTTCACAAATATGAAAAACTATTCTATCTAATTCAAACATGTATCTTGACTCGTGGATAAAAAATATTTACCCCTTTTGAAATCCTGTCGTGATGTAGGATACTCAATATATCCTTCAGTTTTACTTCTGACATTGCATCCAGTATACTCCAAGCAACAAATCTGAAAATAAATATCAGTTTTAAAAATTAATAAAATAATAAACATATCAGATTAAAAATAGTTGTTTTGCTTACTCTTCTCCTCCTTTACTCCAACGTTGATCTATTGTCTGTTTCAACTTCTTCAAAAACTTCTTCACAGCAAAAAACTTCTTATTCAATTTCACAGCGCTAAATTTTCTCGCTTCATGCATCTCTATAAGTTCATTTGTGTTTACTTGTGGAGAAATCATGGTTGGTCGCCTGTCATCAAATCTTGATCTCATCTTAACTCCACGTGCTATGGTGCTAGGCTCGAAATATCTCTTAGGCCTCTACTTTTTTTACCACATGTGATTGTTCATAAGGTCGACCAGTCTTAACATCATCGATTACTTCATATAACTTCAATGTATCAACCAAGTTGGCATTCTCATCCTTCAACTTCTTCTTTTGTTTAATCATTTTCTCATTTTCACTCTTCTCTATAGTTAGCTGAGCTTGCATGTCAAGGACAACAACACTGCTTTCATCCTAAAGCACCTGAGATACAGTGGGGAAACATACTATGTAATTTTGCCCTTGTATCTGACAGCTCCTGTTTGTTGACTTCTAGCTTAGCTAACAATTTTTTCCTCTCATCTGCATGATCTGCTTCAAGTTTTAGACAATGCTCAGAAAACTAATCATTCAGTCTCAAAATTTCGTTGTCTCTATCAACCAAATCCTTCAGTAACTTTGCTTTTGCCTCCCTTAATTCACTGATCTCACACATTAACCTCTTTTCCAACTCAATAACTTCAGATGTTTTGTCACTTGCAGCATCCATATCAAGCTCACTCACTATCCTCAATACACTGCCTGATTTTTTCTTTGCATTGTCCATCTCCGCAGTCAATCCAATGCTAAAGGATGGGACACTGGGTCCTGTCCCAACCTCTTTCCCTTTTAACGATGGGAAGTCACCAGTTCTTGAACTCCCAGCCTTATCTTTTTCATTCAAAACTTCCCTCCTAACAGGAGTTTCTGCTCCTTCATTCCCAGATCTAGTTGGCTGAACACCCTCAGAATCAATTCTTGGTGAATCAGTAGTTAAAGCATCACCCTTTTGCCTAGTTGCAATTGGGTAAGTGTTGTAAATGGTAAAATCAGAATCTGAATCCAAATCAAGCATGTTAGCAGCTCCGGGGCTAACTCCATGTGATCTGCTATCTTCACCTCTTGTACCCCCATATGTAATGCCATCCCTACTCCATGTCTCCATCAAAGACCGCAAAACTTCCTTCTCATATGAAGTTGCCTTTAGAACAACTTTGTGAATCTGCATAAGATATTTAAAATAGTTAAATTACTAGTTTTTTCAGAATATGTCATCCAATACATTAGAAGTTATAAGCCAATACCGATCGATTACTCACCTTTGAAGTTTTTAGTGTAAGCAGATCCAACCTTTCTAGCTTGTCTCATAACAATGTGAGATACCACTTCAAAATACGTGGAAATTTGCCAGGGTGTGACGCAGCCACCAAATTTGTGTGCTCGCATAACCAAAACTACACATTAAATTATCAAATTATTAGTAAACAAATCATGATCAGATGCAATGATTGTTCTAAATCAAAAAAATAGAATTCTGACTTTCATTACCGGTAGCAATACAACACATCCAGCTATATTCAAGTTCTTTGATTTCATCAGCTGTTTAATCAGCACCTCAACAACTACTTTGCACCAATCGAACTCTCTAATTTCTTCAAAATTTTCAAGATAGACACTATAGTGTCCTGTTATAGAAGAATTCCTGCCTGGAATCAGCAAAGTTGTCAAGAAATACACATGAACTAGCCTTGCAACATCCTGGTAGTTGTGTTCAGTACTCATCTTCAAGAAAATTTTGAGCTTATCAAGCGTTTGCTTCCTATACAGATAGATAGATCCACCATGCTCCTTAACCTCCTCCCCTAAGCAACGATTCGCCCGAGGTGAAATATCATAGTCATTTGAACGGAGTGGTATATTCCTTGATCCACATACCACCCCAAGAATCAATTGAATATCTCTGCTGGTCAGTTCTAATCGCTCACTCGCAAACCAAAAGGTTTGACTCCTCTGATCGAAAGTTGCTATGACACTTTTGATGTCCTCTTCATTTTTCTGCCACAAAAACCTATAAGAGCTATAATCCAACTTTGCTAAAGCATCGTACAAAAGCCAAAATTAAGTCTTTTTAATTTCAGATAGGTGATGCTCATTGAATTTCAGCTCCTGCAATTCCCTTGCACACATAACAATGTTACTCCGAAAATATGGTGTACCATCCTCCAGGATCAATTATCCTAAAAAAAAGGCCATCTCTATATCTTTAAAAAGTAGAAGTGATTTTATACAAATTTTTTTACAAACACAAAATAGTAATCCAACTCACCAAAATTATTCTTTGGACCATCCTCATAATCACTAGAATATGAAGTTGAATCCATAAGCAATTCATCTAACAGAGTTTGCTCCTGACCAGATTTACCTTGTTCATGTCAACAAAAAACATCAATTACTAAATGAAATAAAGATTTCAAAACATCAGACCCATAAGTGACTTATAACTCAAATTTCAGTAAAACAGTCAAGCTACCACACCAAAATAACTATCTAATAAAAACAATTCACAAAACCATTACCCAACTTCTTCTTTTTGGCCCCCCCATTGTCCCTGCGTCTCATCCTTTTTTTTTCTTTCCCTATTTCAGGGAATATCATCTGAATCTATATACCAGCAGAAAAATAATAGAGATATTTACAAGTTCATATAAAAAAATACATTATACATTAAGGATGTTTTCTAACCCGAATCAGAGTTTTCACTGTCACTGTCCACTACCTTTTTTCCTACAACATCACAGATTAGGGTATTCATCAATATATACGACAATATAATAAACCCAATTGATAATCTAGATAATTATTCTAAAAATATACTCCCCCGTCCCAGTTTTGTTTTCCCATTTGCCAAAAAGGTCCATCCCAATTTTATTTTCACATCCCTAAAATGGAAACTACTTTATTTATTTAAATAATACTTTATTCACCACTCACCATTCTCAATACTACTTTATTAATTTAAATACTACTTTATTTACCATTCATCATTCTCAATACTATTTTATTCATTTAAATACTAAAACTCAACTCTCGCATTAAACTCCGCGCATAGTCAAACGGGAAAAACAAAATTGGGACGGAGGGAGTACTATGTACCTCTTCCTTTAGAAGGTTTATATCGTTCTTTTCCTTTTCGTGATGTCGTTGATGTACTGATTAAAAGAGAAATTCCAAAATTAACTAATGTTTAAAAGTAGTATACATAAATAGCGGAAATGATCATATGCCCACCGTGGACACAATATAATATACCCTTCGCGAATGTGATAATGACACATAAGCAGTGGGTCCACTATAATTTTAATGATATATTTTATCTGCTTATGTGTCATTATCACATTCGCGGTGGATATATTATATTGTGCCCACCGGTGGACATGAGATCATTTCCGACATAAATAGACATTTATAAGTAAACTTGGACAGACACTGTGGTATAATATCATTCAATGTGGTACAAATCTTGCCACTAAAGTACTATGGAAATATTGAAAGTGCCATCAAAACAACAATAGCGCTGGAACATAAAGGGTCTACAACATCAATATTTTGAATTTTCTATACACAAATGCAATTCTAGATACCCACAATCATAGCCACCCATAGGACATGCAAAAGTATCTTAGAAACATGTAAAGTACTACAATAATAACAATAGTACTGGTACACTAACTATAGTACTGGTATCTTAACTATACTCAAAGTACTAGCTTAATATATCAATACCATATCATTAGAGCGAAAATAGAAACAATTTTAGGAATAAAAAATTCAAAATTTAAACCAAAAATACCCTTTTTTTTGTCGATTAACCTTTGAATACCGTTTATTTTTTACAAGAGAATCATCATGTGTCTCCAATGAATTGCTTGTTTCAGTATTCATTCTCCTTGTTTTTGCCATTCTAAAAAATACCTCAGAATCTGACAAAAAAAAAGATAATAAAAATTAATCAAAAGGAAGTGGTACGACACTGAGTAAACCCATAAAAAAACATCTAATTGAACTTATTCATCTAAGGAATCGGAAAAAAAACCCCTAGATTTTTCGTCTATTTTAATCTGAAATCTTTTTTAGAACCCCGATGTATGAAATGTTGTAATACCTTGCTAAAAAGTAGAACTCCGCCGAAGAGACAATATATTTCCCGGTCTTTGTTACGGTGCTGAGTTCACCGGAAACTGAGAATAGTAGAAACATACTTTATTCAGTCGAAAACATTAATTCAAAGGACGAACTAATCTTCTTTGTATACGATAATGGAAATTAAACGGTAGTTGCACTCAATGATTAAAGATTACCGGTGAATAATGACGACAATTTCCACCGGAAATTCCAACGAGGATGAACAGTGGAGAGCTTTCTGGAAGAATGCGTTGAAAATTGTATGGGAAAGTGGGGGAACCGAAAAGTTGTCACGGTGTTATTTGAAAATTTAAATTGAATATCCGTATTAAAAAATCGTGGCTTACTATTTTTTGATTTTTTTTAATATTTCTGTAAAGGACACATATCAAATCAAAATCAGCTTTTAGTGTGGATGTATTAAAATACAAAATGTATGCACCAGAAACTTAAAAAGTAAAAACAAGTTTTGTAGTATTTTCTGTTAAGTCTTAATATATTGGCTTCTCCCCCTATTTTATTTTATACAGTGTGGGACCATTTTGCTTTATTCCTTGCAATTTTTCTTGTATCCACATTCTGGGTCTGGGGGGTTGACGTTGACTCATCAAAACATACCTGATACCTCCCTCTAAATATCTCTCAGGACAGATATCTTGGAAGTCACCGGTGGTTTCAGCTCGTTCAAAATTAGAGAAAGAGAGAGAGATCTTAAAGTAGTAAAATGGCGGAACCGGCAGTAACATTCCTGCTGGAAAACGTGCAGAAACTGTTGGTGGACCACATGAATCTGATCTCGGGCGCGGAAAGCGAGCTGAAGCAGCTGCAGAACGAGCTGGAGCTGATGAAGGCCTTCCTCCAAGAATCGGCCGATAAGAGGGAGAAGGGGCTAGTGTTCAGGCAATTCGAGAAACAGATCAGGGAGGTGGTGTACAAGGCCGAAGACACCCTGGACGCCTGCCTCACACAAGCCGCCGCCGAGAGGACCACCCGCCGCCTTATGAGTCTCAACACCCGCCGTATCGATTTGGCTAAAAAGGTGAAATATCTGAGGGAACGGGAGGTCCAGCCTGTGTTTGACCGGGCTAGGATGGGCTTTGCCACGCTCCCAATCGCTAATGTATTGCCCACCACTTCCCAAATGCCAAACCCCAACCACCAAAAGGTATCTGCATAACATAACATATCTGAGGTTAAGGTTATTTAGTGCGGGTATGCTAAATCAATTTCAGAAATTCGGAGTCTAAACTCAGCCCTTCTGGTAAATAACGCATTTTAGGATATGCATTATAGATATTATTATCACAAAATCAAATGTCTCCAGCTTTCTCTCCATGATATGAAGCTCAAAATCATATGATTTTTCACTTGTGCATTAGGCCCCATTCTTGAGACAAGATAATGTAGTTGGTCTTGACGACGAAACCGACACTATAATCAAATATCTGAAAGAAGAATCAGACCAACTTGAAGTCATTTCCATCATTGGGATGCCTGGTTTGGGGAAGACAACTTTGGCATGGAAGATTTATCGTGATGCAAGAATCCAATACGACGTACCAACTCTAATCTGGGTTTACGTTTCTCAAGATTTCAACATCAGAGAAGTCTGCCTTGCAATTCTTAAGAAGTTCACTCAAGTAGACATGTCTGGCTTCACCGATCATGAACTCGCACAAAAAGTACGATCCTATCTCGAGAAGCCAAAGTTCGTGTTGTTCATGGATGATGTCTGGACCGCCGATGCCTGGAAACAAATCGAGAATGCCCTGCCCAGGAATAATAAACTTGGAAAAGTTCTAATAACAAGCCGGGATGAGAAGGTACTGTTGTTGATGATTATGTCTTTATTGTTTCCTAGTTTAGTCATTCTATGTTTAGTACAGTACATGGATTGTTGTTTATTCTTTCTTCATTTCTTCTCGCAATAAGGGAGTGTTTGCAAACCTTGCTTCTGAAAACCTAAAGCTATGAGAAGACAGCTTTAAAAAAAGTGCTTTTGCCCCCCTGCAACAGTAGGGGTGCCCTGAATCAACAAGGCAAATACTTAAATGTTACTCAGCTGCTTTCACTTAATAATATTAATTGTTTTCATTGAAAAGTATTAGTTATCTTGCTAAAAGGTACTGATAAGTATCAATGTTAAGTGTTTTCATTGAGCAATATTAGTTATGCACGGTGCACCCAAGCGTTACTCCATTGATATATACACAATCACATGAATTCCCATCTACTACTATCTCTTTTACAGGTAGCTTGGCAGGCGAACCCCCGAAGAGATCCCCACAAGCTCCGTTTCCTGGACCTGAACGAAAGTTGGGAGCTTCTCCAGCTCGAAGTGTTCGGTAAGCTCAACGAATGCCCGAATGAGGAGCTGGAGGTTCGGGGACAACAGATAGCGAAACAGTGCGGCGGCGTGCCTCTTGCAATAGTGGTGATCGGAGGAATCCTAGTCGAAAAATTCTCCACGACTAGTGATATGAAAGACGAGTGGGAAAAGGTGTCGACCAGCGTGAGTACCCATCTTAACTATGACAAGCAGAAGCGCACGGAGAATATCATTTCGTTGAGTTACAATAACTTGCCTCATGACTTGAGAGACTGCTTCCTGTATCTGGGGATGTTTCCGGAAGATACTGAGATCCCGACGTGGAAACTGACCAGATTATGGATTGCAGAAGGGTTCATACAGAAGAAAGCTGAGAAGAGTTTAGAGGAGGCAGCCGAGGACAATCTGAAGGATCTTGTTGCTAGGAATTTAGTGATGGTTGATAAAAGTAAGGCGAAAGGGGAAGTGAAATCTTGTCGTGTTCATGATATGATCCGGGAGTTTTGCAAAAGCCAGGCTGCGTTCGCCAAACAGAACTTATTCCAAGAGGTGAAGAAATCGAGGGAGGGAGTTTTCCACCCGCCGATTAATGAGATTCCAAACTCTCGTCGTCTCTGTATACATTCGTACGTGGTGGATTTCCTGAAGAAAAAAACTAAGGGCCCGTTTGTTCGTTCCTTCTTGTGTTTCTCGAAAGAAGGTATCGTCCTGCCTGCTGAGTACATTCCGTCCATACCCGAGGCCTTCAATTTGCTTCGGGTTTTAGATGTGAACCCCATCAAATTCACCAAATTTCCCACTAAGCTAACTCAGCTGATTCATTTAAGGTACATTGCTGTGTCTGGGGACGATTTCAAGGCGCTCCCTGAGGCCGTCTCCAGGCTCTGGAATCTACAGACGATTAGAATCGACACAATGTCGCGTACATTTGAACTCAAAGCTAATATATGGAAGATGATGCAGCTGAGGCATTTAAAGACTAAAGCAGCTATTGTTCTCAGCAGGGAAAATAAAGGTGGTGATGCCGGAGAAAATCTTCAAACACTGAGTAGGCTTTCGACTCAGTGGTGCACGGAGGACGTTTTCAACAGGGCGTCCAATTTGAAGAACTTGGGAATTCGTGGGCAGTTGGAGACTCTTCTGGAGAACAAATGCTTGGAAAAATTGGACCGTCTTCACAAGTTGAAGCTAGTGCACGACGTATTCCCAAAGGTGACGTCTGAAAACCCGTTGCTGCGCCTTCCTCAGCCGGAGAGATTCCCGCCAAATTTAAGGATTCTGAAGCTGTCGTCGACGTTTCTTAGCTGGCATCATATGGCTACTTTGGGAATGCTGCGTACGCTCGAGGTGCTCAAGCTGAAAGAAAACGCCTTCATGGGAAGCGTCTGGAAGACTAATTGCGGGGGGTTTGCTTCGCTGGAATTCTTGCACGTAGCACGCACGGATCTGGAGTTTTGGACGGCAGCAGACGACTCGTTTCCTAAACTGAAGTGTTTGGTACTCAAGAACTGCGAGAAACTTGTGGACATTCCGAGTGTGGTGAAGAGAGGTCTTCATGTGTTGGACATCGAGCGTGTCTCGACGTCCCTAGTTGCGTCCGCCAAGAGAATGGAGACGGCGGAGAGGGAAAGACAAGAGGCGCAACGAGGTGTTAAAAGGCGCGGGTTTAAGCTCGTAATCGCGCCTGGAGATGGGGAGGGGTCGAGAGGAGGAATGTAGGTACATATAATGCATTTGATATTGCATTTGTACTGTTTAATTGAGGAGATTGATGATTGATAAGCATTGTGTTGAGATTGTTTTCAAATAAATTGTGGACTTGTTTCTTATTAGTTATTACTGTGGTAAAGATAAATATTTGTAGTTTATTTACATTTCAATCCGTTGAACCAATTTTTTGATGATTATTATGTTTATTTTTTTGAACGGTTTTGATTATTGATCTTGTATGAAATTGAATAATAGAAAACTGAATGTGGGCTCTGGTGCTGCATTTTCTCTGAAATCTTTATATTTCAATTTCTCTTAAGCATGCACAGTTGAGTTGACGAGTCATTGTGTATTGTAATTATTGCGTAATTATTTTCCGCTTTGGTTGTCAATTACATAGACCATTGTTTTGTCTCCACAACTTTAATCCTAAACATGGAAAAATTCTTGTGTGCAATTAGAGTATAGGTTTTTTACTCGATTTTAATTTAGTTTTAGGTATCTTCTGGTACATTTATAACGAGTGATTTTTGTGTGCACTCAGCTATGCATTTGAATTTTAAATTCAATTTAAAAAAATGAGCTCTGAAAAATTAAAAATAATTTGAAATTATACTCAAAGTTCCAATGCAGGATATGCACATACCAAATTTGGTGATTTAGAAATTGTTAAAATTCAAGTGAAATTGAATTAAAATTGTACCAAGTGCACCATATACAACTGATGCATACAAGTATCACGTTAAAATATAATATATGAAAAATGGTTACAACATTAGAACACTTGTTTTTTTATATGTATAGAGTAAAATTGGTTCGTACATGAACGTTTTCAATACTCCCCCCGTCCCAGGGGAATTTGCACCCCTGGAATTGCACGTGGATTAAGAAAATTGATAAAATAGTGATATATGGGTAAATATATGTATATTAATGTGAGTGTGCACGCAAATCAATATTTTCTTTTTAGGTAGTGTGCAAATTGGTGTGAGACGTCCAAATAAGGAAAGTGTGCAAATTCATCTGGAACGGAGGGAGTACTTTTTATTGTAACAATTAATACTTTTTAGTGTAGTCAACCAATATCATTTAGTTAAACAACTAATACTCTTCATATCCATCAACTTATACCCTTTGATGAAAACGACTAATATCCTCCATACCTAATACTCCCTCCGTCCCAGTTTTGTTTTTCCATTTGCCAAAAAAATCCGTCCCAATTTTATTTTCCTATCTCTAAAATGGAAACTATTTTATTCATTTAAATAATACTTTATTCACCATTCACCATTCTCAATGCTACTTTATTCATTTAAATACTACTTTATTTACCATTCATCATTCTCAATACTACTTTATTCACTTGAATACTAAAATTCAACTCTCGCATTAAACTCCGCGCACAGTCAAACGGGAAAACAAAACTGGGACGGAGGGAGTATTTTTCAGTGAAAACAACTAATACCTTTAAGTGAAAACAACTAATATCCTTCAATGATACATGTATGAACCATTTTTACTTTGGGGATGACTTGAACGCAAAATACTAGCTATACTAGTAGTTACCCCACAAGAGTATGAGATTTCTGTAGTATTGGTAAGTATCTGGATCAAGTATATCGAACCCAAGGAAATGTATGTATGCAAATAGAGCCCCGAAGATCTACGCGTCATAGTTAATATGAGTGTATGTTTTTGGATTCTTGAGATATTAATTCTAAACTAAATTATACTAATTATGTGCTAAAGAATGAATTAAATTAATTAACTTCGGTTTGTACGCAAATATGATATGGTGATGCTCAGGATAGAAATCTCTGCGTATACTATCGGAGTTGGTATAATAACTAAAATAATCGTGATGTGCAAGTAATAATCCTAAGTGTACTAAAACTAGGCAATCAACTTCCCTAATCTAGCACAAGACTGAAAGACTAAAAGCTCAAGAATTAACCCTAACACTTCGTCATATCAACCTACTTCACAAATCCACTAACCAAGTTATATGGATTGTGATTAATTAATGAGACCTAATTTAACTAAGGTGATGCGGTCGTCCTCCCTAGATAAACCGGTAGATGATAAACCCCTTCTAAAACTCTTTCCTTAAGCCTATTCGTTATTAAAGAGTGATATGGTCGTCTTCTCTCTAACAATTTTCGTCCTCAATTCCAAGATAATTATAGGGCTTATTTTAAGAATTCAATCAATTAAGAGAACTAAGACTAAACATCACGAGTTATCCTAATTACGTAACAACATTCTACTTCTACGAGTTCATCCTATCCTAAGCAGCAAGAGTTCTAGCCTAACATGGTGATTGAAACAACGATAGCAATAACGATGATAAACATAAACATATTTGACTTAACAACTAAATTTAAGAACATACATAACGAATGAATCAAAGTCTAAAAAATAATCTCTTATAATCTCAAAAGCTAGGGTTTATAGTCTAAAAGAACAAAGAAGAAAAAATTAATCTAATAAGTTCAAAAGAAATAATTAAACTGTTAATTCGTAAATCAAAACCTCGATTACAAAGTATGAAACTCTTCCAATCTCTCTCCTTGCTCCAAGTATGTAAAAAATATGAATATTGATCAAAAGGTCACTAAAAATGAGCTTGAGATCGGGTATTTATAAGCAACGGGCCTAAAACGAGCGAGAACGGCCAAAAACGCACGAGCTTGAGTGTTGGTCGAGCGCTAGGCGCTCGACCAGTGCGCGGTCGAGCGGTTCCATCTTCCAGAGCCATCAGGGCGCTCGAGCTCCATATGGTCGAGCGCTAGGCGCTCGACCTATACTCGGTCAAGTGCCTTAGACTTCCAGAACCATTTAAGCGTGACCCCCCCCCCCCCCCCCCCCTTGCTCGAGCGCCTCCTTCCTTGGGCCAAGTGACACTTTTCCTTGCACGAACTAACATTTTTCGTATTTTTCCGATATCTTCTCATCCGGGCATCCATTTGAGTCGATTCAAAGTCCTACGAACTCCATTCTTTGCCCTTTATCCATCTATGAGCATCAATGAGACAAATTCGTTAGTTTATGAAAATAGTACTCAATTGACTCTAAATACTCATCGAAATCACTCAAAATATGGGTAAATCGAGCTACAAATCATAACAATTTCACGCCTAATCAACCCCCCCAAACTTACCATATTGCTTGTGCTCAAGTAATGAGATAATAAGTCAAGTGAAATTGTTAAGAATGAATCATAGAAGTAAATCATGCAAGTAATAGTGTTCAAGCTTCAAAGATCGACCACTCATACACAAACTCACCCCCTTCATCATACTCATGCATAAACAATAAGAACCACCAAAATCAAACATGGATGTGCTCTCGACGATGTGTTTCACTCTCTCACAAGTATTTAGCAATAATAACGGACCCACTCAATCAATCAATCACACATATCAGCAGCCATAGGCTTGTAAGCACTCTCAACTTCGACCATACTCTAGGATCCATGCCGAATAAAAAAGAACTTTCTCAAGGTTGTAATGTAAGGCTCTTTGGACGGGTGGGATAACTATATGGAATAAGTGACTCAAGTGAATGGAGAATAGAAAATCAAACTTCGGTACTTCGAGACAAGGAACAGAATACTTCAATCATCTTCATGCAATACACTTTTCAATTCCACTACTCTCAACACTTCAATTTTTTTCCTAATGACTTGAATCGAATATACCAGCTTTCTACTAGTAGCTTCCCCGCAAGAGTACGGGTTCACTGTAGTATGAGTAAGTATAATGACCAAGTATATCGAACCCACGAGATAGAGTGTATGCGAACAAATCCCTGAAGATCAACGCGTCGTAGCTAATATGAGTGTAATATTTTTGAGTTTTTTTGAAAGATTAATTAAAAGACTAAAATTATTATAGGAATGCAAAAAAACAAAATTAAACTAAGAATCGAAGGGTTGTTTTCAAATGAGAGATGGTGCTGCTCAGGATAGGAATCCCTACGTATACTAACGGAGCAGGTACATAATCAAAATAACTGTGATGCGCAAGAAATAACCTAAGTAAAAGAATGCAAGGTGAAAGCTCAAGATTCTAAACCCTAATACTTTACCCTAACACTCGACTTCACTAATCCACTAACAAGTTAATAGATTGTGCTTAATTAATGAGACCCTAATTTAACTAAGGTGATGCGGTCGTCCTCCTTCGCTAAACTGGTAGATGAATTAACCCTTTCTAAACCCTCTAGTTAAGTCTACTCGTTGTTAGAGAGTGATACGGTCGTCCTCTCTCTAACACTTTTCGAACGAAATTCAAAAGTAAAGTTAAGATTAATTTTAAGAATTCATTAATCAAGAGAATTAAAACCTAACGTCACTAGTTACCCTCATTATGTACCCATAACCTACTTCTACGAGTTCATCCTACCCCAAGCATGCAAGGGTTTTAGCTAGACATAGGTTTTACCTAAATAATAGCAATTGAATAAGTAACGAACATGAACATGATAATTAAGACGAAGAAGAGATCAGACATAAACTAGGGTTTAACGAAATAAAAAAATAAACTGAAATTAACTCAAGAAAAGAAGTCTCAACGTGTTCAAGAACAAGACTATAAAGAAACGAAACTAAAAAGTAAGATCGTAATATGAATTTGTAACGAAAACCTAAAAAACGTAAACGTAAAGCTTGCTTCTCTCCTTCCTCTCCAAAAACGAACTCTAAAAGTCTAAAACTATCAAGTGATGTGTGTTCTTCCAAAAACAAGCTTGAGACGAGTATATATATGCAACGGGCCGAATCGTGAACTCATGGGCCGAAAAACGCCTTTTAAAACGCCAAAATTGAGGGTGCTCGAGCAGGCCTCCTCGAGCGGTCGCGCTCGAGCATATAGCTCGAATGACACAAGTGCTCGAGCAGTGAAAATCCTCTGCATATTTTGGGACGCTCGAGCAACACCGCTCGAGCTGCTCGAGCGCTCAAACTTTTCTGTATGTTTTGGGCGCTCGAGCAACGTGCTCGAGCGCTAGTGCTCGAGTGCTTTACTCGAATGCTCCCAAAATTTCTCCAACTAGCACTTTTCTTCTTCCACACTAACACCAATTGTATTCCTTCGATATCTTCTCATTCGGGCATCCGTTTGAGTCGATTCAAAGTCCTACGAACTCCGTTCTTCGCCCTCGATTCACCTACAAGCATTAAAGAGACAAATTCATCAATGTATAGAAATAATGCTCAATTGACTCCAAATACTCGACAAAATCGGCCAAAATTAGGGTATTTCGAGTGACGAATTATGATAATTTCACGCCTAATCAACCCCCCCCCCCCCCCAAACTTACCATGTTGCTTGTCCTCAAGCAACGAAATAACAATTTAAGTGAAATTGTTAGGAATGAGTCAAAGAATCAAATCATGCAAGCAAATGAACTCGAGCTTCAAAGATCAATCACAAGTATACTCACTCACTTTCCTTCATCATACTGACTTGGAGCGATTTTACTAACTTCTACTAGTCGCTTACCCGCAAGCGGACGGGTTCACTGTAGTATAAGTACGTATAATGACCAAGTAGTATCGAACCCAAGGGATGGTGTGTATGCGAATAGATCCCTGAAGATCTACGCGTCGTAGTTAATATGAGTGTATTGTTTTTGGATTTTTTTGAAAGAGTAATTAAACTAAATTGAAATTATCCTACGAATGCAAAATGCAAATTAAACTAAATAAAAAAAGGTGTGTTTTCAAACAGGAGATGGTGATGCTTAAGATAGGAATCCCTACGTATACTAACGGAGCAGGTACATAATCAAAATAACTGTGACACACAAGAATTAACCTAAGTCTAAGAATGCAAGGTGAAAGCTCAAGATTCTAAACCCTAATACTTTACCCTAACACTCGACTTCACTAATCTACTAACGAATTACTAGATTGTGCTTAATTAATGAGACCCTAATTTAACTAAGGTGATGCGGTCATCCTCCTTCGCTAAACCGGTAGATGAATTAACCTTTCCTAAACTCTCTCGTTAAGTCTACTCGTTGTTAAAGAGTGATACGGTCATCCTCTCTCTAACACCTTTCGAACGAAATTCAAGAGCGAAGTCTAGATTAATTTTAAGAATTCATTAACCAAGAGAATTAAAACCTAACGTCACAAGTTACTCTAACTACATACCCACAACCTACTTCTACGAGTTCATCCTACCCTAAGCATGCAAGGGTTTTAGCTAGAAATGGTTTTAACAAACATAAAAGCAATAGAAGAAACGACGAACATAAACATAATGAATTGAAGAACGAAAATATGAAACATGAACTAGGGTTTAAAGAAATAAATACTAAGAACTGGAATTTAATTACTTAAAACGAAGTTTCAAAGTGTTTAAAGAAATCAAACTAATGAAAAGGAACTAAGAAACGAAAAGAAACTAAGAATTCGTATGCAAAACCTCAACAAAACGTAAATAAAGCTTGCTCCTCTCCTTCCTCTCCAAAAACTAAGTCTAAAGCTATTTCTAAAGTTCGGGGATCCTTCAAAACGTGTTTGGAAGAGGTATATATAAGCACGGGTCAAAACGGGAGTTAATGGGCCGAAAATACGCATCTGGAGGCAAAAATCTGAAGTTGCTCGAGCAAAACGCTCGAGCGGTCCCGCTCGAGTAGTGTAGCTCGAATGACACAATCGCTCGAGCGGTTCCGCTCGAGCCGGTCGAGCGCTGAAATTACACTGTATGTTTTGGGCGCTCGAGCGGTGGCGCTCGACCTAGTCACTCGAGTGACTTCCAACTCATCCCAACTAATACTTTTCCTCGTCCGCACTAATACCAATCGTATTTCTTCAATATCTTCTCATCCGGGCATCCGTTTGAGTCGATTCAAAGTCCTACGAACTCCATTTTTCGTCCTCTATTCACCTATGAGCATCAAAGAGACAAATTCATCAATGTCTAGAAATAATGCTCAATTGACTCTAAATACTCGATAAACTCGACCAAGATTTGGGTATTTCAAGCTACGAATCATGACAATTTCACGCCTAATCAACCTCCCCAAACTTACCATATTGCTTGTCCTCAAGCAATGAAATAATAAGTCAAGTGAAATTGTTAGGAATGAGTCAAAGAATCAATTAGTGCAAGCAAATGAACTCGAGCTTCAAAGATCAATCACAAGTATACTCACTCACCTTCCTTCATCATACTCATGCAATAACAACAAGAACCACCAAAATCCAACATGGATGTGCACTCAACGATGTGTTTCACTCCCTCACAAGTGTATAACAATGATCAAGGGACTCACTCAAATAATCAATCACATAAATTGGCAGCCATAGGCTTGTAAGTGCTCTCAACTCCGACCATACTCTAGAAATCAATGCCGAATCAAAAATGACTTTTCTTAAGGTTGTAATGTAGGCTCTTTGGACAGGTGGGAATTAATATGGTAAAGTAACTCAAGTGAGTGGAGAATAGAAAATCAAACTTCGGTACTTCAAGATTAGGAACAGAATACTTCAAACATTTTCAATCAACACTCTTTCAATTCCACTTTTCTCAACACTTCAATTTTTTTTTTCTAACTCTTTTCACTTTTTTTTTCTATCACTTCACTTTTTTTTTTCTTTTTCGCACAAACACATGAGCTCAATTTTTTTCTTTTGCTCATTCTCAATTTTTTTTTCTTTCCCACAACTCAAATCTCATTCACACCCTTATTTTATCACCACTCAACCATCATAATTCCTTGTCTCAACTCAACTCAATCCCTTCAACATTCACGCTTTTCCTATTCTCCACTCAAATTGGGACAAAAAAGGCTTAGGAACTTGGAATAGTGTTTAAATGTGCTAGCAAGTAAAATAAGCTTTAGGCTCAAAGGGGCTAGCAAGGAATACATGTCATTGGTAAGGAAAATTTTGGCTAAGTGACTCAATAAAAACAAAGATGGCCTAAGATCACATTCGGCATATCAAACTAGACACAATCAAGAAGCAAGAGCACACACAAGTTCTAGCATCCTCTAAAGTGATGATCCACTCACAAACGAAGAGATTAATTAATGCATCAAAATCTCATAAGGCTAAAAAACTCACAGCTTTCACATCCATGCTAGTCCTAGTGCATTCTCACTCTCATCACACAAGCACTCAAAAGAAAAACTCATAAGCATACAAGTTCTCTCTCTAATCAGCTCAAACTCAAACACTCACACAAAAGAATTTCTAACTCACCCTTACAACTCACTCTACTCATCAACTCATACTCAAAGATAGCAATCAATAAGCATAAGATGATTGATAGGCATGAAATATGCAATAGCGAGTCAAATCAAAATCACCCCAAGGAGTATCTCAACAAACCAATAATCAATCAAACTCAACTCAAAAGATAAGGGCGTGCATGCATGTGCAATGTAACAAGAAACATAAAAAACTCCACCCCCCAAACTTCGACCTTGCTAGAGGTCTAAGTTTGGGGTTGTGGGTTACCTCAACCAAATAATTCCTTTTCTCTCAATAGCTTTGCACACTCCCTTGTCTCAAGTTGGTTCCTTCAATCTGAATAACTCCATGATACCTTTACTCCTTTAGAGACAAGCCTACAAGCAACTCACTCAAAAACGAGGTTAAACATACGACTCACAATAACTCCCTAATAACTAAAAACAAAGCAAATAATAAAAATAAAAATAATGGGTTGCCTCCCATTCAGCGCTATTTTTAAGGTCCTCATGCCGGACCGAGCTCAAAGGAGATTATGGGACATCATACTAAAAAATACCTCCCTTACTCTCATAAGAGTGGTGTTTGAACTCCTTTCCTTGATGTCCCTCCATCATGAGCTCTTTTGCTTCCTTCTCATCCCCAAGTGTTATGGGTCTCAACTCCTTCTCACCTTTATCTGGAGGAGTCTTACTAATCAATTTCTTGGATTTTGACTTCTTCTTCTTAACTCCTCCTTTTCCTTCCAACTGGATCACGTCCACACTTTTCACCTCTTCATCCTCCAATTTCTTCACTTTATCCCTATCAAAAGAATCAAGATCATAATGCTTATGGGTTAAATAATCAAGTGAAGGACTAACAAAATCATGATTATGAAAAGGATTAGGGATAGGAGGTGTGTCTTCAACACGAGGATCAATTGCATCCATGCAATACAAGCTCTCATCCTCCTTCGGGTGCTTCATGGCTTCATATAGGGGGATCTTCACTTCTTGATCATCAACCTTCAACGTAATCTTCCCATTTGCCACGTCTAGCACCATCCCCGCCGTAGCTAAGAACGGTCTTCCCAAGATCAGGGGCACGTGCTCATCTTCCTCCATCTCTAGGACTACAAAGTCGGCTGGAAAAATATGATCTCCAACTCTCACTAGGACGTCTTCAACCACACCTTGAGGTCGAGTGATAGACCGATCGGCAAGTTAGAGCGTCATCATCGTGGGTTGAAGTTCACCACCTTCCAACTTCTTGAAAAGCGACAACGGCATAAGATTGATGCTCGCTCCAAGGTCGCACAACGCTCCCTTCTTGATCCCGTTCCCAATGTCACATAGGATCGTGAAGCTCCCGGGATCCTTCAGCTTTGGAGGAAGCGCCTTGTGCACTAATGCACTCACCTCGTGGTTCAACTGCACCCACTTCGGCTCATCCACTCGCCGTCTTTTCGCTATCAAGTCCTTCAAAAACTTTGCATAGTTGGGCATCTGTTCTAAAGCATCATAAAAAGGAATGTTAATGTGAAGTTGTTTAAAAACATCAAGAAATTTTGCAAATTTTTCATCAAGCTTCTTTTTCATGAAGCGCTGTGGATATGGGACGGGTATCACAGATTTGGGTACCCCCCATTCATCTCTTTCTGTTTCTTTCACTTTTTCCCTTGCTTCCTTTGCCTTCTTCCACTTAGGAACTCTCTCAATCTCCTCACTTTCCTTGCCCTTCTGGGACTCATCCATATCTTTACTCTTCTTAATGCCTTCATCCTCAACCCCTTTCTCAACTTTCTTCTCCTCAGTCTCAACTTCCCCTTGGGGCGTCTCAGAATCAGCAGGCATCTGAGGACCTTCATAATTGGTTCCATTTCTAAGCTGGATCGCCTTGCAATGCTCTTTCTGGTTCCCCTCCGGCATTCTATTCACTGACTTTGCAATCTGGCTCATCTGGAACTCTAAAGAAGTGAACCTTCGATTGTTCTCTTGTTGAGTTCTAGTCCACTCAACGTTCATCTTCTGGAGCTCTTGATCACGTTGATCACCCTTCTTATGCAACTCCTTCACATCGTACTCCAAGGATGACAATCTCTTGCTACCTTCCTCCACCTTCTGAAGGATAGCTCTCAACATCTTCTCGGTTGATGCACCGCCTTCTCCACCTGGAGGTTTAGAACCCGGATCAACACCTGCAGGAACAGTAATACCAGCTTTTGGGTTAGCATAAGAAAAGTTCTCATTCTTCCTCCATGTGTTTTGAGGAGGCTGCTGGCCTCCTTGAACTCATTGTGTGTTCCTCCATTGATTTTGAAGTGGCTGAGGGCCTGGAGGTACAAATGGTTGGCCATAAGAAGGCATTCCATACTGATTTCCACCTTGGTAGCCATTCTGATTGTAATATGGACCTCCCATGTAATTAGTTACCTCTTGTTGTCCACTTGGTTGGTCTACTCTCTCATTCTCTACTGCATGCTCTCCAACCAAACTCTTCCCCAACTCGAGGTTGTTGATCTTCTCCATCATGGCCATCAATAGCCTTCTCGTTCCTTCTCCCTCTTCAGCCTGATGCACTCTCTGAAAATCTGCATCTCCACTCCAAGCACCGGCATTCGTGACAATGTTGTCCACGATCTCCCTACACCTCTCCATGCCTTGATTGAGGAATGCTCCACCCGCACAGGCGTCTAAATGGTCTTGCCCCGCCTTGTTGGCACCACTATAGAAGAATGCCATAATGTCTCCCTCGTTGTACCCGTGCTGCGGGCACTCAATCTGCATGTTTGAGTATCTCTCCCATGCTTGACGTAGGTCCTCTCTTTGCTTCTGGCGGAAGGACGAGTTCTCAATTCTAGCCTTGATCGTCCTAGATGGAGGGTAGAATCGCTCGAGGAACAGACGCTCGAGCTCGGCCCAAGTGGTAATACCTCCCCGCGGGAGCGTATTATCGTACCACTCCTTAGCTATTCCCGTCAATGAAAATGGGAACAGCCTAAGCCTCTTGGCATCTTCAGACATGCCATTGTAATTAAATGTTGAGGCTATCATGAGAAAACTCCTCAGATGTGTATGAGGATTCTCCTTCCCGATCACCCCCTTGAACTGATTCTCGGTAAGCAGCTTTAAAATCCCCGGGGATATCGAGAAGTTGTTCGTCTCAACAGGAGGCAAAACCACTCCATCATAGTACCGATGTGGCTGCGCTGCAAACCTCCCTCGAATAGCCATATTGTGATCTACGTTCTGAGGAACGTGTTGAGGATTAGCAGCAGGTACTGGTACTTGTTGGGGTGGTGGTGGGTAAACAGGTGGTTGATTATAGACTGGGGGTGGAGGATACGGATATGGTGGGTAAGGATAAGGTGGGTATGGGTAATGTTGGTATACTGGGTTGTTGAAAGGGTTATTTGGGTTTTGTGGGTAAGCAGGGTTTTGGTTCTGGTTTTGGGGTTGTATTTGTGCAGAGTTGATTGTGTCTTGTGGGTTCGGGTGTGGGCTCTCAGTTCCCCCTATGGGTATCTGCTGATTACTGTTGTTTCCATTGGCACCCTCTGCCCGTTCCACAAGAGCAGTATACTCTGCAGCTATTTTGTCTAACTCCCCAAGTTCATCAGAAATCTTGTCTTTGTTTCCCGCGGCAGTAGTCATTCTTCTCAAGAAGGCTCGGTTCCTTCTAGCTATTGTCTCAGGATCTGCAGGCAACCTCTCTTCGCTCGTATTCCCTTGTGAGCGTGTTTTCATAAACCTGAAACACTAGCAGAAGGATCAAAACGCAACTGCCTAATGAATGGAAATAAAAATAAAACAGAAAATAAATCACCCACTACTAACTACTAAGTTATCTACAAGTCCTATTCAAAGAGCATATAACGCCATTCCCCGGCAACGGCGCCATTGACTTGGAGCGATTTTACTAACTTCTACTGGTCGCTTACCCGCAAGCGGACGGGTTCACTGTAGTATAAGTACGTATAATGAACAAGTAGTATCGAACCCAAGGGATGGTGTGTATGCGAATAGATCCCTGAAGATCTACGCGTCGTAGTTAATATGAGTGTATTGTTTTTGGATTTTTTTTAAAATAGTAATTAAACTAAATTGAAATTATCCTACGAATGCAAAATGCAAATTAAACGAAATAACAAAAGGTGTGTTTTCAAACAGGAGGTGGTGATGCTTAAGATAGGAATCCCTACGTATACTAACGGAGCAGGTACATAATCAAAATAACTGTGACACACAAGAATTAACCTAAGTCTAAGAATGCAAGGTGAAAGCTCAAGATTCTAAACCCTAATACTTTACCCTAACACTCGACTTCACTAATCTACTAATGAATTACTAGATTGTGCTTAATTAATGAGACCCTAATTTAACTAAGGTGATGCGGTCGTCCTCCTTCGCTAAACCGGTAGATGAATTAACCTTTCCTAAACTCTCTCGTTAAGTCTACTCGTTGTTAAAGAGTGATACGGTCATCCTCTCTCTAACACCTTTCGAACGAAATTCAAGAGCGAAGTCTAGATTAATTTTAAGAATTCATTAACCAAGAGAATTAAAACCTAACGTCACAAGTTACTCTAACTACATACCCACAACCTACTTCTACGAGTTCATCCTACCCTAAGCATGCAAGGGTTTTAGCTAGACATGGTTTTAACAAACATAAAAGCAATAGAAGAAACGACGAACATAAACATAATGAATTGAAGAACGAAAATATGAAACATGAACTAGGGTTTAAAGAAATAAATACTAAGAACTGAAATTTAATTACTTAAAACGAAGTTCCAAAGTGTTTAAAGAAATCAAACTAATGAAAAGGAACTAAGAAACGAAAAGAAACTAAGAATTCGTATGCAAAACCTCAACAAAACGTAAATAAAGCTTGCTCCTCTCCTTCCTCTCCAAAAACTAAGTCTAAAGTTATTTCTAAAGTTCGGGGATCCTTCAAAACGTGTTTGGAAGAGGTATATATAAGTACGGGTCGAAACGGGAGTTAATGGGCCGAAAATACGCATCTGGAGGCAAAAATCCAAAGTTGCTCGAGCAAAACGCTCGAGCGGTCCCGCTTGAGTAGTGTAGCTCGAATGACACAATCGCTCGAGCGGTTCTGCTCGAGCCGGTCGAGCGCTGAAATTACACTGTATGTTTTGGGCGCTCTAGCAATTCGCTCGAGCGGTGGCGCTCGAGCTGCTCGAGCGCAAGAAAAGTTCTGTAAGTCTTAGGCGCTCGAGCAATGCGCTCGAGCGGTGGCGCTCGACCTAGTCACTCGAGTGACTTCCAACTCATCCCAACTAATACTTTTCCTCGTCCGCACTAATACCAATCGTATTTCTTCAATATCTTCTCATCCGGGCATCCGTTTGAGTCGATTCAAAGTCCTACGAACTCCGTTTTTCATCCTCTATTCACCTATGAGCATCAAAGAGATAAATTCATCAATGTGTAGAAATAATACTCAATTGACTCTAAATACTCGATAAACTCGACCAAGATTGGGGTATTTCAAGCTACGAATCATGACAATTTCACGCCTAATCACATACTCATGCAACAATAACAAGAAACACCAAGATTAAACATGGATGTGCACTCAACGATGTGTTTCACTCCCTCACAAGTGTATATCAATGATCAAGGGACTCACTCAAACAATCAGTCACTCATATTGGCAGCCATAGGCTTGTAAGCGCTCTTAACTCCGACCATACTCTAGAAATCAATGCCGAATCAAAAAGGACTTTCTCAAGGTTGTAATGTACGCTCTTTGGACAGGTGGAATAACAATATGAGTAAAGTGACTCAAGTGAATGGAGAATAGAAAATCAAACTTCGGTACTTCGAGATTAGGAACAGACTACTTCAAACATATTCAATCAACACACTTTCAATTCCAATTCTCTCAACACTTCAATTTTTTTCTTTCTCACTCTTTCACTTTTTTCAATCACTTCACTTTTTTTTTCTTTTTCGCACAAACACATGAGCTCATTTTTTTTCTTTTGCTCATTCTCAATTTTTTTTTCTCTTTTTCCCACATCTCATAACTTCATCACACCTTCTTCTCATATTCACTCAACAAACAACATTTTCCTTTTTCAACTCAATCCAATCCCTTCACATTCACACTTTCCTATTCTCCACTCAAATTGGGACAAAAAGGCTTAGGAATTGGAATAGTGTTCATATGTGCTAGCAAATAAAATAGGCTTTAGGCTCAAAGGGGCTAACAAGGGATTCAATGTCATTGGTAAGGAAAATTTTGGCTAAGTGACTCAATAAAATCAAAGATGGCCTAAGATCCTATTCGGCATATCAAACTAGACACAATCAAGAAGCAAGAGCACATACAAGTTCTAGCATCCTCTAAGGTGACGATCCACTCACAAACGAAGAGATTAATTCATGCATCAAAATCTCATAAGGCTCAAGTCTCACAGCTTTCACATCCATGCTAGTCCTAGTGAATTCTCACTCTCATCACACAAGCACTCAAAAAGAAAATTTCATAAGCATACAAGTTCTTTCTCCAATCAACTCTAGTTCAACTACTCACACAAAAGAGTCCCTAACTCAAATCCACAAATCTACTCTACTCATCAAATCATACTCAAAGATAGCAACTAATAAGTAGAAGATGATTGATAGGCATGAAATATGCAATAGCGAATCAAATCAAAATCACCCCAAGGAGCATCTCAAGACACCAAATAACCAAACACACTCAAAGATAAGGGATGCTCCGGTGCAATGTAACAAGAAACATAAAAAAACTCCACCCCCCCAAACTTCGACCTTGCGAAGAGGTCTAAGTTTGGGGTTGTGGGTTACCTCAACCAAACAATTCAGTTTCTCTCAACAACGTTGCACACTCCCTTGCTTGAGTTCCTTCAATCTCCACGTATTTGGCACTCCTTCGAGACAAGCCTACAAAATAAAACTCTCGAGTACGAGGTTAACACTTACGATTCAATAACACCCTAATAACAGAATAAGAAACTAAAAACAACTAAAGCAAATAAAAATGGGTTGCCTCCCATTCAGCGCTATTTTTAAGGTCCTTATGCCGGACCGAGCTCAAAGGAGCTTATGGGACATCATACTCAAATTTACCTCCCTTACTCTCATAAGAGTGGTGCTTGCATGTCTTTCCTTGATGCCCTTCCATCATGAACTCTTTTGCTTCCTTCTCATCCCCAAGTGTTATGGGTCTCAACTCCTTCTCACCTTTATCTGGAGGAGTCTTACCAAACAGGTTCTTGAATTTGGACTTTTTCTTCTTAACTCCTCCTTTTCCCTCCAACTGGACCACATCCACACTTTTCACTTCTTCATCCTTCAACTTCTTCACTTTATCCCTATCAAAATAATAACGATCATAATGCACATTGGTTAAATCATCAAGTGAAGGATTATAAAATTCATGAATATGAGAAGGATTAGGGGTAGGAGGTGTGTCTTCAACATGAGGATCAATTGCATCCATGCAATACAAACTCTCATCCTCCTTCGGGTGCTTCATGGCTTCATATAGGGAAATCTTCACTTCTTGATCATCAACCTTCAACGTAATCTTCCCATTTGCCACGTCTAGCACCATCCCCGCCGTCGTTAAGAACGGTCTTCCCAAGATCAGGGGCACATGTTCATCTTCCTCCATCTCTAGCACTACAAAGTCGGCTGGAAAAATGTGATCTCCAACTCTCACGAGGACGTCTTCAACCACACCTTGAGGTCGAGTGATAGACCGGTCGGCTAGTTGAAGCGTCATCATTGTCGGCTGAAGTTCACCACCTTCCAACTTCTGGAAAAGTGACAACGACATCAAATTAATGCTCGCTCTGAGGTCGCACAACGCTCCCTTCTTGATCCCGTTCCCGATATCACAAAGAATGGTAAAGCTCCCGGGATCCTTCAGCTTTGGAGGAAGCGTCTTGTGTACTAACGCACTCACCTCATAGTTCAACTGCACCAACTTCGGCTCATCCACTCGCCGTCTTTTCGCGATCAAGTCCTTCAAAAACTTTGCATAGTTGGGCATCTGTTCCAAAGCATCATAAAAAGGAATATTAATATGCAATTGTTTAAACACATCAAGGAATTTAGCGAATTTCTCATCAAGCTTCTTTTTCATGAAGCGTTGTGGATATGGGACGGGTATCACAGATTTGGGTACCCCCCATTCATCTTTCTCAGTCTCTTTCACTTTCTCCCTTGCTTCCTTTGCCTTCTTCCACTTAGGAACTCTCTCCCCCTTCTCAATGCCTTCCTCTTCAAGCTCTTTGCTCGCTTGAGTGCTTTCACCTTCAACCTTCTTCTCAACTCCTACCTCCCCACTCTCATCTCCATCTTTCTTATGTTATTTCCCCTCTATCTCAACATCTCCTTGGGGCTTCTCAGAATCAGCAGGCATCTGAGGACCTTCATAATTGGTCCCACTTCTAAGCTGGATAGCCTTACAATGCTCTTTAGGATTACCCTCAGGTATTGAAGGGTATTTGCCAGGCTCTCTATTCAATGACTTTGCCATCTGCCCCATCTGAAATTCTATGGAAGTGAACCTTCGATTATTCTCTTGTTGAGTTCTATTCCACTCAATGTTCATCTTCTGGAGCTCTTGATCACGTTGATCACCCTTTTTATGCAACTCTTTCACATCGTACTCCATGGATGACAACCTCTTACTTCCTTCCTCCACCTTCTGTAGAATTGCTCTCAACATCTCCTCAGTTGAGGAACCGCCTTCTCCACCCGGAGGTTTTGAACCTGGATCCACGCCTGGAGGAACTGTAATACCCGCCTTCGGGTTAGCATAAGAAAAATTATCGTTCTTCCTCCATTGGTTCTGAGGAGGCTACTGGCCTCCTTAATAGCCTTGAGTGTTCCTCCATTGATTTTGAGGTGGCTGAGGACCTGGAGGTACAAATGGTTGGCCATAAGAAGGTCTTCCATACTGATTTCCACCTTGGTAGCCATTCTGATTGTAATTCGGACCTCCCATGTAATTGGCTACCTCTTGCTGTCCACTTGGCTGGTCTACTCTCTCATTCTCTGTTGTATGCTCTCCAACCAAATTCTTCCCCAACTCGAGGTTGTTAATCTTTTCCATCATGGCCATCAACAGCCTTCGCGTTCCTTCACCCTCTTCAACCTGATGCACTCTCTGGAAGTCTGCATCCACACTCCAAGCCCCGGCATTCGTGACAATGTTGTCCACGATCTCTCTACACCTCACTATTCCTTGATTCAGGAATGATCCACTAGCACAGACGTCTAGATGGTCTTGCCCAGCCTTGTTGGCACCACTGTAGAAGAATGTCATAATATCTCCCTCATTATACCCGTGCTGCGGGAACTCTATCAGCATGTTTGAGTATCTCTCCCACGCTTGACGTAGATCCTCTCCTTGCTTCTGGTGGAAGGAAGAGATCTCAATCCTCGCTTTAATAGTTCTCGATGGAGGGTAGAATCGCTCGAGGAACAGACGCTCGAGCTCGGCCCAAGTGGTAATACCTCCCCATGGAAGCGTATTATCGTACCACTCTTTAGCTATTCCCGTCAATGAAAATGGGAACAACCTAAGCCTCTTAGCATCTTCAGACATGCCATTGTAATTGAAAGTGGAGGCTATCATTAGAAAACTCCTCAGATGTGTATGAGGATTCTCCTTCCCGATCACCCCCTTGAACTGATTCTCTGTAAGCAGCTTTAGAATTCCCGGGGAAATTGAGAAGTTATTTGCCTCAACAGGCGGCAATGCCACTCCATCATAGTACTGTTGTGGCTGCGCTGCAAACCTCCCTCGAATAGCCATATTTTGATCTGCGTTCTGAGAAAGCAACATGTTACAACTGTAACAAGAGCGGGCACTAAAAGTATGATTGTCTGGAGCTGAGTGTAAGGGAAAGAGAGGACAGGAGGGCCAAGAGAGACCAGAAATTTGCTGACCGGAGAGCCATGCTCGCTGAGGATGCAACTGACTCGGATGGTCCTGAGGAGAGGTCGCCTGAACTCTTTTCCGACGATGAGTACGATGATGTTTGCTTGATGGCTAGGGAAGAGCCTGAGGTAACATCTAACTCTGTGTGTGGTTCTTACACTGGTCAAAATCCTGAGTTTAGCTCAGAGTCAGCCAGAGAAATGAACCTTCAGATCTGCCTGGATCAATTGATGGGTGATTTCTCCAGGTTGCAGGAAACTAATGTTTTCTTGGTAGAGGAGAACAAGAAATTGAGTACTGAGGTCCAGAACCTGAATGATCATCTTACTCAGTTTGATCTTAAAGAATCAGCTCAGATTGTGAGACTAACTCAGGAAATTAATCTAATCAATGTTGAGCATCTCCCAAGAGAGAAGATTCTGAAGGAACTGGCTGATGAAGAGTTGGTTAGGAAGAAAGAACTGAAAGTACTTAAGAGTAAGTTTGATGACCTCTTTGCCAGACATGAAATCCTGAAAAAGAGTGAGGACTCACTCAAGCAAAAGGTTGCGGCAATGAATAAATCCTTAGTGGCTAGAGAGGAAATAAATAGCAGCCAGATGCTTGGGAACGAAAAAGGGACTTGGATATGTTCCTAAGAAATCCTCATAAGGTAAGTCTCATGTTGCTTCAGGGAGGAACACTGAGAGGGTATTTGTTCAGGCAGGCCAAAGTGCACCTAAGGTTGTACTTCAGGCCGTCAGACTGATAAGGGCAAGGAAACTGTTGACTCAGTCAGGGTTGCCCCCAAGGTTGTTAAGCCAAAACCCAAGGGAAAGGCAAAGCAACCGAAGGAGGTCCCTGAGAGCTCAGGCCAGAGAAAGCCTCAGCGAAAGCAGAGGAAGACTCAGGCCAAGAGCCCTCAGACTGGTCAGCGAGGGTACCATCATGCTTGGCAATACCAGCAGGGAAGGCCAAACATGATGACACCCCCATGGTTTTGGCATCCTGAGGCCTTTAACTGTGTTCCTTTCCCGCACTTGCCTAGGGGGAACAGAAAATAGGGTCCTTATCAAGAACAAGGCCCAAGACCTGCTGCACCCAGACCTAGGAAGAACAGGAGGCCAGCCCAAAAGGCACCCACTCAGGCTCCTGTGAAGCCTAAGTCTAGCACTCATACACCATCTTCCTCTCAGGCAAAGAAGAAGAAAGTTGTGTATGTTGATATTTCAGGGAGACAGATTTACCACTCTGAGGCAATCAGGGTTGTTAAGCAAGTCTGGATCCCGAAGGGTACAGCTGACACTATAGGACCCAACACCCAATGGGTACCTAAAGCCTGATTTGCTTTCAGGCAGCTGTGGATCACAACAAGAGGAGAGGAGACCAAAACAAAGTTGTTTGGTACCTAGAGAGTGGATGCTCAAGGCATATGACTGGAATGAAGAGTCTTCTCCAAGAATTTCAAACTAGAGATGGTCTACAGGTAACCTTTGGTGATAACTCAAAAGGTGTTACTAAAGGTTTTGGAGATAACCTTTGGTCTACTGAAGCACAACTTGTTGTCGGTAAGTCAATTATGTGATAAAGGTTTCAGTGTTGAGTTCTCATCGAATATATGTTCAGTCAAGGACAAATCAACACAAGTACTTCTATCAGGTATCAGGAAAGGTAATGTTTATCTCGCTGATTGGAGCAGTACTATTCCTAATACTTGTTTTGTTGCTAAAAGCTCTCTAAAGCTCAGTTGGTTATGGCATAAACAATTAAGCCATCTGAACTTCAAGATTCTTAACAAAATTTCTAGACAATCACTTGTTGAAGGTCTACCTAATGAAGTTTTTAGCAAAGATCATGTGTGCAAAGCTTGTCAGGAGGGAAAGCAGGTCAGAGCGTCATTCAAGGAGAAAACTACTTTCTCCACTGACAGGATCCTTCAGCTATTGCACATGGATTTATTTGGTCCCATAACACCTGTGAGTATGAATGGTAGGAAATATATTCTTGTGGTTGTTGATGATTATTCTAGATATACTTGGATTATTTTCTTGTTGAATAAGAAGGAAACACAGGTGAAGCTTCCTGAGTTGCTTAGAAGGCTAAGCAATGAGAAGAATTAGTTCATTACTAAGATCAGATCTGACAAGGGCGCTGAGTTTATAAATTCATATATTTCTGACTTTTGTAATGGACTTGGTATAGCTCATGAGACTTCTGCAGCTAGAACCCCACAACAGAATGGTGTCGCTGAAAGGAGGAACATGACACTGAAGGAAGTTGCCAGGACCATGCAGGCTGAGTCAGGATTGCCCAAGAAATTCTGGGCTGAGGCAATCAACACTGCATACTACACTCAGAATAGATCCATGCTGAACAAATAAAATGCTCAGACCCCATATGAGACATGGAATAAGAGGAATCCACGTATCTCTTACTTTCATGTATTTGGTTGTAAGTGCTTCATTCTCAACAATGGGAAGACCCAATTGAAAGTCTTTGATAGCAAATCTGATGAAGGGATATTATTAGGATATTCTGAAATTAGCAAAGCATTCAGGGTTTACAATTGTAGGACCCTTGTTGTGGAAGAATCACCACATGTTGTGTTTGATGAATCTACTAATGAGTCTAGGGTAAAAGTGTTGAATCCTGACACTGAGGAGGTCACAAGGAGAGTGACAAGGCTAAGTTTAAAGAATCAACCTGATCCAAAGGTCAAAACTGTGCCTATTCCAAGATGGGATGATGACAACGATCAGGAAGATGACCTAAGAGCCACTCCTAAGTCCAGCACTTCAGGGATTGTTGAGCCTCAGACTGAGGAACAGGCTCAACCTGAGGTAAGCACCGTCTATGAAGATGCGGTCACAGCTGAGACGGTTCCTGAGTCACCTCATCAAGGGAGAATCAATGTCCCTGACATTGAGCTTGTTAAACCCTTTGGTATAGACTCAAGTTCATCCCCTTCTGTTCAATTTCCTGAATTTTATGAGCCTGTAGACACTAACATTGCAGGTACTTCAGGAACATCTCCAGGTAAGAGAACATGAGTAGAGGATTATCCCATTGACCAAGTCATTGGTGATCCAACTGAGGGAGTCAGGACCAGACAGTTTCATGGTGAGAGTGAATTGTTCTGTTGCTTTCTCCTGAGCAAGAGCCTCAGAACATTGAAGAAGCTCTCACTAGCTCGAACTGGATCATAGCCATACAAGAGGAGTTGAATCAGTTCACGAGGAATCAAGTTTGGGAACTGGTAGATAGACTTAGGCATCAAGGTGTTATCGGTACCAAGTGGGTCTTCAAGAACAAGAAGGATGAGAATGTTGTTGTAGTAAGGAACAAGGTTAGGCTGGTTGCAAAGGGGTATTGTCAGTCTGAAGAAATAGACTATGATGAGACTTTTGCTCCAGTGGCTAGGTTGGAAGCTATCAGGTTATTCCTTGTATATGCAACATACAAGAAGTTTAAGGTGTATCAAATGGACGTCAAGAGTGCCTACCTGAATGGTGTACTAAATGAAGAGGTATATGTTGAAGAACCTCCCGGGTTTGAGGTTGGAGATAGAGTATACCATTTGAAGAAAGTACTCTATGGACTTAAGCAAGCACCAAGAGCTTGGTATGATACCCTCTCTCAATTCCTGACAGACCATGGGTTCAAGAATGGAACCGTGGATAGGACATTGTTTAGGATCACTGAATGTGATGACATTCTCTTGGTCCAGATTTATGTGGATGACATAATATTTGGATCACCAAATCATCATCTCTGTGAGAAATTCTCTAAGTTGATGACTGGTAAATTTGAGATGTCAATGATGGGAGAGATGAATTTCTTTTTAGGATTGCAGGTTAAGCAGACTGATCAAGGTATCTTCATTAATCAGGCCAAGTATACAAGAGACTTGATTCAAAAGTTTGGTGTTCAGAACAACAATCCGGCAAGGATCCCAATGAATACAAATTGGAAGATGGATCCTGACACTGAAGGGACTTCAGTGAATAAGACTGAGTACCAAGGGCTGATTGGTTCGTTGTTGTACCTGACTGCAAGTAGGCCTGACATTACGTTTGCAGTTGGTGTGAACCTGAATGAACAACTTACTCAGTCTGATCTTAAAGAATCAGCTCAAATTGTGAGACTAACTCAGGAGATTGATTTAATCAATGCTGAGCGTCTTCCAAGAGAGAAGATTCTGAAGGAACTGGCTGAGGAAGAGCTGGTCAGGAAGGAAGAACTGAAAGTACTTAAGAGTAAGTTTGATGACCTCTTTACCAGACATGAAATCCTGAAAAAGAGTGAGGACTCTCTCAAGAAAAAGGTTGCAGCAATGAATAAATCCTCAGTGGCTAGAGAGGAAATAAATAGCAACCAGATACTTGGGAACAAGAAAAAGGGACTTGGATATGTTCCTGAGAAATCCTCACAAGGTCAGTGTCATGTTGCTTCAGGGAGCAACACTGAGAGGGTATTTGTTCAGACAGGCCAGAGTGCACCTAAGGTTGTGCTCCAGGCCCGTCAAACTGATAAGGGCAAGGAAACCGTTGACAAAGTCAGGGTTGCTCCTAAGGTAGCTAAGCCAAAACCCAAGGGAAAGGCAAAGCAACCTACGGAAGCCCCTGAGAGCTCAGGCCAGGGAAAACCTCAGCGAAAGCAGAGGAAGACTCAGGCCAAGAGCCCTCAGACTGATCAGCGAGGGTACCATTTTGCTTGGCAATACCAACAGGAAAGGCCAAATATGATGACACCCCCGTGGTTTTGGCATCCTGAGGCCTTTAACTGTTTTCCATTTCCTCACTTACCTAGGGGAAATAGAAATCAGGGTCCTTATCAAGAACAAGGCCCAAGACCTGCTGCACCCAGACCTAGGAAGAACAGGAAGCCAGCCCAAAAGGCACCTACTCAGGCTCCTACGAAGCCTAAGTCTAACACTCATACACCATCTTCCTCTAAGGCAAAGAAGAAGAAAGTTGTGTATGTCGATGTTTCAGGGAGACAGATTTACCACTCTGAGGCAATCAGGGTTGTGAAGCAAGTTTGGATCCCGAAGGGTACAGCTGACACAATAGGACCCAACACCCAATGGGTACCTAAAGCCTGATTTGGTCGCAGGCAGCTGTGGATCACAACAAGAGGAGAGGAGACTCAATCAAAGCTGTTTAGTACCTAGACAGTGGTTGCTCAAGGCACATGACTGGAATGAAGAGTCTTCTCCAAGAGTATCAAGGTGTGATTGGTACCAAGTGGGTCTTTAAGAACAAGAAGGATGAGAATGGTGTTGTGTTAAGGAACAAGGCTAGACTGGTTGCAAAAGGGTATTGTCAGTCTGAAGGAATAGACTATGATGAGACTTTTGCTCCAGTGGCTAGGTTGGAAGCTATCAGGTTGTTCCTTGCATATGCAACATACAAGAAGTTCAAGGTGTATCAAATGGATGTCAAGAGTGCCTTCCTGAATGGTGTACTCAATGAAGAGGTATATATTGAACAACCTCCCGGGTTTGAGGTTGGAGATAGAGTATACCATTTGAAGAAAGCACTCTATGGACTTAAGCAAGCACCAAGAGCTTGGTATGATACCCTCTCTCAATTCCTGATAGACCATGGGTTCAAGAAAGGAACTGTGGATAGAACCTTGTTCAGGATCACTGAAGGTGATGACACTCCTGGTCCAGATTTATGTGGATGACATAATATTTGGATCACCAAATCATCAGCTCTGTGAGAAATTCTCTAAGTTGATGACTGGTAAATTTGAGATGTCTATGATGGGAGAGATGAACTTCTTCTTAGGATTGCAGGTCAAACAGACTGATCAAGGTATATTCATTAATCAAGCCAAATATACAAGAGACTTGATTCATAAGTTTGGTGTTCAGAACAGCAATCCAGCAAGGATCCCTATGAACACAAATTGGAAGATGGATCCTGACACTGAAGGGACTTCAGTAAATCAGACTGAGTACCGTGGGCTGATAGGTTCTTTATTGTACCTGACTGCAAGTAGGCCTGACATTACGTTTGCAGTTGGTGTGTGTGCTAGGTATCAGTCTGATCCCAAGAGAAGTCATTTGGAGGCTGCTAAGAGGATACTTAAGTATTTGAAAAAGACAGTCAATATGGGACTATGGTATCCTTCAGATGACAACTTCGAACTGACAGGTTATTCAGATGCAGATTATGGAGGTTGTAGGATTGATAGGAAATCAACCTCAGGGACATGTCAGTTCTTGGGAAGTAAGTTGATCTCGTGGTTTAGTAAGAAGCAGAATTCAGTAGCGACATCCACAACTGAGGCTGAGTATATGGCTGCAGGTAGTTGTTGTGCTCAGATTTTATGGTTGAGGCAACAGTTGAGGGACTACCAAGTGTTTGCTAATCAGGTTCCAATCTATTGTGACAACAATAGTGCTATAGCAATTACTCAGAACTCAGTGCTTCACACAAGGTGCAAGTATGTGGATATTAGACACCACTTCATTCGAGATCATGTGGAGAAGAAAGATATTAGGATGGAGAAGATTCACACTGACAGGCAAAGAGCTGACATCTTGACTAAGCCTCTGGTTGAAGCAAGGTTTATGGAACTGTCAGTGGAGTTAGGACTCTTAGATCCGGGAGAGCAGTCAGCGTAGGGTTCTAGGGGGAACTCAGGCCAGACTCGACTCAGCGAGGTATCAGGGTGCTACAATGTCTCCCTGACAGGTATGAGTCCTAACCTGACCCTTGTGAATTTCAAGCGTCTCCCTGAGTCTTTCGTCCTGAAAATCTTTATTAAATGCATTCCGTTTTCATTAAAAGCGCACCTTTTCATATTTAAAACCCACGCGCACGGAGCATTTAATGC
This sequence comes from Ballota nigra, assembly GCA_947034835.1. Classification (NCBI taxonomy): domain Eukaryota; kingdom Viridiplantae; phylum Streptophyta; class Magnoliopsida; order Lamiales; family Lamiaceae; genus Ballota; species Ballota nigra. Next base: position 44,818,768 of record OX344724.1, on the reverse strand, counting down.
CAGTTACTTTTTCATATACGTGTCCGTTTTATACGGAATATGACTGACATGGGGTTTAATTGAAGCTGAGATTAATCCTGGCCCCTCATTTCAAAACCTTTCGAATTCAGGGATCAATCTCAACCCCACGTTTGAGTAACTGACTTAGTCTTATCAATCAAGAGTGCCATTTGAGGTTTTTACGCAAACACAACGCACAATCTGCACACTGAGTTTTCTCTTGCTCAAACACAGTTAAACTCTTTCGAAAAATCTCTTCCTCTCAAAACAATGGCATTCCTAGATTCCAACTGGACAACCGACACGATCGTCGATGTTGTCGAGAAGAAACTGGTACACATGGAGCAAGTCATCTCCATGGAAGGTATCTGTCTTACGGTTGAGGAAATCAAACCCGTATTTAAATGGATTTCCGATACCGGGTTGGAAACATACTTCACCACCCGACCCATTTCCGTGCTCCCAAGAACAGTTGTGGAAGCATATTTGAATATGTTCTTGCGGAAGGGAGAAGTTTTCACAAAGGTGACTGCGCTGAAGTCGACGGGTGAGAAGGACGGCGACGACGAACCTCTTTACAACACAGAGGTGGTCACTATCAACTTCAGGCAGGCGGTGAGGGAAGTCTTCAAGCTGTCTTTCTCAGGCATCAACCCAAGAACCTACAAGGAGAACTCAGAGGGAGAGTTTCTTGGGAAATGGACCAAGTCAGGGTCATCGGAGTTCAGGGCTCGACAGAACAAGAGTACGTTAAAGCCTGAGTATAGAGCTCTGGTGGACTTGGTATCCAAGATGGTGATGGGCGCAACTGGCTCTCACGAGCAATTGAGTCTGCCCAAGCTGAGACTCATGGGAGCTATCGTTGATGGAGTAGAAGCGAACTGGGAGCAGCTCTTCCTCGATCAACTCCATCAGGCAGGATTGGACAAACTTACGCGAGACGAGGAAAAGAAGCACATTTCCGTCAGTGCCATCTTGCCTTTCGGCACAAGGATGTCCATCCTGATTGCTCATGCTTGCCATGGGTATACCTTCGACTTCGAGGATAGTCTCTCCTCGAAGAAGGTAATGTTTTCCTCACTGAGTGATACTTATTCAGTGCTAGGGCTGACTGATCCCAATGCGAAAGCAAAAGGTCAGGCCAAAAAGCCAGCTGGTAAGGCCAAGAGGGTGGCAACCAGTCTCATTGAACGAGTAGATGACCTCCTTGAGAGGAGTAAGGATGGTGAGGAGGTTGCTGCTGAGGAGGTGGAGCAGCCTGAGGTGGAGATGGCTGAGAAGAGGAAGAAGGTAAGGGTCGTGCTAGCAGGGAAGAGCACGAAGTCAGGGACTGAGTTTGATCCCAAGAAGGTCGGGTCTGAGGCTGAGGGAACTGACGATGACGTCAGAAAGGAGGGTGCTCAGGGAGAGAGGCCACTAAAGAGACTTAGGAAGGGAATAAAGAAATCCCCTGCTAAGAAACTTCCTGAAGTGAGTGAGAGGGAGAAGTCAAGCTCTCCTGGAGCATCTGACTTGGAGGAGGTAAGAAAGACTATCGAGACGGCTGAGTCGCTGCAGCCTGAGACAGCACCCACTCTAACACCCCCACACCCTGAAACCCAAACACCTTCCATCCCTAACCCTACACCTCAGACTCCCCAACTACCCCAAACCTCAGAGCCAAATCATCCCACTGAGTCAGTGCCTGCAACTTCACACATAAATGAGCCTGACCAGTCAGCCGAGCCAAATATTCCAAACCCCTCAGACTTTCCCTCATACCCCAATCCCAAGGACTGCCCCAAATCCATTCCAACTGAAGAGGATGAATTCCTTGAATTGGAGGAGGAGGAACTGGATGAACACATGGCAGGAGGGATACTGGAGAACACTCTCAGGGGGAACGCCACAGAATGGGCAGGGAAGTGCTGGCCTGGGCTATACAAGTACACTGAGCTGCTGGCGTATGTGATTGAGCTCAAGGTTTGGTTGGACTTCAAACAATCAAACATGCAAGAGCAACATATGCTGGTGGATGCTCGTGGCTGGGAGCATTGGGAGACTGAAGAGGCCAAGATTTGCTCCTTCTTTGGACTGACTAGCTGGCTTCAACTTCTGAACTTCGATAACCTGAAGCAGTTAGTGGCTGAATTGATGTCCAAGAGCAAGGCTGACATCCTGACAGGTGACGAGAAGGAGGATGAGGATGATGAAGGAGCTCAGGGTGGAGACCTGGAGAAGGTAGTGGAGGAGACTGCACAGGAAATTGGTGAGATGAACTCTGAGCCTCAGGCTCAGGGGGGAGGTGATAAGAACACTGGTGCCAAGGGTGGACCAGTGGCTGAGGATGTTGTGAACATCTCAGCTGCCGATGAGACATCTGTCAATGAAGGGATTCCCTGCCCTGAGACAAGAGAGGAAGATATTGAGGCATTCAAGGAGACTCTCAGTTCCAAGGGACTTGCTCCCAAGGTTCAAGTTAGCTTAGCTGAGCCTGAGGAGGCGGCTATGACTACTTCACAACTGCCTTCAGTGCACCTTGAAGAAGGGACTGATGCTGCAGGGGCTGACAAAGGAAAGCAGCCAATCACTAAGGCGGCCGTTGATGATGAGGATGTGATCATAACCGGGGTCGGACGTGCTGAATTCACCAGCATAGTGGAGGTCAAGCAGGAGAAAACCTCAGAAAATCTAGTTGAACTTCAGGAGGAGGTAATGAGGCTACGAGCTGAGAAGGAAGAAGACTCCAAGGCCCTGGCAAAGCATATCAGGTGGACAAAGTCAGCTTACAACACCCTTGCTAACAGGGAGCTGATTTTGTTAAAGAAAATGATGACTGACACGGCCAAGTCAGTGAGGAATGAGAGGAAGCGCACCAAGAAGATGCTTAGGAACACTCTCAAGAAGCTTGAAGAGAGGGATGCGATCAGGGACGAGAAGATGAATCAGGCAGTGGACAGGCTTGCAGTTCAGACTGGAGCTATTGTCACTCAGGCCCTGAAGGACTCAGTGTCCAAACTGGAGCTGGAGTCAGGGAGGATGGATCGCACCTCTCAGTCAGTGGCAGACATTTTGGCAAAGGCCACTGATGAGTCTGCAAAGATACTAACTGAGGCCAGCAGAGTCAGCAGTGAGTCCTTGAAGGTGGAGAAAATGATCACCAAGGCTGAACAAAGTCTCCAACTCTCTATGGAGGTCTTTGAGAAGAAAGTCAATGCTGCTATCAGTTCGGTTTCGTACGCAGGCACTGGAATTTCGATGGGAGTTGAATTATTGAAGGAGGGAATTAACGATGTCCATTCTCTAGCCTCCTTCGTAATCAATAGCGGATCTGACGCATTCCCATCCGAGGCCAATGATGATGCCAAAAAGGGGGAAAAGAAGAAGAAAAGATCCCGTCCTGAGGCATCGGAGGCAGTCAATCAAGGTGAGACCGTTCTAGCTGACCCTGAAGCCAATCCTGAAGGGAACATCTTAAGGGTGAGGAAGTCAGCTAGGCTAGCGGTGGTGGAAAAGGAAGGAGGAGAAATGGTTGCCAAGCTGAGGGAGGAGGCAACAAAGGCAAAGGCTAATGAACCTTCCAAGCAACAACCTGAGCCAGTTCAGAGATCGTCTCCCATGAGCTCAAGGAAGAATCCCATCACTTACTCAGGTGAGTTGGTTGCGGAGCTATGTGCTGAAGCGTGGGGAGATCAATCTAAAAAATCTGAGGCTATGCGCAGAGCTGAAATTGCTCAGAAGGAGAAGATGCGCATCTTAGAGAAGAAGGTTGAGAAGCTGACGGATATCACTGAGCTTCAACAACGTGAACTAGATGATGCAGTGATCATCTTGCTAAGGAAGAAGAAGGCGAAGCCTGAGCCAAGGAAGTACAGGAAGAAGCCAACAGTTAGGAAATCAACAATTCTTCAAATCAGAAGGCCAGAATCAGGAGCAAGGGAAGCTTTTGTTGATGAGTTCGTCTCAGAGACATTGAAGGAGTTTTGGACTGATGCAAGGGATGAATTTGTTAGATTGTGGTTTGTTGTGAAGAAGTGGGGCGACACTGACGATATCAATGCCCACTTCACTGACTACATGATGGACAACCATCCTGAGCTATTCCAGAAAATCTTGGAGGAGGCTGAGGCATCTCAAGTTCAAGTGAAGGCTCCTGAGTTCACCATTCGAGCTCCTCCCTTGGTTCCTGGAACTCAAAAGCATGATACAAAGGCCATTATGATGGAAGTCTTGAAGATAGCCAAAGCTGAAGGGTACGTGAATCAACCTGGAAGACTTGACGAGCTGAAGGCAAGAGTTTATGCAGGATATGGACTCAAGCCTGAAATGAGATTAGTCTAGATGTTCACAGGCTTCTTTGTAATAGATTAGATTCATTGTAATCATTTCCACATCAATCAATGAAATCTATTACTTTTGCCCACAGACAAAAACTCATTGTCTTTTTGGCTGTTGTTTTAAATACTGTACTTTATCAAGAATTGCTCTAACACTGTCTTATCTTATAGATAGGTTTATCTTGTTTCCTCTGAGTGTTTTGAGGATCTTTTCAGTGTTTTGGCATCATCAAAAAGGGGGAAATTGTTGGGACATTGTCAGTTTTGATTAAGATCCCAAAGCCCCTGAAAAGATGATTGCCTTAATCTGTCTTTGTCAGGCTAGTCTTGGTTAGGATTAGTACTTAGTCATTTTACACTTCACAGGTACTCAGTGAGAGGAGAACTCACTGGAGACAATCAAGACTCAGAGCCTGAAGACGAAGAGCACCATCCTGAACTTATGGCAGTCTTCTAAGCTGGCTGAGTAAGTGTCAGTGATGAAGAGTATGACCCTGAGGTCATTACTAACTCAGTCCTGAAGGGAACAGGATGTCACTGAGTTAATGGGAAGATTTGGAGTAGAGCCAAGCAATGCAAAAGGAATTTCAGCGTCAGGACAAGACTGGTGAGCTCAAGACAAAATGAACTTAATAAGACAAGCCTGAAGCTCAGGAATAAGTTCTGACATTCTCACCAACCTGATGACGTGGACCAATCCGAGAAGGACACGCACGTACGGAACCTGATATGAAGACTGAATTCAGACTGCATATTCAATGGGCAAGCATTTAATGTGAATTTAATGCAAATACCAAATCCATGCAAGGACGGTTGCTGCATGAAGATGTGTCCGTTTGAAGCCACTCTACATAGATGACTAGAAGGCTATCTCTCCAACGGATAATTATTCAAATCACCTATAAATACAGAAGGCCTTGAACCCATTCAAGGTTACGGGAAATTTCCAAGCCAGAAATTACTCAAACTCTCGAGCATTCAAAAGCATTCAACCATTAAGAGAAGCACTCGAAACCTTCTAAATTTCCCAAGTGTTTCTCAGCAATTGAGAGTTATTCTGTATTCCAAGAGCTAATTAGAATTATCTTAAGCTTAGAGAGATTATCCAATCCTTAGCATAGCTTTGCCTTGTAAGGATAATCTCAACCTAGTTGGAATCCAAACTGAAACCAAAACCCTAAGTTAGGCTTGTTGGGAGTAAGTCAGTTAGAGTATTAGTAAGTGGAGTTGTATAGATCAGTGAGGATAGCTGGTCTTGGTGCACCTTGGCACGTTAAAAACAAGAATCCCTTGAGTGGATTTCCTGTTAAGTCAGGTCGTGGACGTAGGAGCTTGAGACTCTGAACCACGTTAAACTCCTTGCGTTCTTACTGCTTTGATATTGTGCATACTTGCTATATTACTTGTTCATTCATCGCATTCAAGTTTATCAGGTCTGAATCAATCAGGCTGATTTTCAAAAGAGCACTGCCCTACTAAACACCTTTCAGAATTTGAGTAAAACAAATTTTTCAGAAAGCAAACTAAACAAGACTTTAAACTTTCAGGGCTCAAACATTTCCGCACTGAACTTGAACTGATAGTTAGCCAACTGACCCGCACCAAGTGTAGTCAGTAGGTATATTATCAGCTCCTAGTTCTTTACCACTCTGAGTAAAGGGGACTCAGTCAGTTTTAAGATAGAAAAATTGGTATACGTGTATTCCCCCCCCCCATACACGTATTCCTCAGTCTTGTACCGGGACCAACAGTGTGTGTGCTAGGTATCAGTCTGATCCCAAGAGGAGTCATTTGGAGGCTGCTAAGAGGATACTTAAGTATTTAAAAAGGACAGTCAATATGGGACTATGGTATCCTTCAAATGACAACCTAGAACTGACAGGTTATTCAAATGCAGATTATGGAGGTTGTAGGATTGATAGGAAATCAACCTCAGGGACATGTCAGTTTTTGGGAAGTAAGTTGATCTCGTGGTTTCAGCAAGAAGCAGAATTCAGTGGCAACATCCACAACTGAGGTTGAGTATATGGCTGCAGGTAGTTGTTGTGCTCAGATTTTGTGGTTGAGACAACAATTGAGAGACTACCAAGTGTTTGCTAATGAGGTTCCAATCTATTGTGACAACTATAGTGCTATAGCAATTACTCAGAACCCAGTGCTTCACACAAGGTGCAAGCATGTGGATATTAGACATCACTTCATTCGAGATCATGTGGAGAAGAAGAACATTAGGATGGAGAAAATTCACACTGACAGACAGAGAGCTGACATCTTGACTAAGCCTTTGGTTGAAGCAAGATTTATGGAATTGTCAGTGGAGTTAGGTCTCTTAGATCTGGGAGAGCAGTCAGTATAGGGTTTAGGGGGAACTCAGGCCAGACTCGACTCAACGAGGTATCAGGGTGCTACAATGTCCTGACTCTTTTGAATTTAAAGCGTCTCCCTGAGTCATTCGTCCTGAAAATCCTTATTAAATGCATTATGTTTTCATTAAAAATGCGTCTTTTCATATTTAAACCCACGCGCATCGGAGCATTTAGTGCCTCAGTTACTTTTTCATATACGTGTCCGTTTTATACGGAATATGATTGACATGAGGATATGATTGATATGGAGTTTAATCCTGGCCCTTAATTTCAAAACTTTTCAAGTTCAGGATTAATCCCAACCTCACGTTTGAGTAACTGACTAATTCATATCAATCTAGTTTGCCATTTGAGGAATTTACACAAACACAAATGCACATTGCACACTGAGTATTCTCTTGCTCAAACAAAAATCTTTTCTCAAAAAAATAAAAACAAATGGCATTCTTGGATTCCAACTGGACAACTGATAAGCCTGAAGAAGTTGTCAAGAACAGGTTGGTTAATATGGAGCACGCTATCATTATGGAGGGTGCGTGCCTTTCCATGAAGAAGATTCTCCCAGTTTTTTACTGGATCTCCAAAGCTGGGTTGGGGAAGTATTTTACCCTGTGACCCACTTTTGTGCTTCCAAAGACAGTGGTGGAGGCTTATTACAATTTGTTTCTGCGCAAGGGTGAATTATTCACCAGGGTGACCATGCTGATACCCACTGGTGAGAAGGAAGTTGATGGAGAGCCCTTCTACAATGTCGAGACACGGGACGTCAACTTGAGGAAGGCCATAAAGGAGGTTTATGCGCTTCCATGCTCTGGCGTCAACCCTCGGACTTACAAGGAGAATGCTGAAGGAGAGCTCCTTGGGAAGTGGTCCAAGACTGGGTCTTCGGAGTTTAAGGCACGTCAACACAAGGATACCCTGAAGTTTGAGTATAGGGCCTTGGTTGACTTGGTATTAAAAATCATCATGGGCTCTACTGGCTCGCATGAGCAACTCAGTCAGCCCAAACTGAGGATCATGGGTGCTCTAGTTGATGGTGTGGAAGCCAACTGGGAGCAATTCTTCTTGGACCGGATCAATCAAGCTGCAACTGACAAACTGAAGAAAGATGCTGAGATGAAGCATATTTCAGCTGGAGCCATGCTTCCTTTCGGGATGAGGTTATCCATTCTCATCGCCCATGCGTGCAAAGGTTGTACGTTTGACTTAGAGGATAACCTTTCCTCGAAGAAGATAATGTTCACCACATCTGGTGATACTTATGCGGATCTTGGTCTCACTGACCCCAATGCTCCACCAAAGGGTTAGAGAAAGAAGGCTGCGGGTAAGGCCAAGAAGGTGGTCACGAGCCTTATGGAGAGAGTGGATGAGCTCTTTGAGAAGAGTAAGGAGACTGAGGCCGGTGTAGCTGCGGAGCGGGCTAAAGTGAAGGAAGCTGAGGGGAGAGTCCTGGAGGAGAAGAGGACTAAGCTGAAGGTGGTCCTGAAAGAAAAGGCCACAGCCAAGGGACTGAGAAAGTCTCCAAGAAGATCGTCTCTGAGGCTGAGGAAACTGACGATGAAGTCAGGTCCGGGGGAGAAGAAGGTGATAGGCCTTTGAAAAGGCTAAGGAGGGGACCCAAGAAATTCCCAGCCAAGGGTCTGAAGGGGTTGAGTTCTGAGAGGGAGAAGTCAAGCTCTCCACGAGCCTCTGACTTAGAGGTAGTGAGAGGAACAATCGAGACGGCTGAACTTCTGCAGCCTGAGATTGTGTTTAACCCAACCTCTTCACCAAAACCCATTGAACCCACCCCACCCCCCAACAGCCAGATATACCCATCCCTGACGCCAATCCCACCCCATCTGAGTCAGTGCCATCAACCTCACAAACCACTGAGCCTGACCAGATCACTGAACCCACCATAGATCATCCAAACCCTGACCAGTCTTCTGAACCCAATCATCCTAACCCTGACGACTTCCCCGCATATCCCAATCCCAAAGACTGTCCCAAAACCTCTCAAGCCGGAGATCAGGATGATGATTTCTTGGAGATGCAGGAGGAGCTGGATGCCAACATGGTTGGTGGGATTTAGGAGAACAATTTGAGGGGGAACGCCACAGAATGGGCAGCCAAGTGTTGGCCTAATCTGAATAGGTACAGGGAGATGTGTGCTAATGTTGTGGAGCTCAAGGTTTGGTTGGACTTCAAACAAACAAACATGCAGGAGAAACACATGCTAGTTGACGCCAGGGGCTGGAAGCACTGTGAACTAGAAGAAGCTAGGCTCTGTATATATTTTGGTCTCACTAGCTGGCTGCAGCTGTTGAACTTTGAAAATCTGAAGCAGCTGGTTACGGGATGATGGCAAAGATGAAGACTGATCTCAACACTGAGTCTGAGAGGGAGGATGAGGATGAGGATGATGCTCAGGGTGGAGCTTGTGAGAAGATGGTGGAGGAGACGGCTGGAGAAGTTGATGAGATGATCCCTGAGTCTCAAACTCAGGGGGAAGGTGTTAAAGACGTTGGTGCCAAGGGTGGACCAACGGCTGAGGATGTTGAGAACATCTCAGCTGCCGATGACACATCAGTCAATGACGGGATTCCCTGCCCTGAGACAAAGGAGGATGATGTTGAGGCATCTAAGGAGACTCCTAGTTCTGAGGGACTTGTTCCCAAAGTTCAAGATGACTTAGCTGAGCCTAAGCAGGTGGCTATGACCACTTCACAACTGCCTTTAGTGCACCCTGAAGAGGGGACTGGGGATGCAGGGGCTGACAAGGGAAAACAGCCACTCACTGATGAGGCCAATGATGAAGAGGATGATGTTCTTATCACAGGAGTAAGAAGAGCTGAGTTCACCAGCATTGTCGAGGTAAAGAAGGAAAAGACAACGGAGAACTTAGCTGAGCTTCAGAAGGAGGTGATGAGGCTCAGGGCTGAGAAAGAAGAAGATTCCAAGGCCCTGGCTAAACACATCAAATGGACCAAGTCAGCGTACAACACTCTTGCCAACAGGGAGTTGATACTGCTGAAGAGCACGATGATGGATACGGCCAAATCAGTGAGGAGTGAGAGGAGGAGGACGAAGAAGATGCTGAGGCAGACTCTAAAGCAGCTTGAGAAGAGGGATGAGCTCAGAGAGGAAAAGTTAAATCTTGCTGTAGAGAGGCTTGCAGCTCAGGCTGGGGCGTTCTTTACTCAGGCTCTGAACGACTCAGCGTCCAAGTTGGAGCTGGAGTCAGGGGAGTCAGCTCAGGCTTCTCAAACTGCTGTTGAGGTTTTGGCTAAGGCCACAGATGAGTTGGCTAAGATACTGGCTGAGGCGAGCAGGGTCAGCGGTGAGTCCTTGAAGGTGGAGGAAAGGATCGCCAAGGCTGAACAAAGTCTCCAACACAACATGGAGGTCTTTGAAAAGAAGCTGAAAGCTGCCATCAGTTCAGTGTCGTATGATGGAACTGGGATAGCCACGGGAGTTGATATGCTGAAGGAGGGCGTGCAGGAAGTTCAATCATTAGCTGCCTTCGTCATCAACAGTGGAGCTGAAGTGTTCCCATCCCAGGCCAATGATGATGCCAAAAAGAGGGAAAATAAGAGAAAAATATCCCGCCCTGAGGCATCTGAGGCAGTCAACCAAGGAGAGGTTGAAGTGGTAGACCCTGATGCAAACCCTGATGGGAATGTCCTTATTGTTTGGAAGTCAGCAAGGCTGGCTGAAGCAGCGGCGGAGGCTGAGGCTGTGGCAAAGAAGGCTAATGACCCTTCCAAGGAACTCCCTTCCAAACCAGTTGAGGCCATTCAGAAGTCTCCCCCAGTCAATACAAGGAAGAATCCCATCACATACTCTGTGGAGACAGTGGCGGAACTTTGCGCTGAGGCATGGGGAACACCTTCTGAGAAGTCGGATGCTGAGCGCAGGGCAGACATATCTCAGAAAGAAAAGATACACATACTGGAAAAGAAAGTGGAGAAGCTGACTGATCTCACTGATCTGCAACAAAGTGAACTTGACAATGCTGTGGTCAATCTGCTGAGGAGGAGGAAGGCGAATCCTGAGCCGCGCAAGTACAGAAAGAGGCCAACAGCTAGGAAGTCAACATTACTACAAGTCAGGAGGCCGGAAACAGTTCAGAGGGAAACTTACGTTGATGAGTTCATCTCAGAAATGTTGAAGGAGTTCTGGATTGATGCAAGGGATGAGTTTGTCAAGCTATGGTACGTAGTAAATAAGTGGGGCGACTCTAAAGATATCAATGCCCACTTCACTGACTATATGATGGGCAACCACCCTGAGTTGATTCAGAAGATCTTGGAAGAAGCTGAAGCAGCCCAAGTCCAAGTGAAAGCTCCTGAGTTTGTGATTCGTCCACCCCCTCTTGTACCTGGAACTGGAAAGCACGATACAAAGGCCATCATGACTGAAGTTTTGAAGATTGCTAAGGCTGAAGGTTATGTGAATCGGGTTAAGAGAGTTAATGAGTTGAAGGTCAGAGTCTATGCTGGTTATGGACTCGAGCCTGAAATGAGATTAGTCTAGTGATTCACATCCTTTCTTGTAATAGATTAGATTCATTATAACAATTTCTATATTATTCAATGAAATCTATTACTTTGCCCACAGACAAAAACTCATTGTCTAATTTGGCTGTTATTTAAATTCTATACTTTATCAAGAATTGCTCTAACACTGACTTATTATATAGATAGGATTTTATATTTCCTCTAGGTGTTTTGAGGATCTTTTCAGTGTTTTGGCATCATCAAAAAGGGGGAAATTGTTGGGACATTGTCAGTTTTGATTAAGATCCCAAAGCCCCTGAAAAGATGATTGGCCTTAGATTGTCTTAGTCAGGCTAGTCTTGGTTAGGTTCTTGTACTTAGTTATTTTACACTTCACAGGTACTCAGTGAGAGGAGAACTCACTGATGACAATCAAGACTAAGAGCCTGAAGATGAAGAGCACCATCCTGAACTTATGGCAGTCTTCTAAGCTTGTTGAGTAAGTGTCAGTGATGATGAGTATGACCCTGAGGTCATTACTAACTCAGTCCTGAAGGGAAGATGATGATACTGAGTTTAAGGAAAAAACTTGGAGTAGAGCCAAGTAATGCAAAATGAATGTCAGCGTCAGGACAAGACCATTGTGCTCGAGACAAAAAGAACTTAATAAGACAAGCCTGAAGTCTAGGAATAAGTTCTGACATTCTCACCAACCTAATAACATGGACCAATTCGGGGAGGACACGCACATACGGACCCTGACATGAAGACTGACTTCAAATTGCACATTCAACGGGCAAGCCTTAAATGTGCATTAAATGCAATTACCAAATCCATGCAAGGACGTCTGCTGCATGGGAAATATATCCGTTTGAACAACTCTAAGTAGATGACTAGAAGGCTATCTCTTCCAACGGATAGTTTTCAAATCACCTATAAATACAGAAGGCCTCGAACCCATTCAAGGTTACAGGAAATTTCCAAGCCAGAAATTACTCAAACTCTCAAGCATTCAAAGCATTCAGTCTTTAGAAGAAGCACTCAAAACCAGTTAAATTTCCCAAGTGTTTCTTAGTTACTGAGAGTTATTCTGTATTCCAAATAGTGTACTAGCATTATCTTAAGCTTAGAGTGATTATCCCATCCTTAGCAAAGCTTTGTCTTGTAAGGATAATCACAACCTAGTTGGAATCCAAACTGAAACCAAAACCCTAAGCTAGGTTTGTTGGTAGTAATTTCAGTTAGTGAGTTAGTAAGGAGTTGTATAGGTCAGTGAGGTTAGCTGATCTTGGTGCACCTTGGCACGTTAAAAACAAGAATCCCTTGAGTGGATTTCCTGTTAAATCAGGCCATGGACGTAGGAGCTTGAGTCTCCGAACCACGTTAAACTCCATGTGTTCTTACTGCTTTGATATTGTGCATACCTGCCATATTATTTATTCATTCATAGCATTTGGTTTTATCAGGCTTGAATCAATCAGTTTGGTCATTAAACTGAACACTGCCCTATTAACCACTATTTCAGAAGTGAATAATCAAGTTTTTCAGAAAGCAAACTAAACAAGGCTTTAAACTATTAGGGCTCACGCATTTCCGCGCTGAACTTGAATTGATAGTTAGCCAACTGACCCGCACTAAGTGTAGTCAGTGGGTATATTATCAGCTCTTAATTCTTTATCACTCTGAGTAAAGGGGACTCAGTAAGGTTTAAGTTAAAAAAATTGGTATACGTGTATCCCTCCCATACACGTATTCATCGGTCTTGTACCTGGACCAACAGTAAGTTTTATAAGACGTAATTATAGTTGGGTTCACTTTTAAAACTTACAAGTTGGTTAACTTTATAGTAGTATAATTCTAATTCTACCCTCAGTTTCCTTCCTTTCAATTTTTTTATTGACGTCTGACATAGATAGGCTGCATGGCATAGTTCCTGTTCATCTCACAAGTAAATTTTTCCAGCCATTTGTAATCAACCATTTGAAATTCAAAAATACAATTTCTCTCTCTAAACAAAGAAAGGAAGAACAATATTTTCGAATTCAAGGTCCGGTCGTGGAAGAAATCGGTATTAGGGTTCTGGAAAAAGCGTTTTAAGGTTAGGGTTTTGATTTCACGTGTATTTTTCTAAATTTTGAAAGTTAGGGTTTTGATTTCACGTGTATTTGAATTCGAAAATAGTAAGGTTGAGTTTCTTTGTTGAATCAGGGCGAAAATTGAGGTCTTTAGTAAGTTTAATGTTGTTAGCTTTGAGAAATAGAGATTACATTAGACTTTTTATTAAGTATTATTTCAAAATTAGTGAATTTATCTACAGAGTTGTGAATTTTCATAATATATATTTTGCAGAGAAAAAAGTTATATTTGATTTAAGAAAATGGGAAGGAGAAAAAGATCAAATCTTCTGAAAGATGATGCATCCGAGGATGAAACAAGTCCAATAAAGAATTCGAAGAAGCGGAAGAATGATGAAAAATCTATGAAGCCGAAAGGTATGTATAGATTATGAGTTTCATTTTAATTACATCACAATCGAAATTGCAGGTCACTGTTCAAGAACTTTTTTATTTTAGTTTCAAATTTCAGTAGGAAATTATATATCAGGGTACCCCAAAAAATAAATATGGAAAACCCCTATTATTGTGAATGTTAAAAATAGTATGATATATAGTGTAAAAAATAAACAATAGTATAAAAAGTAACCATTAGTATAATGTTCATTGAAGTAGTATAATGTTTTGGGAATCAATATGTGAATTTGGTATATGTTGTAATGATTTATAGCTGTTGGTATCAAATTTGGACGAATTTGTTGCAGTATTGATGAACAGTGCAATAATACTATATAGGGTTCTTTAATTTTGATTTTAATAAAGAATATTATAAACAAGAAGAAGTAGTAGGAGGATAACTGTAAAAGATTCAGGAAAGAAGGACAAAGGGAAAGAAAAAGTCTGGGAAAGCAGTGAGACATCAGATACAGGTTAGAGATTTGAATTCATTCATTTTATTCTGTTTCAAACTGGAAACTAAGGAGAAAATGTTCTACAGATGATTGTCTTCGGGAATTTATAAGGAAAAGAAGAAAGATAAAGAAAAGCTCAGGAAGGAAGATAAAGGAAAGCTCGGGAAGAGCAAAAACAAGAAAAAAAAAAGGAAAATGAAGGAAGGTAGTATTAAGCTTTTTGGGAGTATTTTGATTGTTTTATAATTATCTTTAAAAGAACAACAATATGTCAAATTTAATATGTTAATTTTTTTAGACGAGTCAAAAATTGAAAGTGAAAGAGAAATGATGTATCCTTTTTTAGATGTGTCTACGAGTGATAGTAATGACGAAGATAGAGGGCCGAAAAATAGTTTTGGTAGGTAGTATATAATGGAAATACATATTTTTATCTTTGCCTTTGAAAGGTGAATCTCAATTGAATAATAGTATTGAAATTTGTACATTTTGCTTAAAACATGTAGGATGTGTGAAGTTGAAAGAAAATGTTACATATTACCGAAGCAATATTGTAACATGCACGAAGGAGCTTAAAAAATTGGAACTCAATGAGAAGCATATACAGGAGATACATAGGACCCCTTTCTGGCTTATGTTTAATGCAATGATTTTTGTGATCTATAATTCATGTAAGCGCATGTGGTGTAAATACGAGGATGGTATTAGACAGATTTTGAGAACATTTGATAAGTCATCGAATAGTTTCATGATAGGGGGAGAAAGAATCAAGTTTTGTAGTCTAGATTTAATGCTTATTCTAGGTATAAGGTGTGGTACAAAAGAAATCCCTAGTCAGTTGAACGATTATAAGCATCCAGAATGGGTGAAGCGATGTTTTGGTGAAGAAATAAGAGAGAGTCCTAGTACGTATGTTTTGACTAAGAAGATAGTGTATGACAAGATTGCATATACAATTAGTTTGCAGGATGAATTCTCTTACACAAATGTGGCTAGATTAACACATTTGTATTTGTTGGCTGTTGTACTTGCACCAAGAAAGAATTCTTCGGTTCCATGGCACTATATTGTACACTTGGAGAACCTAGATGAAATAAGAGGGTATGACTGATGTACAATGTTAGTCCAAATTTTGATTGAACAAATAAGGACAAGCAGCAACATGATAATAGGTGGATGCACAATATTACTACCGGTACGAAAATCTTATTCTAATTCTGGTAATTTATACTATACGCAAATATATTACTTTTATTATACATGATCATTTTAAAACCCATTTTTATAGTTCGGGTTGTGTGAGCAAACTAGCTTAATTGAAGCTGAGGAGGAGCAATCTTTTACAAGATTTATGAGATGGGACCTAAGGAAATTGAATAAAAAACTTACACGTGTTGATCTGCTAAGATTGGATTCGACATATGTGAGGATTTATTTATTTTTTATGAGAAGTTGACTCCCTTTTACCTTACATATAACCATAAATGCATTACACAAGTTAGGAAATCTGCATTAAAACCAAGCTCAAGGGAGAAAGAAATTGTGAGGAAATTGGATATGTTCTGGGAAGTAATTGCTTCTGAAAGTGTTCAAAGAGTGGAGTTTGTTGAGGGATAGTGTAGTAGGGATAAGTCAGTGGCAGTTGAGGGATTGTGTAGTAAGGGTAAGGTGTCTTCAGAAGGTAGTGATGATGACGTTGGTGCAACGTTGAACTTGGGGATTTCTTTGGAGTCTGGGAATCAAGTTTTGAAGGAATTCGGAAAAAATGGACCGTCAACAACTGATGGTGGAGCTGTTGAGGGTGATATAGATTTGGTGGTTGAAGAAACACCACAAGAGTTAAAAAAAATAATGAAGTTGGGGCTGGTATAAGAAGGGCGATGTATGGTATAAATTTAATGGATACTGAGTTTGTAATGCTTCAAACTCAAGGTGATTTGAAAAGAGATGCAGTGACAGAGAGCATAATGGATGTGGTAGAAGATGTGAATAATATTAATGCTGGGGGAGAAAGTGGGGGATTGAATTCTGATGGTACAGAAGGAAACAACATTGGTAAAAATGTTGTTCAGGAGCTTGAGAAGAAACATGATGAGCACGTTACAGAGTTGATGGGAAATCACAAAGAAGAAATGAAGAAAAGGGAGGAGCACATAGAGTATTTAGAAAAAAGTCAGAAGAAGCAAGTGGAAGCTTTAGAATTGATTATGCGCAATCTGCGCAATGAAATGAAGAGAGAGGATGGGGAGATGCAAAGGATGTAGGACGAGGTGAAGTCGCTGAATGATAAGGTCCGGACACTAATTGAGCCAACACCCACACAAATTCTAGATAATCCTGAAAATATAGATCGTCTAGACACTCTGGCTGAACTATCAATGACCAAGAGAAAGGTTGAAACTCTTGCAGTATTGAATGAAAACCTTGAACAAACCATTCAAACAATGGTGGAGGTTGATGCATTCACCACTTGCAACAATGAAGAGAAAACTCCAGTACGCAAGAAGACCAAGTCCAAAAAAGATCCAGATCCAAGTACACTTGCTAAAAGAGTCAAAGAAAGAACAAAAAGGGATCAACGTAGGAAGATTGACATCACACCACCACCGAACACGAAAGAGCTGGAGAAAGGCAAGGGGGAGGAAAATGGGAGGAATAAAGTTAGATGGTTCAAAGGAAGCAGTTAAATTATTAACAGAGGATATGAAAACAACATTGAATGACTGTTGGGTCATTGGTGGTGGAAAGTAAGTAAATATTATTTTTTTTAATAATAATTTCATCTGAACAGAAATCTGATAATGTGTATGTTACTGAACAGGTTTGTTGCTTGGAAGGGAAAATGTGGAATGTCCACAGTCCATCTGTCAGACATCATTGAAATACTTAATCATAATTCACTTTCACTAGGGGTGTGTTAAACTAAACTCATAATAATTCAGTATTTATGTAAGAATAAAGGTTTATTTCTTATGGTGCATCTTCCTTGAGAGTTTTAGGTAATGGATTTATGGGGAGAACTTTTGCGTGCAAAATATGAAGGGAAGTTGGAGTCTGTGAAAAAAAAATATGAAGTCGAAGTCGGAGCCACTGGAAACAATCCTAACATATTGACCAAAAAAAAAACAAGACAGCTATGAGAGTCTAAACTATTGGAATAAATGGAAAGAAAGTATCTCTATACATTATAATTGTTTTGAAGTAATTTGTTTGCCCACAAAAAAAACTAACCATTGTTACCATCCTTCGTTGTAGCATTTAACAATATGCCCTTAACACGACCTACCATGAATGTGCTGTCAAGAAATAGCAAAGACCGACAATGCCTAAATCCATCTATGCATGCTTTGAATGCAACAAAAACACGCTCAAAGTGATATGTTTCTAGACAATACTCCAGGTCAGCAGTACTACCTACAATTTTTTAGTTTCAGCCAACCACTAAGAATTAAAAATATGAAACAACGTATAGTATAAAAATGAAGAAATTAGTACAAAAAATGAATATAATTTCACCTGGATTTGTACGACGAACAGCTTCACAATACCATCGGAGTTGATCGTAGGATTGTTCATAACTACCAAAGAAATTATCCTTCGCCGACTCACTAGTACGCCATCCTTTATAGTAAGGGATGGTTATACCATAGTTATCACTCAAGATGTCTACAACTTCTTTACCACTAATTTCAGGATGAGATCTAACATCTCCATGAACTAATTTACCAATTACTTTAGGGGAAAATATTCTAGACTGTTTATTTATAACTTTCCCAAGGCAAGTGTGAGTGAAATTACCTTTATAAACACGAGTAATTGGTTTAACAATAGCCTTGACAAACCACAGACATCCTTAGTACAATTTACACTCACATTCAATATGAATATACTTGTCATTATTTACAACATACTTAAAATTGAAACGAAGTAGTGTAGAATGCTTGATCAAAGCAATTCGTAATTCATCCTTCCCACCCTCAAATACAGTTCCAACCCCACCACTGAAAATATCAACCCAACAATCACTCAACAAAGGTGTCTTCTCAATAGCTGGTGCAATGCCAAATTTAGTTACACTACCGGAACCACAAAATTCAAGATAATCACCACTTAAACGCCTCTTCTTAACACTACGAAATGGAATTTTCTTAGAAACAGTGCTACTAAAATCAGGGGTTTCAGAATTTATGGGGGAAACATTTTCATCAACACCAATAGAATTAACACAATTGACCGACTTGTTGCTACCAGAAACACTAGGATTCCTACCAACTGGAGACAAAACCAAAACTTCAACATGCACTATTTTCTCAGAGGTATGCTTGCAAAGAGCTAACAAATTGGACAAATCAACATCGAATTGCAAAACACAAGAATTAATACTACCAACAGAGTACCCTAAAACATGTATCATCAACATTCAATTAAAGGCCACATCGGTAGTACCTGATCGTAAAAAACAGAGAACGTTGTTTTATCCCGTATTACAATGATTTTGCAGTCTCCGGCGAATTTGACGGCTATAATAACGTCGGAAGACATTTCTGCGGTGAATTGGACCAAAAAAAATGAGAAACGGATAAATTTCGGGTGGGATTCAAATTTGAAATTTAAATTGAAAAACCCTAAAATACAAAATTAGGGAGAAGCTGGAATTTCGAATATTAAAATGTAACATAGTTGTTTTTACAGATGAAAGTGTACTTGTATGGATGTAGAAGGCTAAAGAACAAGAGCTAAGATGATGGGACTGGCCGAAAGTGGAAGATTGGAGAGAGAAATTACTTAGGTCCAATATTTAGCTATTAAGGGCAATTAAGATATTATACTACAAAAAAGTTAACTCACTTGTAAGTTTAAAAGTGTACCAACTAGACAGTAATTATGAATAATTTTTTAACCTAGTTGTAATTTTCCCTTTTTACTTTGTCTGCTTTTTTAAATAGTACCAAAAGAAGATTTTATGACAAAAAATTAAAGGATAAAGAATATTACTACTCTCTTTGTCCTATTTATCTGTCTCTTTTCATTCAACATGGTGTATCTTTTTAATTGACACTCTACTAATTACAATGCATTTTTGACCTACTTTTCCAGCAATTCCTCTATAAATTGTAAAGTTAATCATCATTTATAATAAATAAGGGTGTTAGTGTTTTTTGATACTCTAATAAATAAAAAAGTGTGAATGGATAAAATGAGACAGATAATGGACGGAGGGAGTAGTGTTGCTAACTAGAGGTGGGAAGACTTGACTACCCAATATGGACACATGACTCGGTCTACTTAAGTTCAGCTCAGATAGATCGCGGCTAAATAAACCCCTAATTTTACTATACATACCCCAATTCCTATATATACCCAGTTAAAATATATAATTGTTTTAGAATTAATATACACACCCCAATTTTATAGGTTTTTTTTAAGAATAATAACCAATACAAAATTAGCAATTTTTCATTTTTCATTTTTCTAATTGGATTAGATAAGTTTAAAAAAAGTCATCTCTCAAATCTTTTTTTTAGTTGGCAATTATGAAGCAACACATCTCTATTGGAAAATTTCCGAAGTAGATTAAAGAAAAAGAAATATGTACTATGATGTCTTTTTCAATTTATTTTTTATTGGATTTCTTGATCAATTACACAACAATGAGTCATTTTTTGATCTCCTCATTAATGGCGGGCTGTAAAAATTGATTCGTGAATTTAAATATAATAACACGAAAATGTTTACAATTTAAATTTCTTTCAGATTGAACCGAGAAATTTGTGCGGGTTCTATACTCTAGATTTGCTCCTCTGATTCTTCTCTTTTGTTTGACTTTTTACTTCGATGATTTTTCGGACGAAATCCTTGTTTTGATCTTTTTCGATCTTGAATTTAGGGACCTATAATGTTAATCTGAGGGCTTAGCACCTTATTACGGATTAAACGTTATTTGGGCGACTTTGTAGATGAACTCCTTTGATCTTCACGAAGAACACTTCTGAATTTGATGAAGACATTTGATGAAGACCTCTGATGAAGAACACCTTTGATGAAGAACGTATTTGATGGAGACTCTCGAGAAACGTTGATAAGGGAGGTTTCGCACCTTGAACTCGGATCAAACTTCGTTTCTCGCCAAAGTCGTGAGAACGTCTTTGAAGCCGCGATGAACACTTGCAAAGAATTCTGAAATCCTGAAGCTTCTGACTTGTTGTTGTGTGGAAAATGAATTAATGAAGATCTTTATTTATAGGTGCAGGATTCTAGATTTATGGGCCAGATTTGATCTTACCCACTCATTTAACTTATTGGACTTTAGAGGTCCAATCAGATTTATTGGACTTTAGAAGCCCAATCGAATTTATTGGACTTTAGAAGCCCAATTGGACTTATTGGACTTTAGAAGCCCAATTTGATTTATTGGACTTTAAAGGTCCAATTTAATTTGGGAAAAATATTTTTTTAGGCCCGTATCTTTATGATGGTTGGAAAAGAAGGACAATATGTTTTCGGGCTTGGAAGAGAAGGACAATAATTTTAAAAAGTGGTAAATGTAGGACAATTGAGCCCGAATTAGATCCAATCGGGCTAAATGAGCATGTGTCGCGCATGTGATGGCCCGATTTCGGGCCTCTTGTCCACGTCAGCGCCACGTCGGGTTAATTTACCACGTCATAAAAAAAATCTTGAATATTAGAAACGTGTTTTTTTAAGAGAATAAGAAACACTTTCTATTTAGATTAAAGATCAATTTATTGGCAGATTAAAAGCTGTCTTTTTAACTTTCCGTCAAAAAAAAAGGAAACAAAACTGCCTTATTTATTATAATTTAAAATTTCTTTTAATTTCTTAAGATAAGAACAATTTTACCAATATATCTAAGAAACATTCTTCATACGCTTCAAAGCCCTAATCTGATAAACACCAAAAACCATACAAAAATGCCCCAAATCTCTTGATTCGAACGAAGATTGACAACCATTAAAAGAAGATTTACAACTTTCGTTGAAAATGGTTTTAGTTCGTGACAAGACACGATTGAACTTGCCTCCACCCATATACAGTAAGTTTTGTCTCTGTGTTAAAGAGATTTTCAATCGATTTTCTCTAACATAAACATACGAATGTTCAGTTATGATAGTTATACTAGGTTTTCGTCCCATCATTGTAGAGGTATTGGTGATTCTTGGGATGTGTGTTTCGATATGTTCGGTGTCCCTTTGTTAGAGTTCTTATGATTTTTTTTATCATGTGTGTCCCTTTGCGCTCAACTTGTGGTCCAACTATAATTTTTTGTTTAATTTATAACCAACGGGATATTTTTTTATTCTTTGGGATGTGGGGTTGTGTTCTTTGTTTGTTGTCTACCTCGCACAAACATGTGGACCACTACTACAAGAACTTTATGTGTTTACTTTATTGTATTTTTGTAGTGGACCTAGAACTATATATTTTATCTTTTATGCACAATTTGATTCCATAATTCATTTATTTTTATCTTAAATTAGTTTTCACTGTTTACATTTTATTGTTTGCAGATCCAAAAGGTACTTATATTACAATTGCACTGCGTTATGGAGGTGAGTGTAAAACTGAGCCTCATGCCCATTATATTGGAGGTGCATCTGTTAAGTTAGATTATGTTGTAGCTAAGCAATTAAGCATGAATGCTCTAAAAAATATTGTAGTTCAATACTTTGGTGAAGCCTTAAGATTGAGGAAGTATTATATTCTGATGGGCAACTCATTTAGATTGATGGGGACTAATGAAGATGTGAAAGAGTGGGCTATTAAACATACTCCTCTTAGAGAGATGGTAGTGTACATTGTAGATGAAGATGTGGGTAGCATAGATAGTGTTGTTGAAAAAGATATGG
This sequence comes from Ballota nigra, assembly GCA_947034835.1. Lineage (NCBI taxonomy): Eukaryota > Viridiplantae > Streptophyta > Magnoliopsida > Lamiales > Lamiaceae > Ballota > Ballota nigra. The sequence continues at coordinate 44,796,772 of OX344724.1, read as the reverse complement.
ATAATTGTGTTACTGGAGGAAGTTTGGGTAGTGTTATTGGGGAAGGTTTGGATATTGATGATGATACACCAAGTGCAAGTGTTAGTGAGAGGCCTAAGGGTAAGTCTATGGTTGCTAGTGAGAGGAATGAATCTTTGGGTAGAGAGGATGACTCCGACTTAGAAGATTTCAGTGATAGTGACTATGATGAAGAGAATGAGAGTGAAGATGATGATTTATTATTTGAAAAAAATGTTAATGAAGGGATTAATACTGAAGTCATAGTTGGTGATAATGTAGAATCAAATGAAAGTAGTGAAGAAAGTGATGGTGTCTTGGGTTATGATAATGGAGATTTTGATGAGAATAAAGATTCTGATAGAGAGCAAAATGAACCCAACTATCCTGTTTTCAACCCTGAAGTGATTTATGAACCTGAATTTGAGTTGGGGATGATTTTTAGTAGTAGAGATGAATTTAAAAAAGCTATTAATTCATATGCCATAAATACTAAGAGGTCAATAAAATTCACAAAAATTGCACCTACTAGGTGTTATGCAAAATGCAGTGAGGTGGATTGTGGTTGGAAGACACACTTGAGAAAGGTTGAAGGTGAGGAGAGCTTTCAGATAAGACAATATGTGGGTACTCACACTTGTGTGGCTCAATATAAGGTGCGATATTTGAAATCATCTTGGATATCTGAGAAGTACCTTAAAAAGTTTATAACCAAGCCAAAGAGAAAGGTTAAGACCTTTCAACAAGATATGTCTGATGATTTAGATATTGATGTTACTAAGGAGCAAGCACTTAGAGCTAAAAGGTTAGCTCTTAAAAAACTTCAGGGAAATCCAGAGGATCAATTTAGCAAGCTTTGGGACTATGCTGATGAGTTGAAAAGAAGTAACCCTGGGTCTACTGTGATTGTGGTCAATGTGGAAGATGAACATGGGGCTAGAAGGTTCTCAAAATTTTATGTATGCCTAAATGCAGTAAAGAAGGGTTTTAAAGCAGGTTGTAGGCCTATCATTGGTGTAGATGGATGTCATTTGAAAGGTCCACATAAGGGTATACTGTTGACAGCTGTATGTATTGATGCCAACAACAGTTTATACCCCATTGCTTGGGCTGTAGTTATAACTGAGTCAAGGGAAACATGGGAATAGTTCCTTATTTGTGTGAAACATGACCTGGAGCTCTACAGAGGGTATGAATATACCTTCATGTCTGATAAGCAAAAGGGACTTATTCAAGCCTTTGTTGAGGTTTTCCCTGATTCACCAAATAGATTCTGTGTTAGGCACTTGCATGGCAATTTCAAATCAGCACGTAAATTTTTCACTTTTAATCTTAATGTTTGGTTAATTCTTGTACTTAAGTATTTTTTTTATCATAAAATGTAGGTTTCAGGGGACTTGCATATAAACATGCATTATGGAGAGCTGCAAGTGCTAGTACAATTGCAGATTGGAAAGAAAGAATGCTTGAACTGAAGGAATTAAATGAGGTGGCTTGGAAAAGGTTAGATGAAAAACCAGCTGAGCAATGGAGCAAGTCGCATTTTGGTGAGCACCCTAAATGTGACATTCTCCTCAATAACTTGTGTGAGTCTTTTAACTCTAGTATCTTGGAAGCAAGAGAGATGCCCATTATAACCATGCTTGAATGGATAAGGGAATGGCTGATGATTAGATTTCAGCATAACAGAGATGTAGCATCAGTTAGATGGAAGGGAAGAATTTGTCCTAAGATCATGAAGATTCTAGAAAAACATGCTCAGTACTCAGTGACATGCAGACCCATGAAGTCAGACAACATCCACTATCAGATAAAATGCATTGATGGTACACAATATTGTGTCAACCTTGATGAGCACACTTGCAGCTGTAGATTATGGGAATTGAGTGGCATTCCTTGTAAGCATGCCATTTCTGCAATCACCCATCAAAGAGGAAATAGAGAGGAATATGTAAGTGAGTGGTATACCGTGGATACCTACATTAAGAGTTATGCACCCACAATCAAAGGGATAAATGGTCCAACTCTATGGAGTGAGACGTTCTATATCCCACCTCTGCCTCCAACCATGGGAAGAGGAAAAGGAAGGCCTGCACGTGCTAGAAGAAATGAGCCCGATGAACCAAGAGTAAAGACTAAAAAAAGTCGGAGAGGAAGAAAACCAACCAAATTGAAGAGAAGACAGGTAACTGTGACATGTACTAGTTGTGGCTTTGAGGGCCATAATAGTATATCACGTGGAAGGGATACAACTAAAATAAGTAAAGAGAAATCACAGGTATTTTTTATTTGTTATGGTTCTATTTATGTAGATTTAACAAGTAAAGAAAAATTAAAATATTTGTACTAACATTTAGTATATTTATTAGGTGAAAAGGAAAAGGTTTGCATCAAATAGTAATGAAGGAGATACAGAGGCAATTGCAAAAGCAAATGAGGAAGATATTACAGTAATTGATTCACATATTTTGATTTTTTAATGTGTTTATTCACTGCTTCGTCACATTAATAATCGTTGTCATAAACAGGATGAAAACCCATCAAGGAGAACTTATAATCAAAGACAAAATTTGTTGCCGCCCATGCCACTTACACAAGAAACAACCAGTGAAGTTTGCGAACCATTGGGATGTCCAACCCAACAGTCACAAGTGGAGCAAGTAACCAACTTAACTAGAGTACCTGGACCTAGCTTGTGGGAGCAGTTGCAACATGCTAAAAAATCCAGAGTTCAAATTGGAGGACCTTCCCCTTCAACAGGAAATAAGTTTATTCATCTATCCAGTTTGCTAAAGGAAGCAAGGTTCAGGAAGTGAACCATTTAGTTTTTATTGTGCAAATGGTTGTAACCCATATTTAAGGGTTGTGAACCCTCATTTTGCTTTAATTAGGGGCTGTGAACCTCATTTTATTTGAATTAGGGGCTGTGAAACCTCTATTACTTGAGTTAGGGGCTGTGAACCCTCTAAAACTTGAATTAGGATCTGTGAACCTCATTTTTCTTGATTTAGGGGTTGTGAACCTCATTTTGCTTGAATTAGGGGCTGAGAACCCTCATTTTGCTTTATTTAGGGGTTGTGACCCTCATTTTGCTTTAATTAGGGGCTGTGAACCTCATTTGGCTTTCACATGAAAATAATTGGAGAAAACATGTTAATTGGAAAATAATTTGTTGAGAAGCAAGTTCAGCAATCCATTCCTACGTACATCAAAGTGATTGAACAAATACTTGTTTCATTCCCTTTTAACAAATAACAGAGCAAATGCAAATACATTAGTTTAATTTAAGTTGAGTCATAAATTCCAAATGCAAATGCAAATACTAGTATTGGTCTATTAGAGACTCTTTATTGCAAATAAATCAATTTAATTTGAGTCATAAATTTCAATACAAGTTCTACCTACCTATAAAAAAAATAGTGATCTTTTATTGCAAAAAACAGGGACTCTTAATAGAAAAACAGGGGCATAAATTATATAAATTCCATTCATAATTTTCATAGCAGGTTATTTCAATTACACTTCACTCCTAATTTGGAAATACATTTGGTCAACATAATTGCAATTTAAGTTGCAAATATTGGAAAATCCATGAACTAAACAACAAAATTAAACTACTAAACTTGAACTTAGATATCCAAGAATACATTTTGCCAAAAATACCGGAAGTTTTTATACCAAAACTCAATCTTAATTCAATTGCTGACAAATGCCTTCACACACAAGAACATCAACAAGATTGATAGAAATGCAACGAGTCTCAGTAGAATTTTTCGACTAGCTTTCAGCTTCTCAATTTCTGCCTCTTTTTCATTTATCCTCCGTAGCAAACCAGGAATAATGCTCTTTGACCTCCTACACATAGGAGGGTCTTCCCATGCCCAAAACGAACACCCGCCCCTCTGAAAAAATTGTTTGTAGTTATTGTTTGTATCAATAGAAAAATATGACTCCAGAAACCAAAATTATAAACCAAAAAATGCAAGCAAGCTTCTTACTTGTGGGTTTAGGCACGTCGCAAACCACCTTCTGGGATTGTCAACTGTCCAAGATGTTAGAATTAAGGCTCTTCTCCCACAATAGCATTCGAGTGACGTATTATCTTGGGTTGTCCTTGTACACATACTTATGGGTATTATCAATTTGGGAGCAAGTGCGCAAAATCAGTTTTTCTCTTGTGGCTAGGGTTCTTCCGAAATTAGGGAAAAATATATGAGGGATTTGATTTTGAGAAAGATGAATTTTTTTTTTATTTTTTATTTTTTGAAAATAAGATGAATTTATTTAAAAGAACGTTTTTTATATTCAATTTTTTTACAAGATATGACGTGGCAAATTAACCCGACGTGGCGCTGACGTGGACAAGAGGGCCATCACGTGCGCGGCACGTGCTCATTTAGCCCGATCGAATCTAATTCGGGTTCAATTGTCCTACATTTACCACTTTTTAAAATTATTGTCCTTCTTCTCCAAACCCGAAAACATATTGTCCTTCTTTTCCAACCACCCTAAAGATACGGGCCTAAAAAAATATTTTTCCCATTTAATTTGTATCAATTAATTAATTAATTTACTTATTTAAGAATTAAATGCATATAACTCCCAATAAATTAATAATATTTTAATTGATATTTAAGACGTAATTTTGACGTGTCTCCTTTTAATTGGGTGCAAATTTAATTTGCTACAACGGCATTTGCAGTATCAACATCTCCAATAGGCATGATTATTGTCGATCCCAACCAGGCATAATATCAACCAGAGTCAAATCCTTGTTTTCATGAGATTTCGCTAGGAAGCAGATGAAACATGAAGGTTCAGCGACGGTAACATTTTCACCGTTGATTTTGACATTTCATCGATGGATCTGTCGGAAATTGTCTGGATCTCATTATGCCATAACTTGGATCCATAAATAGTTATATTTTTTTAAGTGCCAAGACGAGCTCTGTCATATTTAAGCCCATGTTACATTATTTAACATGTTAATAGCGATTAAGGGCTTATTCAGGATAGTCCAGGAAGAAAGAGATACTCCAATTATTGATATGCTTTAGAGATTAGGAAATATTTTTAATTAATATAATAAAATAAAATTAATTATGTGGATGGACAATAAACTTATTAATTGGATTCATGTATAATATATAAATTTAACATAAGACCATTTTGTTAAAAAATAAAAAACATTCAAAGTATATACAATAGATTTAGGGGTTTATTTCAATTATAATTTAAAAAAAAAAAAAAAAACTATTTATTTATTGACACATTAGGCTTTTATAAAAAATCCTATAAACCCGCTAGAGTTGCTCATATAAAATTATAAATCTCTCTAATGTATATTTATATTATCTAATATAAAATGTTATATATATAACATTTACTATTTTTTGTATCAACTAAAATTATATAATTAATACTGCACATAAGTCTTTCGCATGGAAGAATTTTAGTTATTCTTAAAAATTGTTGGATGAATTTTTTTTTTTTTTACACACGAGCCATTTCACTCTCTACTATTTTTTGGAATCAAGTCATTACACTCTATTTATCCTTCCGGTTTTCACAACCACCTAGGAACCTTTTGTTTAGGGTATTTGCAAACACTTATATTTTCAAGAATAATTTAAATTGATTTAGGTATTGAAAAGAAATCATAATATCTATAAAAATAATAACTTTTAAGTAAAAGTCAGTTTCATATTAATCCATGAGAGATTTTCGTTTTAGATTTATCCCATCCACTCCATTTGTCCCTCCAAATTTGGCACATCCCCTCAAGACCAAAAAAGAACACACAAGCTTCAATTTCTTTCGTTTTCGTGTCTCCAAAACGCCACAAGTTTCCAAATCCAATTGACTTGGACAGTTGGACTTCTCCTATTCTTTTTGCATATCGAAATAAAGGTACTTTGAAATAGCAAGGACAAAAATGAAAAAAAAAAACCAATGAATAATAATTTAAGAAGGAAACAGAAGAGTTAGAGGAAAATATAAGAGCAGATTAGTGCAAGAACCGCACGAAAAAGAGACGGAAAATGCAAGCATATGATGCTCTCAACATCTGGGCAACCAAAAGAGCTGATGTCGCTATTCGTAAACGCATCAAGAATACATTCGATTGCCTTTTATTCCGGCTTTTACCACCAAAAATATATTCTGAAAACTAAAAAAAAGAAAGAGAATTTTATTGAAAATATACAGACAATAATCCGAATTCTTCGTCGAGAGAGATGGAAGCAGTTGGGGGATGTGAGTTTATATAGTTGACATTTGAAGCAGAAATGAAATGGAGCCCTAATTAAATAGAAAGGCCCATTTGATGTTTGGGTTTCAATGGGATGACACGATTATGTCTCATGATAACTACATTCATTAATACACTTCACCAAAAAAAATATGTACAGAAAAAAATTAAAAAAATCTTCTGAAAATGAAAAAAACACACTAACCATATGCATTTTCAAAAAAAAAAATCGAAAATTATTACGTCTTTCTAATTATTTTCTTGAACATTTTTTTGTTGAACTGTATTAACAAAATATTGGATTGTATATAACTTGGCCCACAATTACTTGAATTAGACCATTAAATATGTTGGAATATAAAAGGATAAATCATAGAAGAATTGTCACCATTTCTATTTCTTTAGAATTTTAAAAAATAAGGGAAAATTAGAGAAATTGTATACTCTTCCTTCTTCGACTTCAAGATTAGTGGCTTGATTAGGAATGTAATTAAACCACGACAATTGTGAGCTATTCGGAACTCAACTCAAAATAAATTTGTTGGGCCTCGTTTAATAAAATTAGCCAATATAAACAAATTTAAATTTAATGGTATTCGATTTGTTAGCTTCTGACCAAACCCGTTAATAAGCTAGTGATCTAGCTAATGAATAGTTTGATTTTAATTTATAATTTATAATTATCAAGCTGTCATAATTTTCAAAATATGCAAAATATTCTTACTCATTTCGCACAATATCTTCAACTAGTGATATCTTCTGCAAATTTCGCAAACTGCAAATAAAATTGTTATTATTAATCAAAATTCTAATAATTTTTGTTTTTGTTTTAAATATTTAGTAATTCTAGTATAATATTAAAATTCTAATTGTAGTTTAACGAATTATGAAATTACTAAATATGAATACGAAATACTTCTAAGCGGAACTAAAAAAACTCAAATTCCACCATACAAAGTTGACATCTTAAACTTCTCCCTACAAAATTAGATTTCATACATACAAAAATTGAATTTCCCCCTATATTTTTTCCTAAATTATCTAAGAAAAAAAACTTTTAAAACTATTGTAATTCATGTCTATATTTTACAATTTAATAGTTTATTTTGATTTAAAAATTTCACCCAAAAAAATTGTGCGAAAAATATCGAATTTAATAGCAAAATACAACATTTCATGACAAGATTTTTCAAAATCAAACACTATTTTGGTGATAATATTATTTCCAAAATAATCATTAAAAAATTAATAAATAAGACTAAATCTTCTGTCAAACATGTTAGATTTTATTTATGTATAGAAATATTCTTGGGAATCTTTTTATTTTAAAATATGCACAATTATTCTGGAAAACTTATTATCTTTAAAGAATAACTAATACTCCCTCCGACCCAAACTAATTTGCACACTTTTTTTTTTTTGACGTCTCAAATCAATTTGCACACTATTTAAAAAGTAAACATCGATGTGTGTGCACAATTACATAAATATACACATATTTACTCATATGACACTACTTTATCATTTTTTAATCCGCGTGCCACCCAAGAGGTGCAATTTGGTTTGGGACGGTAGGGATGGCAATGGGGCGGGTTCAAACCCGGACCCGCATTGAACCCGCCCCGCTCTGGGCGGGTCGTGGTTTTGATATGACTCACCCCGCGGACCCACCTCATAATATATTCATATTAATTTATGTATTTATATGCATATATATGGACTTATTTTTAAAATAATGTACATAAATTTATTACTATATTGATTATATATATTATTCTTAAGTATTAGATGAATATTAAATATTATTTGAAGCAAATATATGTTTAAATTTTATTTTTCAAATGCAAAAATTATATATTCTATATTTAAAAATTAATTTAAAATAAAAAATTAAAAGGGCGGGTTGGACCCGGCAGGTCCCGGGTCGGGTCCGGGTCCCCTAAAATTCTGGCGGGACGGGTCCTGGGATTGGCCAAACCCGTCCCAGACCCACCCCGTTGCCATCCCTAGACGGAGGGAGTAATTCTTTTTTTTAAATGCAGGGGTAGTTTTTTTTTTTAGAAAAATTTCAAGTTTGATACTACAAATTTCACATCTATCATTATTTTTCAAAAAAATAAATTATAAATCATCTAATAGAAATTGTACAAAATAATATAAATTTATATCTAAATTTTACAATTTAATAGTCTATTTCGGTGGTAAAAAAGATTTCCAAATGACTTTAGTGAATCTATTCTTAATGGCAAGATATTACATTTGATTGGAAAGATTATTAGGAATCACACTATTTTGATCACAATATTATTTCCAAAATAATTATAAAAAAATATATTAGAAAATCAAACTAAATATTCGGCCAAACATTTTAAATTTTGCTTATATATAGAAATATTCTTGCTAATCTTTTTATTTTAAGATATGAATAATTATTTTAGAGAATAAATAAATAAATGAAAAATAAAGAGATTTTTTAAAAGAAAATTTTGAGTTTGATTCAATAAATTGCATCTATTACTATTTTGAAAAACATAATCCTAATCATCTAATAAAAAATAGGTACAAAATAATAGATATTTATATCTAAATTTTACGATTGAATAATCTATTTCGGTGGTAGAATTTTCTTCCAAATAACTTTGGTGAATCTATTGTTAATGACAAGATATTACATTTGGCGGAGAAATTTTTAGGAATCATACGTTATTTCGATCAAAATATTATTTTCAAATAATAAAAAAATCCTACAAAATTAAACTAAATGTTCAACAACAAATGTTAGACATTACTTGTTTTTGGAAATATTCTTGCTAATCTTTTTATTTTGAGAAATTAATAATTTTTTTGGAAACATATTATTTTAAGAGAATAAATATAATACTTTTTGAAAAATATGAAGTGGGATATATTTTTTTTTTTTTAATTTTTTGAGTTTGGTCTTTCAAATTTTACATCTACTATTATTTTGCAAAAAAAAAAAAAAAAAATCCCTAAATAATCTAATAAAAAAATTTGTAAAATTATAGAAATTTATATCTATATATTTCGATATCATAATTTTCTCCCAAATAACTTTGTTGAATTTATTCTTAATGGCAAGATTTTTAGGAATCATACAATATTTTTGTCACAATATTATTTTCAAAATAATAATAAAAAGAATATTGCAAAATCACACTAAATGTTTGGCAACACATCTTAGACTTTACTTGTTTTGTAGATAATTTTGATATCTTCAATTTGCAGAAGTCTTTGATATCCTCAATTGATCTAAAAAAATTATATATAGGAAAAAATAATCAAATATGAGATATTCGGAAAATGAAAAATAGATGAATATATGGACGATTAAACAATTTAGTTCTGAACAAAAAGAACCTTCAGTAACAGCGAAGATGACATCCATGTGTAATACCGGTGGAGACGATGTGTGCAGTAAATGCTGCGATGCGGTATTCAAGGTGAAAGAAAAGAGAAAATTGAAAATATCATATTTAAGAAAACAAATCAGATTGGTGATACTCAGAAGAAAAAAATGATGAATATATGGACGATTCAAAAATTTAAATCTGAACAATTATGAACCTACTATAATGATGGAGACGATAGTCGTGTACAATAATGTCGGAGGCGGCGGACAACAGATGTATGAAGTAGTTGTGGTGGAGCGTGACCGTGTGAAGTAGATATGGTGGAGACATGACTGTGTTAAATAGATATGGTGGAGGCTCGACGTTTGAAATCGATGTGGCGAATGAACGTCCGTGTGAAGTAGATATGGTGGAGGCTCGGCATTTGAAATAGATTTATCTCTCATCTATTATATGTCTCCTTAAAAATTACTTTATCATTTTAAATACTAATAAAAAGTTCGCTCGCAAAAATACGAGAAATTAGTAATTGTGAAAGTAATTTCGGGACGGAGGTAGTACTCCCTCCGTCTAATATAATACTCCCTCAAATCACAATCCATATTTTTTTGGTACTCGGTATCCGGTTCATTGACCGACTAATCCGAGGAACCCATAACCCACCGTCCACTAGCGGTGTGTCTCATTTCAAGCCAGAGCTTAGCCCTGTATGGACTGACCCATCTCAGAAATTAATTGCACATAGTGGGTTTCGAACCTGAGACCTATAGAGCATCACACTCCTAAATCTCAAACCCTCACCACTAAGCCAATCCGTGGGGGTTAAACCTCAATCCACATTAAATAAATCACTTTATTAAAATTGAAATACTACTTTTTTTACACCCTTCAACTTACATTTATGTACACACATTGCTATTGAGCCTCACACAAATATTTTTAGGGAAAATTGGAAAAAAATGTCATGTATGTTGGCAGAATTGGTAAAAAGCCCTTTATGTTTTGAACTTTGTAAAAATATCCATTATGTTTTCAAAATTAGGCAAAAATATCCGGTAACCAGCTACAATAGGTCTATAATCGGTTTTAGCTGGCATGGCACTCTCTTTCCACTATGTGGCATCCTAGTGTCTTTTTTTATATTTGGAACATAAATGACTGATTGGATTTGAATTAGGAGGGAAAATCATAAGATTTCCCTTAAATTCATCATTCCTTCCAAACCCTAAATACTAAAAGAGAGGAGAGGGTGAAATTTATTTCCCTCAACAAGTATATAAGCACTCCATTGTACCCATGAATGGACAAGATTTGTGGATGAAGATAGGTTATATCTCTCAACTGCCACCAAACTTTGGGAAAAGGAAAAGGGGGAGGCCTGAGTCAAGAAGAAGACTTGGTGCAGATGAAGGGGGAGAAGACATGGAGGGGCAAAAAGGATGCAGAGACAGAAAGTCACATTGACTTGTAAATTTTGTGGTGATCAAGGGCACAATCAGAAAGGTTGCCAATGGAGAAAATTGGCTGAACATTTCATGAAGGATAACCAAGCTGATGAGATGACTCAACCTGATGATTGTCCACCAATGACACAAGATGTAGAGTCAAATGGTGAAACTGTAAGTCTTTATCTCCTAAAATTTTATTTATTGACTACTGAAATTGAATAGTTTTGTTTATTAACTACTGGAATTTTATTTTACCAGGTTGCTCAAAACAAGAAAAGAGGCAGACCAACCACAAGACAAGGAAGGGCTGATATGGTAGTGCAACTATGAGTTTTTCTTTTTTTTAATATACTCATTTTTCAATTTTTAACCCCTGAATCCAATTTTAGGTAAGAAAAAGGGCAGAAACAAGTTATGTCAGTGGTTCAAGAAAGATTCAAGTTTAAGAATCTCAAATTCAAGTTCAAGAATCTCAAGTTCAAGACTCTCAAATTCCAGTATCTCAAAGTCAAGAACCTGTTGAAGCTCATGTATAAATATTCACACTCAATCAAAAAAATTGGTTGACCATGATGGAGGATCCACCTAATCAAAATATTCATACCCACCTCTCTAAGAAAAAAACAGAGTATAAATCAACCAAATAATTGACACCCACAATTCTTAGAGTAATAGACAATAACTTCAAGAAAATATTTTGTGAAAAACATATATTCCAATTCTGACAGTTGTAGAATCTTCTTCCCTTGTTACCTTCCTTTCGAGTAGTTTGAATTTTGGCCCTCAACCCAAAATCACAATAAACTAATTCAATTGGAGAAGAAGAGGAGAACAACATTTTCTATATTAACTCTGCTTCCTTTGCTCTTCCTTCGCCCATGCGTGCTATTGAGGGGAATAAATTTTACTTTCTCCTCTCTTTTAGTATCTAGGGTTTGGAAGGAATGAAGAATTGGAGGGAATATTACAATTTTCCCTCCTAAACCAGACCCAATCAGTCATTCATTTATATTCCAAATATATGAAAGACATAATACATTAAAAGGCCCCTGAACTATCATATTTTGTTTCGAAATACCCCTAAACTATTTTTTATTTTAAAAAGTCCCTGAACTATTAATTTTTGTTTCACGAGGTCCTTGGTGACGAAAATTCATGAATTTTGCTAAGTTGTTATAATGTTTTTTAATTAAAATATGACAAACTAACAAAATCCAATGCTATTATAATCGATTTTCAACAAAAAATATGTCTCTAATGAATTTTCAGTAGGGATCTTATGAAACAAGAATTATATACTTTAAGGGTTTTTTCAAATAAAAAAAATAGTTTAAGGGCCTAATTAAATAAAAATGTATACTTTAAGTGCTTTTTAAAACAAAAATTAGCTCAAGTGTCTTTTAAAACAAAATTGGATAATTTAGGGGCCTTTTGATACATTATGCCTATATAAAAAAAGACACTAGGACACCACATAGTGGAGAGAGAGTGACACGTCAGCAAAAACGGATTAGAAACCTATTGTAGCAGGTTACAGGGCATTTTTGCCTAATTTTGAAAGGGCACGGTTATTTGTACCCTATTTCAATGGGATTACACCCATTAGATTATTAATAAGATTTTTAATTAAATTAAAATAACTATAAAATGTCTAAAATACCCTTTTCTTATAATTCAAACCAAAATATATTGTAATTTGTAAGTACACCCACCATGATTATACCTTAATTGCACATACTGAAAGTTCAAGAGATAGTTTTTTCTTTCCCAATCACTACCATAACAGTCGTTCGGGGTTGCACGTGTTGCATTGTGGTCGGATATTACACTCGTCAGGTGGTGCTAGATATGCATATGTAAGTGTTTCATTTTAAAATCTTTTTTTTCTAGGTGTTTTTTAACCCTTTGGGATTATGTTTATTATTTATTTTATGCTCTAATATGATTATTATAATAGTTTTTAAAATTTTATGGATTGGGAACGTGAATATGATAGCATAAATATTTTGACACATTTATTTATTGGTATTTACGAATTTAAAAATTTCAGCACTGGTTCTTTGAACAAATGACCTTTGTTCGAAATTTTTTGATGAACATATGTCGTATTTTCATATCAGGATTTTCGAACAATTTATTCATAAAAATATTTTGAACATTATGTAAATGTTCGAAATATATTTTCGAACATATCTTACATTTTTTTTTATTTTTTCAAACAACGAACGGCATAGCGGATGGCGGATGGTGCAAGGCTGGTGGCAGACGGCGCAGTGAATGGCCCACCGTGCAGTCTTGAGCACGACGACAAACCCTTGTGAAGAAGATGGTCGTTCAAATTGGTGTGTGGTCGGTGTATGCTATATCTTTTTTTGTATGAAAACTTAAGGGTATTTTAGGTTATTAATTGTGGTATGTACTCATCTTATTTGGGGTTTAATAATCTAATAGGTGTACTCCCATTAAAATGGGGTTCAAATAACCTTGCCCATTTTGAAAACATAACGGGTATTTTCACAAAGTTGAAAACATAAAGGACGAGAAAAATGCAGTTTCGATCCCACAGGTCATGGAGATTCACATTTTTGGTCCCAATAGTCTTCAGTTTGGTCTCATTCGCCAAAATTCAAGCACTTTAGTCCCAACGTTAGAAATTCTGTCAGCTCCGTTAGTAGCAGTTTTAATCCCATTCGATTTTCAGACCAATACTCCAATTTTGACCACTTTAGAGGGAAAACACCTTATTTTTTGGCACCCTTTTCACCCCCTGCTATTATATATGCTATATACCCTAATTGCAAGTAAAATTCATAGCAAACACAATCTTCATAGAGAGAGAAAAAAAATGAGTAAAGAAGCAATGTCATCATCATCTTCCTCAACTCAAAGATGTCAACACCAACTTGTGTGCTATTGTGGCAAATTTGCGGCCACATATGTATCTCAAAGGCCAAAGAGCAAAGGTAGACTATTCCATAACTGTAGTGACCCAATGAGCACTGGTGGATGTAATTTCTTTGTTTGGGCAGATGGACATGAAGTGGCTGGGCAAGGCATTTTCCCAGGAATGATGAGAAGAATCGACTCTCTAATGTCTGAGAACATGGAACTTACACAGAAGTTAAAGGATGCAACAATAGCAGAGAAAAAAGTTATTGAAATGGCTGAAACACTGAAGAATGAGATGATGCATATGGCAAAACAACTTTCACAACTCAAACAACTGAAAGTTATCCTTTTCATTGTTATAATTTTATCTTGGGCACCAACTATCTTCAAATTGATGCATTGAATTTATGTTTAGAATGTAGGGCACCTACTGGTTTCCTAAGTTATGTATTGGGTTCCCTATGTATTGAATCATCTATGCAATGAAATGATATTGTACTATTCTAGACCAAGTAAAATAAATCTAAATGTAAGCTCAAATGAATTGTCCAATATAAAGAAATTGCATCCATAAAGCATCACAAAATAACAATCCAAGTTCTAAGAAAATAGAGTACTAACAGTGCACCACAAATATAAAGAAATTGCATCCATAAATCATTCAAGTGCATCACAAATACATAATTTATAACAAAACAGAGTACTAACAGTGCAACTACAAACCATAGTTTAACAATAACAATCCAAGGTCTAAACTAAACAAAATACCATGACAAAATAATCCATCACAGAATATCATCAATCCAACACCATCAAACATCATTAAACAGAATAACAGAGTACAAAAAAATACTTAAAAAAACCATCACAAGCAGACACCATCAAACACCATTAATCCTTTTTTTTTTCCAACTTCTTAGTGTTGTTAATTTTCTTCTTGCCTTTTGTATTAGTAGCTTCACTTAGACTAGACAAGGTCACAAACTTCTTACCTCCTTGTGATATCACTCTCATGCCATCTTTGTTTGTGTTCGCACCACCAATGTTGGCATTGCATCCAATGTAGGTGTTTGGACTGAAATTCATTCCAGTGGATGGTTTCATTGCCTTGGAACTGGAAGCACCAAGATTGATCTGGCCTCCAATTAAATTGTGAGGATGAAATGCCATAGGTGGAGATGTACACTGATCAAATAGGTGCTTGTGTCAATGGTGTACTCTATAAGTTAGCAAATTAACAAATTATTAGGGTTATGAGGTACAAGTTCTTGCATTTAGCATATGTAATAACATAAATTTACATGTATCCACAGAATAACACTTGTGCACAAAATCTTCTACATCCCCACCTTGTGCACATATTATTACACTCACAACATGCTTACAGGGAATACCAGATAATTCCCACTGCCTACAATCACACTTACAGTCCTTCAAATCCACTGCATATCTACTTCCATCAAAACTGGTAATTTCATACTTCCAATCAGTAGATTTTATTGGTAAGCAATCCTTGGATTCCTTAATCTTCTTGTAGACAATGGACTTTATTCTACCACACAAAGCTCTTCCCTCCCACTTCAATTCACACTTCTCTCTATTCTTCACTAGCCAGGTCATGATATATTCTCTGATCCACTCCAACATAGTTAAAATAGGAGATGATCTAGCATCCAAGTTGCATCCAAATTACATCATGAAAGTACTCAACCTCCCCTTCTATATCCCCATTTTCACTGACAATGTCATCTCTTATTGCATCCAAATACAAATGAGCTACCTTGTTTATTGTATTGTTGAAAACTCTTTCAATATCAAACCATCCATCAACAACCTGAAGTTTCCCATTTTTGTTCATGGAATAATACACCTTATAACCATTATACCCTAGTTGACTTGATAAATCATCCAAATACTTCATGTTTACCCGACAAGTGTCAACAAAATCAAATGCGCAGAATTGTTCCACCAACATATTCAAAATTCTCATCTTTTTTCTCATACATTACACCCCCATGATGATATTTAATTGTATAAATTATTGGACACCTTCCTATAATAGAAAAACACTCATTTATGCACAAATTCGAAGAAGAAAATTAAGAGAGAAAACTATGTATGCCTAATTTCACAAATAACCCTAATTTCACAAAATAGTTATGCCCCAATTTTGCCTAATTTCACAAATAGCCCTAATTTCAGCGAAATACGCACTGTTAATTTGAATTCTGAAAATCGATTTTGACCTAAATTCAAAATAAAATAACTCAATTCAAACAAAATTCTTAACTTACCACAGTCGAGGGCTCCAAATTGAACGAGATGTTTTCTTCGCAGTTGAGCTCCAAGTTTCGGCCAATGCTTCGACTTTGTGGGCTTTCTCATGGAGGGCATTGTTCGAAACCTTCAATTCTGGTCGAATTAACAAATGAACGAGCTTTGTTTATTGGTGGGGATGATGATTGGTGATGTATTGTGCCGATTTGAGGATATCGATTTCAATTAGGGCAATTTTTTGGTTTGGGGATGAATGGGGGAATGTCGTTTTCAATTTTTATGATTTTTTTAATTTAAATTTTTTTATTATTTCAATTAAAACTAACGGAGCACGTGAGTGGCACGTGGGTGTTCCGTTCATAATTGTCGTTAGTTGGTGAAATTGGGACCTAAAGTGCTTGAATTTTGGTGAATGGGACCAAACTGAAGACTATTAGGACAAAAAACGTGAATCACCGTGACCTATGGGACCGAAACTGTATTTTTCTCCATTAAGAATATTTTTGCCATTTTTGCCAACATACAGAGCATTTTTGTCAATTTTTCCATATTATTAAAATACTTTTTACTAAGTGATTTGACTACAAACATAATACATATATATATACACACATATATATATATATACTTAAAATCCATGCAAAAAGTTATAAGACTCTATTTTTGGAATCGGAGTGGACTGTCAACCGAAAACCGGCTAGAAAACCAGTTCAAATACCCTCTGAAAATTATTTTTCAAGTCGAATTAGGAAGAACAAGTTGAAATTGGAAAAAAAATTGAATAACCAAAAACCGTTTGACCATAAAACCGACCATGACCGCCGAGCACAAGAGTCCAATAAATTTTATCTTTGCTACCCTGCTGGATGGTGCCCAACAGAGCGTCATGATGTTGTACTATGTGTATACTTAGTTGTACAATACAACATCTCAATGCACATGGTACTATACCATAAAGTTATGGTGGACACTATCCAACAGGGTACTATATAGAATTAACCACCCAATAGGTATGTGTTATGAACACATTATTTGATAAAGGGGAAGAAGAATTAATTGAGAAAGAGGAGAAAATCTAAAAAAGTATTAGTGAAGAAAATTAAGAGAGAGAAAAGGGAGTCATAGAGGTGTGAGATTCTGCTGCTTCATTTCCATTTTCTTTGCCCTAGTATCGTATGATAATACTAAAAATAAAGCAAATGAACTCCAATACATAAAAAAATCCTTTGACTAAGTATACATAAAAGTCCATTAACTGATTAACTAAGTAAATTAAAGGAATAATTGCATCAAGCCATACTTTTTAGAGCTTAATTGCATCAAGGCTCCCCAATTTCCCTACATTGCCTAAACCCCATTTTATTTAAAAAAAACCACAGTTTTTACTTTTTCAGGTGGTCCTACCCTTTTCTCTCTCTCTTTCTTTTTCTTTTCTCCCTCTTCCTTTTTTTCTCCTTCTCCCAATTAGTATCCGCCACCACCGCCGCTCAACCATCAACCACCACCATGGCCGATCTGTTCGAGCACCTCTACCGTCATCCGCCCCAACAACATGGCTTTCGATCTCGATCTGTGCACTACCATCCACCATCACCGTAAGATGAGGGAGGCATCAAATCTGCTAAAAAAAGGCGAGCAACGACCTCCCACCATGATACCGCCGCCCCAATCCGCCTCCCATGCGCTGCCCCCACGCTGCCCGTCGCCCCGATCTGCACCATCACCACCCGATCTACACCACCACCGTCCCGACCTGCACCACCACCGCCCCAACGACCAGCACCGCCCCACGCTGTCACCACCACCCCACAACAGGTTAGTCTCCTTTGCTTTTATCCTCTGTGGTGGTTTTGCCTAAATTGTTTGCAATTTTGCATCTTGATAACAGGATGCAACTCATCTAATGTATTTTTATGAATTAACATGGGGTTAGTGTATCTATATGATGAATCAATTGGTTGAAATTGTTGGATTTTTTCTTGATTCTTTTTGGGTTAGTGTACTCTCGTGTGAATTTCGTTTGTTTTCTCTCTCTTATTGGTGCACTGTTTCTCTTGCTCTTTACCATAGAATTTGTCATATTGGTTTTGATTGGAATCATTATGCTATATTTGGTTCAATAGTTATCATTTGGATGGTGATTTTTGAGTTTTGATTTGCTGGCATTTTAATAGGAATGAAGTTGAAGGGAAAAGAGAAGGTTATGCAAAATTGAAGTCATATATGCAAATAAGTTTTTGCATTCTGCAAAAATTGTAGGCATATATTCAAATAATTTTTTTTGCATTATTGCAAATAATTTTTGAATTTATGCAAATTTTTATTTGCATATATGCCTACAATTTTTGCAGAATGCAAACATTTTTATTTGCAAATTATTTTTATGGTTTTTATTAATATAATTTTACATTTAAATGTATTTTTTAGAACTTTTATGATAATGGGATTGTGCACTTATTTTTATTTTTAATTGTGTAAATTCATACTAAAATAAATGAAGAAAAATGGCCTGAATTTGGAGGAAAAACTGGGAAGAAAAGAAAAAGGATTTTGGGTAAAGTGTATTTAAAAAAGGAAAAAAATAGTAGCTACATTAATAAAAGAAAATAAAAATTCGGTAAAAAAAAAGAATTTGGGGGATTCAAAATTCAAAAATTCAAAAAACAAGCAAAAAATTAGCCTACAAAAATAGTTGCATAGAATTTAAAAAAAAAAAAAAAACAGCCTGCAAAAAGCTGTCATCCTGCCAAAATAGAAAAAGTGGGCTGATGGTTTTTTTTTTTGTGGACTCCGCAAAATGTGATTCTTTGCCATGTAGAAAAATTGGAGTGGTGTAATGCAATTAAGCTTCACTTGCAACTTCCCTAAATTAAACTAAATGAGTCGAACCCTTATTAAAATATAGTATAACATATGAACTTAACAGTTGGACCGTTGATCAAGTGTCAAATCCAATTTGATTGTTGGTACGGTTATGAAAATGCTACTACAAGCTCAAATCTTGTAGACAGATGAAGTAATAAATAATTCTTAATAATTCATAAAAGAATAAACCGGTAGCTCGATAAGACAATCCCTCACAAACTTTTACCACAAAGTAATACTAATGACTCATACGTCTCATGCAACTATAGTTAATTTTACATAACAATTATGATTATCAATAGAACAAAGCTAATGTTAAAATTCTCTCTCTTCTCTCCCCGTACGCTGCTCCAACCTATCTAGATCCACCGGATTTTTTCTCTTTTCAGGCGTGAAATGCCGCCCCGCTCCTAGGAATTCTAACAGGACATATCCTCCTTGACGGAGTGACCGTTCCACTCCTTGAGAGGCTGGGTTTCTGGTGAGACTCGCCGCTGTAAATGGGACTGGTCTTCCCACACCAATATCTTGACTCAGATTTACCAAAAAATTGAGTTCTCTTGCTTTGCTTTCCTCTTTTCAAAAATTGTCCAAGCTATGGCAGATAAATTGAAGAGCAAGAAGGAAGAGGAGGGGAAAGCTATTGAGACGAACAAGGACGTGACAATAACGATAATGGGGACCCCCCAGTACCGCCAATAATTTGGAATGCACGTGGGCTGGGCGGACACGGTGCATTCCTTTCTCTTAAGTGATTAGTTGTCGAACATAAGCCCTCTCTACTTTTTGTGATTGAATCTAAAATTTCTAGTAGATTAGGCGATGGCTGGAAATCTATGCTTAATTTCACAAACTGTTTTGGTGTTGATGCTAGAGGTCGATCTGGTGGCCTACTTTTGTACTGGAATAATGAAATGGATGTCCACATTTGCTCTTATTCCTCTGGCCATATTGATTGTTTAATCCATTTTAATTCTTACTCTTGGAGATATACTGGGTTTTATGAAATCCTGTCACCAATTTGAGAATTTTCTCGTGGGAACTCTTCATGATAGTCATGAGCATCTCTACAAAGCATGGCTCGTTGGAGGAGATTTTAATGAAATCTTAGCTGAAGATGAAAAGAGTGGTGTTGTTCGACCATATGGATAGATTGAAGCCTTTAGAGATGTAGTCAATGAGATTGAACTTAGGAATCTTGATGCAAAAGGGTCTCGGTTCACATGGAGAAATAAAAGAGCAGGGAGGAATTTAATTCAAGAAAAATTGTGAATGGTTGGAACTCTTTGAAGATGTTGTGATTCAGAACATCAATTTTTATGGCTCGGATCACAGAGTTATCAAGCTCACGATAGTCGATGCCCCTTCGATTCAAGCAAGAAGTCAAACAAACATATTCCTCTTTGAAAATAAATGGGTAGTGGAAGCTGATTACAAACAGATGTTGGAGAAATCTTGGAAGGATTGAGAGAGTTTTGAGGACTTACCTTCAAAACTTGAAGCTTGTGAAAAAAATTCTACAACACTGGGCAAAGGAAGTCGTGGGGAGCACAAGTAGTAAAATAAGAGGTACTAGAAAAAAGTTGGACAAAGTTTACGCTTGAGAGGTTAATCAGGGGGAAGAGGAGGAAATCACACAGATGGAAGAAGAATCGGAGAAGTTACAAACCCAGGAAGAGCTTAATTGGCACCAACAATCAAGATACAACTGGATCAGTGCGGGTGACGGGAATACAAAATATTTTCACCGAAGAGCGTCACAGAGGCCAAAGGTGAATACTATAGAGGGTCTTATGGATGCAATGGGAAACTGGTGCACGAACTTGAAGAAAATGGAACAAATAGTCATCAGTTTTTATGAGGACCTGTTTACCTAAAAAAACCCACTACCCCTCAAACTGATAGGGTGCTACAATATGTCGAGCCCGTCGTAAGCGCCTCTATGAACAATTATCTTACTACTCCGTTCTCAGCTAAGGAAATTCATCAAGCAGTT
Organism: Ballota nigra; assembly: GCA_947034835.1. Classification (NCBI taxonomy): domain Eukaryota; kingdom Viridiplantae; phylum Streptophyta; class Magnoliopsida; order Lamiales; family Lamiaceae; genus Ballota; species Ballota nigra. Next base: position 44,775,679 of record OX344724.1, on the reverse strand, counting down.
TTTTTATCTGAACTCGAATAAAGCTCCAGGGCTGATGGTTTCTCACCAGCTTTTTTTCAAAAGTCATGGGAAATAATTCTATCCCGAAGATACTTAATGGTGCAGCTGATGTTACTAGTTGGAACGACATAATCATATCCTTAATTCCAAAAGTCAAAGACCCCAAGAGCATGAAAGATTATATACCCATAAGCCTGTGCAACGTTAGCTACAGAATTCTAGCGACAACTATTACGAACAGGCCTCGGCATGTGATGGCTAAAATAATTTATCCAAATCAGAGCGCTTTTGTCCCTGGCCGGTTAATAACAGATAATGTGCTCATAGGTTTTGAATGCATGCATTGGCTACGCAATTTGAAGAGCAAAATCGATTTTGCAGCACTCAAACGGACATGAGCAAAGCGTACGACTAGATCGAATGGGATTATTTAGAGGGCATCATGAAGAAAATGGGCTTTGAACAGAGATGGGTCGGTCTTATCATGAATTGGGGAATAATTTTTTTTTAGGCCAGTAGGTTAGGGGGATAGCAAAAGAAGGACCACAGGTTTTTGGGCTGGCAATTTAAGGACACTAAATTTAAAATGTTGCAATTTGAGGCCAAATTGGCCCGAATTGACTCTAATTAGAGCTAATTCGGGCCAACCTGACCTCAATTTGCAAAACTTTAAACCTATGGTTCTTAAATTGACAACCCCAAGACCTACCGTCCTTCTTTTGCTACCCTCTAAGTTGTGGTCTTAAAAAATTAATCTCAAATTAGATCTAATTGGACCCAAATTTCACGTACTCAGCACATGACACCCGATATTTGACTAGTTTATACTCGTGGAGCCCGCCGATACCACTTTAAAAATAAATATTTTTTATTTATAAATATATATTTAAAACAAAAATTGTAAAAATAACTATTGAGACATAACCCCGATTTCGGGCTATTTTATACACGTGCTTGGAATATGGTCCTTGATCGGTCAAAACTAAATTTGTTGCTTATGTGTAGTTCACACTATTCTACCTCAGCACCATTGACGGTCAAAAACTTGGGGTTGGACGGTCGAGGTGAGAGCCGGGGTGGGTAGAGACGACGGTCTAAACTTTGGGTGAAAAATGATTGGGGCGTGGGGTTGATATGAGGAAGAAGCATTTATTTTTTTGTATTAATTTTTTTTAAAATATATACTTATATTTAGAAAGGTAATAGTTATGTCTCAAAGTGGTGTTGGACGGGTGCAATGTGTATAAAATATCTCAAAATCAGGGGTTAATTATTGCTAATTCGGAATAAAAAATTACCACAATAATTTAACAACATATTATGTGCACTAACCGTTTTACCAACGGATTACCAACAAATTGGTCATATAAATAAATATTTTATTTTTTGTTGGTAATCCGTTGATAATCTGTCGGTATTTTTTACTAACGCGATACTATTTCGTTGGCATATTTAGCAACGAGCATAATAACAATGAAAAATATTCGTTGTAAATCTGTTACTAAATGCAAATTCATTGATTAGCAACATAATTTTTTCGTTGCTAAAACGTGAAAATCTTGTAATGAAAGGTAATAAAAGAAGGACGGTAGGTCTTGGGGCTGGCAATGTAAGGACCATATGTTTAAAATTTTGCAAATTGAGGTCAGATTGATCCGAATTAGCTCCAATTAGAATCAATTCGGGTCAATTTGGCCTCAAATTACAACATTTTGAATCTGGTGTTCTTAAATTGTCAGCCCGAAGACCTGTAGTCCTTCTTTTGCTACCCCCCTAACCTACTGGCCTTAAAAAAAAATATTCCCTCATGAATTGTGTGAAAATAGTCACATACTCTTTCAAGATTAATAATCAAATTATAGGAAATGTGAGACCATCACGGTGCCTCCGCTCTCTCCATTTCTCTTTGTTTTGTGTGCACAAGGTCTATCTTCGCTTGTCCATGGACTTGTTAATAGCAAGCAAATTTCGGGAATTTTAATTGCAAGAGGTAGCCCAATCATCTCCCACATTTTCTTTGCGGATGATAGTCTTGTTTTCTTCAAGGCGGAATGCCTAAATCTGAAAAAGGGGCTTGCCATATATGAAGAAGCATCTGGCCAGCTTATTAACTTGGAGAAGTCGGCGATCACCTTTAGTCCTCACACCCCGATTCGAAGCACGAGCAGTATCAAGCGCCTGCTCAACGTCAATATTCGCCAAGGACACGATCTATATTTGGGGCTCCCTGCCTTCTCTCTCATTCTATCTATATTTAGAGATAGAATGGCGAGCAAGGTTGAAAATTGGAAAAATAAAGAGTTCCCTCATCAAGGCTGTTTTGCAAGCTATACCGACGTACGCAATATCTTGTTTCAAATTTTTGGTGGGGGAAATCTACTCATGGAAATAAGATCCACTGGTGCGATTGGGATCAGCTCTGTCTTTCTAAAATGAAAGGAGGTTTGGGGTTCAGAAAATGCACCTTCTTCAATAAAGCTCTATTAGCAAAACAAGTGTGAAGGATAGTGTGTTTAAACATGAGGATATTATGGAGGCGGGAATTGGTTCCAACCCATCCTTTGTTTGGCGTTCAATGTGTTGGAGTCGCGATCTTTAAGAGACGGGAGTTCGGTTAGAATTTTCCGCGATGCATGGGTTATGGGCTTACATGATGGAAGGATTAAATCGAGATATGCAAGCAGCGATCGATCACCCCATGAGTGGGATGAAGAGCTTGTTTGGGTAGCGTTCTTACCGCATGAAGCAGATGCCATCATCAATACGCCTATAGGAGGCGAGGGGCATAGAGACTCGCGCTTCTGGCAACTAGATGCGAAAGGAAAATTCTCGGTCATCTTTTCTGGGAAAAGATGTACACTAACATGGATGTGACTTAATCTTCCAATCGTGATTTTGATCAAAATTGGTGGAAGAGCCAAAAATTTGCATCTTCCTTTGGAAAGTTTCTAAAGATCTTATTGCAACAGAGGGCAATCTCTTAATTCATCATGTCCAAACAACCCCTAAATGCTTCTGTTGTGTTCTTTTGCCCGGCAGTGAAACATATATGGAAAAATATGGGGATTTAGCAAAGCATTAAAGAGCTTAGGAATCTCCCTTCGATGATTTTCCTGTTTTGCCTTGCAAAAAATGAGAGAAAAATTGAGCTGGAAATCATTGCCTCAACTATCTGGGGAATTTGGTGGGAGAGGTGCAAGGCGAAACACGATGATATGAGCAAAAATCATAACAGGCTCTTTCTTATCTCAAGGATTTCCAGCGAACACAAAAGGAAATTAGCATGGGAATACAAAGGGGTATGCAACTTTCTGGTCTTGAGGCCCCAACAGAGTCATTTAATGGTACGACACTGTGCACGGATGCAAGCTTTAACATGGAAAAACAAGACTTCTCAATTGGGTTTGTTTTTATTGACAAGTATGGGAAGACTATAGCTGCGGGCTGTAGAAGAATTAAAAATCCAGGCTCTGTTTTAGTTGCAGAACTTCGAGCAGTGTTGGAAGGGATTAGACGTTGCAAGACTCTAAATCTTGAAAATGTCAAGCTTTGGACAGATTCTCCGGATGCGGTTAGAGCTGTAAAGAAGAAAGATGAACTTTTGGGACCAGAAGGTTAGGTTCTCAGGGATATCACAAAGGAATTGGATGATAGCTTGGTGGGGGTAATCAACCATATTCCAAGATCACAAAATGTAGCGGCATATGAAGTAGCGAAGTATGCTCTCAGCTCTCCTGGCCATCACGATTGGGTGGGAGTAGATGCTCCGTGTTGGATTAGAGAATTAACCCCAAGGGCTTTAATAGTGTAATCTGGTTTGTAGTTTTGGGGGTTCTTTCTACTGTCAAAAAAAAAAAGAAAAAAAAAATATATATATGTATATATATATATATACACTAACGACCCAAATGCACGTCTTTCGAGTGCTCCTATATTTGGGTGAATTGCAGCAGTTGACTGAGCTAGGTACAGAGAAAACTTTGTGCTGCCTATATGCGTCCAAGACGGTTCATATCCAGACCAATAAACAAATCAAATGTACACTGTACAATTCTTTACACACGCTCTTCAAATGGAATGAATCAATCAATACAAACTACAAAAATGCTTCATTTACAGGTAAAGCAAACAATGTAGGTACCAGGACACACCACAGACCAAAAACGAAAAGGGGAATTAATATCTCTAAGCAAACGAGTAAAGGACAGAGGACTTCAAGCCACAAGCAATATCTACGTCTTACAGAAAGCTATGAGATTTCTAAACCTTCATGCACATATCATTTCATGTTTCTACACGACTTCTTTGATGAGTCAGGTATCAACAGGTTCATCCTCCTCTAGTACGGAGATCATCTTTCTTCTGGGTTTCCATCTTCGTACATTTTTCTCAAAGAAATCAGTTTTACACTTGACTAATCCTGAAATCTCGTCATGTTCGGCATCAGATATACTATCACTAGCAGCATGGGAGGTGTCAAACTCTCTACCATTCGTACTAACAGAATTTCCTTCAGCAAATGTAATTGGTGTATGTACCCCATTTTGCTTCGACGATGAAATGTTACCAAAGGAGTAGTCATGACTCCTTTCAGACGAACTGTCAAAGACAGGATGATCAATATGAGACACTGAAGGGCAAAATTGTGCAGAATCCTCTTCACTACAGCTCGTATTACTATCAGAAGATGCCACTGAGAATGATTCAGCGGATATCTGCAAAAACTCTTCTTCTAAGTTCTGGCGTCGATGTAAAATATCCTCTTGGTAATGAGGTGGGGAACCTGGGCAAGCAGATGATGAATTGGGGCCCACATCAGTTGAAGGGACTGTTGCAATATCTGCACCGATATTATCCCCTCTGGACACTTCAGGTGAATTTACGTGCGAGTCCCCAGTTTCCGCAGATATACTCCCTTCATTATTTACAGGACCCACCACTTCCCCACTCTCATTAAAATTCTTGAAAACAGATCTGTCACCTATAGCATTGCCCAGGAATAGCCTTGATGCTACTTCACCGATTCGAGTGAAATAATGTTGAGCACTGAAAACAGTAGATGTATCTGCAAAGGACGTCTCAGATCCCAGAATGATTGTGCTACTCTCATCTCCAGATAGCTGAAAAGAGTCTGAGACATATATTGAGGGCTCAGCATGATCCTCATCTCTTGTCTCGCTCTTTAAATGCATCTCTTCAGTTTTATGTAAAATGGAACTCCGAAATTTATTACCATCAACAACATTTTTAGATGTCTGATCCATCCACTCATTAAATTCCTGCCACCATTGAACAGAATTATCTTTCTTCAAAACTTCAATTCTTTTAATCAATTCATCTATTTCAGCTTCTTCCTCCGTATTAGCAGTTCCATCTTTGCTCTCAATCTCATTCTCACATGACACTGAATCTTGGTCAGTAACAAATGTGCTCCGCTCATCAATCTCAATACTGGCAAGACGAGAGGCCCGCTTCTGAAAATCATAAGAAAAAAATATATATGTACCTTAAAAATATTTCAACTCACCAAATGGTTCAGTAATCAAGTCCTGATGAAATTAAGATTGTTACTATCAAATGGTTTCTCACCCTTTTTGTATTTACACTTCCTTCAACATCAGCATCATCTTGTATAGGTGAATAAAATCCAAAGCTTGCAGGCTGCTTCTTCCTACCTGAAATTATGATTTGTCGCTTCCAAAACTCACATGTCGATATTTTCTTCTCGTCCAGGTTAAGCTAGAACACATGCAAAATATCATATAAAGCACAGTTAAAGAGTAGAAATACAGAACTTCAAAAAACCAGGAAAATAAAATCTAGTCCATTAAAAGATTATAACAACCTGAGAGAGGATATATAGTGACTTACTAGGTCTGGATGAGAGAAAAGGCTAAAAACTTTGGCTCGGAACCATCTCGCACAGCAAAGAGGATTTCCTTCCAACCATAAATTCTGAAGAGAGGGAAAGCCAGCAAGGATCTCTATCTCAGAGAAGTTTGATAAAATATTGTAGGAAAGGTCAAGCCCTTGAAGTGACTTCAGATTTTCAATGCCATGCAATGAAGTTAAAGCATTGTTCCTCAGCACTAGCTGAACAATCTGACAATGAACCTGCACAAGCCAATTATTAAGTGGATATAGAACCAGTTATCTGGATAAAAATGGAAACCAATCATAAGTCACTCAAAGCAGTACATGTTTCTTTCTTTAAAGAATCTGAAATTCACTTCAAGAGGCAGAAAATCTAATTCCAGAGGCTTCTTTGTGTATTTTTTTAGTTTCTTATTCCCCTGCTTCTTCCAATTCAAGTTAAGGCCGGACACAGAATGAAGAGTTTTAGAGAACACTCATAAATTTGGCGAAGTAAGAAAATGACTGAAGGCAAATGCGACAGTGAAGCAACTTATAGCTTCGCTAAAAAATTGTGGGGCAGATGACTCTAGAATAAAGCTTGAGAAAGTCAACTGAAGAAAAAGTAAAATAGAAGGGACAACACTGGGGTGTAAAGGGGAGGAACTCTCCATTACTGAAACAGAATAAACACCTTGCTTCAGCACATGGTGCAACAGTCCCAAGAAAATGTGAAAATCATAAGGTATAGATTCAGTTGCAGAAGTATTACATAAATATGTTGGGAAATCAATTTTGTAAGACTAGCTTAAAGTTGGGAACCAAAAGTTTGACAGTATCATTGTTGGACTGATTTAAAATTTTATTTTGGAAAAAATACATTTGGTTTATTCTTTTTGTTGTAACAAAGGAGAGTTGGTTATGCCGATGACAACATTGCACTGTAGATAATATATCACCCTTATTTAGGCCAATGACAGCCAACCATTATTGCAGCACAACACTTTGCAGGATATTTGTTGTCAAATGTCCATGTAGCCGACTACACAAATAGAAGGAATGGGCTTCGATGGTGAATAATTAGAGATAAGGGTGCTTTCTAAAGTAGAATTGTATTTTGCTTTTTTTAAAACGATTAATAGGTCTCAATTTTCTAAGGTGTAAAGCACCTACATTGCAATTTGTATTTTGGTTTTTAAGACAAATAGGTTTTCAATTGTATAAGGTGTAAGGCACCTAGAGACTAGAGTAGAGTTGTATTCTGGTTTTTTTTGCTTTAAGACTAATATGTATTCAATTGCATATGACGTAAAGTTACAAACTGGTGATATAATTTGAAACTACTTAACTGATTGCCAGAACCTACACTAAAGTAAACTACAATACTGTATCCATGATTAGGGAACAATGATCATCCAGTACGAAATTAATAAGTGTGAAGCTCATAACTATAACCATCCTCTCTTTGTATATAAATCAGAAAGTTACCTCGCTAAATGATGCCATACTTCTCAGGTTATTAAACCCGAAATCCACGTGCTTTAATTTGGTGCACTTCTTGAGATTATCCACCTTCGCAAACTTGTTCCTACTCAGATCAAGGGTTTCAACCATAGGGAGAAGCTGCAAAGACTCATCCATAAGAATCAAGCCATTACACGCGCATGAAACAAAAGACAACCGGTTCCACTGGGGTGAATCCTTTATATCCGCAATTCTAGTTGTAAATACATGCCGCAGTGCATCCTAAGCCAATTGACATGAACAAGTTACTAAAGGTCAAAAGTATAATAGATCTAACACAGTTAATAGCAAATATGATCAACTTTGGTACTCCTGGAGAGAAAATGATACAAGTACTCTCTTGAGAACTGGCCCTGGATTTTTTCACTTAATTCTATAGCATGCATAAAATTCAATTCCTCCTAGTTAAAAAATATGAAGTTTCATTTATCCAACATTTCTTATCTACAGCTTCACATCCTGCAGTGATACATGACTTATGGGACACATAAAGTAATTGATTATTCCATACGCCACTTGAAGCAATCACAGCGCATATGCAAGCAAATTCTATGACAATTAACAAAAAAGGTAAAACAAGGTGATCACATAAAAAGTAGGAAAAATTTGACACCATATCTGTTAAAAAAACAACACTCACAGTTGAGTTGTGGCATATCAATTTCTCAAGCGTAAACCTCAACTCAAGCAAACCCTTCGCCGCCGATGTCGACAAATCACATCCACGGAGTTCCAAAACCTTCAGCCTCCCGAACGGAAGCAAATACAACGGAGTCGGATCCCTCCGCAGCGGGGGCAGCACAGACACCACCTTCAACGACGGAAGCAGGCGAAGAATTCGCCGCAACTGCTCGAGCGCGCGGTGGTCACCCAAATCGGAGACATAAGCACGCAAATAATCCACCGGAGCTCCGGCCAACAAGCTCTCCAGCTCCCCCAACGCTTCCAGCCTCGATTGCACGTACCGCAATCCAACTGGATTCAATTTCAACACCAGCGTTCCTTCGATTAATTTCTCGGCCTGATTGTCGACGAATTTGACGAGTGATTCGAGGTACCTGTCGCCGGTGACGATCGCCATGGCGGGGAAAACTAGGATTGAAAGGCGAGAATTGTTAACTGGGATAAGGGAAAGGGGGCTTGGGCGGAATTGAGGGAAAAGGGGAGAGAGCAGCCATGGCTAGTGTGTGTTGTGTGTGAAAATGTGGGGTTTCATGATTGATTGCTTTAGGGTAGGGGTGGGGTGGGGTGGGGTGGGGTGGGGATTAATCATTGGAGTTAGAGTAGACTAATGGGAAGATGGAAAAGAACACGTGGCGAACATGGCCCTGTTTGTGGAGTAAGCTAACGCCTGGCAGTTTGAAATGTTGCATATTTTTTGTTGTTTTTAGATTGATTCAAATCGAAAACACTCCCTTTCAAAATTTAGATATTTTTATTTAGTGTATCTTGTCGATTAAGGTTCGAGAGATAAAATAAATATCCTTGAAAAATTAAAATACTAATTTGAAATTTAGACTAAAAAATATTTTAATTAAAAGCTCATTAATTATGTATATCACGAGTTCATGGATTTCGGTCATTATTTTACCTTTAATAAATATAATTAAACGTCCATGAAAGAATTTATGAGCATATTCAACATCTTGTAATTTCCGGGCTTAATATTAATATATAATAATTTTATTATATTTTTTCTTGTTTGTTGTTACTTTTTATATTCATCTATGATTATATTTTGATTGTTATTTTAAAATTATTTTTAAAATATTTAATACTCCCCCATCCCAATTTTGATTACCCATTTCAAAATGATACGATTTTTAAGAAAAAATAGTTTATTAATACTTTTGAGTATAAAGTAGCTTTTTAGGAATTATTTATTAATATCTTTTAGTATAAAGTTACTTTTTAAGAATTGAGTTTGAAAAAATAGTATTGCTTTTGACCATTTTAGGAAATGGATAAATAAATAAAAAAAAAAAAATTTCTTTTTGGAGTTTTTTTATAAACAAAATTGAGACGGAGATAGTACTTATAAAAATGTTGAACAAGGTCTGAATTTTTTAAGCTTTTAATTGACAAATTTAAACTCTCATTATCATCCATTTGTTGATATTTTCTAGCTATTTTTTTAGGTTCTTAATTAATATTTTTTCTGTTTAAACATAAGATTAAACCCCACTTGACAGTATTTTAGAGATGATGCTAGTATTCATTTCTTTTTGTATTACAAATAGATCGGGGAACTTTTACAAATGGTATGATATTTATCCTAATATTTTTAAATATTTAAACTATTTTTTGTTATTTTGGAATAAAGGTAGAATATTCTTGAGATTTAGAAAAATAAAAGTGAATAACATGACATACTCTCATATACACCTGGTGCACGTTGTACTCACTTAATAATTGAGATTGTTTATACTAAAAAGTGTAGGCAGACTGATTACACTGAAAAATGTAGTTACATTACTCTGAAAAATGTGGTTACATTACAATACTATCCCCGTCCAGGTTTGCTTCGAGATTCTCCGCCCCGTTTGGGGCGGATCCCCACGGGGATTAGGGATTCCCCGCCCAGCTGTCAAGTTTGCTCTTCCAAAATTATAAATAAATTTCAATTTTTAAAATCTCTTCTAACAATCAGAGACTTCTAATGAGGCCGGGGTATAACGGTAATGGAAATGAAGATAATAATAATAATATTTTTTTAACTAATGTATTTTTGGAATTATTTTAAACAATTTGGATAATTTTTTTTTACATACAATTGTGTTCCATATACATTTGCATGAATGGTTCCAGCACCGGAGTCTATGGAAATCCATGTAGATCAATAAAAAAGTGTATTCCACAATCCTGTTAAGACTATGAAAATTCAAATAAATTAATAAAAAAAGTCAGCTAAACTCTGCATGGAGTCTATAGATTTTCTAAATCCACAGACTTTTTAAAGTAAAAAAAAAAATCTAATAGAATCTAAATTGAATACACCCCTCTAAAGCAACTCTTGTTCCAAAAGTTCAACACAACAAACTTAAAAATGCAATCATGTTGCAAAAAATATTAAAATATTACAATTCATGATCAAATACATAACATAGTTCATTTTCAAATCCAAGTCTCCAACTTTCTAGGAACCTACAAAAGAAATCAATTAAAAAATATTATAAATGAAGATTTTGGCAAATACAATAATAATATGTAAAAGAAAAAGTTGATTACCCATAATTATCACTCTCTCAATTACAAACTCCCAAAGCAAATTGAATATAATAGCTCAATTCAATTAGAGAGCAAAGTAAAACAAAAAATATTAAAATATTTAATGTTCTTATCATTTAAGCAAGAAACAAGAATACTACAAATGACACATAAAAATAATAACCTCATTCAAGTTGGGAAATACTTACTTCTTAAGATGAGGATGGGACAAGTGTTCAAGATTAATCTTGAATGACATTTGTAGTTGTTAAAGTGAATAAACAATTATCAATTTACTTAATATTATATTAAAAAAACTAAACATAAAAGAACTCCCTTTTCAATTTCTTCAATTTCCTTGTATAATTCAAGGTCATCATCGGTTGAATCCTTGTAAAAGTTCATTTCTTCTGCTTTTAGCCAATCACTAGTGCACAACAATGCTTCCACCATTTTAGGACTCAAACTACTTCTAAAAGGATCCACAACTCTTTTACTCAAACTAAAAGCAGACTTGCTCGCAGCGGTTGAACTTGGAATTACAAAAATATATTTGACAATAAGTTAAAGGATTGGGTACTTAGTTTCACTTCCCTTCCACCACTCCAAAAGATTGAAAGATGGAAGTCATTTTTCATTATCATCGGTTAGGTACTTATCCACTTCATTACATATCACTCTAAGTTGCTCTTGTTCACGTTGGGAATCCGCCGACTAAAATAACTCTCACAAAGACCACCAACATCGATATTAGTACCTTCTACAACATCACCCTCCATTTTCAAGTTTTGTTTCTCACCATGCAAGACATCATTCATCTCTTTATACTCCAACCACAAAGTTACCAAATGTTTATTAACCATATCAATGACTTCTTATACCTTTTCAGGAGCATCTCCCAACTTTTTAACACTAACTTTGATAATCTGAAGCTTGTTCCTTAGGTCCAAAACATTGGCAATAAAAATCAAAGGATTCATGTTCTCTCAATTCCCCCAATACTTATCAAATTTAAGCTTCATTGCACGTGCAACCTTTTGAAGAGTTGCATTTGAACCACCACTACTTCATTTCTCAATCTCAATTTGTAATGCAGCCATTGGTTGATAAATTAATTGAGAAGTAGGAATTTTTGATGCACTCTGAGTAAAGAGGACTCAGTAAGGTTTTAAGTTGAAAAATTGGTATACGTGCATTCCCCCCCATACACGTATTCTTTAGTCTTGTACCGGGACCAACCAGTTGTTGTGCTCAAATTTTATGGTTGAGGCAACAATTGAGAGACTACCAAGTATTTGCTAATGAGATTCCAATCTATTGTGACAACAATAGTGCTATAGCAATTACTAAAAACTCAGTGCTTCACACAAGGTGCAAGCATGTGGATATTATGCATCACTTCATTCGAGATCATGTGGAGAAAAAGGATATTAGGATGGAGAAAATTCACGCTGACAGGCAGAGAGCTGACATCTTGACTAAGCCTTTGGCTGAAGGAAGATTTATGGAACTGTCAGTGGAGTTAGGACTCTTAGATCCGGGAGAGCAGTCAGTGTAGGGTTTAGGGGGAACTCAGACCAGACTCGACTCAGCGAGGTATCAGGGTGCTATAATGTCTCCCTGACAGGTATGAGTTCTATCCTGACTTTTGTGAATTTCAAGCATCTCTCTGAGTCCTTCGTCCTGAAAATCTTTATTAAATGCATTCCATTTTCATTAAAAACGCACCTTTTTATATTTAAACCCACGCGCATCGGAGCATTTAATGTTTTAGTTACTTTTTCATATACGTGTCCATTTTATACGGAATATGACTGACATGGGTAATTGATTGATGCTGAGATTAATCCCGGCCCTTCATTTCGAAACCTTTCAAATTCAGGAATTAATCTCAACCCCACGTCTGAGTAACTGACTTGGTCTAATCAATCAAGAATGTCATTTGAGGTTTTTATGCAAACACAAAGCACTTCTGCACACTGAGTATTCTCTTTCTCAAGTACTCACAGATTTTCAAAAAACCTTTCTCTCATTCAAAATCAATGGCATTCCTTAACTCCAACTGGACAACCGACAAGCTTGAGGATTTTGTCAACAACAAGCTGGTACACATGGAGCAAGTCATCTCCATGGAAGGTATCTGTCTTAATATCGAGGAGATCAAACCTGTTTTCAACTGGATTTCCAAGTCAGGGTTGGAGAAATATTTCTCTTTGCGCCCAGTTTCTGTGCTTCCGAAGGTGGTGGTGGAAGCGTACTTCAACATGTTCCTGCGCAAGGGGGAACTTTTCACCAAAGTGATGGTTCTAAAACCAACTGGTGAGAAAGATGTGGATGGAGAACCTTTCTACAGCAAGGAGGTGAAGGACATTAATTTGAGAAAGACCATCAAGGAGGTCTACGCGTTGCCATCCTCAGGCATCAACCCCAAGGTTTACAAAGAGAACTCTAAGGGAGAATTCTTGGGGAAGTGGACAAAGACGGGCTTAACTGAGTTCAGAGCGCGACAAAACAAGGGTACCTTGAAGCCTGAGTACAGGGCCCTTGTGGACTTAGTGTCCAAAGTTGTTATGGGATCCACAGGCTCACATGAGCAATTGAGCTTGCCCAAACTGAAGATTATGGGAGCCATTGTCGATGGTGTGGAGGCAAATTGGGAGCAGTACTTCCCCGATCAGATCTATCAAGCTACTATGGATAAGATCAAGAGAGATGATGATGAAAAGCACATCTCAGTTAGTGTTATTCTCCCGTTCGGAACGAGGCTGTCCATACTGATTGCTCATGCTTGCCTTGGGTACACCTTCGACATGGAGGACAACCTCCCTTCTAAAAGGGTGATGTTCACATCACTGAGTGACACCTACTCTGTGCTAGGGCTTACTGACCCCAACGCTAAGGCAAAGGGTCAGACTAAGAAGCCAGCTGGGAAGTCCAAGAAGGTGGTAACCAGCCTCATAGAGAGGGTGGATGAGCTCTTTGAAAAGAGCAAAGAAGTGGAGGAGGAGATCACTTCTGAGCGTGCTGAGGTGCAGGATGCTGGGAAGGAGGTAGAGAAGAGGAAGTTGAAGGTGGTGCTGTCAGGAAAGGCCACCAAACCAGGGACTGAGTCAAATCCCAGGAGGGCTGATTCAGAGGCTGAGGGAACTGATGATGACGTCAGAGTGGATAAGTAGCAGGGCAAGAGGCCATTGAAGAGACTGAGAAAGGGACTCAAAAAGTCCCCAGCCAAGGGCCTGCCGGAGGTAAGTGAGAGTGAGGAGTCAAGCTCTCCCCGAGCCTCTGACTTGGAGGTAGTGAGAACGACGATCGAGACGGCTGAGATATTGCAGCCTGAGATCAACCCTACCCAATCACCCAAACACTCTGAACCTACTTCCCAAACCAACCCTGACCCCACACCCCAACAGCCACAAACACCCCCACCTGACAACCTTCCTAACCCATCTGAGTCAGCGCCAACAACCTCACCCATACATGAGCCTGACCAGTCCTCAGAGCCAAACCTTCCCAACCCTGCAGATTTCCCATCTTACCCCAATCCCAAAGATTGCCCCAAATCCTTACAAGCCGGAGATCAGGAGGATGCCTTTCTGGAGTTGCAGGAGGAGGAGGATTTGGATGTCAATTTGGTTGGTGACATTCTGGAGAACAACTTAAGGGGGAATGCCACAGAGTGGGCAGCTAAGTGCTGACCCAGCCTGAACATGTACAAAGAGCTTCTTGTAAATGTTGTTGAGTCGAAGGTATGGTTGGACTTCAAACAGTCCAATATGTAGAAGCAACACATGCTTGTGGATGCTCGTGGCTGGGAGCACTGGGAAACTGAGGAGGTAAGGTTGTGCACGTATTTTGGGCTCACCAGCTGGCTGCAACTCTTGAACTTTGATAATTTGAAGCAGCAGGTGATGGAGATGATGTCGAGGATGCAAGCTGATATCATGTCTGATGGTGAGAAGGATGATGAGGAGGATGATGATGCTCAGGATGGAGCAGTGGAGAAGATGGTGGATGAAACATCGAAGGAAGTGGATCTGATGATCCCTGAGTCTCAGACTCAGGGGGAAGGTGCTAAGGACGTTGGTGCTAAGGGTGGACCAACGGCTGAGGATGTTGAGAACATCTCAACTGCCGATGACACATTAGTCAATGAAGGGATTCCCTGCCCTAAGACAAATGAGGATGATGTTGAGGCATCTAAGGAGACTCCTAGTTCTGAGGGACAAGTTCCCAAAGTTCGAGCTGACTTAGCTGAGCCTGAGCAGGTGGCTATGACCACTCCACAACTGCCTTCAGTGCACCCTGAAGAGGGGACTGAGGATGCAGGGGCTGACTAGGGAAAGCAACCAGCCACTGACAATGCCCCTGGAGATGAAGATGTGCTAATAATTGGGGTTCAACGCGCTGAGTTTACCAGCATTGTCAAAGTTAAGAAAGAAAAGACAACTGAGAACCTAGCTGAGCTTCAGGAGGAAGTGATGAAGCTAAGAGCTGAGAAGGAAGAAGACGCCAAGGCCTTGGCTAAGCACATCAAATGGACCAAGTCAGCGTACAATACCCTTGCCAACAGGGAGTTGATACTGTTGAAGAGAACAATGACTGATACGGTAAAGTCAGTGAGGAGTGAAAGGAGGAGAACGAAGAAGATGCTGAGGCAGACTCTACAACAGCTTGAGAAGAGGGATGAGCTCAGAGAAGAAAAGCTCAATCAGACGGTAGAGAGGCTTACAGTTCAGGCTGGAGCACTCTTTACTCAGGCCATAAACGACTCAGCGTCCAAGCTGGAGCTGGAGTCAGGGAAGTTAGCTCAGACTTCTCAAATTGGTGCTGAGGTTTTGGCTAAGGCCACTGATGAGTCGGCAAAGATACTGGCTGAGGCGAGCAGGGTCAGCGGTGAGTCCTTGAAGGTGGAGGAAAGGATCACCAAGGCTGAACAAAGTCTCCAACACAACATAGAGGTCTTTGAGAAGAAGTTGAAAGCTGCTATTAGTTCAGTGTCGTATGCTGGCACTGGGATCACCACGGGAGTTGAGATGCTGAAGGAGGGCGTACTGGAAGTTCAATCATTAGCTTCTTTCGTAATCAACAGTGGAGCTGAAGTACTCCCATCCCAGGCTAATGATGATGCTAAAAACGGGGAAAAGAAAAGGAAAAGATCCCGCCCTGAGGCGTCTGAGGCAGTCAACCAAGGTGAAACAGTTGAGGCTGATCCAGAGGCAAACCCTATGGGGAATGTTCTCAAAGTGAGGAAGTTTTTGGGAAAATAGGGGTGCCCGGGAACTATTTGGGATGAAATTTAAATACGAATTTAAATACAATTATTACTAGCATGAATTAATCCTAATTAATTCAAATAATAATTCCAACAACAATTTATCATCATGCATGTTGAATTAATTCACATAAAATCTATGGCGGAATAAACTAAGAAATTATGATTTACGTACCTATTGTAGAATTGACCTTTGAATAAAACGGGACAATCACGAACGCACTTTATCAACCCAAAAACCTTCTTAAGTATTTCTCTTTCGCCTTACTTGATCACCGGTGGGAAGTGCTTTCAAGTAATTTAAATAACTAAGGAAAAAGAAAAATATATATGCTCTTGATTTTTCCAACACATAGAATTATGTACTTGGGGATGAAATAATCACCCCCTATTTATAAGATGGAGTGGCCGAAAATAATTGTGGAATTGGGCTTGGAAAAAAATATTTTCTTAGTCTCTAAGAAATCTTGAATATATCTCATATATTCTTTTCTCCATAATAAAATATTTCACAAAAATCTCACTCACCTTATAAGCCTTGTATTTTTCTAAAACTATAAGAAAAGAATCCAAGATTTGGATCTTCTTGAATATATGAGATAATCTTGTATTCCAAGAATACTTATCTTCCATAATATCTTTTCAAGAAAATCAAGAAAATCTTTTATCTTCTTATTTTCTTAATTTTCAAAAATTACACAAGAAATCAGCATTATATTTTCTTTTTATTTTAATCACCTTATCATTATTGGGCTACTTAATGGGATACTTGAGGGGCCTTTAAGGAGAATTAAGATTGGACCTCCTAATGGACTTCTGAATTTCAATATTGAGCCTCAATATAATTCAGCCCATTAATATTAATTAGTACCACTAATAAATTAATATTGCACTATCCATCTTAATCCATATTACGATAATATGGGGTCCTGGTTATTATTTCCCGCGTTTAAGATTATCAAGTCCATTAATTAATTAAGCTTCTGAATAACTCTAAATTAATTAATATATTTCACCTTGGAGTAAAGACAGCTCAACATTATTATCCGTACTGAAGAAACTAATTCTTCACTTGCACGATTTGGTACGATAAAACTTCTGAGCCCACCAAGTGGACTAATCACACGAGCCGTACTCGCACGCGTTTCTCCGTATTAAATCTTAGCAACAGTCGTATGATTAATATTACTGTCCAAAGCACAAGGTTTGAAGTCACGATGATTCGCACCCAACATGAATCAAATCAGTAACCATTAAGCACACACAGTCCTATTTAAGTGATGGAGATTAAGAAATCAATAACCACTGAGGTCTAATTCTTCACATATCAGAACATAAGAATATATCCTCGCTGTAGGTCCTCTTCAACACATACTAAATCTGCTAGTGCAATCTCTTGGTCAAGACAGGCCAATCTGAGATATACACATTGACCTTTCACGGCGGATTGTTCAATTCCACCTGGGTCGTGAATTTTTACGTTTAGTTACAAGGAAACCGTTAATGTGATCTTCCGTAATCTGGTATCACCACATTAACTACAATGTAACACATACTACTTATAATGAACTGGTTGCAATAAATATTCAACATTCAATCATATTTAAAGCAAATGTGATAAAAGATTTATTCTCATAAACAAGTGTTTAATACATGAGTTATACAAAGTAAAAACATACTTTCACGTATAACTCCAACAGAAGTCAGCAAGGCTGGCAGCGGCTGAGGCTGAAGATGAGTCTGAAGCTGCAAAGCTGAGGGCTGAGGCTGCAAAGAAGGCAAGAAAGGCTAATGAACCTTCTAAGGAACTCCAATATTCCAAACCGGCTGAGGCAATTCAGAAGTCACCCCAAGTTCACACAAGGAAAAATCCCATCACTTTTTTTCTGCGGAGACGGTGGCGAAACTGTGCGCTGAGGCATGGGGAACTCCTTCTGAGAAGTCCGAGGCTGAGCGTAGGGCTGATATAGCTCAAAAGGAGAAGATGCGCAATTTGGAGAGAAAAGTGGAGAAGCTGACTGATCCGACTGACTTGCCACAACGAGAACTTGACGATGCAGTGATCAGTTTGCTTAGGAGGAAGAAGGCAAAACCGGAGTCCAGAAAGTACAGAAAGAGGCCAACAGCTTGGAAGTCAACATTACTGCAAGTTAGAAGGCCGGAATTAGGTCAGAGGGAAGCTTATGTCAATGAGTTCATCTCAGAGACACTGAAGGAGTTCTGGATTGATACAAGGGATGAGTTTGTCAAGCTTTGGTACGTAGTGAAGAAGTGGGGCGACTCTGAAGATATTAATGCCCACTTCACTGATTATATGATGGATAACCACCCTGAATTGATTCAGAAGATCTTGGAAGAAGCTGAAGCAACCCAAGTCCAAGTGAAAGCTCCTGAGTTCGTTGCTCGACCACCCCCTCTTGTACTTGGAACTGGAAAGCATGATACTAAGGCCATCATGACTGAAGTTTTGAAGATTGCTAAAGCCGAAGGATACGTGAATCAAATTAAGAGAGTTGAAGAGTTAAAGATCAGAGTCTATGCTGGTTATGGACTCAAGCCTGAAATGAGACTAGTCTAGTGATTCACATCCTTTCCTTGTAATAGATTAGATTTATTGTAACCATTTCCATATCATTCAATGAAATCTATTACTTTGCCCACAAACAAAAACTCATTGTCTTTATGGCTGTTATTTAAATTATGTACTTTATCAAGAACTGCTCTAACACTGACTTATCTTATAGATAGGATTTTATATTTCCTCTAAGTGTTTTGAGGATCTTTTCAGTGTTTTGGCATCATCAAAAAGGGGGAAATTGTTGGGACATTGTCAGTTTTGATTAAGATCCCAAAGCCCCTGAAAAGATGAGTTGCCTTAGTTTGTCTTAGTCAGGCTAGTCTTGGTTAGGTTTTGTACTTAGTCATTTTACACTTCACAGGTACTCAGTGAGAGGAGAACTCACTGATGACAATCAAGACTAAGAGCCTGAAGACGAAGAGCACCATCCTGAACTTATGGCAGCCTTCTAAGCGGGCTGAGTAAGTGTCAGTGATGAAGAGTATGACTCTGAGGTCACTACTAACTCAGTCCTGAAGGGAACAAGATGACACTGAGTTTATGGAAAAGACTTGGAGTAGAGTCAAGCAATGCAAAAGGAATGTCAGCGTCAGGACAAGACCGTTGTGCTCGAGACAAAAAGAACTTAATAAGATAAGCCTGAAGCCTAGAAATAAGTTCTAACATTCTCACCAACCTGATGACGTGGACCAATCCGGGAAGGACACGTACGTACGGAACCTGACACGAAGACTGACTTCAGACTGCATATTCAACGGGCAAGCATTAAATGGCTCATTAAATGCAAGCTACCAAATCCATGCAAGGACGGCTGCTGCATGGGAAATATGTCCGTTTGAGCAACTCTACATAGATGACTAGAAGGCTATCTATTCCAACGAATAGTTTTCAAATCACCTATAAATACAGAAGGCCTTGAACCCATTCAAGGTTACGGAAAATTTTCAAGCCAGAAATTACTCAAACTCTCAAGCTTTCAAAGCATTCAGTCTTTAGAAGAAGCACTCGAAACCAGTTAAATTTCCCAAGTGTTTTTTAGTTTCTGAGAGTTATTCTGTATTCCAAATAGCGTACTAGCAATATCTTAAGCTTAGAGTGATTATCCAATCCTTAGCAAAGCTTTGTCTTGTAAGGATAATCACAACCTAGTTGGAATCCAAACTGAAACCAAAACCCTAAGTTAGGTTTGTTGGTAGTAAGTTGTTAGTGAGTTAGTAAGGAGATTGTTTAGGTCAGTGAGGAGTAGCTGATCTTGGTGCACCTTGGCATGTTAAAAACAAGAATCCCTTGAGTGGATTTTCTGTTAAATCAGGACGTGGACGTAGGAGCTCGAGTCTCTGAACCACGTTAAACTCCCTGTGTTCTTACTGCTTTGATATTGTGCTCGCTTGTCATATTACTTGTTCATTCATAGCATTTGTTTTTTATCAAGCTGAATCAATCAACCTGATCATTAAACAGAGCACTGCCCTACTAATCACTACTTCAGGATTCAGTAATCAAGTTTTCAGAAAGCAAACTAAACAAGACTTTAAAATATCAGGGCTCATGCATTTCCACACTGAACTTGAATTGATAGTCAGCCAACTAACCCGCACCAAGTGTAGTCAGTGGGTAGATTATCAACTCTTAGTTCTTTATCACTCTGAGTAAAGGGAACTCAGTAAGGTTTTAAGTTGAAAAATTGGTATACGTGTATTCCCCCCCATACACGTATTCATCAGTCTTGTACCGGGACCAACATCATACATCCATATGTAAACCAGCTTTAATACCACCCACTTGAGCCACACATTCAAGGAAACTTTTCATTCTCCCCTCTGAACCCTTTACATATTTGATACTTTTTCTAATCTTTTTCAAAGCATCATCATCCACTTTCAAGCCTTCTTGAACTATAAGATTTAAAATGTGAGCAAAACATCTCACACGGAAAAATTCACCTTTGTATACAAGACTATTTTGTAAAGAAAGTCTTTCTTTCAAATTTTCTTGCATGTTATCGTTGCCAAAGACATTATTCAATGTAAGAGAAAACACTTTTTTTTTTCAGTTCTCAATTCTTTCAAGCAACTAAACACATTATTTGTCAAGTCAAACCCAGTATGTGGAGGCTCCATCTTACAAAAATTGATTATCTTACTATGCAACTTCCAATCACAACCAACAAAGTGCGCTGTCAAACTAATTAATCCCACACCAATAATAGCAGTCCAACAATCAGAAGTTAAATAAACTCTACCAGGACAATCTTTCATCATATGTTTCAATTATCTTTCTCAATATCATACAACTTCAAAACATCAGTGGTGACTATTAATCTACCAAAACTTTTGACATCAGGATTCAAATACTTAAGCAATTTCCTAACCCATTTGCATTCAACAAAAGAAAGCGGAAGATCATGTGAGATAATCGACATACTAATCAAATGACGCACATGCTTGTGATCGATATTCCTAGGTTAACTTCCCTTCACCATCCAACATTGACCTAATATTTTTATACTTTGGATTGTTCTTACAAGCAATTATATGACACTTAAGTGTAGAAGTTCCATAATTCAAACCACCCCAGACATATCCTCTCTCATAAATTTTGCATTCCATCTCTCCATTCACAGGCTTAAAAAAAACATCACATACCTCGGAGGTGGCGATTCTAGCCTTTTTTAAGGTTTTTCAGCATTACTTTTGTCATCTACTGTCTCAGTAGGAACTCTAGATTCCAAAATCTCATCATCATCATCATCATCATCATCATCATCATCATCATCATCATCATCATCATCATCATCATCATCATCATCATCATCATCATCATCATCATCATCATCATCATCATCATCATCATCATCATCATCATCATCATCATCATCATCATCATCATCATCATCATCATCATCATCATCATCATCATCATCATCATCATCATCATCATCATCATCATCATCATCATCATCATCATCATCATCATCATCATCATCATCATCATCATCATCATCATCATCATCATCATCATCATCATCATCAAATGTTTGACTGTTAGACTCCATGCTGCAAGCCTGCAATATATATTTAATCAAAATAATCATTAATACGTAATTAAAATTAAGCCCAAAAATCAAACAGGAAATGGGCAGAGCTACAATAAAAAAATCAAGGCCTATTTTTTTTTAAATATTGGAGTCCATGTCATGGAATGATTCCTCCATTGCTTTTATCTCTCTACAATACATATGAGTTGAAAAGAGAGTCGTGTTCTTCTAGATACAAATATTATACAGATAATCCAATATCTAGATACAAATATATATATATAATTTAATTAAAAAATGAAGGGAAGTACACGAGCATAAATAATTAAATATAACTCTTTTTTAAATTAATACTGAATTTTAATATTAGTTACAACTTACAACTACATAATTGATCTTATATCAATATCACAACATGATACATGGACACCACCCATAATTAAATAAATAATGTGAAGAAATAAAAAACTTATATAAATCACAATTAAGCAAACTAAACTAGTACTAATCCACCCATTATATAAATTGATAAAGCCCATTTGTTTTTTCTTCATCACATTGAATCTTTTTGTATCAAAATCTTGCAAAAGCAATGGCCTAAAACAAAAATAGCAAAAAATCTGAAGGGATTTGCAACAAAATCCGCAATATTGTTGTGATCCTTTTTAGATCATCAACAAATCAACCTCATAATTACACATCCAATATAATTAGCTAAATGATCCCTATTGATTAGAACCATTTTTCTCCTCAAAATTCCAAGAAATTGTTGAGAGAGAAAAAGGGCACTTTGGCCAATGAGAGAGAAATTACGATTGTCAAATCTAACAATGCTCCATTAGCAAAGGCTAGTGATAATGATGAAGGTAAGTTTTGTGGTTATTTAAATAAGACCAAGAATAGGATGATTAAAACTCTCTTTACCAATCTTGAAAGAGGCGGTGGCACTGGACGACAACAACTTGAGAGAGGCGGCGGCGGTGATTCGTGAGGGCTTGGGCTGCGTTGATGCGAGGTAGAGTTTGAGGGCAACAGTCGGGACGGTAGAGCGAGAGACGATGGTCGGCGCGGTAGAGCGAGAGGACAGTGGTATTAGAGCGTGGGCTCAGCTGAGGGCGACGGCCAGATGGTGTTGGCTGTGGTGTGAAACCCTAATTGGGAAGGGAATTAATAAAGTTAACTTTTGAATTTTGAATACTGAGTCAGTGAGTCTACTGTTAACTAACTTGAGAGCTAAGACTAAGAAATAAAAAAAGGATGGGCTAATGGGCCAGCCCGGTAAACCGGCGGGCTAACCTATCCGGGCCAAAAAAGCCCCATTTTTAATGGGTCCACTACATACCTCGAACCTAACCCTATCAGGATCAAGGATAAACGGGCTGGCCCGTCAGTCCACGGCCCGTTTAACATCCCTACCTCAAATACAAGTATTTACCCTCAAACAACAACACATTCTCACTTCTCATTCTTTTTTTCAAGTAATCAATAGCAGTATCATTTGAAGAAGCATTATCTACTGTTGAAAATATTTTTTCTATCCCCCACTCCCTCAAACAAACCTCAACCATTTTACCAATTTCATTCCCAACGTGACTAGTGATTTTTGTGAAGTTAATGATCCTTTTATGCAATTTCCATTCACTATCTAAGAAGTGAGTTGTGATCACCATGTAATATGTATTTTGAATGGATGTCCAAGTATCAGTGGTAATACTCACTCTTTGGCCACTAACTCACCATGTAAATCATAAATCATACTTGCAACTTTTTTTTTATCTAAGATTTTTAAATTTCAGTTGTAATTTGTGCACACGATTAATGAATCCCCTCCATGTAACAGCTCGAAAGGACATTTCATCACAAACCACATACTCAACAACCTTCAGATCACACCGATTTAGATTAAAAGTATGAGTAACCAAAGAACTTCCTTGACCCATGCTCTCATTTGTCAAGACAGGTTAACTTTTCACCTTCGCACTCTCTTCGTATAAAGGACATAACTTGCACCTGTTCACTAAGTGGTTTTTGAAGCCACTAGTGCTTCCACCCAGCGTAGGGATCTCAATGTGATAATAATTGCATACCCCGTATGGTTGCATGCTCCTATCATCTAGTGCTCAAATCTTCTTTTCACAGTGGTTCCAATATGGACTCCTAGGAGTTGTGATAGGATTTGAATATTTTTTTTCTCGTTTTCGACTAGAGATCTCACAACGTATATCAGTATCTACCGTACTTGAAACATCAGTTGGAGTCGTTGGACTTAGCAACGAGTGAGAAGATTCAAATTTCATTCTAAAAATAAATAAACAAGTATAATTAAATCATTCTTAAAATGGACATATATACTGATAAAGAATAAAAAATGAAAATTATACAAGGCTGCAATACCTTTTACATTAACTAGTCGTATACACGTGCGTTGCACGTTGCATGTAAATAGTTAGTAAAATGTAGTAGTAAAAAAATAGGATTTTGGATAATTAAAATGCTCCAAATTTTCCAGAAAAAATATATAGTCACAGCAGGCATGTTTACTGAAAAAAAAAATATATAGAAAAAGTGTGGATCACACCATATACTAATACAATATCTGGCCAACAGCTCAAAACATTCTATGAATAGAAACAAAACACAACTTTTATATGAAAATTCAATACAATTAATGGGCAGTATAATAAATCATCAGAAAAGCAGTAAGAAATTGGCAAAAGAAAATTCTATTTTTTTGCCTGGTAACGATCTTTAGTTGCACAGAGCATGACGGATAGTTCTGGATCCATAAAATAAGAAGTCAACTCCTTTTCTATGATAAATGCTCTAGACGGTAAACCAGTGCACAAATTATTTGTACCTACAGAAATTAAGTAACAAACATCATGCCTTGCATTCTATAGTATTCTCGTGGTACACATTCACAAGAACTGCAACTAATAGTTATATATAGAGCGTAACAAAATTCGTATAACCTCGGCACTGCAAACGATCAGGCAGCCCCTCGCCAGCAGCAGGTCCAAGGATTAGATGATCGAACTTCTTTGGCTTCTGTTTATGAACATCCCCGAAACTTATTTCCTGGTGGAGCTCCTTAACTGAAAGTAACATCCATTTCTCTTTTCACCCTAAATTGCTTGAGAAATTTTAATTTAAAAACAAAAATGAAGCCGTAACAAAAATTAAAAACAAAATTATGCTACTTGATAGCAAGTGAGGGATTATAATAACCATGGGAAGACATAAAATCAACCGATTCCATCCAACACATAGTCTCCTTCCCAGCATACTCCTTCAAACAGCTTACTCTACTTTCAGCAACACCAACTGCAGTTTCTAAATACTCTTTTTGTGCAATGCAAACTGCAAAAGCAGTAACATAGAATATCTAATCAGACAAGTATAGGCTACACAGAAATCAAATTCAATAAAAAATTCACCCAACAAATGTGTGAAATTTCAAGAATAAAAAAAAAAACTCATTGAACACAATACATCTAGCGTTTTCAATAATTAAAAAAAAAAACGGACAATCAAGTATGAGAATGATGGAATCAACAGTAACAATACGCGTTGTATAGTAAACATATCTAGACTTTGGTTATTCCTAATATTTTTAATATTTCAGATCATGACAGACAGTAAATCTACACAATCTCCACAACTGGAAGGATAATAATCAAGGATTGAAGGGGTGCTGCTCACGAAAGAACATTTAACACACAGAATTGGTAATAAAGTAGGTAGTTTCCCAATTGCCAATAACCAAAAAACACACACACACACACACAATTGAACCCTTGAAGATGTCGGGTTTTCCACATCACTTTCATAAAAGGGAAGCAGCGTGTTCACAACGGAATATAAAAACTTCTACAGAACCATATGATACTACTATAGTTGCATAACACAACCTTTTAATTCAAAGATGAATCTGGAAGCATATGATACACTATATTATATAAAAGACATTGTAGCTTTACATTGGTTAGTTTTTCTGTGCAGACAATAAACCATAACAAAATTACCTAATTTTAAGAGATCAAACAAAATTGCATATCAAAACAGGCCCTAACATCGTCAATTACATTACACCAGGCATTGCTTTAAGAGAGAGAGAGAGAGATGATCATGATTTTTCATTATCTATTAACCAGTATATGTGTAGGTCAGGCAGAAAAGTCTCACATAATAGGATTATAAAGTACCATCACAGGATTTCAGATTTATCTTTAAATTTATAGACCATTTCTGCTCAAATATTATCTAATAACTCAAAATATTATCAAAAGTAAAAAACATGATTCACTTCAAAAATGAGCAATAAGAAAGATATGAGCTAAAATGAGATAACTGATTATTGACTGCCACAACAATCAATTGCATCAAGAATTCGCATTCAGTTTGGATTCACCACATGAATTACATTATATGATAATCAAGTAGAATAAAACCATAAGGAAACAAAACAAACAAGTATACTCACAATTGGCAACCCATCCAATGCACGCTCCTCCACATTTTGTGTATGCACCACAACATGATCTTTCAAGTTCTTACCAGCATTAGGACACATCACAAAATTCTATAAAAACAGGAAACATAAAAATTACAAAAAAAAATAAAAGGATCCAGAAAGTAAAATATTTACTGCCTAGCACTTAAGCAGATCCCAAAGATGCACAGACCATATCTCTTTCATCACCATGTAACGAAATTCCAGATCCCATACATACACTTTCAGGGGGGAAGGACTTGAATAAGGTTAAATAGTCAACATGATAAGTGTCATGAGTTGAATGGATTGTCACCACCTACCTGGTGATATGTATAAAAACCATGAATTACATTTATAAAACTAAGTCCAAATTCGTAAATACATAAAAGAAATACATCTAATACTCACACATATACACACACCTCGATACACACACAAATATAAAATCAATATTCATATTTACCCCGATTCCACATATGTATTGATTTACGATGGTAACCAATCACACGTAATTATTTGGTATTTCCAGTGATGCAGAAATCGGGCTAGGCGGGGCCCTACGCGCTAGACGGCCTCCTCCCGGCCCGATTTCTCCAAATTGTTGGATATGGTATATTATAGTCCAGAACATATAAAGGCAGCACATAGAAATGCAAGACAAAGCCATCTAAGCCACTATTATTAGCATATTACGCCATTAATTTCTTAAGGCATCTCTATAATGATATTAATAGCAACTGGTTTCCCAAATATAGTATAAAGGAAAGGGTGATATTACAAAAGATCAAGCAATATACTTAAAGACAATCATAATCTAGGATTCTTTTTAAGTTTTCCTTATTTATCATTCAAAATAAGTATAAGCACCTCCTCAACACAAATCACACTTCTATTATCCATCTATTTTGTTTTATCATTTATTTTTTAGTCTCTGTAAAAAAATTAAATAAATTAAATTATTATTGTTATTATTATCAGATTTAAAACCCTTTTGTTTGTGATCGTTTCGTGAGCCATCATGTGAAAACAAAGAATCAGATACATACATATAATTAATCTTAGAAGAGAATTAATGGACAATGGCTAAGCAGGTGTACCTGTGATTGATCTGCCCCCAACCGATCGAGGCCAAAGTCCAGAATCTAGTTGAACACCAAAAAGCATAAAGATGATTAAATTAAGTCACATGCATCTGCACCCAGAAGTTCAGAATCTACTTTCATATACTAAAAGTACGGTGGAAAAAAGAGCATGATATCCTTGTTAAAATCGCTCTCTTTAGAAATATAAGCATAAAGATGATTAAATTAAGTCACATGCATCTGCACCCAGAAGTTCAGAATCTACTTTCATATACTAAAAGTACGGTGGAAAAAAGAGCATGATATCCTTGTTAAAATTGCTCTCTTTAGAAATATAAGCATAAAGATGATTAAATTAAGTCACATGCATCTGCACCCAGAAGTTCAGAATCTACTTTCATATACTAAAAGTACGGTGGAAAAAAGAGCATGATATCCTTGTTAAAATCGCTCTCTTTAGAAATATATGAAACACGTTAGTCATACAAGTAAAGAGAACTTCCAAAAAATGAATTACAAAGTATGCACCTCTTATGCTTTTTTTACAAGTCATAGAGGTAAAGTTGCAAGAAAGTATCAGAGTACCATGATGTCCAATTAGAGTCTAGACATCATGCCAAATGACTAAAATTCAAAGGCCACTCAAAATGAGTTGTTTCCAACACAATGTCACGGTCATCCTAGTTTGTTTCCCAAAATTATAGTTAGCAAGAGATTGAAGCAATTTGTCTCAATATTTTGAAGCGGTGTTCTTTAACATAGTTATACAAATGTGATGGGCTTAGTTGTTGTTTCTGAAAAAAATTAAGAATTGAGTAAAGTGAAAAGTTGCAATTTCATATATGTGAGCCAAGTGTAAAGGTCTGTGTGAGACAACGAAAGAGAGAGGTTCTACAACACCATACCTTCTCTGAAACACCGGCACGAGCATAATACTATGGGGCTATTTCTAGTGACTATGAGTCAGCTGTCCTCCTTCTGGCAGGACCAAAGCAACAACAAGAGATGAGTACCCCTAACAAAAATAAATATTTGAAATATCACAAAAGTATTAATATTCATTATTAATTTACCGGATGGACAACTCGAGTAGAACAAAGTATGGTTTTGTGTTTGAATTGAGGGATTTTAAATGCAAGAATTTGAAATGAATGGATTTTAAATTCACCAAAATCACTGAAAACTTAGCCAAAAAATGATTGATTTCAAATAATCACCAATGGAATACAACTATGAAATTCAAATCCTAAGGCAAAATAACCCAAAAGGAAGCATTCAGAAAGTGATGAGCAACTTTACAAGCATTAGGCCTCAGACGTAAACGATTGCACAATTTGGTACTTAAAATAGGGAGCTTAAATTTGTAGGTTCCTGAGGATGTTATCTTTCTCATGATTCCATCAACTAAGACATTCCTATTTGGTCACTTTCAGAGAACTGCTGACTTAACTTTCATAGGGTTCTTAAAGAGCATGCCTGTACCATGTACCAAGAATATTATGGGCAGACTATCATGTAACACGTTGCAGCATTTCAACCATCAAACTGCTATATGTATGCAATAACAATACTAAACAGTAAAGATGTAATCTCGGACGACACATAAACATCTAACTGAAAAGAAATGAATCCAAGGAATCATACAGTGTAGACACCAACTTCAATACACCTTTTTGCTCCCAGAATCTTAACAAACATTGCAAGCAGCTGCACTTGACCACCTTGGAAGAGAAGCACGTCCCAGACTCTAAGAACTGAAGACAGATTAAACTCACCAGTTTAAGAGAATCAGAGCGAAGAGATTTTTTGAGAGAGACAGAGAGAGAGTTGACCACTTTCCCATGGAAGCATATTAATAAATATTGTGAGGAACCACTGGGTTCTTACCCATGCCACCTGCACCCCCAGGGAATCCAGATAGTTTACTGTCGCACAAACAAATTTAATAAGGAGTAGAAACAATGATTGATTGAAAGTCTCAATGGGCAGCGTGTATATAAAAGAAAATTAATTAAAAGAGATGCACCTAATCTGGGAAATACTTTGAGAAAGGCATTTACTAATGCATAGCCCCTGCTGAGGCAATCACTAAAACTAAAACAAA
Source organism: Ballota nigra (assembly GCA_947034835.1). NCBI lineage: Eukaryota > Viridiplantae > Streptophyta > Magnoliopsida > Lamiales > Lamiaceae > Ballota > Ballota nigra. The sequence goes on along the minus strand of OX344724.1, from coordinate 44,746,527 downwards.
GATAAGAATATACCTTCTTCGGGTTAAGCAAATAATCATAGTGTGTATTCTCTCCCTATACGACAACCATACTCTTGTTAGCAGCCGAAAAAGAATAACCAGGAGCGGTAACAGATTGCCTTCAAAAAAGGTCATTCAAGTTGGGACCTGCAGATTTCAAAGTCACAGGAATATAGCCTAATCAATAAAAAAAATATGAAAAAAAGGGAAATGATAAGAATGAAATATAATGAGATAAATCTAACAACTGCCACCATCTTCTGAAACCTCACCAAGAATGAAGGCAGAGTAACCATCATATGGTAGCCACATAGGCACGTAGTAATTGAATTAAAATATTCCAAATACTTGAATATTAACCATGTATAGAGTTTTACTAATCAAGCTAATTTTGAAGTCCTTTTTTCAATAAGCTGGACAAATTCTGATTACAGGAAAAAATATTGCTATAATAAAACCAAATACATAATAAATGAACCATGACACGCAACCAAAAGTGCATGATAAATAAATTAACATGATATCTAATGATAAATAAATCAAATGGTGCCACCACAGAATAAACTTCAACAACAATTACTTGAGGAATTTACTGCATGTAAAGATGGACATCAGAGAGAGAGAGCGAGAAAAAAAAAAAACCAAACGACTAATCACTTACTCGCCCGATCAGAATCTGCTTCAGTTGCATCGATGTTCGTCTCATTTTGATTAGTCATCGGGCCCTCATTACAGCGCCGCCCAAATTGGCAATTTGCTAGAGAGGAGGGAAAATGCGCGGTGTATATGGAGAAGTTGGGAAAACGAAACAAGTAAATCGATGAAGCCAATTAAAAGAAAATGATAAAGATTGGTAAAAAAGCAGAAAATAAGAATATCTAGAGAATTTACCAAGGAAGGTGAATCACATTATCCATATTCTTGAGATTAATCACACGCCAACATCATATCACTCAAGCAAAATATAACATTTACCTACTTAGAAAGTATTTCGACAATACGGATCTACCATAGCACAGAAAAATAAATTGAAATGGAAGAGGATGAAAGCACCGCAGATCGGGAAGGGGGAGGAAGAAAAGGAGAAGGCTCACGGCGATATCGGGGGAGAATGGGACGAAATCGGATTCCTATCTAACGGCAGAATTTGCTTCCGTGGTGGGGATAGAGGTCGTGGACGCGGGGTCCGCCGCCCACGCCGTGGGGCCGAGGAAGAGGAAGACCAAAATTGGTCGATTCGTGGAGGTTGAGTGCTCACATCATTCAGAGCCGATCGCCGCTTGAGTTCCGCCGTCGATCCAACGCCAAAATTTGCTTCCATGGGGGAGATAGAGGTCGGGGACGCGGTGTCCGCCGCCCACGCCGTGGGGCATCAAATATCAATCGCCACGAGTAGAAAGAAATTGGGATTAGGGATTAAAGGAGAAGGGGGAAAATGTCAAAGAAAGAAAAGGGTAAGGGCAAAAAGGTCCGAAAATGATTTATGGAGGTAAGACACTTTTAATAGTATTATAGATATTAGTTTAGTTCCTAAAAACTAAAAACCATTAATGATTAATTAATTATCATAAATTACTTTTCAATTTCAAGCTGTTTTTTTTTCGAATAACAAATAGTTTTAAGGAAATCATCCCATCACATCAAAGGAGTATGTTGTATGTGTAGCAAATATAACCATTTCTTTATCTTCCTCCTTCAATCACAATAAGGCTTCAATATGGAAATAAATTAAATACACATAAAAAATCAATAATATTTCCTGTAGCCTAAAGATGAGAAAAAAGGGCAGGAAGTTTCACGTTATTAATATGTGATTAACGTGCTTTAGAATGAATCAAAATCTTTGTTTCATTCAATTTGAATTTATGCACAATGTCCAAGTTTCTTGCCTATTTCCGTAAATTTTGGTTATGTTTTTGCTCTAATCTCATGACACGCAAATCTCACTTAAATTGTTTAATCTTTGGTAGATCATCTTAAGTTCCACTCATATGTACAAAATATTGGTCTTCTTAGACTATGCATAATCCCTCTTTCCTACATTGTTGCTTGTACACAATAATAAGAACCCGTTTATTTCTCATGAAAACAAGGGATATTGAAAGTTATCCCTCTAATACAGTTGTTTGTTATTTATGATTACCAAAGGCCTGGTCAAATTAAAAAGCCCGTAGTATTATATCCTATTTTTGATTGATTACAAATTCCATTTGGGAGGTAGTATTTAAAATACCTCTCATTATCCCTTGAACTCCTTTCCTAGCAAGATCATATTTTCACGTTTCCCCCCACACTTTCAGATTCTGTGTTCTAAAAAAAACCCTAGCATTTTGAAAGGCGGCAATTTCTCATGCAAGGATGCTGTGAAAAAATCCGAAGGAGAGTAACCAAGTTGGTCGACTGAGATTCAAGAACGGTAATATTTTCGTAAAAGACAACATTCTTTCCATTTTTATGTACGCTGAGAAATTTGTGGGACAAATATTATATTTTCTACAATATGTTTTATGTCGAAAATATTTTTTTGTTGTGTGTGGTGAGATGTTTTTGTGGTTAAATTCTTGTTAGAATGTGAAGGCAAAAAAAAAAAAAAAAAAAATCAGTTTGAAAATGTTCTATTTTCTCAGGATTAAATATTCTTCCTAATAACTATATAGACATTTTTTTTCATTATTTATAGATGAATTCCTAACAATCTACTCGACACACGCATATAATAACAAAGAGAGATTGTTTTGAGGGGTTAAGTATGAATATTTCAAAAGAAATTCATTTTGGTGCAACTCTGATGGTTGAAAAATATTTACAGTTTGTATTTGATGGTTGAACATTTTCTAATTGTGTAAAAATGTAAGTACATTACGAATGAATAATGTCTATAAATTTGAAAAGTTAGGGAGAGTTGACTATTTTTCTAATTATTTTGTTTGAGCTGCTGCTACTTAAATAGATAAATATTCGTGTTTTATTTATTTATTTTTTGTTCTTCCTGAAAGTAGTATTTTGTTTGTGACAAAGAGTTTATCAAATTGAAAATAAGTGTTAAAAAATGGGGGATTATGAACATGTGTTTTGATTATATAATTTGGTTTGTGATTTTTATGTTGCTATTTAGTTTTAGTGTTGGTTGGTTGGTTGTAGCATGTGTTCTAATTGAACAAGATTACAATCATATTTCTATACCTCTTTTCTATTATTTCCCATTCCTTACTCTCTCTATTTCTCTCTCTTGTGCTATATGTGTGTGCTTGTGATGTTAATTTATAATATCTATGATATTGTTTATCATTAAAGGAAGATCATGCGTTCGATTACAAGTAAACGCGCTGAACTATTTTTAGTTTTGGAGGCAATAATGCATCGTACTATTTTGGTTTTGGTGTTAGCATTTGCTATTTTTCGGTCAAACCAAAACATACCAGGTAAAAATAGGCATCGAAGACGATTTAGTTTGTTGGATAGGATCCCTAAACAGATTAGGAATATGATCAACTTGGTAGAGGTAAGCGATGAGAGCTGTAAGGATATGCTTATAATAGACCGACTTGCCTTTGCTCGGCTTTGCAACTTACTCCAAACTTTAGGGAGATTAACTAACTCTAGACATATTAGTGTCCAAGAGAAAGTTGCCATGTTTCTTGCCATATTGTCTCACCATACCAAAAATAGAGCAGTAAAGCATCAATTTAAAAGGTCGGGACAAACCGTGTCGAAGCACTTCCATTCGTTATTGAATGATATCTTAAAACTGCATTCTCTTTTCTTGGTTGAACCTGAAGAGGTACCTTATGATTCTACAAACCCAAGATGGCAAAATTGTAAGGTTATTTTTTCTTCTAGACTTATATATTGTCTCAAAATTAAGTATTATTTAATGTTGTTTGTTAAACTAAAAACTATTTCATGCATCCACATACTAGGGTTGTCTCGGTGCATTAGATGAGATCTATATCGATGTACAAGTTCCTAGTGTGGATCAAGGAAGATATAGAAATCGAAAGGGTCAGGTCTCGGTCAATGTGCTAGGTGTGTGTGATGTGAATATGAAATTTGTTTATGTTCTTACGGGGTGGGAAGGGTCAGCTACAGATTCAAGAGTGCTTTGAGATGCAGTCACTCGCGCTCACGGACTTAAAGTTCCGAAAGGTACTAACTCTATAACACTTTGCAAACAAAATTATTATTGTTGTTTGAAGGGTGTGCGTGAGTGTTTTTCCAGAATGTTGTCAAAGATGTTGAAACATAAACGACAACATACACAGCTGAAAACTTTGAAAAACAGAATATAAAGTTTGCAAACGGGATATCAAAATTTTATCATAGATTATTATTGAATAATCTATGATACCTCATGGCGAAACTTCACTATAACGAGTAGTGATATAAAGACAAAGTAAAAACCAACTATAGGAATTTACATCAAGATCATATACCCTAGGTATACAATCAAAAGCCTAATAATTCTAAGAGTGTAAACTAAATAACCTAATCAAATATCGAACTAAAACACTTCTAGAATTACAAAGGAGAGAATCGAAATAACTACACTCTATATGTAAAATAGATATCTCAAACTCTTCACTTGATAGCGTCCACTACATACGGTATTTATAGAGTTCATATCTTGTATGTGAACACATAAAATCATGGTTTCCCATGATGAAAAAATCGTCCAACACTAAGCCTCCATGATCTTGATAACCGCCCATATTGTAGCTTCAAATACCCCACTCTAAACTGCAACTGATTGACCTAGTAACTGCCACGTCTTCGTTCTGCATGTTTAGATATTAAAGAAAACATTGCAACATTTGAAGTTAGTGTTAGGAGAAAGGGGGAATTCTAATGTTGTGGGAAATGTTGTAACATTCTTGACAACATTGACCTAACATCAACAATCTCCCCCAATTTGGCCTTTCTACTACAACACACCTGATGTTATAAACATGCAGTAAAATGTGTTTTAAGTATGAACACAACTAAACATCAAAGATAAGATATTTAATTGTTAAACCAAATCAAGTAACATAAAATCAAAACAAAACAAAGTATAAACTGAGTACGTTGAACAAAAACTTCACAAGGACTAAGCAAACTAGAATGTTCCCAAAATGATCTAAACAAAATCATCAACACAGACTAACAATTTATAGACTACACTATGAAAGCAAAATACTAACAGAATATAAACTAGATAGCAGTAGAGCCTTTGAATCTCAGGATTGAATATGTGAAGAAGAGAGAGGATTGGGCCGATCTTTCATAAGTCAGCTGCATCTTCATAGTCTGCACGAACTCCCCCTATCTTCATTCTTCCTTGAATTCTAAGCTCTTTCTTGGACTCCACCTAGATTACCATAGAGTGTCGCTAGGTCTTCATCATCATCTTTTTCAGCAACAGATTCAACAACTGGAACAACAACATCTTCATCACCAGGAACTTCTTCAATTCGTATACCACTGGCACTGGCACCACCAACTTTAACTCCCCCTGAGTTCAAACCACCATCATTAGAAGCAGCTACATCAGGTCCTACTCCCCCTATTGGAGTAGAAAGCAGCAACTCCCAGAATGCCTTCTGGTTTTTCATATCTTGAATGATTGACTGCATGTTTGTGATGGTTGTCTGCAAGGTCTCAATTTGTTCAGTAATATAATTTGGAGTTAAAGAAACTGATGTGATTGTAGCATTATGAGGAATGTTGGCAGAAGTATTGCCAACATTCTCAGCGGCATTAGCGGTTTCCTGAGTTTCCTGTTCTTGATGTTCTTTAGCTGGTTCATGATAAGGTAAATCAATGACTCTTGGCCCTGTGAGTAGCACACTGGAGATTCCAAAACTAGCTGTGAATCCACTCATAGTTTCTTCTCTTGGATTCCTCTCAAAACTTTTGTTTTCAAGCATCTTGTATATCAGACTTGGATAAGGCAGCAATCCTTTCCCAGTAATATCACCAGTGTAAGATAACACATTATTAAAGATTGTTTGCCCTAGATTGAATTTCTTTAAGTGTCCAATCTTGTACATCAAGATGGCTTGTTCTTTGGTTAGAACAGTAGTAATGGAAGATGGCAACCAGTTGTACACACATAGTTTATGAAAAACAAAATACAGACTGGTCAACTTAGAACTACTCAATCTGTTTTCCCAAACCATAATCTGCCCACCAGTTAAGACTTTGATAACCTCATTCATGTCATCAACAAGTTCTTCAATCATAGTCCTAGTTCTTAGAAATAAATTAATTGACTTGGGTGCAAACATGAGTTTAGCTCCTCTAAACCAAACAGTACCATAATGCTTAGAATTTGTTTTACCCAAACTTTCTCTCAGATTTGCATAAAATTCATAAACCCATTCCACAATATAGGGTGTAGCAAATTCAAGAGCATGTAACAGTGATCTTTCCCTAAAATATTCAACTAAATTCTGCTCTTTAAAGTCAGTCATTTTGACTACCTTTTCTCCCACAAGTATCCTAGTGCGAATCTTCCTATACTTATCACTCTTTATATCATTATATTCTTCTTCTTCTTCTTCTTCTTCACTAGAAGTGTGATCAGATAATACCTTTGCACTGGAATCAGAATCACTAGGAGATGGATCACTGGATTCAGGTTCAGAATTCTTCTCTTCTTCTTCTTCTTCTTCTTCTTCTTTCTCCTGTTCTGGTTCAAATTCTTTAGATGTTTCCATAAGTGATGGCACATCTTCGGCAACAACAGGTTCTCTTTCAGCAACAGTTGGCATAGGAACAATTTCTTTTTTGGCCTTACTTCGCTTTCTTACTTGTGCAATAGGCATCTCGGAATCAGAATCTGGCACTTGAGGGGGGCCAGATTACACTTCTTCAGTTTCAGCTACATTAGGACCTGTAGCTGTTTCTTCTGAGCTTTCATCTATCATAATTGGCTTTGAAGAATCCTCCTTCTTTCCCTTCCTTTTTGTCTCAGCATAATCCACCTTTCTTCCCATGGTCCTGTAAGATCTCCTTCTGTTTCCTCCTTTCTTTGGTTGGCTTGCTTTTCTCTTTTTCCAGACATTTCTAATTCTTTCTCCCAGACCTTCAGTGTCATTTGATGATTCAGGTTGAGTTTCCATTGCAGGTTCAACTTCAGTTCCTTGATCATCAGCTTCTGGTGTTTCTTGCTGAGGATTACACATCTTTTCAAGCTAAAAAAAATCTATCTCTTCATCACCAAGTAGTATTTTAGGATGTTGAGTCTTAAGTTTCAGAACTTGATAGGTGGCAGCGATTTGTTCAAATGGTGTTCCTAAAATGAAGTTTATGGAGATATGATTAAGGTCAAGATAGTCAGCCACATTTGTAGTGGGTTGAACAGGGGATGAATGTACATCAGTTGTGTTCTTCACAGAAGTAGGGTTTGGAATCGAAGATGAAGGATTGACATTTTGTGGAATTGGTATTTCGAAAGAACCGATAGTAATCGAAGGAGATATTGGTGAAGATGCGCCAACATTAGCGGCAACATTCTGGGAATCGGTTTTCAAGGCCATTGATGCTAGCAAGTTGAGAGGATTCCCAGATGTGGAAGAAGATGCAGGAAATTTGGGGGAATGAGGAGAAGATGGAAGGTAACTTGAACCTAACTTTACTAGCTTTTACTAGAAGTTACTTCGCAAGCGTACGGGTTCACTGTAGTATCAGCAAGTATAGGGACCAAGTATATCGTACCCAAGGGAAGGAATGTATGCGAATAGATCCTTGAAGATCTACACATCGTAGTTAATATGAGCGTATATTTTTGGGTTATAAGAATGATTAAATCTAAACTATTTTACTCTACTAGTGCAAAAGAAAGAAATGAATTAATTATCTAAGGGTTTTGTCTCAAATATAAAAGGGTGATGCTCAGGATAGGAGTCCCTACGTATACTAATGGAGCCGGTACATAATCAAAATAACCGTGATGTGCAAGAAATAACCTAAGCAAAAGATTGTAAGATGAAAAGCTCAAGAATTAAACCCTAATACTTTATCCTATCAATCGACTTCACCAATCCACTAAACAAGTTAATAGATTGTGCTTAATTAAAGAGACCCTAATTTAACTAAGGTGATGTGGTCGTCCCTCCTAGATAAACCGGTAGATGAATTAATCCCTTCTAAACCCTCTCGTTAAGCCTACTAGTTGTTAAAGAGTGATAAGTTCGTCCTCTCTCTAATAATTTTCGTACGAAATTCAAAGGTAAATCCGAAATTTATTTTAAGTGTTCATTAATTAAGAGAATTAAAACTAAACATCACATGTTACCCTAATTATGTAGCAACGTCCTACTTCTACGACTTCATCCTACCCCAAGCACACAAGAGTTTTAGCCTAGCATGGTTTTAACGATAATGAAAGTAAATAAGCAAGCAACGAACATAAGCATGACGAATTGAATTGAAAAACTAAATAACATAAACTAGGGTTTAAGAAAAAATTAAAATCTAAGAGTATAATCGAATTAAAATGAAAATAGTAGTCTCAAGTGTCAAGTATCAAAGAACGAATAATCAAATTAACAAAATCCAAATCTAAACTATCAAATTGTAATGTAAAAACCTCGATCAAAAGTAAAATATGCTTTCTCGAACTCTTGGTGCTCTTTTCTCTCTAAAATCTATCTCTATGCGTGAAGTGGTCCCCAAAAACGTGTTCGGAAGGGGTATAAATAGGCAACGGGTTGAATCGGGAATTAATGGGCCCAAAATCGCATAAGCTCGAGTAGGGCTCGAGCACTAGTGCACGAGCAAGTGCAACTCGAGCGCACCAAAACTTCCAGAACTCAAAAAGTGCACGACCTGAGCCAGCTCGTGCACAGTACACGAGCACTCGTGCACTGAGTGCACGACCAAGCTTCACTCGTGCACAGTACACTAGCACTCGTGCACTGAGTGCACAAATTCTTCTTGCTTGAGCACTCCAGTAATACTTTTGCTCCCTCGAACTAATACTTTTCGTATTTCTTCCATATCTTCTCATCCGGACATCCGTTTGAGTCGATTCAAAGTCCTACGAACTCCATTTTTCGCCCTCTATCCATCTCTGAGCATCGAAGAGGTAAATTCATTAGTTCATGAAAATAGTACTCAATTGACTCTAAATACTCATCTAAATCAATCAAAATACGAGCATTTCGAGCTCTAAAACCTAATAGTTTCACGCCTAATCAGAAGGTCTCTTCGAAATGACATTTTAACCTGCAAAAGTATTGAAAATTTTGATTAAAAAACTAATGAAAAATATTCAGTAATTTTACACATATACACATCTCATAGGTTGGAGAAGATGATACTAAATAATATTATGAGTGATACTTGAGTACTCTATCAAAATACCTTCAGGGATTCATAAAACTAGATTCAATATAAGCTTATAAGTACTTAGAACTAACACTGAATTAAGAGATCTTATATAGAAGAAAATATGGAAGTTATCACATATGCCCCACTTTGTGTCGTGCATTATGTGGTGGCTTTTGAGAACCTCCCACATTAACTGTTTGAACGTGGTGTGAGAAGTTTTTGTGATATGAAATATGAAAAAGAAAATATGTATATTACCTACGATTTTTTTATGCTAAGAACCGAATTTGAATAAATACTGTAGAATATTCTCAATATATTCCCTTAATATTTATCCTATTAAAAAATTAACTAATTCATATAAATCAATAAGTAATTTGAATTCTCAGAATGTTATTACTTTTGTTAGAACACATATCTCAACATTTCAATAACACAATCAACATTAGATTGTTTTATCAATCAAACAATTTTATCACAAGATTTCACATTGATCCACCTTTTGAAAAGAGAACATCATAGTTGCGAGCTCCGTGCCCCATAGTTACTCAGTGGATTTATGAACAAATTGATATATTTTAATCACCTCTTTAAAAGAGTACATCGTAGTAGCGAGCTCCGTGTCCCATAGTTACTCAGTGATTAAAGTATCTTTATTTGTGATATTTCAAATATTTTAAAACACAATGATATGTGACCACAAAAATAAACACATTTTCAAATTCAATTACCCATCAATAAGTACGAATCAACAAGAATTAAATATAGTAAATACTTAGAAAATTTTACAGAGGTTTTTCTAATGTTGTGAACAATGTTGAAACATATTTCACAACACAATACTAATTTATTCAGTGAGAGCATAACCCAAGAGATTTTCTAAGTGAAGAAAACCTCTCAAAATCAAGAGCTTTAGTGAATATATCTGCAAGTTGTTTTTCAGTGGAGATATATTCTAATTTCACTATTTCTTTTTCAACAAGATCCCTAATAATATGATGTCTTATACTTATATGCTTTGTCAAAGAATATTGTACATGATTCTTTGATATATTGATAGCACTTGTATTATCACAATATATAGTTAGTATATCACTGTTCAACCCATAGTCATCAAACATTTTCTTTAGCCAAAGTAATTGAGTACAACAACTCCCTGCTGCAATGTATTCAGATTCAGCAGTGAATTGAGAAACACAATTCTGTTTCCTACTGTGCCATGAGTTGAGATTATAGAAACATCCTCCACTTGTACTCTTCATGTGATCACTGTCTCCGGCCCAATCTACATCACTATAACCGATTAATGTACAATTAGTGTCCTTACCATACCAGATTCCTAGATCACATGTTCCTGCAACATATTTAATGATCCTTTTTACAGCATTCATGTGTGATTCTTTAGGATTAGCCTGATATCTAGCACACAAACATACCTAAACATGATGTCTGGTCTACTCGAGGTTAAATAAAGTAAACTGCCTATCATAGATCTATATAGAGTTGGATCAACACACTGTCCTGAATTATCCTTACACAACTTTTGTGTTGAACCCATAGGAGTTCTCATTGGTTTTGCAGTTTCAAGTCCAAACCTCTTAACAAGATTCTTTGCACACTTGCTTTGTGAAAAGAAAACACCATCTTTGTCTTGTTTAATATGAAGACCTAAGAAAATATTTAAGTCTCCAACCATTGACATTTAAAAAGTGGCTGTCATTTCCTTTACAAAAAGATCAATCATTTTATCACTTGTAGAACCAAACACAATATCATCAACATAGATTTGGGCAATCATGATGTCATTCTCAGTTTGTTTGATAAATAAGGTTCTATCAGCCTCATCTCTAATGAAGCCAAAATTAACAAGAAAATCTGTCAACCTTCCATACCAAGCTTTAGGAGCTTGTTTGAGACCATATAAAGATTTGTTCAATTTATACACATAGTCTGAAAAGTCAGGATTTTTAAATCCTTTTGGTTGTTCCACATATGCTTCTTCAATTAAAATTCCATTTAGAAAAGCAGCTTTCATCCATTTTGATGTAACTTAATATCCAAAAAATAAGCAATGACAAGTAGTAGTCTTATAGATTCAATTCTAGTAACTGGAGCAAAAGTTTCATCAAAATTAATTCCTTCTACTTGAGTGTATCCTTGAGCTACTAATCTAGCTTTGTTTCTAATAATATTACCAGATTCATCAGTTTTATTTTTGAAAATCCATTTAGTCCCTATAACATTTGTATGTACTAGTCTAGGTACTAAAGTCCAAATATTTTTTCTCTCAAACTGATTTAATTCATCATGCATGATATTAATCCAGTTCTCATATTTCAAAGCTTCAATAATATTTTTAGGCTCAATTAGGAAATGATAGCACTCATAATTTACCTTTTTGCAGATGGAAGACATACAGATAGTTCTTACCAGATTGCTTACAATACCCATTCTTCTTCTTGTCTGAACACCAGAATGTTTTTCTCCGATGATTTGTTCTGCAGGATGATCTTTAATTATCCTGGAAGATGGAACTTTGTTGTACTCAAGTGAATTCCCAGAACATTCTGATTTTTCAGGTGTTGTTTTAGTTGTTGGAACATTTTGAACAACATCTTTACTGTGACCAGAATCTGAAGAGTTCACTGGTACATCAATAAGCCCAGTAACATCATCCTCAGTGGTTGGACCTGCAAGACTAGCATTATCATCAAAACCCACATTAATAGATTCTTGCACAGTATCAGTCCTTAAATTACAGATTCTATATGTTTTGCTATTTCTAGAGTAACCAAGAAAGAATCCTTTATCACTTTATGAATCGAACTTGTAAAATGTTCTCTATCATTTAGAATATAACAAACACAACCAAACACATGAAAATACTTAACATTTGGTTTTTTGTTATTCAGTATTTTGTAAGAAGTTTTTGTGGTTCCTGATCTCAAATAAACTCTGTTAGAAATGTGACATGCAGTGTTAAGAGCTTCAACCCATAATCTTTTTGAAAGATACTTTGATACTAGCATGACCCTAGCCATCTCTTGTAGAGTTCTATTCTTTCTTTCAGCAACACCATTTTGTTGTGGTATTTTTGGTGAGAAAAATACTTGTAGGATACCTTTATCTTCACAAACTTTTGTAAAGTCACTATTTTCAAATTCTCTTCCATGATCAGATCTAATTTTCTTAATCTTTGAATTGAAAACATTTTTGAATTTCTTATACAGATTTTTAAACACATAAAAGGTTTTAGATTTTTCCTTAAGAAATTCAATCCAAGTGTATCTTGAATAGTCATCAACCAAAACAAAAGAATATCTTTTTCCACCTATACTTTCTGTTTCCATTGGACCCATAAGATCCATATGAAGGAGTTCAAAACAATTTTGTGTAGAACAATGTATCAACATTCTATGTGACATTCGAACTTGTTTACCTTTTTGGCAATGACCACATACTTTTGACTTATTTAGCTGTAATCTAGGAAGTCCATTTACAGCACCCGTCTTAATAAATTTCAATATATTCTGGTAATGTGTATGCCCAAGTTTTTTATGCCACAGAAAACTCTCATCGGATTTCACATTGTTACACGTTTTTGGGGTATCAATGACATAACAATTATCCACGGATCTATGACCAACCATCAGACATTCACCTTTTTCATTTTTCACATAGCATGAATCCTTATCAAAGTCTACATGTAGGTCATCATCACATAATTGACTTATACTAATCAAATTAGCAACCAATCCATCAACATGCAACACATTTGTCAGTTTTGGGAAACTTGGAACATTTAAAGTACCCTTACCAATGACTGCAATACGAGTACCACCTCCAGAAATCACATGATCATCGGCATCTAATCTATAATCAGTTAAAAAATTAATATTGTCAGTCATATGCCTAGAACTACCACTGTCAAAATACCCAGAACTGGGTGCTTGAGCTTTTAATGAAGTATACACAACATTACAACTTTTAGAGTTACTGACCCAATTAGTTTTTGAAAAATGTTCTTTTAAATGAGGTGACAATTTTGGTGACACAGATTTAGCATTCAAATCTCTTTTCAATTTCTAGCAGTAAGGTTTGGTATGCCCCTTTTTATAGCAGTAATGACATAAAAAATCACTTGATTTTTCAAACAATTTATTTGCAGAGTTAAGAGTATTGATTATAGAATTTGCTCCTGATTTTACAAATTTAACTGGTTCATTACTAGCTTTAGACTTTTCAGAAGAACCAACATATCCAAGACATTTTCTACCAGAATTTCCAAGTACCAAGGCATTGTCCAGAATTTCAGTGCCTCTGGTAAATTTTTTGAAGTTCAAGGTTGAACTTCTAAGCTCTTCTTTCAGCTTTTCAAGCTCCATGTTCTTCCTTGTGAGAATTACTTCGAGCTTGGTTAATGAATCTCTCAAATCAGAATTTTCTAAAGTCATTGACTTAAGAATTTGAATCAAAGGTCGAACTAAAATACTTCTAGAAGTACAAATGAGAGAACCGAAATAACTACACTCTATATGTAAAATAGATATCTCAAACTCTTCACTTGATAGCGTCCACTGCTTACGGTATTTATAGAGTTCGTATCTTGTATGTGAACACATAAAATCATGGTTTCCCATGATATAAAAACCGTCCAACACTAAGCCTCCATGATCTTGATAACTGTCCATGTTGTAGCTTCAAATACCTCACTCTAAATTGCAACCGATTGACCTGGTAACCACCATGTCTTCGTTCTGTATGTTTAGACATTAAAGACAACATTGCAACATTCGGAGTTAGTTTTAGGAGAAAGGGCGAATTCTGATGTTGCGGGAAATGTTGTAACATTCTTGACAACATTGACCTAACATCTATTGACATATGATGAGCAGCTGCCACATGGACGAGCTGTTTCCTCTTGACAAGCAGTTTCCACATGGACGAGCAGCTTCTACATGGACGAGCTACTTCCTCTTGACAAGCAGTTTCCACATGGACGAGCAACTTCTACATGGACGAGCTACTTCCTCTTGACGAGCAGTTGTCCTTTTTACGAACAACTTCCACATGGACGAGCAACTGTCCTCTTGACGAGAAACTTCCACATGGACGTGCTGCTTCTACATGGACGAGCTACTTTCTCTTGACGAGCAGCTTCCACATGGACGAGCAGCTTCCACATGGACGAGCAACTTCTACATGGACGAGATACTTCCTCTTGACGAGCAGCTTCCACATGGATGAAATGCTTCCACATGGACGAGCAACTTCCACATGGATGAGCTACTTCCACATAGATGAGCAACTGTCCTCTTGACGAGCAGCTACCCCTATGACGAGCAGTTGGTACACAACTGAGCCAAGTCAATTGATATGGATGAGCAGTTGTCCTCCTGACAAGCAACTACCCCTTGAAGAGCAGCTGCCCTATACAACTAACAACTATGCTACACAAATGACCAACATGACGAGCAGCCTTATTAGGCCAGCCTTTCCAATAAGCGAACAACTTCTGAATATAAGCGAACAAGTTTTAGGCACTAATACCCAGATTATGTTTTAATCTAACCAAGCCAAGAGTGACGAACAGGTATGATGCAAGGGTGGCCTAAATCAGAAAGTGATGTGTCAATCCTGCTACCCTATCACCCGATGAACAGCTTTTGAACGAACAACTACTCCATGAACAGTTGAAAAAAAGACTAAGATTGGAGAACAAATAGAAATGCTATGGGCGAACAACTTTCATCCGCCGTACAAAGGTGGCTAACAACTTAGAACGAAGAACCCATATGGAAATCAACAATCTGAGCAAGGACGAACAACTCCAAGGATGAGATAGACATTAAAGAAAACTTTGTAACTAAGTTAAGGCTTAGATAAAGTCATGTTGGTCCCGAAACGAGTAAACAGGTGTATGGAGGGGGGGGGGGGGAATACACCCGTGGTTACAAATTAAAACTTCTTTAAAACTTATCAAGTGACTTTAAGAAGGTAACTCGTCAGTGGACTTTAAGTCTGCTGAGAATTACTAGAGAAAGCTTACTGAGATAATACCTCCACTGAGAGCTCAAGACTTTCAGTTGAACTACTAAATAATTAGCTTTCAGATGCGGATTAGTGAGCCCTTTAGAAAACTCGTTTTACTTGATAAACTTTGAGTGGATAACACACACTTAGGAAATAACAGAATGTAAATACACAAGATATAAAGTGGTTCAAAGATGAATCTCCTACGTCCACTGTCCTGATCAAACAGGAGAATTCCTTTCACTTGGAATTCCTTGTGTTATAGTGCCAAGGTGCAATGATCAATTAATCCTCTCTTAGGATAATTGATCACTAGGATAATTCCAGGTCCTAGTTCCCAAAAAAAACCAACTTTCAGACTGATACAAATAATCAGCTTACTAACACCACTTAACTCTAACTCTCAACCTAACAACTGAGTAGGGTTTTGAGTAGGGTTTGGTTCCAACTATTGTAAGATAATCCTTACAGTGTAGCTCAAGGCTTAGGATGAATTATCTCTTTCTAAGGTTTGGATATAGTTTTTAAGCTTGATTACAGAAGGTTTGTTATGCTCTCTACTGATTTGAAACACTTGGGAAACAAAGGTAATTTCGAGTGCTTCTTAAAACTTATGAATGTAGAGATAACTTTGATCTTGTGAGTTTCCCGTGCATAGAAATGAGCACGTCCTTCTGTATTTATAAGTTCCCTTGAAAATCTTCCCGTTGGAATTGAATCTTCTCAAGTAAGTCTTCTTGTATCTGATTGGTTCAAACGGCTCTATTTGAAGCTTTAAGTCTTGTCAAGAAACGACTGAAAGACCATGCCTATTCACCAACTTTCTATAGATTGCTAGGGAAAGACTTTTGGTACTTGTCAGTCTGGAGCAGGTCGGTTGTCAGTAAAGTACACTGACGTGTTATCTTCTCATTGGACCTTCAGTCTGCTTGCCCAGATTCTTGTCTTGCTTTAAGGTGGAACTCCTCTGAGAGAACCTTCTTATTCCTTCATTTATTGTAAGCTTCATTGAAATTTGTTTTGCCTTGTTCCAACTAGATTAACTAATAGCTTTAAATATGTTTAGCATTTAATGTGCTTTGATAGTTCTCATCAGTGGACCTTGGTCCTTTCCTGATGGTTTTTGTTTTAGTGAGAATGCACTTAGAAAACATTTAAGACTTAGACTTCTTTCTCAGATCACTTGTCTTCAGCGGACTTCATCTTCAGCGGACCTTGTTTTCAGCGGACTTTGTTCTTCAATACACTATAGAAATTTCTAACTGCACTCCAGTTTTTAACATTTAGAACTGTTTAACTAAATTCTAACTCTACTGAATATTTAACTTACAAATAACTTAGGAGGAACATTTTGACATCTTAATCAAAACTTAAATCTATACAATTTCCCAACAATTTCCCCCTTTTTGATTATGCCGGAACTTATCTTATTACATATCTTCATTCAGACGAGGTTCTTCAGATAGCATAAAAGTTCAAGGATTTTGTAAGTAAAATATTCAAGTACATAAGCCTAAATGATAATGAGATATTATCTTGGGCATAAACATCAATAGAGTTTTCATTTCAAGAAAAATATGAGAATTACAGATTACAAAACATCCACTGGAAAGATTCAAAATAAGATCATCTGGGGCTTATAAACAGATGCCCAGCAAAAACACTTAACTCCTTAGATGGACTCAAACAGAGGTTCAAGTCCATATTGTTTGAAGACTCGAATCTTCAGGTCATTCTTCCTCTCCATAACTTCTTTTGAGTGCCCTTGAGACCCAGTTGATCGCACAAGGACACCCACTCTTCTGTGATCCGATCTCTATCCACAGCTCCAGTTGCATCTTGAGGAAGCCAGTAGGTGATTGACTCAGGAGCCTTCAAGGCTTGATTAGGGAATCTATCATTCCAAGCTTCCATGATGGCAGGGAAGAGCTTTGGATATACTTCAAACATCCAAGAGCTAAACACCTCTTGCACATTGTCATTTCCCAACTCTCCACTAACATAGTAGGAGTACACAAACTCTCTTTTTGCAGTTTCCCATGCATCATTGAGTTTCTTGGGTACCCACTCGTCATGGTGGGGGAACTTAGCCTTTGAAGGAGTGATTTTATCTTTTTTTAGCTTAGCAGCCCACCTTTGATAACTGTTTCTGAACTTCTTGGATATAGTCTTATCAAAGGTGGCCAGCCTCTCCTTCCTCTTCCTCTCAACCATCTCAGCTATGGTTTCCATCTTTCCAACCACCTTGTCCCTCCTTTCTTGTTGTTGAGCAGCCAGCTTCTGTGCTCTCTCATTCATCCCTCCAGCCTCTTTGATAAGCTCAGTGAGCTCAGTGACTCTTTTGGGGGCTGATTTAGGGGTTTTAGAAGAGATGGGATCAGAGTTAAGGATAGAGAGTACCTCAACTGACTCAGTTGAGCCAGTGGACTTAGCTGCTAACCTCCCTGAGGTTCTGGTCTTCTTTGTTACCTCCGCTGAGAGGACATCAGTGGCCTTCCTCTTGGTGGATTCCCCCTTCTGAGCTGCTCTTTCTTCCTTTTCCCTTAAGTGATCTTCCTTGAACTTTGACAAGTCCTCAGATAGGGCCTCATTCCCTTTCTTGGCATCTTGAGCCTCAACATCTACCTTTTTCAACGTGCTCTTAACTTGTTGGCCTTTTTCAAAATTGGGGGTCTCGAGGATAATCTTCATCTTGTTCTTGGGGTCCAGCTTCATCTCTTTAGCACTTACCCTCTTTTACCCCTTTCCGGCATTAATCATGCACTCAGCCACCGTGATGTTTAGCTTCAATTGATCATGGGCAAGAGCTTTTAGCTATGTGGAGCAGTGGTCCACTTCATCCTCTAACCTCTCCAGAGTGGCTCCAGCTGTTTGCCCAAACTGCACAAATTGAGAGAACTTTTCATCAATAAGTACATTAGTTTTTTCTTTTGTAGGGAAGTCCTCTGCCGCCTTCTTCAGGACTTCCCCCAGCTTGGCTCTCAGCTCCTCGTGCTTGGCCTCGAACTCCATTATCTTTTGGTTCCATAACCCTTCAACCTTCCCAATAAGGTCAGCTGAGAAAGCCTCTACTGAGGACTTTAGGTTGATGGAGACATTCTCCACTGAGTCTTTGAGAAATTGAGTTCTGGTCTCTTCCTCCTTCTGCTCCAGCTTCTTCAACGCTTCTATTACAAGCATGCTTTGTCCTTCAACAACATCAATCACCATCTGCTGTAAGTCTTCAACTTTAAGAGTAAGATTTTTGAGTGATGTTGTGGTGGATTCCATGAGTTCATCAACATGGTCTGAGAGGATGACCATCTCATCCACTTCTTCTTGGACCACTTCTTGAACATCTCTCAGCTGAGCTTGAAGAGCAGACAGTTTTTCATTTTGAAGGTTGAGCACATCTTCACTCAGGGGAGTTAGGTTGACCTCTATTGGGGGAACTTCATCAGTTTGTAGACCTGCATGCCAAACAATGTTATCTTTTTCCCTTTCTTTCTCACAGCCTAGGTCTCCTGATGCATCTATCTCCATTTGTGCTCCCTCATCCCCACTCTTCTCACTTTTCTCATTTTCTTCTTTCTTTTCAACTGGAATTTTTTCATCCAATTCATCTTTTGCCGGAATGATTGCTCTTATCTCACCACTTATAACCTTAGTTATTTCTACATCCTTTTCTCCTCCCTCAGATTTTTTCACTTCTTTTTCAACTACACCATCTCCAGACACCTCAGCTGACTCCTTAGTCACCACTGAGGGCTGTTGTGGGAGAGCTTCAGTAGACAACTCTACTGAGCTCTCCTGTGGCAAGTTTTGTGCCTCAGTATCTCTTGCCAAATATACATCCTTGGCTACTTCACCACCACCTTGCTGTGGTGAAGTACTTTCTCCTTGTCCAGTCTCCTCCTCACTTTTCTCTGTCTCTCTCACTGCCTCTCCTTTCTTAACGACTTCTACCTCCTCAGGTACCTTCTCCTCCACTATCCGCTTCTATTCTCCCACATCAACCTCTACAGACTTAGCTTCAGCTAGTTTATCCAAGACTAGACTTTGAAAGATCTTCTCATCACAGAGAAGTCTAGTCTTGGTCATACCAGCAAACTTCATCACCTCCACCTCCTCCTTCTTCCATTCATCAGCATTGCTGCCTCGGACAGCCATCATGATTTCACCATGTCTCCTGTCTTTTAGCTGGACAAGGAGTCTTAGTCTCATAAACATCTCTTTAAGGGTAGGGTACCCATCAAGCTCAGGGTACTTAGACTCCAAAG
Organism: Ballota nigra; assembly: GCA_947034835.1. Taxonomy (NCBI): domain Eukaryota; kingdom Viridiplantae; phylum Streptophyta; class Magnoliopsida; order Lamiales; family Lamiaceae; genus Ballota; species Ballota nigra. The sequence continues at coordinate 44,726,920 of OX344724.1, read as the reverse complement.
AGTAGGCCACCTCATCCTTAAGAGTGTCTAAGAATGAGTACTCTTCTTCATCGTCTGAAGGAAAGGAAAGGGTAGGGGATCTGATATCAGTGGGTTCTTCTGGGATTAACTCTAAATGGGTTGAAAGTGTTTCAGGAGGGTTTGGTTCAGATGAGGTTTGGTGTTGGGTTTCAGGTGAGGTTGGGTTTTGTTCAGTGGGGGTTGAGGTGATGGGTTCAGTTGGGGTTGAGGTTGCCTATGCAGATGCCTCAGACGGGGTAGTAGTTTGGGATCCACTTGCAGGCTGTTGAGAGCCTTCAGTGGGGGTTTTAGACATTTTGGATATTTTCTTTGTTTTCAGGGGCGTTCTGGGTTTGGTTTTTGGTTTGATGGGGGTAGGGTAGGGACATCTGAGTCAGACTCAGTTGAGATCACATTAGGGGAGGAGTCAGGGTTACTTGATGAAGATTCATCAGTAGAGTTCGTAACTCTGACTTTCTTGGGTGCTTTCTCCTTCTCGGCCTCAAAAGACCTTTTCCTCTCCTTCTTTGATGCCTTCTGTGCCTCTACTTACTTAAGAAGTGCCATCTTATCACTTAGCTTGACCAATCTCCTCTTAAGTTTGGTATTCTTTCCCTCAGCAGACCCAGCTTCCTCTTCCTCCTCTGCCGCTTCAGGGCTCTCTACAGCTGCCTTTATCATTCTTGTTTCTAAGGCCTTTCCAGACTTGAACAGGGCCTTCAGATTACTCCACTTCCTGTCCTTTATCTAGTCTACTCCCACATCCACATTCTCTATCAAGTAAGAGATTTTAGTGGCAAAATTTAACTTACTTGACAATTGGGGAGTTTTGTCAGCCTGGAATTTTGAGTGTTCTTTGTTCAAAGATCTCAAGAAAAACATCTGCCAGTTGAAGCTCTTCTCTTTGCTCTCAACTATTGCCCTCATCAATCTCAGCTTGGGCTTGCTTACCTGTTCAGTGCTTCCCTGGTTTCCGAGTATACATTTCCCAACAATCTCACACAGGACATTGTATACGGGAAGTAGTAAAATTTTGTTCATCGTGGGACTGTATTTCACCTTCTTTTGCATAATAGTGTACACCCAGTCCTCCTCTTTGTCAGTAATACATGTATCTGGGTTTGGACCTTCAGAGGGGAGATCAAATAGCTCCTTCAAATCATCACCGCTGATCCGAATCTCCTTTCTGATTTTCTGGTGTTCAACAACCTCCATATCATCTCTCATCACCTTTTTCTTCCTTTGGAGGAATAGACATGACTTGATTCTTGAGTCAGAGTTGGAAATATTGAAGAGGAACTCAAGAACCTGTGTATCGTATCAGTACTCAGGATGAACTGATAAAAATTTCTCCAACCCCGCAGCTTTGACCATCTCTGAAGCTTCTTTAATGTGAGAGAACTCTGGTCTTGATTCAATTTATGGATTATCAAAAACTACTATGGGTTCATACCAGAAGTTATCTTTGTTGTTCAAAAACCCTAGGTTAATTTTGGCCATTTTTGGAATAGGATTTGAGAGTAAGTGTATTTGTGGAATGTATTTGGAAGGATAGTAAGTGTTTGCTTGTGAGTGATTTCGAAAAGGTTTACAAGCGTAAGTTTGGGGTTTTTATATGAGGAATGTGTGGTGAGATTGAAAGGAGAGATTAACGTCTGAGATTAATTTGGTTTGAGATCGTGGATAGTTGAAAAGGTTGTGGGGAGTTTTTGAGAGATCTTGACGGTTAGAAAAGAACCGCCTAAAATGGAAGGTTTGGATTAAAAAAGTTGGTAGCCGGAAGGTCACATCATCCAGGTTTTAAGGCGCGTGAGATAGGTAACTGTAAAAGCGAACCTGACTTGTACAACGCGCATTAAATGCCCGCCATGCCAAAATCTCTTCGAAATAGTGTAAGAAAGATTTAACTTTCAGAAAGCACTCATTAGCTATTTTTGATAAGATTTTTATAATATAAACTAAGAGATTTCAGATTTGAAAAATAGCAGAGTTAAAACGTTTGACCTCCACTGAAGTTGAAACCTCTTCTGAGAGACATAAGCTCTTCTGATATTGAACCTCCACTGATTCGAAAACAACTCTTCTGAGATTGGCTCCTTCCTCTACTCTCCTGGATCTAGAAGTCCAAGCTCTACTGACAATTCTTGAAACCTTGCTTCAGCCAAAGGTTTTGTGAATATATCAGCTTTTTGTTTGTCAGTGTGTATCTTGAGAATTTTGATATCCTTCTTTTCCACATGATCTCTGATGAAGTGATGCCTTATGTCCACATGTTTGCATCTTGTGTGGAGAACTGGATTTTCTGAAATAGCAATTGCACTATTGTTGTCACATAAAATAGGGATTTCATTAGCAAAGATGTTGTAATCTCTCAGTTGTTGTCTTAGCCAGAGAATTTGAGCACAACAACTTCCAGCTGCCATATATTCAGCTTCAGTAGTGCTTGTGGCTACTGAGTTTTGTTTCTTGGAGAACCAAGAGATCAACTTACTTCCCAAGAATTGACAAGTGCCTGAGGTTGATTTCCTGTCAATTCTACATCCTCCATAGTCAGCATCTGAGTATCCTGTGAGTTCAAGATTGTCATCTGAGGGATACCACAATCCCATATTCACAGTACCCTTGAGATATTTTAGAATTCTCTTAGCAGCTTCCAGATGACTTTTCTTAGGATTTGCTTGATATCTTGCACATATCCCAACTGCAAAGCTGATATCAGGCCTGCTTGCTGTGAGATACAGTAGAGATCCAATGATAGCTCTGTAGTGAGTCTGGTCTACTGATTCACCATCTTCATCTGGTTCCATCTAGGTGTTGGTGTTGAGTGGAACTCTTGCAACTTTGCTGGTCTGGCATCCAAATTTGTTGATCAGCTCCCTTGTGTATTTGGCTTGGTTGATGAAGATTCTTTCAGGAGACTGCTTAACTTGAAGTCCTAGGAAGAAGTTCATTTCTCCTATCATTGACATCTCAAACTTTCCTTTCATCAGCTGAGAGAACTTTTCACGGAGGACTTGGTTTGGACAACCAAATATGATATCATCCACGTAGATTTGAACTAACAATGTGTCCTCTCCTTTTGTGATTCTGAAGAGAGTTCTATCTACTCTTCCTTTGATAAAGCCATGATCCAAAAGGAATTGTGACAAAGTATAATACCAAGCTCTTGGAGCCTGTTTCAGTCCATATAGAGCTTTTCACAGTCTATATACTTTGTGGCTTTCTTCAAAACCAGGGGGTTGCTCCACATAGACTTCTTCATTGAGTACTCCATTCAAGAAAGCACTCTTAACATCCATCTGATACACCTTGAATTTCTTGTGTGCAGCATATGCAAGAAATAACCTTATTGCCTCCAATCTGGCTACTGGGGCAAAAGTTTCATCATAATCAAAGCCTTCAACTTGAGAATAGCCCTTTGCAACTAGCCTGGCTTTGTTTCTGACTATGACATCATTTTCATCCTTCTTGTTCTTGAATACCCACTTGGTTCCTATCACATTGCAGTGATATGGTCTGTCAACCAGCTCCCATACTTGATTTCTTGTAAATTGGTTGAGCTCCTCTTGCATGGCAATGATCCAATTTGAATCTTGAAGTGCTTCTCCAATGGAACCTGGTTCCTGGTTAGATAAGAAATAACAAAACAAAGCACTTTCTCCATGAAAACTTCTAGTTTTGACTCCTGAGGTAGGATCACCTAGGATCTGCTCAACAGGGTGATCTGAGAGCCAGGTCCTCCTAGGCTGATGTCCTTCAGTAGAGTTTAACTCTTCTGAAGTTGAGTCACTAGATACAGGAATGAAATCAAATTCTGAAAATAAAATAGAGGGTAGAAGTCCTGAGTCATCATTCAAGGTATTCTCATTCTCAATGGTAATCTCATTGGTTCCCCCTTGAATGATAGGCTCAGTGGATGTCTCATTTGTGACCACATCTTCATCGAAATTACTTACCTCTTGAACTGGGATAGTGTTCATCAGTTCAGTTGCTTGTTCAGGAAAGCTCTCAAGTGAGCTTTGAGAAATGGTCTGATTTAGAGTGTCCTCCTTGAATTGTTGATCATTGAAATTATCCTAGGTTGGGATGTATGTATCAATACAATTCTCAGGATAGCCTTTAGACTTGATACTCAGTCTAGTTAGTCTTTGACTTATCACTTCCTCATTCTCCTTACTCCTGGACTCAAAAGTAGATTCATCAAAGACCACATGAGGTATTTCTTCCACAACAAGAGTTCTACAATTGTAAACTCTGAAGGCTCTACTGATTTGGGAATACCCTAAGAAAATTCCTTCATCAGCTTTGCTATCAAAAGCTTTCAGTTGAGTTTTCCCATTGTTGTGAATGAAACACTTGCAACCAAAGATATGAAAGTAAGAAACATGTGGCTTTCTGCCATTCCATATCTCATATGGAGTTTTTCCTTGATGTTTGGTTACCATGGATCTATTTCGAGTGTGGCAGGCAGTGTTAATAGCTTCAACCCAAAATCTTTTAGGAACTTGAGCTTTTGCAAGCATTGTCCTTGCTGCCTCCTTGAGAGTCCTATTTCTTCTTTCAGCTACTCCATTTTGTTGTTGAGTTCTTGCAGCTGAGGTCTCATGTGCAATGCCTAATTCTTTGCAAAAATCAGATATAATAGAGTTAATGAATTCAGTGCCCTTATCTAATCTAATCTTTACAATGTTCAGGCTCTTTTCATTGCTAACTTTCTTCAGGAGCTCTGACACCCTCAGTTGAGTCTCCTTCTTGCTTGCTAGGAATTCCACCCAAGTGTACCTGGAGAAATCATCAACAACAAGTGTATATTTTCTTCCATTGATACTTACAGGGGTTACTGGACCAAAGAGATCCATATGTATCAGTTGAAGTACTCTGTCAGTAGAGGTTGCAACTTTGCTTTTGAAAGATGCTTTCACTTGTTTTCCCTCCTGACAGGCTTTACAGATGTGCTCTTTGTTGTATACTTCATTTGGCATTCCTTCCACCAGTCCATGCCTTGCTATCCTGTTCATCATCTTGAAGTTCAGATGACTTAGTCTCTTGTGACACAACCAGTTCGTATCAGTTGAGCTCTTTGCAATAAGACATGCATTTGGTATGCAAGACTTCCAATCTGCAAGATAGACATTTCCTTTCCTTGACCCAATTAGTAGTACCTGTTGTGAAGATATATTCTTGATAAAACACAGGTTACAAGAAAATTCAACACTGTATCCTTTATCACAAAACTGACTTATGGACAAAAGATTATGCTTAAGTCCACTGACATAGGATACATTGCTTACTCTTACTGAGCCAATTATTAAAGTATCATAACCTTTAGTGGCTCCTTGTGCATTATCACCAAAGGTGACTTGTGGACCTTCTTTCTCAACAAATTATGTCAGGAGATCTTTGTTACCAGTCATGTGCCTGGAACATCCACTGTCCAAGTACCAGACTGAAGATTTTAGTGCATCTCCTTTGTTGAGGTCCACTGAGCCCTGTAATCACAATCAAGTTTTAGGTACCCATTTGGTGTTGGGTCCTACCAGGTTAGTTGTACCTTTTGGAATCCAAATTTGCCTCACTGTTCTAATCACTTTAGAGTGGCTAATTTGTCTTCCATAAACATCTACATAGATTGTTATCTCCCTAGGTGCCTTGGGAGTAAACTTTCTATGAGTGTCAGCCTTTGAAGGAACATGAACCTTCTTTACATTCTTTCTTTTAGGCTTGGGTGCACCTGGCCTGAGTTTTTGTTGATAAGGGTATGAAGGGCCTTTTCCTTTAGGCACAAAAGGAATAGGTCTTCTGTATGAGTTATTCCTTCAGGAATGCTCATGCCTGGGTGCTCTCAGCTGAGGTTGCTTCAACTGTGAAGACCTCGGCTGATAGTACCTCTGCTGAGATCTATTCTGATTAGTCACCTGAGCCTTTCCATTTGGTTTTGGCTCAGTTTGACTTCTCTTTTGTTGGACCTCAGCTGGTCTTTTACCCTTATCCAAGATCTGTGGTTGAAAGGTCACAGACTTAACAAAAACTCTCTTTGTGCCACTTGAAGAAGCAACACTCAGAGGACCTTCTGAAGGTTTTGGAATAAAGCCTATCCCACATTTGTTATTAGGATTGATTTGAACGTTTTGAATCTCCTCTATGGCAAGAGAGGGTTTGTTGAGAGTATCAATCCTTTTTAACAAAGTCTCTTCAGATTTTTGTAAGACATCAATTTTCAGGAGAGATTCCTTTACTTGGCTTACCAATTTTAAATTCTCTTCTGTTAACCTTGTCTTCGATTCAGTAAGATCTTTTATCAGTTGATCTTTGCCATTTCCTTGACTCTTGAGGGTTTCAACCTCTTTTGTCAATTCAATGGTAGAATGAGCTGAATTAAGATCTGCCTGATTCCCAGACTCAATTAACTTAGAGTTTTCTCTCAGGAGATTTTTGTTTTCATCTTGGAGAGAAAAACTTGCTTCTTGCAACCTTGAGAAATCAATCATCAATTGTTCCAAAGCGGACTGAAGATTGAGTTCCTCAGTTGACTCTGAGCTTAGCTCAGGTGAGTGTCCTAGAGAAATGAATGGTTTAGATTATACCTCTGGTTCTTCTCTTGCCATGAGGCACATGTCATCATCACTGCTGTCTGAGAACAGTCCATCAGATGACTCCAGATCTTCATCAACATCCTCAGCCACCATGGCTTTTCTTTCTCCATATCTCCTGTCTCTCTTGGTTTCCTTTTCTTTCTCTCATTTGTGCTCAGTTGAGGACAATCACATTGAAAGTGTCCAATCTTCTTGCATTGGAAGCATCTATTGGCATCATCATTCTTCTCTTCAGAAGACTCTTTAGTCTTGGATGATGATCCTTCACCTCTGCCATAGTTCTTGTAATCATTCCTCTTTTCCAGCTCAGTTGAGCTTTTCTCACCCTCTCTGGTGTCCTTTTGAGGATAACTTCTTTCTTCTATGTTATCCCTGTAAAATCTTTTATATTTGCCAAAACGGCTGTTAAGTTTCTCAAACCTTCTAGCCATCAGGCTGAGTTCTTCTTGCATCTCAGCCTTGCTTTGAGACTTGCTTGCCTTTGTACTCTTCTAAGGCTTTGGGGATTTTAGCTCAGTTTCCTTAGCTTTGAAGGCAACTCCCTTCTCAGCTGAGGTCTCATCAGGAGTCATTTTCCTATTCAGATCAAACTCATAAGCCTTAAGTTCAGAGAATACCTATTGCATAGACATGCTGGATAGATCTTTGGTATTCTGCATCATCACAGAGTACACATCCCATCTTGAGGTTAGACCTCTCAGGATCTTTAAGGCAACTTCCCTTTTGGTATAGACTTTTCCCAGAGAGTTTATTTCATTCATGATGTCAGTGAACCTCCCGTTAAGCTGGTCAATGGTCTCAGTAGGCTCCATTGTGAACTTCTCATACTTTTGAACAGCTACTGAGAGCTTGTTCTCCTTTATCTTGTCAGTTCCTTCACACATGAGAGCAAGAGTGTCCCATAGTTCCTTTGCAGTCTTGCAGTGGATCACTCTTCCCATTACAGAATCTGAAATGGTGGTGTAGAGAATATTCATGGCAATGTAGTTGAGGTTGTTTCTCCTCCTTTCATCTGCAGTAAAGTTATCTTCATCCTTGGGCCATTCTTCTCTTGGATCTGTAATAGTCTCAGCTGTGGTTCTTGGGTTAGGTGTCATAAAAATGAATGGACCTTTAGTAATAACCCTTAACATTTCATCATGCACATAGGCAGGATGAGCTCTCATTCTGATATTCCAGAAATCATAGTTTTCCACTGAGAATTGTGGAAGCTTGTGATGGGACATATGATTCAAGGGATTAACTCCCACGTTGTTCTCCGCTGGTGGTGCTACCCTAGCTGCATTGTCAGCCATAATATCTAAATAAGTTTATCAAATAAGATTAATTCAGATGACCTATAAAAATACCTTTAAGCTCAAGGTATACTTAGAACAATGGTCTTTTGAACCACTGCTGTGATACCAATTGTTGGTCCCAAAACGAGTAAACAGGTGTATGGGGGGGGGGGAATACACCCGTGGTTACAAATTAAAACTTCTTTAAAACTTATCAGGTGACTTCAGAAGGTAACTCGTCAGTGGACTTTAAGTCTGCAGAGAATTACTAGAGAAAGCTTACTGAGATAATACCTCCACTGAAAGCTCAAGACTTTCAGTTGAACTACTATCTAATTAGCTTTCAGATGCAGATTAGTGAGCCCTTTAGAAAACTCATTTTACTTGATAAACTTTGAGTGGATAACACACACTTAGGAAATAACAGAATGTAAATACACAAGATATAAAGTGGTTCAGAGATGAATCTCCTACGTCCACTGTCCTGATCAAACAGGAGAATTCCTTTCACTTGGAATTCCTTGTGTTATAGTTCCAAGGAGCACTGATCAATTAATCCTCTCTTAGGATAATTGATCACTAGGATAATTCCAGGTCCTAGTTCCCAAAACAAACCAGCTTTCAGACTGATACAAATAATCAACTTACTAACACCACTTAAGTCTAACTCTCAACCTAACAACTGAGTAGGGTTTTGAGTAGGGTTTGGTTCCAACTATTGTGAGACAATCCTTACAGTGTAGCTCAAGGCTTAGGATGAATTATCTCTTTCTAAGGTTTGGATATAGCTTTTAAGCTTGATTACAGAAGGTTTGTTATGCTCTCTACTGATTTGAAACACTTGGGAAACAAAGGTAATTTCGAGTGCTTCTTAAAACTTATGAATTTAGAGATAGCTTTGATCTTGTGAGTTTCCCGTGCATAGAAATGAACACGTCCTTCTGTATTTATAAGCTTCCTTGAAAATCTTCCTGTTGGAATTGAATCTTCTCAAGTAAGTCTTCTTGTATCTGATTGGTTCAAACGACTCTATTTGAAGCTTTAAGTCTTGTCAAGAAATGGCTGAAAGACCATGCCTATTCACCAACTTTCTGTAGATTGCTAGGGAAAGACTTTTGGTACTTGTCAGTCTGGAGCAGGTCGGCTGTCAGTAAAGTATACTGACGTGTTATTTTCTCATTGGACCTTCAGTCTGCTTGCCCAGATTCTTGTCTTGCTTTAAGGTGGAACTCCTCTGAGAGAACCTTCTTATTCCTTCATTTATTGTAAGCTTCACTGAAATTCGGTTTGCCTTGTTCCAACCAGATTAACTAATAGCTTTAAATATGTTTAGCATTGAATGTGCTTTGATAGTTCTCATCAGTGGACCTTGGTCCTTTCCTGATGGTTTTAGTCTTAGTGAGAATGCACTTAGAAGACATTCAAGACTTAGACTTCTTTCTCAGATCACTTGTCTTCAGCGGACCTTGTTTTCAGCGGACTTTGTTCTTCAATACACTATAGAAATTTCAAACTGCACTCCAGTTTTTAACATTTAGAACTGTTTAACTAAATTCTAACTCTACTGAATATTTAACTTACAAATAACTTAGGAGGAACATTTTGGCATCTTAATCAAAACTTAAGTCTATACAATTTCCCAACAAGTCAAACTAATCAAACAATACACATGTCAAGCATGCAAGCCTAGAATCTCAAGAGTCTTGTCCACCACCTACTTGGTGGTTTGTATAAATAAGTTGCTCTCCATCAATGAAAATTAAGTTCAAATTCATAAATACTCCTCTACACACACTCATACACCTAAAAACATACACACATACAAGAAATAAATACGAATTGAATATCCGTATTTATGATTTTTAACCCCGATCTATCGTATTTACTATTTATGGTAGTAATCAATCACACGATCTTATTTGGTGATTTCAAAACTGGTTAAAAAAAGCCACTAATCCATGTTATTAGAACCGATCACCAACAAATTGGCGCTAGAAGGTGGAAGCTGCTCGTCAAGAGGAAGTAGCTCGTCCATGTGGAAGTTGCTCGTCAAGAGGACAGTTGCTCGTCCATGTGGAAGTTATTTGTCAAGAGGACAACTGCTCGTCAAGAGGAAGTAGCTTGTCCATGTAGAAGCTTGACTTGAAGCGAATTGCACTAACTTCTACTAATCGCTTACCCGCAAGCGGACGGGTTCACTGTAGTATAAGTACGTATAATGACCAAGTAGTATCGAACCCAAGGGATGAAGTGTATGCGAATAGATCCCTGAAGATCTACGCGTTGTAGTTAATATGAGTGTGTTATTTTTAGATTTTTGGGAATATTAATTAAACTAAAATAAGCTAAGTAAACTAAAATACTAAAGAAGACGAATTAACTACGGGTTGTGTTCTGATGAGAGATGGTGATGCTCAGGATAGGAATCCCTACGTATACTAACGGAGTAGGTACATACTCAGAATAACTGTGACACACAAGAAGTAACCTAAGTCTAAGAATGCAAGGTGAAAGCTCAAGATTCTAAACCCTAATACTTTACCCTAACACTCGACTTCACCAATCTACTAACAAGTTAATAGATTGTGCTTAATTAATGAGACCCTAATTTAACTAAGGTGATGCGGTCGTCCTCCTTCGCTAAACCGGTAATTGAATTAACCCTTCCTAAACCCTCTCGTTAAGTCTACTCGTTGTTAAAGAGTGATACGGTCGTCCTCTCTCTAACACTTTTCGAACGAAATTCAAAGGCAAAGTGAAGATTGATTTTAAGAATTCATTAATCAAGAGAATTAAAACCTAACGTCACAAGTTACCCTAATTACATACCCACATCCTACTTCTATGAGTTCATCCTACCCCAAGCATGCAAGGGTTCTAGCCTAACATGGTGGTTTGAATAATAAAAGCAATCACAAGAACAATAATCATATGCATAATTAAATTAACGAAAGAAATCAAGAACATAAACGAATGAACAAATTAAAGTCTCTAAAGAAATCTATATAAATCTGAAAGACTAGGTTTAATCGTCTCCAAGAGTAAAGAAAGAAAGAATTAATCTAATACGTTCAAAAGAAATACTAAAACGAAGAATTCGTAAATTAAAACCTCGATTACAATGTATAAAACTCTTCCAATCTCCCTCCCAAACTTTCTCCTCGCTCAAAATATGTAAAAATATGTGTTGGTATGTTGTGATATGTGAAAATATGCTTGGAAGGGGTATATATAGGCTTTGGGACGAATTTGGGCGATTTTGGGCCAAAAACACGCAAAAACGCTTGAGTGTAGGTGCAGCTCGAGCGCCCCATTCGAGCTTGGTGGTCGAGCGGGTCAAGAGGTCGAGCGAGGCGCTCGACCGCTGGCTGTACACATGTTCGTAAAACCTTCATAACTTCTCAACTGGGAGTCCGTTTTGGCCGATTCAAAGTCCTACGAACTCCTCTTTTCGCCCTCTATCCATATATGAAAACCAAATAAACAAATTAATAAGTGTATAAAAATGATACTCATTTGACTCCAAACACTCGTCGAAAATACTCAAAACATGGGCAAATCAGGCACCAAAACATAACAATTTCACGCCTAATCAAAGCTGCTTGTCCATGTGGAAGCTGCTTATCAAGAGGAAGTAGCTCGTCCATGTAGAAGCTGCTCGTCCATGTGGAAACTGCTTGTCAAGAGGAAACAACTCGTCCATGTGGCAGCTGCTCATCATATGTCAACAACATCAACATTGTTATTATTATTATTTGTTATACATTCTTCTATGTATCACAAAGTCAAGTATAAGAACTTGAATTGAATTGACCAAAATATATATATATATATATATATGTCTACTCATTTTAGGAAAATATTATTTGTGTGACAATGGGTATCCTAATTGCGAAGGTTTTCTAACACCGTACAAAGGTGTTAGATATCACAAAAGGGTAGGTTAATGAATCCGATGATCAACCTGGTTTGCCAGGCAAAAGAATGATGTTAACGATTCTTCAACATTTGGAAGATGATGTACACAATCAACTAACTAGAAGATTCATCGAGAGAAACCACGAAGAGGGACATGCTAGGCTTTTCGATGATTATTTTTCTCTAAATCCGGTTTATCCCAATCACATCTTTCGAAGAAGATTTCGCATGCGAAGGGATTTATTCATTCGCATTGTAAACGAACTCGCGAATCGATCTCCATTTTTTCAACAAAGGTCTGATGTCGCAAGAAGAAAAGAGTTTTTGTTGGGATATGGTTTAGTTTTGATGATTTTCCAAAACCACATGTAATAGGTTTGAAAGCAGTCAGGATAGTATCTTTAGTATCAGGTCAGACTAGGTTATTTCTCAGAAGAATAGTCTGTCAGTTGAGAAGCACTTAGTTGAAGGGGAACTCAGCAACACAACCTGAGGAAAGAAAGATGACATCACAAGAAGAACTTACTGAAGCCATTGCAGAGACCTGAACCTGAAGAGAAGCCTGAAGGATGTCCCACTGAGTATAAACCTGGCAGATCTAAGCTAAGTCAGTGGACTACTCAGTGAAGAGCATGATCAAGAGGATCAGTGTTGTACCTAGTAGACCCTAAAGGAGTCAGGCTACTGTGGTCAGGGAAGTTTGTCATTCAGCCTTATGACAAACTTCTTGGAGAGATCTTCAAGAGTCTAATGAAGGGAAACTACACTGAGGCAAGTATGTCCACTAAAGATCATCAGTCAGTGGAGGATAATGCTATATGAAGTTAGTGCGCCCTGATCAAGCTCACTGAACCAAAGATCCGTTAGACTAAGTCCACGTGGACCAATCAAGTCAAGACAGCATATCTGATACTGACAAGGCCGCATTCCAAGAAAAGTAGGTGAAACTTATGAATTGTATGGATTCAAATGTAGTTTTCTCCAACGGTTACATTTGCCACAATTTTGTATTCTTGTCATGGTATCAGAGCCTTTTGGCTCACGCGCCACGTCCTGGGCATGCTTGTTTCTTTTTCTTCTCTTGTCGTGTGTGTCGTCTTCTTCTTCATTTTCTCTTCATATGTCTTCCTAATCCCTTCTCTAACAAGCAATATATGTTTCTTTTTTCTTCTCATGTCTTCTATCTTATCCGGTCAGCCGCTAACGAGAAATATATTATTCTTTAATTTCTCCTTTGTCTATCTTGTCCACCTTTGATCTCATTCTCCCGTTGCTGTCTTGTCCACCTCTAATCCCATGCTCCCGTTGTTGTCTTGTATCTCGCGTGACTACTCCAAGATTCTATGTCTCTCTTTCCACCTTTTTGCTATGTTTATTATAATTCCATACAATTGTTATGCCTATTTCCTTGTCGTCGTTTCTTAGTACGTCGTCACTGTGCCTCTTGTTCATATTGTCACTCTCACGTTCATGTTGTCTTCGTCCAATTAAATTTAATTTTGTTCGTTTCATGTTTGGAGTATCCTAGATATCCTCCATCTTGCGTGGGCCTGTTAGAGATATGATATCAAAGATCACAAATTAAAAGGATAGTGAAGATCAAAATCAAGATCAACAAAATATTGTAAATTGATTATTTTCCATGTAAACTTTATTGTAATTTATTATTTCCTTGTAAATTGATTCTAGACTTATTTAGTTTGATCGTTGTTCATTGAAACAAGAAACCTCTCTTGTATATATATATTGTATTCTTGTATTCTTGTCATAATCTTAACTGAGCTTTGGAGGTGAATCTTTTGACCAGACCCACATCAGTAATAATTTGTAAAGAAATCATATGTGAATACAAATATATCTATTTTAGATCCATTTGTCCTAGATAGTTTATTGGATAAGGGGTAAAAAGAAAAAACTAAAAACTCGGGTGTTTGATGAAATATGCACAAAACACCAATTTGTTTCATTAATTGCATTAAAATTTTCTATATATATATATGTATGATAAAGTATGTATAAAAAATCTTCATATTTTATTAAAGGAATAATCTCAATCTAAGGTCTGAAAGATAGTAAAACTATCAATTTAAGGTCTAAAAGATTTTTCTTATCGATTCAAGGCCCGAAAGATAGAAAACTATTAATGTAGGACCTGAAAGATAGAACCTATCAATTTAAGACTCAAGAATATTAAGACTATATTTGACATTGATGTCTTCTGAATGTGTGTGTTGAATGAATGAATGAAGACCCCTATTTATAGGGTGAGAAGATAAAAACTTTCCTCCTTCATGGTGCCACGTGGCACTTTCTGATTGGTTGATGCCGATTTGATGGGTTTTTATTGACCAATTTCTAGATTTAGTTGATTTGATTTGATTTTCATTAATCCATTTCCTTCTTCATGCAAGGTATGATTTGATCTTTCTTGGGCATTAAGTCAACTGTATTAATTACTGCAGACTCGTATTTTTGGCAAGCTTGTACCGTGTATACTAAATACCAATTTATTTATTTATTTAATTTGAGAATTAATTTATTTAAATCCCCAAAATAAATTAATAAATTTATTTTGATATTAATATTTATTTGTACACGTGCTATTATTTAATTGGGTGCAAAATTAATCTGCTTATAAGCATATAATAATTTATATTTATATTTTATTTATATACATTGTTTTTTTTATTAATTCTTTTGTTTATTATTTTTTTCAATCACATTAAATTAATATATATTTATATTTTTGGAAATATGATTTATAAGAATATTATTGGATAATAAAAAATTATTAAAGACCAAACACGGTCTTAAAATGAGCAAGTCCTAAATTAGTAGTTGTATCTTTCAGGTACTGAATTGATAGGAAAAATCTTTCAGACCTTAAATTAATAATTTTACTATATTTTAAGCCCTAAATTAATAAAATTCCTTTATTAAATGCATATAATCATCTTATATTAATTTGATAAAAGTATACCAGCAAACTCTCTCTTATGTTTCATTAAATTTATAAAACCTTGTGTATTTGGTATTGTATGCGCGAAATTCTCACCATTACATATTTTGTGTATGTTTTCGTCAGAGTGTGTGTGAGTGTTTTTACTTAATTAGATACTGTTGGGATATGTTAGTTTTGATGATTTTACAAAACAATATGTAATGGGTTTGAAAACAGTCAGGATTGTATCTTTTATTTCAGGTCAGGATAGGTTAGCTCTCAGTAAAATAGGCTGTCAGTTGAGGGAACACTCAGTTGAGGGAGAACTCAGCAACACAGTCTGAGGAAATCAAGATGACATCACAAGAAGAACTGACTGAAGCCATTGCAGAGACCTGAACAAGAAGAGAAACCTGAAGGATGTCCCACTGAGTGCAAACCTGGCTGATATAAGCTAAGTCAGTGGACTACTCAGTGAAGAGCATGATCAGGAGGATCAGTGCTGTACCAAGTAGGCCCTGAAGGAGCCAGACTACTGTGGTCAGGGAAGTTTGTCATTCAGCCTTATGACAAACTTCTTGGAGAGATCTTCAAGAGTCCCTGAAGGACAACATCACTGAAGACAAGTATGTCTACTTAAGATCATCAGTCAGTGGAGGATAATGCTATCTGAAGTCAGTGCGCCCTGATCAAGCACACTGAGTCAAAGATCCGTTGGATTCAGTCCACGTGGACCAATCATGTCAAGACAGCGTATCTGACACTAACAAGGCCGAGTTCCAAGAAAAGTAGGTGAAACCTATTAATTGTATGGATCAAATGTAGTTTCCTCCAACGGTTACATTTGAATCTACACTATAAATACAAGTTCATAGCTGCGGTTTGAAGTGTGTGTGAATGAAAAAATTCAACACCAACGAGCTGTGAAGGTGTGAGGATTGGACGTTTTATGGGAGATATAAGGAGGCACTTCTTACACCTTGTTCACTGACCATTTAAGGTCTTCACAGATATAAATTGAGTGCTTAGCTTGTAACTCATAGCTTAGAGAGGTTTTCTCAATCTTAGCTTTAGGCTAACACATTGTAAGGGAAAACCTCACCTAGTTGGAGAAAACCAAACTGAAACCAAAACCCTACTTGTCAGGTTTGTTGGTGGAAGTTGTTTGTTAAGTTAGGAAGGAAGAAAACAAGATCTGAGTTGTATAGATCTGGGTGCACCTTGGCACGTTAAAAACAAGAATCCCAAGTTAGCGAATTTCCTGTTAAATCAGGCCCGTGGATGTAAGAGCTTGAGTCTCTGAACTACGTTAAACTGAGTGTCTTTATTGTTTAAGTACTTGCTAAGTGTTGAGTAAAATCTGCTCACTGAGAGCATTGTTAAAGAACTTAGTTGAGTAATTTAGTTAGGGAGAACCAATCTCACTTACATGCTTAAGAAAGCACTCGAGAGTTCAGTCTCTCGAGTCACTGCCTTGTTAAGAGCCTGAGCTCGCAAGTCAGTTGCACTGACTTGAGTGCTCTGACTCTTAGCAATGCAGTGACTTGAGTGTTCCCTCACTGAACTCATTCAGGGTGCGATGCAGTATTTAAAAAAAATTAGCTATCTCCTAAATTCCCATATTTTTAGTGTCTGCGAATGCAATTCCGCGACCATCAGTTTTCATCACTACAGAAATGCACATCAGCGATTCGTCAATTAGCCTATGGAGTCCCTGCTGACTATCTTGATGAGTACCTACGAATGGGTGAATCAACCGTTATTACATGTCTTTTCAAGTTCTGTGAAAATGTGGTTGAAGCATTTGGTGATCCTATTTGAGAATACCGAATAACAATGACATTCAATGTCTTCTCCAAATGCACGAGTTGAAACATGGTTTTCCAGGTATATTACGAAGTCTTGACTGCATGCACTGGGTGTGGCAAAATTGTCATGTTTCTTGGAAAGGCCAATTTACGAGAGGTCATGGGCCACCTACAATCGTCCTTGAAGCAGTCGCATCTCAAGACCTATGGATATGGTATGCATTTTTTGGTGTTGCAGGATCACACAACGATATCAATGTACTTAATGGGTCTCCTTTATTCAACAACATCTTGCAAGACACTACACCAGAGGTTAGTTTCACGGTGAATGGAACACAATATACAAAAGGTTACTATCTAACAGATGGTATCTATCCGGAATGATCAACTTTGGTTAAAGCTTTTCCTACGCCATTGAATCCTAAGAGAAAATATTTTAAGGAAAGATAAGAATCTGTGCGAAAGGATGTCGAACGAGCATTTGGAGTGATCCAAGCACATTGCGCAATTGTTAGAGGACCAGCTCGTTATTGGTATAGGAAAAAATTGAAGCTCATAATGTTAACATGTGTTATTTTACACAATATGATTGTCGAAGATGAGGGAGACATGGTTACAAATTGGAACAATGATGAAGGAGATGAGTCCACACAATCGATACAAGGAGCTAATCCCAAATTTAGGGATTATTTACGGAGGAACACCAAGCTGCATAATAATTAAGTTCATCACCAACTTTGTGTCGACTTAGTGGAGCATATTTGGGCACGATCCAACAATAATTGATATAGAAAGTTTTTAATTATTTTCAATGAATTGTTTTGTTGTTGTTCAATTTTTTTTATTAGTACTCCATTGTTCAATATTATGTACTCCATTGTTGAATTGATAATTAAAATTATGTGAAATATATTGTCTCAATTAAAATGTCTCCATAAAATGTAATATAAATAATAAACTGAAATAAAGTAATTTTTAAAATGATAAACATGTTTATATTCTAAAAATAGTATTAAGATTAAAAAAATAAACCCACGTCATCTATGGTTCTCTAATATTTTTAGATTGGACAATCTTATTAATTAGCACTAAATATTTTAAATTAATAATTTTAAATAATAGTGAAAATAATGTTAATATATTCATATATTGAAAAATAAGATAATTATTTTAAGATTGTAAATAAAAAATATAACAATTTGATATGAAATAGATGGTGGGTCCCTAAAAAATGAGTTATAACTCTTTCACCATTGTAGGAGTTAGCCTAATTTGGTTAGTCTTATACAAAATGTGAGGTGGCAATGAGGTGGAGAGGAGAGAAGGGTTATAACCCCTCCACCATTGTGGATGATCTTAGCAAAAGTCAACCTAAACAAAGTAATTATGAGTAAGCTGGAGTTTACTGACTTGCTGATATTATGACTTGAGACAAATCATGAAATCAAAATATATTCTGGCAATCTTGGTGCATGCTCCAAGAAGATCAAATATTCAACTACTAACATTAATTTATAGATTTATCACATCAATTCATAATTTTTAATAAACACAAGAAGCTGAGTTACATTAAAAAGAAAAATATTTTCTTTCTTACTCACTCATAAAGTTTGATATTCTTGTTGTCATGATAATTCAATTTTCTCTATAACTTTTAGCAAAATTATTTTGTGAAAGGAACAAGTTCTTCACCATAAAAAAATTCATACAATTTCCCTTATGCATTTTAAACGTTCCAGTCACCATTAATGGTTGAAATCCTCCATGTGAGTGTTATAATTATAATCATTAGAAAAAATTTCAACCAAAAAATTCAAACAGGATTTTCTTTTTACTTGAAATAATATATGTGAAAGATCATAAAACAATATACATATTATAAAAATGAGTGTTTCTTGATGATAATAACAAGTTTCAACTTTCAATACAATAAAATATGAAAAAATATAAGAACTTCAACTGAATATCATCCATAAATATATCATTACAGAATTTTCAAGAACATAAGTAATACCACCAAAAACTAAGAATATTCACATGAACACAATTATCTCAAAAACTAAAATTTTCACTACCCAGGGTTAAAAATAATTGCAAGAACATAATTACCATATAAACTGAATTGCATTCACCAAGAATAGATCATTAATACGAAAAAGGATATTCACATGAACACAGTTATCTCAAAAAATAAAGTTTCCACTACCCATGACTAAAAATAAAAGCAAGAACATAATTATCATATGAAACGAATTGCATTCACCAAGAATAGATCATTAATACAAAAAAGTATCACTAAAAAGTACACGTCATTATACTCATAACGCGATAATCTTTCAACAAGAAAGACGCATAATGCAATACTGATTTATGCAAGCGCCATCACAATGCATCCACAAAAGAACACAATTGTTGGGGCGCCGCGTTCTGTGTATTTAAATGTTGTAATGAATGTTGAAACAATCACTACGACAATCTGGAAAACAAAGTATAAAATGTGTATACAGCGGAAGACTAAAACACACTATTGCAAGATGGAATACTTTTTAACACAAACTATATAAAATAGCTTGTGCCAGCCTTACAGCGAAACGTTCACTATAACAAAAGTAGTGATACAAAAGTTGTGTGAAGAGTAAAATCGTTCACAACGGAAACAAGACTCGATATCACCTATCAAATCTAAATTGGCTAAGTGCATAAAACTATACACCGTCAAAGTTGATCTCACTCTATATCTATGATCTCTCTATCTATGGATATAGGTTCGACCACAAGTTATACGAGAAGAACTCTACTTCAAGGCATAACATAAATGTTGGAATAACTGCCTTATCACCTTTAAACTCAGGATCAACACTAGAGTAGGTGTACTCGTTTACTCCACGCTGTTGAATGTTATTAAGAATGTTGTGAAATTCAAAATAACACAAACGAGGAAGAAATAATAACTACCAACTTCATAAAATAATACTCATCAGTTGATAATCGATTATTCCTTGCCTGATATTGAAGTCCACGTCCTCTATTTATAGATGTGAGAGGTCTCGGTCTTCAACCCTCTAGATCCTAGTAGATGGATCTAGAATAAACTCCAAATGTAACTTCCCATGATCTCTGCAAATAACCGTCCATTTAGGTGGTTTTATTCTGAATATTTGACAGCAACCGCATGATCTAGATCCTTCTAAATGATCTGGAATGGCCTGGATCATGTAGGTCCTTGTAGAACCTTCTGGAATCTGTAACCGCTTCTGTTGCACCTTATGTTGCAACATTCCTTGTAACATTGAGTCTTCCAGATTCTTGTAGAATATTCTAGATCTTCAACCTGCATGTCATAACATTCATTCCAACATCCGATCACAGAATGCTTGTCATTTGAAGAAAGGGAAAATTATGATGTTGTGGAAAACATCAACATCAACAACAATATTTACTCCACATTTACCATGAAGATCTATATTGAGTTTTTTAATATTTGGAGTTCTTTTAGTTGGAAAAAAATTACTGCACTCTCCATGTTCGGAGCTGCAATAAGGTTTTATGGGTATGAGGTTTGACGTAAATACATGAGAAGAGGGTGATGTTTGTGTTGTAGAATTATGATGAACAAACAGACGTAGAAATTGGAGAAAGTTCGGAAGAAAATTGGGGGGGGGGGGGGGGGGGGTCATTTTAATGTCACTCATCACACCATAAAAAGCTTTGCGGGTGCTCAACATTATGAGGGCATTTGTACTAATACCTACCATGATTCATTGTTCTTGGACCTGCCTATCGAAGCTTAATCTGGCCACCATGACACCAACACATTGGAGGCCAACCTTTTCTCCCCCCTTGAGTGTCCGTGATGCCCTTATCTCTGTATCAACTTAGATACAAAAATAAATCAACGAGGCAAAATTTAGAAAAATCAAAGTTTGAAATGATTAAAAGATAGCAATAAGATTACCATAAAATGTAGTGGAAGTTTGTAATATCTCCTTACATACATCATTAAAAATTCACACAACTGCCTAGTTATAGTTAAGTTAACCAAACAAGTGCACCATGGGTTGTGCTTGCACTAACTAAATTATCTCGCTTATTATCTAGAAATCATATTTTGAGTTGATTTCCAGTTATAAGATAGGTCCAAGATCGAAGTATGGGTTGTTTACTTATTTTTATCTCAATTGGAAAATACTTCATGTGTGCTTCTTAACGCATTGAACAATTACTAGAATTTCTAGGAGGTACAAAGCACAAAACAAAATTTCTCACAACAATGAAAGACGAAAAATGAGTAAAATGCAAATTTAGGCACCACAACATCACTCATATATATTTAACTTAAGCATCAACATAAGATAAACAAAAACTCAAGCAGAGAAATCTCATAACACAAAGAAATCAAACATTTGTAACTGAACTTACATTCAATCGGGGAATACGATCTTTAATTTCTTAATTTCAGGACTCAATCTCTTTGTATAGAATCACTAACGATGGCGGTGACGGTTGTCTTGTATTTTTCTTTCGTTGAATCTTGAGATTTGGAGGCCTGAGAGTTGTGGTTTTACGCCTCAAAATCGGAATCGCTGGAATGGATGAGAAAGTTTTGGGGCTAGGGTTTGTTCATGAGAAAATACAACAGAGGGTAAAATTGTGAAGAAATTTTTTAATGTGAAATAATACTGAAATACAAATGGCTGAAAAGGAAAAGGAATAAGTTAACCTATATTATAATATTACGTATCAAACATGTGAATTCTACTGCCTTGTAAAATATATCACACATATGTGGGAAAATATATGACATGATTTATTTTCCCATACTAAAAAACAAAAGGGCTCTAAAAGTATAATTTTATTCTAAAACTAAATTTTAGCCACATGTTGAAAATAATATCTAGTTTGACTGTAACTTTTAAACTTCTTTCAACTGACTTTCATTCAATCCTAGACATTGAATTGTTTATGTTTCCACATTCTCTGAACATAAATTATCCAGTATCAGATTAACACAGATTTTACAAATATGAACACGTTAATCATCATTCCTAACGTCGGATTTCACCTTATTGGGCCTAGGAGTGTCGCTACAGAAGACAACTAATTTGGAGAAGTTGTATTGCATCGAGGAACATCCTACAGGTACTTTGCTGGAGTAGCACAGTATTGCGTGATAAATTATGGCCGAGAGAAGTCGACTGAGAAATTTTGCCGGAGCACCATCACAACAGAATTTGGTTAAGAGAGAGAGAGTGAGGGTCTTGTAGTTGCGGGCAGCTGAGGAAATTGTGTGAGAGAGATAGAGGGTTTCAGATTTGGTATTACAATAATTGAAGTAGGGTTGAAATATTTAATTAATTATTTAATATAAAAATAAATTAAATATTAAATTTTAATAATAAACTACCGGCACGGTATATACTTATACCAAAAACATTTCGGTATAATACCAGAATTTTCTAAATATCCATAATGATATCGTACCTAAATTTTCGATAATTTCGGTATGTTAAGTGCGGTATACTGGTTTTTTGGGTATTTGCTCCACTCCTAGTGGAGAGTGGGACCTGGAGTTTCTTTCGAGGTTGTTTGAACAAGATATAGTTAGAAGTTGACGACTTATCTTGCTTCTTCTAGGTTTAATGAAAAATTAATCTAGCATTATTCCAAGGACAATAGAAATTCCGTTAAATATGCATATACACTTGATTTACTGTTACTAGTTGATTACTTTCTTAAGTGTGGTGAAAATTGGAAGGTGTTGTATAAGATTGTGTCGACCAGGTACATGGTCCTGCGAGTAGCGATTAGGTACTAACACCATGTTAAAATAGGAAAGAAAAGTCGAGTCTGGGATCTCGTCACCGGGTAGTGACCTCACTAATGAGGATGCACATTCGCGACTAGCGAGTAAGACACTTAGAGAGATTCGTAAGGACACCTCAACCTCCAGTCAATGCTAAACTTGTGGATTCTGCCCAAGGTTTCTACCCACCCGACGATTGTGTGTGCAGAAGATCCATCCCAGTGAAGGAACAATTTCATCAGATTTGTTGATGGGACAGGTTCAGACCATCTAAAAAGGAAAGACAACTTAAAAAATTCAACTAGAGTGCCACGTGACATCACACGATTGGTCCACTTGATTATTTAGCCCTAGTAGAGAGGCTACAATTGATTTTGTCAATCAAGGATACAGTCAATAATTATCATATTAGTGTAACTATTATAGTTGATTTGTTTTGATTATTTCCTTGTTTATAAGTTCCCTAATTGAAATTTTGTTGTAATCTTCTTTATAAATAGTGAGAATATCAATTACCAATTCACACGACGATATTATCATTTGTCTCACATGATATAAACAGATAAACGCTGAAAATCGTAAAAAGATTTTTCTTTTCTCACGGCAATATTCACTGCCTGCTATTCTTTCCTCACCGCCACATTATCTTTTTAATATTTTTCCACCACCCATATTCATTATTTCCTCTCTATTCAATAATTTCCACCATTCATAATCATCATTTTTTCTCCATTCAAAGTCATTTTCTTAGTTCCTTCAAATTCATCCATGACGGATACTCCAACCAACTCCAACGTAATTCCTCTGGCCACACTATTCCATATGGTCATAATTCATCATTCTTCTTCGAATTATCTACTTTGGAAGAGCCAAATTCTTCCGGCGATGTGATAATTTATCCTTCTTTGTTGATGGACCGACAGTCGCACCATCTCCTACCATAAAGAATGCTTTGAATGTTGATGTTCCTAATCCAGCGTATTAGACCTGGACGTGCCATCACGATCGTGCTTTAACTCTGCTTCTTTCATCGCTAACGGAGGAAGCGATATCAGAGGTGATCGGCATGACCAGTGCGCGTGAGGTCTGGTTAGCTCTTGAGGAGGCATTTAACCCCTCTCCCCTCACATTCTTATCAACTCCATGATGAATTACAATTTCTTCATCGTAGGAATTCTTCCGTTCTCGAGTTTAGCCGAAGGTTTCAATCCTTGTGCCATCAACTGGAAGCCATCGGTGAAGTAATTTTGGAACCAAATTGCTGCAGATGGTTTCTTCGCGGACTGGGGCCGCACTTCCGGGCCTTCATCGAGATCCACATGACGATTACCCATTTTCCTCCATTTTTGTGATCCCGTGAGTCAAGCACATGATCATGAGCTCTGTGATAAGGCTATGGAGACCCTTGATGGTGCACCGTTGTCGGCTGCTTTTTATGCTACCATGCTGCCGCAAAATCGATTCAACCTTCATCCAACAACTCCAAGAATTTTGGTGGCTGATCATCTATTCCAACTCCATCATCAGGTCATGGGTTGAATCCTCCTAGGATTGATTCCAAGAATTATGGGGGTTCGAATCATGGCACCCCGACTCTGAACCATGGACGTGCATGTTCCCAGGATCACAACAACATGATGGCTCCAAACATAATTTTTTTCCTTGTTGTCAGATATGTCGGGGTCTGCACTATGTAACTCACTACCCAGATAGGTATGCTCGTAATTCAAATCAATTTGCTAATCTTGTTCAGGCTTTTCAACATCAGTGCTCATTGAATCCTTCGCCTCCTTCAAATTGGTATGTTGATTCGGGATCATTCGTGCATATGACGTCCTCCACTACTTATATGGATGCCTTTACACCTTATTCTGGTAATGGTAGTGTCATTTTTGGTAATATGGACACTCTTTCAATTTCATATTTAGGTTCTCATATTGTTAATAACACTTTGCCTCTGTTAAATGTTTTGGCAGTCCTGCACATCACTAAAAATCTTGTATCTATAAGTAAGCTTACCAATGACTTACCTGTTAATGTTTTATTTTCAAATGGTTCTTTTTTGGTTCAAAATTGGGTGACAAAAGTGACACTAGCTTGAGGAAAATGCAAAGGTGATTTATATATTTTGGAGGAGGGGTCTTCTGCTCTTATTGGAACTTTACATTCTAGGGTCATTAAGTCATCTTTTGAATTATGACACTCCTGTTTGAGACATACACCTTTCTCCGTTATTTAATTTTTAAGAACTTTTGATTTATTAGATGTTACTTTATTTTGCCTAAACCATCATAATGTGAGTCTTGTTAATTGGCTAAAAGTAAGAGATTTTTTTTTGTTAATGATAAACGTGCTTCGCGTATTTTAGATCTTATTCATTGTGATTTGTGGGGACCTTCCCCTGGTACTACTATTGATGGTTTTCGTTATTATGTCTTATTCATGGATGATTTCTCTCATTTTTCTTGGTTTTATCCTTTACGTGCAAAGTCCTAATTTTTTTTTATACTCTGAGTGTTTCACATCTTTCATCTCTTGTTTGCAATCAATTTTATACTTCTATAGAGATTTTTTAAAGTGATGGTGGAATTAAGTTCACCTATAATAATGTTCATAGTTTCTTTGCTAGTCATGGTGTATTACATTGTTTTTCATGTCCTTATACACCTCAACAGAATGGTCGTGCTGAGACAAAACACCGTTACATAACTGAAATTGGCTTGTCTACACCTGTGCTTAATAATAAAACTCCATTTAAGTTATTATTTCATTCACCACCTAATTATAAGATATTTAAGATTTTCGATTGTCGTGTCTATCCTTATCTATGAGATTATGCTCCTCATAAATTAGCATCTCATAGTAACCCATGTAATTTTCTTGGTTATAGTAGCACACAAAAGGGTTTTCGATATTACGATCCTATTAGCTTCCGCACTTACATTACTTAAAATGCTCAGCTTGATGAATTAAATTTTCCCTTTTCATCATCTCCTAATAACAATACTAACTCAAACTTGGAATTTTCACAATTTTTGGATTTTCAGGATCCTTCTAGTGTTCCTTCCACTAGCACTCCACTACCTTCTCGTTCGAATTAGCCTCTTCCGATAAATCCTGGTCGATTGCCTTCTTACAACCAACCCTCAACGCAACCTAGTCCTTGTTCACTATCTGCACCTCTATCTACCTCCATGGATTCAAATTGCATAGATTCATTGCCTAATCCATCTGTTCCTTTGCCAATCATCGACATTGATACATCACCACTTGGGGACATAGACGTCAAGGTCGATAATGCTTCCATGCAAGTTGATATTCAACCGATCGATCAAGATGCTATTGATGCTTCGCCAGTCATTCAAGCATCATCACCTCCATCGATTCCACCTCCTTTGCACTCCATGAAAATGAGAGTGAAGTCAAGTATTATTAAACCTCGTTATTTTGTTAATATTGTTGTCACTAAAATCCTTTATTATCTAACAACTACTAAAGAACCAAAGGGTTTTAGGTCCGCTTTGAAAATAC
Source organism: Ballota nigra (assembly GCA_947034835.1). Classification (NCBI taxonomy): domain Eukaryota; kingdom Viridiplantae; phylum Streptophyta; class Magnoliopsida; order Lamiales; family Lamiaceae; genus Ballota; species Ballota nigra. The sequence goes on along the minus strand of OX344724.1, from coordinate 44,701,049 downwards.
CTCATTGGCTAGCTGCTATGAAAGAGGAGATAGACGATTTAGATGCCAACAACACTTGGGACCTGGTCCCTAGACCGCCATGTAAAAGTATTGTTGGATCTAAATGGGTATATTGTACTAAGTTCAAATCCGATGGAATTATTGATCGGTACAAAGCTCGTTTGGTTGCTCAAGGTTTCACACAAATACCAGGGTTTATTTTTTCTCACACCTTTAGTCTTGTTATACGTGTTGCGACAGTCCGTGTTATTTTAGCTCTTGCTGTCCAGCATCGTTGACCTCTTCACCAGCTCGATGTTAAAAAATACTTTTTACATGGTCTACTAAAAAAACTGTATACATGTCTCAGCTTTCAGGTTTTACTGATCCTCATTTCCCATATTTACAGGTTAAAGAAAATGCTATACTTTCTTCGTCAAGCACCACGTGCTTGGTTTGATCGTTTTAGTGTTTTCCTTATTTCTTTGGGATTTTTTCGCAATCGTTTGGATACCTTCTTATTTTACTTATATTGGACTGACTGTACAACTTTTTTATTGTTGTATGTTGATGATATTATTGTTAGAGTTATACGTGAAAGTATGCTTTTACTTTGTATAACTCATGTATCGAACACTTGTTTATGAGAATAATTCTTTTATCGCATTTGCTTTAGTTATGATTGAATGTTGAATTTCTATTGCAATCCGTTCAATACATGGTACTAGTTACATTATAGTTAATGTGGTCATACCCGATCACGGAAGACAACATTAACTGTTTCCTTGTAACTAAACGTACATTTTCACGACCTAGGTGGAATTGAACAATCCGCCGTGAAAGGTTGATGTGTAAGGCTCAGATTGGTCTATCTTGACTAAGAGATTGCACTAGCACATTTAGTATGTGTTGAAGAGGACCTACAACGAGGATAAATTCTTCTGTTCTGAAATGTGAAGAATTAGACCTCAGTGGTTGTTGATTTCTTAATCTCCGTCACTTAAATAGGACCGTGTGTGCTTAATGGTCACTGCTTTGATTCATGTTGGGTGAGAATCATTGTGACTTCGAACTTTGTGTCTTGGGCAGTAATATTAATCATACGACGGTTGCTAAGATTTAATACGGAGAAACGCGTGCGAGTACGGCTCGTGTGATTAGTCCCCTTGGTGGGCTCATAAGTTTTATCGTACCAAATCTTGCAAGTGAAGAATTAGTTTCTTCGGTACGGATAATAATGTTGAGCTGTCTTTACTCCAAGGTGAAATATATTAATTAATTTAGAGCTATTCAGAAGCTTAATTAATTAATGGACTTGATAATCTTAAACGCGGGAAATAAGAACCGGGAGCCCATATTATCGTAATATGGATTAAGATGGATAGTGAAATATTAATTTATTAGTGGTAATAATTAATATTAATGGATTGAATTATATTGGGGCTCAATATTGAAATTCAGAAGTCCATTAGGAGGTCCAATCTTAATTCTCCTTAAAGGCCCCTCAAGTAGCCCATTGAGTAGCCCAATAATGATAAGGTGATTAAAATAAAAAGAAAATTATAATGCTGATTTTTCATAGTATTTTCGAAAAAGTCTTATTTAGAGAAAGAAAAGATCTTGTTGATTTTCTAGGAAAGATATTATGGAAGATAAGTATTCTTGGAATACAAGATTATCTCATATATTCAAGAAGATCCAAATCTTGGATTCTTACTCAATAAATTTCTAAAATTACAAGTATAATTAGGAGGGTGAGATATTTGTGGAATATTTTATTATGGAGAAAAGAATATATGAGATATATTCAATATTTCTTAGAGACTAAGAAAAGATTTTCTCCAGGCCCATAAACCATGATATTTTCGTCCACCTCCTATTATAAATAGGTGATGATTATTTCATTCCCAAGTACATAATTCCATGTGTTGGAAAAATCAAGAGCATAGATATTTTTCTTTTTCCTTAGTTATTTAAATTGTTCGATAGCATCTCCCACCGGTGATCAAATAAGGTGAAAGAGAATACTTGAGAAGGCTTTTGGGTTGATAAAGCGTGTACGTGTTAGTCCCATTTATTCAAAGGCCAAGTTCTACAAGAGGTACGTAAGTCACATATTTTGTTGTTTATTTCGCCATAGATTATATGTGAATTAATTCGACATGCATGATGTTAAATTGGTTGTTGGAATTATTATTTGAATTAATTAGGATTAATTCTTGCTAGTAATAATTATATTTAAATTCGTATTTAAATTTCATCCCGAATAGATTCCGGGCACCCCTATTTTCCCAACAACTGGTATCAGAGCCACGGTTTCAGGCTCTAATCTTTAAATTGGAATTTAAATTGTTAGACATTAAATTGAAATTGGATAGTAGAATTGCTAGATCTTTTTTCCAGGTATCCAATTGTCATGGTTTTAATGTTGTTAATTTTTCATGCGTGTGAATTAATTGTTTTTAATTCGATTCGTTCGAATTCATTTTTCTCGTAAGAAAATCCACGAGTAGATTAGTTGTTTTTATTTTGATTCGATCATTGTAATAGACTAGTCTAGATCTAGTATTTATTTTTTTGTAAAATAAATTGTAACCGGATCGTGACGAAGAACGAAGAATTAAAGACGGTGTACCCGGACGACGCATGCATGCGTGGCGCATGTATGGGCGTAAAATCATGCATGGGGTGAAAAAACGAGAACGAACGGCGAAACCCAGCGCACGGAGTGTGCGAGGCGCATGACCCGCGCACGACGGTTGGCGCGTGCACGCATGGGCTACTGCCCGGCGCCCGGCGCTCGGCCGCCGTGGGCCGAGAGGCGTGCGGCCCACTCCGTGGGCCGACGCGCGCCGTATCTCGGGCCTTGGAATTTTTTAAAATTTTTCCAGTTCTGAGTTTTTTTGTTGTGATTTTAAACGTCGTCCCGAACCCCAAGCGATTCTATTTTTGATGAAGTGTTGTTGTTCGAGTGGGAGCGTGTCGAGACGAACGACGGAAAGCAACAAGGACGATTTTTCGCATCAAGACGTTAAGAAATTAAACCGTGACAATTGGATTTGAGTGCTCCAATGTGTTTAATTTTGTTTTGATGGATGTTTTATTTCGTGCACTTATTATTATTTGTTAATATGTGTTTGCATGAATTTAATTGTCCAAGAAAAACCTTACTTTCGAAAATTACTAAGTATGTTTATTTAATCGCAATTTTATTCCGGATATTAAAATTGGATTAATTTGGCCTCCATAATTTATTTATTTGTGAAGTTCTTTTGGAATACATTTCCCCCTCGGATCGGCCAAAAGAACGGATTTCACATGAATAAATTCTGAAAGGATGATTGTGGATTATTACTAGTGGCGGTATTGACCCTCACCACGAGTGGCTTTCTCAAAGCGAAATAATAATCCTGTATTTAATTATGGTTTTTACTTAGGCGTAGGAAATTGATATTAACTTACTCCCCTCGGAGTTCCTGTCAGTTTCTATGTGGTCAAAGTGGGAGCCAACTATTAATTTTGAATTAAGGGCTTGTAACTTTTAAGTTTGTGATCCGCTTGAATGTATTTAAATGTATAGACCACCCCTCGTGACGCATTTAAATTGTTTCGATATGTTGGCTGATGCATGATTATATTGTTTTAAGGTTTCAATATAATTGATGTGATCAAATTATGTGATAATTTCGTATTTTTTTAGATATTGATATGAATGTATGTTTTATTCTCATTTCATCATGTCGCAACCTTTTAATCCACTGTTTAATATACTTAAAGTTAATAAACTTTTTGGAGAGAATTATATCGATTGGAAATGTAATTTTAAATTTGTCCTTACTGCACGAAAACACAATTGGGTTATTCACGTTAATAAACCCGACAAGCCTAATGATAAGTCAAGCAATGGGAAAAGGCAGTTTATGATTGACAGTGTGACAATGAACACATGAAGTGCATCATCTTGACATCTCTGTCTGAGGATGTGAGGCGCGTTCATGAAGACATTGTATCCACTGTTGAAATCATGGAAAGCCTTGAAGAGATGTTTACACATCAGAAACCCATGACTAATCAGTTCACCAAACATGACTCGGTCAAGTTAGAAATGGTGGAGGGAACGCCCCTGAGGGAGCACGTTCTCGAGATAATGGCATACCTTAACAAGTTGGAAGTACTTGGCGCAGATTTTGATTGATTTCATATACCATTCTCTACCGAGAAGCTTTGAGCAGTTTCATCTGAACTGTCAGATGAATGAACGGACAAGTCGTTTGCCCGAGCTCTTGCAAGCTTTAGTTTCGGTGGAGGTGATAATGTAGCACCAGTCTAGTGCTATGGTGGCTAATGGTCCGTCTACCTCTTTTGGTCCCAAGGGAGGGAAAAAGAGGAAGAGAACCAAAGGCCGGATCCAAGCAAATCCAATTGTTGCGAAAGGCAAATGCAAAGGCTAGCATCGAAGGGGAAGTGTTTTAGTTGCGGTGAGAGAGGACAATGGAGGTCTGCCTATTCCAAGCCTAAGAGGCTAGGAAAGTTAGGTAATTCACACACCCTAGTCGTTGAAACTTGTGAAGTGGCGTATACTGTCTATTTGTGGATAGTGGATACGAGAGCTACTGATCACATTTGTTTCATGGGTTCAAGCTAACCCGACAACTTAACGGAAGTGAGATCCCCATCACATCGGGCAATGCTACGAGAGTGGCAGCTGAAGCAGTGGGAGAAGTGCGCCTATCTTTTGAAGATAGAGTTATGGTCTTGAGAGACGTTCTTCATGTTCCTAGTTTAGAAAGAACTCAACCTTCAGTTTCTAAACTGTTTTTGAGTAGATACTCAGTTTCTTTTAATAAGGATGTTATTATTTCTTGAAACGATGAGTTTATCTGTTCCGGAACTTCAATGGATGATCTTTATACCATTATTTGGGCACACCACTCATAAAATTGAATCTAATAACACATCAATTATTTCGAGTAATAAAAGAAAACATTCTTTGGACACGAACAAAACACTTCTATGGCATCTTAGATTAGGTCATATTAATCTAATGCGGATACAAAGATTGGTGAAAAAATGAATCCTTGGATTCACTTCAAGTTGAGTCATTTCCAACTTGTGAATCCTGTTTAGAGGGTAAAATGACCTAGAGGGAATTTGGAGCCAAGGGGAATAGAACCACCAAAGTGTTAGAACTCGTTCATACCGATATGTGTGGTTCAATGATGATCATAGCAAGAAGGGGTATGAGTAATTTGATGATTACTCGAGACATGGATACATCTACCTTATGATGCATAGGGAAGGAAGTATCAAGTCTCTACTATTTGATCGTGGAGGCGAATACCTTAGCAATGAATTCTTGAACTAACTATCGGACGAAGGAATTATATCCCTGTTCACCACACCGGGAACCCCTCAATAGAACGGTATGGAGAAACGAAGAAAGCAGACTCTTTTAGAAATAATCAGATCCATGATGAGTTATTCGGATTTACCCAAATCATTTTGGGTAACGCCTTGGAAACGGCGGCTTACATTCTAAACTTGGTGCCATCCAAATCGGTTTCTAAAACCCTAATGGAATTGTGGACCGGGCGCAAGCCCAGTCAAGACACTTGCGGATTTGGGGTTGTCCGGCATACCTGCTAGACAAGGAAGCCGGTAAGTTAGATCCACGTTCGGAATTAAGGCTGTTTATAGGATACCCTGCGGGAACGAAAGGGTGTATGTTCTATAGTCCCAAGGATCAAAAGACCGTGATTAGTTCGCACTTTAAATTCTTGGAGGAAGACTATATGAACAAAAGAAAGCCCAGAAGTGAGATTACCTTAGACGAGTTGTTGGTCCCGGTTTTCTTTCACAAACAACGACAATATGGGAAATTAGGAGAAATTTTTGTTTTAACACTGATGTTATGCAAGTCAGTAAAGCAATAAAGAACACAACAATGTAAAGTGGTTCGGAGGCTCAAGCTCCTACATCCACTGCCTGATTTAACAGGAAATCCACTACCCGGGATTCTTGTTTTTAACGTGCCAAGGTGCACTCACAACTGGACTCACACCCCTCCGCGGAGCTGCCTCTCGAACTGGCCTCACATCCCTCTTCACTTAGGGACTGCCTCTCCTTACCTCACTGCAACACCTAACACTATTCTTGAAAGGGTTTAGTTTGGTTTGGTTCTCTCCAACTAGGTGAGATTTTCCCTTACATGGTTTTAGCCTTTAAGCTAAGGTTGGGAAAATCTCTCTAAGCTTAGGATGTATATGATGAGCTCGAGTATACAAACTGGAACACTCAAATATGACTATGAAGAACTCAGGTCAGTGTTCTTGATGGAAATGGTGCCTCCTTATGCCTCCCTATGAAACGCACCACTCTCACATCAGCTCCTTGCTCTTGCACAAAAGAAGCTTGAGTTTGTATTTATAGTGTGGATTTGAATGTTACCGTTGGAGAGAGTAACATTTAAATCCAGACTATCTCTGGAGTGAAATTCTCCTTTTCAGTAAAGTATGGCCTTTGTCAGCTTTTGTCAGATTCGCTGCCTTGACTTGATTGGTCCACGTGGACTGAGTCCAACGGCTCTTTTCTTCAGGGTACTTGATCAGGGTAGTCCTGACTTCAGGCGACTTGTCTTCAGCTGACTTGTAATCCTCTCAGGATACCTTCCTTCAGTAGACTTGAAGTCCACTCGGAGGAGTTGACATCAGGCTATTTGTCAAGCTTCCCAGCCTCAGTAGCCTGACTCCTTCAAGTCCTACTAGGCACAGCACTGATCCTCTTGATCAGGCTCTTCACTGAGTAGTCCACTGACCAGCTTAGAATAGTCAGGTTTATACTCAGTGGGACTTCCTTCAGGCTTCTCTTCAGGTTCAGGTCTTCTGACATGACTTCAGTCGTTCTCCTTGATGTCATCTTGACTTCCTCAGGCTCTATCAGTGAGTTCCCCCTCAGTAGAGTTCCCCCTTCAGCTGAGTTCCCACTTCAGCTGAGTTTCCCCTTCAGCTGAGTTCCTCTCAGTAGAGTTCCCCCTCACTGAGTTCTTCCTCCACTGATAACCTGTTCTACTGATAAACAAACTAGCCTGACCTGAAACTAAAAGATACTATTCTAACTGCTTTCAAACCTATTACATGTTGTTTTGGAAAATCATCAAAACTAAAATATATCCCAACAATTTCCCCCTTTTTGATGATTCCAAAACCTCTAACACTGAAGATTTTCTATTACAAGAGTAATGTCAGAATAACAAGTAATAGTTTGAAAAAATGCAGAAATTCCCATAGTTTTAAAACATTTAAGATCTGTTCGGTTGACCATTTTTCTTAACAAGTCTGGATCAGTGGTCATGTGAACAACCTGCTCTGATACCAATTGTTGGTCCCGATTTTCTTTCACAAACAACAACAATATGGGAAATTAGGAGAATTTTTTGTTTTAACACTGATGTTATGCAAGTCAGTAAAGCAATAAAGAACACAACAATTTAAATTGGTTCGGAGGCTCAAGCTCCTACATCCACTGCCTGATTTAACAGGAAATCCACTACCCGGGATTCTTGTTTTTAACGTGCTAAGGTGCACTCACAACTGGACTCACACCCCTCCGCGGAGCTGCCTCTCGAACTGGCCTCACATCCCTCTTCACTTAGGGACTGCCTCTCCTCACCTCACTGCAACACCTAACACTATTCTTGAAAGGGTTTAGTTTGGTTTGGTTCTCTCCAACTAGGTGAAATTTTCCCTTACATGGTTTTAGCCTTTAAGCTAAGGTTGGGAAAATCTCTCTAAGCTTAGGATGTATATGATGGGCTCGAGTATACAAACTGGAACACTCAAATATGACTATGAAGAACTCAGGTCAGTGTTCTTGATGGAGATGGTGCCTCCTTATGCCTCCCTATGAAACGCACCACTCTCACATCAGCTCCTTGCTCTTGCACAAAAGAAGCTTGAGTTTGTATTTATAGTGTGGATTTGAATGTTACCGTTGGAGAGAGTAACATTCAAATCCAGACTATCTCTGGAGTGAAATTCTCCTTTTCAGTAAAGTATGGCCTTTGTCAGCTTTTGTCAGATTCGCTGCCTTGACTTGATTGGTCCACGTGGACTGAGTCCAACGGCTCTTTTCTTCAGGGTACTTGATCAGGGTAGTCCTGACTTCAGGCGACTTGTCTTCAGCTGACTTGTAATCCTCTCAGGATACCTTCCTTCAGTAGACTTGAAGTCCACTCAGAGGAGTTAACATCAGGCTATTTGTCAAGCTTCCCAGCCTCAGTAGCCTGACTCCTTCAGGTCCTACTAGGCACAGCACTGATCCTCTTGATCAGGCTCTTCACTGAGTAGTCCACTGACCAGCTTAGAATAGTCAGGTTTATACTCAGTGGGTCTTCCTTCAGGCTTCTCTTCAGGTTCAGGTCTTCTGACATGACTTCAGTCGTTCTCCTTGATGTCATCTTGACTTCCTCAGGCTCTATCAGTGAGTTCCCCCTCAGTAGAGTTCCCCCTTCAGCTGAGTTCCCACTTCAGCTGAGTTCCCCCTTCAGCTGAGTTCCTCTCAGTAGAGTTCCCCCTCACTGAGTTCTTCCTCCACTGATAACCTGTTCTACTGATAAACAAACTAGCCTGACCTGAAACTAAAATATACTATCATGATTGCTTTCAAACCTATTACATGTTGTTTTGGAAAATCATCAAAACTAAAATATATCCCAACACGAGTTAAGAGGGCAAACTCCTATACGAAGTATACAAGATGGTGTACCACACGTCACACCTTCACAATCGGAACCCCGTCGCAGTGGGAGGATTGCTTGGCAACCCGAGAGATTCATGGGGATAGGAGAATCTTCGGATTTGGTTCCCTGCGATGAATCAGACCCATGGGCATACGACGAGGCAATCCAAGACAAAGATGCGGAGTCGTGGCAAACGACAATGGAAACCGAGATGGGTTCAACGGATCATAATCAAGTGTGGGAGTTGGTCGAACCACCCAATGGGGTAGAACCCATTGGATGCAAGTGGGTGTACAAGAGGAAAAGAGGACCGGACGGAAGGGTTGAGACCTTCAAAGCAAGGCTTGTGGCCAAAGGGTATACTCAGAAAGAAGGGATCGATTATGAGGAAACATTTTCGCCTGTAGCTATGCTTAAGTCCATCTGTATTCTCTTGTTGATCGCTGCACACCTAGATTACGAGATCTGACAATTGGATGTCAAGACAGCTTTCCTTAACGGAAGTCTTGACGGGATAGATATCTATATGCAACAGCCCAAAGGTTTCATTGAAAAAGGCCAAAGAGCACCTCGTATGCAAGCTTAAAAGATCCATTTATGGACTTAAGCAAGCATCTCGTACTTGGAACCAGTGTTTAGATCAAGTTATTAAGTCTTATGGGTTTGTGATCAAAACAAGTTCGAAAAGTTGTATGTATAAAAGGTGTAACGGAACTGCGGTGGTATTCTTAGTATTATACGTAGACGATATTCTGCTCATTGGAAACAATGTAAAGGTATTGTCAGACGTAAGGGTATGGCTGTCGAATCAGTTTGATATGAAGGACTTAGGGAAATCCGGTCACATCCTTGGGATCAAGTTCACTCGAGATTGCAAGAGGAGGATGTTGGGTTTATTGCAAGTTTCATACAAAGGCACTGTTTTGAAGCATTTCAGCATGCAAGATTCCAAGAAAGTTTTTGTACCTTTTAGGCACGGAATCCATCTATCTAAAGAAATATTCTCTAAGAGGCAAGTGGAGATAGATGACATGAAAGACGTTCCGTACGTTTCGGACGTAGGAAGTCTTATGTATGCAATGTTGTGTACGAGACCGGATATCTGCTTTGCTGTGGGCATGATGGCAAGATATCAAAGTAACAGGGGGAAAGCACATTAGATTGTAATTAAATGCGTTCTTTAGTTTCTGAAATAAACTTGGTATGAAATGTTGATTTAACAGTCAGACAGTCTAATTACCGTGGGATACACGGACTCAAATTTCCAATCAGATATAGAATCCAGAATATCTACCTCGGGTAGTGTGTTTTACATGGGAGAAGGAGCCATGACATGGAGAAGCGATTTGTAGAAATGCATCGACGATTCAACCATGAAAGCCGAATAATTAACTGCTTGTGAAGCAGCGAAAGAAGCGGTTTGGCTCAAGTACTTCTTAGTGGACTTGGACGTTGTTCCGAATTTGCCCATCATAATCACTGTCCATTGTGATAATGTCGGAGCAGTTGCAAATTCAAGGGACCCGAGAGCCCACAAGGCCAGTAAACACATTGGAAGAAAACACCATCTTATACGAGAAATCGTTAAGAGAGGAGATAAAGAGGTGGCAAAGATAAATGTCGGAGGACAACCTAGTACATCCATTCACAAAGGGTCTGCCTCAGAGTACATTCGAGAGACATGTGGATGGAATGGGAGTCAAGACTATTGTCAATCTGCTTTAAGTATAAGTGGGAGGAATTATTAGGTTAGTGTAGGTTGATATGAGATGTCACGTAGAGCTACTACACTAAGACATGCATGATGTATACTAAAAAGCAGACTTTAAGTATAAGTGGGAGATTGTTGGAGTTATACGTGAAAGTATGCTTTTACTTTGTATAACTCGTGTATCGAACACTTGTTTATGAGAATAGTTCTTTTATCGCATTTGCTTTAGTTATGATTGAATGTTGAATTTCTATTGCTAACCGTTCAATACATGGTACTAGTTACATTGTAGTTAATGTGGTGATACCCGATCACGGAAGACAACATTAACTGTTTCCTTGTAACTAAACCTACATTTTCACGACCTAGGTGGAATTGAACAATCCGCCGTGAAAGGTCAATGTGTAAGGCTCAGATTGGTCTATCTTGACTAAGAGATTGCACTAGCACATTTAGTATGTGTTGAAGAGGACCTACAGCGAGGATAAATTCTTATGTTCTGAAATGTGAAGAATTAGACCTCAGTGGTTGTTGATTTCTTAATCTCCGTCACTTAAATAGGACCGTGTGTGCTTAATGGTTACTGCTTTGATTCATGTTGGGTGAGAATCATTGTGACTTCAAACTTTTTGTCTTGGGCAGTAATATTAATCATACGACGGTTGCTAAGATTTAATACAGAGAAATGCGTGCGAGTACGGCTCGTGTGATTAGTCCCCTTGGTGGGCTCATAAGTTTTATCGTACCAAATCTTGCAAGTGAAGAATTAGTTTCTTCGGTACGGATAATAATGTTGAGTTGTCTTTACTCCAAGGTGAAATATATTAATTAATTTAGAGATATTCAGAAGATTAATTAATTAATGGACTTGATAATCTTAAACGCGGGAAATAATAACCGGGAGCCCATATTATCGTAATATGGATTAAGATGGATAGTGCAATATTAATTTATTAGTGGTAAAAATTAATATTAATGGATTGAATTATATTGGGGCTCAATATTGAAATTTAAAAGTCCATTAGGAGGTCCAATCTTAATTCTCCTTAAAGGCCCCCCAAGTAGCCCATTAAGTAGCCCAATAATGATAAGGTGATTAAAATAAAAAGAAAATTATAATGCTGATTTTTCATAGTATTTTCGAAAAAGTCTTATTTAGAGAAAGAAAAGATCTTGTTGATTTTCTTGGAAAGATATTATGGAAGATAAGTATTCTTGGAATACAAGATTATCTCATATATTCGAGAAGATCCAAATCTTGGATTTTTACTCAATAAATTTCGAAAATTACAAGTATAATTAGGAGGGTGAGATTTTTGTGGAATATTTTATTATGGAGAAAATAATATATGAGATATATTCAAGATTTCTTAGAGACTAAGAAAAGATTTTCTCCAGGCCCATAAACCATGATATTTTCGTCCACCTCCTATTATAAATAGGGGATGATTATTTCATCTCCAAGTACATAATTCCATGTGTTGGAAAAATCAAGAACATAGATATTTTTCTTTTTCCTTAGTTATTTAAATTGTTCGATAGCATCTCCCACCGGTGATCGAATAAGGTGAAAGGGAATACTTGAGAAGGATTTTGGGTTGATAAAGCGTGTACGTGTTAGTCCCGTTTATTCAAAGGCCAAGTTCTACAAGAGGTACGTAAGTCACATATTTTCTTGTTTATTCCGCCATAGATTATATGTGAATTAATTCGACATGCATGATGTTAAATTGGTTGTTGGAATTATTATTTGAATTAATTAGGATTAATTCATGCTAGTAATAATTGTTTTTAAATTCGTATTTAAATTTCATCCCGTATAGATTCGGGGTACCCCTATATTCCCAACAATTATTGCAAGGGTGCAAATTGGGCATTTTGTGGCCGCCTAGCACCTAGGCCCGCCTAGGCGGTGCCTAGAGAATTTTATTTTTGTAATGTTTTGTATAATAGGCCCGCCTAGGTACATCTACAGTCGAACTACCTAGGGCCACCTAAGTACGACTATAGTCGAACCGCCTAGGGCTGATAACACCTAGAATCGTCGATTTTGCAGAAATCAGGTTGGGAGGGGGCTACCTAGCCCAATTTCTGCATCACTGCATTATTGTTAAAGGTAGTGTCTTTAATTTCTTATGGAGATTCATTGCTCGTGTAAACAAAGAATTTGAAGTTAAAGATCTTGGGTCTTTGAGTTACTTTGTGGGCCTTGAGATTACCCACACCGATTCTTACTTGTTTCTTGGTTTAGCCAAGTACGCAAACAATATTCTCACTCGAGCAGAATTACCTGATTTAAAACCTGTTTGTACGCCATTGGCAACAGGTGAATCTTTGGTTTCTATTGGTGAACCATTTAAGGATCCTACTTTATATTGATCTCTCGTGGGCGCGCTTCAATATCTCACTATCACCAACCCTGGTTTATCCTTTATTGTGAATCATGTCATCAATTCCTATAGGCTCTGACTACTGATCATTTTCTGGTAGTCAAAATGATCCTTCGTTATGTCAAGGGACCAATCCACTTTGGGCTAACTTTTACGCTTTCTACGGACTATTTAGTCATTGGCTATTTAGATGCAGATTAAGCTCATTGTGAAGAGACCCATAAAGCCACTTATGGATATTCTATCTTCCTTGATAGCAATTTAATTTCTTGGAGAATCGAAGAAACAACCTATAGTTGCTCATTCCAGATTTAAGTTTGAGTATTGTACACTTGCCAACAAAGCTCAAGAAATGGTTTGGTTATTTCATTTACTTAAAGAGCTTCGTGCACTTCTCACCTCTCTACCACTAATGTATGTGATAAAAAGAGTGTTATCTTTCTGAGCCAAAATCTCATTGCACACAAACGAGCTAAACCCATTGACATCAATTACCATTTTGTTCAAGAACTCGTTGCAAATGGGTGCTTAAAGACTCGGTTTGTCCCCTCCAAGCTATAAATAACAGATATATTTATGAAGAGTTTACCTCGCCCTATGTTTGATTTGTTAGGGTCCAAGCTTCGAGTTGATCACAATTCATCGCTTCGCTGGGGGAGGGGGTGTAATAGAGAGGATACAATTTATTTTGTCAATCAAAGATATGGTCAATAATTATCATATCAGTGTAAATATTTTAGTTGATTTATTTTGATTCTTTCCTTGTATATAAGTTCCCTAATTGTAATTCTGTTGTAATATCCTTTATAAATAGAAAGAATATCAATCATCAGTTCAGACAGTGATATTATCATCAGTCCCACAATCCCATCTATAAAAGGATTTTATGGCCATATAAGTTATCATGCATATGGGAGACCCTAGAAGCTACGTTTTAAAAAATGGATTGGACCAATCGGTCGGACTGGTTCGACCGTTATTCGGAGAGGATAGTGGCCCGCTTCACTCTGTTGGACCGCTCAGGGATTGAAGCGGCCATGAGCCGGTCAAACTGGTAAAAGCAGTACGAACCGCCGATCGGTTGAACCGCTCGAAGCGTTGGTTCTATTATTATTTGTAAAAAACATTGAGGGCTAATTTACAAATTTTGATACCTGTTGCTCTCATTTTTGTTCTGATCCGTGACCGTTTCGGTTTATAATGTATCTTTTTAACGCCGATAAAGCCCAAAATTAATTTTTAGATTATGAAATTGTCTGGGTTTAATTGTACAAAGAGAGTGAAAGTTCATATGAGTATAAAATGTATGGATGAGATTTATTGGGTGATGTGGAACCGTGTTCTCCCAAGTCCCAACTTTATTATTGTGTATGATCAAATTACCAAATTGCTTTCTGCATTATTTTATACGTATACTTATAATATATATAACAAATATATTTTCTCTTTTGGAAGGTATAATAGTATATTTATTAATATTCACTTCATTTTGGAAACGAGTTATTTACATTTTTGGTCCCACAAATCACACTTGCCAACGACTTTGGTCCCAAAGGTAGCACTTTTGGGCCCGTTCACACATTTTGTAGCATTTTTAGTCCCACCGTTAAAAAAAATCATCAAATTTAACTGAATTAATCATGTGCATCGCACGTGGTTCCCCATTTTTACTCCTTTTCAATTTAAAAAAAACTAAAGCAAAAAAATAAAATAAAAAAGGTTGGTATATCCCTAAATCCCCCAAAATCCCCACACAACTCTAGCACGCCGTCGCCTCCCCTCCTCACAGCCAATGCGCCACCGTCTCTCCATATATCACACATGCTATCGCCGCTCTTCCCCACAGCTAACGCCGACACCGCCTCTCCATAGATCACGTTGTCGCCGCCCCTCCCCATTGCCAACGCCGCCACAGTCTTTCCATAGATCATGCACACCGTCGCTGCCCCTCCCTAAAGCTAACGCCGTCACCGCCTCTCCAGAGCTCACGCACGCCGCACATTGATGACTCTCCGTAGATCTTTTTCACCCGTTTCTCGCTTGTATCCAAGGTTGCTCGATGACAACCCAAACCAAGAAACTCCCAAGATAAAGAAATTCATATCAGGCAAATTTCTTGACATTTAATTGAATTCGTATTCGATATGGAGCCCCCAATTACTGTAGGTGAAATTATTTTCTTAATTTTTCGACAATATTTACTGAGATTAGGGCATATTTCTTGACATTTGAGTGAATTTGTATGAAGTTACTAAAATTAGGGCACAATTCTTGACATTTAATTAAATTTGTATGGAAATTACTGAATTTAGAGCATTGCTCTTGACTTTGAATTTAGGCAATATGTTTCTTAATTCATAGTATGAAAAGGTGCAAAAATTGGTGATTTAATTTGCATGTTGTTGATGATCGTATCTAATCACAAGGATTAGTGGCTGTTTAATTCGTTAATTTGATCATCAAACAATTACGTATGATTGATCACTAATGTAATTAGTGAATACGAAAGTTAGATATAATAAGATTAAATACGAGTGATGATTTCGTATTTATATCGTATTTTTTATAATCAATGAGCTTGGATGTATATAATCGAAGTTTGGACGTGTATATGAATTTGTGCTTGTTTTATTAATTAAAAATCAAAGTATTTATACAAGTTTGCCTAGCAGGAGGTGTACAAGACCTTTGACATTCCAAGTGTGCATGCATGACACTTGGAATGTTGACTATTTGACCTTATCTAAACTAAAATCTATCCTCTAATGATGGATTTGCTCGTATTTAGGAGTTGTTCGCCACTTTGGACTTGTCCTTGAGGAGCTTTTAGCTTGATTTTGTTGGTCATCTGTTTTGATAATTGAATATCTTGATACTTTGACTAAATTTGTTCGCCTATGAGCAGGATTTGCTCGCCGGACCTCATTTTGACTAATATGGCCTTTGTATTCCAGGTTGCTCGCTTTGTTAGATTTGTTCGCTTGGCAATTCCAGCTTGGTATGATTTGGGATAATCCTGTTCACCTTAGTTGTATTTTTGCTCGCCAATCAATAATTGCCCCCTTGCCAATCATTATGTTGTTATGTGGCAAGGTGAACAACTTGTGAGTTGGCATTTATTCAGAGTTATAAAGACGAGCTGATTTTACTTGGTGCATACTACTTCAGACTAGCGGACATTCATGGTCGAGCAGACTTAGACGGATGGCTGTTGGGATCCCAATGCTTGGGTGCGGCACGAGGTGTGACGTGGGCAGAATGATTGCTGCCGCCCACGCGCACACGAAATCGAGGCGATGCACCCCCAATTTTGTTGAAGAGAGATTGCACGCGCCTGATAATTGTAATCTAGTCCTTGCACTTTCGATTATGTTCGCCTGGGACCCCGTTTTTACTATAAAAGGAAAATTTTCCTCAAATTTTTAGTTTTCACTGTACAATCTCAGCGTGAAATTGTTCCTTTCTCCTTTCAAATATTCGGCAATCGTGTTCTTCATTTCCGACAACGATTCTATTCAAATCTAAGCATTTAAGGTAATATTTTCAACGTATTCTTCTTCTTCTTCTCTATTTATCGTTATCACGGGTTTGAAAAACGTCCAAAAACCCTAACTCCGCCATCTGGGATTTTGAACCATCGTCGTCCTTTGGTTGTCATCGGAATCCGCCATTAACGCCTCCCGAAGCTTCACCATTCCCATTTTTATTTAGGATTCCCTATTCTAAATGTCCTCTCACTCCGAAACTGCATCATATCCTCCTCGCAACCTTGGAAAATGGCTCATCGGAGAACCCTCAGTCCCTGTAGTTAACTTGGAATCGGACCCCGATGCAGCCTCAGTTATTCGCTCAGTGGATTCAGCAGCTCGCCCGTCTGGGGAAAGAGAGGAGCGAGCAAATCCTACATGCCAGGTTGAAAAGGAGACCAGTTCTGACCCCTACGAGGACGAGGAGGAAATCAATGTGCAACAACCTGCCAACCCAAACGAACTGACTTGGGGATATCTGAAGGATATTCAATTTCCCATGCCAGATCCAATCGAACATCAAGTCCCGATCGTCGTTGCTCGCCGAGTTAACTGGGACGAGTATGAAAGGGAATACTCCAATCAATTTGAGATTCCTGCTCGCGGAAAGAGAAAGCTCAGGGCGACTGAGTATGCGGCGAGCTGCATTGTGTCTGCTGTCACGGAGAAGGAGCTGCCCAAAATTAGGAAAGATTACAAGATCCCCTACGACGTACACATGTACGCTCCTCTGAAGGACGATAGAGCTGATCACCCACTGTGTGGGCTCACGGCGATGAACCTGGCTACGCTTAACGCTGGTGTCAAACTGCCATTACACCCTCTGGTCGGCAGGTTCCTGGAGCGAACAAACCTAGCCATAACCCAACTAACCCTGGTTGGGTGGATGAATCTCATGTGGTTAATGGTCCTATTCGCCCTGGAAGGTTATCCAAATAAGATGTCTGCCGATGAAGTGAGCTACCTCATGACTATCACTGCTTGTACTGGAGAAGATGAGGGCTGGTACTACCTCAAAGCGCGGCCAGGTTTGAGGCTAGTGGAGGACATTCCTGGGAAGGTGCGAGATTGGAAGCACGACTGGTTTTGGATAGGGGGTGACTGGCGTGCTTCTGCTCTCCCTTATGGTGGTCTCGAGTGAATTAACACCCCGGCGGAGTTTAGGGATCTAAATCGTGTGTCTTATCTCTTCTGTTTATTTGAAGTGATAAGACTAATTTTAATTTCTTTCTTCTTGTGTTTCAAGTCCCAAAAATCTCAAATGGCGAAGTGCTAAGCACAACATCAGCGACCAATTCCTATACACCGTCAGTCTGATCGCCCTCTATCGCCGAGCAGATCGCAGCATCAACCACCTCTTACTTGAGTCCACACTGAGGGTTGCTCATTTCACAACTTACCTGCATCACTTCGAGGCCCAGGCCCAGGTTCCAGAGGGTAAGACTCTTTAACTCGGCGAAATAATTTGCCTGCTTCTTTAATCTTGTATAACTTTTCTAACTTGGTGTTGTTTAATTTCTTTTCAGATCAGCTCGTCACTGTCGCCATCCATCCTTCCTACCATCTTCCCGATCAACGTGTATGGGAGATATCGACCAAATGCGGACGAAAGAAAGGAGACCCCCTGTAAAAAATGATCACCCTGGCCACAAAAGGGGGCAAGGATGATCCAAGGCAGGTTGTAGGATCGAGCTCGGCAAAACAACCTGTTCACATTAGCAGTCCACCGAAAACTGCTACCCCGAAATCGAAGAGGCTTCTTCGAGGAGACGACACTCCCGTCTCTGACACTGAGAAGGTGGCCAAAAAGGCAAAAGTCACCCAAGACAGTGCGGTCACTCCAGCTCGCCAAGCCGAGCTCGGAGGGGAGCGAAATCCCTCATTGGAGGTGCATTCAGAGCAGCATATGGTTGCTGCTGCTCCCGAAGGACATGTTGGGCAAGCCTCAGAAACGACCTATCTTGGATGGGATAAAGGTCACTTTGATACATAAGTTTCTCTTTGCCCTGGGTACTTCATTTCATTTTTTTTACCCTTATGTTTGCCCATTTTTCCACAGTTATAAGGCCGAGCAATACCCGGGACGATCAAACTTGGTGCACCGGTTCACCTGTTCAAAAGTGCCGGCCAACTTCAGGGAGATCCCTGACTCCTTTGTCCGCCGTGCCTCTGAGTCTATTGCTCGAAGCTGGAGCAAGGAGTTGAACGAAACAATCAAAGTACAGGCACCTCGTGATAATGGTCGCCTGTGCATTATCGAGGCGGGCAACACCTTGGCCGCCGTTCAAAGGCTGGTCGACCAAGTGGAAGACCTTGAGAAAGATACTTGCCAGCATACGGCCACAGTTAGCCGCATTGCTAGAGAAAGGGATGAGGTTAAGTCTGAAGCCAAGAAAATGGTGGCCGACCTTGAGAATAAGGTTAAGGCCCATCAAACGAGTGAGCAGCGTGCCCTCGATCTGCACGTCAAGGTTTCTGAGGAGCTGAAGCTCAAAATGGCCGAGAACGAACAACTTCGCGTCGAGCTCGCTCGTGTTCAAAAGCAAAAAGAAGTTGCAGAGAAGTTTGTCACCGAGGCGACGACCAAGATTACCGACCTCGAGAATTAGCTCGCCAACTCCATTACTCAAGAGGAGTTGATTCCAAAGATGGAGGCGGGCTCAATTATTGGCTTTGTGATGGCCTACGCCGAATGCACTCGAATTGCGAATGAGTTCAAAGCCCAGCCCGTCATTGAGGAGATTGGCAAGGAGCTCACGAATTTCATCGAGTCCAATCCTCTGACCCCAGGCACAACTCTCCATATTGGTTATCTGCCCGATTATGGGGTCAAGCTTGATTTCATTAACCCTGGGGTCATAATTACAAGTCCTCCGGAGGACGACGAGGAGGAAAAGGCAGTAGAAGGCGAGCAAACCCAATCATTCGACCAGAATGAGAAAGCTCTAAAAGAGTGAGTTGATGCGGAGGGTTTGATCACTGAACTTACTAAAGAGGTCCCAATTGATCCTTCTCTGTCCGGGACACCTCTTGAAGACCCCAAGGATGACAACATTCCTCCCCCTGCCGGATAGGATTCTTAGATGATAAGATTAGTTAGGTCTTTTTATTTTTACTTTCTTTTGTTGTTGTTCGCTCCTTTTAGGAGTTTATTTTGTAACCTTTTTGGGCGATCAAACCATGTTATCAATGAAACAAATTTTGCTCGATTTGAATTCTTTACATTAATTGTTCTTTGCATTTTCATTCATGCTTAACAATCTTAATGTAGTTGGACTTTGTTCCTTAAGAACTTTGCCTTCAAAATTTGAGGGCTTTGGCCTTAGGCTATGTTCATTTGAAAACGAACAACCTTTGATGGGCTTGATTGTATAACCAATTTGTGCCTTGAGCTTGAATCTCCTTTGAACGAACAACTTAAGATTGAACTTGCTTTAAAAAATTACAAGTATAAATGACGACCTGACCTACAGACTATACTAAACTAAGTTAAAGTTGTTCGACCTATACATTTTGTCAAACAATCAACTTGCCAAAACACATAATTTACATCTAAAGTCAAAGTAGCTCGACCACTATACATCCTTGCCAAGCTAACTTTGAATTTATCAATAAATTAAACTATATAAAAGGAAACAAGATTTGATCGCAAACAGTTCGACCAAACAAGTTTTGCTTGACCACCAGTACTTGGTGGATTTTTTCAAAGAATTAGGCAAGTCTTTTTATCTTACTTGCGCATATGCAGTCTTAGCTCGCCCCTGTGACAAAATAGCTCGCTCTATTGGAAGTACTTCTTCAAGTTTGCTACATTCCAGGAATATTGGGCCGAGTTGCCATCCAAGTCTTCAATATCATATGCACCATTGGGTAACCTGTCTGTTACCCTATATGGGTCCTCCCAAGTCGGGCCAAATATGACCGGTGGTGGAGCGAGCTTTTTTATTAAGATGATGTCGCCGGCTTCAAACTCTCTTTTCTTGACTTGATAATTATAGTAGCGTTCTGTTCTCTGTTTATATATCACATTTTTCATTTCAGCAGTAATCCTCTTTTCTTCGAGCAAATCTAGCTCGACTGATAGGGCAGAACTATTCGCCACTTATTTCAAATTGGTTGTTCATAATGTCTTGGTCTTTAATTCAACTGGAATGACTGCTTCAGTTCCAAATGCTAATGCAAAGGGTGTTTCTCCGGTGCTAGACCTGGGAGAAACTCTGTATGCCCATAATACACTTGGTAGCTCTATAGACCACTTGCCTTTACTTTCTGTTAGCCGTATCTTGAGAATATGTTTGATTATCTTATTGACGGCTTCAACTTGACCATTTGACTGTGGGTGATAGGGAGTTGAATAGTGTTTTCTGATCCCCCACTTAGGGCAGAAATCCTGAAACTTTTTCCCATCAAACTGAGGACCATTGTCCGTTACCAATGTTTGAGGAATTCCAAACCGGCAGACAATGTTCTTCCAAACGAAGTCGCATTTTTTCTTGTGTGACTTTAACTAGGGCTTCTGCCTCTGCCCACTTAGTATAATAGTCCACAACCACGACAGCAAATCGTACGTTTTCTTTCCCTCGCGGGAAAGGTCCAATAATATCCATTCCCCATCGTGCGAATGGCCAAGGACTGAAAACTGAAACAAGCTCCTGGGTGGGTGAATGAATGCTCGGAGTAAAGATTTGACACCGGTGGCAAGCTCTGGCAACTTGGATTGCATCTTTTCGTAAGGTCGGCCAGTAATAGCCTTGCCTTACTGTTTTGTATGCCAAGGCTTGCCCCCAGCATGATTTCCACAGGCTCCAGAATGTATATCTTCTAAGATTATCTTTCCCTGCCCCCTAGACAAACACTTGAGTAGCGGGACCGAAAAAGCCTCTTTTGTAAAGTTGCTCGTACACCAGGGTATACCTGGCAGCTTGTTTTGTTATTCTTGCAGCTTTAAAAGAATTGCTTGACAGTTCACCGTCTTTCAAGTATTTGGCTAAGGAGTCCTCCAATCATCATCATCTTTCTGTTCGACTACTTGGTTTACTTCGTAATCAGTCGTCGAAGGTTGAGTTTTTCTCGTAATGATGATGTCTGTTAGATCAGTTGGTCCATCACTTGTTGCTAGTCTTGCCAGAGCATCAACCTGTGTGTTACTTGTTCGAGGTACCTGTTGGATGTATACTTAATCTAACATTGATATCAAATATGCAACAATTCTTTGATATTCGATTATATGTTCGTCTCTGGCCTCGTATTCACCTCGTACTTGGCTCACAATGAGTTGAGAATCTCCAAATATTTGGAGTCGCCTGGCTCCAACAGCTAGTGATAAATGGAGACCTACAATGAGGGCCTCATACTCAGCTTCATTGTTGGTGACCATGAATTCAAATCTGACTGCTGAAGTAAATACTTGTCGATTGGAGCTAATAAGAATGACTCCTACCCCCGAGGCCATGTTTGTTGACGACCCGTCTACGTAGAGATGCCATGGATGATCTAGCCCTCTCGTTGGATTTTGGGGAAAAGTTAGCTCGACTATAAAATCGGCTAATGCTTGACCCTTTATCGCTGTTCGAGGTGCATAGGTCACTCCAAATTTGCTAATCTCTATTGACCACTTGAGTAAGTGGCCTGCCGTATCTGGTCGATGTAGTATTTGTCTGAGTGGGAAAGTTGTTAATACTTCGACTTGATGATCGAAAAAGTACGATCTTAACTTCCTAACACTCATGACTAAGGCATATGCCAGCTTTTCTGTGGGTGAATATTCCACCTCAGCTTCGTGCATTGCTTGGCTGACATAGTAGATGGGAAGATGAAATTTTCCTTCTGCTCAAACCAGAACCGAACTTATTGCCACTTTCGATGCTGCCAAATATAGATAAAGTTTTTCTCCCGGGATTGGTTTTGATAGAATCTTTACATCCCCCGGGTAATCTTTTAGCTGGTTAAAAGTTTTTTGGCAGCTTCCAGTCCATTCAAAATTACCTTTTCTGATTGCCTCAAAGAATGGACGACATTTATCACCCGAACGTGATATAAACCTGTTCAGTGCAGCTAGGCATCCTATCAGCCTTTGTACCTCTTTGACAGAACGAGGAGGTTCCATATCAGTGATAGCTTTGACTTTAGCAGGGTTAGCTTCAATTCCACGTTTGCTGACCAGGTGGCCCAAAAATTTCCCCGAGTGTACTCTGAAACTGCTATTTTTTGTGTTTAACTTCATGTTATATCTTCAGAGAATATCGAACACTTGAAATAGATGCTGGAAGTGGTCTTCTTTTTGAGTACTTTTGACGACTATGTCATCTACATATACCTCCAATATTTCTCCAATGTGTTCGTCAAATATTTTGTTGACGAGCCTTTAATAGGTTGCCCCTGCATTAATTAATCCAAACGACATTCTTTTCCAACAGAGTAGATTTTTGTTGTGTAGAATGTTGTATTCTCTTGGTCGTCTGGATGCATCGAAATTTGGTGGTATCCAGCAAAAGCGTCCATGAATGTAAACATCTCATGCCCAACTGTACTGTCCACCAGTTGATCTATGTGTGGAAGCGGAAAGTTATCTTTCGGGCATGCTGCATTCAGATCTGTAAAATATATGCATAACCTCCAGGTTCCATTCGGCTTCCGCACTAATACGGGATTTACAACCCATTGTGGACATGGTGCCTACCTGATTAAGTCATTGTCCAGCAATTTCTTAACCTCCTCATTAAGAGCTTGATATTTATCTAGCCCGTATTTTCACCATTTTTGAAGGACTGGTCTTCGGGCCGGATTAATATTCAATTTATGACATGCACTCTTTGGATCGATTCCTACCATATCTGCATATGACCATGCAAAGACATCAAGATTGGCCTTGAGAAATTCCACCATACGAGTTCTGTAGGGCTCAGAAAGTTCAGACCCAATACAAAGTTCAAGATCGTCAACGTCAGGGTTAATTTTGAGGGCTTCCAGTTCTTCGACTGGAGTTGTTCGCCGTTTTTGTCCCTTCCACTGTGGATTAATGATTGGCCCTTCTGGATTTAGTTCATATGTGAAATCCATGGGTTCAACGCCTAGGCGGGGATCAACATCGTGTATTATGTTGGGAACAGTGTCAGTTGCCAAAATTGCATTTTATTCATCAATGGTAGCTGATAGTTCTAGTGCTGGCAGGATCTGTCCGCCATCTGGCAGGTTCTGATCGCCAATAGGAGTATGTTGTTCATCAACTTCCATCTGGTCATTCTGATCTCCTAGTATATCTTCGAGGATGGAAGGTTCTTTATTAGAATGGTTAGTGGATGCTTCCATCACCGAAACTTGTTCCTTAGTTGTATGTATTTGAAGGAGACATTCTCGAGCTTTTCTCTGGTCTCCCTTCAACGTTCCAGCCCACTTGCTGTTGGAAACTTAACACAATAATAATAGGTTGAAACATCAGCTTTGAATTCATTTAAGAAAGGTAGGCCAAGGAACCCGTTGTAGGTAGATTCTTGATCTACAACCATGAAATCCAGCATTCTAGTTATATTCTTTTCAGGGTCCTTAGTCGATACAAGTTGTACTGACAACCTAATTATTCCTAATGGTTCAGTTATAGCATTTCCGAAGCCTAGAATTCGGTGATTAGAATCTTCAATATAGCCAGTGTTGGTTCCGGTACAAGACTGAGAAATACGTGTATGGAGGGGAATACACGTATTACAATTTTTCTGACTTTCAACCTTACTGAGCCCCCTTAGCTCAGAGTGTTAAAGAACTCAGGGTTGATAACACACCTACTAACTGCACTGAATGCTGGTCAGTTGGCTAACTATCAATTTGAGTTCAGTGCGGAAATGCGTGAGCCCTGAAAATTTATAGTCTTATTTTATGTTTGCTTTCTGAAAACTTGTTTACTCAATTCTGAAATAGTGATTAGTAGAGCAGTGTTCAGTTTAATGATCAGGCTGATTGATTCAGGCCTGATAAAAACCAATGCAATGAATAACTTAAGTAAATAAACAAATAAGAGCAATATCAAATCAGTAAGAACATAGGGAGTTTAACGTGGTTCAGAGACTCAAGCTCCTACGTCCACGACCTGATATAACAGGAAATCCACTACTGGGATTCTTGCTTTTTACGTGCCAAGGTGCACCAAGATCAGCTAACCTCACTGACCTATACAAACTCCTTACTAACTCACTAAACACAACTTACTACCAACAAACCTGACTAAGGGTTTTGATTTCAGTTTGGATTCCAACTAGGATGTGATTATCCTTACAAGGCTAAGTTATGCTAAGGATGGATAATCACTCTAAGCTTATGATAAGACTTTGTAGGTCAATGGAATACAGAATAACTCTCACTAGTCTAAGAAACACTTGGGAAATTTAACTGGTTTCGAGTGCTTCTTTTGTACGCTGAAAGCTTTTGAAAGCTTGAGAGTTTGAGTAATTTTTGGCTTGGAAATTTCCCGTAACCTTGAATGGGTTCAAGGACTTCTGTATTTATAGGTGATTTGAAAACTATCCGCTGGAAGAGATAACCTTCTAGTCATCTACGTTGAGTGGTTCAAACGAACATATCTCCCATGCAGCAGACGTACTTGAATGGATTTGGTAATGATATTTAATGCACTATTTAATGCTTGTCCATTGAAAGTGCAGTCTGAAGTCAGTCTTCATGTCAGGTTCTGTACGTGCGTGTCCTTCCTGGATTGGTCCACGTCATCAGGTTGGTGAGAATGTCAGAACTTATTCCTAGGCTTCAGGCTTGTCTTATTAAGTTCTTTTTGTCTCGAGCACAATGGTCTTGTCCTGACGCTGATATTTCTTTTGCATTGCTTGGCTCTACTCCAAGTCTTTCCCATTACTCAGTATCATCTTGTTCCCTTCAGGACTGAGTTAGTACTGACCTCAGGGTCATACTCTTCATTACTGACACTTACTCAGCCAGCTTAGATAGACTGCCGTAAGTTCAGAATAGTGCTTTTCGTCTTCAGGCTCTTAGTCTCGATTGACATCAGTGAATGCTCCTCTCACTGAGTACCTGTGAAGTGTAAAATAACTAAGTACAAGAACCTAACCAAAACTAGCCTGACTAAGACATTCTAAGGCCAATCATCTTTTCAGGGGCTTTGGGATCTTAATCAAAACTGACACTGTCCCAACAATTTCCCCCTTTTTGATGATGCCAAAATACTTAAAAGATCCTCAAAATACTTAGAGGAAAAACAGGTCCTATCTATAAGATAAGTCAGTGTTAGAGCATTTCTTGATAAAGTACAGAAATTAAATAACAGCCAAAAAGACAATGAGTTTTTGTCTATGGGCAAATGTAATAGATTTCATTGATGATATTGAATTGGTACACTGAACCTGATCTATTACAAAGAAAGATGTGAACACCTAAACTAATCTCATTTCAGGCTCGAGTCCATAACCAGCATAGACTCTGACCTTCAACTCATCCACCCTTTTAGGATGGTTCACATAGCCTTCAACCTTGGCAATCTTCAGAACTTCAGTCTTGATGTCCTTTGTATCGTGCTTTCCAGTTCTAGGTACAAGAGGTGGTGGGCGTGCAATGAATTCAGGAGCTTTGACTTGGACTTGGGCTGCTTCAGCTTCTTCCAATATCTTCGGAATCAGTTCAGGATGATTTTGCATCATATAGTCAGTGAAGTGGGAAGTGATGTCTTCAGTGTCGCCCCATTTCTTCACAACATACCAAAGCCGGACAAATTCATCCCTTGCATCGACCCTTAACTCTTTCAACGTCTCTGAGATGAATTCATCGACAAGAGCTTCCCTCTGAACTACCTCAGGCCTTCTGACTTGTAGCAAAGTTGATTTCCTAGCTATTGGCTTCTTTCTGTACTTGCGCGGCTCAGGCTTCGCCTTCTTCCTCCTTAGCAAACTGACCACAACATCATCCAATTCATGATGTTGCATATCAGTGAGATTAGTCAGCTTCTCAACCTTCTTCTCCAGGATGCGCATCTTTTCCTTTTGAGCAATGTCAGCCCTGCGCTCAGCTTTAGACTTCTGCATAGAGGCTCCCCATGCCTCAGCACATAATTCAGCCACCGTCTCCGCAGAGTAAGTGATTAGATTCTTTCTCGTGTTCACTGGGAAAGATTTCTGAATCGCTGATACTGGTTTGGAAGAGAGTTGAGGTACATCCTTTGAGGGTTCACTAGCTTTCTCCATTGCGGCTTCAGCTAGCCTTGCTGACTACCGCACAATAGAGGAAATTTCCCTCAGGGTTTGCCTCAGGATCCGCCACTTCTACTTCTCCTTGTGTCTTAGCCTCCGATGCCTCAGGCTGGGATCTTTTCCTCTTATTTTCCTCCTTTTTGGCATCATCCTTGACAGATGGGGATGGGAACATATCTTGTCCGCTGTTGATAACAAAGGCAGCAAGTGATTGAACTTCTTGAACGCCCTCCTTTAGCATATCAACTCCCGTGGTTATCCCTGTTCCTGCATACGAAACTGAGCTAATGGCAGCTTTGAGCTTCTTTTCAAAGACCTTCATATTGTGTTGGAGACTTTGTTCAGCCTTGGTGATCCTTTCCTCAATCTTTAAGGACTCACCACTGATTCTGCCAGCTTCACTCAGTACCTTCGCAGACTCTGATGTGGCTTTGGCTAAAATCTCCGCAGCAGACTCTAAGGACTGAGTAATTATTGGTCCCGGTACAAGACTGATGAATACGTGTATGGGGGGGAGGGAATACACGTATACCAATTTTTCAACTTAAAACCTTGCTGAGTCCCCTTTACTCAGAGTGATAAAGAACTGAGAGCTGATAATCTCCCCACTGACTACACTTAGTGCGGGTCAGTTGGCTGACTATAAATTCGAGTTTTGTGCGGAAATGCGTGAGCCCTGATAGTTTAAAGTCTTATTTTAGTTTACTTTCTAAATACTTGATTACTCAACTCTGATGTAGTGATTAGTAGGGCAGTGCTCTAGTTTGATGATCAGACTGATTGATTCAGCTTGATAAAACTAAATGCCATGAATGAACAAGTAATATGACAAGTAAGCACAATATCAAAGCAGTAAGAACACAGAGAGTTTAACGTGGTTCAGAGGCTCAAGCTCCTACGTCCACGACCTGATTTAACAAGAAATCCACTCAAGGGATTTTTGTTTTTAACGTGCCAAGGTGCACCAAGATCAGCTACCTCACTGACCTATACAAACTCCTTACTAACTCACTAACAACTTACTTCCAACAAACCTAACTTAGGGTTTTGGTTTCAGTTTGGATTCCAACTAAGTTGAGACTATCCTTACAAGGCAAAGCTATGCTAAGGATTGGATAATCTCTCTAAGCTTAAGATAATGCGAGTTCGCTCTTTGGAATACAGAATAACTCTCAGTAGCTAAGAAATACTTGGGAAATTTAGATAGTTTTGAGTGCTTCTTCTAAAGACTGAATGCTTTGAATGCTTGAGAGTTTGAGTAATTTATGGCTTGGAAATTTCCCGTAACCTTGAATGGGTTCAAGGCCTTCTGTATTTATATGTGATTTGAAAAACTATCCGTTGGAGAGATAGCCTTCTAGTCATCTATGTAGAGTAGCTCAAAAGATTGCTGATGCCAAGAAGGGAAAGGAGGTTCCCTCAAAAGATGTATCAAAGTTCAAAGAAGCCCATCTGAAGGAGAAGGAACAGAGAGCTGCCCAAAAGGGGGAATCAACAAAAAGGAAGGTAACTGACGTCCTCTCAGCGGAGGTGGCTAAGAAGACCAGAACCTCAGGAAGGTTGGCTGCAAAGTCAACTGGTTCAACTGAGTCAGTTGAGGTACTTCCTATCCTAAACCCTGAACCTATCTCTTCTGAAACCCCCAAATCTACCCCCACTAGAGTTACAGAGCTCACTGAGCTAATCAAGGCAGCTGGAGGTATGAATGAAAGAGCTAAAAAGTTAACTTCTCAACAGCAAGAGAGGAGAGATAAGGTGGTGGGAAAGATGTAGACCATTGCTGAGTTGGCTGAAAGAAAGAGGAAGGAGAGGCTAACGACCTTTGATAAGACTATATCAAAGAAATTCAGGAACAACTATCAAAGGTGGGCTACAAAGTTGAAGAAAGACAAGGTAGCTACATCAAAGGCTAAATTCCCTCACCATGATGCGTGGATGCCCAAGAAACTCAATGATGCATGGGAAACTGCCAAAAGGGAATTTGTGTATTCCTTTTATGTCAGTGGAGAATTGGGAAGGGATAATGCACAAGAAGTATTCAAGTCATGGCTATTTGAAGCATACCCAAAACTCTATCCCAAGATCAATGAGTTCTGGAATGATAAATTCCCAGATCTTGCTTTGAAGGCTCCTGAGGCAATCACATACTGGCCTCCTCAAGATGCAATTGGAGCAGTTGATAGGATCGAATTACAGAAGAATGGGTCTCCTTGTGTGAACATTTGGGTCTCAAAGGACATTCAGAAGAAGTCATGGAGAGGAAGAATGAATTGAAGATCCAAGTCTTCAAGCAATATGGACTTGAACCTGTGTTTGAATCCATCTGAGAGTTAGTGTTTGTACTGGGCATTTGTTTATAAGTCCCAATTGTTTTGTTTTTAAACTTTTGACAGCAGACTTCATGTAAATGTACTCATCTTATTCTTCATGAAATGAAACTCTACAATATTTTGCCCAAGATAATATCTCATTATCATTTAGGCTTTTGTACTTGAATGTTTTACTTATAAAAAAATCCTTAAATGTTTATGTCATCTGAAGAACCTCATCTGAAAGAAAATATGTAATAAGATAGGTTCTGGAATAGTCAAAAGGGGGGAAATTGTATAGACTTAAGTTTTGATTAAGATGCCAAAATTTTCCTCCTAAGTTATTTGTAAGTAAAATTATTTAGTAGAGTTAGATCTTTAGATAGTCAGTTCAAATGTTAAGGAACTGAAGTGCAGTTAGTAAATTCTGGAGTGTATTGAAGAATGAAGTCCGCTGAAGACGAAGTCCGCTGAAGACAAAGTAATCTGAGGAAATAGTCTAAGTCTTGAATATTTTCTAAGTGCATTCTCACTAAGACTAAAACCATCAGGAGAGGACCAAAGTCCACTGATGTGAACTAACAAAGCACATTCAATTCTAAACATATTAAAAGCTGTTAGTTAATTTGGTTGGAACAAGGCAAAACGAATTTAAGTGAAGCTTACAATAAATGAAGGAATAAGAAGGTTCTCTTAGATGAGTTCCACCTTAAAGCAAGACATGATTCTGAGAAGCAGACTGAATGGCCCAATGAGAAGATGACATGTAGGTGTACTCTACTGACAACCGACCTGTCCCAGACTGACAAGTACCAAAAGTCTTTCCCTATCATTCTACAGAAAGTTGGTGAATAGACATGGTCTTTCAGCCGTTTCTTGATAAGACTTAAAGCTTCAAATAGAGCTGTTTGAACCAATCAGATACAAGAAGACTTACTTGAGAAGATTCAAATCTAGCGGGAAGATTTTCAAGGAAGCCTATAAATACAGAAGGACGTGCTCATTTCTATAAAAAAAAGGGAAACACACAAGATCAAAGCTATCTCTACATTCATAACTATCTAGAAGCTCTCGAAATTACCTTTGTTTCCCAAGTGTTTCACATTTGTAGAGAGCATAACAAGCCTTCTGTAACCAAGCTTAAAAGTTATATCCAAATCTTAGAAAGAGATAATCCATCCCAAGCCTTGAGCTAAACTGTAAGGATTATCTCACAACAGTTGGAACCAAAACCCTACTCAAAACCCTACTCAGTTGTTAGGTTGAGAGTTAGTGTTAAGTGGTGTTAGTAAGCTGATTGTTTGTATCAGTTTGAAAGCTGGTTTGTTTTGGGAACTAGGACCTAGAATTATCCTAGTGATCATTCATCCTAAGAGAGGATTTATTAATCAGTGCACCTTGGCACTATAACACAAGGAATTCCAAGTGAAAGGAATTCTCCTGTTTAATCAGGACAGTGGACTTAGGAGATTTATCTCTGAACCACTTTATATCTTGTGTACTTACATTCTGCTATTTCCTAAGTGTGTGTTATGCACTCAAAGTTTATCAAGTAAAACGAGTTTCTAACGGGCTCACTAATTCGTATTTGAAAGCTAATTAGCTAGTAGTTCAACTGAAAGTCTTGAGCTTTCAGTGGAGGTAAGATCTCAGTAAGCTTTCAAAAGTAATTCTCAGCAGACCTAAAGTCCACTGACGAGTTACTATCTGAAGTAACCTGATAAGTTAAGTTTAAATTTGTAACCTCAGGTGTATTCCCCCCCCATACACCTGTTTACTCATTTCGGGACCAACATTACTCCTTTAAAAAAGGTCATCCACTCTCTCAATGAGACTGGTTGTCACCTTCTTGGCCTTTCCAGCTGGCTTTTTAGCCTGACCTTTTACCTTAGCATTGGGATCAGTCAGCCCTAGCATTGAGTAAATGTCACTTAGTGAAGTAAACATTACCTTCTTAGAGGAAAGATTGTCCTCCATGTCGAAAGTATATCCTTGGCAGGCGTGAGCAATCAGGATGGACAGCCTGGTTCCGAATGGGAGAATAGCACCAAAAGAGATGTGCTTTTTGTCGTCATCCCTCTTGATCTTGTCCATTGCAACCTGATAGAGTTGATCAAGGAAGAACTACTCCCAGTTCGCTTCCACACCATCAACTATTGCTCCCATAATCCTCAGTTTGGGCAGGCTTAGTTGCTCATGAGAGCCTGTGGATCCCATCACCACCTTGGACACTAAGTCCACAAGAGCCATGTACTCAGACTTCAGGGTGCTCTTGTTCTGACAAGCTCTGAACTCGGATGAGCCCGTTTTGGTCCACTTACCCAGGAGTTCTCCCTCCGAGTTCTCTTTGTAGACCCTGGGGTTGATGCATGAGCACGACAATGCGTAGACCTCTTTGATCGCCTTCCTCAGGATGAGGTTCTTCACCTCCGTGCTGTAGAAGGGTTCACTATCCTCATCAGTTTCACAAGTTGGCTTTAGAGCTGTGACTTTGGTGAAGAGTTCCCCCTTGCGTAGGAACATGTTGAATTATGCTTCCACTACCACCTTCGGAAGCACAGAAACTGGGCGCAAAGAGAAGTATTTCTCTAACCTTGCCTGGGAGATCCAATTAAAGACGGGTTTGATCTCCTCGACATTGAGACAGATACCATCCATGGAGATGACTTGCTCCATGTGTACCAGCTTGTTGTTAACCATATCCTCAAGCTTGTCTGATGTCCAGTTGGAGTTAAGAAATGCCATTGATTTTGAAAAAGAGATTTTTCGAAGTTCTGTGAGTGATTGAGCAAGAGAAAACTCAGTGTGCAGAAGTGATTTGTGTTTGGGTAAAAACCTCAAATGGCATTCTTGATTGATTAGACTAAGTCAGTTACTCAGACGTGGGGTTGAGATTAATTCCTGAATTTGAAAGGTTTCGAATGAAGGGCCAGGATTAATCTCAGTACCAATCAATTTCCCATGTCAGTCATATTCCGTATAAAATGGACACGTATATGAAAAAGTAACTAAAGCATTAAATGCTCCGTTGCGCGTGGGTTTAAATATGAAAAGACGCACTTTTAATGAAAACAGAATGCATTTAATAAAGATTTTCAGGATGAAGGACTCAGAGAGATGCTTGAAATTCACAATAGTCAGGATAGAACTCATACCTGTCAGGGAGACTTTGTAGCACCCTGATACCTTACTGAGTCGAGTCTGCCTGAGTTCCCCCTGAAACCCTACACTGGCTGCTCTCCCGGATCTAAAAGTCCTAACTCCACTGACAGTTCCATAAATCTTGATTCAGCCAAAGGCTTAGTCAAGATGTCAGCTCTCGTCTGTCAGTGTGAATTTTCTCCATCCTAATATCCTTTTTCTCCACATGATCTCGAATGAAGTGGTGCCTAATATCCACATGCTTGCACCTTGTGTGAAGCACTGGGTTCTGAGTAATTTCTATAGCACTATTATAGTCACAATAGA
This sequence comes from Ballota nigra, assembly GCA_947034835.1. Taxonomy (NCBI): domain Eukaryota; kingdom Viridiplantae; phylum Streptophyta; class Magnoliopsida; order Lamiales; family Lamiaceae; genus Ballota; species Ballota nigra. The sequence continues at coordinate 44,668,726 of OX344724.1, read as the reverse complement.
TTGGAACCTCATTAGCAAATACTTGGTAGTCCCTCAACTGTTGCCTCAACCATAAAATCTGAGCACAACAACTACCTGCAACCATTTACTCAGCCTTAGTTGTGGATGTTGCAACTGAATTCTGCTTCTTACTAAACCACGAGATCAACTTACTTCCCAAAAACTGACATGTCCCTGAGGTTGATTTTCTATCAATCCTACAACCTCCATAATCTGCATCTGAATAACCTGTCAGTTCTAAGTTGTCATATGAAGGATACCATAGTCCCATATTGATTGTCCTTTTCAAATACTTAAGTATCCTCTTAGCATGCTCCAAATTACTTCTCTTGGGATCAGACTGATACCTAGCACATACACCAACTGCAAACGTAATGCCAGGCCTACTTGCAGTCAGGTACAACAAAGAACCTATCAGCCCTCGATACTCAGTCTGATTTACTGAAGTCCCTTCAGTGTCAGGATCCATCTTCTAATTTGTGTTCATTGGGATACTGGCTGGATTGCTGTTCTGAACACCAAACTTATGAATCAAGTCTCTTGTATACTTGGCCTGATTAATGAAGATATCTTGACCAGTCTACTTGACCTGCAATCCTAAGACGAAGTTAATCTCTCCCATCATGGACATCTCAAATTTACCAGTCATCAACTTAGAGAATTTCTCACAGAGCTGATGATTTGGTGATCCAAATATTATGTCATCCACATAAATCTAGACCAAGAGAATGTTATCACCTTCAGTGATCCTGAACAAAGTCCTATCCACAGTTCCCTTTTTGAACCCATGGTCTGTCAGGAATTGAGAGAGGGTATCATACCAAGCTCTTGGTGCTTGCTTAAGTCCATAGAGTGATTTCTTCAAATGGAATACTCAATCTCCAACCTCAAACCCGGGAGGTTGTTCAACATATACCTCTTCATTGAGTATGCCATTCAAGAAGGCACTCTTGACATCCATTTGATATACCTTAAACTTCTTGTATGTTGCATAAGCAAGAAACATCCTGATAACTTCCAACCTAGCCACTGGAGCAAAAGTCTCATCATAATCTATTCCTTCAAACTGACAATATCCCTTTGCAACCAGTCTAGCCTTGTTCCTTACCACAACACCATTCTCATCCTTCTTGTTCTTAAAGACCCACTTGGTACCAATAACACCTTGGTGCCTATGTCTATCTACCAGTTCCCAAACCTAATTCCTTGCGAACTGATTCAACTCCTCTTGCATGGCTATGATCCAGTTTGAGTCAGTGAGAGCTTCTTCAATGTTCCGAGGCTCTTGCTCAGAGAGAAAGCAACAGAATAGTGCGTTATCACCATGAAACCGTCTGGTCCTGACTCCCTTAGTTGGATCACCAATGACTTGATCAATGGGATGATCCTCTAGCCATGTTCTCTTGCCTGGAGTTGTTCTTGAAGTACCTGCAATGTTAGTGTCTACAGGATCATAAAATTCAGGAAATTGAACAGAAGGGGATGAAACTAATTCTATACCAAAGGGATTAAGAAGTTTAAATTTGTAACCTCAGGTGTATTCCCCCCATAAACCTGTTTACTCGTTTCGGGACCAACAATTGGTATTAAAGCGGTGGTTCAAAAGACCATTGTTCTAAGTATACCTTGTGCTAAAAAGGTATTTTCTATTTGGTCATCTGAATTGATCTTATTGATAAACTTGTTTAGATATTATGGCTGACAATGCAGCTAGGGTAGCACCACTAGCGGAGAACAATATGGAAGTTAATCCTTTGAACCATATGTCCCATCACAAGCTTCCACAATTCTCAGTGGAAAATTATGACATTTGGAAGATCAGAATGACAACTCATCTTGCTTGTGTGCATGATGAAATATTAAGAGTAATTACTAAAGGTCCATTTATTTTTATGACCCCTAACCCTAGAACCACAGTTGTAACTATTGCAGACCCAAGAGAAGAATGGCCCAAAGATGAAGATAACTTCACTGCAGATGAAAGAAGGAGAAACAACCTCAACTTCATAGCCATGAATATTTTCTACACCACTATTTCAGACTCTGTAATGGGAAGAGTGATCCATTGCAAGACTGCAAAGGAGCTTTGGGACACTCTTGCTCTCATGTGTGAAGGAACTGACAAGATAAAGGAGAACAAGCTTTCTGTAGTTGTTCAAAAGTATGAGCAGTTCACCATGGAGCTCACTGAGACCATTGACCACCTTGATGGGAGGTTCACTGACATCATGAATGAGATAAACTCTCTGGGAAAAGTCTACACCAAAAGAGAAGTTGCCTTAAAGATCCTAAGAGGTTTAACCTCAAGATGGGATGTGTAGTCTGTGATGATGCAGAATACCAAGGATTTGTCCAGCATGTCTATGCAACAGGTATTCTATGAACTTAAGGCTTATGAGTTTGATCTTAACAGGAAAATGGCTCCTGATGAGACCTCAGCTAAGAAGGGAGTTGCCTTCAAAGCTAAGGAGACTGAGCCAAAATCCCCAAAGCCACAGAAGAGTACAAAGGCAAGAAAATCTCAAAGCTAGGCTGAGATGCAAAAGGAACTCAGCCTTATGGCTAGAAGGTTTGAAAAACTTAACAACCGTTTTGGCAAGTATAAGAGATTTTACAGGGATAACAGAGAAGGGAGAATTTATCCACAAAAAGACACCAGAGAGGGAGAGAAAAACTCAACTGAGCTGGAAAAGAGGAAAGATTACAAGAACTATACCAGAGGTGAAGGATCATCATCAAAGACCAAGGAGTCTACTGAGGAAAAGAATGATGATGCCAATAGATGTTTCTAATGTAAGAAGGTTGGGTACTTTCAATATGATTATTCTCAACTGAGCACCAAAGAAAGAAATGAAAGGCAAGTCAAAAGAGACAGAAGATATGGAGAAAGGAAAGTCATGGTGGCTGAGGTTGTTGATGAAGATCTGGAGTCATCTAATAGACTGTTCTCAGACAGCAGTGATGATGACATGTGTCTCATGGCAAGAGAAGAACTAGTGGTACAATCTAAACCATCAATTTCTCTAGAACACTCACCTGAGCTAAGCTCAGAGTCAACTGAGGAACTCAATCTTCAGTCCGCTTTGGAACAATTGATGATTGATTTCTCAAGGTTGCAAGAAGCAAGTTTTTATCTCCAAGATGAAAACAAAAATCTCCTGAGAGAAAACTCTAAGTTAATTGAATCTGGGAATCAGGCAGATCTTAACTCAGCTCAATCTACCATTGAACTGACAAAAGAGGTGGAAACCCTCAAGAGTCAAGAAAATGGCAAAGATCAACTGATAAAAGATCTTACTGAATCTAAGATAAAGTTAACTGAAGAGAACTTAAAACTGGTAAGCCAAGTAAAGGATTCTCTCCTGAAAATTGATGTCTTACAAAAATATGAAGAGACCTTGTTAAAAAGGATTGATGCTCTTAACAAACCCTCTCTTTCCATAGAGGAAATTCAAAACTTTCAAATCAAGCCTAATAACAAGTGTGGGATAGGCTTTATTCCAAAACCTTCAGAAGGTCCTCTAAGTGTTGCTTCTTCAAGTGGCACAAAGAGAGTTTTTGTTAAATCTATGACCTTTCAACCACAGATTTTAGATAAGGGTAAAAGACCAGCTGAGGTCCAACAAAAGAGAAGTCAAACTCAGCCAAAACCAAATGGAAAGGCTCAGTTGACTAATCAGACTAGATCTCAGCAGAGGTACTATCAGCCGAGGTCTTCACAGATGAAGCAACCTCAGCTGAAAGCACCCAGGCATGAGCACTCCTCAAGGAATGACTCATACAGAAGACATATTCCTTTTGTGCCTAAAGGAAAAGGTCCTTCATACATGTATCAACAAAAACTTAGACCAGGTGCACCCAAGCCTAAAAGAAAGAATGTAAAGAAGGTTCATGTTCCTTCAAATGCTGACACCCATAGAAAGTTTACTCCCAAGGCACCTAGGGAGATACCAATCTATGTAGATGTTTATGGAAGACAAATTAGCCATTCTAAAGTGATTAGAACAGTGAGGCAAATTTGGATTCCGAAAGGTACAACTAACCTGGTAGGACCCAACACAAAATGGGTACCTAAAACTTGATTTTGACTGCAGGGCTCAGTGGACCTCAACAAAGGAGAAGCTCTAAAATCTTCAGTCTGGTACTTGGACAGTGGATGTTCCAGGCACATGACTGGGAACAAAGATCTCCTGACATAATTTGTTGAGAAAAAAGGTCCACTAGTCACCTTTGGTGATAATTCACAAGGAGTCACTAAAGGTTATGGTACTTTACTAATTGGCTCAGTAAGAGTAAGCAATGTATCCTATGTCAGTGGCCTTAAGCACAATCTTTTGTCCATAAGTCAGTTTTGTGATAAAGGATACAGTGTTGAATTTTCATGTAACCTATGCTTTGTCAAGAATATATCTTCACAACAGGTACTACTAACTGGGTCAAGGAAGGGAAATATCTATCTTGCAGATTGGAAGTTGTGCACACCCAATGCATGTCTTATTGAAAAGAGCTCAACTGATACTAATTGGCTATGGCACAAGAGACTAAGTCATCTGAACTTCAAGATGATGAACAGGATAGCAAGACATGGACTGGTGGAAGGAATGCCAAATGAAGTATACAACAAAGAACATATTTGCAAAGCCTGTCAGGAGGGAAAGCAAGTGAAAGCATCTTTCAAAAGCAAAGTAGCAACCTCTACTGACAGAGTACTTCAATTGTTGCACATGGATCTCTTTGGTCCAGTAACCCCTGTGTTGGGACATTGTCAGTTTTGATTAAGATCCCAAAGCCCCTGAAAAGATGTTTGCTTTTGCTTTGTCAGGCTAGTCTTGGTTAGGTTTGTACTTAGTCATTTTACACTTCACAGGTACTCAGTAAGAGGAGCACTTACTGATGACAATCAAGACTCAGAGCCTGAAGATGAAGTTTACCATCCTGAGCTTATGGCAGTCTCCTAAGCTGGCTGAGTAAGTCTCAGTGATGAAGAGTATGACCCTAAGGTCAGTACTACTCAGTCCTAAAGGGAACAGGATGAAACTGAGTTATTGGGAAGACTTGGAGTAGAGCCAAGCAATGCAAAAAGAATGTCAGCGTCAGGATAAGACCGGTGAGCTCAAGACAAAATGAACTTAATAAGATAAGCCTGAAGCCCAGGAATAAGTTCTGACATTCTCACCAACCTGATGACGTGAGACCAATCCGGGAAGGATACGCACGTACGGAACCTGACAAGAAGACTAATTTCAGACTGCATATTCAACGGGCAAGCATTTAATGTGCATTTAATGCATCTACCAAATCCATGCAAGGACGGCTGCTGCATGAAGATATGTCCGTTCGAAGCCTCTCTACATAGTTGACAAGAAAGGCTATCTCTCCAACGGATAGTTTTTCAAATCACCTATAAATACAGAAGGCCTTGAACCCATTCAAGGTTACGGGAAATTTCCAAGCCATAAATTACTCAAGCTCTCAAGCACTCAAAGCATTCAGCCTTAGAAGAAGCACTCGAAACCATCTAAATTTCCCAAGTGTTTCTTAGTTACTGAGAGTTATTCTGTATTCCAAGAGCGAACTAGCATTATCTTAAGCTTAGAGAGATTATCCAATCCTTAGCATAGCTTTGCCTTGTAAGGATAATCTCAACCTAGTTGGAATCCAAACTGAAACCAAAACCCTAAGTTAGGTTTGTTGGGAGTAAGTCAGTTAGTGAGTTAGTAAGTGGAGTTGTATAGATCAGTGAGGTTAGCTGGTCTTGGTACACCTTGGCACGTTAAAAATAAGAATCCCTTGAGTGGATTTCCTGTTAAATCAGGCCGTGGACGTAGGAGCTTGAGTCTCTAAACCACGTTAAACTCCCTGTGCTCTTATTGCTTTGATATTGTGCATACCTGACATATTACACATTCATTCATTGCATTCGGTTTATCAGGCTTGAATCAATCAGCCCGATCCTTAAAAAGAGCACTGCCCTACTAATCACTATTCAGTTTTGAGTAAACCAAGTTTTTCAGAAAGCAAACTAAACAAGACTTTAAACTATCAGCGCTCACGCATTTCCGCACTGAACTTGAACTGATAGTTAGCCAACTGACCCGCACCAAGTGTAGTCAGTAGGTGTGTTATCAACTCCTAGTTCTTTACCACTCTGAGTAAAGGGGACTCAGTCAGGTTTTAAGTTTGAAAAATTGGTATACGTGTATTCCCCCCCATACACGTATTCCTCAGTCTTGTACCGGGACCAACAAGTGGAATCAGAGCAGTGGTTCAAAAGACCACTGACTTTGAATACTAATAGTTTCAGAGGAGAAACTGTTGGTGGTCACCGAACAGATCTGAGTTTGCTTTTCATAAACCTTGCATCATCATGACTTCGAGCAGACTTGAAGCTTTGTTACCTGAATTCTCTGTATCTAACTTTGTCTATTGGAAGTTCAGATTAGAAGCACATCTAGATGCCATCCATGACCAAATGCCGCGAGTTCTCAGGGAAGGACCGATCAAGATCACTGTTCCCAACACCAGAGGAAGAGGATATGATGATCTTGATATTGGTGTACCCATTCCTAAGGAAAGGAAGGATATAACCATTGATGAGATCAAGATGATGGGGCTTGATAATGTGGCCAGAAATATCATCTTGCATACGGTGCCTTTCGAGGAGTCAGCAAGGCTGATGAATTTAAAGACGGCAAAGGAGGTCTGGGATGAGCTGACCAGGATGTGCGAGGGGTCAGAGAAGATAAAAGAGAACAAGAGAAACATTGCCATTCAGAAGTTTGAAGCGTTCGAGATGTTGCATGATGAGATAATCGATCAGATGGAGTCAAGATTCATCAAGTTGATGAATGAGTTGGTGATGCTGGATAAAGATGTCCCAAAGAGAGATGTTGCTTCAAAGTGTTGGGAAAATTGGGTTGCCCGGAATCTATTCGGGATGAAATTTAAATACGAATTTAAATTCAATTATTACTAGCATGAATTAATCCTAATTAATTCAAATAATAATTCCAACAACAAATTTTTACATCATGCATGTTGAATTAATTCACATAAAATCTAGGCGGAATAAACAAGAATTTATGTGACTTACGTACCTCTTGTAGACTTGGCCTTTGAATAAACGGGACGATCGCTATATCGCTTTATCAACCCAAAAGCCTTCTCAAGTATTCCCTTTCGCCTTATTCGATCACCGGTGGGAGATGCTATCGAACAATTTAAATAACTAAGGAAAAAGAAAAATATCTATGCTCTTGATTTTCCAACACATGAAATTATGTACTTGGGGATGAAATAATCATCCCCTATTTATAGAGAAGTGACCGAAATTTTTAATATTTTATGGGCCTGGAGAAAATCTTTTCTTAGTCTCTAAGAAATCTTGAATATATCTCATATATTCTTTTCTCCATAATAAAATATTCCACAAAAATCTCACTCTCCTAAATAGGACTTGTAATTTTCGAAAACTTCAATAAGCGATCCCAAGATTTGGATCTTCTTGAATATATGAGATATTCTTGTATTCTAAGAATACATATCTTCCATAATATCTTTCCAAGAAAATCAACAAAATCTTATCTCTTCTTGAATCACTATTTTCGAAATTAATATGAAAAAATCAGCATAATATTATCTTTTTATTTTAATCACCTTATCATTATTGGGCTACTTAATGGGCTACTTGAGGGGCCTTTAAGGAGAATTAAGATTGGACCTCCTAATGGACTTCTGAATTTCAATATTGAGCCCCAATATAATTCAATCCATTAATATTAATTATTACCACTAATAAATTAATATTGCACTATCCATCTTAATCCATATTACGATAATATGGGCTCCCGGTTATTATTTCCCGCGTTTAAGATTATCAAGTCCATTAATTAATTAAGCTTCTGAATAGCTCTAAATTAATTAATATATTTCACATTGGAGTAAAGATAGCTCACCATTATTATTCGTACCGAAGAAACTAATTCTTCACTTGCAAGATTTGGTACAATAAAACTTCTGAGCCCACCAAGGGGACTAATCACACGAGCCGTACTCGTACGCATTTCTTCGTATTAAATCTTAGCAACTGTCGTATGATTAATATTACTGCCCAAGACACAAAGTTTGAAGTCACAATGATTCTCACCCAACATGAATCAAAGCAGTAACCATTAAGCACACACGGTCCTATTTAAGTGACGGAGATTAAGAAATCAACAACCACTGAGGTCTAATTCTTCACCTTTCAGAACAGAAGAATTTATCCTCGCTGTAGGTCCTCTTCAACACATACTAAATGTGCTAGTGCAATCTCTTAGTCAAGACAGACCAATCTGAGCCTTACACATCGACCTTTCACGGCGGATTGTTCAATTCCACCTGGGTCGTGAAATTGAACGTTTAGTTACAAGTAAACTGTTAATGTTGTCTTCCGTGATCGGGTATCACCACATTAACTACAATGTAACATGTACTATATATTGAACGGTTTGCAATAAATATTCAACATTCAATCATATCTAAAGCATATGCGATAAAAGAATTATTCTCATAACCAAGTGTTTGATACACGAGTTATACAAAGTAAAAGCATACTTTAACGTATAACTCCAACACAAAGATCCTGAATGCCCTTCCTGAGAGATGGGATAACAGTGTAATTATGCTTAAGAATACTCAGGATATGAGCAACATAACTTCTTCTTTACTTTTTTCAGAGCTAAAGGCACTGGAATTTGATCTTAACAAAAGAAAGAAGAAAGTTCAGCCAGAGTAGGAAGAAAAGGAGAAAACTCCTGAGAAAAGTGTGGCGTTCAAGGCCAGGTCTGAACCTGTTGGAGATGAGCAAGGAAGAGCTTGCTGAAGAGTACAGCCTGATGGCCAGACGCTTTGATAAGCTCAATTCCAGGTTTGGTCGTTATAAGAAATTTTATCAGGACTCTCATGACAGGAAACCTGAAGGAACCCACCAAAGCTCAAGGAGGTATGACGAAAGGAGAAACACTGACTAGAGGAGAGATCGTGGTGAAGAAAGAAGATATTCAGATCCAAAGCTTGACGTCGAGATGAACAGAGACGTACTCATGATGACAAGCACTCAGGGAAGACTGAAAGCTCATCAAGACAGAGGGAACCTGACTCAAGGAGGAACCCTGAACCAAGGAGAGAAAGAGGAGATGAGCAATCAGTATGTTACAACTGTAACAAGAGCGGACACTATCAGTATGATTGTCCGAAGCTGAGTGCAAGGGAAAGAGAGGACAGTAGGGCCAAGAGAGACCAGAGATTTGCTGACCGGAGAGCCATGCTCGCTGAGGATGCAACTGACTCTGATGGTCCTGAGGATAGGTCATCCGAACTCTTTTCTGATGATGAGTACGATGATTTCTGCCTTATGGCGAGGGAGGAACCTGAGGTAACATCTAACTCTGTATGTGGTTCCTATACTGGTCGAAATCTTGAGCTTAGCTCAGAGTCAGTTAGAGAAATGAACCTTCAGATATGTCTGGATCAATTGATGGTTGATTTCTCCAGACTGCAGGAAACTAATGTCTTCTTGGTAGAGGAGAACAAGAAATTGAGTACTGAGGTTCAAAACCTGAATGAACAACTCACTCAGTCTGATCTTAAAGAATCAGCTCAGATTGTGAGACTAACTCAGGAGATTGATTTAATCAATGCTGAGCGTCTCCCAAGAGAGAAGATTCTGAAGGAATTGGTTGAGGAAGAGTTGGTCAGGAAGGAAGAACTGAAAGTACTTAAGTGTAAGTTTGATGACCTCTTTACCAGACATGAAATCCTGAAAAAGAGTGAGGACTCTCTCAAGAAAAAGGTTGCAGCAATGAATAAATCCTCAGTGGCTAGAGAGGAAATAAATAGCAGCTAAATGCTTGGGAATGAGAAAAAGGGACTTGGATATGTTCCTAAGAAATCCTCACAAGGTCAATCTCATGTTGCTTCAGGGAGCAACACTGAGAGGGTATTTGTTCAGGCAGGCCAGAGTGCACCCAAGGTTGTACTCCAGGCCCGTCAAACTGATAAGGGCAAGGAAACTGTTGACACAGTCAGGGTTGCCCCCAAGGTAGCTAAGCCAAAACCCAAGGAAAAGGAAAAACAACTTAGGGAGGCCCCTGAGAGCTCAGGCCAGGGAAAGCCTCAGCGAAAGCAGAGGAAGACTCAGGCCAAGAGTTCTCAGACTGGTCAGCAAGGGTACCATCATGCGTGGCAATACCAACAGGGAAGGCCAAACATGATGACACCCCCATGGTTTTGGCATCCTGAGGCCTTTAACTGTTTTCCATTCCCTCACTTGCCTAGGGGGAATAGAACACAAGGCCCTTATCAAGAACACGGCCCAAGACCTGCTGCACCTAGACCTAGGAAGAACAGGAAGCCAGCCCAAAAGGCACCCACTCAGGCTCCTGTGAAGCCTAAGTCTAGCAAATATACACCATATTCCTCTCAGGCAAAGAAGAAGAAAGTTGTGTATGTCGATGTTTCAGGGAGACAGATTTACCACTCTGAGGCAATCAGGGTTATTAAGCAAGTCTGGATCCCGAAGGGTACAACTGACACGATAGGACCCAACAACCAATGGGTACCTAAAACCTGGTTTGCTTGCAGGCGGCTGTGGATCACAACAAGAGGAGAGGAGACTCAATCAAAGGTGTTTGGTACCTAGACAGTGGTTGCTCAAGGCACATGACTGGAATGAAGAGTCTTCTCCAAGAATATCAAGCTAAAGATGGTCCACAGGTAACCTTTGGTGATAACTCAAAAGGTGTTACTAAAGGTTTTGGTGTTTTAATAATAGGTACAGTCAGAGTGGAAAATGTGTCCTTTGTGGAAGGACTGAAGCATAACCTGTTGTCAGTAAGTCAATTCTGTGATAAAGGTTTCAGTGTTGAGTTCTCATCGAATATATGTTCAGTCAAGGACAAATCAACACAAGTGCTTCTATCAGGTATCAGGAAAGGTAACGTTATAAACTGATTGGAGCAGCACTATTCCTAATACTTGTTTTGTTGCTAAAAGCTCTCTAGAGCTCAGTTGGTTATGGCATAAAAGATTAAGCCACCTGAACTTCAAGATTCTTAACAAAATTTCTAGACAGTCACTTGTTGAAGGTCTATCTAATGAAGTTTTTAGCAAAGATCATGTGTGCAAAGCTTGTCAGGAAGGGAAGCAGGTCAGAGCATCATTCAAGGAGAAAGCTCCTCATTCCACTGACAGGATTCTTCAGCTCTTGCACATGGATTTATTTGGTCCCATACCACCTGTGAGTATGAATGGTAGAAAATATACCCTTGTGGTTATTGATGATTATTCTAGATATACTTGGGTTATTTTCTTGTTGAATAAGAAGGAAACACAGGTGAAGCTTCCAGAGTTGCTCAGGAGACTCAGCAATGAGAAGAATCAGTCCATTACTAAGATCAGATCTGACAAGGGCACTGAATTTATAAATTCATATATTTCTGACTTTTGTAATGAACTTGGTATAGCTCATGAGACTTCTGCAGCTAGAACCCCACAACAGAATGGTGTCACTGAAAGAAGGAACAGGACACTGAAGGAAGCTGCAAGGACCATGCTGGCAGAGTCAGGATTACCCAAGAAATTCTGGGCTGAGGCAATCAACACTGCATGCTACACTCAGAACAGATCCATGCTGAACAAACAACATGCTCAGACCCCATATGAGACATGGAATAAGAGAAAACCTCGTATTTCTTATTTTTATGTATTTGGTTGCAAGTGTTTCATCCTCAACAATGGGAAGACCCAATTGAAAGCCTTTGATAGCAAATCTGATGAAGGAATATTCTTAGGATATTCTGAAGTTAGTAAAGCCTTCAGGGTCTACAATTGTAGGACCCTTGTTGTGGAAGAATCACCTCATGTTGTCTTTGATGAATCTGCTAATGAGTCTAGGGTAAAAGTGTTGAATCCTGATACTGAGGAGGTCACAAGGAGAGTGACAAGGCTGAGCTTGAAGAATCAACCTGATCCAAAGGTCAAAACTGTGCCAATTCCAAGATGGGATGATGATGATGATCAGGATGATGAATCAAGTGCCACTCCTAAGCCCAGCACATCAGGGATTGTTGAGCCTCGGACTGAGGAACAGGCTCAACCCGAGGTAAGTACCGTCTATGAAGATGCTGTCGCAGCTGAGACGGTTCCTGAGTCACCTCATCAAGAGGGAATAAATGTCCCTGACATTGAGCTGGTTAATCCCTTTGGTATAGACTCAGGATCATCCCCTTCTGTTCAATTTCCTGAATTTTATGAGCATGTAGACACTAACATTGCAGGTACTTCAGGAACAACTCCTGGCAAAAGAACATGGCTAGAGGATCATCCCATTGATCAAATCATTGGTGATCCAACTGAGGGAGTCAGGACCAGACGGTTCCATGGTGAGAGTGTATTGTTCTGTTGCTTTCTCTCTGAGCAAGAGCCTCAGAACATTGAAGAAGCTCTCACTGACTCGAACTGGATCATTGCCATGTAAGAGGAGTTGAATCAGTTCACAAGGAATCAGGTTTGGGAACTGGTGGATAGACCTAGTCATCAAGGTATAATTGGTACCAAATGGATCTTCAAGAACAAGAAGGATGAGAATGGTGTTGTGGTAAGGAACAAGGCTAGACTGGTTGCAAAAGGGTATTGTCAATCTAAGGGAATAGACTATGATGAGACTTTTGCTCTAGTGGCTAGGTTGGAAGCTATCAGGTTGTTCCTTGCATATGCAACATATAAGAAGTTCAAGGTGTATCAAATGGATGTCAAGAGTGCCTTCCTGAATGGTGTAATCAATGAAGAGGTATATGTTGAACAACCTCCCGGGTTTGAGGTTGGAGATAGAGTATACCATTTGAAGAAAGCACTCTATGGACTTAAGCAAGCACCAAGAGCTTGGTATGATACCCTCTCTCAATTCCTAACAGACCATGGGTTCAAGAAGGGAACTGTGGATAGGACATTGTTCAGGATCACTGAAGGTGATGACATTCTCTTGGTCCAGATTTATGTGGATGACATAATATTTGGATCACCAAATCATCAGCTCTGTGAGAAATTCTCTAAGTTGATGACTGGTAAATTTGAGATGTCAATGATGGGAGAGATAAACTTCTTCTTAGGATTGCAGGTCAAGCAGACTGATCAAGGTATCTTCATTAATCGGGCCAAGTATACAAGAGACTTGATTCATAAGTTTGGTGTTCAGAACAACAATCCAGCCAGGATCCCTATGAACACAAATTGGAAGATAGATCCTGACACTGAAGGGACTTCAGTAAATCAGACTGTGTATCGAGGGCTGATAGGTTCTTTGTTGTACCTGACTGCAAGTAGGCCTGACATTACGTTTGCAGTTGGTGTGTGTGCTAGGTATCAATCTGATCCCAAGAGAAGTCATTTGGAGGCTGCTAAGAGGATACTTAAGTATTTTAAAAGGACAGTCAATATGGGACTATGGTATCCTTCAGATGATAACTTAGAACTGACAGGTTATTCAGATGCAGATTATGGAGGTTGTAGGATTGATAGGAAATCAACCTCAGGGACATGTCAGTTTTTGGAAAGTAAGTTGATCTCGTGGTTTAGTAAGAAGCAGAATTCAGTGGCTACATCCACAACTGAGGCTGAGTATATGGCTGCAGGTAGTTGTTGTGCTCAGATTTTATGGTTGAGGCAACAGTTGAGGGACTACCAAGTATTTGCTAATGAGGTTCCAATCTATTGTGATAACAATAGTGCAATAACAATTACTCAGAACCCAGTGCTTCACACAAGGTGCAAGCATGTGGATATTAGGCATCATTTCATTCGAGATCATGTGGAGAAGAAAGATATTAGGATGGAGAAGATTCATACTGACAGGCAAAGAGCTGACATCTTGACTAAGCCTCTGGCTGAAGCAAGGTTTATGGAACTGTCAGTGGAGTTAGGACTCTTAGATCCGGGAGAGCAGTCAGTGTAGGGTTCTAGGGGGAACTCAGGCCAGACTCGACTCAGCGAGGTATCAGGGTGCTACAATGTCCCCCTGACAGGTATGAGTTCTATCCTGACTCTTATGAATTCCAAGCGTCTCCCTGAGTCCTTCGTCCTTAAAATCTTTATTAAATGCATTCCGTTTTCATTAAAAGCGCGCATTTTCATATTTAAACCCACGCGTAATGGAGCATTTAATGCCTCAATTACTTTTTCATATACGTGTCCGTTTTATACGGAATATGACTGACGTAGGTAATTGATTAAAACTGAGATTAATCCTGGCCCTTCATTTCAAAACGTTTCGAATTCAGGGATTAATCTCAACCCCACGTCTGAGTAACTGACTTAGTCATATCAATCAAGAATGTCATTCGAGATTTTTACGCAAACACAAAGCACATCTGCACACTGAGTTTTCTCTTGCTCAAGCAATCTCAGTATTTTCAAAAATCTCACTTCTTCAAAATCAAATGGCTCTTCTTGATTCCAACTGGACAACCGACAAGATCGAGGATGTTGTCAACAACAAACTCGTGCACATGGAGCAAGTTATCTCCATGGATGGCACCTGTCTTACAGTGGAGGAAATCAAACCCGTTTTCAAATGGATTTCCAAAGCTGGGTTGGAAACATACTTCACTACTCGCCCCATTTCCGTACTTGCAAGAACGGTCGTGGAAGCCTACCTCAATATGTTCTTGCGGAGGGATGAACTCTTCACAAAAGTGACCACGCTCAAGCCGATGGGGGAAAAAGACGGCAACGGCGAACCTCTCTACAACTCAGAGGTGGTTACCATCGACATTCGGAGGGCGGTGAGAGAAGTTTTTGGACTGCCATCCTCAGGCATCAACCCAAGGCTCTACAAGGAGAACTCGGAGGGAGAACTCCTGGGTAGATGGACCAAGGAAGGGTCATCTGTGTTCAGGGCTCGTCAGGATAAGAACATGCTGAAGCCTGAATACAGAGCGCTTGTGGACCTTGTGTCCAAGATGGTGATGGGATCCACGGGATCTCATGAGCAGCTGAGCCTACCCAAGTTGAGGCTGATGGGGGCCATTGTAGATGGTGTTGAAGCCAACTGGGAGCAGTTCTTTCTGGACCAACTTCATCAGGCTGGTCTGGACAAGCTGAAGAGGGATGAGGAGAAGAAGCACATCTCCGTTGGTGCCATTCTGCCTTTCGGGACCAGGCTCTCGGTCCTGATTGCTCATGCTTGCCATGGGTACACCTTCGACTTTGAGGATAGTCACTCCTCAAAGAAGGTGATGTTTGCCTCACGTAGCAATACCTACTCAGTGCTAGGGCTGACTGATCCCAATGCTACGGCAAAGGGTCAGGCCAAAAAGCCAGCTGGTAAGGCCAAGAAGGTGGCTACCAGTCTCATTAAAAGGGTAGATGACCTCTTTGAGAGGAGCAAGGAGGTAGAGGAGGATGTGGCAGCTGAGAAGGAGGTGGATTAGCCTGCAGTGGAGGAGGCTGAGAAGAAGAAGAAGAAGAAGAAGAAGAAGAAGAAGAAGAAGAAGAAGAAGAAGGTGCGTATAGTGCTGTCAGGGAAGAGCACTAGTTCTGGGACTGAGTCTGTTCCCAAGAGAGCCGATGCTGAGGCTGAGGGGACTGACGATGAAGTCAGGAAGGAGGATGATCAGGGTGAGAGGCCCCTGAAGCGACTTAGGAAGGGGGTTAGAAGGTCCCCTGCTAAGAAGTTGCCTTCACTAAGTGAGAGGGAGAAGTCAAGATCTCCTGGAGCCTCTGACTTAGAGGAGGTGAGAAAATCTGTCGAGATGGCTGAGTTATTGCAGCCTGAGATAGTACCCTCTAAATCACCCTCACACCCTGAACCTCAAACCCAATCCATCCCTGATCCAACACCTCAACCCACCCAATCACCCCAAACCTCAGAGCCAAACATTCTAATTGAGTCAGTGCCATCAAACTCACCCATTAATAAGCCTGACCAGTCATCTGAGCCAAACCTTCCCGATCCCACAGATTTTCCCTCTTAACCCAACCCCAAGGATTGCCCCAAATCCTTCCAGACTGAAGAGGACGATTTCCTTGTTATTCAGGAGGAGGAGGAGCTTGATGAAAACATGATGGGGGGAGTGCTGGAAAACACCCTTAGGGGTAATGCCACTGAATGGGCAGCTAAGTGCTGGCCCGGGTTAAATAAGTACAAGGAGCTGCTGACAAATGTGATTGAGCTGAAAGTTTGGTTGGAGTTCAAACAATCAAATATGCAAGAGCAATATTTGCTGGTGGATGATCGTGGTTGGGAGCACTGGGAAACCGAGGAGGCCAGGTTGTGCTCCTACTTTGGATTGACTAGCTGGCTTCAACTGCTCAACTTCGAAAATCTGAAGGAGCTAGTCAACAGCCTGATGTCCAAGAGCAAGGCTGACTTCCTATCTGAGGATGAGGAGGACAAGGAGGATGATGAAGATGCTCAGGGTGGAGCAATGGAGAGGGCTGTGGAGGAGATAGCAAGGGAGGTTGATGGTATGGACTCTGAGCCTCAGGCTCAGGGGGAAGGTGAAAAGGACACTGGTGCCAAGGGTGGACCAGTGGCTGAGGATGTTTTGAACATCTCAGCCGCCGATGAGACATCTGTCGATGAAGGGATTCCCTGCCCTGAGACAAGGGAGAAAGATGTTGAGGAGTCTAAGGAGACTCCCAGTTCCGAGGGACAAGTTCCTAAGGTTCGAGATGGCATGGCTGAGCCTGAGCAGCCGGCCTTGACCACTCAACAACTGCCTTCAGTGCACCCTGAAGAGGGGACTGAGGATGCAGGGGCTGACAAGGGAAAGCAGCCAATCAATGATGAGGCCGTTGATAAAGATGAAGATGTGATGATAACTGGGGTCGGCCGTGCTGAGTTTACAAGCATTGTGGAGGTCAAGAAAGAGAAAACCACAGAAAATCTAGCTGAACTTCAGGAGGAAGTAATGAGGCTAAGAGCTGAAAAAGAAGAAGACTCCAAGGCCCTGGCGAAACACGTCAAGTGGACAAAGTCAGCTTACAACACCCTTGCCAATAGGGAGCTGATTTTGTTAAAGAGAACGATGACTGACACGGCAAAGTCAGTGAGAACTGAGAGGAAGCGCACTAAGAAGATGCTTAGGAAGACTCTCAAGCAACTTGAGGAGAGGGACGCGATCAGGGATGACAAGCTAAATTAGGCAGTTGACAGGCTTGCAGTTCAGACTGGAGCTCTTGTTACTCAGGCCATGAAGGACTCAGCGACCAAACTTAAGTTGGAGTTAGGGAAGCTGGATCGTACCTCTCAGATAGTTGCAGAAACTTTGGCGAAGGCCACTGAGGAGTCGGCAAAGATACTGACTGAAGCCAGCAGAATCAGCGGTGAGTCCTTGAAGGTGGAGGAAAGGATCACCCAGGCTGAACAAAGACTCCAACTTTCTATGGAGGTCTTCGAGAAGAAAGTAAACGCTGCTATCAGTTCAGTCTCATTTGCAGGGACAGGAATCTCGATGGGAGTTGAGTTACTGAAAGAGGGAATCAATGATGTCCATTCCCTAGCCTCTTTCGTAATCAATATCGGATCTGACGCATTCCCATCCGGGGCCAATGATGATGCCAAAAAGGGGGAAAAGAAGAAGAAAAGATCCCGCCCTGAGGCATCGGAGGCAGTCAACCAAGGCGAAACCATTCAAGCCGATCCTGAAGCCAATCCTGAAGGGAATGTGCTAAGGGTGAGGAAGTCAGCAAGGTTGGCGGCAGTGGAGAAAGAAGGAGAGGATATTGTTGCCAGGCTGAGGGCGGAGGCAGCAAAGGCAAAGGCTGATGAACCTTCCAAGCAACCTGACCCAGTTCAGAAGTCTTCTCCAATGAGCACAAGGATGAACCCCATCACTTACTCAGCTGAGGCAGTGGCGGAGTTATGCGTTGAAGCATGGGGAGTTACTTCTGAGAAAACTGAGGCTGCGCGCAGAGCTGAAATTGCTCAAAAGGAGAAGATGCGCATATTGGAGAAGAAGGTTGAAAAGCTGACTAACATCACTGAGCTTCAACAAAGAGAACTGGATGATGCGGTGATCAGTCTGCTAAGGAGGAAGAAGGCGAAGCCTGAGCCTAGAAAGTACAGAAAGAGGCCAACAGTAAGGAAGTCATCAATTCTTCAAGTCAGTAGGCCAGAATTAGGAATAAAGGAAGCGTATGTCGATGAGTTCATCTCAGAGGCATTGAAGGAGTTTTGGACTGATGCAAAGGATGAGTTTGTGAAATTGTGGTATGTTTGGAAGAAATGGGGCGACACTGACGATATCAATGCTCACTTCACTGACTACATGATGGACAATCATCCTGAGTTGTTCCAAAAGATCTTGGAGGAGGCTGACGCAGCTCAAGTCCAAGTGAAGGCTCCTGAGTTCACCATTCGAGCTCCTCCCTTGGTTCCTGGAACTCAAAAGCACAACACGAAGACCATAATGATGGAAGTCTTGAAGATTGCCTAAGCTGAAGGATATGTGAACCAACCTAGAAGACTTGACGAGATGAAGGCAAGAGTCTATGCTGGATATGGACTTGAACCTGAAATGAGATTAGTCTAGGAGTTCACTACCTCTTGGTAATAGATTAGATTCATTGTAACCACCTTCATATCAATCAGTGAAATCTATTACTTTTGCCCATAGACAAAAACTCATTGTCTTTTTGGCTGTTGTTTAAATTTTGTACTTTATCAAGAATTGCTCTAACACTGTCTTATCTTATAGATAGGTCTTTATATTTCCTCTAAGTGTTTTGAGGATCTTTTCAGTGTTTTGGCATCATCAAAAAGGGGGGGAAATTTTTGGGACATTGTCAGTTTTGATTAAGATCCCAAAGCCCCTGAAAAAATGTTTGCTTTTGCTTTGTTAGGCTAGTCTTGGTTAGGTTTGTACTTAGTCATTTTACACTTCACAGGTACTCAGTAGGAGGAGCACTTACTGATGACAATCAAGACTCAGAGCCTGAAGATGAAGTTTACCATCCTGAGCTTATGGCAGTCTCCTAAGTTGGCTGAGTAAGTCTTAGTGACGAAGAGTATGACCCTGAGGTCAGTACTACTCAGTCCTGAAGGGAACATGATGAAACTGAGTTATTGGGAAGACTTGGAGTAGAGCCAAGCAATGCAAAAAGAATGTCAGCATCAGGACAAGACCGGTGAGCTCAAGACAAAATGAACTTAATAAGACAAGCCTGAAGCCCAGGAATAAGTTCTGACATTCTCACCAACCTGATGACGTGGACCAATCTGGGAAGGACACGCACGTACGGAACCTGACAAGAAAACTAATTTCAGACTGCATATTCAACGGGCAAGCATTTAATGTGTATTTAATGCATCTACCAAATCCATGCAAGGACGGTTGCTGCATGAAGATATGTCCGTTTGAAGCCTCTCTACATAGTTGACAAGCAAGGCTATCTCTCCAACGGATAGTTTTTCAAATCACCTATAAATAAAGAAGGCCTTGAACCCATTCAAGGTTACTGGAAATTTCCAAGCCAGAAATTACTCAAGCTCTCAAGCACTCAAAGCATTCAGCCTTAGAAGAAGCACTCGAAACCATCTAAATTTCCCAAGTGTTTCTTAGTTACTGAGAGTTATTCTGTATTCCAAGAGAGAACTAGAATTATCTTAAGCTTAGAGAGATTATCCAATCCTTAGTATAGTTTTGCCTTGTAAGGATAATCTCAACCTAGTTGGAATCCAAACTGAAACCAAAACCCTAAGTTAGGTTTGTTGGGAGTAAGTCAGTTAGTGAGTTAGTAAGTGGAGTTGTATAGATCAGTGAGGTTAGCTGGTCTTGGTGCACCTTGGCACGTTAAAAACAAGAATCCCTTGATTGGATTTCCTGTTAAATCAGGCCGTGGACGTAGGAGCTTGAGTCTCTAAACCACGTTAAACTCCCTGTGCTCTTATTGCTTTGATATTGTGCATACCTGACATATTAGACATTCATTCATTGCATTCGGTTTATCAGGCTTGAATCCATCAGCCTGATCCATAAAAAGAGAACTGCCCTACTAATCATTATTCAGTTTTGAGTAAACCAAGTTTTTCAGAAAGCAAACTAAACAAGACTTTAAACTATCAGGGCTCACGCATTTCCTCACTAAACTTGAACTGATAGTTAGCCAACTGACCCGCACCAAGTGTAGTCAGTAGGTGTGTTATCAGCTCCTAGTTCTTCACCACTCTGAGTAAAGGGGACTCAGTCAGGTTTTAAGTTTGAAAAATTGGTATACGTGTATTCCCCCCCCCCCTCATACACGTATTCCTCAGTCTTGTACCAGGACCAACACCCTGTAAGTATCAATGGGAGAAAATATACTCTTGTAGTTGTTGATGATTTCTCCAGGTACACTTGGGTGGTATTTCTAGCAAGCAAAAAAGAGACTCAACTCAGGCTACCAGAACTTCTGATGAAAGTTAGCAATGAAAAGAGCCTGAACATTGTAAAGATAAGATCAGATAAGGGCACTGAATTCATTAACTCTATTATATCCGATTTCTGCAAAGAGTTAGGTATTGCTCATGAGACCTCAGCTGCAAGAACTCCACAACAAAATGGAGTAGCTGAAAGAAGAAATAGGACTCTTAAGGAGGCAGCAAGAACAATGCTTGCAGAAGCTCAAGTTCCTAAAAGACTTTGGGCTGAAGCTATTAATACTTCCTGCCACACTCAAAACAGATCAATGGTAACCAAACATCAAGGAAAAACTCCATATGAGTTATGGAATGGCAGAAAGCCACATGCATCTTACTTTCATATCTTTGGTTGCAAGTGTTTCATTCACAACAATGGGAAACCTCAACTGAAAGCTTTTGATAGCAAAGCTGATGAAGGAATCTTCTTAGGATATTCCCAAATCAGTAGAGCTTTCAGAGTCTATAATTGTAGAACTCTTGTTGTGGAAGAAACACCTCATGTGGTCTTTGATGAATCTACTTTTGAGTCCAGGTGTAAGGAGAATGAGGAAGTGATAAGCAAAAGCCTAACTAGACTGAGTATCAAGTCTAAAAGCTATCCTGAGAATT
This sequence comes from Ballota nigra, assembly GCA_947034835.1. NCBI lineage: Eukaryota > Viridiplantae > Streptophyta > Magnoliopsida > Lamiales > Lamiaceae > Ballota > Ballota nigra. The sequence continues at coordinate 44,647,677 of OX344724.1, read as the reverse complement.
GTGTTGATACATACATCCCAACCTGGGATAACTTCAATGATCAACAATTCAAAGAGGACATTCAAAATCAAACTACTCCTCAAAGCTCACCTGAGAGCTCTCCTGAACAAGCAACTGAACTGATAAACACAATCCCAGTTCAAGAGGTAACTAATGTCGATGAAGATGTGGTCACAGCTGAGACATCTACTGAGCCCATCATTCAAGGGGGAACCAATAATATTACCATTGAGAATGAGAATACCTTGAATGATGACTCAGGACTTCAACCCTCTGTCTTATTTCCTAAATTTGATTTCATTTCTATATCTAGTGACTCAACTTCAGAAGAGTTAAACTCTACTGAAGGGCATCAGCCTAGGAGAACATGGCTCTCAAATCACCCTGTTGATCAAATCTTAGGTGATCCTACCTCGGTAGTCAAAAATAGAAGTTTTCATGGGGAAAGTGCCTTATTTTTTTGTTTCTTATCAAACCAGGAACCAGGTTCCATTGGAGAAGCACTTCAAGATTCAAACTGGATTATTGCTATGCAAGAAGAGCTCAACCAATTTACAAGAAATCAAGTATGGGAGCTGGTTGACAGACCATATCATTGCAATGTGATTGAAACCAAGTGGGTATTCAAGAATAAGAAGGATGAAATTGATGTTATAGTCAGAATCAAGGCCAGGCTAGTTGCAAAGGGCTATTCTCAAGTTAAAGGTTTTGACTATGATGAAACATTTGCCCGGTGGCCAGATTGGAGGCAATAAGGTTATTTCTTGTCAGATGACTTGAGGAAGGAGCCAATCTCAGATGAGTTGATTTCGAGTCAGTGGAGGTTCAACCTCAGAGGAGGATCAACCTCAGTGGAGTCACTGATCACAGAAGAGCTTATATCTCTCAGAAGAGGTTCCACCTCAGTAGAGGTCAAATGTTTTAACTCTGCTATTTTTCAAATCTGAAGTCTCTTAGTTTTATAATATAATAAAACTCTTATCAAAAATAGCTAATGAGTATTTTCCTAGAAATTAAATCTTTTTACTCTATTTCGATATGGCAAGCATTTAATGTGCGTTGTACAAGTCAGTTTCGCTTTTTCAGTTACCTATCTCACGCGCCTTAAAAGCCAGATGATGTGACCTTCCGGCTACCAACTCATTCAATCCCCACCTCTCATTTTAGGTGGTTCTTTCCTAACCGTCAAGATCTCTCAAAAACTCCCCACTAACCCTTTTCGACTATCCACGACTTTTCAACCAAATTAATCTCAGACGTTGATTGCGGGATTAGATCTCACCATCCGTTACTCATATAAAAACCCCCCAAAATCAGTCTAAGAACCTTTTCGAACACACTTTCAAGCATACACTTACTATCTTTCCAAAATACTCACTGCAAATTACTCACAATCCTATTCTCAAATGGCAAGAGTAAATCTAGGTTTTCTTACCAACAAAGATAATTTTTGGTATGAGCCTACAGTTCTTTTCGATAACCCAGAGATTGAATCCAGGCCGGAATTCGCTCATATAAAGGAGGCCCTGGAAATGGTTAAATCTGCAGGATTAGAAAAATTCTTGTCTATCCACCCTAAAAGTTGCTTCGATAGATAAGTTCTGGAGTTCTTTTTTAGTGTTGCTAACACTGATTATAAAATCAAGTCCTGTCTATTCTTAAAGAGAAAGAAGAAGGTGATGAGAGATGGTAATTATTGAGCATCAGAAGGTAAAGAAGGAGATCCGGTTGGAAGGAGATGATCTCAAAGAGCTGTTTGAACTTCCCTCTAAAGGCCCAAATCCGGACACCTGTATCATGGATAAGGAGGAGGAATCGGTCTACACCATTATGCAAAAGAAAGTGAAGTACAGCCCCACAATGAACATAAGTTTACTTCTTCCCGTTTACAATGTTCCTTGTGAGATTGTTGGGAAATGCATTCTGGGAAATCAGAGGAGTACGGAGCAAGTAAGCAAACCAAAGTTGAGATTGATGAAAGCTATAGTGGAGAGTAAGGAGAAAAACTTTAATTGGCAGCAGTTTTTCTTAAGGGCGGTGAATAAGGAGCAATCAAATTTTCAGCCTGACAAAACTCCCCAGCTGGCTAGTAAGCTAAATTTTTCCACCAAGATCTTCTATCTGATTGAAAATGTTAATGTGGGAGTGGATTGGATTAAGGATAGGAAATGGAGTAATCTGAAGACTCTATTCAAGTCTGGAAAGGCTCTGGAGGCAAGAAAGCTGAGCCTGGAAGTGGAAAGCCCTGAAGCAGCGGAGGAGACTGAGGAAGCCAACCCTACTGAAGGGAAGAAGATCAAGCTGAAGAGGAGGTTGGTCAAGCTATGTGATAAAATGGCCCTGCACAAGGAGGAGGAGGCACAGAAGGCCTCAAAGAAGGAGAATAAGAGGTCTTCTGAGGCTGTGAAGGAGAGTGCCTCTAAGAAGGTCAGAGCCAAAAAATCTACTGATGAGTCTTCATAAGATAACCCTGACTCATCTCCGATTATTATATCTACTGAGTCTAACTCAGATGTACCTGCCCCTACCCCCATCAAACCCAAAACCAAGCCCAGAACTCCGGTCAAAACCAAGGAAATCTCCAAGACACCCACTGAAGGCTCTCAACGGTGGTTCCCAAAATGACACCCCCTCTGAGGCATCTACGGAGGCATCCTCAACCCCCTCTGAACCTATTTCCTCAAACCCCACTGAACAAAACCCATCTGAACCCCAACCCCAACCCCAAACCTCATCTGAACCCAACCCACCTGAAGCCCATACCACTCACCTAGAATCAATCCCAGAAGAGCCTACTGATATCAGATCCTCTACCCCTTCCCTACCCTCAGACGATGAAGAAGAGTACTCCTTTCTGGATACTCTTAAGGATGAAGTGGCTTACTCTTTGGAGTCAAAGTATCCTGAGCTTGATGGGTACCCCGCCCTAAAGGTTATGTTTCTGAGAGTAAGACTCCTTGTCCAGCTCAAAGATAGGAGATTGGGTGAGATCTTAATGACTGTTGGAGGCAGCAATGCTGATGAGTGGAAAAATGAGGAGAAGGAAGTGTTGGAGTTTGCTGGGATGACCAAAACCAGACTTCTCTATGATGAGAAGATCTTTCAAAGTCTGGTCATGGACAAATTGGCTGAGGCTAAGAAGAGTGATGGAGGAGAGAATGAGAGGTTAATGGAAGTTGAGAAGGTGCAAGAGGGAGGAGAAGAAGTAGAACAAGAAAAGGGGCCAGAGGAGGCAAAATCTACTGAAGGTGAGGAGGAAAGCAAAAAGAAAGATGAAGGTACTTCAGCACAGCAAGGTGGTGATGAAGTAGCCAAGGATGTATCTTTGGCAAGGGATACTGAGGCACAAAACTTGCCACAGAAAAGCTCAGTAGAGGTGACTACTGAAGTTCTCCCACAACAGCCCTCAGTGGTGACTACGAAGTCAGCTGAGGTGTCTGGAAATGATGGAGTTGAAAAAGAGAATGAAAAAGAAGATGAGGTACAAATCACAAAAGTTGTCTGTGGAGAGATTAAAGCAATCATTCCTGTAAAGGATGAATTGGCTGAAAAAAACGTCGTTGAAAATGAGAGTGAGAAAGAAGGTGAGCTGAGAGAGGAGGAGGGAGTTGCAATGGAGGTAGAAATATCAGGTGACTTAGGTTGTGAGAAAGAGGGGGAAAGGACTAACATTGTTTGCCATGCAGGTGTACAAACTGATGAAATTCCCCCAGTCCAGGTCAACCTGACTCCGTTAAGAGATGTTGTTCATTCTCTTCAAAATGAAAAGCTTCCTCTACAAGCTTAACTGAGAGATGTCCAAGAAGTTGTCCAAGAAGAAGTAGATGAAATGGTCATCCTCTCAGACCATGTTGATGAGCTGATGGAGTCTACCACCAAATAACTCCAAAACCTGACACTAAAAATTGAAGATTCACAACAGATGATGTTAGATGCTGTTGAAGGTCAGAGTGTGCTGGTGATAGAGGCCATGAAGAAGCTGGAGCAAAAGGAAGAAGTGGCCAGAACTCAGTTCTTGAAGGACTCAGTAGAGAACGTATCCATTGACCTAAAGTCCTCTGTAGAGGCTTTCTCAGCCGACCTTATTGGGAAGGTTGAAGGGTTATGGAACTAGAAGATGATAGAGTTCGAGGCAAAGCACGAAGAGCTGGGAGCCAAGCTGGGTGAAGTCCTGAAGAAGGCTGCAGAGGACTTCCCTACCCAAGAGAAGACAAACGTTTTGATTGATGAAAAGATGGCTCGGTTTGTGCATTTTGGGAAAACGGCTGGGGCAACCTTGGAAAGGCTGGAGGACGAGGTTGACCACTGCTCTACTGAATTGAAGGCCATTTCTCATGATCAGTTAAAATTAAACATATATGTAGCTGAGTTTATGATTAATGCCGGAAAGGGGGAAAAGAGAGTAAGTGCTAAGGACATAAAGCTGGACCCAAAGAACAAGATGCAGCTGATCCTTGAAACCCCAGAATTCGAAAGAGGTCAACAAATCAAGAGCACCTTAAAAAAGGTAGATGCTGAGGCCCCAAAGATTGTTGACGCCAAGAAGGGAAAGGAGGTTCCCTCAGAAGACGTATCAAAGTTCAAAGAAGCCCATCTGAAGGAGAAGGAAGAGAGAGCTGCCCAAAAGGGGGAATCAACAAAAAGGAAGGCAACTGACGTCCTCTCAATGGAGGTGGCTAAGAAGACCAGAACCTCAGGAAGGTTGGTTGCGAAGTCAATTGGTTCAACTGAGTCAGTTGAGGTACTTCCTATCCTAAACCCTGAACCTATATCTTCTGAAACCCCCAAATCTGCCCCCACTAGAGTTACAGAGCTCACTGAGCTAATCAAGGCAGCTGGAGGTATGAATGAAAGAGCTAAAAAACTAACTGCTCAACAGCAAGAGAGGAGAGATAAGGTGGTGGGAAAGATGGAGACCATTGCTAAGTTAGCTGAAAGAAAGAGGAAGGAGAGGCTAACCACCTTTGATAAGACTACATCAAAGAAGTTCAGGAACAATTATCAAAGGTGGGCTGCAAAGCTGAAGAAAGACAAGGTAGCTCCATCAAAGGCCAAGTTCCCTCACCATGATGCGTGGGTGCCCAAGAAACTCAATGATGCATGGGAAACTGCAAAAAGGGAATTTGTGTATTCCTTTTATGTCAGTGGAGAATTGGGAAGGGATAATGCACAAGAAGTATTCAATTCATGGTTGTTTGAAGCATACCCAAAACTCTATCCCGAGATCAATGAGGTCTGGAATAATAAATTCCCAGATCTTGCTTTGAAGGCTCCTGAGCCAATCACATACTGGCCTCCTCAAGATGCAACTGGAGCAGTTGATAGAGATCGAATTACAGAAGAATGGGTGTCCTTGTGTGAATATTTGGGTCTCAAAGGACATTCAAAAGAAGTCATGGAGAGGAAAAATGAATTGAAGATCCGAGTCTTCAAGCAATATGGACTTGAACCTGTGTTTGAATCCATCTGAGAGTTAGTGTTTGTACTGGGCATTTGTTTATAAGTCCCAGTTGTTTTGTTTTTAACCTTTTGACAACAGACTTCATGAAAATGTACTCATCTTATTCTTCATGAAATGAAACTCTATTGTATTTTGCCCACGATAATATCTCATTATCATTTAGGCTTTTGTACTTGAATGTTTTACTTATAAAAAAAATCCTTAAATGTTTATGTCATCTGAAGAACCTCATCCGAAAGAAGATATATAATAAGATAGGTTCCGGCATAATCAAAAAGGGGGAAATTGTTGGGAAATTGTATAGATTTAAGTTTTGATTAAGATGCCAAAATATTCCTCCAAAGGTATTTGTAAGTAAAATTATTCAGTAGAGTTAGATCTTTAGATAGTCAGTTCAAATGTTAAGGAACTGAAGTGCAGTTAGTAAATTCTGGAGTGTATTGAAGAATGAAGTCCGCTGAAGACAAAGTAATCTGAGGAAATAATCTAAGTCTTGAGTATTTTCTAAGTGCATTCTTACTAAGACTAAAACCATCAGGAGAGGACCAAGGTCCATTGATGTGAACTAACAAAGCACATTCAATGCTAAACACATTAAAAGCTATTAGTTAATCTGGTTGGAACAAGGCAAAACGAATTTAAGTGAAGCTTACAATAAATGAAGGAATAAGAAGGTTCTCTCAGACGAGTTCCACCTTAAAGCAAGACAGGATTCTGAGCAAGCAGACAGAACGGCCCAATGAGAAGATGACACGTAGGTGTACTCTACTGACAGCCGACCTGTCCCAGACTGACAAGTACCAAAAGTCTCTCCCTAGCATTCTACAGAATGTTGGTGAATAGGCATGGTCTTTCAGCAGTTTCTTGACAAGACTTAAAGCTTCAAATAGAGTTGTTTGAGCCAATCAGATACAAGAAGACTTACTTGAGAAGATTCAAATCCAACGGGAAGCTTTTCAAGAAAGCCTATAAATACAGAAGGAAGTGCTCATTTCTATAAAAAAAAAGGGAAACACACAAGATCAAAGCTATCTCTACATTCATAACTATCTAGAAGCACTCGAAATTACCTTTGTTTCCCAAGTGTTTCACATTTGTAGAGAGCATAACAAGCCTTCTGTAACCAAGCTTAAAAGTTATATCCAAACCTTAGAAAGAGATAATCCATCCTAAGCCTTGAGCTAAATTGTAAGGATTATCTTACAACAGTTGGAACCAAAACCCTACTCAAAACCCTACTCAGTTGTTAGGTTGAGAGTTAGTGTTAAGTGGTGTTAGTAAGCTGGTTGTTTGTATCAGTCTGAAAGCTGGTTTGTTTTGGGAACTAGGACCTGGAATTATCCTAGTGATCATTCATCCTAAGAGAGGATTTATTGATCAGTGCACCTTGGCACTATAACACAAGGAATTCCAAGTGAAAGGAATTCTCCTGTTTAATCAGGACAGTGGACGTAGGAGATTCATCTCTGAACCACTTTATATCTTGTGTACTTACATTCTGTTATTTCCTAAGTGTGTGTTATTCACTCAAAGTTTATCAAGTAAAATGAGTTTTCTAAAGGGCTCACTAATCCGCATTTGAAAACTAATTAGATAGTAGTTCAACTGAAAGTCTTGAGCTTTCAGTGGAGGTATTATCTCAGTAAGCTTTCACAAGTAATTCTCAGCAGACCTAAAGTCCACTGACGAGTTACTATCTGAAGTAACCTGATAAGTTTTTAAGAAGTTTAAATTTGTAACCTCAGGTGTATTCCCCCCCTATACACCTGTTTACTCGTTTCGGGACCAACATTACTCCTTTAAAAAAGGTCATCCACTCTCTCAATGAGACTGGTTGCCACCTTCTTGGCCTCTCCAACTGGCTTTTTAGCCTAACCTTTTGCCTTAGCATTGGGATCAGTCAGCCCTAGCATTGAGTAAGTGTCACTTAGTGAAGTAAAATTACCTTCTTAGAGGAAAGATTGTCCTCCATGTTGAAAGTATATCCTGGGCAGGTGTGAGCAATCAGGATGGACAACCTGGTTCTGAATGGGAGAATAACACCAACAGAGATGTGTTTTTTGTCATCATCCCTCTTGATCTTGTCCATTGCAGCCTGATAGAGTTGATCAAGGAAGAACTACTCCCAGTTCGCTTCCACATCATCAACTATTGCTCCCATAATCCTCAATTTGGGCAGACTTAGTTGCTCATGAGATCCTGTGGATCCCATCACCACCTTGGACACTAAGTCCACAAGAGCCCTGTACTCAGACTTCAGGGTGCACTTGTTCTGACAAGCTCTGAACTCGGATGAGCCCGTTTTGGTCCACTTACCCAGGATTTCTCCCTCCGAGTTCTCTTTTTAGACCCTCGGGTTGATGCCTGAGCACGGCAACGTGTAGACCTCTTTGATCGCCTTCTTCAGGTTGATGTCCTTCACCTCCGTGTTGTAGAAGGGTTCACCATCCTCATTAGTTTCACCAGTTGGCTTTAGAGCCGTGACTTTGGTGAAGAGTTCCCCCTTGCATAAGAACATGTTGAAGTATGCTTCCACCACCACCTTCGGAAGCACAGAAACTGGGCGCAAAGAGAAGTATTTCTCTAACCTTGCCTGGGAGATCCAATTAAAGACGGGTTTGATCTCCTCGATATTGAGACAGATACCATCCATGGAGATGACTTGCTCCATGTGTACCAACTTGTTGTTAAGCACATCCTCAAGCTTGTCTGATGTCCAGTTGGAGTTAAGAAATGCAATTGATTTTGAAAGAGAGATTTTTCGAAGTTCTGTGAGTGATTGAGCAAGAGAAAACTCAGTGTGTAGAAGTGCTTTGTGTTTGCGTAAAAACCTCAAATGGCATTCTTGATTGATTAGACTAAGTCAGTTACTCAGACGTGGGGTTGAGATTATTCCTGAATTTGAAAGGTTTCAAAATGAAGGGCCAGGATTAAAATGGACACGTATATAAAAAAGTAACTGAAGCATTAAATGCTCCGCTGTGCATGGGTTTAAATATGAAAAGGCGCGCTTTTAATGAAAACGGAATGCATTTAATAAAGATTTTAAGGATGAAGAGCTCAGAGAGACGCTTGAAATTCACAGTAGTCAGGATATAACACATACCTGTCAGGGAGATATTGTAGCACCCTGATACCTCGCTGAGTCGAGTCTGGCCTGAGTTCCCCCTAAAACCCTAAACTGGCTGCTCTCCCGGATCTATGAGTCCTAACTCCACTGATAGTTCCATAAATCTTGCTTCAGCCAAAGGCTTAGTCAAGATGTCAGCTCTCTGCCTGTCAGTATGAATTTTCTCCATCCTAATATCCTTTTTCTCCACATGATCTCGAATGAAGTGGTGCCTAATATCCACATGCTTGCACCTTGTGTGAAGCACTGGGTTCTGAGTAATTGCTATAACACTATTGTTGTTACAATAGATTGGAACCTCATTAGCAAATACTTGGTAGTCCTTCAACAGTTGCCTCAACCATAAAATATGAGCACAACAACTACCTGCAGTCATATACTCAGCCTCAGTTGTGGATGTTGCAACTGAATAACCTGTCAGTTCTAAGTTGTTATCTGAAGGATACCATAGTCCCATATAGACTGTCATTTTCAAATACTTAAGTATCCTCTTAGCAGCCTCTAAATGACTTCTCTTGGGATCAGACTGATACCTAGCACATACACCAACTGCAAACGTAATGCCAGGCCTACTTGCAGTCAGGTACAACAAAGAACCTATCAGCCATCAATACTCAGTCTGATTTAATGAAGTCCCTTCAGTGTTAGGATCCATCTTCCAATTTGTGTTCATTGTGATCCTGGCTGGATTGCTGTTCTGAACAACAAACTTATGAATCAAGTCTCTTGTATACTTGGCATGATTAATGAAGATACCTTGATCAGTCTACTTGACCTGCAATAAGAAGAAGTTCATCTCTCCCATCATGGACATCTCAAATTTACTAGTCATCAACTAAGAGAATTTCTCACAGAGCTGATGATTTGGTGATCCAAATATTATGTCATCCACATAAATCTAGACCAAGAGAATGTCATCATCTTCAGTGATCCTGAACAAAGTCATATCCACAGTTCCCTTTTTGAACCCATGATCTATCAGGAATTGAGTGAGGGTATCATACCAAGCTCTTGGTGCTTGCTTAAGTCCATAGAGTGCTTTCTTCAAATGGTATACTCAATCTCCAACCTCAAGCCCGGGAGGTTGTTTAACATATACCTCTTCATTGAGTACACCATTCAGGAAGGCACTCTTGACATCCATTTGATACACCTTAAACTTCTTGTATGTTGAATAAGCAAAGAACATCCCGATAGCTTCCAACCTAGCCACTGGAGCAAAAGACTCATCATAGACTATTCCTTCTGACTGACAATATCCCTTTGCAACCAGTCTAGCCTTGTTCCTTACCACAACACCATTCTCATCCTTCTTGTTCTTAAAGACCCACTTGGTACCAATAACACCTTGGTGCCTAGGTCTATCTACCAGTTCCCAAACCTGATTCCTTGTGAACTGATTCAACTCCTCTTGCATGACTATGATCCAGTTCGAGTTAGTGAAAGTTTCTTCAATGTTCTGAGGCTCTTGCTCAGAGAAAAAGCAACAGAACAGTGCGCTATCACCATGAAACCGGCTGGTCCTGACTCCCTCAGTTTGATCACAAATGACTTGATCAATGGGATGATCCTCTAGCCATGTTCTCTTGCCTGGAGTTGTTCCTGAAGTACCTGCAATGTTAGTATCTACAGGCTCATAAAATTCAGGAAATTGAACAGAAGGGGATGAACCTGAGTCTATACCAAAGGGATTAATAAGCTCAATGTCAGGGACATTAATTTTCCCTTGATGAGGTGACTCAGGAACCGTCTCAGCTGCGACCGTTTCTTCATAGACGGTACTTACCTCAGGTTAAGCCTATCCCTCAGTCTGAGGCTTAACTATCCCTGATGTGCTTAGCTTAGGAGTGGCACTTGGTTCATCATCGTCATCGTCCCATCTTGGAATTGGCACAGTTTTGACCTTTGGATCAGGTTGATTCTTTAAGCTTGGCCTTGTCACTCTCCTTGTGACCTCCTCAGTATCAGGATTCAACACTTTTACCCTAGACACATTAGCAGATTAATCAAACACAACATGTGTTGATTCTTCCACAACTAGGGTCCTACAATTGTAAACCCTGAATGCTTTACTGACTTTAGAATATCCTAAGAATATTCCTTCATCAGATTTGCTATCAAAAGCTTTCAATTGGGTCTTTCCATTGTTGAGGATGAAACACTTACAACCAAATACATGAAAGTAAGAGATATGGGGCTTCCTCTTATTCCATGTCTCATATGGGGTCTATGCATGTTGTTTGTTCAGCATGGATCTGTTCTGAGTGTAGCATGCATTGTTGATTGCCTCAGCCCAGAATTTCTTGGGCAATCCTGATTCAGCCAGCATGGTCCTGGAAGCTTCCTTCAGTATCATGTTCCTCCTTTCAGCGACACCATTCTATTGTGGGGTTCTAGCTGCAAAAGTCTCATGAGCTATACCAAGTTCATTACAAAAGTAAAAAATATATGAATTTATAAATTCAGTGCCCTTGTCAGATCTGATCTTAGTAATGGACTGATTCTTCTCATTGCTGAGTCTCCTGAGCAACTCTGGAAGCTTCACCTGTGTTTCCTTCTTATTTAACAAGAAAATAACCCAAGTATATCTAGAATAATCATCAATAACCACAAGAGTATATTTCATACCATTCATACTCACAGGTGTTATGGGACCAAATAAATCCATGTACAAGAGCTGAAGAATTCTGTCAGTGGAATGGGAAGCTTTCTCTTTGAATGAAGCTCTGACCTGCTTCCCTTCCTGACAAGCTTTGCACATATGATCTTTTCTAAAAAATTCATTAGGTAGACCTTCAACAAGTGATTGTCTAGAAATTTTGTTAAGAATCTTGAAGTTCGGGTGGCTTAATCTTTTGTGTCATAGCCAACTGAGCTCTAGAGAGCTTTTAGCAACAAAACAAGTATTAGGAATAGTGCTGCTCCAATCAGCGAGATAAACGTTACCTTTCCTAGAAAGGACACATTATTCAGTCCTTCCACAAAGGACACATTCTCCACTCTGACTGTACCTATTATCAAGACACCAAAACCTTTAGTAAAACCTTTTGAGTTATCACCAAAGGTTACCTGTGGACCATCTTTAGCTTGAAACTCTTGGAGAAAATTCTTCATTCCAGTCATATGCTTTGAGCATCCACTGTCTAGGTACCAAACAGTTTTGTTTGAGTCTCCTCTCCTCTTGTTGTGATCCACAGCCGCCTGCAAGCAATTCAGGGTTTAGGTACCCATTGGGTGTTAGGTCCTATTGTGTCAGTTGTACCCTTTGGGATCCAGACTTGCTTAACTACCCTAATTGCCTCAGAGTGGTAAATCTGTCTCCCTGAAACATCAATATACACAACTTTCTTCTTCTTTGCCTGAGAGGAAGATGGTGTATGAGTGCTAGACTTAGGCTTCATAGGAGCCTGAGTGGGTGCTTTTTTGGGCTGGCTTCCTGTTCTTCATAGGTCGGGGTGCAGTAGGTCTTGGGCCTTGTTCTTGATAAGGGCCCTGTGTTCTATTCCCCCTAGGCAAGTGAGGGAATGGAAAACAGTTAACGGCCTCAGGATGCTAAAACCATGGGGGTGTCATCATGTTTGGCCTTCCCTGTTGGTATTGCCAAGCATGATGGTACCCTCGCTGACCAGTCTGAGGACTCTTGGCCTGAGTTTTCCTCTACTTTCGCTGAGGCTTTCTCTGGCCTGAGCTCTCAGGGACCTACTTTGGTTGCTTTGCCTTTCCCTTGGGTTTTGGCTTAGCAACCTTGGGGGCAACCCTGACTGAGTCAACAGTTTCCTTGCCCTTATCAGTTTTAACGGGCCTGAAGTACAACCTTAGGTGCATTCTGGCATGCCTGAACAAATACACTCTCAGTGTTGCTCCCTGAAGCAACATGAGACTGACCTTGTGAGGATTTCTTAAGAACATTTCCAAGTCTCTTTTTCTCGTTTCCAAGCATCTAGCTGCTATTTATTTCCTCTCTAGCAACTGAGGATTTATTCATTGCTACAACCTTTTGCTTGAGTGAGTCCTCACACTTTTTCAGGATTTCATGTCTAGTAATGAGGTCATCAAACTTACTTTTGAGTGCTTTCAGTTCTTCCTTCCTGACTAACTCTTCCTCAGCCAGTTCCTTCAGAATCTTCTCTCTTGGGAGACGCTCAGCATTGATTAAATCAATCTCCTGAGTTAGTCTCACAATTTGAGTTGATTCTTTAAGATCAGACTGAGTGAGCTGATTATTCAGGTTCTGGACCTCAGTACTCAATTTCTTGTTCTCCTCTACCAAGAAGACATTAGTTTCCTACAATCTGGAGAAATCAACCATCAATTGATCCAGGCAGATCTGAAGGTTCATTTCTCTGACTGACTCTGAGCTAAGCTCAGGATTTTGACCAGTGTAGGAACCACATACAGAGTTAGATGTTACCTCAGGTTCCTCCCTTGCCATAAGGCAAACATCATCGTCCTCATCATCTGAAAAGAGTGCAAGCGACCTCTCCTCAGGACCATCCGAGTCAGTTGCATCCTCAGCGAGCATGGCTCTCCTGTCAGCAAGTCTCTGGTCTCTCTTGGCCCTCCTATCCTCTCTTTCCCTTGCACTCAGCTTCGGACAATCATACTGACAGTGCCCGCTCTTGTTACAGTTGTAACATGTTGGTTGCTCATCTCCTCTTTCTTTCCTAGGTTCAGGGTTCCTCCTTGAGTCAGGTTCCCTCTATCTTGATGAGCTTTCAGCCTTTCCTGAGTGCTTGTCATCATGAGTACATCTCTGTTCATCTCTACGATCGGGCTTTGGATCTGAATATCTTCTTTCATCGCCACGATCTCTCCTCTAGTCAGTATTTCTTATTTCCTCATATCTCCTCAAGCTTTGGTGGGTTCTTTCAGGTTTCCTGTCACGTGAGTCCTGATAAAATTTCTTATAACTACCAAACCTGGAATTTAGCTTCTCAAAGCGTCTGGCCATCAGGCTGTACTCCTCAGCAAGCTCTTCCTTGCTCATCTCCATCAGTGACTTTGATGAAGACTCAACAAGTTCAGACCTGGCCTTGAACGCCACAATTTTCTCAGGAGTTTTCTCCTTCTCTTCCTCTTCTGGCTGAACTTTCTTCTTTCTTTTGTTAAGATCAAATTCCAGTGCCTTGAGCTCTGAAAAAAGTAAAGCAGAAGTTATGTTACTCATATCCTGAGTGTTCTTAAGCATAATTACATTGTTATCCCATCTCTCAAGAAGGGCATTCAGGATCTTTGAAGCAACATCTCTCTGTGGTACATCCTTGTCCAGCATCACCAACTCATTCATCAACTTGATGAATCTTGACTCCATCTGATCAATAGTCTCATCAGGCAGCATCTCGAACGCTTTAAACTTCTGAAAGGCAATATTTCTCTTGTTCTCCTTTATCTTTTCTGATCCCTCGCACATCCTGGTCAGCTCATCCCAAACCTCTTTTGCCGTCTTTAAGTTCATCAGCCTCGCTGACTCCTTGAAAGGCACCGTATGCAAGATGATATTTCTGGCCACATTGTCCAGTCCCATCATCTTGATCTTGTCAGTGGTCATATCCTTCCTTTCCTTAGGAATAGGTACGCCAATCTCAAGATAGTCATATCCCCTCCCTCTGACATTAGGGATAGTGATCTTGATCGGTCTTTCCCTGAGAACACACGGCATCTGGTCATGGATGGCATCAAGATGCATTTCTAGTATGAACTTCCGATAGACAAAGTTAGATACAGAGAATTCAGGTAACGAAGCTTCAAGTCTCCTCGAAGTCCTGATGATGCAAGTTTTATGAAAAGCAAACTCAGATCTGTTCAGTGACCACCAACAGTTTCTTCTCTGAAACTATTAGTATTCAAAGTCAGTGGTCTTTTGAACCACTGCTCTGATACCACTTCTTTGTCCCGGTACAAGACTGATAAATACGTGTATGGGGGGGGAATACACGTATACCATTTTTTCAACTTAAAACCTTGCTGAGTCCCCTTTACTCAGAGTGATAAAGAACTGAGAGCTGATAATCTCCCCACTGACTACACTTAGTGTGGGTCAGTTGGCTGACTATCAATTCGAGTTCAGTGTGGAAATGCGTGATCCCTAATAGTTTAAAGTCTTGTTTTAGTTTGCTTTCTAAAAACTTGATTACTCAACTATGATGTAGTGATTAGTAGGGCAGTGCTCTAGTTTGATGATTGGGCTGATTGATTTATCTTGATAAAACCAAATGCTATGAATGAACAAATAATATGACAAGTAAGCACAATATCAAAATAGTAAGAACACAGGGAGTTTAACGTGGTTCAGAGGCTCAAGCTCCTACATCCACGGCCTGATTTAACAGGAAATCCACTCAAGAGATTCTTGTTTTTAACATGCCAAGGTGCACCAAGATCAGCTACCTCACTGACCTATAAAAACTCCTTACTAACTCAATAACAACTTACTTCCAACAAACCTAACTTAGGGTTTTAGTTTTAGTTTGGATTCCAACTAAGTTGAGACTATCCTTACAAGGCAAAGCTATGCTAAGGATTGGATAATCTCTCTAAGCTTAAGATAATGCTAGTTCGCTCTTTGGAATACAGAATAACTCTCAGTAGCTAAGAAACACTTGGGAAATTTAGATGGTTTCGAGTGCTTCTTCTAAAGACTGAATGTTTTGAATGCTTGAGAGTTTGAGTAATTTCTGGCTTGGAAATTTCCTATAACCTTAAATTGGTTCAAGGCCTTCTGTATTTATAGGTGATTTGAAAAACTATCCGTTGGAGAGATAGCCTTCTAGTCATCTATGTAGAGTGGCTCAAACGGACATATCTTCATGCAGCGGCCGTCCTTGCATGGAATTAGGTAGTTGTATTAAATGCACATTAAATGCTTGCCCGTTGAATATGCAGTTTGAAGCCAGTCTTCATGTTAGGTTCCGTACATGCGTGTCCTCCCCGGATTGGTCCACGTCATCAGGTTGGTGAGAATGTCAGAACTTATTCCTAGGCTTCAGGCTTGTCTTATTAAGTTCTTTTTGTCTCGAGCACAAAGATCTGTCCTAACGTTGACTTTCTTTTTGCATTGCTTGGCTCTACTCCAAGTCTTTCCCATAAACTCAGTATCATCCTATTCCCTTCAGGACTGAGTTAATAATGACCTCAGGGTCATATTCATCATTATTGATACTTACTCAGCCAGCTTAAAAGACTGCCATAAGTCCAGGATGGTATTCTTCGTCTTCAGGCTCTTGTCTTTATTGACATTAGTAAGTGCTCCTCTTACTGAGTACTTGTGAAGTGTAAAATGACTAAGTACAAGACCTAACCAAGACTAGCCTGACTAAGACAAACTAAGGCAAATCATCTTTTCAGGGGCTTTGGGATCTTAATCAAAACTGACAATGTCCCAACAGTAATCCTTCCTGACTCCAGCGCCAACTTGGCCGCTGAGTTGTTCAGTGCCTGAGTGAAGAGTACTCCGGCCTGAGCTGCATGATGCTCCGCTGCTTGATTCAGCGTTAGTTCACGTTGCTCGTCCCACTCATCAAGCCGTTTCATCGTCTGCCTTAGCATTTTCTTCGTCCTTTGCCTCTCACTCCTCACTGACTTGGCCATATCTACCATTGTGCGCTTTAGCAAATCAACTCCTTGTTGGCAAGTGTGTTGTACGTTGATTTAGTCCATCTGATGTGTTTAGTCAGGGTTTGGCATCTTCCTCTTTCTCAACCCTGAGCCTCATCACCTCTTCTTGAAGCTCAGCTAAATTCTCAGTCGTCTTCTCCTTCTTCACTTCGACGATACTGGTGAACTCAGCCCTCTGGACCCAGTGATAAGCACATCATCATCCTTACCTTCAGCATCATCAGTAAGTGGTTGTTTTCCCTTGTCAGCCCCTGCATCCTCAGTTCCCTCTTCAGGGTGCACTGAAGGTAGTTGTTGAGTGGTCATGGCCGCCTGCTCAGGCTCAGCCAAGCCATCTCGAACTTTGGATTGTAAATCCTCAGAACTAGGAGTCTCCTTGGATGCCTCTACATCATCCTCCTTTGTCTCAGGGCAGGGAATCCCGTCATCGACTGATGTATCATTGGCAGCTAAGATGTTCTCAACATCCTCAGCAGTTGGTCTACCCTTGGCACCAACTTCCTTTACACCTTCCTCCTGAGCCTGAGGCTCAGGGTTCATCGCATCTACCTCTTCCGCGGTCTCTTCCACCATCTTCTCACTAGCTCCGCCCTGAGCTTCATCATCCTCATCATCCTTCTCCTCAGGCTCTTTATCAAGGTCAGCTTTCAACCCAGTCATAATTCCATTCACCAGCTGCTTAAGGTTTTCAAAATTTAGCAGCTGCAGCCAACTGGTGAGATGGAAATAACTGCATAGCCTTGCCTCCTCCTGCTCCCAGTGCTCCCAGCCTCTGGCATGGACAAGCATGTGTTGTTCTTGCATGTTTGATTGCTTGAAATCGAGCCAGACCTTGAGCTCTATGACATTAGCACATAGCTCTCTGTACATATACAGGCTAGGCCAACACTTAGTTGCCCATTCAGTCGCGTTCACCCTCAGATTATTCTCCATAATCCCTCCTCACATCCCAGCATCTAACTCCTCCTCCTCCTCCTCCATCTCCAGAAAGTCATCAGCTAGCTCTCCTTCATTAGAGCTTTTGGGGCAGTCTTTGGGGTTTGGGTAAGTGGGGATATCCTCAGGGTCGGGAATGTGTATGGCTGGCTCAGTGTCTTCAGGGTTTGGATGGTTAATGGTGGGTTCAGTGATCTAGTCAGGCTCAGTGTTTGGTGAGGTTGATGGCACTTACTCAGATGGGGTGATTTCAGGGATGGGAATTTCAGGTTGGGTGAGAGTGGGTTCACGGTTGGCTGTTGGGGTAGGGTTAGTGGGAGTTGGGTTGAACACAATCTCAGGCTGGAGAAGTTCAGCCATCTCGATTGTTCCTCTTACAATCTCTAAATCAGAGGCTCTAAGAGAGCTTGACTCCTCCCTCACTGGACTGATCTCCTTCAGGCCCTTAGCCGGAGATCGATTGGGACCCTTTCGCAACCTCTTTAGAGGCCTATCAGTCACTGCCTCCTCTCCCCCGGACCTGACTTTATCATCAGTCTCCTCAGCCTCAGAGACGGCCTTCTTGGAGACCTTTCCAGTTCCCTTGCCACCTCCTTTGGCTGTGGCCTTTTCTTTCAATACCACCTTTAGCCTAGTTCTCTTATCCTCCAGAACCTTTGCCTCTGCTTCTTTCACTTCAGCCCTCTCAGCAGCTACTCCGGCCTCAGCTTCCTTGCTCTTTTCAAAGAGCTCGTCCACCCTCTCTATCAGGCTCATTACCACCTTCTTGGCCTTGCCCGCAGGCTTCTTTCTCTGGCCCTTTGGTGGAGCATTGGGGTCAGTGAGACCAAGAACCGCATAAGTGTCACCAGAGGTGGTGAACATTATCTTCTTCAAGGACAGGTTATCCTCCAAGTCAAACGTACAGCCCTGACATGCATGGGCGATGAGAATGAATAACCTCATCCCGAAGGAAAGAATGGCTCCAACTAAAATATGTTTCTTCTCAGCATCTTTCTTCAGTATGTCAGTGGCAGCCTGACTTATCTGGTCCAGGAGGAACTATTCCCAATTGGTCTCAACACCATCGACAAGAGCGCCCATTATCCTTAGCTTGGGCAAACTGAGCTGCTCGTGAGAGCCAGTAGTACCCATAATGATTTTTGAAATAATATCGACCAACGCGCGATATTCAGGCTTTAGGGTCTCTTTGTGTTGTCTCGCCTTGAACTCCAGAGACCCAGTCTTGGTCCATTTCTCAAGGAACTCCCCTTCAGCGTTCTCCTTGTATGTCCTAGGGTTGATGCCAGAGCATGGAAGCGCATAAACCTCCTTTATGGCCTTCCTCAAATTGATTTCTCGTGTCTCCTTTTTGTAGAGAGGCTCACCATCTTCATTCTTTTCTCTCATGGGGACCAGCACCGCCACCCTGGTGAATAGCTCACCCTTGTGAAGGAATAAATTGAGATAGGCTTCCACCACAGTCTTGGGAAGCATAGAGGAGGGTCACATGGTGAAGTATTTCTCCAACTTAGCTTTGGAAATCCAGTCAAATACTGGGAGAATCTCCTTTACGGATATATACGCACCCTCCATGGTGATAACGTACTCCATGTTTAACAACTTATTCTTGACAACATCTTCAAGGTTGTCCGTAGACCAGTTGGTATCTAAGAATGCCATTTGTTTTTATTTTGATTTGAGAAAAGAAATGAATTTGCAAAGAAGTGTTTGAACGAGAGAGAGTTTAGTGTGCAATGTGTGTTTGTGTTTGCGTAAATTCCTCAAATAGCAGACTAGATTGATATGACTTGTTCAGTTACTCAGACGAGAGGTTTTGATTAATTCCTGATTTTGAAAAGTTTTGAAATGAAGGGCCAGGATTAATTTCCGCATCAATCATTTACTCTTGTCAGTCATATTCCGTATAAAACGGACACGTATATGAAAAAGAAACTGAAGCATTAAATGCTCCGCTGCGCGTGGGTTTAAATATGAAAAGGCGCTCTTTAAATGAAAACAGAATGCATTTAATAAGGATTTTTAGGACGAAGGACTCAGGGAGACGCTTTAAATTCACAAGAGTCAGGATAGAACTCATACCTGTCAGGGAGACATTGTAGCACCCTGATACCTCGCTGAGTCGAGTCTGGCCTGAGTTCTCCCTAGATCCTATACTGACTGCTATCCCAGATCTAAGAGACCTAACTCCACTGACAGTTCCATAAATCTTGCTTCAGTCAAAGGCTTAGTCAAGATGTCATCTCTCTACCTGTCAGTATGAATTTTCTCCATCCTAATGTCCTTTTTCTCAACATGATCTCAAATGAAGTGATGTCTAATATCCATATGCTTGCACCTTGTGTGAAGCACTGGGTTCTGAGTAATTGCTATAGCACTATTGTTGTCACAATAGATTGGAACCTCATTAGCAAATACTTGGTAGTTTCTCAATTGTTGCCTCAACCATTGGATCTTAGCACAATAACTACCTGCAACCATATACTCAACCTCAGTCGTGGATGTTTCCACTGAATTTAGCTTCTTACTAAACCACGAGATCAACTTACTTCCCAAAAACTGACATGTCCCTGAGGTTGATTTCCTATCAATCCTACAACGTCCACATTCTACATCTGAATAACCATTCAGTTATATGTTGTCATCTGAAGGATACCATAGTCCCATATTGATTGTCCTTTTCAAATACTTAAGTATCCTCTTAGAAGCCTCCAAATGACTTCTCTTGGGATCAGACTAATACCTAGCACACACACCAACTGCAAAGGTAATGTCAGGCCCGCTTGCAGTCAGGTACAACAATGATCCTATCAGCCCTCGGTACTCAGTCTGATTTACTGAAGCTCCTTCAGTGTCAGGATCCATCTTCCAATTGGTGTTCATTGGGATCCTAGCCGGATTGTTGTTCTGAACTCCAAACTTCTGAATTAAGTCTCTTGTATACTTGGCCTGATTAATGAAAATCCCTTGACTAGTCTGCTTAACCTGCAATCCTAAAAAGAAGTTCATCTCTCCCATCATTGGCATCTCAAATTTACCAGTCATCAACTTAGAGAATTTCTCACAGAGCTGATGATTTGGTGATCCAAATATTATGGTATCCACATAAATCTGGACCAAGAGAATATCATCACCTTCAGTGATCCTGAACAGGGTCCTATCCACGGTTCCCTTCTTGAACCCATGATCAGTCAGGAATTGAGAGAGGGTATCATACCAAGCTCTTGGTGCTTGCTTAAGTCCATAGAGTGCTTTCTTCAAATGGTGTACTCTATCTCCAACCTCAAACCCGAGAGGTTGTTCAACATATACCTCTTCATTGAGTACACCATTCAGGAAGGCACTCTTGACGTCCATTTGATACACCTTTAACTTCTTGTATGTTGCATATGCAAGGAACAACCTGATATGTAACGATCCGAAACCAAATTAGGGGTTTCATGATTTATTTTATTATGTTTACATGAATTTTTTTTATTTAAATATATGTGCATGCAAGTTCTAATTTTTCAGGTGACAGACGAGCATTTGAGCCAAAAAACCCTACTAGTACTTTTTTAGTTTTATCCGTAAAATGGGTAAATTTAAAGAATTCAAAATGATAAATAAGAACATTTATATGAACCACAAAAATAATATGAATTTAATGGTATGTTTGAATTAAATTTTGGAACCAAAAGCCGAACTAAAAAATATCAAAATTACACTGTCGGAGCCAAAATCGCGTCTAGAATCGGGACTATCATAAATGGCAGCTCAAAATCTGATAGAAATCTCCCCTCATGAAGTCCCATACTCAAGTGAAATCTCATGATGATATACTATGTGTAGCCCTAAACACCCCCTACACACACAATCATTATTACCTTGCATTTAATACACCCAATGCCAACCCTTCACTCCTCCCTCTCCCCTTCTATAAATACCAACATACAACCCTCATTCTTTATCTTACAAACACACAAGAGAAGTTTAGAGAGAGAGAGAGAGAAAGCTAGGAGTAAGAGTAGAAGGAGAAGGAGCCCTCTCCTCTCCTCCCCCTCTTGGCTTACACCACCACCACCTAGGAGGATTGTTTTCACCACCACCTACAAGGGTAAGCCCTATAAACCCATTTCTCTTAATACTTTGATCATATTTTGTTTTGGGCATGAAACCCTTAGAAATGGCATGTTAAGAACCTTTCCCAAGCTTATTTAAACTGTAATAATGATGTATGAGGTTTGAGTTTAAGATTCCCCATGTTTTTGAGCTTATGTGATTGTTTATGAGAAAGTTTGACAATGTTTGTTTCTACCCGGGTTAGCTACTGCCCTCTTTTTTACGAATCCATTTTGAACCTTTATTGATGTTGAAAAATCATAAAAAAATTACCTGAATGTAGTATTTGATGTATAAAAGAAAGATTGAAAATTTCTTGGTCATCTGATCTATATTGGGGGAGAATAAATTCATGGAAATTTATATGTTTGAAACTGTGCAAAACTGGGAGCAGTGACTCTATTTAACCTTTTTGCCTATTTCCACAAGTGATAAAATTATAGAAAATTTTGGGGATGTTCCCTTGTTATTTTTTAATATATGTCCAAATATCGTAGCTTTTGTACAGAGGATAATGAGATATGCTTGTTTTAATATTATGTGGTAAATACTTGACTGAGGTTGATTCATTGTTTTCGAAGATTTATTTAGCCCTTTTCTAAGTGTTTAAAAGTCTTAGGAAAATTTGGAGATGTTCTCCAATAAGTCTTTAATTCTATGTAAAATACATGATTTATTTTGATTAAATTTACAATAAGTTATGGATTTTTAAGTAAAGCATGCACTGTATGACAAAGTATGTTATAAACCTCTTTTCCATCAAACATCTGGTAATCTTCCGTAACTCAAATGACTTAGTTTTCTAAATGAAAAATGTTAAATTTTCAGTTTTCTATAACATATTCTAATTTTATTATTTTATTTAATGCACCTACTGTGAGATATGATTTTTAGACTTCATTATACACTGTTTTAACGAATGTCTTGATGTTCTGATTTCAAATGCAAATTTACCCTATTTCCGTTGCTCAAATGACTTGGTACCCTTAATGAACTTTGTTCCATATCATCGGATGTATAACATACTAATATTTCATAATTTTTCAGTAAGTATAAATGCCTTTTTCAGTTAATACATGTATTTATGTCTTTTGTTAAATAAGTAGCACTACAAAGAAGAAATAAATGATACTTTTATAAACAAGCATGTTTTAGGTATATGAATGATTTGTGTTTACTTGTCCAAGAATGTTTTTGAGTATTTTACTTGCTTTTGAGTGTTGAATTAACCCGGAAGACCCAAAACCTCAACCGGTGGACCCGTATTGAATTAGAGTAACCATACTACCCGAATGAACAAGTTTCAACGCCTTTCTTGAACTTGAACGAAACCCTAGGACTGTTTTAATTGGATAAATATTTCTCCTATTATAGAAAAGCCCTAAGTATGATGCGAAATTGAGTAATAAACTAAAAGAATGAATGATGACTAAATGAGCGGACTGTGTTAGGTAAAGTGGGGTTAGCTCGGAGGTCGCCTACGTTCTAGCAATCAAGAAGTTAAGCTTTATCTCTAAAATTTTCCAGGTGGGTGACACTATATGTATAG
This sequence comes from Ballota nigra, assembly GCA_947034835.1. Lineage (NCBI taxonomy): Eukaryota > Viridiplantae > Streptophyta > Magnoliopsida > Lamiales > Lamiaceae > Ballota > Ballota nigra. The sequence continues at coordinate 44,624,886 of OX344724.1, read as the reverse complement.
CTAGTTAATGTTATATGGACTGTTGTTAGTTTTCTGAAACAAACGTAATGAATATCAGTAAAAGACATGAACAATCTTATGAATGTGAATGCAAGTATGCGATTATAACAATGTGAGCATGTGGTATGTGATTTGTGAACTATGTGAAAGTTGTAAGAGAAGCTGATGGAGGGATAAGGATGGAAGGGACAAGGACGCGGTGGATCGCTACCAATGCCCCCCCCCCCCCCCCCCCCAAACAGGGATAAGGATGTGATTGAAAGAGTACCAGTGCCCCCAAACTTTTAGGGACAAGGATGTGGTATAGTCGCTACCAGTGCCCCCCCCCCCCAATAGGGATAAGGATGTGGTTGAAAGAGTACCAGTGCCCCGATATTTTTAGGGACAAGGACGCGTTGGAAATGCCACCGGTGCCCCCCATATGAATAAGAAAGGAGATTGATGGGCCTTTGAGCCATATGATTGATGGGCCTTTGAGCCATATGAATGATGGGCCTTCGGGCCCTATGAATGCTTTGTTCTAAATCTGTGTTTATAAGTTTTATGTTAAAGAAAGCGAATACACGTGACCAAGAATTGTAATGAACCAACTGAAAGGTGAAAATCTTAAAAGTATTATTATTTTGGATCTCTTGACAATCTGTATAACAGCATACAGGTTACCCACTGAGATTTTATCTCATGCCCCTCTTTAAACATTTTCAGGTTATGATGCTGAGGTCCGGGAGCTGCCGTAGATGACTACTTCCCACTCCCGCTTATTAATTAAATAAACTGTTTTTATCAAGATTGAGACATTATGCTATTTTAATACTACTTTTAATCTTTTATCACTAATGCCTCGAGAGTCATACCCAGGACTCATCGGGATGTTTCCTTATTAAGTAATGGGGTGATGGTTTTTATTAAGTAACAAATTGATGTTTTCTCAAATAAGTATTATGTTAAGTTCTTCAGCTGCATATGTATAATTATATTTATTTTTTTATCTTTTATAAAGAAATTTTTTGGCTCAATTTTTTATGGTTCACTAAGTGTGACTCGGATTTAGGACGTTGTGACCTCAAAGGTCAACTTTCGGAAATCTGGGGCGTTACATGATAGCTTCCAACCTAGCCACTGGAGCAAAGGTCTCATCATAGTCTATTCCTTCAGACTGACAATACCCCTTTGCAACCAGTCTTACCTTGTTCCTTACTGCAACACAATTCTCATCCTTCTTGTTCTTGAAGACCCACTTGGTACCAATAATACTTTGATGCCTAGGTCTATCTACCAGTTCCCAAACCTGATTCCTTGTGAACTTATTCAACTCCTCTTGCATGGCTATGATCCAGTTTGAGTCAATGAGAGCTTCTTCAATGTTCTGAGGCTCTTGATCAGAGAGAAAGCAACAGAACAGTGCACTCTCACCATGAAACCGTCTGGTCCTGACTCCCTCAATTGGATCACCAATGACTTGGCCAATGGGATGATCCTCTAGCCATGTTCTCTTACCTGGAGTTGTTCCTGAAGTACCTGCAATGTTAGTGTCTACAGGCTCATAAAGTTAAGGATATTGAACAGAAGTGGATGATCCTGAGTCTATACCAAAGGGATTTACCAACTCAATGTCAGTGACATTGATTCCCCCTTGATAAGATGACTCAGGAACCGTCTTAGCTGCGACCGCATCTTCATAGACGGTGCTTACCTCAGGTTGAGCCTGTTCCTCAGTCTGAGGCTCAACTATCCCTGATGTGCTGGGCTTAGGAGTAGCTCTTGGTTCATCTTCCTGATCTTCGTCATCATCCCATCTTGGAATTGGCACGGTTTTGACCTTTGGATCAGGTTGATTCTTTAAGCTCAGCCTTGTCACTCTCCTTGTGACCTTCTCGGTGTTAGGATTCAACACTTTCAACCTATACTCATTAGCAGATTCATCAAACACAATATGTGGTGATTCTTCCACAACAAGAGTCCTACAATTGTAAACCCTGAATGCTTTACTGGTTTCAGAATATCCCTTCATCAGACTTGCTATCAAAGGCTTTCAATTGAGTCTTCCCATTGTTCAGGATGAAACACTTACAACCAAATACATGAAAGTAAGAGATATGTGGCTTCTTCTTATTCCATGTCTGATAAGGGGTATGTGCATGTTGTTTGTTCAGCATGGATCTGTTCTGAGTGTAGCATGCAGTGTTGATTGCCTCAGCCCTAAACTTCTTGGGTAATCCTGACTCAGCCAGCATGGTCCTGACAGCTTCCTTCAGTGTCTTGTTCCTCCTTTCAGTGACACCATTCTGTTGTGGAGTTCTAGCTGCAGAAGTCTCATGAGCAATACCAAGTTCATTATAGAAATCAGAAATATATGAGTTTATAAATTTAGTGCCCTTGTCAGATCTGATCTTAGTAATTGACTGATTCTTCTCATTGCTGAGTTTTCTGAGCAACTCAGGAAGCTTCACTTGTGTTTCCTTCTTATTTAACAAGAAAATAACCCAAATATACCTAGAATAATCATCAATAACCATAAGGGTGTATTTTCTACCATTCATACTCACAGGTGTAATGGGAACAAATAAATCCATGTGCAAGAGCTGAAGAATCCTGTCAGTGGAGAAGGAAGCTTTCTCCTTGAATGACGCTCTAACCTGCTTCCCTTCCTGACAAGCCTTGCACACATGATCTTTGCTAAAAACTTCATTAGGTAGACCCTCAACAAGTGATTGTCTAGAAATTTTGTTAAGAATCTTGAAGTTCCAGTGGCTTAATTGTTTATGCCATAACCAACTGAGCTCTAGAGAGCTTTTAGCAACAAAATAAGTATTGGGAATAGTGTTGCTCCAATTAGCGAGATAAACGTTACCTTTCCTAATACCTGATAGAAGCACTTGTGTTGATTTGCCCTTGACTGAACATATATTCGATGAGAACTCAACACTGAAACCTTTTTCAAAGAATTGGCTTACTGACAACAAGTTGTGCTCCAGTCCTTCCACAAAGGACGCATTCTCCACTCTGACTGTACCTATTATCAAGACACCAAAACCTTTAGTAAAACCTTTTGAGTTATCACTAAAAGTTGCCTGTGGACCATCTTTAGCTTAAAACTCTTGGAGAAAACTCTTCATTCCAGTCATATGCCTTGAGCAACCACTGTCTAGGTACCAAACAACCTTGGTTGAGTCTCCTCTCCTCTTATTGTGATCCACAGCCGCCTACAAACAATTCAGGCTTTAGGTACCCATTGGGTGTTGGGTCCTATTGTGTCAGCTATACCCTTTGGGATCCAGACTTGCTTAACCCTGATTGCCTCAGAGTGGTAAATCTGTCTCCCTGAAACATCTACATACACAACTTTCTCTTCTTTGCCTGAGAGGAAGATGGTGTATGGGTGCTAGGCTTAGGCTTTACAGGAGCCTGGGTGGGTGCCTTTTGGGCTGGCCTCCTATTCTTCCTAGGCCTGGGTGCAGCAGGTCTCTGGGTTTTCTCTAGATAAGAGCCTTGTTTTCTGTTCCCCCTAGGCAAGTGAGGTGAAGGAAAATAGTTAAAGTCCTCAGGATGCCAAAACCATGGGGGTGTCATCATACTTGGCCTTCCCTGCTGGTATTGCTACGCTTGATGGTACCCTCGTTGACCAGTCTGAGGGCTCTTGGCCAGAGTCTTCCTCTGCTTTCGCTGAGGTTTTCTTTGGTTGCTTGGCCTTTCCCTTAGGTTTTGGCTTAGCAACCTTGGGGGCAACCCTGACTGTGTCAACATTTTCCTTGCCCTTATCGGTCTAGCGGGCCTGAAGTACAACCTTAGGTGCATTCTGGTCTGCCTGAACGAAAACCCTCTCAGTGTTGCTCCCTGAAGCAACATGAGACTGGCCTTGTGAGGATTTATTTCTCCTTTCCAAACATCTGGCTGCTATTTATTTCCTCTCTAGCCACTGATGATTTATTCATTGCTGCAACCTTTTTCTTGAGAGAGTCCTCACTCTTTTTTAGGATTTCATGTCTGGCAAAGAGGTCATCAAACTTACTCTTAAGTACCTTAAGTTCTTCCTTCCTGACCAGCTCTTCCTCAGCCAAATCCTTCAGAATCTTCTCTCTTGGAAGACGCTCAACGTTGATCATATCAACCTCCTGAGTTAGTCTCACAATTTGAGCTGACTCTTTTAGATCTGAATGAGTGAGTTGATCATTTAGGTTTTGAACCTCACTACTCAATTTCTGGTTCTCCTCTACCAAGAAGACATTAGTTTCCTGCAACCTGGAGAAATCAACCATCAATTGATCCAAGCATATCTGAAAGTTCATTTCTCTGGTAAAAGATATTCAATCCGTTAGAATAGAAGTTAAAGAGGGTATTTATGCTCGCCGTATCCTTTATATGGACATCAGAGGCCGGGGGGCTATTCCGTTGACCCGTACTGATGAAAATTTGACTCCACGAGAAATTGAACAAAAAGCCGCGGAATTGGCCTATTTCTTGCGCGTACCAATTGAAGTCTTTTGAGAAATGAGCTCATTTTTTTCTTTTGCTCATTCTCAATTTTTTTTTTCTTTTTCCCACATCTCATAACTTCATCAAACCTTCTTCTCATGTTCACTCAACAAACAACATTTTCCTTTTTCAACTCAATTCACTCCCTTCATATTCACACTTTCCTATTCTCCACTCAAATTGGGACAAAAAGGCTTAGGAATTGGAATAGTGTTCATATGTGCTAGCAAATAAAATAGGCTTTAGGCTCAAAGGGGCTAACAAGGGATCAATGTCATTGGTAAGGAAAATTTTGGCTAAGTGACTCAATAAAATCAAAGATGGCCTAAGATCCTATTCGGCATTTCAAACTAGACACAATCAAGAAGCAAGAGCACATGCAAGTTCTAGCATCCTCTAAGGTGATGATTCACTCACAAACGAAGAGATTAATTCATGCATTTAAATCTCATAAGGCTCAAATCTCACAGCTTTCACATCCATGCTAGTCCTAGTGAATTCTCACTCTCATCACACAAGTACTCAAAAGAAAAATTCACAAGCATACGGGTTCTCTCCTAATCAGCTCAAACTCAAACACTCACACAAAAGAATTTCTAACTCACTCTTACAACTCACTCTACTCATCAAATCATACTCAAAGATAGCAATCAACAAGTATAAGATGATTGATAGGCATAAAATATGCAATAGCGAGTCAACTCAAAATCACCCCAAGGAGTATCTCAACAATCCAATAATCAATCAAACTCAACTCAAAGATAAGGGCGTGCATGCATGTGCAATGTAATCATAAAACAAATAAAAGACTCCACCCCCCCAAACTTCGACCTTGCTAGAGGTCTAAGTTTGGGGTTGTGGGTTACCTCAACCAAATAATCTCGTTTCTCTCAATAGCTTTACACATTCCCGTGTCTCAAGTTGGTTCCTTCAATCTGAATAACTCCATGATACCTTTACTCCTTTAGAGACAAGCCTACAAGCAACTTACTCAAATATGAGGTTAAACATACGACTCAAAATAACTCCCTAATAATATAAAAAGACACTAAAAACAAATGAAAGCAATTAAAAATGGGTTGCCTCCCATTCAGCGCTATTTTTAAGGTCCTCATGCCGGACCAAGCTCAAAGGAGCTTATGGGACATCATACTCAAATTTACCTCCCTTACTCTCATAAGAGTGGTGTTTGAACTCCTTTCCTTGATGCCCTACCATCATGAGCTCTTTTGCTCCCTTCTCATCCCCAAGTGTTATGGGTCTCAACTCCTTCTTGCCTCTATCTGGAGGAGTCTTACTAAACAATTTCTTGAATTTTGACTTCTTCTTCTTAACTCCTCATTTCCCTTCTAACTGGACCACATCCACTTTCTTCACCTCTTCATCCTTCAACTTCTTCACTTTATCCCTATCAAAAGAGTCAAGATCATAATGCCCATGGGTTAAATAATCAAGTGAAGGACTAACAAAATCATGAATATCAGAAGGATTAGGGATAGAAGGCGTGTCTTCAACACGAGGTTCAATTGCATCCATGCAATACAAGCTCTCATCCTCCCTCGGGTGTTTCATGGCTTCATATAGGGAGATCTTCACTTCTTGATCATCAACCTTCAGCGTAATCTTCCCGTTTGCCACGTCTAGCACCATCCCCGCCGTAGCTAAGAACGGTCTTCCCAAGATCAGGGGTACGTGCTCATCTTCCTCCATCTTTAGCACTACAAAGTCAGCTGGAAAAATGTGATCTCCAACTCTTACAAGGACGTCTTCAACCACACCTTGAGGTCGAGTAATAGACCGGTCGGCTAGTTGAAGCGTCATCATTGTGGGTTGAAGTTCACCACCTTCCAACTTCTTGAAAAGCGACAGTGGCATCAAATTGATGCTCGCCCCGAGGTCGCACAACGCTCCCTTCTTGATCCCATTCCCAATATCACATAGGATCGTGAAGCTCCCGGGATCCTTCAGCTTCGGTGGAAGCGCCTTGTGCACTAATGCACTCACCTCGTGGTTCAGCTGCACCAACTTCGGCTCATCCACTCGCCGTCTTTTCGCGATCAAGTCCTTCAAAAACTTCGCATAGTGCGGCATCTGTTCCAAAGCATCATAAAAGGGAATATTAATATGCAGTTGTTTAAAAACATCAAGAAATTTTGCAAACTTTTCATCAAGCTTCTTTTTCATGAAGCGTTGTGGATATGGGACGGGTATCACAGATTTGGGTACCCCCCATTCATCTCTTTCTGTTTCTTTCACTTTCTCTCTTTCTTCCTTTGCTTTCTTCCACTTAGGAACTCTCTCAATCTCCTCACTTTCCTTGCCCTTCTGGGACTCATCCATATCTTTATGCTTCTCAATCCCTTCACTTTCAATCCCCTTCTCAACTTGGGGCGTCTCAGAATCAGCAGGCATCTGAGGACCTTCATAGTTGGTTCCACTTCTAAGCTGGATCGCCTTGCAATGCTCTTTCGGGTTTCCCTCCGGCATTCTATTCACTGACTTTGCAATTTGGCTCATCTGGAGCTCTAAAGAAGTGAACCTTCGATTGTTCTCTTGTTGAGTTCTAGTCCACTCAACATTCATCTTCTGGAGCTCTTGATCACGTTGATCACCCTTCTTGTGCAGCTCCTTCACATCGTACTCCAAGGATGACAACCGCTTGCTCCCTTCCTCCACTTTCTGAAGGATCGCTCTCAACATCTCCTCGGTTGATGCACCGCCTTCTCCACCAGGAGGTTTAGACCCCGGATCAACACCTGCAGGAACAGTAACACCAGCTTTTGGGTTAGCATAAGAAAAGTTATCATTCTTCCTCCATGTGTTTTGAGGAAGCTGCTGGCCTCCTTGAACTCCTTGTGTGTTCCTCCATTGATTTTGAGGCGGCTGTGGGCCTGGAAGTACAAATGGTTGGCCATAAGAAGGCCTTCCGTACTGGTTACCACCTTGGTAGCCATGCTGATTGTAATACGGACCTCCCATGTAATTGGCTACCTCTTGCTGCCCACTTGGTTGGTCTACTCTCTCATTCTCTACTGCATGCTCTCCACCCAAACTCTTCCCCAACTCAAGGTTGTTGATCTTCTCCATCATGGCCATCAATAGCCTTCTCGTTCCTTCTCCCTCTTCAACCTGATGCACCTTCTGAAAATCTGCATCAACACCCCAAGCACCGGCATTCGTTACAATGTTGTCCACGATCTCCCTACACCTCTCTATGCCTTGGTTCAGGAATGCTCCTCCCGCACAAGCGTCTAAATGGTATTTCCCCGTCTTGTTGGCTCCACTATAGAAGAACGCCATAATGTCTCCCTCATTGTACCCGTGCTGCGGGCACTCAATCAGCATGTTTGAGTATCTCTCCCACGCTTGGCGTAAATCCTCTCCAGACTTCTGGCGAAAGGACGAGATCTCAATTCTAGCCTTGATCATCCTAGATGGAGGGTAGAATCGCTCGAGGAACAGACGCTCGAGCTCGGCCCAAGTGGTAATACCTCTCCGCGGGAGCGTATTATCGTACCACTCCTTGGCTATTCCCGTCAATGAGAATGGGAACAGCCTAAGCCTCTTGGCATCTTCATACATGCCATTATAATTAAATGTGGAGGCTATCATGAGAAAGCTCCTCAGATGTGTGTGAGGATTCTCCTTCCCGATCACCCCTTTGAACTGATTCTCGGTCAGCAGCTTTAAAATCCCCGGTGATATCGAGAAGTTGTTTGCCTCAACTGGAGGTAAAGCCACTCCATCATAGTACCGCTGTGGCTGCGCTGCAAACCTCCCTCTAATCGCCATATTATGATCTACGTTCTGAGGAAAGTGTTGAGGATTAGCAGCAGGTACTGGTACTTGTTGGGGTGGTGGTTGGTAAACAGGTGGTTGGTTGTAGACTGGGGGTGGATGATATGGATATGGATAAGGTGGGTATGGGTAATGTTGGTATACTGGGTTGTTAAAAGGGTTATTTGGGTTTTGTGGGTAAGCAGGGTTGTTAGGAGGATTATGGACAAGGTTCTGAGCTGGATTCCCTACGTTTTGTCTACCCGGGTTTAGGCTCTGGCTATCCCCTAATGGAATTTGATTCTGGCTACCACTAACTCCAGTGCCTTCAACTCGGTCTACTGCCTGATTAAAATCGTTGGCAGCATCGTCCAACTCATTATTGATGTCCATTGGTTCCTTCCCTAAGTCGGCAGCGTTCATCCTTCTCAAGAAGGCTCGGTTCCTTCTGGCTATTATCTCAGGGTCCAACGGTATTCTCTCTTCGCTCGTATTCCCTTGTGAGCGTGTTTTCATAAACCTGACACACTAGCAGAAGGATCAAAACGCAACTGCCGATTGAATAAAAATAAAAATAAAAACAGAAATTAAATCACCCACTACTAACTACTAAGCTATCTACAAGTCCTATTCAAAAGCATACAATGCCATCCCCGGCAATGGCGCCATTGACTTGAAGCGAACTACACTAGCTTCTACTAGTAGCTACCCCGCAAGAGTACGGGTTCACTGTAGTATGGGCAAGTATAGGGACCAAGTATTATCGAACCCAAGGGATGGTGTATATGCGAATAGATCCCTGAAGATCTACGCGTCGTAATTAATATGAGTGTAATGTTTTTGGGTTTTTGGAAAGATTAATTAAAAGACGAAAATAAACTAAGTAAACTGAAATACTAAAGAAATAAAATTAACTACGGGTTGGATTCAAATAAGAGATGGTGATGCTTAGGATAGGAATCCCTACGTATACTAACGGAGCAGGTACATAATCAAAATAACTGTGACACACAAGAATTAACCTAAGTATAAGAATGCAAGGTGAAAGCTCAAGATTCTAAACCCTAATACTTTACCCTAACACTCGACTTCACTAATCCACTAACAAGTTAATGGATTGTGCTCAATTAATGAGACCCTAATTTAACTAAGGTGATGCGGTCGTCCTCCTTCGCTAAACCGGTAAATGAATTAACCTTTCCTAAACCTTCTCGTTAAGACTACTAGTTGTTATTGAGTGATGCAGTCGTCCTCTCTCTAACACTTTCGTACTAAATTCAAAGGTAAAGTTCAGATTAATTATAAGAATTCATTAACTAAGAGAATTAAAACTAACGTCACAAACTACCCTAATTATGTACCCACATCCTACTTCTACGAGTTCATCCTAACCTAAGCATGCAAGGGTTTTAGCCGGACATGGTTGTAACAAACATTAAAGCAATAGAAGAAACGACGAACATAAACATAATGAATTGAAGAAAGAAAATACGAAACATGAACTAGGGTTTTAAAAGAAAATAAATACGAAGAACTGAAATTGAATTACTAAAAACAAAATTTAAACGTGTTCAAAGTAACGAACTAATGAAAAGAAACTAAGAATTGAAAAGAAACTAGAATTCGTATGAAAAAAAAACCTCAACAAAGCGTAAAATAAAGCTTGCTCGTCTCCTTCCTCTCCAAAAACTAAGTCTAAAATTATTTCTAAAGTTCGGGTCCTTCAAAACGTGTTTGGAAGAGGTATATATAGGCACGGGTCGAAACGGGAGTTAATGGGCCGAAAATACGCATCCGGAGGTAAAAATCCATGGGCGCTCGAGCAAAACGCTCGAGCAGTCCCGCTCGAGCAGTGTAGCTCGAATGACACAATCGCTCGAGCGGTTCCGCTCGAGCTGGTCGAGCGATGAAATCTCACTGTATGTTTTGGGCGCTCGAGCAATTCGCTCGAGCGGTGGCGCTCGAGCTGCTCGAGCGCAAGAATAGTTCTGTAAGTTTAAGCGCTCGAGCGGGGGCGCTCGACCTAGTCACTCGAGTGACTTCTAACTCCTCCCAACTGATACTTTTCCTCGTCCGCACTAATACCAATCGTATTTTCTTCAATATCTTCTCATCCGGGCATCCGTTTGAGTCGATTCAAAGTCCTACGAACTCCGTTTTTCGTCCTCTATTCACCTATGAGCATCAAAGATACAAATTTATCAATGTATAGAAATAATGCTCAATTGACTCTAAATACTCTATAAACTCGACCAAAACTAGGGCGTTTCTAGCTACGAATCATGACAATTTCACGCCTAATCACTGACTCTGAGCTAGGCTCAAGATTTTGACCAGTGTAAGAACCACACACAGAGTTAGAAGTTACCTCAGGTTCCTCCCTTGCCATAAGGCAAACATCATCGTACTCATCATCAGAGAAAAGTTCAGGCGACCTCTCCTCAGGACCATCCGAGTCAGTAGCACCCTCAGCGAGCATGGCTCTCCGATCAGCGTACCTCTAGTCTCTCTTGGCCCTCCTGTCCTCTCTCTCCCTTGCACTCAACACTGGGCAGTCACACTGATAATGTCCACTCTTGTTACAGTTGTAACACGTAGCTTGCTCATCACCTCTTTCTTTTCTAGGCTTAGGGTTCCTTCTTGAGTCAGGTTCCCTTTGTCTTGATGAGCTTTCAGTCTTTCCTGAGTGCCTATCATCACGAGTGCGTCTCTGTTCATCTCTTCGATCGGGCTTTGGGTCTGAATATCTCCTTTCATCGCCACGATCTCTCCTCTGGTCAGTTTTCCTTATTTTCTCATATCTCATTGAGCTTTGGTGGATTCCTTCAGGTTTCCTGTCACGAGTATCCTGATAATATTTCCTATAATGACCAAACCTGGAATTGAGCTTTTCAAAGCATCTGGCCATCAGGCTGTACTCCTCAGCAAGCTTTTCCTTGCTCATCTCCATCAGTGACTTTGATAAAGACTCAACAGGTTCTGACCTGGCTTTGAACGCCACACTTCTCTTCCTCTTCCTGCTGAACTTTATTCTTTCTCTTGTTGAGATCATATTCCAGTCCTTTAAGCTCTGAAAAAAGTAAAGCAAAAGTTATGTTACTCATATCCTAAGTGTTCTTAAGCATAATTACACTGTTGTCCCATCTCTCAAGAAGGGCATTCAGGATTTTGGAAGCAACATCTCACTTTGGAACATCTTTGTCCAACATCACCAACTCATTCATCAACTTGATGAATCTTGACTCCATCTGATCAATAGTCTCATCAGGCAGCATCTCGAACGCTTCAAACTTCTGAATGGCAATATTCTTTTTGTTCTCCTTTATCTTTTCTGATCCTTCACATATCCTGGTCAGCTTATCCCAGACCTCCTTTGCCGTCTTTAAGTTCATCAGCCTCGCTAACTCCTTGAAAGGCACCGAATGCAGGATGATGTTTCTGGCCACATTGTCCAGTCCCACCATTTTGATCTCATCATTGGTCCTATCCTTCCTCTCCTTAGGAACTTGTACCCCAATGTTGAGGTGATCATATCCCAGTCCTCTGACATTAGGAATAGTGATCTTGATAGGTCCTTCCCTGATAACACGCGGCATCTGGTCATGGATGGCATCAAGATGTGCCTCAAGTCTAAACTTCCAATAAATAAAGTTGGAAACAGAGAATTCAGGTAAAGAAGCTTCAAGTCTCCTTGAAGTCATGATGATGCAAGTTTTATGAAAAGCAAACTTAGATCTGTTCAATGACCACCAACAGTTTCACCTCTGAAACTATTAGTATTCAAAGTCAGTGGTCTTTTGAACCACTGCTCTGATACCACTTGTTGGTCCCGGTACAAGACTGATAAATACGTGTATGGGAGGGGGGAATACACGTATTACAATTTTTCTGACTTTCAACCTTACTGAGTCCCCTTAGCTCAGAGTGTTAAAGAACTCATGGTTGATAACACACCTACTAACTGCACTGAATGCTGGTCAGTTGGCTAACTATCAACTTAAGTTCAGTGCGGAAATGTGTGAGCCCTGAAAGTTTATAGTCTTGTTTTATGTTTGCTTTCTGAAAACTTGTTTACTCAATTCTGAAATAGTGATTAGTAGGGCAGTGTTCAGTTTAATAATCAGGCTGATTGATTCAAGTCTGATAAAAACCAATGCAATGAATGACTTAAGTAAATAAACAAATAAGAGCAATATCAAAGCAGTAAGAATGTAGGGAGTTTAACGTGGTTAAGAGACTCAAGGTCCTACGTCCACGGCCTGATTTGACAGGAAATCCACTACTGGGATTCTTGTTTTTTACGTGCCTAGGTGCACCAAGATCAGCTAACCTCACTGACCTATACAAACTCCTTACTAACTCACTAAACATAACTTAATACCAACAAACCTGACTAAGGGTTTTGGTTTCAGTTTGGATTCCAACTCGGATGTGATTATCCTTACAAGACTAAGCTATGCTAAGGATGGATAATCACTCTAAGCTTATGATAAGACTTTGTAGCTTAATGGAATACAGAATAACTCTCACTAGTCTAAGAAATACTTGGGAAATTTAACTGGTTTCGAGTGCTTCTTTTGTACGCTGAATGCTTTTGAAAGCTTGAGAGTTTGAGTAATTTCTGGCTTGGAAATTTCCCGTAACCTTGAATTGGTTCAAGGCCTTCTGTATTTATAGGTGAATTGAAAACTATCTGTTGGAAGAGATAGCCTTCTAGTCATCTACGTTGAGTGGTTCAAACAGACATATCTCCCATGCAGCAGCCATCCTTGCATGGATTTGGTAATGTCATTTAATGCACCATTTAATGCTTGCCCGTTGAAAGTGCAGTTTGAAGTCAATCTTCATATCAGGGTCCGTACGTGCGTGTCCTTCCTGGATTGGTCCACGTAATCGGGTTGGTGAGAATGTCAGAACTTATTCCTAGGCTTGAGGCTTGACTTATTAAGTTATTTTTGTCTCGAGCACAATGGTCTTGTCCTGACGCTTACATTCCTTTTGCATTGCTTGGCTCTACTCCAAGTCTTTCACATTACTCAGTATCATCATGTTCCCTTCAGGACTGAGTTAGTACTAACCTCAGGGTCATACTCTTCATCACTGACACTTACTCAGCCAGCTTAGATAGATTGTCGTAAGTTCAGGATGGTGCTCTTCGTCTTCAGGCTCTTAGTCTTAATTGACAACAGTGAGTGCTCCTCTCACTGAGTACCTGTGAAGTGTAAAATAACTAAGTACAAGAACCTAACCAAGACTAGCCTGACTAAGACATTCTAAGTATTGGAGTTATACGTGAAAGTATGCTTTTACTTTGTATAACTCGTGTATCAAACACTTGGTTATGAGAATAATTCTTTTATCGTATATGCTTTAGATATGATTGAATGTTGAATATTTATTGCAAACCGTTCAATATATAGTACATGTTACATTGTAGTTAATGTGGTGATACCCGATCACGGAAGACAACATTAACAGTTTACTTGTAACTAAACGTACATTTTCACGACTTAGGTGGAATTGAACAATCCGCCGTGAAAGGTCGATGTGTAAGGCTCAGATTGGTCTGTCTTGACTAAGAGATTGCACTAGCACATTTAGTATGTGTTGAAGAGGACCTACAGAGAGGATAAATTCTTCTATTCTGAAAGGTGAAGAATTAGACCTCAGTGGTTGTTGATTTCTTAATCTCCATCACTTAAATAGGACCGTGTGTGCTTAATGGTTACTGCTTTGATTCATGTTGGGTGAGAATCATTGTGACTTCGAACCTTGTGCTTTGGGCAGTAATATTAATCATACGACGGTTGCTAAGATTTAATACGGAGAAATGCGTGCGAGTACGGCTCGTGTGATTAGTCCCCTTGGTGGGCTCAGAAGTTTTATCGTACCAAATCTTGCAAGTGAAGAATTAGTTTCTTCGGTACGGATAATAATGTTGAGCTGTCTTTACTCCATGGTGAAATATATTAATTAATTTAGAGCTATTCAGAAGCTTAATTAATTAATGGACTTGATAATCTTAAACGCGGGAAATAATAACCGGGAGCCCATATTATTGTAATATGGATTAAGATGGATAGTGCAATATTAATTAATTAGTGGTAATAATTAATATTAATGGATTGAATTATATTGGGGCTCAATATTGAAATTCAGAAGTCCATTAGGAGGTCCAATCTTAATTCTCCTTAAAGGCCCCTCAAGTAGCCCATTAAGTAGCCCAATAATGATAAGGTGATTAAAATAAAAAGAAAATATATTGCTGTTTTTTCCATGTAATTTTTGAAAATAGCACATCTAGGAGAAAAAAGATTTTGTTGATTTTCTTGGAAAGATATTATGGAAGATAAGTATTTTTTGGAATACAAGATTATCTCATATATTCAAGAAGATCCAAATCTTGGATTTTCTTCTTATAGTTTTCGAAAATTTCAAGTATAATTAGGAGGGTGAGATTTTTGTGGAATTTTTTATTATGGAGAAAAGAATATATGGGATATATTCAAGATTTCTTAGAGACTAAGAAAAGATTTTCTCCAAGCCCATATACCATGATATTTTCGGCCACCCTGTATTATAAATAGGGGATGATTATTTCATCCCCAAGTACATAATTCCATGTGTTGGAAAAATCAAGAGCATATATATTTTTCTTTTTCCTTAGTTATTTAAATTGTTCGATAGCATCTCCCACCGGTGATCGAACAAGGCGAAAGGGAATACTTGAGAAGGTTTTTGGGTTGATAAAGCGAGATCGTGATTGTCGCGTTTATTCAAAGGCCAAGTCTACAAGAGGTACGTTAATCACATATTTACTTGTTTATTCCGCCATTGTTAATATGTGAATTAATCAACGTGCATGATGAAAATTTGTTGTTGGAATTATTATTTGAATTAATTAGGATTAATTCATGCTAGTAATAATTGTATTTAAATTCGTATTTAAATTTCATCCCGAATAGATTCCGGGCACCCCTATTTTCCCAACAACTGGTATCAGAGCCACGGTTTCGGGCTCTGATCTTTAAATTGGAATTTAAATTGTTAGACATTAAATTGAAATTGGATAGTAGAATTGCTAGATCTTTTTGCAGGTATCCAATTGTCATGGTTTTAATGTTGTTAATTTTTCATGCGTGTGAATTAATTGTTTTTAATTCGATTCGTTCGAATTCGTTTTTCTCGTGAGAAAATCCACGAGTAGATTAGTTGTTTTTATTTTGATTCGATCATTGTAATAGACTAGTCTAGATCTAGTATTTATCTTTTTTGAAAAATAAATTGTAACCGGATCGTGATGAAGAACGAAGAATTAAAAACGGCGTACCCGGACGACGCATACAAGCGTGGCACGTGTATGGACGAAAAATCATGCAAGGGGTAAAGAAAACGAGGACGAACGGCGAAACTCGGCACACGGGGTGCACGGCGCACGACCCGCGCGCGACGGGAGGCCGGCGCCGCGCAAGCGCGCGCGCCTCGGGCGCGGCCTGCAGCACCTCGACGCTTCGGCTGCAGCCTCGGGGCGCAGTGTGCAGCGCTTCGGCTCTCCTGGCCGGCGCTTCAGCGCCTCGGCTGTTTTGGCCGAGAGGCGCGCGGGCCCACTCTGTGGGCCGACGCGCGCCGTATCTCGGGCCGTGGAATTTTTTTTCAGTTCCATTTTTTTTCATGTGATTTTAAACATCGTCCTGAACCCCAAACGATGCTGTTTTTGATGAAGTGTGGTTGTTCGAGTGGGAGCGTGTCGAGACGAACGTCGGAAAGCAACAAGGACGATTTTTCGCATCAAGACGTGAAGAAATTAAACCGTGACAATTGGATTTGAGTGCTCCAATGTGTTTAATTTTGTTTTGATGGATGTTTTATTTCATGCACTTATTATTATTTTATTAATATGTGTTTGCATGAATTTAATTGTCCAAGAAAAACCTTACTTTCGAAAATTACTAAGTATGTTTATTTAATCGCAATTTTATTCCGGATATTAAAATTGGATTAATTTGGCCTCCATAATTTATTTATTTGTGAAGTTCTTTTGGAATACATTTCCACCTCGGATCGGCCAAAAGAATGGATTTCACATGAATAAATTCCGAAAGGATGATTGTGGATTATTACTAGTGGCGGTATTGACCCTCACCCCGAGTGGCTTGCTCAAAGCGAAATAATAATCCTGTATTTAATTATGGTTAATACTTAGGCATAGGAAATTGATATTAACTTACTCCCCTCGGAGTCCCTGTCAATTTCTATGTGGTCAAAGTGGGAGCCAACTATTAATTTTGAATTAAGGATTTGTAACTTTTAAGTTTGTGATCCGCTTGAATGTATTTAAATGTATAGACCACCCCTCGTGGCATATTTAAATTGTTTCGAGATGTTGGCTGATGCATGATTATATTGTTTTAAGGTTTCAATATAATTGATGTGATCGAATTATGTGATAATTTCATATTTTTCTAGATATTGATATGAATGTATGTTTTATTCTCAGTTCATCATGTCGCAACCTTTTAACCCACTGTTTAATATACTCAAAGTTAATAAACTTTTGGAGAGAATTATATCGATTGGAAATGTAGTTCAAATTTGTCCTTACTGCACGAAAACACAATTGGGTTATTTACATTAATATACCCGGCAAGCCTAATGATAAGTTAAGCAATGGGAAAAGGCAGTTTATGATTGGAAGCGTGACAATGAACACATGAAGTGCATCATCTTGACATCTCTGTCTGAGGATTTGAGGCGCGTTCATGGAGACATTGTATCCGCTGTTGAAATCATGGAACACCTTGAAGAGATGTTTTCACATCAGAATCCCATGACTAATCAGTTCACCAAACATGACTCGGTCAAGTTGGAAATGGTGGAAGGAACGCCCGTGAGGGAGCACATTCTCGGGATAATGGCATACCTTAACAAGTTGGAAGTACTTGGTGCGGATTTTGATTGATTTCATATACCATTCTCTACCGAGAAGCTTTGAGTAGTTTCATCTGAACTGTCAGATGAATGTGTTGGGAAAATAGGGGTGCCCAAAATCTATTCGGGATGAAATTTAAATACGAATTTAAATACAATTATTACTAGCATGAATTAATCCTAATTAATTCAAATAATAATTCCAACAACAAATTTTCATCATGCATGTTGAATTAATTCACATATTAACTATGGCGGAATAAACAAGTAAATATATGATTAACGTACCTCTTGTAGAATTGGCCTTTGGATATACGGGACAATCACGATCTCGCTTTATCGACCCAAAAACCTTCTCAAGTATTTCCCTTTCACCTCACTTGATCACCGGTGGGAGATGCTTTCAAGTAATTTAATAAACTAAGGAAAAAGAAAAATATCTACGCTCTTGATTTTTCCAACACATGGAATTATGTACTTGGGGATGATTATAGATGAAGTGGCCGAATTTTCGATATATTTTATGGGCCTGGAGAAAATCTTTTCTTAGTCTTTAAGAAATCTTGAATATATCTCATATATTCTTTTCTCCATAATAAAATATTCCACAAAAATCTCACTCACCTAATTAGGCTTATAATTTTCGAAAAATACAAGAAGAAATCCAAAGATTTGGATCTTCTTGAATATATGAGATATTCTTGTATTCCTAGAATACATATCTTCCATAATATCTTTCCAAGAAAATCAACAAAATCTTCTTTTCCCTTGATCTATAATTTTCAAAAATTTGAGGATAAAATCAGCATAATATTATCTTTTTTTTTTTAATCACCTTATCATTATTGGGCTACTTAATGGGCTACTTAAGGGGCCTTTAAGGAGAATTAAGATTGGACCTCCTAATGGACTTCTGAATTTCAATATTGAGCCCCAATATAATTCAGCCCATTAATATTAATTATTACCACTAATAAATTAATATTGCACTATCCATCTTAATCCATATTACGATAATATGGGCTCCCGGTTATTATTTCCCGCGTTTAAGATTATCAAGTCCATTAATTAATCAAGCTTCTGAATAGCTCTAAATTAATTAATATATTTCACCTTGGAGTAAAGACAGCTCAACATTATTATTCGTACCGAAGAAACTAATTCTTCACTTGCAAGATTTGGTACAATAAAACTTCTGAGCCCACCAAGGGGACTAATCACACGAGCCGTACTCGCACGCATTTCTCCGTATTAAATCTTAGCAACCGTCGTATGATTAATATTACTGCCCAAGACACAAAGTTCGAAGTCACAATGATTCTCACCCAACATGAATCAAAGCAGTAACCATTAAGCACACACGGTCCTATTTAAGTGATGGAGATTAAGAAATCAACAACCACTGAGGTCTAATTCTTCACCTTTCAGAACAGAAGAATTTATCCTCGCTGTAGGTCCTCTTCAACACATACTAAATGTGCTAGTGCAATCTCTTAGTCAAGACAGACCAGTCTGAGCCTTACACATCGACCTTTCACGGCGGATTGTTCAATTCCACCTAGGTCGTGAAAATGTACGTTTAGTTACAAGTAAACTGTTAATGTTGTCTTCCGTCATCGGGTATCACCACATTAACTACAATGTAACATGTACTATATATTGAACGGTTTGCAATAGAAATTCAACATTCAATCATAACTAAAGAAAATGTGATAAAAGAATTATTCTCATAAAATGAGTGTTTGATACACGAGTTATACAAAGTAAAAGCATACTTTCACGTATAACTCCAACAATCTCCCACTTATACTTAAAGTCTGCTTTTAGTATACATCACGCATGTCTTAGTGTAGTAGCTCTACGTGACATCTTATGTCACCTACACTAACCTAATAATTCCTCCCACTTATACTTAAAGCAGATTGGCAATAGTCTTGATTCCCATTCCATCCACATGTCTCTCGAATGTACTCTGAGGCAGACCCTTTGTGAATGGATCCACTAGGTTGTCACCCGATGCTATCTTTGACACCTCTATATCTCC
Source organism: Ballota nigra (assembly GCA_947034835.1). Taxonomy (NCBI): domain Eukaryota; kingdom Viridiplantae; phylum Streptophyta; class Magnoliopsida; order Lamiales; family Lamiaceae; genus Ballota; species Ballota nigra. The sequence continues at coordinate 44,605,664 of OX344724.1, read as the reverse complement.
TCTCTTAACGATTTCTCGTATAAGATGGTATTTTCTTTCTATGTGTTTGCTGGCCTTGTGGGCTCTCGGTTCCTTTGAATTTGCAACTGCTCCGGCATTGTCACAAAAAACTGTTATCTTGTCGGGCAAATTCGGAACAACATCCAAGTCCACTAAGAAGTTCTTGAGTCAAACTACCTCTTTCGCTGCTTCACAAGCAGCTACATACTCGGCTTCCATGGTCGAATCGGAGATGCATTTCTGCTTAACGCTTCTCCATGAAATAGCTCCTCCTCCCATGCAAAACACACTACCCGAGGTTAACTTTCTTGAGTCTATGTCTGATTGGAAATCCGAGTCTGTGTATCCTACGGGGACTAGACTATCTGACTGGTAAATCAGCATCTGCTCACGAGTTCTTTTCAGATACCTCAAGATGCACTTTACGGCAGTCCAATGGTCTTTCCCGGGACTACTTTGATATCTTACCACCATGCCCACGGCAAAGCAGATATCCGGTCTCGTACACAGCATTGCATACATAAGGCTTCCTACGGCCGAAGCGTACGGAACACCTTTCATGTCATCTATCTCCGCTTGCATCTTAGGGCTCATTTCTTTCGATAGATGGATTCCGTGTCTAAAAGGTACAAAACCTTTCTTGGAATCTTGCATGCTGAAACGCTTCAAAACAGTGTCAATGTATGAAGCTTGCGATAAGCCCAACATCCTCTTCTTGCGATCGCGAGTGATCTTGATCCCAAGGATGTGACCGGTTTCCCCTAAGTCCTTCATATCAAATTGTTTTGACAGCCATACCTTTACGTATGACAATACCTTTACATTTTTCCAATGAGCAAAATATCGTCTACGTATAATACTAAGAATACCATTGCAGTTCCGTCACGCTTCTTATACACACAACTTTTGAACTCGTTTTGATCAACCCATAAGACTTAATCACTTGATCAAAACACTGGTTCCAAGTACGCGATGCTTGCTTAAGTCCGTAAATGGATCTCTTAAGCTTGCATACGAGATTCTCTTGGCCTTTTCAATGAAACCTTTGGGCTGTTGCATATAGATATCTATCCCGTCAAGACTTCTGTTAAGGAAAGCCGTCTTGACATCCATTTGCCAGATCTCGTAATCTAGGTGCGCAGAGATTGACAAGAGAATACGGATAGACTTAAGCATAGCTACAGGCGAAAAGGTTTCCTCATAATCGATCCCTTATTTCTGAGTATACCCTTTGGCCACAAGCCTCGCTTTGAAGGTCTCTACCCTTCCATCCGGTCCTCTTTTCCTATTGTACACCCACTTGCATCCAATGGGTTCTACCCCATTGGGTGGCTCGACCAACTCCCACACTTGATTATGATCCATCGAACCCATCTCGGCTTCCATTGCCGTTTGCCACGACTCTGCGTCTTTGTCTTGGATTGCCTCGTCGTATGTCCATGGGTCCGATTCAACACTGGGAACCAAATCCGAAGATTCTCCTATCCCCATGAATCTCTCGGGTTGCCTAGCAATCCTCCCACTACGACGGGGTTCCGGTTGTGAAGATCTGACGTGTGGTACATCATCTTGTATACTTGGTATCGAGGTTTGACCTCTCAATTCTTCTAAGGTAATTTCACTTTTAGGTTTCCGATTGTTCATATAGTCTACCTCCAAGAATTTAAAGTGTGTACTAATCACGGTCTTTTGATCCTTGGGACTATAGAACATACACCCTTTCGTTCCCGCAGGGTATCCTATAAACAGTCTTAATTCCGAACGTGGATCCAACTTACCAGCTTCCTTGTCTAGCACGTATGCCGGACAACCCCAAATCCGCAAATGTCTTAGACTGGGCTTGCGCCCGGTCCACAATTCCATTGGGGTTTTAGGAACCGATTTGGATGGCACCAAGTTTAGAATGTAAGCCGTTGTTTCCAAGGCATTACCCCAAAACGACTTGGGTAAATCCGAATAACTCATCATGGATTTGACCATCTCTAAAAGAGTCTGGTTTCTTCGTTCCGCCACACCGTTCTGTTGAGGGGTTCCTGGTGCGGTTTACTGGGATACGATCCCTTCGTCCGATAAGTAGTTCAAGAATTCATCGCTGAGGTATTCGCCTCCACGATCTTATCGTAGAAACTTGATACTCTTTTCCCTATGTTTCTCGGCTTCGGCCTTAAACTCCTTGAACTTATCAAAAGTTTCAGACTTATGCCTCATAAGGTAAATGTACTCATATCTCGAGTAATCGTCAATGAAGGTGATGAAATACTCATACCCCATTCTCACTTTGATCGTCATTGGACCACACACATCGGTATGAACGAGTTCTAACACTTCTGTGGCTCTATTCCCCTTGGCTCCAAATGCCCTCTTGGTCATCTTACCCTCTAAACAGGATTCACAAGTTGGAAACGGCTCGACTTGGAGTGATTCCAAGGATCCATCTTTCACCAATCTCTCTATCCGCTTTAGATTAATATGACCTAGTCTAAGATGCCATAGAAGTGTTTCGTTCATCTCCGAAGAACGCTTTCTTTTATTACTCGAAATGATCGACGTGTTATTAGATTCATTATTTGAGTGGTGTGCACATTTAATCGTATAGAGATTGTTTACCAACGTTCCATGACAGATAACATCATTCTTAAAAGAAACAGTAACAACTTTATTAAAAGTAACTGAATATCCATCAAAAAACAACTTAGAAACTGAAATTGAATTCTTCCTAAAGTTCGGAACGTATAAAACATCTCTTAAAATTAAAACTCTATCTTCAAAAGGTAGGTGCACGACTCCCAATTCTTCGGCTGCCACCCTCGTAGCATCGCCCAAAGTGATTGTGATCTCATTCTTGCTAAGTCGCCGAGTTAGCTAGAACCCCTGAAGAGTGAAACAAATATGATCAGTTGCCCCGGTATCCACTACCCAAACGTGGGCAGCATACGCCGCAACATATGTTTCAACGACTAAAGCATGAGACTTACCTTTCTTTCCCGCCTTCTTAGGCTTAGAACAGGTCGCCCTCCAATGTCCCTTCTCACCACAATTGAAGCACTTACCCTTAGCAACTTTCTTTCCACCTCCTTCTCCCTTTGCCTTGGGTTTCGCAACGGTTGGATTTGCTTGGGTATGGCCTTTCGTCCTCTTTCTCTTCTTCCCTCCCTTAGGACCCGAAGAGGAAGACGGACCGTTTGCCACCATAGCAACGGTTTGGTGATCCATTAGAGTCTCCGCCGATACCAAAGATTGCAAGAGCTCGGGCAAACTATTTGTCCGGTCATTCATTTGATAGTTCAACTGAAACTGCTCAAAGCTCTTTGGCAGAGAATGGAGAACGAAATCGACCTTAGTAGGAAGGTTAAATTCCGCACCAAGTACTTCCAACTTGTTGAGATAACCCATCATCTCGATTACGTGATCCCTTACGGGCGTACCTTCCACCATTTTCAACGAAAGCATCTTTCGCATGGTGATTTGCCTAGCCGTACGGTTCTGATGTTGAAACATCGCTTCAAGATTGTGCATTATCTCAGAGGCGGTCTCCATGTGTTGGTGTTGGTGTTGCAACACATCTGACATTGAAGCCAGAATAGTACACCTAGCCATCTCATCGGAGTCAAACCAACTCTTATGCTCTTTCTTGACCGCTTTCGTGGCATCTTCGGTAGGCTCTTGGGGCTTAGGAGTGGTAAGTACCCATTTATGGTGTTGAGCGGTTAGGACAATATCAAGGTTACGTTTCCAATCAACATAGTTCTCACCAACAAGTTTGTTATCTTTAAGTATACTAAACAGTGGATTAAAAGGTTGAGACATGAAGAACTGAGAATAAAATATACATTCATATCAATATCTAGAAAAATACGAAATTATCACATAATTTGATCACATCAATTATATTGAAACCTTAAAACAATATAATCATGCATCAGCCAACATCTCAAAACAATTTAAATGCGCCACGAGGGGTGGTCTATACATTTAAATACATTCAAGCGGATCACAAACTTAAAAGTTACAAATCCTTAATTCAAAATTAATAGTTGGCTCCCACTTTGACCACATAGAAATTGACAGGGACTCCGAGGGGAGTAAGTTAATATCAATTTCCTATGCCTAAGTAATAACCATAATTAAATACAGGATTATTATTTCGCTTTGAGCAAGCCACTCGTGGTGAGGGTCAATACCGCCACTAGTAATAATCCACAATCATCCTTTCGGAATTTATTAATGTGAAATCCGTTCTTTTGGCCGATCCGAGGGGGAAATGTATTCCAAAAGAACTTCACAAATAAATAAATTATGGAGGCCAAAATAATCCAATTTTAATATCCGGAATAAAATTGCAATTATAAAAACATACTTAGTAATTTTCAAAAGTAAGGTTTTTTTTTTCTTGGACAATTAAATTCATGCAAACACATATTAACAAATAATAATAAGTGCACGAAATAAAACATCCATCAAACCAAAAATTAAACAGATTGGAGCACTCGAATCCAATTGTCACGGTTTAATTTCTTCACGTCTTGATGCGAAAAATCGTCCTTGTTGCTTTCCGTCGTTCGTCTCGACACGCTCCCACTCGAACAGCAACACTTCATCAAAACAGCATCGTTTGGGGTTCGGGACGACGTTTAAAGTCACACGGAAAAAAACACGAACCGAAAAATTCCACGGCCCGAGATACGCGCGCGTCGGCCCACGAAGTGGACCCGCGCGCCTCTCGGCCAGAAGCACCGAAGCGCGGCAGGGAGGCGCGCCGAGGCGCTGCAGCCGAGGCGCCGAAGTGCTGCACGGAGCGCCCCGAGGCGATGCAGCCGAGCCTGAGGCGCGCGCGCTGGCCTCCCGTCCCGCGCGGGTCGTGCGCCGTGCACCCCGTGCACCAGTTTTTGCCGTTCGTCCTTGTTTTCTTCACCCCTTGCATGATTTTTCGTACATACACGCGCCACGCTTGTATGCATCATCCGGGTACGCCGTTTTTAATTCTTCGTTCTTCGTCACGATCCGGTTACAATTTATTTTTCAAAAAAAATAAATACAAGATCTAGACTAGTCTATTACAATGATCGAATCAAAATAAAAACAACTAATCTACTCGTGGATTTTCTCACGAGAAAAACGAATTCAAACGAATCGAATTAAAAAACAATTAATTCACACGCATGAAATTAACAACATTAAAACCATGACAATTGGATACCTGCAAAAAAGATCTAGCAATTCTACTATCCAATTTCAATTTAATGTTTAACAATTTAAATTCCAATTTAAAGATCAGAGCCCGAAACCGTGGCTCTAATACCAGTTGTTGGGAAAATAGGGGTGCCCGGAATCTATTCGGGATGAAATTTAAATACGAATTTAAATACAATTATTACTAGCATGAATTAATCCTAATTAATTCAAATAATAATTCCAACAACAAATTTTCATCATGCATGTTGAATTAATTCACATATTAACTATGGCGGAATAAACAAGTAAATATGTGATTAACGTACCTCTTGTAGAATTGGCCTTTGGATATACGGGACAATCACGATCTCGCTCTATCGACCCAAAAACCTTCTCAAGTATTTCCCTTTCACCTCACTTGATCACCGGTGGGAGATGCTTTCAAGTAATTTAATAAACTAAGGAAAAAGAAAAATATCTATGCTCTTGATTTTTCCAACACATGGAATTATGTACTTGGGGATGAAATAATCATCCCCTATTTATAGATGAAGTGGCAGAATTTTCGATATATTTTATGGGCCTGGAGAAAATCTTTTCTTAGTCTTTAAGAAATCTTGAATATATCTCATATATTCTTTTCTCAATAATAAAATATTCCACAAAAATCTCACTCACCTAATTAGGCTTATAATTTTCGAAAAACACAAGAAATCCAAAGATTTGGATCTTCTTGAATATATGAGATATTCTTGTATTCCTAGAATACATATCTTCCATAATATCTTTCCAAGAAAATCAACAAAATCTTATTTTCCCTTGATCTCTAATTTTCAAAAATTTGAGGATAAAATCAGCATAATATTATCTTTTTATTTTAATCACCTTATCATTATTGGGCTACTTAATGGGCTACTTGTGGGGCTTTTTAGGAGAAATAAGATTGGACCTCCTAATGGACTTCTGAATTTCAATATTGAGCCCCAATATAATTCAGCCCATTAATATTAATTATTACCACTAATAAATTAATATTGCACTATCCATCTTAATCCATATTACGATAATATGGGATCCCGGTTATTATTTCCCGCGTTTAAGATTATCAAGTCCATTAATTAATCAAGCTTCTGAATAGCTCTAAATTAATTAATATATTTCACCTTGGAGTAAAGACAGCTCAACATTATTATTCGTACCGAAGAAACTAATTCTTCACTTGCAAGATTTGGTACAATAAAACTTCTGAGCCCACCAAGGGGACTAATCACACGAGCCGTACTCACACGCATTTCTCCGTATTAAATCTTAGCAACCGTCGTATGATTAATATTACTGCCCAAGACACAAAGTTCGAAGTCACAATGATTCTCACCCAACATGAATCAAAGCAGTAACCATTAAGCACACACGGTCCTATTCAAGTGATGGAGATTAAGAAATCAACAACCACTGAGGTCTAATTCTTCACCTTTCAGAACAGAAGAATTTATCCTCGTTGTAGGTCCTCTTCAACACATACTAAATGTGCTAGTGCAATCTCTTAGTCAAGACAGACCAATCTGAGCCTTACACATCGACCTTTCACGGCGGATTGTTTAATTCCACCTAGGTCGTGAAAATGTACGTTTAGTTACAAGTAAACTGTTAATGTTGTCTTCCGTCATCGGGTATCACCACATTAACTACAATGTAACATGTACTATATATTGAACGGTTTGCAATAGAAATTCAACATTCAATCATAACTAAAGAAAATGTGATAAAAGAATTATTCTCATAAAACGAGTGTTTGATACACGAGTTATACAAAGTAAAAGCATACTTTCACGTATAACTCCAACAGAATGAACGGACAAGTCGTTTGCCCGAGCTCTTGCAAGTTTTAGTTTTGGTGGAGGTGATAATGGAGCACCAGTCTAGTGCTATGGTGGCTAATGGTTCGTCTACCTCTTTTGGTCCCAAGGGAGGGAGAAAGAGGAAGAGAACCAAAGGCCGGATCCAAGAAAATCTAATTGTTGCGAAAGGCAAATGCAAATGCTAGCATCAAAGGGGAAGTGTTTTAGTTGCGGTGAGAGAGGACAATGGAGGTCTGCCTGTTCCAAGCCTAAGAGGCAAGGAAAGTTAGGTAATTCACACACCCTAGTCGTCGAAACTTGTGAAGTGGCGTATGCTTTCTATTGGTGGATAGTGGATACGAGAGCTACTAATCACATTTGTTTCATGGGTTCAAGCTAACCTGACGACTTAACGGAAGTGAGATCCCCATCACATCGGGCAATGCTACGAGAGTGGCAGCTGAAGCAGTGGGAGAAGTGCGCCTATCTTTTGAAGATAGAGTTATGGTCTTGAGAGACGTTCTTCATGTTCCTAGTTTAGAAAGAACTCAACCTTCAGTTTCTAAACTGTTTTGAATAGATACTCAGTTTCTTTTAATAAGGATGTTATTATTTCTTGAGACGATGAGTTTATCTGTTCCGGAACTTTAATGGATGATCTTTATACCATTATTTGGGCACACTACTCATAAAATTGAATCTAATAACACATCGATTATTTCGAGTAATAAAAGGAAGCATTCTTCGAACATGAACGAAACACTTTTATGACATCTTAGATTAGGTCATATTAATCTAATGCGGATACAAAGGTTGGTGAAAAATGAATCCTTGGAGTCACTTCAAGTTGAGTCATTTCCAACTTGTGAATCCTGTTTAGAGGGTAAAATGACCTAGAGGGCATTTGGAGCCACAAAGTGTTAGAACTCGTTCATACCGATATGTGTGGTTTAATGACGATCATAGTAAGAAGGGGTATGAGTAATTTGATGATTACTCGAGAAATGGATACATCTACCTTATGATGCATAGGGAAAGAAGTATCAAGTTTCTACGATTTGATCGTGGAGGCGAATGTCTTAGCGATGAATTCTTGAACTACCTATCGGACGAAGGGATTGTATCCCTATTGACCGCACCGGGAACCCCTCAATAGAACGGTATGGCGGAACGAAGGAAGCAGACTCTTTTAGAAATAGTCAGATCCATGATGAGTTATTCGTATTTACCCAAATCGTTTTGGGTAACACCTTGGAAACGGCGGCTTACATTCTAAACTTGGTGCCATCTAAATCGGTTCCTAAAACCCTAATGGAATTGTGGACCGGGCGCGAGCCCAGTCTAAGACACTTGCGGATTTGAAGTTGTCCGGTATACGTGCTAGACAAGGAAGCCGGTAAGTTGGATCCACGTTCGGAATTAAGGCTGTTTATAGGATACCCTGCAGGAACGAAAGGGTGTATATTATATAGTCCCAATTATCAAAAGACTGTGATTAGTTCGCACTTTAAATTCTTGGAGGAAGACTATATGATCAAAAGAAAGCCCAGAAGTGAGATTACCTTAGACGAGTTAAGAGGGCAAACTCCTATACCAAGTATACAAGATAATGTACCACACGTCACACCTTCACAACCGGAAGCCCGTCGTAGTGGAAGGATTGCAAGGCAACCCGAGAGATTCATGGGAATTGGAGAATCTTCGGATTTGATTCCCGGCGATGAATCAGACCCATGGACGTACGATGAGGCAATCCAAGACAAAGACGCAAAGGCGTGGCAAACCGCAATGAAAACTGAGATGGGTTCGATGGATCATAATCAAGTGTGGGAGTTGGTCGATCCACCCAATGGGGTAGAACCCATTGGATGTAAGTGGGTGTACAAGAGGAAAAGAGGACCGGACGGAAGGGTAGAGACCTTCAAAGCAAGGCTTGTGGCCTGTGGCCTGTAGCTATGCTTAAGTCCATCTGTATTCTCTTGTCGATCGCTGCACACTTAGATTACGAGATCTGGCAAATGGATGTCAAGACAGCTTTCCTTAACGAAAGTCTTGACGGGATCTATATGCAACAGCCCAAAGGTTTCATTGAAAAAGGCCAAGAGCACCTCGTATGCAAGCTTAAGAGATCCATTTATGGACTTAAGCAAGCATTGCGTACTTGGAACCAGTGTTTTGATCAAGTTATTAAGTTTTATGGGTTTGTGATCAAAACAAGTTCGAAAGTTGTGTGTATAAAAGGTGTGACGGAACTGCGGTGGTATTCTTAGTATTATACGTAGACGATATTCTGCACATTGGAAACAATGTAAAGGTATTATCAGACGTAAGGGTATGGTTGTCAAAACAATTTGATATGAAGGACTTAGGGGAAGCCGGTCACATCCTTGGGATCAAGATCACTCGCGATCGCAAGAAGAGGATGTTGGGCTTATCGCAAGTTTCATACAAAGACACTGTTTTGAAGCGATACAACATGCAAGATTCCAAGAAAGGTTTTGTACCTTTTAGGCACGGAATCCATCTATCCAAAGAAATATGCCCTAAGACGCAAGTGGAGATAGATGACATGAAAGACGTTCCGTACGTTTCGGACGTAGGAAGTCTTATGTATGCAATATTGTGTACGAGACCGGATATCTGCTTTGTCGTGGACATGATGGCAAGATATCAAAGTAACCCCGGGAAAGCACATTAGATTGCAATTAAATGCGTTCTTTAGTTTCTGAAAAGAACTTGGTATAGAATGCTGATTTAACAGTCAGACGGTCTAATTCCCATGGGATACACGGACTCAAATTTCCAATCAGACATAAACTCCAGAAGAACTACCTCGGGTAGTGTGTTTTGCATGGGAGAAGGAGCCATGACATGGAGAAGCGATTAGTCGCTGATTCGACCATGAAAACCGAATAAGGAACTGCTTATGAAGCAGCGAAAGAAGCGGTTTGGCTCAAGTACTTCTTAGTGGACTTGGACGTTGTTCCAAATTTGCCCGACAAGATAAACTGTCTTTTGTGACAATGTCGGAGCAGTTGCAAATTCAAAGGAACCGAGAGCCCACAAGGCCAGCAAACACATAGAAAGAAAATACCATCTTATACGAGAAATCGTTAACAGAGGAGATATAGAGGTGGCAAAGATAGCGTCGGGTAACAACCTAGTCGATCCATTCACAAAGGGTCTGCCTCAGAGTATATTCGAGAGACATGTGGATGGAATGGGAGTCAAGACGATTGCCAATCTGCTTTAAGTATAAGTGGGAGGAATTATTAGGTTAGTGTAGGTTGACATGAAATGTCACGTAGAGCTACTACACTAAGACATGCATGATGTATACTAAAAGCAGACTTTAAGTATAAGTGGGAGATTGTTGGAGTTATACGTGAAAGTATGCTTTTACTTTGTATAACTCGTGTATCAAACACTTGGTTATGAGAATAATTCTTTTATCGCATATGCTTTAGATATGATTGAATGTTGAATATTTATTGCAAACCGTTCAATATATAGTAAATGTTACATTGTAGTTAATGTGGTGATACCCGATCACGGAAGACAACATTAACAGTTTACTTGTAACTAAACGTACATTTTCACGACCTAGGTGGAATTGAACAATCCGCCGTGAAAGGTCGATGTGCAAGGCTCAGATTGGTCTGTCTTGACTAAGAGATTGCACTAGCACATTTAGTATGTGTTGAAGAGGACCTACAGAGAGGATAAATTCTTCTGTTCTGAAAGGTGAAGAATTAGACCTCAGTGGTTGTTGATTTCTTAATCTCCGGCACTTAAATAGGACCGTGTGTGCTTAATGGTTACTGCTTTGATTCATGTTGGGTGAGAATCATTGTGACTTCGAACCTTGTGCTTTGGGCAGTAATATTAATCATATGACGGTTGCTAAGATTTAATACGGAGAAACGCGTGCGAGTACGGCTAGTGTGATTAGTCCCCTTGGTGGGCTCAGAAGTTTTATCTTACCAAATTTTGCAAGTGAAGAATTAGTTTTTTCGGTACGGATAATAATGTTGAGCTGTCTTTACTCCATGGTGAAATATATTAATTAATTTAGAGCTATTCAGAAGCTTAATTAATTAATGGACTTGATAATCTTAAACGCGGGAAATAATAATCAGGAGTCCATATTATCGTAATATGGATTAAGATGGATAGTGCAATATTAATTAATTAGTGGTAATATTTAATATTAATGGATTGAATTATATTGGGGCTCAATATTGAAATTCAGAAGTCCTTTAGGAGGTCCAATCTTAATTCTCCTTAAAGGCCCCTCAAGTAGCCCATTAAGTAGCCCAAATAATGATAAGGTGATTAAAATAAATAAAAAATATTGCTGTTTTTTCCATGTAATTTTCGAAAATAGCACATCTAGGAGAAAAAAGATTTTGTTGATTTTCTTGGAAAGATATTATGGAAGATAAGTATTCTTGGAATACAAGATTATCTCATATATTCAAGAAGATCCAAATCTTAGATTTTCTTCTTATAGTTTTCGAAAATTTCAAGTATAATTAGGAGGGTGAGATTTTTGTGGAATATTTTATTATGGAGAAAAGAATATATGGAATATATTCAAGATTTCTTAGAGACTAAGAAAAGATTTTCTCCAAGCCCATATACCATGATATTTTCGGCCACCCTATATTATAAATAGGGGATGATTATTTCATCCCCAAGTACATAATTTCATGTGTTGGAAAAATCAAGAACATATATATTTTTCTTTTTCCTTAGTTATTTAAATTGTTCGATAGCATCTCCCACCGGTGATCGAACAAGGTGAAAGGGAATACTTGAGAAGGTTTTTGGGTTGATAAAGCGAGATCATGATCGTCGCATTTATTCAAAGGCCAAGTCTACAAGAGGTACGTTAATCACATATTTACTTGTTTATTCCGCCATAGTTAATATGTGAATTAATTCAACATGCATGATGAAAATTTGTTGTTGGAATTATTATTTGAATTAATTAGGATTAATTCATGCTAGTAATAATTGTATTTAAATTCGTATTTAAATTTCATCCCGAATAGATTCCGGGCACCCCTATTTTCCCAACACTAAGGCCAATCATCTTTTCAGGGGCTTTGGGATCTTAATCAAAACTGACATTATCCCAACAACCAGCATAATCTCCCAATTGATCAAGCGTCTTTTTGAAGATGATGTTGGTGTAGGCTCCGGTGTCTACCAATAATTGATGAACCTTGGTCCCTATTATTTTGGCACAGATTACGAGGGAATCGTTATGGGGCATCACGATCCCGTCCAGATCTTTGTCCGTGAAGGTCAACTGTGTTGTTTGGAGAATTGATGGATTGACCCCCATTTCCTGAACCTAAGCTATTGTACGTAGCTCAGTCTTTCTTTTACAATTCGATATTGGTGGTCGTCCATCAGAACAACCACCAACTGGTCCAGCAGGTTCCATCATTTGAATCTTGGGAACTGGTCCTTCTGCTGGTGTCGGAGGTGGTCGCCCAGCTCGATTCCGGCGAGGAGCTTGCTCTATATCCTCTTCTTTGGAATCATCATCTCTGTTTCTTTTACCGGGTTGTCATTTTACGAACTCGGATAACTTACCCTCCTCATAGAATCGCCATAATAGCTTCAACAAGTCACGACACTTACTAGTAAAATATCCCACACTTTGGTGATAGGCACAATACTTGTTCGGGTTTAACTTGCTAGCATCTTGACGAATCTTCCGTGGAGGGGTAAGTAACTTCTTTTCCCGGACATTGTTGTATATCGTATCAATCGATATGGTAAGTATTTGGTTTAGCTTGTCTTTCAGTTCTACCCTTTCATTAAATGCATTCATGTTTTTAGGGGCACGATAACCTCCACCACCAGTCTTCTTCGCATTCTCTTTTTGATCGCCTTTGTCCCCCATATCTTTCTGCAGAGCCTCATGCTCAGCATAAGTTTTTGGGCATCTTAGATGTACATCTTTCCAGAGATCAGTGCCTTTCTTCAGTCCAGCTAGGACGGCTACAATCTTGGTATCTTCACCAACAGATTCCCCTTTGATGGTCCCGTTTTCGAAGGGCAAAATGGGAATTTAGGAGAATTTTTTTTTTAAAACACTGATGTATGCTAATTTATGGCAATAATGAACACAACAATGTAAAGTGGTTCAGAGTCTCAATACTCCTACATCCACTGCCTGATTTAACAGGAAATCCACTCAAGGGATTCTTGTTTTTAACGTGCCAAGGTGCACGGGTACACTGGACTCACGCCACTCCCTGGGCTGCCTCTCGAACTGGCCTCACATCCCTCTTCACTTAGGGACTGCCTCTCCTCACCTCACTACAAGCCTAACAATCTACTGAAAGGGTATAGTTTGGTTTGGTTCTTCTCCAACTAGGTGAGATTTTCCCTTACATGGTTTTAGCCTAAAAGCTAGGATTGGGAAAATCTCTCTAAGCTTAGGATGTATATGATGGGCTCGAGTATACAAACTGGAACACTCAAATATGACTATGAATAACTCAGGTCAGTGTTCTTGATGGAGATGGTGCCTCCTTATGACTCCCTCGAACTTGCACCACTCTCACACATCCAGCTCTCACATTCGCACACTTACAAATGAAGCTTGAGTTTGTATTTATAGTGTGGATTTGAATGTTACCGTTGGAGAGAGTAACATTCAAATCCAGACTATCTCTGGAGTGAAATTCTCCTCTTCAGTGAAGTACGGCCTTGTCAGCTTTTGTCAGATTCGTTGCCTTGACTTGATTGGTCCACGTGGACTGAGTCCAACGGCTCTTTTGTTCAGGGTACTTGATCAGGGTAGTCCTGACTTCAGGCGACTTGTCTTCAACTGACTTGCAATCCTCTCAGGATACCTTCCTTCAGTAGACTTGAAGTCCACTCAGGGGAGTTGACATAAGGTTATTTGTCAAGCTTCCCAGCCTCAGTAGCCTGACTCCTTCAGGTCCTACTAGGCACAGCACTGATCCTCCTGATCATGCTCTTCACTGAGTAGTCCACTGACCAGCTTAGAAAGATCAGGTTTATACTCAGTGGGACTTCCTTCAGGCTTCTCCATTGGTTCAGGTTGATGGCATGTCTTCAGTCAGCTCTTCTGGTTGTCATCTTGATATCTTCAGGCTGTGTTGAGAAGTTCCCCCTCGCTGAGTTCCCCCTCAACTGAGCAACCTATTCTACTGAGAGCTAACCTAGCCTGACCTGATCTAAAGGATACTATCCTGACTGCTTTCAAACCTATTACATGTTGTTTTGGAAAATCATCAAAACTAAACATATCCCAACAATTTCCCCCTTTTTGATGATTCCAAAACTTCTAACCAAATGATTTTCTATTACAAGAATAATGTCAGAACACAGGTAATAGTTTGAAATATGCAGAAATTCCCATAGTTTTAAAACATTTAAGATCTGTTCGGTTGACCATTTTTCTTATAAAAACTGGATCAGTGGTCATGTGAACAACCCGCTCTGATACCAATTGATGGTCCCGTTTTTCGAAGGGCAAATGGGAATTTAGGAGAATTTTTTTTTTAAAACACTGATGTATGCTAATTTATTGCAATAATGAACACAACAATGTAAAGTGGTTCAGAGTCTCAATACTCCTACATCCACTGCCTGATTTAACAGGAAATCCACTCAAGGGATTCTTGTTTTTAACGTGCCAAGGTGCACGGGTACACTGGACTCACGCCACTCCCTGGGCTGCCTCTCGAACTGGCCTCACGTCCCTCTTCACTCAGGGACTGCCTCTCCTCACCTCACTACAAGCCTAACAATCTACTGAAAGGGTATAGTTTGGTTTGGTTCTTCTCCAACTAGGTGAGATTTTCCCTTACATGGTTTTAGCCTAAAAGCTAGGATTGGGAAAATCTCTCTAAGCTTAGGATGTATATGATGGGCTCGAGTATACAAACTGGAACACTCAAATATGACTATGAATAACTCAGGTCAGTGTTCTTGATGGAGATGGTGCCTCCTTATGACTCCCTCGAACTTGCACCACTCTCACACATCCAGCTCTCACATTCGCACACTTACAAATGAAGCTTGAGTTTGTATTTATAGTGTGGATTTGAATGTTACCGTTGGAGAGAGTAACATTCAAATCCAGACTATCTCTGGAGTGAAATTCTCCTCTTCAGTGAAGTACGGCCTTGTCAGCTTTTGTCAGATTCGTTGCCTTGACTTGATTGGTCCACGTGGACTGAGTCCAACGGCTCTTTTGTTCAGGGTACTTGATCAGGGTAGTCCTGACTACAGGCGACTTGTCTTCAACTGACTTGCAATCCTCTCAGGATACCTTCCTTCAGTAGACTTGAAGTCCACTCAGGGGAGTTGACATAAGGCTATTTGTCAAGCTTCCCAGCCTCAGTAGCCTGACTCCTTCAGGTCCTACTAGGCACAGCACTGATCCTCCTGATCATGCTCTTCACTGAGTAGTCCACTGACCAGCTTAGAAAGATCAGGTTTATACTCAGTGGGACTTCCTTCAGGCTTCTCCATTGGTTCAGGTTGATGGCATGTCTTCAGTCAGCTCTTCTGGTTGTCATCTTGATATCTTCAGGCTGTGTTGAGAAGTTCCCCCTCGCTGAGTTCCCCCTCAACTGAGCAACCTATTCTACTGAGAGCTAACCTAGCCTGACCTGATCTAAAGGATACTATCCTGACTGCTTTCAAACCTATTACATGTTGTTTTGGAAAATCATCAAAACTAAACATATCCCAACACCCTTCCAACAAGATCTTATCAAATCTTTCCAAATACGATCGGTCTGACTCGTCATCTGCTTATTTCAAGTCAGATAATCGATATCGTTGGGATAGATATGATCTGGCCATGGAGAAATGGGATAAGAATTCTTTACCTAGCTGGGTAAACGAATGAATGGAAGCTGGTGGCAGAGTCGAGAACCACTTATGGACACGATCCCCTATAGTTAATGGAAAGTTTCGGCATTGGGTAGCATCACTTACCCCCATTGATATCATATAATCAGAATACTTCATCAAATGTACATGGGGGTCCGCCGTGCCTTCATATTGTATACTTGCAGGAAACTGGATCTTCTTTTGGATAGGAGCTTTTAGAATCACCGAAGATAGTGGAGAAGATGGAAGCGAAGTATTTCCATAACCCCTCTGTTGGTCCACCTGGCCCTGCATGCTTTCAATCGCCTTTCGCATGGATACCAATTCATCTAGTGATCCCCCCACACTTGGAGGCAGTTCAACGAGCAGTGGTGCATGACCATCAGTTCGTCGTTGTCCCTCACTTGGTTGGAGAGCATCATGGATTGGCCTTCGAGGATTAGGGTCCCTATTAGGGCCCAGGCGACCAAACGCTGACCTAGTCAACCTTTCATGAATAGATGGACGAGCTGGGCGAGCTCTTCCTGCTACAGGGTGTACCTCAGCCGTCATATGTTCAGGGCAACCTAGCCTATCTTTTACGCTCTGTCATGTAGTCCCATGACTCACTCCGGCAACTCGACTGGGAGTTGATTCCCCATGGCTGGCAACTTCGGCGAGCTATTTCTCCTTGCCTTTCATCTTATGAACTTGGGCATTGTCAGCCTCATTTTGATGGTTATCCCTGGCTTTCTCATGTTCGTGAGCTCTTGTTGGGCTACGCCTTGCTCGGATGTGAGATAGGCCAGGTTGCCCTTGTTGTCTTTGTAATGCTTGAAGTATTTCAATAGTCCGAGCTAGTTTATCAGGATTACGAACAAAAGCATCTAGTTCAGGTGGCATGGGTTGATTGGCAATGGGACAGTTTTCTTGTTCTAGGCGAGCTATCTCTGCTCGCATGCCAGCCTGGGATACTCTAGTATGTGAATCCCTTGTCACATGTTGGGAGTGTTGAGTATCATGAGACTGAGGCATCTTTGATTGATGTGTGAATGTTAATCTTAAAAAAAAGTTTTGAATGATAAACACCAAGAACACTTTCTTCAAATCTTCAACTTTTGAACTTGAAGTTCTTGCTTAACCACACTTGAATCCTTAATCGGAGGTTCGAACCCTCCTTCTAGCGCCAATTTGTTGATGATCGTATCTAATCAGAAGGATTAGTGGCAGTTTAATTCGTTAATTTGATCACCAAACAATTATGTGTGATTGATCACTAACGTAATTAGTGAATACGAAAGGTTAGATATAATAAGATTAAATACGAGTAATGATTACGTATTTATTTTGTATTTTTTATAATCGAGGAGCTTAGATGTATATAATTGAAGTTTGGACGTGTATATGAATTTGTGCTTGTTTTATTAATTAAAAATCAAAGTATTTATACAAGTTTGCCTAGCAGGAGGTGTACAAGACTGTTGACATTCCAAGTGTGCATGCATGACACTTGGAATGTTGACTATTTGACCTTGTCTAAACTAAAATTTATCCTCTAATGATGGATTTGCTCGTATTCAGGAGTTGTTCGCAACTTTGGACTTGTCCTTGAGAAGCTTTTAGCTTGATTTAGTTGGTCATCTGTTTTGATAATTGAATATCTTGATACTTTGACTAAATATGTTCGCCTATGAGCAGGATTTGCTCGCCGGACCTTATTTTGACTAATATGGCCTTTGTATTCCAGGTTGCTTGCTTTGTTAGATCTGTTCGCTTGGCAATTCCAGCTTGGTATAGCCTTGTTAACTTAATCTGACCTTTAAGATGCATGATTTGGGATAATCATGTTCACCTTAATTGTATTTCTACACGCCTATCAACACATGTCTTTGTTCTTTTTTTGATTGGAATTGGCGAGTTGTGGTTTGTATGCCTTTGTTTCATTGATATTTGTGTAAATGGTGATTGAATTGGCATATCTTGTTTCTTTTGTTAAACCCCTTATTAGAGTATCCAAGAATCTTTATTCATTGTGAGTTGATATTTTTCCTTTTAGACCCTGTTTGAATATGCTCATTATGTTAGGATATGCTCACTGTGTTGAATGATTGAGGATTCTAGGATCTGGGGATGATATATATAGGCTAGGGTAGACATATGTGGGCACAACTCTTCCACAATAACATTTTTTAAAGAACAAGATGATGATTTTCTTCTTTGTTCATGTTGATGTCTTGATATTATTGTGTTTTTATTGTATAAATGATGCATTTGGGATTTGAGATTATATATAGATAAAGAGGATGAAGACACTATTCCAAGTTCCCTTCATTTTTCCCTCCAATGCACAAAAAACTGTGTTTGTGAAAAGTTTGGGACTAAAAGTGCAAAAAGTTAACGGTGTTATAACGGCGGGACCAAAAATGCTAAAAAAAATGCAAAAAAGACCAAAAGTGCTAGCATCGGGACCAAAACCACGGTGAGGCGTGACCTGTGGGACCAAAAGTGTAAATTCTCTTTTGGAAACTATTTTTGAATATGCGCTTTTATTTTTTACTTTTCACCAATTAAATTATAACTATATATTTAATTATATCATATATTTAAGTATATTATATAATTAATTATATAATATGTAATTATGACGTCATACCGGTTTAATCGCTTTGCTAACCGATTAGACCCGATTTGACCGGTCCGATCAAAAGCGTTGAGGGAGTCCGGTCGTATGCTTCCGCTTTTAAAACATAGTGTAGAAGCACCTTCTAATTTATAACTATAAATAGAACCTCAAAGGTTCATTAAAGACGCAGGCACTCAATGCAAGAGCGGCATTAAAGAACATTTATTTCTTCAGTTTTATATTGGTTGATAGATTTTATCCACCAACCACCACAAATACACTCGCACGAAAATATTTGTCTACAATTTGGTACTAGTAGGAGAGTGGTTACGAGAAAAAATACACTAGATTTTTCAAGTTTAGTCACTCTTTAATCTTCATATATTTAAATCTTCAAACTTTCATCATACAGAAAGGATATGCCAGAGAGCTGGCTGCACCAAGCAACATGTGGAGGATGTCACTTACACCACCATGTCGGCCCCATTCCAAAAGGAGCCACAATCAGGCGATGAACAACTCAGGTTCATCGACCGAAATGAGAACTCCAAAGGACCCGCATGCCGCAAATGGCAATTATTCATAAGTGTTAGGCCGAACTAAACGTCATACTTATTCGAGAACATCACCCATGTAAGGAGCTCATCAACCTCCATAAGGAGATCAAAGGGAGATGTGAGAGAGACCAGTCGTGCTGATTGGCTTCATGTAATAACCCCTTGAAGTAGAATCTCAAGAAGAGGCTGGATGATGAGGCGGATCCCCGCATGCCACCTTGCCCTCGGGAGGAATTAATTTTCTCTTGCATGGGGGGCCAGGCATGGAGATCTCCCTACCCTTGCGAGTCCAACGCCAGCTTGGTACCAAAAAACTTGAGAGTCGTGCAGCCAATGAGATTCCACCCGTTCATCGCCACGGGAGTGAGAGACTAAGAAGGTTGGTCCTTGATCGATTATATCGACCAACCTCTACCACTTATCGATGACTCAATTGTCAAAATAATGAAGGTCGTGAAAGCCTTGGATGACAAGGTGGACATGCGTGCCGGGAAGGCCCACCTTGCCCATATGCCCAACTCTCTACTGGCACCCATCCTTATTTAGGCACCGGCCTAATCGATATTCAGCATGGCCGCAGTCAGCCAGTACGACAGATGAGATGGATCCTATTACCTAGATGAGCAAATACTCAACCTAAAGGGTTTTCATGGGCGCAACTGACGTTACGTAGAGTTGGATGTTCCCGTTAACTTTGGGAAACTGTGCTGATCAATGGTTTTCCTTCCTGCCCACCACGATAGTGAGATTCTTTCACCAGCTAGGCGAATTGCTCCTCGAGCATTTCTCTTCCATTGCCCCAAGACTGGCGGGCAGGAATCACATGGCCAACATCGAGCAGGGCAAGGAATTAGACCGCACTTACATGGAGCACGATGATCGCATCATCATGGAGCCTACTGGTGATGAGGTCAAACTCGTCAGGATAATCGGCGTTGACTATTTCCTCTAATGCTCTCCGTAAGTCTATCATATCCCTTCTCAACTCAAATTTTATTATGCAAGACTTGGGTCATTACATGACTTTTTTGGTACAACTCCAACACATAATGAAGGTGACTATTTTTATCTCAGATTATGTATGCTACATAAATCATTAAAAGAGCTGAATGTCATCTTGTAAGTCATCACTGACACTGATTTGAAGCATATTGTTAATTCTAGCACCCCATATGATGAACCCTCTTAGTATTGAAGCCTTGCAGGAGCACTTTAGTAACTAACTTTCACGAGGCCCGACATTACTTATGCCATGTAATAAGTATGTTTATGCATTACCCGAGGGAAGAACATATGTTTACTCTCAAATGCATTTTTTGTTACGTTCAGGTTACTCTTGACATGGTCTCCATCTATATCCATCACAGACAACTACTTTAGTTTTATATAAGGAAGTGAATTGGGGTGGATGTTCAAATACCTAATACTCAACATTGAGTTATTGTGTATTTCTTGGTGATAACTTGGTTTAAGTTAACGACGAACTACTTTATCACGATCTTGTGCAGAAGTCGAATATCGATGGGTCAATAATATGGTTACTTAGTCTTGTTGACCATGTAAAAGTCTTTTGTAGCTTCATTGTCTTGTTCAGAATGCTATATTGGTCTATTGTGATAATGTGGTGTAATATATCTCACTAAAAAATATGTTGAACATCAATACACTAAACATAATAAAAAGAACATTTTGTGTGTGAATATATTACTTGTGGATAAGTATGTATTTTACGTGTCATGTCCAAATATTCTATTGTAGATATATTCAACAAATGGCTTCATTTGGTCTTATTTGAAGATTTTTTAGATTGTCCCAACATACGATAACTTTTTTTCGACCGCATGGATGTAGTTGAATATATGTAAATATATATAGTTGCTATTATATATGGTAGGTGTATAAATGTTCCAAAATTAAAACATATGATTGTGCTTGTACATTTGTATATTATTGACCTCTTGGTAGGTAATTAATGAAGCAATTATCAAAGGTTTCAAAACGAGTCCAAATAATTAGGTAGGTATCCTCAACCATGTAATAAAGTATTCTCAACTCAAATCATTGGGATATATATTTTAAAAGAGAATTTTGACAACTCATATATTGTCATGTTAACTAAACAAGATATATGAAAATATCCACAAAATTTGAACATGACACTAGTTCTTTAACCTCCAACACCGAAACCTCAATGGAATCAGGATATTCATCTTAATCAGTAATGATCTTTGCTGCAATTATAGAATCATAAACACAAATATTTTAATACCTCTCATACACAAAAAAATCATGACATTGTATAATAGAAGAAGCTCACACGCAAAGACTGAACTTGAATCCAACATAAGAGTTGAATTTACAACCCTTGAATGTCCCCATGTTCTCGAAGAATAAAGCTCACTTAATTACACCATTTATTCAGCACAAAATCTGCATCAACATTCAACCTTAACTGTTGATCCACCAACGCCACCCATATGTTATCAATTTGATACGAAGCCTAAAAATATTTCCGCCTCTCCAAAAATTCCTTTAGATCTCCAACACTCCAAAAAAAATCAATTCTTTTAATTGAAGAAAGCACATAAATTGGGTCATTATCATGTATAAAGTCACAAACTCCTTTCCAAACAAACCAAGTTGTCACCTAAAAATTTCTCTATAAAATCCTAAGTGAATTTCTCTTGAATTTCCCAGAGACAGTCTAAGAAGATCCTCACTTTTAAGTGTTACTCTCTAGATAAAACTAACACATAGGAAATTCACGTTCAGATAATAGTTTATGAATTAAAATGAAATTCACAATGACCAGAGTTCATCGGTTAAAACTCTTTTGTAAATGAAATGTCTTAAGAGCATCCCTAATCCTCTACCCCAACTCAGTTTTTTTTTTGTCAAATCAGTTGCCACATTAAAAGTTAATTATACATATCAATTTATATTTCTACTCCCCAATCATTTCACGTACAAATTATATTTTTTAGGGATATCCACATAATTGGAAAAAAATTAAAAGAAAAAAAAATTGTCAGTTATAAAATTGAAAGAAAAATAAGTAAAATATTATATTTGGGCCCAATTGTCATACCACTCTCTCATTCATACCGGTTATAATTAAGGGATTATATATTTGTACGTCTAGTAACTTAGCCCAACTTTGAATCTGGTCCACAACGAATACACGTTTTGAAATTGATCCCGTAAGTTTGGATTTTTTTTTTAAATAGATCCTTTGACCTGATTGAGCTGGTTACATATCTGGTAATTGTCACGTAGATATTAATTTTTTTTCTTTATTTTTCAGTGTCAAGTCATAATATTTTAATATATTTTTATTGTGACAGGATTAATTAATTTAGGCGGGTTTTGATTCGAATCGGGATCATAATAAAATGAGTCAGACTCTATATAATTAACATTGGGCCTTTTAAAATCGGGTTAAAGTTAAGCAAATCCAGCCCGCTTCAACACACAGATCATTATCCCTAACCCACAATATTTCCCTAAAATTCAGCTGCTTCAAAAAATCACGAAGAAGTTGAATCGTCTACTCCCCAAAATTCAAAAACCCTAAGTCGGAAAGAGGAGCGCATACAATGATGAAAAGAGAGCAATTTGAGCATGAGGATTCGCGATGTGAGTAGAAATGAAGCCCTTCCACCTATATACGGTAAGATTCAATCTCTTTTTATAATTTTCAAGTTAGGGTTTTCTTTTCTTTTGAAGGAATGTCGGGTTTTTTTTAACATTGGGATTATATATGTGATTTTTATATTGTACTTGTACATTGTTCTGTCTATTCGTTATCGTCCATTTCTGAAAAGTTTCATGGGTGGGTGGTGGTTATATATTAAAAAAGATTTGTGGGGTGTTTTAATATTGTCATGTTGTGTCCACGTTTTTTAATATTGCCAAAAGTGGGTGGGTTGGTGGTGGTCCATGATAGTGTTAAATGCTCTTTTAGGGGTTTTTTGTCCTTATTTGTAGTTTTTGTTGTAAATCTAGAAGATTTATTATTCCGAATCTAGAAGATTTGACGTGGACATTACTAATGGACCAATAACCCAATGAGCTTCATATCTTAGACTAGGGTTTTATTCTTATAAATATATCATTGGAATATTAGTGAAACTCCTGGCTTGGCTCGCCCCCAGACGTAGTCATTCCCGACGAACTGGGTGAACAAATCTTGCACCTTTAATTTACGCAGTCAATTACAACACGTTATCAGCACGAGTGTTCTACTATTAAAAATTCTTTCAAGTTCGCATCAGAGTCACAAGAACAGATTCACACCGTTTATCAAAATCGTTGTGGATCCGAAATTTCCCATCACGAAAGCACCTAGAAAGATGAGATTTGCACCAAAAGCTCCTCCCAAGAGAGAAACAAAATTGAGGGATATTATTAAATTATTCATATTTTATCAATTCATCTTATATATTTCTTGTGCTAACGTATACGTCTTCTTCTTCATCATGTGCCGCCGCTGCCCTGCCATGGCCCAGAAAATTACCCTGTGCTGCCAAAATCACGGTATTGTTTATGCAGAGGGCATTGGCTATTGCTAAGCAACTGCCGAGCGGAAAGTGAAAGTTGCTCTACTGACGAGACTCTACCCGAGACTAACCGGTACGCCCTAAAATTAATTTTCTCCAAATCATGTGAATTAATTATCGTATCGAATTATTTGATCCATGTGTTATATATTTTACATGCACTAGAATTATTGCTTCAATTTTATTTTTGTATTTGCGATAATTGGATCAAATTGTTTTACGAATTAAATTGAATTGAAAAAAATTAATTGAGCGTATGACCGCCGCCCATCGTGCGCCAACAGCCGCCGACCACAAACGACCGCTGGCAACCGCTCTCTGTCGCGCTGCCGCGCAGCTCCGGCTCAAGGCCGTTGAGCATGCAGCAGCGCATGCCTCTGTGCATGACCCCGGGCCGCCGCCGCTCCGCCATGAGCCACCGTCGCAAGGCACGAAGGGCGGTGCCGCCTCCGCATGCCATCACGCCCAGCGTCGTGGCCGAGCGCCGCCTTCGCGCACACCGCGATGCGCCAATGGCGTCACCAAGAAAAGAAGACCACCGATCGCGCCTGCAGGCCGCGATCAGGTAAGAGTGTCGCATCCACAGAGCGCGATGGCCCACGGCTGTCGCACCTATAGGACGTGACTGGCTGGCGATTTTTTGTTTTTTTGCGAGTTGCTCCCGTCGTCTGTCGTGTGCACCCCGCACCCCTTCCGTGCATCCATCGTCGCACACGACAATGTGCCTCAAGGACATTGTGAACCCTAGCCCACTTTTGGGCTCATTTTGGGCGTCAGATAATTACCGATTAATTTTATTTTAATTTAAAGCCCTGAAAATATTTCATTAAATTTCGTTAATATACATGAAATATTTAGAGTAATAAATATGCATGTTTATTAAGCCCACAATTTTTTGGAATTATTTTCATGTATTTAATTCTCAAAAAATTATCTTATATGCTTATTTGGTGCATTCGAATGCCTTTATGATTTTATTATCTTGCATGCATTATCACTCTTGCAAATAGTTTATTATTTATAGTCCGTATATATTGCCTGGGTAGGCGGCGCCCGATACTTGTCGGACCGTAGTTTATGCTTTGGGTAGACGGCGCCCAATTCTTGCTCCTATGTGCTCTAGAATAATCAAATAAATCCTTATTTCTCCATTGTCAATAAATTGGTCACAACTCTTATCATGTCACTTTAAAATTTGTAGTAATGTCTGATATTACCATGAAATAATTCTATGAGCTTGCTCTCGATGGTAATAACTACCTGACATGGGCGCTAGATGTAGAGATCCATCTAGCCTTAAATAAGTTGAGCAAAACAATTATCGAAGGTTCGAAATCCACTAACGCCCAGAAGGCGAAAGCGTTGATTTTTCTAATGAATCACCTGAGTGAGGAATTCATTTTTTTTCAGATCCTCATTTAGGGACCCCCAGAATGTTGTGGAAGTCCCTAAAGGACCATTTCCAACAACAAAACGATATACTCCTCCCTCCGGTACAATACGATTGGTTGAGACTCCATTTCTAAGACCTTAAGTCTATAATGGAGTACAACTCTGCTTTGCAACGTATTGTAACCTAGTTGATGCTGAATAATCTGTCAACATTCCACGCTAGCAACCTTATACTCCAGCAGCAGTATAGGGACAATTATATGATTGGTCGCAAATGTGGAAGGGGGAGACAGAGTAAGATGATATGGGCTAAAGGCCGAGGTCGTAGTACATCCAGTGGTCACAGAACCTCGAATTTCGCTCTTAAAAAATATGGCAATCAAAATAAGGTTGAGCATTCCTGCTACAGATGCGGATGCAGAGACCATTAGTCTCGCACGTGTCGCACTCTCAAGCACTTGGTTGAGGCTTATCAAAAGCAGCAGAAGGACGACAAGGGGTAGGCCCCTAGAGTCGAATCTCACCATGCCAGTCTGCCTGAAGCAGATTTTGACCAAGACAACATCGATCCTCTGGACATCGAGCTCAAGGACTTTGGAAATGATGAGTGATTTGCGTATTTGATTGTTTTAGTACTTTTTTTTTTTTTGGATAAATTTTTTTATGTTTTTGGATCCTTTCTTTCGGGTGCTTTATTTTATGGATGATATTATGTTTTAGCTTCGATGTGTTTACCTTAACGTTGTCCATTAAATTTACTTTGATATTGCTATATTTGGCTTGTAAACATATCAGCTATTAGGTTTGGGCTATTTCCTCTGGCATGATGGATTGAGATTGTGATTTATGTTTGGTAGATACGCCACCACTCATAAAATCTTAAGAGATAGAAAGTATTTTCATAACTTGATAGAACGTAAGAGGAGTATAACTACAATAGCCAATGATAGTACGTTGATAGTACGCTCCGGAAGAGCTTCCATTGTCCTCCCCATGGGTATCGAACTCATAATCGGTAATGCTTTATTGTTTCCACAATCTAAGCGTACCCTCCTCAGTTTTAGAGACATTAGGATAAACAGATATCACATTGAAATTAAAATAGAGAACAATAACGAATACCCTTTGATGACTATTACTCGAGGTAACCGTAAACAAGTTATAGAAAAACTTCTTACATTCCCCTCCGGATTGTACTATTCCTACATCCGGCCATCAATCTCCATCTAGCCATGAGTATAAAATTTCATGACCCAAACTTCTTTAAATTATGGCATCAGTGATTAAGTCATCCAGAACAATCTATGATATGTAGGATTCTATCTAATTCAATTAGTCATAATATTTCGAATAATAGAATCCTTCCTGTTGATGAATTTATTTGTGATGTATGTTCTAAGGGTAAGTTAATAGTGCACCCGTCGCGCACTAAGGTTGGACTAGAGTCTCCAGTTTTCCTTGAACGGATTCAGGGAGACATTTGTGGACCGATTCACCCAGCACCAGGACCATTTCGGTATTTCATGGTCCTTATTGATGCCTCCACTAGGTGGATATATGCCTGTTAGCTGTCTACCCACAATCAAGCTCTTGCAAAGCTCATTGTGAATACTATCGAGCTTAGAGCTCAATTCCCGGATTATCCAATTAAATCGATTCACATGGATAATGTTGTTGAGTTCAGCTTAAAGGCATTTACAAATTACTGTATGGCCCTGGGAATTAAAGTGGAGCATTCGGTCCCCTACGTCCATACCCAAAATGGTCTTGCTGAGGCCCTAATAAAATGTATCAAACTTATCGCGAGACCATTGCTTATGAACTCCAAACTACCCACTTCATGTTGGGGGCATGCAGTTCTACATGCATCGCACTTAATACAAATCCGTCCAACTGCATATAATGATCATTCCCCCCTACAGTTAGTGTGTGGGAAAGAACCTAGTATTTCTCATCTACAAGTTTTCGGATGTGCGGTATATGTCCCGATAACATTACCAAAGCGGACCTCTATGGGCCCACAAAGGAAACTCGGTATTTACATCGGATTTGACTCTCCATCCATCGTAAAATACCTCGAGCCTTTGTCCGGGGATCAATTGACGGTCCAGTTCGCTGATTGCATGTTTGATGAAGATCACTTCCCGGCATTAGGGGGAGATCCAAATTCAAAATTGAATGAATGCCGGGAGCTTACGTGGAATGTAAGTGATCTTCAGTATCTAGATCCACGCACTAGTCAATCTGAACTGGAAGTTCAGAAGATCATTAACTTGCAAAATTTAGCAAACAATTTTCCAGACGCGTTCACTGACCATAGAGGTGTAACTAAATCGCATATACCTGCAGTAAATGCTCCCCAAAAGGTTGAGGTCCCAAGCAAAACAAGTACTCATGCCCCCACACGCCAGAAGCGTAAAGGACCCTCAAGAGATACTAGTACACCTAAATGAAAAGCTAGCAAAACTGGTCAGCCAAACGTAAAATCTCTAGAAGAGATTCATCTAGATAACTCAAAGTCTCTAGGAGACGAGCATCCTAGTGATGAAGCACGTGCACAAAATATTTAATGCACTAGGACCACGGAACGACCAGACCCAGATACACTGGGAAATAAGGAAAGTCTGGTTGACGTAAAACGTTGAAGTCTCTATGAATTTCATAGATACGGGAGAAACATATAAAATAAATATTACTGTCGTCGATGACACATTTGCAGCGACATTTGCTCTTTCCATCAACGATCCAGATCTAGAACCCAGAACTATCGTTGAGTGCCGAAAGCGCTCTGGTTGGGTAAAATGGAAAGAGGCAACTGAAGCAGAGCTCGCATTGCTTAACAAAAGAAAAGTATTTGACTATTTTGTTCGTACACCCGCGCGCGCTATCCCTGTAGGATATAAATGGGTTTTTGTACGAAAATGAAATGAGAACAATACTGTGGTGAGGTATAAAGCGAGGTTTGTAGCTCAAGGGTTTTCGCAGAGACCCGAGATTGATTTCGATCAAACCTATTCTCCCATCATTGACTCGATAATGTTTCGCTACTTGATATCTTTGGCAGTTAAATTAAATCTGATTAACAGACGTAGTAACAGCATACTTGTACGGATCACTAGATGGCGACATTTATATGAAAATCTCCGATGGATTTGACATTCCTCAGATGAGGAATGGTGAAAATCGCAGTATATATAGCATAAAACTGCAGAAGTCGTTGTATGGCCTGAAGCAATCGGGCCTCATGTGGTACAACCGACTTAGTGAGTTCCTTGAGAAGAAGGAATGCACATTCGATAAAGCTTTCCCATGCGTATTCACGAAGAAATTTTAAAATAGTTTTTGCATCATATCCGTCTATGTTGATGACCTGAACATAATCGAAACATGCAAAGAGATTGAAGAAGTCAGTTCAATCTTGAAAACCAAATTCGAAATATAAGCCTTGGGTAAAACCAAGTACTGCCTCGGCCTGCAGATCGAGCATCTCCCAAAAGGAATTCTTATACATTAGTCGACCTACGTGAAAAAGGTATTTGAGAGATTTCACATGGATAAATCTCATCCACTTAGCACCCCTATGGTTGTCCGATCTCTCGAAGTGGATAAGGACCCATTTAGGTCAATAGAAGATTCAGAAGAAATTCTGGGGCCAGAAGTTTCTTATCTTAGTGTTGTTGGAGCATTGCTCTATCTCGTAAATTGTACTCGGCCGGACATTGCATTTGCTGTCAATTTGCTTGCGAGACATAGCGTTTCTCCTACAAGGAGACATTGGAATGGTGTTAAGCATGTTCTACGGTACCTCCAAGGGTCTCAAGATCTTGGACTGTTTTACCGTAAGACCAAGACAAAACCTTGGTAGGTTATGCGGATGCTGGCTATTTTTCTGATCCCCACTATGCTATATCCCAGACTGGTTACGTTTTTCTTTGTCATGGTACCGCGATCTAATGGAGATCGGTTAAACAAACTATGGTTACCACGTCTTCAAACCACTTAGAGATAATAGCTTTATTTGAAGCCGCACGAGAATGTGTTTAGTTAAGGTCCTTAGTAAAACACATTGGTGACTCGTGTGGTATCGCTAAAGGCGATACACCTCCAACCGTTATATTTGAAGACAATGCAGCTTGCATCGTACAAATGAGTAATGGGTACGTCAAGGGAAACCTGACGAAACATATTTCACCTAAGTTTTTCTACCCATACGAACTCCAGAAGAGTAACGTGATTACCATTCAAAAGGTGCAATCTAGTGACAATCTAGCATATCTGTTCACTAAGTCCTTACCTACGTCTACTTTTGAAAAGTACATTCGTGGTATTGGAATGCAAAGGCTCAAAGTGTTGTTGTCTTCAGGGAGAGCGGTAACCCCGAAATAAATCTAGAAAATTTGATCAAGAAGATCGAATACATTCCTCCCTAACTTATTATTTGGCCGATACCTAGCACGTGGAGTTTTTATGACAGGACATTTATGTTATGTCGTAATGTCCAAGGTTGTAAATCTAGAAGATTTATTATTCCAAATCTAGATGATTTGATGTGGACATTACTAATAGACCAATAACCTAATGGGCTTCATATGTTAGACAGGGGTTTTATTCTTATAAATATACCATTGTACTCAGAATTGTAAACACTCATACATAAAAATATTAATGAAACTCCTGGCTTGGCTCGCCCCCAAACGTAGTCGTTCCCAACGAACTGGGTGAACAAATCTTGCGCCTTTAATTTACGCACTTAATTACAACAATTTTAAATAATGTTGTCCTTATTTAGTATATGAGAAAATATTATTTATTGGACTTTTCAATATTATTTATTGATCTATTACTAGCTGTTACCGATAGTTTAATGTTGTTACTGATACTTTAATACTGAAATTTAGTTTAATTTTGTTTTAAATGTTGTGGGAAGAGGGTCTGAGTTTGTGGGAAGAGAGACTGAGTTTTAAATTTGGTATACTTAGTAAACATTAATTGATTGGAGAGAATCTAAGTTTGTGGTAAGATGTATACGTAGTAAACATTAATTTAAAGAGAAAAGGAACTTTTGCTAAGGATTGGAAATCACTTTGAGTCATTGTTTTGCAGTGGTCTAGGGATGAAAAAAAATATTACTTGATCCTATATTGCAAATATCAATGTTGTTAATTGATCCTATATTAGAAAGTGCAATGCTATTAATTTGAAAGTTAAATGGTGCAGATATACTTCAATATTGTAATTGGTCTTAATTGATTCTCATTCATTAATTGTATATTTTTTGTTGTTCTCATTCATTAATTGTACATTTTCTATTTTCCTTATATGTCCAGACATCAATTATTTTTTTATCATTTGAAGACAATTTTCAAGAAGACAAATAAGCTCAAGGTAAGTACCACATTGACTTTGGTTTTCAATTATCAAAATTAATTTTGTTTATTTCAAAGAGGACACCATTTTTTTTAATCTGAACATCTTTTTTGTAATAAAATTTTAGAAAAATATGCATGATGGGAACACGAGCTTTGCCCCTTTTAAAGTACCCTCTTAATGGATGAACAATTTCATGGCACTGTGAGAAATGAAGAAACCAGAGACATCATAAGGAGGGATGGAAAAAGATTTGTAACTTTGAAGAACCTGGGATCATTTGTGAGTGGAAAGAAGAAGTGAAGTTGTAATTGAAGAATTTGTCAAACTCAAGACTTTGAAAGCATTTTTGTGTAATCATTTCATCATCTCTTTTTGTCAACTATGATAATGAAAAATACTATTTTGGTGTCTTGGGACAGAAACTTTGATGAACTTGTGTTTTGGAATAGATGATTATATGATTGCTTTAAGTTAGTAGATGTAATTAAAGAATACAATTTGCGTACTTTGAATTTTTTTTGGAACATATTATCAGGAAAAATCTCATTTTAAATAGTGTTTGTGGCTTGAATAAGCATTATTCTTCTACATTCGAACATTTTTTTTCATGTTAATTTGATTCATATGCATTCTTGCACATTCAAGATATTAAACAAAACAGGGATTTTTGTAACATAGTAGGAACTCTAAATTAGTGTGCCTCGATTATAGAGAAAAAATGTTGTTTGAATTTTGCCCCCAATGTAGGATTTGGAATGCAGAGCTATGTAATTTTGTAACTAAAAGATAATGCAAATCATTCTCATAAGAAAACTTATTTACATCCCATAAGCAAATCTTATATATATATATATATCCCGTAAATAAATGCAGATCACGTGTTTGTAAAAATGCCTATGAAAAACATACAACAAATTATTCATTAATTTCATAGCATTTTCATTAGTTGTACAAAATAAACATCAACACAAGCTGTCATTCTCATTAATTGTTAAAAAAAAAAGGGCAAGTACTTCACAATCAATATCATACTACCATTGTCATTACTTGTTCAAAATTAGAGGGTAATTACATCACCAAATACATAAAAATATTACTTGTCCAAAATTGTAATACAAAATAATTGAAATTTCAGTTATATAATAGAAACTTTAAATCCTAAATCAACCACATTACAAAGAAGGACACTCAATTCTAAAAACATAATAGGAACTCTAAATCCTAAACCAACCACTTTACAAAGAAGAACACCCACGATTCAAGTAGTGCATACGTTATCCAATATCCTTTTTTTCAACATTTTGTATTCCTTTTGCATATTCACGCTTCTCCTTCAATAAAGAGAGAATTACACACTTTGCTTTTGGAGACATTTGAGGATCTAACCAACAAAAATAATCGCATCCCCTAGTTTGACTTTGCTGAAATTGAAAAAAAAAATTGTATTATTTCGAACACAAAATTATTTCTAACACAGATTTGTGAGACTTGTTCATTGGTCAGAGCAAGGCGAATTTGGAACCTTCGACCATATTACCACTGATAACAAGTCTAACAAATCTAGAAATCAAGAAGTTCATAAGTGAAAAATAAAACTAACCTTCCAAGATCTACACCCATAAAACCTTCGACCAGGACTTTCATCGGTCCAAGAGGTGCGGATTTGAGCATCATCTCCACATAGACATAATTTGCAACTATCTCCGGCAATGGAAAATGATGTGGTGGACGACATTTTTTATTTTTCTTTCTTCTGTAATTGTTGTTCTTCTTCTCCAATTTAGCTGAGGAATGTGAGTTAGGTTAGATTTAGG
The DNA here is from genome assembly GCA_947034835.1 of Ballota nigra. Taxonomy (NCBI): domain Eukaryota; kingdom Viridiplantae; phylum Streptophyta; class Magnoliopsida; order Lamiales; family Lamiaceae; genus Ballota; species Ballota nigra. Next base: position 44,573,465 of record OX344724.1, on the reverse strand, counting down.
GGCAAGTATATTTAATACACAGTCCAATTTCATGGTCTGACCCGTATTTTATCCGACTCGAGCCCCGCATTTCATACCCAGACCAATCTCATAAAATATATCGATGTGGCATTGGAAAATAAAGAAAAAAAATTAATATCCACGGTGGTGGTTTCCGAATATGTAACCGGTTATACCACGTCAAATGACCTATTTAAAAAATCCAAACTTATAGAACCAATTTCAACACGTGTATTCGTTGTGGACCAAATTCAAAGTTGGGCTAAGTTACTGGACGCACAAATATATGATCCCTATAATTAATTCTACCTCTAGTTTCTCTCTCCACTTATCTTACCTCTCTCCCAACTCTTTACCCAGGTAAAAAAATTAATATCATGCGGGATTTCTACCTCCCAATGGGTATGCTCTAGGTGTTGATGATTCAGTTAAAACATGTGTAGTTAAAAACAATTGTGTATATTAGGACAATATCATGTATATGTAACCAGTTGAAATTCTTAGTCAGTTAAGATATAGACTTAGGCTAGTATAGTTCACAAGTTGGAGGGAACTCAATTTGTCAACTGAGAAGACAAAAGAGATCATAAGACCATGTGAAGTGTTGAAGACTTGAAGAAGTCAGTTGGAAGACCATCTCGAGTGTTAGGTAGCTTGCTTTTAAGCTCAAGATGAATAGGACTTGTCTAATTTCAGTAGACTTTGAAATCAGCCGATAAGGTAAAAGGTTCTCTAGATAATAAAAAAGAAATCAAGAAAGACAGAGGAAATATACGTTAAGTACCTGAAGCAATAAAAGTCAAGAATAGAAGACAAAGTATTACTTTGAAATAAAAGCCTCTAATCAAATGTTCTTTAGAAACTTACTTTAATATGTATGTTGGACACGACTGCATGTGGTCCAATAGGTGCTTGACACGCAAGTACGGAAGTTGACACAAAGTATGACGCAATAATTACAACAGATATAAAGTACAAGGTGCTTGTCAAATGATACCTCAAATAGAAAAAGTAGCCTGCACAAACATTCCAAGATTGATTGAACCCAAAGATACAAAAATTTCAAAGTTTCTCTCTAACTAATAGGGAATATTCAGTAGAGAATAAAATCCCTAAATTATAGGAGAGCATATTACAGTACTTATTGTTAATATCTTTGTGATGTATTTTTCCTTTTACATATGTTGTACACATATTATTTATAGTGGATATCCTGACACCTTATCCAATAGTGAATCAAATTCAATTCTTCGCATGATATCACCAGAATATCACAACAAACCCCCTAAATTTCTTTTTATTTCCTTTTCTCCCATTAGTTATCGTCGAAAATACCCATAAACTCAATCTTATCTCTCTCTCTCTCTCTCTCGTTCTCACACATATTGTTAGGATAGAGATTAGATGTTTTGAAGATGTTAAAACAAGAACTTGTAATGGGACTAGATGAACTTGTTAGTCAGCTACAGATTAGTCTAGGTCTAGAATAGGTCTTCGGTTAAGGGGGAAGAAATCTGTGCAGACCAGATGAGAGGTGACCAGATAAGGTGTCCTGACCAGAGGAGTTTGCCAGAGGAGTCTGACCAGAGGAGTCTGACCAGAGGAGCCTGACCAGAGGAGCCTGACCAGAGGAGTCTGCCAGGGGAGTCTGACCAGAGGAACCTGACCAGAGGAGTCTGCCAGAAGACCTCTTCCAGAGGAGGTTTAGAGCAGAAATGTCACCAGACCGGACCAGACCAGAAGACCCCAGACCAGACGAGTCCTGACCAGATGAGGGAGACAGATTAGTTCACCCATATGGAGGCTGCATGTAATCTGGAGACAAGGAGATCTTGGAGTTTCAATGATGGAGAAGAAGCAATCTGGAGAGTCAACTGATAGGAGGATTGATTGATTGATTGGTATCAATCTTGGAATATCCAATCAATGGAAGAGATCAATCAATCAATATAATCAATCTGTGATTGATTATATCCCTCCCATTATGGTTGTTTGAATTGTTAGCTTTCCAACGGCTAGTTAATTCCTACAACTATAAATAGGAGTGCATAGTGATGAGTTTTATACAAGAGTCGGGCAAGAGCACACAAGACACACGAACTCTCCACTCACTCACCTTGTTCATTCAAATTTTATATCTACTCTTTTAGAAGTACTAGTTGGAATATTACTCATCCTATTCACCTTGAAAGGTTGTTGAAAGTTGTTGTACGAAGGAGCTGGCACTTCCCAATTCCAGTGGTTCGTGAGTAAGTTGGTTGGAGAGAGAGTCCCCTTTGGAGAAAGGGAGAGTGGATGTAGGACCTGTTGTCCGAACCACTATAAATCCTGGTGTCATTTACTTTTCTGCACTTTAGATTTCTACATTTCAATTCTAGCACTTACTTTATAATTTGGTTTTTCATTAAAATATTTCACAACGCTTTTTGCTGGATAACCTTTTTAGGGACCAACAAGTGGTATCAGAGTAGTGTGTCTTAGACCACTGCTTTGAAAAGCTTTTGGTGGTCACCGGGACAGGTCCAATTTTTTGAAAAACCCAAATAATTTTTTTGTGCTAACAATTTCTGCAGAAATGGGTTCGAAGAAAAGTAGTAAAATATATACTAGGAGTCACTCCAAAAGAAGCTTCTTAACCGAGGAAGAAGAGGTATCCACTTCTGGTTCATCATCAAATTTTGGACCAAACGAAGAGATATGTCTTGTGACAGATGAGGTGTGTAATCAAACTCCTTCTTCTTCTTCTTATTCTTCTTTTTCTGAACAATCAGAGTACACAAATATTGCTATTAGATCTCCAAAAATCTGTACAACTTTGTCAAAAGTTGGAAGATGAGAACACAAAGCTGAAAGCAGAAAATTAGAAGCTTTCACAATGTTTAGGCAACCCAACTGATCTACCAGCTGAACAGGTTCAAACACTGGTAGAAGAATCCACTGGCTTGAAAACCAGATGTGATGAACAAACTAAGCTGATAGAAAAGTTACTTGTAGAAAACATTGAGAAAGATAATGAATATACCCTGCTGAAAGCTAAGTTTGATGAACTCTTCCATCAATTTTTTTTTGTAAAAGATAGTGAGGACAAGCTCAAGCTGAGACTGGAGCAGCTGACTACAGCACACAATGCTGTGTCACACATAGCTGTCTCATCTCAAAGAGAGCATGATAAGGCAGGCCTTGGTTATTCCAAACCTGAATCCTCATATGTTCAGAAAGAAGAAAAGTCTAGTAATTTTACTGATAAGGGTAAGAGGTCAGCTGACCAAGCAACTCAACCTAACAAGCAGATGAGTTCTAAATCTTAAAAACCCAAAAGGAAGAGGAGGAATTTTAAAAGACCTCAGCAAGGTCAGAAGAGTAGAAAACAGTCTGGACCTTCACAAAAGAAGCAGTCCCAGCTGACTCCAACTCAGCTGCAGAAGACTTTTAAGTCATTTGCCATACCAGCTGGAACTTTTGATGGTTCTAGCAAGACTTATCCTTATCAACAAAATTTCAAGACTGTTGCATTAAGACAAGTTATTCCTTCTACTGGACAAGCTCATAAGAGAAGAAGAGCCTTTAAAAGAAATAACCATGTTGAAACTTCTTGTGTTCAGTGTGTTTTTGTGGATATGTATGGAAGGAAGATAAGATCACCTGATTCAAAAAGGGATGATCTATTCTTGTGGCTTCCTAAATATTTTTCTAACCCCCCTTGGACCCAGAAGGGTACCAAAAACTTGATTGCCTGCAGATACACAAGAAGACCAGCTGATATTTTGCCCCAATATCAGTTGAGCATACTTTGAGGGGGAAGATCAGTTGACCGAGCTTGCTAGATTCTTTATCTTGTTATTTCAAACTTTTGTTGTCTTGTTTTATTTCAGTTCTTTTAGTTTTAACATCATCAAAAAGGGGGAAATTGTTAGGATAGAGATTAGATGTTTTGAAGATGTTAAAACAAGAACTTGTAATAGGACTAGCTGAACCTGTTAGTCAGCTACAGATTAGTCTAGGTCTAGAATATGTCTTCGGTTAAGGGGGAAGAAATCTGTGCAGACCAGATGAGATGTGACTAGATGAGGTGTCCTGACCAGGGGAGTTTGCCAGAGGAGTCTGACCAGAGGAGCCTAACCAGAGGAGTCTGCCAGAGGAGTCTGATCAGAGGAGTCTGACCAGAGGAGCCTGACCAGAGGAGTCTGACCAGAGGAGCCTGACCAGAGGAGTCTGCCAGAAGACCTCTTCCAGATGAGGTTTAGAGCAGAAATGTCACCAGACCGGACCAGACCAGAAGACCCCAAGACCAGACGAGTCCTGGCCAGATGAGGGAGACGGATTAGTTCACCCACATGGAGGCTGCGTGTAATCTGGAGACAAGGAGATCTTGGAGTTTCAATGATGGAGAAGAAGCAATCTGGAGAGTCAACTGATAGGAGGATTGATTGATTGATTGGTATTAATCTTGGAATATCCAATCAATGGAGGAGATCAATCAATCAATATAATCAATCTGTGATTGATTATATCCCTCCAATTATGGTTGTTTGAATTGTTAGCTTTCCAACGGCTACTTAATTCCTACAACTATAAATATGAGTGCATAGTGATGAGTTCTATACAAGAGTCGGGCAAGAGCACACAAGACACACGAATTCTCCACTCACTCACCTTGTTCATTCAAATTTTATATCTACTCTTTTAGGAGTTCTAGTTGGAATATTACTCAACCTATTCACCTTGAAAGGTTGTTGTAAGTTGTTGTACGAAGGAGCTGGCATTTCCCAATTCCAGTGGTTCGTGAGTAAGTTGGTTGGAGAGATAGTCCCCTTTGGAGAAAGTGAGAGTGGACGTAGGACCTGTTGTCCGAACCACTATATATCCTGGTGTCATTTACTTTTCTGCACTTTAGATTTCTGCATTTCAATTCTAGCACTTACTTTATAATTTGGTTTTTCATTAAAATATTTCACAACGCTTTCCGTTGGATAACCTTTTTAGGGACCAACACATATCCGTTTTCAATGTTATACCTTCTGCTAGTTCATTTTTTTAATTTCAGTATTCGGTATGGCTTCAAACTCTACTCCGATGGACTCCGTTCCTCTCAGCTTTACTTCACATGGTTAACATCAAGTTAACCTCCTCTAATTACCTACGCTGGAAATGTCAGATTATCCCTATGTTAGATTATGATGATCTACTCTCGTTCGTGGATGGAACCGCCATGCCTCCACCACCAACGACCAAAGACGCATATCAGAAAGAGGTACCCAATATGGAGATTGTGATCTGGAATAAGAGCCACGACCGCGCGCTAACCTTACTCCTTTCATCTCTAACGTGGGATTCCATGACTGAGGTTGTTGGTCTTCTCAAAACACATGACGTCTGGGTCACACGCGAGGCGATATTTAGTCACTCTTCTCCTTCTTGCGCTCAACATTTGCAAACCGAACTTTAGCTTTTAAAGCGTGGTTCATCATATGTTGTTGATTATGGTCATACCTTCAAGGGTCTATACGACCAATTGCCTGCCATTGGCCATCTGATCTCTAAGGTTAAGATGGCCCCGAATTTTAAAATTTTACAGATGTTCGTATGATGTTACTACCGGATTTCATTCACTTAGCTACTCCAACATGCAAAAACTTATGAGCTTAATGATAAAGCCATTTCTCCCGACAGCCCTGCCCTGACAACATTCTTCGGGAGTCGAGGGAGAGCTTTTGGCGAATCCAAATAGACCCGTGATGGTCAAGATGGTCCTTCTTCTGCCCATGTTAGTTCACAAAATTTACCTGCTCGTGGAAGAGGTAACCAACCTATTAATGGTGGTTTGCGTAATTTTGGTTCTAAGAACTATGCAGGTAAATGCATCGGCCACCGGCCACCTAAGTGTCAAACATGTCGTGGTCCGCACTAAATTATAGGAGAGCATATCACAGTTTAACAACCCTTAAGTTATAGGAGAGCATATCACAGTATTAATGCCTAATGGGCTAAAGTTAAAGTATGGAAACCGTCTCAAATGGGATGGATGTCTATTCGTTGTAGGATGTGTAAGATAATATATGGGTAGAGAGGGAGAGGATGGGGTCGGTTCAATATAGTGACATCTATACTAATATAATAACAAAATGTTCTAGGAATAGAAACTAGGTATACCAATAGTCTTTCTAATTTTGATTAATATCATATTTATATTTGGACCAAATTAAAATTATATATGCAATTAAAAAGTCTTTTCATTGTAATTTCTTTAAAAAAGACTCTTACAATTAATATGCATAAAATATTTCATCCACTAAAATAGATTAATATATATTACATTTTGTTTGGTTGTCTTATTAAATCTATTTTTTTTAATTATTTCAACTTATCATAATATAATATTGATTAATTAAAAATCATAAAGTATAAAGTTTAATAACAATGAATTTTTTTAACAAATAACTAATAATATGTATCAAAGATTTAATCCACTTCATTAAAAAAATTGATCCCCTAAAACATATCAAATACATAAAAATGCACTACTAGATTTTATTCTTTTATTATCTATTCAATCTAATTTTTATTTAATTATTGTATTTATTATATTTTAATATTGATTAGTTAAAAATCATAATTAAAATGTCAATTCTGATAGCAATTGAAAATTTTACAATGTTTCATTTAAATATTTGAGTTATTGTCTCTTTTAAAACATAGAGCTCTATAAATTTATGAGTCATATAATATAGTAAATGAAATTTTATTTTTGCGCTCTATATATCAATATAAAAGTCCTGATACATCTATTTAGATATAAATATAAAATTTATAATTGAATTTTTTTTATAAGGAACTTTTGTGTGAGACAATTTGTCTCATACAAATGAGATGATGCTCCACTAAAACATTAGAGTCATAAGTTGAGTTGAAACTCAATAAACTCATAGGTCATATAGTAAATGAGATTAGTTTCATATGTTAAAATGTCTCATAACTATCATAATAAAATCATAATTTGAGACACAAAAAGTATCCGAAAAAAAAAAAAAACTAATAATGCAAATATTGATACACTAAACAAAACACATACGTGTATAATTTTTTTGTAAAAGTAATATGTATTAGTGTATTTTTTTTCAATGTATCTCTAAAAATATATTAGTACTACTATATATTTATAAATACATTGAAACTTTTAGATTTGTTGTATAATTAAGTTATTTAAAATATATCTAAAATATCAAACAAATAAAAATGCATTATTAGTTTTTATTTGATTAATTCTTTTATTATTTATCCAATCTGATTTTTATTTAATTATTTTAACTTATTATATTTAATTTTAATTAGTTAAAAATCATAATTAAATTATCAATTCTGATAGCAATAGAAAATTTTACGGTGTTACATTTCAATATTTGAGTCATTGTCTCTTTTAAAATATAGTAGTTGGAGCTCTGTAAACTTATGAGTCATATAATAGAATAAATGAGGCTTATTTCGTGTATGAGATTGTCTCCTATATATCATTATAAAAGTGTTGATACATCTATTTTGATAGAAATATAAATGTTATAATTGAATTTTTGTTATAAGGGACTCTTGTGTGAGACGGTCTGTCTCATACAAATGAGATAATGCTCAACTTAAATATTTGAGTCCCCTCCTATTAAATCCTAATATAATAACAAAATGTTCTAGGAATAGAAACTAGGTATACCAATAGTCTTTCTAATTTTGATTAATATCATATTTATATTTGGACCAAATTAAAATTATATATGCAATTAAAAAGTCTTTTCATTGTAATTTCTTTAAAAAAGACTCTTACAATTAATATGCATCAAATATTTCATCCACTAAAATAGATTAATATATATTACATTTTGTTTGGTTGTCTTATTAAATCTATTTTTTTCTTTAATTATTTCAACTTATCATAATATAATATTGATTAATTAAAAATCATAAAGTATAAAGTTTAATAACAATGAATTTTTTTAACAAATAACTAATAATATGTATCAAAGATTTAATCCACTTCATTAAAAAAATTGATCCCCTAAAACATATCAAATACATAAAAATGCAATACTAGATTTTATTCTTTTATTATCTATTCAATCTAATTTTTATTTAATTATTGTATTTATTATATTTTAATATTGATTAGTTAAAAATCATAATTAAAATGTCAATTCTGATAGCAATTGAAAATTTTACAATGTTTCATTTAAATATTTGAGTTATTGTCTCTTTTAAAACATAGTTTCTTGGAGCTCTATAAATTTATGAGTCATATAATATAGTAAATGAAATTTTATTTTTGCGCTCTATATATCAATATAAAAGTCCTGATACATCTATTTAGATATAAATGTAAAATTTATAATTGAATTTTTTTTATAAGGAACTTTTGTGTGAGACAATTTGTCTCATACAAATGAGATGATGCTCCACTAAAACATTAGAGTCATAAGTTGAGTTGAAACTCAATAAACTCATAGGTCATATAGTAAATGAGATTAGTTTCATATGTTAAAATGTCTCATAACTATCATAATAAAATCATAATTTGAGACACAAAAAGTATCCGAAAAAAAAAAAACTAATAATGCAAATATTGATACACTAAACAAAACACATACGTGTATAATTTTTTGTAAAAGTAATATGTATTAGTGTATTTTTTTTCAATGTATCTCTAAAAATATATTAGTACTACTATATATTTATAAATACATTGAAACTTTTAGATTTGTTGTATAATTAAGTTATTTAAAATATATCTAAAATATCAAACAAATAAAAATGCATTATTAGTTTTTATTTGATTAATTCTTTTATTATTTATCCAATCTGATTTTTATTTAATTATTTTAACTTATTATATTTAATTTTAATTAGTTAAAAATCATAATTAAATTATCAATTCTGATAGCAATAGAAAATTTTACGGTGTTACATTTCAATATTTGAGTCATTGTCTCTTTTAAAATATAGTAGTTGGAGCTCCGTAAACTTATGAGTCATATAATAGAGTAAATGAGGCTTATTTCGTGTATGAGATTGTCTCCTATATATCATTATAAAAGTGTTGATACATCTATTTTGATAGAAATATAAATGTTATAATTGAATTTTTGTTATAAGGGACTCTTGTGTGAGACGGTCTGTCTCATACAAATGAGATAATGCTCAACTTAAATATTTGAGTCCCCTCCTATTAAATCCTAATATAATAACAAAATGTTCTAGGAATAGAAACTAGGTATACCAATAGTCTTTCTAATTTTGATTAATATCATATTTATATTTGGACCAAATTAAAATTATATATGCAATTAAAAAGTCTTTTCATTGTAATTTCTTTAAAAAAGACTCTTACAATTAATATGCATCAAATATTTCATCCACTAAAATAGATTAATATATATTACATTTTGTTTGGTTGTCTTATTAAATCTATTTTTTTCTTTAATTATTTCAACTTATCATAATATAATATTGATTAATTAAAAATCATAAAGTATAAAGTTTAATAACAATGAATTTTTTTAACAAATAACTAATAATATGTATCAAAGATTTAATCCACTTCATTAAAAAAATTGATCCCCTAAAACATATCAAATACATAAAAATGCAATACTAGATTTTATTCTTTTATTATCTATTCAATCTAATTTTTATTTAATTATTGTATTTATTATATTTTAATATTGATTAGTTAAAAATCATAATTAAAATGTCAATTCTGATAGCAATTGAAAATTTTACAATGTTTCATTTAAATATTTGAGTTATTGTCTCTTTTAAAACATAGTTTCTTGGAGCTCTATAAATTTATGAGTCATATAATATAGTAAATGAAATTTTATTTTTGCGCTCTATATATCAATATAAAAGTCCTGATACATCTATTTAGATATAAATGTAAAATTTATAATTGAATTTTTTTTATAAGGAACTTTTGTGTGAGACAATTTGTCTCATACAAATGAGATGATGCTCCACTAAAACATTAGAGTCATAAGTTGAGTTGAAACTCAATAAACTCATAGGTCATATAGTAAATGAGATTAGTTTCATATGTTAAAATGTCTCATAACTATCATAATAAAATCATAATTTGAGACACAAAAAGTATCCGAAAAAAAAAAAACTAATAATGCAAATATTGATACACTAAACAAAACACATACGTGTATAATTTTTTGTAAAAGTAATATGTATTAGTGTATTTTTTTTCAATGTATCTCTAAAAATATATTAGTACTACTATATATTTATAAATACATTGAAACTTTTAGATTTGTTGTATAATTAAGTTATTTAAAATATATCTAAAATATCAAACAAATAAAAATGCATTATTAGTTTTTATTTGATTAATTCTTTTATTATTTATCCAATCTGATTTTTATTTAATTATTTTAACTTATTATATTTAATTTTAATTAGTTAAAAATCATAATTAAATTATCAATTCTGATAGCAATAGAAAATTTTACGGTGTTACATTTCAATATTTGAGTCATTGTCTCTTTTAAAATATAGTAGTTGGAGCTCCGTAAACTTATGAGTCATATAATAGAGTAAATGAGGCTTATTTCGTGTATGAGATTGTCTCCTATATATCATTATAAAAGTGTTGATACATCTATTTTGATAGAAATATAAATGTTATAATTGAATTTTTGTTATAAGGGACTCTTGTGTGAGACGGTCTGTCTCATACAAATGAGATAATGCTCAACTTAAATATTTGAGTCCCCTCCTATTAAATCCTAATATAATAACAAAATGTTCTAGGAATAGAAACTAGGTATACCAATAGTCTTTCTAATTTTGATTAATATCATATTTATATTTGGACCAAATTAAAATTATATATGCAATTAAAAAGTCTTTTCATTGTAATTTCTTTAAAAAAGACTCTTACAATTAATATGCATCAAATATTTCATCCACTAAAATAGATTAATATATATTACATTTTGTTTGGTTGTCTTATTAAATCTATTTTTTTCTTTAATTATTTCAACTTATCATAATATAATATTGATTAATTAAAAATCATAAAGTATAAAGTTTAATAACAATGAATTTTTTTAACAAATAACTAATAATATGTATCAAAGATTTAATCCACTTCATTAAAAAAATTGATCCCCTAAAACATATCAAATACATAAAAATGCAATACTAGATTTTATTCTTTTATTATCTATTCAATCTAATTTTTATTTAATTATTGTATTTATTATATTTTAATATTGATTAGTTAAAAATCATAATTAAAATGTCAATTCTGATAGCAATTGAAAATTTTACAATGTTTCATTTAAATATTTGAGTTATTGTCTCTTTTAAAACATAGTTTCTTGGAGCTCTATAAATTTATGAGTCATATAATATAGTAAATGAAATTTTATTTTTGCGCTCTATATATCAATATAAAAGTCCTGATACATCTATTTAGATATAAATGTAAAATTTATAATTGAATTTTTTTTATAAGGAACTTTTGTGTGAGACAATTTGTCTCATACAAATGAGATGATGCTCCACTAAAACATTAGAGTCATAAGTTGAGTTGAAACTCAATAAACTCATAGGTCATATAGTAAATGAGATTAGTTTCATATGTTAAAATGTCTCATAACTATCATAATAAAATCATAATTTGAGACACAAAAAGTATCCGAAAAAAAAAAAACTAATAATGCAAATATTGATACACTAAACAAAACACATACGTGTATAATTTTTTGTAAAAGTAATATGTATTAGTGTATTTTTTTTCAATGTATCTCTAAAAATATATTAGTACTACTATATATTTATAAATACATTGAAACTTTTAGATTTGTTGTATAATTAAGTTATTTAAAATATATCTAAAATATCAAACAAATAAAAATGCATTATTAGTTTTTATTTGATTAATTCTTTTATTATTTATCCAATCTGATTTTTATTTAATTATTTTAACTTATTATATTTAATTTTAATTAGTTAAAAATCATAATTAAATTATCATTTCTGATAGCAATAGAAAATTTTACGGTGTTACATTTCAATATTTGAGTCATTGTCTCTTTTAAAATATAGTAGTTGGAGCTCCGTAAACTTATGAGTCATATAATAGAGTAAATGAGGCTTATTTCGTGTATGAGATTGTCTCCTATATATCATTATAAAAGTGTTGATACATCTATTTTGATAGAAATATAAATGTTATAATTGAATTTTTGTTATAAGGGACTCTTGTGTGAGACGGTCTGTCTCATACAAATGAGATAATGCTCAACTTAAATATTTGAGTCCCCTCCTATTAAATCCTAATATAATAACAAAATGTTCTAGGAATAGAAACTAGGTATACCAATAGTCTTTCTAATTTTGATTAATATCATATTTATATTTGGACCAAATTAAAATTATATATGCAATTAAAAAGTCTTTTCATTGTAATTTCTTTAAAAAAGACTCTTACAATTAATATGCATCAAATATTTCATCCACTAAAATAGATTAATATATATTACATTTTGTTTGGTTGTCTTATTAAATCTATTTTTTTCTTTAATTATTTCAACTTATCATAATATAATATTGATTAATTAAAAATCATAAAGTATAAAGTTTAATAACAATGAATTTTTTTAACAAATAACTAATAATATGTATCAAAGATTTAATCCACTTCATTAAAAAAATTGATCCCCTAAAACATATCAAATACATAAAAATGCAATACTAGATTTTATTCTTTTATTATCTATTCAATCTAATTTTTATTTAATTATTGTATTTATTATATTTTAATATTGATTAGTTAAAAATCATAATTAAAATGTCAATTCTGATAGCAATTGAAAATTTTACAATGTTTCATTTAAATATTTGAGTTATTGTCTCTTTTAAAACATAGTTTCTTGGAGCTCTATAAATTTATGAGTCATATAATATAGTAAATGAAATTTTATTTTTGCGCTCTATATATCAATATAAAAGTCTTGATACATCTATTTAGATAGAAATATAAAATTTATAATTGAACTTTTTTTATAAGGAACTTTTGTGTGAGACAATTTGTCTCATACAAATGAGATGATGCTCCACTAAAACATTAGAGTCATAAGTTGAGTTGAAACTCAATAAACTCATAGGTCATATAGTAAATGAGATTAGTTTCATATGTTAAAATGTCTCATAACTATCATAATAAAATCATAATTTGAGACACAAAAAGTATCCGAAAAAAAAAAACTAATAATGCAAATATTGATACACTAAACAAAACACATACGTGTATAATTTTTTTGTAAAAGTAATATGTATTAGTGTATATTTTTTCAATGTATCTCTAAAAATATATTAGTACTACTATATATTTATAAATACATTGAAACTTTTAGATTTGTTGTATAATTAAGTTATTTAAAATATATGTGTACGCCATATATAAAGTGTAAGTAATGCTATGATATTAAAAGTGTATGACGATGATAAAAATAGAGAAAGATAATACAAAATATTTTATTCATGTTGTGAAATTTGTTGTTTAAACTTTATGATTTTTTTTTCTTTTTAATATGAATTTGTCATCATTACAATTTTTTGAAATAGTAGAACTTACAAAAATATATAAACAAAAACTTATATGAGACAGACTCATACATGACATGAATATTATTTGTCATATTTTAAAGGTGAGTATGATGTAAATATGAAAATAAAGTTTCATCTCACAACGTGAGATTGTCTCACACATCAAGACTCATAATAAAAATTATAATACACATTATATATATGCTCGTGCATCGCACGGGTAACATACTAGTTGATGTAATAAAATAACAACTTTTGCAGTTGTAAGTAATTAAGGAAATGACACAAGGTGCTAAGCAACTTCCCCTATATTTTATATTTTGCACCCTTAAGTAATTTACTCTTAACATAACTATAAAAATAAACTATTAATTGTAACACCAAAAATTTACAATTTGGCAGTCAAACACACCTAAAACTGAATAGATGTCAAATAACTTTATTAATTTAAATAATTTGATAAAAAATAATGTGTACTAACAGAACCCTTCAAAATTTCAATTGTACACCCTACATGGATTTTTTAAATTTATATTTTTGTTAATATTAATCCTTCATTTTGGGACAAGAGACACATAAATATTTCAACACGAAACTAAATGGGCTTCTGATAAGAATGACATGTTTTTTTTTATAACTCGGTATCCGACTCATTGGCCGACTAATCCGGGGACTCATAACCCACTGTCCACTAGCGGGGGAGCGTAGCTCTGTATGGACTGGCCCATCTCAGGAATTGTTTGCACCAAGTGGGTTTCGAACCTGATAAGAATGACATGTTAGTACACTGGGACAAACTTTCTAAGGAGATAAACATGCAAAAAATACATAAATCTACCGAAAAACCATCTCATTGAACATGAATGATGTCGCCATGTATCACTTATGACATTCTATTCTGTGTTGTTCTATTTAAATAAATGACTTGTATAATATTAAATTATTACTAATGATTCATAATTATCATGGTGCCACGTTCTATAGATATATTCAGCTAGTAGATGACATATTGGAACCTAAAAATAACACAAATGAATACAACTATATTAAACATAAAACAATGCAAAAAATATTATAATGTACAATTATATAATATAATATCAATTTATAAATACGGGCAAGTCAAAAGTGCACACATTCATCGTATGTTAAATAATACCTATTATCCGCATCCTACGCCCGTTGATCGACTTCTTACCCACTCAACATCGTACAAGAATGTATTATGCACACATTGTGCACTATACACCACTAAACGATAGTATTAAATTTTACATGCAATAACATTAGTTTTTAGAACTATAATATTAGTTTTTACAAACAATAACATTAGTGGTATACGGTGCACAAGAAACACATATTACTTTTACACATATTACTTTTTCAAATTGTACAAATTTGTGTTGGATAATTTTTTTGGCCCAACGCATTACTAACCCTATATATAAGAGTTCCAGACGCTCAAATTTGGGACACCCATTATACGTAAATTATTCCAAAAGTTTTGATAATGTCGATTTTCTATTTCTAGATTATCAATATATGATGCTAAGAGTATAAAATGATATTAAATGTATTAAAAGGAAAAGTACAATGTTATGATATTTTTTGTCCCAAGAATCTCTCTTTATGATTTTGATGATGACAAATTATTCTTTATATTGTATTTTGTGGATACTAACTTCTCAGGTACTAAAGAGAACGAAAACTTAGAATTTTTTTAAGTACACAGTTGAAGAGATGAAGAAATCCAAAGCTGAAGAGTTCAAGAACGACGCCTACAGCCTAAGAAGAGTTCAAGCCATCTGCAGAATCAAAAGCTACAAATGAAGACTTGTGTTCTTGTTTAGCTAATCAAACCTGTCTGAGTGAAGTACTCATTGTACACTCACTCACAAGGTCTAAAAAGCTTCAGAACATTAAGGGAGGTTAATTATAGCTAATAGATACAGAGTCTATAGTGATTAGTTGACCAAATTAACAACTAACACGATAAGACAAATTGTACTATAGCAAGGACTAAAGAACAAGACAAGATGCCTTAATTGGACTAAAGTCAAAGCTTGAGGTGACTCAAATTTAATTTTTCAAAGCCCTCCAACGGCTCAGAACCCCCTCAAGACTCCTATAAATAGGAGAGTTACCCCATAGGAAACAACAACACATAAATATTCAAGCATACTACAAAGCAATCCTATGGCTACCAAAGTCTACATAAATCAGTCATAGAATTTTTAGGACTAGATTGCTAGGATAATTTGTTAGGTATATGAGTTGTTGTTCCTCACAAAACCTTTGAGTAGATACTTTCTTTGTGAGTGTTACGTATATCTTAGTGAAGTATTATCTAGGTGGATTAGTGTTTTCTTCTAAGTTTAGAATAGTCTGAGTGAGAAGTCTAGTTTTTAGGGGAAGCATTTTTTAGTAAACTGGGAATATATATATATATATATATATATATATATATATATATAATTTAAAAGTAAATTACAAATAAATATTTCACAATTTCCTACTCAATTTACTACTCCCTCCGTCCCACAACACATTGCGGGGCTACTATTCCACTCGTGTTTTTGCGAGAGAGTTTTTTATTAGTATTTAAAATGATAAAGTAATTTTAAAATTACTTTGTAATAGAGAAAAGGTAAATCTATCATACCCTACCTTAAAAATTATTTTATCATTTCAAATACTAATAAACAACTCGTTCGCTAAAACACGAAGATAAAGTGAACTCCGCAATGTGTTCCGGGACGGAGGTAGTATTTATTAAAAATTACATCTATATTTTATTTAATATTATATTATTAGTTCCAAATTATACAATTTTCATTTTAGTATATATGTTAAATAAAAATATTAGAATTAGAGGTTCTTCAAATTGTTTAAATTAGTTTTTTTAACACTAACTTAAAGTAATTGTTGTGTATAATTAATTTTTTAATTTAAATATTATTTTATATTTTAAAAATGAGATAAAAAAATAATTAGGCGATCCCCGGCGAGGCTGGGATGGGGGAAAAATTTCCCAATTTATTTCACGGGGACGGGGATGGGAAATGACTCCCCGTCCCCACTCTGCCCCGTTCCGCCCCGTTGACATCACAATTGAAGAAAATAAAAAAAATCCATAAATTGTTGAATACCTAAAGATTTTTTAAAACTTTTTAAAATCCGTAGAAATCTCTGGTTATTAGAAGAGATTTTGGAGAGTGAAATCTATTTATATTTTGGAAGAGAATCAAAAAAAATCTATGGAGTATTAAAATTCATAAACTGTTGAGTATTTAAAGATTTTTTGAGAGTTTTTAAAATCCGTATTGAATACCTCAGGATTTTTAAAGACTTTTGAAAATTCAGATTGAATACCCCCAAACTTTAAAAGTCCAAAAAAATCCTACAGACTCTACAACCAATACACCTCTATCTTGCATAGTATATTTGGCACCCGAGGGTGTAACAGTGGATGTTGGAGGATTAAACCATCTCTGAACCACTATATATCTATTGTTCTTTACTATTTTACATTTATATTTCTGTCTTGCATATTCTAATTAAGTTACATCGATCATAACTTTCAAAAGTGTTCATAAAATCAAGAGTTTGAAAATTGAGTATATTACAGCTGTAGATTAGTATAATTATTCAGTTGCATACTCCTGTTTCAAGAGATCTTTCATTAACACCGACATTATTCCCTGCATAATAGATCTTTCAATATACTTTTAAAAGTGTGAGAACCTAACTATAAAATTTGATAAGTGTTTTGTTTAAAAAAAATCTTTTCAAATTGTGTTTAAGTTTAAAGGTTTACAGCTATATACTTATTTAAACCTTTCGACTGTAAAATTTACATTTTGTTTAAAAAAGTTTTAAAGTTAGAAGGTCAACCATTAGCCTGAGTAAATAATATGCTTCGTCCACAATATACAGCTATGAATAATAGATTGTCAAGGTTATGGAAATATATCTTGGTACTCGACCAATTTAACAAGAATAATGTGATTTTCATTGCTCTATAAATTGTTGCACACTCAGTATTTACGTTAACCAAAGAAAATAAATGAAAATTTTATCTTACTTTTCAAACTCTCTCAAGATTTTTTATATCACCATGTTAATTTTAGTTAATTATAAATTAAATCAATTCTCTCTCCTATCATATGTGACTGTCATTTAATGGGTGTAAAAGGAGTTGCATACTATGTTACATTGCAACAATTTGTCAGATACACTAATCTATTTATCCTACTCAAATATTGTAAAATGTCACGATATTACGACTGATCAAAAATCAATTAACTATTGAGTATGTGTAAAATGTAATTGGTTCATATATAAATTATCAAAGAATATTAGTTGTTTTAATTGAAGAGTTTTAGTTTGTTTTCAATAAACAACTAATATTTTTCAGAGAAAATAATCAGTATCCTTCAGTGAAATTAACTAGTACTCCCTCCATCCCACCTTTTTTGCACACAAAAATGGGTACACATTAAGAAAAAGTTAATTTTTAGTAAAGTAGTGGCATATGGGTAAATATGTGTATAATACTGTGAGTGTGCACACAAATCAATGTTTTCTTTTTTAGAGTGTGCAAATAATTTTGGGACGGACAAAAAAGGAAAGTGTGCAAATAATGGTGGGACGGAGGGAGTAGTCTTCAATGATAACAACTAATACCCTTCAATAATTCATGTATAAACTATTTTCGCTCTATACTTTGTCTTAACTATTTGACACTTAAACAGACTAAAAGTTTGTCTTGTTAAAGCATCTGGTAACATTTTTGGATTGGACTTTTCTGCATAGACGTTCTTTTACATAGTTTTATGTTGGAGATTATTCACTTAACCAGGACTGGGCATCGGATCGGGTCGGTTGGGTTCGGGTACCCGAAATTTTGGGTATCTTAATTGTGGATCCGACTCGATCCAAAATATCAGGTACCCGATCCGAAAAATATCGGGTAGTTGCAGATCCAAAATCGGGTACCCAATTTTGATTTTTTTTTTTTTTGAAACATAGGAATTTTTTCTGCAATTTTGTACTTATCGAACATCGTAAGTATTGTTTTCAATGAATTGTATAAAAATACAACTTGATTTCGGCTATAAGAATTGAATTTTCTTTACAGGGAGCCACCTTTAAATAATTTAAAAGTTGGAGAAGTTGAAAGAAATAAAGATTTTTGATTAGGGAGATTATGGTAAAGAAAACCAAAATTTCAAGTTGTCATCTTTCCAAACTATAAAGGAAGATATGCTACTTTTTCAATTTAATCTCTCTGTTAAAAGTTATCTTAATGATGGCACATTATATAGAGCTATTGTAGATGAAGACATACACATAATTCAAAGCTCAAAGACATAAAATCTATAAAAATTCTCCAAGTTCAATGACTAATTTTTTTAATTATTTTTGTAACTTCAACTTTGTGGTCAAGTTTTAGCTGCTGCTATACCATTTGACTAGAGGGAGAAAAACTTTTTCTTCCTCTTTTCATTCCATTTTCCAGTCAAGTTTCTTCTAATTATAGCTAAAATGAGATACATGTCGAGATACACATCTCAACTGCAACAACCCACAGAATCATCACAATTGCATAGCTAATGAAAAAGATCTTTTCATCTACATTTGATCTAAAAGAGTCAAAGCATCAACAAATCTGAATAAAGAAGAAAATCACGACATAACACCAACATCTAAATTTCTCCATCAACAAATGAAATTGAAACAACCGTAAATTGTCTTTAAATGATTACAACCTATTTTCGAGTTTGTTGATTTTCCTTTGAATGAGCTTCTCATCTCTTCATTTGGTAAGCACTTCTTTCAGCAAAAGTTGCAGATCAACCTGCTAGTCGAAATCTTTCAGCAACATGTAATTCTCTTCCATCACCATCTACTTTGAAGATCGAAGTTTTAAACACGAGTTAGTTAAACTAAAATAACATGACACAACAAAGACATCAATCATGTGAGCTATATTTTTGTAACCTATATCAACATCAATAAAATAATATATACCTTTGCGGTTGTAGCGTAGCTCAGTCAAACATCAACAATCGTTTGATCAATCCCCAAATCAGTAAACTCTATAAGATAAGAAAGAGAAAGACTCATTATCTAGTCATATCATAGTATATAAACCAATATCACAACAATAAATAAGTAATTAAAAAAGGATAATATGTACCTTTCTCGAGATTTTCAAGCTCACCCATATCCTCCTCCGAACTTATAAAACTAGAATCCGAACGAATCCAGTTTTGAGCACAAATAAGAGCTTGGACTATCTTAGTGGACAATGAACTCCTAAATGCGTCCAAAACCCTTCCACCGGTACTAAAAGCAGACTTTGAAGCAACTGTGGAGACGGGAACTGCAAGTACATCGTGGGCTATCTTGGAGAGAATTGGAAATCTATGAGAATTGAGTTTCCACACTCTAGCATATCCACTTCCACTTCATACTCATAATCCTCATTAAGATATCTATCCAAATCCGTTCTTGCATGTGTCTTTCTTGTTCCACTTTTGAATTGTCTAAATTCATTTTTCAACACAGATTCTTGAAACTCTGAAGTGTTCGATGATGATGAACACGATATGCCTACAGCTAGACTTTCTGGAGCTCCGTACAATTTTTTGTACGTCTCAAATAACTCTTCCATGCCATTCTTCACTTTTGCTTTCATCGAAGAACAAGCTGAAGCATCACTATAAAGTCTATCACACGAGAAATTAATAAACTCCAACTTATGATGCGGATCAAGAATCACGGCAAAATACAAATTCATGTTCATCTTCTCGATTGATCCCCAATATTTATCGAATTTCTCCTTCATCCTTTTTGACATCATCTTCAGCTCAAAATCAGCACTATCCATCCACTTCTTAAGAGTCAGTTCCAATGCACTTATTTCATGGAATGCATGGTTAGATGTAACCATTTCAGACCCAAATATTCTCAGTGTGAACTTATAAAACCGCTCTAAAAATTTCACTAGTAACTCAGCTCTCTCCCAATTAAAATTATACGGAACCCCATCATATGGTAGCTTTGAAAGTTCAGTCCTGTATCTAGGATCTGCAAACTCATAAGCTTTGAATGCATTCCTTAAGAACACAGCCGACTCCAACATCATGTAGGTGGAATTCCACCTAGTAGGCACGTCCAAGCTCAGAAGCTTCTTTGTGTCCAATTTCTCAAATCCCACACACTCCATAAATTTCTTGTACCGAGCAAGAGAATTTCAAATGTACCTCATCGCTCCTCTGATTCGATTTATAGCCTTATGCTTATCCTTGTTCTTCAGTCCATCCTACACTACCAGGTTCACAATGTGTGCAATACACCTCATATGGACATGCTTTCCAGCCAAAAGGTTTGTTCCCCAATTATCGAACTTCTTCTTCAGATAGGAAACTGCACTGTCATTTGATGAAGCATTGTCAATGGTGACAGTGAAAGATTTTATCGATCCCCCAATCCAATAAGCATTTTTCAATCCCCTGCCCCACCTCTTCACTTTTATGTCCCAAGATCGGGCAAAAGTTAAGAATTCGCTTTTGCAACCTCCATCCATCATCGATAAAATGTACAGTGAGACACATATAGTTTATCCTCTGAATTGAAGTCCATGTGTCAGTCGTGATGGAAATTCGACCACTGTGCTTCTTAATCAAAGACTTTAATCTTGTCTTTTCATCACAGTATAACTCGTATATATCTCTAGTTATGACCCTACGAGAGGGCATCTTAAACATCGGGCATGCAATAGACATCAAATACCAAAACCCCGGTTTCTCTACCGTCCTCAAGGGGAGCTCATCAACTAGAATCATATAACGAATAGACTTCCTTATCATGCTTTGATCAAACTTCCAAGACACGACTTGAGGCTCCTTTGAGCTTTCACCAAATGTCTGATTCACCAACTTATCACATGGTTTTTTTTTTTTTTTTTTTTTTGCATCTAAGAAAATATTTCTTTAGAGGCCCAGTTCCATGTTCATGAGGATCAGCCATAATGATTGCTCCACAATATTTGCATTTAGCCTTTTGAATATTAGTAACCCCGCAAATGAAATTCTCAAAATGCTTCCAAAACACTGACCTGGTTGCGGTAGTAACGTTGCCCCTAGTCCTTCTTCTTTTTCTAGATTTTGTTCAACTATTCCCCTCATCATCACTAGTATCGTCATTCCAATTCTCAGTAGACTCACCACCTACTTCTTCTACCTCTGCTGCCTCTTCTGTTCCTAATTATGTGGTATCTTGCATAGCAACCCCTTCTTCTTGATCCTCAAGTCCCATCAAATCTTTATCAAAACTATCTTGAAAGTTGGACATCTTCAATAATTCTGCGAAATCGATGCAAAATCAAAAAAATATTACAGGAAAATAACAAAAACACAGGAGACTTCATCATAATTTATTATTTCGTAATATGGGTTCTGTAAATATTCAAGTGGGCTAAGTGTATACATTAGGATTCTCAACTCAATGGCCTATGTAACAACAACTATCAAAGATACATCCAAATTTAGCACAAAAATCAATAAAAGAATTACACTTTCAGTATTCCCATCCAATCCATCTTACAACAACAGTTATGAAGAGAATTCTCAGTCCTAAACCCACCAAATTCTACACAACCGGATATCAATATCATAAAACTGACAAAATTAGGCTTCACATCATGGAAATTGAAGCTAAAACATGGAACAAGAATTTATATATTTAAATGACTTTAAGGTATTTCTTTAGTGGCAATAATTCACCCGAAAGTCTTTTTCATAAAAGAGTTTTGAAAAAAGTGAAAGCAGGGCACAAGTGGAATGTGTATTGTTTTTAGAACATCACAAAAGATTATCAAGAGGTTAATCACTGAAAGCAACTATAATCAACAACTTCTAAGGAAAATGGATTTGCCAGAAACCCGAAAAAATGCCCAGCTCGAAACCCGGATATTTAATCACTGAATTTGATCATGACCATGCTATAATCAAACCCGAAAAAATGCAGCTATAATCACTTAATAGCAGCTATAATCATCATTTTACTTATCTGGCGCCCCACCAAATGAATTTTCTAGAATTTCATCATAACTCTCAAAGGCAATTGATCGAACACATAATATGCACACCATAAAACTCATCCTCTTCTATTTTAAGAGATTTTTTTTATTGAATCTAGTTCAATTTAATTTTTTTTTAATTGTGTTGTATCAAAATTGGATTCTGCTTGAGTGAACCAGTTCATATCAATTAGTACAAATCATATAATCCCATCAACTAACAAATATAATTTCTGTATTTTAATAATACCCATAAATCACATAACAAACATGGCTATCTAATTAAAATGGGGAGCGTACCTTTATCCAGGAAGCAGGATAGAACTTAACGATATGGGGAGAAAAAAACCGGCAACGCCGCGACGGCATCAGCCGCCGGGATTCCTGAAGGCTGAAGGGCCGAAGGCGGTCAATTGTCGGAGTATCAACGATTCAACGTGAGCATGAGCATGATTCTTGAATTGGGAATAGGGCTTGTTTTTTAATTCGGACCAGGTCAAAGTATCGGGTTTCTTTTAGTTGAATGCAATATCGGGTATCGGGTAATAGTTTTTGGGTCTCATAAAAAGACCCGAGATCCGAACATCCGAAAATTCGGGTACCCAAATCCAAAATTTTACTAAATACCCGATCCGATCGGGTAATACCCGTTCGGGTCGGGTCCGGTCGGGTACCCAAAACCCGAAAAAAATACCCAGCCCTACACTTAACCCCCTTTGGTAGATATGAATTGGGTGTGAAAAGGGGGTGAAATAAACCAACTCACCCCTTATTCATCATTTGCTAGAATATACACGCCAACACCTCCACCTGGTACAAGGACCGACCCGCTCATCCTACTCTCTCCGTATCTTCATAAAACACTGTTACATAATGAATATGCATCTCACCAACTTGGTGATATTAACAATCACACTTCAATTTACCACGTAATTACCAGAAATCAAATTCTTAAAAAACAATCTTAAGTATTTCCACCATTACCATGGCGGCGCAACCATTACCATGGCGGGAGCATGGGCGAGGCGGCGCAACCATTTCAATTCAGAATTCGTCGGGCGAGGCGCAACCATTTCAATTCAGAATCCATCGAGTGCGGCTGCGAGAGCGTTGGGCAAGGCGGCGCAAAGCGATAACGTCCAGCGAGGCAACACATGGCGGCGACAGCGTCGGTGCGGCGGAGCAAGGTGGCGAGAGAGTTGGGCGCAGCGGCGATAGCGTCAGGCTAGGCGGCACAAGGCAATAGCGTCCGACGAGGAGTTCCGGCGAGGCGGACTGAGCACAACTGTGATTTCTAATTGTTGTTTGAGTTGGGAACAAATGATTCCATCAATTGAAATTGATTGAAGAAGCAGATGCTGTTCAATTATAATTGTTGTTTGAGATGGGGAATAACCTCGATCAAATGAATTTGAAGCTGAGTTGGGAAATAGTTTCGACCAAATGAATCTGAAGAGACAGAGGAGGGGTTTTTTAGGGAGAAGGGAAAGGATTCTTGGAGAATGGAATTGATCGACAATTACTGCAGGTTAAATCTAATGAATCAAATTAAAATTTTAATTAAAGGTTAATTGTCATTTAACAATTTTTTCAAACATTTAAATAAAATTATATCAATTTAAGTAAACTCTACCAAACACACATATTAAAATAATATACATTTTAATATATCATACCAAACACTATTAAATAATACAAATCTCACTATTTTGAACTACATTAGTAACTATCTACTAATTCTTTTATATTCTACCAAACGGACCCTAATAATACTACGATTTGTTGACAACAATTTCGTGAGGATCTCACCGTTGGGTTCCTAGCGGGTAGAATTTACGTATTTATGAGGACTGAAAGTAATGAATGCAAGTATAAATGAGCTCTCAAGTGGAGATTTTGCAATAAATAAGTTGTGTCTTACATTGGGCATTTAAGGCCCTATTTATAGTGTACATGGTGGGTTTCCCCACCTTGGATTGGTATGCCTGTGGGCCCCTCCTATTCCTAGCTGGGGGGTTATGAGTGGCTACAGCCTTCCTCTATGGACTAATGGGGAAGCGCCACCTGGCACTGTTGCCCTTTACTGATGGGACCTGACCCAACTGCCCTGTTCTGACAGTGCTGCATCATCTGGTCTAATGGCATTGGACGTACTTTCATAGCTGGCGATGCCTGGGATCGGGCAGACGGGTACACGGGTATCTGGGTATCGGGTAGGCGGCGGGCATCCTGGGGATCACTTTACCGGGAAGCGGGTAGAGACTACCCCAAAGCTCGCCGCTGGCCGAACGGCCCCAATCCATAGGTTAATTCCTTTTCCCGATTACTCCTAGAGGTCGTAGTCGGGCATCTCTGTCGCGCTGCCCGTCGATTTGGTCGGGCTCGACAACAGGATTTTCCCGCCAAAATTGCTCTTCGCTCTGGTATGTGAACCTGGCTACCCGATTGGGTGGGTAGCAATACCGGGTGTAACAATTTCCCCACCAGCCCGACATCGGGGGCCATCTCCATCGGGTGGTGGGCTGGTCAAACCGCAGATTTGAATTTGAATTTGAATTCTGGGGTGTCGTTCCGCCTTCCGAGGTGACGCTTCGTATTCCGCGCCCGCTGGCGTGACTGACGCACAAGATCCCAGGTGTCACGTCTGCCGATCTTGTCTCCCAACCGTTGCGCTCGTACCCCTCACGCATGTTGATGGGCGAGCAGAATCGTCACATAGGCGACCAGGGTTAGCACAAAACGCTTAAAGATTAAGGCAAAATTGACTCAAGATACACCTAAGATATCTGGCGAGCAGAACCTGCATGCAACACCAAGGAAAATGAGCGAACAAAATTAGATTAAGAGCCACATGATGAACTCAGTTAGCATCCCACCAACCAGATCCGACCACAAAACCAAAACAACTAAGTGAGATAAGAGACTAATAAAATCAGACTAAAGACTCCTCCAGAACAAGTCCAACATGGCGAGCAACTCTTGACAGCGAGCAAGTCCAACAAGATAAGTATAGAATTTAGTCTAGATAAGGTCAACTTAGTCAAAGGCCAGGTGTCGTGCATGCAGGCCTGGTAGGCCAAAAGTCACGACACCTCCTGCTAGGCAATTGTCTATAAATACAGATTTTTTCAGCTAATAAAACAAGCACAAATTATTATACACGTCCAAACTTCGATTACGAATCCAAAGTACCTCGTTTAACTTACAATCGAACTTAAACACGTAAGCTTTCGTACGATTCTAATCCATCTAAACCCGAAAATCCGTATTCACTAATTACGTTAGTGATCAATCACACGTAATTGTTTGATGATCAATTAACCATCTAAAACAACCATTAATTTTCAAGATTAGAACTGATCGTCAACAAATTGGCTCTAGAAGGAGGGTTTGAACCTCCGAATCATTGAAAACACAAAGGTTAGCTCAAAATCGAAGAACAAGTTTGAACTTTTGAAGGAAAAATTCAAGAACACTAAGAACAACACTTGATATCTTTTGTGAATATGCCTCAATCACGAGAGACACAACGTTCACAACATATAACCCGGGATTCACATTCCCGGATGTCCCAAGCTGGTAGGCGAGCAGGGGCGAGCAGAAATGACCAAGAAAATTAGACCAATGTCGCTCGCCAGTTGATGCCACCAGAGTTTTGACGCCTTTGCTCGCAACCCAGACGAATTGGCACGCACAATTGCCATGCTCCAGGCTTTACAAAGGCAGCAAGCCCAACCTGGCCCTTCATATGTGCGAGCAAGGTGTAGCCCCACAAAGACTCGTGAACATGTAAAGGCTAGGGGGGGATCATTTAAATGAGGCAGACAGTGCCCAAGCTCGTAAGGCCAAAGGCAAAGAAAAACAGCACGTCAAGGCCGCCAGTCAGGGAGGTTCAACTCAGAATCTGGCCATGGCAGGGAGTCAGGGCACACGCCAAAGTGCTCTTGAAAGATTGGGTCGTCGTAGCCGGGGAATCATGGAAATTCATCCCACTGTAGGAACAGCTCGCCCAGATGTTGTACCTGCTCGCCAATCGGTCCATGACAGGCTGACTAGGTCAGTTTTTGGTCGCCTTGGCCCAAACGCAGAGCCCAATCCTAGGAGGCCAATCCAGGGGGTTCCCGCTCCCAATGAGGGACTGGAGCGAATAAACGGTTGTGCGCCTTTGCTCGCCGGACAGCCTCAGAGTCAGGGGGGATCCTTGGAAGAGCTCGCCTCCATGAGAAAGGCCATAGAGAGCATGCAGGACCAACTAGATCAACAGAGAGGATACGGGAACACAACTCTTCCAGTCTCACCTCTGTCTGTGGTGATTCTGAAGGCCCCAATTCAGCAAAAGATTCAGTTTCCGGCAAGTATCCAATATGAGGGCACGGCGGACCCCCGGGTGCATCTGATGAAGTATACCAATTATATGGTATCAATGGGGGCAAGTGATGCAACACAATGTCGCAACTTTTCTTTAACTCTGGGGGATCGTGTCCATAAATGGTTTTCAGCCCTGCCACCAGCTTCGATTCATTCGTTTGCCCAGCTGGGCAAAGAGTTCTTATCCCATTTCTCTACGGCCGGGTCCTATCTATCCCAAAGACATCGGTTATCCGACTTGAAACAAACTGACGACGAGTCGGACCGATCGTACCTGGAAAGATTCGACAAGGTCCTGTTAGAAGGGGAGTCTGTCAGTGAAGACACCAAGATTGTGGCCGTTCTAGCTGGGCTCAAGAAAGGCACTGAACTCTGGAAAGATGTACACCTAAGATACCCGAAGACATATGCTGAATTTCGGGATCGGGCAGGCGTCTTTGTCTCCATGCATGAAGCCCTGCAAAAGGACATGGGAGACAAAGGAGAGCAGAAAGATGGTGCCAAGAAGCCTGGAACTGGTTATCGAGCTCCCAAGAACATGAAAGCATTTACTGAAGGAACGGAGCAGAAGGACAAACTGAACCACATTCTTACCGTACCAATCGATACGGTTTACAATAGTGTCCGGGACAAAGAATTGCTTACACCGCCCCGTAAAATACGTCAAGATACAAACAAGTTGAACCAGAATAAATATTGTGCCTACCACCAAAGCGTGGGACACTTTACAAGCGAATGTTGTGACTTGCTGAAGCAGTTGTGGCGTTTTTACGAAGAGGGAAAGCTATCCGAGTTCGTAAAAAGGTAACCCGGCAAAAGAAACAGAGACGAAGATTCTGATGAAGAAGACCAGGAACAGACACCTCATCGGAATCGAGCTGGGCGACCAGTTCAGGCGCCAGCCGGAGGACCAGTTCCAGACATCCAGGTGATGGAACCTGCAGGGCCCATAGGTGGTTATTCTGATGGACGGCCACCAATTTCTAATCGGAAAAGAAAGGCAGAATTACGAGCGATCGGTCATGTACAAGAAATGGGGGTTATTCCGCCTACCATGCAAACATCGAAATTGACTTTTACCGACGGAGACTTAGAAGGAGTACTGACCCCTCACAACGATTCGCTGGTGATATGTGCCAAGATTATGGAAACTAGGGTGCATAGATTACTGGTGGATACTGGAGCCACACTAATGTCCTTTTTAAAAAGACGCTTGACCAGATGGGAGATTATGCAGGCTACATCAGAGACACAAATCATCGTATTCTGGGATTCGGAAATGCTGTGACAATCCCATTGGGAATAGTAACTTTCGCCATGTAACTTGTGACGGTCAAAGAGCCCGAGAAAAATATCGCAAGAATGGTGGATTTCTTGGTCGTTGATCAAGAGTCAACATACAACGGATTCTTGGGCCGACCTTTCTTAAATGAATTCAGGGTCGTCTGTTCTACTTACCATTATTGCATAAAATTCCCAACAGCAAGTGGAGTTGGCACAGTAAAAGGAGACCAGAGAAAAGCTCGAGAATGCCTCCTACAAATTCAGTCAAGACAAGGACAAGTATCTATAATGGAAGCGTTAACTAGCCAACATGAGAACGAACCCTCAATTTTGGAAGACATCCTTGGGGCCCGGGACGATAAGATGGACGAAGACGACCAGCCTTCACCCATGGGCGAGCAGATGCTGCAAGACGGCGAACAAACCTTGCCAGATGCAATATTACCACCTATGGTTAACGAAACATGTCCGAGTGACATCCATAAGGGCCCAGCTGTGGCGACCAAACCCTGCCCGGAGCTTGTTGAAGATTTTGACCCCCGGTTGGGTGCCGAACCCATGAACATCGAGGATGAACTAAGTCCAGAAGGACCAATAGTTGACCCTCGATGGAAGGGGCAGAAACGACGGGCAACTCCAATCGAAGAATTGGAGGCCATCAAGATTGATCCTGTACGTGATAGTCTTGAACTTTACATCGGGTCTGAACTCCCCGAGCCTTACAGAACTCGTATGACGGACTTTCTGAAGGCTAACTTAGAAGTTTTCGCATGGTCCCATGCGGACATGGTGGGAATCGATCCAAAGGATGCTTGTCACAGACTGAATATCAACCCAGTCCGAAAACATGTCCACCAGAAACGGCGAAAATATGGACCAGACAAGTATCAAGCTTTAAACAAAGAGGTCAAAAAGTTACTGGACAACGACTTAATTAAACAAGCGTTATGTCCACAATGGGTTGCAAACCCTGTCTTGGTACGAAAGCCGAACGGAACCTGGAGGCTATGCATAGATTTTACAGATCTTAATGCAGCATGCCCGAAGGATAACTTTCCGCTCCCGCACATCGATCAACTGGTGGACAATACTGTCGGTCACGAAATGTTCACATTCATGGATGCCTTCTCAGGATACCACCAGATTCCAATGCACCCAGATGACCAAGAAAATACGGCCTTTTATACTAACAAAAATTTGTTATGCTGGAAGAGGATGACGTTTGGTCTAATCAATGCTGGAGCAACCTACCAGAGGCTGGTCAACAAAATGTTCGACGATCATATTGGGGAGACGGTGGAAGTATACGTCGACGACATAGTCGTCAAAAGTACACAGAAAGAAGATCACCTCCATCATCTTTCACAGGTGTTCGACATACTCCGAAGATATAATATGAAGTTAAATCCAAAGAAAAGTATCTTTGGAGTACATTCCGGGAAGTTCTTGGGCCATCTGGTCAGCAAACGTGAAATCGAAGCTAATCCAACAAAAGTGAAGGCGATCGTCGATATGGAGCCACCACGTTCTGTTAAAGACGTGCAAAGGTTAACCGGTTGCTTAGCCGTTTTAAACAGGTTCATATCACGATCAGGAGACAAGTGTCGTCCATTCTTTGAGACCATCAAAAAGGGCAACTTTGCCTGGACGGAAAGCTGCCAGAAAGCCTTTGATCAATTGAAAGAATATCTTGGGGATGTAAAAATTCTGTCAAAACCTATTCACGGCGAAAAGTTATATTTATATCTGGCAGCATCTGACACGGCCATAAGTTCGGTGTTAGTTCGGGCAGAAGGCAAGTTTCACATGCCAATCTACTATGTCAGCCAAGCCTTACATGATGCTGAGGTAAAATACTCACCGACCAAAAAGCTGGCATATGCTCTTGTTATGAGTGTCAGGAAGTTAAGACCATACTTTTTCAATCATCAAGTCGAAGTATTGACAACTTTCCTACTCAAACAAATAGTACATCGACCCGACACCGCTGGCCGTCTTTTAAAATGGTCCATAGAGATAAGCCAGTTTGGCGTGACATGTGCACCTCGAACCGCATTAAGGGACAAGCGTTAGCCGACTTTATAGTCGAGTTAACCTTCCCACAAAATCCAACGAGAGGGCTGGATCACCCATGGCATCTTTATGTGGATGGTTCGTCAAAAACCTGGCCTCGGGGGCAGGAATAGTGCTCATCAGTCCCGACCGGTAAGTATTCACTTCAGCAATCAGATTCGAATTCATGGCCACCAACAATGAAGCTGAGTATGAGGCCCTCATTGCAGGTCTTCACTTATCATTAGCTGTTGGAGTAAGACGACTCCAGATTTTCGGAGATTCCCAACTCATTGTAAGCCAAGTACGAGGTGAATATGAGGCCAGTGACGAGCAAATGATCGAGTATCAACGAATAGTTGCTCACTTGGTATCTCTATTAGATCAAGTTTTTATCCAGCAGATACCACGAACGAGCAACACACAAGCTGACGCCCTAGCAAGATTAGCAACAAGCGATGGGCCAGCAGATCTGACGAACATTGTCATTACCAGAAAAGTCCAACCATCAACAATGGACTACGAAGTAAACCAAATAGTCGAACACAACAACGATGATGATTGGAGAACTCCTATAGCCAAATACTTGAAAGACGGGGAGTTGCCAAGCAACTCATTTGAGGCTGAAAGAATCAAGAAACAAGCAACCAGATATACTCTGGTAGATGAACAGCTTTACAAAAGAGGCTTTTCACTCCCGCTACTCAAGTGTTTGTCTAGGGGGCAAGGAAGGACAGTCCTGGAGGATATACATTCTGGAGTTTGTGGAAATCACACTGGGGGGCAAGCTTAGGCCTACAAAACTGTAAGGCAAGGTTATTATTGGCCAACCCTACGCAAAGATGCAATCCAGTTAGCCAAAGCTTGCCGCCAGTGTCAGATTTTTGCTCCAAATATTCATGCCCCGGCTCAGGAGCTTGTATCGGTTTATAGTCCATGGCCATTTGCAAGATGGGGAATTGACATTATTGGTCCTTTCCCGGTAGGAGTGGGAAATGTTCGATTTGCCATCATAGCAGTCGATTATTATACAAAGTGGGCAGAAGCGAAGGCCATGGTAAAGATTACACAGCAGAACATGATCAACTTTATTTGGCAGAACATTGTCTGTCGCTTTGGAATTCCACGAACAATTGTGACAGATAATGGCCCGCAGTTTGACGGAAAGGAGTTGAGAGACTTCTGTACAAAGTGGGGGATCAGGAAACACTATTCGACTCCCTATCATCCCCAGTCAAACGGGCAAGTTGAAGCTGTAAATAAGATCATCAAGCATACATTGAAAATACGCCTGGCAGAAAGCAAAAGTAGCTGGTCAGAAAAACTCCCGGAGGTCTTGTGGGCATATAGAGTTTCTCCCAGGTCAAGCACCGGAGAAACGCCTTTTGCAATGGCTTTCGGAACAGAGGCTGTGATACCAATTGAATTAAAGACCAGCACAGTCAGGACGACCAGCTTTGATGAACAAGCAAATCACTCTGCTCTAGCCACAGAAATAGATTTGCTCGAAGAAAGAAGATTACATGCTGAGCTAAAGAATGACACGTACAAGCAAAGAGCAGAGCGTTATTATAATTCCCAAGTCAAGATAAGAAAGTTCGAAGTTGGTGATCTTATTTTGAGGAAAAAGCTTGCCCCACCTCCAGGCATATTTGGCCCGACTTGGGAGGGGCCATACAGGGTAACAGACAGGTTACCCAATGGAGCATATGACATAGAGGACTTAGATGGAAACTCGGCCCAATATTCCTGGAATGCAGCTAACTTAAGGAAGTACTTTCAGTAGGCGACCAGTTTTGCCTCATGAAAGAGTGAAGTTGAGTTGGGCGAGCTACTAAGTCTATTGGGCGAACTGGAATGGCAGAAATACAAGATGGATACAAAAACTTGCCTAATTCTTTGAATTTTTCACAAAGTATAAGTGGTCGAACAAAGTTAAATTGGGTCAAGTTTGGTCGCGTGCTAGAAAGCCAGTATCTTGTATGGTTTTATTTTCTCTTGAGAGTTCAAAGATGCCTTGACAAATTGTATAGTGGTCGAGCAGCTTTGACTCTTGGTGTAAATTATGTTTTTTTTTAATGGTTGGGAGTTTGACATTGTTTCTGTCGAGCAGGTCCAACCTAGTTAGTACAGATTTACATTCTTGGTCGCATTCGATACTTGTAATTTTTAATATTTGTTCAATGTTAAGTTGTTCGTTCAAAACAGAAATGCAAGCTCAAGACGCAAGTTGATTATACAACCAAACCCTTTAAAGGTTGTTCATTTTTAAATGAACATAGCCTAAGGCCAAAAGCCCATCAATTTCTAAGGCCAAAAAGTTCTTAAGGAACAAGGCCCAACTACATTAAGATTGTTGAAGCATATATAAAAATGCAAAGAACAATTAATGTAAGATAAAAAAGACGAGAAGTTGAGCAAAATAGATTCATTGAAGATAAGGCTTGATCGCCCAAGAAAATTATAATGAAGACGAACAACAAAAAAAAAAAGAGTACAAGTCCCTAGCTAATCCTGTCCGCTAAGATCCTTGCCCGGCAGGTGGAGAGATATTATCATCTTTGGGATCTTCCAGAGGAGAGCCTTCGAGAGCAGGGTCAACTGGGACCACTTGAGTTAATTCGGCAATAAGGCCCTCGGCGTCAGCTCGCTCTTGAAGGGCTCTCTCACTTTGGTCGGCGGGCTGGATTTGCTCGCCCTCGGCAGCATCGCTCTCTTCTTCTTCCTCGTCCTCGGGAGGACTTGTGATAATTATTTCAGGGCCTATGAAGTCGAGTTTGACTCCATAGTCAGGCAGGTCGCCAATTTGGAGAGTTGTGCCCAGGGCTGGAGGGTTTGATTCGACGAAGTTGCAGAGCTCCTTGCCGATCTCTTCAACGACTGTGGCAGCCTTAAATTCGTGAGCAATTCGAATGCTCTCAGCATAGCCTATCACGTAACCCAGAATTGAGCTCACCTCCATCTTAGGAATAAGTTCCTCTTGAGTAATGGAGTTGGCGAGCTGAGATTCGAGGTCAGCAATTTTGGTCGTCGCCTCGGTCGCAAATTTCTCAGCGACCTCCTTCTGCTGCTGAGCGCGAGCAAGTTCTGCTCGCATCTGCTCGACCTCGGCCATCTTGACCTTCAACTCCTCAGAGACTTTGACGTGCAGGTCCAGAGCATGCTGCTTGCTAATTTGATGAGCTTTGGCTTTGTTCTAGAGGTCGGCGATAATCTTCTTCGCCTCTGCCTTAGCATCAACACGCTATTTGGCAATACGGCTGACAGTAGCCGCATGCTGACGAGAATCCTTCTCGAGATCCTCAACCTGGTCGACCAGACACTGCATGGCCGCTAGGGTGTTGCCCGCCTCAACGAGACACAGGCGGCCATTATCGCGAGGCGCCTGTGTCTTGGCGGTCTCGTTCAACTCCTTAGTCCAGCTGCGAGTAACGACCTCAGAAGCGCGGCGGACAAAAGAATCCGGGATCTCGCGGAGGTTGGTCGGCACCTTTGAGCAGGCAAAATGGTGCACCATATTAGATCGCCCAGGGAACTGCTCGGGCAGGTAGCTGGAAGGGAGTCCTCAGTTAGTAAGAAAAAATAGAAGAGAAAATGCTAAGTGTCCTGGGCGAGGAGAGTTGTACCTGTCAAGACGACCCTTGTCCCAACCAAGGTAGGTGGGGTCGGATGAAGGACCAGATCCTTCGCGAGTAGTGGCGACCAGAGCTTGCTCACCGGGGCGCCCCACGGAAGGAGTTTGCTCGCTGCCACCTTCAGATTGCCGGACAGCCACGGTCACTTTTTCTTGAGCAGTCTTTGCTCGTTTGGCCGCTTTTTCAGTATCAGAGACGGGAGTGTCGTCTCCACGAAGAAGCCTCTTCGTCCTCGGAACCAGAGTCTTGGGTGGACTCGCCACTGGGGCAGGTGGCTTTGCCGAGCTCGACCCTCCGGCTTGCTTCGGGTCGTCTTTTCCACCCTTGGCCGCTAGGGCAATAATCTTCGAGAGGGGATCTGACTTCTTGCATCCTCTTTTAGTCGGCATCTCCCAGACGTGGTTATCAAGCTCGAAGAAGGAAGGGTGAAGAGCAACTGTGGCGAGCTGATCTGTAAAGGACATAAAAAATAAGTTAACACTAAGTATAATGCCGACCAGATCTGCTCGTCCGACAAGAAAAGATACTTACCCTCTTGGATAGGAGCTAGAGCCTCGAGACGGTGAGGATAAGTAGTAAGATGGGCAACTCGCAATGCTGCGATCTTCTTGGCAACGAAGGGCGATCAAACACGCAACAAACAAGAATTGATCGTTGATGCTATTCTTTACAGTTCGCCACCTCAAGTTTTTGGGACCTGAAACAAAGGAAAGGAGAATTAAAATTAGTCTAACCACTTCAAAGTTATAGAAGAGGTAAGACTCACGCTTTAATTCCCTAAACTCCGCCGGGGTCTCAATTCGTTCAGGACCCCCTAAGGAGCGAGCAGAAGCACGCCAGTCGCCTCCGACCCAGAACCAGTCATGCTTCCAGTCTCGTACCTTTCCAGGGATGTCCTCAACCAGTTTCTGGCCTGGTCGTGCCTTCAGATAGTACCAACCCGCCTCTTCCACAGTGCAGCCAGTGATCGTCATCAGGTAGCCAACTTTTTCGGCGGACAGCCTATTGGGGTATCCCTCTAGGGCGAACATAACCATCAGAGCCATCAAATTTATCCACCCAACGGGAGTAAGTTGGGTGATAGCCAAGTTCACGTCTTGAAGGAATTGGCCGACCAGAGGATGCAACGGTAGAGAAACTCCAGCATTCAAGATAGCAAGGTTGATCGCCGTCAATCCACGTGGTGGGCGATCAGCTCTGTCGTCCACCAAAGGAGCATACATCGGGATGTCGTAAGGAATCTTGTAATCCCTCCGAATCCCAGGCAAGTCCTCCTCGGTAACGGCGGACACGATACAGCTCGCTGCGAACTCGGTCGCTTTAAGCTTCCGTACCCCGCGAGCAGGAATGACGAATCGGTTTGAGTGCTCCTTTTTATACTCGTCCCAGTCTACACGGCGAGCAACCGCAACTGGAACTCGATGCTCGATCAGTCTGGGCGCAGGAAAGTTGATATCTCTTAGATAGGCCCAGGTTAGTTCGTCGAGGTTCACCGGCTGAAGTACCTTGACCTCTTCGTCCTCGTCCTCGTGGAGATCCAAGCTCGTTTCCTCCAAGAGCTGGCGAGCAGGATTTTCTCGCTCCTCTCTTTCCCCGAAGGGACGAGCTCCAGAATTAACGGAGCGTGCAACCGAAGCCGCCTCGGGATCGGACTCCAGGTTAACAATGGGAGAATTCTCTTCGACGGGCCGTTTTTCGGGGTTCCGGGGAGGGAAAGATCCGGTCTCGGAATGCGACGACATCCAGTAAGGGGAAGTAAAAAAATTTGAGTGTTTTGCAGATTCCGACGAGGGAGAACTCGGCGGTTTAGGACTTTCCACGGCGGAGTAGGGATGTTTATGTAACAAGGACACACACAACGCAAGAAAAGAAGAAAGAAAAGAAGAAAGCGAAGAAGAAACTACCTCGAAGTCATTTGAAGGTCGCCGGAAACTGGAAATGTTCGCCGAAAATTTGAAAAAGGGAAGAAGGAGACACTCGCGCTCAATAAACAATGAAAATGACAAAAAATCGCGAATTTTTTCTTTATATACTCTCTGGAAAAACGGGGTTCCGGGCGAGCAAGTTAAGGAATCGAAGGACTAAAGTGCAATTTCTGGGCGCGTGCAGCACCTGCCCGACAAAGCGGGAAGGCGCGTCACCTCGAGATTGTGTGCGCGTGGGCGGCAGTAATTATTCCGCCCACGTCACACCTCAAGCCGTACCCAGACCTTGGGATCCCAACCGTCACCGGCCCAAGTCTGCTCGACCAATGTTGTCCGCCCGTGAAAAGTTGCTCGCCCCCGCGACATTCTTGCTCGCACCAGTGACACTTAAAAGTTGCCAACCCAAAAAGTGCTCAGTCATCATCTTCACAATTTATTGATCGGCAAGGGGGCAATTGTTGATGGGCGAGCAGAATCGTCACATAGGCGACCAGGGTTAGCACACCGCAAAACCAAAACAACTAAGTGAGATAAGAGACCAGCAAAATCAGACTAAAGACTCCTCCAGAACAAGTCCAACATGGCGAGCAACTCTTGACAGCGAGCAAGTCCAATAAGATAAGGATAGAATTTAGTCTAGATAAGGTCAACTTAGTCAAAGGCCAGGTGTCGTGCATGCAGGCCTGGTAGGCCAAAAGTCACGACACCTCCTGCTAGGCAATTGTCTATAAATACTTAGATTTTTTTAGCTAATAAAACAAGCACAAATTATTATACACGTCCAAACTTCGATTACGAATCCAAAGTAACTCGTTTAACTTACAATCGAACTTAAACACGTAAGCTTTCGTACGATTCTAATCCATCTAAACCCGAAAATCCGTATTCACTAATTACGTTAGTGATCAATCACACGTAATTGTTTGATGATCAATTAACCATCTAAAACAGCCATTAATCTTCAAGATTAGAACTGGTCGTCAACAACGCGCCCCCCTGACTTTCGCTTAATTACATTTTCGACCCCATTTTTTGCAGTTTAGTCCTTCCCCGTTTCTCCTATAAATAGGGGACCCTTCCCCTCATTCTCACTTTCGCTTCTTCACTCTCACATTCCTCCTTGCAAGCTTTGAGTTTTCCGGCGAGTTTTCTGGTGTACATTCCCAGAATCCGGCGACTTTCGTCTTCCAAGGTAACTTTTTCTTTCTACTCTCTTCACATCTTCCCCATGAGCGATTCAGTAGAGAGTGTCAGTGCCGCCGATATTTTCCAGTTCCGCCGTCGTGCTGCCGCTGACGCCAAGAGACCTCTCTGCCACACTGGAGAGGGTACATCCCACACCGCCGCCGTCCGAGAAGGCGAGGGCACCTCCACAGATGTGGATGCCTTCGCCGACGATCTAGAGAGGATGAGCCCTCAACGGGAGGGCCCCGTTCTTAGCATTGCTCCGGTGTCTTCCTACCTGCCTCGGGCAGAGAATTTCCTGTTTAAGCAGGAGGCCATGCCCGAACATGTTGACTATGTGGACAGCGGGTTGATCGGCTTCGATTACGCCAAATATCTAAGCGGGTACAAAGGATGCCGCCCAGCCCGTTCTTACCACGAGGCCCACGAGTCAGAGTTTGGGGCCTCTCGCCGCCCTAGCTGTCTGCCGCCGAACGCGGATCTCTCCGAGCTCTATTGGACCTTCGAGGTCCCTACAGACGTCTCCTTCTACGCCCCTCAAGCCAACGAGCACGCTGACCAGCCCCCTGACGGGATGATTGTTATCAACGTGGATACTCTACATGCGGGCCTTCGCTTCCCGCTCCACTCGGCAATCTCCAGGCTACTCGCCTCCTGGAACTTGTCGATCACCCAAATTACTCCCAACGGGTGGAGTTATTTGTTGGGTACCATAGTTGCGCTCGGGCGTCGGGGACTTCACCGCATACCGTTCCCCGACGAGATCAACCATCTTTACTACACTGTGGCGTCCACTAGACCGTTGAACACGGGGTACTACTCCGTGAAGCCCCGGGGCAGTGATGCTATTATCTTCGACATCTCGTCGAAGGTTACGCACTGGCACGAAAAATGGTGGTGGATCGGCGGCGCCTGGGAGAGCGTGGGCGTCGATGGCTCAGTCATCCTGGTTCCCCGGGAGTATTGTATCCGCAATCGCCGATGTAAATTCTTGTACTTCCTCTACTGCCTCGGCGCCCAACCAGAGTGACCTAACCGACGATTTTAGGCTAGCACTCGCTCGCGTTAAGGCGGAGAGTGACGTCAACCGTGATGTCGATCAGCTTAACTGCAACGAGCAGCGACGGTTGTCCAGCCTCCAGACCTTCCCCCGCCATTAAAACTTCGGTGGTAAGGCCATTTCTGCCCGATACTTTCCTCTTCGTTTTTTCTACTTGATCGATTTCTTACTCGACGTTTCACCCCACTCTTTAGAACAATACTTCCCGGCGTAGAGCTCCTTACCGTCTGCCTCTCCAGCTCCTTCCTCTCAGCCTCAACCCGATGTCGACCAGACCCCCACTGTCCCCATCGTGAACGTCGAAAGTTCCAAGAATATGGTCGATATGGCACTAAAGAAAAGTGCAATTGCCAAACTGGTAAAACGAGGGGCGGTCAGGGCCTCGGGACCGGCTACCCGGGCTCATCTCTAGACTCCTTTGCCCACCGCCCCTTCGGTGCTCGCCGACGACCAACCACCCGCCAAGAAAGCCCGGGTTGATGCCCAATCCCCGATCTAGCCTGCCATGGTGACGGTCGACGTGGACCCAACCACCGGGGGCCTGATCGCGGGCATGTCTGAGGCCGCTACTGGGAGCCCGAACCCCTCCACTCGCGACTGGAGCGACTTTTCATTCCTGGGCTGGGACAACCACCTCAAGTAAGTGTCTCTGCGCTTGCTATTTAGTCCCGTGGTCGTCTTGCAATCTTTCTTTTTAGCTAACTTTTTGCTTCGATGTTTTGCAGGCCGGACCCTCTGCCCCTGCCTGAGGTCCTTCCGTTCCTGCGCTCGCAAGATCCCCCGTACTCGAAGGCTGTGCCCGAGTCCTGGACGGAAGACCTTCACCGTGCTGTGGTGAATCTGCCCCGGTCCTGGACCCTCAACTGTCAGAAAGCTGCACGTGTCGTTTCCCTTGCTGATCGGATGAGGGCCACGGCCATCCGCACCTCCCGCAATGCCATCGCGATGGAGGGCATCATGGTCAATTTCGAGCGGGAGATGCGGACTGCCTCTGCCTACAAGGCGACCTTCCAGACAAAGAAAGACGAGGCCGTCCGTCTGGAAGAGGAGAACAAGAAGCTCAAGGAGGAGCTGAAGGCTGCCCGCAAGAGCTGCGCGTAGCTGGAGGGCATCTGTGAGGCTGAGAAGAAGGCGCGTGCCGACGCCGAGGCAAGGACAGCCGAGGAGGTCAACAAGGTCCACGAGGCCCTCGCAACGGAGGTCACCTCAGAGGCCGAGGAGCGCTTGGCCGCGCAACGTGCCCGTCTTGAGAGGGAGGGCGAGTCGGTCGGGTCCATGATCTATATTAATACTTACGCCGACTCGATCCACTCTCTTCTCCGTCAGAACCCCGAGGCCGATCTCACCGGCCCCCTGGTGGATCTCAAGAGCTACGTGGAGGCCAACCCCCCGTCTGCGGAGTATGATATAACTCTGACGGACCTGACTGACCGCGGGTGGATTTGTCTTTCATTGGCGACGTGGCGACCTTCATCTACCCTCTGGGGGATAAGGAGACGGTCGAGGAGCCAGGCGTGGTGGATGAAGCGTACCCTTGAAGACTCTCTCTCTTTCTCCACTTTTTCTCTCTTTTTACGAAGTTTGCTGGCCGCGAGCCCTTGTAATTCTCATCCTTCTCAATTTAATGGAACAGTTTTCTTACTTTAGTGGTCTTTTTGTTTTTGTTTTCCCAGTTTAATCGAATCGACAACTGAATTAACAATAAGATTGAATTAACAATCGATTAAAAATTAACCATATGATTAATGAGTGAAGTGCCTTAGCCGATAGACGGGCAGCGACTTCACGAACATAGGTCTGAATTAACAATCGATTAAAAGTTAGCCATATGACTAATGAGTGAAGTGCTTTAGCCGATAGACGGGCAGTGACTTCACGAACACAGGATTGAATTAACAATCGATTAAAAATTAACCATATGATTAATGAGTGAAGTGCTATAGCCGATAAATGGGCAGCGACTTCACAAACACATGATTGAATCAACAATTGATTAAAAGTTAACCATATGATTAATGAGTGAAGTGCCTTAGCCGATAGATGGGCAACGACTTCACGAACACAGGATTGAATTAACAATTGATTTTATTGATTGTAAAGTTGCGCTCGAGAAGTGATTACATTGAGGCCCCCGACGGGCAAGAGAATGGCGCGGGCTAAATTAACTAGCCGCTACTGATAGTACTTTTGGAGTAGGGAGGCATTCCAAGGGTATTGGGCCGGATTTCCCTCAAGGCTCTCTAATTCATAGGCCCCGTTGGCCAGGCGCTTGGAGATCTTTAGGGGTCCCTCCCAATTTGGGTCAAATGCCCCCTTGGGCTGCCCGACCGTCCGTCGTAGGACTAGGTCCCCGGCTTCAAATTCTCTGATCTTGATTTTCGAGTTGAAGTATTTCTCCGCCCGACGCTTGCAAGCTATGTTTCTCTGCTCGGCGGATAGTCTCCTTTCTTCTAGCAGATCCAACTCGTTCAGCATGGCTTCATCGTTCTCGGTCCCCACGAGTTGTGAGGTGTGGAAGCTCGGGATGATGACCTCCGCTGGGATGACCGCTTCTGTTCCGAAGGCCAGAGCAAAGGGGGTCTCCCCGGTTGCTGTGCGACTGGTCGTTCTGTATGACCATAACACTTTGGGAAGTTTGCTCACCCATGTTCCCTTACTTTCCTCCAACCTCACCTTCAACGTGTGTTTGATTATTTTGTTTACCACCTCGACCTGCCCGTTCGACTGCGGATGGTAGGGTGTCGAGAATAGCCTCTTGATCTTGTGCCTCTGGCAGAATCTCTCCATCTCCAACCAGTTGAATTGCTTCCCATTGTCCGAAATAATTATTTGCGGGAGGCCGAATCGGCAAATTATGTTGCGCCAAATGAATCTAATGACATGTTCCTAGTCGATTGTCTTTAGTGACTCCACCTCCGCCCACTTGGTTAAGTAATACACGGTGACGATTGCGTACTTGACGCTGCCCGGGGCTGTGGGCAAAGGACCAATGAGATCGATCCCCAACTTTGCAAATGGCCAAGGGCTCAAGATTGAAGTGAACTCGGTTGGAGCTTGGTGGATTGCTGGCGAAAAAATTTGGCATTTGTGGCATGCCCTCGCATAGCTGATCACCTCCTTCTTCAAGGTGGGCCAGAAATACCCCTGGCGGATAATCTTCTGGGCGAGTACCTGGCCGCTGGCGTGGTTCCCGCAACGCCCCTTGTGGACTTCTACCAAGATCTTCTTTACCTTGCCGCTACCGAATCGTCTGGGAGTTTACCGTTGCGAAGGTAATTCAGAATGGGGGTCATCCAGCTATCCTCCTCCTACCCCAGATTGACCACCCGCTGGTTCGAGCTTGAAGGAGCGGGCAGGTAAGTGGCTGTTATTTGCGATATATCGGCCGCCCCCTCCGATGTTGCAAGGCGGGCAAAGGCGTCTGCTTGAGTGTTGTCGAGTTGGGGTACCACCTCTATGTGGACTTGGTCGAATTTCCCGAGGAGGTTCTTGGCTAATCCTTGATAGGCCAACATTCTGTTGCTGCGCGCCTCGTACTCCCCCGAAATCTGGCATGTCACGAGCTGTGAGTCGCTGTAGACTTGTAGCCTTTTTACTCCCATTGTCATGGCTATTTCCAGACTGTTGATTAGTGCTTCATATTCGGCCTCGTTGTTAGTTGCGTGGAAGCCGAACTTGATGGCCATCGTAAACGATTGGCCGGACGGGCTGAGCAGGACAACTCCCACGCTAGCCCGCGAGGTCGTGAAGGATCCATCGACGTACATCTTCCATGGTGGTTGTTCGATCTTGGACATCACCTCCGGGTAGGTGAGCTCGACTATAAATTCGGCCATCGCCTGGCCTTTGATGGACGTTCGGGGAGCGTATGTGACTCCGAACTGCCCGATCTCTACTGCCCACTTGAGGCATCTGTCCGTCGTGTCTGGTCGATGCAACACTTATCGGAGTGGCATTGTGGTCAGCACTTCTACCTGATGGTCGAAGAAGTATGGGCGCAACTCACACACGCTCATCACTAGTGCGTAAGCCAGTTTTCTAAAGGCGGGTACCGTAGCTCGGCGGCGTGGAGTGTCTGGCTGACATAGTAGATCGGCAGATGTGCCTGCCCCTCAGCCCGCACTAGCACGACGCTGAGAGCTGATTTTGAAGCCGTCAAATACAGGTAGAGCTTCTCGCCCGGAACGGGCTTGGATAATATCTGGGCCTTTGAAAGATATGCCTTCAAATTGTCGAAAGCGAGCTGGCTTTGGGATGTCCAGTTTAGTTTCCCCTTCCGCATGCTATCGAACATAGGTTTGCACCGGTCCCCCATGCGGGAGATGAAATGGCTAAGGACGGCCAGGCTGCCCGTCACCCGTTGCACCTCCTTCACCGTGCGGGGAGCGCTCATGTCGAGGATTGCCTGAACCTTGGTTGGGTTTGCCTCGATCCATCGCTAACTGACCATGTGCCCCAAGAACTTGCCCGACTCGACGCCAAAGCTGCTCTTCTTCGGGTTGAGCCTCATTCGATACTTCCTTAGAATTTCAAATGCCTCAGCTAGGTGGGTGAGGTGGTCTTCTTTCTTCTTGCTCTTGATGATGATGCCGTCGATATACACCTCCATGGTTGCCCCGATTTGGTCATGGAACATGTGGTTGACCAACCTTTGATAGGTTGCCCCTGCGTTCATCAATCCGAACGACATTCACTTCTAGAAATACATGTTCTTCTCCGTGAGGAAGGTGGTGTGTTTATGGTCATCGACGGCCATCGGGATCTGGCGATAGCTCGTAAATGCATCCATGAAAGTGAGCATCTCGTGCCCGACCGTGCTATCTACCAGATGGTCGATGTGTGGCATCGGGAAGTGATCTTTGGGGCATGCCTTGTTCAGGTCTGTGAAGTCAATACATAGCCGTCAGGTGTTGTTGCTCTTCTTGACGAGTACGCCGTTGGATATCCACTGGGGTTTGTCATCGGGGTCGACCATTGCGATAAACTTGTTGTCGAGTAGCTTCTTGACCTCGGTAGCTATGACCGCATACTTGTCCGGGCCGAACTTCCTTCTCTTTTGCGAGACCGGCTTGCGGGCTGGGTCGATGTGCAACTGGTGGGAACATATTGCTGGATCGATCCCGGCCATGTCCTCATGGAACCATGCGAATACGTCTAAATTTTCTTCCAAAAACATTGTCATCGCATCTCGCATCTCGTCAGATATCATTGAGCCGAGCTGGACGCACACTTCTGGTCGATTCTTCATCGTGACCGAAATTAGCTTTTCAATGGGACTGGCACCTCGCTCCCCGTAGCGAGGACCATCTATCTCTCCTGCCAGCGTGCTATCGATTTCCATGGGCTTAAAACCGATCCTTGGTTCCAACTCGATTTGAGCATCTACAAAAGTTTGAGAATCTTTTTCCATAGGGTGGGTAGTGGGTGGGTTTTCTTCGTCCACATCCATGTCTCCCTCCCCGATGGTACAAATAAAATCTAGTTTTGCAGAATTTAAAGCAAGATGATATACGCCAAACATCCGCGTGCCATTTTTTGATTACCCTTAAGAGTTTCCACCTTCCCTGAAGGGGTTGGGAACTTGATACAATAATAGAAACCTGAGGCGGCGGCCTCGAACTCGTGCTCGAATGGCCTGTCGAGAAAACCATTATAGGTTGACGGCTGGTCGATTATTATAAAATCGAGCTGTTTCGAAGCTTTAACCTCAGCATCTATGCTAGAAACTAACTCTACAGCTAGCCTAACTATTCCATATAGCTTCATGGTGGCATCCCGAAGCCCTTGATGATCTGGTTGTATGGCTCCACGTATTTCTCGAAGGAGCTGTCCAGCTAGTCGAAGGCGGCTTTGAAGATGATGTTCCAGTATGCCCCATTATCGACCAGCATGCAGTGGACGGTGACGCCCATGATGTTGACCGACATGACCAGGGCATTGTGGTTGGGGTAGATGACCCCCGTGCGGTTCTCGTCCCTGAAAGCGAGGAGATCAGACTCCTTGACCGTCATATTGATCGGCATTTTGATCTGGTGGACGTTGTCCATGGCTCGCAGCTCGCTCTTCTGCCGGCGGTTGGAGAGCGAGGTGGTAGGTGCAAATCCTCCCATCAGGGAGAGCATGTTGACGGTACGGCGAGCCTAGTGTTCCGGCATTGGGGGGCAGATGAGGGTTGCCTCCCAGTTTTGCTCCATGAGGTGGGCAGCGGGCTGCGTCTCCGGCCTGGCCGCCGATCTCTTCACGAAGTCCTCCAGCTTCCCCTCCTCAAAGAGCCACCAAAGCTGCTTCAAGAGGTCGCGGCACTCGCTCGTGTTGTGCCCAATGGCTTGGTGTTAATTGCAATACTTGTTGGGGTTGAGTTGCACCCCCGGCTTGTGGACCCATGGGCGTGCCTTGGGCACCATGTTCTTGTCCCGGATTTGTACGTACACGTACTCTGGGGTGGCCACAAATTTTTCGGCCAACTTCACCTCGACAGAGTCGAAAGGCTTGAATGGTTGGGGAGCATGGTAGGAAAAGTTCCTCCGGCTTGGCGTGGTGCCCGCCTGAGCGCGGGGCTTCTCCTTCTCCGTCGGGGTGCTCTCGCCCAGCCGCTGCGCTAGGATG
This sequence comes from Ballota nigra, assembly GCA_947034835.1. NCBI lineage: Eukaryota > Viridiplantae > Streptophyta > Magnoliopsida > Lamiales > Lamiaceae > Ballota > Ballota nigra. Next base: position 44,528,663 of record OX344724.1, on the reverse strand, counting down.
TCGGCGTTATATATGATCTTTTCGGCCCACTGTCGGAATTCCACGTTGGACTTGGGATAGTCTTTGTTCATGGACTTCCACAGTTTCATTTTTAGGCGAAGTCTGCCTATGATGCCGACGAGCTTGACCTCGTCCCCGACGGGCTCACCCTCCATGATGATTCTGTCTACCCGATCGATGTAAGCTCGGTCCGTCTCATCATTTCCCTGGGCCAGGTTGGCTATTCGATTGGCGCCGGCCAGACGTGGCGCCATCGAGGAGAAGTGCTCCAGAAACAACTCCCTCAGCTGGTGGAACGAGACCACCTTCCCCGCGGGTAGCGAGGAGTTCCAACGGTGAGCTCTATTACCGAGGGTTAATGGAAACATCCAGCACTGGGTGACGTCTGTGGCCCCCATGGAGATCATGTAAGTAGAATACTTAATCAAGTGAGTGACGGGGTCCGTTTTCCCGTCGTATTGGCATATAGCAGCCATGTTGATCTTCGGCTGGGCGGGAGCTCGCACCAAGATATCTGCGAGAGGCGAGTTGGACATGTGGGCGAAGTGATGTTGCCCATCCCGCTTCTCGAGTTTGGCCTCCAGATCCGACACTTTCTTCAAGATCTCGGCCATGGCGTTGTCAGTCGCGGGGGGAGATCGGGGATGCGGGTTGTCTCCCAGAGGATCACGGACCGACGGCCTCGGGGCCGCGTCGTTGTGATGTCGGGAAGAGCGTCCCCTCTCTCGCTCCCGTGGCCTGGAACTTGCGTTCGATTCGTAGGGTCGGGCAGCTCCCTGAGCTTGGGATCCTAGTTGGGAGAAGATCGAGCCAGCCGGTCGGCGAGATGCTCGCTGAGAGTCGGCCTTCTCGTCGAGGCCTCTTTTCAGGTTCTGTGGTCGGGCCTCGTAAGTGGTGGCCCTCTCGGCCGCCTCTCGTTCCGGCCGAGGGGGCCTGGTAGCCCTTGTTTGGGCTGGCTCCTTTCCGGCCCGATGGGTGCGGATAGGAGCATCATCGATCTCGGCTTGGCAACGTTCGATCATCGCCTTCGCCGCCTGGAGATCTTCCGGAGTTCTTATAGCGGATAAGAACTCGAATGGTCCTTGGAGTGTGGCCGCCGTGGCCGGAGCCGGAGTAGCGGCCTAACCGATGTCTTCAACCTGCTGCTGGGTACAGGTAGCCTTTGAAGTGGTCATTTCAATGTGGGTAAGTGGGATCTCTTGAGAAAAAATGGATGTGGTTTGGTTTAGGTAACTAGATAAATGAAACCGAGTGAACTTCGATATTAGTTACCCTTCTTCTAGCGCCAAAATGTTGACAGCGATTTCGTGAGGATCTCGCTGTCGGGTTCCTAGCGGGTAGGATTTACGTATTTATGAGGACTGAAAGTAATGAATGCAAGTATAAATGAGCTCTCAAGTGGAGATTTTGCAATAAATGAGTTATGTCTTACATTGGGCATTTAAGCCCCTATTTATAGTGTACATGGTGGGTTTCCCCACCTTGGGTTGGTATGCCCGTGGGCCCCTCCTATTCCTAGCTGGGGGGTTATGAGTGGCTACAGCCTCCCTCTATGGACTAATGGGGAAGCGCCATCTGACACTGTTGCCCTTTACTGATGGAACCTGACCCAACTGCTCTGTTCTGACACTGCTGCATCCTCTGGTCTGATGGCATTGGACGTACTTTCATAGCTGGCGATGTCTGGGATCGGGCAGACGGGTACACGGGTATCCGGGTATCGGGTAGGCGGCGGGCATCCTGTGGATCACTTTACCGGGAAGCGGGTAGAGACTGCCCCAGAGCTCCCCGCTGGCCGAACGGCTTCAATCCATAGGTTAAGTCCTTTTCCCGATTACTCCTGGAGGTCGTAGTCGGGCAGCTCTGTCGCGCTGCCCGTCGATTTGGTCGGGCTCGGCAACAGGATTTTCCCGCTAAAATCGCTCTTCGACCTGGTATGTGAACCTGGCTACCCGATTGGGCTGGTAGCGATACCGGGTGTAACACAATTCCTTTCAAAAGTATACCCCAATGAAACAATAATAATTTAATTGGTAAAATTCTCGTGTGAAATGATGTAGTATACGACTGTGTGAAACGGAATGTAACACTTAGTATTTAAGTTAAATGAATTTTATTTATTTATTCAATTACTTACAATTAATCTGGATAAGTACCCTGTATTTAATTGTACAATTAAAGTTTGTCAAAAGCAGCGCTTTACAATTTCTTCTTCATAAATTAATCAACCAATAAGGTAGTTCAATTTCTCGACTTTTAAATGAAGTGGGCAATCATTTCTCTTATGTCACCTTAATTTGCTTGATTAACTCTAGCTTCGTTCCAAGGAATCTGTATTAATTAGTATATCGCAACTTTAAAAATTTCAACCACCACGCGGCGGCAGAGCATTTCTCATGAAGCTAATTCCACCACCAACAATATAGAAATTAATTAGAATTGATTGAAATCAAGTGACAATTTATAATAGTGAAAACGCGCAATCGAAAATGTTGAAGACGTTGACGGTTTCCTTAGTAAGATGTATGCTTAGCTATGTTGCACAGGTGCGTGGGCGGGTGTGGGCAGATACGGGTGCGGGATTTTTGAAAATGTCAGGGTGCGATACGGCAATGTTACGTCTATTATATATATATATATATATATATATATATATATATATATAGAGCACCTGTTAAATATAAGAAATAACAACTCAAATATCATCATCAACCCAATTCAAATAATACATAAAACAAGTCACATTATCTTTGGAAATCACGAGACGCTGGAACTTTGAAATCAACTTCAATTTTTTTTCTTCTTTTAGTCGCAGTAGTCGGCGAAACTGGAAGAAAAGAGAATATGTTTGGTTGTGTAATTTGATTTCTAATTTCTAATACCTACTGTGTTGTGGGAATTGGGAAGTAAGTAAGTATTGGTTCACTTATAAGATAAGCTAACCAAAATATTTTATATTTAAGTTTTAAACTTTTTCTAAAAAAAAAAAATCAAAATACACTCACGCCCCCTCCTCCCGCACCCGATACGCGTATCCTCTTTTTTTTTTTTTACACGGATTCGCCACGTGGCGAATCCCGTGCGAATCCCACGTGAATCGCACCCGCACCCATGCAGTATCCGATACTGCATACCAGTGAATTTTGAAGAATCCGTGCAACATTGATGCTTAGTTTAATATTTTGGAGCAAGTATTGTATGATTAAACCAGTATCACTTTTTAATACAAATGAACTTTTAGTCTCTTACTTGTTTGCTATATTGTCAAAAATATTTGTTCCATACTTATTTGTTACATTTATTTTTGGCAAAAAAAAAAAAAAGTATTCTTTAATATTATATTCACCATACAATTTTAACAAAAAACATTCACTTTATCACTTTAAATAATAATAAACAATTATTTTATAAAACTCATGCAAACTGTAAAGTAATAAATAAATATGAGACGGAAGGAATATTACTTTTAAAGTAAATTGAACTCCCTCTATTCATCAAAATTATGTTGATTGGTGCTCCCCCACTAAAAATATGTAATCATTTTAAAAAATAATAACTTTACAATACTTTTCAATAACCATTTAATTACTCAAAATATTATTGATTTTAAAATGAAAAACAATCATTTGATTTTAAAAGAACTCCATAAAACTATTATCTTATCTATTTAATTTATTTTTTCTTTAAAATTTATGCTCATCCATTTGAGCATGGATGGTGGGAATATCACCTTATATATAAAACTAAATGATATTATAATATTTTATATTATTCGTGGGGGAGGAAGAGTGGTTGTTATGATTAATGTAGGAAAAAGAGTATATTTACTCTTAAATTTATAGGGCAATGGTTTTATTTTCCTATTTTTTAAAAATATTTTTTTGTCCAAACAAAATTGGCAAGACAATGGTTTTTTTCCCTATTTTTTTTTTAAATGTTTTTTGTCAAAACAAGGTTGGCAAAACAGTTGGCAAAAGGGTTGACATCGTGTCAACCTAGGTGTCAGCCGTTTGCCAACTGTGTTGTCAATTTTTTTGGGGCAAAAACATCTTTCGTAAAAAGTAGGGCAAAAATAATTGTCCTATAATTTTAAATGCAATTTTGTAGGTTTACACATTAATGTATGTATAAGTATTTATAGGGCAGGATGTGAAAACTCAATATTATTAAAGTAGAATAATGTTTAGATTTTAAAATCCTAAATCCAGTTTTCACATTCCAAATCAAACATCTCCGTAGTGAAAACAACACATATTATTTAGTTAAACAACTCATACCCTTTGATTCATAATCTTTAATGAAAACAATTTGTATCTTTTAAAACTAATACATTTTTAGTGAAAATAATTCATACATTTTAGTGAAACAATTAATAGAAATTCAAGTTATTCAAAAAAAATTAACAGTTCAATCGGTCGAACTAGTAACTCAATAATCCGATTTTTCGTCCGATTCGACAATCGATCCAGATTTAAAAAACATTGATCAGAACATTAATTTGGCGTGGAAACGGGGATTCAATTCATTAACTAAATATAAAAATATATGTTATGATGGAAAAATGGGAGACTCGGTTTCATATGTGGTTTACCGTTTAATTTGGAATAATAACTAATACTGTTTAAAAAAAAAGGTAATATAATTTTACATTTTCTATTAGAAAGTAACACATCTAAAGTTGAATGACATTACCTTAAAAAAATGTCTCAGCAAATACTTTTCCACGTACTGTTTCATCAATATTGTTTGATGAAACAACTAAAATTATTTATTAGAAAAATAAAGTGAGATGTGCGAAAACAATTGTGGCTCTTTGGGTACAACCTCCGAGTTTGGTTCCACAGTTAATTGATTAACTGAAATGTGGAATATGTTTTGGGTGAAATTTGTATATGGTATAAAATTGATATTATTAATATTATTATATATATTTATTGATATTATAATATTTTATATTATTATTTTGATTTATAAGTTTAATAATATTTGTGAATATATATAATAATATAATAAATACAGTGATATAAATTTTATATTATGAAATTTATTCATAAAAAATTTTGTGTGAAATCTGATTATTATTCAAGTGAGAAGATTTGTATATTTGCGAATCTCAAAATATACACCGCGATCAAGAGGCAAAATTGGGTGAAGTGGGAGGAAAGCAAAAGCATCCTAGAGGAGAAAGAATAAGAAAGCTCCACCCAATCCTGTCGGCCAGGGTGTGGGGCTCTTGGGGGCGAGGGTTTCGCCTTTTGCTACAAAGAAAAAATAAAGATGGAAAAATAATTAAGAAGAAAAGAAACTAATATTTCAAAAATATGTATAGAGTGAAATTAGTTCATACATGAACTATCGATGAATATTAGTAGTTGTTTTCATTAAGGGCTTGTTTGTTTTGGGATTCACCCGAATAGGATTAGGACTTTCCGGCCCCCGTCTCATTCTAGTTAGAGATGTAACTAGGGGTGGAGCAAATACCGAAAATACCGGTATACCGCACTTACCGTACCAAAAAAAATACTAAATTTATCGAAATTTTTGGTACGGTATCGGTATGGACATTTAGAAAATTCTGATATACCGGTATCATACCGAAATATTTTTGGTATATGTCGGTATACCAAAATATTTTTGGTGTTTCGGTATACCAAAAATATTTCGATATATACCGTGTCGAAAATTTATTATTAAAATTTAATATTTAATTTTTCATATTAAATAATTAATTAAATATTTCGGTATGGACCGGTATGGTCGGTATACTGATATGGCTAGTATTTCGGTATGTATCGATTTTTGGGTATGAACCGATACGGTACGGCATACCAAATATTCGGTACGGTATGCGGTATATTCTTTTGGTATAACGAAATTTCGGTATACCAAAATTTGGTACGGTATCGGTATAGAATTTTGCATACCGAAGTTTTTGGGACAGTATACGGTACAGTACGGTATGGTATGCCAGCTTTTACATCTCATTCTTCATCCACACCTATAAATACCTATTATTACTCGTCCCAATACAATTCACTTTATATTACATCATCCAGTTTTTACATCTCATTCTTCATCCACACCTATAAATACCTATTATTACTCATCCCAATATAATTCACTTTATATTACTTTTCTCTCACTAAATCATTACCAACATATTATTTTTCTCTCACTTACACTCTCTATCCTACTTTTCTCTTACACATCCTAATTTACTCTCACACATGATTTGACATAAAGTAAAATTTCACCCTACTAAAATCTCAAAACAAACACATACTTTTATTATCATCCAAGACTTTACATCTTGTGGATGTAAAATCATGACTTCACACGTCCACCTAAATCCTGAAACAAACAAGCCCTAAAGAATTATAAGTTGTCATCATTAAAGAGTTTTAGTTTGTTTTCAATAAACAATTAAAACTCTTCAGTAAAGACAACAAAGATTTTTTAGTGAAACAACTAATAATTTTTAATGAAAGCAACTAATACCCTTTCATGGTTTATATATGAACCATTTTTACTCTATACTTTGTAATACTTCAATTGGATTGGATTAAATATTTCATTGTGCAATATTTAGAGAAATGCGAGAATATATTAAAGGGACACTTAGTTAGCAATTTTTCAATAATAATAGGAATGAGATTAAAAACTAGTGTAATTAAGATGGTTCATGAGAATAAAAATATTATCTCACAACCTAAATAAGATAATTACTACTCCATTTTAATTACTCTTTTCTCCTTCTACAATTATCAGTGGCAGATTCAGAAAATCGAAATAGTGTATACGAGTGATGCTAAATGCACACTGATTAGACACCGATGTGTCTAATCAGTGTGCTAGATTTTAATTTTTTTTACAATTAAATTTTAATTATTTAATCAATTAATTTTACTAATTATTTGAAAAGTCATATTTATTTTGATGCAATATTTGAAAAGTGATATATAAGTGACAAAATTAATTAGTGAGTTCACGTGTTTTAGCGAACGAGTTTTTTATTAGTATTTAAAATTAAAATGATAAAATAATTTTAAAGGTAATTTACAATAGAGGAGATATAGATCTATCATACCCTACCTTAAAAGTCACTTTATCATTTCAAATACTAATAAACAATTCACTCACTAAAACATGAAAATAAAGGTAGTGTGCAAGTTCCTCCGGGACGGAGAGAGTATATTATTTCGGATACGATTTATAAATAAAATGAACTTAAGAATTATAAGTTAAATATTTGTAAATTCATTAAACAATACTCACTTATTTTATATAATATATAATATATAATATATGAGTAAGTCTTGTATGAGACCGTCTCATAATATGAGACCAATAATATTTAATCCACTTTTAATTTAAAACATGTCATTTATTAATTAAAAAGTTGTCACTTTTAAAAAGTAATAAAGTTTAAACAAAAAGTGATAATATATTTGTTAAAAATGACTTATCACTTTTTTTTAAAAAATAATATCACATTTAATTATAACCCTATCACTTTTTTTAATTTGATCGGTCTCATATTATGAGACGATCTCATACAAACTTTTATCATAATATATTTACTAAATTTTACGATTTTGTTCTGACGTGCAACTCATGAAAAAAAATTCTGACCGCAGGGACGCATGCTTCAATCAAGAAGGTTTTTACTTTTTTTTTTTACCTTGATTGGAGTAAATGTCTTTTTACCATCCACTTTAGAAATTTGTGTAAAAAGACGCTGACGACCGTACAATTTAGCATTAGTTTATTTTTTTCACACTGATTATACATATGTCTAATCAGTGTGCATTTAGCATTTGTGGTGTATACACAACTATGATAATACTTCCTCCGTCTCATACTTATTTGCAAATTGCCAAAAAGGTTTGTCAAATTTTTGTTTGCTATATCCATTTAAAAAAAAAAAAAATATTTTTTTAATATTATATTTTCCATACACTCCTAATAAAAAACATCTACTTTATCACTCTATCAATTTATTATTTTAAATACTAATAAATAACTCTTTATTTAAAATTTGTGTAAACAATAAAGTAACAATAAGTATGGAACGGAGGGATTAATAAAATAATTATACTAACAAATATAGGTAATCTAAATCTTTAAAACATATTATATTAAGAATTACAAATAAAAATATTATTTTATCTAAAGAAAGATTGCAATTGTCCTAGTAGAGTTTTCATATTTTGAAAGTAGTTACGTATGTAATTGATACATATTTTTAAAAATAAATTTCTCTATATAAGTAACTAAAAGATAAAACAACAGTATCATTGACATGTACAATACAAACAAATCATTTGATTAATGCACCTTCTTATTGAATTGGTAAAAGAATTTAGAATTAGTGATATTTGAGAAATAATTATTAAAAAGGGAATTCTCAATTTTGCATTTAATTTTGAATTTATACGGTTTAAAAGTTTAGTAATGTATTAATATTTTAAATTCATTATAATATAAATACTATATATAATAATACTACGTTATACTAACTTTTGGGAGAAAAAAATAGGGTATGCAATTGCATACCTATGGTTAATCAATGACAACCATCATCCTCAATTACTCTTATATTACTCAACCATAATTATTTGTTGTTTATTTTTATTTTAAAATTAGGGCATAATACTATCGATTCAATTATTATTGAGACAATTATTTTCCCATCATATCATTTTATTGGTTATGGGGTATAAATGAAAAATAAATTTTCAATATTGTTTTATTAAAAAAAATTGAACTAAACGCCCCCGCAATGTTCTAGTGTTAATTGAGTTACTAGATTTGTTTAAATTGTGTCATTTCCTATTAAATTTCACTGAGGTCAGTTTATATTCCTAACACGTAACGATATATTCAGAAAAATAATTTCGTTATCTACACATTAGGTTAGTATTAGAGAATTATTGGCCCTTGTTGATTCAATTAGTTATATATATATATATATATATATATATAATTTTTTTTTTGATCGGGTAACAAAATTTTTTATTTACACAAATAAAAAATGGGTATAAGAAATACCCATATGTTCATAAATTAGAATCTCAACAATCTAAAACCATTCTCTATATTATGATTTATAGGCCAATTAATACATAAAAGAATAAGAGGTAAAATAAAATTGGTTTAAACGTAAATAAAATTACTATTTTTTTTTTCGAATTGCAATATAATCTCAATTTTTAAATTTTGGTAAATAAAATTTCACTAACAATTTTTTGCAATCCGAGCTAACAGAAAGAAATCTCTTGTCTCGAAATGACGACATTCTACCTGATGAATTAAACAACGGCGTTCGGTCTATAAATATTATAATGATGTTCTTTCGAGTTTAAACAGTTAAAAACGTTGGTTTCTAGTAAGGAAATTTTCCGTTCATGATCTTGAATTGCAAAAGATTGTTAAAGTGGAGTTTTATTTATCAAAATTTAAAAGTTGAGATTAAATTATTGCGAAAATGTGGTGATTTTCTCCACAATTAAGCCAATAAAATTTAAAGAGTACTCCCTTTATCCACAAAAAGTGTGTCCTTTTGTATTTGACAGGTTTTAAAAAAGCGTAAATAAGATAGCTAACAGAAGTCTATTTTGGGGTATTGGCGTGATCAATTTATGAGTTAAATGATTTTTTGTGAGTGTAAAATCAATAACATGTGAAGTAATTTAATAATGATTACATGTTAAATAAAACAAACTTCTTGTCAAAAATGGAAGGGGCACATTTTTTGTGGACAAAGAGAGCATGTTTTATATAAAAATAGTTAATGATAAACTTATCATGAAACTGTTTTAAAGTATCAAATGTTTTATCAATTTCATCAGGAGTATTAATAGTTGGGTTAAAAAAAAAAGAATAACAATGATAATGTAATACCACTGACCCTAATTTTTAATATTTTTCTTTCTATCAAACATTTGATATTTTAAAAAAATTTATGATAAGTTTATAATTAAAACCTTCTCCAATTTTAATAAAGATCTTGTGTAATAGTACTATCGAATGACATAAAATTTTTTTATTTTTTTTAATGGACTTGGTGAAAAGCAATTCTATATCATGTTCTGAATCACACATATCGAATAGCGCATATTTTTTCTTTTCAAGCAAAAAAAATCAAATATCTAAATGTAATGCATAGATGGATATTAATTAAAGAGACACTCCCTTATGACATGGTCTCACGTGAGACATATCAAAATCTATTAATTAAACACAATAAAAGATGCAAATCATAATATAAAATAAGTAGGTAAAATAAATTTACGATATGGAGTAAATATTTATCACAACTGGTCTTATAAAAATAAGTCCATTGAAAAAGTGATATTGATAATGACTCCGTAGCTACCTATGGAAGGTAGGATATAGACAAAATAATTAGAAACTTAAACCTTAGATACTAATCAAGAGTTAAGATTCCGTGCCAACAGCTCATCTGATTTTGTTCAATATTTGGATGATTATGAGTTCCTGTGTCTAATATATGTAGGTTGGAAATTTGGTGGGTGGACAAAAATAAGAAAGAAATAAGTAATACCATGTCTTATCATTGGTTTGGTGGTGTCCTTTTGTGACTACTGATATACACCCAAACTCTGCTTCCATGACTCTCCATGTGCATGCAGTAATAATTAATAAACAATACATATTAAGCCAAAACTATGGATTTTCAAAGATGATCGAATCATCTATATGCCCTGTTTTTTTTTTTTTTTTATATATATATTCCTTTTATAATAACACAAGTATCTTATATAAATTGAACTTAATTTTATACTCCCTCCGCCCACCAGAATTGCCATTTTTTTAAATGTTTTACTATTATCTACAAACTCAAATAACTACATTCCTTTATAAACTTAATCTCACAATATTTAAACTTATTACTCCCTCCGTCCCAATATTATTTACATATTTGGAACGACACACATATTAAGAAAAAATTATTTTTTGAGTAAAGTAGTGACATATGGGTAAATATGTGTATATTATTGTGTGTGCACGCAAATCAATGTTTCCTTTTTTAGAGTGTACAAATAATCTTGGGACGGACGAAAAAGGAAAGTGTGCAAATAATGGTGGGACGGAGGGAATCGTTTTTTTTACTCTATTCATAAAATTTTATCAAATTACACTCCAAATTTATTTGTTTCAATCTAATACATAGTTTGCATTTCTAAAAAAAAGTTTTTCAATATACGATGGTGTGTTAGTATTTGAATTGGAAATATCTCTACCTGAATAAAACCGTTTAGGGTGATCAAGAAAAGTACATGGCCTTAGTTGAAAAAATAATGCAATAATTAAAAAGCATATATATTTGAATCAACGATATTGAGATCAAAGATTGAGAATTAATTTAAAATTTGTCGTTAAATTATGAGTAAATTCGAGATTTTTATTGGGTACAAATTGTAAACTCTCACGTGGCCCAATACAACAGTAAATTTTCTTACTAAGCTAGGCCTCTGTCAGAAGATAAATAGAAGTTCATATTAGGATTAATCAAAAAAAAAAAAAAAAAGGAAAATTTATGATTTATATCAATTACAATATGATTCTTTTTTCAAATCAATACATATTTTTAAGTTTTACAATTTAAAACATATGATAATTTTTCTACAATGATTAAATGGCATCCCGCCGGAAATGTCACATATATATATATATTCATGTAAACACCAACAAATACAATTATTTTTAAATTATGTTTGTAAAGTAGTAAAAAAAAAAGACATTTATTAAGGACGTTTTTCTAATTATAGAAAAATATAATTTTATATTTTAGCATGTATGTGGGCTATATGTAGCATATCTGACAATCATGATATTAATTGCTTACGAAAAATTATCAAATGTTTCAAATTGCAAAACTTAAAAGTTGGTGCATGAAATTGTAAATAAAAAAAATTGTAATTGATAAAAATCATAAAATTTGTTATTTTTATTTTAATTAATTCTATTATAACCTCTAGAGGCATATATACAACTCTAGTCCAATCTGCATGAATTGAGGACATCCATGCCAATTTGTCTATACTAATTAATCTTTGAAAATTGAAACCATCTACATCCAGTGCACCAACATTTTCTTATTGCAATTACAAATGCTAATACCTAATTATGAATAATGTTTTCCGTTTAACATTCCTAAACCTCCCTGTCAATGGCTATTTTAATTTTGATGATCTCATTGAATATTATTTGCCAAAAAACTATCTTTAATTAATGAAATGTATATACTTTGATAGAAACGGATAGGGATAGAAACATTTTTAGTCCCACAAGTTTTTGTCTTTTTTGAAATGGTCCCAAAAAAGATAAATGTACAAGTTTAGTCCCAAATTTTTGCAAATTGTACAACTTGCATCCCAAATTCGCCGGAAGCGATAAAACAATCATTGTTTTTTGACATGTGCCGTGCACGTGAGCGTTCAACTTAGACAAACATGTTGATTAGGTTATTAATAAATAGTTTTTATGTTTTGGAAGATTGTATTTGAGAAGGATTTTGACTTTATGGCAAAAAAAAAAAAAAAAAAAAAAAATTGGAGAAGGATTTCTAGGGTTATTCAAGTTCGATTTCTATTTTTAAAATGAATATTCACCAAAAATCTTCAAATTGAACATGCATGTTCCGGGCTCATGTCAAAAAACTTTTGTATTTTATCAATTCGGCGAAATTTGGGATGTAAATTGTACAATACAGAAAAATTGGGACCAAATTTGTACATTTATCTTTTTTGGGACCATTTCAAAAAAGGTAAAAAGTTGTGGGACTAAATATATTTTTATCCCGAAACGAATAACCAACAATCCAATTTGTAACCTCCATTGCATATTCCAGATCATTTATTTCACTTTACACGTCTCACCATATATTTCATTATTTTAATTTTTAACATATATTTTAGTTGGAGTAACACTTGTGTGCACCCGTTCAATTGACGTCTGGCACATAGTCAATATTATTCAATACAAATAACTATACTCTTTGTTTCAAAAAAAAAAAAAATTACACTTTTCTTTTTCGACCGACACACAATAAAAATCACGCCCTTATAATGAAAAATTGTTCATAAACTTCACTTTCACAATATCCTCAATATTATATCGAGTATTAATTGTTTTCAGTGAAGAGTCTTAGTTTGTTTCAGTAAACAATTAAAACTTTCCAGTGAAAAAAAAAATTAATACACTTTAGTTAAAACAACTAATGCTCTTTAATGAAAACAACTAAAACTCTTTAATGAAAACAACTAAAACCCTTGAATGGTTCATGTATAAACCATTTTCATTCTATACACTCCGTCTTTTATACCAATTTTATTACTTTTGGTCTCATAATATCCAACTCATTTCTTTACTTTATGAATAAAAATACAAAATTATCTCTTAAGTTCCTACTCATTTCTCCGCTTTCTAACAATGGTATAGTTGTTAACTTCTCTCTCCTCCACATCAATACCGCATCACTATTTCATCAATATCTACTAATTCTCACATTCATTCAAGAGTTATAACATATTTGTTGGGAACCACTTTTATTATTCTATTAATTACTTTATACCAAAAAGGAAATAAAAACAACAAATAGAATTAAAATAAATAAAAATAAAAATATTATTTTGTAAAGAGTAATTAGTTACACGATAGTAACTTACTTGAGGAAAGAGACTGCAATTTTTTTTGTTATAACCTTCACTCGTATTGGTTATAACCACTTATGTGAGAGTTATAACTCCCAATGTCTAACCACTGTGGATGCCCTATTGTGTGTCCTATACATAAAGACTATTTTGATACAAAATGAGTAATATTGATCAACTGATATTATTTAAGGAAGATAATTAATACAGTTAAAAAAAACATTTAAAACTAGTGAAATCAACTAATGAATTTTCATCTGATGTATACTGCAATTTCCCTAATATGATACTCATAAAGTCCTACTGTCTAACTTCTATAATACTACCAAATATCTGTAAATTAAACAAAAAAGTAAGCAAAAAGATATAATTAGTTGTACCAACTTGCGTTTATATATATACATGTATGTATAGTCTGATTTCCATAACAAACTCTCCCCTGCCTCAAAATGGGTAATGTAGCAATGTGTGGTCCTTCAATCATCTCAAAAAACGAAGTAAAGGTGGTCTCAAGCGATGGAAGATTGCTGATTTACACAAGAGCACCAATGAAAGCGGCAGAAATCATGCTGGAAAATCCGGGCCAATTTGTGTGCGAATCCACCTACCTAAAAGTGGGGCAGCGAATCCCTGGGATTTGTGCAGAGGAAGAACTGGAGAGGGGGCAGGTCTACTTCCTTCTCCCAATGGAAATGCTCTACTCAGTCCTCACAAATGAAGAGCTCAAATCCCTCTCTCATAAAACCTCCAAAGGAATGAAACAGGCCTTGAATTTTTCCAAGATTTTCCCTGAATTTAATTGCCTATTTCCCAGTAATGGAGTTGAGGAGGATTTTGAAGCACTTGGTGCTGCTAATTCTAATTCTAATTCATCACAGAGGTACTCAAGGCAAAGATCATGGCAACCTGCCTTGGAAACCATTGTCGAAACTCAATCTCATTCTTAGGTTTCTTTTTTTCTTAATTCTAAATCCCATTTTGATTTTGGTATCTTGACTTGGGTTGGCAGTATTGTGTAATTATGATTTTTTTTTTATGTTTGCAATTCTGGCATAAAATTATCTTGGGCATGGCTATTAACATTTGAAATGTTAATGCCCATATGTACAATAATTCTAAACATCCTATACAATTACATATACTTATCACTTGAATTTTAAATTCAACTTTGACTTTTTCAATTAAAAATATATAATGAAAAAAAAGTTGAGGTAAACATACAGTACAACCAAACTGTGTGTGTGTTTTTTTTTTTACAATTAGAGTATTATTAATTATTTCTTGAAGTATTACTGATTACTATTTTGGATATTATTGATTTAAAACATATCATACACACCAAATTGTTCTTTTTGCAATTGATTTTCAAGATTAAGGACACTTAAATGCACAAGAACCATTCAACTATAAATCGGATGTACAGAACAAATAATTGGGTGTAAATATATAGTTTCATCATTTTATTTTGCCGCGGCTAGCTATGAAGTAATCTAGAAAAGAGAATTTACTTTAATGAAGTTTGATGATAAAATATGTGTAATCATGTTACCCCCATCATAATATCATAACAAAGACAAAGATAGGGTATCTGTTGAATTGGGCTCATCGGATCAGCATCAAGTGTCACCTTAATATCAACAATACATATGGTCTTTGATCTAGCTACGCTCAAATATAAGTTAAGTTTGGTGCGGCGTGAATGATAATAATCCTACTCATTCTTTATTTAAGCTGATCAGCGAAATGTGTAGGCTGGCCATTAACTTTTGTGAAAATTCATTTTTTAATTTGTGAAGAACTCTCTAAGTATGGTGGGCAATTAAATTAATGATGTGTTAACAGCTTAAAAACACTTCTCAAAAGTTAAAATTGTGAGATGATAACTTTTAAAATAAGTACTTCTACCTTCTCTGATAGTAATTGCAAACACCCCAAATAGTTGTATGCTTTGCTTTTATAAGTTGAATGTGAGGACAATTAAAAATGTAAAACAATAAAAATGCACATGATTTTTTATATTGGTCCAAAGTTAGAATTTCTACATCAATTACAAAGAACGTGCTGATGGTTCTTTTGAGAGGCATAAAGCCCGTCTTGTAGGTGATGGGAAAACTCAACAAGTGGGGGTCGATTGTGGGGAGACATTCAGCCCGGTGGTTAAACCTGCCACGATCCGTCTCGTCCTTAGTCTTGCATTGTCTAAGAGTTGGGCGATTCACCAACTTGATGTCAAGAATGCATTCTTGACATCAAGTTGGTGAATCGCCCAACTCTTAGACAATGCAAGACTAAGGACGAGACGGATCGTGGCAGGTTTAACCACCGGGCTGAATGTCTCCCCACAATCGAAGAATTTAATCTGTTGCTTCATTCTATTGAGGAAGACAAATATATACAATTGATACTACCTATAATCTAGCCTCTTAATAAGGTAAAATCTACACCTACCATACAAACCAGAATCATACATACATACATTGTTGACTTAAATCTTTACCATATTCTATTACTCCCCCGTAGTCGAAACGGGAGGTGGACGAACATTGAGACTATCCCGAAATTCCTCAAACAGAACAAGAGGAATACCCTTTGTAAACACATCCGCTAGTTGTGATCGAGAAGGGACATGCAAGACCCGAACCTCACCACGGGCCACCTTATCACGAACAAAGTGTATGTCCATTTAAATATGCTTGGTGCGTTGGTGCTGCACCGGATTACCCGTTAGATAAATGGCACTCACATTGTCACAATACACAAATGTGGCCGTTGGTATTGGACAATGAAGTTCGAGTAGTAAATTACGAAGCCAACAGGACTCCGACACCACATTTGCGACCCCACGATACTCAGCCTCGGCACTCGACCGAGACAAGGTGGACTGACGCTTGGCGGACCACGAAACTAAATTATCTCCCAAGAATACACAATATCCCGATGTGGAACGACGAGTGTCTGGGCATCCACCCCAATCGGCATCAGTGTATGCTATCAGCGAAGTCACGGAAGATGGATACAGATGTAAACCAAGATGAAGAGTACCTTGTAAGTACCGTAAGATACGCTTTAGAGCACCCATGTGTATGTCTCGAGGATCATGCATGAACAGACACACTTGCTGAACGGCGTAAGCAATATCAGGCCGAGTAAACGTGAGATATTGCAATGCCCCGGCTAAGCTCCGGTACAGAGTCGGATTCGAGAACTGGGGGCTGGAAGACGCACTCAGCTTCGGTTTTGTATCGACAGGAGTGGCAGAAGACTTGCAAGAGGACAAACCTGCACGTTCAATAATCTCAACCGCATACTTACGCTGGGAGAGAAATAATCCACCAGAATGAGGTGTAACAGCAACCCCGAGAAAATAATGAAGGACTCCCAAATCCTTCATGGCGAATTCAGAGCTTAGACGAGCAATAATAGACCGACGTAGAGTGTCAGATGAAGCCGTCAGAATTATGTCGTCCACATATAAGAGAAGATACGCCATATCATTACCCTGATGGAGAACAAATAAGGAGTGATCGGACTTACTCCGTGAGAACCCAACAGTAGTAACAAAATCCGTAAACCGTTTGTTCCATGCACGCGGTGCTTGCTTAAGACCGTACAAGGACTTGCGCAGCAAACAGACATGGTCTGGATACCGAGAGTCCCGGAACCCAAGAGGTTGATGCATGTACACCGGATTAGTCAAGGTGCCATGCAAAAATGCATTCTTGACATCAAGTTGGTGAATCGCCCAACTCTTAGACAATGCAAGACTAAGGACGAGACGGATCGTGGCAGGTTTAACCACCGGGCTGAATGTCTCCCCACAATCGACCCCCACTTGTTGAGTTTTCCCATCACCTACAAGACGGGCTTTATGCCTCTCAAAAGAACCATCAGCACGTTCTTTGTGGGTAAAAATCCAGATCGAACGTATAACATTAACATTCGGAGGACGGGGCACCAACTCCCACGTCTTATTTTCAATAAGAGCATTATATTCCTCAACCATGGCCGATTTCCAATTAGAATCACTAAGGGCAGACACAGGAGTACGAGGAATGGGAGACCGGGTTTGCGACACATGAAGGTTAAACAGCTGTTTAGGTTTAAAGATCCCACGTTGACTACGTGTGACGGGGCGTTGCGTTGGTGGTGGTGGAATAACCGGAGGAGGGGCTGTAGCCGTTGTGCCAGGGGGCGTAAGGCCCACTGGTGGAGACCGTATGGGGCTGGGAATGGGACCTGGGGACGTGAGGTCCGCAGGTGGAGGAGACGGGTGTAAGGAAGACTGGGCCAAATGATGAAGTGTGTAGGGGCTGGCCGAATCATCCAAGAAATCGTAGGAGTGGGAGGTGGAAGAGCGGATTTCAGAGAACGGAAACCGGGTCTCATCGAAAATAACATGTCGACTAACAAAACATTTTCGTGAGGACAACTCATAACACCGATAACCCCTATGATTTTGTGGATACCCGAGAAACACACAAGGAGAGGAACGAGGTTGAAGCTTATTGATGGTGGTAGAGGGAAATAATGGATAACACAAGCATCCAAATATCCGAAGATGTGAGTACGACGGATCCTTGTTATATAAGAGTTGAAGGGGTGATTTATAGGCTTTGTGTTTGCGGGGAAGTATATTTAGGAGATAAGTAGCCATACTAAGAGCATGATGCTAAAAGGAAGGTGGCATCGAAGCATGAGCAAGTAATGTTCGAACCATGTTATTAATTGTACGGATTTGTCTTTCGGCTTTGCCATTTTGAGATGACGTATGAGGACACGACAAACGAAACTCCATACCATTCAATGAACAAAAATCCCAAAATAACTTATTGTCAAACTCCCCCCCATTATCACATTGAAAACACTTAATCTCCCTCTCAAATTGTGTACGGATTAATGCTCGAAATTTCACAAAAACAGAAAACACATCAGACTTTCTAGCCAAAGGAAATGTCCACAAAAAATTCGAGTAATCATCCAACAAGAGAATATAATAACGGTGACCCATGGTACTCAAAACCGGTGAGGTCCACAAATCACTATGAACTACTACCTCCGTCCCGCTATTATGTTCCTATTTGACTTTTGTTGACTTTTAATGTGAGGCTCGATTTGTTGTATTTAAATTGATAAAATATTTTTTCAAAAATGACATATTATTCATTTTAAGCCAATGAAACAAATCGAATATGTTTTTCTATGTAATCATTAGTGGAATGAGATGTAATTTAAACAAGTTTGAAGAGAATTGAATAGTGCAACAGGAACATAATAGCGGGACGGAGGTAGTATATCAAAAGGCAACACAGTGAAAGAAACAGAAGGAGCAAAAGGCAGTCTTATATGTTTCCCAAGTACACAAGAATTACATACGGGAGAACCACGTAGTTTATTAGACTGAATAAAATTATTTGTGCGAAGGGAAGAAAAAATAGAAGGCCCCGGATGACCCAACCGAGCATGCCACAAAGACGGTGACAAAGCCGCTAAAGCAACAGATGGAGGAACATGTGGGGTGACAACAGGATACAGCTCCCCCTTACTCTCACATCTCATCAACCGTGTCCCCGTCCGAAAATCCTTGACAGAAAACCCAAACGGATCAAACTCCACCGACACCGAATTATCAGTAGTAAATTTTCTAACAGATACTAAATTTTTTACGATGTGAGGAGCATGTAAAACATTACGTAAGGATAAAGGTGGATAGGGAGGGGACAATTGGACGTGACCATAACCAGAAATCGGAATAGATTGCCCATTACCAACAAGTATACCACGTTTTATGCTCGAATTGAAATAAGACGTAAGAGTACCTGAATTAGATGTCATATGAGACGTGGCCCCGGAATCCATGTACCAATGCGCATCCGGCGGAGTGATCCCAAGCGTATACATAGCCGCCTCAATATCGGTAGGAGATGGAGAAGCTTGGACTGAGTAAGCCTGTGGCCGAGGGCCAAGGATGCCGCCCGTCTGTGGCACGGATGGACGAGAAGCAAATGATGGACGCGCCCATGGTGTGGAGGGATACGGACATGGAGGCATGGGCCACGACCACTGCCAGGACCACGGCTGACCGCTAGCACCACCCCACGGAGGTGACTGACCGAACCCTCGCTGGCCACTGTACTGTGCGAACCCCTGCTGGCCGCTGGATGATTGAGACGAAGCCTGACCAGAAGGCGCAGCCTTGCCCTTAGACCCCTTTCGCTTCTGGGATTTCTTCCCAGACGAGACACGCTGAGCGAAGGAGTCCGGAGAAGAGGACCCCGTCGATGGCGTGACCAAGGCCGCCCCTGCAGTGGCTTTCTTCGATAGCCCAGCCTCCTCAAGGACGAGCATCGAACGGGCCTGGTAAAAGGGGGGTAGAGGATTGCTCTGCCGTAACAAAGTGCCGACGCCATTGTAGGCGTCTGTGAGCCCGGCGACCAGTTGAAGAACCAAACGATCGTTAGAAACCGGTGCACCAACGTTCTTCAATTGATCAGAGAGAACCTTGAGACGTTGACAATAAGAGGAGGCATTTGGGAAATCCTCCATGACTGTGTGAGAGAAATCCTGTTCAAGGGTAACCGCTCGGGAATTCTTATTGTCCTGGAATATATCACGAAGGCGTTTCCAGGCTTCCAATGCCGATGAATCCGGTTCAAGGATCGTGTGCAAGAGATCCGTGGAGATGGTAGCATAGATCCATTGAAGAACCGTAGCATCCAAGGTCTTCCACATCTCCTTCTCCTCATCCGTGGATGGGGCTTTGGCAGTCGGTGTTTCATCGGGCAGAATATGATGAATCACACGGTGCGAGCGGGCGTGGATTTTGAATAACTCAGCCCAAGTCGCGTATTGTACATTCTCCATTTCCAGAATGATAGAAACATGATTCTTGATGTTAGACACAGCAAGAGCAGGGTGAAAAGAGGAAGAGCCAGAAGACGACATAGCGTCGGAACAGAAACGGAGATCAACAAGATGCAGGGCGCAGCGGAAGAAACGAAAACCCTAGAACTCGTGATACCATAAAAGAATTTAATCTGTTGCTTCATTCTATTGAGGAAGACAAATATATACAATTGATACTACCTATAATCTAGCCTCTTAATAAGGTAAAATCTACACCTACCATACAAACCAGAATCATACATACATACATTGTTGACTTAAATCTTTACCATATTCTATTAAATTCTTCTAATATTAGACACGATAATTCCTTATTTTGGTTCCATGAGAATTTGTCAATAATAGATTTAGTACCACATTCTTTTTTGGTCCCATTTTTTGTAAAAATAGTCCCAACTGTTAACTAGTTAACGGTTTCCGTTAGTCAAATTAATTTTTAAATTATAAACTAGTTGTAAAATTATTTAAAAAATGAAAAATTAAATTTAAAAATCTAAAAAAGAAGAAGACAGAATTTGAATATATTTGAAATGCAAAAAATATATTTTCTCAAAATGAAATAAAAATTTCTAAAAAAATTGAAAATTTTGAAAAATTATACATAAAATTTGGATATAATTTGAAATACAGCAAATACATTTTCTAACCAAATACTATAAATAATAATATGTGTAAATCAATTTTTTTTAATAGAATTTGGATATATAAAATTCAGAAAATTGTTTCAAACCAAATATAATATCCAGCTCCAAACTCTAATTCCGGCCAAGAAATACACCGAGGCTGCCCATTCTAGTCTCATCTCAATGCTAGGAATCAAAGCCCCTTGTTAATTTTAAAATTTGATCATCGGGGCATTTTCAATTTGTGATTTTTAGGGTCTTTTTTGTAATTTTTTAATCTGATTCCGTGCAAATTTTATTGAAGGTGGTTGGATTTTTGGTGAGATTGCTCACAATTTTGGATTTTCGATCTTATTTTGATGGCTTGGAAAAAAAATGATGAAATGGTGTGATTTTGATTTAGAATTGTGCAATTTGATTTGGAAAGGGCCATGACATGTTAACGGTGGTGGAGGTATGGTGGTGCCTGAGGAAGTGGGTGGGGCCGAGGCAGCAGTGGGGGACTGTGTGACAACGACAGTGATGGTGTAAGAGCGGGTGAGGGGGAATTCTTCAGATTTTAAAATTTTATATGTTATAATTAATTCTTCAATTTAATTAATGGTGCATGTTGTTCCTTTCTGTTAGTTTCTAATGGTAAATTCGTATGAGACTGTTTTTGTTAAAAAAAAAAAGGACAATTTTCACAAGGACGTATTCTCATGCGACCATTTGTGCAATTTTTCCTGAATTTATAGTAAGTAGCGCATAGCCTTTTCTCCATTCAATGGGATTCAGATTCAAATATCCCAATGTTTTAGATTTCATTTTATATGGCTTATAACGTAACAAAAATTCTGGGAAGAATCATAGTTTCATATTGGAGTGGGATGTTTTAGCATTTTTTCATTCATTCCCATCCAATTGAAAAACCCCTTTGAGTTTCAAGTCTCTCTAACACAATAACCTTTTAGCTAAGATCGTCCCATTTTACTAGTTCACTTTTCAAACTGTCTTACTTTTAATTTCCTAAAAAACAGGATTTGGTAAGATTTCCAACTAAGGTAGGATCCTTTTACAATCAATTCAGCTCAAGCCTAAGAATATGGATTATCTCTAAGCATGTATATTACAATGATGCTCCAAATGTACACTTAAGAACACTCAGGTAGTATACCAGGAAAATATAATGGACTTGAGGATTCTTGCTAAGTATCATTATCGGTGTTCTTGTTTGGAAACCTCTTGAAAGATGTTTGCTTCGGTACTCACTTGATACTTTTTATTTTATTTTTACAACCTTGCTATGACGGTTTTTCCTATTTATAATGTGAATTTGAATATTACCATTGATGTGTAAATGCAAATTCATACTATATTTGATGTTGAACTGCTTTAAGGATTGTTCAGGTGTTATTTTACAATTTAAGGTAATGTGCAACTTCTAGTTTGTACAATTGCATCACTAATTGTTGTCTTCAATATTTTGTTAGATCCATACTCTTATTGTCGACTCTATATTGGTCCATGTCAACTAGGTAGATAGAATTGTCAATGAATCTATTTTGTTGACTTGAGTTCAACCTTTACTTTTCACCTTTGTTGTAATACTACACTTTTTCATCTAACAAGTTTGTCTTGACCTTGACTCTTCAAGTGTTGGAGTTATACGTGAAAGTATATTTTTACTTTGTATAACCTATGTATAAAACGCTTATTTATGAGAATAAAACTTTTATCACTGTTGCTTTAAATATGAATGAATGTTATATATATTTATTGCAAATAGTTAAATATATAGTACGTGTTACATTGTAGTTAATGTGGTGATATCAGATCAATGAAGATCACATTAATAGTTTCCTTGTATATAAAAGTAAACTTCACGACCAAGGTGGAATTGAACAATCCAACGTGAAAGGTTGAGGTGCAGTTCTCAGATTGGTCTGTCTTGACCAAGAGATTGCACTAGCACGTTTTGCATGTGCTGAAGAGGACCTACAAAGAGAATAAATTCTCTAGTGCTGAACGAAGAAGAATTAGACATCAGTGGTTTTTGATTTCTTAATCTCTGACATTTAAATAAGACTGAGTGTGATTAATACTTATTGCTTTGATTCATGCTGGGTGAGAATCATTGTGACTTCGATACCTTATGTTTTGGACAATAATATTAATTATACGACAATTGTTAAGATTTAATACAGAAAACCGTGTGCAAGTAGGTCTTGTGTGATTTGTTCCCTTGGTGGGCTCAGAAGTTTTATCATACCAAACCTTGTAGGTGGAAAATTAGTTTTTCGGTATGGATAATAATGTTGAGCTGTCTTTACTCCAAGACACAAGATATTAATTAAATTTAGAGCAATTCAGAAGCTCAATTAATTAATGGACTAAATAATCTTAAACACGGGAAATAATAATCGAGAGCCCATATTATCGTAATATGGATTAAGATGGATAATGCAATATTAATTTTATAGTGGTATTTTTTTATTAATATTAATGAGTTGAATTATATTGTGGCTCAATATTGAAAATTCAGAAGCCAATTGGAGGTCCAATTTTAATTCTCTTAATGGCCCCTCAAGTAGCCCAATAATAGTCCAATAATAATAAGATAATTAAAATAAAACAAAAATATTGTTGCCTAATTTTTTTCCCTGCAATTTTTGAATTTAATAATTTAGGGGAGAAAGGTTTTCTTTGAATTTTGATATGGAATGAAGATAAGTATTTTTTTTTTATGAAAGATTATCTCATTAAATTCAAGAAATCTCCTACTTGGCTATTTATTATATAATTTTCGAATTCTTTGATAATTAGGAGAGAGAAAAGATTTTTGTTGATTTTCTTGAAAATATATTATGGAAGATATGTATTCTTGGAATACAAGATTATCTCATAAATTCAAGAAGATCCAAATCTTGAATTCTCATCTCATAATTTTTTAAAATAAAACCATAAAAACAAGGAGGTGAGATTTTTGTGGAATATTTAATTATGGAGAAAAAAAAAGGGATATATTCAAGATTTCTTGGAGATCACGAAAGAGATTTTCTCTCACTCTTCTATATAAAAAAATCGGCCACCTCTATTATAAATAGGGGATGATACTTTCATCCACAGTTGAATAATTTCATGTGTTGGAAAAATTAGGTGCATCATATTTTTTCTTATACCTTGTTTTATTAAATTGTTCGTTAAGCACTTCCCACCAATGAACGAGCAAGGCTAAAGGGGAATACTTGAGAAGGTCTTTCAGTTGATAGGATTAATTAGCTTGTTCCGTTCTACTCTAATGCGGTCTCTCCAAGAGGTACGTAATCGCATAAACTCCTAGATATTCTGCTATAGGACTTTTACGTGAATTTAATTTATATGCATGACATTACATGGAGTTGGTAAATTATTATTTGAATTAATTAGATTTAATTCATGCTAGTAATAATTTTATTTAAAATTCGTATTTAAATTTTATCTCGAATAGATTCGGGGAAAATGATTTCCCCAACATTCAAGTACACTGACATTCTTCTGAAGTTTTTTTGTTTTTTTTAACACATGGACCTTTATCCCACAAAATTATCCATCATATATATTGATTATATAATAAGTTAATCTTATACTTACGTGAATTATTAAATATTAAGTACCAAATCTTTGCTAATTGTGCTTAGAAAATAGCTGCCAAAGCCTTAATATGATATTCTAGATCCTTAGGTCTTCATGCTTGACAGATCTTCATTTTTCAATTTCAACTCACCTGTTGAGTTGTCCCTCAAGTGAATACCTATAAAGGAAAATCCTATGTCTAAAAAATATTAAGTTGTCTATACAATTCATTTTATCCTATTACAGTGCATTTTGACATTGTTAATGTTGTTGGTAGTGAATTATTCACTATTCCATTAAACAACATTCTGAATTTGCCCTTTCTTCATACAGACTAACTCTTTATGATCACGTGTTGCAATGGATGTTTTGACATGCAGGTTGAATATCTAGAACGTTCTATAAGGATATGGAAGATTAGATGTTGCAACCGATATTGCAACATGGCGGTTACAATATTTAGAAGGATCTACAAGGACCTAGACGGTTTGAACTATTCCAACTTATTAAGAAAGATTTAGATCAGACGTTGCAGTCAAAGATCCAGAATAATCATATCAACATGGACGGTTAATAAAGAAGATCATGGAGGTTACGTGTGAAGTTATCATGGGTTGAAGATCGAGACCTCCCATCTATAAATAGAGGACGAGAACTTCAATACCATTGAGTGGAATAATCAAGTACACCTACTCTAGTGTTGATCCTGAGTTCAAATGTGATATGGCCATTATTTCAACTTGTATGTTATGCCTAGAAGTTTAGCACATCTCGCATAACAATAGATCGATCATTGTATCAATAAATAGGGAGATCATTGATAGATTGAGAGATCACTTTGAAGGTGTATTATTGTGTCTTGTTTCAGTTGTAGAAGATCTATCTTAGAATCGTTTCACACAACATTTTGTATTTGCTACTTTGTTATAGTGAAGGTTTTGCCATGAGGCTCGCACAAACTATTTATAGTTTGTGTTAAAAGTTTATTCCATCTTGCAATAGTGTGTTTTAGTCTTCCGATGGATACTCTTTTCATTATGTTCTTCAGATTGTCGTAGTGTTTGTTACAACATTCATTACAACGTTTTCACTTAACACACATGGCACACTCCCAAACATAATCATCAAAACTAATACAATTTTCTTAAAAAAATTCCCATTAGTTAAACAATTAACATGCAAAAATAAAAGCAACCTTATATGGAGAAAAAATCTTATCTCAGAGGCAAAAGATGAACTTGTATTAGATATTGAACTTTACAAGTACAAGAGTCATCTTATTATCTATACATTAAGCTAATAAAGAAGGAAACTCATAAGTTGTATAAAGTATCTTCTTAACGGTTACATTGTCTTCATTTGTGGTGTAGTTCCATAAATGCACATTTGAAGAACATCTGTGATCTCAATTTACTCAATTTTATGTGGCTTTTCATTTAAGAGGAGGCTCAAAAAACACATCATCATTGGAGGTTGGATGACATATCTATATTCAAATGCACATTTTATTAGCTTATTCAAATATAAAAAAGTTTATAGAGCTTTAAAAGTTTTTGTAATCATTCAACTCATTTGTTACATTCACACAAAAAATTCATTATATTCAATAAAATAGTGCAAACTCCTATCAAATTAGATGGAATCATTCCCAAGGTTTTTTGCACTCACACATACTTGAAAACAAGTGAGGGAGGAACTTGAGTGAATAAGATCACACCTAGTTACTTGTTCCACTCAAGAAGATCAAATGATCTTAAGTTCACATAAAACTTCCATACACAAAATAGGTTGGTAAACAAATATGATTTTCTTCAACTCTTGAAGCAACTACTAGACGTTGCAAGCCTAAACTTAGGTGTGGAGTTTCTTTTGTGTAGGGAGGAATATATGGTTGCTCAAAAGCTTTTATACTTGAAAGTTAAGATTATATTTGCTTTAATTATTTCTAATCTTCTCTCTCTTTATCTTTCTCATTTTATTAATTTATATTTTACACTTCTCATAGAAGATGTGAAATCTAAAATTCAATTAAATTATTTTCTTTTAATTCTTAAGAAAATATGGTTGCGGGTACTAGCTCATTTTACATTTAATTCTATGAAACCCTTTTCAGCAGTTCAACAAGTTTTCTTACTTTAATAATATTGTCCTTGTCATACAAAGACTGTTGTTTTTTCAGGTTTCTATCTTGGTTATTAACAACTATCTGCCAGTAATTGTTTCCAGTATCTCTTTTTAAGGACTTTATGTATTGAGTCTTTACCTGGGATGAATGCCTCAGGTGTTTACATGAGTTATACTTCATTCCATGTGTTGACAGGCATTTTCGTACGGATAAGTGTATGTGGCTATTTGGATTATGCCCGGCAAACAATCAATAATAAACGAACACGAACGATGGGGGAAGAACTTCCGTTCTTTCCTCGAATGAGAGAGAGGGAATGTGAATCCTTTACAATGAGGGGGTGATCCCCTATTTATAGAGGTTCACCCCCAAAGGCCCAAAAGTGGTCCTAAATTCGTCTCAACCCTTTATTTTAGGGATTTATTACAATATTAATCTAACAATCAACCGTAGACCTATAATACATTAAATACTCTTTTATGATGTAGACTCTCGATCTTGTCGGGTCAGTGTATCTTCAGGAATCTGACCTTCTGTCAGGCGAGGATATTTCCTGCTGTAACAATTGCCCCCAAGATTGGGCTCTGATTGCGGCCAGAGTTCGATCTTGATCTGTGCTTCAAATAGGTTTTGCCCTCGAGCCTGAAAATAGGATAGCTCGGATGCCCCGGGAGAATCTTCAACGACAGGGTCCGTGACGGAAGAATCTTTTGAGTCATCTTCGAATTTTCAAACTTTCGAAACTGGTCAGGTTAGGTGGGGTACGATCTTCAGTCGTGCCCCCGAGTCGAGAATAGTGATGTTCAATTAATAAAGAGTTATTGCCGCTGGCCGGCAGTGATTTTAATAACTTAGCCATAAAAGTCGCGATGATGATAAAAACAGTGAAGTGTTTGTGCTTTAGTCGATTAACGAGCAGCGACTTCACGAATACGTGATTGAACTAACAATCAATTAAAAGATTAATCAACAGATTAATGAGTGAAGTGCTTTAGCCGATTGACGGGCAGCGACTTCACGATGATGGAATTGAATTAACAACCGCTTAAAAGATTAATCAACAGATTAATGAGTGAAGTGCTTTAGCCGATTGACGGGCAGCGACTTCACGATGATGGGATTAAATTAACAACCGCTTAAAAGATTAATCAACAGATTAATGAGTGAAGTGCTTTAGCCGATTGACGGGCAGCAACTTCACGAATACATGATTGAATTAACAATTGATTTGTCGATTAAATAAAGCGTCCAAGACGCGATACATTATGGCTGCAAGTGGGCAAAAGCGACGCGGGTTAGTCGATGCCGGTGAAGGCGGACTGGTCGATGCCGTTAACATGGATAAACCAAAGCAGAGAATAGATTAGTTAACGCCGGTGAAGACAAACTAAACACCACCTCGCCCATTAAGGCGGAAAGTCAACGCTTAAAATGCGGACTGATCAACGCCGAGAAGGCGAATTAACTCGAGAAAGAGATTAGTTGACGCCGGTGAAGGCGAACTAATCAAATCGTCAACGCCTGAAAGGCGGACTAATCGACGTCGTGAAGATGGATTACTTTGCCAATCTAGGCGGAATGTCGATGCCTAGAAGGCGGACTAATCAACGCCGAGAAGGCTGATTAACTAGAGTAGATTAGTTGACGCATGTGAAGGCGAACTAATCAAAACGTCAACACCTGAAAGACGGACTAATAGACATCGTGAAGACGGATTACTTTGCCAATCTAGGCGGAATATCGATGCCTAGAAGGTGGACTAATCAATGCCGAGAAGGCGGATTAACTCGAGTAGATTAGTTGATGCCTGTGAAGGCGAACTAATCAATACGTCAACGTTTGAAAGGCGGACTAATCGACGTCGAGAAGACGGATTACTTCGCCAATCTAGGCGGAATGTCGACGCCTAGAAGGCGGACTAATCAATGCCGAGAAGGTGGATTAACTCGAGTAGATTAGTTGACGCCTGTGAAGGTGAACTAATCAAAACGTCAACGCCTGAAAGGCGGACTAATCGACGTCGTGAAGACGAATTACTTCGCCAATCTAGGTGGAATGTCGACGCCTAGAAGGCGGACTAATCAACGCCGAGAAGACAGATTAACTCGAGTAGATTAGTTGACGCCTGTGAAGGCGAACTATTCAAAACGTCAACGCCTGAAAGGCGGACTAATCGACGTCGAGAAGATGGATTACTTCGCAATCTAGGCCGAATATCGACGCCTAGAAGGCAGACTAATCAACGCCGAGAAGGCGGATTAACTTGAGTAGATTAGTTGACGTCTGTGAAGGCGAACTAACCAATACGTCAATGCCTGAAAGGCGGACTAATCGACGTCGTGAAGACGGAATACTTCGCCAATCTAGGCAGAATGTCGACACCTAGAAGGCGGACTAATCAACGCCGAGAAGGCGGATTAACTCGAGTAGATTAGTTGACGCCTGTGAAGGCAAACTAATCAATACGTCAACGCCTAAAAGACGGACTAATCGACGTCGAGAAGACGGATTACTTCGTCAATCTAAGCAGAATGTCGACGCCTAGAAGGTGGACTAATCAACGCCGAGAAGGCGGATTAACTCGAGTAGATTAGTTGACGTCTGTGAAGGTGAACTAATTAATACGTCAACGCCTGAAAGTCGGACTAATCGATGTCGAGAAGATGGATTACTTCGCCAATCTAGGCAGAATGTCGACGCCTAGAAGGCGGACTAATCAACGCCGAGAAGACGGATTAACTCGAGTAGATTAGTTGACGCCTGTGAAGGCGAACTAATCAATACGTCGACGCCTGAAAGGAGGACTAATCGACGTCGAGAAGACGGATTACTTCACCAATCTAGGCGGAATGTCGATGCCTAGAAGGCGGACTAATCAACGCCGAGAAGGCGGATTAATTCAAGTAGATTAGTTGACGCCTGTGAAGGCGAACTAATCAATACGTCAATGCCTGAAAGGCGGACTAATTGACGTCGAGAAGACGGATTACTTCGCTAATCTAGGCGGAATGTCGACGCCTAGAAGGCGGACTAATCAATGCCGAGAAGGTGGATTAACTCGAGTAGATTAGTTGACGCTTGTGAAGGCGAACTAATCAATACGTCAACGCCTGAAAGGCGGACTAATCGATGTAAAGAAGACGGATTACTTCGCCAATCTAGGCGGAATGTCGACGCCTAGAAGACGGACTAATCAACGCCGAGAAGACGGATTAACTCGAGAAGCGAATTAGTTGACGCCGGTGAAGGCGAACTAATCAATATGTCAACGCCTGAAAGGGCGGACCGGTCAACGCCTATGAAGGCGGACAAATATTTGTAGTCGAAAGGTGTGACCATGTTTTAAATATTGAGTTAATTACCCGGTGAGCATCCACAATGATTTTTTCGAAATTATATTCGAAGTTTCAAATAACCGACAGTATTTAGTAATATTCGTTGTCAAATAATTTATTTTTGATATCACAAAATGATCCTAGGATATGTATATCCACCATGCCCCCGCTTTTAATATATATGAAAACTTACGAGTTATGATATATATTAAAAGGAAGTATCAAATGAAAATTGTATTTCAAAAATTGCCCCCGATTTGAATTTTCGAAATACGAGTATATGCCCCCGCTTTTAATATATATGAAATTTGCGAGTTGTAATGTATATTAAAAGGAAATTGTAGAAATAAACCTGATGCGAGTGGGCAAAGGACTGCCCGTAGATTTTTCGTTGATGAAGAGGTTCTGGATGCTCGTCTCGAAATCTGCTTCCTGAATTTTTTTTTTAAATCTGGGCCCTTTCTTCCTTTAAAAAAAAAAAGAATGAGGCCTACCCATTTGATTAAAACTGGCCCGTAAGTACAACTTGAAGTATGGCCCAATACAATAAATAATAGACTTGGGCCCAAACTATAACTGGCCTGATCTCCCAGGAAAGATTCATGAATTGAATCTGGGCGAAGTGCGAGACACGAGTTGCGGGGACGCTGGAGGGCGGTTTCCGGAGGCCTGGCTGCGGGCTCGAGTCGAGGTAACAGCGAGGCGATGGCGGATGCCGGGTCGCGGGTAGACGGCGCGGCGAGAGAAACCGGTGGACGGTGAAGGCCGTGCTGAGGCGGTGCGGGGAGGCGGCGATGCGGTCCGGGGAAGCCGCACGGGCTGGATAGCGGAGGCGGCGGGGGGCCGCGGCCGTGAGTGGCGGCGCGGGCAGGCGCGGGGGGTGTCCCCGACCGATTGAGTGCGGCGGAGTGGCGGCGAATGACGAGCGCGTGCCCACCGGCGGTGAGATCGGGCAGCCGCGCGGAAGGCTGGTCGCGTGGGCGGCGGCTGTATGCGTTGGGAGATCGGCCATGGCCGGCGGAGCGGACAGAAGACCCGCGATGGGGGGTGTCGGACAAATGGGCGAAGGCAAGTCGGGCCGCGGCTGTGACGGGGAGTGGCGAGCGCTGTTGTGCCCGGCTGCGGTGCGGGAGGTCGCGCTTGTGAGGCGGCGGTTTGCGGGTAGACGCGGGCAGATTGCCCCGGGCGGAGAGCAGTGGCCGTGGATGACGGCGTGCGAGCAGCGGCGAAATGCGCTGGTGGCGCGAGTGGCCACGCGACTGGAAGCGCGGGTAGACGCTGGCGGCCGCACGATGGATGGCGCGTGTAGGTGCTGTGGCGGCACTGGGTAGAGCGTGGCGGTTCGCGGGTAGTCACGGGCGGCCACGGGAAGCGATGGGTACCGACCCAGGCGGCGTGCGGATCGAGGTTGGTAACCTTTGACTTTTCAACGTGTTGGGAAACGCGCCAAAAGCTTACTGTTAAGGCTATGGAAAGGTTGGCACACCAACCAAGGCACACCAAGGGGGTTTTCAAAGCAGAAAACAGTCTTTTTGCCTGAGAAAATCGGCAATTTTGCTTGAAAAAAGCGGAACGATGGCGGCGATTGTGCGGTGGTTGGGCTTTGACCGTGGCGTTGCCGGCGCGAAACCTTGTTGCGAGTAGAAGGAGAGGACGGCGGTCCCTAGTGCAGGCAGAGGAGGTGCAGCTCCGGCGGTGGCGACAGTACCTCCGGCGTCGTCAAGGAGGAGCGGTGGTACGGCCGTGGAAACAGCAACCCGTCCCCCTCCATTTCCATTCTCTTGTTAGATGCGTATCGGTTTTTGCTGTTGTAGGAAATCTAGTTGATTGATAATTTGGCTTGAAGCCTTCTGCTGCTGCTGTAAGAAAAATGGAAAAAAAGAATTCTTGAATTTTTCTTGGATGATATTGGTTGAACTTGGTTCTCTGTTTGGTTTTTGATTTTTTGAGGAGAAGATCTTCGTGTTCATCCATCGAGATGAACCCGAATTCGACCCTCCTTCTAGCGCCAAATTGTTGACAGGCATTTTCGTACGGATAAGTGTATGTGGCTATTTGGATTATGCCCGGCAAACAATCAATAATAAATGAACACGAACGATGGTGGAAGAACTTTTGTTCTTCCCTCGAATGAGAGCTTTTCATATATATGAGAAATGAGAGGAAATGTGAATCCTTTACAATGAGGGAGTGCCCCTCTATTTATAGAGGTTCACCCCCAAAGGCCCAAAAGTAGCCCTAAATTCGTCTCAACCCTTTATTTTAGGGATTTATTACAATATTAATCTAACAATCAACCGTAGACCTATAATACATTAAATACTCTTTTATGATGTAGACTCTCGATCTTGTCGGGTCAGTGTATCTTCAGGAATCTAACCTTCTGTCAGGCGAGGATATTTCCTGCTGTAACACCATGCAACTGCTATCTTATATTGTCTTGGAAATATAATTTTTTTTACTTTTAATTATCAACTCTGAGGCTACCTCTGGCAGGTTGCAGCTAATTTTTATGTTTTGAATATTTTTAAGTTATAATCTTTATGTGTTTGAAAATATCATATAGATTTTGATGATTCAAACAAAAATTGTATAAGTATGTAGTCCCTCAAAACCTTTTATTTTGTAAGTTAGCATGCAACTGCTAAGAAGATTGAAGAAAGTGGTGATGGTCAGTGGTGGATCTTACCATTGAGTTGGGTTATAATACAATAAGTTTAATAGGATAGACTACTTACATTATTTAGAGTGAAATAATGGACTAATTCATAAAATGTTATACATAATATGTATATTTTGGGGAAGACTTGCATAGGGCTTCAACTCAGTGTAACCATAAATCCGACCTTAGTGATGGTTGAAGAAATTAATTGTGAAGAGGTTTGAAGGCTGAGAAAAATTCTAAGCATAAAGTTATAGACAACTGTCAAGTAGTCGACAACCAGAAATCAATTGTAGAGAATGAACAAGGCGAAAATTGACAGTTTAGAGGCAACAACTAAAAGTTCAATAGCTAACGAGGCAACAACTTAAGGGTCGACAACCGAGCCAACTAACTCATGGCTATAGAGAATAAAGAATGAAGTGTACCTATGACAATCATCTGTAGAGTTCATTCAAATCCTAAATGCTACTACATGAAGATAAAAAACCTTGACTAGTTGTTGATTAGTGGGATAATTACTCGAAACTCATATGCTTAATTTGTTTAATTTAATGGGCCTTCATGCATTTATTTATACTAAATTGATTAATTGTACTTGAGGAAGGTTGTATTTTGCTCTTTTTGTAGGAAAAATGAGGAATTTTGGAGCAAAATACATGCCTAATATTTATTGAAGTAAATAAAAATAAATGCTAAAAGAAAAGAAATTGGATTGGGTGAATCTGATACATCTGTTGATTTTTTAGAGAATTCAAGTTAAGGTGGTCTGTTGATATGTAAGAGCATTCAAGTCAAGGTGGAAATTTGTTGGATTGCTTCAAACTCTCGTCTAGGCACTTTTTATAGTGCAACTAATATATATGTTGGTTTGTGAGATGATTCAAGTTAATGTGGAGATTTATTGGATTGTGGGTGAAGACAATGAAGTTCCATTTATTTTACCAAAGTGGATATTGTTGAGATTGTGTTAAAATAAAAGAGCCTTATTTTGTCCCACATTGGATTCTTATTAAAGGAGATGTCCTACCTAATGTTATTCAAGAAGTCTATTATGTGCACCAATCACTCGTTTGTTTGGGCTTATTCTGAGGTCCAGTCTGTTTGGGTCTATTATAAGGCCTAGCCCATTGGGTGTTTAGCGTTGTTTGTTTGGGCCTATTTTGAGTCTCAGTCTATTGGGTACTTTGGCCTAGTCTATTTGGGCATATTTTTATGCCCATTCTGTTAGGAATTTTTTAGGCCAACTATGTTTGAGCTTATTTTGAGGCCCAATCCGTTAGGGGTTTATAAATAATCTTATTATTTGACCTAGATCATTATGTGCTCTAAAAATGATGTGATCACATAATAATACAGACCCTCTCTTCTGGCCAAGGATATAACTAACACAATGTTAGTGAACCACATAAATACATATCATTTATTTATTGTTTATGTTTCTTTCGCACATCTCGTTATAACAAAAACCTCGTGGCATGGACGATATAATTAAACAATGACTGGATAGACTTAATGGAAGGGGTTAAAGCTGTAGCTGCACGTCATTTCCAACTTCAGTTCAAAGCCCGAAGAATCAATCGGGTTTTTTTTCTCAAAGAGAGTAGTTCAAAAAGAATGTTTCAGATGTTAGCAATAATTTTTTGGTGGCCAGATTAGTAGAAGGGGAGAGCTAAACAACGACTTGGGCGTGTGATTCAAATAAAAGTCTCGGACTAAATGGATTTTAATTTGCTTTCTTCAAGGTGAACTGGGATAATGTTGAAGGTGTGGCGTGTGTGTTAAGTGTAGATGTTGTAATGAATGTTAAAACACTGACTACAACAACCTGGAAAACAGAATATAAATTTAGAACATCGGAAGACTAAAACACACGATTGCAAGATGGAATAACTTTTTAACACAAACTATATAAAATAGCTTGTGCTAGCCTTACGGCGAAACGTTCACTATAATAAGTTTAGTGATACAAAAGTTGTGTGAAGAGTAAAATCGTTCACAACGGAAATAAGACTCGACATCACCTATCAAATTTAAATTGGCTAAGTGTATAAACTATACACCGTCAAAGTTGATCTCTCACTATATCAATGATCTCTATATCTAAAGATATATGATTGATTGCAAGTTATGCAAGATGTACTAAACTTCTAGGCATAACATAAAAGTTGAAATAATTGCCATATTCCCTTTGATCTCAGGATTGACACTAAAGTAGGTGTACTCGATTATTCCACACTCTGGCATTGAAGATTTCGGCCTCTATTTATAGATGGAAATCTTCATCCTCAAATAACTTCTCATGTAACCTCCTCCATGATCTTTTATTCAAACGTCCATGATCTTATCTTTATTCTTATTATCTTAACTGCAACCGCCTGATCTAGATCTTTCCAAACCGATCTGGAATTAGCCTGAAATGTGTAGGTCCTTGTAGGTCTTTGTAGAACCTTCTGGAACCCGTGACCGCTTTATGTTGCAACCTTCACTGTAACATTGAGTCTTCCAGATTCTTATAGATCCTTCTAGATCTTCAATCTGCATGTCAAAACATCTAAATCAACATTGGATCATAAAGTGTTAGTTAATGAGAAGAAAGGGCAAATTCACGTTGTTTCAAAGTAAATAGTGAATACTTCACTACCAACAACACTAACAATCTCCCCCAATTTGAACTTTCTGCTACAACACACCTGATGTATATATTTTTCAAAGTATAAGTCAGTGATGTATGTACAATAGAGGTTCACATCATATTGTACACTTAGCTTCTCACACTTGTGAAGCAAAACAACCAAAAAATAAGATGAACAACTATAAATTGAATCACCAAAATCAAGATGAATAACAATAAGTTAATTCACCAAAACAGAATGAACAAAGATTTGCTCACTCAAACAAAATGAACATCATCATATATGCTCATTCAAACAAAACGAGTAACGTAGTGTTTACTCACTCAAATTACAACTCGAAATAGAATTAACTGAAATAAATCCTATTAAATCTAATATAATACTGTCTTTCAGAAATATAAACTAACTATCAGAGCTAACTAATGATAAGCAGAAATAAAACATGAGTACTTAGAGTTACACAACAAGGAGTTTTGAGATCACTGTATATAATATACAACTGCAGCCACAAATATCTTGCACTAAGCTCCCCCCATAGGTTGTGCTTCCTTTAGTCTCTAAATCAACTCAGACTTTGGCAGAAATGTCTAGTAGATCTCCATACAACTCATCTTCATCAACTTCCTGGATATTGATTGTTGCAAAGTTGACAACAACATCTTCAGTAGCATCAGTGCTTCCTCCAGTACCACCAGATCCAGTTGCAACAGACTCAGTCCTTGTATCACCAACAACTTGTGGAGCAGCTTTATTTATAACTGTCCCTCCTTCTTTAGCAACAACAACAACAGGCTCAACATCTCCTATCCATTTCTTGAATCACAGCTCCTCGGGTAGCAACTGGTACTCCCCCTGTGTGGCTGAAAGTAGATTTTCCCTGCAATTTTTCAAGAATTAGAGCTCATCTATGGAGTCTTGCAAGTGTCTAAGCTGTGCTTGAATGAACTCAGGTGAGATATTCAAGGAATATGCGGCAGGAGCAGGGATGTTGCCAGGTATGTTTCCAGCATTCTGAGTAGCATCTTGTTCAGGAATAGGGTCAGTGCAGGTTGGCCTTGTTCTGGAGTCTCTTCATCATCACTTACCTATAAAAGCAAGTCTACTACTCTATTTCCAGACAAAAGATAGTGAGATATGCCCATCAAACTCACTCTCCCCCTCAACAACTCATTCTTCCTATGGATAAAGTTATAACTTCTCAAGAAGCCATAAATCAACACACGATAAGGCAGATTGCCTTTCTTAGAGATATTCCCAATAAACTTAAACATGTGGTGACAAATAACTAATCCCAGACTGAAATTCTTCATCACACTTATTCTATACATCAAAATAGTCTGATCTCTGGTTAATTTGGTTGAGTTGGTGGATGGTATTCAATTATACACAACAAGCTTATGTAAAACTGAATACAGGGAAGTAAGAGAAGCAGCAAGCACATCTCTTTCCAATTTGTTCACTCTACCCCCAGTAAGAACATGTATGATTTCGTCCATGTGAGGAGCTTCATGTTCCTTAACATTCTTAACATGCATAAATTCATTAATAAGCTCAGGGGTGAATGAGACATCTCTATCTCTAAACCTTATTGTACCATAACATCTAGAATTCCTCCTAGCATGACCTTCCCTTTAACAAGCATAAAAATCATGAATCTAATCAGTAACAAAGACATCAGTAAAGGTTACAACATACATCAAGCTTCTTTCCTCTAAGTATCTAACCAGACCCTTAGATTCAAACTCATCAATGTTAATTTTTCTCTCAATTAACAATTTTCTTTTGCTTAAACTAGAGATCCTTTGTTCAATGGATTCATCCTTATCATCATTACTAGCTTGTTCAAAAGAGTGTTCAGATTGATTACCTCTATCAGAATCAGTCTTTGTCTTCTCAGAATTGCTTTCAGGACTGCTATCTCCATCCTCTGGTTCTGGTACTGTTGCACTTGTTCCAGCAATTTCAGCTACATTCTCAAATCTCTTCTTTGTTCCCAGTTCTACTCTGGCTCTTCTCCTCAGTTCAAAGATAGGCACATCATTTTCATCATAAACTTCTTTGCCTTTGGCTTGAGGACCACCAGCTTCATCATCAGTTGAGTTCTTTGAGCTTGACTCCTTTTTAGATTCAAAAAACACCTGAATAGGGTGTGCATCAACATCTCCTTCATCATTCTTCTTCTTCTTCCTGGAAGTTTCAACATAGTTCACCTTCTTCCAGAACGTCTCCTTGATTGAGCAGAGCTTCTCTTTCTCTTTCCATTCTTTTTCTTCTTCACAGCCTTGACAATTGGAATAGGCTCAGAATCCTCAGACATTGAAGAATTAGTTTTGGGAGATTCTTCTTTGTCCTCCTCTGACATTTCCACATCAGACGCTTCGACATTAGGTGCTTTAGCATTACGGCTTTGCTCAATCGGCTCTTCAGCAACAATTTTCTCAACAATAGGTGCATCCTCAGCAATGGGTGCATCTTCCATAACCTGATCACCTTAGACTTTAAAACATCATCAGTAGCAGGGGTTTTGGCTTGGAGTGAGGATTATGGAATTTCAGGTTGGGCAATCGAAGGGGTACTTTCGATTTGAGGAATAGGTGAAGTGTTTTGGGTTTGAGCCAAATAAGAAGAAACACCAACTTCAATCGAGCCAGTGGTTAGCTTAGGAACAACAGGAGTACCCTGAAGGCTTTGGGCAATTCCGAGAGTGATTGTCATCAGAAGGAATATGGATATCACAGGAAAGGCTCGGATTGGGGTTTGGGATGGAGGTGGTGTTGCACTCGATGATGGAGCAACTGGAGCAGCATCCTGTATTAGTCCCGAAATGAGTTATACAGGTGTATGGGGGAGGGAATACACCTGTTGTTACAAATTAAAACTTTTCTTTTAAAACTTGAACATATTACTTAATATAGTAAACCTTCAGTGGACAAAGAAGTCTACTGATGATTTACTTAGAAAGCTTACTGAGATATCAGCTATTCAGCTCCACTAAAAGCTCAAGACTTTCAGTTGAGTTGCTATCTAATTAGATTTCAGTTGTGGAATAGTGAGCCCTTAAGAAATACTCATTTTAGTTGAAAGAAACTTGTTTATCACAACTCACACTTAAAAAATAACAGAAAGGTAAATGCACAAGATATAAAGTGGTTCAGAGAAGAATCTCCTACGTCCACTGTCCTGATTAAACAGGAGAATTCCTTTCACTTGGAATTCCTTGTGTTATAGTGTCAAGGTGCACTGATCAAATACTCCTCTCTTAGGATATTTGATCCCTAGGATAATTCCAGGTCCTAGTTCCCAAAAACCAGCTTTCAGACTGATATCGACTTATAAGCTTACTAACACCTCTTAACTCTAACTCTCAACCTAACTGTGGATAGGGTTTTGAGTAGGGTTTGGTTCCAACTGATGCGAGATAATCCTTGCAAGGTTAGCTCAAAAGCTTAAGGATGGATTATCTTGTTCTAAGTTTTGAATATAGATTTAAGTACGATTTACAGAAGGTATTGAATACTCACTACAAATAATGAAACACTTGGGAAACTTGAGTGATTTCGAGTGCTTCGTTTATGCGTTTATGAGTGTAGAGAACGGTAGATCTTTGAAGTTTCCCGTGCATGAAAATGGGCACGACCTTCTGTATTTATAGACTTCTTGAAAATCTTTCCGTTGGAGTTTGAATCTTTCCAAGTAAGTCTTCTTGTATCTGATTGGCTCAAACGACTCTTTTTGGCTTTATGTCGCATCAATAATTGGCTTGGAAGTCTTTGCCTGCAACCAGCTTTCTGCAAAAGGTAAGGCCTGACTTTTGGTGTTTGTCAGTTTATGACAGGTCGGCTGTCAGTAAGGTACGCCTATGTTTCAACTTCTCATTGGGCCGCTCAGTCAACTTGGCACAGAGGCTATCTGGGTTTAAGGTGGAACTCCACTAAGAGAACCTTCTTATTCCTTCATTTATTTCAAGCTTTACTAACATTCCTTTTGCCTTGTTCCAACCAGAATAACTAATAGCTTTTAATGTGTTTAAGCCATAAATGCGCTTTGTTAGTCTTCATCAGTAGATTTGTAGTTCTCCACTGATGGCACTTCCCTTAGCATAAATGCACTTAGAAAATATTTATGCCTTAGGTGACTACTTCAGTTGACTCATTTCCAGTAGACTTGTCTTCTGTGAATAACTCTTAAATACACTCTAAGAATTAGCAAATGTACATCAGTTCCCTAACATTTAAACTTGCTAATTTTAATCTAACTCTACTGAATATAATTTACTTACATTTGACTTAGGGAGAACATTTTGCCATCTTAATCAAAACTTATATCAATACAATTTCCCAACATCCTGGTTTGAGGCCATTTCAGCAAGAAGGTTGAGAGGGTTTGAGGTTTGAGAATGTGGAGGGTTCGAGGGAGTTTTTGAAATATGAGAGGGTTTGTTCTGGTTTCCAGCCATTTAAGTCTCTTGAAAAATGAATTGGATGAAATATAGGATAAAAGAAAAACAATTTAACCTAAAAAGTGAACACCAAAATTCTCAACACTTATATGAAAAACTCTAAACTTCACTCATGTACGAACACACATAGAATTAAACATGGAACATATGGGATATTTATAGAAGATGAAATACGGAAGTTATTTTACATAACCCACAAAAGAAAAATCTGAAATTAAGAAGTGAGAAGTAACCACTCACCATAAATAGATCGTGGGTTTTTCATGCTCTTAATTTCCAAATTTTAATTAATTAAATTAATGAAAACATACACAAAATAAATAAATGAAAACATGGGTTTAAGCATGTGAAATTAAAAAAAACAAATCCCTGAAAAATCGGCTAAATAATTTGACTTGGAAAATAAATATGAAAGACATATAATGTTGCATTCAAAATTAGATCACACATTTCAATAATGGTTAGAACATTCATGAAATATCCAATGTCACATTTTTCATCAAACAATTTAGCATTTTTATTCACATTGATCCATCTTTTCAAGAGAGTGCATCGTAGCATCGAACTCCGTGCCCCTTAATTACTTAACGGATTTATGACATATTGATGTTTTACTAATCACCTTTTGAAAAGAAGGCATCGTAGTAGCGAACTCCGTGCTCCATAGTTACTCAGTGAATTAGTTACATCTTGATGTGCATTTTCAAATAACAAAGCTTATTATGCGTTTGAGAAATGTGAACCCTCTTTATAATTACACAACAATCATACTTGGTCCAGATTTATTTTATAAAGGAATTATAAAACAGAAAACAAGGATAAGCTTTAAGTAAAACATGCATATACCCTAATGTTGTTACAAATGTTTGAGCATGTATAACAACATCTACTTCACAATTACTCAGATAGTGCACATACCAAGAGATTTCCTCAAGAATGAGAATCTCTCATGGTCAAGAGCTTTAGTAAACACATCAGCAAACTGATTTTCAGTGGGTATGTATTCCAACTTCACAATATTCTTATCTACAAGATTCCCCAATGAAATGATGTCTAATACTTATGTGTTTAGTAAGTAAGTGTTGAACTGGATTTTTCAAAATGTTGATAGCACTAGTGTTATCACAATATACAGTTAAAATGTCACTCTCTAAACCATAATCACTAAACATTTTACTTTACCAAAGAAGTTGTGTACAACAACTACCTACAACAATGTACTCAGACTCTGCAGTAGATTATGATACACAATCTGCTTTCTACTATGCCAGGAAATCAGGTTATTTCCCATATAGAAACAACCACCACTCGTGTTTTTTCTATCATCAATGTCTCCAGCCCAGTCAACATCACGGTATCCAAAAAGTGCACTACTCGTGTCTTTGGTATACCATATACCAAGATCAATTGTACCAGCCACATATCTAATGATCCTCTTGACATCATTCAAATGTGACTCCTTAGGACAAGCTTGGTACCTAGCACAAAAAAAAATGTACATTATATCAGGTCTACTTGAGGTTAAGTACAGAAGACTACCTATCATGGATCTATACAAAGTTGGATCAACATCTTGTCCAGCAGTGTCCTTACACAGTTTTTGTCTAGATCCAATAGGAGTTTTCATGACTTTTGAATTTTCTAAACCAAACATTTTCACGAAGTTCTTTGCATACTTACTCTGAGAGAAGTGCTGGGACAATGTCAGTATTGAATTGATCCCAAAGACCCTGAAAAGATGACTTGCCTAAGTGTTTGTAATAGTCAGACTAGACTTGGTTAGGTTTGTAAGTTAGAATATCTTATATTCACAGGTACACAATGAGAGGAGTACTCATTGTTGACAAACAAGACTGAAGCCTGAAGACACAAGAGCACCATCCTGAACTTATGGCAATCTTCTAAGCTGGCTGAGTAAGTGTCAGGATGAAGAGCATGATCCTGAGATCATTCTTAACTCAGCCTGAAGGGAACATGACTACACTGAGTTATTGGGAAAATACTTGGAGTAGGATCCAAGCAATGCAAAAGGAATGTCAGCGCTGGAAGATGTATGTAGATGAGGATAAACCTGAACTCAGTAAAGACAAGATTGAACTGAAGAATGAGTTCTGACATTCTCACCTACCCAAAGACGTGGACCAATCAGAGCGCGCCAAGTCATGCACGGACACAGACTTGAACATGACACCCCTGCAGAATTCAACGGGCAAGCATTAAATGCATCTTACCAAATCCATGCAAGGACGGCTACTGTATGAGAAATATGGCCGTTGAACATCCTACGTAGAAGATGACTAGAAGGCTATCTCTCTAACGGATAGTTATTCAAATTCATCAATAAATACAGAAGACCTTGGACCCAAGTAAGTGTTGGGAAAATAGGGGTGCCCGGAAACTATTCGAGATGAAATTTAAATACGAATTCAAATTTAATTATTACTAGCATGAATTAATTCAAATAATAATTCCAACAACAATTTTATCATCATACATGTTGAATTAATTCACATAATATCTATGGCGGAATAACTAAGAAATTATGTGATCACATACCTCTTGTAGATATAGCCTTTGATTAATCACGATCGTGCTACCAACCGAAAGACCTTATCAAGTATGTCCCTTTCGCCTTGCTTGATCACCGGTGGGAAGTGCTTTCAAGCAATTAAAATAACCGAGGAAAAAGAAAAATATTTTTGCTCTTGATTTTTCCAACACATGGAATCATGTACTTGGGGATGAAATAATCATCCCCTATTTATAAGTGAGAGGGGCCGAAATTTTCATGATATTTTAGAGGTGGAGAAAATCTTTTCTTAGCCTCTAAGAAATTTTGATTATATCCCATATATTCTTTTCTCCATAATAAAATATTCCACAAAAATCTCACTCTCCATATTAAGGGTGTAAATTTCGAAATTCTTAGGG
Source organism: Ballota nigra (assembly GCA_947034835.1). NCBI lineage: Eukaryota > Viridiplantae > Streptophyta > Magnoliopsida > Lamiales > Lamiaceae > Ballota > Ballota nigra. Next base: position 44,485,716 of record OX344724.1, on the reverse strand, counting down.
AGAATATCCAAGATTTGGATCTTCTTGAATATATGAGATAATCTTATATTCTAAGAATACTTATCTTCCATAATATCTTTCCAAGAAAATCAACAAAATATTTTCTCTCCTAAATCATTAATTTTCGAAATTAAGCATGAAAAATCAGCAAATATATTTTTATTTATTTTAACCACCTTATTATTATTGGGCTACTTGAGGGGCCTTTAGGAGAATTAAGATTGGACCTCCAATTGACTTCTGAATTTTAATATTGAGCCCCAATATAATTCAGCCCATTAATATTAATTAGCACCACAAATAAATTAATATTGCACTATCCGTCTTAATCCATATTACGATAATATGGACTCCCGGTTATTATTTCCCGCGTTTAAGATTATCTAGTCCATTAATTAATTAAGTTTCTGAATAGCTCCAAATTAATTAGTATCTTTCACCTTGGAGTAAAGACAGCTCAACATTATTATCCGTACCGAAGAAACTAATTCTTCACTTGCAAGATTTGGTACGATAAAACTTCTGAGCCCACCAAGGGGACAAATCACACGAGCCGTACCCGCACGCGTTTCTCCGTATTAAATTTTAGCAACCGTCGTATGATTCATATTACTGCCCAAAACACAAAGTTCGAAGTTATGATAATTCTCACCCTACATGAATCAAAACAGTAACCATTAAGCACACACAATCATATTTAAGTGATGGAGATTAAGAAATTAATAACCACTGAGGTCTAATTCTTCATATTTCAGAACAGAATATCCTCGCTGTAGGTCCTCTTCAACACATACTAAATGTGCTAGTGCATTCTCTTGGTCAAGACAGACCAATCTGAGATATACACATCGACCTTTCGCGGCGGATTGTTCAATTCCACCTGGGTCATGAATTTGTACGTTTAGTTACAAGGAATCCGTTAATGTGATATTCCGTGATCGGGTATCACCACATTAACTACAATGTAACACGTACTACTTATAATGATCTGGTTGCAATAAATATTCAACATTCAATCATATCTAAAGCAAATGTGATAAAAGATTTATTCTCATAAATAAGTGTTCAATACATGAGTTATACAAAGTAAAAGCATACTTTCACGTATAACTCCAACAATCTCCCACTTATAATTATAGTCTGCTTTTTAGTATACATCATGCATGTCTAGTGTAGTAGCTCTACGTGACATCTCATGTCCACCTACACTAACCTAATAATTCCTCCCACTTATACTTAAAGCAGATTGGCAATAGTCTTGACTCCCATTCCATCCACATGTCTCTCGAATGTACTCTGAGGCAGACCCTTTGTGAATGGATATACTAGGTTGTCCTCTGACGTTTATCTTTGCCACCTCTTTATCTCTTCTCTTAACGATTTCTCGTATAAGATGGTGTTTTCTTTCAATGTGTTTGCTGGCCTTGTGGGCTCTCGGTTCCCTTGAATTTGCAACTGCTCTGGCATTATCACAATGGACAGTGATTGTGTTGGGTAAATTTGGAACAACGTCCAAGTCCACTAAGAAATACTTGAGTCAAACCGCTTCTTTTGCTGCTTCATAAGCAGTTACTTATTCGGCTTTCATGGTCAAATCAGCGATGCATTTCTGCTAATCGCTTCTCCATGTCATGGCTCCTTCTCCCATGCAAAACACACTACCCGAGGTAGATATTCTAGATTCTATATCTGATTGGAAATTTGAGTCCATGCATCCCATGTGATTTAGGCTGCCTGACTGTTAAATTAGCATTCCATCGCTAGTTCTTTTCAGAAACTACAGAATGCATTTAATTGCAGTCCAATAAGCTTTCCCAAGTTTACTTTGATATCTTGCCATCATGCTCGAGGTAAAAGCAGATATCCGGTCTCGTACACAACATATACATAAGGCTTCCTACGCCCGAAGCGTACAAAACGTCTTTCATGTCATCTATCTCCATATGCGTCTTAGGGCCAATTTCTTTTGATAGTTGGATTCCGTGCCTAAAAGGTACAAAATCTTTCTTGGAATCTTACATGTTGAAACGCTTCAAAACAATGTCTTTGTATGAAACTTGCGATAAGCCCAATATCTTTCTCTTGCTATCTCGAGTGATCTTGATCCCAAGGATGTGACCAGGTTTCCATAAGTCCTTTATATCAAACTGATTTGACAGCCATACCTTTACGTCTGACAATACCTTTACATTTTTTCCAATGAGCAGAATATCATCTATGTATAATACTAAGAATACCACCACAGTTCCGTCATACTTTTTATGCACACAACTTTCGAACTCATTTTGATCAAAACCCATAAGACTTAATAACTTGATCAAAACACTGGTTCCAAGTACGTGATGCTTGCTTAAGTCCATAGATGGACCGCTTGAGCTTGCATATGAGATGCTTTTGGCCTTTCACAATAAAACCTTCGGGTTGTCACATATAGATATCTAAACTGTCAAGACTTCCGTTAAGGAAAGTTGTTTTAACATCCATTTGCCAGATCTCGTAATCTAGATGCGTAGCGATCGACAAGAAAATACGGATGGACTTAAGCATGCAACAGGTGAAAAGGTTTCCTCATAATCGATCCCTTCTTTTTTAGTATACCCTTTAGCTACTAGCCTTGCCTTGAAGGTCTCAACCCTTCCGTCCGGTCCTCTTTTCCTCTTGTATACCCACTTTCATTCAATGGGTTCTACCCCATTGGATGGTTCGACCAGCTCCCACACTTGATTATGATCTATTGAGCCCATCTCGGCTTCCATTGCCGTTTGCCAAGATTCCACATCTTTGTCTTGGATTGCCTTGTTGTATGTCCATGGGTCCTATTCATCGTCGGGAATCAAATCCTCCTATTCCCATGAATCTCTCGGGTTGTCTAACAAACCTCCCACTACGACGGGGTTCCGGTTGTGAAGGTGTGACGATTGGTATATCATCTTGTATACTTGGTATATGAGTTTGCCCTCTTAATTCGTCTAAGGTAATCTCACTTCTGGGCTTTCTTTTGTTCATATAGTCTTCCTCCAAGAATTAAAAGAGTATGCAAAACATGGTCTTTTGATTCTTGGGACTATAGAACATACACCCTTTCGTTCCCATGGGATATCCTTTAAATAGCCTTACTTCTAAACATGGATCCAATTTACCGCCTTCCTTGTCTAGCACCTATGCCGAACACCCCCAGATTCTCATGCGTCTCAAACTGGGCTTACGCCCGGTCCATAATTCTGTCGGGATTTTAGGAATCGATTTGGATGGCACCAAGTTCAGAATGTAAGCCGCCGTTTCCAAGACGTTAGCCCAAAATGACTTGGGTAAATCTGAATAACTCATCTTGGATCTGACCATTTCTAAAAGAGTCTGGTTCCTTCGTTCTGCCACACCGTTCTATTGAGGGGTTCCCGGTGCGGTTAACTGGGATACGGTCCCTTCGTGCGATATGTAGTTCAAGAATTCATCGCTTGAGGTATTCGCCTACATGATCAGATCGTAGAAACTTGTTACTTCTTTCCCTATGCAAGATTGGGTAGATGTATCTATATCCCGAGTAATTGTTAACTGTAGTGACAAAATACTCATACCCACTCCTTGCTATGATCGTCATTGGACCACACATATCGATATGAACGAGTTCCAACACTTCTGTGGCTCTATTCCCCTTGGCTCCAAATGCCCTCTTGGTCATCTTACCCTCTAAACAGGATTCGCAAGTTGGAAATGACTCAACTTGAAGAGACTCCAAGGATCCGTCTTTCACCAATCTTTGTATCTGCATTAGATTAATACGACCTAATCTAAGATGCCATAGAAGTGTTTCGTTCATATTAGAAAGAATGCTCTCTTTTATAACTTGAAATAGTCGATGTGTTATTAGATTCAATTTGTGAGTGGTGTGCCCAATTAATGGTATAAAGATCATCCAACAATGTTCCGGAACAGATAAACTCATCGTTTCAAGAAATAATAACATCCTTATTAAAAGAAACTGAGTATCTATTCAAAACAGTTTAGAAACTGAAGGTTGAATTCTTTCTAAACTAGGAACATGAAGAACGTCTCTCAAGACCATGACTCTATCTTCAAAAGATAGGCGCACTTCTCCCGCTGCTTCAGCTGCCACTCTCGTAGCATTGCCCGGTGTGATGGGGATCTCACTTCTGCTAAGTCGTCGGGTTAACTTGAACCCATGCAAAATGAAATAAATGTGATCAGTGGCTCTCGTATCCACTATCCACGAATGGACAGCATACGCCACTTCACAAGTTTCAACGACTAGGGCGTGTGAATTACCTAACTTTCCTAGCCTCTTAGGCTTGGAACAGGTAAACCTCAAATGTCCTCTCTTACCGCAGTTAAAACACTTCCCCTTCGATGCTAGCCTTGGCTTTGCCTTTCGCAACAGTTGGATTTTCTTGGGTCCTGCCTTTGGTTCTCTTCCTCTTCTTCCCTCCCTTGGGACCAGAAGAGGTAGATGGACCATTAGACACCATAGCAGTGGATTGGTGCCCTATTATCACCTCTGCCGATACTAAAGTTTGCAAGAGCTCGGGAAAACGACTTGTCCGTTCATTCATCTGACAGTTCAGATGAAACTGCTCAAAGCTTTTCGGTAGAGAATGGAGTGTGAAATCGACCTGAGAAGGGACATCAAAATCTGCACCAAGTACTTCCAACTTGTTAAGGTATGCCATAATCTTGAGAACGTACTCCCTTATGGGCGTTCTCTCCACCATTTCCAACTTGACCGAGTCATGTTTGGTGAACTGATTAGTCATGGGTTTCTGATGTGAAAATATCTCTTCAAGGCTTTCCATGATTTCAACAACGGATACAATGTCTTCATGAATGCGCCTCAAATCCTAAGACAGAGATGTGAAGATGATGCTCTTCATGTGTTCATTGTCATGCTTCCAATCATAAACTGCATCTTCCCATTGCTTGACTTATAATTAGGCTTGCCGGGTATATTTATGTGAATAACCCAATTGTGTTTTTGTGCAGTAAGGACAGAGTTTAAATTACATTTCCAATCGATATAATTCTCTCCAAAAAGTTTGTTAACTTAAAGTATACTAAACAGTGGATTAAAAGGTTGTGACATGATGAAAAGAGAATAAAATATACATTCATATTAATATCTAGAAAAATACGAAATTATCACATAATTCGATCATATTAATTATATTGAAACCTTAAAACAATATAATCATGTATTAGCCAACATCTCAAAATAATTTAAATGCGCCATGAGGGATGGTCTATACATTTAAACACATTCAAACGGATCACAAACTTAAAGTTACAAATCCTTAATTCAAAATTAATAGTTGGCTCTCACTTTGACCAAATAAAAACTGACAGGGGCTCCGCGGGGAGTAAGTTAATATCAATTTCTTATGCCTAAATAATAACCATAATTCAATACAGGATTATTATTTCGCTTAGAGCAAGCCACTCCTGGTGAGGGTCAATACTGCCACTAGTAATAATCCACAATCATCCTTTCAGAATTTATTCATGTGAAATCCGTCTTTTTGGCCGATCCGAGGGGGAAATGTATTATAAAAAAAACTTCACAAATAAATAAATTATGGAGGTCAAATTAATCCAATTTTATTATCTGGAATAAAATTGTGATTTAAAGAAACATACTTAGACATATTAATAAATAATAAATGCATGAAAAATTAAAACATCCATCAAAACAAAATTAAACAAATTGGAGCACTCGAATCCAATTGTCACTGTTTAATCTTCTTCACGTCTTGATGCGAGAAATCGTCCTCGTTGCTTTCATCGTTCGTCTTGACAAGCTCCCACTCGAACAACAACACTTCGTCAAAAACTTCATTTGGGGTTCGGAATGACGTTTGGAATCACACAAAAAAATAAGATAGGAAAAAAAAATCATGGCCCGAGATCCAGCACGCGTCGTTCCACAGAGGTGGGCCGCACGCCTCTCAGCCCACGGCGACCGAGCGCCGAGCGTCGGCCGGCAGGGATGAGCGCGCACGTCGTGCTCTAGGTTTTGCCATTCGTCCTTGTTTTTCACCCCATGCATGGTCCACCCCCATGCACGCATCACACATGCATGCGTCGTCCGGGTATGTCGTCTTTAACTCTTTGTTTCCGTCTTTATCTCGATCCGGTTACAATTTATTTACAAAAAATAAATAAACCTAGATTTAACTAGTCTATTACATTGATCAAATAAAAATAAAAATAACTATCTACTCGTGGATTTTCTCACGAGAAAAATGAATTCGAACGAATCGAATTTAAATAAAATACTTCACGTGCATGAATAAAATAAAAATTAAAAACCATGACAATTGGATACCTGCAAAAAAATCTAGCAATTCTACTATCCAATTTTAATTTTAATGTTAAACAATTTAAATTCCAATTTAAAGATCAGAGCCCGAAAACCGTGGCTCTGATACCACTTGTTGGGAAAATAGGGGTGCCCAAAAACTATTCTGGATGAAATTTAAATATGAATTCAAATTTAATTATTACTAGCATGAATTTATTTAAATAATAATTCCAACAATAATTTTATCATCATGCATGTTGAATTAATTCACATAATATCTATGGCGGAATAACTAAGAAATTATGTGATTACGTACCTCTTATAGATATGGCCATTAATTAATCACGAACGTGCTACCAACCGAAAGACCTTCTCAAGTATGTCTCTTTCTCCTTGCTTGATCACCGGTGGGAAGTGCTTTCAAGCAATTAAAATAACCAAGGAAAAAGAAAACTATTTTTGCTCTTGATTTTTCCAACACATAGAATCATGTACTTGGGGATGAAATAATCATCCCCTATTTATAAGTGAGAGGGGCCAAAATTTTCATGATATTTTAGAGGTGGAGAAAATCTTTTCTTAGCCTCTAAGAAATCTTGAATATATCCCATATATTCTTTTCTCCATAATAAAATATTCCACAAAAATCTCACTCTCCTTATTAAGGGTGTAAATTTCGAAATTCTTAGGGAGAATATCCAAGATTTGGATCTTTTTGAATATATGAGATAATCTTGTATTCCAAGAATACATATCTTCCATAATATCTTTCCAAGAAAATCACCAAAATCTTTTCTCTCCTAAATCATTAATTTTCAAAATTAAGCATGAAAAATCAGCAAATATATTTTCTTTTATTTTAATCACCTTATTATTATTGAGCTACTTAATGGACTACTTGAGAGGCCTTTAGGAGAATTAAGATTGAACCTCCAATGGACTTCTGAATTATAATATTGAGCCCCAATATAATTCAACCCATTAATATTAATTAGTACCACTTATAAATTAATATTGCACTATCCATCTTAATCCATATTACGATAATATGGGCTCCCGGTTATTATTTCCCGCGTTTAAGATTATCTAGTCCATTAATTAATTAAGCTTCTGAATAGCTCTAAATTAATAAATATCTTTCACCTTGGAGTAAAGACAACTCAATATTATTATCCGTACCGAAAAAACTAACTCTTCACTTGCAAGATTTGGTACGATAAAACTTCTGAGCCCACCAAGGGGATAAATCACACGAGCCGTACTCGCACGCGTTTCTCCATATTAAATCTTAGCAACCGTCATATAATTAATATTACTGCCCAAAACACAAAGTTCAAAGTCACGATGATTCTCACCCAACATGAACCAAATCAGTAACCATTATGCACACTTGGTCATATTTAAGTGACGGATATTAAGAAATCAATAACCATTGAGGTCTAATTCTTCACATTTCAGATCAGAAGAGTTTATCCTCGCTATAGGTCCTCTTCAACACATACTAAATATGCTAGTGCATTCTCTTGGTCAAGACAGACCAATCTGAGATATACACATCGATCTTTCGCGGCGGATTGTTCAATTCCACCTGGGTCGTGAATTTGTACGTTTAGTTACAAGAAAACTGTTAATGTGATCTTCCGTGATCGGGTATCACCACATTAACTACAATGTAATACGTACTACTTATAATGAACTGGTTGCAATAAACATTCAACATTCAATCATATCTAAATCAAATGTGATAAAAAAATTATTCTCATAAATAAGTGTTTAATACATGAGTTATACAGTAAAAGCATATTTTCACGTATAACTCCAACAGCAAGGCTACGAGAAATTTCGAAGCCAGAAATTACTCAAACTCTCAGCGTTCAATGTAATCAAAGCATTCAAAGAAACACTCGAAAAGCCTTAAATTTCCCAAGTGTTTCTTAAGCTAGAGAGTTATTATGTAATCCCTGAGCTTATTAGATATATCTTAAGCTTAGAGTGATTATCCAATCCTTAACATAGTCTTGTCCTGCAATGATAATCACACCTTAGTTGGAAACCATACTGAAACCAAAAACCCTCTTAGTTAGGTTTGTTGGTGGAAGTTTGTTAAGTGAGTTAGAAGGAAGTAAGGACCGGTGAGACTGATCTTGGTGCACCTTGGCACGTTAAAAACAAGTCAATTCTTAGTGGATTCTCCTGTTCAATCAGGACCATGGACGTAGTAGCGTGAGTCTCTGAACCACGTTAAATTGCCTGAGTCTTTATTGCTTTGATATTGTTCTTAACTGCTTATATACTGCTTAATTCATTCATTGCATGCTTTGTCAGTGCTGAATCATTCAGCCTGACCTGAACTCATTGCACTGCCCTTCTAACCACGACTTCGTAAAGGAAATACAAGTTTTCAGAAAGCAAACATAAAATAGGTCTTTAAACTTTCAGGGCTCACGCATTCCGCACTTGAATAGCCAACTGACTTGCACTCAGTGTTGTTAGTGGGTGGATTATCTCCCCAGTGTTCATCACTTAAATCTGAGTAAAAGGACTCAGTAAGATTTAAGAAAGAAAAAATTGTATACGTGTATTCCCCCCCATACACGTATTACTCAGACTTGTACCGGGACCAACAAGTGGTATCAGAGCAGTGGTTCAAAAGACCACTGACTTTGAATACTAATAGTTTCAGAGGAGAAACTGTTGGTGGTCGCTGAACAGATCTAAGTTTGCATTCTTTGAAAAACTCTGCATCATGACTTCGAGGAGACTTGAAGCTTCATTGCATGAATTCTCTATTTCTAACTTTGTCTACTGGAGGTTCAGATTAGAAGCACATCTAGAGGCTATCCATGACCAGATGCCACGTGCCATCAAGGAAGGATCCATAAAGATCACCATTCCTAATGTCAGAGGAATAGGATATGATCATCTCCCCATTGGTGAACAGGTTCCAAAGGAGAGGAGCCAGCTGACCAGTGATGAGATAAAGATGATAGGATTGGACAAGGTAGCCAAGAATATCATCCTGCATATGGTGCCTTTCGAGGAGTCGGCCAGACTGATGTACTTCACTACGGTAAAGGAGGTCTGGGATGAGCCGAATCAGATGTGTGAAGGTTCAGAGAAGATAAAGGAGAACAAGATGAATATTGCCATTCAGAAGTTTGAAGCGTTCGAGATGCTGTCTAAGGAAACTATTGATCAGATGGAGTCAAGATTCATCAAGATGATGAATGAGCTTGTGATGCTGGGAAAAGATGTTCCCAAGAGAGAAGTTGCCTCAAAGATCCTGAATGCCCTTCCCGAGAGATGGGATAATAGTGTTATCATGCTAAAAAAACACTCAGGATATGAGTAATATAACTTATGTTTACTTTTTTCAGAGCTCAAAGCATTGGAGTATGATCTGAACAAGAGAAAGAAGAAAGTAGTTCCTGAAGAGGAAGAGAAAGTTCCGGAGAAAAGTGTGGCTTTCAAAGCCAAGTCAGAGCCTTTTGAATCTTCATCAAAGTCATTGATGGAGATGAGAAAAGAAGAGCTAGCTGAGGAATACAGTATAATGGCCAGACGATTTGACAAGTTAAATTCCAGGTTTGGTAGATATGAAAAGTATTATCAGGATACAAGAGACAGGAAACCTGAAGGAAGTCACCAAAGTTCTAGAAGGTATGAAGAACGATGGAACATTGACCAGAGACGCGATCGTGGTGAAGAAAGAGGGTATTCAGACCCGAAACCCGATCGTAGGGATGTGGACCAGAGACGTGCTCGTGACGATAGGTACTCAGGAAAGAACGAAAGCTCATCAAGACCGAGGGAACTTAACTCAAGAAGGAACCCTGAACCAAGAAAGGAATGAGGAGATGAGCCAACGACATGTTACAACTGTAACAAGAGCGGGCACTATCAGTATGATTGCCCAGAGATGAGTGCAAGGGAGAGAGAAGACAGGAGGGCTAAGAGAGACCAGAGGTACGCTGACCGAAGAGCTTTGCTCATTGAGGATACAACAGATTCAGATGGTCCTGAGGAGAGGTCGCCTGAACTCTTTTTCGACGATGAGTACGTTGACTTATGCCTTATGGCAAGGGAGGAGCCTGAGGTAACGTCCAACTCTACATGTGGTTCACACAATGGTCAAAATTCTAAGCTTAGCTCAGTGTCAGTTAAAGAGATGAACCTTTAAATCTGTTTAAATCAATTGATGATTGATTTCTCCAGATTGCAAAGGACTAATGTCTTTTTGGCTGAGGAGAACAAGAAACTGAGTATTGAAGTTCAAACTCTGAATGGTCAATTGACTCAGTTAGATCTTAAAGAGTCAGCTCAAATTGTGAGATTAACTCAGGAAATTGACATGATCAATGCCGAAGGTCTCCCAAGAGAGAAGATTTTGAAGGAACTGGCTGATGAGGAGCTGGTCAGGAAGGAAGAATTGATAGCACTTAGGAGTAAGTTTAATGACCTCTTTGCCAGACATGAAATCCTGAAAAAGAGTGAGGACTCTCTTAAGCAAAAGGTTACTGTGTTAGGATAAAAATTTGTTAGTTTTGATGAGTTAAAACAGACCAGAAGATGTAATAGGACCATCTGGACCTGTTAGCCAGATGAGGATTAGTTAGGACTTAGTCTAGGGGGAACTGCCAGACCAGAAGACCTCACCAGAAGAGTCACCAGAAGACCCCACCAGAGGACTTCACCAGAGGACTCCACCAGAGGACTTCACCAGAGGAGATCAGACCAGAGGCAGAGGACCTTCCCCAGACCAGATGAGTCCGGACCAGACGAGTCTGGTGAAACAAAAGATGCTCAGTTTGATCCCCTTATTCTACTGAGTATTCTGGTTGTTCACCAGATAAGGACCAGAAGACACCGAGATTGCCTGGTGTCTGGCCCTGCCTTCTCTGGAGAGAATCAGAGTTAGGCAATTGGAAGCATTGACCGTTGGTGATTCAAATCAAGTCAAAACAAGATTGGATTGAGAAAATATGAAGACAATCATTCAAGATCTCACCAACCCAATCAATCAATTAGGGAATTGATTGATTGAAGCTTCCATATATAGAGGATCTGATTGGATTAGCCTCCCAACGGCTATGTCCCTAATCCCCTCTATATATACTTGAGTGCAGATCAAGAAAAAGCTCTAGAATCATTCACGCGCATATAGCCATACTAAGCTTTTGATCACTACGCATATTGCACTCACACTTTGTTCTTAATTACTTATCTACTTGTAAGGAGTTTGTATACTCAACCTATTCATCTTGTTAGATAAGGTTGGAGTAAGTCTTATCTTTAGATCGAAGTTAGATCTAAAGAGTTTGTAAGAAGGTGCTGGTACTTCAGAAATTCCAGTAAGTAAGTTTGTGAGTTGGTTGATAGTGAGACCCCTTGGTGATAAGGGAGAGTGGACGTAGGATATTTATCCGAACCACTATATATCTTGTGTCTTTTATCGCTTTATTTTAATTATTGTTTATTGCTCTCTTATAAAAGATTTTGGAAAGACATTTAAACATAAGCTTCCGTAATTAATCTATCAAGTGGGACCAACAAGTGGTATCAGAGCGGTGTGTCCACGACCACTGCTTTGAAAAGCTTTTGGTGGTCACCGGGCAGATCCATTGCTCTTTAGTGCTTTTATTCAAGTTCTTGTTATTTCCCTAAATTTCTTATCAATATATCTTCGAAATCTTCTTATAAGAGTCGCAAACTGCCAGAATTCTCGTTCGAGGATTATAGCCACTGGAGCTTCATGATGAGTAATCATCTTGGAGCTATTCACCACCGCATGTTAGATGTGGTTGAAAGTGGCCCCATTAAATTTTACTGGACTCCTATTGACAGTGGCAGGTCTGAGTCCAGAGAAGAAACTAGCGACGCTGCAGAGGATAGAGTTCCCAGACACGAATCCTCAAAAAGAAAGATGAACTTGACAATGATGAGAGAAAGCTACATAACCTGGACCAGGTGGCGAGGACTGAGATTATCAACACTCTTACTAAAGAAGTAATTGAAAAGGTCAGGACGTGCACCACTGCAAAAGAGATGTGGGACAAGTTAGCTCTGCTCTGTGAAGGAACAGAGAAGATTAAAGATAACAAGCTCCAAGCTGTTCAACACTCTTTTGACACATTTAAGATGAAACCAGACGAGACCATTGACCAGCTGGACATGCGTCTTACGAATCTCTTAAACAAGGCTAGTGCCTTAGGTAAGACCTATTCTGAAAAAGAGATTAATAGTAAAATATTACGTTCACTAACAAGCAGGTGGAGAATTAAAGTCACTGTGATCAAGGACAACAAGGATCTCAACACTCTGGATCACCATCTTCTGTTGTCTGATCTCAAAGCTTACGAATATGATCTTCAAGAGGAGGATCAAACAGAAGAGGTTTCCTCTTCTGGCCAGAAAGGAGTTGCATTCTCCTCAACTCTCAAATCTGATGCCAAGCCAAAGGAGTCTACTGCAGATGACTTGAGCCTCAAGGAGCAGGTAGCACTTCTAACTCATAAATTAGACAAAATGAGTTCAAAATATGGCAGGTACAAAAGGCATTGGAAGGAGTCTACCAGAAGCAGGAAGAGTTCTTTCAAGCCTGCAGAGAAGGAGAAGACACCTGGAGACTCAAGGGAGACCAGATTCAGAACTCCAGAGAGGAGGAGAGATGACAACCCTAGCAGCTCTGGGAGATCAGATCATCAGAGGAGGGATGGTAGCTCTGGCAGACCCGACTACCAGAGGAGAGAAAGTAGTCCAGCCAGATCAGAATACAACCAGAGGAGGAGAGAGCCAAGTCCTAGTCCCAGAGGAGACAATGCCTGCTACACATGCAACAAGACTGGTCACTACAGTTATGATTGTCCTCAGCTTACTCCTAGGGAAAGAGAAGAGAAAAGAATCAAGAGAGATAGGAGATATGCAGATAAGAGAGCACTGCTGGCAGAAGCAGAGGAGGAGGATACTAGTTCCAGTTCTTCTTCTTCTGACTTTGGATCAGATGATGATGTGTGTCTCATGGCAGACATCACTGAGGTAAATGAAACTACTCTTGTTTTATCTAATTCCAAATGTACTGAATCCTCTAATTCATCTGGTAACTCCAGAGAGTCTGATATGCAACAAATGCTATCAGATCTCCAAAATTGTGTCCAACTCTGTCAAAAACTTGAGAAAGAGAATGGTAGGCTCAGAGCTGAAGTTCAATCACTCTCTCATGAGCACAAATCCACCAGAGAACTCATGAAAGATCATTCCAAAGAAGTCTCTGAACTTCAGGAAAAGATCACAGAAAGAGATACTCTGGTAGATCAACTCATGAAAGAAAGGAACTCTCAAGAGGATGAGATCACTGAACTCAGAGCCAAATACCAAACTCTTATCAAGGGAAAACAAGTTGTTCACAACATAGAGGAGATACCTATGCCCAGAGAAGCTCCTAAGATACCATCTGTTGTATCTATCATATCAGAGTCTTCTCAGCGCATGTGTGATAAGAGTGGTTTAGGATATTCTGGAATTACTACTAAAACTCACAAGTACCTCTATAATAAAGACAAGTCTGTAAGAGCTGGTAAATTGGTAGAAATCTGGAATGATAAAGACTTAACTGGTAATGGTTACAAGGTGGTTCACAATCCTGATTGGAAAAGGAATCACTCTGTTAATCACTTAACTAATGGTCCAGAAGAGTTGACTGTTCTGGAAGAGAAGATGTTAGAGAATAAGTGTCAACAAGGGGAACCATTAAAGATTGATGGTTCTGTGAACAATGAGTCCCAAGGAGTAGATATTACTCAAATTGGAGGACCCCAGAGAAATCCTCAAAGGGAACCTAAACAGATTAGGGGACCTCAAAGGAAACACTCAAAAAGGGGGAATACCAATCAGAGTAATAACTACCAGAGAAGGAACAATGTTCAACAGAACCAGGTACCCCAGAGACAATTTTCTCAGAGAAATCAATTCCAAAATAGGTATACTCAAAGGAACTATAATCACCAGAACAGGTCTAATTATCAGAACCAGAGGAGGTCTTCCAGACCCATCTCTAGAAAACCAACTGATCTGGGAAGTTATGACACCAGAGATGGTTCTTCTAGGATGTACCCTTATAACCAGACCTTTAAGACCATGTCTTTGAGGCAGGCCATTCCAAAGGCCAGATTTGAGAAAAGGTACACCAGACCTGTTTATAGGAAAGGTGTCCTTATCAGACCAGTAGCTCAATATGTCATAGTAAGAGGACATGTACTGGTAGATAGATTTGGAAGGAAGATAAGATCTCCTCATCCATCAAGGGATGATCTTTATCTATGGATTCCTACAAAACCTGCAACTAACCAATCAGGACCCAGCACTAGTAGGGGACCTAATTGATCTCTCTGCAGGTAGATAAGAGTCCATTGGAGAAAGGATTTTCAAGCAACCATGTCTGGTACATTGATAGTGGATGTTCCAAGCACATGACATTCCAGAAGGATAATCTCCAAGATTTCAAGCCATTAAATGGACCAAGAGTGATGTTTGGTGACAACAACTATGGAGTCACCAGAGGAGTTGGAAAGTTGACCTTCAATGGAGTATCTGTAGATGAAGTCTACTACGTAGAAGGACTCAAGCATAATCTGCTTTCAGTATCCCAATTCTGTGACAAGGGATACTCAGTGAAGTTTTCTAGTGATTCATGCACTGTTTTCTCTTCTGATTATAATGATATCTTGCTAATAGGCTTGAGAAAGGGTAACATTTATCTTGCAGATTTTAGCAGTTGCCCAAGGAATGCTTGCCTGGTTGCTAAAGGATCTGCAGAGAACAGCTGGATTTGGCACAAGAGATTGTGTCATCTTAACTTCAAAACATTGAACAAGATTGCCAGAAAAGGTCTCATTCGAGGTCTTCCTAATGAAGTGTTTAAGAAGGATCAGGTTTGTGGTTCATGCCAGAATGGTAAACAACCCAAGACTTCCTTTAAGGATGTCCAGAGCACAACCACAACCAGAGTACTTCAACTACTTCACATGGACCTGTTTGGACCTGTTTCTCCTCTCAGTTTCAGTGGAAGGAAGTACACCTTAGTAATAGTAGATGACTTTTCAAGATACACTTGGGTAGTGTTCTTGTTTAAGAAAAATGAAACTATAACTAAGCTGCCAGAGTTCTTCAAGCAGATTCAGAATGAGCAGAACCAGAGCATAGTCAGGATCAGGAGTGACAAAGAAACAGAGTTTTTGAATTCACATATTGCAGATTACTGCAAGGACCATGGGATTTTTCATGAGACATCTGCTGCCAGAACACCTCAACAAAATGGAGTTGCAGAAAGGAGGAATAGGACTCTCAAAGAAGCTGTAAGAACACTTCTGGCAGAGTACAGCACTCCACAGAGATTTTGGGCAGAGGCCATCAATACAGCTTGTTACACTCAGAACAGATGCCTGATTGCCCAGAGACACAATAAGACCCCATATGAGGTATGGAAAGGTAAAACCCCATCTGTTTCATATTTTCATATTTTTGGATGTAAGTGTTTCATCCATGACAATGGGAAATCTAAATTAAGAACCTTTGATGCTAAAGTGGCTGATGGAATATTTTTGGGATATTCCAGCACCAGTAAAGCTTTTAGAGTTTTTAATAAGAATTCACTTTGTGTGGAGGAAACACCTCATGTTGTTTTTGATGAATCTTCTTTTGAGTTAAAGGTGGAAGCTAAGTCTTCTGATGAGACCCAGAATCAGACTACACCCAGAGTTGTCAAGGTCAATCCACCTATTCTTGATTCAGATTCAGATTCAGATGATGACCCATCTCCTGGTTCTCTGAAGCAGCAGCCTTCACAAGGAGCAGAACCAGAAGAGGTTGGAACTCCTATAGGGGGAAGCTCTTCTGCAGGTGGTGATAATCACCAAGGTACTGCAGAAGATGATCATCCAGGTAAGACCACGGGTAGGAGGACCCTGGTTGATCACCCCAATGACCTGATCTTAGGAGATCCAACTAAGGGTGTCCAGACTAGGAGAACTATTAACTTAGCTGCCTTATTCAGTTGCTATGTGTCCTTGATTGAGCCCAAGAACATCAAGGAGGCACTGAAAGATTCAAATTGGATTGTTGCTATGCAGGAGGAATTGAATCAATTCACCAGACAGGATGTTTGGGAGCTGGTAGACAGACCAAGACATCAAAAGGTGATAGGCACTAAGTGGGTTTTCAAAAATAAGAATGATGAGAATGATGTCATTACTAGGAACAAGGCAAGGCTAGTGGCCCAGGGCTATTCTCAGTCTGAAGGAATAGACTATGATGAGACTTTTGCTCCTGTTGCCAGACTAGAAGCCATCAGATTGTTCTTAGCATATGCTGCTCACATGAAGTTCAAAGTATACCAGATGGATGTGAAATCTGCCTTTCTTAATGGGATTCTCATTGAGGAAGTGTATGTTGAACATCCTCCTGGTTTTGAACAAGGTGACAAGGTGTTTAAGCTTAAGAAAGCTCTTTATGGGCTGAAGCAGGCACCCAGAGCATGGTATGACACTCTTTCTCAATTTCTTCTGGACAATGGTTTTACTAAAGGTAAAATTGATAGGACCTTGTTTAGGAAAGAAGAAGGAAAGGACATCCTTCTGGTCCAAATATATGTTGATGACATCATATTTGGATCCCCTAACAAGAAGCTGTGTGAGAAGTTTGGTGAGCTCATGCAGGGACAGTTTGAGATGTCCATGATGGGAGAATTGAATTACTTTTTGGGTTTGCAGGTTAAGCAATCAGAGAAGGGAATTTTTATTAATCAAGCTAAGTACACCAGAAACATGTTAGAGAAATTTGGAATAGGATCTAGCAGGGCAGCCAAGATCCCTATGATGACAAATTTCAACATGGATCCAGATGAGTCTGGAGAGAGTGTGGACCAGACTCAGTACAGAGCACTTATTGGTTCTCTTTTGTATCTGACTGCAAGCAGACCAGATATTACTTTTGCTGTAGGAGTTTGTGCCAGATTTCAAGCTAACCCCAAGAAGAGTCACTTAGAAGCAGCTAAGAAAATATTGAAATATCTTAAGGGAACTGTGAATTTAGGATTATGGTATCCTGCAGATGACAACCTGGAATTAAGTGGTTATTCAGATTCAGACTATGGTGGGTGCAGAATAGATAGGAAATCTACAAGTGGTACATGCCAATTTTTAGGGAATAAATTGGTATCCTGGTTTTCAAAGAAGCAGACCTCAGTTGCTACATCAACAACAGAAGCAGAGTACATGGCTGCAGGGAGTTGTTGTTCTCAACTTCTCTGGATTAGTCAACAGCTTAGGGATTACCAGATTAGAGCTAAGGATATTCCTATTTTCTGTGATAGTAATAGTGCCATTGCAATCACCCAGAATCCAGTTCTTCATACCAGGTGTAAACATGTTGATATAAGGCATCATTTTATCAGAGATCATGTTGAGAAGGGAGACATAAGGATGGAAAAGATTGCAACAGAGAAGCAGAGAGCAGATATTTTAACCAAGCCTTTGGCTGAGACCAGATTCAGAGAGTTAGCTTTTGAGTTAGGATTGTTGGATCCAGAGACAGATTTGATTTAGGGGGAACATCAGAGAAGTATCCTTATTTTATTACTTTTCTTCATAAATTTTCCCTTACGCTAACATACCTGCAGATTAGATATATCAGAGAGGGTATACTTCCAGAAGAGGTATACACCAGGTGACACTAATCCCAGATGAGGTGCTGAGTCAGAGATATGTCCAAAGTCTTTACTGACCAGGACCAGATAGGTTCCATCAGAGGAGAAGTATCACCAGACTAGTTGTGGTTTCATCTGGTTACAATATCAGGTGACAGGTATGTCTTTTCTACTCTGGCCTCTGATCATTGGGATACACTTTTCAAATTAGTAATTACACTCAAAACCTTTCAACTTCGGAGTGTATTTAAGACTAGGGTATAGGGCCTGGGCAATCATTTCGCTTTTTCTCTTGACTGCCACAAAACCCCTTTATGCCCAGTCCCAATGACTATGCCAACGCACCAGATTAAATCTGTATTTCGCCTTTCATCATGGCCATCGGATTTAATCACTGTGCAAAATGTCAATCAATGCTAAAATTGATTTTGTTTCCTAAATTGAATTTGAAACAACACGCGTTCACACTTCATTTAATTTTCAAGCCACGCGTACTACTCTATTTAAATCAATTTTGTTTTCAATCTGTTCTTTCACGTTTCTATACTATTCAAACCCTAACCTCTCTCTGCAAAGCTTTCTATCTCTCTCTCTCTCTTTCACAGTTATGGCACCCAAGTGCAATTTCGATCCAGACTATGTCTGCAAGAAACTCAAGATAGAAATGGTGGTGGACTTCTATTCCACTAAGAATCCGGCCGCTTTGGAGATTTTGGAACTTTTCCGACGTTCTGGGCTGGAGGAGTTGATCTCAAAGGTTCCCAAGGATCTGCGTACCTTGGATGGATATGCTGCACAGTTTCTTATCCGGATGAAGATCCACGAGGACTATATTTCATCCAAGATTGATTCAGAGGATCTTGTTTTCTCTAAGGCAGACTTCTGTGGTCTTTTTGGTAACCTTTCTGCGGAAGGTGTGGACCCACTGAAGTACAGAGAAGGAGAGGCGTTGGAATCCTTCAAGATGTTTGCCAAAAATTCATGCCAGAATATTACTAAAGGTTTCTTGGACAAGCATCTTAGGCAGAAGTATAAGGTGCTATTTGACATTGTGGTGAAGATTCTCATGTGTGAGAGCCATAGCACAGATGCCATCTTCGTTGGCAGGCTCTGTGTTATGAGGGCCATTCTGGATGGTGTTCAATGTAACTGGGCTGAGTTCTTCTGGGGGGTGCTGAGGAAGAACAAGGTGAAAATACAGAAGGAAGAATGCCCCCAGTTGCCTGGAGAGCAACAATTTGTGTTCAATGCTAATGTATCATTGGGCACAAAACTCACCCTAATTCTGGATTCGATTCTTCCAGAGAAGAAATGGAGACAATCCTGGTGTAAGGGCTTCCATAAGTCCAAAATTATGTTCTCCAAGGATGGTCCTCTCCATGGCCATCCTGATTCTGATGGTGAGCAAGCCATCCCTGCTCCTCCCCTTCAAGCCTTTCCCTCACCTGCTAAGGGGCAGAAGCAGCAGCAGCAACAGAAGACTCAGAAGACAGCTGCTGGAGCAATTGGTTCTTCAAATGTTGCTTTCTCTGGTTCCTCTGAGGAGGACCAGATCCCACTTCTTGATGTACTGAAGAAGAAGAGTGAGGTTGCCAAGAAGGCAGGAGCTTCAAAGAGGAAGCAGCCAGACGAGGCCAGGAGACATTCTGCTAAGAAGAGGAGGACTGGCAGATGAGCTCCCAAGAAAACCCTTCTGGTGGATGAGCCATCAGAAGAAGAAGAGGAAGAAGATGAAGTGCCTCTTGTGAGGAAATCCAAGGCCAAGAGAGCCCTTCTTCAAGATTCAGACTCTGGATCTGATCTTGGAGAGGCCTTGGAGAAGGCCATTGAGGATGCCACCCAGATGATGGAGGATGCTCCAGAGCCTGTTGTGCCTGCTGGTGTTGACCCAGCAGAGGTAAACCCTTCCTTTCCCTCTTCCTCTCCCATAAATCTTGTTTCCCCTTCCATCTCTCCCCCAGATAACATTCCCCAAACCCCATCTGCCTCTGGTAACCCCATTCTTCCACCAGAGCAGACTATCCCAGATACCCCTGTCTATACTCCCTCTACCATTCCTACACAAACACCTTCTCCCCCAAATTCCCAAACACATATCCCACTAACCCCTCTCCCCCACCTTCTGTATCAGAGGTACCCTCAACCTCCTCTGGTGCAGAAGTCCCCCCTTCAAACCCTTCCACCTCCCAAATCCCTCCTACACATTCTGTACCAGATATTCCTTCCTCTTCTGGTGCAGAACAACCTCTTCCTACCACCTCTACTTCACAAAACCCCCACCCTCCCCAAACCCATACAGATCAGGACCCAACCATTGCTATGGCTCTGGGATTCCCTGCCCCTCCTCCCTCCCCAACCTGTTTAACCAACGATGATAGTGAAGATGAGGAAGCTTCACTTGAGCCTGTTGACTTAGCCCCTTCCTCCTCTGCCTCTGGGCCCAAACCCTTCACTTTCTCATCTGCAGAAATGGGTCCCATTAGGCAGAGTATGAGTGTAAGTGCTCAGCTCTGGCTAAGAGAGCATTTTCCAGTTCTTCTGGAGCACTTACCACTTCTGGCAGAGCTTACTGATGCCATGGTCTGGAGCAAGGCCAGACTTGAAGATGTGGAGGACCTGGTGCTATTGCTTGAGGAAATGGGTGCCTCCAACTTCACTGCTTGGGAGATTGAGCTGAAGCAGAAGATGAACATTCAGAACCCAGCAGAGCTGGAGACTCCTGGTGCAGCTAAAGTCTTGATTCGCACCCTGCTCATCCAAAGAGGAGTAATGCTCACTCCAGAGGGCCCCACTTACAAGTTTGGTCCTCACTTTGTCTTCCCTCCAGAGCTTTATTCAGACGAGGAGGACTTTGAGATGTCTCCTGCTGTGCTCCAGAAGATGAAGGCTTTCTTCAACGAGCAGATCATGCAGATAGGGCGCTTTTCCAAAGCAATTCAACATATGGCCCCTGCTATGATAGAGCATCAGATCAAACAAGAAAGGAGAATCTTCCTGAAGCAGATCAAATCCACTCTGGCAGAGGTTAAAGCTTCGTTCAAGGCTAATGGCCTGTTTGTCAAATTAGATGTAATGCACAGCCAGAAGCAGCTCCAGGAGCACGTGATGGAGCAGATGAGGCCAGTTTCTGTACTCAAAGTGGAAATGGCCAGCCAGATGATTCACACTGCTAGACTGAAGGACTCCCTCCAGGAGATGTTGGAGAAACAAGAGAGACTTGTTGCAGAGTCTAAAGCTTATCTGGAGGAAGCCAAGCAGCTTCGTGATCTTCACTCTTCCTCCAACACTGCCTTGCCTGATCTCATAAGGCAGGTAGTGGAGCCCCTCCTTGATGAAGTTAAAAGGGGGAAGAGAAGGCCAGAACTGATCTGGCGAAGACCACCAATGAGACTCTGTTTAGCCATGGAGCTCGTCTGGACCTGTTGGAGAACACTCTGGCCCAGGCTGAGTTGCAGAAGAAGAAGAAAGAAGAGTTGAAGTCTCTTACTATGGCTAAACAACTTGCTGCAGAAGAAGAGTTATCTGAAGCTGAGCAGGATCCTTCTACCATTCCTGGTCCTGCTAAGAGGAAGATTAGAAAAGTAAAGAAGAGTTTCCTTGAATCTGTTGTCGAAGAAGCAGAGAAGAGATACAAGGAAGAGACTCCAGAGGAGAGGCAAGCCAGAATCAGGAAGAACATAGATGAAGAGCAGAGGCTCAGATATGTTAAGAGGCAGAACAAGAAGGCCAGAGAAGCTGGTATTCCTTCTGGTGCAGGTGGCTCAGGTCAGAAGAGGAAAGCTCCAGTGGAAGTTATGAACATCTTGCCACTAAGGACAGAAGGGTCTTTTGACTCTACTGTGCCATATCCTCTGATTGAGAGATGGAGAGAAGCCAAGACCCTCTGGTTCATTCAGCATTATATCCAGAGGCCAGCACCAGAAGATGATGAGCTGATCAACAGTATCTTCCATTCTTGGATGCAAGCCTATAATGCAGACTTGTACAAGCAGCTGATGGATTCAACCATTGAGTTCAACCTGGAGGTGACTGCTCCTGAATTTACTTATCTTAACACTCCCATGATTGGGAACCAGGTGGATTGGGCAGAACTGAAGAAGCTTTACAAGACCAAGGTATTGGTGAATTTTACCCTAACATCTTCTGCAGAGTTGAAGGCCGTCCAGGATAGGTTCCTTGACTGGTTTCTTGTCCCTAAAGAGAACAGAAGATATGCCTAGAATAGGACAATGAACTTCAATGTAATCTGTAATTATTTTGTCCTCTGATTATTAATGAAAAATACATATCTTCTCTGTTCCAAAGACAACTCCTTGTTGTCTTATTATTTGCCTGATGAGATCTATTCTAAGGTCTCATCCCTTTATTGTTTTCTTGTCTTTTGATCAGTTCTGGTAGTGTTTTAACTCCATCAAAAAGGGGGAAATTGTTAGGATAAAAATTTGTTAGTTTTGATGAGTTAAAACAGACCAGAAGATGTAATAGGACCATCTGGACCTGTTAGCCAGATGAGGATTAGTTAGGACTTAGTCTAGGGGGAACTGCCAGACCAGAAGACCTCACCAGAAGAGTCACCAGAAGACCCCACCAGAGGACTTCACCAGAGGACTCCACCAGAGGACTTCACCAGAGGAGATCAGACCAGAGGCAGAGGACCTTCCCCAGACCAGACGAGTCCGGACCAGACGAGTCTGGTGAAACAAAAGATGCTCAGTTTGATCCCCTTATTCTACTGAGTATTCTGGTTGTTCACCAGATAAGGACCAGAAGACACCGAGGTTGCCTGGTGTCTGGCCCTGCCTTCTCTGGAGAGAATCAGAGTTAGGCAATTGGAAGCATTGACCGTTGGTGATTCAAATCAAGTCAAAACAAGATTGGATTGAGAAAATATGAAGACAATCATTCAAGATCTCACCAACCCTATCAATCAATTAGGGAATTGATTGATTGAAGCTTCCATATATAGAGGATCTGATTGGATTAGACTCCCAACGGCTATGTCCCTAATCCCCTCTATATATACTTGAGTGCAGATCAAGAAAAAGCTCTAGAATCATTCACGCGCATATAGCCATACTAAGCTTTTGATCACTACGCATATTGCACTCACACTTTGTTCTTAATTACTTATCTACTCGTAAGGAGTTTATATACTCAACCTGTTCATCTTGTTAGATAAGGTTGGAGTAAGTCTTATCTTTAGATCGAAGTTAGATCTAAAGAGTTTGTAAGAAGGTGCTGGTGATTTAGAAATTCCAGTAAGTAAGTTTGTGAGTTGGTTGATAGTGAGACCCCTTGGTGATAAGGGAGAGTGGACG
This sequence comes from Ballota nigra, assembly GCA_947034835.1. Lineage (NCBI taxonomy): Eukaryota > Viridiplantae > Streptophyta > Magnoliopsida > Lamiales > Lamiaceae > Ballota > Ballota nigra. The sequence continues at coordinate 44,462,390 of OX344724.1, read as the reverse complement.
TAGGATATTTATCCGAACCACTATATATCTTGTGTCTTTTATCGCTTTATTTTAATTATTGTTTATTGCTCTCTTATAAAAGATTTTGGAAAGACATTTAAACATAAGCTTCCGCAATTAATCTATCAAGTGGGACCAACATACTGCAATGAATAAATCCTCAGTGGCTAGAGATGAAATATATAGCAACCAGATGCTTAGGAATGAGAAAAAGGGGCTTGGATATACCCCTAAGAAATCTCACAAGTTCAGTCTCAAATTGCTTCAGGGAGCAACACTGAGAGGGTGTTTGTTCAGGTAGGCCAGAGTACAAAGAAGGTTGTATTCGAGGCCAATCAGACTGATAAGGGCAAGGAAACTGTTGAGATAGTCAGGGTTGCCCTCAAGGTTGTAAAGCCAAAACCCAAGGGAAAGGATAAGCAACCAAATGAGGTCCCTGAGAGCTCAGGCCAGAAAACTTCTCAGCGCAAGCCGAGGAGAGCTCAGGCCCAGAGCACTCAGACTGCTCAGCGAGGGTATCATCATGCATGGCAATACCAACAGGGCCAAAAATGATGACACCCCCATGGTTTTGGCATCCTGAGGCCTTTAACTGTTTTCCATTCCCTCACTTGCCTAGGGGGAACAAGAAACAGGGCCCTTATCAAGAACAAAGCCCAAAACCTGCTGCACCTAGGCCTAGAAAGAACAGGAAGCCAGCCCAAAAGGCACCCACCCAGGCTCATGTGACTCCTAAGCCTGACACTCATACAATATTATCTTCTCAGGCTAAGAAGAAGAAAGTAGTGTATGTGAATGTTTCAGGGAGACAAATTTACCACTCTGAGGCAATCAGGGTTGTTAAGCAAGTCTGGATCCCGAAGGGTACAACTAACACCATAGGACCCAACACCCAATGGGTACCTAAAGCCTGATCTGTTTGCAAGTGGCTATGGGCTACAAGAAGAGGAAGGATGACTCAATCAAAGCTGTTTGGTACCTAGACAGTGGATGCTCAAGGCATATGACCCAAATGAAGAGTCTCCTTCAAGATTTCCAAGCTAAAGATGGTCCACAGGTAACCTCTAGTGATAACTCAAAAGGTTTTACTAAAGGTTTTGGTGTTTTGATAATAGGTACAGTCAGAGTGGAGAATGTGTCCTTGGTTGAAGGATTGAAGCATAACCTGTTGCCAGTAAGTCAGTTTTGTGACAAAGGTTTCAGTGTAGAGTTTTCATCGAATATATGTTCAGTCAAGGACTAATCAACACAAGTGCTTCTCTCAGGTATTAGGAAAGGTAATGTTTATTTAGCTGATTGGAGCAGCACTATTCCTAATACTTATTTTGTTGCTAAAAGCTCTTCAGAGCTCAGTTGGTTATGACATAAAAGATTAAACCATCTGAACTTCAAGATTCTTAACAAAATTTCTAGACTTTCACTTGTTGAAGGTTTACCTAATGAAGTTTTTAGCAAGGATCATGTGTGCAAAGCTTGTCAGGAAGGGAAGCAGGCCAGAGTCACGTTCAAGGAGAAAGCTACCTTCTCAACTAATAGGGTTCTTCAGCTCTTGCACATGAATTTGTTTGGTCCTGTAACACCTATGAGTATGAATGGTAAGAAATATGCCCTTGTGGTCATTGATGATTACTCTAGGTATACTTGGGTTATTTTCTTGTTAAATAAAAAGAAAACATAGGTGAAGTTTCCAGAGTTACTCAGGAGACTTAGCAATGAGAAGAATCAGTCCATTACTAAGATCAGATCTGATAAGGGCACTGAATTTATAAATTCATATATTTCTGACTTTTGTAATGAACTTGGTATAGCTCATAAGACTTCTGCAGCTAGAACCCCACAACAAAACAGTGTCGCTGAAAGGAGGAACATGTTACTGAAGGAAGCTGCCAGGACCATGCTGGCTAAGTCAGAATTGCCCAAGAAGTTCTAGGCTGAGGTAATCAACACTGCATGCTACACTCAAAACAAATCCATGCTGAACAAACAACATGCTCAGACCCCATATGAGACTTGGAACAAGAGGAAACCTCGTATCTCTTATTTCCATATATTTGGTTGCAAGTGCATCATCCTCAACAATGGGAAGACCCAATTGAAAGCCTTTGATAGTAAATCTAATGAAGGAATATTATTAGGATATTCTGATGTCAGTAAAGCCTTCCGGGTTTACAATTGTAGGATCCTAGTTTTGGAAGAATCACCACATATTGTTTTTTATGAATCTGCTACTGAGTCTAAGGTAAAAGTGTTGGACCCTGACTCTGAGGAGGTCACAAGGAGAGTGACAAGGCTGAGCTTACAGAATTAACCTAGTCCTAAGGTCAAGGAAGTGCCTATTCCATGCTGGAATGATGACGAAGATCAGGATGATGATACAAGAGGCACTCCTAAGCCCAGCGAATTAGGGACAGTTGAGCCTCAGACTGAGGAACAGTCTCAACCTGAGGTAAGTACTGTCAATGAAGATGCGGTCGCAGCTGAGACGGTCACTGAGTCAACTTATCAAGGGGGAATCAATGTCCCTGACATTGAGTTGGTAAATCCCTTTGGTATAGACTCAGGTTCATCCCCTTCTGTTCATTTCCCTGAATTCATAGAACTTGTAGATACTAACATTGCATATACATCAGGGACAACTTCAAGCAAGAGAACATGGCTAGAAGATCATCCCATTGACCAGGTCATTGGTGATCCAACTGAGGGAGCCAGGACCAGGCGGTTCCATGGTGAGAGCGCTCTATTTTGTTGCTTTCTCTCTGAGCAAGAGCCTTAAAACATAGAAGAAGCTCTCACTGACTCGAACTGGATCATAGCCATGCAAGAGGAGTTGAATCAGTTCACAAGGAATCAGGTTTGGGAACTGGTAGATATACATAGGCATCAAGGTGTAATTGGTACCAAGTGGGTCTTCAAGAACAAGAAGGATGAGAATGGTGTTGTAGTAAGGAACAAGGCAAGACTGGTAGCAAAGGGGTATTGTCAGTCTGAAGGGATAGACTATGATGAGACCTTTGCTCCAGTGGCTAGGCTAGAAGTAATAAGGTTGTTCCTTGCATATGCAACATACAAGAAGTTCAAAGTGTATCAAATGGACGTTAAGAGTGTGTTTCTTAATGGTATCCTGAATGAAGAGGTATATGTGGAACAACCTCCAGGGTTTGAGGTTGGAGACAAGGTATACCACTTGAAAAAAGCACTATATGGACTTAAGCAAGCTCATAGAGAATGGTATGATACTCTTTTCCAATTCTTGACTGACCACGTGTTCAGGAAAGAAACAGTGGATAAGACATTGTTCAGGATCACTGAAGATGATGACATTCTCTTGGTGCAGATTTATGTAGATGACATAATATTTGGATGACCAAATCATCAGCTCTGTGATAAACTCTCTAAGTTGATGACTGGTAAATTTGAGATGTCTATGATGGGAGAGATAAACTTCTTTTTGGGATTGCAAGTCAAGCAAACTGATCAAGGGATTTTCATTAATCAAGCCAAGTACAGAAAAGACTTGATTCAGAAGTTTGGAGTTCAGCATTGCAATCCAGCTAGGATCCCAATGAACACAAATTGGACTATGGATCCTGACACTGATGGGGTATCAGTGAATCAGACTGAGTACAGAGGGCTTATTGGATCACTATTATACCTGATTGCAAGCAGGCCTGGCATCACATTTGCAGTTGGTGTATATTCTAGGTATTAGTCTGACCCTAAGAAAAGTCGTTTGGAGGTTGCCAAAAGGATACTCAAGTATTTGAAAAGGACAGTCAATTTAGGACTATGGTATCCTTCAGATGACAACATAGAACTAACAGGTTATTCAGATGCAGATTATGGAGGTTGTAGGATTGATAGGAAATCAACCTCAGGGACATGTCAGTTTTTAGAAAGTAAGTTGATTTCTTGGTTCTTAAAGAAGCAGAACTCAGTGGCGACATCCGCAACAGAGGCTGAGTATATGGCGGTAGGTAGTTGTTGTGCTTAGATTTTATGGTTGAGACAAAAATTGAAAGACTACCAAGTGGTTGCAAATGAGGTCCCAATTTATTGTGACAACAACAGTGCCATAGCAATCACTCAGAACCAGTGCTTCACACAAGGTGCAAGCATGTAGATATTAGGAATCACTTCAAGAGATCATATGGAGAAGAAGGATATTAGGATGGAGAAGATTCACACAGACATGCAAAGAGCTGACATCTTGACTAAGCCCTTGGCTGAATCAAGGTTTTTGGAACTATCAGTGGAGTTAGGTCTCTTAGATCCGGGAGAGCAGACATCGTAGGATCTAGGGGGAACTCAGGTTCAGAGTCTAAGGGGGAACTCAGGCCAGACTCGACTCAGCGAGGTATCAGGATGCAACAATGTCACCCTGACAAGTATGAAGTTCCAATCCTGGCCTTTTTTAATTTGAACCATCACACTGAATCTCTCACCCTGAAAATCGTATTAAATGCAGTATGTTATCATTTAAGACGCGTCTTTTGATATTTAAACCCATGCGTGTCAGAGCATTTAATGCATTTAGTTACTTTTTCACATATGTGTCCATATTCTACGGAATGTGACTTACGTGAGGAAAATGATTGTACTTGAGTTAATCTTGGCCCTTAATTTCAAAACATTTTCGAATTCAGGATTAATCTCAACCACACGTCTGAGTAATTGATTCATTCATATAAATCTGAAAGGTCATTTGAGAAATTTACGCAAAAACTAATTCACACTGCACACTGAATTTTCTCCAATTCAAAATTCTCTTCGCGAATTTCTCAAATCTTCAAAACTTCAAATGGCTTTTCTGGATAATACCTGGACTGTCAATGACTACTCTATAGTTGTCGAGAGTAAACTTATCCACATGGAACAAGTAGTCTCCATGGACGACCCGTGTCTTAACGTGAAGGAAATTAAGCCCGTCTTCGACTGGATTTCCAAAGCAGGTCTCAAGAAGTATTTCTCCAGCAAGCCTTCAATGGTGCTTCCGAAGGCGGTGGTGGAAGCATACATGAACTTATTCACGAGGAAGGGTGAATTGTTCACAAGGGTGACGGTGTTGGTGTCCAATGGTCAGAAAGACGAAGAAGACAAGGAGTTATATGATGAAGAAGAAAGGGACATCAACCTGAGAAAGACTGTTAAGAAAGTTTTTGGGTTACCCAGCTCAGGGGTGAATCCCAAAATGTACATGGAGAACCAGGAGGGTGAATTGCTGAAGAAATTACCAAGTCAGGCTCATCTGAGTTCAGGGCGAGGATGCACAAGGACACCCTAAAGCCCGAGTACCGAGCACCCATCGACGTAGTAAGCAAGATAATTATGGGGACTGTTGGCTCCCACGAGCAAATTAACACAAACAAACTCATAATCATGGGTGCTATGATTGATGGAGTAAAAGCCAACTGAGAGCAGTTGTTCCTGGATCAACTGGCTCATGCAGCTCAGGATAAGCTGAAGAAAAATAAGGAGAAAAAGCACATCTCTATAGGTGCTGCTCTACCATTTGGGACACGACTATCATTGCTCATCATCCACGCCTATCCTGGATGTGGATGTTGGGTTTTAGAGGCACGAACACCATGTTCGGCGCAGCGGAAGAATACGATTCACCAACAACGAATCTGAAACACGGTTGTATAACGTAAACCTAAAGGATAAATAACACGTATATAAATCCTTACAGCGATTTGTATGCGGAATCCTCAACTATGGTATCCACGTAACGGCTTTCTACCAACCTGCACCGATATGCCAGCGTTGAATCTCGAGACGAATTTGCTAGGAAAATTCCGACTAGAGATTTTATGGAGAAATTATATTTCTTGTATCGTATGTTCTGAATTCCCATGACACGTATTTATAGAGATTAAACTTGGCTTAATTCCTAAGCAAGATATCGGGCCTAGCCCGTAATATAATCTCTACGGATTATATTTCCCTAGATACGTTCATACGAATAATACCTTTACCATATCTATTATTCTTGTATAATAATATTCCAAATATTATTATTGGAATTTCATATTTAATTAAATCTAATTTAATTAAATAATAACAATAATAATTAATTCCAAATATAATTATTATTATTATATACTCCATAAATTAAATATTATATCCAATACAATATTTAATCAACCAACTATAATTGGTAAATTGCCATTACTTGTTGTGTGACCCATAGGCCCTCGTATATCGAGCGATTAGTCAAACTAACGGTCTTAATTGAACCCTAGACAATAAATCAGACATTCTCAATATACGAGGTACGTTGCGAGGAAATCTGCAACTACCTGTAATACTGTAGGCTATTGTGATATCTTCCTTTCATTCGCGAATACTCGATTAAGCCTTGAACATGATGAAGTGTCTATTCAAATAACTTAATCATATTATCTCAAATTACTAATTGATCAAGTATATCACACTTAGCCACAAAGTCTAAGTTGACGTCGGCCGACGACTTGGATCCAATTATGATGAGAAGACGAGTATTCTCTCTAAATCCACATTGAGGAATGAATCCTATTCTTGGCTCAACTACCACGCACATGTATTTCGTGATGAACCCAATCCATGCCATATCTACCCGTGGAAGGGTGCAAGCGTCGGTCATGGTCAAAGTTCACCACTCCACACATGTCGTGCGTATTGACCTCAAGTCAGAGGAGTATCACATCGCTCCCACTAACCGAGACACCCGTAGACACATTATGTGGAATTACATCAAACAGTTTCTCGGATAGGTATACCAATACCCTCTAAGGTATCTGTGCATCCATCATGAGATACCTGGTATCTCGTAGTAAGTGAGATCTTACTACACTCTCTAAGAGTATGATGCAGATCGCACACCAATCTCAATTGCATCATCAATATCACATTCTTGATGATCCTTGATCGGGGCTATTTGAGAATCATACTTAAGTCATCTAAGTTCTCACTCACTCAATGACAGTAGTGATTCATGGGAACACAAATAATAATAGATGCAAACAATCAAACATCATATTCAGATAAGTGTAACGCCATACATTTAATATTAAACCAATAATAATATTAAACCAAATCTGAATATTATCTTAGTATTATGTCCTTTCGATGGATTGTCTCTAGGACACTAACACTAACAATCTCCCACTTGGACTAGAGCCAATCACCTACATGTCTAACCCCTAGACCATCAAATGTCTAGTGTGTACATGATCAGTGAAAAGAATTTGCAAGATTATCCTTTGTGGAAAATGTTTTAATTTTATTTCTCTTATCAATATGATCTCTCAGATCAAATGATAACGCCTCCATACATGCTTATTTCTGTTATCAGATCTCGGTTCCTTTGCTCATGCAATCACACCAATGTTGTCACAATACAACTCTATTTGACAACTGGCACTCGGAACTACCCCTAGTTCTCTCAAGAACCTTAAAATCTAGAAAGCCTCAAAGGCTTCTGATACAGCAATGTACTTAGCTTCGGTTGTTGAATCTGCGGTCAGATCTTGCTCGGAACTATTCCAACTTACCACCTCGTCATTGGGATTGAAAATATAATTTGACTGTGATTTGTAATCTTCACAATCTAACTGGAAACTCGCATCAGCATAGCCCGTAACGACTAGCTCTAACTGCCTTCCGTAGATAAGAACATGTTCTTTAGTACGCCTGAGGTACTTCATAACATTCTTGACAGCAATCCGGTGAGACTCACCTGGATTCTGCTGGTATGTACAGTGATGTTGACAGCGTAGGCCACATCTGGCCTCGTGCAAGTTATGACGTACATGATGGAACCCAATTGCATATGCATATTGAGCGTCCTTCATGTGCTCGATATCAGCTTCGCTAGAAGGACAATCCTTCTTCGACAGCTTTATCCCATGATTTGCTGGTAGAGATCCTCTCTTAGAGTCCTCTATCGCAAAATACTTCAACATCTTATCTACGTAGGTGGATTGTGACAGCCCTACCATCTTCTTGGATCTATCTCTATGGATCTTGATCCCTAAGATGTAGCATTCCTCACCAATATCCTTCATCATGAAGGTCTTTGATAACCAATATTTCTCGGACTGCATTGGCGGGATGTTATTTCCTATATTCAATATGTCATTGACATATACGACTATAAAGACAATACTTTTCCCGCTGCATTTACGATAAATGCAAGGATCTTCCGAATTTCAGATGAAGTCAAGGATTTGACAGCTTCATCAAATCGGATATTCCAACTCCTAGAAGCTTGCTTCGATCCATTAAATGGATCGTTTAAGCTTGCACACAAGATTAGATTTTGGCTTAGATATAAAACCCTCCGGTTGAGTCACAAACACTCCCTTATCAATGTTACCATTGAGGAGAGCTGTTTTGATGTCCATCTACCAAAACTCATAAACGTGGTGTGCTGCTATCGCAAGTAAAATTCGAATGGACTTGATCTTAGCAACTGGCGAAAAAGTCTCATTATAGTTAATACCTTGTGTCGACTATAACCTTTCGCCACCAACCTATCTTTATAGGTTTGTACTTTGCCATTTGCATCGGTCTTACGCCTGAAGACTCACTTGCAATCTATGGGTCTAACCCCTTTCTAGCAACTCAATTAAGTCCTAGACTTAAATGGTGCACATCTAGTCCATCTCGAATTTCATGGTTTCATGCCACTTCTCTGAGTCAACATCTAATATTGCTTCAGTATAAGTTCTAGATTCGTCTTTATCCAAAACCTCCACGTTATCATGTTCCTCCACGAGGAACCCATAATACCTTGTGGGTAGATTACGAATTCTAGTCTACTTACAGAGTTGTGGTTGTGCAGACTGTACATTCTGATCGTGAAAATTTTGTGGTACAAAGACTTCATCATTGACCGGAGAGTCCTCAAGAGCGACACTTTCAAATGCCTCTTGGGTGGGAGTTTGAACTATGTCATTCTCATTCAGCCCACTTTGAGGTTGTTGCGAAGGCAATGCAACTCCAATTACGCTCCCACTGGCTGAAAGAGGATCACCTAGTGATAAACTTCCACCATGAGAGTCGCTGAATGCTCCCACTGATTCTTTGTCATGTTGCTTTGATAAATCATCAGTCTCTATATTAATTCGTGGTTCTTGAATCTCTTCAAGTTCTATCTTCTTACGGCTTTGTTCCTTAAAGACGTACTCGTCTTTTAGGAACTTAGCTTGCCTAGAAACAATCACTGTTTGTTTCTCCGGTAGATAGAAGTGATATCCTCTTGTCTCCTTAGGATATCCCACAAAATAACTATTTTCACCTTCGGATTCCAACTTATCAGTTAGCATTTTCTTCACAGCTGCGGGGCAACCCCACGTTCTAATGTGTAGAAAAGATGGCATCTTGCCGTTCCATAGCTCGTATGGTGTCTGCTTAACTGATTTGGACGAAATCCTATTCAGAATGTAGATTGAGGTTTGTAATGCGTATCCCCATAAGAATGTTGGAAAAGAGGAAAAAACTCATCATGGACCTTACCATGTCTAACAGGGTTCGGTTTCTCCTTTCGGACGCACCGTCCATCTGAGGTGTTCCGGGAGGAGTCCATTGTGACTGGATTCCATGAAGCTTCAAGTAATCCATGAATTCATGGCTAATATACTCACCTCTTCGATCCAATCGAAGAGTCTTGATACTCTTGCCAAGTTATTCCTCTACTTTGTATATTAAGAACATCATGTTCAAAACTCAACAAATGCCTAGCAGTTTGAACTGTTAGTGAACACGTTTATCTTAACAACAACCATACTTATTCTAGCAGCTGAAATACCTTGTGTTTTCTTCTCGGTTGCTAGAACCTTATAGTCTTTCTTCCAATGCCCTTTCTATTGTAGTGGGGCATACATTCTTATCAACCCGCTCTTACTTTTGAACTCCACCTTTTGCCTTTAGAAAGTTTGGGCTCGGAGCCCATTTAGCCTTACTCCTTCACTTCTTCTCGCCTTTCGGATTAGAAGAAGTAGAAGCACTCACCATGAGCACGGGCCTTTCCTTAGCAGTGGAAGACTCAAAAGTCTGAAGCATATTATGAGGCTCCGACATTGTCGCTTCCGTCTTCTTCATATTAAATTTACTACGAAACTAGAATATGAATCAGGAAGCGACTTGAGGATAGCACATGAGGTGAAATCTTCCCTCCTTTCGCTAATCGACATCTGAACAGATCTCTCGTCACTTCATAAATCTCAAACGAGATCTAGAATCAAAGAGATCCTTCAAACGCTTAAGCATCTCGAAGGGATCCATTTTCTCATGTTGCCTTTACAATTCGGGAGTCAAGCCGAGCAATCATAATATAGAGCTGGGAAGCATCATCTTGAAGCTTCTTTGAGTCGTAACGTCAAATGTTGCAGCCTCAACTGAACCAGCCTCATGGGTAAAGGGATTGTCGTGTCTAACACGTACTCAATCTCTTCTTGCCTTAGCACCAAACACACGTTTCAGTGCCAGTCCAGAAAATTTGGCCCAGCCAATTTGTTCGTTTCCAAAACATTTCTCAATGACAAGTTATTAATTTCAACAATTATAGAGAAATAAACTAAAACAGGAATTAAACGTATAATTCCTACAATCAATATTCAGCAATCAAAATAAACATGACCTTTTTATTTATTTTGTCTCCATTATTTCAACATACTCAACGACCTCATCGGAAGAGTACGGATTTATATCTAATATAAATTGTAATGGACTAGGATCCACATTCCTACTATTACAATGACTGCTTGGGCTGAACAATGCAACAACAGAACTGGTAGGTCTCTAAACCAATTGCCTCACGCAATTCCTAGGTGATTGAACCTAGTTCAATCGGATGTCACCTAATTCTCGTTTCCCTGCTTGGGCTGGTGAAACAGAATTAAGTTGGTTTACAACCATTAAGCTGCGATAAATATGTCCCTATAAAAGTCCCGTTAGATGTAGATCCGAGCAAAAGACTTGGGCCTTAAATACTCATTGGAACGAAATCTCCAGTTTACTTTTAATTTTAATGGAAGACATCATTCAATTTAATGAAAAACCATATTTTAGTGAGGATCATTTTTAAAGGCGGGGTATTAATTGCTTAATCGAGATCTAACATGTTAATCTATATCACATTTGAGCAATTATAGGGCGCCGCCTACCCAAACATGATTTTATGCGGACTAACACTTATTTGGGCGCCGTCTACCCAAAACATATATAACGGTCCGACAAATATTGGGTGCCGCCTACCCAAACAATTTAATGCGGGCTATACAACTAATAATGTAAATATCGATTCATATAAGCAGTTATACAAGTGGGGAGCAACTAATCAAGTTCTCATGCTTTATTTCAAAATTTAAATTTGCACAAAATAAAGCATTCAATAAATATTTAGCACATAAATCAAATAAACATGCAAAATATTTAATATTTATAAATAATCAATATTTATAAATAACACGTAAATCAAATAAACGTGCTTAACAATTAATTATCCGTAGGTAAAATATTGCTAAAATTAGAAATACCAACGAGCTCCAAGCTCTCGGTCAATTTCTAAAGTCATTTTCAAAATTATTTTGCCCAAAATATTATTTTATTAAATCCTCAAAATATTGGTCCAACCAAACATGACTTAATCTCGTTTTCCGGAATTAGAGAATTTTGATCCAACCAAATAATTCCCTATATTAAATTTCTTGAAATTCTATTATATTGGTCCAACCAAACAAACCCTTAATTTCATTTTTAGAATTTATAATATGGTCCAAGAAATTAATTTGCAATTTTCCAAAAAAAAAACAAAATTACACAAAGACCCCAAGGGTCAAACTACAATTACCATAAAAAATAGAAATTGCAGAAAGGCCCAAAGTCTAAATTATAATTTCTAAAATTTCTAATACTGCAAACAAACCCCTGAAAAACATTTAATTTTCAAAATCAAGCCCCAGGGCATATCAAGACAAATTTGCGTAACACACTGCAACCGTGCGCCACCCACGACTGGGCCATAAGCATCGCCCGTGGATCGTTGCTGGTACAGGGACATCGCAACGTCCCCTCTCGCACAAGCAACAGTCCCGATTTCACACTCAGGCCACCGCGATCACGGCGGTTCCAAGGCCACTGTCCGCCGCTGCGTTTGATCGATATCAAGTTCGAGGCGCGATCTCACGGTCCTGTTCGTCGATGAAGAAGGCGATCCAATCACCCATCATCACGACCAGCAGCGGCCGCCATCGAATGCCCAGTGATGCCGGTCGAGTTGTAGAGGACCACCCATGGCCGGCCGACAATTTCAGTTACCCATCGTGAAGTTATTTGTTCGATGTTCAAGGAAAGGAAGGGAGCAGCTTCCATAAATTATTAAAAAAAAATAATCCCCTTTTTTTTTAAATTAGTCAAAAAACGACGGCTATTTTAAAAAACTAGTAATAGTTTTCACGTGGGCTACAAATTAATGGAATAAGGAAACCACTCCAGTGAAGGTTTTCCAGAAAGAATCAGAGCCTTGTGATTCCAATTTTTTTTTTTATTAATTTAAAAATTCCGGTCAAAAGAAAACAATTTAACTTTTACCACAATTTTTTTTTTAAATCAAAGTGAAACGCATACCCTGTATGCTAAAACACTTTCACTTAGACAAACAATTTAAAAAAATGTCGCAAGTGTTATATCTACGGATAATTAACAAATTAAATATTATTAAATATTATACAACCTATTATCAAAACCTGATGCTCTGATACCACTGTTGGGTTTTAGAGGCACGAACACCATGTTCGGCGCAGCGGAAGAATACGATTCACCAACAACGAATCTGAAACACGGTTGTATAACGTAAACCTAAAGGATAAATAACACGTATATAAATCCTTACAGCGATTTGTATGCGGAATCCTCAACTATGGTATCCACGTAACGGCTTTCTACCAACCCGCACCGATATGCCAGCGTTGAATCTCGAGACGAATTTGCTAGGAAAATTCCGACTAGAGATTTTATGGAGAAATTATATTTCTTGTATCGTATGTTCTGAATTCCCATGACACGTATTTATAGGGATTAAACTTGGCTTAATTCCTAAGCAAGATATCGGGCCTAGCCCGTAATATAATCTCTACGGATTATATTTCCCTAGATACGTTCATACGAATAATACCTTTACCATATCTATTATTCTTGTATAATAATATTCCAAATATTATTATTGGAATTTCATATTTAATTAAATCTAATTTAATTAAATAATAACAATAATAATTAATTCCAAATATAATTATTATTATTATATACTCCATAAATTAAATATTATATCCAATACAATATTTAATCAACCAACTATAATTGGTAAATTGCCATTACTTGTTGTGTGACCCATAGGCCCTCGTATATCGAGCGATTAGTCAAACTAACGGTCTTAATTGAACCCTAGACAATAAATCAGACATTCTCAATATACGAGGTACGTTGCGAGGAAATCTGCAACTACCTGTAATACTGTAGGCTATTGTGATATCTTCCTTTCATTCGCGAATACTCGATTAAGCCTTGAACATGATGAAGTGTCTATTCAAATAACTTAATCATATTATCTCAAATTACTAATTGATCAAGTATATCACACTTAGCCACAAAGTCTAAGTTGATGCTCGTCGGCCGACGACTTGGATCCAATTATGATGAGAAGACGAGTATTCTCTCTAAATCCACATTGAGGAATGAATCCTATTCTTGGCTCAACTACCACGCACATGTATTTCGTGATGAACCCAATCCATGCCATATCTACCCGTGGAAGGGTGCAAGCGTCGGTCATGGTCAAAGTTCACCACTCCACACATGTCGTGCGTATTGACCTCAAGTCAGAGGAGTATCACATCGCTCCCACTAACCGAGACACCCGTAGACACATTATGTGGAATTACATCAAACGGTTTCTCGGATGGGTATACCAATACCCTCTAAGGTATCTGTGCATCCATCATGAGATACCTGGTATCTCGTAGTAAGTGAGATCTTACTACACTCTCTAAGAGTATGATGCAGATCGCACACCAATCTCAATTGCATCATCAATATCACATTCTTGATGATCCTTGATCGGGGCTATTTGAGAATCATACTTAAGTCATCTAAGTTCTCATTCACTCAATGACAGTAGTGATTCATGGGAACACAAATAATAATAGATGCAAACAATCAAACATCATATTCAGATAAGTGTAACGTCATACATTTAATATTAAACCAATAATAATATTAAACCAAATCTGAATATTATCTTAGTATTATGTCCTTTCGATGGATTGTCTCTAGGACACTAACACTAACAGTGGATTCGATATGGAGGCTGAGCTTTCAGCGAAAAAGGTGATGTTCACCACTGAGGGTGACACCTACTCCATACTTGGCCTTCCTGACCCCAACGCACCTCAAAAGGGTCAGAAGAAGAGGGCTCAGCCCAAGGGCAAGAAGACTGTCACAAAGCTCCTGGAGAGGGTCGATGAGATGTTTGAAAAGGCTCAGGAAACTATGGCAGAGGTGGAGGCGGAGAAGGAGGCCGCTGAGAAGGAGAAAGGGGTAAAGATGGCGAAGCTAAAGGTTATCCTGAAGAAGAAGACAACCGCTACCGGGAAGAGGAGGACTGAGAAAGTCTCAAAGACTGACCTTCCAAAGGTTGAGGAGACTGACGATGAAGTCAGAGAGGAAGAGGAGGAAGTGGTGGAGAAGCCAAAGTCTTTTAAGAGAATGAGGAAAGGAGTGAAGGGATCTCCTGTCAAAAAGATGAGGGAGCTAAGCCCTGTGAGAGAAGGAGATGGGTCAGGATCGGCGGAGGCCTCTGATCTCATTTAGGTGAGGGAGACAATCGAGACTGCAGACTTTCTCCAACCTGAATAACCCAACCCAACCCACTCTGAACCTCAACCCACTGAACCCACATCCACCCCTGAACCTACCCCAAATCCCACTGACCCATCCTCTGAACAAAACCCACCCCAACCTCAGTCAGAGCCAAACACTTCCTAAACCTAAGAGCCTGATATTGAGCATAACCTACCCAACTCTGAAGACTTCCCCACCTCTTCCAAAAATTCCAAAGACGCCGACCCTGACCTTGATTTAATCATCGAGGAAGTAGGAGATGATGATGACATTGAAGACCTCACATCTTTTCTCTTTCTAAATGCCATTAAAGATAGGGCGGAGAACTGGGTTGTTTGAAGCTTTCCTTTGCTGAACAACTACCCAGAGCTCAGGGAGCACATGGTGGACATGAAGTCTGGCTGGAGTATAAACAGGTCAACATGGTGGAGCAAAGGATGCTGGTGGAGCTGAAAGGATGGGACTTCTGGTGCTCAGAGGAGGCGAGGATGACCAACTACTTCAGCATAACTAGCTACCTGGAGTTGCTGGAGATGGAGGCAATCAGGGAGCTAGTGGCTAAAATGATTACCATGCGCACAGAAAGATCAAAGTTCTTTGACACTCCTGAGAAGGATGACAAGGGCGATGATGATGATGGGGACAATAGCTCTGATGGCGGTCAGGCTGGAGAAAAGATGGTGGAGGAGACGTCGAGAGAAGTTGATGAGATGACCACTGAGCCGGATGCTCAAGGGGAAGATGAGAAGAAAACTGCGTCCAAGGGTGGAGCAGTTGTTGAGTCCAACAAGGTTGGATCAACTGCCAATGATACATCAGTCGATGAAGGGATTCCCTGCCCTGAGACAAAGGAGGATGATGTAGAGGCATCCAAGGGGACTCCTAGTTTTGAGGGACTTGTTCCCAAAGTTTGAGTTGACTTGGTTGAGCCTGAGCAGGCAACCATGATCACTCCTAAACTGCCTTCAGTGCACCCTGAAGAGGGGACTGATGCTGCAGGGGCTGCTGACAAGGGAAAACAACTACTGACTGACGAAGTTGAGGATGACATAGTCATCACTGACACTCGCCAAGGCAACTTCACTGATATCATAACAGTGAAGTATGAGAACACTTCTGAGAACTTTGAAGAGCTAGAGAATGAAATTGCAATGCTCAAGGCTGAGGCTGAGGCTGAGGAGAAAGACAAGGGGATTCAGCAATAAAGACAGTTGCCACCTCTGAAGTGAAAAGCCTGAAGAAGTTGTTAGTGTCAACTATCAAGCCCGTCAAGTCAGAGAGGAAGACAGTGAAGAAGTTGTTTGCCAACACTCTGACTCAGCTGAAGGAAGAGCACGATGAAAGGATGCAAAAGGCAGTGGAGCAAAGAAGTTCAGTCCTTGACTTCTTTCGTGATCAACAATGGTGAAGAAGTCTTCAAGGAAGCTGCAACCAAGGCACTCCCTTCTCCTCCTGCCAAGGATGACGCCAAAAAGGGGGAAAAGTAGAAGATAAAGAAAAGATCTGTCCCTGAGGCATCGGAGGCTGAAACGAATATGGTAATCTTGCACACTCCCCGCAAGTCAGCAAGGATTGCGGCAAATCAGACTAATGATCCTTCGAAGGAAGTTTCTCAACTGCCAACTATTCCAGAGGCTTCAGAGCAATCACAAATAAGCACAATGAAGAATCTCATTACATATGATGCCGATAAAGTGGCTGAGCTGTGTGCTGAGGCATGGGGATATGCCCCTGAGAAATTTGAAGCTGTGCGAAGGGCTGAGATCTCACAAAAGGAGAAGATAAAGATCCTGGAAAAGAAGGTTGAAAAGCTCACTGACATCACTGAATTGCAATAGAGAGAACTCGATGATGTGATGATCAGTTAGCTAAGGAGGAAGAAGGAGAAGCCTGAGCCGAGGAAGTCCAGGAAGAAGCCAACGACAAGGAAGTCAAGAATGCTTCAAGTTCAGAAGCCTGAAGAGCCTACTCAGAGGACTGCACTCATTGATGATTTCATCTCTGAGAAATTAAAGGAGTTTTGGCTAGATACAAGAGATGAGTTCATCAGGTTATGGTATATTGTAAAGAAGTGGGGCGACACTGAAGACATTAATTCCCACTTCATTGATTTCATGTCTGACAACCATCCTGAACTACTCAAAGGAATTCTGGAGGAGGCTGATGATGTGAAAGTTCAAATCAAAGCTCCTGAGTTCCTGACTCGCCCACCACCACTCCTACCCAATGGAAAAGGCTATGACTTGAAGGCCATCATGTCTGAAGTGTTCAAAATCGCCAAGGCTGAAGGGTACTTGAACCGACTGGATAGAGTTGATGAGCTGAAGGACAAAGTCTACAATGGCTATGGACTTCGACATGAATTGAGAAAAATCTAATTGTACCCTAAACCTTTGTAATAGATAGGATTCATTGTACTCTTGATCATATTCATCAATGAAATCTATTACTTTGCCCTCAGATAAAAATTCATTGTCTTTTTAGTTGTTCTTTAAATTTATGTACTTATCAAGAACTGCTCTAACACTGACTTTGTCTTATAGATTAGGACTTGTTTCCTCTAAGTGTTTTGAGGATATTTTCATTGTTTTGGCATCATAAAAGAGGAGGAAATTGTTGGGACAATATCATTTTTGTATTGATCCCAAAGACCCTGAAAAGATGACTTGCCTAAGTGTTTGTAATAGTCAGGCTAGGCTTGGTTAGGTTTGTAAGTTAGAGTATCATATATTCACAGGTACACAATGAGAGGAGTACTCATTGTTGACAGACATGACTGAAGCATGCAGACACAAGAGCACCATCCTGAACTTATGGAAGTCTTCTAAGCTGGCTGAGTAAGTGTCAGGATGAAGAGCATGATCCTGAGATCATTGTTAACTCAGCCTGAAGGGAACATGACTGCACTGAGTTATTGGGAAAAGACTTGGAGTAGGATCTAATAAAAAAAAGAATGTTAGCGCTGGAAGACGTATGTAGATGAGGACAAACCTGAACTTAGTAAAGACAAGACTGAACTGAAGAATGAGTTCTGACATTCTCACCTACCCAAAGACGTGGACCAATCAGAGCGCGCCAAGTCATGTACGGACACTTACTTGAACCTGATATCCCTGCAGAATTCAACGGGCAAGCATTAAATGCATCTTACCAAATCCATGCAAGGACGGCTACTGCATGGGAAATATGGCCATTGAACATCCTGCGTAGAAGATGACTAGAAGGTTATCTCTCTAACGGATAATTATTCAAATTCATCTATAAATACAGAAGACCTTGGACCCAAGCAAGGCTACGGGAAATTTCGAAGCCAAAAATTACTCAAACTCTCAGTGTTCAAAAGAATCAAAGTATTAAAAGAAGCACTCGAAAAGCCTTAAATTTCCCAAGTGTTTCTTAAGTTAGAGAGTTATTTTGTATTCCCTGAGCTCATTAGATATATCTTAAGCTTAGAGTGATTATCCAATGCTTAGCACAACCTTGTCTTGTAAGGATAATCACACCGTAGTTGGAAACCATACTGAAAACAAAACCCTCTTAGTTAGGTTTGTTGGTGGAAGTTTTTTAAGTGAGTTAGAATGAAGTAAGGGTCAGTGAGACTGATCTTGGTGCACCTTGGCACGTTAAAAACTAGCCAATCCTTATTGGATTGTCCTGTTCAATCAGGACCGTGGACGTAGGAGCTTGAGTCTCTGAACCACGTTAAATTGCCTGAGTCTTTACTGCTTTGATATTGTTCTTAACTGCTTATAAACTGCTTAATTCATTCATTGCATGCTTTATCAATGCTGAATCAATCAGTCTGACCTGAACTCATTGCACTGCCCTTCTAACCACGGATTCATAAAGGAAATACAAGTTTTCAAAAAACAAACATAAAATAAGTCTTTAAACTTTCAGGGCTCACACATTCCACACTTGAACATAAGAAGATAGTTAGCCAACTGACTTGCACTCAGTGTTGTTAGTAGGTGGATTATCTCCTCAGTGTTCATCATTTAACTCTGAGTAAGGGGACTCAGTAAGGTTTAAGAAAGAAAAAATTGTATACGTGTATTCCCTCCCATACACGTATTACTCAGACTTGTACCGGGACCAACAAGAAGAAAATACCTTTATCAGATTGTTTGATTTGAAATTCTAGAAAGTAATTCAAATCACCTACCATGCTCATCTCGAATGTTGTTGTCATTGCTTAACAATCTTGTTTAACATGATGTTACAAGTTGAACAAAAAATAATGTCATCAACATATATTTGAGCTATTAGCAAGTCTTCTCCAGTATGTTTAATGAACAAGGTTCTGTCAGCCTCACCTCCAATAAAACTAAATTGCAAACGAAAGTCAATAAGTCTCCCATACTAAACTCTAGGAGCTTGTTTGAGACCATACAAGGCTTTTTTTTAGCTTATACACATGATAAGGATACTATGGATTTTCAAAGCCTTTAGGCTGCTAAACAAATGTATCTTCAATTAATATTGTTGGGACATTGTCAGTTTTGATTAAGATCCCAAAGCCCCTGAAAAGATGAGTTGCCTTTGTTTGTTTGTCAGGCTAGTCTTGGTTAGGTTTGAACTTAGTCATTTTACACTTTACAGGTACTCAGTAAGAGGAGCACTTGCTGATGACAATCAAGACTCAGAGCCTGAAGATGAAGTTTACCATCCTGAACTTATGGCAGTCTCCTAAGCTGGCTGAGTAAGTCTCAGTGATGAAGAGTATGACCCTGAGGTCAGTACTACTCAGTCCTGAAGGGAACAGGATAAAACTGAGTTAATGGGAAGACTTGGAGTAGAGCCAAGCAATGCAAAAGGAATGTCAGCGTCAGGACAAGACCGGTGAGCTCAAGATAAAATGAACTTAATAAGACAAGCCTGAAGCTCAGGAATAAGTTCTGACATTCTCACCAACCTGATGACGTGGACCAATCCGGGAAGGACACACACGTACGGAACCTGACAAGAAGACTGACTTCAGACTGCATTTTCAACGGGCAAGCATTTAATGTGCATTTAATGCAACCACCTAATTCCATGCAAGGATGGCTGCTGCATGAAGATATGTCCGTTTGAAGCTACTCTACATAGTTGACAAGAAAGGCTATCACTCCAACGGATAGTTTTTCAAATCACCTATAAATACAGAAGGCCTTGAACCCATTCAAGGTTACGGGAAATTTCCAAGCCAGAAATTACTCAAACTCTCAAAGCACTCAAAAGCATTCAGCCTTAGAAGAAGCACTCGAAACCATCTGAATTTCCCAAGTGTTTCTTAGTAACTGAGAGTTATTCTGTATTCCAAGAGCGAACTAGCATTATCTTAAGCTTAGAGAGATTATCAAATCCTTAGCATAGCTTTGCCTTGTAAGGATAATCTCAACCTAGTTGGAATCCAAACTGAAACCAAAACCCTAAGTTAGGTTTGTTGGGAGTAAGTCTGTTAGTGAGTTAGTAAGTGGAGTTTGTATAGATCAGTGAGGTTAGCTGGTCTTGGTGCACCTTGGCACGTTAAAAACAAGAATCCCCTGAGTGGATTTCCTGTTAAATCAGGCCGTGGACGTAGGAGCTTGAGTCTCTGAACCACGTTAAACTCTCTGTGTTTCTATTGCTTTGATATTTTGCATGCTTGCTATATTACTTATTCATCCATTGCATTCGGTTTATCAGGCTTGAATCAATCAGCCTGATCCTTAAAAAGAGCACTGCCCTACTAATCACTATTCAGTTTTGAGTAAAACAAGTTTTTCAGAAAGCAAACTAAACAAGACTTTAAACTATCTGGGCTAACGCATTTCCGCACTGAACTTGAACTGATAGTTAGCCAACTGACCCGCACCAAGTGTAGTCAGTAGGTGTGTTATCAGCTCCTAGTTCTTTACCACACTGAGTAAAGGGGACTCAGTCAGGTTTTAAGTTTGAAAAATTGGTATACATGTATTCCCCCCCATACACGTATTCCCCAGTCTTGTACCGGGACCAACAAGTGGTATCAGAGCAGTGGTTCAAAAGACCACTGACTTTGAATACTATAAGTTTCAAAGGAGAAACTGTTGGTGGTCACTGAACAGATCTGAGTTTGCTTTTCATAAAACTTGCATCATCATGACTTCGAGGAGACTGGAAGCCTCGTTACCTGAATTCTCTGTGTCTAACTTTGTCTATTGGAAGTTTAGACTAGAAGCACATCTAGATGCCATCCATGACCAGATGCCACATGTTCTCAGGGAAGGACCGATCAAAATCACTGTCCCTAATACCAGAGGTAGAGGATATAATGATCTTGATATTGGTGTACCCATTCCTAAGGAAAGGAAGGATATGACCACTGATGAGATCAAGATGATGGGGCTTGACAATGTGGCCAGAAATATCATCTTGCATACGGTGCCTTTCGAGGAGTCAGCAAGGCTGATGAATTTAAAGATGGCAAAGGAGGTTTGGGATGAGCTGACCAGGATGTGCGAGGGGTCAGAGAAGATAAAGGAGAATAAGAGAAACATTGCCATTCAGAAGTTCGAAGCGTTCGAGATGTTTCCTGATGAGACAATCGATCAGATGGAGTCAAGATTCATCAAGTTGATGAATGAGTTGGTGATGCTGGACAAAGATGTCCCAAAGAGAGATGTTGCTTCAAAGATCCTGAATGCCCTTCCTGAGAGATGGGATAACAGTATAATTATGCTTAAGAATACTCAGGATATGAGCAACATTACTTCTGCTTTACTTTTTTCAGAGCTAAAGGCACTGAAATTTGATCTTAACAAAAGAAAGAAGAAAGTTCAGCCAGAAGAGGAAGAAAAGGAGAAAACTCCTGAGAAAAGCGTGGCGTTCAAGGCCAGGTCTGAACATGTTGAGTCTTCATCAAAGTCACTGATGGAGATGAGCAAGGAAGAGCTTGCTGAAGAGTATAGCCTGATGGCCAGACGCTTTGATAAGCTCAATTCCAGGTTTGGTCGTTATAAGAAATTTTATCAAGACTCACGTGACAGGAAACCTGAAGGAACCCACCAAAGCTCAAGGAGATATGAGGAAAGGAGAAACACTGACCAGAGGAGAGATCGTGGCGAAGAAAGAAGATATTCAGATCCAAAGCCCGATCGTCGAGATGAACAGAGACGTACTCATGATGACAAGCACTCAGGAAAGACTGAAAACTCATCAAGATAGAGGGAACCTGACTCAAGGAGGAACCCTGAACCAAGGAGAGAAAGTAAAGATGAGCAACCAACATGTTACAACGGTAACAAGAGCGGACACTATCAGTATGATTGTCCGAAGCTGAGTGCAAGGGAAAGAGAGGACAGGAGGGCCAAGAGAGACCAGAGATTTGCTAACCGGAGAGCCATGCTCGCTGAGGATGCAACTGACTCTGATGGTCCTGAGGAGAGGTCGCCTGAACTCTTTTCTGATGATGAGTACAATGATGTCTGCCTTATGGAAAGAGAGGAACCTGAGGTAACATCTAACTCTGTATGTGGTTCTTACACTGGTCAAAATCCTGAGCTAAGCTCAGAGTCAGTCAGAGAAATGAACCTTCAGATCTGCCTGGATTAATTGATGGTTGATTTCTCCAGACTGCAGGAAACTAATGTCTTCTTGGTAGAGGAGAACAAGAAATTGAGTATTGAGGTTCAAAACCTGAATGAACAACTCACTCAGTCTGATCTTAAAGAATCAGCTCAGATTGTGAGACTAACTCAGGAGATTGATTTAATCAATGCTGAGCATCTCCCAAGAGAGAAAATTCTGAAGGAACTAGCTGATGAGGAGTTGGTCAGGAAGGAAGAACTGAAAGTACTTAAGAGTAAGTTTGATGACCTCTTTACCAGACATGAAATCCTGAAAAAGAATGAGGACTCTCTCAAGAAAAAGGTTGCAGCAATGAATAAATCCTCAGTGGCTAGAGAGGAAATAAATAGCAGCCAGATGCTTGGGAATGAGAAAAAAGGACTTGGATATGTTCCTAAAAAATCCTCACAAGGTCAATCTCATGTTGCTTCAGGGAGCAACACTGAGAGGGTATTTGTTCAGGCAGGCTAGAGTGCACCCAAGGTTGTACTCCAGGCCCGTCAAACTGGTAAGGGCAAGGAAACCGTTGACACAGTCAGGGTTGCCCCTAAGGTAGCTAAGCCAAAACCCAAGGGAAAGGCAAAGCAACCTAAGGAAGCCCCTGAGAACTCAGGCCAGGGAAAGCCTCAGCGAAAGCAGAGGAAGACTCAGGCCAAGAGTCCTAAGACTGGTAAGCGAGGGTACCATCATGCGTGGCAATACCAACAGGGAAGGCCAAACATGATGACACCCCCATGGTTTTGGCATCCTGAAGCCTTTAACTGTTTTCCATTCCCTCACTTGCCTAGGGGGAATAGAACACATGGCCCTTATCAAGAACAAGGCCCAAGACCTGCTGCACCCAGACCTAGGAAGAACAGGAAGCCAGCCCAAAAGGCACCCACTCAGGCTCCTGCGAAGCCTAAGTCTAGCACTCATACACCATCTTCCTCTCAGGCAAAGAAGAAGAAAGTTTTGTATGTCGATGTTTCAGGGAGACAGATTTACCACTCTGAGGCAATCAGGGTTGGTAAGCAAGTCTAGATCCCGAAGGGTACAGCTGACACGATAGGACCCAACAACCAATGGGTACCTAAAGCCTGATTTGCTTGCAGGCGGCTGTGGATCACAACAAGAGGAGAGGAGACTCAATCAAAGCTATTAGGTACCTAGACAGTGGTTGCTCGAGGCACATGACTGGAATGAAGAGTCTTCTCCAAGAATATCAAGCTAAAGATGGTCCACAGGTAACTTTTGGTGATAACTCAAAAGGTGTTACTAAAGGTTTTGGTGTCTTAATAATAGGTACAGTCAGAGTGGAAAATGTGTCCTTTGTGGAAGGACTGAAGCATAACCTGTTGTCAGTAAGCCAATTCTGTAACAAAGGGTTCAGTGTTGAGTTCTCATCAAAAATATGTTCAGTCAAGGACAAATCAACACAAGTGCTTCTATCAGGTATCAGGAAAGGTAACGTTTATCTCGCTGATTGGAGAAGCACTATTCCTAATACTTGTTTTGTTGCTAAAAGCTCTCTAGAGCTCAGTTGGTTATGGCATAAAAGGTTAAGCCACCTGAACTTTAAGATTCTTAACAAAATTTCTAGACAGTCACTTGTTGAAGGTCTACCTAATGAAGTTTTTAGCAAAGATCATGTGTGCAAAGCTTGTCAGGAAGGGAAACAAGTCAGAGCATCATTCAAAGAGAAAGCTTATCATTCCACTGACAGGATACTTCAGCTCTTGCACATGGATTTATTTGGTCCCATAACACCTGTGAGTATGAATGGTAGAAAATATACCCTTGTGGTTATTGATGATTATTCTAGATATACTTGGGTTATTTTCTTGTTAAATAAGAAGGAAACACATGTGAAGCTTCCAGAGTTGCTCAGGAGACTCAGCAATGAGAAGAATCAGTCCATTACTAAGATCAGATCTGACAAGGGCACTGAATTTATAAATTCATATATTTCTGACTTTTGTAATGAACTTGGTATAACTCATGAGACTTCTGCAGCTAGAACCCCACAGCAGAATGGTGTCGCTGAAAGGAGGAACAGTACACTGACGGAAGCTGCAAGGACCATGCTGGCTGAGTCAGTATTGCCCAAGAAATTCTGGGCTGAGGCAACCAACACTGCATGCTATACTCAGAACAGATCCATGCTGAACAAACAACATGCACAGACCCCATATGAGACATGGAATAAAAGGAAACCTCGTATTTCTTATTTTCATGTATTTGGTTGTAAGTGCTTCATCCTCAACAATGGGAAGACCCAATTGAAAGCTTATGATAGCAAATCTGATGAAGGAATATTCTTAGGATATTCTGAAGTTAGTAAAGCCTTCAGAGTTTACAATTGTAGGACCCTTGTTGTGGAAGAATCATCACATGTTGTTTTTGATGAATCTGCTAATGAGTCTAGGGTAAAAGTGTTGAATCCTGACACTGAGGAGATCACAAGGAGAGTGACAAGGCTGATCTTAAAGAATCAACCTGATCCAAAGGTCAAAACTGTGCCAATTCCAAGATGGGACGATGACGATGATCAGGATGATGAATCAAGTGCCACTCCTAAGCCCAGCACATCAGGGATTGTTGAGCCTCATACTGAGGAACAGGCTCAACCTGAGGTAAGTACCGTCTATGAAGATGCTATCGCAGCTGAGACGGTTCTTGAGTCACCTCATCAAGGGGGAATCAATGTCCATGACATTGAGCTTGTTAATCCCTTTGGTATAGACTCAGGATCATCCCCTTCTGTTCCATTTCCTGAATTTTATGAGCCTGTAGACACTAACATTGCAGGAACTTCAGGAACAACTCCTGGCAAAAGAACATGGCTAGAGGATCATCCCATTGATCAAATTATTGGTGATCCAACTGAGGGAGTCAGGACCAGATAGTTCCATGGTGAGAGTGCACTGTTCTGTTGCTTTCTCTCTGAGCAAGAGCCTCAGAACATTGAAGAAGCTCTCACTGACTCGAACTGGATCATTGCCATGCAAGAGGAGTTGAATCAGTTCACAAGGAATCAGGTTTGGGAACTGGTAGATAGACCGAGGCATCAAGGAGTAATTGGTACCAAGTGGGTCTTCAAGAACAAGAAGGATGAAAATAGTGTTGTGGTAAGGAACAAGGCTAGACTGGTTGCAAAAGGGTATTGTCAATCTGATGGAATAGACTATGATGAGACTTTTGCTCCAGTGGCTAGGTTGGAAGCTATCAGATTGCGTATGCAATATATAAGATGTTCAAGATGTATCAAATGGATGTCAAGAGTGCCTTCCTGAATGGTGTACTCAATGAAGATGTATATGTTGAACAACCTCCCGGGTTTGAGGTTGGAGATAGAGTATACCATTTAAAGAAAGCACTCTATGGACTTAAGCAAGCACCAAGAGCTTGGTACGATACCCTCTCTCAATTCCTGACAGATCATGGGTTCAAGAAAGGAACTGTGGATAGGACACTGTTCAGGATCACTGAAGGTGATGACATTCTCTTGGTCCAGATTTATGTGGATGACATAATATTTGGATCACCAAATCATCAGCTCTGTGAGAAATTCTCTAAGTTGATGACTGGTAAATTTGAGATGTCAATGATGGGAGAGATGAACTTCTTCTTAGGATTGCAGGTTAAGCAGACTGATCAAGGTATCTTCATAAATCATGCCAAGTATACAAGAGACTTGATTCATAAGTTTGGTGTTCAGAACAACAATCCAGCCTGGATACAAATTGGAAGATGGATCTTGAAACTGAAGGGACTTCAGTAAATCAGACTGAGTATCGAGGGCTAATAGGTTCCTTGTTGTACCTGACTTCAAGTAGGCCTGACATTACATTTGCAGTTGGTGTGTGTGCTAGGTATCAGTCTGATCCCAAGAAAAGTCATTTGGAGGATGCTAAGAGGATACTTAAGTATTTGAAAAGGACAGTCAATATGGGACTATGGTATCCTTCAGATGACAACTTAGAACTGACAGGTTATTCAGATGCAAATTATGGAGGTTATAGGATTGATAGGAAATCAACCTCAGGGACATGTCAGTTTTTGGGGAGTAAGTTGATCTCGTGGTTTAGTCAGAAGCAGAATTCAGTGGCGACATCCACAACTGAGGCTGAGTATATGGCTGCAGGTAGTTGTTGTGCTCAGATTTTATGGTTGAGGCAACAGTTGAGGGACTACCAAGTATTTGCTAATGATGTTCCAATCTATTGTGACAACAATAGTGCAATAGCAATTACTCAGAACCCAGTGCTTCACACAAGGTGCAGGCATGTGGATATTAGGCATCACTTCATTCGAGATCATGTGGAGAAGAAAGATATCAGGATGGAGAAGATTCACCCTGACATGCAAAGAGCTGACATCTTGACTAAGCCTCTGGCTGAAGCAAGGTTTATGGAACTGTCAGTGTAGGGTTCTAGGGGGAACTCAGGCCAGACTCAAATCAGCGAGGTATCATGGTGCTACAATGTCTTCCTGACAGGTATGAGTTCTATCCTGACTCTTGTGAAAGCGCGTCTCCCTGAGTCCTTCGTCCTGAAAATCTTTATTAAATGGATTCCATTTTCATTAAAAGCACACCTTTTCATATTTAAACCCACGCGCAATGGAGCATTTAATGCCTCAGTTACTTTTTCATATACGTGTCCGTTTTATACGGAATATGACTGACATAGGTAATTGATTGAAACTGAGATTAATCCTGGCCCTTCATTTCAAAACCTTTCGAATTTAGGAATTAATCTCAACCCCACGTCTGAGTAACTGACTTAGTCATATCAATCAAGAATGCCATTCGAGGTTTTTTTTATGCAAACACAAAGCACATCTGCACACTGAGTTTTCTCTTGCTCAAGCAATCTCAGAATTTTCAAAAATCTCTCTTCTTCAAAATCAAATGGCACTTCTTGATTCCAACTGGACAACCGCCAAGATCGAGGATGTTGTCAACAACAAGCTGGTACACATGGAGCAAGTCATCTCCATGGAGGGTACCTGTCTTACAGTGGAGGAAATCAAACCCGTTTTCAAATGGATTTCCAAAGCTGGGTTGG
Source organism: Ballota nigra (assembly GCA_947034835.1). Classification (NCBI taxonomy): domain Eukaryota; kingdom Viridiplantae; phylum Streptophyta; class Magnoliopsida; order Lamiales; family Lamiaceae; genus Ballota; species Ballota nigra. The sequence goes on along the minus strand of OX344724.1, from coordinate 44,434,887 downwards.
AAACATACTTTACCACTCGCCCTATCTCTGTGCTTCCAAGAACGGTCGTGGAAGCCTATCTCAACATGTTCTTACGGAGGGATGAACTCTTCACGAAAGTGACCACGCTCAAGCCGACGGGGGAGAAGGACGGCAACGACGAACCTCTCTATAACTCAGAGGTGGTCACCATCGATATTCGGAGGGCGGTGAGAGAAGTTTTTGGACTGCCATCCTCAGGCATCAACCCAAGGGTCTACAAGGAGAACTCGGATGGAGAACTCCTGGGTAAATGGACCAAGGAGGGGTCATCTGTGTTCAGGGCTCGTCAGAATAAGAACACTCTGAAGCCTGAATATAGAGCGCTTGTGGACCTTGTGTCCAAGATGGTGATGGGATCCACGGGATCTCATGAGCAGTTGAGCCTGCCCAAGCTGAGGCTGATGGGGGCGATTGTAGATGGCGTGGAAGCCAACTGGGAGCAGTTCTTTCTGGACCAACTTCATCAGGCTGGTCTGGACAAGCTGAAGAGGGATGAGGAGAAGAAGCACATCTCCGCTGGTGCTATTCTACCTTTCGGAACCAGACTCTCTGTCTTGATTGCTCATGCTTGCCATGGGTACACCTTCGACTTTGAGGATAGTCTCTCCTCGAAGAAGGTGATGTTTACCTCACGAAGCGATACCTACTCAGTGCTAGGGCTGACTGATCCCAATGCTACGACAAAGGGTCAGGCCAAAAAGCCAGCTGGTAAGGCCAAGAAGGTGGCTACCAGTCTCAATGAAAGGGTAGATGACCTCTTTGAGAGGAGCAAGGAGGTGGAGGAGGATGTGGCGCCTGAGAAGGAGGTGGATCAGCCTGTAGTGGAGGAGGCTGAGAAGAAGAAAAAGAAGGTACGGGTTATGCTGTCAGGGAAGAGCACTGCGTCTGGGACTGAGTCTGATCCCAAGAGAGCCGTATCTGAGGCTGAGGGAACTGACGATGACATCAGGAAGGAGAGTGATCAGGGTGAGAGGCCCTTAAAGAGACTAAGGAGAGGGGTCAGAAAGTCTCCGACTAAGAGCCTGCCGACACTGAGTGAGAGGGAGAAGTCAAGCTCTCCTGGAGCCTCTGACTTAGAGGAGGTGAGAAAATCTATCGAGACGGCTTAGTTGTTGCAGCCCGAGACAGTCCCTCCTAAATCACCCACACACCCTGCACCCCAAACTCCTGAACCCCACACTCAATCCATCCCTGATCCAACATCTCAACCCACCCATACACCCCAAACCTCAGAGCCAAACATTCCAACTGAGTCAGTGCCATCAAACTCACCCACGAATGAGCCTGACCAGTCATCTGAGCCAAACCTTCCCGATCCCACAGATTTTCCCTCTTACCCCAACCCCAAGGATTGCCCCAAATCCTTCCAAACTGAAGAGGACGATTTCCTTGAATTTCAGGAGGAGGAGGAGGAGCTGGATGAACATTTGATGGGTGGTGTGATTGAGAACACCCATAGGGGTAATGCCACTGAATGGGCAGCTAAGTGCTGGCCCGGGCTAAATAGGTACAAGGAGCTGCTGGCAAATGTGATTGAACTGAAAGTTTGGTTGGAATTCAAACAATCAAATATGCAAGAGCAACATTTGCTGGTGGATGCTCGTGGCTGGGAGCACTGGGAAACCGAGGAGGCCAGGTTGTGCTCCTACTTTGGACTGACTAGCTGGCTTCAACTGCTAAACTTCAAAAATTTGAAGGAGCTAGTCAACAGCATGTTGTCCAAGAGCAAGGCTGACATCCTGTCCGAGGCTGAGGAGGATGAGGATGATGAAGATGCTCAGGGTGGAGCAATGGAGAAGGTTGTGGAGGAGACAGCAAGAGAGGTTGATGGTATGGACTCTGAGCCTCAGGCTCAGGGGGAAGGTGAAAAGGACACTGGTGCCAAGGGTGGACTAGTGGCTGAGGATGTTTTGAACATCTCAGCCACCGATGAGACATCTGTCGATGAAGGGATTCCCTGCCCTGAGACAAGTGAGAAAGATGTTGAGGCGTCTAAGGAGACTCCCAGTTCCGAAGGACGAGTTCCTAAGGTTCGAGATGGCATGGCTGAGCCTGAGCAGACGACCTTGACCACTCAACAACTGCCTTCAGTGCACCCTGAAGAGGGGACTGGGGATGTAGGGGCTGACAAGGGTGTTGGTCCCACTCGATAGATTAATTGCGGAAGCTTATGTAATAATGTCTTTCCAAAATCTTTTATAAGAGAGCAATAAACAATAATTAAAATAAAGCGATAAATGACACACGATATATAGTGGTTCGGATAAATATCCTACGTCCACTCTCCCTTATCACCAAGGGGTCTCACTATCAACCAACTCACAAACTTACTCACTGGAATTTCTAAAGTACCAGCACCTTCTTACAAATTCTTTAGATCTAACTTCGATCTAAAGATAGACTTACTCCAACCTTGTCTAACAAGATGAACAGGTTGAGTATATGAACTCCTTACGAGTAGATGAGTAATTAAGAACAAAGTGTGAGTGCAATATGCGTAGTGATCAAAAGCTTAGTGTGGCTATATGCGCGTGAATGATTCTAGAGCTTTTTCTTGATCTGCACTCAAGTATATATAGAGGGGATTAGGGACATAGCCGTTGGGAGGCTAATCCAATCAGATCCTCTATATATGGAAGCTTCAATCAATCAATTCCCTAATTGATTGATTGGGTTGGTGAGATCTTGATTGATTGTCTTCATATCTTCTCAATCCAATCTTGTTTTGACTTGATTTGAATCACCAACGGTCAATGCTTCCAATTGCCTAACTCTGATTCTCTCCAGAGAAGGCAGGACCAGACACCAGGCAACCTCGGTGTCTTCTGGTCATTATCTGGTGAACAACCAGAATACTCAGTAGAATAAGGGGATCAAACTGAGCATCTTTTGTTCCACCAGACTCGTCTGGTCCGGACTCGTCTGGTCTGGGGAATGTCCTCTGCCTCTGGTCTGATCTCCTCTGGTGAAGTCCTCTGGTGGAGTCCTCTGGTGAAGTCCTCTGGTGGGGTCTTCTGGTGACTCTTCTGGTGAGGTCTTCTGGTCTGGCAGTTCCCCCTAGACTAAGTCCTAACTAATCCTCATCTGGCTAACAGGTCCAGATGGTCCTATTACATCTTCTGGTTTGTTTTAACTCATCAAAACTAACAATTTTTATCCTAACAATTTCCCCCTTTTTGATGGAGTTAAAACACTACCAGAACTGATCAAAAGTAAAACTTAAGCAAGAAAACAATAAAGGGATGAGACCTTAGAATAGATCTCATCAGGCAAATAATAAGACAACAAGGAGTTGTCTTTAGAACAGAGAAGATATGTATTTTTCATTAATAATCAGAGGACAGAATAATTACAGATTACATTGAAGTTCATTGTCCTATTCTAGGCATATCTTCTGTTCTCTTTAGGGACAAGAAACCAGTCAAGGAACCTATCCTGGACGGCCTTCAACTCTGCAGAAGATGTTGGGGTGAAATTCACCAACACCTTGGTCTTGTAAAGCTTCTTCAGTTCTGCCCAATCCACCTGGTTCCCAATCATGAGAGTGTTAAGATAAGTAAATTCAGGAGCAGTCACTTCCAGGTTGAACTCAATGGTTGAATCCATCAGCTGCTTGTACAAGTCTGCATCATAGGCTTGCATCCAAGAATGAAAGGTTCTGTTGATCAGCTCATCATCTACTGGTGCTGGCCTCTGGATATAATGCTGAATGAACCAGAGGGTCTTGGCTTCTCTCCATCTCTCAATCAGAGGATACGGCACAGTAGAGTCAAAAGACCCTTCTGTCCTTAGTGGCAAGATGTTCATAACTTCCACTGGAGCTTTCCTCTTCTGACCTGAGCCACCTGCACCAGAAGGAATACCAGCTTCTCTGGCCTTCTTGTTCTGTCTCCTAACATATCTGAGCCTCTGCTCTTCATCTATGTTCTTCCTGATTCTGGCTTGCCTCTCCTCTGGAGTCTCTTCCTTGTATCTCTTCTCTGCTTCTTCGACAACAGATTCAAGGAAACTCTTCTTTACTTTCCTAATCTTCCTCTTAGCAGGACCAGGAATGGTAGAAGGATCCTGCTCAGCTTCAGATGACTCTTTTTCTGCAGCAAGCTGTTTAGCCATAGATAGAGATTTCAACTCTTCTTTCTTCTTCTTCTGCAACTCAGCCTGGGCCAATGTGTTCTCCAGCAGGTCCAGACGAGCTCCATGGCTAAAAAGAGTCTCATTTGTGGTCTTCGCCAGATCAGTTCTGGCCTTCTCTTCCCCCTTTTTAACTTCATCAAGGAGGGGCTCCACTACCTGCCTTATGAGATCAGGCAAGGCAGTGTTGGAGGAAGAGTGAAGATCACAAAGCTGCTTGGCCTCCTCCAGGTAAGCCTTAGACTCTGCAACAAGTCTCTCTTGCTTCTCCAACATCTCCTGGAGGGAGTCCTTCAGTCTAGCAGTTTGAATCATCTGGCTGGCCATTTCCACTTTGAGTACAGAAACTGGCCTCATCTGCTCCATCACGTGCTCCTGGAGCTGCTTCTGGCTGTGCATTACATCTAATTTGACAAACAAGCCATTAGCCTTGAACGAAGCTTTAACCTCTGCCAGAGTGGATTTGATCTGCTTGAGGAAGATTCTCCTTTCTTGCTTGATCTGATGCTCTATCATAGCAGGGGTCATATGTTGGATTTCTTTGGAAAAGCGCCCTATCTGCATGATCTGCTCGTTGAAGAAAGCCTTCATCTTCTGGAGCACAGCAGGAGACATCTCAAAGTCCTCCTCGTCTGAATAAAGCTCTGGAGGGAAGACAAAGTGAGGACCAAACTTGTAAGTGGGGCCCTCTGGAGTGAGCATTACTCCTCTCTGGATGAGCAGGGTGCGAATCAAGACTTTAGCTGCACCAGGGGTCTCCAGCTCTGCTGGGTTCTGAATGTTCATCTTCTGCTTCAGCTCAATCTCCCAAGCAGTGAAGTTGGAGGCACCCATTTCCTCAAGCAATAGCACCAGGTCCTCCACATCTTCAAGTCTGGCCTTGCTCCAGACCTTGGCATCAGTAAGCTCTGCCAGAAGTGGTAAGTGCTCCAGAAGAACTGGAAAATGCTCTCTTAGCCATAGCTGAGCACTTACACTCATACTCTGCCTAATGGGACCCATTTCTGCAGATGAGAAAGTGAAGGGTTTGGGCCCAGAGGCAGAGGAGGAAGGGGCTAAGTCAACAGGCTCAAGTGAAGCTTCCTCATCTTCACTATCATCGCTGGTTAAACAGGTTGGGGAGGGAGGAGGGGCAGGGAATCCCAGAGCCATAGCAATGGTTGGGTCCTGATCTGTATGGGTTTGGGGAGGGTTTGGATTTAGTGAAGTAGAGGTGGTAGGGATTGGTTGCTCTGCACCAGAAGAGGAAGGAATATCTGGTACAGAATGTGTAGGAGGGATTTGGGAGGTGGAAGGGTTTGAAGGGGGGACTTCTGCACCAGAGGAGGTTGAGGGTACCTCTGATACAGAAGGTGGGGGAGAGGGGTTAGTGGGGATATGTGTTTGGGAAATTGGGGGAGAAGGTGTTTGTGTAGGAATGGTAGAGGGAGTATAGACGGGAGTATCTGGGATAGTCTGCTCTGGTGGAAAAATGGGGTTACCAGAGGCAGATGGGGTTTGGGGAATGTTATCTGGGGGAGAGATGGAAGGGAAAACAAGATTTATGGGGGAGGAAGAGGGAAAGGAAGGGTTTACCTCTGCTGGGTCAACACCAGCAGGCACAACAAGCTCTGGAGCATCCTCCATCATCTGGGTGGCATCCTCAATGGCCTTCTCCAAGGCCTCTCCAAGATCAGATCCAGAGTCTGAATCTTGAAGAAGGGCTCTCTTGGCCTTGGATTTCCTCACAAGAGGCAATTCCTCTTCTTCCTCTTCCTCTTCTGATGGCTCATCCACCTGAAGGGTTTTCTTGGCCTTTCTGCTAATCCTCCTCTTCTTAGCAGAATGTCTCCTGGCCTCGTCTGGCTGCTTCCTCTTTGAAGCTCCTGCCTTCTTGGCAACCTCACTCTTCTTCTTCAGTACATCAAGAAGAGGAATCTGGTCCTCCTCAGAGGAACCAGAGAAAGCAACATTTGAAGAACCAGTTGCTCCAGCAGCTTTCTTCTGAGTCTTCTGCTGCTGCTTCTGCCCCTTAGCAGGTGAGGGAATGACTTGAAGGGGAGGAGCAGGGATGGCTTGCTCACCATCAGAATCAGGATGGCCATGGAGAGGACCATCCTTGGAGAACATAATCTTGGACTTATGAAAGCCCTTACACCAGGATTGTCTCCATTTCTTCTCTGGAAGAATCGAATCCAGAATTAGGGTGAGTTTTGTGCCCAATGATACATTAGCATTGAACACAAATTGTTGCTCTCCAGACAACTGGGGGCATTCTTCCTTCTGGATTTTCACCTTGTTCTTCCTCAGCACCCCCCAGAAGAACTCAGCCCAGTTACATTGAACACCATCCAGAATGGCCCTCATAACACAGAGCCTGCCAACGAAGATGGCATCTGTGCTATGGCTCTCACACATGAGAATCTTCACCACAATGTCAAATATCACCTTATACTTCTGCCTAAGATGCTTGTCCAAGAAACCCTTAGTAATATTCTGGCATGAATTTCTGGCAAACATCTTGAAGGATTCCAACGCCTCTCCTTCTCTGTACTTCAGTGGGTCCACACCTTCCGCAGAAAGGTTACCAAAAAGACCACAGAAGTCTGCCTTAGAGAAAACAAGATCCTCTGAATCAATCTTGGATGAAATATAGTCCTCGTGGATCTTCATCCGGATAAGAAACTGTGCAGCATATCCATCCAAGGTACGCAGATCCTTGGGAACCTTTGAGATCAACTCCTCCAGCCCAGAACGTCGGAGAAGTTCCAAAATCTCCAAAGCGGCCGGATTCTTAGTGGAATAGAAGTCCACCACCATTTCTGTCTTGAGTTTCTTGCAGACATAGTCTGGATCGAAATTGCACTTGGGTGCCATAACTGTGAAAGAGAGAGAGAGAGAGAGAAAATGCTTTGCAGAGAGAGGTTAGGGTTTGAATAGTATAGAAACGTGAAAGGACAGATTGAAAACAAAATTGATTTAAATAGAGTAGTACGCGTGGCTTGAAAATTAAATGAAGTGTGAACGCGTGTTGTTTCAAATTCAATTTAGGAAACAAAATCAATTTTAGCATTGATTGACATTTTGCACAGTGATTAAATCTGATGGCCATGATGAAAGGCGAAATACAGATTTAATCTGGTGCGTTGGCATAGTCATTGGGACTGGGCATAAAGGGGTTTTGTGGCAGTCAAGAGAAAAAGTGAAATGATTGCCTAGGCCCTATACCCTAGTCTTAAATACACTCCGAAGTTGAAAGGTTTTGAGTGTACTTACTAATTTGAAAAGTGTATCCCAATGATCAGAGGCCAGAGTAGAAAAGACATACCTGTCACCTGATATTGTAACCAGATGATACCACAACTAGTCTGGTGATACTTCTCCTCTGATGGAACTTATCTGGTCCTGGTCAGTAAAGACTTTGGACATATCTCTGACTCAGCACCTCATCTGGGATAAGTGTCACCTGGTGTATACCTCATCTGGAAGTATACCCTCTCTGATATATCTAATCTGCAGGTATGTTAGCATAAGGAAAATTAAATCAAATATGTCTCTGGATCCAACAATCCTAACTCAAAAGCTAACTCTCTGAATCTGGTCTCAGCCAAAGGCTTGGTTAAAATATCTGCTCTCTGCCTCTCTGTTGCAATCTTTTCCATCCTTATGTCTCCCTTCTCAACATGATCTCTGATAAAATGATGCCTTATATCAACATGTTTGCATCTGGTATGAAGAACTGGATTCTGGGTGATTGCAATGGCACTATTACTATCACAGAAAATAGGAATATCCTTAGCTCTAATCTGGTAATCCCTAAGCTGTTGACTAATCCAGAGAAGTTGAGAACAACAACTCCCTGCAGCCATATACTCTGCTTCTGTTGTTGATGTAGCAACTGAAGTCTGCTTCTTGGAAAACCAGGATACCAATTTGTTCCCTAAAAATTGGCATGTACCACTTGTAGATTTCCTATCTATTCTGCACCCACCATAGTCTGAATCTGAAAAACCACTCAATTCCAGGTTGTCATCTGCAGGATACCATAATCCTAAATTCACAGTTCCCTTAAGATATTTCAATATTTTCTTAGCTGCTTCCAAGTGACTCTTCTTGGGGTTAGCTTGAAATCTGGCACAAACTCCTACAGCAAAAGTAATATCTGGTCTGCTTGCAGTCAGATACAAAAGAGAACCAATAAGTGCTCTGTACTGAGTCTGGTCCACACTCTCTCCAGACTCATCTGGATCCATGTTGAAATTTGTCATCATAGGGATCTTGGCTGCCCTGCTAGATCCTATTCCAAATTTCTCTAACATGTTTCTGGTGTACTTAGCTTGATTAATAAAAATTCCCTTCTCTGATTGCTTAACCTGCAAACCCAAAAAGTAATTCAATTCTCCCATCATGGACATCTCAAATTGTCCCTGCATGAGCTCACCAAACTTCTCACACAGCTTCTTGTTAGGGGATCCAAATATGATGTCATCAACATATATTTGGACCAGAAGGATGTCCTTTCCTTCTTCTTTCCTAAACAAGGTCCTATCAATTTTACCTTTAGTAAAACCATTGTCCAGAAGAAATTGAGAAAGAGTGTCATACCATGCTCTGGGTGCCTGCTTCAGCCCATAAAGAGCTTTCTTAAGCCTAAACACCTTGTCACCTTGTTCAAAACCAGGAGGTTGTTCAACATACACTTCCTCAATGAGAATCCCATTAAGAAAGGCAGATTTCACATCCATCTGGTATACTTTGAACTTCATGTGAGCAGCATATGCTAAGAACAATCTGATGGCTTCTAGTCTGGCAACAGGAGCAAAAGTCTCATCATAGTCTATTCCTTCAGACTGAGAATAGCCCTGGGCCACTAGCCTTGCCTTGTTCCTAGTAATGACATCATTCTCATCTTTCTTATTTTTGAAAACCCACTTAGTGCCTATCACCTTTTGATGACTTGGTCTGTCTACCAGCTCCCAAACATCCTGTCTGGTGAATTGATTCAATTCCTCCTGCATAGCCACAATCCAATTTGAATCTTTCAGTGCCTCCTTGATGTTCTTGGGCTCAATCAAGGACACATAGCAACTGAATAAGGCAGCTAAGTTAATAGTTCTCCTAGTCTGGACACCCTTAGTTGGATCTCCTAAGATCAGGTCATTGGGGTGATCAACCAAGGTCCTCCTTCCCGTGGTCTTGCCTGGGTGATCATCTTCTGCAGTACCTTGGTGATTATCACCACCTGCAGAAGAGCTTCCCCCTACAGGAGTTCCAACCTCTTCTGGTTCTGCTCCTTGTGAAGGCTGCTGCTTCAGAGAACCAGGAGATGGGTCATCATCTGAATCTGAATCTGAATCAAGAATAGGTGGATTGACCTTGATAACTCTGGGTGTAGTCTGATTCTGGGTCTCATCAGGAGACTTAGAATCCACCTTGTACTCAAAAGTAGATTCATCAAAAACAACATGAGGTGTTTCCTCCACACAAAGTGAATTCTTATTAAAAACTCTAAAAGCTTTACTGGTGCTGGAATATCCCAAAAATATTCCATCAGCCACTTTAGCATCAAAGGTTCTTAATTTAGATTTCCCATTGTCATGGATGAAACACTTACATCCAAAAACATGAAAATATGAAACAGATGGGGTTTTACCTTTCCATACCTCATATGGGGTCATATTGTGTCTCTGGGCAATCAGGCGCCTGTTCTGAGTGTAACAAGCTGTATTGATGGCCTCTGCCCAAAATCTCTGTGGAGTGCTGTACTCTGCCAGAAGTGTTCTTGCAGCTTCTTTGAGAGTCCTATTCCTCCTTTCTGCAACTCCATTTTGTTGAGGTGTTCTAGCAGCAGATGTCTCATGAAAAATCCCATGATCCTTGCAGTAATCTGCAATATGTGAATTCAAAAACTCTGTTCCTTTGTCACTTCTGATCCTGACAATGCTCTGGTTCTGCTCATTCTGAATCTGCTTGAAGAACTCTGGCAGCTTAGTCATAGTTTCATTTTTCTTAAACAAGAACACTACCCAAGTGTATCTTGAAAAGTCATCTACTATTACTAAGGTGTACTTCCTACCACTGAAACTAAGAGGAGAAACAGGTCCAAAAAGGTCCATGTGAAGTAGTTGAAGTACTCTGGTTGTGGTTGTGCTCTGGACATCCTTAAAGGAAGTCTTGGGTTGTTTACCCTTCTGGCATGAACCACAAACCTGATCCTTCTTAAACACTTCATTTGGAAGACCTCGAATGAGACCCTTTCTGGCAATCTTGTTCAATGTTTTGAAGTTAAGATGACACAATCTCTTGTGCCAAATCCAGCTGTTCTCTACAGATCCTTTAGCAACCAGGCAAGCATTCCTTGGGCAACTGCTAAAATCTGCAAGATAAATGTTACCCTTCCTCAAGCCTATTAGCAAGATATCATTATAATCAGAAGAGAAAACAGTGCATGAATCACTAGAAAACTTCACTGAGTATCCCTTGTCACAGAATTGGGATACTGAAAGCAGATTATGCTTGAGTCCTTCTACGTAGTAGACTTCATCTACAGATACTCCATTGAAGGTCAACTTTCCAACTCCTCTGGTGACTCCATAGTTGTTGTCACCAAACATCACTCTTGGTCCATTCAATGGCTTGAAATCTTGGAGATTATCCTTCTGGAAGGTCATGTGCTTGGAACATCCACTATCAATGTACCAGACATGGTTGCTTGAAAATCCTTTCTCCAATGGACTCTTATCTACCTGCAGAGAGATCAATTAGGTCCCCTACTAGTGCTGGGTCCTGATTGGTTAGTTGCAGGTTTTGTAGGAATCCATATATAAAGATCATCCCTTGATGGATGAGGAGATCTTATCTTCCTTCCAAATCTATCTACCAGTACATGTCCTCTTACTATGACATATTGAGCTACTGGTCTGATAAGGACACCTTTCCTATAAATAGGTCTGGTGTACCTCTTCTCAAATCTGGCCTTTGGAATGGCCTGCCTCAAAGACATGGTCTTAAAGGTCTGGTTGTAAGGGTACATCCTAGAAGAACCATCTCTGGTGTCATAACTACCCAGATCAGTTGGTTTTCTATAGATGGGTCTGGAAGACCTCCTATGGTTCTGATAATTAGACCTGTTCTGGTGATTATAGTTCCTTTGAGTATACCTATTCTGGAATTGATTTCTCTGAGAAAATTATCTCTGGGGTACCTGGTTCTGTTGAACATTGTTCCTTCTCTGGTAGTTATTACTCTGATTGGTATTCCCCCTTTTTGAGTGTTTCCTTTGAGGTCCCCTAATCTGTTTAGGTTCCCTTTGAGGATTTCTCTGGGGTCCTCCAATTTGAGTAATATCTACTCCTTGGGACTCATTGTTCACAGAACCATCAATCTTTAATGGTTCCCCTTGTTGACACTTATTCTCTAACATCTTCTCTTCCAGAACAGTCAACTCTTCTGGACCATTAGTTAAGTGATTAACAGAGTGATTCCTTTTCCAATCAGGATTGTGAAGCACCTTGTAACCATTACCAGTTAAGTCTTTATCATTCCAGATTTCTACCAATTTACCAGCTCTTACAGACTTGTCTTTATTATAGAGGTACTTGTGAGTTTTAGTGGTAATTCCAGAATATCCTAAACCACTCTTATCACAAATGCGCTGAGAAGACTCTGATATGATAGATACAACAGATGGTATCTTAGGAGCTTCTCTGGGCATAGGTATCTCCTCTATCTTGTGAACAACTTGTTTTCCTTTGATAAGAGTTTGGTATTTGGCTCTGAGTTCAGTGATCTCATCCTCTTGAGAGTTCCTTTCTTTCATAAGTTGATCTACCAGAGTATCTCTTTCTGTGATCTTTTCCTGAAGTTCAGAGACTTCTTTGGAATGATCTTTCATGAGTTCTCTGGTGGATTTGTGCTCATGAGAGAGTGATTGAACTTCAGCTCTGAGCCTACCATTCTCTTTCTCAAGTTTTTGACAGAGTTGGACACAATTTTGGAGATCTGATAGCATTTGTTGCATATCAGACTCTCTGGAGTTACCAGATGAATTAGAGGATTCAGTACATTTGGAATTAGATAAAATAAGAGTAGTTTCATTTACCTCAGTGATGTCTGCCATGAGACACACATCATCATCTGATCCAAAGTCAGAAGAAGAAGAACTGGAACTAGTATCCTCCTCCTCTGCTGCTGCCAGCAGTGCTCTCTTATCTGCATATCTCCTATCTCTCTTGATTCTTTTCTCTTCTCTTTCCCTAGGAGTAAGCTGAGGACAATCATAACTGTAGTGACCAGTCTTGTTGCATGTGTAGTAGGTATTGTCTCCTCTGGGACTAGGACTTGGCTCTCTCCTTCTCTGGTTGTATTCTGATCTGGCAGGGCTACTTTCTCTCCTCTGGTAGTCAGGTCTGCCAGAGCTACCATCCCTCCTCTGATGATCTGATCTCCCAGAGCTGCTAGGGTTGTCATCTCTCCTCCTCTCTGGAGTTCTGAATCTGGTCTCCCTTGAGTCTCCAGATGTCTTCTCCTTCTCTGCAGGCTTGAAAGAACTCTTCCTGTTTCTGGTAGACTCCTTCCAATGCCTTTTGTACCTGCCATATTTTGAACTCATTTTGTCTAATTTATGAGTTTGAAGTGCTACCTGCTCCTTGAGGCTCAAGTCATCTGCAGTAGACTCCTTTGGCTTGGCATCAGATTTGAGAGTTGAAAAGAATGCAACTCCTTTCTGGCCAGAAGAGGAAACCTCTTCTGTTTGATCCTCCTCTTGAAGATCATATTCGTAAGCTTTGAGATCAGACAACAGAAGATGGTGATCCAGAGTGTTGAGATCCTTGTTGTCCTTGATCACAGTGACTTTAATTCTCCACCTGCTTGTTAGTGAATGTAATATTTTACTATTAATCTCTTTTTCAGAATAGGTCTTACCTAAGGCACTGGCCTTGTTTAAGAGATTCGTGAGACGCATGTCCAGCTGGTCAATGGTCTCGTCTGGTTTCATCTTAAATGTGTCAAAAGAGTGTTGAACAGCTTGGAGCTTGTTATCTTTAATTTTCTCTGTTCCTTCACAGAGCAGAGCTAACTTGTCCCACATCTCTTTTGCAGTGGTGCACGTCCTGACCTTTTCAATTACTTCTTTAGTAAGAGTGTTGATAATCTCAGTCCTCGCCACCTGGTCCAGATTATGTAGCTTTCTCTCATCGTTGTCAAGTTCGTCTTTCATTTTGAGGATTCTTTGTCTGGGAACTCTATCCTCTGCAGCGTCGCTAGTTTCTTCTCTGGACTCAGACCTGCCACTATCAATAGGAGTCCAGTAAAATTTAATGGGGCCACTTTCAACCACATCTAACATGCGGTGGTGAATAGCTCCAAGATGATTACTCATCATGAAGCTCCAGTGGCTATAATCCTCGAACGAGAATTCTGGCAGTTTGCGACTCTTATAAGAAGATTTTGAAGACATATTGATAAGAAATTTAGGGAAATAACAAGAACTTGAATAAAAGCACTAAAGAGCAATGGATCTGCCCGGTGACCACCAAAAGCTTTTCAAAGTAGTGGTCGTTGGACACACTGCTCTAATACCACTTGTTGGTCCCACTCGATAGATTAATTGCGGAAGCTTATGTAATAATGTCTTTCCAAAATCTTTTATAAGAGAGCAATAAACAATAATTAAAATAAAGCGATAAATAACACACGATATATAGTGGTTCGGATAAATATCCTACGTCCACTCTCCCTTATCACCAAGGGGTCTCACTATCAACCAACTCACAAACTTACTCACTGGAATTTCTGAAGTACCAGCACCTTCTTACAAATTCTTTAGATCTAACTTCGATCTAAAGATAGACTTACTCCAACCTTGTCTAACAAGATGAACAGGTTCAGTATATGAACTCCTTACGAGTAGATGAGTAATTAAGAAAAAAGTGTGAGTGCAATATGTGTAGTGATCAAAAGCTTAGTGTGGCTATATGCGCGTGAATGATTCTAGAGCTTTTTCTTGATCTGCACTCAAGTATATATAGAGGGGATTAGGGACATAGCCGTTGGGAGGCTAATCCAATCAGATCCTCTATATATGGAAGCTTCAATCAATCAATTCCCTAATTGATTGATTGGGTTGGTGAGATCTTGATTGATTGTCTTCATATCTTCTCAATCCAATCTTGTTTTGACTTGATTTGAATCACCAACGGTCAATGCTTCCAATTGCCTAACTCTGATTCTCTCCAGAGAAGGCAGGACCAGACACCAGGCAACCTCGGTGTCTTCTGGTCCTTATCTGGTGAACAACCAGAATACTCAGTAGAATAAGGGGATCAAACTGAGCATCTTTTGTTCCACCAGACTCGTCTGGTCCGGACTCGTCTGGTCTGGGGAATGTCCTCTGCCTCTGGTCTGATCTCCTCTGGTGAAGTCCTCTGGTGGAGTCCTCTGGTGAAGTCCTCTGGTGGGGTCTTCTGGTGACTCTTCTGGTGAGGTCTTCTGGTCTGGCAGTTCCCCCTAGACTAAGTCCTAACTAATCCTCATCTGGCTAACAGGTCCAGATGGTCCTATTACATCTTCTGGTTTGTTTTAACTCATCAAAACTAACAATTTTTATCCTAACAAAGGGAAAACAGCCAATCACTGATGAGGCCATTGATGAAGATGAAGATGTGATGATAACTGGGGTCGGCCGTGCTGAGTTTACGAGCATTGTGGAGGTCAAGAAGGAGAAAACAACTGAAAATCTAGCTGAACTTCAGGAGGAAGTAATGAGGCTACGTGCTGAAAAAGATGAAGACTCCAAGGCCCTGGCGAAACACATCAGGTGGATGAAGTTAGCCTACAACACCCTTGCCAACAAGGAGCTGACTTTGTTGAAGAGAACGATAACTGACACGGCCAAGTCAGTGAGAAATGAGAGGAAGAGAACAAAGAAGATGCTAAGGCAGACCTTGAAGCAATTATCTGAGAAGGATGAGCAAAGGAAGGAGGATCTCAATCAGGCTGTGGAAAAATTTGCAGCTCAGGCTGGAGCACTATTCACTCAGGCCATTTCTGGCTCAGCCTCAAAGTTGGAGCTGGAGTCAGAACGATTTGCTCAGACTTCAAAGGATATTGCTGAGAGGCTGACTCAAGCAGATGAGCGGTCCGCTCTGGTGGAGGAGAAGATCGAGAAGGCTGAACAAAGACTCCAACTCTCCATGGAGGTCTTTGAGAAGAAGGTGAACGCTGCAATCAGTTCTGTATCATTTGAAGGGACTGAAATCTCGATGGGAGTTGAGTTATTGAAGGAGGGAATCAATGATGTCCATTCCCTAGCCTCCTTCGTATTCAACAGCGGATCTGACGCATTCCCATCCGGGGCCAATGATGATGCCAAAAAGGGGGAAAAGAAGAAGAAAAGATCCCGCCCTGAGGCATCGGAGGTAGTCAACCAAGGTGAAACAGTTCAAGCCAATCCTGAAGCCGATCCTGAAGGAAATGTGCTGAGGGTAAGGAAGTCAGCAAGGTTGGCGGCAGTGGAGAAGGAAGGAGAAGAGATTGTTGCCAGGCTGAGGGCGGAGGCAGCAAAGGCAAAGGCTGATGAACCTTCTAAGCAACCTGAGCCTATTCAGAAGTCTTCTTCCATGAGCTCAAGGAAAAACCCCATCACTTACTCAGCTGAAGCAGTGGCGGAGTTATGCCTGAAGCATGGGAAGTTACTTATGAGAAATCTGAGGCTGTGCGCAGAGCTGAAATTGCTCAAAAAGAGAAGATGCGCATCTTGGAGAAGAAGGTTGAAAAGCTGACTGACATCACTGAGCTTCAACAAAGAGAACTGGATGATGCGGTGATCAGTCTGCTGAGGAGGAAGAAGGCGAAGCCTGAGCCTAGGAAGTACAGAAAGAGGCCAACAGTAAGGAAGTCATCAATTCTTCAAGTCAGTAAGCCAGAATCAGGAATAAGGGAAACTTATGTCGATGAGTTCATCTCAGAGGCATTGAAGGAGTTTTGGGCTGATGCGAAGGATGAGTTTGTGAAATTGTGGTATGTTGTGAAGAAGTGGGGCGACACTGACGATATCAATGCCCACTTCACTGACTACATGATGGACAATCATCCTGAGTTGTTCCAAAAGATCTTGGAGGAGGCTGATGCAGCTCAAGTCCAAGTGAAGGCTCCTGAGTTCACCATTCGAGCTCCTCCCTTAGTTCCTGGAACTCAAAAGCACAACACGAAGGCCATTATGATGGAAGCCTTGAAGATTGCCAAAGCTGAAGGACACGTGAATCAACCTAGAAGACTTGACGAGCTGAAGGCAAGAGTCTATACTGGTTATGAACTCGAACCTGAAATGAGATTAGTCTAGGAATTCATTACCTCTTTGTAATAGATTAGATTCATTGTAACCACTTTCATATTAATCAATGAAATCTATTACTTTTGCCCACAGACAAAAACTCATTGTCTTTTTGGCTGTTGTTTAAATTATGTACTTTATCAAAATTGCTCTAACACTGTCTTATCTTATAGATAGGTCTTATATTTCCTCTAAGTGTTGTGAGGATCTTTTCAGTGTTTTGGCATAATCAAAAAGAGGGAAATTGTTGGGACATTGTCGGTTTTGATTAAGATCCCAAAGCCCCTGAAAAGATGAGTTGCCTTTGTTTGTTTGTCAGGCTAGTCTTGGTTAGGTTTGAACTTAGTCATTTTACACTTTACAGGTACTCAGTAAGAGGAGCACTTGCTGATGACAATCAAGACTCAGAGCCTGAAGACGAAGTTTACCATCCTGAACTTATGGCAGTCTCCTAAGCTGGCTGAGTAAGTCTCAGTGATGAAGAGTATGACCCTGAGATCAGTACTACTCAGTCCTGAAGGGAACATGATAAAACTGAGTTAAAGGGAAGACTTGGAGTAGAGCCAAGCAATGCAAAAGGAATGTCAGCGTCCGGACAAGACCGGTGAGCTCAAGACAAAATGAACTTAATAAGACAAGCCTGAAGCTCAGGAATAAGTTCTGACATTCTCACCAACCTGATGACGTGGACCAATCCGGGAAGGACACGCACGTACAGAACCTGACAAGAAGACTGACTTCAGACTGCATTTTCAACGGGCAAGCATTTAATGTGCATTTAATGCAACCACCTAATTCCATGCAAGGATGGCTGCTGCATGAAGATATGTCCGTTTGAAGGTACTCTACATAGTTGACAAGAAAGGCTATCACTCCAACGGATAGTTTTTCAAATCACCTATAAATACAGAAGGCCTTGAACCCATTCAAGGTTACGGGAAATTTCCAAGCCAGAAATTACTCAAACTCTCAAAGCATTCAGCCTTAGAAGAAGCACTCGAAACCATCTAAATTCTCCCAAGTGTTTCTTAGTTACTGAGAGTTATTCTGTATTCCAAGAGCGAACTAACATTATCTTAAGCTTAGAGAGATTATCCAATCCTTAGCATAACTTTGCCTTGTAAGGATAATCTCAACCTAGTTGGAATCCAAACTGAAATCAAAACCCTAAGTTAGGTTTGTTGGGAGTAAGTCAGTTAGTGAGTTAGTAAGTGGAGTTTGTATAGATCGGTGAGGTTAGCTGGTCTTGGTGCACCTTGGCACGTTAAAAACAAGAATCCCTTGAGTGGATTTCCTGTTAAATCAGGCCGTGGACGTAGGAGCTTGAGGCTCTAAACCACGTTAAACTCCCTGTGTTCCTATTGCTTTGATATTGTGCATGATTGCTATATTACTTATTCATTCATTGCATTCGGTTTATCAGGCTTGAATCAATCAGCCTGATCCTTAAAAAGAGCACTGCCCTACTAATCACTATTCAGGGCTCACGCATTTCTGCACTAAACTTGAACTGATAGTTAGCCAACTAACCCACACCAAGTGTAGTCAGTAGGTGTGTTATCAGCTCCTAGTTCTTTACCACTCTGAGTAAAGGAGACTCAGTCAGGTTTTAAGTTTGAAAAATTGGTATACGTGTATTCCCCCCCATACACGTATTCCCCAGTCTTGTACCGGGACCAACAAGTGGTATCAGAGCAGTGGTTCAAAAGACCACTGACTTTGAATACTATTAGTTTCAAAGGAGAAACTGTTGGTGGTCACTGAACATATCTGAGTTTGCTTTTCATAAAACTTGCATCATCATGACTTCGAGGAGACTTGAAGCCTCGTTACCTGAATTCTCTGTGTCTAACTTTGTCTATTGGAAGTTTAGATTAGAAGCACATCTAGATGCCATCCATGACCAGATGCCACATGTTCTCAGGGAAGGACCGATCAAAATCACTGTCCCTAATACCAGAGGTTGAGGATATGATGATCTTGATATTGGTGTACCCATTCCTAAGGAAAGGAAGGATATGACCACTGATGAGATCAAGATGATGGGGCTTGACAATGTGGCCAGAAATATCATCTTGCATACGGTGTCTTTCGAGGAGTCAGCAAGGCTGATGAATTTAAAGATGGCAAAGGAGGTTTGGGATGAGCTGACCAGGATGTGCGAGGGGTCAGAGAAGATAAAGGAGAACAAGAGAAACATTGCCATTCAGAAGTTCGAAGCGTTCGAGATGTTGCCTGATGAGACAATCGATCAGATGGAGTCAAGATTCATCAAGTTGATGAATGAGTTGGTGATGCTGGACAAAGTTGTCCCAAAGAGAGATGTTGCTTCAAAGATCCTGAATGCCCTTCCTGAGAGATGGGATAACAGTATAATTATGCTTAAGAATACTCAGGATATGAGCAACATAACTTATGCTTTACTTTTTTCAGAGCTAAAGGCACTGAAATTTGATCTTAACAAAAAAAGAAGAAAGTTCAGCCAGAAGAAGAAGAAAATGAGAAAACTCCTGAGAAAAGCGTGGCGTTCAAGGCCAGGTCTGAACATGTTGAGTCTTCATCAAAGTCACTGATGGAGATGAGTAAGGAAGAGCTTGCTGAAGAGTACAGCCTGATGGCCAGACGCTTTATAAGCTCAATTCCAGGTTTGGTCGTTATAAGAAATTTTATCAGGACTCACGTGACAGGAAACCTGAAGGAACCCACCAAAGCTCAAGGAGATATGAGGAAAGGAGAAACACTGACTAGAGGAGAGATCGTGGCGAAGAAAGAAGATATTCAGATCTAAAACCCGATCGTCGAGATGAACAGAGACGTACTCATGATGACAAGCACTCAGGAAAGACTGAAAGCTCATCAAGACAGAGGGAACCTGACTCAAGGAGGAACCCTGAACCAAGGAGAGAAAGTAAAGATGAGCAACCAACATGTTACAACTGTAACAAGAGCGGACACTATCAGTATGATTGTCCGAAGCTGAGTGCAAGGGAAAGAGAGGACAGGAGGGCCAAGAGAGACCAGATCTGCCTGGATTAATTGAACCTTCAAAGAAATGAACCTTCAGATCTGCCTGGATTAATTGATGGTTGATTTCTCCAGACTGCAGGAAACTAATGTCTTCTTGGTAGAGGAGAACAAGAAATTGAGTACTGAGGTTCAAAACCTGAATGAACAACTCACTCAGTCTGATCTTAAAGAATCAACTCAGATTGTGAGACTAACTCAGGAGATTGATTTAATCAATACTGAGCGTCTCCCAAGAGAGAAAATTCTGAAGGAACTAGCTGATGAGGAGTTGGTCAGGAAGGAAGAACTGAAAGTACTTAAGAGTAAGTTTGATGACCTCTTTACCAGACATGAAATCCTGAAAAAGAGTGAGGACTCTCTCAAGAAAAAGGTTGCAGCAATGAATAAATCCTCAGTGGCTAGAGAGGAAATAAATAGCAGCCAGATGCTTGGGAATGAGAAAAAGGGACTTGGATATGTTCCTAAAAAATCCTCACAAGGTCAATCTCATGTTGCTTCAGGGAGCAACACTGAGAGGGTATTTGTTCAGGCAGGCCAGAGTGCACCCAAGGTTGTACTTCAGGCCCGTCAAACTGATAAGGGCAAGAAAACCGTTGACACAGTCAGGGTTGCCCCTAAGATAGCTATGCCAAAACCCAAGGGAAAGGCAAAGCAACCTAAGGAAGCCCCTGAGAACTCAGGCCAGGGATAGCCTCAGCGAAAGCAGAGGAAGACTCAGGCCAAGAGTCCTAAGAGTGGTCAGCGAGGGTACCATCATGCGTGACAATACCAACAGGGAAGGCCAAACATGATGACACCCCCATGGTTTTGGCATCCTGAGGCCTTTAACTGTTTTCCATTCCCTCACTTGCCTAGGGGGAATAGAACACAGTGTTGGTGTATACTGTAAAGCAAACTTTTGTTTGGCTTTTATGGATATATTCGATTTCCTTATTATCTGAAATAAATGGTTTTTCACATTATTGCAATCTTATTAATTGCTTGTATTACTTGTATGTCTATTTATCTTATATTGTAGATAATGTGGTGGGTTTGTAGTCACACAGAAGATCACATTGTCAGTTCCTTATAAGATATAAACAGTATTCACAACTGAGATAGTTCTGGACATAACTATTGGTATAAGTTGTAGTATGAACTTGTTAGTGGCTTGTCTTGGCCATTAGTTCATACTAGTACGCTATGTCGTATTGAATGGATCACAGTTAAGACATGTTCTTCTATTCTGACTGTTATGAAGTACTAAAGGTCTTGGTGACTCTTATAATTCTTAACCCTAATTGTGATATCTAGATATGTGGAGCGCTTGTTCACTACTTTGATTTACTATGGGTGAGAATCTTGTTAGATTCAACCCACTATGTATTTTGGGTAGTGACCCCCTGTGGCGAGAGCTAATTCAATCGTCTTGATGAAGTTTTTTGTCAGTTTAGTTCGGGTGACGTGAATTCGAGCCGTTCGAGACTGTTTCTTGCTTTGCGTGAGAGGCCGATGCGAGGCATCCGTCCGCGCCCTTGATTTATCATTGTAATGGCTTTCATAGGCTGTTTTTGATAAGTTTTAGAAGGGGTTGCGATAGATATGCATTTATTTATGCTTTTATTTATCGTTTTATGGCATGTTTGTATTTTATATTTTTTTTATTATAATCTGCTATGCCTGCGAATAATCTTCAATTTTAAATGACTAAGTGAGTAGAATTTAATTTAATTAATTCATTGGCCTCCACAATTGGTCTTTAAGTAAGGTGATTGTTGCTCGTGGGACCTTGGGAGTCCCCCCCTAACGGATGCAACATTCACAAGCTTACTAGTTAAGACTTCTAATCAAAATGTTTTAATCTTTAGATGAAGTATGTGATCATCCCCAACGGATGTATTATTCATGAGTTCATCAGTTAAGATTAGTGCAAGATAACTGTAGTGAATTATTTACTGGCGATGTGTTCTTGGAATGAGCCCGTCAATAGTGAATAATTTTGCTTACAGTTAAATTGTGGTCATCACTTAGATGTGAATTTTGATATAATCCCCCAACGGGGTCCCTGTTCTAATTCACATGGCCAGTTCAGGTCCGACTATTAATTTCATTCGTCATAAGGATAAGTTGACGTGATATTGAAATTAAAGACTTGGTGTCTGGTTGATGAACACATGTGTAAACGACCATCCTAACGTAGCTTGCGTGTGTGTTTGTTGGGCTGTTGGAGGTTGCGTTAAATGTTGGTTTTGAAGGTTTCCAATATTTTATGCTTCAATTTATGTGATTTTAATGCTTGCTTGCATTTATTTATTTCAGATTTAATAAGATGACGTTCAACCCGCTTATAGTTATTTTAAAAGAAAATAAGCTTACTGGTCCGAATTATTTGGATTGGAAGAGAAATCTGGACATTGTTCTAGTTGCAGATGAGTACAAGTTTGTGCTCAATACTCCTGCTCCTGCCGATCTGGCACCCGATTCCACTGAAGAGCAAAGGGAGGCGCATAAGAAGTGGCACAAGGCTGATGAGATGGCTCGTTGTTACATTTTGGCCTCTATGTCAAATGTTTTACAACAGCAGCATCAAAACATGCCTACTGCCGCACATATGATGTTGAGCCTAAAAGAGCTTTTTGGTGAGAAAGATAGGGATGCCCGTTTTGAGGCTATGAGGAAAATTATGACTACCTCTATGCCAGAGGGAGCGTCGGTGAGGGACCACTGTCTCAAGATGATGGAATATCTGAATGAGATAGAGGTACTCGGGGGAGAAATCGACGGTGATGCCAAGGTAGATATGATCCTCAACTCGCTCCCAAAATCCTTTGAAAACTTCGGTTTGAACATAATCATGAGTAAGAAGGGCTATACTGTAGCTGAGCTTCTTGCGGAGTTGGTTGCGGCAGAAGGTCTCATGGGTAAGGGTCCACAAGCCCATGTTTCTATTCAGGCTGGATCTTCTTCGTCCAAGGGCGGGAAGAAGAAAAAGCCTTCTCAGAAAAAGGCTGGTGGAAGTAGTGGTGGAAGCAGTGGGAGCAAGGTTTTGGCGCCTTCTGGTGGCGTGAAAAAGCCGAAGGGCAAATGCTTCAAGTGCAACAAGACAGGACATTGGAAGCCTGATTGTCCTCTCCTGAAAAAGGATAACTCTGGTACGTCTCTTGCTCTAGTTGTTGAAACATGCTTTGCGGCTTGTTCTGCCCTTTCTTGGGTAGTAGATACAGGAGCCACTGATCATGTTTGTTATACCTTGCAGGGGTTTCTGCAAACAAGGCAACTGAGTGAGGGCGAGATTACTATCAGTTTGGGCAATGCTACGACTGTAGCAGTGGTCGCAGTAGGAGATGTGCACTTATGTTTTTCTAATTCTGTTTTAGTATTAAAGAATGTTTTGTGCGTGCCGAGTTTTTGGAAGAATTTAATTTCTGTTTCGAAGTTGTTTATGGATGGATGCTCAGTTGTTTTTAATGACAAAGTTGTTATTATGAGAAATGACTTTTTAATCTGTTCTGGCACGTTAGAAAACAGTCTTTACACTATTACTTGTGCATATCGTACTATGACTGAAACTCATTCATCATCATCAAATAAGAGAAAAGAACCTTCAAAGATGAATCAAACATATCTTTGGCACCTAAGACTAGGTCATGTCAATCTGAGGAGAATTCAAAGACTTGTAAGTAGTGGTTCTTTGGAGTCTCTCCAAGTGGAACCATTCTCAGTCTGCGAATCCTGCTTGGAAGGCAAGATGACTTCAAGGCCTTTTAAGGCCAAAGGGAATAGGGCCAGTGATGTGTTAGAATTGATTCACTCTGATTTGTGTGGGCCTATGTCTGTTCAAGCTAGAGGTGGTTTTGAGTATTTCGTCACTTTCATTGATGATTACTCAAGATATGGGTACATCTATCTGATGCGCCACAAGTCTGAATGCTTTGGCAAGTTCAAAGAATTTAAGGCAGAAGTGGAGAACCGTCATGGTAAGAGTATCAAGTCACTACGATCTGATCGCGGTGGCGAATACCTTAGTAATGAATTTAGGCAATACTTATTAGAGAATGGGATTACATCCCAGCTCACTGCGCCTGGTACTCCCCAACAGAATGGCGTAGCTGAAAGAAAGAATAGGACTCTATTAGAAATGGTGAGATCAATGATGAGTTATGCTTCATTACCTACCTCGTTTTGGGGATATGCCTTGGAAACAGCGGCGTACCTTCTAAATTACGTACCTTCTAAAGCGGTTCCAAAAACTCCGATTGAACTGTGGTCTGGGCGAAAGCCCAGTCTCAACCACATTCGGATTTGGGGTTGTCCTGCACATGTGCTGGATAAGGAAGCTGATAAGTTGGCACCTAGAACTGAAGTACGGTTGTTTGTAGGATATCCTAAGGGAACAAAAGGTGGTTATTTTTATAGTCCTAAAGATCAGAGGGTGATAGTCAGTACTAATGCCCGATTTTTAGAGGAAGACTATATGAATGAGCATAATTCCAATAGTGAGATCATTCTCAATGAGTTAAGGGGAGACAATGGCACACCGAGTGTGCAAGAGGAAATACCACAAGAGACTGCACAACGTGATTACTCGATGAACCTTTGCATGCATTGCCTCGTCGTAGTGGGAGGGTTGTACGTCAACCTGATCGTTTCATGTTTGTGGGAGAGTCTGTGGACTTGATTCCAAGCGATGAACATGATGATAATGATCCCTGGACTTACAAAGAGGCAATTCAAGACAAAGATGCAGAGTCTTGGCACAAGTCTATGGATTCAGAAATTGAATCTATGGATGCTATGGAAGTGTACGACCTAAGCGAACTTCCCCATGGCAAGGAAGTCATCGGGTGTAAGTGGGTCTACAGACATAAGAGAGGATCTGATGGGAAGGTTATTGTCTTTAAAGCAAGGTTGGTGGCAAAGGGTTTTACCCAGAAAGAAGGAATCGACTATGACGAGACCTTCTCACCAGTAGCCATGCTAAAATCGATCCGGATTCTCTTATCCATAGCTAATCATATGAACTATGAGGTTTGGCAAATGGATGTCAAGACAACTTTCCTTAATGGAAATCTGAATAAGGACATCTACATGCGGCAACCTGAGGGTTATGTGAAGAAAGGCCAAGAGCATCTGGTCTGGAAGCTGAAAAAGTCCCTTTATGGGCTAAAGCAAGCTTCCAGGTCTTGGAACACTCGTTTTGATGAGGTGATCAAATCTTTTGGATTTGAACAATGTCAAAATGAAAGTTGTGTGTATAAGAAGAGTAACGGAGACGTCGTGGTATTCTTAGTACTGTATGTAGATGATATTCTTCTTATTGGCAACAATGTGAAAGTATTATCAGACGTAAAGGTGTGGCTTTCAGAGCAGTTTCAAATGAAGGATTTAGGAGATGCATCGTACATTCTTGGTATAAAGGTCATTCGTGATCGGAAAAAGAGAATGTTGTGTTTATCTCAAGCATCTTACATTGATACTGTGATTGCTCGTTTCAGCATGCAGAACTCAAAGAAGGGTTTACTACCTTTTAGACATGGAGTTCCCTTATCTAAGGATATGTGTCCTAAGACACAGAAGGAGATAGAGGAGATGGCTAAGGTTCCTTATGCTTCGGCTGTAGGAAGCCTTATGTATGCGATGTTGTGTACGAGGCCTGATATTTGCTATGCAGTCGGCATGGTAGCAAGATATCAGTCTAACCCTGGTCAAGGACATTGGACTGATGTCAAGCATATTCTCAAGTACTTGAAAAGGACTCGAGATTATATGCTGGTATACCAGTCAGATAGTATTGTTCCTTTAGGTTATACTGATTCAGATTTCCAAGCTGATCTAGATGAACGAAAGTCTACCTCGGGTTATGTGTTTGTGTTGGGAGGCGGAGCCATATCTTGGAGAAGTGTGAAGCAGAAATGCATCGCGGACTCCACTATGGAGGCCGAGTACGTAGCTGCCTCAGAGGCTGCCAAAGAGGCTGTTTGGCTACGTAATTTCCTTTTGGACTTGGAGGTGTCCAAGAGTATGCCAAGGTGTATCACTATTTATTGTGATAACGCGGGTGCAGTGGCAAACTCAAAGGAACCTAGAGCTCATAAAGCGAGTAAACACATAGAGCGGAAGTACCACATTATACGAGACATCGTAAATCGAGGAGACATGGCTGTAGCTAAAATTGCATCGTTGAACAACCTGGCTGATCCTTTCACAAAGACTCTGGGGATGAAAGTTTTTTAGAAGCATGTGGAAGGTCTTGGTTTACGATGTATACCAGCTAGACTTTAAGTATAAGTGGGAGAATTGATATGTCTTTATGTGTATACTAAAAGTTTAGCTTTAGTATAAGTGGGAGATTGTTGGTGTATACTGTAAAACAAACTTTTGTTTGGCTTTTATGGATATATTCGATTTCCTTATTATCTAAAATAAATGGTTTTTCACATTATTGCAATCTTATTAATTGCTTGTATTACTTGTATGTCTATTTATCTTATATTGTAGATAATGTGGTGGGTTTGTAGTCACACAGAAGATCACATTGTCAGTTCCTTATAAGATATAAACAGTATTCACAACTGAGATAGTTCTGGACATAACTATTGGTATAAGTTGTAGTATGAACTTGTTAGTGGCTTGTCTTGGCCATTAGTTCATACTAGTACGCTATGTCGTATTGAATGGATCACAGTTAAGACATGTTCTTCTATTCTGACTGTTATGAAGTATTAAAGGTCTTGGTGACTCTTATAATTCTTAACCCTAATTGTGATATCTAGATATGTGGAGCGCTTGTTCACTACTTTGATTTACTATGGGTGAGAATCTTGTTAGATTCAACGCACTATGTATTTTGGGTAGTGACATCGTTTGCACGATGTCTATTTATTGACATTAAGGCACCGTGTCCTGGTGATCCAGGTTGATGACGTCCCCTTGAGGAAACTCATAAAGGATTGTCGTATTAAACCCTGCAGGTGGATTATATCCGTACGACAACAAGGTTGAGTGGTACTACTCAAGGAATATTAGATGTTAATTAATTAAAGCGGTCAGGAGCTTTAATAATTAATGGACGTGCGATATCTTTAACACGGGGAATTATAGAGTCTAATAGAAGCCCTGATTCGGTTCGGGATAGGATGGGAGTGCATTATTAATTCTCTAGTGGAATGAATTAATGTTTACGGGCCAAATAAATGTTCTGGGCTGAACATAAGAGTATTTGGGTCCGTGAGGAGCCCAAACCCTATACCTTCTAACAGATCCCTAGTCTGGCCCATGAAACTTAAGGAGTCTATATAAAGGCTTCAATTTTGGGTTTTAAAACCCTAGCACTCTTAGATAAAACGTGCAGCAACCGAAATTCGTGAGTGGGGTTTAGAGGGAGACGAAATTGTGAGACACTTTTCTCTAAGTTCGCTAGTTCGCCGTCCACCCGGTGTACGAACGAGGTTGGAAGATAGACTAGAAGATCAGTAGTGGAATCAACGCCTCGGTCTTCAAGGGTAACATATCTAAACTTATCTTTAGGTGCATGTTTAGGTCTTTAATTGTTTATACATGTTTGGTATCCCAACAACGATCTTGGGGATGGACCGCCTTCACCGGCGCGTTCCATCACACAGGGCCCTTATCAAGAACAAGGCCCAAGACCTGCTGCACCCAGACCTAAGAAGAACAGGAAGCCAGCCCAAAAGGCACCCACTCAGGCTCCTGTAAAGCCTAAGTCTAGCACTCATACACCATCTTCCTCTCAGGCAAAGAAGAAGAAAGTTGTGTATGTCGATGTTTCAGGGAGACAGATTTACCACTCTGAGGCAATCAGGGTTGTTAAGCAAGTCTGGATCCTGAAAGGTACAGCTGACACGATAGGACCCAACACCCAATGGGTACCTAAAGCCTGATTTGCTTGCAGGTGGCTGTGGATCACAACAAGAGGAGAGGAGACTCCATCAAAGCTGTTTGGTACCTAGACAGTGGTTGCTCGAGGCACATGACTGGAATGAAGAGTCTTCTCCAAGAATATCAAGCTAAAGATGGTCCACAGGTAACCTTTGGTGATAACTCAAAAGGTGTTACTAAAGGTTTTGGTGTCTTAATAATAGGTACAGTCAGAGTGGAAAATGTGTCCTTTGTGGAAGGGCTGAAGCATAACCTGTTGTCAGTAAGCCAATTCTGTGACAAAGGGTTCAGTGTTGAGTTCTCATCAAATATATGTTCAGTCAAGGACAAATCAACACAAGTGCTTCTATCAGGTATCAGGAAAGGTAACGTTTATCTCGCTGATTGGAGAAGCACTATTCCTAATACTTGTTTTGTTGCTAAAAGCTTTCTAGAGCTCAGTTGGTTATGGCATAAAAGGTTAAGCCACCTGAACTTCAAGATTCTTAACAAAATTTCTAGACAGTCACTTGTTGAAGGTCTACCTAATGAAGTTTTTAGCAAAGATCATGTGTGCAAAGCTTGTCAGGAAGGGAAGCAGGTCAGAGCATCATTCAAAGAGAAAGCTTATCATTCCACTGACAGGATACTTCAGCTCTTGCACATGGATTTATTTGGTCCCATAACACCTGTGAGTATGAATGGTAGAAAATATACCCTTGTGGTTATTGATGATTATTCTAGATAACTTGGGTTATTTTCTTGTTAAATAAGAAGGAAACACAGGTGAAGCTTCCAGAGTTGCTCAGGAGACTCAGCAATGAGAAGAATCAGTTCATTACTAAGATCAGATCTGACAAGGGCACTGAATTTATAAATTCATATATTTCTGACTTTTGTAATGAACTTGGTATAACTCATGAGACTTCTGCATCTAGAACCCCACAACAGAATGGTGTCGCTGAAAGGAGGAACAGGACACTGAAGGAAGCTGCAAGGACCATGCTGGCTGAGTCAGGATTGCCCAAGAAATTCTGGGCTGAGGCAACCAACACTGCATGCTATACTTAGAACAGATCCATGCTGATCCCAAGAAAAGTCATTTGGAGGATGCTAAGAGGATACTTAAGTATTTTAAAAGGACAGTCAATATGGGACTATGGTATCCTTCAGATGACAACTTAGAACTGACAGGTTATTCAGATGCAAATTATGGAGGTTATAGGATTGATAGGAAATCAACCTCAAGGACATGTCAGTTTTTGGGGAGTAAGTTGATCTCGTGGTTTAGTAAGAAACAGAATTCAGTGGCGACATCCACAACTGAGGCTGAGTATATGGCTGCAGGTAGTTGTTGTGCTCAGATTTTATGGTTGAGGCAACAGTTGAGGGACTACCAGGTATTTGCTAATGAGGTTCTAATCTATTGTGACAACAATAGTGCAATAGCATTACTCAGAACCCAGTGCTTCACACAAGGTGCAAGCATGTGGATATTAGGCATCACTTCATTTGAGATCATGTGGAGGAGAAAGATATCAGGATGGAGAAGATTCACCCTGACAGGCAAAGAGCTGACATCTTGACTAAGCCTCTGACTGAAGCAAGGTTTATGGAACTGTCAGTGAAGTTAGAACTCTTAGATCCGGGAGAGCAGTCGGTGTAGGGTTCTAGGGGGAACTCAGGCCAGACTCGACTCAGCGAGGTATCATGGTGCTACAATGTCTCCCTAACAGGTATGAGTTCTATCCTGACTCTTGTGAAAGCGCGTCTCCCTGAGTCCTTCGTCCTGAAAATCTTTATTAAATGCATTATGTTTTCATTAAAAGCGCGCCATTTCATATTTAAACCCACGCGCAATGGAGCATTTAATGCCTCAGTTACTTTTTCATATACGTGTCAGTTTTATACGGAATATGACTGACGTAGGTAATTGATTGAAACTGAGATTAATCCTGGCCCTTCATTTCAAAACCTTTCGAATTCAGGAATTAATCTCAACCCCACGTCTGAGTAACTGACTTAGGCATATCAATCAATAATGTCATTCGAGGTTTTTTTTATGCAAACACAAAGCACATCTGCACACTGAGTTTTCTCTTGCTCAAGCAATCTCAGAATTTTCAAAAATCTCTCTTCTTCAAAATCAAATGGCACTTCTTGATTCCAACTGGAGAACCGACAAGATCGAGGATGTTGTCAACAACAAGCTGGTACACATGGAGCAAGTCATCTCCATGGAGGGTACCTGTCTTACAGTGGAGGAAATCAAACCCGTTTTCAAATGGATTTCCAAAGCTGGGTTGGAAACATACTTTACCACTCGCCCTATCTCTGTGCTTCCAAGAACGGTCGTGGAAGCCTATCTCAACATGTTCTTACGGAGGGATGAACTCTTCACGAATGTGACCGCGCTCAAGCCGACGGGGAAGAAGGACGGCAACGGCGAACCTCTCTACAACTCAGAGGTGGTCACCATCGATATTCGGAGGGCGGTGAGAGAAGTTTTTGGACTGCCATCCTCAGGCATCAACCCAAGGGTCTACAAGGAGAACTCGGATGGAGAACTCCTGGGTAAATGGACCAAGGAGGGGTCATCTGTGTTTAGGGCTCGTCAGAATAAGAACACTCTGAAGCCTGAATATAGAGCGCTTGTGGACCTTGTGTCCAAGATGGTGATGGGATCCACGGGATCTCATGAGCAGTTGAGCCTGCCCAAGCTGAGTCTGATGGGGGCGATTGTAGATGGCGTGGAAGCCAACTGGGAGCAGTTCTTTCTGGACCAACTTCATCAGGCTGGTCTGGACAAGCTGAAGAGGGATGAGGAGAAGAAGCACATCTCCGCTGGTGCTATTCTACCTTTCGGAACCAGACTCTCAGTCTTGATTGCTCATACTTTCCATGGGTACACCTTCGACTTTGAGGATAGTCTCTCCTTGAAGAAGGTGATGTTTACCTCACGGAGCGATACCTACTCAGTGCTAGGGCTGACTGATCCCAATGCTACGGCAAAGGGTCTGGCCAAAAAGCCAGCTGGTAAGGCCAAAAAGGTGGCTACCAGTCTCAATGAAAGGGTAGATGACCTCTTTGAGAGGAGCAAGGAGGTGGAGGAGGATGTGGCGCCTGAGAAGGAGGTGGATCAGCCTGTAGTGGAGGAGGCTGAGAAGAAGAAAAAAAAAAGTACGGGTTATGCTGTCAGGGAAGAGCACTGCGTCTGGGACTGAGTCTGATCCCAAGAGAGTCGTATCTGAGGCTGAGGGAACTGACGATGACGTCAGAAAGGAGAGTGATCAGGGTGAGAGGCCCTTAAAGAGACTAAGGAGAGGGGTCAGAAAGTCTCCGACTAAGAGCCTGCCGACACTGAGTAAGAGGGAGAAGTCAAGCTCTCCTGGAGCCTCTGACTTAGAGGAGGTGAGAAAATCTATCGAGACGGCTTAGTTGTTGCAGCCCGAGACAGTCCCTCCTAAATTACCCACACACCCTGCACCCCAAACTCCTGAACCCCACACTCAATCCATCCCTGATCCAACACCTCAACCCACCCATACACCCCAAACCTCAGAGCCAAACATTCCAACTGAGTCAGTGCCATCAAACTCACCCACGAATGAGCCTGACCAGTCATCTGAGCCAAACCTTCCCGATCCCACAGATTTTCCCTCTTACCCCAACCCCAAGGATTACCCCAAATCCTTCCAAACTGAAGAGGACGATTTCCTTGAATTTCAGGAGGAGGAGGAGCTGGATGAACATTTGATGGGAGGTGTGATTGAGAACACCCATAGGGGTAATGCCACTGAATGGGCAGCTAAGTGCTGGCCCGGGCTAAATAGGTACAAGGAGCTGCTGGCAAATGTGATTGAACTGAAAGTTTGGTTGGAATTCAAACAATCAAATATGCAAGAGCAACATTTGTTGGTGGATGCTCGTGGCTGGGAGCACTGGGAAACCGAGGAGGCCAGGTTGTGCTCCTACTTTGGACTGACTAGCTGGCTTCAACTGCTAAACTTCGAAAATTTGAAGGAGCTAGTCAACTGCATGATGTCCAAGAGCAAGGCTGACATCCTGTCCGAGGCTGGGAAGGATGGGGATGATGAAGATGTTCAGGGTGGAGCAATGGAGAAGGCTGTGGAGGAGACAACAAGGGAGGTTGATGGTATGGACTCTGAGCCTCAGGCTCAGGGGGAAGGTGAGAAGGACACTGGTGCCAAGGGTGGACCAGTGGCTGAGGATGTTTTGAACATCTCAGCCATCGATGAGACATCTGTCGATGAAGGGATTCCCTGCCCTGAGACAAGGGAGAAAGATGTTGAGGCGTCTAAGGAGACTCCCAGTTCCGAAGGACGAGTTCATAAGGTTCGAGATGGCATGGCTGAGCCTGAGCAGACGGCCTTGACCACTCAACAACTGCCTTCAGTGCACCCTGAAGAGGGGACTGAGGATGTAGGGGCTGACAAGGGAAAACAGCCAATCACTGATGAGGCCGTTGATGAAGATGAAGATGTGATGATAACTGGGGTCGGCCGTGCTGAGTTTACGAGCATTGTGGAGGTCAAGAAGGAGAAAACAACTGAAAATCTAGCTGAACTTCAGGAGGCAGTAATGAGGCTACGTGCTGAAAAAGAAGAAGACTCCAAGGCCCTGGCGAAACACATCAGGTGGACGAAGTCAGCCTACAACACCCTT
The DNA here is from genome assembly GCA_947034835.1 of Ballota nigra. Taxonomy (NCBI): domain Eukaryota; kingdom Viridiplantae; phylum Streptophyta; class Magnoliopsida; order Lamiales; family Lamiaceae; genus Ballota; species Ballota nigra. Next base: position 44,402,852 of record OX344724.1, on the reverse strand, counting down.
GCCAACAAGGAGCTGACTTTGTTGAAGAGAACTATGACTGATACGGCCAAGTCAGTGAGAAATGAGAGGAAGAGAACAAAGAAGATGCTAAGGCAGACCTTGAAGCAATTATCTGAGAAGGATGAGCAAAGGAAGGAGGATCTCAATCAGGCTGTGGAAAAACTTGCCGATCAGGCTGGAGCACTATTCACTCAGGCCATTTCTGGCTCAGCCTCAAAGTTGGAGCTGGAGTCAGAACGATTTGCTCAGACTTCAAAGGATATTGCTGACAGGCTGACTCAAGCAGATGAGCGATCCGCTCCGGTGGAGGAGAAGATCGAGAAGGCTGAACAAAGACTCCAACTCTCCATGGAGGTCTTTGAGAAGAAGGTGAATGCTGCAATCAGTTCCGTATCATTTGCAGGGACTGGAATCTCGATGGGAGTTGAGTTACTGAAGGAGGGAATCAATGATGTCCATTCCCTAGCCTCCTTCGTATTCAACAGCGGATCTGACGCATTCCCATCCGGGGCCAATGATGATGCCAAAAAGGGGGAAAAGAAGAAGAAAAGATCCCGCCCTGAGGCATCTGAGGTAGTCAACCAAGGCGAAACAGTTCAAGCCAATCCTGAAGCTGATCCTGAAGAAAATGTGTTGAGGGTAAGGAAGTCAGCAAGGTTGGCGGCAGTGGAGAAGGAAGGAGAAGAGATTGTTGCCAGGCTGAGGGCGGAGGCAGCAAAGGCAAAGGCTGATGAACCTTCCAAGCAACCTGAGCCTGTTCAGAAGTCTTCTCCCATGAGCTCAAGGAAAAACCCCATCACTTACTCAGCTGAGGCAGTGGCGGAGTTATGCGCTGAAGCAGGGGGAGTTACTTATTAGAAATCTGAGGCTGTGCGCAGAGCTGAAATTGCTCAAAAGGAGAAGATGCGCATCTTGGAGAAGAAGGTTGAAAAGCTGACTGACATCACTGAGCTTCAACAAAGAGAACTGGATGATGCGGTGATCAGTCTGCTGAGGAGGAAGAAGGCGAAGCCTGAGCCTAGGAAGTATAGAAAGAGGCCAACAGTAAGGAAGTCATCAATTCTTCAAGTCAGTAGGCCAGATCATGAATAAGGGAAGCTTATGTCGATGAGTTAATCTCAGAGGCATTGAAGGAGTTTTGGGCTGATGCGAAGGATGAGTTTGTGAAATTGTGGTATGTTGTGAAGAAGTGGGGCACACTGACGATATCAATGCCCACTTCACTGACTACATGATGGACAATCATCCTGAGTTGTTCCAAAAGATCTTGGAGGAGGCTGGTGCAACTCAAGTCCAAGTGAAGGCTCCTGAGTTCACCATTCGAGCTCCTCCCTTAGTTCCTAGAACTCAAAAGCACAACACGAAGGCCATTATGATGGAAGCTTTGAAGATCGCCAAAGCTGAAGGATACGTGAATCAACCTAGAAGACTTGACGAGCTGAAGGCAAGAGTCTATGCTGGTTATGAACTCGAATCTGAAATGAGATTAGTCTAGGAATTCATTACCTCTTTGTAATAGATTAGATTCATTGTAACCACTTTCATATTAATCAATGAAATCTATTACTTTTACCCACAGACAAAAACTCATTGTCTTTTTGGCTGTTGTTTAAATTCTGTACATTATCAAAATTGCTCTAACACTGTCTTATCTTATAGATAGGTCTTTATATTTCCTCTAAGTGTTGTGAGGATCTTTTCAGTGTTTTGGCATCATCAAAAAGGGGGAAATTGTTGGGACATTATCGGTTTTGATTAAGATCCCAAAGCCCCTGAAAAGATGAGTTGCCTTTGTTTGTTTGTCAGGCTAGTCTTGGTTAGGTTTGAACTTAGTCATTTTACACTTTACAGGTACTCAGTAAGAGGAGCACTTGCTGATGACAATCAAGACTCAGAGCCTGAAGACGAAGTTTACCATCCTGAACTTATGGCAGTCTCCTAAGCTGGCTGAGTAAGTCTCAGTGATGAAGAGTATGACCCTGAGGTCAGTACTACTCAGTCCTGAAGGGAACAGGATAAAACTGAGTTAATCGGAAGACTTGGAATAGAGCCAAGCAATGCAAAAGGAATGTCAGCGTCAGGACAAGACAGGTGAGCTCAAGACAAAATGAACTTAATAAGACAAGCCTGAAGCTCAGGAATAAGTTCAGACATTCTCACCAACCTGATGACGTGGACCAATCCGGGAAGGACACGCACGAACAGAACCTGACAAGAAGACTGACTTCAGACTGCATTTTCAATGGGCAAGCATTTAATGTGCATTTAATGCAACCACCTAATTCCATGCAAGGATGGCTGTTGCATGAAGATATGTCCATTTGAAGCTACTCTACATAGTTGACAAGAAAGGCTATCACTCCAACGGATAGTTTTTCAAATCACCTATAAATACAGAAGACCTTGAACCCATTCAAGGTTAAGGGAAATTTCCAAGCCAGAAATTACTCAAACTCTCAAAGCACTCAAAAGCATTCAGCCTTAGAAGAAGCACTCGAAACCATCTAAATTCTCCCAAGTGTTTCTTAGTTACTGAGAGTTATTCTTTATTCCAAGAGCGAACTAGCATTATCTTAAGCTTAGAGAGATTATCCAATCCTTAGCATAACTTTGCCTTGTAAGGATAATCTCAACCTAGTTGGAATCCAAACTGAAATCAAAACCCTAAGTTAGGTTTGTTGGGAGTAAGTCAGTTAGTGAGTTAGTAAGTGGAGGTTGTATAGATCAGTGAGGTTAGCTGGTCTTGGTGCACCTTAGCACGTTAAAAACAAGAATCCCTTGAGTGGATTTCCTGTTAAATCAGGCCGTGGACGTAGGAGCTTGAGTCTCTGAACCACGTTAAACTCCCAGTGTTCCTATTGCTTTGATATTGTGCATGTTTGCTATATTACTTATTCATTCATTGCATTCGGTTTATCAGGCTTGAATCAATCAGTCTGATCCTTAAAATGAGCACTGCCCTACTAATCACTATTCAGTTTTGAGTAAAATAAGTTTTTCAGAAAGCAAACTAAACAAGACTTTAAACTATCAGGGCTCACGCATTTCCGCACTGAACTTGAACTGATAGTTAGCCAACTGACCCGCACCAAGTGTAGTCAGTAGGTGTTTTATCAACTCCTAGTTTTTTACCACTCTGAGTAAAGGGGACTCAGTCAGGTTTTAAGTTTGAAAAATTGGTATACGTGTATTCCCCCCCCCCCTCCATACACGTATTCCTCGGTCTTGTACCGGGACCAACAAATATGCCATTCAAAAATGCATCTTTTACATCCATTTGATGAAGATTAATATTAATGAAACATGCAATTGCTAGTAACAATCTGATAGATTCTATCCTAGCAACAGGTGCAAAAGTTTCATCAAAATCTATGCCTTCAACTTGGGTGTAACCCTAATCCAATTTTAATCTTTTTAATGCTTTTGTAACATTTTTAGGTTCAATTTCAGAATAGTAACACTGAGAATTCACAACATTGCATATTGAAGACTTTCACACAGACCTTACCACATCCACACGGTTTGCACTTACTCTCCTTCTGGTTTTGAACACCAACTGAAGCATCTCCAATGATCTGAATTGAAGGATGAATTTTGGTAATCCAAGTTGCTGGATTCTTTTTTTAAGTATACTGATTGTTCTGTGTAGAATCTACCGAATCTGCAGGGGATGTTGTACCAGATGCAGGAACATTTGGTGAAACATTCTCTATTTTTAGTGATTCTTTAGGAACCTCAGTAACTTCAATCACATCTTCATTGTCATTTCCATCCATCAGATTTTTGTCGTCATCAAACACTACATTCACAGACTAGTATAACCTAAGGTTATAAATTCTATAAGTTTTACTATTTCTAGTATAACCTAAGAAAAAACCTTTGTCACTCCTAGAATCAAACTTATGCAGTTGATCCCTATCATTCAGAATGTAACAAACTACCAAAAACATGAAAATATTTCACACTTGGTTTTTTATTGTTCAAGATCTCATATGGGGTTTTTATTACTTCCAATTCTAAAATAGACTCTTTTTGCAATGTGACATGCTGTATTTAATGCTTCAACCCAAAATTTCTTTGCAAGATTTCTTGAATTGAGCATTACTCTAGCCATCTCTTGAAGAGTTCTATTTTTTCTTTCAGCAGCCCCATTTTTTGTAGAGTTTTAGGTGAAGAAAACTCTTGTATTATACCTTTCTTATCACAAAAATCTGAAAACATGCTATTTTCAAACTCTCTACCATGATCAGACCTAATCCTGCTAACTTTCAAGTTGTAAACAGTTTTAAACCTCTTGTAAAGAACTTTAAAAGCCTCAAAAGTCTCAGATTTTTCTCTTAGAAACTCAATCCAGGTATATCTAGAGTAGTCATCTACCACAACTAGTGAATATTTCTTACCACCAATGCATTCTATTTCCATAGGACCCATATGATCCATATGCAGTAATTTAAAACAATGATGTGTTGTGCAATGTGATAACATCTTATGCGACACTCTTACCTGCTTACCTCTTTGGCATGGACCACATACAGTAGGTGTAACTATCTTCAGTTTAGGCAATCCTATCACAGCTTCAGTTCTGATCAGTTTTCGCATAACTCTATAATTTGCATGTCCGAGTCTTTGATGCCACAGGGCATTATCATCACATTTTGACAATGACACACATTATTTGTTCCAATTAAATAACAATTATCAACTGACCTATTACCAGTCATTAGACGCTTATTATCCTTTTTTAGAACATAACATGAATCTTTATCAAATTTAACATGCAAATTGTCATCACACAATTGACTTATACTAAGTAGATTAGCAAGTAAGTCATCAACATGCAAAACATTCTTAAGCTTAGAAAAACCTTCAACATTCAAAGTTCCCTTTCCAATGATCTTGCCTTTATATCCACCACCATATGTATCAGTCCCACCATTACAAGGTTCATAATCAAATAAGTAGATAACATGACCAGTCATGTGTCTCAAGCAACCACTATCAAAATACCATAAATCAGGCGCACATTCTTTCAGAGAAGTATGAACAACATTACAAGTAACATGTTCTTTCTTTTTCCTAGCAGATTTTGACAAGTGTTTCTTATAATGTGAAGACATTTCAGACAATACTTTTTAAATTTCCAGATGTCTTTTCATCTTTTGACAATAAGGATGAATATGACCAAGTTCAGAACAATAGTGACATACATACCTCTTAACAGGTTTTTCAATCACATGTACTTTTGCTTCAGCTAAAAACTCAGTTTTACCTTTCACAAATTTCATAGGATTATTTACACAATTTGAAGTTGACTCACCAAGATAGCCTGGACCATGTTTACTAGACTTACCAACATTTAAATTATCACTTACAACAAAAGAGCTTTTAGAACATTTCTTAAAACTCAAAGTAGAATTTTTCAATTTCTCTTTTAGTTTAGAAATTTCTAAGTCTTTTCTTGTTAGTATGACTTCCAATTTTTTCACAGTCTTTCTGAGATCATCATTCTCTTTGGCTATACTAGAAACATCATCCTTTGTGTCATTAGAACCTGTCTCATCAACACACCCATTAAAATAGTTCAAATCTGAATGATTTTTTTGGAAATGCTGTTTTTGATGTTTTAACATTGGAAACAACATCAGTGTCTAAATCATCCAGATCATCATCTAAAGAATCGTCATAAACAATTCTAGCAGAAAAAGCTAATTCCTCATCTTTTGAACCTTCAGGTTCATCATCTGAGTCATCACTAAAAGTAACATTGAAATTCAGTTTCTGTCTTAATCTTGTATTTGCACACTCATTTGCATAGTGTCCAAATCCAGTACATGCATCACATCTAACTGATTTTCTAAATTCTGGATCATACCTTGACCTGTTACCTTTGAAATGTCTAGATTGATTCTGATCCTTTCTTTTCTCTGGGTCAGATAGTGTGTTGTTGAATGGTGTCCTAGGTTGGACATTCCCTCTGGATCTGTTCATCTTCTTCTTCAGGTAGGAGTTGAAGTTCTTTGTGAGGAGTGCAATATGCTCAGGAGTGTCGTAACATTGGTCTAAAAATCTTCATCAGACTCAAACTCAGTTACAAAGGGCTGACTTTCAGTGTTAGAAGATGTTTCACCTCTGAAAACAACAACCTTCTTTCCTTTACTTGCATCTTCAGGTTGAGTTGTGTTCATCTCATAGTCTTGAGAATACTTACAAGCTCGTTTTGACTGAGAGTATCTGTATCCTTTGCTTCTTCAATAGCACAAATTTTTTTATTGAATCGTTTAGGAACAAATCGTAAAATTTTATGTACAACACGTACATTGGAAATCGGATCTCTAAGGGAGTGTGACTCGTTGACAATCTCACTCAGCCTTTCATTGTAAGTTGTGATCGTCTCATCATCCTTCATCCTTAGATTTTTAAACTTGGTTCCCAGCATTCGAAGTCTGGTCCTTCGAACACTTCCACTTCCTTCACAATGTTCTTGAAGCCTCTCCCATGCATCTTTAGCCGTGGTACATGTTGATATGATCTTAAACATAGATACATCAACAACAGTAAAGATAACGTTGAGAGCTTTGGAATTTTAACTCGCCGTCGTGGTCCCCTCATTGGTCCATTCGATCTCCCGTTTGACTCTTGTCTCGCCATCATCATCTACTTAATTTTTGGGTCATTCCCAGCCGATCAGAACTCTTTTCCAAGCACGTTCATCAATTGATTTGATGTACATGCGCATCTTAGGTTTCCAATAGACATAGTTGTTCCCATCAAGAATAGGAGGCCTAAGTGGTGTGTTTACAGGGTATTCCTGTTGGGACATTGTCAGTTTTGATTAAGATCCCAAAACCCCTGAAAAGGTGATTGCCTTAATCTGTCTTTGTCAGGCTAGTCTTGGTTAGGATTAGTACTTAGTCATTTTACACTTCACAGGTACTCAGTGAGAGGAGAACTCACTGGAGACAATCAAGACTCAGAGCCTGAAGACGAAGAGCACCATCCTGAACTTATGGCAGTCTTCTAAGCTGGCTGAGTAAGTGACAGTGATGAAGAGTATGACCCTGAGGTCATTACTAACTCAGTCCTGAAGGGAACAGGATGTCACTGAGTTAATGGGAAGACTTGGAGTAGAGCCAAACAATGCAAAAGGAATTTCAACGTCAGGACAAGACTGGTGGGCTCAAGACAAAATGAACTTAATAAGACAAGTCTGAAGCTCAGGAATAAGTTCTGACATTCTCACCAACCTGATGACGTGGACCAATCCGAGAAGGACACGTACGTACGGAACCTGATATGAAGACTGAATTCAGACTGCATATTCAACGGGCAAGCATTTAATGTGCATTTAATGCAAATACCAAATCCATGCAAAGGACGGCTGCTGCATGAAGATATGTCCGTTTGAAGCCACTCTACAGAGATGACTAGAAGGCTATCTCTCCAACGGATAGTTATTCAAATCACATATAAATACAGAAGGCCTTGAACCCATTCAAGGTTACGGGAAATTTCCAAGCCAGAAATTACTCAAACTCTCAAGCATTCAAAGCATTCAACTTTTAAGAGAAGCACTCGAAACCTTCTAAATTTCCCAAGTGTTTCTTAGCAGTTGAAAAGTTGTTCTGTATTCCAAGAGCATATTAGAATTATCTCAAGCTTAGAGAGATTATCCAATCCTTAGAATAGTTTTGACTTGTAAGGATAATCTCAACCTAGTTGGAATCCAAACTGAAACCAAAACCCTAAGTTAGGCTTGTTGGGAGTAAGTCAGTTAGAGTGTTAGTAAGTGGAGTTGTATAGATCAGTGAGGTTAGCTGGTCTTGGTGCACCTTGGCACGTTAAAAACAAGAATCCCTTGAGTGGATTTCCTGTTAAGTCAGGCCGTGGACGTAGGAGCTTGAGACTCTGAACCACGTTAAACTCCCTGTGTTCTTACTGCTTTGATATTGTGCATACTTGCTATATTACTTGTTCATTCATTGCATTCAAGTTTATCAGGCCTGAATCAATCAGGCTGATCGTCTAAAGAGCACTGCCCTACTAAACACTCTTCAGATTTTAGTAAAACAAGTTTTTCAGAAAGCAAACTAAACAAGACTTTAAACTTTCAGGGCTTAAACTTTTCCGCACTGAACTTGAACTGATAGTTAGCCAACTGACCCGCACCAAGTGTAGTCAGTAGGTGTGTTATCAGATCCTAATTCTTTACCACTCTGAGCAAAGGGGACTCAGTCAGTTTTAAGGTTGAAAAATTGGCATACGTGTATCCCCCCCCATGCACATATTCCTCAGTCTTGTACCGGGACCAATAAGTGGTATCAGAGCAGTGGTTCGAAAGACCACTGACTTTGAATACTAATAGTTTCAGAGGAGAAACTGTTGGTGGTCACTGAACAGATCTGAGTTTGCTTTTCATAAAACTTACATCATCATGACTTTGAGGAGACTTGAAGCTTCGTTACCTGAATTCTCTGTGTCTAACTTTGTCTATTGGAAGTTCAGATTAGAAGCACATCTAGATGCCATCCATGACCAGATGCCACATGTACTCAGGGAGGGACCGATCAAGATCACTATTCCTAACGTCAGAGGACTGGGATATGAGGATCTTGCGATTGGCGTGCAGGTTCCTAAAGAAAGGAAAGACATGACCAACGATGAAATCAAGATGGTGGGACTTGACAACGTCGCCAGAAACATCATCTTGCACACGGTGCCCTTCGAGGAGTCAGCCAGGCTGATGAACTTAAAGACATCAAAGGAGGTCTGGGATGAGCTGACAAGGATGTGTGAGGGATCTGAAAAGATCAAGGAGAACAAGAGAAACATTGCCATTTAGAAATTCGAGGCGTTCGAGATGCTGCCCGACGAGAGCATAGATCAAATGGAGTCTAGATTCATCAAGTTGATGAATGAGTTGGTGATGTTGGACAAGGATGTCCCAAGGAGAGATGTTGCTTCAAAGATCCTGAATGCCCTTCCTGAGAGATGGGACAACAGTGTAATCATGCTTAAGAACACTCAGGATATGAGTAACATAACTTCTGCTTTATTTTTTTCAGAGCTCAAAGCGCTTGAATTTGACCTTAACAAGAGGAAGAAGAAAGTTCAGTCAGAAGAGGAAGTGAAGGAGAAAACTCCTGAGAAAAGTGTGGCATTCAAGGCCTGGTCTGAACCTGTTGAGCCCCCATCAAACTCTTCATCAAAGTCACTGATGGAGATGAGCAGAGAAGAACTCGCTGAAGAGTACAGCCTGATGGCCTGACAATTCGACAAGCTCAATTCCAGGTTTGGTCGTTATAAAAAGTTTTATCAGGACTCACGTGACAGGAAACCTGAAGGAACCCACCAAAGCTCAAGGAGATATGAGGAGCAAAGGAATACTGACCAGAGGAGAGAACGTGGTGATGAAAGGAGATATTCTGAACCAAAGCCTGAAAGAAGAGACGAACAGAGACGTACTCGCGATGATAGATATCCAACCAGAACTGAAAGCTCACCAAGAACCAGGGAACCTGACTCAAGGAGGAACCCTGAACCAAGAAAGAAAGAGTAAGTGAGCAGGTAGCATGTTACAACTGTAACAAGATTGGTCACTATCAGTACGACTGCCCGGAGCTTAGTGTGAGGGAGAGAGAGGAAAGGAGAGCCACTAGGGATCTAAGATCTGCTGATCGGAGAGCGATGGTCGCTGAAGATGCAACAGATTCCGACGGTCCTGCTGAAAGGTCACCTGAACTCTTCTCAGATGACGAGTACGATGATGTCTGTCTGATGGCTAGGGATGAGCCTGAGGTAACATCAAATTCTGTTTGTGCTTCTTACACTGGTCAAAATCCTGAGCTAAGCTCAGAGTCAGTTAGAGAAATGAACCTTCAGATTTGTCTTGATCAATTGATGGTTGATTTCTCTAGACTGCAGGAAACTAATGTCTTCTTGGTTGAGGAGAACAAGAAATTGAGTACTGAAGTTTAAAACCTGAATGAACAACTCACTCAGTCAGATCTTAAAGAATCAGCTCAGATTGTGAGACTAACTCAAGAAATTGATATGATCAATTCTGAGCGTCTCCCAAGAGAAAAGATTCTGAAGGAATTGGCTGAGGAAGAGCTGGTCAGGAAGGAAGAGCTGAAAGCACTTAAGAGTAAGTTTGATGACCTCTTTACCAGACATGAAATCCTGAAAAGAGTGAGGACTCTCTCAAGAAAAAGGTTGCAGCAATGAATAAATCCTCAGTGGCTAGAGAGGAAATAAATAGCAACCAGATACTTGGGAACAAGAAAAAGGGACTTGGATATGTTCCTGAGAAATCCTCACAAGGTCAGTCTCATGTTGCTTAAGGGAGCAACACTGAGAGGGTATTTGTTTAGACATGCCAGAATGCACCTAAGGTTGTGCTCCAGGCCCGTCAAACTGATAAGGGCAAGGAAACCGTTGACACAGTCAGGGTTGCTCCTAAGGTAGCTAAGCCAAAACCCAAGGGAAAGGCAAAGCAACCTACGGAAGCCCCTGAGAGCTCAGGCCAGGGAAAACCTCAGTGAAAGCAGAGGAAGACTCAGGCCAAGAGTTTTCAGACTGGTCAGCAAGGGTACCATCATGCTTGGCAATACCAACAAGGAAGGCCAAATATGATGACACCCCCGTGGTTTTGGCATCCTGAGGCCTTTAACTGTTTTCCATTTCCTCACTTGCCTAGGGGAAATAGAAACCAGGGTCCTTATCAAGAACAAGGCCCAAGACCTACTGCACCCAGACCTAGGAAGAACAGGAAGCCAGCCCAAAAGGCACCCACTCAGGCTCCTGCGAAGCCTAAGTCTAACACTCATACACCATCTTCCTCTAAGGCAAAGAAGAAGAAAGTTTTGTATGTCGATGTTTCTGGGAGACAGATTTGCCACTCTGAGGCAATCAGGGTTGTGAAGCAAGTCTGGATCCTGAAGGGTACAACTGACACAATAGGACCCAACACCCAATGGGTACCTAAAGCCTGATTTGCTTGCAGGCAGCTGTGGATCACAACAAGAGGAGAGGAGACTCAATCAAAGCTGTTTGGTACCTAGACAGTGGTTGCTCAAGGCACATGACTGGAATGAAGAGTCTTCTCCAAGAGTATCAAGCTAAAGATGGTCCACAGGTAACCTTTGGTGATAACTCAAAAGGTGTTACTAAAGGTTTTGGTGTTCTAATAATAGGTACAGTCAGAGTGGAAAATGTGTCCTTTATGGAAGGACTGAAGCATAACCTGCTGTCAGTAAGTCAATTCTGTGACAAAGGGTTCAGTGTTGAGTTCTCATCGAATACATGTTCAGTCAAGGACAAATCAACACAGATGCTTCTATCAGGTATAAGGAAAGGTAACGTTTATATCGCTGATTGGAGCAGCACTATTCCTAATACCTGTTTTATTGCTAAAAGCTCTCTAGAGCTCAGTTGGTTATGGCATAAAAGATTAAGCCACCTGAACTTCAAGATTCTTAACAAAATTTCTAGACAGTCACTTGTTGATGGTCTACCTAATGAAGTTTTTAGCAAAGATCACGTGTGCAAAGCTTGTCAGGAAGGGAAGCAAGTCAGAGCGTCATTCAAAGAGAAAGCTTCTTATTCCACTGACAGGATACTTCAACTCTTGCACATGGATTTGTTTGGTCCCATAACACCTGTGAGTATGAATGGTAGAAAGTATACCCTTGTGGTTATTGATGATTATTCTAGATATACTTGGGTTATTTTCTTGTTAAATAAGAAGGAAACACAGGTGAAGCTTCCAGAGTTGCTCAGGAGACTCAGCAATGAGAAGAATCAGTCCATTACTAAGATCAGATCTGACAAGGGCACTGAATTTATAAACTCATATATTTCTGACTTCTGTAATGAACTTGGTATAGCTCATGAGACTTCTGCAGCTAGAACTCCACAACAGAATGGTGTCGCTGAAAGAAGGAACAGGACACTGAAGGAGGCTGCAAGGACCATGCTGGCTGAGTCAGGATTGCCCAAGAAATTCTGGGCTGAGGCAATCAACACTGCATGCTACACTCAGAACAGATCCATGCTGAACAAGCAACATGCACAGACCCCATATGAGACATGGCACAAAAGGAAACCTCGTATTTCTTATTTTCATGTATTTGGTTGTAAGTGCTTCATCCTCAACAACGGGAAGACCCAGTTGAAAGCCTTTGATAGCAAATCTGATGAAGGAATATTCTTAGGATATTCTGAAGTTAGTAAAGTCTTCAGGGTTTACAATTGTAGGACCCTTGTTGTTGAAGAATCACCTCATGTTGTCTTTGATGAATCTGTAAATAAGTCTAGGGCAAAGGTGTTGAATCCTGACTCTGAGGAGGTCACAAGGAGTGTAACAAGGCTGAGCTTGAAGAATCAACCTGATCCCAAGATCAAGACTGTGCCAATTCCGAGATGGGATGATGATGACGATCAGGATGATGAATCAGGTGCCACTCCTAAGCCCAGCACATCAGGGATTGTTGAGCCTCAGACTGAGGAACAGGCTCAACCTGAGGTAAGCACCGTCTATGAACTTATTAATCCCTTTGGTATAGACTCAGGATCATCCCCTTCTGTTCAATTTCCTGAATTTTATGAACCTGTAGACACTAACAATGCAGGTACTTCAGGAACAACTCCTGGCAAGAGAACTTGGTTAGAAGATCATCCCATTGATCAAATCATTGGTGATCCAACTGAGGGAGTCAGGACCAGACGGTTCCATGGTGAGAGTGCATTGTTCTGTTGCTTTCTCTCTGAGCAAGAGCCTCAGAACATTGAAGAAGCTCTCACTGACTCGAACTGGATCATTGCCATGCAAGAGGAGTTGAATCAGTTCACAAGGAATCAGGTTTGGGAACTGGTGGATAGACCTAGGCATCAAGGTGTGATTGGTACCAAGTGGGTGTTTAAGAACAAGAAGGATGAGAATGGTGTTGTGGTAAGGAACAAGGCTAGACTGGTTGCGAAAGGGTATTGTCAGTCTGAAGGAATAGACTATGATGAGACTTTTGCTCCAGTGGCTAGGTTGGAAGCCATCAGGTTGTTCCTTGCATATGCAACATACAAGAAGTTCAAGGTGTATCAAATGGATGTCAAGAGTGCCTTCCTGAATTGTGTACTCAATGAAGAGGTATATATTGAACAACCTCCCGGGTTTGAGGTTGGAGATAGAGTATACCATTTGAAGAAAGCACTCTATGACTTAAGCAAGCACCAAGAGCTTGGTATGATACCTTCTCTCAATTCCTGACAGACCATGGGTTCAAGAAAGGAACTGTGGATAGGACATTGTTCAGAATCACTGAAGGTGATGACATTCTCTTGGTCCAGATTTATGTGGATGACATAATATTTGTGTTAGGATAAAAAATTGTTAGTTTTGATGACTTAAAACAGACCAGAAGTTGTAATAGGACCATCTGGACCTGTTAGCCAGATGAGGATTAGTTAGGACTTAGTCTAGGGGGATCTGCCAGACCAGAAGACCTCACCAGAAGAGTCACCAGAAGACCCCACCAGAGGACTTCACCAGAGGACTCCACCAGAGGACTTCACCAGAGGAGATCAGACCAGAGGCAGAGGACATTCCCCAGACCAGACGAGTCCGGACCAGACGAGTCTGGTGGAACAAAAGATGCTCAGTTTGATCCCCTTATTCTACTGAGTATTCTGGTTGTTCACCAGATAAGGACCAGAAGACACCGAGGTTGCCTGGTGTCTGGCCCTGCCTTCTCTGGAGAGAATCAGAGTTAGGCAATTGGAAGCATTGACCGTTGGTGATTCAAATCAAGTCAAAACAAGATTGGATTGAGAAGATATGAAGACAATCAATCAAGATCTCACCAACCCAATCAATCAATTAGGGAATTGATTGATTGAAGCTTCCATATATAGAGGATCTGATTGGATTAGCCTCCCAACGGCTATGTCCCTAATCCCCTCTATATATACTTGAGTGCAGATTAAGAAAAAGCTCTAGAATCATTCACGCGCATATAGCCACACTAAGCTTTTGATCACTACGCATATTGCACTCACACTTTGTTCTTAATTACTCATCTACTCGTAAGGAGTTCATATACTCAACATGTTCATCTTGTTAGACAAGGTTGGAGTAAGTCTATCTTTAGATCGAAGTTAGATCTAAAGAATTTGTAAGAAGGTGCTGGTACTTCAGAAATTCCAGTGAGTAAGTTTGTGAGTTGGTTGATAGTGAGACCCCTTGGTGATAAGGGAGAGTGGACGTAGGATATTTATCCGAACCACTATATATCGTGTGTCATTTATCGCTTTATTTTAATTATTGTTTATTGCTCTCTTATAAAAGATTTTGGAAAGACATTATTACATAAGCTTCCGCAATTAATCTATCGAGTGGGACCAACAAGTGGTATCAGAGCAGTGTGTCCACGACCACTGCTTTGAAAAGCTTTTGGTGGTCACCGGGCAGATCCATTGCTCTTTAGTGCTTTTATTCAAGTTCTTGTTATTTCCCTAAATTTCTTATCAATATGTCTTCGAAATCTTCTTATAAGAGTCGCAAACTGCCAGAATTCTCGTTCGAGGATTATAGCCACTGGAGCTTCATGATGAGTAATCATCTTGGAGCTATTCACCACCGCATGTTAGATGTGGTTGAAAGTGGCCCCATTAAATTTTACTGGACTCCTATTGATAGTGGCAGGTCTGAGTCCAGAGAAGAAACTAGCGACGCTGCAGAGGATAGAGTTCCCAGACAACGAATCCTCAAAAAGAAAGACGAACTTGACAACGATGAGAGAAAGCTACATAACCTGGACCAGGTGGCGAGGACTGAGATTATCAACACTCTTACTAAAGAAGTAATTGAAAAGGTCAGGACGTGCACCACTGCAAAAGAGATGTGGGACAAGTTAGCTCTGCTCTGTGAAGGAACAGAGAAGATTAAAGATAACAAGCTCCAAGCTGTTCAACACTCTTTTGACACATTTAAGATGAAACCAGACGAGACCATTGACCAGCTGGACATGCGTCTCACGAATCTCTTAAACAAGGCCAGTGCCTTAGGTAAGACCTATTCTGAAAAAGAGATTAATAGTAAAATATTACGTTCACTAACAAGCAGGTGGAGAATTAAAGTCACTGTGATCAAGGACAACAAGGATCTCAACACTCTGGATCACCATCTTCTGTTGTCTGATCTCAAAGCTTACGAATATGATCTTCAAGAGGAGGATCAAACAGAAGAGGTTTCCTCTTCTGGCCAGAAGGAGTTGCATTCTCTTCAACTCTCAAATCTGATGCCAAGCCAAAGGAGTCTACTGCAGATGACTTGAGCCTCAAGGAGCAGGTAGCACTTCTAACTCATAAATTAGACAAAATGAGTTCAAAATATGGCAGGTACAAAAGGCATTGGAAGGAGTCTACCAGAAACAGGAAGAGTTCTTTCAAGCCTGCAGAGAAGGAGAAGACATCTGGAGACTCAAGGGAGACCAGATTCAGAACTCCAGAGAGGAGGAGAGATGACAACCCTGGCAGCTCTGGGAGATCAGATCATCAGAGGAGGGATGGTAGCTCTGGCAGACCTGACTACCAGAGGAGAGAAAGTAGCCCTGCCAGATCAGACTACAACCAGAGGAGGAGAGAGCCAAGTCCTAGTCCCAGAGGAGACAATGCTTGCTACACATGCAACAAGACTGGTCACTACAGTTATGATTGTCCTCAGCTTACTCCTAGGGAAAGAGAAGAGAAAAGAATCAAGAGAGATAGGAGATATGCAGATAAGAAAGCACTGCTGGCAGAAGCAGAGGAAGAGGATTCTAGTTCCAGTTCTTCTTCTTCTGACTTTGGATCAGATGATGATGTGTGTCTCATGGCAGACATCACTGAGGTAAATGAAACTACTCTTGTTTTATCTAATTCCAAATGTACTGAATCCTCTAATTCATCTGGTAACTCCAGAGAGTCTGATATGCAACAGATGCTATCAGATCTCCAAAACTGTGTCCAACTCTGTCAAAAACTTGAGAAAGAGAATGGTAGGCTCAGAGCTGAAGTTCAATCTCTCTCTCATGAGCACAAATCCACCAGAGAACTCATGAAAGATCATTCCAAAGAAGTCTCTGAACTTCAGGAAAAGATCACAGAAAGAGATACTCTGGTAGATCAACTCATGAAAGAAAGGAACTCTCAAGAGGATGAAATCACTGAACTCAGAGCCAAATACCAAACTCTTATCAAGGGAAAACAAGTTGTTCACAACATAGAGGAGATACCTATGCCCAGAGAAGCTCCTAAGATACCATCTGTTGTATCTATCATATCAGAGTCTTCTCAGCGCATTTGTGATAAGAGTGGTTTAGGATATTCTGGAATTACCACTAAAACTCACAAGTACCTCTATAATAAAGACAAGTCTGTAAGAGCTGGTAAATTGGTAGAAATCTGGAATGATAAAGACTTAACTGGTAATGGTTACAAGGTGGTTCACAATCCTGATTGGAAAAGGAATCACTCTGTTAATCACTTAACTAATGGTCCAGAAGAGTTGACTGTTCTGGAAGAGAAGATGTTAGAGAATAAGTGTCAACAAGGGGAACCATTAAAGATTGATGGTTCTGTGAACAATGAGTCCCAAGGAGTAGATATTACTCAAATTGGAGGACCCCAGAGAAATCCTCAAAGGGAACCTAAACAGATTAGGGGACCTCAAAGGAAACACTAAAAAAGGGTGAATACCAATCAAAGTAATAACTACCAGAGAAGGAACAATGTTCAACAGAACCAGGTACCCCAGAGACAATTTTCTCAGAAGAATCAATTCCAGAATAGGTATACTCAAAGGAACTATAATCACCAGAACAGGTCTAATTATCAGAACCAGAGGAGGTCTTCCAGACCCATCTCTAGAAAACCAACTGATATGGGAAGTTATGACACCAGAGATGGTTCTTCTAGGATGTACCCTTATAACCAGACCTTTAAGACCATGTCTTTGAGGTAGGCCATTCCAAAGGCCAGATTTGAGAAAAGGTACACCAGACCTGTTTATAGGAAAGGTGTCCTTATCAGACCAGTAGCTCAATATGTCATAGTAAGAGGACATGTACTGGTAGATAGATTTGGAAGGAAGATAAGATCTCCTCATCCATCAAGGGATGGTCTTTATCTATGGATTCCTACAAAACCTGCAACTAACCAATCAGGACCCAGCACTAGTAGGGGACCTAATTGATATCTCTGCAGGTAGATAAGAGTCCATTGGAGAAAGGATTTTCAAGCAACCATGTCTGGTACATTGATAGTGGATGTTCCAAGCACATGACATTCCAGAAGGATAATCTCCAAGATTTCAAGCCATTAAATGGACCAAGAGTGATGTTTGGTGACAACAACTATGGAGTCACTAGAGGAGTTGGAAAGTTGACCTTCAATGGTGTATCTGTAGATGAAGTCTACTACGTAGAAGGACTCAAGCATAATCTGCTTTCAGTATCCCAATTCTGTGACAAGGGATACTCAGTGAAGTTTTCTAGTGATTCATGCACTGTTTTCTCTTCTGATTATAATGATATCTTGCTAATAGGCTTGAGGAAGGGTAACATTTATCTTGCAGATTTTAGCAGTTGCCCAAGGAATGCTTGCCTGGTTGCTAAAGGATCTGCAGAGAACAGCTGGATTTGGCACAAGAGATTGTGTCATCTTAACTTCAAAACATTGAACAAGATTGCCAGAAAGGGTCTCATTCGAGGTCTTCCAAATGAAGTGTTTAAGAAGGATCAGGTTTGTGGTTCATGCCAGAAGGGTAAACAACCCAAGACTTCCTTTAAGGATGTCCAGAGCACAACCACAACCAGAGTACTTCAACTACTTCACATGGACCTGTTTGGACCTGTTTCTCCTCTTAGTTTCAGTGGAAGGAAGTACACCTTAGTAATAGTAGATGACTTTTCAAGATACACTTGGGTAGTGTTCTTGTTTAAGAAAAATGAAACTATAACTAAGCTGCCAGAGTTCTTCAAGCAGATTCAGAATGAGCAGAACCAGAGCATAGTTTGGATCAGGAGTGACAAAGGAACAGAGTTTTTGAACTCACATATTGCAGATTACTGCAAGGACCATGGGATTTTTCATGAGACATCTGCTGCTAGAACACCTCAACAAAATGGAGTTGCAGAAAGGAGGAATAGGACTCTCAAAGAAGCTGCAAGAACACTTCTGGCAGAGTACAGCACTCCACAGAGATTTTGGGCAGAGGCCATCAATACAGCATGTTACACTCAGAACAGGTGCCTGATTGCCCAGAGACACAATAAGACCCCATATGAGGTATGGAAAGGTAAAACCCCATCTGTTTCATATTTTCATGTTTTTGGATGTAAGTGTTTCATCCATGACAATGGGAAATCTAAATTAAGAACCTTTGATGCTAAAGTGGTTGATGGAATATTTTTGGGATATTCCAGCACCAGTAAAGCTTTTAGAGTTTTTAATAAGAATTCACTTTGTGTGGAGGAAACACCTCATGTTGTTTTTTATGAATCTACTTTTGAGTACAAGGTGGATTCTAAGTCTCCTGATGAGACCCAGAATCAGACTACACCCAGAGTTATCAAGGTCAATCCACCTATTCTTGATTCAGATTCAGATTCAGATGATGACCCATCTCCTGGTTCTCTGAAGCAGCAGCCTTCACAAGGAGCAGAACCAGAAGAGGTTGGAACTCCTGTAGGGGGAAGCTCTTCTGCAGGTGGTGATAATCACCAAGGTACTGCAGAAGATGATCACCCAGGCAAGACCACGGGAAGGAGGACCCTGGTTGATCACCCCAATGACCTGATCTTAGGAGATCCAACTAAGGGTGTCCAGACTAGGAGAACTATTAACTTAGCTGCCTTATTCAGTTGCTATGTGTCCTTGATTGAGCCCAAGAACATCAAAGAGGCACTGAAAGATTCAAATTGGATTGTTGCTATGCAGGGGGAGTTGAATCAATTCACCAGACAGGATGTTTGGGAGCTGGTAGACAGACCAAGACATCAAAAAGTGATAGGCACTAAGTGGGTTTTCAAGAATAAGAAAGATGAGAATGATGTCATTACTAGGAACAAGGCAAGGCTAGTGGCCCAGGGCTATTCTCAGTCTGAAGGAATAGACTATGATGAGACAATTGCTCCTGTTGCCAGACTAGAAGCCATCAGATTGTTCTTAGCATATGCCGCTCACATGAAGTTCATAGTATACCAGATGGATGTGAAATCTGCCTTTCTTAATGGGATTCTCATTGAGGAAGTGTATGTGGAATAACCTCCTGGTTTTGAACAAGGTGACAAGGTGTTTAAGCTTAAGAAAGCTCTTTATGGGCTGAAGCAGGCACCCAGAGCATGGTATGACACTCTATCTCAATTTCTTTTGGACAATGGTTTTACTAAGGGTAAGATTGATAGGACCTTGTTTAGGAAAGAAGAAGGAAAGGACATCCTTCTGGTCCAAATATATGTTGATGACATCATATTTGGATCCCCTAACAAGAAGCTGTGTGAGAAGTTTGGTGAGCTCATGCAGGGACAGTTTGAGATGTCCATGATGGGAGAATTGAATTACTTTTTGGGTTTGCAGGTTAAGCAATCAGAGAAGGGAATTTTTATTAATCAAGCTAAGTACACCAGAAACATGTTAGAGAAATTTGGAATAGGATCTAGCAGGGCAGCCAAGATCCCTATGATGACAAATTTCAACATGGATCCAGATGAGTCTGGAGAGAGTGTGGACCAGACTCAGTACAGAGCACTTATTGGTTCTCTTTTGTATCTGACTGCAAGCAGAACAGATATTACTTTTGCTGTAGGAGTTTGTGCCGATTTCAAGCTAACCCCAAGAAGAGTCACTTGGAAGCAGCTAAGAAAATATTGAAATATCTCAAGGGAACTGTGAATTTAGGATTATGGTATCCTGCAGATGACAATTTAGAATTAAGTGGTTATTCAGATTCAGACTATGGTGGGTGCAGAATAGATAGGAAATCTACAAGTGGAACATGCCAATTTTTAGGGAATAAATTGGTATCCTGGTTTTCCAAGAAGCAGACCTCAGTTGCTACATCAACAACAGAAGCAGAGTACATGGCTGCAGGGAGTTGTTGTTCTCAACTTCTTTGGATTAGTCAACAGCTTAGGGATTACCAGATTAGAGCTAAGGATATTCCTATTTTCTGTGATAGTAATAGTGCCATTGCAATCACCCAGAATCCAGTTCTTCATACCAGATGCAAACATGTTGATATAAGGCATCATTTTATCAGAGATAATGTTGAGAAGGGCGACATAAGGATGGAAAAGATCGCAACAGAGAGGCAGAGAGCAGATATTTTAACCAAGCCTTTGGCTGAGACCAGATTCAGAGAGTTAGCTTTTGAGTTAGGATTGTTGGATCCAGAGACATATTTGATTTAGGGGGAACATCAGAGAAGTATCCTTATTTTATTAATTTTCTTCATAAATTTTCCTTATGCTAACATACCTGCAGATTAGATATATCAGAGAGGGTATACTTCCAGAAGAGGTATACACCAGGTGACACTAATCCCAGATGAGGTGCTGAGTCAGAGATATGTCCAAAATCTTTACTGACCAGGACCAGATAAGTTCCATCAGAGGAGAAGTATCACCAGACTAGTTGTGGTATCATCTGGTTACAATATCAGGTGACAGGTATGTCTTTTCTACTCTGGCCTCTGATCATTGGGATACACTTTTCAAATTAGTAAGTACACTCAAAACCTTTCAACTTCGGAGTGTATTTAAGACTAGGGTATAGGGCCTAGGCAATCATTTCGCTTTTTTCTCTTGACTGCCACAAAACCCCTTTATGCCCAGTCCCAATGACTATGTCAACGCACCAGATTAAATCTGTATCTTGCCTTTCATCGTGGCCATCAGATTTAATCACTGTGCAAAATGTCAATCAATGCTAAAATTCATTTTGTTTCCTAAATTGAATTTGAAACAACACGCGTTCACACTTCATTTAATTTTCAAGCCACGCGTACTACTCTATTTAAATCAATTTTGTTTTTAATCCGTCCTTTCACGTTTCTATACTATTCAAACCCTAACCTCTCTCTGCAAAGCTTTCTATCTCTCTCTCTCTCTTTCACAGTTATGGCACCCAAGTGCAATTTCGATCCAGACTATGTCTGCAAGAAACTCAAGAGAGAAATGGTGGTGGACTTCTATTCCACTAAGAATCCGACCGCTTTGGAGATTTTGGAACTTCTCCGACGTTCTGGGCTGGAGGAGTTGTCTCAAAGGTTCCCAAGGATCTGCGTACCTTGGATGGATATGCTGCACAGTTTCTTATCCGGATGAAGATCCACGAGGACTATATTTCATCCAAGATTGATTCAGAGGATCTTGCTTTCTCTAAGGCAGACTTCTGTGGTCTTTTTGGTAACCTTTCTGCGGAAGGTGTGGACCCACTGAAGTACAGAGAAGGAGAGGCGTTGGAATCCTTCAAGATGTTTGCCAGAAATTCATGCCAGAATATTACTAAGGGTTTCTTGGACAAGCATCTTAGGCAGAAGTATAAGGTGCTATTTGACATCGTGGTAAAGATTCTCATGTGTGAGAGCCATAGCACAGATGCCATCTTCGTTGGCAGGCTCTGTGTTATGAGGGCCATTCTGGATGGTGTTCAATGTAACTGGGCTGAGTTCTTCTGGGGGGTGCTGAGGAAGAACAAGGTGAAAATCCAGAAGGAAGAATGCCCCCAGTTGCCAGGAGAGCAACAATTTGTGTTCAATGCTAATGTATCATTGGGCACAAAACTCACCCTAATTCTGGATTCGATTCTTCCAGAGAAGAAATGGAGACAATCCTGGTGTAAGGGCTTTCATAAGTCCAAGATTATGTTCTCCAAGGATGGTTCCCTTCATGGCCATCCTGATTCTGATGGTGAGCAAGCCATCCCTGCTCCTCCCCTTCAAGCCATTCCCTCACCTGCTAAGGGGCAGAAGCAGCAGCAGCAGCAGAAGACCCAGAGGAAAGCTGTTGGAGCAACTGGTTCTTCAAATGTTGCTTTCTCTGGTTCCTCTGAGGAGGACCAGATCCCTCTTCTTGATGTACTGAAGAAGAAGAGTGTGGTTGCCAAGAAGGCAGGAGCTTCAAAGAGGAAGCAGCCAGACGAGGCCAGGAGACATTCTGCTAAGAAGAGGAGGACTGGCAGAGGAGCTCCCAAGAAAACCCTTCTGGTGGATGAGCCATCAGAAGAGGAAGAGGAAGAAGATGAAGTGCCTCTTGTGAGGAAATCCAAGGCCAAGAGAGCCCTTCTTCAAGATTCAGACTCTGGATCTGATCTTGGAGAGGCCTTGGAGAAGGCCATTGAGGATGCCACCCAGATGATGGAGGATGCTCCAGAGCTTGTTGTGTCTGCTGGTGTTGACCCAGCAGAGGTAAACCCTTCCTTTCCCTCTTCCTCCCCCATAAATCTTGTTTCCCCTTCCATCTCTCCCCCAGATAACTTTCCCCAAACCCCATCTGCCTCTGGTAACCCCATTCTTCCACCAGAACAGACTATCCCAGATACCCCAGTCTATACTCCCTCTACCATCCCTACTCAAACACCCTCTCCCCCAAATTCCAAAACACATATCCCCACTAACCCCTCTCCCCCACCTTCTGTATCAGAGGTACCCTCAACCTCCTCTGGTGCAGAAGTCCCCCCTTCAAACCTTTCCACCTCCCAAATCCCTCCTACACATTCTGTACCAGATATTCCTTCCTCTTCTGGTGCAGAGCAACCAATCCCTACCACCTCTACTTCACAAAATCCAAACCCTCCCCAAACCCATACAGATCAGGACCCAACCATTGCTATGGCTCTGGGATTCCCTGCCCCTCTTCCCTCCCCAACCTGTTTAACCAGCAATGATAGTGAAGATGAGGAAGCTTCACTTGAGCCTGTTGACTTAGCCCCTTCCTCCTCTGCCTCTGGGCCCAAACCCTTCACTTTCTCATCTGCAGAAATGGGTCCCATTAGGCAGAGTATGAGTGTAAGTGCTCAGCTCTGGCTAAGAGAGCATTTTCCAGTTCTTCTGGAGCACTTACTACTTCTGGCAGAGCTTACTGATGCCAAGGTCTGGAGCAAGGCCAGACTTGAAGATGTGGAGGACCTGGTGCTATTGCTTGAGGAAATGGGTGCCTCCAACTTCACTGCTTGGGAGATTGAGCTGAAGCAGAAGATGAACATTCAGAACCCAGCAGAGCTGGAGACTCCTGGTGCAGCTAAAGTCTTGATTCGCACCCTGCTCATCCAAAGAGGAGTAATGCTCACTCCAGAGGGCCCCACTTACAAGTTTGGTCCTCACTTTGTCTTCCCTCCAGAGCTTTATTCAGACGAGGAGGACTTTGAGATGTCTCCTGCTGTGCTCCAGAAGATGAAGGCTTTCTTCAACGAGCAGATCATGCAGATAGGGCGCTTTTCCAAAGCAATCCAACATATGGCCCCTGCTATGATAGAGCATCAGATCAAGCAAGAAAGGAGAATCTTCCTCAAGCAGATCAAATCCACTTTGGCAGAGGTTAAAGCTTCGTTCAAGGCTAATGGCTTGTTTGTCAAATTAGACGTAATGCACAGCCAGAAGCAGCTCCAGGAGCACGTGATGGAGCAGATGAGCAAAGTGGAAATGGCCAGCCAGATGATTCAAACTGCTAGACTGAAGGACTCCCTCCAGGAGATGTTGGAGAAGCAAGAGAGACTTGTTGCAGAGTCTAAGGCTTACCTGGAGGAGGCCAAGCAGCTTCGTGATCTTCACTCTTCCTCCAACACTGTCTTGCCTGATCTCATAAGGCAGGTAGTGGAGCCCCTCCTTGATGAAGTTAAAAAGGGGGAAGAGAAGGCCAGAACTGATCTGGCGAAGACCACAAATGAGACTCTTTTTAGCCATGGAGCTCGTCTGGACCTGCTGGAGAACACATTGGCCCAGGCTGAGTTGCAGAAGAAGAAAAAAGAAGAGTTGAAATCTCTATCTATGGCTAAACAGCTTGCTGCAGAAGAAGAGTCATCTGAAGCTGAGCAGGATCCTTCTACCATTCCTGGTCCTGCTAAGAGGAAGATTAGGAAAGTAAAGAAGAGTTTCCTTGAATCTGTTGTCGAAGAAGCAGAGAAGAGATACAAGGAAGAGACTCCAGAGGAGAGGCAAGCCAGAATCAGGAAGAACATAGATGAAGAGCAGAGGCTCAGATATGTTAGGAGATAGAACAAGAAGGCCAGAGAAGCTGGTATTCCTTCTGGTGCAGGTGGCTCAGGTCAGAAGAGGAAAGCTCCTGTGGAAGTTATGAACATCTTGCCACTCAGGACAGAAGGGTCTTTTGACTCTACTGTGCCATATCCTCTGATTGAGAGATGGAGAGAAGCCAAGAACCTCTGGTTCATTCAGCATTATATCCAGATGCCAGCACTAGAAGATGATGAGCTGATCAACAGAACCTTCCATTCTTGGATGCAAGCCTATGATGCAGACTTGTACAAGCAGCTGATGGATTCAACCATTGAGTTCAACCTGGAGGTGACTGCTCCTGAATTTACTTATCTTAACACTCCCATGATTGGGAACCAGGTGGATTGGGCAGAACTGAAGAAGCTTTACAAGACCAAGGTGTTGGTGAATTTCACCCCAACATCTTCTGCAGAGTTGAAGGCCGTCCAGGATAGGTTCCTTGACTGGTTTCTTGTCCCTAAAGAGAACAGAAGATATGCCTAGAATAGGACAATGAACTTCAATGTAATCTGTAATTATTTTGTCCTCTGATTATTAATGAAAAATACATATCTTCTCTGTTCTAAAGACAACTCCTTGTTGTCTTATTTTTTGCCTGATGAGATCTATTCTAAGGTCTCATCCCTTTATTGTTTTCTTGCTTAAGTTTTACTTTTGATCAGTTCTGGTAGTGTTTTAACTCCATCAAAAAGGTGGAAATTGTTAGGATAAAAAATTGTTAGTTTTGATGAGTTAAAACAGACCAGAAGTTGTAATAGGACCATCTGGACCTGTTAGCCAGATGAGGATTAGTTAGGACTTAGTCTAGGGGGATCTGCCAGACCAGAAGACCTCACCAGAAGAGTCACCAGAAGACCCCACCAGAGGACTTCACCAGAGGACTCCACCAGAGGACTTCACCAGAGGAGATCAGACCAGAGGCAGAGGACATTCCCCAGACCAGACGAGTCCGGACCAGACGAGTCTGGTGGAACAAAAGATGCTCAGTTTGATCCCCTTATTCTACTGAGTATTCTGGTTGTTCACCAGATAAGGACCAGAAGACACCGAGGTTGCCTGGTGTCTGGCCCTGCCTTCTCTGGAGAGAATCAGAGTTAGGCAATTGGAAGCATTGACCGTTGGTGATTCAAATCAAGTCAAAACAAGATTGGATTGAGAAGATATGAAGACAATCAATCAAGATCTCACCAACCCAATCAATCAATTAGGGAATTGATTGATTGAAGCTTCCATATATAGAGGATCTGATTGGATTAGCCTCCCAACGGCTATGTCCCTAATCCCCTCTATATATACTTGAGTGCAGATCAAGAAAAAGCTCTAGAATCATTCACGCGCATATAGCCACACTAAGCTTTTGATCACTACGCATATTGCACTCACACTTTGTTCTTAATTACTCATCTACTCGTAAGGAGTTCATATACTCAACCTGTTCATCTTGTTAGACAAGGTTGGAGTAAGTCTATCTTTAGATCGAAGTTAGATCTAAAGAATTTGTAAGAAGGTGCTGGTACTTCAGAAATTCCAGTGAGTAAGTTTGTGAGTTGGTTGATAGTGAGACCCCTTGGTGATAAGGGAGAGTGGACGTAGGATATTTATCCGAACCACTATATATCGTGTGTCATTTATCGCTTTATTTTAATTATTGTTTATTGCTCTCTTATAAAAGATTTTGGAAAGACATTATTACATAAGCTTCCGCAATTAATCTATCGAGTGGGACCAACAATTTGGATCACCAAATCATCAGCTCTGTGAGAAATTCTCTAAGTTGATGACTGGTAAATTTGAGATGTCCATGATGGGAGAGATGAACTTCTTATTAGGATTGCAGGTCAAGCAGACTGATCAAGGTATATTCATTAATCAGGCAAAGTATACAAGAGACTTGATTCATAAGTTTGGTGTTCAGAACAGCAATCCAACAAGGATCCCTATGAACAAAAATTGGAAGATGGATCCTGACACTGAAGGGACTTCAGTAAATCAGACTGAGTATCGTGGGCTGATAGGTTCTTTATTGTACCTGACTGCAAGTAGGCCTGACATTACGTTTGCAGTTGGTGTGTGTGCTAGGTATCAGTCTGATCCCAAGAAAAGTCATTTGGAGGCTGCTAAGAGGATACTTAAGTATTTGAAAAGGACAGTCAATATGGGACTATGGTATCCTTCAGATGACAACTTAGAACTGACAGGTTATTCAGATGCAGATTATGGAGGTTGTAGGATTGATAGGAAATCAACCTCAGGGACATGTCAGTTTTTGGGAAGTAAGTTGATCTCGTGGTTTAGTAAGAAGCAGAATTCAGTGGCTACATCCACGACTGAGGCTGAGTATATGGCTGCAGGTAGTTGTTGTGCTCAGATTTTATGGTTAAGGCAACAGTTGAGGGACTACAAAGTGTTTGCTAATCAGGTTCCAATCTATTGTGACAACAATAGTGCTATAGCAATTACTCAGAACCCATTGCTTCACACAATGTGCAAGCATGTGGATATTAGACACCACTTCATTCGAGATCATGTGGAGAAGAAAGATATTAGGATGGAGAAGATTCACACTGACAGGCAATGAGCTGACATCTTGACTAAGCCTCTGGCTGAATCGAGGTTCATGGAACTGTCAGTGGAGTTAGAACTCTTAGATCCGGGAGAGCAGTCAGCGTAGAGTTCTAGGGGGAACTCAGGCCAGACTCGACTCAGCGAGGTATCAGGGTGCTACAATGTCTCCCTGACAGGTATGAGTTCTAACCTGACTCCTGTGAATGTCAAGCGTCTCCCTGAGTCCTTCGTCCTGAAAATCTTTATTAAATGCATTCCGTTCTCATTAAAAGCGTGCCTTTTCATATTTAAAACCCACGCGCACGGAGCATTTAATGCCAGTTACTTTTTCATATACGTGTCCGTTTTATATGGAATATGACTGACATGGGGTTTAATTGAAGCTGAGATTAATCCTGGCCCCTCATTTCAATACCTTTCGAATTCAGGGATCAATCTCAACCCCACGTTCGAGTAACTGACTTAGTCTTATCAATCAAGAGTGCCATTTGAGGTTTTTACGCAAACACAATGCACAATCAGCACACTGAGTTTTCTCTTGCTCAAACACAGAATTTTCAAAAACCTTTCTTTCAAAAACAATGGCATTCCTTGATTCCAACTGGACAACCGACAAGATCATCGACGTTGTTGAGAAGAAACTGGTACACATGGAGCAAGTCATCTCCATGGAAGGTATCTGTCTTACGGTTGAGAAAATCAAACCCGTGTTTAATTGGATTTCCGATGCCGGGTTGGAAACATACTTCACCACCCGACCCATTTCTGTGCTCCCAAGAACAGTTGTGGAAGCATATTTGAATATGTTCTTGTGGAAAGGGGAAGTTTTCACAAAGGTGACTGCGTTGAAGCCGACGGGAGATAAGGACGGCGACGGCGAACCTCTTTACAACACAGAGGTGGTCACTATCAACTTCAGGCAGGCGGTGAGGGAAGTCTTCAAGCTGCCATTCTCAGGCATCAACCCAAGAACCTACAAGGAGAACTCAGAGGGAGAGTTTCTTGGGAAATGGACCAAGTCAGGGTCATCGGAGTTCAGGGCTCGCCAGAACAAGAGTACGTTAAAGCCTGAGTATAGAGCTCTGGTGGACTTGGTATCCAAGATGGTGATGGGCGCAACTGGCTCTCACGAGAATTTGAGTCTGCCCAAGCTGAGACTCATGGGAGCAATCGTTGATGGAGTGGAAGCGAACTGGGAGCAGCTCTTCCTCGATCAACTCCATCAGGCAGGACTGGACAAACTCACGCGTGACGAGGAGAAGAAGCACATTTCCGTCAGTGCCATCTTGCCTTTCGGCACGAGGATGTCCATCCTGATTGCTCATGCTTGCCATGGGTATACCTTCGACTTTGAGGATAGTCTCTCCTCGAAGAAGGTAATGTTTTCCTCACTGAGTGATACCTATTCAGTGCTAGGGCTGACTGATCCCAATGCGAAAGCAAAGGGTCAGGTCAAAAGGCCAGCTGGTAAAGCCAAGAGAGTGGCAACCAGTCTCATTGAACGGGTAGATGAGCTCCTTGAGAGGAGTAGCTCCTTGAGAGGAGTAAGGATGGTGAGGAGGTTGCTGCTGAGGAGGTGGAGCAGCCTGAAGTGGAAGCAACTGGGAAGGGGAAAAGGGTGAAGATAGTGCTGTCAGGGAAGAGCACGATATCTGGGACTGAGTCTGATCCCAAGAAGGTCGGATCTGAGGCTGAGGGAACTGACGATGACGTCAGAAAGGAGGGTGCACAGGGAGAGAGGCCCCTGAAAAGGCTTAGGAAGGGAACCAGAAAATCCCCTGCTAAGAAGCTGCCTGAGATGAGTGAGAGGGAGAAGTCAAGCTCTCCTGGAGCCTCTGACTTGGAGGAAGTAAGAAAAACTGTCGAGACGGCTGAGTCGTTGCAGCCTGAGACAGTACCCACTCAAACACCCCCACACTCTGAAACCCAAACACCCTTCATTCCTGACCCCACACCTCAATCTCCCCAACCACCCCGAACCTCAGAGCCAAATCATCCTACTGAGTCAGCGCCTTCAACTTCTCACATGAATGAGCCTGAACAGTCAGCCGAGCAGAACCTTCCAAACCCCTCAGATTTTCCCTCATTCCCTAATCCCTAAGACTGTCCCAAATCCATTTCAGCTGAGGAGGACGAATTCCTCGAAGTGGGGGAGGAGGATTTGGATGAACACATGGCTGGAGGGATTCTGGAGAACACCCTCAGGGGAAACGCCACAGAATGGGCAGGGAAGTGCTGGCCTGGGCTATCCAAGTATACTGAGCTGCTGGTGTATGTGATTGAGCTCAAAGTTTGGTTGGACTTCAAACAATCAAACATGCAGGAGCAACATATGCTGGTGGATGCTCGTGGCTGGGAGCACTGGGAGACGGAAGAGGCCAAGATTTGCTCGTTCTTTGGACTTACTAGCTGGCTTCAACTCTTGAACTTTGACAACCTGAAGCAGCTAGTGGCTGATATGATGTCCAAGAGCAAGGCTGACCTCCTTCCTGAGGATGAGGAGGATGAGGATGATGAAGGAGCTCAGGGTGGAGACCTGGAGAAGGCAGTGGAGGAAACTGCACAGGAAGTGGATGAGATGAACTCTGAGCCTCAGGCTCAGGGGGAAGGTGATAAGAACACTGGTGCCAAGGGTGGACCAGTGGCTGAGGATGTTGTGAACATCTCAGCTGCCGATGAGACATCTGTCGATGAAGGGATTCCCTGCCCTGAGACAAGAGAAGAAGATGTTGAGGCATTCAAGGAGACTCTCAGTTCCGAGGGACTTGCTCCCAAGGTTCAAGTTAGCTTAGCTGAGCCTGAGGAGGCGTCTATGACTACTTCACAACTGCTTTCAGTGCACCTTGAAGAAGGGACTGATGCTGCAGGGGCTGACAAGGGAAAGCAGCCAATCACTGAGGCGGCCGTTGATGATGAGGATGTGATCATAACCGGGGTCGGACGTGCTGAATTTACCAGCATAGTGGAGGTCAAGCAGGAGAAAACCTCAGAAAATCTAGCTGAACTTCAGGAGGAGGTAATGAGGCTACGAGCTGAGAAGGAAGAAGACTCCAAGGCCCTGGCGAAGCACATCAGGTGGACGAAGTCAGCTTACAATACCCTTGCTAACAGGGAGCTGATTTTGTTAAAGAAGACGATGACTGACACGGCCAAGTCAGTGAGGAATGAGCGAAAGCGCACCAAAAAGATGCTAAGGCAAACCTTGAAGCAGTTGGCTGAGAAGGATGAGCAAAGGAAGGAGGATCTTACTCAGGCTGTGGAGAAGCTTGCAGCTCAGGCTGGGGCACTATTCACTCAGGCCATTTCTGGCTCAGCGTCAAAGTTTGAGCTGGAGTCCGAACGTATTGCTCAGACTTCAAAGGACATTGCTGAGAGACTGACCCAAGCAGATGAGCGATCTGCTCTGGTGGAGGGGAGGATAGAGAAGGTTGAGCAAAGACTCCAACTCTCCATGGAGGTCTTTGAGAAGAAGGTCCAAGCTGCAATCAGTTCAGTATCATTTGCAGGGACTGGAATTTCGATGGGAGTTGAATTATTGAAGGAGGGAATTAATGATGTCCATTCCCTAGCCTCCTTCGTAATCCAGCGGATCTGACGCATTCCCATCCGAGGCCAATGATGATGCCAAAAAGGGGGAAAAGAAGAAGAAAAGATCCCGCCCTGAGGCATCTGAGGCAGTCAATTCAGGTGAGACCGTTCTAGCTGACCCTGAAGCCAATCCTGATGGAAACATTTTAAGGGTGAGGAAGTCAGCTAGGTTAGCGGCAGTGGAAAAGGAAGGAGAGGAAGTTGTTGCCAAGCTAAGAGAGGAGGCAACAAAGGCAAAGGCTAATGAACCTTCCAAGCAACAACCTGAGCCAGTTCAGAGATCGTCTCCCATGAGCTCAAGGAAGAATCCCATCACTTACTCAGGTGAGTTGGTTGCGGAGCTATCTGCTGAAGCGTGGGGAGATCAATCTGAAAAATCTGAGGCTATGCGCAGAGCTGAAATTGCTCAGAAGGAGAAGATGCGCATCTTGGAGAAGAAGGTTGAGAAGCTGACTGATATCACTGAGCTTCAACAACGAGAACTAGATGATGCAGTGATCAGCTTGCTAAGGAGGAAGAAGGCGAAGCCTGAGCTAAGGAAGTACAGGAAGAAGCCAACAGTTAGGAAATCAACAATTCTTCAAGTCAGAAGGCCAGAATCAGGAGCAAGGGAAGCTTTTGTTGATGAGTTCGTCTCAGAGACATTGAAGGAGTTTTGGACTGATGCAAGGGATGAATTTGTTAGACTGTGGTTTGTTGTGAAGAAGTGGGGCGACACTGACGACATCAATGCCCACTTCACTGACTACATGATGGACAATCATCCTGAGCTATTCCAGAAGATCTTGGAGGAGGCTGAGGTAGCTCAAGTTCAAGTGAAGGCTCCTGAGTTCACCATTCGAGCTCCTCCCTTGGTTCCTAGAACTCAAAAGCATGATACAAAGGCCATTATGATGGAAGTCTTGAAGATAGCCAAAGCTGAGGAGTACGTGAATCAACCTGGAAGACTTGACGAGCTAAAGGCAAGAGTTTATGCAGGATATGGACTCAAGCCTGAAATGAGACTAGTCTAGGTGTTCACAGGCTTCTTTGTAATAGATTAGATTCATTGTAGTCATTTCCACGTCAATCAATGAAATCTATTAGTTTTGCCCACAGACAAAAACTCATTGTCTTTTTTGGCTGTTGTTTAAAATTCTGTACTTTATCAAGAATTGCTCTAACACTGTCTTATCTTATAGATAGGTTTATCTTGTTTCCTCTAAGTGTTTTGAGGATCTTTTCAGTGTTTTGGCATCATCAAAAAGGGGGAAATTGTTGGGATATTGTCAGTTTTGATTAAGATCCCAAAACCCCTGAAAAGGTGATTGCCTTAATCTGTCTTTGTCAGGCTAGTCTTGGTTAGGATTAGTACTTAGTCATTTTACACTTCACAGGTACTCAGTGAGAGGAGAACTCACTGGAGACAATCAAGACTCAGAGCCTGAAGACGAAGAGCACCATCCTGAACTTATGGCATTCTTCTAAGCTGGCTGAGTAAGTGACAGTGATGAAGAGTATGACCCTGAGGTCATTACTAACTCAGTCCTGAAGGGAACAGGATGTCACTGAGTTAATGGGAAGACTTGGAGTAGAGCCAAGCAATGCAAAAGGAATTTCAGCATCAGGACAAGACTGGTGGGCTCAAGACAAAATAAACTTAATAAGACAAGCCTGAAGCTCAGGAATAAGTTCTGACATTCTCACCAACCTGATGACGTGGACCAATCCGAGAAGGACACGTACGTACGGAACCTGACATGAAGACTGAATTCAGACTGCATATTCAACGGGCAAGCATTTAATATGCATTTAATGCAAATACCAAATCCATGCAAAGGACGGCTGCTGCATGAAGATATGTCTGTTTGAAGCTACTCTACACAGATGACTAGAAGGCTATCTCTCCAACGGATAGTTATTCAAATCACCTATAAATACAGAAGGCCTTGAACCCAATCAAGGTTACGGGAAATTTCCAAGCCAGAAATTACTCAAACTCTCAAGCATTCAAAGCATTCAACTTTTAAGAGAAGCACTCGAAACCTTCTAAATTTCCCAAGTGTTTCTTAGCAGTTGAGAGTTGTTCTGTATTCCAAGAGCTAATTAGAATTATCTCAAGCTTAGAGAGATTATCCAATCCTTAGCATAGCTTTGACTTGTAAGGATAATCTCAACCTAGTTGGAATCCAAACTGAAACCAAAACCCTAAGTTAGGCTTGTTGGGAGTAAGTCAGTTAGAGTGTTAGTAAGTGGAGTTGTATAGATCAGTGAGGTTAGCTGGTCTTGGTGTACCTTGGCACGTTAAAAACAAGAATCCCTTGAGTGGATTTCCTGTTAAGTCAGGCTGTGGACGTAGGAGCTTGAGACTCTGAACCACGTTAAACTCCCTGTGTTCTTACTGCTTTGATATTGTGCATACTTGCTATATTACTTGTTCATTCATTGCATTCAAGTTTATCAGGCCTGAATCAATCAGGCTGATCGTCTAAAGAGCACTGCCCTACTAAACACTCTTCAGATTTGAGTAAAACAAGTTTTTCAGAAAGCAAACTAAACAAGACTTTAAACTTTCAGGGCTCAAACTTTTCCTCACTGAACTTGAACTGATAGTTAGCCAACTGACCCGCACCAAGTGTAGTCAGTAGGTGTGTTATCAGATCCTAGTTCTTTACCACTCTGAGCAAAGGGGACTCAATCAGTTTTAAGGTTGAAAAATTGGCATACGTGTGTTCCCCCTCCCCCATACATGTATTCCTCAGTCTTGTACCGGGACCAACAATTCCATAGCAAAAAGACATACTAAAACACATGATCTAAACTTAGCACGTCAAGTTTATGGCTCTGGTGCCAATTGAAGTGTGTCGTGTGTGTTAAGTGTTGATGTTGTAATGAATGTTAAACACTGACTACAACAATCTGGAAAACAAAATATAAATTTAGAACAGCGGAAGACTATAACATATGATTGCAAGATGGAATAACTTTTTAACACAAACTATATAAAATAGCTTGTGTTAGCCTTACGGCGAAATGTTCACTATAATAAGTTTAATGATACAAAAGTTGTGTGACGAGTAAAATCATTCACAACAGAAATAAGACTCGATATCACCTATCAAATCTTAATTGGCTAAGTGTATAAACTATGCACCGTCAAAGTTGATCTCTCACTATATCAATGATCTCTCTATCTAAAGATATATGATTGGTCGCAAGAGTATGTGATCACTGTAGTATGGGCGAGTATATGGACCAAGTAGTATCGAACCCAAGGAAAAGTGTGTATGCGAATAAATCCCTGGAAATTTGTGTCTCGTAGCTAATATGAATGTAATGTTTTGTTTATTCTAATTACACTAACTATTCTATGTTATTTAATAATCTAACTCCACTATTAAGTGCAAATATGATGGTGATGCTCGGGATAGGAATTCCTACGTATACTAACGGAATTGGTACAATAACTAAAATAATCGTGATGCACAAGTTATAATCCTAAGTGTACAAAAACTAGACAATCAACTTCCCTAATCTAACACAAGATTGAAATACTAAAAGCTCAAGAATTAACCCTAATACTTCGTCCTATCAACCTACTTCACTAATCCAATAATTAGATTATACGGATTTGTCTCAATTATTGAGACTCTAATTTAACTAAGGTGATGCGGCCGTCCTCTCTAGATAAACCGGTAGATGATAAACCCCTTCAAAAACTCTCTCCTTAAGCCTATTCATTATTAAAGAGTGATGTGGTCGTCTTCTCTCTAAAAAAATTGTACTCAATTCCAAGATTATTCTAGGGTTTATTAGAAATATTCAATAATTAAGAGAATTAAAACTATACATCAAAAATTATCCTAATTATGTACCAACATCCTACTTCTACGAGTTCATCCTATCCTAAGCATGCAAGGGTTCTAGTCTAACATGGTGGTTTGAAGAACAAAAGAAATAACAAGAATGATAATCATATGCATAATGAAATTAACGAAGGAATTTAAGAACGTAAACGGAAGATGAAATCAATAAATTCAATTCTCAAAGTAAATCTTTATAGATCTGGAAAACCTAGGTTTAATCGTCTCAAGTATCAAGAAAACAAGAATAAAAGAAAATTCGTTCGAAAGAAACAATTAAACTATGAATTCATATGCTAAAACCTTGATTACACGATGTAAAATCTTGCTAAAAATCTCCAAACTCATTTCCAAGCTCTTCTCATTAAAAAAACTATCGCTAAATATGTGATGGTATGTAAAAATAACTTGGAATAGGTATATATAGGTATTGGGCCGAGATAGGCAAGATTGGGTTGAAACTGCTCGACCAAGTGCCTTGCTCGAGCGCCTAGTGCTCGAGTAATGCTCACTCGAGCACCTCCTCACACCAGCGCCCGCAGGGCATTCGACCGCCCATCACTTGAGCGGTACCGCTTGATCAAGTGCCACTCGAGCGCTTCAATTCACCAATGCATTTCGGGCACTCGATCTCTCTTTGCTCGAACGCCTAGCGCTCGACTTGCCTGCACTCGAGCGGTCATGACCTCCTGTGCGCTTGAGGTGCTCGACCAAGGGTGCTTGAGCACTAAGTGATCGAGCACTTCCTCCTTTTGAGCAAAGTGACACTTTTCTTCGCACGAACTAATACTTTTCATGTTTCTTCAATATTTTCTCATCCGGGAGTCCATTTGAGTCGATTCAAAGTCCTATGAACTCCATTTTTTGCCCTCTTTCCTAATATGAGCATCAAAGAGATAAATTGATGATTTTATGAAAATTCTACTTAAATGACTCTAAATACTCATCAAATATGCTCAAAGCATAGACGAATCGGGCTACAAAACATAACAATTTTATGCCTAATCATAGGTCCTTGTAGGTCTTTGTAGAACCTTCTAGAACCCGTACTCGATTTATGTTGCAACTAATGTTGCAACCTTTACTGTAACATTCAGTCTTCCAGATTCTTGTAGATCCTTCTAGATCTTCAACATGCATGTCAAAACATCTAAAGTAACATTTGATCATAAGGTGTTAGTTAATGAGAAGAAAGGGTAACTTCATGTTGCTTCAAAGTAGATAGTGAATACTTCACTACCAACAACATTAACAAATATGAAAGGAGAGCTCATGCAGATGATGGACAAATACCATGTGTTAGAATATTTTTGTCCTAAGGATTGTCTCACTTTGATTTTGATAATGCCAAAACATATATTATTTTGTATTGTGGAAACTAACTTTGCAGGTACAAAGAGAAATGAAGAGTTTCAAATAGATAAAGTCTACATTTGCAAAGATAGATTCAGACTCTACAACTAGTTCAAGATAAGTCTTCATCTGAAGAGTTGAAGACAAGTCTACATCCGAAGAATCCACATCTGCAGAGTTAAAGACTACAAGCTATAAATTTGAGATTAGTAGGACTAATTAAGTGTAGTACATCCTATACATTCACTCACTTAGTTTGAAGAGTTTCAGTGTTTACCAGAGCTAATTACTAGCCAGTAGAAACAAGTTGCTCAGTGATTAAAAGCTTATTTGAGCAGTCATCACTAAAAGACAACATGTACTACTCAAGGACAATGTTATATGACAAGAGGCTTTAATTAAGCTAAAGTCAAAGCTGGAGGTGAATTTCATTTGAAATTTCAATCCCTCCAACGGCTAGAGGACCCTTCAAGACTCCTATAAATAGGAGAGGAGACCTCAGAGGATCAACAACAACAACCCCAAGCTTTCAAGCGAACCTGCATAATATCTACAGCTTTCAAGTCTACAGCCCTTCAAAATATAGAAGTTTAGTACTTAGAGCTAGGATATTAGTCTTGTATTTTGTTGTTGTTCCCTCACTATACCCCTTTTATTCTACCTAGTGTAGATATCATTCTTAGTGAGTGTTTAGTTCTGAGTGAATTTGAGAGTTTCTGAGTGAATTTATGTTTCTGGCTAGATTAGAGTA
Source organism: Ballota nigra (assembly GCA_947034835.1). Taxonomy (NCBI): domain Eukaryota; kingdom Viridiplantae; phylum Streptophyta; class Magnoliopsida; order Lamiales; family Lamiaceae; genus Ballota; species Ballota nigra. The sequence goes on along the minus strand of OX344724.1, from coordinate 44,366,488 downwards.
ATCTGAGTGAGAGTTCTAAATCTAAGGGGGAACAACTGTGTGTCTATGTGAAACATCTTGGTGAATTTGGCATCTTTGTGGTATAACAGTGGATGTAGGAGGATTACAACATCTCTGAACCACTATAACTCTCTTGTTCTTTTTATATATGTTCATTTCTATTATCTTTGTCCTAATATCTGTTGCTTATTTTATTTCATATCTTGTGTCATCATTTCTTACATAATTTCTGTGTGCATCTGTTTTCACAAAGCTAAAGCTATAGATTCTTTAAATCACTTAGCTAGAGCTCTGCCCATTTGATTTTTCACTCACACACTTTGTTTATTTCCGTGGCACAAGGTGTTAAAATACTCTAAAGTATTACAACATCAACTTTGATAAGTGTTTGAATCAATCTCTACAGGCATTGAATTTTAAAAGTCTGCAGCTGCAAACTTCTTTGTTTTAAATTCTACATCTGCAAAGTTTGGTCTGTATTACTTTTGGTTAAAAAGTTTTAAGTTTTTAAACCTCAAGGTCTATTCACCCCTGTTAGGATAAAAGTTGTATAGTTTTGATGAGTTAAAACAAACCAGAAGATGTAATAGGACCATCTGGACCTGTTAGCCAGATGAGGAAATAGATTAGAACTTAGTCTAGGGGGAACTGCCAGACCAGAAGACTTCACCAGAAGACCCCACCAGAAGACTTCACCAGAGGACTCCACCAGAAGACTTCACCAGAGAAGATCAAGACCAGAGGCAGAAGACCTACCCCAGACCAGACGAGTCCAGACCAGATGAGTCTGGTGAACCAAAAGATACTCAGAATCATTTCTAGATTCTACCGAGTATTCTGGTTCTTAACCGACTCTGGACCAGAGGACATCGAGGTTACCTGGTGTCCGGTCCTGCCTTCTCAGGAAGAATCAGAGTTGTGCAATGAAAGCATTTGACCGTTGGTAATTCAAATCAAGTCAAACAAGATCGGATTGGAAAGTATTTGAAGTTAATCAATCCAAGGATCTCACAAACCCAATCAATCAATTAGGGAATTGGTTGATTGAGAGCTTCCTTAATTAGAGATCTGATTAGATTAGCTCTCCAACGACTAATCCCTAATCAACTCTATAAATACAAGAGTGCATCTTTGAAGAAAGGCTCTAGAAAGTTTTCACGTGCACGAAGTCATATTCAAGCCTTAGCTTTTATCACGCTTTAAGCACTCTTACATTTTTCATAATCTTATATACTCATTAAGAAGTTGTTGGATCTCAACCTGTTCATCTGTTAAGATAAGGTTGAAGTTTGTAAAACTTTAGATCGAAGTTAGATCTAAAGGTTGTTGTAAGAAGGAACTGGTATTACGAAATTCCAGTACGTAAGTTGGTTGGTTAGTAGTGAGGCCCCTTTGAAAAAGGGAGAATGTATGTAGGATTGTTATATCTGAACCACTATATATCTTGTCCTGTTTACTGTTTTCATTATAGTGCTCTTTTAAATGATTTTGTTAAGACTTTGTTTTAAGCTTCCGCAATTAATCTATCTAGTGGGACCAACAAGTGGTATCAGAGCAGTGTGTCCAAGACCACTGTTTCGAAAAGCTTTTGGTGGTCACCGGGCAGATCCATTGCTCTTTGTTATTTTTGTTAAATTCTTGTTAAAATCTTTGAGAAAATGTCTTTAAAATCTTCTTACAAGAGCCGTAAGTTGCCTGAATTCTCCTTTGAGGATTATAGCCACTGGAGCTTCATGATGAGTAATCATCTTGGAGATATCCACCACCGCATGGTAGATGTGGTAGAGAGTGGCCCAACCCAATTTTACTGGACTCCCATTGATGATGGCAGGTTTGAGTCCAGGTAAGAAACCAGTGAATCTGCTAAAGAAAGAACTGGTGAAAGGGTTGCAAGGCAAAAGATACTAAAGAAAAAGAATGAGCTCAACAATGATGAAAGGAAGTTATACAATCTGAATCAGGTGGCGAGGACAGAAATCATAAACACTCTCACAAAGGAATATCAAAGACAACAAGCTCCAGGTTGTTCAACACTCATTTTATACTTTCAAGATGAAACCAGATGAGACGATTGACCAGCTGGATATGCGTCTCACCAACCTCCTCAACAAGGCTAGTGCCTTAGGTAAGACTTACTCTGAAAAAGAAATCAATAGCAAAATTTTAAGATCACTAACCAGCAGATGGAGAATAAAAGTCACCGTGATAAAAGACAACAAGGATCTCAACACTCTGGATCATCATCTTCTGCTGTCTGATCTAAAGGCATATGAGTATGACCTACAAGAGAAAGATGAAACAGAAGAGGTGTCCTCTTCTGGTCAGAAAGAAGTTGCTTTTTCCTCAACTATCAAGTCTGATGAAAAGCCCAAGGAGTCTGCTGCAGATGACATGAGTCTCAAGGAGCAGATAGCCCTCCTAACCCGTAAACTTGATAAAATGGGTTCAAAATATGGCAGGTACAAAAAGCACTTGAAGGAATCTACCAGAGACATGAAGAGTTCCTTCGAGCCTGCAGATAAGGAAAAGACATCTGGAGACTCAAGGGAGACTAGATTCAGAACTCCAGAGTGGATGAGAGATGACAGCTCTGGCAGATCAGATTACCAGAGGAAAGATAGCAGTTCCGACAGACCTGACTACCAGAGGAGAGAAAGTAGTCCAACCAGATTAGAGTACAACCAGAGGAGGAGAGATCCAAGCCCCAGTCCCAGAGGAGACAACATATGTTATACTTGCAACAAGCCAGGCCACTACAGCTATGATTGTCCTCAACTTACTCCTTGGGAAAGAGAAGAGAAATGACTCAAGAGAGATAGGAGATATGCAGACAAGAGAGCGTTGCTGGCAGAAGCAGAGGAGGGGGATACTAGTTCCAGTTCTTCTTCTTCTGATTTTGGATCTGATGATGTTGTATGTCTCATGGCAGACATCACTGAGGTACAACAAACAACCTTATGCTTATCTAATTCCAAATATACTGAATCCACTCATTCATCTAGTAACTCCAGAGAGTCTGATATGCAGCAAATGCTATCAGATCTCCAAAATTGTGTTCATTTATGTCAAAAACTTGAGAAAGAGAATGGTAGGCTCAAAGCTGAAGTTCAATCCTTATCTCATGAGCAAAAATCCACCAGAGAACTCATGAAAGATCATTCCAAAGAAGTCTCTGAACTTCAGGATAAGATCACAGAAAGAGACACTTTGGCAGATCAACTCATGAAAGAAAAGAACTCTCAGGAAGATGAGTTCAATGAACTTAGAGCCAAATACCAGACTCTTATCAAGGGAAAACAGATTGAGCAAACCATTGAGGAGATACCTATGCCCAGAGTGGTTTGGGATATCTAGAATTACTACCAGATCTCATTAATATCATTATAACAAAGATAAGTCTGTAAGAGCTGGTGAATTGTTAGAAATCTGGGATGAAACCCCTAATGGTCATGGTTACAGAGTAGTTCACAATCCTAGACGGAACTACTCTGGTGATCATGTAGAATATAGTCCAGAAGAGCTAACTGAACTGGAAGAGAAAATCTTAGAGACTAAACGTCGAAATGGGGAACCAATGACAATTGATGGTTATGTTCATCTAAAACCTCAAAGAGTAAGACCTAATCAGATGAGAGGACCTCAGAGGAATCCTCAAAGAGTTGAACCTAAGCAGATTAGGGGATCTCAGAGGAGACACTCAAGAAAGGGGAATCTCACCCCGAATAGGAATTCTCAGAGAAGGAATTATGGACAATAGAACTATCATCAGAACCAGGGACCCCAGAGACGGTTTTCTCAGAGGAATCAATTCCAGAACAGATACACTCAGAGGAACTATAATCACCAGAAAAGGTCTAGTTTTCATCAGAACCAGAGACCCATCTATAGAAAACCAACTAATCTGGGTGGTTATGACACCAGAGATGGTTCTTCTAGGATGTATCCTTACAACCAGACCTTTAAGACCATGTCTTTGAAGCAGGTCATTCCAAGGGCCTGATTTGAAGTGAGATACACCAGACCTGTCTATAGAAAAGGTGTTCTCATCAGACAGTAGCTCAATATGTAATTGTCAGAGGACATGTACTGGTAGATAGATTTGGAAGAAAGATAAGATCTCCTCATCCAGCAAGGGATGATCTTTATCTTTGGATTCCTACAAAACCTGCAACTAACCAATCAGGACCCAGCACTAGTAGTGGACCTAATTGATTTCTCTACAGGAGGATAAGAGCCCATTGGAGAAAGGATTTTCAAGCAACCATGTCTGGTATATTGATAGTGGATGTTCCAAGCACATGACATTTGAGAAAGATCATCTCCAGGATTTCAAGCCATTGAATGGGCCAAGAGTGATGTTTGGTGACAACAATTATGGAGTCACCAGAGGCGTTGGAAAGTTGATCATCAATGATGTATCTGTAGATGAAGTCTACTACGTTGAAGGACTCAAGCATAATATGCTTTCAGTATCCCATTTTTATGACAAGGGATACTCAGTGAAGTTTTCGAGTGATTCATGCACTGTCTTTTCTTCTGATTATAATGATATCTTGCTTGTTGGCTTGAGGAAAGATAACATTTATCTTGCAGATTTTAACAGTTGTCCAAGAAATACTTGTCTGGTTGCAAAGGGATCTGCAGAGATCAGCTGGCTTTGGCGCAAGAGATTGTGTCATCTGAACTTCAAAACACTGAACAAGATTTCCAGAAAAGGTCTAATTCGAGGTCTTCCTAATGAGGTGTTTAAGAAGGATCGGGTTTTTGGTTCATGCCAGAAGGGTAAACAACCCAAGACTTCCTTTAAGGATGTCCAGAGCACAACCACAACCAGAGTACTTCAACTACTTCACATGGACCTATTTGAACCTGTTTCTCCTCTTAGCTTCAGTGGAAGGAAGTACACCTTGGTGATAGTAGATGACTTTTCAAGATACACTTGGGTAGTGTTCTTGTTTAAGAAAAATGAAACTATCCTAAGTTGCCAGAGTTCTTCAAGCAGATACAGAATGAGCAGAACCAGAGCATAGTGAGGATCAGAAGTGACAAAAAGACTGAGTTTTTTAATTCACACATTGCAGAGTATTACAAGGACCATGGGACTTTTCATGAGACATCTGCTGCCAGAACACCCCAACAGAATGGAGTAGCAGAAAGGAGGAACAAAACCCTCAAGGAGGCTGCAAGGACTCTTCTAGCAGAATACAACATACCACAGAGATTTTGGGCAGAAGCTATCAACACAGCCTGTTACACTCAGAACAGATGCCTAATTGCCCAGAGACATAATAAGACTCCATATGAGGTATGGAAAGGTAAAACCCCATTTATTTCATTCTTTCATGTTTTTTGATGCAAGAGTTTCATCCATGAAAATGGGAAATCAAAGTTAAAAACTTTTGATGCTAAAGTGGCCGATGGATATTCTTAGGATATTCCAGCACCAGTAAAGCATTTAGAGTTTTTAATAAGAATTCACTTTGTGTGGAGGAAACACCTCATGTTGTTTTTGATGAATCTGCTTTTGAGTGCAAGGTGGACTTAAAGTCTACTAATAAGACACAGAATCAGACTACTTCCAGAGTTATCAAAGTCAATCCATCTATTCTTGATTCAGATTCAGATGGTGACCCATCTTCTAGTTCTCTGGAGCAGAAGCCTCCACAAGGAGCAAAACCAGAAGAGGTTGGAACTCCTGTAGGGGGAAGCTCTCCTGCAGTTGGTGATAATCACCAAGGTACTGCAGTAGATGGTCAATCAGGCAAGACCAAGGGAAGGAAACCCCTGGTTGATCACCCCAATGAGTTAATTATAGAAGATCCAGCTAAGGGTGTCCAGACTAGGAGAACTCTTAACTTAGCTTCCTTATTCAGTTGCTATGTATCCTTGATTGAGCCTAAGAACATCAAGGAGGCACTGAAGGATTCAAACTGGATTGTTGCTATGCAGGAGGAGTTGAATCAATTCACCAGATAGGATGTTTGGGAACTGGTAGACAGACCAAGACATCAAAAGGTGATAGGCACTAAGTGGGTTTCAAGAATAAGAAAGATGAGAATGATGTCATTACTAGGAACAAGGCAAGGCTAGTGGCTCAGGGCTATTCTCAGTATGAAGGAATAGACTATGATGAGACATTTGCTCCTGTTGCCAGACTAGAAGCCATCAGATTGTTTCTAGCATATGCTGCTCACATGAAGTTCAAAGTATACCAGATGGATGTGAAATTTGTCTTTCTTAATGGGATTCTCATTGAGGAAGTGTATGTGGAACAACCTCCTGGTTTTGAACAAGGTGACAAGGTGTATAAGCTTAAGAAGGCTCTTTATGGGCTTAAGCAGGCACCCAGAGCATGGTATGACACTCTTTCTCAGTTTCTTCTGGACAATGGTTTTACCAAGGGAAAGATTGATAGGACCTTGTTTAGGAAAGAAGAATGAAAGGACATCCTTCTGGTCCAAATATATGTTGATGACATTATATTTGGATCCCCTAACAAGAAGCTGTGTGAGAAGTTTGGAGATCTCATGCAGAGCCAGTTTGAAATGTCTATGATGGGTGAGATGAATTATTTCTTAGGTTTGCAGGTTAAGCAATCAGAGAAGGGAATCTTCATCAATCAAGCAAAGTACATCAGAAACATGTTAGAGAAATTTGGAGTAGGATCTAGCAAGGCAGCCAAGATTCCTATGATGACCAATTTCAACATGGATCCAGATGAGTCTGGAGAGAGTGTGGACCAGACTCAGTACAGAGCACTTATTGGTTCTCTTCTGTGTCTGACTGCAAGCATACCAGATATTACTTTTGATGTGGGTGTGTGTGCCAGATTTAAAGCTAATACTAAGAAAAGTCACTTGGAAGCAGCTAGGAAGATATTAAAATACCTTAAGGGAACAGTGAATTTGGGGTTATGGTATCCTGCAGATGGTAATTTAGAATTAAGTGGTTATTCGGATTCAGATTATGGTGGGTGCAGAATAGATAGGAAGTCTACAAGTGGAACATGCCAATTTTTAGGGAATAAATTGGTGTCTTGGTTTCCTAAGAAGCAGACTTCAGTTGCTACATCAACAACAGAAGCAGAGTACATGGCTGCAGGTAGCTGTTGTTCACAACTACTCTGGATTAGTCAACAACTTAGGGACTACCAGATTAGGGCTAAGGATATTCCAATATTTTGTGATAGCAACAGTGCAATAGCAATCACCCGGAATCCAGTTCTTCATACCAGATGCAAACATGTTGATATAAGGCATCATTTTATCAGAGACCATGTTGAGAAGGGAGATATAAGGATGAAAAAGATTGCAACAAAGAAGCAGAGAGCAGATATTTTGACTAAGCCTTTGGCTGAGACCAGATTCAAAGAGTTAGCATTTGAGTTAGGTTTATTGGACCCAGAGACAGAATTGGTTTAGGGGGAACAACAGAGAAGTATCCTTTATTTCAATAATACCTATCTTATTATTTTATCTGTTATACTAACATGCCTACAAGTTAGATATACCAGGGAAGTTACATCTCCAGATGAGGTTTGTACCAGATGAGGTCTATCCCAGATAAAGTGCAAAGTCAGATTCCAGAGAAATCCGGAGTAAACTTTGACCAGAACCAGATGGGTTTCCATCAGATGAGATGTAACACCAGACTAACCAAGGTATCATCTGGTTATAATATCAGGTGACAGGTATGTATTTACTTCTCTGGCCTCTGATCATTGGGACATACTTTTCAAATTACTAATTACACCCAAAATATTTCATATTCAGAGTGTATTTAAGACTAGGGTAGAGGACAAAACCCCTCGAACCCAGTCCCAATGACCATGCCCACGCACTAAATTAAATCTATATATCGTCTTCCAATCCTGGCCGTCAGATTTAATTATCGTGCAAAATGTCAAGCAATTCACAAATTGATTTTGTTACCCAAATTAAATTTTAACTTCACACGCGTTCACACCTAACTTATTTTCAAAACCACGTGTCTGTTCCTATTTAAACTTAAAAAAATCTCAATTTGTCTCTTCACTTGTTCATTATTTTCAAACCCTAACTTCTCTCTGCAAGATTTGTTTTCTCTCTCTCTCTCTCTCTCTCTCTCTCTCTCTCTCTCTCTCTCTCTCTCTTTCAGACATGACACCCAAATGCAATTTCAACCATGAATACGTCTGTAAGAAGTTAAAGACGGAGATGGTTGTTGACTTCTACACTACCAAGAATCCGGCGGTGTTGGCCATTCTGGAACTTTTGCAGAATGCAGGGGTAGAGAAGTTGAACTCTACAATTCCCAAGAACTTTTGCACACTTGATCCGTATGCTGCTCAATTTCTAGTGTGGCTGAAGATCCATGACGACCACCTCTCTTCCAAGATCGATGGGGAGGATGTTGTTTTCTCAAAGCACGATTTATGTAACCTATTCGAGAACATTTCTGCAGAAGGTATAGACCCATTAAAGTACAAGGAGGATGAAGTTGTTGAATCCTTCAAGTTATTTGTGAGATCATCGTGCCAGAATCTAACCAGGGGATTTCTTGACAAACATTTGAGGCAAAAATACAAGGTACTTTTTGATATCGTGGTGAAGGTGCTCATGTGTGAGAACCATAGCATAGATGCCATTTTTACTGGGTGGCTCTGTGTTATGAGGGCGATATATGATGGTGTCCAGTGCAACTGGGCAAAGTTCTTCTGGGGAGTTTTGAGGAAGAACAAGGCAAAGGTGCAAAAGGAAGAATGTCCCACAAAGCCAGAGGAATTGCTATTTTTCTTGAACGCAAATGTATCTCTTGGGACAAAACTCACCTTGATTCTGGATTCTCTCTTCCCAGACAAGGTGTGGAAGGGCTCCTGGTGTAAGGGCTTCCACAAGTCCAAGATCATCTTCTCCAAGGATGGTCCTCTCTATGGCCATGCCGACTCTGATAGAGAAGGAGCCATTCCTGCCCTCCCCCACTCCAAGCAGTGCCCTCACCTGCTAAGGGGCAGAAGAAGAAAAACCTTGCAAAGAAGAAGGTTGAAGCTCCTGCTTCTTCCAATATGGTGATATCTGGCTCATCAGAGGATGACCAGATCCCCCTCAATACTGCTTTGAAGAAGCAGAGGGGAGATGGAGTAGAAGCTGCCAAGAAGGAAGGTGCAGCTAAGAAGAGGCCGAGGCAAGAAGAAGGAGGTGCAAGAAAGGCCTCAGCCAAGAAGCCTAGGACTTTGAAGAAGGCTTCCAAGAAAACCCTTCTGGTGGACGAGCCATCAGAGGAGGAGGAGATTCATTTGAAGAAGAAATCCAAGGCTATGAGAGCCATTCTTCAAGATCCTGACTCTGGATCTGATCTTGGGGATGCCCTGGAGCAGGCAATAGAAGAGGCTTCTCAGCTGATGGGGGATGCTACAGCTCCAGAGCTGTCTATACCAGTTGATGTTGACTCAGCTGAGGTAAACCCTTCCCCTACTCCTGTCAATCTTGTTACCCCCTCCACCTCTCCCCCAGAAACCCAAACACATTCCCTCTCCCCTGCTCCTGGTGCTCCAATTTCTTCACCAGAGCAGACCATCCCAAACACACCCATTTACACACCCTCAACCTTACCCACTCAAACACCTTCTCCCCCTCCATCTCAAACACCTCTCCCAAAAGACCCTTCACCCCCACAAACAAACCCTGTACCAGAGGTGCCCTCAACCTCTTCTAGTGCAGACCCATCCATTCATACAAACCCTTCCACTTCAAAAAGCCAAATATCTATCCCTTCCCCAACCCAAACTAACCAGAACCCCTCCTCTTCCATGGCTCTGGGGTTCTCTGTTCCTCCTGCATCCCCCGCAGTTTCAATCAGCGATGATAGTGAAGATGAGGATGCTTCACTGGAGCCGGAGGTCTTAGCACCATCCTCCTCTGCCTCAGGGCCCAAACCCATCACATTCAACAATGATGATATGGGTCCCATTAGGCAGAGCATGAGTGTAAGTGCTCAGCTCTGGCTAAGAGAGCATTTTCCAATTCTTTTGGAGCACTTACCCCTTTTGGCAGATTTGACTGATGCCAAGGTCTGGAGCAAGGCCAGACTAGAAGACGTGGAGGATTTGGTCTTATTGTTAGAGGAGATGACCACTTCTGCCTTCAGTGCCTAGGAGATAGATCTCAAGAAGAAGCTCAACATCCAAAATCCAGCAAAGCTTGAGACTCCAGAAGCAGCCAAGGTGGTGATTAGAACCTTGTTGATCCAGAGAGGTGTTATGATCTCTCCAGAGGGCCCTTCCTACTCTTTTTGCCCTCACTTCTCCTTTCCTCCAGAGCTATATTCAGACGAGGAGGACTTTGATGTCACCCCTGCTGTACTACAGAAGATGAAGATGTTCTTAAATGAACAGATCCAGCAGATAGGGCACTTCTCTAAGGCTATGCAGCATCTGGTGCCTGCTCTGGTTGAGCACCAGATCAAGGAAGAGAGGAGAAAATTCTTGAAGCAGATCAAGGCTACTTTTGCCTCTGCTAAAGCCTCGTTCAAATCTGACTGCCTCTATCTGAAGATGGATGTCAGGCACAGCCAGAAGCAGCTGCAGGAGCATGTCTTGGATCAGCTGCGTCCAGTCTCTGTGCTGAAGGTGGAGATGGCTTCTCAAATGCTTGAGACTGCCAAATTGAAGGACTCTCTCCAGGAGATGTTGGCCAAGCAAGAGCGTCTGGTGGCTGAGACTCAAGATTACCTGGAGGAAGCCAAGAAGCTGCGTGATCTTCACTCTTCCTCCTCCACCGAGTTTCCTGAGTTGATAAGGCAGGTGGTTCAGCCCCTCCTTGATGAAGTTAAAAAGGGGGAAGAGAAGGTCAGAACTAATCTGGCGAAGAGCACCAATGAGACTCTCTTCAATCACGGAGTTCGTCTGGACCTGCTGGAGAACACTTTGGCTCAAGCTAAGCTGCAGAAGAAGAAGAAGGAAGAGCTAAAGTCTTTGACTATGGCTAAGCAGCTTGCAGCAGAGGAGGAAACTCTTGACTCTGAACAAGATCCTGTCTCCATTCCTGGACCAGCCAAAAGAAAAATCAGAAGGGTTAAGAAGAGCTTCTTGGAGCAGGTAGTTGAAGAGGCAGAGAAGAGGTTTAAAGAAGAGACTCCAGAGGAGAGATTGGCCAGAGTAAGGAAGAACATAGATGAAGAGCAGAGGCTCAGATATGTTAGAAGGCAAAACAAGAAAGCCAGAGAAGCTGGTATCACTCCTGGTGCCAGTGGATCAAGCCAGAAGAAGAAGGCTCCTATTGAAGTGATGGATATTCTGGCACTCAGGACAGAAGGGTCTTTTGACTCTACTGTGTCTGTTCTCCTTATTGAAAGGTGGAGAGAAGCAAAGACACTGTGGTTTATCCAACACTACATTCAGAGACCCCCGCCAGAGGATGATGCGCTTATCAAAAGAACCTTCCACTCCTGGATAAAGGCTTATGATGCAGATCTCTACAAGACACTCATGGACTCCACCATTGAGTTCAACCTGGAAGTAACTGCCCCTGAGTTCCATTATCTCAACACTCCTATGATTGGGGACCAGGTTGATTGGGCAGAGTTGAAGAAGCTGTACAAGACTAAGGTGTTGGTGAATTTCACCCCAACATCTTATGCTGAGCTCAAGGCTGTTCAAGATAGATTCCTTGACTGGTTTCTGGTGCCCAAGGAAAACAGAAGAAATGCATAGATTAGGACTTTGATATAAAATGTAATCTTTGATCATCTTTGTCCTCTATTATTAATGAAATTCATATCTACTATTTCTTAAAGACAACTTCTTGTTGTCTTCTTGTTTGCCTGATAAGATCTATTCTAAGGTCTTATCCCTTTATTTGTTTTCTTGCTTATTTTCTTTTTTATCAGTTCTGGTAGTGTTTTAACTTCATCAAAAAGGGGGAAATTGTTAGGATAAAAGCTGTATAGTTTTGATGAGTTAAAACAAACCAGAAGATGTAATAGGACCATCTAGACCTGCCAGACCAGAAGACTTCACCAGAAGAGTCACCAGAAGACCCCACCAGAGGACTTCACCAGAGGACTCCACCAGAAGACTTCACCAGAGAAGATCAAGACCAGAGGCAGAAGACCTTCCCCAGACCAGACGAGTCTAGACCAGATAAGTCTGGTGAACCAAAAGATGCTCAGAATCATTTCTAGATTCTACTGAGTATTCTGGTTCTTAACCGAATCTGGACCAGAGGACATCGAGGTTACCTGGTGTCTGGTCCTGCCTTCTCAGGAAGAATCAGAGTTGTGCAATAGAAGCATTTGACTGTTGGTAATTCAAATCAAGTCAAACAAGATCGGATTGGAAAGTATTTGAAGTCAATCAATCCAAGGATCTCACCAACTCAATCAATCAATTAGGGAATTGATTTATTGAGAGCTTCCTTAATTAGAGATCTAATTAGATTAGCTCTCCAATGGCTAAACCCTAATCAACTCTATAAATACAAGAGTGCATCTTTGAAGAAAGGCTCTAGAAAGTTTTCACGCGCACGAAGTCATATTCAAGCCTTAGCTTTTATCACGCTTTAAGCACTCTTACATTGTTCATAATCTTATATACTCATTAAGGAGTTATTGGATCTCAACCTGTTCATCTGTTAAGACAAGTTTGAAGTTTGTAAAGCTTTAGATCAAAGTTAGATCTAAAGGCTGTTGTAAGAAGGAACTGGTACTTCGAAATTCCAGTATGTAAGTTGGTTGGTTAGTAGTGAGGCCCCTTTGAAAAAGGGAGGGTGGACGTAGGATTGTTATATCCGAACCACTATATATCTTGTCCCATTTACTGTTTTCATTTATATTTCTTTCATTATAGTGCTCTTTTAAAAGATTTTGTTAAGACTTTGTTTTAAGCTTCCGCAATTAATCTATCTAGTGGGACCAACAACCCCCCCCCCCCCCCCCTCTCTAGACCTTGATATACCTTTGGGACCAACAAGTGGTATCAGAGCAGTTGGCTTGCCACTGCTTTGACCAAGTTTTAAAAGTTTTCAAGCCAGATCCAAAAGTTTTTTTGAAAAATCATATCTGCATACTATTATGGCTCCTAAAATGATGAAATCTAAAGTGCCTATATTTTCTACAAATGAATATGATGACTGAAAAATAAGGATGCAAGCACACCTATCTGCTATGAACGATAAGATGTGGTCCATAATTGAAGATGGTCCAATTTTGATTGGAAAGGCTAACACTACATTTGAACAGACTGGATTAGCCCAAATCATTCCAAAGCCCAGAAAGGAGTGGACTGATGAAGACAAGAGGAGAGCAAACCTCTACAATGTTGCTAAAAACACTACTTATCACTCCCTAGATAAAATTGTGTTTAGCAAGATAAAAAGTTGCAAAACTACTAAAGAGATATGGGAGAAACTTGAGATAATCTGTGAAGGAACTGATCAAATTAAGGAGAATAAACTCATGATAGTTGTTCAAAATTTTTAGAACTTCAAGATGAAATCTGGAGAAACTCTTGAAAAGTTTGATTCAAGATTCATTGAGATTCTCAATGAGCTTGAACTGCTTGGAAAAGAGTACTCACAAAGGGAAAAGAACATGAAGGTTCTAAGAGCCCTACCATCTGAGTGGGATATGAAAGTGGTTGCTATAAGAGAGTCCAAGGATCTTTCTAAAGTTTCTACATTTGAATTGTTTTCTGACCTCAAAGCCTTTGAGTTTGACATTGACAGGAGAAAAGACAAGGAATCAACAAGTTCAAAAGTTACAGCTCGTGTGGCTGCAGAGTCCAACCCAACTGCAGATTCAGACTCAGAAAGTGATGAGATGGTTCTGTTGATCAAGCAATTTAGAAAATTTGCCAAGAGAGCCAACTGGAAGAAGAATCCATCTAAGCAAGAAGGTAAGTCAAGTAAACCAGCTACTAACTCCACCTATCTTTGTTACAATTGCAGGAAACCAGGACACTTTATTAAAGACTGCCCCTATCCTGAAGTAAAGAAGTACACTGGGGAGGAGAGAGCTGCAAAGATGGAAAAGAAGAAAAAGTTGGATAAAGAAATAATAAGAGCACTACTATCCGAGTTTGAAAAGACTCAGGAAGAAAGTCCCTCTTCTTCTTCTCACCCAACTGCAGAGTGTGAGTCCACATATTCTGAGGACAATGAAGCACTGATTTGTCTTATGGCAAAGGATGAAGAGGTACAATCCTCATACAGTTCTTTAACTGAAAAAGATTCTTCCAGTGATATGATTCACTTGCTCCAAAAAGGTTTTGAATGACTACTTTATATAAGAAGTGATTATGATGAACTTTTAGTAGAAAATCGAAATCTCAAGCAAAGAATTGAGGAACTGCTTGTTGAAACCAATGAAAATAAAAACAAGCTATCCTTAATGAGTGATTTGCCAGAAGAATTTGATTATCTAAAAATGAGTCATGAAGAAATTTTTGAAGAAGCTACCCGCAAAATTACTGACTGCATAGAACTCAAGAATGAAGTTGAAAGGAAAAATAATCTCATCTCAAATGTTGAAGCTGAGAGAGATTATTTCATAAAAAGATTGGATTGCTATGGTAAATCTTCTAGAAAGTTGAAGGTAGTGCTTGTGCAACAGAGACCTTCTGGAGATATGACTGGCATTGGCTATAATCCATGTGATTGGCAAGAATATCTTGAGAAATCTGTGCCTACATTTGTGAAACAACAACAAGAATTCGAGAGACAAAGCATTCTACTACAAGAACTTGAGGAACCAATTGTTCAAAGATTAGTAAAAAATCTATCTGATGAGAAACAAAAGAAGATCATTGACATTATCTATGGAAAGAATGAAAATGAAAAGCATTTGGAAGAAAAGATCAATCTGTACACATACAAGGTCAAATCAATCTGTAAAGAAGAGACTTCAAGTCAAACTCTACAAACAACAATTGTGCAGCCGGAAGCAACTGTAGACTTTAAGAGAAAAGAAAATTTTAACAAATTCTGGAATAGAAAGAAATCTACAGGTGACAAGAAAGTTGCTCAGGAAGTTCCTAACAAGAAAGGCAAAAGACCAACTATTGCAAAACCAACTTGGGTGGTTAAAAATGTCACTGGAGTAGATCCAAATCTTTGGATACCTAAGCACTAACTCTTCACTTATTGCAGGGACATTTGTCAACCACTCCAAAGGAAATCTGGTATATTGATAGTGGTTGTGCAAGGCATATGACAGGTAATAAAGAAGCACTTTCCAACCTTAAAGAACTTAATGGACCTAGAGTAGTCTTTGGTGACAATGCCAGTGGTACTGCCAAAGGTTCAGGTTCAATAAGAAGAGGAAATGTTCAAATCAATGATGTATATCTTGTTGATGGACTGAAGCATAATTTGCTAAGTGTGAGTCAATTTTGTGACAAAGGCTACATTGTAGACTTTACACCTAACTCATGTATGATTAAGGATGCTGAAACCAAGCAAGTCAGACTTTGTGGTACTAGAAAAGGAAATGTGTATATAGTCGAATGGAGCTCAGTTAAAGAGAATGTTTGTTTTATAGCAAACAACTCTACAGATATAAGCTGGCTTTGGCATAAAAGACTGAATCACATAAATTTCAAAACCATGAATGACTTTGTGAAAAGAACAAACTTGTAAGAGATCTACCAGAGACAAAATTCTAGAAAAATCATCTTTGTGATGCATGCCAAAAGGGTAAGCAAACAAAGAAGACTTTTAAGAGTAAAATCTTTGATGACCCAAGCAAAGTTTTGGAACTGCTTCATATGGATCTTTTTTGACCCATAGAACCAGTTAGCATTATTGGGAAAAAGTATACCCTTGTGGTTGTAGATGATTACTCAAGATTCATCTGGACTATGTTCCTAAGGAAAAAGAGTGAGACTTTACAAAGGTTGCCTGAACTTATGAGAAAAATTCAAAATGAGAAAGGTTTGAAGATTGTAAAAATCAGATCTGATAGAGGAACTGAATTTACAAATCAAGTTATTGAGGAGTTTTGTTTACTTCATGGGATTCATCATGAATATTCAGCAGCTAGAACACCTCAACAAAATGGTGTGGCTGAAAGGAAAAATAGAACTCTGAAAAAAGTTGTTAGAACAATATTAGTAGAAGCTCATTTACCTAAAAGGTTTTGGGCTGAGGCTACTAATACTGCTTGTTACACACAAAATAGATCCTTAATCAACAAAGCACATTCCAAGACACCTTATCAATTATGGAACGGTTTTAGTCCTAATATATCTTATTTTCACATCTTTGGATGCAAATGCTACATTCTGAATAATAGGAAAGACTATCTAAAGACATTTGATCATAAGGCAGATGAAGGATTCTTTCTTGGATATTCAGTAGTAAGCAAAGCATTTAATGTGTTTAATAAGAGGACAATGCTTGTGGAAGAATCTACACATGTTGTGTTTGATGAACCACACAATGAAGATAGAGAAAGTCAAAATATCATTAAGAATTTACAAAAAGAAGAAAACTCTACAGATAGAACTCTACAGCCGTATGTAACAGTTGAAATTCCAGCATGAATGACTGAACAAGGAAAAGGAGAATCTATTAAAGAGTTAGAAAGGACTGAAGATCATTTGAAATAAGCAAGTCAAGATAATCAAGATTGTTGATAGTCGAACAGTCGAGCAACGAGATTAAGATAAATAAATACTAAAATAATAAATAAAGAAGTCATTAAGGAGAAAAAATTAAAAAAGGACGAGCAGCAGGGAAAAGGCCCCAGGGAGCGAACAACAGGGTGATGGTCCAAGTCAATAGTAGGCGAACAGCTGGTCATCAGTACACAAAGAAAGGGGCGAACAGCTTGACCAAGAAGAATCAAGAAGGAACCAAGAGAGGCGAGCAGGCGAGCAGAAGGGCACCACAGAAGATCATCAGAAATCCCACTATTTAGGTATTACATTAGGAGCAAACAAGTGTTTTAACACTTGTCATTGTAAAAGATTTAATAGCTTAAGGATATAACAAATGTCTTAACACTTGTCAAGTTGTAAATGAAAATGATTAAGGAGGTGACACCTCATGCTTGCTTGTACTCTATATATAGCCCTTCATGGGATAATAAAAATAGGTTCATGAATTTAAAAACAAGACCAAACTCTTGCAAATTTGCTTCGCAATTTCTCCTTACGAAAATCTAGCCTTAATCTTCGATTCATCCCTTGTTTGATGACCTTCTTAGATGTAAAACAACCACTAATCATTCAATCTGAATCAAGGTCATCAACAATTGGCACTAGAAGGAGGGTCCAAACCTCCGATTGGTTGAAGATTTGAAGAATTCTTGTGAAGAGTCGCCGGAATCTGAAAAATCCGGCAGTAGGTCGCTGAAAACTGAGTCCAGGAGTGTAAATTGGTTGTTTGTGTGGAATTGAGCAAGTTCTAAAAACTTGAATGCATGCATGTATGAATAAAAGTTTGTAAATAGCCAAATCCATACATGCAAGGCTAGTTGTTTTTAGGTCAACACTCATAAACACAAGGCCCTCATCAAAGAAACACTTGATATTTGGAAAAATGGTAAGATCACAAGAACCACAAGAGTCAAGCACTCATCCGGCTAGCAAGTCCCGGACTAGAATATCATCAACGGGTGATCATGCAAGAACGGTACGAACGATGTCTTGAAGAAATGTGCAAGTCGCCATTGATACTCTTCCCCCTGAAGTGGAGGCCTTGGCCTAGAATTCGGAAGAATTGGCGAAAATAATCGCCATTTTGTAATCTTTACAAAGACGACAGGAAGCCGGCGGACCATCAAAAGCCCCGGAGGCGAGCAACCGGGCAGCAGGGCAAAGACCATCTAAGACCCCGGAGGCGAGAAACATGGCGATTGAGCGAAGAACTAAACAACGTGAAGATGTAAGAATAGAGGAGGTTGATAGTGAACAAGCAAGGAGGGCCAAGGACAAAACCCCAATAAGTGAGCGACTAGGAAGCCGAGGAGAATCCACTCCAGGGGCAGGCGAGGAGTCGAACAGCGGGGAACAAAGAATATGAGCCACTCCCATACAAGAAGAAGAACAAGTGACCACGGGGGACGTAGGGGGAGGTTCACCAAAGAGGTGAGGAATGAGCACACGAGCAAGCATACCCTGCTGCTCGCTCCTCCGTCCACAATAGGCTCAGAAGATCGTCCTTTGGCCGTTTAGGTCCTAATGGGGCTAGCAGCGTGGCTCAACGAGCTACACAGGAGAAACGTCCCGTTAGCAAGGGACTGCATCATGGTGAAGGCATCGAACTGAACCACAATGAACAGCCTTCTAACGGAGGAGCGCCCCCGAATGAGTTGCTTGACCTCAAAAGGGCAGTCGAGGAAATGCAGAAATAGTTGGAAGCCCAGAACGGTGTTGGGACAATAATATTGCCATCACACCCTTGTCCCCAGCTATTCTATATGCACCTGTACAGAAGAAAGTACAATTCCCGGCCATTAATTTATATGAAGGGAATTCAGATCCGAAAGTGCATTTATCTAAATACATCGATTACATGATATCGATAAGAGCGTCAGATGCAACACAATACCGCAACTTCCCATTAACCTTAGTTGATGGCCCTCACAGATGGTTTTCCACACTTACCCCTGGTACTATAAACTCGTTCATGCAACTCAGTAAGGAGTTCTTATCATATTTTTCAACGGTCGGGTCTTATCTCACACAAAGACACCGATTAGTTGATTTGAAGTAAGGAGATGAGGAGTCGGATAGAACATTTCTTGAAAGGTTCGATAAAGTTCTGCTAGAAGGTGAGATGGTGAGTGAAGACACCAAGATCGTGGCAGTGATGGCAGGACTCAAAAAAGGAACGGGCCTCTGGAAAGAAATGCACCTGGCCTTCCCTAAAACTTACTCTGAATCCAGGGACAAGGCTGGTGTGTACATTTCGATGCAAGAGACTCTATAAAAGGAGTTGGGGGACAAGGCCGACTCCAAGAAATCGGGGAAGAAGTCAGTAGGGGAATACAAAGCCCCCAAAAATATGAAGGCCTTCAGCGAAGGTGTCGAGTTGAAAGAAAAGCTGAACCATGTCCTATCCACATCCATAGAAGCTGTAAATTACAATGTGAAGGATAAAGATATGTTGACAGAACCTCAGAAAATACGACAAGAGCGAGGGAAGTTGAATCCTAACAAGTACTGTGCATATCACCAGAACATAGGCCATTTCACAAGTGAGTGTCGTGACCTCTTGAAGCAACTATGGAGGTTTTATGAAGAATGGAAGTTGTCAGAATTCGTTAAAAGGCAGCCAGGCAAGAGGCCAAGAATGACAATTCCATCTAGCTTGGAGGATGATGAAGAAGACGAGCAGTCGAGCAGGATGGACAAGAAAGGTAAGAAGGCATTTACAGCTCCGGTAGAACCCGTTCGAGAGATTCTAATGCTTGAGCCGGTCGGACCTATAGGAGGATGTTCAGATGGAAGACCTCCAATGTCTAAAAGGAAGAGGAAAGCAGATTTAGGAGCAGTGGCTCAAGTCAGAGAAGTAGGAGTGAACCAAGCTACTAAGAAGACGGAAGACTTGGTGTTTTTTGAAAAAGACCTAGATGGAATACTCAATCCAAACAATGACTCACTAATCATCTGTGCTAACATTATGGGGATCCGAGTCCATCGCTTGCTCGTGGACACCGGCTCCTACACAAACATCATTTTTAAAAGTACATTAGATCAGTTAGGAGATTGTGAAGAGTATGTAAAGGAGTGCAATCATAAGATAGTAGGGTTCGGAGATGTTGTAACCGTTCCCTTAGGTCTAGTTACGTTGCTGGTCAAACTTATATCGACCGAGAATCCCGAAAGAAGACTGACTAGAATGATAGAGTTCTTAGTTGTAAATCAACAGTCTGCCTACAATGGGTTTCTCGGTCGACCTTTTATGAATGAATTTAAAGCGGCCATTTCGATGTACTACTACTGTCTTAAATTTCTAACACCAAAAGGTTCAGGTACGGTTAAAGGCGATCAAAAGAAAGCTTGGGAATGCCTCATGCAGCTCCAACCTAAAGATAATAAAGTTTCCATCATAGACGAACAGCCGAGCAGCAGGGCTGAGGATGAACCCTCCATCTTAGATGAAATTATGGAATCCACTGACATCGAGATGATGGAGGTAGATGACCAGCAGGGCGAGAGCGAATAGGAAGGCTTCGGCGAGTAAAAGAGTGAGGAAGTCGTACCTATACCAAATAAAGTGGAAGACATAGAACCAAGGCTAGAGGCAGAGCCGATGATCGAGGATGAACTCAACCTAGGAGGACCCATTGTTGGGACACTGTCAGTTTTGATTAAGATCCCAAAGCCCCTAAAAAGATGATTTACCTTTGTTTGTCTTTGTCAGGCTAGTCTTGGTTAGGATTTATACTTAATCATTTTACAATTCACAGGTACTCAATAAGAGGAGCACTTACTGTTGACAATCAAGACAAGAGCCTAAAGACGAAGTTTACCATCCTGAACTTATGGCAGTCTTCTAAGCTGGCTGAGTAAGTGTCAGTGATGAAGAGTATGACCCTGAGGTCATTACTAACTCAGTCCTGAAGGAAACAGGATGATACTGAGTTTATGGGAAGACTTGGAGTAGAGCCAAGCAATGAAAAAGGAATGTCAGCGTCAGGACAAGACCGGTGAGCTCGAGACAAAAAGAACTTAATAAGACAAACCTGAAGCCTAGGAATATGTTTTGACATTCTCACCAACCTAATGACATGGACCAATCCGGGAAGGACACGCACGTACGGAACCTGACAGAAGACTGACTTCAGACTGCAGTTTCAACGGGCAAGCATTTAATGTACATTTAATGCAACTACCTAATTCCATGCAAGGACGGCTGCTGCATGAGGATATGTCCGTTTGAGCCACTCTACATAGATGACAAGAAGGTTATCTCTCCAACGGATAGTTTTTCAAATCATCTATAAATACAGAAGGCCTTGAACCCATTCAAGGTTATGGGAAATTTCCAAGCCAGAAATTACTCAAACTCTCAAGCACTCAAAGCATTCAGTCTTTAGCAGAAGCACTCGAAACCATCTAAATTTCCCAAGTGTTTCTTAGCTATTGAGAGTTATTCTGTATTCCAAAGAGCATACTAGCATTATCTTAAGCTTAGAGAGATTATCCAATCCTTAGCATAGCTTTGCCTTTTAAGGATAGTCTCAACTCAGTTGGAATCCAAACTGAAACCAAAACCCTAAGTTAGTTTTGTTGGAAGTAAGTTATTAGTGAGTTAGTAAGGAGTTTGTATAGGTCAGTGAGGTAGCTGATCTTGGTGCACCTTGGCACGTTAAAAATAAGAATCCCTTGAGTGGATTTCCTGTTAAATCAGGTCGTGGACGTAGGAGCTTGAGTCTCTGAACCACGTTAAACTCCATGTGTTCTTACTGCTTTGATATTGTGCTTACTTGCTATATCACTTGTTCATTCATAAGCATTTGGTTTATCAGGCTCGAATCAATCAGCCTGATCCTCAAAAAGAGCACTGCCTTACTAATCATTATTCTGAATTGAGTAATCAAGTTTTTCAGAAAGCAAACTAAAACAAGACTTTAAACTTTCAGGGCTCACACATTTCCACACTGAACTTAAATTGATAGTTAGCCAATTGACCCGCACCAAGTGTAGTTAGTAGGTGTATTATCAGTTCCTAGTTCTCTATCACTCTGAGTAAAAGGGGACTCAGTAAGGTTTTAAGTTTGAAAAATTGGTATACGTGTATTCCCCCCCATACACGTATTCCTCAGTCTTGTACCGGGACCAACACCCATAATTGATCCTCATTGGAAAAGTCAGAAAAGAAGAGAAACCCCGGTTGAGGAGTTGGAAGCAATAAAAGTCGACCCGAATCGAGAAGACTTGGAACTATTCATTGAGTCTGAGTTTCCTGAGCCATACAGATCCAGAATGGAAGAATTCCTCAAGTCTAATCTCGATGTATTCGCATGGTCGCATGCTGATATGGTAGGCATTAGCCCTGAGCATGCCTGCCATAAGCTAAATATTGATCCAACCAGAAAGCCGGTGAAACAAAAAAGAAGAAAATTATGGCCGGATAAGTACGAAGCATTGGACGTGGAAGTAAAGAAGCTACTCGATAATAATCTTATCAAAGAAGCTCTATGCGCCAGATGGGTAGCAAATCCGGTGTTGGTACGAAAACCAAATGACATGTGGAGATTATGCATCGACTTCACCGATCTAAATGCCGTCTGCCCTAAAGACAACTTCCCATTACCACATATTGACCAGTTGGTGGACAACACGGCAGGACATGAACTCCTCACTTTCATGGATGCATTCGCGGGATATCACCAAATCCCAATGCACCCAGACGATCAGGAGAACACATCATTCTACACCAATAAAAAATTATTATGTTGGAAGAGGATGTCGTTTGGGCTAATCAACGCAGGAGCCACATACCAGAGACTTGTTAATAAAATATTCGATGAACACATTAGCAAAACGATGGAAGTGTACGTGGATGACTTAGTCGTAAAAAGCTCGAAGAAAGAGGATCATTTGGAACACCTGACACAAGCATTTGAGATACTCCGAGCATACAACATGAAACTAAATCCAAAAAAGAGCAGCTTCGGAGTTCACTCGGGAAAGTTCTTTGGGCACCTGGTTAGTCAGCCAGGCATCGAGGCGAATCCATCAAAGGTAAAAGCAATTATGGACATGAAGCCACCAAGGTCGGTCAAGGAGGTACAACGACTAACCAGATGCTTAGCAGTATTGAATAGATTCATTTCAAGATCTGGTGACAAATGCCGACCTTTCTTCGACGCTATCAAGAAAGGACAGTTCTAGTGGACAAATAATTGTCAACATGCATTTGAACAACTGAAGGAATATCATAGCGACACTAAGATTCTGTCAAAACCCATCTCAGGGGAGAAACTATACTTATATCTAGCTGCATCAGAGGTGGCAATCAGCTCGGTCTTGGTTCGAGCAGAAGGAAAGTTCCACTTACCAATCTACTACATAAGTCAGGCCTTACATGAAGCAGAAGTCAAATACTCACCCATGGAAAAGTTGGCTTATGCTCTGGTGATGAGTGTAAGAAAGCTACGGCCTTATTTCTTTGATCATCAAGTGGAGGTGTTAACAACATTTCGATTAAGTCAAATTCTACAAAGGCCTGATACTGCTGGTCGCCTCCTTAAGTGGTCACTAGAAATAAGCCAGTTCGAAATATCTTATGCACCTCGAACAACGATCAAGGGACAAGCGTTAGCCAACTTCATAGTCGAGTTAACTTTCCCTCCAGATCTGACGAGAGGTCATAATCATCCATGGCACATGTACGTAGACGGATCATCAAATAGTATAGCGGTATGAGCCGGAATAGTACTGATCAGTCCAGACAGACAAGTGTTCACCTCAGCCGTCAGATTTGAGTTCATGGCAACAAACAACGAAGCTGAGTATGAAGCACTGATTGCCGGACTACGACTAGCTCTGGCTGTGGGATTACGAAAAGTCCAAATTTATGGAGATTCCCAACTGATAGTCAACCAAGTCCGAGGGGAGTACGAGGCAAAAGATGAAAACATGGCCTTTTATCAAAAGATTGTTGCTCACTTAGCATCACTGAACAAGTGCCGAGGGACAACAATGCACAGGCAGATGCACTTGCTCGTCTGGCTACTAGCACGGGACCAGCAGAACTTTCAGAAGTCACAATAACAAGAATCTCTCATCCATCAACCAGTGACTACAAAATCAATCAGATTGAAGAAGAGCTGACAGAGAAAGATTGGAGGACACCAATATATAAATATCTCAAAGACAGCAAGGTGCCCGAAGACCCGCAAGAAGCAGCCAAGATAGCCAAGAGAGCGGCAAGGTTCACCATCATGGACAACCAACTCTACAAAAGAGGATTTTTACTGCCCCTATTGAAATGTTTAGCAAGGGGGCAAGGCCAAGAAGTTTTAAAAGAAATACATGAGAGCGTATGTGGAAATCACACAGGAGGGCGAGCATTGGCATACAAGACAGTAAGACAAGGATATAATTGGCCAACTCTGCTGTAAGATGCAATCAAAGTTGCAAAAACGTGCCATAGATGCCAGTTGTTCGCCCCCGGCATCCATAAGCCACCAACAGAACTGATCTCAGTAAATAGTCCATGGCCATTTGCAAAGTGGGGAGTAGACATCATAGGACCTTTCCTAACTGGAAAGGGGAATGTAAGATTTGCAGTAGTGGCTGTGGACTATTACACAAAATGGGCCGAGGCTGAAGCACTAGTGACAATAACACAGGAAAAAATGATCAATTTTATCTGGAAAAACATCGTATGCCGGTTCGGAGTTCCACAGGCAATACTAATGGATAACGGAAGACAGTTCAAAGGAAAGAAAATAAGGGACTTTTGCAAAAAATTGGGTATCAAGAAACATTTTTCAACACCCTATCATCCTCAATCCAACGGCCAGGTCGAGGCAGTTAACAAGATAATCAAGCATATCGTAAAAATTCGCCTGGTGGATAAGAAAGGCAAATGGTCAGAAGAATTACCAGAGTACTTTGGGCATATAGAGTGTCATATAGAACGAGCACCGGGGAAACTCAATTTACTATGGCATTTGGTACTGAGGCAGTCATACCTGTGGAACTCAAAGTACCAACTGAAAGGGTAGCTGGGTTCGACGAGCAATTAAACAATAAGGCTCTGGCTGCAGAAATGGATCTGATCGATGAAAAAAGAATCTCAGCAGAAATGAAGAATGAAATATACAAAAGAAGAATTGTAAAATATTACAATTCTCAAGTAAAAGTCAGAGAATTTGAAGTCGGAGACTTAGTGCTCCGGAAAGTTCTAGAACCACCGCCAGGAGTATTTGGACCGACTTGGGAGGACCCATTCAGGGCAACTCACAAATGGTACAACGGTAGATACGATCTTGAAGACTTGGAAGGCAACTCGGCCCAATACTCCTAGAATGCGGCTTTATTGAAAAAATACTATCAGTAGTCAGGAAATCAGTGTAAAGTTCTTTTTTATGTTGATTGTATTAAAATTATATGTTATTTATATTACGAAGTTTGATGAAATTTTCAAAAAAATTTAAGAAAAATATGCAAATAGGAGAGTGAGAGTAGCCGTCTATTATAGTACGTGATCAAATAAGTTAGAAGGCATCAAGGCCCAATTGCTCGCCCAACTGAAAGTTGTTCACCGGAAACAGAAAGGTGTCAAAACACGTCCAAAAGGGGGCGAACAGCAGGGTTCGAGATTCACAAAAAACCCAGCTGATCGCCACAGAAACACAAGATTGCTCGCCCAAAGCTAGATGCATTAAAGCACACACATAGCATGCGGCGAGCAACAAGACATAAGGATAAATATAACAAAGGTCAAGTTCTTAAAGAACAAAAAAGACCCGTATATGATTAACATACATAAGTTTGCAAAAGATAAGTATTTTACTTTCAAACAAATAGAAATAAATACTTAAGCAAAAGACAAATAAAGGGCGAGCAAACATGGCAGATGCAAAATGTAAAGAAACAGGGATAAACATAAGTACGATTTTCATTAAGCAAATTCCAAAGGAGTACATGGGAGAAAGAGGGAGTACATCGCTCCTAAATACACAAACTAAAAAAGCAAAATAAATAAAAGGATCTTCAAGCTTGAGGAGCCAGAGGAGCTGGTGGAGCCGAAGGGGTTTCAGTAGGGAGAGTGGGGGCATCTGGGTTGGTCGCCGCAGGGACTTGCTGCTCGCCTACTGCAGCTGAGGTGCCCGCTCCATCTAAAGGGTCTGGAAAGAGAGGACCTAGGGCATCGAAGACTGTGGCATCCTTATCCACTTCCTTAGTCCTCTCCTTGGGGGCAACCACCCGGACATCATCCTTGAAGATGTCCAAGTTTACACCCATCTCCCCTAGATGCGGCAACGGGAATGTCGAAACCAGTGGCTGGAGGATTCTCAATGACGTAGTCCACGAAGTCCTTAACAGTGCTGGTCATAACATCAAGGCAATTGTCTAGGGCATACTTCACGGACCTCACACAGTCTGCGTACGCACAGATGTAAGCAAGTTAGTGTTATCGGTTACATCCTGTACGTACATGGTGTAGGAAATGGCGCGTTTCTCCTTCTCCAACCGGTCGACATGAACCTTCAAGGATTCGACCCGTTCCACCAAACCTACCCTCTCAGTCTCTAAGACCTGCAAGCAATCAGTAGCCACCCCCAAGTCCAACTTTAATTTTTCGGAAGTGTTGGAGGCTACCTTCTCCAGTTCCTCTACGGCCTTCAGGTTCCTCTCCCAGGAGAGCTTGGCCTTTTCAAATTCAGCTTTCAACTTGGCCAGCTCGTCCTCCCTCTTCTTGAGCTGAACATCTCTATCCGTCTCGAGCTGCTCGATCCTCCGGCCTAAGCCCCGGTTCGTCCGCTCAAGCTCAATAGCTTGGTCAAGGACCCTCTAAGCGGAGATGGCTTGGTGACTGGCATTGTAACTCAAGAGACAAGCGTTGTCACTCAAGCTCTGGCTCTGAAGAATCTCCTCACCCAATTTTGTCCAAGAGCGAGGAACGAGCTCCGTTGCTCGTCGCACGTGGGAGTCCTTTATCTCCTGGTAGGCCGGAGCGGACTTGACGCAGCTAAGTTGGTGGAGTACCTTAGCTCGCCCAGGATATTCCTCCTTCCTATACCTACATAAAAAAAATGGAGTTAGATACAAATGAAAGGGGCCGAACAGCAGGGCAAAATAGAAGACACTTACTCCCTCAGCTTAATAAGGTCGTAACCCAAATAGGAGCTATCTGGCGAAGAACTCATTCCTCGCGTGCCAGCCATGGCACCACTGACCCTGGCTTCTTGCCCGCTTAGACCGGTCATCTTCCTTCCTTGGGGTGGTCTCGTTAGTAAGCCTCTTCTTTCCCTGGGTGTCTCTATGAGGCGAGGAGCAAGGAGAAAGGCGAGGAGTAGGGGTAGGGGCTGAGGGAGCTTCTTCTTCATGTGCCTCCGCCCTCAACTTAATAAGAGAAGTACAAGGGTCAAACTTCTTCTTCTTCGATGGTTGAGAAGCGGCCATTTGTTTAACCCGGCGAGCAAGCAAGTGATAGCACACAGGAATCTCAGGGATAGCTACGGTCATCCTTTGAGCTGAAAATAAAGAAGACAAATTAAGTTAGAGCAACAAGGCGACCAGTAGGTCGGAGGCGACCAGGTGACCAGCAAAATATGAAAAAATTAGTAAAAAGTTCAAGTTACCCTCAGGAATATTGGCTTGAGCTTCCAAATGGTGAGCACTGGTGGTCACAAGAGCAAGCTTCCGGCAATGGGGCTTGGAAAGATGTCCGATGCTACGATCCTTCACGTCCCGAAGCGAGATCAAAGCAAGGACGTATAAGAACTCCTCACTTAAATCAGGGTGTCCCCACTTCAGAATACGCGGACCTGCAAAACAGAAGGAAAAGATTAAAATTAGTTTCACCTTGGACGTGATAAGCCAAAAGGTGAAACCTACGTCGAATTTCTCCAAAACATGTAGGAGAGTTAATACGCCCGAGTCCACCCGCAAAATTAGAGGACGCTCGCCAGTCGCCACCAATAAAGAAAAATTGCTTGTGCCAGCTCTTCACTTTATTTGGCACCCCTTCGGTCAGTTTCACGCCGCTATGAGCCCTGATATAATACCATCCTAGCCCCTCCTCATTGACAGCCGAAGAAATGGTCATTGCATAATGAATTTCAACGGTACTTATTTTATTTTTGTAACCCTCTAGTCCGAAAAGGGTTATGAAGGCCAACAAGTTACTCCA
The DNA here is from genome assembly GCA_947034835.1 of Ballota nigra. Taxonomy (NCBI): domain Eukaryota; kingdom Viridiplantae; phylum Streptophyta; class Magnoliopsida; order Lamiales; family Lamiaceae; genus Ballota; species Ballota nigra. The sequence continues at coordinate 44,338,691 of OX344724.1, read as the reverse complement.
TCCGTTCGGCGTGATCTGGGTTATGGCTAGGTTAGTATCCTCGAGAAACCGGCCAATTATGGGATGAAGAGGCAATGGGAACCCCATATTCAGGACGTCCAAGTTAATAGCGGTACATCCAGGGGGCGGGTTATCAGCCGTCTCCCCTTTCTGCGGAGCATATATGTGAATATCATACGGGATGCGGTAGGAGGAGCGAATCCGGGCCAGATCATCTTCCGTAACTATGCTCGCCACCCTGCTCGCCGTATAGGAGGATTCTTGAGCTTCCATGATAGTCCTTGGAGGAGTTGTGAAGGTATTGTGGTATTGGTTGGCATAGTCGATCCACTCCTGCCTCCAAACAACAGCCTCAGGTATCAAAGACTCGGGAGTAGGTTTGGAAATGGGAAAGTTGATTTCTCGGATAAATCCCCAAGTCACACCAAGGGAGGAGGGATCTTGTTGGTCGCCTCCTGATTGAGCCACCTGCTCGCTTCCACTATTCCAGGGATACTCATTTCCTCGATTTCAGTAGCAACCTCAGCGGAGTCCTCACCCAAGTCAGAGGAGGTGCTTTCTCTCGGCGAGGAGCGAGCAACTGGTGGATTGACGTCCTGCTCGCCTGAGCTATCTACGACATAAAAGTTATCCACAGAGCGAATAACAGAGCTCGCTTTCGAGCCCGTGTCTTCATCAACAAGCAAAGTCCGTAGGTTTTGAGTAATCGCTTGGCGAAGCGAGCGGCGAGGAGCAGGGGGTGACTGGTTATCTTCCACAGGCCATTTTTAGGATTTCGGCCAAGGGTTTCAATGGAGGGCGTGTTGCTTGAGGAAGGGGGCGTCATTGTGGAAATTTAATCAATTTAAGAGAGGATGATGGTTATACGACGGTGCCAATGGAGTCACGATGGCAGAGAAGAAGTGGCTACATTGGCGATGCGGCGGCGATACGGCGGCGACACGGTGGAGATATATGAAAGTGATAATAGTTGCGAAAAAGAAGAAAAATTGAAGAACAAAATGTACAAAATTGAAGATTTCAAACAAAAGAAATGATGGATTCACCTTCAATTTGGACGAAATCGACTGGAATGTGAGAGAATTTGGAAAAGGAAAAGCTTCAAATGTTCGTCTATGGGGGATTTCGTTTACGATTATGGAAAAAGGAAATAAGGAAATGAAATTGGGTATTTATAAGGAAAAAATGGGGTAAAATTGTAAATTTCTAAAAAGTTAAAGCCCCTATTAATAAATTTGGCGTGTACGCGTGGATGGTGGTGACATCACCAGCCACCCACATCGCCTCGTATCCCGCACATTGGGAAGCAAAACGTCACCAGACCAAAGGTCACCCCTGTTGGTCGCCCAAAACTTTCCCGCCCATAAAATTCGAATCCCTGCTGCTCGCCTTCTACCCTAAAAAGTATGACCTAACTTATAGTTTGACATTAAAGGATAAAGTTTATCCTAATACGTCAAACTAGGGGGCATTGTTGATAGTCGAACAGTCAAGCAACGAGATTAAGATAAATAAATACTAAAATAATAAATAAAGAAGTCATTAAGGAGAAAAAATTAAAAAGGACGAGCAGCAGAGAAAAGGCCCCAGGGAGCGAACAGCAGGGTGATGGTCCAAGTCAATAGTAGGCGAGCAGCTGGTCATTAGTACACAAAGAAAGGGACAAGCAGCTTGACCAGGAAGAATCAAGAAGGAACCAAGAGAGGTGAGCGGGCGAGCAGAAGGGCACCTTGGAAGATCATCAGAAATCCCAATATTTAGGCATTACATTAGGAGCAAACAAGTGTTTTAACACATGTCATTGTAAAAGATGTAATAGCTTAAGGATATAACAAGTGTCTTAACACTTGTCAAGTTGTAAATGAAAATGATTAAGGAGGTGACACCTCATGCTTGCTTGTACTCTATATATATCCCTTCATGGGATAATAAAAATAGGTTCATGAATTCAAAAACAAGACCAAACTCTTGCAAATTTGCTTCTCAATTTCTCCTTACGAAAATCTAGCCTTAATCTTCGATTCATCCCTTGTTTGATGACTTTCTTAGATGTAAAACAGCCACTAATCATTCAATCTGAATCAAGGTCATCAACAAAGATGATATTCCATCAGTGGAAGAGTTAACAGAAAAGCTCAACGAGTCTACAGTTGATAACTCTACAGCTGAACATAATATTCATCATGATCCTTTAAACATTAAATGGCTTAGAAACCATCCCCCTGAACATGTTATTGGAGATGTAACTGATAGAGTAAGAACCAGAAGACAACAGCATGAAGCTATGTTTGCAAGTTTCCTATCTGAGATGGAACCATCAAACATAGAAGAAGCTCTTATGGATGTTAATTGGATACTTGCTATGCAAGAAGAGCTGAATGGATTTGAGAGAAATCAAGTTTGGGAGTTAGTTCCCAGGCCTATGCATCGAAAGGTTATTGGAACTAGGTGGGTATTTAAGAACAAACTTGATGAAGAAGGAGTTGTTACAAGGAATAAAGCCAGACTTGTAGCACAAGGATATTGCCATGCTGAAGGAATTGATTTTGATAAGTCTTTTGCACCAGTTGCAAGACTTGAGGCAATAAGGATATTTTTTGCTTATGCTGCTCATATGAAGTTTACTGTATACCAAATGGATGTAAAGAGTGCATTTTTAAATGGACTTTTGTCAGAGGAAGTCTATGTAGAGCAACCTCTTGGTTTTGAAGACTCTATATATGGAGAGAAAGTCTACAGGTTAAGAAAAGCTTTATACGGATTAAAGCAAGCCCCTAGAGCATGGTATGATACTCTTTGTGATCATTTAATCAAGAATGGTTTTAAGAAAGGAATATTTGATAAGACCCTATTTAGGCTCAAACATGGTGAAGATATCTTACTAGTTTAGATTTATGTTGATGACATTATCTTTGGATCAACTAATGAAGAATTATGTAGGAAATTTTCACATCTCATGCAATAAAAGTTTGAGATGAGCATGATGGGAAATCTAAATTTCTTTCTATGTTTGCAAGTTAAGCAAATGGACAAGGGAATTTTTATAAATCAGGTCAAATACACTCAAGAACTAATCAAGAAGTTTGGAATGAGTTGTTCAAAGCCTACATTTATCCCCATGTAACAATCAACTATAAAGATGAGAATGGAAAAAGTGTGGATGTTACAATGTATAGAAGATTGATTGGATCATTGCTCTACCTTACAGCCAGCAGACCAGATATCATGTTTGATGTGGGTGTATGTGCTAGATTCCAAGTCAACCCCAAGGAATCACACTTGAATGCTGTGAAAAAGATTATCAAGTACATTAAGTCTACCCAAAATCTTGGTTTATGGTACTCAAAAGAGGGTGGAATAGAACTAAAAGGTTACACAGATGCACACTTTGCTGGATGTAAAGTTGACAGAAAGAGTACTAGTGGGATTTGTCAATTTCTTGGACAAAGGTTAGTTTCTTGGCACAGCAAGAAACAGAATTATATTGCATTATCTACAGCTGAAGCAGAATATATTGCTACAGGAAGTTGTTGTGCACAAATTCTATGAATGCAATATCAGTTGAGAGATTGTGACATTGAGTCAAAGAACACTACTATATTCCGTGATAATACAAGTGCAATTGCTATCATACAGAATCCTGTTCTACACTCAAGATCTAAGCATATTGATGTGAGACATCATTTTATTAGAGGTCATATTGAAAAGAAAGATATTAAAATAGAAAAGATTCATACAGATCTTAATCTTGCAGATATCTTTACTAAGCCCCTATGTGAATCAAGATTCTCTACTTTGAGAGGAGAACTAGGAATGTTCGAGTTATGAGAAAATCACTCAGAAATGAAGTATACAGTTGAAAAGATCTCAGTAGGAAAGCCTAAAAGTTAAGAAAGTTATTCATATGTAAACTTAAAGAATGCAGATGCAAACTTAAGTCTACATATGTAAACTAGATTAACTGCAGACTATCCTTAAACTAAAGATTTCTAACTGCAAACTTCTAAACTGTAGATTTTCAAGCTGACTTGTACAACCCTGGTCAATTAATGCGTACACTACTAAATTCCAAATTCTGTACTTGTACAAACACGGAATTTTTGGATCTACTGTTTCAGGTTTTTAATTGATAAAAATGTACTGAACATTGTACATTTATACATTGACTTTCAAAATTGGATTTTATTTACTTTATTATAAGTCGTTGATATTATGAGTGAGTAAATAACCCAAATATTTTCGACTGTTGATTTCCAAAATAAAAGGAAAAACCATTTTCTCAACGTTAACATTTTCCTTGAGTTTTGTGCAAGTATAAATAGGAACCCTTAGCACAAAACTGGTTTATTTTTACTCATTTGAACCCCATTCGCATTCTATCTGCAAACTTCAAACCCAAAGTTTTTCTTCATTTCAAAATTCGTAAACATGAAGATTCTCTTTGGACCACTGTTTGATTTCAATGCCCTAATTGATGCTCTTGATAAATCCAAAGTTATGGCTCGTAATTTTTACCGTATTATGTCCCAAGGTTTAGAATTTGTTCTAACCAACAAACTAGAGGGATATGATGACATTTTGCCCCATAAATTTTTTGAATCCATTTTATATACTGAGGGAAAGAACTATATTGATGCTCGTATTGATGGTTTGGATATCAAAATCACCATCAAAGCTATAGGTGAAACCCTAAAGATACCAAGTAGAGGACTTGATTTCACGGAGTTCAACTTCAAAGATGAAGACATTGTATACTACAACAAGTTTACTGTTGGACTAGATTTACCGGAGAACTGGAGTAGGCATTTCAAAAAGAACAAATTGTCAAAAGAGTACGTCTACTTATATGAGGTAATGGATAAATCTCTTCTTAATAGGACAGGAAGTCATGATGATGGTCCTGAGATTGCATGGGAGTTAAAGATTACTTTCGATAAAGGCATCAAAGTAGATGTAAATTCTTTGATATTCAATAGGATTGCATACAATGTGACCAAAGGAGGAAATACTAAAGGTTTTGGTTTATTTCTGAATTACATTTTAAAATATCTTGGTGTACCACTGTTTAAGACCCGTGGTCCTGTGCCTATCTTTGTTCATAGAATCATTGGGTTGGGTAAGTTCAAGAGAGGTGTTGCTGATGCACCAATGGTTTCCAAAAAGAAGAAACAGAAGAAACCCAAGGATGTCCCAGTTTCAAAACCCCCTTTTGTTCTCAAGTACAAATCAAAAGCTAAGAGAAAGTTGGAATTGATTGAGGATGAAGAAAGAACACTGTTATTCTCAACAATAAGAAAATTTCTAAGGAAATGAGGAGAAAGAAGAAACATTCCAAGGAGGCAATAGAGTCTACAGCTCAGATGACTAAGTCTACAGACTTAGAAACTGTAGCTAAGACTAGTGAGAATGAGGAGATTTCTATTAAGGAGACACAAGCCATTGTGCCTTCTTCTCCTGTAGAGATGTCTAAGGAGATGCCAAGCAAGAATATTGAGGAAAAAGTGAAAGATCTAGTTGAAACTGAATCAGGTGATATAGAGTTGGATGAAGAACAGCTCTCTGCAGAGCATGTTCAAGAAATGCAAAGATATGAAGAATGGAGAGATTTGAGAAATAGATTGAAAATTCTTAAGCAAAAGGAAGCAAAGGAATTTATATGGATACAAGAATAGAGTAACATTTCAGATATTGAAGTGTTATTGGATAACAAGTTCTTCTTTGGGAAGATTGCTGAGATGAAGAAAAGCACTGGAAACTAAGAAAGGAAAAGGAAAAGAGATTGTCACTGAAAGTGATAAAGGAAAGTCTCTGAGCAAGTCTGCAGCTGATGCTCTAAGAGTTGTACTTGTCAATGAGACAGATGATCAAGCCATTATCCCAGGATCTGAATTATTATCTACAGCTGGTGATCAGGAGAGTTCGAATGAAGAGGATATGCCTCAAAATGAAGGATTTGTAAGTGGAGAAGGTGGAAGCTCAATGGTGCCACCTAGCCCTCCAATGGTAGATCTTGCTAACTTGAATACTCTTGTGGAAGGAGTACAACTTGCAATTGAAGCTAGTAAATCTACAGTTGATCAAGAAAATTTAGTGGATGAAGAAAATTCTGAGAAAGAGAAGGATGTTCAAGATAAGAAGGATGAAGGAAAGTCACCTTGCAAAAATGATAATCTGAAGAGAGGTAATGAAGATGATGATGAGTCTGGAGATGGTAATTTGCCACCTCAGGGAGGACAAATTTTTGCAACTACTTCATCTGAAGTAAATGTAAATGAAGCGAACCCTATAGATCAGGAGATTCAAAGGTCTGCAGATGGATCTCAGCAGCTGCTAAGTACTGGCAATTTAGGTAAGGATTTAGAAGCTTTTAAAGCCCAATCCGCCTTTATTGTGTTAGAATCTGCTGATCTATCTACTCCTTCAGGTGAAGAGACAATGAACGAGAAGGAATTCGATGACTACTTAAAGGAATTGGCAACCCCTGATGTGCCTACACCTTAAATTTAAATAGGAAGACACCTGCTCCTTCACACCCTGAACCCAAGAGATTTAAATCAGTTGAAGGAAAGAATGAATCTGAGATTGTGTTGAGAATGTCAGAAGCTGAAGATGACATACTGGATGATGAAATAGTTTACAATGAAGAGATTTTGAAAAAGATCACTTCAGTGGAGACTATTGTGGATAATATGTCTATCAACATCAAAGAAGAGTTAAGGAGAATTCCAGATCATATTATATCCAAAAAGATCAAGGAAGGAATTCAGGAGATGTTGACTAAGCTTTTTGAGAAAGCTAAGGAAGAGAAACAACAGATTCTAGAGAAGTTTAAAGAATCTATTGAGAATTTGGTAAGCATGCTGCATGCATCTTGTAATGAAGAAAGAACTACAACAAAAGGATGTTGTGATTGATGAATTGAAGAGTTCTTTGGAGAATGTTCTTACTGACAATAGGCTCATTAAGGAATCTATTGAAAGTATCAACAAGAATGTGTGGTCATTAGCTGCTAATTCAAGCAGATGGAATCCAATTTATCTTTGAAGATGGATACCCTCTCCTAAGCTATTTTGACGATAGCAAAAAGGGGGAAGAAGCTGTATCTATGGGTGTTGTGGAGAAATCTGGTGAGAAGGAGGCTCTTGACAAAGCCTTGACCAACATTCAGAATTTGCAAGGAAGTTTTAAGGATGAACTGAATCAAGCATTCAAATCTGGTCTAAGTGCATTTGACAGACCGGTAGGTTGTGTTTCATTATTTGCAAAGCCTTTTGAAAAGACACAAGCTCGAAGTCAATCGTACAAAAGTAGAATTGTCAAGCTACCCCAGAAGAATCAGAAATATGTTGGAAAATTGGAAGCTAAGGTTATTAAAAGGAGGGAAGCAAGATTTCAGGAAGCAAGAATTCAGGAAAAGAGATTACAGCCAGTTGCTCAAGCTGGATCTGTCCCAAGTCAAGTACCATCGTTTTCAAAACAATTGTTAGGGAATGCTCAAGAAAAAGCCTTTGAAAACCCTACAGTTGAAAAACCTACAGATGAAACTGCTATCATATCTGAAGACATGTTTTCTACAGCTGAGGCAAACCCTGCAGCTAATATGGTTGAAGAGTCTACAGATATTGTTCAAGAAGAAGAAGAGAACCCGGTGAATGTGACCAAGAAGCTATTGGAAGAGTTTAAGATAATTGGTCAATTTCACCCCTTGCTCAAAAAGCATGCAAGTTTATCTGACAGGTTTAGTCTATTCAAGACCTTGAAAAGCCAAGGTACACTGTACTCTGGAGATAATGCCAAATTGCTAAGGAAGCTGCAATGGGGAGGAGAGCTGAAGAAATCTACTGCTAGAATGAAGAAGATGCCAAAGACCCTTTCACCGAGATCAAAAGCACGAAAGGAAGAAGAAGAACCTGAAAGTGCTAGAATCGAGTTTGAGATGCTTAAGGCATATGAGGAAGAAGAAACTGAAGAATGTTGCACTGATTGCTCAAGGTATCATTCCAGAGAGCCCGGAGAGAAATGATTTAGATGATGAAGATGTGGATCCGAAGCACAAGAGAAGGTAAGTGATGAAGTCTAGTTTGCTTAGAAAGAATTGTAATAGATCAAGAACATGTATCAGTTAACAGATGAATACAACTCTATATTTCCTAGACTTTGCTCATTTCTTATATGCATTGTTAGTCATTTAATTATTTTGGTTGATAGGTTTTGCCATCATCAAAATAGGGGGAAATTGTTAGGATATTTTTGTCCTAAGGATTGTATCACTTTGATTTTAATAATGTCAAAACATATATTGTTTTGTACTGTGGAAACTAACTTTGCAGGTACAAAAAGAAATGAAGAGTTTTAAAGAGATAAAGTCTACATCTGCAAAGATATATTCAGACTCTACAGCTAGTTCAAGACAAGTCTGCATCTGAAGAGTTGAAGACAAGTCTACAGCCGAAAAATCTACATCTGCAGAGTTAAAGACTACAAGTTGTAAACCTGAGATTAGTAGGACTAATTAAGTGTAGTACATCATGTACATTCACTCACTTAGTTTGAAGAGTTTCAGTATTTACCAGAGGTAATTACTAGCCAGTAAAAATAAGTTGCTCAGTGATTAAAAGCTCATTTGAGCAGTCATCACTAAAAGACAACATGTACTACTCAAGGACAATGACGTATGACAAGAAACTTAAATTAAGCTGAAGTCAAAGCTAGAGGTGAATTTCATTTGAAATTTCAATCCCTCCAACGGCTAGAGGACCCCTCAAGACTCCTATAAATAGGAGAGGAGGCCTCAGAGGATCAACAACAACAACCCCAAGCTTTCAAGCGAACCTGCACAATATCTACAGCTTTCAAGTCTACAACCCTTCAAAATATAGAAGTTTAGGACTTAGAGCTAGGATATTAGTCTTGTATTTTGTTGTTGTTCCTTCACTATACCCCTTTTATTCTACCTAGTGTAGATATTATTCTTAGTGAGTGTTTAGTTCTGAGTGAATTGGAGAGTTTCTGAGTGAATTTGTGTTTCTGCCTAGATTAGAGTAATCTGAGTGAGAGTTCTAAATCTAAGGGGGAACAACTGTGTGTCTACGTGAAACATCTTAGTGAATTTGGCACCTTTGTGGTGTAACAGTGGATGTAGGAGGATTACAACACCTCTGAACCACTATAACTCTCTTGTTCTTTTTATATATGTTCATTTCTATTATCTTTGTGCTTATATTTGCTGCTTATTTTATTTCATATCTTGTGTCATCATTTCATACATACTTTCTGTGTGCGTCTGTTTTCACAAAGCTAAAGATATAGATTCTTTGAATCACTTAGCTAGAGCTCTGCCCATTTGATTTTTCACTCACACACTTTGTCTATTTCCGTTGCACAAGGTGTTAAAATACTCTAAAGTATTACAACATCAACTTTGATAAGTGTTTGAATCAATCTCTACAGACTTTGCATTTTAAAAGTCTGCAGCTGCAAACTTCTTTGTTTTAAACGTTACAGCTGCAAAGTTTGGTCAGTATTACTTTTGGTTAAAATGTTTTAATTTTTTAAAACTCAAGGTCTATTCACCCCCCCCCCCCCTAGGCCTTGATATACCTTTGGGACCAACACCATGAAAAAGGGAAAACTGTGAAAGGATTAAATTCATCCTTCATTATCTTGATTCCCAAAAAGGTAAGAAGTTTTGAAGTGTAAGATTATAGGTATATCTCTCATTAGAAGCTTATATGAAATTATTGCTAAGAAATTTCCCATCTTGATTAGAAAAGTGTTGGATGAGGTCATTTTCGAAAACCAATCTGCATTCATGGGTGGGAGAAAGATCCAGGATGGAATTGTGACTCTCAACGAGATGATTAACGAAGCAAAAAAAATCAAGAGAATCATATTCAAACTTGATTCAGCAAAAGCCTACGATACCATTGAATCAAAATTTTGGAAGAAATGATGGCAAGTCTTAATTTTTCACCCAAATGGAGGAAGTGGATCATTGAGTGTGTATTTTTGGCCTCAGCATTGACATCGGTCCTTATAAATAATGACCCATCCGAAAATTTAAATCTTGAACGAGGTATACGATAAGGTGACCCTCTATCACCTTTTCTCTACTTAATTGCCACCAAAGACCTAAGCTTACTTATAAAAAAACGATGGAAGTCGGAATCCTGGAGGCTTCGAAAATTGGCATAGAAAAGTGGCACACCTCTCATATACCGATGACACTATCTTTTCAAGTCTCGACAAGATGGTAAATGTGGTTGCCATTAAACATGTACTACACAACTTTGAGATGGTATCCATTTTGAAGGTTAACTTCCATAAGTGTGCCCTTTTTGGCCTCAATATGGACAACTCGCCTATCTTTTTAATGGAAGATTTTTTAAAGTGTGAGGTGAGTAAAAACCATTTCTCCTATTTTGGTATCAAGATGAGAATCAATCACCGAGTAACCTAAATTAATTGATAAGGTCAGAAGTTGTTTGCTTGCTTGGAATAAAAAACACTTATCTTTTTGGGGGTCGCATCACCTTGATATAATCTAATCCTTTCCGCTTTGCCAATATGTTTCCTCTCTTTCTACCAAATCCAAAAAAAAAATTGTATGTGAGCTTATTAGTGTGCAACAAAAATTCTCATGGATGGATGTGAGGACAAGAAAAAAATTCCTTGGGGTTAGATGGGGCAACGTTTACAAAGGAAAATATGAAGTGGGTCTAGGAATCAGGGGCTTGAATGAGTTTAATAACTCCTTTTTAGGTGAAATAAGTGTGGAGAGTCCTAAATAATGAGGATATCTTGTGGGTTAGAGTCCGGAGCCATGCTTATATTGAGGCCGACGAGTCGGTTGGTTCAGGCTAAAAAAAATTGTGAATTTTTAGGGGCCCAAAATTATGTATTATACACACACACGTGTATATATATTGAACAAGTGTATAATAAAATGGTGTAATATTTTATTCAATTTCTTATATTCACATTTTAACTTCTTGAGACGACTTATTTTTTTTTATTCGTATTATGGGAGCAAAGTCATATACTAATTAATATTGTTTACACCACCATATATCTATATATAATATTGTTTTTAGTTCTTGAGTTAAGAGCCATGCACCATCATATACTTATTAACTTATATAAATTTTAAAATTTTAAGATTTCTTAAAAAAGTGAACTAGTTTTACCATAAAACTTTTTGCATTATGCGTGTATTTTAAGAATATTAGTTGTTTCAGTAAAATATATTAGTTTATAGCAATATTATATAATAAAAACAACTAAAATAGAGTTGCATGATGAAACTGGTTTACAGACTTGCCCTTTTTCTAATTAAACTAGCCACACAGAGGTTGTCGCATACAACATTCGTCATTTTAATTTAAGCATTGTACAGTGTTTAATGTCATATAATTTAATATTTTGTATTGTCAGTAAGTTCATTTATCGGAAAGAGCTACGAGGAGCCTAATTTCAATCTCGACTTAGGCCTCTTAATTGTTAGGATCGGCCCTGTCAGAGTCATTAGGTCCAAGTACGGAGATAATCCTTTTCTAGGGGGAGAAGTGGGGATTCGAGGGAAGGTCGGGGGCAAGGAAGCGAATCGTATATTTCAGGTTGGTGGAAAGATGTGTGTGACCTTTTCAGGGGGCGATGGGAGAGGGTTAAATAAGGATTTTGTGAGAATAGTCGGGAAATGCGATATGACTCACTTTTGTTAGATCGTTGGATTGGAAAGAATATACTGAAAGAACGGTTCCCCAAAAATTTTTGGATCAATACCCAACAAAACTCACGAATTAGCAAAGTGGAGACTGGAGAAAGAGATAAATCATGTTGTTATAATGAAATGCGAAAAAGAATCATAAACGTAAAGCAAAGTGACACAAATTTACGTGGTTCTCCAGTGTTGTGTTGGCTACATCCACGGCCAGAAGAGAGAATTTGTATATTATTATGAGATATCATTGTTTTTAGAGTACAAAAATAATATAGGTCAAATAAGAGTATTTATAAACCTCCTAATAGATTGAGCTTCGAAAATAGGTCCAAATCTCTAAACGAGCCCACACATAAGACGTATAAGAAGATATGGAGTAAATACGCACCAAGGAGAGTACAAGCTATTGTTTAGAAGGTCCTAAAAAGAGAGACTACCGACAAAGATTGGTCTTCAAAGAAGGGAAATTCTGGTGGTTAATGGCGATACCCAATGCGGCCTTTCTGGAGAAGAAGAAAGTGTCTCGCATGTTTTCTTCACCTGCAAGATAGCTCAAAAAATTATAATTGTGGGTGGACGAGAACGAGAACATAACGATGTGTTCAAAACCTCAGAGAGACAAAAAAAATTCCTCAACTATTTTTGACAGTTGTTATTTGGTCAATTTGAAATGGAAGAAAAGAAACAAGTTCTTATTCGATGGAAAGTAACCTCATGTTCATAAAAATATTTTTGGAGATTAAAACAAAGGTGTAGTCATGTCTAATCAAAATAAAAAAATTGTTGACAAAATTCATTTTCCAGAGTGGATGTCACATCCTAGGCTAAGTTGTCTTCTTTGTATGTAAACAAGGAAGGGTCTTGAAATATTGTAAGAGTTGGTGTGACGTCCACACTTAATATAGTACGGAAAATATGATGTGGCACAAGTAGGAACGACACTAAAATAGTACTTTGTATTAAAATATACACACGCCACACATTTACACAGCGGAAGTAGTAAATAAGTATGCTCATAGCTTAGTTTACAATCTAAAATTTGAAATATTATTCTGGAAAATATAAAGCCTTTAAGGAAACTTCACAGCCCGCCGAGTTCATTCGTCCACGTCTGGATCCACAGCATCAGTAAAAAATTTAAAGTGGAAGGGATAAGTGCATGAAAACACTTAGTGGAAAACCTCTTGTTAATTGCACAAACTAAACATCAATTGTTTATAATATGTGAGCCCCCAGAATTTCACCGGGTATGTGCTTGGGTGGCGTGACCAACCCATGGTGCCGGAACGACCGGACTATATGCTTGCCAACATAAAGTTGGACTTATATGTGGGATCATTCGATAGCGGGCCAGACTCAAAATTTAACATTCAACGTTTAATAAGTGCAATTAAATAATAATAGAACATTCGGTGAAGAGCGAAGTGATTCCCCACCTTGCAGGTTTGTACCTACAAGTAAAAATTTTAAAATAAAAACATTGTTACTTATCCCTTTACTTTTGTAAATTGTAAGACTTGAATTCAAATCTCCATACATATTCAAATATTGTATACTAACACCCAAATATCAATTAAGTATATAAAATCATCAAATAACAAGTTATAAATAAATATCGACTGTAAAAATGTTACCGGACCATTTCGAACTTTTCATACAAAAAAATTCGATATTGGCAGATTACACACCTAATTTTGAAAATTCATATTAAATTATCTGTACGTCCAAAAATTATGAAATTTTAACAGTATATTCTCAACTCAATAAAGTTTATCACAATATTTTCAGATTTCTCAAAATCTTTGCCAAACATCAAATATTTTGTAACAAACACACTATTACAGATCTGGTAACTTAACTTTAAAAAATTCACCATAAATCAACCATAAGTCCAATACTCCTGAAATTTTAACCATGAATTTCCAACTTCATTTAATTTATCAACATACTTTGTTTTTCTGTAAAAACCTAACCGATTATTCTCAGATCACAGCAAACTTCTACTGTTCCTGCTATAGAGTCCAAAACTCTAGTTCAAATTTGAAAAATCACCATGCATCGAATACTACTCCAAAAGCTATAAAATTTGAAAACTAAGTTTTGTCACAAGTCTCTTTTCACATATAAAATTTTCAGAATTTTCCACCAAATGAATTGGTCAAAACGAAATTTACCCCAAAGTTGGTCCAAAAATTCAGTTTTATGCATACATGAAGAACATATCATCTTAAACTCACTTTAAACCATATAATTTTATGATTTCTACTTCTAAAGTATATATATTCAAGTAATAAAAATGATTTTAGTCATAACTCATGAAGAAATTGAATTAAACATTCAAACATAAAGTAAAACATGTATAACATGCAAATTACTCATCAAAACTCATTTTCCTATCATTTAATTCACATATCATGCATAAACTTCATACACTCACTTAAATAATTACTCAATCAAGAAGAGAAGCTTACTTAGAGATTGGTACCTACAAGAAATCTCTTCTCCTCCTTTCTATAAGTGTAGTAGTAGTAGTAGTGTTTGTTTTAAACTTTTTCTTATGAATATTTTTGCATGAAGAACATGTATTTATAGGAGAAGATGTACTTGGAGGCTACTCAATCCCCCCTCTTGACCGACACTTTAGGAAGCTTGTGGAGAAATTTTGATAATCTTGGAGGTTAAGTAAGTTAAACACATGACAACTTAAGGTTAGTTGCTAATTTTGACTTTTCTTTCTAATTATTTTATCTTATCTTATCTTAATTCTTGAAGCTTCTCTAATTCCCCTAATTCTTCCCAAAATTTCGAAAATTGTAGAGGAGTACAAGAGTAGTCTTGTATTTTGTAGAAATAACACATATACTATGAATTTAATAAGTAGAAATTGTAATTATAGGATAATTCTAATAAAATTTACTTATAATATCTTATGAAATAAAATTAAAACCCTTCTAAGACTCTAAATAAATTACAAAGTCTATATACTAATCATAGAAATATATCGTGTAATCGATACGCAATTCGTTTCTTAAAGAAACATTCATTTTCAACTTAGAACTTATGAAATAAAATTACTATACTTAAGGACTATATATTAATTTCTAAATTAAACACTTTATGACATAAAATAAAGAACATATAAAAATTATAAAGTCTCAAGAATAAGCATGTATTGAGCAAATAACACGTTAATTATAAATATCGAGTAAATAAAACACATAAACGTGCCTTTGCATAAATTCGAATGTAAATGCGTCACATAGATTCATGAAGAATTATAAAGCATTTAATAAAGCAAATAAGATAATGAAAACCTAGGGTATTACAGTCTAACCCCCTTAAATAAATTTCGTCCTCGAAATTTCAAGTGTTACCGTGGATATTGAAGTATGGGTACTTTGTTAAGATTTCATCCTCTCGTTCCCACGTAGCTTCTTCTACCCCATGCCTATTCCACTGGACCTTAACCATAGGAATATCTTTATTTCTTAACCTATGAAGCTTTCTATCAAGTATGGTTATAGGGACTTCCTCATAGGTTAAGTTGGCATCAATTTCTAATTCAAGTTGGTTTATTATGTGGGTAGGGTCAGGTACATACTTTCAGAGCATCGAGATATGGAATACATTGTGTACTCCTGCCAAGGATGGTGGTAACGCCAATCTATAAGCTAATTCTCCAACTTTTTCCAATATCTCATAAGGTCCAATATATCTAGGCTTCAACTTTCCTCTTTTCCCGAAGCGGAAAATTCTTTTCATTGGAGATACCTTCAAAAATACCTTGTCTCCAATATCAAAACTTAATTCTTTCCTTCGCTTATCAACATACGCTTTCTGTCGATCTTGAGCTGTTTGTATCTTTTCTTTAATTTTCTTTACTACCTTATTAGTCTCTTCCACCAATTCCGGTCCTAAGAATTTCCTTTCTCCAATTTCATCCCAACATAGTGGAGATCTGCACTTTCTTCCGTACAATACTTCGTACGGTGTCATTTCAATTGTAGCCTGATAACAATTGTTATAGGCAAATTCTACTAAAGGTATGTACCTCTCCCAAATTCCTCCAAAGTCAATGATACAAGCTCTTAACATATCTTCCAAAGTTTGAATTGTTCTTTCCGATTGACCATCTGTTTGAGGATGAAAATTTGTACTGAATTCCAACTTGGCGCCTATAACTTCTTGAAGACTGTACCAGAATCTTGATGTAAATCGCGGATCTCTATCTGACACAATAGAAATTGGAACTCCAAGTAATCGGACAATTTCCTTAATATAAATCTGAGCCAATTTATCCAATGTGAATGTCATCTTTATTGGTAAGAAATGTGCCGTCTTGGTCAATCTGTCGACAATTACCCAAATAGCTTCATTTCCTTGTATTGACTTGGGCAATCCTACCACAAAATCCATTGTAATATGTTCTCATTTCCATTCAGGAATCTCAAGTGGCTTTAATAATCCTGATGGTCTTTGATGCTCAGCTTTCACCTGCTGACATGTCAAATATTTCTGTACGAAATTTCCTATATCCCTCTTCATATTTCTCCACCAGAAAAACTTCTTTAATTCTTGGTACACTTTCGTTCCTCCAGGATGTACTGTATATGATGTAGAATGTGCTTCTTCCAATATTTCCTTCTTGAGTTCTTCTTTTTCTGGGACACATATTCTTCCTTGACATACCAATGTACCATCCTCACATACTGAAAACTCCTTTGCTTTACCTTCCTTGATCTTTCGTTTTATTTTCTCTAAGAATGCATCGTCATATTGAGCTTTTGTTATTTTTTCCTTCAAGGTTGGTTTCACAACCATGGCATTGATCTTTATCTTCTCTTTGCGACTTAAGGCATCAGCCACTACATTTGCCCTTCCCGGATGGTATAATATTTTACAATCATAATCTTTTACCAACTCTAACCATCTTCTTTTCCTCATGTTCAATTCCTTATGTTCGAAGATATACTTCAAACTCTTATGATCTGTGTAGATCTGACATTTACTTCCATAAAAGTAATGCTACTACTTTCCCATTCTGCATAAGTACACATCCCAAACCTTGTTTAGAAGCATCACTGTATACAATAAATCCTTCTGTACCTTCAGGAATTGTAAGAACTGGGGTCGTTGTTAATCTTTGCTTGAGTTCTTGAAAACTTCTTTCACACTCTTCTGTCCATTCAAACTTTGTTTCTTTCCGAGTCAACTGAGTCAAAGGTTTTGCAATCCGAGAAAACCCTTCAATGAATCTTCGATAATACCCGGCTAAATCAAGAAAACTCCTGACTTCGTTTACATTAGTTGGTGTCTTCCATTGGTTTACAACTTCTACCTTTGTTGGGTCAACTTCTATTCCCAAAGCTGAAACCGTATGTCCAAGAAATACAACTTTATCCAACCAGAATTCGCACTTCTTGAATTTAGCATACAATTTCTCTTTTCTCAGAGTTTCCAATGTAATTCGAAGATGTTCTGCATGCTGTTCTTGAGTTCTTGAATATACCAGAATATCATCAATAAAGACAATCACAAATTGATCTAAATATTGATGAAATACCCAATTCATCAAATCCATGAATATAGCTGGCGCGTTGCTGAGTCCAAAAGGTAACACTACGAACTCATAATAACCATATCGGGTTCTGAATGTTGTCTTCAGAATATCGCTTTCTTTAATCTTTATCTGATGATATCCCGATCTTAAATTATTTTTTGAAAATACACAAGCTCCTCTTAACTGATCAAATAGATCTTCTATTCTGGGAAGTGGATATTTATTCTAGTGAGCTTATTTAGTTCTCGATAATCGATGCACATCCTCAACGATCCATCTTTCTTTTTCACAGATAATACTGGTGCACCCCATGGTGACACACTTGGTCGAATAAAGCCCTTTTCCAATAATTCTTACAATTGCACCTTCAACTCCTGTAACTCCTTTGGTACCATTATGTAAGGTGCTTTAGAAACAGGCGCGGCTCCAGGTATCAAATCAATAGTGAACTCCAACTGACGATCTGAGGGTAATCCTGGCAAATCGTCTGGAAATACATCATTGTATTCACATACTATCGGCACATCATCCAATGTTGGACCATTGGATTCCGTTGCTACAATATTTATTAGAAATGTCATGTTCTTTCCTTTCCTCAATAATTTCCGGGCTTTCATTGCTGAAATTACTTGAGGTATAGTTCCAATTCTAGTACCATATAGTGTAAAGATCTCATCCTTTGATCTCCGTACTGATATTTCTTTTTCTTGACACTTGATGAGAGCATGATTAGCTATAAGCCAGTCCATTCCCAAGATAATATCAAAGTCCTTCATTTCTATTATATGTAGATTTGCCGGGAGTATTGTATGCTCAAAATCAATCTTCACATTCCTATACAGTCCTAAGGATTGGGTCGTACTACCAGAGGGAATGTTTACTTCTAGGAAATTTTCTTCTACCATAATATGGGCAGTCTTAATTTGTTCAAACATCTTTGTAGAGATGAATAAATGTGTAGCACCAGTATCGAATAACGTGAAAACAGGTATTTGGAATATTTTGAACATACCTGCCATCACTTCCGGATTTGCTGTCGCCTCCTGCTGACTCATGGCAAACACTCGAGCAGGTGTCATCTTCTGTTGTTCTTTCCACTTTGGACAACTAATTATGATATGTCCCGGTTCCTTACATCTGTAACAGATTCATGTTCCCTTCAGGCGTTATCTAGAATGTTCTTTTCCACAATTTCTGCACTTAGGTGGCCTCTGTTGTTGATGTGGTACTATCACCGTCCTTTTGACTTGCTTGAAATTTCCTCCTTGTTTCGCACCAACCGACTTTCTTTTATTTTGTTGTGATTTCGGCGTTCTTACGTCCTCTGATTTCATATATGCTGCTATCATCTGAGCTTTCTCGAATGTCGAGGCATAAGACTTAATATATTGTGCCGCTAAGATAGTACTGATTTCCGGTCGTAAATTCTGCATAAATCTTTTTCCTTTCCTTTCATCAGTATTAATAAAATGAGAAGCATATCTTCCTAATTGATTAAATTTCCTTTCATATTCCTGTACTGTCAGGTTCCCTTGTTTCAACTGTAGAAATTCAGTCTCTTTCTGATCTAAGAATGACTGTGGTATATAATTCTTAACCACTGCTTCTATAAATTTTTTCCAAGTAACTGTAGCTCGTTCTTCTTCAGTTATTGTTCTACAGTGAGCTTCCCACCAATAATCTGCATCTTCAATCAGCTGAAATATAGAGCAAGAAACTTTCTGCTCATCGGTGCACTTAAGATAAGCGAATATCTTCTCCAAGCTCCGAATCCAATTTTCTACTTCCATAGGGTTTTCTTTTCCGGCCAGGGTTGAGGGTCTAAATTTCTTAAACTGACTAACAATATCATGGTTTTGGGCTGAAGATACAGGTGTTTGGGATGATTGGCTCTGCTGCCCTAATTGCTGAGCTAACCCCCTTAAGACGGAAGTTAGATCCTCGCTCATGTCTGAGTTATTTTGGTTTCCCCTACGACTCATAGTTCTATTCAAACAACAATGTAATGCAATAACTATACAAACTTTCAAATAATCGATCACACTTTTCAAACAAATAACATAATTTAAGCACATATAAAATATTTACCTGATCCCGTCGTGGAGAATGATCTCGGTGTGGCTGTTTCCTTTTAAAATTTTAAAACACACTCTTTTTTAAAATACTTTAGCAGGCGAACCTGCTCTGATACCACCTGTGACGTCTCCACTTAATATAGTACGGAAAATATGATGTGGCACAAGTAGGAACGACACTAAAATAGTACTTTGTATTAAAATATACACACACCACACATTTACACAGCGGAAGTAGTAAATAAGTGTGCTCGTAGCTTAGTTTACAATCTAAAATTTGAAATATTATTCTGGAAAATATAAGGTCTTTAAGGAAACTTCACAGCCCGCCGATTTCATTCGCCCACGTCTGGATCCACAGCATCTGTAAAAATTTAAAAGTGGAAGGGATAAGTGCTTGAAAACACTTAGTGGAAAACCTCTTGTTAATTGCACAAACTAAACATCAATAGTTTATAATATGTGAGCCCCCGGAATTTCACCGGGTATATGCTTGGGTGGCGTGATCAACCCGTGGTGCCGGAACAACCGGACTATATGCTTGCCAACATAAAGTTGGACTTATATGTGGGGTCAGTCGATAGCGGGTCAGACTCAAAATTTAACATTCAACGTTTAATAAGTACAATTAAATAATAATAGAACACTCGGTGAAGAGCGATGTGATTCTCCACCTTGCAGGTTTGTACCTACAAGTAAAATTTTTAAAATAAAAACATTGTTACTTATCCCTTTACTTTTGTAAATTGTAAGACTTGAATTCAAATCTCCATACATATTCAAATATTGTATACTAACACCCAAATATCAATTAAGTATATAAAATCATCAAATAACAAGTTATAAATAAATATCGACTGTAAAAATGTTACCGGACCATTTCGAACTTTTCATACAAAAATTTCGATTTTGGAAGATTACACACCTAACTTTGAAAATTCATATTAAATTATCTGTACATCCAAAAATTATGAAATTTTAACAGTATATTTCCAACTCAATAAAGTTTATCACAATATTTTCATATTTCTCAAACACTTTGCCAAACATCAAATATTTTGTGACAAACACACTATTACAGATTCTGGTAACTTAACTTTAAAAAATTCACCATAAATCAACCATAAGTCCAATACTCCTGAAATTTTAACCATGAATTTCCAACTTCATTCAATTTATCAACATACTTTGGTTTTCTATAAAAACCTAACCGATTATTCTCAGATTATAGCAACCTTTTACTGTTCCTGCTATAGATTCCAAAACCCTAGTTCAAATTTGAAAAATCACCATACATCGAATACTACTCCAAAAGCTATAAATTTGAAACCTAAGTTCCTTCACAAGTCTATTTTCACATATAAAATTTTCAGAATTTTCCACCGAATGAATTGGTCAAAACGAAATTTACCCCAAAGTTGGTCCAGAAATTCAGTTTTATGCATACATGAAGAACATATTATCTTAAACTCACTTTAAACCATATAATTTCATGATTTCTACTTCTAAAGCATATATATTCAAGTAATAAACATGATTTTGGTCATAACTCATGAAGAAGTTGAATTAAACATTCAAACATAAAGTAAAACATGTATAACATGCAAATTACTCATCAAAACTCATTTTCCTATCATTTATTTCACATATCATGCATAAACTCCATACTATCACTTAAATAATTACTCAATCAAGAAGAGAAGCTTACTTAGAGATTGGTAGCTACAAGAAATCTCTTCTCCTCCTTTCTATAAATGTAGTATTAGTAGTAGTAGTAGTATTTGTTTTAAACTTCTTCTTATGAATATTTTTGCATGAAGAACATGTATTTATAGGAGAAGATGTGCTTGGAGGCTACTCAATCCCCCCTCTTGACCGACACTTTAGGAAGCTTGTGGAGAAATTTGGATAATCTTGGAGGTTAAGTAAGTTAAACACATGGCAACTTAAGGTTAGTTGCTAATTTTGACTTTTCTTTCTAATTATTTTATCTTATCTTATCTTAATTCTTGAAGCTTCTCTAATTCTCCTAATTCTTCCCAAATTTTCGAAAATTGTAGAGGAGTACAAGAGTAGTCTTGTATTTTGTAGAAATAACACATATACTATGAATTTAATAAGTAGAAATTGTAATTATAGGATAATTCTAATAAAATTTACTTATACTATCTTATGAAATAAAATTAAAACTCTTCTAAGAATCTAAATAAATTACAAAATCTATATACTAATCATAGAAATATATCTAGTAATCGATACGCAATTCGTTTCTTAAAGAAACATTCATTTTCAACTTATAACTTATGAAATAAAATTACTATACTTAAGGACTATATATTAATTTCTAAATTAAAAACTTTATGACATAAAATAAAAAACATATAAAAATTATAAAGTCTCAAGAATAAGCATGTATTGAGCAAATAACACGTTAATTATAAATATTGAGTAAATAAAACACATAAATGTGTCTTTGCATAAATTCGAATGTAAATGCGTCATATAGATTCATGAAGAATTATAAAGCATTTAATAAAGCAAATAAGATAATGAAAACATAGGGTATTACAGTTGGAGTATCTTTGTACTCCATTTTTATAATATAAATTCTTTTACATTAAAAATAAATATACTGTACTTTGTTATCTACATAAATTAAATATAGCACTAGCACCCTTAATTATTAAAAAATCTAATTAATACATTCGGTAATGGAAGTCTGGTAGTGTTTGCCTGTTTGAAATCCCTCTAATTCCTCTCCTTATCCTTGCTTCTTTGAACCGATCGTTTGCCTTCTTTCTATTAAAAAAAACCATAGTGGATCTTTAATTAGATAAGATTAAAATTAAAATCAAGCCACTATCCAATGGCGTAGTCTTAATTTTGATTGTCTAATATTAAAAAAGAAATACGCATAAAATATCCTAAGATGAATTTATCAATTCAATATGCGATAAGTATTTTTTTCTGAATATATATAATATGATAATTAATAAAAAAAATTAAATTTATTCTTTAGAGCTTTTTTTTTTTTTTTTTGAACCGTCGTCCTATGGCGTAGAATTGATATTGACTGATTAATCTAAAATAAACAATAAAAAAAGTAATATGCATATCCCAAGATTAATTTATCAATTCAATATGTGATAAATTTGTTGTAAATAAGTGCGTAAATAAAGAGACACGATTTGTTGACCCGGTTCGTCGGGAACGACTACGTCTGGGGGCGATCCAAGCCAGCAGTTCCACTAATATTCTTGTGTATGAGAGTATACAATTTATGAGTACAAAGGTATATATATAATTGTAAAACCCTAGTCTAATGGATAAGACCCAATATATTTCTTGGTCCTTAAGTAATGTCCACACCAAATCTCCTAGATTTGGAATATTAAATCTTCTAGATTTATAACACTCCCCCTTGGACATTACGACATAACATAAATGTCTTGTCATAAAAACTCCACGTGCTAGGGATCGGCCAAATAATAAGTAGAGAGGAATGTCATCGATCTTCTAGATCTAAATCTTCCAGGTTTATTTTGAGGTTACCACTCCCCCTGAAGACAACAACACTTTAAGTCTCTGCATCCCAATACCACGAACGTACTTTTCAAAAGTAGACGTAGGTAAGGACTTAGTAAACAGATCTGCTAGAAAAACTTAGGTGATATATGTTTCATCAGGTTTCCCTTGACGTACCCATTACTCATTTGTGCGATGCAACCAGCGTTGTCTTCAAATATAACGGTGGGAGGTGTATCGCCTTTGGCGATACCACACGAGTCACCAATGTGTTTTACCAAGGACCTTAACCAAACACATTCTCGTGTGGCTTCAAATAAAGTTGTTGGTCCCGGTACAAGACTGAGGAATACGTGTATGGGGGGGGAATACACGTATACCAAATTTTCAAACTTAAAACCTGACTGAGTCCCCTTTGCTCAGAGTGGTAAAGAACTAGGAGCTGATAACACACCTACTGACTACACTTGGTGCGGGTCAGTTGGCTAACTATCAGTTCAAGTTCAGTGCGGAAATGCGAGAGCCCTGATAGTTTAAAGTCTTGTTTAGTTTGCTTTCTGAAAAACTTGTTTTACTCAAAACTGAATAGTGATTAGTAGGGCAGTGCTCTTTTTAAGGATCGGGCTGATTGATTCAAGCCTGATAAACCAAATGCAATGAATGAATATGTAATATAGCAAGCATGCACAATATCAAAGCAATAAGAACACAGGGAGTTTAACGTGGTTCAGAGACTCAAACTCCTACGTCCACGGCCTGATTTAACAGGAAATCCACTCAAGGGATTCTTGTTTTTAACGTGCCAAGGTGCACCAAGACCAGCTAACCTCACTGATCTATACAACTCCACTTACTAACTCACTAACTGACTTACTCCCAACAAGCCTAACTTAGGGTTTTGGTTTCAGTTTGGATTCCAACTAGGTTGAGATTATCCTTACAAGGCAAAGCTATGCTAAGGATTGGATAATCTCTCTAAGCTTAAGATAATGCTAGTTCGCTCTTGGAATACAGAATAACTCTCAGTAACTAAGAAACACTGGGGAAATTTAGATGGTTTCGAGTGCTTCTTCTAAGGCTGAATGCTTTTGAATGCTTTGAGAGTTTGAGTAATTTCTGGCTTGGAAATTTCCCGTAACCTTGAATGGGTTCAAGGTCTTCTGTATTTATAGGTGATTTGAAAAACTATCCGTTGGAGAGATAGCCTTCTAGTCATCTATGTAGAGTGACTTCAAACGGACATATCTTTATGCAGCAGCCGTCCTTGTATGGATTTGGTAGTTGCATTAAATGCACATTAAATGCTTGCCCGTTGAAAGTGCAGTCTGAATTCAGTCTTCTTGTCAGGTTTCGTACGTGTGTGTCCTTCCCGGATTGGTCCACGTAATCAGGTTGGTGAGAATGTCAGAACTTATTCCTGAGCTTCAGGCTTGTCTTATTAAGTTCATTTTGTCTTGTGCTCACCGGTCTTGTCCTGACGCTGACATTCCTTTTGCATTGCTTGGCTCTACTCCAAGTCTATCCCATTAACTCAGTTTTATCATGTTCCCTTTAGGACTGAGTAGTACTGACCTCAGGGTCATACTCTTCATCACTGAAACTTACTCAGTCAGCTTAGAAGACTGTCATAAGTTCAGGATGGTAAACTTTGACTTCAGGCTCTGAGTCTTGATTGTCATCAGCAAGTGCTCCTCTTACTGAGTACCTGTGAAGTGTAAAATGACTAAGTACAAAACCTAACCAAGACTAGCCTGACAAGAATAAATAAAGACAACTCATCTTTTCAGGGGCTTTGGGATCTTAATCAAAACTGACAATGTCAAGTCACTGCTCTGCTAAGAGCATGAGTCTCCAAGCCTTCTCACTGACTTGGTAGCTCAGCCTCTGAGCAGAGCGGTGACTTGAGAACTCTTCATTCTTGCTGAACTCCCTGAGGAAAGGTTTTTAAAAAAAATTCGCTCCTGAATTCCCATTTTACCCTTCGAAAACGGGACCATCAAGAGCTATTATCTCTGAGTGGTTTGAAGATGTGGTAATCATGGATTGTTTAACCGATCTCCATGAGATTGCGGTTCCACCACAGAGAAAAACATAACCAGTCTGCCTAACCTACCAAGGTTTTGTCTTAGTTCTTACGGTAAAACAGTCCAAGATCTTGGGATCCTTGGAGGTACCGTAGAACGTGTTTAATATCATTCCAATGTCTCCTCGTAGGAGAAGCGCTATATCTCGCAAGCAAGTTGACAGCAAATGCAATATCCGGCCGGGTGCAATTTACGAGATAGAGCAAAGCTTCAACAGCGCTAAGATAAGAAACTTCTGGTCCCAGAATTTCTTCTGAATCTTCTCTTGGCCTAAATGGGTCCTTATCCACTTCGAGGGGTCGGACAACCATCGGGGTGCTAAGTGGATGAGATTTATCCATGTGAAATCTCTCCAATACCTTCTTCACGTAGGTCGACTGATGAACAAGGACTCCTTCTGGGAGGTACTCGATCTGCAAGCTGAGGCAGTACTTGGTTTTACCCAAGGACTTCATTTCGAATTCAGCTCTCAAGATTGAACCGGCTTCTTCAATCTCTTTGCATGTTCCGATTATGTTTAGGTCATCAACATAGGCGTATATGATGCAAAAACCATCTTGCGGTTTCTTCGTGAATACGCATGGGAAAACTTTATCGAATGTGTATCCCTTCTTTTGAAGGAATTCACTAAGTCGGTTGTACCGCATAAGGCCCGATTGCTTCAGACCATACAATGACTTTCGCAGTTGTATGCTATACATACTGCGGTTTTCACCATCCCTTAACTGAGGAATGTCAAATCAATCTGGGATTTTCAAATAAATGCCGGCATCTAGTAATCCGTATAAGTACGCGGTTACAACGTCCATTAATCTCATTTGGAGATTCAACTTAACTGCCAAAAATATCAAGTAGCGGAACGTTATTGAGTCCATGACGTTGAGTTCATGACGGGAGAATAGGTTTGATCAAAATCAATCTCGGGTCTCTGCGAAAACCCTTGTGCTACTAGCCTCCTTTGTACCTCTCCATAGTATTGTTCTCATTTCGTTTTCATACAAAAACCCATTTATATTCTACAGTGATAGCGCGCACGGGTGTACGAACGAAAGAGTCAAATACGTGTCTTTTGTTAAGCGATGCGAGCTCTGCTTCAATTGCCTCTTTCCATTTTACGCAATCGGAGCGCTTTCGGCACTCTATGATAGTTTTGGGTTCTGGATCCGAATCGTTAATGGAAAGAGCAAATGTTGCTGCAAATGTGTCATCGACGACAATAATATTTATATTACATGTTTCTCCCGTATCTGTAAAATTCACAGAGACTTTGACGTTTACGTCAACAAGACCTTCCTCATTTCCCATTGTATTTGGGACTGGTCGTTCCACGGTCCTAGTGCATGGAATATTTTATGCACGTGCTTCATCACTAGGACTCTCGTCTCCTAGAGACTTGGAGTTATCTAGACGGCTCTCTTCTAGAGATTTTCCATTCGACTAACCAGATTTGCTAGCCTTTCGTTTAGGTGTGTTACTATCTCTTGAGGGTCCCTTACGCTTTTGGCGTGTGGGGGCATGAGTATTCATTTTGCTTGGGACCTCAACCCTTTGGGGAGCATTTACTGCAGGTATATGTGATCTAGTCACACCTCTATGGTCAGTAACGCGTTTGGCATATTATTTGCTAAGTTTTGCAAGTTAATGATCTTCTGAACTTCTAGTTCAGATTGATTAGTGCGCGGATCTAGATACTGAAGATTACTTACGTTCCACGTAAGTTCCCGGTATTCATTCAATTTTGAATTCGGATCTCCCCCTAATGCCGGGAAGTAATCTTCATCGAACGTGCAATCAACGAACCGGGCCATTAATTGATCCCCGGACAAAGGCTCGAGGTATTTCACGATGGATGTAGAGTCAAATCCTACGTAAATACCGAGTTTCCTTTGTGGGCCCATAGAGGTTCGCTTGGGTATCGCAATTGGTACGTATACCGCACATCAAAAAATACGAAGATGGGAAATGCTAGGTTCTTTCCCACGCACTCACTGTAGGGGGAATGATCATTATATGCAGTTGGACGGATTTGGATTAAGTGTGATGCATGAAGGACTGCATGCCCCCAGCATGAGGTGGGTAGTTTAGAGTTTATAAGCAATGGTCTCGCGATAAATTTGATACGTTTTATTAGCGCCTCAGCAAGACCATTTTGGGTATGGACGTAGGGGACCGAATGCTCCACTTTAATTCCCAGGGCCATACAGTAATTTGTAAAGGCCTTCGAGCTAAACTCAGCTGCGTTATCCATGAGAATCAATTTAATTGGATAATCCGGGAATTGAGCTCTAAGCTCGATAGTTTTCCCAATGAGCTTCG
This sequence comes from Ballota nigra, assembly GCA_947034835.1. Lineage (NCBI taxonomy): Eukaryota > Viridiplantae > Streptophyta > Magnoliopsida > Lamiales > Lamiaceae > Ballota > Ballota nigra. The sequence continues at coordinate 44,311,412 of OX344724.1, read as the reverse complement.
TAAAAGCTTGATTGCGGGTGGACAGCAAACATGCAAATGTCCACCTAGTGGAGGCATCAATAAGGACCATGAAATAATGAAATGGTCCTGATGCTGGGTTAATCGGTCCGGAAATGTCTCCTTGAATTCGCTCTAGGAAAACCGGATACTCTAGTCCAACCTTGGTGCGCGACGGGCACACTATCAACTTACCCTTAGAACATGCATCACAGAAATACTCATCGACGGGAGGGATTCTATTATTCGAAATATAATGACCAGTTGAATTAGATAGAATCCTACGTATCATAGTTTGTCCCGGATGACCTAACCGCTGATGCCACAATTTAAAGGATTTTGGGGCATGGAATTTCATACTCATCGCTAGATGGGAACTAGAGGGCCGGATGTAGGAATAGTACAAACCGGAGGAGAAGGATGAAAGTTTTTCTATAACTTGCTTACGGTTACCACGAGTACTAGTCATCAAAAGGTATTTGTTATCGTTTTTTATTTTAGTTTCAATATGATATCCGTTTATCCTAATGTCTCTAAAACTGAGTAGGGTACGCTTAGATTGCGAAAACAATAAAGCATTATTAATTATTAATTCGGTACCCATGGGGAGGACCATGGAAGCTCTTCCAGAGCCCACTATCAACGTACTGTCATTCGCAATTGTACTTATACTCCCCTTACGATTAATCAAGTTATGAAAATACTTCCTATCCTTTAGGATCGTATGCGTGGTGGCGCTATCTATCAGACATAAATCACTATCGGCATCCATCATGCAAGAGGAAATAGTCCAAACCTAATAGCTGATATGTTTACAAGTCATAAATAAAAACAACAGTATCCGAATAAACACATGGATAGTTATTAAGGTAAACACATCAAAGATAATAAATTCATTCATAAAATAAAATATCCGAAAGAAAGGATCCAAAACATAATGTGAAATTTTTTTATTCAGAAAACAAAATACTAGGAATAACTAAATACGCGAATCTACTCGTTTATTCTTAAGTTTGAGCTACGGGCTCAAGAGATCATCGTTGTCTAAGTCAAGATCTGCTTCGGGCAGGTTGTCATCTTCAGGTTCATAAACTGGAGCCTTCCCCTTGTCGTCCTTTTGCATCATTAAGTAAGTCTCGACCAAGTGATTGGGAGTACGACACGTGCGTGACCAATGGCCTTTGCATCCGCATCTGAAGCAGGACTGCTCAATCATGCTTTGAGAGCTAGGTTTTCGAGGAGCGTTAAACCGAGTCTTGTAACCACCGAATGAACTACGACTTCGGCCGTTAGTCCAGGATTTCTTACTCACTCTCCCCCTTCCACGGTTGCGACCAAACGAGGGTTTGGCCCTATACTGCTGCAGGAGTACAGGGTCGCTAGCGTGGAACTTTGATACATAATTCTGGACCAGGTTGGTCACAATACGCTGCAATGCAGAGTTGTACTCCATTATAGACTTAAGGTCTTCATAACGGATGTTCAACCACTCGTATTGTGATGGAGGGAGGAGTGCAAAATCATGTTGTTGGAAACGTTCCCTCAGGGATTTCCACAATATTTCGGGGTCCCTTTCTGTGATATATTGGAATTTCAGACCTTCATTCATGTGGTTCCTAAGAAAAATCAACACTTTCGCCTTCTGGGCGTTAGTAGATTTTGAACCTTCCATGATGGTTTCGCTTAACCTATTTGAGGCTAGATAGAATTCTATATCTAGCGTCCATGTCGGGTAATTGCTACCATCGAGAGCAAGCTCATCGAACTCTTTCATAGAGATATCAGACATAATTCACTATAATTTAATAAAAACGACATGGTAAGGGGAGATGACAAGACACATAGACAATGAGGAAAAACAAGGTTTCATTTAATTATTCCAAGGCACATAGATGCACGTACTGGGCGCCGTCTACCCAAGGCATAAATTCACGGTCCGACAAATACCAGGCGCCGCCTACCCGGGCATAATAAGCGGACTATAAATAAATAAACTATGTGCGCAGGATTAATGCATGTAGGATAATAAAATCACATAAACATGCAATAACAAATAAGGGAGATAATCGCATGAAAATAATTTGCAGAAAATATACAATTTAATAGACAGAGGAAATAATCATAAGAATAATTATTTCATGTATATTAACGCAATTTAACGAAATATTTTCAGGATTATATAATATAAATTTTGTGATACGAAACCGAAGCAGAATCAGGTTTTTCACAAAATTCACAAGGGGGATTCGCTATATGTGACTAAAAGTGCACGTAAGTCGTGCATGGTGCACACGACGAGAGAAGAAAACTGAAAAATAAAGAAAAACGAAAATTTGAAAAATCGGTGCCAGTCGCGCCTGGGGACGCGACTGGAATGGGCGATCGCGTTCCCAGGACGTGACTTCCAGCCTCCGATCGCGTCCTACAAGCGCGATCGGGGACGATTTTCTGGTTCTACTTCTTCGTCGCGAAATCGGCCACGGAAGAAGGAGCGCTGCCTCGACGCGGCACACGCAGGCGCTCGGAGGCGGCGGGGAAGCCCACGCTGGCAGGCGACCCACGGGGGAAGCCACCATGCAGCGCGGCGGCGCAGGGCTGCATCGCGCGCGGCGGCATGTGGGGCTGCTAGGTGGCGCAGCGGTGGCGGCGGTGAGGAGACAGCGCGGCGGCGAGGAGGTATCGCGGCGCTACCGCGGGCGGCGCTTCGGGGCTGTTTCGGGCAGCGCGATGGGGCGCGTCTCACGGCGGCGGCCGTGTGGCTTCGGGCGACGGCCGGCATTTGTTTTTCGATCACAATCCAAGAATTAAAACAATAAATTCAATTCTATAACGCATATGATTCAGTTAATATCAAACATAAGAATCAAACAAGATAATTATATATGAGCATATAAATCATGTAAAACATGGATTGAATAATTCAAGTACGGGAATTAATTCATGTGATTCAACAGGAATTAATTCTAGGGTGTACCGTTTAATCTCGGGCAGAGTCTCGTGTTGATAACGTGTTGTAAATAAGTGCGTAAATAAAGAGACACGATTTGTTGACCCGGTTTGTCGGGAATGACTACGTCTGGGGTCGATCCAAGCCAGGAGTTCCACTAATATTCTTGTGTATGAGAGTATACAATTTATGAGTACAAAGGTATATATATAATAGTAAAACCCTATTCTAATGGATAAGGCCCAATATATTTCTTGGTCCTTAAGTAATGTCCACACCAAATCTCCTAGATTTGGAATATTAAATCTTCTAGATTTATAACAAAATTGTATCTTTTTCTTTTCTCTGGAGGGGAAATTTCAAAATTTTATCTTAATATTAAAATATATTTATTAATAACCTAAAACAACGTAGCTCAATTTCTCACTAAATAATTCATTTCTCTCTCCTTCATATACTCTATCAACTATTTAACCCAACCTCAATTTTTCATCTATATATATATATATATATATATATATATATATATATATATATATATATATATATAATAACGCTAACCGGCCTACATTTGGAAACCATTGAATTTTTCCGCCAAATTATTGCTAAATTGAGTGATATTTGTTTTAAATCTTTGATATATATCTTTGAAATATACTTTATTGTAAATATTGTCAAATATTTGTTAACAAAATATATTTGATATATTTTTGAAATATAATTTATAATAAATATTAAGAAATAATATAAATCTATATATATATATATATATATATATAATAACGCTAACCGGTCTACATTTGGAAACCATTGAATTTTTCCGCCAAAATTATTGCTAAATTGAGGGATATTTGTTTTAAATCTTTGATATATATCTTTGAAATATACTTTATTGTAAATATTGTCAAATATTTGTTAACAAAATATATTTGATATATTTTTGAAATATAATTTGTAATAAATATTGAGAAATAATATAAAAATATGTTGAATATATCTTTAAAATATATATTATGATAAATCTCTCTATTTTGCATTATAAAAGATATTTCAATTATTTTAAAATAATAGTTATTAAATATTTTTGTGAATGATCAATGTATATAAATAATTCGATATATAGTTTGTAGAAGTTTATTTTTTGTAGTAGTTATTAAAAATAAATATTTATTAATCTAAAAAAAGGAATAAGACCACTCTTTAATTTTTGACAAAATATAGAATGAAAATGATGTGTATTAGTATTTTCACTAAAGGGTATTAATTTTTTCACTGAAAGATATTAGTTCTTGAGGGTATTAATTATTTTCACCGAAGAGTATTAGTTTTGGAGTGTATTAGTTATTTTTACTGAAAGGTATTAGTTGAAGGGTACAAAGAGTATTAGTTGTTTAACTAAAAAGTATTAGTTGATTACACTAGGGTATTAGTGGTTATACTAAAAAAATATTGCAGTGCGTGGTTAGTGTATAACCAATTTCACTTGATACATACTTTTAATTTTTTTTATAGAAGAGAAATTATCGAGATTATTTACTTCAAAGAAAGATTATAGTAGACATATAACTATTAATATATCAATATATTCTATTTAGTAAACCACCAAATACATATGAACATTAAAGAACTAAAGGGTATTTTGGGATATACAAAAAAGTTGCAAAGTGGTTTATGTATGAACAAATTTCACTCTATACATACTCTTATTTTATTTTTTTGTAGAAGGGAGAGCGATTATTTAGATTAATTACTTTGTAGAAAAATTATAGTAGACATATAATAATTAACATATCAATATATTTTATTGGGCAAACCAATAATACATATGAACATATTTATCATACCGGAATAAGTTTGGGAGAAAAGAGTAAGATCTCCAACGAACTCTATATACCTCAATATTTTTACCTCTGGATTCGGGATAATTTCACAGGATAATAATATGAACAATGTATTTCAATTGAAGACAAAGCAAAACTCTAAATAGATAGACCCAACACATGAATGGATAGAAATTGAGGGTTTCGAACCTCAAACCTATATTAAATTTGAAGAATGCAGAATAAAAATATATAAAAATATATAAAAAAATATATATGAAATGTATACATTATTAAATTGCATAATTACTTTAATGCATGTATTTATCTCAATATTATAAAAATAAATCTTAACAAACTAATATGTACGAGTAACTGTATGAAACAGAAGACTTCGTAAATGAAAAAAGAAAAAGTGAAAACACTTCATTGATAATTTTACAAATGTTTCGTTCAAAGCTACAATTGAAGAATATTGTGGACGATCTGAATTATTTGAATGATGACAGACTAATACTTGCACTTACACTAGAATAACTTGAAGTATTATGGTGTGTCGAATCATGATTTGAATTTGAAAGTTGCAACTTCAAAGATGTTACACAGAAATATAGATAATTCAAGATGATTGTGCAACATAACTAGATTGGCGCTAATAAGATTAGGTGATAATGTTATGGAAAATACATTCATGACCAGAAGCAATTCACATGCGATGGTGTCGATCCCTAAATTTTCACTGACTCCATTCGACCCGAGACTTACGTTCAAGTTTCTGAAGAGCTAGTTCACATTAGTTGTCTCATATGAAATGTTAATAAGAGGCAATGACAATCGCTCGCTAATGTTATATTTTTTTAAGAACAAGTTTTCAGCCACAATCAGTCATATAATATGTAGATGTTTTGAGAGTCGCTAATCGCAATAATTTGAAGATTTTGATGTGTGGTAACTGATAATGAACGTTCATCGGAAATGAAAAAATATATAATTTTTAGAGAGGTATTTTGAAATCTAACGTCCTTTCGATTTTTTTTCTTACATACTGTTTAATATGGATTTTAGTAGCTATTGCTAAAATTTCTTACTGCGAAAATTATAAAAATAAATTATATGGTGAAATACAAATAATATTGATATTATCTCTTATAAATAAAGTATTATATTTATTACACTTTGTTTTCACAAAAGTTTATCATCTGCATTACGTTCTCTTTAAAAAAAAATAAACCTTCAATTAAAAGAATAGTAGTATTATATATTTGAAATGAAAAATACTTTAATAGGAAAATTGATAAACACTTTTAAACCTAAACAAACATACTACAATATAAATTGAAGACACATAAATTAATTGAACAATTATAGTCGTGCATCGCACGGGTTTAGTTACTAGTACTTCATTAATAATCCAACCCAACCTAAAATAATTATTTATTTTATTATTTAATAATTATGTATCCACTATAATAATTATTTTTATTATATATATAAGAAATATAATAAACTATATAATATTCAACACACGTAATTTGTAAAAAAAAATAGTACCATACACTTAAAATAAACTACAATCTCAATAACAATATTAAAATTACAAAAATTGAAATACAAATCATTAATAAATAAGTTAAAATACAAATAGTTGTGTAAAATAAAATAAAATTGAAGATACAAATTACATATTTAATTATCATTGCCAAATTTTGTAATATATGTTCAATCAAGTCGTTTTTAAGAGCGGTGTGAGCTTCTCTATTGTGAAGGTGTTCCCTATTAGTCATATAAGTAGATAAGCTTGCAATGCGTACAGTAGAGTATTGAGAATGTTGATCATTACCTGTGGGATCGTCCATAAGAAATTTTGTGGGATTATAATATATTTGGTACGTGTCTCGTTCATCCTCTACAATCATATTGTGCATAATGATACAAGTCATCATAATGTTTCCCATCAATGTTTTATCCCAGACAAGACACGACGTCGAAGAAATGTGAAGCGAGGTTGTAGAACACCAAATGCTCGCTTGACATCTTTTTTTGCAGCCTCTTGGTGTTGAGCGAGCAACTTGTGCGTTCGAATTACTGGAGCTGTAATTGAATTGACAAATGCAACCCATGAAGGATATATTCCATCAGTTAGATTATACGCCCTGTCATTTTCCCGACCATTCATAACTAACCTTTGGTGCTTGACCTTCCAAGATATCATTAATAACCGGAGATCGGTGGAGTACATTAATATCATTGCATGTACTTGATGTTCCAAAGAATGCATGTCATTGTTGGGGAAATCGAATTGCCCAAATCTATTCGGGATGATATTTAAATATGAATTTAAAATTTAATTATTACTAGCATGAATTAATTCTAATTAATTCAAATAATAATTCAAACAACATATATTATCATGCATATGAATTAATTCACGTAAAATCCTATAGCAGAATATTTAGAAGTTTACGCGATTACGTACCTCTTGAAGCGACGATCTTTGAGAAGAATGAGACAAGCTTTGATGATCCTATCAACCGAAAGATCTTCTCAAGTATTCCCCTTAACCTTGCTCGTTCACCGGTGGGAAGTGCTTAACGAACAATAAATAAAACAAGGAAGAAGAAAAATATATGTTGCACTTAATTTTTTCAACTCATGGAACTTGTAAACCGGGGATGAAAAATTCATCCCCTATTTATAAATAGGGGTGCCCGATTTTTCTTGTTGGAATAGGGGAGAGATAATCTTTTCTTGATCTTCAAGAAATTTTGAATATATTCCATATATTCTTTTCCCCATAATTAAATATTCCACAAAAATCTCACCCACCTTATTTTATGAATATTTTCAAAAATTTAGGAGAAGAAAAATAAGATTTGGATCTTCTTGAAATTATGAGATAATCTTGTATTCCAAAAATACATATCTTCCATAATATTTTTTTCAAGAAAATCAATAAAATCTTTTTCTCTCCTTAATCATCAAAATTTCGAAAATTGCACTACAAGAATCCAAGTGGAAGATTTCTTGAATTGATGAGATAATCTTGTATTCCAAGAATACTTATCTTCATTCCATAACAAAATTCAAAGTAAATCTTTCTCCCCTTATTCTTATAATTTTAAAAAATTAAGGAAAAATAGGCAACAATACTTTCTTTTATTTTAATCACTTTATTATTATTGGGCTACTTGAGGGGCCTTTAGGAGAATTAAGATTGGACCTCCAATGGGCTTCTGAATTTTCAATATTGAGCCACAATATAATTCAGCCAATTAATATTAATTAATACCACTATTAAATCAATATTGCAGTATCCATCTTAATCCATATTACGATAATATGAGCTCCCGGTTATTATTTTCCGTGTTTAGGATTATTTAGTCCATTAATTAATTGACCTTCTGAATAGCTCTAAATTAATTAATATCTTGTGCCTTTGAGTAAAGACAACATAACATTATTATCCATACCGGAAAACTAATTTTCCACTTGCAAGATTTGGTATGATAAAACTTCTGAGCCCACCAAGGGGACAAATCACACAATTCTTACTTGCACACATTTCTCCGTATTAAATCTTAGCAATTGTCGTATGATTAATATTATTGCCCAAAACACAATGTATCGAAGTCACAATCTCACCCAACATGAACCAAAGCAATAAGTATTAACCACACACAGTCCTACTTAAGTGACAGAGATTAAGAAATCAACAACCACTGGGGTCTAATTCTTCTTCGTTCGGCAAAGAAGAATTTATCCTCTCTGTAGGTCCTCTTCATCACATACAAAACGTGCTAGTGCAATCTCTTGGTCAAGACAAGTCAATCTGAGAACTGCACTTCAACCTTTCACGGTGGATTGTTCAATTCCACCTAGGTCGTGAAGTTGTACATTTATATAAAAGGAACTGTTAATGCGATCTTCTGTGATCTGGTATCACCGCATTAACTACAATGTAACACATACTATATATATTGAACGGTTTGCAATAAACATATATAACATTAATTCATATTTAAAGCAACAGTGATAAAAGATTTATTCTCATATATAAGTGTTCAATACATAGGTTATACAAAGTAAAAGCATACTTTCACGTATAACCGCAACAGTCATATCCATAAGTCAAATGATGCAACAACTTCTAAAATGATTGTTGGTTTTCCGCTTCTCACTACATATTGCCCAGCCCATGCACTAGGACAATTCTTCCATTATCAATGCATGCAATTGATTCTGCCTATCATGCCTGGGAATCCATATTGTTCCCGACATAGAGTAGTTTTGCTAAATCTTGTTCATTAGGCCTTCTAAGGTATTCGTCGCCAAAGCTGGAAATGACGCCTTCATGAGAGCTTCCCGTGTCACAGTTTACTCATTCACAAGTATTCATCGACAACATCAGTTATTGTCCCATATGTCAACACGCTTATAGCTCCAGTATATTTTTGTAATGGTGGAAGATCCAGTCTACCTGTGACATACAAATTAATCAAACAACAGAATTTATTTTATTAAACAAAAAAGAAAACAAAAAAATTAAGAACAAGTACTTGTAGCATTAGGTCTTTGTTGAAAATATTCGTCATTGGCAGTAACAACCTCTACTATACGGAGGAATACTGATTTTCGCATGCGAAATCTACGTCGAAAGATCTCAGGACAATACGTAGGACTGTCAACAAAATAATCGTTCATCAAATGTTTGTCACCAAGCTCGCGTTGCCTTTCACAATACCTCATTCTTGCTCCAGGAGTGAGATCTTTTTCATTCAAATTAAGTATGTCCAAGAGCAGATGATGCAATTTATTTGACGATTTTGGTGAGCTCTTCATTCCCGTTCATCAAATTCAATGGAGCAATAATCGAAACTTGAATCGTTTTCTACTGACTGATTATCATTGAGAGACATTTGGAAAGTGAAATGGGTAAAACTATTGGTTATAAATTATAAATCTTGAGATATATAGAGTGGAGGTTGGAGGGAGGATATATAGAGTGGAAATGTGAACTTTAATAATGGAGTTGCATTCATATATGGACAATAGTGACATGTGACTTTTTTTCCTTTCTTTTCCAGGAACTCAGTTGATAAGAGACACAAGTGAGACAATAATGCATTAGATAATGTGAAGAATGGACAAGTGGGAATGAGTACAACTATTGGGGAATAATCTAAGAACTAGTGGGAAGAATTGTCCAAAGAAATTTCATATTTACTGCACTACGTACCAAATCTTATCATATATCATGAAACTTTCATAAATCATGTATATCTCCTACTGCACTACCAATACATGTGAAATAATTTATCTTTTTTTCCATTAATTTTTTGTTCACTAATTACTTAACTAGTATTGAAACTTTTCATTCAAATTCATTAGTTAGTACATATTGAAACAAATTACTATTGAAACGGAATGAACTTACTCCAATGAATATTTAAATAACTCACTGGTTAGAATGAACATCAAACTAAAATGAATTCTGACATTGTCAATTTGTTACAAAAGCATTCAAGCAATACAATTTCCTTATTTCTTATTAAGCAATTGTGTTTTCTTTTTGCATTATAAATCGCACTTCTCTTGTAGAAACTGTGTCAGCATTTTTGTTCATGTTTATAGTTGCTTGTTTAGTTGAGGACATCGTCGTTTGTTTGGCCAAAATTTTGAGGTACATTCAAACATTAGAATCCCTGAGATGAACACTACCTATAATAGAATGCCTATACTATAATGCTCTAAATTTAATGGTTAGGACCAAGGTTGTGGAAAATGAAATTTCATTGCCATATGTATGACAATTAATATTGGGGATTATGGTTGAGGGGAGGAGAATCAAGAATTCTTCGAGGAGGAGTTATCCTCCCTCACTGATGCACTGACTTTTCGACTTTAATCTTCCTGGAGAAGTCCATTAAATGGATAATTTAATACTCATTCCTATTCAAAATACATGTCATTTTAGGTTAGGGTAATGCTATATAGGCAGAATCAGCCCAGGGCAGAAGGGGATATTATTGGTAATCTATATGTAAATAGGGGTATTAACGGAAATGCATATGATAGTTTGAAATTAATTTAGCCTTGGAAAAATCAAAACTCAATTTCTGTCTTCTCTCTCTATTTTCAAATTTGAAATTTGAAAATGTCTTCTATCTTCTCTCTCCACTTAATTATTCGTAACTTCCAAGATAGTGGAGATCCCAAATTTTTTCAATTATCCTTAAAAAAAATATCAAATTCAAATTCATTATAATATTATTTAGATTCAAAATTAAAAAAAAATCGTATTTTAGATTCAATATTTTTTATTTCATATTTTTGGCTTTTCAAATTCAAAAACTTTCGTATTTTAAGATTTTCATATTCAATATTATTTTTCTTGTTTTAGACTTTTCATATTCAATTTTTTTTCTTATTTCTTTGTCTCATTCTCAAAATATTATTTTCACTTTCTTCCATCTCATCCTCTAAAAAAAATGGTGAAAACCAGATCATATATTAAATTTGAATAAAATTTCACTCATCCGATATTTATCTATATATATTAAATTTGAATAAAATTTTAGTTTTACTTGAATATATATTATACACACTTGGATTTTGAAAAGAAATATTAAATTTGATTATATATTAAATTTGAATATATATTATACACACTTGAATATATATTATACACACTTTATAATATCATTATTGAACTATACTAAGGTACCAATAAGCAAAAGTTGATTAAAATTTATTTATTAATATTTCAATAAAAGTTGATTACTTATATTTTAATAAATTCCTATATTTTGTAATATAAAAGATATTACATAAATCTATTACTTAATATCTAATACGTCAAATACTTAATATCTGCAATTAAAATCTAAAAAAATATACATAATATCTATTAATTAATATCTATTACTTAATACATATTTATATAGTATATATTACTTAATATGTGATATGTACGTAATATACATATTATCTAAACAAAATATCTATACATAATTGATAGTTTTATTATATAGTATATATTATATTTATACGTAATTGATAGTATAATCAATTGATTATGTATAAACCCTACCTGCATTATAAATAGAATTGGTTTACATGGGAATTTTAATTCTAAGGGCTGAATACCGAAAAAATTCCCCATCCTCATGTTTATAAGTATTACTAAGAGTTTTTCAATCTACTACTAATATTTTTTCAATGTATTACTAATAGTGTTAGGGTTTAGGGTTTATAAGAGTTTTTCAGTGTATTACTAATATTTTTTCAATGTATTATTAATAGTGTTTATAAGTATTACTAAGAGTTTTTCAATGTATTACTAATAGTTTTTCAATGTATTACTAATATTTTTTCAATGTATTACTAATATTTTTTCAATGTATTACTAAGAGTTTTTCAATTTATTTCTAATAGTGTTTCAATGTATTACTAATAGTGTTAGTGTTTAGGGTGTAGGGTTAGGGGTTTAGTGTTAAAGTTTAGGGTTTAGGGTTAGGGGTTTAGTGTTAGGGTTTAGGGTTTATAAGAGTTTTACAATGTATTACTAATAGTTTTTCAATGTATTACTAATAGTGTTTATAAGTATTACTAAGAGTTTTTCAATGTATTATTAATAGTTTTTCAATGTATTACTAAATGTTTTTAAATGTATTACTAATAGTGTTTATAAGTATTACTAAGAGTTTTTCAATGTATTTCTAATAGTGTTTTAATGTATTACTAATAGTGTTAGTGTTTAGGGTTAGAGGTTTAGTGTTAGAGTTTAGGGTTTAGGGTTAAGGGTTTAGTGTTAGGGTTTAGGGTTTAGGGTTTATAATAGTTTTTCAATGTATTACTAATAGTTTTTCAACGTATTATTAAGAGTTTTATAATGTATTACTAATAGTTTTTCAATGTATTATTAATAGTGTTTATAAGTATTACTAAGAGTTTTTCAATGTATTACTAATAGTTTTTCAATGTATTTCTAATAGTGTTTAAATGTATTACTAATAGTTTTTCAATGTATTACTAATAGTTTTTCAATGTATTACTAATAGTTTTTCAACGTATTATTAAGAGTTTTATAGTGTATTACTAATATTTTTTCAATGTATTATTAATAGTGTTTATAAGTATTACTAAGAGTTTTTCAATCTACTACTAATATTTTTTAATGTATTACTAATAGTGCTTATAAATATTACTAAGAGTTTTTCAATGTATTGCTATTAGTTTTTCAATGTATTTCTAATAGTGTTTCAATGTATTACTAATAGTTTTTCAATGTATTACTAATAGTATTTCAATGTATTACTAAGAGTTTTTCAATGTATTACTAATATTTTTTCAATGTATTACTAATAGTTTTTCAATGTACTACTAATAGTGTTTATAAGTATTACTAAGAGTTTTTCAATCTACTACTAATATTTTTTCAATGTATTACTAATAGTGTTTATAAGTATTACTAAGAGTTTTTCAATGTATTACTAATATTTTTTCAATGTATTACTAAGAGTTTTTCAATGTACTATTAATAGTGTTTATAAGTATTACTAAGAGATTTTCAATCTACTACTAATATTTTTTCAATGTATTACTAATAGTGTTTATAAGTATTACTAAGAGTTTTTCAATGTATTACTAATAGTTTTTCAATGTATTTCTAACAGTGTTTCAGTGTATTACTAATAGTTTTTCAATGTATTACTAATAGTTTTTCAATGTATTACTAATAGTTTTTCAATGTATTACTATTAGTTTTTCAATGTATTAGTAATAGTGTTTATTAGTATTACTAAGAGTTTTTCAATGTATTACTAATAGTTTTTCAATGTATTTTTAATAGTATTTTAATGTATTACTAATAATGTTTATAAGTATAACTAAGAGTTTTTCAATGTATTACTAATATTTTTTCAATGTATTACTAATAGTTTTTCAATGTACTACTAATAGTGTTTATAAGTATTACTAAGAGTTTTAGGGTTAGGGGTTTAGTGTTAGAGTTTAAGGTTTAGGGTTAGGGGTTTAGTGTTAGGGTTTAGGGTTTATAAGAGTTTTTCAATGTATTACTAATAGTTTTTCAACGTATTATTAAGAGTTTTATAATGTATTACTAATATTTTTTCAATGTATTATTAATAATATTTATAAGTATTACTTAGAGTTTTTCAATGTATTACTAAGAGTTATTCAATTTATCACTAATAGTTTTTATTTCCGAAAAATTTAAATTCATTCCTTACAAACTCTTAAAAATTATTAATATTTTTTTTCCGAAAAATTTAAATTCAATCCTTAAAAAAATATCAAATTCAAATTCATTATAATATTATTTAGAATCAAATTAAAATAATTCGCATTTTAGATTCAATATTTTTTATTTCGTATTTTTGGCTTTTCAAATTCAAAAAATTTCGTATATATATTAAATTTGAATAAAATTTTAGTTTTACTTGAATATATATTATTATACACACTTGGATTTTGAAAAGAAATATTTAATTTGATTATATATTAAATTTGAATATATATTATACACACTTAATAATATCATTATTGTACTATACTAATGTACCAATAAGCAAAAGTTGATTAAAATTTATTTATTAATATTTCAATAAAATTTATATACTAACCGTACCAATATACTATATTTGATCTTAAATATAAAGAATTTTCAAATTGTAATTATATTTTTGTATTCGTTATAATACACGACACAATATACTTTAAAATTGATCTTAAAGTTGTAGTACGTGAATTTTTAAAATTGATTTAAAATTGTTGTACACGACGCAATATACATAAGTTTTAATGTTTTGGTTAATAATTTAATTATGTATAATACAAGAAAATTAATTCTCCTTGAATAATTCAAACTTACCGCTGAAATTTTTAATAGAATTTGTATCTTTTAATTGGAATAGTTCAAACTAACCGTACCAATAAAACAGGAAAAGATAATATAATTTATTAATATAATTGAATTTTATTTAAAATAAAATTTGAAATAGAATAGCAATAAAAAAATAGTCCGAAATACTATATAATATAATTTGAAATTTCTTTATATAATTGCTATTAAAAAAATTGTTCGAAATTTTAGTTTCGTTTTAAATCTGATTAAGAAAAAATTATTGACTAAGTCTTACATAATAATGGAAGAGTAATTCTATCATTAATTATATTCTGCCACTAATGCGCATGCATATGGAGTGGAGGGAAAATAGGGAGGGAAGTTAGTGGAGGGAAATTAGTGGAGGGAAGTTAGTGATGGAGGGAAATTAGTGGAGGGAAGTTAGTGATGGAGGGAAATTAAGCGCCTAAAACTAATAGTATTTATCTAATTTAATTATTATTTTTTGGGTTCTGCCCTGGGCTGATTCTGCCCATTTAGCATCACCCTTTAGGTTAATGTACACATATTAAGGTAATCATGAGTTCCTTAAATACCCTTAACTAATAGCTTTGAAATTCTACATAACACTTTGAACCTATCATTATCTAAGTTATTTTTAATAATTTTAGGGGTAAATTTGAATGAAATATAATTAATTAACCTTAAAAAATGCAAAGTAACATATAAATAGTTAAAATGACATGTATTTTAAATTGGAGGGAGTATAAATAATGTTGTTTTCGGTATTTTTTGAATTTATGTTTTGGTTATAATAGCATTAAAAAAAATTCATTTCCATCTAAAAGGTTGGACTTTAAGAAAGTGTGAAATTAATTATTTATATTTATTCTATCCGATTACTTTTACACTTGCTTTATTTGAACGTCCACAATTACTTCCACACTCCAAAAAGAAAAATAATTATCTCTCACAAAAGTCAATTAAACATAAAATTATCATTATTTTATTCTATCCCACACTCACATACCCATTTTTTCTTTAAAAATGTCACTATCAAGTGTGAAAGAAAAGGTGGAACGGAGGGAGTATTAATTGCTTAGTATTTTTTCTTATTCGTGACCTGGATTCTCAATTCTACTACTCCTTCCAATCCTTTTTATTTGTCTCATATTATCAATTCACATAAACCAGATTTTTTTCATTTATTAAAGTATCAAAAGACACTTACAACCTTACTTGTAACTCTTATTTATTATAAGATGACGATTAGTTTTTAACTATTTATTAGAGGCATTGTTGGGAAAAAATATGTAAAAATTGTATTGGTAATAGTAGAGTGACAATTAAAAGGGGACATTATATTAGATAGAATGAGACAATTAAAAAGGGACGGAAGGAGTATTTAGAACGGGAGCCCATTAAATGAACAATTTAATAATACCTCCGTCTGTGAAAAATGGTCCTATTTGTTTGCACTTTTTTTTAACAATATATTGAAGGATATTATGAGATATTTTGAAATTCATTTATAAATAAAGTGATTATTTAACAAATTTTGTCATACATTTTTATAAGAGAAAATCAAACTTTTGGTCCCAGCAACCACGCACCTCCCTGCTTTAGGTCCCATGAGTTTACTTTTGGTCCCAAAGTCTCGATTTTTTGCAATTTTGGTCCCAACACGTGACAATTTAGCAAATTTGGTCTCAATGTTAGTAAACTATCAGAATTGTGAGCACTTTTGGCCCCTAACATTAAAAAAATCAATTTTGCATTTTATTTCAATTTTCAAGCTTGTTTTCTTCATAATTTGAGCTCCCGAACTCCGATTGACTTGATTTTTTTCGTTACAATCCTTTTTTCAACGTCCTTCACTTGATTTCATCATTCAATTAATATCAACTAATCTTAAACTCGTGTTTTGCTTCCAAAACTCCTCACTTTGCTACACAACGTACACACCACATTTCTCGATAATTAAACACAATTAATCAATTTAGTATAAATAAATGCATGAAATCCTATAAATTGAGCAAATTATGCATACAAAATGCTAGCAATTATCACACTAATCAAATTTTGCATGTAAATTATCTCATGTCTAGTTACTCGAATTTTGAGCGGAAAACCATAAAATACATATAAACCTACAATAACCCTAATATTTTCATTTACACATTTACAAATACACAATGAAATATTAATTAACTTAATTCAAACATTTTAGACAAATCACTATTACTCCCTCCGTCCAATATTAGTAGGCCTACTTTTGGGGCAGTTATTTTTTGTCATAAGTTGGAGGGTATTATGAGGTATTGTGAGGTTTATTTATCAATAAAGTTGTTGTTTATGAAAAATATAAGTATCATATTTTCCATAAACAATAATTTTATTGATAAATGAACCTCACAATACCTTATAATATCCTCCAACTTATGACAAAACATAACTGTCCAAAAAGTAGGCCTACTAATATTGGACGGAGGGAGTATAATATTTGTTTAAATAAAAAGTCCAAATTTGAAAATCTAAAAAATTGTTATAAGAAATAATTTAAATAATAAATTCATTTCAAAAGGTAAATATGAGATTTTTTTTTAAGCTTAATTCATTTCAGTATATCATTTTTTTTATAAATTTCACTTACAGTATCACTATATATATAGATATATCATAGTGCCAAAATAGTAATTTGGTTTATATCAAACAATTAGAAATAATTATTTTGTATTATGGTTGTTGTGTCTGAATATGTCGGTCTATCACCTGGCAATGCGAATAACCACCATGCGGTGAAAGTAGGGCTAGGAGAGATCTAGTTATCGGGAAGCGACCGAGGCGGGCAGATTGGCCAACAGTAAGAAGGCATAGGAGATTTCTAGGTAAGAGAGTTCCTCCTTAGTCAGGATGGTGGGCAGCCAGGCCCGTGTCGACCTGCAGGATGGATAGTCAAAGATCAAGTGGAGAACGGGAGGCCGTAGCGGTCCCCGACCATGTTCACGTCGGGCAGTTGAGCCCGGCTCGGTAATGGCCAACTGAGGGAGTCGTCCACTAAGTGAGAGTTGTCTCATCGAACATGTAGATGAGACAGGTGCAGTTTGTCCCAAAAGGAAGATTTGGTCCCCCAAGGTCCATAGGGCCACATTTCATCACGTCATTGGACCATTGGGTCTAGATAGTTAATCATTGAGAGGAAAATAGGGTCAAGTAGACCACTACATGTACATAGGGACCAAGAGAAGACCCAAGATTATACCTATAAATAGAGTTCATGAGGCTCATTGTAAAAACACAACACATTAATGAGAAAAGACTCTAACTTGAGCATTAATTTACTACCGATCTTGATTAGTTTGATAGATATTATCCACGTAAGCCCATATTATCCTACCTGATTTTATCTGTCAACAATGGTATGTTTTGAGTTTTTCAAGTATATCAAAATATTATTGTGGGTTTAGAAAAAAATCATAATTTATTTAGATTTTCTTGTTAACATTATAAGATTTATTTGTTCAAATAAAATAAAATTACGTTAATTAAATATTTTTGTTTGTGTTTGTGAATTAGAAATGAAGTGTAGTGGCATTTTATGGTTTTCCGCTCAAAATTTAAGTAACTAGACATTATGAGGCAATTTGCGTGCAATAAATGATTAGTGTTATAATTTCTACAAATTTGTACGTATAATTTGCTCAATTATATAGAATTTCATGCATTTATTTATACTAAATTGACTAATTGTTGTTTAATTGATGAGAAAGATTGTGTGCACGTTGTTTATTTTTGTAGCAAATTGAGGAGTTTTGGAAGCAAACACAAGTTTAAGATTATGTGATGTTAATTGAATGATGAAATCATGTGAAGGACGTTGAAAAAAGGATTGTAACGAAAAAAGAATCAAATCAATCGGAGTTCGTAGGCTCAAATTATGAAGAAAACAAGCCAAGCTCGAAAGTTGAAAAAAAAATACAAAATTGGTTTTTCTCGGCAAGAAAACGTTCAACAAGAAATAGGGCTGCCAAAGAGCATCTTCCAGCCAGTGGGGTGGGGTGGGGGGGGGGGGGGGGGGGAGATTGCAATTGAATATCAAATTTTATGAATGAAATGGTATAAATGGCTGACTTCCATAATTTTTATTGGAATGTGAGATTAGAAACAGTAATAAAGGACATGCAGAAGAATAGTGTCACGTCAATCACCAAAATCTGAAGAAAGAAAAATAAGGGCAACGTGTGTATTTTTACTACTATAAAATTCACTTATATGTAAGTTTAACAATTATACCTACTTGATAGTAATAAATCCACTAGTAAGTGTTCTTTTTTTCTTAATGTTTGGGACCAAATGTGCTAACGATCTTTATGGTTGGCTAACGTTAGGATAAATTTGCTAAATTGACACGTGTTAGGATCAAAATTGCAAAAAATTGAAAGTTTTAGACCAAAAGTAAACTCATGTGATCAAAAGCGGAGAGGTGCATAGTTACTGGGACCAAAATGCAGTTTTCTCATTTTTATAAACCCTCACTTTATTCATAAATTAACCTTATACAATTTGATTTCAGCATAATTTAAAGTCAATACCTAAGTTTAATCGCCATTAAAGAATAAAGACATTTCTTCTACAAACTCGAATTTATATTAAAAAAAAAAAGTAAAATTAATTTATTATATTGATTTCCTAACACTACAAATGCAACTCTTGAGTTCATACTACCTCTATTGTTCTATTTTATTAATTCATAGAAACTAATTTTTAGGCATTTATATCCTTATTTATAATTACTACATATTATGAAATAATGATTAATAGTTAGTACTGCAAGTCTGCAACATTGTTGGAAGAAAATAGATGAATAATGCATTGGTAGAATTTAGTTTCCTTTAAATTATTGTCATGTGAAAGCCAGAAATTATCTGGAAACGTAATAAAATAGGAATCAGGAGAAAAAGAAAAGCAAAGCTGCAAATGACCAAAAAAGCCAAGAAAAAAAAAAAGAAAAAAAAAAGTCACTATGACACTGTACTATAGCAGAAAAGAAAACTACACTAAATTACACCACCGCTCCATCGCCGCGAATCTACAAATCCCCGCCTCCACCGCCGGCGACGACTCCTCCGCCGGCGGCAAAACCCTCCCATCGGCAAACAACGCCCGCCCATTTCTCGGCAGCTCCTGAACAATACCCTCCTCGAGCTCCTCCGCCGCCCCGCCGCCGTCGGCAAACCTCCTCTCCACCTCCAAATACTCCCCAAGCGACGCCCTTCTGGCATCACATTCATCCCTACACAGCCTCCACCACCGCCGTCTCTGCCGAGCCACCGCCGCCCTGCTCTTCCGGGGTTTCTTGTTTCTCCGGCCGCCGTTGACGGCAGAGACAGGGTTCTCTTGCTGGCGGTGCTGGGAAGTCGCCCGGAAAGTGATGGCTTGGAGCGTCACGCCCATCAGAGTGCCTAGGGTAGTGCTTCTGTCGTGGAAGAACGACCCTGTTGACTGTCATTCAAACCCACAAAACCAATCTATAATGAAATTAACTTTCAAATTTTTCCTAAGTTTACAAAAATGAAATTAAGAGTGAAAAAATATATTAGTAATTAAAAATTAGTACCTCAGTGTCAAGATCAGAAGAAGAGGGGGAAGAATTAGTGGGGGAGGAGGCTGGTGGCGCCAGATCATTTGCTGGGTTTAACATCAGTGTGTGTTTGTGTGTGTGAGAGAGAGAGGGTATTAGTGTATGTGCTTTTAGAGAGAGAAAATTGAGTGGAATTTGGGTTGGGATGAGAGATGTGGGAATGAGGTTTATTGTCACAGGTGTAGGGTTAAAAAAAATGATATTTGGAGATAAAGAAAGAAAGTGGACAAATTTAGAAATGAGAAAACCAAAATGATTTAGGTGGAATAATGATGAATATGCCAATTGCCAAAGAAGCTTTGCTTTTTGCCTGCTCTTGCTGCTGGAAAATCATATTTCCATGGTCCATATTTGAGGCCACTTTCAAAGCCACCCTCTACAATCATGCCTCCAAATAATAATTCGGAATTCTTTTAATTGTGATTTTCATGAAAAAAATTCGTTAATTAGTTATTAGAAATGCAAGCTAAACTAGTGAATAAATGAGTGATTTAGTTAGATATAAGACCCCAATTCAAAAATACAAGTTCTTTTCAATAAAAACATGACTTGTATTAACTTAAAACTAAATCAGCTATTACATAATTCATAGTTTCATTAGATAAAACATTAAAAAATCAAGATTCGAACAAATAGAGGAACCTATAGTAGTAAGTGCATGTTGTTGGGACATTGTCAGTTTTGATTAAGATCCCAAAACCCCTGAAAAGATGAGTTGCCTTTGTTTGTCCTTGTCAGACTAGTCTTGGTTAGGATTTGTACTTAGTCATTTTACACTTCACATGTACTCAGTAAGAGGAGCACTTGCTGATGACAATCAAGACTCAGAGCCTGAAGACGAAGCTTACCATCCTGAACTTATGGCAGTCTTCTAAGCTGGCTGAGTAAGTTTCAGTGATGAAGAGTATGACCCTGAGGTCAGTACTACTCAGTCCTGAAGGGAACAGGATAAAACTGAGTTAATGGGATAGACTTGGAGTAGAGCCAAGCAATGCAAAAGGAATGTCAGCGTCAGGACAAGACCGGTGAGCACAAGACAAAATGAACTTAATAAGACAAGCCTGAAGCTCAGGAATAAGTTCTGACATTCTCACCAACCTGATGACTGACTTGATGCGATTATACTAGCTTCTACTAGTAGCTTCCCCGCAAGAGTACGGGTTCACTGTAGTATGGGCAAGTATAGGGACCAAGTATTATCGAACCCAAGGGATGGTATGTATGCGAATAGATCCCTGAAGATCTACGCGTCGTAGTTAATATGAGTGTGATGTTTTTGGGTTTTTGAAAAATTAATTAAAAGACTAAAATAGACTAATTAACTAAAGAATGAAAAAGAACGAATTAACTACGGGTTGTTTTCTAATGAGAGATGGTGATGCTCAGGATAGGAATCCCTACGTATACTAACGGAGCAGGTACATAATCAAAGTAATTGTGACAACCAAGAATTAACCTAAGTAAAAGATCGTAGAATGAAAGCTCAAGATTTCTCACCCTAATACTTTATCCTAGCAATCGACTTCACTAATCCACAAACAAGTTAATGAACTGTGCTTAATTAATGAGACCCTAATTTAACTAAGGTGATGCGGTCGTCCTCCTTCGCTAAACCGGTAGATGAATTAACCTTTCCTAAACCCTCTCGTTAAGACTACTAATTGTTATCGAGTGATGCGGTCGTCCTCTCTCTAACACTTTCGTACGAAATTCAAAGGTAGAGTTAAGATTAATTATATGAATTCATTAATTAAGAGAATTAAAACTAACGTCACCAATTACCTTAATTACGTACCCACATCCTACTTCTACGAGTTCATCCTAACCCAAGCATGCAAGGGTTTTAGCCGGACATGGTTATAACAAAAATAAAAGCAATAGAAGAAACAACGAACATAAACATAATGAATTGAACGAAGAAAATAATAAACATAAACTAGGGTTTGAAAGAAAGAAATTCTAAAAACTGAAATTTAATTAATAAAAACAAAGTTTAGAACGTTTAGAGTAATCAAGCTAATGAAAAGAAACTAAGAAACGAAAAGAAAACTAAGAATTCGTATGAAAAACCTCAACAACGTAAAAGTAAAGCTTGCTCGTTCTTCTCCTCTTCCTCTCTCTAAAAATTAAGTCTAAAGTGATTTCTAAAGTTGGGGATCCTTCAAAACGTGTTTGGAAGAGGTATATATAGGCACCGGGTCGAAACGGGAGTTAATGGGCCGAAAATACGCATCCGGAGGCGAAAATACGTGCGTGCTCGAGCAAAACGCTCGAGCGGTGGCGCTCGAGTGATTCGCTCGAGCGCCAAAACTGTTCTGTAAGTTTTTGGGCGCTCGAGTGATTCGCTCGAGCGCCGGCGCTCGAGCAAATCGCTCGAGCGCTGGCTGCTGTGCACTCGTTCGTAAAATCTTCATATCTCCTCAACCGGGAGTCCGTTTTGGCCGATTCAAAGTCCTACGAACTCCTCTTTTCGCCCTCTATCCATCTACGAAAACCAAAGAGACAAATTAATAATTTTATAAAAATGATACTCATTTGACTCCAAGCACTAATCGAAAACACTCAAAACATGAGTAAATTGGGCACCAAAACATAACAATTTCACGCCTAATCAATGACGTGGACCAATCCGGGAAGGACACGCACGTACGGAACCTGACAAGTAGACTGACTTCAGACTGCATTTTCAACGGGCAAGCATTTAATGTGCATTTAATGCAACCACCTAATTCCATGCAAGAACGGCTGCTGCATGAAGATATGTTCGTTTGAACCACTCTACATAGTTGACAAGAAAGACTATCTCTCCAACGGATAGTTTTTCAAATCACCTATAAATACAGAAGACCTTGAACCCATTCAAGGTTACGGGAAATTTCCAAGCTAGAAATTACTCAAGCTCTCAAGCACTCAAAGCATTCAGTCCTTAGAAGAAGCACTCGAAACCATCTAAATATCCCAAGTGTTCTTAGTTATTGAGAGTCATTCTGTATTCCAAGAGCGAACTAGCATTATCTTAAGCTTAGAGAGATTATCCAATCCTTAGCATAGCTTTGCCTTGTAAGGATGATCTCAACCTAGTTGGAATCCAAACTGAAACCAAAACCCTAAGTTAGGTTTGTTGGGAGTAAGTCAGTTAGTGAGTTAGTAAGTGGAGTTGTGTAGATCAGTGAGGTTAGCTGGTCTTGGTGCACCTTGGCACGTTAAAAACAAGAATCCCTTGAGTGGATTTCCTGTTAAATCAGGCCGTGGACGTAGGAGCTTGAGTCTCTGAACCACGTTAAACTCCCTGTGTTCCTACTGCTTTGATAGTGTGCATGCTTGTTATATTACTTGTTTATTCATTGCATTCGGTTTATCAGGCTTGAATCAATCAGCCCGATCCTTAAAAAGAGCACTGCCCTACTAATCACTATTCAGTTTAGAGTAAAACAAGTTTTTCAGAAAGCAAACTAAACAAGACTTTAAACTATCAGGGCTCACGCATTTCCGCACTGAACTTGAACTGATAGTTAGCCAACTAACCCTCACCCCTGTGTAGTCAGTAGGTGTATTATCAGCTCTTAGTTCTTTATCACTCTGAGTGAAAGGGACTCAGTAAGGTTTTAAGTTTGAAAATTGGTATACGTGTATTCCCCCCCCCCCTCCCCATACACGTATTCCTCAGTCTTGTGCCGGGACCAACAAGTGGTATCAGAGCAGTGGTTCAAAAGACCACTGACTTTGAATACTAATAGTTTCAAAGGAGAAACTGTTGGTGGTCACTGAACAAATCTGAGTTTGCTTTCATAAAACTTGCATCATCATGACTTCGAGGAGACTTGAACTTCGTTACCTGAATTCTCTGTATCTAACTTTGTCTATTGGAAGTTCAGATTAGAATCACATCTAGATGCCATCCATGACCAGATGCCGCGAGTTCTCAGGGAAGGACCGATCAAGATCACTGTTCCCAACACCAGAGGAAGAGGATATGATGATCTTGATATTGGTGTACCCATTCCTAAGGAAAGGAAGGATATGACCACTGATGAGATCAAGATGATGGGGTTTGACAATGTGGCCAGAAATATCATCTTGCATACGGTGCCTTTCGAGGAGTCAGCAAGACTGATGAATTTAAAGACGGCAAAGGAGGTTTGGGATGAGCTGACCAGGATGTGCAAGGGGTCAGAGAAGATAAAGGAGAACAAGAGAAACATTGCCATTCAGAAGTTCGAAGCGTTCGAGATGTTTCCTGATGAGACAATCGATCAGATGGAATCAAGATTCATCAAGTTGATGAATGAGTTGGTGATGCTGGACAAAGATGTCCCAAAGAGAGATGTTGCTTCAAAGATCCTGAATGCCCTTCCTGAGAGATGGGATAACAGTGTAATTATGCTTAAGAATACTCAGGATATGAGCAACATAACTTCTGCTTTACTTTTTTCAGAGCTATAGGCACTGGAATTTGATCTTAACAAAAGAAAGAAGAAAGTTCAGCCAGAAGAGGAAGAAAAGGAGAAAACTCCTGAGAAAAACGTGGCGTTCAAGGCCAGGTCTGAACCTGTTGAGTCTTCATCAAAGTCACTGATGGAGATGAGCAATGAAGAGCTTGCTGAAGAGTACAGCCTGATGGCCAGACGCTTTGATAAGCTCAATTCCAGGTTTGGTCGTCATAAGAAATTTTATCAGGACTCACGTGACAGGAAACCTAAAGGAACCCACCAAAGCTCAAGGAGATATGAGGAAAGGAGAAACACTGACCAGAGGAGAGATCGTGGCGAAGAAAGAAGATATTCAGATCCAAAGCCCGATCGTCGAGATGAGCAGAGACGTACTCATGATGACAAGCACTCAGGAAAGACTGAAAGTTCATCAAGACAGAGGGAACCTGACTCAAGGAGGAACCCTGAACCAATGAGAGAAAGAGGAGATGAGCAACCAACATGTTACAACTGTAACAAGAGCGGACACTATCAATATGATTGTCCGAAGCTGAGTGCAAGGGAAAGAGAGGACATGAGGGCCAAGAGAGACCAGAGACTTGCTGACCGGAGTGCCATGCTCGCTGAGGATGTAACTGACTCTGATGGTCCTGAGGAGAGGTCGCCTGAACTATTTTCTGATGATGAGTACGATGATGTTTGCCTGATGGCAAGGAAGGAACCTGAGGTAACATCTAACTCTGTATGTGGTTCCTACACTGGTCAAAATCCTAAGCTGAGCTCAGAGTCAGTTAGAGAAATGAACCTTCAGATCTGTCTGGATCTATTGATGGTTGATTTCTCCAGATTGCAGGAAACTAATGTCTTCTTGGTAGAGGAGAACAATAAATTGAGTACTGAGGTTCAAAACCTGAATGAACAACTCACTCAGTCTGATCTTAATGAATCAGCTCAGATTGTGAGAATAACTCAGGAGATTGATTTAATCAATGCTGAGCGTCTTCCAAGAGAGAAAATTCTGAAGGAACTAGATGATGAAGAGTTGGTCAGGAAGGAAGAATTGAAAGTACTTAAGAGTAAGTTTGATGACCTCTTTACCAGACATGAAATCCTGAAAAAGAGTGAGGATTCTCTCAAGAAAAAGGTTGCAGCAATGAATAAATCTTCAGTGGCTAGAGAGGAAATAAATAGCAGCCAGATGCTTGGGAATAAGAAAAAGGGACTTGGATATGTTCCTAAGAAATCCTCACAAGGTCAATCTCATGTTGCTTCAGGGAGCAACACTGAGAGGGTATTTGTTCAGGCAGGCCAGAGTGCACCCAAGATTGTACTCCAGGCCCGTCAAACTGATAAGGGCAAGGAAACTGTTGACACAGTCAGGATTGCCCCTAAGGTAGCTAAGCCAAAACCCAAGGGAAAGGCAAAGCAACCTAGGGAGGCCTCTGAGAGCTCAGGCCAGGGAAAACCTCAGCGAAAGCAGAGGAAGACTCAGGTCAAGAGCCCTCAGACTGGTCAGCGAGGGTACCATCATGCTTGGCAATACCATCAGGGAAGGCCAAATATGATGACACCCCCATGGTTTTGGCATCCTGAGGCCTTTAACTGTTTTCCATTCCCTCACTTGCCTAGGGAGAATAGAACACAGGGTCCTTATCAAGAACAAGGCCCAAGACCTGCTGCACCCAAACCTAGAAAGAACAGGACTCCAGCCCAAAAGGCACCCACTTAGGCTCCTGTGAAGCCTAAGTCTAGCGCTCATACACCATCTTCCTCTCAGGCAAAGAAGAAGAAAGTTGTATATATCGATGTTTCAGGGAGACAGATTCATCACTCTGAGGCAATCCGGGTTGTGAAGCAAGTCTGGATCCCGAAGGGTACAGCTGACACAATAGGACCCAACACCCAATGGGTACCTAAAGCCTGATTTGCTTGCAGGCGACTGTGAATCACAACAAGAAGAGAGGAGACTCAATCAAAGTTGTTTGGTACCTAGACAGTGGTTGCTCAAGGCACATGACTGGAATGAAGAGTCTTCTCCAAGAATATCAAGCTAAAGATGGTCCACAGGTAACCTTTGGTGATAACTCAAAAGGTGTTACTAAAGGTTTTGGTGTCTTAATAATAGGTACAGTCAGAGTGGAAAATGTGTCCTTTGTGGAAGGACTGAAGCATAACCTGTTGTCAGTAAGCCAATTCTATGACAAAGGGTTCAGTGTTGAGTTCTCATCAAATATATGTTCAGTCAAGGACAAATAAACACAAGTGCTTCTATCAGGTATCAGGAAAAGTAACGTTTATCTCGCTGATTGGAGCAGCACTATTCCTAATACTTGTTTTGTTGCTAAAAGCTCTCTAGAGCTCAGTTGGTTATGGCATAAAAGATTAAGCCACCTGAACTTCAAGATTCTTAACAAGATTTCTAGACAGTCACTTGTTGAAGGTCTACCTAATGAAGTTTTTAGCAAAGATCATGTGTGCAAAACTTGTCAGGAAGGAAAGCAAGTCAGAGCGTCATTCAAAGAGAAAGCTTCTCATTCCACTGACAGGATACTTCAGCTCTTGCACATGGATTTATTTGGTCCCATAACACCTGTGAGTATGAATGGTAGAAAATATACCCTTGTGGTTATTGATGATTATTCTAGATATACTTGGGTTATTTTCTTGTTGAATAAGAAGGAAACACAGGTGAAGCTTCCAGAGTTGCTCAGGAGACTCAGCAATGAGAAGAATCAGTCCATTACTAAGATCAGATCTGACAAGGGCACTGGATTTATAAATTCATATATTTCTGACTTTTGTAATGAACTTGGTATAGCTCATGAGACTTCTGCAGCTAGAACCCCACAACAGAATGGTGTCGCTGAAAGGAGGAACAGGACACTGAAGGAAGCTGCAAGGACCATGCTGGCTGAGTCAGGATTGCCCAAGAAATTCTGGGCTGAGGCAATCAACACTGCATGCTATACTCAGAACAGATCCATGCTGAACAAACAACATGCACAGACCCCATATGGGACATGGAATAAGAGGAAACCTCGTATTTCTTATTTTCATGTATTTGGTTGTAAGTGCTTCATCCTCAACAATGGGAAGACCCAATTGAAAGCTTTTGATAGCAAATCTGATGAAGGAATATTCTTAGGATATTCTAAAGTTAGTAAAGCCTTCAGAGTTTACAATTGTAGGACTCTTGTTGTGGAAGAATCACCACATGTTGTTTTTTATGAATCTGCTAATGAGTCTAGGATAAAAGTGTTGAATCCTGACACTGAGGAGATCACAAAGAGAGTGACAAGGCAGAGCTTAAAGAACTAACCTGATCCAAAGGTCAAAACTGTGCCAATTCCAAGATGGGACGATGAGGATGTTCAGGATGATGAATCAAGTGTCACTCCTAAGCCCAGCACATCAGGGATTGTTGAGCCTCAGACTGAGGAACAAGCTCAACCTGTGGTAAGCACCGTCTATGAGAGATGCTGTTGCAGCTGAGATGGTTCCTGAGTCACCTCATCAAGGGGGAATCAATGTCCCTGACATTGAGCTTGTTAATCCCTTTGGTATAGACTCAGGATCATCCCCTTCTATTCAATTTCCTGAATTTTATGAGCCTGTAGACACTAACATTGCAGGTACTTCAGGAACAACTCCTGGCAAAAGAACATGGCTAGAGGATCATCCCATTGATCAAATTATTGGTGATCCAACTGAGGGAGTCAGGACCAGACGGTTCCATGGTGAGAGTGCACTGTTCTGTTGCTTTCTCTCTGAGCAAGAGCCTCAGAACATTGAAGAAGCTCTCTCTGACTCGAACTGGATCATTGCCATGCAAGAGGAATTGAATCAGTTCACAAGGAATCAGGTTTGGGAACTGGTAGATAGACCTAGGCATCAAGGAGTAATTGGTACCAAGTGGGTCTTCAAGAACAAGAAGGATGAAAATGGTGTTGTGGTAAGGAACAAGGCTAGACTGGTTGCAAAAGGGTATTGTCAATCTGAGGGAATAGACTATGATGAGACATTTGCTCCAGTGGCTAGGTTGGAAGTTATCAGATTGTTCCTTGCGTATGCAACATATAAGAAGTTCAAGGTGTATCAAATGGATGTCAAGAGTGCCTTCCTGAATATTGTACTCAATGAAGAGGTATATGTTGAACAACCTCCCGGGTTTGAGGTTGGAGATAGAGTATACCATTTGAAGAAAGCACTCTATGGACTTAAGCAAGCACCAAGAGCTTGGTATGATACCCTCTCTCAATTCATGACAGACCATGGGTTCAAGAAGGGAACTGTGGATAGGACATTGTTCAGGATCACTGAAGGTGATGACATTCTCTTGGTCCAGATTTATGTGGATGACATAATATTTAGATCACCAAATCATCAGCTATGTGAGAAATTCTCTAATTTGATGACTGGTAAATTTGAGATGTCAATGATGGGAGAGATGAACTTCTTCTTAGGATTGCAGGTCAAGCAGACTGATCAAGGTATCTTCATAAATCAGGCCAAGTATACAAGGGACTTGATTCATAAGTTTGGTGTTCAGAACAGCAATCCAGCCAGGATCCCTATGAACACAAATTGGAAGATGGATCCTGACACTGAAGGGACTTCAGTAAATCAGACTGAGTATCGAGGGCTGATAGGTTCCTTGTTGTACCTGACTGCAAGAAGGCCTGACATTACGTTTGCAGTTGGTGTGTGTGCTAGGTATCAGTCTGATCCCAAGAGAAGTCATTTGGAGGCTGCTAAGAGGATACTTAAGTATTTGAAAAGGACAGTCAATATGGGACTGTGGTATCCTTCAGATGATAACTTAGAACTGACAGGTTATTCAGATGCAGATTATGGAGGTTGTAGGATTGATAGGAAATCAACCTCAGGGACATGTCAGTTTTTGGGGAGTAAGTTGATCTCGTGGTTTAGTAAGAAGCAGAATTCAGTGGCGACATCCACAACTGAGGCTGAGTATATGGCTGCAGGTAGTTGTTGTGCTCAGATTTTATGGTTGAGGTAACAGTTGAGGGACTACCAAGTATTTGCTAATGAGGTTCCAATCTATTGTGACAACAATAGTGCAATAGCAATTACTCAGAACCCAGTGCTTCACACAAGGTGCAAGCATGTGGATATTAGGCATCACTTCATTCGAGATCATGTGGAGAAGAAATATATCAGGATGAAGAAGATTCACACTGACAGGCAAAGAGCTGACATCTTGACTAAGCCTCTGGCTGAAGCAAGGTTTATGGAACTGTCAGTGGAGTTAGGACTCTTAGATCCGGGAGAGCAGTCAGTGTAGGGTTCTAGGGGGAACTCAGGCCAGACTCGACTCAGCGAGGTATCAGGGTGCTACAATGTCTCCCTGACAGGTATGAGTTATATCCTGACTCTTATGAATTCCAAGCGTCTCCCTGAGTCCTTCGTCCTGAAAATCTTTATTAAATGCATTCCGTTTTCATTAAAAGCGTGCCTTTTTATATTTAAACCCACGCGCAATGGAGCATTTAATGCCTCAGTTACTTTTTCATATACGTGTCCGTTTTATACGGAATATGACTGACGTAGGTAATTGATTAAAACTGAGATTAATCCTGGCCCTTCATTTCAAAACCTTTCGAATTCAGGAATTAATCTCAACCCCACGTCTGAGTAACTGACTTAGTCATATCAATCAAGAATGCCATTCGAGGTTTTTACGCAAACACAAAGCACATCTGCACACTGAGTTTTCTCTTGCTCAAGCAATCTCAGAATTTTAAAAAATCTCTCTTCTACAAATCAATGGCACTTCTTGATTCCAACTGGACAACCGACAATATCGAGGATGTTGTCAACAACAAGCTAGTACACATGGAGCAAGTCATCTCCATGGAGGGTACCTGTCTTACAGTGGAGGAAATCAAACCGGTTTTTAAATGGATTTCCAAAGCTGGGTTGGAAACATACTTTACCACTCACCCTATCTCCGTGCTTCCAAGAACGGTCTTGGAAGCCTATCTCAACATGTTCTTACAGAGGGATGAACTCTTCACGAAGGTGACCGCGCTCAAGCCGACAGAGCAGAAAGACGGCAACGACGAACCTCTGTACAACTCAGAGGTGGTCACCATCGATATTCGGAGGGCGGTGAGAGAAGTTTTTGGACTGCCATCCTCAGGCATCAACCCAAGGCTCTACAAGGAGAACTCGGAGGGAGAACTCCTGGGTAAATGGACCAAGGAGGGATCGTCTGTGTTCAGGGCTCGTCAGAATAAGAACACTCTGAAGCCTGAATATAGAGCGCTTGTGGACCTTGTGTCCAAGATGGTGATGGGATCCACGGGATCTCATGAGCAGTTGAGCCTGCCCAAGTTGAGGCTGATAGGGGCTATTGTAGATGGCGTTGAAGCCAACTGGGAGCAGTTCTTTCTGGACCAACTTCATCAGGCTGGTCTGGACAAGCTGAAGAGGGATGAGGAGAAGAAGCACATCTCCGTTGGTGCTATTCTGCCTTTCGGAACCAGACTCTCGGTCCTGATTGCTCATGCTCGCCATGGGTACACCTTCGACTTTGAGGATAGTCTCTCCTCGAAGAAGGTGATGTTTACCTCACAGAGCGATACCTACTCAGTGCTAGGGCTGACTGATCCCAATGCTACGGCAAAGGGTCAGGCCAAAAAGCCAGCTGGTAAGGCCAAGAAGGTGGCTACCAGTCTCATTGAAAGGGTAGGTGACCTCTTTGAAAGGAGCAAGGAGGTGGAGGAGGATGTGGCGCCTGAGAAGGAGGTGGATCAGCCTGCAGTGGAGGAGGCTGAGAAGAAGAAAAAGAAGGTAAGGGTTGTTTTGTCAGGGAAGAGCACTGCGTCTGGGACTGAGTCTGATCCCAAGAGAGCCGTATCTGAGGCTGAGGGAACTGACGATGACGTCAGGAAGGAGAGTGATCAGGGTGAGAGGCCCTTAAAGAGACTAAGGAGAGGGGTCAGAAAGTCTCCGGCTAAGAGCCTGCCGACACTGAGTGAGAGGGAGAAGTCAAGCTCTCCTGGAGCCTCTGACTTAGAGGAGGTGAGAAGATCTATCGAGACGGCTGAGTTGTTGCAGCCTGAGATAGTACCCCCTAAATCACCCACACACCCTGAACCCCAAACTCGTGAACCTCAAACTCAATCCATCCCTGATCCAACACCTCAACTCACCCAAACACCCCAAACCTCAGAGCCAAACATTCCAACTGAGTCAGTGCCATCAAACTCACCCACGAATGAGCCTGACCAGTCATATGAGCCAAACCTTCCTGATCCCACAAATTTTCCCTCTTACCTCAACCCCAAGGATTGCCCCAAATCCTTCCAAACTGAAGAGGATGTTTTCCTTGTAATTCAGGAGGAGGGGGAGCTGGATGAACATTTGATGGGTGGTGTGATTGAGAACACCCATAGGAGTAATGCCACTGAATAGGCAACTAAGTGCTGGCCCGAGCTAAATAGGTACAAGGAGCTGCTGACAAATGTGATTGAACTGAAAGTTTGGTTGGAATTCAAACAATCAAATATGCAAGAGCAACATTTGCTGGTGGATGCTCGTGGCTGGGAGTACTGGGAAACTGAGGAAGCCAGGTTATGCTCTTTCTTTGGACTTACTAGCTGGCTTCAACTACTCAACTTTGAAAATCTGAAGGAGCTAGTAAACAGCATGATGTCCAAGAGCAAGGCTGACATCCTGTCCGAGGCTGAGGGGGATGAGGATGATGAAGGTGCTCAGGGTGGAGCAATGGAGAAAGCCATGGAGGAGACGACAAGGGAAGTTGATGATATGGACTCTGAGCCTCAGGCTCAGGGGGAAGGTGAAAAGGACACTGGTGCCAAGGGTGGACCAGTGGCTGAGGATGTTTTGAACATCTCAGCCGCCGATGAGACATTTGTCGATGAAGGGATTCCCTGCCCTGAGACAAGGGAGAAAGATGTTGAGGCCTCTAAGGAGACTCCCAGTTCCGAGGGACAAGTTCCTAAGGTTCGAGATGACATGGCTGAGCCTGAGCAGGCGGCCTTGACCACTCAACAACTGCCTTCAGTGCACCCTGAAGAGGGGACTGAGGATGCAGGGGCTGACAAGGGAAAACAACCAATCACTGATGAGGCCGTTGATGAAGATGAAGATGTGATGATAACTGGGGTCGGTCGTGCTGGGTTTACGAGCATTGTGGAGGTCAAGAAGGAGAAAACCACTGAAAATCTAGTTGAACTTTAGGAGGAAGTAATGAGGCTACGAGCTGAAAAAGAAGAAGACTCCAAGGCCCTGGCGAAACACATCAGGTGGACGAAGTCAGCCTACAACACCCTTGCCAACAAGGAGCTGACTTTGTTGAAGAGAACGATGACTGATACGGCCAAGTCAGTGAGAAATGAGAGGAAGAGAACAAAGAAGATGCTAAGGCAAACCTTGAAGCAATTAGCTGAGAAGGATGAGCAAAGGAAGGAGGATCTCAATCAGGCTGTGGAAAAACTTGCAGCTCAGGCTGGAGCACTATTCACTCAGGCCATTTCTGGCTCAGCCTCAAAGTTGGAGCTGGAGTCAGAACGAATTGCTCAGACTTCAAAGGATATTGCTGAGAGGCTGAATCAAGCAGATGAGCGACCCGCTCTGGTGGAGGAGAAGATCGAGAAGGCTGAACAAAGACTCCAACTCTCCATGGAGGTCTTTGAGAAGAAGGTGAACGCTGCAATCAGTTCTGTCTCTTTTGCAGGAACTGGTATCTCGATGGGAGTTGAGTTATTGAAGGAGGGAATCAATGATGTTCATTCCCTAGCCTCCTTTGTAATCAACAGCGGATCTGACGCATTCCCATCCGAGGCCAATGATGATGCCAAAAAGGGGGAAAAGAAGAAGAAAAGATCCCGCCCTGAGGCATCGGAGGCAGTCAACCAAGGCGAAACAATTCAAGCCAATCCTGAAGCCAATCCTGAAGGGAATGTGCTGAGGGTAAGGAAGTCAGCAAGGTTGGCGGCAGTGGAGAAGGAAGGAGAGGAAATTGTTGCCAAGCTGAGGGTGGAGGCAGCAAAAGCAAAGGCTGATGAACCTTCCAAGCAACCTGAGCCAGTTCAGAAGTCTTCTCCCATGAGCACAAGGAAGAACCCCATCACTTACTCAGCTGAGGCAGTGGCGGAGTTATGCGCTGAAGCATGGGGAGTTCCTTCTGAGAAATCTGAGGCTGTGCGCAGAGCTGAAATTGCTCAAAAGGAGAAGATGTGCATCTTGGAGAAGAAGGTTGAAAAGCTGACTAACATCACTGAGCTTCAACAAAGAGAACTTGATGATGCGGTGATCAGTCTGCTGAGGAGGAAGAAGGTGAAGCCTGAGCCTAGGAAGTACAGAAAGAGGCCAACAGTAAGGAAGTCATCAATTCTTCAAGTTAGTAGGCCAGAATCAGGATTAAGGGAAGCTTATGTCGATGAGTTCATCTCAGAGGCATTGAAGGAGTTTTGGGCTGATGCAAAGGATGAGTTTGTGAAATTGTGGTATGTTGTGAAGAAATGGGGCGACACTGACGATATCAATGCCCACTTCACTGACTACATGATGGACAATCATCCCGAGTTGTTCCAAAAGATCTTGGAGGAGGCTGATGCAGCTCAAGTCCAAGTGAAGGCTCCTGAGTTCACCATTCGAGCTCCTCCCTTAGTTCCTGGAACTCAGAAGCACAACACGAAGGCCATTATGATTGAAGTCTTGAAGATCGCAAAGGCTGAAGGG
Source organism: Ballota nigra (assembly GCA_947034835.1). NCBI lineage: Eukaryota > Viridiplantae > Streptophyta > Magnoliopsida > Lamiales > Lamiaceae > Ballota > Ballota nigra. The sequence goes on along the minus strand of OX344724.1, from coordinate 44,276,980 downwards.
TACGTGAACCAACCTAGAAGACTTGATGAGCTGAAGGCAAGAGTCTATGCTGGCTATGGACTTGAACCTGAAATGAGATTAGTCTAGGTGTTCACAGTTTACTGTAATAGATTAGATTCATTGTAACCACTTTCATATCAATCAATGAAATCTATTACTTTTGCCCACAGACAAAAACTCATTGTCTTTTTGGCTGTTGTTTAAATTATGTACTTTATCAAGAATTGCTCTAACACTGTCTTATCTTATAGATAGGTCTTTATATTTTCTCTAAGTGTTGTGAGGATCTTTTCAGTATTTTGGCATCATAGAAAAAGGGGGAAATTGTTGGGACATTGTCAGTTTTGATTAAGATCCCAAAGCCCCTGAAAAGATGAGTTGCCTTTGTTTGTCCTTGTCAGGCTAGTCTTGGTTAGGATTTGTACTTAGTCATTTTACACTTCACAGGTACTCAGTAAGAGGAGCACTTGCTGATGACAATCAAGACTCAGAGCCTGAAGACGAAGCTTACCATCCTAAACTTATGGCAGTCTTCTAAGCTGACTGAGTAAGTATCAGTGATGAAGAGTATGACCCTGAGGTCATCACTAACTCTGTACTGAAGGGAACAGGATGACACTGAATTTATGGGAAAGACTTGGAGTAGAGCCAAGCAATGCAAAAGGAATGTCAGCGTCAGGACAAGACCGGTGAGCTCAAGACAAAATGAACTTAATAAGACAAGCCTGAAGCTCAGGAATAAGTTCTGACATTCTCACCAACCTGATGACGTGGACCAATCCGAGAAGGACACGCACGTACGGAACCTGACAAGTAGACTGACTTCAGACTGCATTTTCAACGGGCAAGCATTTAATGTGCATTTAATGCAACCACCTAATTCCATGCAAGAATGGTTGCTGCATGAAGATATGTCCGTTTGAACCACTCTACATAGTTGACAAGAAATGCTATCTCTCCAACGGATAGTTTTTCAAATCACCTATAAATACAGAAGACCTTGAACCCATTCAAGGTTACGGGAAATTTCCAAGCCAGAAATTACTCAAGCTCTCAAGCACTCAAAGCATTCAGTCCTTAGAAGAAGCACTCGAAACCATCTAAATTTCCCAAGTGTTTCTTAGTTACTGAGAGTCATTCTGTATTCCAAGAGCGAACTAGCATTATCTTAAGCTTAGAGAGATTATCCAATCCTTAGCATATCTTTGCCTTGTAAGGATGATCTCAACCTAGTTGGAATCCAAACTGAAACCAAAACCCTAAGTTAGGTTTGTTGGGAGTAAGTCAGTTAGTGAGTTAGTAAGTGGAGTTGTATAGATCAGTGAGGTTAGCTGGTCTTGGTGCACCTTGGCACGTTAAAAACAAGAATCCCTTGAGTGGATTTCCTGTTAAATCAGGCCATGGACGTAGGAGCTTGAGTCTCTGATCTACGTTAAACTCCCTGTGTTCCTACTGCTTTGATATTGTGCATGCTTGTTATATTACTTGTTTATTCATTGCATTCGGTTTATCAGGATTGAATCAATCAGCCCGATCCTTAAAAAGAGCACTGCCCTACTAATCACTATTCAGTTTAGAGTAAAACAAGGTTTTCAGAAAGTAAACTAAACAAGACTTTAAACTATCAGGGCTCACGCATTTCCGTACTGAACTTGAACTGATAGTTAGCCAACTGACCCGCACCAAGTGTAGTCAGTAGGTATGTTATCAGCTTCTAGTTCTTTACCACTCTGAGTAAAGGGGAATCAGTCAGGTTTTAAGTTTGAAAAATTGGTATACGTGTATTCCCCCCCATACACGTATTCCTCAATCTTGTGCCGGGACCAACATATGTGCATCCATATTCGTTGTTTGTCAAGTCCATCGAAATTCAACTGACTCAAAAGCCTCAAGAACAAGTCGAATATCATCAAGAACACCACCAACATATGTTTGTATCTCGTCCCCTCGTTTCAGTGTTTGGATGATCAGTTGAGAATCAGATGCAGACAATACATTCAAGCAACCCTTATCTTTCGTAATTATCACCCCACGCCGCAACGATAGAGCCTCTCCAATCTCCACATCGTTACATACTGGTCTCTTTTCAGTAAAACCCACAACACCAACCCCGATGATCATGGGTTAACCCACCAAAACCTGCATGTCGACCCCTTCGTATTGATGTGTCAATATTTACTTTGACAACTGTAATACCCCTAATTTTCTAGTAAAGTGTTTCGAGATACATGCATCATGCAACATTGCAAGTTAATTCAAAGTTATTTTATGTTGTAAAATTATGCCATCAAGTTATTACAAAGTTATGATATGTTATTGTTGACGATCGTTTCTAATCACGTGGATTAGTGGTTATTTTTAGTTGCTAATTAGATCATCATACAATTATGTGTGATTGATCACTACCATAAATAGTGAATTCGATTATTCGGGTAGAAAAAAGATAGATGCGTGTATTGAATACGTATTTGGTTCGCATGTGTGTAGATTAAGGTGTTTTAGTATGTGTGAGTAGAGTAAGGTTGCATTTGTGAATTTGTGCTTCGTTTATAAAATGGAAACCAACTTGTTGGTGATCAAATTTAATCTGATGAATTAGTGATTGTTTTAGTTCGGTTTAAGACCACCAATCAATTACGTGTGATTAATTACCACCGTAAATGGTAAATCGAAGATTCGGATTGTGGGATTGTAAATACGAAAGTCGAAATCGTATTAATTTCGTATGTGTGTAAGTTTAGGTGTGTTAGTGTGTGTTTTAGGAGCATTTGTGAATTTGAACTTGCATTTCTCAGCTGGAGAACAACTATTTATAGAGACTAACAAGCTGGAGGTGTCCAAGACTCTTGGTCTCCCTAGCTTGCATGTAAGACAAGTGTCCTTTGACCTTGTTTGACCTTATCTAAGTTGAATCTTAGTTACAAAGTCTTCTTTGGTCTTATCTCGGACTCATTGTTGTTCGCCCAGGTCGGCTTGATTTATTCAGAAAGATCTTTTAGTAAGAGTTGTTCGCCTTTTGAGGATATGGCTTCAAATTTGTTCGCCTATATTTCTTGTTGAGCTGAGCTTCAGAATCTTGGTTTTTTTTATTCGTCTACATACACCTCTTAGGCTAGTAGATACACCATCTTTTATCAATGTTGCTCGTCATCAGTGGCTTGGCGGAATGTTCGTGTCTGGTCCCGGATCTTAAAACATGTTCACTCATAAGGTGTTCGTCGAGGTAGTTGCTCGTCACTTTATACACTGCCCAGAATGATTAGCGCACCCCATTCTTGATTTGATGTTAAAGTGCTTAATCCTGGTCCACACAAGGATTGATGTTCGCCTATCAACAATTGCCCCCTATCCTGACTAGGTGTTGCTGTTGACGAGCATCTCTGGACGAGCAACAGTAGTTAGGATATTAAACTGATGAGGATATGGGACGAACATCATGGAACCTAACGAACAACAAATGGTCCGTCATTTCGTCTCCCCATGGTCTGGGTGATGTACGAAGATGACGTGGGCGGCATGATTGCGCGCCGCCCACGCGCGATCAATCCCGAGGTGACGCGCCTCTGTATTTGCTCATAGGCCTTTCGACTTCTTCTTGAATTCATAAAATGACCCCGTTTTTTGTCATTTTGGTCCCCAATTATTGGGAAAATTACCGATTTTACCCCATTTTTTCAATCAGTATAAATAGAAGGGGGAAATGAAAATTTTCCCACTTCTTTTCTTCTTGCTACAGTGCTCCGTCTTCTTCCATTATCTTCTGGCGATTCCAAGTTTTTTCCGGTGACTATTCTGATTTCGTGCCTCCAATCCGGTTTCCAGGTAGTCTTTTTGTCTTTATTGCTCAATTTCTTCTTTCATTTCTCGTTTTTCTTCAAAAATCTCCATCGCCGCCGTGTGAGACCCTGCGCCGCCGTCTACAAAATTTTCTCCGGGGATTCGCCGCCGTCTGCAAAATTTTCCGCCGCCGTCTGTGTTTTTTCTCTTTCTCCCATGTCTTCCCATTCGAGCAAAAAATCTGAGGAAACCCTTGATCCCCTCTTTCCTATTATGGCACACAGAAACCAACCCCCCTTTGAGATTTCTTTGGCATCGGACCCCCACACAGACTCCGTTGTTCGATCAGTGGAGGATACTGGTGCTCGCCCGTCAGGAAGGGAGGTGGTGGTTGTTGCGAGGGATTCCGACGAGGGCTCTTCGTCCAGAGCTGAATCGGAAGATCCCGAATTTGGCGAACTGACTCGTGATTTTTTGGAGGGGATAAACATTCCATCTCCAAAGATGCTGGAAAATGAGATTCCAGTTGGAGTTGCTCGGCCTTTCGAATGGCGAGCATATGCAGAGGAACACGCGAACAACTTTGCTCGCCCATAGGGACAAGTAATGGACTTGGTAAAAACTGACTTCCAGGTGAGCAAAATCAAGAGTGTTGTCCTCGAGGAGGATCTTGATTTGATCCGAGAGACCTACAAGATTCCTTATGACATTCACATATGGGCCCCTAGGAGAAAAGAGAGAGTTGATCGCCCACCTCCAGGATGCACAGCGATCAACATTGATACGCTGATCGCAGGTTTGAAGCTACCGCTGCCCCCAGTCGTTGGTCGCTTCCTCGAGGCGACTAATCTAGCCATTGCACAGATCACGCCAATCGGATGGATGAATTTGCTCGGCGCAATATGCCTGTTCGCCTTAGAGGGATATGTTGATTGCCTTACTGCGGAGGAGATCAACTATCTCATGACAATTACCAAGTGCCCTGTAGGCGAAGAAGGTTACAACTATCTCAAGGCCAGAATCGGACTCAAGATAGTAGAAGGAGTGCCGAACAAGTTCAGGGACTGGAAACAACACTTCTTCTTCATTGGGGGTGATTGACGAGCATCTTCCGGTCCGCATGGTGGCATTGGACGAATAAACTCTCCCGCTTCTTATGGAATAATTAAGCGTAAGTTTATCTATGTTCTCTTTTGAACTGTATTGTTCTAATTTAACTTTTCTTGTTTTCTCGCAGGCCCTCGATTACCCAAGTGGAACTCGGAGGAAGAAGAGATTGGTGCAGAGTTTTTATTCACTTCATGCTTGGTCGGTCTGCGCAACAAAGCGGATAGAACCATCTAACATCTGAGCGAGGAGAAGTGCTAGAGAGCTGCTCGCCTACTCACCTATCCACACCACCTAGAGGCTCAAGTTAAGGTACCCCCAGGTATGAAATTTCATCAACTTATACAGACTTTCTTGTTCGCCAAATAAGAACTGAGTACTTGCTCGTACCTTTTGCAAACTGGCAATATTTCTTCTTTTTTTTTTAGCCGAGCAAGTTACCATTGCAGTTCCTCCTTATTTTGGACTTCGAGAGCAGAGGGTACACGAGATTCCCCCGCCGAAAGGAAGAAAGGTGAAGGGGGACCCCCCTCCAAAGTGCTCGCCCTAACGAACAAACCTGAGGGGGCCAAAGTTCCTCGACAAGCTGCCCCCTCTGGCCATGCTCGACCAGAACCACCTTCACCTACTCCCGCTCACGGGGAAAATCGATTAAAGCGTGCTGACGAGACTTCCGTAACGCAAGAAGTCCCTACCGGCCACAAGGGAAAGAACAAAACGAGCAAGAACCTTGCTCGCTCCGATGAAGAAGCTGCTCGTCGCTCCTCCGCTGAGCCTACTGACAGGGCGGGCAAAGCTGGAAAAGATGTGGCCCCAGCCCGTGGCCCAGAGGACATTACTCTTCTAGGCTGGGACGACCACAAATTCGCCGAGTAAGTTTTTTATCCCTCTCTGCCGAGCAAGATTTGCTTCTTAATTTTGCAAATTTTTTTAAGTGTTGCTTGCTCTCTTATTCGCAGATATCGGGCTGATGATCATCCTGGGTGAGCACATGCTGTTCACCAGTATGCTTGTTCCAAGACTCCCGTTAACATAAGGGAGATCCCCGTCGACCATGTCCGCAGGGCAACGGAGTTGGTCGCCCGAGCCTGGACACGGCCCATGGAGAAAACTATCTCCATGCAGTGGTTGGCGGACAACTTCCACTTATCCATGATGCATCACGCCAACGGCCTCGTGATGGCACAAAAGGCAATGGCCCAGTTGGCCGAGCAAGAAGAAGCCGTTCGTCGGTATGCTAGTACTGCTCGGCAACTAACAGAGGAGAAGAACTCCATTGTCAACACTTACAAGGCCAAACTTGCTCGCCTCAACAATCAAATCACCCTCTACCTCGATAACGAGAAGAAGTACCTTGAAGAAATTCAAGGCTTATGTGCCGAACTGAAGGGCAAAGACGCTGTGGTCATCGAGGAATGGAAGAAGTTGCCCGCCACCGAACAAAGAATTGCAGAGCTCGAAGCAGAAAATGCTCGCCTTAGGGAGGTGGAGGCCAACACCTTCACTCACCTAAAATTTGGGATATATCTGCGCCTACGCTGATTGCATTCACGTGGCTGACGCGTACGATTACAAGGATATGGTGGAAGAGATGGGCAAGGACTTGACCGAGTTTCTGGAGCACTATCCCCCGCCGAACAACATTGAGATCCAGTTGGGGGATATAGCCGAGCTAGGGGTTAAGATTGACAGTCTTGACCCTAGTATCACTATTACTCGCCCTCCACCTCTAGTTGATGAGAGCGAACAAGAAGAAGAGTCGGCTGCCGTAGACGAGCAAGCTGCTAGGGAGGGGGAACAAAAGGCTGCTGAAGATATGGCTAGGGACATGATTGTTGATCCTCCCGCCGACTAGACCCAAGGCCCTCCTCCCGCCGTGCAGCAATAGGTTTAGGACTTAGACTTTTTCATCTTTCTTTTGTAATAGATGCTTTATAGGCTCTTTCTCGTAGTTGTTCGTCTTTGTAGTACTTAAACTTTTGTACTATTTTTTAGGCTCAATGCCTTTTATTTTAATGAAGTGTCTTCTTTTGTTTGCTCATTTTCTTTTTATATGTTAATTGTCTTTACATTTTTGTTAATGCTTTTGCATTTATAACATATAATTTTGGGCTTTGTTCGATTTGAACTTTGCCTTTTGATGGAATCCGGGTTTAGCCTTAGGTTCTGTCCATTTTAAAAAACGAACAACCTTTAAGTGGCCTTGGTCCTTAAAAATGGACTTGTACCTCGAGCTTTGGACTTTTCTTTCAACGAACAACTTTATATACATTGTGAAAAATTTATAAGTGTTGTAAGACTGCTCGTTACTAACATATACAACCTGACGAACAACTTTGAACACTAACTAAAACATGCTCGCTTATAATATTTTTGCCGAGCAACTTTGTCTAAAATTAAAAAAGATGAAACAGCACTAGATTATACAACGTGCCAAACAACTTTCCATTCTACACTTAGCGAAATTTCCAAAAATAAAAAATTAGGCAAGTTTTTGGTTTGCCTTACTTGGTTCACTTGCCCCCCAAGACATTTGTTCACCCAATCAAGAACTTGTTCAACTCATTGATAGTACTTCTTTAGATGTATAGCGTTCTAGGAGTATTGGGCCGACTTGCCTTCCATATCTTCGATATTGTATATACCATTAACGAATTTTTCCGTTATACGATACGGGCCCTCCCAAGTTGGTCCCAATACACCTGGAGGTTGGGCGAGAAACTTTCTTAGAACCAAATCTCCAACTCTGAATCCCTGATTTTAACATGTGAATTATAGTAGCGTTCTGCTCGCTGCTTATAGGTAGCATTTTTTAGCTCGGCACTTAATCTTTTTTCTTCGAGCAAATCCATTTCAGTAGCTAGAGCAGAGTTGTTCGCCTGCTCATCAAAGTTGGTCGTCCTGATTGTGTTGGTCTTTAATTCTATTGGTATCACAGCTTCTGTTCTGAAAGCCATTGTAAAAGGTGTTTCTCCGGTGCTTGGCCTGGGAGAAACTCTGTATGCCCATAAGACTTCCGGAAGTTCTTCAGACCAACTGTTTTTGCTCTCCGCCAGCCGTACTTTTAATTTATGCTTGATTATCTTGTTCACGGCTTCGACTTGTCCATTTGACTGGGGATGATAGGGCGTAGAATAATGTTTTCTGATCCCCCATTTCGTACAAAAATTTCACAACTCTTTCCCATCGAACTGCGGACTATTGTCTGTCACAATGGTTTGTGGAACCCCAAAATGACAAACAATGTTCTTCCAGATGAAGTTAATCATTTTCTGTTGCGTAATCTTTACCATGGCCTCTGCTTCTGCCCATTTCGTATAATAGTTGACTGCCACGACGGCAAATCGAACATTTCCAACTCCTGCTGGGAAGGGACCAATAATGTCCATCCCCCATCTTGCAAACGGCCATGGGCTATAAACTGATACGAGCTGTTGGGCCAGAGTACGAATGTTTGGGGCAAAAATTTGACATTGATGACAAGCTTTTGCTTTCTTGATTGCGTCATGACGTAAAGTCGGCCAATAATAGCCTTGTCTGATAGTTTTGTATGCCAAGGCTTGCCCCCCAGTGTGATTTCCACATACTCCGGCATGTATTTCTTCGAGTATTGCTCTTCCTTGCCCTCTAGGCAAACATTTGAGAAGTGGGATTGATATTCCTCTTTTGTAAAGCTGTTCGCCCACCAGAGTGTATCTAGCGGCTTGCTTTGTTAGTTGGCAGCTTCAAAAGGGTTGTTCGGACCAACAAAGAGGAGTGGGGACGACCAGCTTACCATCTTCACCCCTATCATCTATCATTCTGAAGGCCCCGATTCAGAAAAAGGTCCAATTCCCAGCGAGTATACAATATGATGGCCTTGCTGATCCCAGGGTTCATCTGATAAAGTATTCAGATTATATGGTATCGGTTGGAGCCAGTGATGCCACCCTAAATACTAATGAATTTGCCTCTTTAATGTTCATAGATGGATAGAGGGCGAAAAATGGAATTCGTAGGACTTTGAATCAACTCAAACGGATGCTCGGATGTGAAGATATGGAAGAAATATGAAAAGTATTAGTTCGAGGGAGCAAAGGTATCACTGGAGTACACAAGCAAGAAGAACTCGTGCACTCAGTGCACGAGTGCTCATGTACTATGCTTGAGTGGCGCTTAGTCGTGCACTCAGTGCACGAGTACTCGAGTACACTGCACGAGCTATGTCAAGTCGAGCACTATGTGCTCGAGCAGCCTTGGTCGTGCATTTTTTTGGTTCTGGAAGTTTGGTGCGCTCGAGTTGCATGAGCTCGTGCACTTAGTGCTCAAGCTCTACTCGAGCTTACGTGATTTTGGGCCCATTATTCCCGATTCGACCCGTTGCCTATATATACCCCTTCCGAACACATTTTTGGACACCACTTACACATGGAGTTAGATTTTCAAGAGAAAAGAGTACCAAGAGTTCGAGCAAGCATAGTTTACTTTTGATCGAGGTTTTTACGTTACGAATTCGTAGTTTAGTTCTGGATTTGATTATTTTAATCTTTCGTTCTTTGAAACTTGATACTTGAGACTTATTATTTTTCCTTTTAATCTGATTTTATTCTTAGACTTCAATTATTTCTTAAACCCTTGTTTATGTTCTTGAGTTACTTAATTAGATTAGTTATGTTTTCGTTTGTTGCTTGCTTATTTACTTTTGTTATCGTTAAAACCATGTTAGGCTAAAACCCTTGTATGCTTGGGGTAGGATGAACTCGTAGAAGTAGGATGTTGCTACATAATTCAGTTAACATGTGATGTTTAGTTTTAATTCTCTTAATTAATGAACGCTTAAAATAAATTTCGAATTTACCTTTGAATTTACGAAAATTGTTAGACAGGGGACGACTTTATCACTCTTTAATAACTAGTAGGCTTAACGAGAGGGTTTAGACGGGGTTAATTCATTTACCGGTTTATCTAGGGAGGATGACTGCATCACCTTAGTTAAATTAGGGTCTCTTTAATTAAGCACAATCTATTAACTTGTTTAGTGGATTAGTGAAGTCGATTGATAGGATAAAGTATTAGGGTTTAATTCTTGAGCTTTTCATCTTACAATCTTATACTTAGGTTGTTTCTTGCACATCACGATTATTTTGATTATGTACCGGCTCCATTAGTATACGTAGGGATTCCTATCCTGAGCATCACCCTTTTATATTTGAGACAAAACCCTTAGATAATTAATTTATTTCTTTCGTTTGCATTAGTAGAGTAAAATAGTTTAGATTTAATAATTCTTATAACCCAAAAATACACACTCATATTAATTACGACATGTAGATCTTCAGGGATCTATTCGCATACATTCCTTTCCTAGGGTACGATATACTTGGTCCCTATACTTGCTGACACTACAGTGAACCCGTACGCTTGCGGAGTAACTTCTAGTAAAAGCTAGTAAAGTTCGGTTCAAGTCAATGGCGTCGTTGCCGGGGATGGCGATGTATGTCTATTGAGTAGGACTTGGAGATAGCTTAGTAGTTAGTAGTGAGTGCTTTATTTTTCTGTTTAATTCTTACATGTTCGGCAGTTGTATTTTGATTCTTCTGTTAGTGTTTCAGGTTTATGAAAACACGCTCGCAAGGAGATATGAGCGAGGAGAGAATACAACTTGATCCTGAGACAATAGCAAGAAGAAACCGAGCCTTTTTAAGAAGGATGAACACTGCCGGTGGAGATAACGATAACATGAACATTAGTAATGAGTTGGATGATGTTGCAGCTAAGTATAATTAGAAAGTGGAACGGGTTGAGGGTACTGTAGGGAATAACAGTCAGAATTAAGTTCCGTCAGGGGAAAGCCAGAGACAAAACCCGGCTCCACCGAATCAAAACAATCCAGCTCAAAACCTAGTTCAACATCCTCAAAACAACCATATCTACCCACAAAACAACCCACTGTATCCTTACCTATTTCCACCATACCCTTATCACCCATACTACCCTTCACCTCCTACTTATAACCAACCACCAGTTCCGCAAGTACCTATACCACCCGTCTATCCTCAGCACGTTCCTCAGAATGCTGATCATGATGTAGCAATCCAAGGAAGGTTTGCGGCACATCCACAATGGTATTACGATGGAGTGGCATTGCCTCCGGTAGAGGCAAACACCTTCTCTATCTCCCCAGAAATCCTGAAGCTACTTACTGAGAATCAATTCAAGAGGGAGGTCGGGAAGGAGAATCCTCATACTTATTTGAGAAGTTTTCTGATGATTGCCTCAACTTTCAATTATAACGGCATATCTGAAGATGCCAAGAGGCTCAGGTTGTTCCCGTTCTCTTTAACTGGAATAGCAAATGAGTGGTATGATAACACGCTCCCAGGGGGAGGTGTAACCACATGGGCTGAGCTCGAGCGTCTGTTCCTCGGGCGATTCTACCCTCCATCTAGAACGATCAGAGTAAGGATAGAGATCTCGTCTTTCCAGCAGAAGCCAGGAGAAGACTTTCGTCAGTGATTAGGCGTGAAATTGTTATATTTTGGTGCCCGATTTGCCCATGTTTTAAGTGTTTTTTTATGAGTATTTGGATTCATTTGAGTAGTATTATTATAAACTGATGAATTTGTCTCTTTGATGCTCATAGATGGATAGAGGGCGAAAAGAGGAGTTCTTAGGACTTTGAATCGGCCAAAACGGACTCCCGGTTGAAAAGTTATGAAGGTTTTACGAACATGTGTACAACCAGCGGTCGAGCATCACCGCTCAACCGGAAGATCCACTCGACCACCATAGCTTGAGCGCTAGCGGTCGAGCTGCACCAGCACTTGAGCATTTTTGCGTGTTTTTGGCCCAAAATCGCCCAAAATCGTCCCAAAGCCTATATATACCCCTTCCAAGCAAATTTTTACATATCAAGACATATCTACACATATTTACACTCATTTTTGGAAGAAGAAAGCTTGGGAGAGAGATTGGAAGAGTTTTATACTTTGTAATCGAGGTTTTATCTTATGAATTCATAGTTTAATTATTTCTTTCGAACTTCTTAGATTAATTCTTTCTTTCTTTGTTCTTGGTGATTAAAAACCCTAGTTTTTCAGATTATATAAGATTATTTTTTAGACTTTAATTTATTCTTTGTTTATGTTCTTAGATTTAATTGTCAATTCAAGTATGCTTATGTTTCTTATCATCATTATTGCTTTTGTTCTTTCAATTACCATGTTAGGCTAGAACACTTGCATGCTTAGGATAGGATGAACTCGTAGAAGTAGGATGTTGGTACATAATTAGAGTAACATGTGATGTTTAGTTTTAATTCTCTTAATTAATGAACACTTAAAATAAATTCCGGATTTACCTTTGAATTTCGTACGAAACTTGTTTGAGAGAGGATGACCTTATCACTCTTTAATATCAAGTAGGCTTAACGAGAGGGTTTAGAAGGGGTTTATTCATCTACCGGTTTATCTAGGGAGGACGGTCGCATCGCCTTAGGTAAATAAGGGTCTCAATAATTAAGCATGATCCATATAACTTGTTTAGTGGATTAGTGAAGTAGGTTGATTTGAAGAAGTATTAGGGGTAATTCTTGAGCTTTTAGTCTTTCCACCAAGGCTATCAAGGAGGCCATCAGCCTCCTCAGAACCAACGGATGAAGAACGAGAATTTCTCATATGCCAATATGAAGGCTAGAATCACAGTTTCTCCAGGTGTTAATCCAGGTTCAAAGCCCCTAGGTGGTGAAGGTGGTTCCTCGACTGGGGAGATGTTGAGAGCTATACTTCAGAAGGTGGAGGAAGGAAGCAAGAGATTGTCCTCATTGGAGTATGATGTGAAAGAATTGCATAAGAAAGGTGATCAGCGTGATCAAGAACTCCAAAGAAGGGACATTGATCTAAATAGAGCTCAACAAGAGAAAAATCGTAGGTTCACTTCTATCGAGTATCAAATCAGTCAAATTGCAAAGTCTCAGACGAGAGAGCCGGGCAAGTATCCCTCAGTGCCCGAGGCAAACCCAAAGGAGCAATGCAAAGCTATTGAGTTGAGAAGTGGGACCAAATATGATGGTCCTCAGATGCCTGCTGACTCAACGACGCCCTAAGGAGAGGTTGAGATAGAAGGAAAAGAGCCTGAGGAAGTTAGAGATGAGATTGAGGAGATAGGAGTTGAGAAAAGGGTTGAGGGTGAAGGCACTCAAAAGAGCAAAGAGCCTGAAGAGGAAGGCATTGAGGAGATTGAGAGAGTTCCAAAGTGGAAGAAGGCAAAGGAAGCAAGGAAGAATGTGAAAGAGACTGAGAGAGATGAATGGGGGTACCCAAATCGGTGATACTTGTCTCATATCCACAGCGGTTTATGAAAAAGAAACTAGATGAGAAGTTTGCTAAATTCCTTGATTTATTTAAAAAGCTACCCTTTTTATGATGCTTTGGAACAGATGCCCAATTACGCCAAGTTCCTGAAGGACTTGATAGCGAAGAGACATAGAGTGGATGGACCCGAGCTAGTGCACTTGAACCACGAGGTGAGTGCTATGGTGCACAAGGTGCTTCCTCCCAAGTTGAAGGATCCCGATAGCTTTGCCATCTTATGTGATATGGGGAACGAGATCAAGAAAGGAGCTTTATGTGATCTAGGGGTGAACATTAATTTGATGCCTCTGTCGTTGTTCAAGAAGTTGGATGGGGGTGAGCTTCAACCCACGATGATGACTCTCCAGCTTGCTGATAGGTCTATCACTAGACCTCAAGGAGTGGTGGAGGACGTTCTAGTGACGGTGGAGAATCACGTATTTCCCGCCGACTTCGTGGTACTCGATATGGAGGAGGATGAGCATGTGCCACTGATTTTAGGGAAACCGTTTCTAGCCACAGCCGGGATGGTACTTGATATGGAAAATGGTAAGATTACAGTCAAAGTTAATGATCAAGAAGTAAAGATAGCTATTTATGAAGCTATGAAATACCCCATTGGAGATAAGAGTTGTCACTTCATTGACATCATGGACACTTGTGTTGAAGACACACTTCTAGACCCTTGCTCTTTTTATGTTCATCAATTTGATTATCCTATCCTTAATGATCTATCTTATGATTCTTATGATCTTGATTATTTTGACAGCTTGAAAGAGAATGAAGGTGTCAAGTTCTTGGAGATGAAGAAAGTAGAGGATGAGGACGACTTGGAAGTTGAGGAGGCCACTTTTGAGAAGATGTTTGATAAGGCGCCTCTATTGGAGGTGAAGAAGGAGCTTAAACCACTCCCGGATCACCTCAAGTACACCTACTTGGATGAGTCCGAGAAGTACCCGGTAATTGTATCTGCTCTTTTATCTGATGATCAACTTGAGAGACTTTTAGTAGTGCTTCGTAAACATAAATCTGCTATAGGATGGTCGATCGCGGATATTAAGAGAATTAGTCCTTCCATTTGCATGCATAGGATTAGATTGGAAGAGGGTAGAAAAGCTGTAGTGCGAAATCAACGTAGAGTCAATCCAGTGATTCAAGAGGTGATACATAAGGAAGTTTTGAAGCTTTTAGATAGCAATATGATATTTGCCATTTCTGATAGTCCATGGGTGAGTCTGTTACACGTAGTTGATAAGAAGTGGGGTACCTCGGTGATTAAGACTGAGTCTAATGAATTGGTAGCCACTAGATTAGTGACGGGATGGCGTGTGTGTGTAGATTATAGGGAGTTGAACAAGGTAACGTGTAAGGATCATTTTCCTCTACCGTTTCTTGATCAGATGATTGATAGATTAGGTGGTTTTGAGTACTATTGTTTCTTAGATGGGTACTCGGGGTATAACCACATCATGATAGCCCCCAAGGATCAAGAGAAAACCACTTTCACCTACGTATACTAACGGAGCAGGTACATAACGGAGCAGGTACATAATCATAATAACGGAGCAGGAATCCCTACGTATACTAACGGAGCAGGTACATAATCATAATAATCGTGACAAGCGAGAATTAACCTAAGTAAAAGATTGTAAGATGAAAGCTCAAGAATTAAAACCCTAATACTTTATCCTAGCAATTGACTTCACTAATCCACTAACAAGTTAATAGATTGTGCTTAATTAACGAGACCCTAATTTAAACTAAGGTGATGCGGTTGTCCTCCTTAGCTAAACTGGTAGATTAATTAACACTTTCTAAACCTTTCATTAAGTCTACTCGTTGTTAAAGAGTGATAAGATCGTCCTCCCTCTAACACTTTTCGAACGAAATTCAAGAATAAAGTTAAGATTGATTTTAAGAATTCATTAATTAAGGGAATTAAAACCTAATGTCACGAATTACCATAATTACATACCCACAAACTACTTCTACGAGTTCATCCTACCTTAAGCATGCAAGGGTTTTAGCTAGACATGGTTTTTACGTAAATAAGAACAGTTGAAGAAGAAACGAACATGAACATAAAGATTATGACGAATAACTTATCAAACATAAACTAGGATTTAAAGAAAATAATGCTAAGAACTGAATTTAAATTAAGAAAACTAAGTCTCAAAGTATTAACGAAAAAAGGTCTTAAGAAACGAAATTAAAAAGCAAAATCGTACTATGAATTCGTAAAGAAAACCTAAAACGTTAATCTAAAGCTTGCTTTTCTCCTTCTCTAAAAAACGAACTCTAAAAGTAATATGGTATCAAGTAGTGTCAAGGTGTCTGTAAAAACAAGCTTGGGACGAGTATATATAAGCATTGGGCCGAATCGGGAACTCGTGGGCTGAAAAATGCATCCGGAAGCACAAAATTTGAAAGTGCTCGAGCACACATGCTCGAGCTGGTCGAGCGCTCAAATTTTTATGTATGTTTTGGGGCGCTCGAGCTGCTAGAGCGCAACGGCGCCATTGACTTGAATCGAATATACCAACTTTCTACTAGTAGTTTCCCCGCAAGTGGACGGGTTCACTGTAGTATGAGTAAGTATAGCGACCAAGTATTATCGAACCCAAGGAAAGGTGTGTATGCAAATAGATCCCTGAAGATCTACGCGTAGTAGTTAATATGAGTGTATGTTTTTGGATTTTTCAAAGAAATAAATCTAAGCTAAAATAAACTAATTAAACTAAGAACGAAAGAAACGAATTAACTGAGGTTTGTATTCAAATAAGTGATGGTGATGCTTAGGATAGGAATCCCTACGTATACTAACGGAGCAGGTACATAATCAAAATAATCGTGACAAGCGAGAATTAACCTAAGTAAAAGATTGTAAGATGAAAACTCAAGAATTAAAACCCTAATACTTTATCCTAGAAATCGACTTCACTAATCCACTAACGAGTTAATAGATTGTGCTTAATTAACGAGACCCTAATTTAAACTAAGGTGATGCGGTCGTCCTCCTTAGCTAAGCCGGTAGATTAATTAACCCTTTCTAAACCCTTTCATTAAGTCTTCTCGTTGTTAAAGAGTGATAAGATCGTCCTCTCTCTAACACTTTTCGAAAAAAATTCAAGAATAAAGTTAAGATTGATTTTAAGAATTCATTAATTAAGAGAATTAAAACCTAATGTCACGAATTACCCTAATTACATACCCACAACCTACTTCTACGAGTTCATCCTACCCTAAGCATGCAAGGGTTTTAGCTAGACATGGTTTTTACGTAAACAAGAACAATTGAAGAAGAAACGAACATGAATATAAAGATTATGACGAATAACTCATCAAACATAAACTAGGGTTTAAAGAAAATAATGCTAAGAACTGAATTTAAATTAAGAAAACTGAGTCTCAAAGTATTAACGAACAAAGGTCTTAAGAAACGAAATTAAAAAGAAAAATCGTACTATGAATTCGTAAAGAAAACCTCAAAAATGTTAATCTAAAGCTTGCTCTTCTCCTTCTCTCCAAAAACGAACTCTAAAAGTAATATGGTATCAAGTAGCGTCAAGGTGTCTGTAAAAACGAGCTCGGGACGAGTATATATAAGCATTAGGCCGAATCGGGAACTCGTGGGCCGAAAAATGCATCTGTAAGCACAAAATTTGGAAGTGGCGCTCGAGCAACGTGCTCGAGCGCTAGTGCTCGACCTGAGCCACTCGAGTGACTCCAAAATTTCTAAAAGTAATACTTTTCTTCTTCCGCACTAATACCAATCGTATTTCTTCGATATCTTCTCATCAGGGAATCCGTTTGAGTCGATTTAAAATTCTACGAACTCTGTTTTTCGTCCTCAATTCACCTATGAGCATCAAAGAGACAAATTCATCAATGTATAGAAATAATGCTCAATTGACTCTAAATACTCGCCAAAACCGACCAAAACTAGTATTTCAAACGACGAATCATGACAATTTCACACCTAATCAATAAGGCAATGGTGATTGCTATTGAGAAGCTTCCACCACCTTCGACCGAGAAGGGGATTCGGTCATTTCTAGGCCATGCGGGATTCTATAGATGTTTCATAAAAGATTTTTCACAAATTGCTAAACCCCTTTCGCGGCTTCTTGAAAAAGAAGTTGCCTTTGAGTTTACTAATGAGTGTTTAGTGGCTTTTAACAGTTTGAAAGAAGCGTTGGTGAATGCCCCGATACTTGTGACCCCGGATTGGTCTAACCCGTTTGTGCTTATGTGTGATGCGAGCGACTTTGCGATGAGGGTTGCTTTGGGGCAAATTCGAGAGAAGCGTTTTCACGCTATTTACTATGCCTCGAAGATGCTGAATTCTGCTCAAGTGAACTACACTACGACCGAAAAGGAGCTGTTAGCGGTCGTGTATGCTTTTGATAAATTTCGGCCCTACCTAGTAGGGACGAAAATAATAGTATATACGGACCACACAGCAATTCAGTATCTTATGAGTAAGAAGGATGCAAAGCCCCATCTCATTCGTTGGATCCTATTACTTCAGGAATTCGATGTTGAGATTCGAGATAAAAACGGATGTGAGAATGTGATAGTCGATCACCTTTCGAGGTTGGAGCTTACCAAGGAGAACACGGTGGAAGATCGAGAGGTGAACGATGAATTTCCAGACGAGAAGGTGTTTGGTTTAGGAGATCTTCCGGTATATCGAGTTGAAGGGAAAGCGCCATGGTTTGCTGATTATGCTAATTATTTAGCAAGTGGAGAGTTACCGGCGGAGATGGACTCGTTGCACCGGAAGGCATTTCCGAAGAAAGTTCGGGAATTTATATGGGACGATCCATACTTGTTCAAAAAGAGGGATTGATCATGTGTTGAGAAGGTGTGTGCCAAAGGAGGAGTGGAGTGATATCATCAGGCATTGTCACGCCTTGCCATGTGGAGGACATTTAGGTGGAGAAGAGACTGGGAGGAGGGTGCTTTAATCTGGTTTTTATTTGCCTACTTTATTGAAGGATTGCATGGAATGGGTTAAAAGGTGTGATAAGTGCCAACGATTTGGCTCTATTACTAAGAGGGACGAGATGCCGCTGCACGTATTCATGGAACTCGAGGTGTTTGACGTATGGTGGATTGATTTCATGGGTCCATTTCCTCCTAGCAATGGATTCTTGTATATTCTCGTGTGCGTCGATTACGTCTCGAAGTGGATTGAAGCTGTCCCTACAAGAGTGAATGATTCCCAAGTTGTGCTTGAGTTCTTGAGGAAGAATATGTTTGCTAGATATGGAGTCCCAGAGCTTTGATTAGTGATGGGGGTAGTCACTTTGTGAACAAGTGGATGAAGAAGTTGTTGTCAAAGTATGAGGTAAGTCATCGAGTCTCTACTGCTTATCATCCTCAATCTAATGGTCTTGCAGAGGTGTCAAATCGTTAAATCAAAGAGATCCTTTAGAAGACGGTGAGCATTAGTAGGAAGGATTGGGTATTGAAGCTTGATGATGCGCTGTGGGTGTATATGACAGCTTTCAAGACCCCTCTTGGTATGTCTCCTTACCAATTAGTTTTCAGGAAGGCGTGTCACCTGCTCGTGGAGTTGGAGCATAAGGCGTATTGGGCAATCAAAAAGCTGAATTTTGATAGTGCCTTGGTGGGTGAGAAGAGACTACTTCAATTGCATGAGTTGGAGGAGTTTCGAGATAGTGCCTATGAGAGTGCCCGAATTTTCAAGGAGAAGACTAAGAGATGGCATGATGCTCGATTGAGGAAGAAGGAGTTCCAAGTTGGAGATCAAGTCCTCGTATTCAATTTGAGGATGAAGTTGTTTGGTGGAATGTTTAAGTCCAAGTGGAACGGGTCGTATGTGGTGAGGAAAGTTCATAAGAGTGGATTCCTTGAAGTCGAGAAGTAGGATGGACATGTATTCATGGTGAACGGGCATTGAGTAAAGAAATTTTACGACTTCTCTTATAAGAATAATGGAGGTATTTTAGAGTCACAAGTCCCGTGAGCTCCTTTGAGATCAGTCCGGCATTAGGACCTTAAAACTAGCGCTAAATGGGAGGCAATCCCTTTTTACTTGCTTTTATGTGTTTTGTTCGTGTTTGTCGTTGTGTGGATCGTATTTATTAACCTCGCTTGTTTGAAACTTTTGGTGTAGGCTTGGCTCGTGGTGCTTGATTTATGTATTTGAGCCGAAGGAAAAGCAATTCATGAAGATGGAGATGTGTCGAGTAGTAAAGCATTCGATTGTGGTGTATGAGGTAACCCGACCCCCAAACATAAACCTCTTTGCGAAGTCGAAGTTTAGGGGGGGTGGTGGTGTTAGTGTTAGTGTCCTAGAGACAACCCATTGAAAGAACATAATACTAAGATAATATTCAGATTTGGTTTAATATTATTGTTCGTTTATTATTAAATGTATGACATTACACTTATCTGAATATAATGTTTGATTGTTTGCATATATTCTTATTTGTGTTCCCATGAATTACTACTGTCATTGAGTGAGTGTTAGGACATAGATTAGATGTTTTGAAGATGTTAAAACAAGAACTTGTAATAAGACTAGCTGAACCTGTTAGTCAGCTACAGATTAGTCTTGGTCTAGAATAGGTCTTTGGTTAAGGGGGAAGAAATCTGTGCAGACCAGAGAAGGTACCAGATGAGGTACCAGAGAAGGTGACCAGAGAAGGTGACCAGATGAGAGGTGACCAGATGAGATGTCCAGAGCAGAAGAGTCACCAGAGCAGAAGAGTCACCAGAGCAGAAGAGTTGCCAGAGCAGATGAGGTCCAGAGGAGTCTGGCCAGAGGAGTCTTGGACCAGAGGAGTCTGACCAGAGGAGTCTGACCAGATGAGCTTGGACCAGAGGAGTCTGCCAGAGGAGCTTGGACCAGAGGAGTCTGACCAGAGGAGTCTGCCGGGAGACCTCTTCCAGATGAGGACCAGAGCTGTAGTGTTACCTGACCAGATGAGGACCAGAAGACCCCAGACCAGACGAGACCAGACCAGATGAGAGAGACGGATTAGTTCACCTACCAGAAGCATCATTGTAATCTGGAGACAAGAAGACTTTGGAAATTCTTGATGGAGAAGAAGGCAATCTGGAAGTCAACTGATGGAGGATCTGATTGATTGCTTGATTGAAAGTCAACTAATCAATCAATATAATCAATCTTTGATTGATTATATCCCTCCAATTATGGTTGTTTGAATTGCTAGTTCCCAACGGCTAGTTAATTCCTACAACTATATATATGAGTGATTTTGATGAGTTCATAGGAAAAGAGTCGCGCGAGAGCACACAACAGAACACACGAACTCTTCCAATCACTCACCTTGTTTATACAAGTTTATATACACTCTATTAGGAGTTTAGTTGGATTATCACTCAACCTGTTCATCTTGTTAGATAAGGTTGTTGTAAGTTGTAAGAAGGAACTGGTACTTCCAAATTCCAGTCAGTAAGTGAGTAAGTCAGTTGGAGAGTGAGAAAGACCCCTTTGGAGAAAGGGAGAGTGGACGTAGGACAAGTTGGTCCGAACCACTATAAATCTGGTGTTCTCTACTTTATGCTTTTTAGATTTCTGCTTCTTTAATTTTAGCATTTAATATAAAATTGGGTTTTCATTAAAAATAAACTCAAAACGCTTTCCGCTGGATAACCTTTTTGGGACCAACAAGTGGTATCAGAGCAGTGTGTCCTACAGACCACTGTTTTGAAATTATCTCGGTGGTCACCAGGGCAGATCCATTTTTTGAAAACCCAAATATTTGTTGTGCTAACAAATTTTGCAGAAATGGGCTCAAAGAGATGCAGTAGAAGAGACACCAGGAGGTACTCCAAAAGAAGCATAGCAGATGAGGAAGATGAGGTATCCACTTCTGGTTCATCATCAAATTTTGGACCAGACGAAGAGGTATGTCTGGTAATAGACGAGGTATGTAATCGAACTCCCTCTTCTTCTTCTCATTCTTCTTTTTCTGAACAATCAGAGGAGTCTGATATGCAGAAGATGCTATTAGATCTCCAAACTTCTATACAACTTTGTCAAAAGTTGGAAGAAGAGAACACAAAGTTGAAAGCAGAAAATCAGAAGCTTTCACAATGTTTTAGCAACCCAACTGATCTACCAGCTGAACAAGTTCAAACTCTGGTAGAGAGTCCACTGACTTGAAAACCAGATGTGATGAACAAACTAAGCTAATAGAAAAGTTGCTTGCTGAAAACATTGAGAAAGATAATGAATATACTCTGCTGGAAGCTAAGTTCGATGAACTCTTCCATCAAAACAAGATTGTAAAAGATAGTGAGGACAAGCTCAAGCTGAGACTGGAGCAGCTGACTATAGCAAACAATGCTGTGTCACATATAGCTGCCTCATCTCAAAGAGAGCATGATAAAACAGGCCTTGGTTATACCAAACCTGAATCCTCACCTGTTCAGAAAGAAGAACAGACTAGTAATTTTATTGATAAGGGTAAAAGGCCAGCTGACCAGGCAACTCAGCCTAATGGGCAGATGAGTCCTAAAACTCAAAAACCCAAAAGGCAGAGGAGGAATTTTAAGAAGGGCTATACCCAGAATAAAAGACCTCAGCCAGGCCAGCAGAGTAGAAGACAATCTGGATCTTCTCAAAAGAGGCAGAACCAGATGACTCCTACTCACCTGTAGAGGACTTTCAAGTCATCTGCTAGACCTGCTGGAACCTTTGATGGTTCTAGTAAGACTTATCCTTATCAAAAGAATTTCAAGTCTGTTGCTTTAAGACAAGTTATTCCTTCTACTGGACAAGCTCATAAGAGAAGAAGAGCCTCTAGAAGAAATAACCATGTCGAAGCTTCTTATGTTCAGTGTGTTTTTGTTGATATGTATGGAAGAAAAATAAGATCACCTGATTCAAAAAGGGATGATCTATTCTTGTGGCTTCCTAAATGTTGTGCTAACCCCCCTGGACCCAGTAGGGTACCAAAAAGTTGATTGCCTGCAGATACACAAGAAGACCAGCTGATGCTTTGCCTCAATATCAGCTGAGCATACTTTGAGGGGGAAGATCAGTTGACCCAGCCTGCTAGAATCTCTATTTAGATGTTTCAAATTTTTCTTGTCTTGTTTTATTTAAAGTTCTTACAGTTTTAACATCATCAAAAAGGGGGAAATTGTTAGGACATAGATTAGATGTTTTGAAGATGTTAAAACAAGAACTTGTAATAAGACTAGCTGAACCTGTTAGTCAGCTACAGATTAGTCTTGGTCTAGAATAGGTCTTTGGTTAAGGGGGAAGAAATCTGTGCAGACCAGAGAAGGTACCAGATGAGGTACCAGAGAAGGTGACCAGAGAAGGTGACCAGATGAAAGGTGACCAGATGAGATGTCCAGAGCAGAAGAGTCACCAGAGCAGAAGAGTCACCAGAGCAGAAGAGTTGCCAGAGCAGATGAGGTCCAGAGGAGTCTGACCAGAGGAGTCTTGGACCAGAGGAGTCTGACCAGAGGAGTCTGACCAGATGAGCTTGGACCAGAGGAGTCTGCCAGAGGAGCTTGGACCCGAGGAGTCTGACCAGAGGAGTCTGCCGGGAGACCTCTTCCAGATGAGGACCAGAGCTGTAGTGTTACCTGACCAGATGAGGACCAGAAGACCCCAGACCAGACGAGACCAGACCAGATGAGAGAGACGGATTAGTTCACCTAGCAGAAGCATCATTGTAATCTGGAGACAAGAAGACTTTGGAAATTCTTGATGGAGAAGAAGGCAATCTGGAAGTCAACTGATGGAGGATCTGATTGATTGATTGCTTGATTGAAAGTCAACTAATCAATCAATATAATCAATCTTTGATTGATTATATCCCTCCAATTATGGTTGTTTGAATTGCTAGTTCCCAACGGCTAGTTAATTCCTACAACTATATATATGAGTGATTTTGATGAGTTCATAGGAAAAGAGTCGCGCGAGAGCACACAACAGAACACACGAACTCTTCCAATCACTCACCTTGTTTATACAAGTTTATATACACTCTATTAGGAGTTTAGTTGGATTATCACTCAACCTGTTCATCTTGTTAGATAAGGTTGTTGTAAGTTGTAAGAAGGAACTGGTACTTCCAAATTCCAGTCAGTAAGTGAGTAAGTCAGTTGGAGAGTGAGAAAGACCCCTTTGGAGAAAGGGAGAGTGGACGTAGGACAAGTTGGTCCGAACCACTATAAATCTGGTGTTCTCTACTTTATGCTTTTTAGATTTCTGCTTCTTTAATTTTAGCATTTAATATAAAATTGGGTTTTCATTAAAAATAAACTCAAAACGCTTTCCGCTGGATAACCTTTTTGGGACCAACAGTGAGTGAGAAGTCGGATGACTTAAGTATGATTCTCAAATAGCCCCGATCAAAGATCATCAAGAATGGGATATTGATGATACAATTGAGATTAGTGTGTGATTTGCATCATACTCTTAGAGAGTGTTGTAAGATCTCACTTACTACGAGATACCGAGTATCTCATGATGGATGCACAAATACCTTAGAGGGTATTGGTATACCCATCCGAGAAACCGTTTGATGTAATTCCACATAATGTGTCTACGGGTGTCTCGATTAGTGGGAGCGATGTGATACTCCTCTGACTTGAGGTCAATACGCACGACATGTGCGTGGTAGTTGAGCCAAGAATATGATTCATTCCTCAATGTGGATTTAGAGAGAATACTCGTGTTCTCATCATAATTGGATCTAAGTCGTCGGCCGACGCACATCAACTTAGACTTTGTGGCTAAGTGTGATATACCTAATCAATTGGTGATTGGAGATAATATGATTAAGTTATTTGAATAGACACTTCATCATGTTCATGACTTAATCGGGTATTCGCGAATGAAAAGAAGATATCACAATAGCCTACATTATTACAGGTAGTTGCAGATTTCCTCGCAACGTACCTCGTATATTGAGAATGTCAGATTTATTGTCTAGGGTTCAATTAAGACCGTTAGTTTGACTAATCGCTCGATATACGAGGGTCTATGGGTCACACAACAAGTAATGACAATTTACCAATTATAGTTGGTTGATTAAATATTGTATTGGATATAATATTTAATTTATGGAGAATATAATAATAATTATATTTAGAATTAATTATTATTATTATTTAATCAAATTAGATTTAATTAAATATGTGATTATGCGTGAAATTGTTATGATTCGTCACTAGAAATACCCTAGTGTTGGTCCCGAAACGAGTAAACAGGTGTATGGGGGGGGAATACACATGTGGTTACAAATTAAAATTTCTTTCAAAACTTATCAGGTGACTTCAGAGAGTAACTCGTCAGTGGACTTTAAGTCTGCTGAGAATTACTAGAGAAAGCTTACTGAGATAATACCTCCACTGAAAGCTCAAGACTTTCAGTTGAACTACTATCTAATTAGCTTTCAGATGCGGATTAGTGAGCCCTTTTGAAAACTCGTTTTACTTGATAAACTTTGAGTGGATAACACACACTTAGGAAATAACAGAATATAAAAACACTAGGTATAAAGTGGTTCAGAGATGAATCTCCTACGTCCACTGTCCTGATCAAACAGGAGAATTCCTTTCACTTGGAATTCCTTGTGTTATAGTGCCAAGGTGCACTGATCAACTAATCCTCTCTTAGGATGATTGATCACTAGGATAATTCCAGGTCCTAGTTCCCAAAACAAACCAGCTTTCAGACTGATACAAATAATCAGCTTACTAACACCACTTAACTCTAACTCTCAACCTAACAACTGAGTAGGGTTTTGAGTAGGGCTTGGTTCCAACTGTTGTGAGATAATCCTTAAAGTGTAGCTCAAGACTTAGGATGGATTATCTCTTTCTAAGGTTTGGATATCGCTTTTAAGCTTGATCACAGAAGGTTTGTTATGCTCTCTACTGATTTGAAACACTTGGGAAATAAAGGTAATTTCGAGTGCTTCTTGAAACTTATGAACGTAGAGATAGCTTTGATCTTGTGAGTTTCCCGTGCATAGAAATGAGCACGTCCTTCTGTATTTATAGGCTTTCTTGAAAATCTTCCCATTGGGATTGAATCTTCTCAAGTAAATCTTCTTGTATCTGATTGATTCAAACGAATCTATTTGAAGCTTTAATTCTTGTCAAGAAACGGCTGAAAGACCATGCCTGTTCACCAACTTTCTGGAGATTGCTAGGGAAAGACTTTTGGTACTTGTCAATGTGGGGCAAGTTGGCTGTCAGTAAAGTACACTGACGTGTCATCTTCTTATTGGACCTTCAGTCTGCTTGCCCAGATTCTTGTCTTGCTTTAAGGTGGAACTACTCTGAGAAAACCTTCTTATTCCTTCATTTATTGTAAGCTTCACTGAAATTCATTTTGCCTTGTTCCAACCAGATTAACTAACAGCTTTAAATATGTTTAGCATTGAATGAGTTTTGTTAGTTCTCATCAGTGGACCTTGGTCCTCTCCTGATGGTTTTAGTCTTAGTGTGAATGTACTTAGAAAACATTCAAGACTTAGACTACTTTTCTCAGATCACTTGTCTTCAGCGGACTTCGTCTTCAGCAGACCTTGTCTTCAGCAGACTTTGTTCTTTAATACACCAAAGAAATTTCTAACTGCACTCCAGTTCTTAACATTTAGAACTGTTTAACTAAATTCTAACTCCACTGAATATTTAACTTACAAATAACTTAGGAGGAACATTTTGGCATCTTAATCAAAACTTAAGTCTATACAATTTCCCAACAATTTCCCCCTTTTTGATTATGCCGGAACCTATTTTATTACATATCTTCATTCAGATGCGGTTCTTCAGATGACATAAAATTTCAAGGACATTCAAGTACATATGCCTAAATGATAATGAGATATTATCTTGGGCATAAACAACAGTAGAGTTTTCATTTCAAGAGAAATATGAGAAGTATAGTTTACAAAACATCCACTGGAAAGATTAAAAAAAAGATCATCTGAGGCTTATAAACAGATGCCCAGGAAAAACACTTAACTTCTTAGATGGACTCAAACAGAGGTTCAAGTCCATATTGTTTGAAGACTCGGATCTTAAGATCATTTTTCCTCTCCATGACTTCTTTTGAGTGACCCTTGAGACCAAGTTGATCACACAAGGATACCCACTCTTCTGTGATCCGATCTCTATCCACAGCTCCAGTTGCATCTTGAGGAGGCCAGTAGGTGATTGGCTCAGGAGCCTTCAAGGCTTGATCAGGGAATCTATCATTCCAAGCTTCCATGGTGGCAGAGAAGAGCTTTGGATATACTTCAAACATCCAAAAGCTAAACACCTCTTGCACATTGTCCTTTCCCAACTCTCCACTGACATAGCAGGAGTACACAAACTCTCTTTTCGCAGTTTCCCATGCATCATTGAGTTTCTTGGGTACCCACTCGTCATGGTGAGGGAACTTAGCCTTTGAAGGAGTGATTTTATCTTTCTTTAGCTTAGCAGCCCACCTTTGATAATTGTTTCTGAACTTTTTGGATGTAGTCTTATCAAAAGTGGTCAGCCTCTCCTTCCTCTTCCTTTCAGCCATCTCAGCTATGGTTTCCACCTTCCCAACCACCTTGTCCCTCCTTTCTTGTGTTTGAGCAGCCAGCTTATGTGCTCTCTCATTCATCCCTCCAGCCTCTTTGATGAGCTCAGTGAGCTCTGTGACTCTTGTAGGGGCTGATTTAGGGGTTTCAGAAGAGATGGGACCAGGGTTAAGGATAGGGAGTACCTCAACTGACTCAGTTGAGCCAGTGGACTTAGCTGCTAACCTCCCTGAGGTTCTGGTCTTCTTTGTTACCTCCGCTGAGAGGGCGTCAGTGGCCTTCCTCTTGGTGGATTCCCCCTTCTGAGCTGCTCTTTCTTCCTTTTCCCTTAAGTGATCTTCCTTGAACTTTGACAAGTCCTCAGATGGGGTTTCCTTCCCTTTCTTGGCTCCAGCAATCTTCTGAGCTTCAGCATCTACTCTTTTCAACGTGCTCTTAACTTGTTGGCCTTTTTCAAAATCGGGGGTCTCGAGGATAATCTTTATCTTGTTCTTGGGGTCCTGCTTCATCTCTTTAGCACTTACCCTCTTTTCCCCCTTTCCGGTATTAATCATGCACTCAGCCACTGTGATGTTTAGCTTCAGTTGATCATGGGCAAGGGCCTTTAGCTCAGTGGAGCAGTGGTCCACTTCATCCTCTAACCTCTCCAGAGTGGCTCCAGCTGTTTGCCCAAACTGCACAAGTTGAGCTAATTTTTCATCAATAAGTACATTAGTTTTCTCTTGTGTAGGGAAGTCCTCTGCCGCCTTCTTCAGGACTTCCCCCAGCTTGGCTCCCAGCTCCTCGTGCTTGGCCTCGAACTCCATTATCTTTTGGTTCCACAACCCTTCAACCTTCCCAATAAGGTCAGCTGAGAAAGCCTCTACTGAGGACTTTAGGTTGATGGAGACATTCTCCACTGAGTCTTTAAGAAATTGAGTTTTGGCCTCTTCCTCCTTCTGCTCCAGTTTCTTCAAGGCTTCTATTACAAGCACGCTTTGTCCTTCAACAACATCAATCACCATCTGCTGTGAGTCTTCAACTTTAAGAGTAAGATTTTTTAGTGATGTTGTGGTGGATTCCATGAGTTCATCAACATGGTCTGAGAGGATAACCATCTCATCCACTTCTTCTTGGACCACTTCTTGAACATCTCTCAGCTGTGCTTGAAGAGCAGGAAGTTTTTCATTTTGAAGGTTGAGCACAGCTTCACTCAGGGGAGTTAGGTTGACCTCTACTGGGGGAACTTCATCAGTTTGTACACCTGCATGACAAACAATGTTAGCTTATTCCCCCTCTTTCTCACAGCCTAAGTCTCCTGATGCATCTATCTCCATTTGTGCTCCCTCCTCCTCACTGTTCTCACTTTTCTCATTTTCCTCTTTCTTTTCAACTAGAGTTTTTTCAGCCAAATCATCCTTTACAAGAATGATTGCTCTAATTTCACCACTTACTACTCCAGTAATTTCCACATCTTTTTCTCCTCCCTCAGATTTTTTCACTTCTTTTTCAACTCCACCATCTCCAGACACCTCAGCTGACTCCTTAGTCACCACTGAGGGCTGTTGTGGGAGAGCTTCAGTAGACACCTCTACTGAGCTTTCCTTTGGCAAATTTTGAGCCTCAGTATCTCTTGCCAAAGATACATCCTCGGCTACTTCACCATCACCTTGCCTAGGTGAAGTACCTTCTTCTTCCTCTTCTTTCTCAGCTACAGCCTCAACTGTCTTCTCTTTCTCACCTCCAACAACCTTCTTCTGGTTATCTCCCTTCTTTGCCTCAGCTAGTTTATCCAAGACTAGACTTTGAAAGATCTTCTCATCACAGAGAAGTCTAGTCTTGGTCATACCAGCAAACTTCATCACTTCCACCTCCTCCTTCTTCCATTCATCAGCATTGCTGCCTCGGACAGCCATCATGATTTCACTAAGTCTCCTGTCTTTTAGCTGGACAAGGAGTCTTAGTCTCATAAATATCTCTTTAAGGGTAGGGTACCCATCAAGCTCAGGGTACTTAGACTCCAAAGAGTAGGCCACCTCATCCTTAAGAGTGTCTAAGAATGAGTACTCTTCTTCATCAACTGAAGGTAAGGAAAGGGTAGGGGATCTGATATCAGTGGGTTCTTCTGGGATTGACTCTAAATGAGTTGTAAGTGTTTCAGGAAGGTTTGGTTCAGATGAGGTTTGGTGTTGGGTTTCAGGTGAGGTTGGGTTTTGTTCAGTGGGGGTTGAGGTGATGGGTTCAGTTGGGGTTGAGGTTGCCTCAGCAGATGCCTCAGATGGGGTAGTAGTTTGGGATCCACTTGCAGGCTGTTGAGAGCCTTCAATGGGGGTTTTAGACATTTTGGAGTTTTTCTTTGTCTTTACAGGGGTTCTGGGTTTTGTTTTGGGTTTGATGGGGGTAGGTGCAGGTATATCTGAGTCAGACTCAGTTGAGATCATATTGGGAGAAGAGTTAGGGTTACCTGATGATAACTCATCAGTAGAGTTTGTGACTCTGACTTTCTTGGGTGCGTTCTCCTTCTCGGCCTCAGAAGACCTTTTCCTCTCCTTCTTTGAGGCCGTATGTGCCTCTACTTCCTTAAGAAGTGCCATCTTGTCACTTAGCTTGACCAATCTCCTTTTAAGTTTGGTCTTCTTTCCCTCAGCAGACCCAACTTCTTCCTCATCCGCCGCTTCAGGGCTCTCTACAACTGCCTTTATCATTCTTGTTTCTAAGGCTTTTCCAGACTTGAACAGAGCCTTCAGATTACTCCACTTCCTGTCCTTTATCCAGTCTACTCCCACATCCACATTCTCTATCAAGTAAGAGATTTTAGTGGCAAAATTTAACTTACTTGACAACTGGGGAGTTTTGTCAGCCTGGAATTTTGAGTGTTCTTTGTTCAAGGATCACCTAGGATTTGCTCAACAGGGTGATCTAAGAGCCAAGTCCTCCTAGGCTGATGTCCTTCAGTAGAGTTTAACTCTTCTGAAGTTGAGTCACTAGATATAGGAATGAAATCAAATTCAGGAAATAGAACAGAGTGTTGAAGTCCTGAGTCATCATTTAAGGTATTCTCATTCTCAATGGTAATCTTATTGGTTCCCCCTTGAATGATAGGCTCAGAAGGTGTCTCAGCTGTGACCACATCTTCATCGACATTACTTACCTCTTGAACTGGGATAGTGTTCATCAGTTCAGTTGCTTGTTCAGGAGAGCTTTCAGGTGAGCTTTGAGAAGTGGTCTGATTTTGAGTGACCTCTTTGAGTTGTTGATCATTGAAATTATCCCAGGTTGGGATGAATGTATCAACACAATTCTCAGGAAAGCCTTTAGACTTGATACTCAGTTTAGTTAGTCTTTGGCTTATCACTTCCTCATTCTCCTTACTCCTGGACTCAAAAGTAGATTCATCAAAGACCACATGAGGTGTTTCTTTCACAACAAGAGTTCTACAATTGTAAATTCTGTAGGCTCTACTGATTTGGGAATATTCTAAGAAAATTCCTTCATCAGCTTTGCTATCAAAAGCTTTCAGTTGAGATTTCCCATTGTTGTGAATGAAACACTTACAACCAAAGATATGAAAGTAAGATACCTGTGGCTTTCTGCCATTCCATAACTCATATGGAGTTGTTGGGATATTTTAGTTTTGATGATTTTCCAAAACAACATGTAATAGGTTTGAAAGCAGTCAGGATAGTATCTTTTAGTTTCAGGTCAGGCTAGGTTGTTTCTCAGGAGAACAGGTTATCAGTGGAGGAAGAACTCAGCTGAGGGGGAACCCTACTGAGAGGAACTCAGCTGAGGGGGAACTCTACTGAGAGGAACTCAGTGAGGGGGAACTCTCTGACACAACCTGAGGAAGTCAAAATAACATCAAAAAGAGAACAGACTGAAGCCATGTCAGAAGACCTGAACCTGAAGAGAAGCCTGAAGGAAGTCCCACTAAGTATAAACCTGACTTTCTAAGCTGGTCAGTGGACTACTCAGTGAAGAGCATGATCAAGAGGATCAGTGCTGTGTCTAGTAGGACCTGAAGGAGTCAGGCTACTGAGGCTGTGAAGCTTGACAAATAGCCTTATGTCAACTCCCCTGAGTGGACTTCAAGTCTACTGAAGGAAGTCCACTGAGAAGACTTAAAGTCCAATGATGGTTCCTAAGAGGACTTCAAGTCTACTGAAGAAAGGTATCCTGAGAGGATTACAAGTCAGCTGAAGACAAGTCGCCTGAAGTCAGGACTACCCTGATCAAGTACCCTGAAGAAAAGAGCCGTTGGACTCAGTCCACGTGGACCAATCAAGTCAAGGCAGCGAATCTGACAAAAGCTGACAAATCCATACTTCACTGAAAAGGAGAATTTCACTCCAGAGATAGTCTGGATTTGAATGTTACTTTCTCCAACGGTAACATTCAAATCCAAACTATAAATACAAACTCAAGCTTCATTTGAAAGAGAGCTGGTGGTGCGAGAGTGGTGCAAATATAAGGGAGTAATAAGGGTGCACTATCTCCATCAAGAACACTGACCCTGAGTTCTTCATAGTCATATTTGAGTGTTCCAGTTTGTATACTCGAGCCTATCATATACATCCTAAGCTTAGAGAGATTTTCCCAATCCTAGCTTTCAGGCTAAAACCATGTAAGGGAAAATCTCACCTAGTTGGAGAGAACCAAACCAAACTAAACCCTTTCAGGATAGTGTTAGGTGTTGCAGTGAGGTGAGGAGAGGCAGCTCCGCGGAGGGGTGTGAGTCCAGTTGTGTGTTCACCTTGGCACGTTAAAAACAAGAATCCCAAGTAGTGGATTTCCTGTTAAATCAGGCAGTGGATGTAGGAGCTTGAGCCTCTGAACCACTTTACATTGTTGTGTTCATTATCGCCTCACATTAGTTTACTTCAGTGTTAAAAAAAAATTCTAAATTCCCATAGTGTCCTTGTTTGTGAAAGAAAAACGGGACCAACAATTGGTATCAGAGCAGGTTGTTCACATGACCACTGATCTAGTTTTGTTAAGAAAATTGGTCAACCGAACAGATCTTAAATGTTTTAAAACTATGGGAATTTCTGCATGTTTCAAACTATTACATGTGCTCTGACCTCATTCTTGTAATAGAAAATCTTTTTGTTAGAAGTTTTGGAATCATCAAAAAGGGGGAAATTGTTGGGATATTTTAGTTTTGATGATTTTCCAAAACAACATGTAATAGGTTTGAAAGCAGTCAGGATAGTATCTTTTAGTTTCAGGTCAGGCAAGGTTGTTTCTCAGGAGAACAGGTTATCAGTGGAGGAAGAACTCGGCTGAGGGGGAACCCTACTGAGAGGAACTCAGCTGAGGGGGAACTCTACTGAGAGGAACTCAGTGAGGGGGAACTCACTGACACAGCCTGAGGAAGTCAAAATAACATCAAAAAGAGAACACACTGAAGCCATGTCAGAAGACCTGAACCTGAAGAGAAGCCTGAAGGAAGTCCGACTGAGTATAAACATGACTTTCTAAGCTGGTCAGTGGACTACTCAGTGAAGATCATGATCAAGAGGATCAGTGCTGTGTCTAGTAGGACCTGAAGGAGTCAGGCTACTGAGGCTGTGAAGCTTGACAAATAGCCTTATGTCAACTCCCCTGAGTGGACTTCAAGTCTACTGAAGGAAGTCCACTGAGAAGACTTAAAGTCCAATGATGGTTCCTAAGAGGACTTCAAGTCTACTGAAGAAAGGTATCCTGAGAGGATTACAAGTCAGCTGAAGACAAGTCGCCTGAAGTCAGGACTACCCTGATCAAGTACCCTGAAGAAAAGAGCCGTTGGACTCAGTCCACGTGGACCAATCAAGTCAAGGCAGCGAATCTGACAAAAGCTGACAAATCCATACTTCACTGAAAAGGAGAATTTCACTTCAGAGATAGTCTGGATTTGAATATTACTTTCTCCAACGGTAACATTCAAATCCAAACTATAAATACAAACTCAAGCTTCATTTGAAAGAGAGCTGGTGGTGCGAGAATGGTGCAAATATAAGGGAGTCATAAGGGTGCACCATCTCCATCAAGAACACTGACCCTGAGTTCTTCATAGTCATATTTGAGTGTTCCAGTTTGTATACTCGAGCCTAACATATACATCCTAAGCTTAGAGAGATTTTCCCAATCCCAGCTTTCAGGCTAAAACCATGTAAGGGAAAATCTCACGTAGTTGGAGAGAACTAAACCAAACTAAACCCTTTCCAGGATAGTGTTAGGTGTTGCAGTGAGGTGAGGAGAGGCAGCTCCGCGGAGGGGTGTGAGTCCAGTTGTGTGTGCACCTTGGCACATTAAAAACAAGAATCCCAAGTAGTGGATTTCCTGTTAAATCAGGCAGTGGATGTAGGAGCTTGAGCCTCTGAACCACTTTACATTGTTGTGTTCATTATTGCCTCACATTAGTTTACTTCAGTGTTAAAAAAAAAATTCTAAATTCCCATAGTGTCCTTGTTTGTGAAAGAAAAACGGGACCAACAGGAGTTTTTCCTTGATGTTTGGTTACCATGGATCTATTTTGAGTATGGCAGGCAGTGTTAATAGCTTCAGCCCAAAATCTTTTAGGAACTTGAGCTTCTGCAAGCATTGTCCTTGCTGCCTCCTTGAGAGTCCTATTTCTTCTTTCAGCTACTCCATTTTGTTGTGGAGTTCTTACAGCTGAGGTCTCATATGCAATGTCTAATTCTTTGCAGAAATCAGATATAATAGAGTTAATGAATTCAGTGCCCTTATCTGATCTAATCTTTACAATGTTCAGGCTCTTTTCATTGCTAACTTTCTTCAGGAGCTCTGGCAGCCTCAGTTGAGTCTCCTTCTTGCTTGCTAGGAATATCACCCATGTGTACCTGGAGAAATCATCAACAACAACCAGTGCATATTTTCTCCCATTGATACTTACAGGGGTTACAGGACCAAACAGGTCCATATGTAACAGTTGAAGTACTCTGTCAGTAGAGGTTGCTACTTTGCTTTTGAAATATGCTTTCACTTACTTTCCCTCCTGACAGGCTTTGCAAATATGTTCTTTGTTGTATACTTCATTTGGCATTCCTTCTACCAGTCCATGTCTTGCAATCCTGTTCATCATCTTGAAGTTCAGATGACTTAGTCTTTTATGCCACATCCAGTTAGTATCAGTTGAGCTCTTTGCAATAAGACATGCATTTGGTGTGCAAGACTTCCAATCTGCAAGATAGACATTTCGTTTCCTTGACCCAGTTAGTAGTACCTGTTGTGAAGATATATTCTTGACAAAGCACAGGTTACAAGAAAATTCAACATTGTATCCTTTATCACAAAACTGACTTATGGACAAAAGATTATGCTTAAGTCCACTGACATAGGATACATTGCTTATTCTTACTGAGCCAATAATTAAAGTACCATAACCTTTAGTGGCTCCTTGTGAATTATCACCAAAGGTGACTTGTGGACCTTCTTTCTCAACAAACTCTGACAGGAGATCTTTGTTACCAGTCATGTGCCTAGAACATCCACTGTCCAAGTACCAGACTGAAGATTTTAGTGCAACTCCTTTGTTGAGGTCCACTGAGCCCTGCAATCACAGTCAAGTTTTAGGTACCCATTTGGTGTTGGGTCCTACCAGGTTAGCTGTACCATTCGGAATCCAAATTTGCCTTATAGTTCTAATCACTTTAGAGTGGCTAATTTGTCTTCCATAAACATCTACATAGATTGTTATCTCCCTAGGTGCCTTGGGAGTAAACTTTCTATGGGTGTCAGCCTTTGAAGGAACATGAAACTTCTTTTCATTCTTTCTTTTAGGCTTGGGTGCACCTGGCCTGAGTTTTTGTTGATAAGGGTATGAAGGGCCTTTTCCTTTAGGCACAAAAGGAATAGGTCTTCTGTATGAGTTATTCCTTGAGGAATGCTCATGCCTGGGTGCTCTCAGCTGAGGTTGCTTCATCTGTGAAGACCTCGGCTGATAGTACCTCTGCTGATATCTGGTTTGATTAGTCACCTGAGCCTTTCCATTTGGTTTTGGCTTAGTTTGACTTTTCTTTTGAGTGATCTCAGCTGGTCTTTTACCCTTATCTAAAGTTTGTGCTTGAAAGGTCACAGACTTAACAAAAACTCTCTTTGTGCCACTTGAAGAAGCAACACTCAGAGGACCTTCTGAAGGTTTTGGAATAAAGCCTATCCCACATTTGTTATTAGGATTGATTTGAAAGTTTTGAATCTCCTCTATTGCAAGAGAGGGTTTGTTGAGAGCATCAATCCTTTTTAACAAAGTCTCTTCAGATTTTTGTAAGACATCAATTTTCAGGAGAGATTCCTTTACTTGGCTTACCAATTTTAAATTCTCTTCTGTTAACCTTGTCTTAAATTCAGTAAGATCTTTTATCAGTTGATCTTTTCCATTTTCTTGACTCTTGAGGGTTCCAACCTCTTTTGTCAATTCAATGGTAGACTAAGCTGAATTAAGATCTGCCTGATTCCCAGACTCAATTAACTTGGAGTTTTCTCTCAGGAGATTTTTATTTTCATCTTGGAGATAAAAACTTGCTTCTTGCAACCTTGATAAATCAATCATCAATTGTTCCAAAGCGGACTGAAGATTGAGTTCCTCAGTTGACTCTGAGCTTAGCTCAGGTGAGTGTCCTAGAGAAATGGATGGTTTAGATTGTACCTCTGGTTCTTCTCTTGCCATGAGGTACATGTCATCATCACTGCTGTCTGAGAACAGTCCATCAGATGACTCCAGATCTTCATCAACATCCTCAGCCACCATGGCTTTTCTTTCTCCATATCTCCTGTCTCTCTTGGCTTGCCTTTCCTTTCTCTCCTTTGTGCTCAGTTGAGGACAATCATATTGAAAATGCCCAATCTTCTTGCACTGGAAGCATCTATTGGCATCATCATTCTTCTCTTCAGTAGACTCTTTAGTCTTGGATGATGATCCTTCTCCTCTGGTATAGTTCTTGTAATCCTTTTTCTTTTCCAGCTCACTTTAGCTTTTCTCACCCTCTCTGGTGTCTTTTTGTGGATAACTTCTTCCTTCTCTGTTATCCCACAAAAAAATCTTTTATACTTACCAAAGCGGCTGTTAAGTTTCTCAAACCTTCTAGCCATCAGGCTGAGTTCTTCTTGTATCTCAGCTTTGCTTTGAGACTTGCTTGCCTTTGTACTCTTCTGAGGCTTTGGGGATTTAGGCTCAGTCTCCTTAGCTTTGAAGGCAACTCCCTTCTCAGCTGAGGTCTCATCAGGAGCCCTTTTCCTGTTAAGATCAAACTCATAAGCCTTAAGTTCAGAGAATACCTATTGTATGGACATGCTGGATAGATCCTTGGTATTTTGCATCATCACAGAGTACACATCCCATCTTGAGGTTAGACCTCTCAGGATCTTTAAGGCAACTTCCCTTTTGGTATAGACTTTTCCCAGAGAGTTTATTTCATTCATGATGTCAGTGAACCTCCCATCAAGTTGGTCAATGGTCTCAGTGGGCTCCATGGTGAACTGCTCATACTTTTGAACAACTACTGAAAGCTTGTTCTCATTTATCTTGTCAGTTCCTTCACACATGAGAGCAAGAGTGTCCCATAGTTCCTTTGCAGTCTTGCAGTGGATCACCCTTCCCATTACAGAATCCGGAATGGTGGTGTAGAGAATGTCATGGCTATGAAGTTGAGGTTGTTTCTCCTCCTCTCATCTGCAGTGAAGTTATATTCATCTTTGGGTCATTCTTCTCTTGGATCTGCAATAGTCTCAGCTGTAGTTCTAGGGTTAGGTGTCATAAAAATAAATGGACCTTTAGTAATAACCTTTAGCATTTCATCATGCACACATGCAAGATGAGCTCTCATTCTGATCTTCCAGAAATCATAGTTTTCCACTGAGAATTGTAAAAGCTTGTGATGGGACATATGGTTCAAGGGATTAACTCTCATGTTGTTCTCCGCTGGTGGTGCTACCCTAGCTACATTATCAGCCATAATATCTAAACCAGTTTATCAAATAAGATCAATTCAGATGACCTATAAAAATACCTTCAAGCACAAGGTATACTTAGAACAATGGTCTTTTGAACCACTGCTCTGATACCAATTGTTGGTCCCGAAATGAGTAAACAGGTGTATGGGGGGGGGGGGGAATACGTCTGTGGTTACAAATTAAAACTTATTTCAAAACTTATCAGGTGACTTCAGAGAGTAACTCGTCAGTGGAATTTAAGTCTGCTGAGAATTACGAGAGAAAGCTTACTTAGATAATACCTCCACTGAAAGCTCAAGACTTTCAGTTGAACTACTATCTAATTAGCTTTCAGATGTGGATTAGTGAGCCCTTTTGAAAACTAGTTTTACTTGATAAACTTTGAGAGGATAACACACACTTAAGAAATAACAGAATATAAAAACACTAGGTATAAAGTGGTTCAGAGATGAATCTCCTACGTCTACTGTCCTGATCAAACAGGAGAATTCCTTTCACTTGGAATTCCTTGTGTTATAGTGCCAAGGTGCACTGATCAACTAATCCTCTCTTAGGATGATTGATCACTAGGATAATTCCAGGTCCTAGTTCCCAAAACAAACCAGCTTTCAGACTGATACAAATAATCAGCTTACTAACACCACTTAACTCTAACTCTCAACCTAACAACTGAGTAGGGTTTTGAGTAGGGTTTGGTTCCAACTATTGTGAGATAATCCTTACAGTGTAGCTCAAGGCTTAGGATGGATTATCTCTTTCTAAGGTTTGGATATAGCTTTTAAGCTTGATCACAGAAGGTTTGTTATGCTCTCTACTGATTTGAAACACTTGGGAAACAAAGGTAATTTCGAGTGCTTCTTGAAACTTATGAATGTAGAGATAGCTTTGATCTTGTGTGTTTCCCGTGCATAGAAATTAGCACGTCCTTCTGTATTTATAGGCTTCCTTGAAAATCTTCTCGTTGGGATTGAATCTTCTTAAGTAAGTCTTCTTGTATCTGATTGGTTCAAACGGCTCTATTTGAAGCTTTAAGTCTTGTCAAGAAATGGCTGAAAGACCATGCCTGTTCACCAACTTTCTGTAGATTGCTAGGGGAAAGAATTTTGGTACTTGTGAGTCTGGGGCAAGTTGGCTGTCAGTAAAGTACACTGACGTGTCATCTTCTTATTGGACCTTCAGTCTGCTTGCCCAGATTCTTGTCTTGCTTTAAGGTGGAACTCCTCTGAGAAAACCTTCTTATTCCTTCATTTATTGTAAGCTTCACTGAAATTCGTTTTGCCTTGTTCCAACCAGATTAACTAACAGCTTTAAATATGTTTAACATTGAATGAGTTTTGTTAGTTCTCATCAGTGGACCTTGGTCCTCTCCTGATGGTTTTAGTCTTAGTGTGAATGTACTTAGAAAAGATTCAAGTCTTAGACTACTTTTCTCAGATCACTTGTCTTCAGTGGACTTCGTCTTCAGCAGACCTTGTCTTCAACAGACTTTGTTCTTTAATACACCAAAGAAATTTCTAACTGCACTCTAGTTCTTAACATTTAGAACTGTTTAACTAAATTCTAACTCTATTGAATATTTAACTTAAAAATAACTTAGGAGGAACATTTTGGCATCTTAATTAAAACTTAAGTCTATACAATTTCCCAACACCTAGTTTTGGTCTGTTTTGTTGAGTATTTAGAGTCAATTGAGCATGATTTCTATACATTGATGAAATTGTCTCTTTGATGCTAATATATTAATAGAGGCTGAAAAGAGGAGTTCGTAGGACTTTGAATCGGCCAAAACGGACTCCCGGTTGAGAAGATATGAAGATTTTACGAACAAGTGTACTGCTGCTGAAAAGTGCTCGAGCTAGAGCACTCGAGCGCCTCCGCTCGACTTCGTGTACCGTTCGACCAGTGCCCTCGAGCGCCTCCACTCGAGCTCATCAACTCGAGTGCCTCTGACTTACAGAACATTTTCTACACTCGAGCAAGACCCCTCGAGCGCCTCTGCTCGACCAACCGTTTCATTCGACCATTACGCTCGAGCGCGTCCGCTCGAGCGGGGCAGCTTGGGCGCCTCCGAGAGCAAGTTTCCAAGTTCGTTTTTCTGGCCCATGAGATCCCGATTCGGCCCGGTCCTTATGTATACCCCTTCCGAACACGATTTCAGACACCACTTGATATGAGATCGTTTTTAGAGTTAGTTTTTAGAGAAGAAGGAACGAGCAAGCTTTACTTTTACGTTTTTGAGGTTTTTCTTTACGAATTCTTAGTCCGATTTTACTTTTTAATTTCGTTTCTTCAGACCTTTGTTCTTGAACCGTTGAGATTATTTTCTCTTTTAAAAAACCAAAAATCATTTCACTCATATTAACTACGACGCGTAGATCTTCAGGGATCTATTCGCATACATTCCTTCCCTTGGGTTCGATAATACTTGGTCCCTATACTTGCCAATACTACAGTGAACCCTTGCTCTTGCGGGGAAGCTACTAGTAGAAAGCTAGTATATTCACTTCAAGTCAATGGCGCCGTTGTCGGGGATGGCGTTGTATGTCTTTTGAATAGGACTTGTCGATAGCTTAGTAGTTAGTAGTGAGTGCTTTACTTTTCTGTTTTATTTCGTACGTATTCGGCAGTTGCATTTTTATTCTTTTGTTAGTGTTTCAGGTTTATGAAAACACGCTCACAAGGCAATACGAGCGAAGAGAGATTACCGTTGGATCTTGAGACAATAGCAAGAAGAAACCGAGCCTTCTTAAGAAGGATGAATGCTACCGGAGGGAAAGAACCAATGGACATTACTAATGAGTTGGATGATGTTGAGAATGAGTTTAATCAGACATTGAACCGGGCTAACGGCACTGATGGCAATTCCAGTAAGAACCAAGATCCGTCAGGGGACAGTCAGAGCCAGAACCCGGGTACACAAAACTTAAACAATCCAGCTCAAAACAACCCTGCTTACCCACATCCTAACTTACCACAAAACAACTTATCGTACCCACCTTACCCATACCCACCTTATCCATATCCACCATATCCGTATCCTCCACCTCCTGTTTACAATCCACCACCAGTTTATCAACCACCACCACCCCAACAAGTACCAGTACCACCTAATAATCCAGGAAGGTTTGCAGCGCAGCCACAACGGTACTATAATGGAGTGGCATTGCCCCCTGTAGAGGCAAACAACTTCTCAATTTCTCCTGGAATTCTTAAGCTACTTACCGAGAACCAGTTCAAGGGGGAGGTCGGGAAGGAGAATCCTCATACTCATCTGAGGAGTTTTCTGATGATAGCCTCCACATTCAATTATAACGGCATGTCTGAAGATGCCAAGAGGCTTAGGCTGTTCTCATTCTCATTGACGGGAATAGCAAAGGAGTGGTATAATAACACGCTCCCATGGGGAGGCGTAGCCACATGGGCCGAGCTCGAGCGTCTGTTCCTCAAGCGATTCTACCCTCCATCGAGAACCATTAAAGCAAGGATTGAGATCTCTTCCTTTCACAAGAAGCAAGGAGAGGATTTACGCCAAGCGTGGGAGAGATACTCAAACATGTTGATTGAGTGCCCGCAGCACGGGTACAATGAGGAAGATATCATGGCATTCTTCTATAGTGGAACCAGCAAAGCTGGCCAAGCCCATTTAGATGCGTGTGCGAGTGGAGCTTTTCTGAACCAAGGTACAACGAGGTGTAGAGAAATTGTTGACAATATTGTCACGAATGTCGGGGCATGGAACGAGGACCCAGACTTTCAGAGTGCTTTTAAGCTAGAGGAGAATGAGGGGACGAGAAAGCTGTTGATGGCCATGATGGAAAAGATAAACAACATTGAGATTGGGCAGAGTATGGTTGGAGGGAATGTAGCAGTGAGTGAGAAAGTGGATCAGCCCCCAGTTCAGCAGGAGGTAGCCAACTATATGGGAGGACCTTACTACAATCAAGGTGGGTATCCACAAGGTGGCAATCAATATGGAAGGCCTTCTTATGGCCAACCATTTGTACCTCCAGGCCCACAGCCTCCTCAAAATCAATGGAGGAACACACAAGGGTATCAAGGAGGCCAGCAACCTCCTCAAAACACATGGAGAAAGAATGAGAACATTTCATATGCTAATCCGAAGGCCGGTATTACAGTTCCTCCAGGTGTTGATCCAGGGTCTAAACCCCCGGGTGGAGAAGGCGGTTCCTCAACTGAGGAGATGTTGAGAGTTATCCTTCAGAAGGTGGAGGAAGGAAGCAAAAGATTGTCCTCTTTGGAGTATGATGTTAAAGAGTTGCATAAGAAAGACGATCAGCGTGATCAAGAACTCCAAAAGAGAGATGTGGAGCTGAATATAATTCAGCAAGAGAACAATAGGCGGTTCACCTCAATAGAGTTCCAGATAAGCCAAATTGCAAAATCATTGAATAGGGAGCCGGGTAAGTATCCTTCCATGCCGGAGGTGAACCCGAAAGAGCATTGCAAGGCTATCCAGTTAAGAAGTGGAACCAACTATGAAGGTCCCCAGATGCTTGCTGATTCTGAGACGCCTCAGAAAGAGCTTGAGAAGGATAGAGATGAAATTGAGGAGAAAGGAGTTGAGGATGAAGGCACTCAGAAGAGTAAAGATGTGGATGAGTCCAATGAGAGCAAAGAGCCTGAAGAGGAAGGCATTGAGAAGATTGAGAGAGTTCCTAAGTGGAAGAAGGCAAAGGAAGCAAGGGAGAAAGTGAAAGAGACCGAGCGTGATGAATGGGGGGGTACCCAAATCGCTGATACCCATCCCGTATCCATAGCGCTTCATGAAGAAAAAGCTTGATGAGAAATTTGCTAAATTTCTTGATGTTTTTAAAAAGATGCATATTAACATTCCTTTTTATGATGCTTTGGAACAGATGCCGAATTATGTCAAGTTCCTGAAGGACTTGATAGCAAAGAGACGACGAGTTGATGAACCCAAGTTGGTGTAGCTGAACCATGAGGTGAGTGCATTAGTGCACAAGATGCTTCCCCCGAAGTTGAAGGATCCCTGGAGTTTCACGATCTTATGTGATATCGGGAATGGAGTCAAGAAGGGAGCACTGTGTGACCTTAGAGCGAGCATCAATCTTATGCCGTTGTCGCTTTTCAAGAAGTTGGAAGGTGGAGAACTTCAACCGACAATGATGACGCTTCAACTTGCCGACCGGTCTATTACTCGACCTCAAGGTGTGGTTGAAGACGTCCTCGTGAAAGTTGGAGATCACATTTTTCCAGCCGATTTCGTGGTCTTAGAGATGGAGGAAGACGAGCACGTGCCTTTGATCTTAGGAAGACCTTTCTTAGCTACGGCCGGGATGGTGTTAGATGTGGCAAACGGAAAGATCACGTTGAAAGTTGATGATCAACAAGTGAAGATTTCCCTATATGAAGCCATGAAGCACCCGAAGGAGGATGAAAGTTGTTATTGCATGGATGCAATTGATCCTCGTGTTGAAGACACACCTCATATCTCTAATATTTCTCATATTCATGATTTCGTTAGTCCTTCACTTGATAATTTTACCCATGAGCATTATGATCTTGATTATTTTGGTAGGGATAAAGGGAAGAAGTTGAAGGATGAAGAGGTGAAAAAGGAAGATGTGGTCCAATTGGAGAGGAAAGGAGGAGTTAAGAAGAAAAAGTCCAAGCGCAAGAAAGTGCTTAGTAAGACTCCTCCAGATAAAGGTGAGAAGAAGTTGAAACCTATAACACTTGGGGATGAGAAGGAAGCAAAGGATCTCATGATGGAGGGGCATCAAAGAAAGGAATTCAACCACCACTCTTATGAGAGTAAGGGAGGTAATTTTGAGTATCATATCCCATAAGCTCCTTTGAGCTTGGTCCGGCATTAGGACCTTAAAAATAGCGCTGAATGGGAGGCAACCCATTTTTATTTGCTTTTGAGTGTTTTTAGTTATTTGAGTTTTATGTTAGTAGGGTGTTGTTGAATCGTAAGTTTTAACCTCGTACTTGAGAGTTTTATTTTGTAGGCTTGTCTCGAGAGAATAGAGGAATCATGGAGTTACTCAAAATGGAGGAACTCAAGTAAGGGAGTGTGCTACGTTGTTGAGAAACATGAATTATTTGGATGAGGTAACCCACAACCCCAAACTTAGACCTCTTCACAAGGTCGAAGTTTGGGGGGTGGAGTTTTTTATATGTTTTTTTTTGTTACATTGCACAGGCACACACGTCTCTTTGATTTGAGTTTGGTTATTTAAGTCTTGAGATGCTCCTTGAGCTGTTAGTGTTTTGATCTGCTACTACATATTTCATGCCTATCAATCATCTTATGCTTGTTGATTGCTATCTTTGAGTGTGAGTATCAGTTGGTGATTTGTGGATTTGAGTTAGGGGTTATATTGTGTGAGTATGAGTTAGAGTTGATTTGAGAGGGAACTCGTATGCTTGCAAACTTTCCTTTTGAATACGTGTGTGATGAGAGTGAGAATTCACTGGGACTAGCATGGATGTGAAAGTCGTGAGATTTGAGCCTTATGAGATTAAGATGCATGAAATGATCTCTTCGTTTGTGAGTGGATCATCACCTTAGAGGATGCTAGAACTTGTGTGTGCTCTCGCTTCTTGATTGTGTCTAGTTTGATATACCGAAGGTGATCTTAGGCCATCTTTGTTTGATTGAGTCACTTAGCCTAAATTTTCCTTACCATTGATATTTATCCCTTGTTAGCCCCTTTGAGCTTTAAGTCTATTTCATTTGCTAGCACGTATGAACACTATTCCGATTCCTAAGCCTTTTTGTCCCAATTTGAGTGGAGAATAGAAAGTGTGAAAGTGAAGGGATTGATTTGAGTTGAGAAAAGGAATTATGATGGTTGAGTGGTGATAAAATAAGGGTGTGATTGAGTTTTGAGTTGTGGGAAAGAAAAAAAAATTGAGAATGAGCAAAAAAAGAAAAAATGAGCTCATGTTTTTGTGTGAAAAAAAAAAAGTGAATTGATTGAAAAAAAAAAAGTGAAAGGAGTTAGAAAAAAGAAAAAAAATTGAAGTGTTGAGAGAATTGGAATTGAAAGTGTGTTGATTGAAAATGTTTGAAGTATTATGTTCCTAATCTCGAAGTGCGAAAGTTTGATGTTCTATTCTCCATTCACTTGAGTCATTTACCCATATTGTTATCCCACCTATCCAAAGAGCCTACATTACAACCTTGAGAAAAGTCCTTTTTGATTCGGCATTGATTTTTAGAGTATGGTCGGAGTTGAGAGTGCTTACAAGTCTATGGCTGCCGATATGAGTTATTGATTGTTTGAGTGAGTCCTTTTATCATTGATATACACTTGTGAGGGAGTGAAACACATCGTTGAGTGCACATCCATATTTGATTTTGGTGATTCTTGTTGTTGTTGCATGAGTATGATGAAGGAAAGTGAGTGAGTATACGTGTGATTGATCTTTGAAACTCGAGTTCATTTGCTTGCATGATTTGATTCTTTGAATCGTTCCTAACAATTTCACTTGACTTATTATTTCATTGCTTGAGGACAAGCAACATGGTAAGTTTGGGGGGGTTGATTAGGCGTGAAATTGTTATGATTCGTCACTAGAAATACCATAGTTTTGGTCAGTTTTGTTGAGTATTTAGAGTCAATTGAGAATGATTTCTATACATTGATGAAATTATCTCTTTGATGCTAATATGTGAATAGAGGGTGAAAATAGGAGTTTGTAGAACTTTGAATCAGTCAAAACGGACTCCCGGTTGAGAAGATATGAAGATTTTACGAACAAGTGTACTGCTGCTAAAAAGTGCTCGAGCTAGAGCACTCGAGCGCCTCCGCTCGACTTCGTGTACCGTTCGACCAGTGCCCTCGAGCGCCTCCGCTCGAGCTCATCAGCTCGAGCGCCTCTGACTTACAGAACATTTTCTACACTCGAGCAAGACCCCTCGAGCGCCTCTGCTCGACCAACCGTTTCATTCGACCAATACGCTCGAGCGCGTC
This sequence comes from Ballota nigra, assembly GCA_947034835.1. Lineage (NCBI taxonomy): Eukaryota > Viridiplantae > Streptophyta > Magnoliopsida > Lamiales > Lamiaceae > Ballota > Ballota nigra. Next base: position 44,232,325 of record OX344724.1, on the reverse strand, counting down.
CGCTCAAGCGGGGCAGCTCGAGCGCCTCCGAGAGCAAGTTTTCAAGTTCGTTTTTCCGGCCCATGAGATCCCGATTCAGCCCGGTCTTTATATATACCCCTTCCAAACACGATTTCAGACACCACTTGATACGAGATCGTTTTTAGAGTTAGTTTTTGGAGAAGAAGGAACGAGCAAGCTTTACTTTTACATTTTTTAGGTTTTTCTTTACGAATTCTTAGTCCGATTTTACTTTTTAGTTTCGTTTCTTCAGACCTTTGTTCTTGAACCATTGAGACTTTGTTTTATTGATTTAATTTTACTTTATTCCTTTATTTCTTGAAACCCTAGTTTATGTTTGATCTTTTCTTCGTTCTAATCATTATGTTCATGTTCGTTATTTATTCAATTGTTCTTGTTTACATAAAATCCATGTCTAGCTAAAACTCTTGTATGCTTGGGGTATGATGAACTCGTAGAAGTAGGATGTGGGTACGTAATTAAGGTAGTTCGTGACGATTAGTTTTAATTCTCTTAATTAATGAATTTTTAAAATCAATCTTAACTTCTCCTTTGAATTTCGTACGAACGTGTTAGGGAGAGGACGACCGCATCATTCTTTAACAATTAGTAGACTTAACTAGAGGGTTTAGAAGGGGTTGATTAATCTGCCGGTTTAGCTATGGAGGACGGCTGCATCACCATTAGTTAAATTAGGGTTTCATTAATTAAGCACAATCTATTAACTCGTTAGTGGATTAGTGAAGTCGATTGCTAGGATAAAGTATTAGGGTATTAAGTCTTGAGCTTTCATCTTACAATCTTTTACTTAGGTTATCTCTTGCGCGTCACAATTATTTTGATTATATACCTACTCCGTTAGTATACGTAGGAATTCATATCCTAAGCATCACCATCACATACTTGCATAAAAACCTTAGATACTTAGTTTAATTTTCCTTTTGCATTCGTAGAGTAATTTAGTTTAGATTATTTTCTCTTTTCAAAAACCAAAAAATATTTCACTCATATTAACTACGACGCGTAGATCTTCAGGGATCTATTCGCATACATACCTTCCCTTGGGTTCGATAATACTTGGTCCCTATACTTGCCAATACTACAGTGAACCCGTACTCTTGCGGGGAAGCTACTAGTAGAAAGCTAGTATATACGCTTCAAGTCAATATGAAATCTCAATAATAATATTTGGAATATTATTATACAAGAATAATAGATATGGTAAATATATTATTCGTAGAAACATATCTAGGGAGATATAATCTGTAGATATTATATTTCGGGCAAAGCCCGTTATCTTGCTTAGGAATTAAGCCAAATTAATTCCTATAAATATGTGCCTTATGGGAATTCCGAAAATACACAAGAAATATAATTTCTCCATAAAATCTCCAGTCGGAATTTTTCTAGAAAATTCGTCTCGAGATTCAACACTTGATAGAAAGTCGTTACGTGGATACCATAGTTGAGGATTCCGCGTACGAAGCTCTGTAAGATCTCTTGTTTAAGATATCTCGTATTTAATTATGCAATTAAATTGTTCGTTGTTGGAGAACGTTTATTTCTGCTGCGCATGCTTATGTGTTTACGTGCCTATAAATTCCAACAGTGGTATTAGAGCTCCAGACTCTTTCATTGGTTGTATACGAATTTGTGTAATATTTATTCGTAAAGTTATTATGTATGTTTCAATTTTATTCATGCCCAAAATATGATTCGTGGTGTTTGTTATCTCAAATAAAAAAATATTATTTTATGTACTGGGTACATGTTTTAAAATACGAATGAATAACTCTGGTTATGATTTTCTATTTATTAAAGCTTCTTTAATAAAAATAAGGTAATTGGATTCCTATTTTATATTACAACTATGAATGTAGACCTTTGACCGGATTTATTTAAAAAAAAAAGAATTTGAGGAGAGAGATAGGAATTAGATTTCTCTCTCTCTCTGGAAAATTGACTCGCGAGGCAATCGGCTAACACTGGGATCGACGTTGTTGTTACAAGAGAGAGGGCTCGCGGTCGAGCGACGCCTCTCCAGCGATCGCGCCTCCACATCACAGATTGGTGATTGTCGGCTGCGACTTGGGTGGCGATCGGAAACTGGACTCTTCTCCGTCGAACGATTGGTCACGGGATTCCTAAATAGATCTAAACGCCATGGTGGCGGTTTTGCTGCTAGCGCCCAAGACAGGGCTTGGCCGTGATGAGCCACTAATGGCGATCGGGAATCAGTGCAAAGCGGCGGATCTCCTGGCCGCTGCAATATCCCTGTGTCAGTGGCAGTCGACGGCTGCGACGGATGAAAGGAGGCGCTTGGCGCCGTTTCTCAACGTCTGGGGATGCTAGGCGTTCGCCGTTGACGGTCGGTGATGGCCAGTTTTTTTTTTTTTTTGTGATCTCAATTTCCAGATTTTGTGTTTAACAATCTGGACCATGGCCTTGGGATTAACTGAGGAAATTTAAAATTCCATAAGGGCTTGTGCGCAATTTAGGATTGAATCTGAAAATTTTATTTTGGTCCTGGACCATTCTGCAATTTCTAGATTCTCTGAAAATTGACATGCAAATCCCTGGTTTGAATTTATAAATTCTGCAAAATTAATTAGGCAATGTTTGGTTATTCCAACAAATTTATTGAATTCTGGAAATTATGTATTAAGGCCTAGTTTGGTTGGATGAATTTTAGAAAAATTTTAAAATCAAAATTAAGGGTCTGTTTGGTTGGACCAAATTCTTTAATTTTTGGAAAATTGAAAATGAGTCAAATTTGGTTGGACCTAATTTGATATTTTCGACAAAATAATTTTGAAGAAGACTTTAGAAATTGACCGAGAGCTTGAAGCTCGTTTGTATTTCTAATTTTAGTAATATTTTACCTACAGATAGTTAATTATTAAGCACGTTTATTTGATTTACGTGTTACTAAATATTTTTGCATGTTTATTTGATTTATGTGCTAAATATTTAATAAATGCTTTATTTATGCAATTTAAATTTTGAAATAAAGCATGATAACTTGATTAGTTGCTCCCCACTTGTATAACTACTTATGTGAATCGATATTTACATTATTAGTTATATAGCCCACATTAAATTATTTGAATAGGCGGCACCCAATATTTATCGGACCGTATTATATGTTTGGGTAGACGGCGCCCTATATATGTTTGTCCGCACATGTCATGTTTAGGTAGACGGCGCCTAATAATTGCTCAAATGTGACGTAGTTATCATGTTAGATCTTGATTAAGCAATTAATGTCCCGCCTTTAAAATGATCCTCACTAAAATATGGGTTTTTCATTAGATTGAAAGATGTCTTCCATTAAAATTAAAATTAAACCGGAGATTTCGTTCCAATGAGTATTTAAGGCCCTAGTCTTTTGCTCGGATCTACATCTAACGGGACTTTTATAAGGACACGTTTGTCGCCGCTTAATGATTGTAAACCAACTTAATTTTATTTCACCAGCCCTAGCGGGGAAACGAGAATTATGTGACATTCGATTGAATTATGTTCAATCAACTAGGAATTGCGTGAGGCAATTGGTTTAGAGACCTACCAGTTCTGTTGTTGCAATGTTCGGCCCCAGCAGTCATTGTAATAGTAGGAATGTGGATCCTAGTCCATTACAATTTATATTAGATATAAATTCGTACTCTTTCGATGAGGTCGTTGAGTATGTGAAAATAATGTAGACAAAATAAATTAAAATGTCATGTTTATTTTGATTGCTGAATATTGATCAAAGGAATTATGTGTTTCTCGTTTTAATTTATTTCTCTAGAATTGTTGAAATGAATAACTTGTCATTGAGAAATGTTCTAGAAACGAACAAATTGGCTGGGCCAAATTTCCTGAACTGGCACTGAAACGTGCGTTTGGTGCTAAGGCAAGAAGAGATTGAGTACGTGTTAGACACGACAATCCCTTTACCCATGAGGCTAGTTCAGTTGAGGCTCCAGCGTTTGACGTTATAGCTCAAAAGAAGCATCAAGGTGATGTTTCCCAGACTCTATGTTATGATTGCTCGGCATAACTCCCGGATTGCAAAGGGAACATGAGAAAATGGATCCCTTCGAGATGCTCAAGCATTTGAAGGATCTCTTTGATTCTAGATCTCGTTTGAGATTTATGAAGTGATGAGAGATCTGTTCAGATGTCGATTATCTAAATGAGGGATGATTTCACCTCATGTGCTATCCTTAAGTCGCTCCCTAATTCATATTCTAGTTTCGTTGTAAATTTAATATGAAGAATACGGAAGCGACGATGCCGGAGCCTCATAACATGCTTAAAACTTTTGAGTCTTCCACTGCTAAGGAAAAGCCAAACTTCCTGAAGGCGAAAGGTGGAGTTCAAAAGTAAGAGCGGGTTGATAAGGATGTATGCCCCACTACAACGGAAAGAGGCATTGGAAGAAGGACTGTAAGGTTCTAGCAACTAAGAAGAAAACACAAGGTATTTTAGCTGCTAGAACAAGTATGGTTATTGTTAAGATAAAGATGTTCACTAATAGTTCAAAATGCTAGGCATTTGTTGAGTTACTGACATGATGTTCTTAATATACAAAGTAGGATGACTCAAGCTTAGTAATCATGAAAACCCGACTTACTTGTGGCATTGTAGATTTGGTCATGCAAACAAGAAAATAATCGCAAGGTTAAGAAAGTTGGACTACTTAACCCCATTAGACTTAAGTCTTATGGCGATTGTAAATCTTGTATCATGGGCAAAATGATCAACAAACCATTTTCCTGGAAAGGGGTACGTGCCAAAGAAGTTCTAGAGTTGGTTCGCATCGATGTTTGTGGACCATTGCCCACTCTAGCTAGGGGTCAATTCGGCTACTTCATCACCTTTACCGACGATTACTCAAGGTACGGATACGTGTATCTCATGAAACACAAATCCGAATCGTATGAGAAGTTCAAGGGGTACAAGGCAGAAGTAGAGAAACAACTTGGTAAGAGTATAAAGACTCTTCGATCGGATCGAGGAGGTGAGTACCTTAGCCATGACCTTAGCCATGAATTCATGGATTACTTGAAGTTTCATGGGATCCAGTCATAATGGACTTCTTCCAGAACACCTCAGATGAATGGTGTGTCCAAAAGGAGAAACCGAACCTTGTTTGACATGGTAAGGTCCATGATGAGTTTTTCCTCTCTTCCAACATTCTTATGGGGATACACATTACAAACGTCAATCTATATTTTGAATAGGACTCCGTCCAAATCAGTTGAGCAGACTCCATACGAGCTATGGCATGGCAAGAAGCCATCTGCTAATTGATAAGTTGGAATCCAAAGGTGAAAATGGTTATTTTGTGGGATATCTTAAGGAGACAAGATGATATCACTTCTATCTACCGGAGAAACAAACAATAATTGTTTCTAGGCAAGATAAGTTCCTAGAAGACGAGTACGTCTTTAAGGAACAAAGCCGTAAGAAGATAAAACTTGAAGAGATTCAAGAACCACGAATTAACATAGAGACTGGTGATTTGTCAAAGCAACATGACAAAGAATCAATGGGAGCATTCAACGACTCTCATGGTGGAAGTTAATCACTATGTGATCTTCTTTCAGCCAGTGGGAGCGTAATTGGAGTTGCATTGCCTTTGCAACAACCTCCAAGTAGGCTGAATGAGAATAACATAGTTCAAACTCCCGCCCAAGAGGCATCTAAAAGTGTCGCTCTTGAGGACTCTCCGGTCAACGATGAAGTCGCTGCACCATAAAATTTTCATGATCAGAATGTACAGCCAGCACAACCACAACTCCGTAAATTGACTAGGATTTGTAATCCACCCACTAGGTATTATGGGTACCTCGTGGAGGAACACGATGAAGTGGAGATCCCGGATAAAGACGAACCTAGAACTTATACTGAAGCAACATTAGATGTTGACTCAGAGAAGTGACATGAAACCATAAAATCCGAGATGGACTCGATGTACACCAATTAAGTCTAGGACTTAATTGAGTTACCAGAAAGGGGTTAGACCCATAGCTTGCAAGTGAATCTTCAGGTGTAAGACCAATGCAAATGACAAAGTACAAACCTATAAAGATAGATTGGTGGCGAAAGGTTATAGTCGATACGAGGTATTGACTATGATGAGACTTTCTCGCCAGTTGCTGAGATCAAGTCCATTCGAATTTTACTTGCGATAGCAGCACACCACGATTATGAGTTTTGGTAGATAGGCGTCAAAACAGCTTTCCTCAATGGTAACATTGATAAGGAAGTGTTTGTGACTCAACCGGAGGGTTTTATATCTAAGCCAAAATCTAATCTTGTGTTCAAGCTTAATCGATCCATCTATGGATTAAAGCAAGCTTCAAGGAGTTGGAATATCCAATTTGATGAAGCTGTCAAATCCTTTGACTTCATCTGAAATTCGGAAGATCCTTGCGTTCATTGTGAACGCAGCGGGAAGAGTATTGTCTCTATAGTCGTATATGTGGATGACATATTGATTATAGGAAATAGCATTCCACTAATGCAGTCCGTGAAAGATTGGTTATCAAAGACCTTCATGATTAAGGATCTTGGTGAAGCATACTACATCTTAGGGGTCAAGATCCATAGGGATAGATCCAAGAAGATGGTAGGGCTGTCACAATCCACCTACGTAGATAAGTGTTGAAGCGTTTTGCGATAGAGAACTCTAAATGAGGATCTCTACAGGCAAATGATGGGATAAACCTGTCGAAGAAGGATTATCCTTCTTGCGAAGCTGATATCGAGCACATAAAGGACGTCCCATATGCATTTGCAATTGGGTTCTATCATGTACGCCATGACTGCACGAGGCCAGATGTGGCCTACGCTGTCAACATCACTAGTACATACCAGCGGAATCTAGGTGAGCCTCACCGGATTGCTGTCAAGAATGTTATGAAGTACCTCAGGCGTACTAAAGAACATTTTCTTGTCTATGGTAGGTAGTCAGAGCTAGTCGTTACGCGCTATGCTGATGCAAGTTTCCAGTCAGACTGTGAAGATTACAAATCACAGTCAAATTATATTTTCAATCTTAATGATGAGACGGTAAGTTGGAATAGTTCCAAGCAAGATTTGACTGCAGATTCCACAACCGAAGCTAAGTACATTGTTGTATTAGAAGCCTTTGAGGCTTTCTGGATTTTAAGATTCTGGAGAGAACTAGGGGTAGTTCCGAGTGCTAGTTGTCAAATAGAGTTATATTGTAACAACATTGATGTGATTGCATGAGCAAAGGAACCGAGATCTGATAACAGAAATAAGCATGTACCGAGGCATTATCATTTGATCCGAGAGATCATATCGATAGGAGAAATGGAATTAAAACATTTTCCATAAAAGATAATCTTGCAAATCATTTTCACTGTTCATGTACACACTAGACATTTGATGGTCTAGGGGTTAGACATGTAGGTGATTGGCTCTAGTCCAAGTGGGAGATTGTTAGTGTTAGTGTCCTAGAGACAATCCATTGAAAGGACATAATACTAAGATAATATTCAGATTTGGTTAAATATTATTGTTCGTTTAATATTAAATGTATGACATTACACTTATCTGAATATAATGTTTGATTGTTTGCATATATTCTTATTTGTGTTCCCATGAATAACTATTGTCATTGAATGAGTGAAAACTCAGACGACTTAAGTATGATTCTCAAATAGCCCCGATCAAGGAACATCAAGAATGGGATATTGATGATATAATTGAGATTGGTGTACGATCTGCATCATACTCTTAGAGAGTGTAGTAAGATCTCACTTACTACGAGATACCAGGTATCTCATGATGGATGCACAGATACCTTAGAGGGTATTGGTATACCCATCCGAGAAACTGTTTGATGTAATTCCACATAATGTGTCTATGGGTGTCTCGGTTAGTGGGAGTGAAGTGATACTCCTCTTACTTGAGGTCAATACGCACAACATGTGCGAAGTGATGGACTTTGACCATGACCGACGCTTGCACCCTCCAAGGGTAGATATGTCATGGATTGGGTTCATCACGAAGTAGATGTGCGTGGGATTCGTTCCTCAATGTGAATTTAGAGAATACTCGTGTTCTCATCATAATTGGATCTAAGTCGTCAGCCGACGCGCATCAACTTAGACTTTGTGGCTAAGTGTGATATACTTGATCAATTGGTGATTTGAGATAATATGATTAAGTTATTTGAATAGACACTTCATCATGTTCAAGACTTAATCGGGTATTCACGAGTGAAAGGAAGATATCACAATAGCCTACAATATTATAGGTAGTTGCAGATTTCCTTGCAACGTACCTCGTATATTGAGAATATCTGATTTATTGTCTAGGGTTCAATTAAGACCGTTAGTTTGACTAATCGCTCGATATACGAGGGTCTATGGGTCACACAACAAGTAATGACAATTTACCAATTATTGTTGGTTGATTAAATATTGTATTGGATATAATATTTAATTTATGGAGAATATAATAATAATTATATTTAGAATTAATTATTATTATTATTTAATCAAATTAGATTTAATTAAATATGAAATCACAATAATAATATTTGGAATATTATTATACAAGAATAATAGATATGGTAAATATATTATTCGTAGAAACATATTTAGGGAGATATAATCTGTAGAGATTATATTACGGGCTAGGCCCGATATTTTGCTTAGGAATTAAGCCAAGTTAATTCCTATAAATATGTGTCTTATGGGAATTCTGAAAATACACAAGAAATATAATTTCTCCATAAAATCTCTAGTCGGAATTTTCCTAGCAAATTCGTCTCTAGATTCAACGCTAGCATATCGATGCGGGTTGGTAGAAAGCCGTTACGTGGATACCATAGTTGAGGATTCCGCATACGAAGCTCTGTAAGATCTCTTGTTTAAGATATCTCGTATTTAATTATGCAATTAAATTGTTCGTTGTTGGAGAACGTTTATTTCCGCTGCGCATGTTTACGTGTTTACGTCCCTATAAATTCCAACAGGTGGTGTTTTTTTTGTTCATTGATTTGCATTGATAGTGATTTAAGTTCATGAGAATTTATTGTACGTACTCATTCGTACTCATTCTTTTCAAACTTTATTATTACGTAGCAAGAACAAAGTTTGGGGGGTGTGCATTCGTACTTCGAGTTGTACACGAAATTCGAATGAAAAATTTGGTCAAAATTTTTCGAAAATATTGATGCATGAAGTGAGTGCAAAGTGATGAGAATGTGATTTAATTGAGTTATGATTTGGTTCGTTGAAAAACACGTTGGAAGAGACCCCAACTCCTCGTTCGAATGAGCGATCGGGCTTAAATCGAAGAGTTTTCCAGGTTAGTACTCGTGTTGGTCGTAAATTATCGTAAATCGGATCGAAAAGGTTGAAATTTGAGCTTTGGAGGTGAAAATACTCGAGCAGCCTTGCTCGTGCACTCAGTGCACGAGTGCTCGTATACGGTGCTCGAGTTGGTCTTGGTCATGCACTCAGTGCACGAGTGCTCGTGTACTGTGCTTGAGTGGGTTCCACTCGTGCACTAAGTGCTCGAGCTCGAGTGCTCGTGCACTTTTCACTCTCTGGAAGATTGGTGCGCTCGAGTGGATCGTGCTCGAGCACTACTCGAGCAAGCGCATATCCGGTTTTTCATGCCCTGGTTCGATTTTTCCACCCTTTATATTCATTTCACACACTTTTCACACACAATACACACACTAGAGGGGAAAATTGGGCTGCGAATTTCACTCTTGTGCACCTAGTTCTCCACTTATCACTTGATTTCTCCCACAAATTCCTTCGATTCTTCATAAAAGGTAAGTATTCTCTCATTCTATTCTTAGTTTAGGCTTGGATTTGGCATGGATTGAGTATGATAAGGTTAGGGTTCATGTGTTCTTGAGAAGAATTGGGGATTTTCACATTAGTTGTCGATTTTTGCTTCTATGATGATAAATGATGCCTCTATGCTATGTGTTTATGAATTCAAGCTTCAATTTTGAAATTGCATGAGTGCATTTTGTGTATTTCTAGAGAGAGAAAGTGGGAATTGACATGGGTATTGTGAAATTTGGAATATTGGGATTGAATTGAGAAGTGAGAATGATGAATTGAGTCTTGAGCATGTAAATTGCATGTATATATAATGTTACTTCATGATAGACTTTTTGTTTTGGAATTCATGTGAATTTTGTAAGAGTATGAGAATGGTGAATTGATTTGAGATGATGATATCACCCGTGTGTGAAACCTTGTACACCATTGAATAAATTTGAGTTTGAAAAGCTATTTGACTTAATTGGTATTTTCTTGAATATTCATGAGTTGTGTTGGGTGAATTGTTTTGGTGCATTAGGTTATGTCTCCTCCAAAGAAATTCGAGGATAGGTTTGTTGAGGGTGATGAGTTGCTAGCTTTGACTGCGGAGTTGACGAGGAAGTGATTGATGTCCTCTCGTTGGGATAATTTGACATATGGGGAGAGATGGTACGCTTACGCCTATCGTTGGAATTTGGTTGCTGGAAAGGGGAGAAGACTCGGTGACCTTGTGTTGAGTTCATGAGGAATCTGGGAATCGAAGAAGAGGTTAAGAGGGTATTCGAGGGGAACAATATGCAAGAATTCTACGAGATCTTAGTCTCCATGAAGACTCACATAGACTTGGTGGAGCAATTCTTAGCCTCTGTGAAGATGCAAGGGGATGGTGCCTTCAGGTTCATGATAAGGAACGAGTGGCATGCCTATGAGATAGAGATGGTGAATACGACCCTGCACTTACCACAACCGAGTGACAGGAACCGCAGATCGAGTATGTTCAAAGCTGATGAATTTTGGCAGCTTATCACCGGAGGGTTCGCTGGTAAGTACTCTTCAAGGACTGCCCGAGCTTCGTCCATCCGGAATCCTGTGATCCGGTACCTTGAGAGAATCTTGGGGAACACCATCTATGCTCGGTCTGAAATGGGCACAGTGACTTCAAGAGAGTTGTATGGATTGTGGTGCTTGCTTCATCGAAGGGAGCATGACTTTGGTAAAGATTTCCTCAAGTTGCAGATAGAAGCCTCATATAAGTGTGGGACGAAGACTTAGAGGATACGAGGCGGGGGCCTCATTTGTGCGTTCTTGGAGAGCATGGAGATCAGACCGATGGCAGCCCCTTGTGATGGAAGAGATCTTGATTTTGAGCATATGTATCACACTTGGATGTGTGAGCATTGGAGTGATAGATATTGCATGAGGCTTCGAGATGATGAGCTCTTCCCGATGCCTAATGAGAAGTTAGTTACCGTGAAGGGTTTGAAGAAGGAGAATGTACGGATGGATGGTCTGCACCACGTGAAGGTAATGGAGAAATTCAAGGCAAGATTGGAGAGTTGTAGTTTATGGGATCAAAGGCCAAAGAAGAGGCATAAGAGTGCAGCAGGAACGAGTGGAGCCGGAATCAGCGGAGTTCAGGACCTTGATGAAGAAGAGGAAGATGAGTATGAGCAAGGAGGGAACACCCCTGATGAAGAGGAGGCTGGTGTTGGTGGAGGAGGTCAAGAACCTCAAGAGATGGAGGTTGAGGCACCTGAAGTGTCCACTCCCGAGCCGTGGTACCCAACCCAGATTTAGTAAGATGGAATGAGGACCAATATTCAGGATCTGCGAACCGAGGTTACGCATCTTCGCACAACTCAAGATCAGTGGTACACAGAAGCTACGAGTATGCGAGGGAGTTTCACGAGGTCCGATCAGAGGTTTCTGATTTGATAAGATGGATGGAGGCACTCTTTGTCTCTCACTTAGGACCGGATCACCCGAGCTACCGCCCACCACTGCCTCCGGATGCATGAGGATCATGGGGATTCCCCCAGTTTCTTTTCTCTTTTCTTTTATTTTCTTTTCTTATTTTCTTCTTTTGAGTGTGAACTGATTTGATTGAGTGATGTGGTTGAATATGGGGCTGTACATAATTCTGATTCAAACTGTCGGGTTTTGATTTGTGTTGAACTTATTGAGCTGGTTGATTTATTTCATGCTTATTAACTCTTGCTACTTACTGATTGTTATTCTTAAGTGTGATTTGATGAGTAGGGGTGAATTGTGAAGTTGAGTTAGGGAGTCTATTATGTGAGTGTAGGAGTTAGAGTGATTTGAGAGGGAACTAGTATACTTACTAATTTTCTTTTTGAGTACTTGTATGATGAGAGTGAGAATTCACTAGGACTAGCATGGATGTGAAAACCGTGAGATTTAAGCCTTTTAGAGATTAAGATGCATGAATTGATCTCTTCGTTTTTAAGTGGGTCATCAGCATAGAGGATGCTAGAACTTGTGTGTGCTCTCGCTTCTTGATTGTGTCTAGTTTGATATGCCGAATGTGATCTTAGGCCATCTTTGATTTGATTGAGTCACTTAGCCAAATTTTCCCTACCAATGATATTTATCCCTTGTTAGCCCATTTGAGCCGTAGCCTATTTTATTTGCTAGCACATTTTAACACTTATTCAAGTTCCTAAACTCTTTTGTCCCAATTTGAGTGGAGAATAGGAAAAGTGTGAATGAGGAGGGATTGAGTTGAGTTGAGAAAGGGAATTATGATGGTTGAGTTGTGATAAAAGAAGGGTGTGATGAAGTTTTGAGTTGTGGGGAAGACCAAAAATTTGAGAATGAGCAAAAGAAAAAAATGAGCTCATATGTATGTGTGAAAAAGAAAAGTGTGGTGATTGAAAAAGTGAAATGAGTTAGAGAAAAGAAAAATTGAAGTGTTGAAAGTAGAGGAATTAAAAAGTGTATTGCATGAAGATGGTTGAATTATTTTGTTCCTCGTCTTGAAGTATTAAAATTTGATTTTCCATTCTCCATTCACTTGAGTAACTTACTCCATATAGTTACCCCACCTATCCAAAGAGCCTACATTACAACCTTAAGAAAAGTCTTTTTTTATTCGGCATTGATTTCTAGAGTATGGTCGAAGTTGAGAGTGCGAATAAGCCTATGGCTGCTGATATGAGTGATTGATTGATTGATTGATTGAGTGAGTCTCTTATCATTGATATACACATGTGAGGGAGTGAAACACATCGTTGAGTGCACATCCATGTTTGATTTTGGTGGTTCTTGCTATTATTGCATAAGTATAATGAAGGGTGTGAGTTTGTATACGTGTGAACGATCTTTGAAACTTGAGCTCGATTACTTGCATGATTTGGTCCTTGATTCATTCCTAACAATTTCACTTGACTTATTATTTCGTTGCTTGAGGACAAGCAACATGGTAAGTTTGGGGGGTTGATTAGGCGTGAAATTGTTAGATTTTAGAGCTCGAATTGTCCGTGTTTTGATTGATTTCATTGAGTATTTAGAGTCAATTGAGTAATATTTTCATGAACTAATGAATTAGCCTCTTTGATGCTCATAGATGGATAGAGGGCGAAAAATGGAATTCGTAGGACTTTAAATCGACTCAAACGGATGCTCGGATGAGAAGATATGGAAGAAATACGAAAAGTATTAGTTCGAGGGAGCAAAAGTATCACTGGAGTACACAAGCAAGAAGAACTCGTGCACTCAGTGCACGAGTGCTCGTGTACTATGCTCGAGTGGCGCTTAGTCGTGCACTCAGTGCCCAAGTACTCGAGTACACTGCACGAGCTATGTCAAGTCGAGCACTATGTGCTCGAGCAGTCTTGGTCGTGCATTTTTTTGGTTCTGGAAGTTTGGTGCGCTCGAGTTGCACGAGCTCGTGCACTTAGTGCTCGAGCTTACGTGATTTTGGGCCCATTAATTCCCGATTCGACCCGTTGCCTATATATACCCCTTCCGAACATGTTTTTGGACACCTTTTCACACATAGAGTTAGATTTTCGAGAGAAAAGAGTACCAAGAGTTCGAGCAAGCATAGTTTACTTTTGATCGAGGTTTTTACGTTACAAATTTGTAGTTTAGTTCTGGATTTGATTATTTTGATCTTTCGTTCTTTGAAACTTGATACTTGAGACTTATTATTTTTCCTTTTAATCTGATTTTATTCTTAGACTTCAATTATTTCTTAAACCCTTGTTTATGTTCTTGAGTTATTTAATTAGATTAGTTATGTTTTCGTTCGTTACTTGCTTATATATTTTCTTTATCGTTAAAACCATGTTAGGCTAAAACCCTTGTATGTTTGGGGTAGGATGAACTCGTAGAAGTAGGATGTTGGTACATAATTCGGGTAACATGTGATGTTTAGTTTTTATTCTCTTAATTAATGAACGCTTAAAATAAATTCCCGATTTACTTTTGAATTTCGTACGAAAATTGTTAGAGAGAGGACGACCTTATCACTCTTTAATAACTAGTAGGCTTAACGAGAGGGTTTAGACGGGGTTAATTCATCTACCGGCTTATCTAGTGAGGACGATTGCATCACCTTAGTTAAATTAGGGTCTCTTTAATTAAGCACAATCTATTAACTTGTTTAGTGGATTAGTGAAGTCAATTGATAGGATAAAGTATTAGGGTTTAATTCTTGAGCTTTTCATCTTACAATCTTATACTTAGGTTATTTCTTGCACATCACGGTTATTTTGATTATGTACCGGCTCCGTTAGTATACGTAGGGATTCCTATCCCGAGCATCACCCTTTTATATTTGAGACAAAACCCTTAGATAATTAATTCATTTCTTTTATTTGCATTAGTAGAGTAAAATAGTTTAGATTTAATAATTCTTATAACCCAAAAGTATATACTGTTGGGACATTGTCAGTTTTGATTAAGATCCCAAAGCCCCTGAAAAGATGATTGTCTTAATCTGTCTTTGTCAGGCTAGTCTTGGTTAGGATTAGTACTTAGTCATTTTACACTTCACAGGTACTCAGTGAGAGGAGAACTCACTGGAGACAATCAAGACTCAGAGCCTGAAGACGAAGAGCACCATCCTGAACTTATGGCAGTCTTCTAAGCTGGCTGAGTAAGTGTCAGTGATGAAGAGTATGACCCTGAGGTCATTACTAACTCAGTCCTGAAGGGAACGGGATGTCACTGAGTTAATGGGAAGACTTGGAGTAGAGCCAAGCAATGCAAAAGGAATTTCAGCGGCAGGACAAGACTGGTGGGCTCAAGACAAAATGAACTTAATAAGACAAGCCTGAAGCTCAGGAATAAGTTCTGACATTCTCACCAACCTGATGACGTGGACCAATCCGAGAAGGACACGCACATACGGAACCTGACATGAAGACTGAATTCAGACTGCATATTCAACGGGCAAGCATTTAATGTGCATTTAATGCAAATACCAAATCCATGCAAGGACGGCTGCTGCATGAAGATATGTCCGTTTGAAGCCACTCTACATAGATGACTAGAAGGCTATCTCTCCAATAGATAGTTATTCAAATCACCTATAAATACAGAAGGCCTTGAACCCATTCAAGGTTACGGGAAATTTCCAAGCCAGAAATTACTCAAACTCTCAAGCATTCAAAGCATTCAACCTTTAAGAGAAGCACTTGAAACCTTCTAAATTTCCCAAGTGTTTCTTAGCAATTGAGAGTTATTCTGTATTCCAAGAGCTAATTAGAATTATCTTAAGCTTAGAGAGATTATTCAATCCTTAGCATAGCTTTGCGTTGTAAGGATAATCTCAACCTAGTTGGAATCCAAACTGAAACCAAAACCCTAAGTTAGGCTTGTTGGGAGTAAGTCAGTTAGAGTGTTAGTAAGTGAAGTTGTATAGATCAGTAAGGTTAGCTGGTCTTGGTGCACCTTGGCACGTTAAAAACAAGAATCCCTTGAGTGGATTTCCTGTTAAGTCAGGCCGTGGACGTAGGAGCTTGAGACTCTGAACCACATTAAACTCCTTGTGTTCTTACTGCTTTGATATTGCACATACTTGCTATATTACTTGTTCATTCATTGCATTCAAGTTTATCAGGTCTGAATCAATCAGGCTGATCTTCAAAAGAGCACTGCCCTACTAAACACTCTTCAGATTTGAGTAAAACAAGTTTTTCAGAAAGCAAACTAAACAAGACTTTAAACTTTCAGGGCTCAAACATTTCCGCACTGAACTTGAACTGATAGTTAGCCAACTGGCCCGCACCAAGTGTAGTCAGTAGGTGTGTTATCAGCTCCTAGTTCTTTACCACTCTGAGCAAAGGGGACTCAGACAGTTTTAAGGTTGAAATATTGGTATACGTGTATTCCCCCCCCCCCCCCATACACGTATTCCTCAGTCTTGTACCGGGACCAACATACACTCATACTAATTACGACGCGTAGATCTTTAGGGATCTATTCGCATACATTCCTTTCTTAGGGTACGATATACTTGGTCCCTATACTTGCTGATACTACAGTGAACCCGTACGCTTGCAGAGTAACTTCTAGTAAAAACTAGTAAAGTTCGGTTCAAGTCAGTTGGATTGCTTGAAGTCCAGCCAGACCTTCAGCTCGATGACATTTGCGCATAGCACCTTGTACTTGTGCAGATTCGGCCAGCATTTGGAAACCCATTCGCATGCGTTCCCCCTGAGCAAGTTCTCATACATTCCTCCCATCAATCCAGCATCCAACTCCTCCTCCGCTTCATTGAGGAATTCTTCAACTTCTGAGGCGGTTGGCTCCTTTGGATCCTTGGATAAAACAGGAAAATCCTCAGGAATGGGTAAAGGAGTAGAAGTGTTTGGGATATTTGGCTCTGACTCAGGTTGAGGTGGGGGTAGATCAGTGTTTGGATCTGGGATGGAGAGTTCAGTGGGGTTTGAGGTGGGTTGAGGTTCAGAGAGGGTTGAGGGTTGGGGTTTAGAGAGGTTGGGGAGATTAGGTTGGAGAATTTCAGCTGAATCGATGGTCTCCCTGACCGGATCTAAGTCAGAGGCTCGTGGAGAGCTTGTCTTCTCCCTGATTGGGCTTACCTCCGTCAAAGCCTTTGCAGGGAACTTCTTGGGCCCCTTCCTCAGTCTCTTCAGTAGCCTCGACTCCTTTTCTCCACTCCCCGTCCTGACGTCATCGGCAGTCTCCTCAGCCTCTGAAACGGCACTCTTGGAGACTTTCTCAGACCCTTTCTTCAGTCCCTTAGCCGTGGCTTTGGACTTCAGAACAACCTTCAGTTTGGCCCTCTTCTCCTCCGCCTCTCTCTCCGCCTCTCTCTCCGCGGCAACCTCCGCCTTAGCATCCTTGCTCTTCTCAAAGAGCTCATCCACCCTCTCAAGCAAGTTAGTGATAATAGCCTTCTTCTTGCTACCAACCTTCTTCCTCTGACCCTTCAGCGGAGCATTAGGGTCAGGCAAGGCATGCCCAAAATAGCATATGTATCACCCTCAGTGGTGAACATAATCTTTTTGGATGAGAGATCATCCTCCAAGTCGAATGTACATCCCTGACAGGCTTCAGAGATGAGCAATGATAGCCGGGTCCCAAAAGGAAGGATAGCACCCACTGATATGTGCTTCTTGTCCTCATCCTTCTTCAGTTTATCCTTAGCAGCCTGACTAAGCTGGTCAAGGAAGAACTGCTCCAATTTGGCCTCAACACCATCCACCAAACCCCCATTATCCCCAGCTTTGGCAGGCTCAGTTTCTCATGAGACCCAACAATGCCCATGATCATTTTCGAAATAACATCGATCATGGCACGATACTCAGGTTTAAGAGTATCTGTGTGCTGCCTCGCCCTGAACTCAGAAGAGCCTGACTTCATCCACTCCTTCAGGAGCTCTCCTTCCTTGTTCTCTTTGTACGTTCTTGGATTGATTTCGGAGCACGGAAGCCCAAAAACTTCCTTCACCATCTTTCGAAGATCAATGTTGTGCGACTCTTCGTTGTAGAGCTCCTCACTGTCTTAGTTCTTCTCTCCAGTTGGCACCAAAACGGTGACCCTCATGAACAATTCACCCGTGCCAGTGAAAAGGTTCAGGTACGCTTCCACAACTGCCTTTGGAAGCACATAAGTGGGTTTCTTCGTGAAGTACTTCTCCATTCTGGCCCTGGCGATCCATTCGAAGAGATGCTTAATATCCTTCATGTTCGTACATACTCCTTACATTGTGATTATGTGCTCCATGTTCACCAATTTGTTCTTGACATCTCCGTAGACCAGTTGGTATCAAGAAAAGCCATTTGAAATTTGTGGATTGAGAAATTTGCAAAAAGCTTTGAATTGAGAGAAAACTCAGTGTGCAGTGTGGGATTGTGTTTGCGTAAATTTCTCAAATGACTTTTCTAATTGATATGAATTGCACAGCTACCCTGACGTGTGGTTGAGATTAACCTGAATTTGAAAAGATTTGAAATGAAGGGTCAAGATTAATATCAAATACAATCATTTACCCACGTCAGTCATATTTCGTATAAAATGGACACGTATATGAAAAAGTAACTACGCGCATTAAATGCTCCGACACGCATGGGTTTAAATATCAAAAGGCGCATTTTAATGAAAACAGAATGCATTTAATGAAGATTTTCAGGACGAAGGACTCAGTGAGACGCTTCAAATTCACAAAGGTCAGTATTGAACTCATACCTGTCAGGGGGACATTGTAGCACCCTGATACCTCGCTGAGTCGAGTCTAGCCTGAGTTCCCCCTAGATCCTACACTGACTATTCTCCCGGATCTAAGAGACCTAACTCCACTAATAGTTCCATAAATCTTGCTTCAGCCAAGGGCTTAGTCAAGATGTCAGCTTTCTGCCTGTCAGTGTGAATTTTCTCCATCCTAATGTCCTTTTTCTCTACATGATCTCGTATGAAGTGATACCTAATATCCACATGCTTGCACCTTGTGTGCAGCACTGGGTTCTGAGTGATTGCTATGGCACTATTGTTGTCATAATAAATTGGGACCTCATTTGCAAACACTTAGTAGTCTCTCAATTATTGCCTCAACCACAAAATTTGAGCACAACAACTACCTGCAGCCATATACTCAGCCTCTGTTGTGGATGTCGCCATTGAATTCTGCTTTTTGCTAAACTACGAGATCAACTTACTCCCCAAAAACTGACATGTCCCTGAGGTTGATTTCCTATCAATCCTACAACCTCCATAATTTGCATCTGAATAACAAGTCAGTTCTAAGTTGTCATCTGAAGGATATCATAGTCCCATATTGACTGTCCTTTTCAAATACTTAAGTATCCACTTAGCAGCCTCCAAATGACTTCTCTTGGGGTTAGACTGATACCTAGCACACACACCAACTGCAAATGTAATATCAGGCCTACTTGCAGTCAGGTACAACAAAGATCCAATCAGCTCTCGGTACTCAGTCTGGTTCACTGAAGTTCCTTCAGTGTCAGGATCTATCTTCCAATTTGTGTTCATTTGGATCCTAGCCGGATTGCAATTCTGAACACCAAACTTCTGAATCAAGTCTCTTGTATACTTGGCCTGATTAATGAAAATCCCTTGATCAGTCTGCTTGACCTGCAATCCTAAAAAGAAGTTCATCTCTCCCATCATTGACATCTCAAATTTACCAGTCATCAACTTAGAGAATTTCTCACAGAGCTGATGATTTGGTGATCCAAATATTATGTCATCCACATAAATCTGGACCAAGAGAATGGCATCACCTTCAGTGATCCTAAACAAAGTCCTATCCACGGTTCCCTTCCTGAACCCGTGGCCAGTCAGGAACTGGGAGAGGGTATCATACCAAGCTCTAGGAGCTTGCTTAAGTCCATAGAGTGTTTTTTTCAAATGGTATACTTTATCTCCAACCTCAAACCCGGGAGGTTGTTCAACATATACCTCTTCATTGAGTACACCATTCAGGAAGGCACTCTTAATGTCCATTTGACACACCTTAAACTTCATGTATGTTGCATATGCGAAGAACAACCTGATAGCTTCCAACCTAGCCACTAGAGCAAAGGTCTTATCATAGTCTATTCCTTCAGACTGACAATACCCCTTTGCAATCAATCTTGCCTTGTTCCTCACTACAACACCATTTTCATCCTTCTTGTTCTTGAAGACCCACTTGGTACCAATAATACCTTGATGCCTAGGTCTATCTACCAGTTCCCAAACCCGATTCCTTGTGAACTGATCCAACTCCTCTTGCATGGCTATGATCCACTTCTAGTCAGTGAGAGCTTCTTCAATGTTCTGAGGCTCTTGCTCAGAGAGAAAGCAACAGAACAGTGCGCTCTCACCATGGAACCGTATGGTCCTGACTCCCTCAGTTGGATCACCAATGACTTACTCAATGGGATGACTCTCTAGCCATGTTCTCTTGCCTAGAGTTGTTCCTAAAGTATCTGCAATGTTAGTATCTACAGGTTCATAGAATTCAGGATATTGAATTGAAGGGGATGATCCTGAGTCTATCCCAAAGGGATTTATAAGCTCAATGTCAGGGACATTGATTCCTCCTTGATGAGGTGACTTAGGAACCGTCTCAGCTGCGACTACATTTTCATAGACGGTACTTACCTCAGGTTGAGTTTGTCCTTCAGTCTGAGGCACAACTATCCCTGATGCGCTAGGCTTAGGAATGGCTCTTGTATCATCATCCTGATCATCGTCATCATCCCATCTTGGAATTAACACAGTTTTGACCTTTGGATCAGGTTGATTCTTCAAGCTCAGCCTTGCCACTCTCCTTGTGACCTCCTCAGTGTCAGGATTCAACACATTTATCCTAGACTCGGCAATAGATTCATCAAACACAATATGTGGTAATTCTTCTACAACAAGGGTCATACAATTATAAACCCTGAAGACTTTACTGACTTCAGAATATCCCAAGAATATTCCTTCATCAGATTTGATATCAAAGGCTTTCAATTGGGTCTTCCCATTGTTGAAGATGAAGCACTTGCAACAAAAAAATATGGAAATAAGAGATACGTGACTTCCTCTTCTTCCATGTCTCATATGGGGTCTGTGCATGTTGTTTGTTCAGCATGGACCTGTTCTGAGTGTAGCATGCAGTGTTGATTGCCTCAGCCCAGAACTTCTTGGGCAATCCTGACTCAGCTAGCATGGTCCTGGCAGCTTCCTTCAGTGTTATGTTCCTTCTCTCAGCGACCCCGTTTTGTTGTGGGGTTCTAGCTGCAGAAGTCTCATGAGCAATACCAAGTTCATTACAGAATTCAGAAATATATGAATTTATAAATTCAGTGCCCTTGTCAAATTTGATCTTAGTGATGGACTGATTCTTCTCATTGCTGAGTCTTTTGAGCAACTCTGGAAGCTTCACCTGTGTTTCCTTTTTATTTAACAAGAAAATAACCCAAGTATATCTAGAATAATCATCAATAACCACAAGGGTATACTTCCTACCATTCATACTCACAGGTGTTACTGGGCTAAATAAATCTATGTGCAAAAGCTTAAAAACCCTGTCAGTGGAGAAGGAAGCTTTCTCTTTGAATGATGCTCTGACCTGCTTCCCTTCCTGACATGCTTTGCACACGTGATCTTTGCTAAAAAATTCATTAGGTAAACCTTCTACAAGGGAAAGTCTAGAAATTTTGTTAAGAATCTTGAAGTTTAGGTGGTTTAATCGTTTATGTCATAACCAACTGAGCTCTGAAGAGCTTTTAGCAACAAAACAAGTATTTGGAACAGTGATGCTCCAATCAGCTAAGTAAACATCACCTTTCCTAATACCTGATAGAAGCACTTGTGTTAATTTGTCCTTGACCGAACATATATTCGATGAGAACTCAACACTGAAACCATTGTCACATAACTGACTCACTAACAATAGGTTATGCTTCAGTCCTTCAACAAAGGACACATTCTCCACTCTGATTGTACCTATTTTCAAGACACCAAACCCTTTAGTAAAACCCTTTGCGTTATCACCCAAAGGTTACCTGTAGACCATCCGTAGCTCGAAACTCTTGGAGGAGACTCTCCATTCCAGTCATGTGCTTAGAGAAACCACTGTCTAGGTACCAAACAGCTTTGATTGAGTCTCCTCTCCTCTTGTGATGATCCACAGCCGCCTGCAAATAGACCAGGCTTTAGGTACCCATTGGGTGTTGGGTCCTATTGTGTCAGTTATACCTTTCGGGATCCAGACCTGCTTCACTAGCCTGATTGCCTCAGAGTGGTAGATATGTTTCCGTGAAACATCCACATACACTACTTTCTTCTTCTTAGCCTGAGAATAAGATGGTGTATGAGTGTCAGGCTTAGGCTTCACAGGAGCCTGAGTGTGTGCCTTTTGGGCTGGTTTCTTGTTCTTCCTAGGCTTTGGTGCAGCTGGTCTTGAGGTTTGTCCCTGATGAGGGCCTTGCTTTTGATTCCCCCAGGCAAGTGAGGGAACTGAAAGCAGTTATAGGCTTTAGGATGCCAAAACCATGGAGGTGCTATCATATCTGGCCTTCCCTGAGGGTATTGCCATGCATGATAATACCTCTGTTGAGCGGTCTGAGTGCTCTTAGCCTGAGTCTTTCTCAGTTTACGCTGAGGTTTCTTCTGGTCTGAGCTCTCAGGGGCCTCCTTTGGTTTCTTAGCCTTTCCCTTGGGTTTTGGCTTAACAACCTTAGGCGCTACCCTGACTGTCTAGCAGTTTCCTTGCCCTTATCAATTTTGCGGGCTTTGAATACAACTTTCTTTGTACCCTTGCCTGCCTGGACAAACACTCTCTCAGTGTTTCTCCCTGAAGCAACATGAGATTGACCTTGTGAGGATTTCTTAGGGACATATCCAAGCCCTTTTTTCTCATTCCCAAGCATCTGGCTGCTATTTATTTCCTCTCTAGCCACTGAGGATTTATTCATTGCTGCAACCTTCTGCTTAAGAGAGTCCTCACTCCTTTACAGGATTTCATGTCTGGCAAAGAGATCATCAAACTTACTCTTGAGTGCTTTCAGTTCTTCCTTCCTGACCAGCTCTTCATCAGCCAGTTCATTCAGAATCTTTTCTCTTGGAAGACGCTCAGCATTGATCATGTCAATTTCCTGAGTTAGTCTCACAATCTGAGGTGACTCTTTCAGATCTGACTGAGTGAGTTGATCATTCAGGTTTTTAACATCAGTACTCAGTTTCTGGTTCTCCTCTACCAAGAAGACATTAGTTTCCTGCAGCTTGGAGAAATTAACCATCAATTGATCTAAGCAGATCTGAAGGTTCATTTCTCTAGCTGGCTCTGAGCTTGGCTCAGGATTTCTACCACTATGTGAACCACACACAGAATTTGAAGTTACCTCAGGCTCCTCTCTTGCCACAAGGCACAAGTCATCGTACTCCTCATCGGAAAAGAGTTCAGGCGACCTCTCCTCAGGACCATCCGAGTCTATAGCATCCTCAGCGAGCATAGCTCTCCGGTCAGCATACCTCTGGTCTCTCTTGGCCCTCATGTCCTCTCTTTCCCGTGCACTCAGCTCTGGGCAATCGTACTGATAGTGCCCACTCTTGTTACAATTGTAACATGCTGCTTGCCCATCTCTTCTCTCCTTTCTTGGCTCAGGGTTCCTTCTTGAGTCAGGTTCCCTTGGTCTTGATGAGCTTTCAGTCTTTCCTGAGTGCCTATCATCACGAGTACGTCTCTGTTCATCTCTACGATCGGGCTTTGGGTCTGATTGTCTCCTTTCATCACCACGATCGCGTCTTGGTTCAGTGTTCCTTCTTTCCTCATATCTCTGAGAACTTTGATGGCTTCCTTCAGGTTTCCTATCACAAGTATCCTGATAATATATTTTATAATGACCAAACCTGGAATTAAGCTTTTCAAAGCGTCTAGCCATCAGGCTGTACTCCTCAGCGAGCTCTTCTTTGTTCATCTCTATCAGTGACTTTGATGAAGACTCGATAGGCTCTGACTTGGCTTTGAATACCACACTTTTCTCAGGTGCTTTCTCTTTCTCTTCAGGCTGTACTTTCTTCTTTCTCTTGTTCAGATCATATTCCAAAGCTTTGAGCTCTGAAAAAAGTAAAGCTGAAGTTATATTACTCATATCCTGAGTGTTTTTCAACATAATGACACTATTATCCCATCTCTCAGGAAGAGCATTTAGGATTTTAGAAGCAACTTCTCTTTTGGGAACCTCTTTTCCCAACATTACCAACTCATTCATTATTTTGATGGATCTTGACTCCATCTGATCCATCGTTTCGTCAGGCAGCATCCCGAACGCTTCAAACTTCTGAATGGCAATATTTCTCTTGTTCTCCTTTATCTTTCCTGAGCCTTCACACATGCTAGTCAGCTCATCCCAGACCTCTTTCGCTGTCTTTAAGCTCATCAGCCTTGCTGACTCCTCAAACGGCACCGTATGAAGAATAATGTTTATGGCCACGTTGTTCAGTCCAACCATCTTGATCTCATCATTTGTCATATCTTTCCTCTCTTTAGGAACTTGTACACCGATATCGAGATCATCATATCTCAGTCCTCTGACATTTGGGATGGTGATCTTGATCGGTCAGTCCCTGATAACTCGTGGCATTTGGTCATGGATGGCATCTAGATGTGCCTCAAGTCTGAACTTCCAATAGACAAAGTTAGACGCAGAGAATTCAGGCAATGAAGCTTCAAGTCTCCTCGAAGTCATGATGATGCAAGTTTTCTTAAAAGCAAACTCAGATATATTCAGTGACCACCAACAGTTTCTCCTCTGAAACTATTAGTATTCAAAGTCAGTGGTCTTTTGAACCACTGCTCTGATACCACTTGTTAGCCCCGGTACAAGACTGAATGATACGTGTATGGGGGGAATACACGTATACCATTTTTTTGACTTTCAAACTGACTGAGTCCCCTTTACTCGGAGTGGTGTTAAACACTGAGTAGATAATCCACCTATTAACAGCACTGAGTGCAAGTTAGTTGGATAACTATCTACTTATGTTCAGTGCGGAATGTGTGAGCCCTAAAAGTTTATAGTCTTGTTTTAGTTTGCTTACTGAAAACTTATTTTTCTTTTTTAAGAAGTCGTGGTTAGAAGGGCAGTGCTCAGTTTAATGATCAGGCTGATTGATTCAGACCTGATAAACAATGCAATGAATGACTTAAAAAATGAACAGTTAAGAACAATAATCAAAGCAATAAAAGCACATGGAGTTTAATGTAGTTCAGACACTCAAGATCCTACGTCCACGGTCCTGATTGAACAGGAGAATCCACTAAGGATTGACTTATTTTTAACGTGCCAAGGTGCACCAAGATCAGCTTCACTTACTGACCCTTACAAACTCCTTCTAACCTACTCACTTAACTTCCACCAACAAACCTGACTAGAGGGTTTTGGTTTCAGTTTGGATTCCAACTAAGGTGTGATTATCCTTACAAGACAAGGCTATGCTAAGGATGGATAATCACTCTAAGCTTAAGATATGACTTGGTTCGCTCAGTGGAATACAAAAAACTCTCTAACTAAGAAACACTTGGAAAATTTAAGATGTTTTGAGTGCTTCTTTGAAATGTTGAATGTTTTGTGCGCTGAGAGTTTGAGTAATTTCTTGGCTTCGAAATTTCCTGTAACCTTGCTTGGGTCCAAGGTCTTCTGTATTTATAGGCAACTTTGAAAAACTATCAGTTGGAAGAGATGGCCTTCTAGGTTGTCTTCTCGTAGGATTTGTTCAACGGATACATCTCCCATGCAGCAGTCGTCCTTGCATGGATTTGGAAATTGCATTTAATGCTTGCCCATTGAAATATGCAAGGATGTCAGGTTCAAGTCAGTGTCCGTACATGACTTAACGCTCTCTGATTGGTCCATGTCATCAGGTAGGTGAGAATGTCAGAACTTGTTCTTCAGTTCAGTTTTGCCTTTACTGAGTTCAGGTTTGCCCTCATCTACGTACGTTTCCCAGCACTGACATTCCTTTAGGCTTGCTTGGATCCTACTCCAAGTCTTTTCCCAATACTCAGTGCTATCCTGTTCATTTCAGGACTGAGTTAGCAATGATCTCAGGATCATGTTCTTCATCCTGACACTTACTCAGCCAGCTTAGATGAACTGCCATAATCCCAGGATGGTGCTCTTGTGTCTTTAGGCTTCAGTCTTGATTGTCATCAATGAGTACTCCTCTCATTGAGTTCCTGTGAAATGTAAAATATACTAACTTACAAACCTAACCAAGACTAGCTTGGCTATTACACACTTAGGCAAATCATCTTTTCAGGGGCTTTGGGATCTTAATCAAAACTGACATTGTCCCAACACAGCTGCTCGTTATGGGGAAGCTACTCGTCAAGAGGACAGCTGCTCGTCCATATCGATTGATTGGCTCAGTTGTGTAGCAGCTGCTCGTCATGGGAAAACTGCTCGTCAAGAGGACAGCTGCTCATCCATATCGATTGACTTGGCTCAATTGTGTAGCAGTTGCTCGTCATGGAGAAGTTGCTCGTCCATATCGATTGACTTGGCTCAGTTGTGTAGCAGCTGCTCGTCATGGGGAAGTTGCTCGTCAAGAGGATAGTTGCTCGTCCATGTAGAAGTTGCTCGTCCATGTGGAAGCTACTTGTCAAGAGGAAGCAGCTCGTCCATGTGGCAACTGTTCATCATATGTCAACAGTTACGACCTTGATTATATTTTTTTAAAGGTACGACCACGATTACATTGACATGACTATTTCAAAGTTCAACACATGCATACATCACTTTAGTACTGATTTTCGAGGACGAAAATCTTTTTAAGAGGGGTAGAATGTTACACCCCTAAAAATATCAAGTTTTTTTTATTTATTTTGAAAATACTTTAAAACTTTCATTTTTGAATAGAGAGAGTGTGTTTATGTAATATATATGCAGATGTTGTTGTTGTTATTATTATTGTTATTATTGTTATTATTATTTATACTATTTTTTTCAAAAGTAAAAGGTTTTAAATATGTATATATATATGCATATGTATCCTTGCATATGGATATATAAATATATTAGTATATATATGTTTTTAAAAGGTCACACATGTATTTATTATTTGCTTAATTAATATTAATTAGTAAATTAAAAGCTATCTTTTATTTAGCCTCATTTCTCTCAAAAATTAGTTAATAGAATTTATGAATAACGTTATTAATATGTTGTCAAAAAGTCTCTCTTAATTATTGGAAGAATTATCACGATTTCTTCATGGTTGTTTTTTTATCATATTTCACACATGTTAAAAAACTAGTGTCTTTAATGTTGACACTAATTTTAGATCTCATTATTGTTATTAATATTTTTATTTAATTCTCATGATTATTATTAATATTCTTATAATTGTTATTAAAAATTTTATTTAATTCTCATAATTATTATTAATATTCTTATAATTGTTATTAATATTTTTATTTAATTCTCATAATTCCTATTAAAATTTTCAATGTATTTAAGGTCTTGAATGGTTGAAAAAAAATTCATTTCCATTACTACTCTCGTTTCATTTCTCTTCATTGAAACCTGCGTACAACATATTTTTCTTTGGCTGATATTTGCATATTTTTGCTTTCCACGATATTGTGTACAAGTGGGAATTTATTTTCTCTAAACTCTACAGTGGTATCGTAGAGCATGCCATTTTTATTCAATTTTAAATATAATGTATAAATTGCTTGATATACTGGTTTAAATTTATTATTCCATACTATTCTAATAGCCTAGGGCCCTGATGAGGTCCGAGACCGACGGATCTTCGGGTGTATCCCGCCGTGCTAGGCAAAGTCTAATAGCCAGGGGCCCTTATGTGGTCAGGGACCGACGGGCCTTCGGGTTTAACCTGTCGTGCTCGATTTCTATGTGGCAAAGTTATCATTGGCAAAGTTAGCAAAATTATCATGGAAAGAGTTTCATGTGAATTTCTATTGACATGTAATTTCTTGTTATTTGTATTTGCATTTAATAATGAATAATCTATCTCCACTGAGTGTGCTCGCATACTCACCCCATTAATTTTAACATTATCAGAGTGCTCAACGGAAGCGTGGAGAGGTGATGGAGGATGGCGTATTACTACATTAATTCAATTTATTTCATGTTAAAAAATCTTACAAGTTAGTTAATTTATTTATCAAGTATTTTCTAATGAGGTTCTTTTAGGATAAATATATTTATTTATAATTTGTATTTTAAATTTGCTTTTAAAAGTTTTTTAATATTTAAGTCTTCCGTTGTTGTCAAATATTTATTATGTTAAATAAAAATTTAGTTCACGCCTCTTATTGTACATTAACCACGTATTTTACGTAAAAAAATAATAATATGAAAATTGGGGCCTGACAACAACTCCCTCTAGTGGAGCACACCACCCTCTCCTCACCTAGTTCCATCACCCCCAATAGCAACCGTATCATGTGCCTGGTGAAATTAGGCAAGCTGAACCTCCATCATAGACTTTGCGTACTCAACCCCGATTTCCTTTTGCTGAAACAAAAACTGGTTCCACATATACCATGACATCCACAACACCATATAGAACCTACCATGCAGATCCTTATCTACTTTCTCCTTAATCGCCTTCACCCATTCAAACATAGTCACTTCAGTACTCCCTGGTTGAATCACTCCTAAAAATTCTGGCCCAGCACTCTGCAAAAAGGAGTAAGTCCAAGGACAGTCTCGGAAGTAGTGCTCCATATTCTCCACCTCTTCGGGATATTTACAACACCAGGGCTCAACATCTACGCATCATCCTATGAGGTTGACATTAACTGGGACAATTCTACATAAGACACCCCACATAAATTAGTAATTTGATACTCCCTCCATCTCAAACTCATTTTTTCATTTACTGTTTGCACGAGTTTTAAGAAAAGAGTTGATTATAGTATTTAAAGTTATAAAGTGATAAAGTAGATACTTTTGGTTATTCGTGTATGGAGAATATAATATTAAAAAGTATTGTTACTTTTTTTGACAAAAGTAGATGTAGCAAACGAGTATGGGCAGACCTTTTTGGTAATGTAGCAAACGAGTTTGGAACGGAGGGAGTAAGATATAAGTCCCAAATTCAAAATATATGTTAGTTTATATTAATGCACATATATTAAGAAAATAACAAGTATTGTGCACTTTGTGCACCGTACACCACTAATATTATTATTTGTAAAAATTAATATTATTGAAATAAAATATCATTGCTGTTAAAAAAAAATTAATATTGATGCTGGTAAAGAATTAATATTATTGTTGATAAACAAAACTTAATATTATTGCTTAGTGGTGCACGATACACAATATGTACATAGAGATGGTCTCTTGTGCAATATTGCAAATGCAATATATACATATTTAAAAGAAGGGAAAAATTGTGGATCTAAAATTTCGCTACCAAGCCCATGTTACTATAAGGGAAAGTATGTGTTACGGTAAGAGTAATCATGTGTTACTATATCAGAAACAGTTTAATTGCAAAAAACTGAAGAAGAAGAAGAAGAAGAAGAAGAAGAAGAAGAAGAAGAAGAAGAAGAAGAAGAAGAAGAAGAAGAAGAAGAAGAAGAAGAAGAAGAAGAAGAAGAAGAAGAAGAAGAAGAAGAAGAAGAAGAAGAAGAAGAAGAAGAAGAAGAAGAAGAAGAAGAAGAAGAAGAAGAAGAAGAAGAAGAAGAAGAAGAAGAAGAAGAAGAAGAAGAAGAAGAAGAAGAAGAAGAAGAAGAAGAACTTAAAAAATTCCAATTTTTTTGAAAACTATAACATAATCATAACATCATAATTGATTCATGTGTTACGATATGAAAATTGATGAATCTGAACAATAAAAAGACTATATGATTAAGTAATACATGTGTTACTACATGAACATATGAGTGTTACTACAAGAATAAAACAATATTAGGATATGAGCTAGTGACACACTTTTGCTCATGCAGTAACACTCGTTTGTTCATACAGTAACCCAATTTCAAGCAGTATGAAAAATAATGTGTGGGACGCAAAAAAATCCAACAATGGTGAAAATGTAAAAAGACAATGAAAACAAGGATAAACATGTAGTGGAGGTTCGCAAGGAAGAAGAGGAAACTGGATTGGAGAAGAAACACCATGTTAGCACGAAAGAGGAAGAAAGACCTTGCGAAAACCGCAATGGAAGCGCAGTAAAAAAAAAAAAAAAAAAGTAAGAGATCCATTTGAAGTGAATATGTGTCAAAATAAATTATATTGTACATATCTATATATATGCAATATTGCATATAAATCTTTGTGTTGTACATAATATTAGTTTTTTTTTTTTTTTACCTTTCCTAAGAAAATAATTGACTTTCTATTATGCCTTTAATTGATTTCTTTGAAATTATGCACAAGACTCTTAAAGATTTGTGGATAAGTGGTTAATATTGAATGAATACAGGGGTAAATTAAAAAAAAAAAATTAGCATTAAAAGTTGTAAAAATGTTACTTAAATTGCAAATGAAATAAATAGTCAAAACATCATTTAAATAATAATGGAGGAAATATTTAATTTAGAATGATCAGTCTTACAATTATGTAACACTATATTGTCTTATACAAGATTTTTTTTTTTACTATACATAATACGTACATTATTTTATTTTTAATATTTTTACTATGCAATATCTCAAATCACCTATGCAATGATATATTTATGTGTCATATTTCAGTGCACATAGGGTATTAGTGCTACTAAACAAGTTGAATTATAAGCATTAATTTATATTAAATAAGAGGACTATTGGTTGGAAATTCTTCCATTAAAAATGAAAATGAGAGTTAGTATAGGGTATTAGACAATGACTTGTGTGACTCAATTTCATCATAAAATTGGTTTGGAGAGTATTAATTTTTTATACTATAAGATATTTTGTAATGGTATTAGTTATTTCATTAAAGGACATTAGTTGTTTTTACAGTAAAGTATTAGTTGTAAATCAGTTTCACAGTGAAACAGGTTCACACAAGACCAACTCAGGACATAATAATTGTTAATGAGAATAAAAAGAGATCAGTGACACTCTTTCTCCTCTTAAATAAAATAATTAATACTCCAATTTAATTAATTATTTCCTTTCCTATAATAGTTTCTCCTCAACCATTCAAATATGTCGCAACCAAATAACTATATTTTGTCCATTTTTTTAAATAGAGCACAACACTAATGATATTTCTTTCAAACGTAGAAGAAAAAAAAATTCATTCTCATTCCATTGAAACTTGAAAGCATGTAAAACAAGCGTCACTTAAGTACTTTAGGAATAAAATCAGCAATTTGATACATCAATTAATAAATGCATACTGCATTAAAAGACATCTGGATTATCAATTTTTGTTTGGAAATGCCCATAAAAAAGTTGTTTTAAAAATATTTTAATATAATAAATCATGTTTCATGAGACCCCTAATAACGACAACTTATAGTATTTGCTGAGCCAATTAATGTTTTACGATAGACAAAGTATAGAGTGAAACTGATTTATACATAAATCACTGAAGGGTATTAGTTGTTTTCTTTGAAGAGTATTATTTGTATTTACTGAAGAGTATTACTGATTTACACTAAAGAGTCTTAATTGTTTAGTGAAAATGAACTAAGACTCTTCAGTGTAAACCAATAATACTCTTCAGTAAAAACAACTAATACTCTTCAGTGAAAACAACTAATACCCTTCAGTGATTCATATATAAATCAATTTCACTTTATACATACTCTTTACGATATGTTAGCAAAATTTCAATGCTATTATATCCTAATTGTATTTTAGATGAAACTTCAGTAAAAAAAAAAAATCATATCTCCCGTATAAAAAAATTCCCCAATTCTCAAACCCTAACTCCATTGTTGAAGAAAAATCATCTTATTCTAATGGTAGTATTGTAGTGATTTATGCCGAAACTAACATTGGTGACCATAAAGTCATCTGTCTCTGTGGAGTTCATTCTCGAATGTGGATGTTTATGACTTGGTCGAATGTTTCTATGATGTGGAGTATATGAGATAAGGTTTATTCTCAATATGTGTAATGTGTACTATGCTTCAAAATTGGTTCATGAAACTACTATTGAGAGCTTAGAAAAGAGTATCAATAGAGTAAATGCAGGAAAATGGTTCATAAGATTCAGTATGTCAGGACCGTCTTTAGTCTTTCAGTCTTGAATGACTTCAGTTGAGCTCCCCATTAACTGAATATATATAAGAATACCTATTCTAACCTAGGAAAATATCATCATTTTTATTAAAGTTTTGGGATCTAACTCAAAACAAACACTCGCAACACATTTTCAAGGTCTTTATTTCTACTAACATTTCTTTTGCTTTATGATTTGGCTCTTAATACAAGTCTTCCAAAAGTCCTTTGTAGCTTGACTTCTTTAGGTTCTTAAAGGCTCAATATTGGTCTTCAAGATCAAAATTTTCACTATAAAAGTCTACTGACCAGCTGAGTAAGTCAGGTTTATACTCAGTAGGATCCTTTAGTGTATTAAGATTGTCTTCACGTCTTCAGGCTTGAACATTTTCAATTGAGTTATCTCTCAACTGAATACCTGTAAAGTGAAAATATATTCTATACTCACCAAGTTAGTGATACACTATCCTGAATCTATACTTAGACTAGATCATCATCTTCCAAAAAATTCCCCCTCAACTTATGACCTAAACTAAGCTAAGTCTAAATAGCATCAGCTGACTAACAAGCTCAGTTGATGTCCTGACTACGAAGCTGTCTAAGATATTCAGCTAATAGTGTAATACTACTATATGTGTTTTGGTCAAATTATCAACACTTAATACAAATTTTTTAACAGTTTGGATATAAATTTCGAAGTTCATAAAGTTAATTGGTCACACTTTTCTCTAAATATCGATTCAGCCTTAGCTTTGGAATTTCTCAAAAATTATAATTTTTTAGAGTTGCGTCTGAAATTTCCAAATTTCGTTTGAAATTTCAATTTCTCCTTTCAAATCCTCCAAGGCATGTTTGAAGATGGGTTTTTTTTTTTCGAATCATGTTCATTTGCTAAGAATCGCACCTGAATTTCATTTAAGCCTTACAAATCATTTAAATCATGTTCCTTCTTCCGAATTTGACTCAAATCTAAGTTTTCATTCGATTCTTCCAAATATTTTTTTTGTTTTTCGTGTTCTTCTTTAATTACACCTCAATCTTCTTTGTGTTCTTGTGTAATCACATCTCAATTTTCTGTATATTCATGGAATCTGTTTGCCTACTTAATCTATCGTTATTTTTTCCTTAATTAATGCACAATTAGTTATTTTATGACTTTATGACTTTTAGTAGGTTAGGAGTAGAAGCAATTTATTAGTAGGAACGGGTCAAATAAAACTAGATCTAGTTTTATGGTGAATAAGTTTCACAGGAAACCGACTTCTCAGTGTAAGAAGAGCAATTAATGAGGGTCTGAATAGACCTTATTGGGCAAAGCCCAACACATATCAGAATACAAAACTTGAGTTTGACCCAACTCTACAACTCACCACATTGCCCCTAAATACATCCCAGCTCTAAAGCTCAATTTAGCTCAACTGATCGACCCAAAACAAGTCAAGGTCATGTACACTTGAACTAGCCAACCCCATTCAAACCTAATACAATCCAAATTGAATAAATAATTATTATTGGTCAAACCCAAACAAAAGAAAGTCCATGGCATGTTTATGGCAAGCCTAACTTCAAGGGTGTCATAATTACTGTCACGCTCCAATTTTTATAATATTAATTTTTTTCGTAAAACACATGATTCATTTACAATAAGAGGCGTGAATTAAAAATTTCAACATAGAAATTACTTTGACAACAACAAAAAACTTAAAGATTTAATAAGTTTTAAAAATAAATTTAAAATACAAATTGTTACAAAATAATTATCCTAGAAGAACCTCATAAAAAGAAAACTTGATAAATAAATTAACTAATTTGCAAGATTTTTATTATTAAATAATTTAATTCAATGTCATCCATCGCCTCTCCTCGCCACCAGCTCCACAATCTGAAAATGTTAAAATGAATAGGGTGAGCGAAACCACAGCTCAGTGGGGACAAGCTTGTCAAAACTAAATATAATAAATAATTTAAATTAATCAGTCACGTAAATATGCATTTTAATGTCATCACCTCATTTATAAAGGTTAGAAGACCTATCGTCACCTCGTTTATAAAGGTCAGAAGACCTATCGTCACCTCGTTTATAAAGGTCAGAAGACTTATCATCAGCTCGTTTATAAAGGTCAGAAGATCTATCATCACCACGTTTATAAAGGTCAGAAGACCTATCCTCATACATATTTCACATGAACATTAATAAAGTCACATATCACATTTAATTGTGACAAACTTAGAAGATAGAAATCCCTACCTGGAATTAATGTCGTGTATGCATATACAAAATAAAAATCTTTAAATCACGTCTTGCTTAAAATAAATGTGAAGTATCTCGAATATGATTTCGGCATTCTTCGAAAAGAGAAAATATAACGGGTCTTTGTTACAATATTTTCCTCAAATTTGAGTGAAGTATAATAAATTTATGTTGTACGCCGGTTTCAAAGAAGAGAAATGAACGTGAGTGGTAATGGAAAAATAAATTTCTTTCAACCATTCAAGACCTTAAATACAATGAAATTTTTAATAGCAATTATGGGAATTAAATAAAAATATTAATAACAATTATAAGAATATTAATAATAATTATGAGAATTAAATAAGAATTAATAACAATAATGAGAATTAAAAATAGAGTCAATATTAAATACACTAGGTTTTTAACATGTGTGAAATATGATTAAAAAAAAAAAAAACAACCATGAAGAAATTGTGATAATTCTTCTAATAATAAAGAGAGAATTTTGACAACATATTAATAAAGTTATTCATAAATTATATTAACTAGTTTTTGAGAGAAATGAGGCTAAATAAAAGATACTTTTAATTTACTAATTAATATTAATTAACTAAATAATAAATACATGTGTGACCTTTAAAAAATATATATACTAATATATTAATATATACATATGCAAGGATACATATGCATATATATACATATTTAAAACCTTTTACTTTTGAAAATAATAGTAGTAGTAGTAGTAGTAATAATAATAATAACAACATCTGCATATATATCACATGAACACACTCTCTTTATTCAAAAATGAAAATTTCAAAATATTTTCAAAATAAATAATAAAACTTGATATTTTTAGGGGTGTTACATTCTACCCCTCTTAAAAATATTTTTGTCCTCGAAAATCAGTACTAAAGTGATGTATGCATGCGTTGAACTTTGAAATAGTCATGTCAATCTAATCGTGGTCGTACCTTTTAAAAAAAATTAATCGAGGTCGTAACATATCATAACTTTGTAATAATTTGATGGCATAATTTTACAACATAAAATAACTTTGGATTAAACTTGCATTGATGCATGTATCTCGAAATACTTTACTAGAAAATTAGGGGTGCAACATCCTACCCCTCTTAGATATTTTTTTTTTTTTTTGTCCTCAAAATTTAAGAAATATATTGATGATGTAGGCATGCATGCAATGAAAAATTTCATGTAAAAATGTACTTTGTATAATGGTCTTGACATAATATAATTTTTAATTGAAACATGAAATAATTTATGTAATGCATGTACCATTGAGAGCCGAAGCGGGAGGCGGTGATGAACAACTTTTACTTATAAATTTTTCTCATTAACAGAGTACACTGTAAATAATTTTGACTCTTAAAATAAAAATTTATTTTAACAAGTCTACAGAAACGTAGACCTGCTCTGATACCACTCTGTCACGCCCCAATTTTTATAATATTAATTTTTTTCGTAAAATACATGATTGATTTACAATAAGAGGCGTGATTAAAAATTTCAACATAGAAATTAGTTTGACAACGGGTCGAATGCCTCCGTTGGACTTGGCGCAATGGACCTTTATTACACCCGATTTGGGTGGAAGATGATGGACTCTGCCCCCAATAATCCCCCTAGAATCTGTCAGCCCTCATGGTCAACAAATGCCTTCCACTGGATTTGAACCTTTGACATGTGCTCTGATACCAATTGTAGGATCAAACATTTGCCACTAGACTAAAAGCCCAGAATTGTAATGAGTTGCTACTTTATTTCCCTTAATCTATGTCTAAATGTAGATGCCATGGGTCGAATACCTCTACCGGACTTGGTGCAATGGGTCTTTATCGCACCCGACTTAGCTAGAAGATGCTGGACTCCGCGCCCAATATTATATAAGTATGAAAAGCATCATGGCAAATATATCAAGGTATTACGATCGAATTAATATGGTGAATACTTTTTTGGAGAGTTTATGAAGTACTTATCAGATGTTGGGACTGTATCTCAATTGCCTGCACCTGCAACACCCCAATATAATGGTGTAGCAAAAAGAAGAAATGCGACTTTTATGGAGATAGTTAGATCAATGATGAGTTATTTGAATTTACCTAATTCGTTTTAGGGATATGCTTTAAAAACATCTGCATATATTCTAACCTTAGTGTATTCTAAATCAGTCCCTAGTACACCCTTAAAATTGTGGACAGGGCATAAGCCCAACCTGAAATATTTTAATATATGGGGTTGTCCATCACATCTCTTGCAGAAGGAAGCTGATAAGTTAGAATCACTAACAAAAGTATACTTGTTTGTAGGATATCCTAAAGGAACAAAAGGTTGATTATTTTATAACCCTAAGGATCAAGATATCATTGTTTGCACCAATGTTAGTTCCTTAGAGGAAGATTATGTAATAAACTACAAACCCATGAGTACAATTATTGTTGAGGATCTGAAAGTAGTGACCCCTGCTTCAGTTTTGGAATCAAAATGTGAGGAGCCACAAGACACTGCACAACGTGTTACTAATGATACACTGCTACATGAGGAGCCTTGTCGTAGTGGGAGTGTTCTTAGACAATTTGATAGATACATGTTCTTGGAAGAGCCTTTGTACTAGACCCCTAGTGAACAAAAAATTGACCTATATACCTATGATGAAACACTACAAGGCGAGGATGTAAAATATTGGTAAAATGCACTGATATCAGAAATGGAATCTACATATTCTAATAATGTATGAGAACTTGTAGAACCACACAAAGATATTAATACTATTGAATGCAAGTGGTTCTATAAAAGAGTCAGGTTGAAACTTATAAGGTTAGACTTGTAGCGAAAGGGTATACTAAAAAAGAAGAGATATATTATGAGGACACTTTTTTGCCAATAGTCATGCTTAAGTGTATCTAGATTCTTTAGTATATTGTTTCTCATGAGGTTTGACAAATGGATGTCAAGACAACTTTTCTTAATGGAAGTCTTGAGAATACCATCTATATGAAGCAACTAGAAAGATTCACTAAAAAAATGTCAAGAACATCTTATTTGAAAACATAACAAGTCCATTTATAGACTCATGAAAGCTTCTAGATCATGGAATATCCGTTTTGATGAGGTTATCCAAGCTTTTGGATTTGATCAATGTCCAGATGAGTCATGTGTGTATAAAAAGTGGCAGAAACGTGGTGATATTCCTAGTATTTTATGTAGACAACATCTTATTAATTGAAAATAATGTAAAGGTGTCGTCAGTAGTAACGGTATGGTTATCCAAATATTTCGATATGAAGGATTTAGGAGAAATTGCACATGTCCTTGGGATCAAAATCATAAGAGATCTCAAGAAAGGATGATATGTTTATCTCAGGCAACCTAGGTTGATGTTGTACTAACTCGTTTTAGCATGCAGTATCCTAAGAAAGATTTTAATATTTCAGGCATGGAATACCTCTATCTAAGGAGATGTCTCTTCAGACACAAAAGATGATAGAGGATATGAAAGCAGTTTCGTATGCTTTGGCTGTCAAAAGCTTAATGTATGTAAATTTATGCACGAGATCAGACATCTGCTATGATGTTAACATGGTTAGCTAATATCAGAAAAACACATGTCAAAGACCAGTGGCTTGTGGTAAAATATATTCTAAAGTACCTAGAAAAAAACTATAAATTATATGTTGGTTTACCAGGTAGAAAGTCTAATTCCTTTGGGGTATTACCGATTATGATTTTCTGTCAGACAGGGGCAAGAGTAAATCTACCTCAGGTTATGTGTTTAATTTTAGAGGTGGAGTTGTAGTATGGAGGAGTGTTAAGCAGAAATGCATTTCAGAATCCACCATGGAAGCTGAATATGTGGCAGCTGCTAAGGCAGCCAAAAATGTTGTCTGGTTTAGAAATTTTTTGATGGATTTAGACGTGGAACCTGACTTGCCTCAATGTATCACAGTCTATTGTGATAACATTAGTGCAACAACAAATTCGAAGGAACCAAGAACCCATAATGCAAATAAAGATCACAATATAAATTAAAAAAAAAAAAGAAGTAGGAGCCACAACCGGGCTCAAGGACTTGAAAGAGAAAAATAAGCAACAGTAAGTCTCACATGGGAGTATACTTATATATGATCTACAAAGCCAAAAACTATGGTGACCTATAGTTTTTTTCCAAATCATAGCTGTTGATTACAACATTTTGCGTCTTACCACTCTTTTTCTTGTTACTTTTTTTAATTTGGGTTTCCCATTGGCCTACCTCTCAATTCTCCCCATCCAGAAAGTATCTCTTTGTGTCTTTACTGTCACACGGAAGTATTTCTTCTTCAATCTTGTTGGATTCCCCCTCAAAATCTACCAAGGTTTGAACAACTCAATGGAAGATTGGATACACGTCACTTGTTTATTGAAGTGCTCTTCTAATGAAATTAATAATTAACCTTTTTAAGTTTATGTCTTTGATTATATTATGCAGAATTTTAAATGTGTGGGTTGTACTTTGAATTGATACAATGGAATCAATTTCGGACTAAAATCGATTTTTTTTTTTACAACATGCTTGTGAAAAATTCGATTTGAATATTCGACTCGAGTATGTTAATGGTTTTGAATAATTCGATATCAATTTCAAATGAAATACAAATCACATTTATTACTCAAAAAATATTTAATTCGAATTCGATATTTAAAATAACTTCACAAATACGAATACAAAACAGTAATATTCGATTCAATTCGTTTACCGCGCTAATGATATATACAAGGTATTTTACAATGATAATTTGAATATAATTTTTCAAAAATACTTATTTCTTAATTAAATTAACTGATCCAAAATATACTTATTTATTGTCAATATCACCACAAAATAAAACTTGTAAACTAACATGGACATGCACCACTAACTATTACAAAATCCACACACTTGCATACATTTAGTGTGGAAACCCAAATACAAGAAAATATATATACGTACACTTTAAAATTATTCTAAAGATCAAATATTCAAGAAGTAGTAATTATATAAATATCAATATACAATGATTAATGATAATTTGGTCTCTTCTTCACCATGAACTCATCTTGAAACGCTTTATTAGACCATTTCGTCTCAGCCTTCAACTTGTGAATGCACTCCATCAATACACGCTTGTTCTTAAACATGTTTCCCTTGGCGTTCATATACATTTCATGATACATATGTTGGTCAATTTTTCCGGCGTCTCGATAGCGGTGGAGCAGGCGGCGCAACACCCTTATCCGCCGCATCCACAACAACTTAGACGACAGCCTTGCTTCGGCCGTCCCCTTCCGCTTCCCGTACCCCGAGTGCCTGCCTTTTCTCCTTGCTTCCATGCCTATTCTGGCCTGCGACCTAGAGTGGAGCTTTGGAGGTCTCTTAAGGATGAAACCACCTTTTATGAGCTTCCTCACATTCAACCCTTCCCAACAAATTAGATTACTTAATTATGGTTTATATAAGATTACACTCCCTCCTATTCAATACATGTCACTTTGGATGAATGCATACATATTTTAATTATTTTAGAGGGGTAAACTTGTAACAAGTGCATTAAATATAAATTGAAAACTACAAAACGTCATGTAATTTGCAACAAAATAAATGGTCAAAACATCATTTAATTTGAATAGGAGAAAGTAATAAAGAATTAAAATATTTAACTACGTGATTTGCATAAAGTTGCAGATTGAATCCCCTATCTAATTTTATTTTGGTGTTTTGTGGTGTGTTTCACTAATTTTAATACATAATACATGTAATAAATGATAGTACACACTACAAAAAAGATGGAGATTAGCGACGGGAATTTTGTCGCAAATTCCTGAATTTGCGACGGATTTTTGTAAGCCGTCGCAAAAAATGACAATTTGCGACGGCTTAGGAAGTCCGTCGCCAAAAATAGTAATTTGCGACGGATAAGCCGTCGCAAAATCTAGGGCCCACCGACTTCGTCTTGAACCGGCTACATTTGCGACGGAAAGGTAGTCGCAAATTTCAATTTTGAGTTTGCGACGGTCAATTCCATCGCAAAACATACCCGTTTAAAGGTGACCGTTCGGGAAGCGACCCATTTGACTGATTTGCGACGGAAGAGGCCGTCGCAATTTTAAACTTTGTAATTGCGACGGACTAAAGCCGTCGCAAATGTGAGCGGTTGAAATTTGTCAGGCGGGTTGGTGGCCAATAATTGACCCGTGTCGTCGCAAAAGAGCTCTGCGACGGAATAGCCGTCGCAAATTATGCAATTTGCGACGGAAATTTAGGCCGTCGCAAATTTACGCAGTTTTATACCAGTCTCCTTCCTTTTCCTTCCCTTTCACTTTCACTCACGAAAAAAAATAAGAAATGATACGGTTTTAATATGTTCTTCACGTATAATTGGTGTATTTGTAATTGCCTTCAACCTCAGCGTACGTATTTGTCATTGCCTTCAACTTCACCGTACGTTTTCACATTTTTAACCGTTTAATTGTCATATTTTTATTGTTTCAATTTTTTAGTACACTATTAGGTAATGAGCATGATATATGTTTATTTGATGGGTTTTAGTATGATTGATGATATATGTTTATTTGATGGGTTTAGGTTAATTTTAGTTTGTGTGATATTTTATACCTATTTTTAGTCGAAACTCTGCTCAATTTTTCTGTACACTATTAGATAAATTGTGTGATGTTTGTTTATTTGATTGGTTTACTATGATTGATATATTGCGTTGGATTGATTTTTGTGAAGAAAAATTGTGTATATCCTTATTTTTAGGCAAACTCTGCCCAATTTTTTACAACTCATGTGATATTTACTTTTAATTTGTAACAGATGCAATTTCCAGATCGTGGTTGGATGTACTCAATACCTAGAATGATAGGAGGAGGCATTAACTCTGTCTTTTGCAATAAAATTGATGAGTTTATTGAGTTTGCACTACAACATCCATGCAATATGGATTGTATGGGTAATATTAGGTGTCCGTGTAAAGACAGAAGATGCAGAAATATGAGATTCTTGAGTGTTGATGAGGTTAGAACTCATCTTGTGATTTCCGGTTTGGTTCCCCGTTATTACAACTGGACCAGTCACGGTGAACAACGGTGGAATGTTAACATCGAAACCGTAGAATACTGGTATACTGGGTGGAGCGGTGGTGGAAGTTCTGATGTTGGTGGTTCAAGTTATGTTCCGTATACTCAATTTGAACCACAAATAGAGGATGAACATGATAGATATCGGATGATGATTGCAGAATCTATTTTGGGTGGTCAACCACAATTCAATGAAACACCTATGGAGGAGGAACCAAATCATCGGTCAAAGAAGTTTTTTGATATGCTTAAAACCGTTGATCAAAAGTTGTTTCCTGGTTGTGAGACTGAGACGCAATTGTCATTCAATGCTCAAATGTTGAACATCAAAACTGAAGGCAAGGTCAGTCAAAAAGTGTTCAATCAATTTGCTAAATTGTTCAAACGAGCTCTACCTGAAGACAACACGGCGCCTGATAATTTCTATCAGAGCAAGAGGCTCTTGAAACATATGGGTCTACCCTTTGAGAAGATTGATTGTTGTACAAACGGTTGCATGTTGTTTTGGGATGAGGATGAGGATCAGGATCATTGCAAGATGTGTGGTCACCCACGGTACAAACCATCTGGTCGTATAAAAAGTAAGAAGAAAGTGCAGTTGAAGGCTTATAAGGCAATGTATTACCTTCCCATCACTCCTCGTCTAGAGAGGTTGTATCAGTCCAGTGCCACGGCTAAAGACATGACATGACATGCTGAGGAGTGTTCTGGTGAGAATTCTGGAGAGATGCAGCATCCTGCAGACTCGGAGGCATGGAAACATCTTGATAGGGAGTTCCCAGATTTTGCAAGGGAGACGAGAAATGTGAGGTTAGGCTTGTGCACGGATGGTTTTGCCCCATTTGGAATGCACGGAAAAAAGTATTCATTATGGCCTGTGCTGTTGACCCCCGTACAATCTACCTCATTGGTTGTGCATGAAGCCTCAACATATATTTCTTAGTATCTTGGTGCCTGGACCACACAACCCCAAGCATAAATTGGATGTATATCTCCAGCCATTGATTAAAGAGTTGAAATCTTTGTGGTCTACGGGGGTGGAGGCCTACGACGTTCATAGGAAGCAGAACTTCACGATGCGAGCTGCACTTTTGTGGACCATTAGTGACTTTCCAGTATTTTCTATGTTGTCTGGGTGGTCAACAGCAGGAAAACTAGCATGCCCGTATTGCATGGACGGTTCTGATGCATTCTATCTTCCGTTGAGTAGAAAAGTGTCATGGTTCGACAACCATCGCAAGTTTCTTCCTCCTGATCATCCCTTTCGGAGGAACAAAACAGACTTTCTAAAGGGTAAAAATGCAGTAGGCCGCCCAAGACCACGGATTCGATCAGGTATGTGTCTGGGTACTGAATCACTACTGATGTCTATGTGTCTCATATATATAAGTTAACCATATATAAATTAATTATTTCAGGTGATTTGTTGTTGTATGAGGTTACAGTCACTGATTTGATGAAGACAACTGAGGCGGGTGCAATGGAGCACAATAAACGTATCCAGGGTGGTTGGAAGAAGAGAAGTATCTTTTGGGACTTACCTTATTGGAGCAAGTTGTTGATTCGACACAATTTGGATGTGATGCATATAGAGAAGAATGTTTTCGACAACTTGTTTCATACGGTCGTGGGTACTGAAGGGAAGACCAAAGACACTTCAAAATCCAGAGATGAGTTGAGGCTCTTCTGTTCTCGTGCTTCCCTACACAAGGATGAGCAGA
This sequence comes from Ballota nigra, assembly GCA_947034835.1. NCBI lineage: Eukaryota > Viridiplantae > Streptophyta > Magnoliopsida > Lamiales > Lamiaceae > Ballota > Ballota nigra. Next base: position 44,189,313 of record OX344724.1, on the reverse strand, counting down.
CAAGAACATATCCCCAGGCCTCTTACACAATTAGTAAAGCAGAAAGGAAGAATTTGTGTAAGTGAATGAAAGAGTTGAGCTTCCCTGACAATTATGTGTCGAATTTGGGAGACAGAGTTGACACGGAAACCGGAAAGGTGTCTGGAATGAAGAGTCATGATTGTCACGTGTTCATGCAACGACTCTTACCTATTGCATTTTGGTACTCACTTCCCAAGAATGTATGGAGTGTCATCACGAAATTAAGTCTCTTTTTCAGACACTTAACGGCATCAACGATTACAGTTGAGGACATGAGGCGTTTGGATGAGGAGATCCCTGTTATTCTATGCAAACTTGAGCGGATTTTTCCACCCAGCTTCTTCGACTCGATGGAGCACTTACCCGTACACTTAGCGTATGAAGCCTCAATTGCTGGTCCCGTACAGTATCGATGGATGTACCCTTTTGAGAGGTAATTCTATACCATTTTTTAAATCGACTTTTAAGATCAATACTGAATAAATTTTCTAACACAAGAATGTTTTAGGTATTTGCACAATTTAAAGCTCAATATTGGAAATGCAGCCCACATCGAAGCATCAATTGTTAATGCATACCTTACTGAAGAGGTTGGAGCATTTTGTTCTTACTACTTCGGCGATCAAGTTCAAACCAGAATCAGAAATGTGCCTCGCAACTACGATGGTCGTGGAGTAGACCATCCCCTTCGTGATGTTGAAGGTATGTTATCTGTATTTTTGCATCCGGGTCGACCAATGGGTAAGGGCACCAAACGACCGTTCAGGGGCAGTATTGAAGAGGAAACAATACATTCATATGTTTTGATGAATTGTCCTGAAGTCCAACAGTATATATAACAAGTGAAAAACAAAAATGAATTAATTTGGTGAATAATGAAAAAAAAACGAGTCAATTTGGATACATACACAATTAATTGCGTACAAATGAACGAATTATAAATTTAAGCGGGAGTCGAAATAAATAAATTTACAGAAATAATAAAAATTAAATGGCCCCAATAAAACAAGTTAGAAACGAAAATGAATTAATTTGCTGAATTGTAGAAAAAAAAAATGAGTCAATTTAGATACATACACAATTAATTGCGTACAAATGAACGAATTATAAATTTACAGAAATAATAAAAATTAAATGGCCCCAATATTTATAAAAACAAGTTAGAAACGAAAATGAATTAATATGGTGAATTGTAGAAAAAAAAAAGAGTCAATTTGGATACATATACAATTAATTGCGTACAAATGAACGAATTATAAATTTAAGCGGGAGTCGAAATAAATAGTTTTACAGAAATAATAAAAATTAAATGGCCCCAATATTTATAAAAACAATTTAGAAACGAAAATGAATTAATTTGGTGAATTGTAGAAAAAAAAAAGAGTCAATTTGGATACATATACAATTAATTGCGTACAAATGAACGAATTATAAATTTAAGCGGGAGTCGAAATAAATAGTTTTACGGAAATAATAAAAATTAAATGGCCCCAATATTTATAAAAACAAGTTAGAAACAAAAATGAATTAATTTGGTGAATTGTAAAAAAAAATGAGTCAATTTGGATACATATACAATTAATTGCGTACAAATGAACGAATTATAAATTTAAGCGGGAGTCGAAATAAATAGTTTTACAGAAATAATAAAAATTAAATGGCCCCAATATTTATAAAAACAAGTTAGAAACGAAAATGAATTAATTTGGTGAATTGTAGAAAAAAAATGAGTCAATTCGGATACATATACAATTAATTGCGTACAAATGAACGAATTATAAATTTAAGCGGGAGTCGAAATAAATAGTTTTACAGAAATAATAAAAATTAAATGGCCCCAATATTTATAAAAACAAGTTAGAAACGAAAATGAATTAATTTGGTGAATTGTAGAAAAAAAAAATGAGTCAATTTGGATACATATACAATTAATTGCGTACAAATGAACGAATTATAAATTTAAGCGGGAGTCGAAATAAATAATTTTACAAAATAAAAAAAATAGTTGGGCAAAATATTTTAATAAACAACTTAGATACGAAAAGAAATTAATTTGGTGAATTATAAAAAAAATGACTTAATTTGAATACATATACAGTTAATTGCAAAAAAATAAACGAAAGTAGCTTGTGCCCTAGTGGCGCGCGTCCTCTCCTCTTGCACAAAAGGTCCCGTGTTCGATTCCCCTTGGACGCAAAAAATGGATTAATTGTTCCAGGACTAATAAGACTAATATAGAAGGTGGGCTGCATATAATAAGGAATGGGCCGGTTGGCCCAGTGGTCCGCGCCCGCCCCGTTCGCCTCGGGTGCCCGGGCTCGAACCACGCGAGCCACTTTTTTTTTGTATAGGCTCGGTAATTTGCGACGGCCATATTCCGTCGCAAATATTGAATTTTGCGACGGAAAACAGCCCGTCGCAAATTATAACACAAAAAAGTATAAAAAATATATAAAAACATTTGCGACGGAATTTAGCCGTCGCAAATGTTGTTGACCCGATTGGGTCTGACCCGAAAAGTTTGCGACGGATTACTGTCCGTCGCAAATTCTGTGTGACCCGGCCGGATCTGACCCGCCGATTTTGCGATGGATTTTTCCGTCGTTAATTTGCGACGGATGGCCGAATCCGTCGCAAAAATTTACTACGGCTGTTTTAGGTACGGATACGTGTCCGTCGCAGATCCCGTCGCAAAACACTGTTTGCGACGGATTTTCCGTCGCTAATTCCGTCGCAAAACAGTGTTTTTTTTTGTAGTGACAATTTATCATTGAAATTACAGGTCATATATTAAAATAAATGAAACATAGGATGAAACACTTAAGAGTGAAATGAGTTATCTTGATTGTTAGAGTTGAAGCTGACTCTTTGCAATCATTTTCATGTTCTTCCTTTTATTATAAGCGAAACTTTCAAATATAATAGTTAAAACATTTTTTGTGATCATGAGACTTATTCATATTAAATCTATTTGTCTATTAATTCAATTTGGATTTTTGTTTCTAATTAATTAATGATTTTTTTGGTTCTGTATGTGAGACGAACTTAAAAGAATGACAAAGTATAGAGTGAAACTGGTTTATACATGAATCACTGAAGAGTATTAGTTGTTTTTATTGAAGAGTATTAGTTGTATTTACTGAAGAGTATTACTGATTTACACTAAAGAGTCTTAGTTCAATGAAATGCACTAAGACTCTTCAGTATAAATCAGTAATATTCTTCAGTGAAAACAACTAATACCCTTCAATAATTCATATATAAACCAATTTCACTCTATACATACTCTAAATGAATATATCTACAATAACAACAATGTTTCAAAAAAAAAAAAAGTAAATTGTTTTGTATTATTCAATTGGATTGAGAAAAAAAAAGTGCTTCTAAATTGTTGTGTTTAATTTGGTTCCTTCTGCAAAATAGTCTTATAAGATTGAGGAGTATATATTTTCGAAAGGCGTTCACATCTGAGTATGTGCAAACTCAACACAAAAACTCTAGAAGCATTACTTACAAAAAAAAATAACAGCTTTAGAAAAGAAAAAAACTTCGGAGACATTTTGTGGGGTTTCAAAATACGACTAGTAGAGTTTGCAAAATACAGGATTAAGATGTCAATGTGTGCAACAAGAAAATAAGTCATAGATGGACCAATATGCAGTTGGAAGTAAATATGGATTAATTAAAAATCAATTGTGCAAGCTTTAACTCATTGGGTAATAAAGACTGTTTTTCTTCTTAATTGTGCATAATAATCAAATTGTGAAACATGTCATATAAAACGAGTGCTATGTGTAGAATAAATTTTCCTTGGATCACTTATCCCATTCAGGTATTTCATTTTTACATATTTTATTGTTTTTAATACATGACATAGGTGTATTATTAATAATAATGTGTAATGTCATTTATTATACCCATCAAATATTAAAATCAATAAAATTAGCACGAGATAAAAATTAAAATGGAATAGGAGATTGAACAACTAAAATGGGGGAAATTGCACTTTTAGTACTATAGAAATATTTTTGGCCCAATGTTCAAAAATGGTTTCTTTTTATGCAAAAATGGTCTCGACCATTAAATAAAAATGACCAATTTCGAAACCAATTTTGCACTTTTAGAAAAAATTTGGGATCAAATGTATTAAACTTAAAAATTAGTTCAACATCAATGTGACTTCTTGCATTAATTAAATAATTTGCTTGTTGGAAAACAATCTTAACAAGCTCTCCGAAGTTACATTCCTCGTCTAGTCAGAATGTGAAAATGGTTCATACATGAACTATTGAAGTATATTAGTTGTTTTCACTAAAAAAATATTAGTTATTTTTACTGAAAAACATTAGTTGTTTTCACTGAAAAAAATAGTTGTATAGTAAAAATAAATTAATACTTTTCAATGAAACCAACTAATATTTTTTAATTAAGAAAATTAATACTCTTTAGTGAAAACAACTAATATCCTTAAAAAATTCATGTATGAACTAATTACACTCTATACATATCTTTTTTTTTATTATTATTATTATTATTATTATAACTTAAATTGAAATTCTAGTCTTGTAACTGTGGGTTAAATTTGATCATGTTAATTATTATCCCAACCAAATTTTGTAATTCCTGATCTATTTCTTTATTTATCGCGAATTTAATTTTAAACTCACTAAAATTTGAAGATTTGACAAGATAGATTCATAATCGATAATATTAATAATTTGGGACTAAATTTGCAACCGAATGTATCAAATGAATTTGAAATTCTGATAAATTGACCAAAATTCAGGCCTGACCTAAAAGCCAACAATTACAAGAATTTTTTAAAAGTACTTCAAAAAATTTATTGAAATGATATGAAAAAAATAAGTAATGAAATAAATAACAAGAAAAAGATAACATACTAGAATTGGCCATGGAAATAGTAATTCTGTCATTAGGGTCCAGCCACACCTTTGCTTTGCCACAGTTTAGAATGCTAGCTGCTAATCTCTTCTGCAGTTTCAGAGACACCATCTTTTCCTTTTCATATTCCTTTTTTCAATTAAATATTATAATAAACAAAACTGACAATACTACTTTTTTTTTTTTTTTTTTTTGTGATTTAAAAAGAAGAACAATGACTAAGCAAACAAATGAGAGGTTGTCTTTTACAGCTGTGCTGCTTTCTTTTTATAGAGAGCAAGGGGAAAAACTTGAGGCACAATCACGTTGGACCATCTCACGTGAAAAAATATTAATAAAGTGTGCAAGATTAAATGAATAAATAAATAGATAAAAATATATTTAATTTAGATTTATTTCACGACCCATTTCACACAACTCCGCCTCCCATGAGAATATGTCAAACAGTAATGTTGGTCCAAGTTAAATTGGTTCATACATAAATCATTGAAATATATTAATTGTTTTTACTAAAGAGTATTAGTTGTTTTTTCCGAAAAATATTACTCCCTCCGTCCATGAAATATAATCCTGGTTGTCTTATTTGACAGTCCACAAAAAATAGTCATGTTGCATAAAATGGAAATAATAAACTTATCTACACTTTTCAACATACACACATAACATTTTTAAAAAAAATTATTTTGTACTTGATGTGACACAATATTCTTACTTTTTACATATTATATCAACTTTCTTAATAACTGTGCATAAAGCAACAAGACTATATTTCATGGACGGAGGGAGTAGTCGTTTTCACTTAAAAGTCTTAGTATATTTTCATTAAACACTTAATATTTTTTTAGTGAAAACAACTAATACTCTTCGATTAAAAACAACTAATACTCTTTATTGAATATAATTAATATCTTTCAATGGTTCATATATGAACCATTTTCACTCTATATTTTGTCCTTGTTTTAAAATGGAGTTTGAAAAATTAAACTTGTCATGATCAAACTTAAATTCAAGGCAAAATATTATATGGAAATAGTTCATGATAAGCTTATCATGAAACAGTTTTAAAGTATTATTAGTATCATTAATTTGGGTCAGTAGTATTATATTGTAATTGTTGTAAAATTTCTTAAATCCAAATTAATGATACACATGATGAGATTAATAATATTCCTCGTGAAATTAATGATTCTATAAAGTTGTTTTAATATAAACTTATCATGAAACATTTTAATAATATGTAATCTAAATTCACAATGTTTCCAACTCAAATTTTAGCGCGTCGTCGTCTATGTATTCCCAATATTGCGTCTTTTTTCAAGACGAAATATAAGCAAAATCAATCGTTTCATTCTTATCAACTTGTTGAATAGTAAAAAAAAATTCCAATTTGTTTAATTTCCAGCCATCTATAATGACCTAAAATGTAAAGGAAGATTAAACCTAACTGCAAATTTCCCATTGATCGGAACACAACACATAACATAGATAATTAATAGTTCTACTACATTTTAAGTGTTCAAGTGTAAGCCGATTTTTTTTTTTTTTTTCTCTTCATAAAATGTGATCGAAAACAATTATTTCATGTATACAAATTAATTCTTGAAGATCAATTTTGCCAGGTTAAAAGAACAAAATCATTTTACCAGCTATTAATTTTAACTTTGTGTGCGTGTGTACGTGTGTAGCTTTCGTGAAGGACGAAACATCTAAGCATATCAATGAAGCCAAGAAAATAAATGTAGCACGGTCATGTTTCTTGGTACCCAAGTTGGAATATGTCTTGTTGGTCAACAGTGCATTATATATTTTGTGTGGACATTAACTGTTTTATTTTATATTTTCTTGCACGCCAAGATTATTATTAAAAAAAAAAATATCACACAACACCAAGATAATTATTTTTTCTTTTGTTTGTTTAATACTTAGGATGCACACTTTTTCAAATTTTATACTTATATTAGTAAATAAAATAAAATAAAAAATTAATACTCCATATTTAGATGGGTGTAATGGTTATAGAGTCTGTACAATTTTTTTAGACTTTTAAAGTTTGGAGGTATTCAATCTGAATTTTCAAAAGTCTTTAAAAATCCTGAGGTATTTAATACGGATTTTAAAAAGTCTTAAAATATTTTTTAGGTATTTAACAATCTATGAATTTTAATACTCCATAAATTTTCTTTAATTCTCTTCCAAAATAGAAATAGATTTCACTCTCCAAAATTTCTTCAAATAACCAGAGATTTCTAAGGATTTTTAAAAATCTTAAAAAAAAATCTTTAGGTATTCAATAGTTTATGGACTTTCTTTGATTCTCTTCCATTGGGATTTCAACGGGGTGGGGCGGGGCGGGGACGGGTCATTACCCATCCCCGCCCCCGCGAAATAAATGGAGAAAATTTCCCCCCCATCCCCGCCTAATTATTTTTTTATCTCATTTTTAAAATATAAAATAATATTTAAATTAAAAAATTTAATCATACACAACTATTACTTTAAGTTGGTGTTAAAAAAAAACTAATTTATACAATTTGAAGAACCTTTAATTCTAATATTTTTAATTAACATATATACTAAAGTGAAAATTATATAATTTGGAACTAATAACATAATATTAAATAAAATATAGATGTAATTTTTAATAAATAGTTAATTGAATAGAAATTATGAAATTTTATTTATAATATACTTTTAAATTTAAATTATATATATATATATATTAATTATATAAAAAATAATGCGGCTCCCCGCGGGGAACGAGACGGGGATCCTCCGGGGCTGGGAATACTATCCCGGTCCCCGCCTACGGGACAAAAAAATTCTCCGTCCCCGTTTGCTGTGGGGATTCCCCGCTCCGTTGGGGGCAGATCCCCACGGGGATTGGGATTCCCCGCCACGCTGCGAAATCTACTCTTTAAAAAATATAAAAAAAAAAATACTCTCCAAAATTTCTTCTAACAACCAGAGATTTCTAATGAGGGCGAGGTATAACGGTGATGGAAATGCAGCTAAGAATAATAATGATGAATAATAATGTATTTTTTTAACTAACATATTTTTGTTTTTTCCTAAACAATTTGGATAATTTTTTTATATAGAAGTGTTGGGAAAATAGGGGTGCCCGGAATTTATTCGGGATGAAATTTAAATACGAATTTAAATTCAATTATTACTAGTATGAATTAATCCTAATTAATTCAAATAATAATTCCAACAACAAATTTTACATCATGCATGTTGAATTAATTCATATATAATCTATAGCGGAATAAACAAGAAAATATGTGACTTACGTACCTCTCGTAGAACTTGGCCTTTGAATAAAACGGGACAAACACGTACGCGCTTTATCAACCCAAAAGCCTTCTCAAGTATTCCCTTTCGCCTTATTCGATCATCGGTTGGAGATGATTTCGAATAATTTAAATAACTAAGGAAAAAGAAAAATATATATGCTCTTGATTTTTCCAACACATGTAATTATGTACTTGGGGATGAAATAATCAACCCCTATTTATAAGAGGTGGTGACCGAAATTTAGGTGGTATATGGGCTTTGGAAAAAAATCTTTTCTTAGACTCTAAGAAATCTTGAATATATCTCATATATTCTTTTCTCCAAAATAAAATATTCCACAAAAATCTCACACTCCTTATTTACTTGTAATTTTCGAAAATAATAGGAGAAGAATCCAAGATTTGGATCTTCTTGAATATATGAGATAATCTTGTATTCCAAGAATACTTATCTTCCATAATATCTTTCCAAGAAAATCAACAAAATCTTTTCTCTCCCAATATTACAATTTTCGAAAATTGCCTTGAAAAATCAGCACTATATTTTATTTTTATTTTAATCACCTTATCATTATTGGGCTACTTAATGGGCTACTTGAGGGGCCTTTAAGGAGAATTAAAATTATACCTCCTAATGGACTTCTGAATTTCAATATTGAGCCCCAATATAATTCAATCCATTAATATTAATTATTACCACTAATAAATTAATATTGCACTATCCATCTTAATCCATATTACGATAATATGGACTCCCGGTTATTATTTCCCGCGTTTAAGATTATCAAGCCCATTAATTAATTAAGCTTCTGAATAGCTCTAAATTAATTAATATATTTCACCTTGGAGTAAAGACAGCTCAACATTATTATCCGTACCGAAGAAACTGATTCTTCACTTGCAAGATTTGGTACGATAAAACTTCTGAGCTTACCAAGGGGACTAATCACACGAGACGTACTTGCACGCGTTTCTCCGTATTAAATCTTAGCAACCGTCGTATGATTAATATTACTGCCCAAAGCACAAGGTTCGAAGTCACAATGATTCTCACCCAACATGAATCAAAGCAGTAACCATTAAGCACACACGGTCCTATTTAAGTGACGGAGATTAAGAAATCAACAACCACTGAGGTCTAATTCTTCACATTTCATAACAGAAGAATTTATCCTCGCTGTAGGTCCTCTTCAACACATACTAAATGTGCTAGTGCAATCTCTTAGTCAAGACAGACCAATCTGAGCCTTACACATCGACCTTTCACGGTGGATTGTTCAATTCCACCTAGGTCATGAAAATGTACGTTTAGTTACAAGGAAACTGTTAATGTTGTCTTCCGTGATCGGGTATCACCACATTAACTAGAATGTAACTAGTACTATTATGAACGGTTTGCAATAGATATTCAACATTCAATCATAACTAAAGCAAATTTGATAAAAAGAATTATTCTCATAAACAAGTGTTTGATACACGAGTTATACAAAGTAAAAGCATACTTTCACGTATAACTCCAACAATCTCCCACTTATACTTAAAGTCTGCTTTTTAGTATACATCATGCATGTCTTAGTGTAGTAGCTCTTCGTGACATCTCATGACAACCTACACTAACCTAATAATTCCTCCCACTTATACTTAAAGCAGATTGGCAATAGTCTTGACTTCCATTCCATCCACATGTCTCTCGAATGTACTCTGAGGCAGACCCTTTGTGAATGGATGTACTAGGTTGTCCTCCGACATTTATCTTTGCCACCTCTTTATCTCCTCTCTTAACGATTTCTCGTATAAGATGATGTTTTCTTTCAATGTGTTTGCTGGCCTTGTAGGCTCTCGGTTCCCTTGAATTTGCAACTTCTCCGATATTATCACAATGGACAGTGATTATGATGGGCAAATTCGGAACAACGTCCAAGTCCACTAAGAAGTACTTGAGCCAAACCGCTTCTTTCGCTGCTTCACAAGCAATTACTTATTCGGCTTTCATGGTCGAATCTGCGATGCATTTCTGCAAATCGCTTCTCCATGTCATGACTCCTTCTCCCATGCAAAACACACTACCCGAGGTAGATATTCTGGATTCTATATCTGATTGGAAATTTGAGTCTGTGTATCCCACGGGAATTAGACTGTCTGACTGTTAAATCAACATTCCATACCAAGTTCTTTTCAGAAACTAAAGAACACATTTAATTGCAATCTAATGTGCTTTCCCGGGATTACTTTGATATCTTGCCAACATGCTCACGACAAAGCAGATACCTGGTCTCGTACACAACGTTGCATACATAAGACTTCCTACGTTCGAAACGTACGGAACATCTTTCATGTCATCTATCTCCACTTGCGTCTTAGGGAATATTTCTTTAGATAGATGGATTCCGTACCTAAAAGGTACAAAACCTTTCTTGGAACCTTGCACGCTGAAATGCTTCAAAACAGTGGCTTTGTATGAAACTTGCGATAAACCCAACATCCTCCTCTTGCGATCTCGAGTGATCTTGATCCCAAGGATGTGACCGGTTTTCCCTAAGTCCTTCATATCAAACTGATTTGATAGTCATACCCTTACGTCTGACAATACATTTACATTGTTTCCAATGAGCAGAATATCATCTACGTGTAATACTAAGAATACCACCGCAGTTCCGTCACACCTTTTATACACACAACTTTCGAACTTGTTTTGATCACAAACCCATAAGACTTAATAACTTGATCAAAACACTGGTTCCAAGTACGTGATGCTTGCTTAAGTCCATAAATGGATCTCATAAGCTTGCATACGAGGTGCTCTTGGCCTTTTTCAATGAAACCTTTGGGCTGTTGCATATAGATATCTATCCCGTCAAGACTTCCGTTAAGGAAAGCTGTCTTGACATCCATTTGCCAGATCTCGTAATCTAGGTGTGCAACAATCGACAAGAGAATACGGATGGACTTAAGCGTAGCTACAGGCGAAAAGGTCTTCTCATAATCGATCCCTTCTTTCTGAGTATACCCTTTGGCCACAAGCCTTGCTTTGAAGGTCTCAACCCTTACGTCCGGTCCTCTTTTCCTCTTGTACACCCACTTGCATCCAATGGGTTCTACCCCATTGGGTGGTTCGACCAACTCCCACACTTGATTATGATCCATCGAACCCATCTCGGTTTCCATTGCCGTTTACCATGACTCTGCGTCTTTGTCTTGGATTGCCTCGTCGTATGTCCATGGGTCTGATTCATCGCCGGGAATCAAATCCGAAGATTCTCTTATCCCCATGAATCTCTCGGGTTGCCAAGTAATCCTCCCACTGCGACGGGGTTTCGGTTGTGAGGGTGTGACGTGTGGTACATCATCTTGTATACATGGTATAGGAGTTTGCCCTCTTAACTCATCTAAGGTAATCTCACTTCTGGGCTTTCTTTTGTTCATATAGTCTTCCTCCAAGAATTTAAAGTGCGAACTAATCACGGCCTTTTGATCCATGGGACTATAGAACATACACCCTTTCGTTCCCGCGGGGTATCCTATAAACAACCTTAATTCCGAACTTGGATCCAACTTACCGGCTTCCTTGTCTAGCACGTATGCCGGACAACCCCAAATCCGCAAGTGTCTTAGACTGGGCTCGCGCCCGGTCCACAATTCCATTAGGGTTTTAGGAACCGATTTGGATGGCACCAAGTTTAGAATGTAAGCCGTCGTTTCCAAGGCGTTACCCAAAATGATTTGGGTAAATCCGAATAACTCATCATGGATCTGACTATTTCTAAAAGAGTCTGCTTCCTTCGTTCGGCCATACCGTTCTATTGAGGGGTTCCCGGTGCGGTCAACATGGATACAATCCCTTCGTCCGATAGGTAGTTCAAGAATTCATTGCTAAGGTATTCACCTCCATGATCAAATCGTAGAAACTTATACTTTTTTCCCTATGCATCATAAGGTAGATGTATCCATATCTCGAGTAATGATAATTTACTCATACCCCTTCTTGCTATGATCATCATTGAACCACACATACCGGTATGAACGAGTTCAAACACTTTGGTGGCTCTATTCCCCTTGGCTCCAAATGCCCTCTAGGTCATTTTACCCTCTAAACAGGATTCACAAGTTGGAAATGGCTCAACTTGAAGTGACTCCAAGGACTCATTTTTCACCAACCTTTGTATCCGCATTAGATTAATATGACCTAATCTAAGATGCCATAGAAGTGTTTCGTTCATGTCTGAAGAATGCTTCCTTTTATTACTCGAAATAATCGATGTGTTATTAGATTAAATTTTATGAGTGGTGTGCCCAAATAATGGCATAAAGATCGTCCATTGAAGTTCCGGAACAGATAAACTCATCGTTTCAAGAAATAATAACATCCTTATTAAAAGAAACTGAGTATCTATTCAAAAACAGTTTAGAAACTGAAGGTTGAGTTCTTTCTAAACTAGGAACACGAAGAACGTCTCTCAAGACCATAACTCTATCTTCAAAAGATAGGCACACTTCTTCCACTGCTTCAGCTGCCACTCTCGTAGCATTGCCCGATGTGATGGGGATCTCACTTCCGTTAAGTCGTCGGGTTACCTTGAACCCATGAAACAAAAGTGATCAGTAGCTCTCGTATCCACTATCCACGAATAGACAGCATACGCTACTTCACAAGTTTCGACGACTAGGGTGTGTGAATTACCTAACTTTCCTAGCCTCTTAGGCTTGGAACAGACAGACCTCCATTGTCCTCTCTCACCGCAACTAAAACACTTCCCCTTCGATGCTAGCCTTTGCATTTGCCTTTCACAACAATTGGATTTGCTTGGATCCGACCTTTAGCTCTCTTCCTCTTTTTCCCTCCCTTGGGACCAAAAGAGGTAGACGGACCACTAGCCACCATAGCACTAGACTGGTGCTCCATTATCACCTCCACCGAAACTAAAGCTTGCAAGAGCTCGGGCAAACGATTTGTCCGTTCATTCATTTGACAGTTCAGATGAAACTGCTCAAAGCTTCTCGGTAGAGAATGGTATATGAAATCAATCAAAATCCGCACCAAGTACTTCCAACTTGTTAAGGTATGCCATTATCTCGAGAACGTGCTCCCTCATGGGCGTTCCTTCCACCATTTCCAACTTGACCAAGTCATGTTTAGTGAACTGATTAGTCATGGGATTCTGATGTGAAAACATCTCTTCAAGGTTTTCCATGATTTCAATAGTGGATACAATATCTTCATGAACGCGCCTCACATCCTCAGAAAGAGATGTCAAGATGATGCACTTCATGTGTTCATTGTCACGCTGTTAATCATAAACTGCCTTTTTCCCATTGCTTGACTTATCATTAGGCTTGCCGAGTTTATTAACGTGAATAATCCAATTGTGTTTTCGTGCAGTAAGGACAAATTTAAAATTACATTTCCAATCGATATAATTCTCTCCAAAAAGTTTATTAACTTTAAGTATATTAAACAGTGGATTAAAAGGTTGCGACATGATGAAATGAGAATAAAACATACATTCATATCAATATCTAGAAAAATATGAAATTATCACATAATTCGATCACATCAATTATATTGAAACCTTAAAACAATATAATCATGCATCAGCCAACATCTCGAAACAATTTAAATGTGCCACGAGGGGTGGTCTATACATTTAAATACATTCAAGCGGATCACAAACTTAAAAGTTACAAATCCTTAATTCAAAATTAATAGTTGGCTCCCACTTTGACCACATAGAAATTGACAGGGACTTCGAGGGGAGTAAGTTAATATCAATTTCCTATGCCTAAGTAATAACCATAATTAAATACAGGATTATTATTTCGCTTTGAGCAAGCCACTCGTGGTGAGGGTCAATACCGTCACTAGTAATAATCCACAATCATCCTTTCGGAATTTATTCATGTGAAATCCGTCCTTTTGGCCGATCCGAGGGGGAAATGTATTCCAAAAGAACTTCACAAATAAATAAATTATGGAGGCCAAATTAATCCAATTTTAATATTCGGAATAAAATTGCGATTAAATAAACATACTTAGTAATTTTTGAAAGTAAGGTTTTTCTTGGACAATAAAATTCATGCAAACACATATTACCAAATAATAATAAGTGCACAAAATAAAACATCCATCAAAACAAAATTAAACACATTGGAGCACTCAAATCCAATTGTCACGGTTTAATTTTTTCACGTCTTGATGCGAAATATCGTCCTTGTTGCTATCCGTCGTTCGTCTCGACACGCTCCCACTCGAACAACAACACTTCATCAAAAACAGCATCGTTTGGGGTTCGGGACGACGTTTAAGATCACACAAAAAAAATGCAGAACTGGAATTAATTTTAAAAAAATTCCATGGCCCGAGATACGGCGCGCGTCGGCCCACGGGCCCCGTCGTGCGCCTCGCGCATCCCGCGCACCGGGTTTCGCCATTCATTTTCGTTTTTCACTCCATGCATGATTTTATGTCCATGCATGCGCCGCGCATGCATGCGTCGTCTGGGTACGCCGTCTTTAATTCTTCGTTCTTCATCTCGATCCGGTTACAATTTATTTTACAAAAAAAAATACTAGATCTAGACTAGTCTATTACAATGATCGAATCAAAATAAAAACAACTAATCTACTCGTGGATTTTCTCACGAGAAAAACGAATTCGAACGAATCGAATTAAAAACAATTAATTCACACGCATGAAAAATTAACAACATTAAAACCATGACAATTGGATACCTTCAAAAAAGATCTTGCAATTCTACTATCCAATTTCAATTTAATGTTTAACAATTTAAATTCCAATTTAAAGATCAGAGCCCGAAACCGTGGCTCTGATACCAGTTGTTGGGAAAATAGGGGTGCTTGGAATCTATTCGGGATGAAATTTAAATACGAATTTAAATTCAATTATTACTAGCATGAATTAATCCTAATAAATTCAAATAATAATTCCAACAACAAATTTTACATCATGCATGTTGAATTAATTCACATATAATCTATGACGGAATAAACAAGAAAATATGTGACTTACGTACCTCTCGTAGAACTTGGCCTTTGAATAAAACGGGACAAATACGTACGCGCTTTATCAACCCAAAAGCCTTCTCAAGTATTCCCTTTCGCCTTATTCGATCACCGGTGGGAGATGCTTTCAAATAATTTAAATAACTAAGGAAAAAGAAAAATATCTATGCTCTTGATTTTTCCAACACATGGAATTATGTACTTGGGGATGAAATAATCACCCCCTATTTATAAGAGGTGGTGACCGAAATTTAGGTGGTATATGGGCTTTGGAAAAAAATCTTTTCTTAGACTCTAAGAAATCTTGAATATATCTTATATATTCTTTTCTCCAAAATAAAATATTCCACAAAAATCTCACACTCCTTATTTACTTGTAATTTTCGAAAATAATAGGAGAAGAATCCAAGATATGGATCTTCTTGAATATATGAGATAATCTTGTATTCCAAGAATACTTATCTTCCATAATATCTTTCCAAGAAAATCAACAAAATTTTTTCTCTCCCAATATTACAATTTTCGAAAATTGCCTTGAAAAATCAGCAATATATTTTATTTTTATTTTAATCACCTTATCATTATTGGGCTACTTAATGGGCTACTTGAGAGGCCTTTAAGGAGAATTAAGATTAGACCTCCTAATGGACTTCTGAATTTCAATATTGAGCCCCAATATAATTCAATCCATTAATATTAATTATTACCACTAATAAATTAATATTGCACTATCCATCTTAATCCATATTACGATAATATGGGCTCCCGGTTATTATTTCCCGCGTTTAAGATTATCAAGTCCATTAATTAATTAAGCTTCTGAATAGCTCTAAATTAATTAATATATTTCACCTTGGAGTAAAGACAACTCAACATTATTATCCGTACCGAAGAAACTGATTCTTCACTTGCAAGATTTGGTACGATAAAACTTCTGAGCCCACCAAGGGGACTAATCACACGAGCCGTACTCGCACACATTTCTCCGTATTAAATCTTAGCAACCGTCGTATGATTAATATTACTGCGCAAAGCACAAGGTTCGAAGTCACAATGATTCTCACCCAACATGAATCAAAGCAGTAACCATTAAGCACACACGGTCCTATTTAAGTGACGGAGATTAAGAAATCAACAACCAATGAGGTCTAATTCTTCACATTTCAGAACAGAAGAATTTATCCTCGCTGTAGGTCCTCTTCAACACATACTAAATGTGCTAGTGCAATCTCTTAGTAAAGACAGACCAATCTGAGCCTTACACATCGACCTTTCACGGCGGATTGTTCAATTCCACCTAGGTCATGAAAATGTACGTTTAGTTATAAGGAAACTGTTAATGTTGTCTTCCGTGATCGGGTATCACCACATTAACTATAATGTAACTAGTACTATTATGAACGGTTTGCAATAGATATTCAACATTCAATCATAACTAAAGCAAATGTGATAAAAGAATTATTCTCATAAACAAGTGTTTGATACACGAGTTATACAAAGTAAAAGCATACTTTCACGTATAACTCCAACAAGAAGTGCATTCCATATATATTTGCATCAATGGTTCCAGCGCCTGAGTCTATGTAAATCCATGTAAATCAATAAAAAAAGTGTATTTCACAATCCTGTAAAGTCTATAAAAATTCAAGTAAATCAATAAAAAAAGTCAGTCAAAATCTGCATGGAGTCTATAGATTTTCTAAATTCACAGACTTTTTAAAATCTAAAAAAATCCAATAAAATCTCAATTGAATACACCTCTCTTAATATAATAGGTTGCAAGTTATTCGTATGCTACTTATAGAAATTTAGGGTGAATCTAGTGTGCACCAGGTACACTGGTGCACCTAGTCCAACCAACAGATAGTCATCTGATTCACCTCCTTGCACGAATTTTGAGCTTATGTAATCATTATTCATTAGCCAATAATTAGTTGTACTTTGGGGAAAAAAGGAATTTGTATTCACATGTATTCACATTTTCTTATGAATTGTAAACAATAATATCAATATGGAGTGTCAAGTAATATTTTTTAGCACAACGAGTAATACCATGTCAATGAACCACTAGTGGTGACCATATTTCATAAACAACCCACAACTCGACAGTTCTTTTTTTGAGCGAGTAAGTCGACGATGTCCCCTTAGTGAATTAGAGTTTCGTATTAAAGAAAAATAACAAAATGCCCAATTGTAAACAATACTATAACTATGGAGTTTCAAGTAATATTTTTAGCACAATGTAATATCATGTCAATGAATCATTAGTATCTAACCCTATTTTCTAAACAACCCACAACTCGATGATTATTTTTTTGAACGAGAAACTCGATAATGTCCCCTTATTGAATTAGAGTTTCGTATTAAAGAAAAACAACAAAAACCAAGTTACCATCTTGGACAAATGCCTAATTGTCAATGAATCACTAGTACCTAACTATATTTCGTAAACAATCCACAACTCGACGATTCTTTTTTTAACGAGCATCTCGATGATGACCCTTATTGAATTAGAGTTTCATATTAAAGAAAACAACAACAAGTAACCATCTTCGGCAAATTTAAACAATAATATAATTATAGAGTAGCGAGTAATATTTTTTAGCAAAACGAGTAATACCAACGATTCTTTTTTTGAACGATTAACTCGACAAGGTCCCCTTATTGAAGTAGAGTTTTGTAAGTACAATCATGTGTTACTAATCCTTACAATAACAAATATTTGTTATTTTTGTAACTATAAGAATAAATATGTGTTCTAAATCTGTTAGGATAAAAATTGTTAGTTTTGATGAGTTAAAACAAACCAGAAGATGTAATAGGACCATCTGGACCTGTTAGCCAGATGATGATCTAGATTAGGACTTAGTCTAGGGGGAACTGCCAGACCAGAAGACTTCACCAGAAGAGTCACCAGAAGACCCCACCAGAGGACTTCACCAGAGGACTCCACCAGAAGACTTCACCAGATGAGATCAGACCAGAGGCAGAGGACCTTCCCCAGACCAGACGAGTCCGGACCAGACGAGTCTGGTGGAACAAAAGATGCTCAGTTTGATCTCCTGTTTCTAATGAGTATTCTGGTTGTTCACCAGATGAGGACCAGAAGACACCGAGGTTACCTGGTGTCTGGTCTTGCCTTCTCTGGAGAGAATCAGAGTTAGGCAGAGGAAGCTATTGACCGTTGGTGATTCAAATCAAGTCAACAAGATCAGGATTGGAAAGTTTTGAAGATAATCAATCCAAGGATCCCACCAACCCAATCAATCAATTAGGGAATTGATTGATTGAGGCTTCCTTATATAGAGGATCTGATTGGATTAGCCCTCCAACGGCTAGCCCTAATCACCTCTATAAATACAAGAGTGCAGTTCAAGAAAAAGCTCTAGACATACTACACGCGCATAAGTGATCCAAGCTTTTGATATTCATACCAAGCACTCTTATTGTTCATAATATTTATCTACTCTTAAGGAGTTTATTGAAACCTCAACCTGTTCATCTATCAGACAAGGTTGTTGGCTGTTTGATCTTTAGATTGAAGTTAAATCTAAAGAGGTGTAAGAAGGAACTGGTACTTCCCAAATTCCAGTAAGTAAGTAAGTGAGTTGGTTGATAGTGAGACCCCTTGGATATAAGGGAGAGTGGACGTAGGATATTCAATCCGAACCACTATATATCTTGTGTTCTTTATTGCTTTATTTTACTTATTGTCATTTTGATTATTGTTCTCTTGTAAAAGGACTTTGAAAGACATTTAACTTAAGCTTCCGCAATCAATCTAACTAGTGGGACCAACAAGTGGTATCAGAGCAGTGTGTCCAACGACCACTGCTTTGAAAAGCTTTTGGTGGTCACCGGGCAGATCCATTGCACTTTAGTGCTTTTGTTCAAGTTCTTGTTATTTCCCTTAATTTTATCAAAATGTCTGCAAAATCTTCTTACAAGAGTCGTAAGCTCCCAGAATTCTCTTTTGAGGATTACAGCCACGGGAGCTTCATGATGAGCAATCATCATGGAGCTATCCACCACCGCATGTTAGATGTGGTTGAAAGTGGCCCCATTCAATTTTACTGGACTCCTATTGATAGTGGCAGGTCAGAGTCCAGAGAAGAAACTAGTGAAGCTGCCCAGAAAACTGCAGAGGATAGAGTCCCCAGGCAGAGAATCCTCAAAAAGAAAGATGAGCTTGATAATGATGAAAGAAAGCTCTACAACTTGGACCAGGTGGCAAGAACAGAGATCATCAACACACTTACCAAAGAGGTGAATGAAAAGGTCAGAACGTGTGCCACTGCCAAGGAGATGTGGGACAAACTGGCACTACTCTGTGAGGGAACAGAGAAGATCAAAGACAACAAACTCCAAGCTGTTCAACACTCGTTTGATACATTCAAGATAAAACCAGACGAGACCATTGACCAGCTGGACATGCGTCTCACAAATCTCCTGAACAAGGCTAGTGCCTTAGGTAAGACCTACTCTGAAAAGGAAATTAATAGTAAAATCTTGCGTTCACTAACCAGCAGGTGGAGAATTAAAGTCACTGTGATCAAGGACAACAAGGATCTCAATACTCTGGATCATCATCTTCTATTGTCTGATCTCAAAGCCTATGAGTATGATCTTCAAGAGGAGGATCAAACAGAAGAGGTTTTCTCTTCTGGTCAGAAAGGTGTTGCATTCTCTTCAACCATCAAGCCTAATGTCAAGCCAAAGGAGTCTACTGCAGATGACTTGAGCCTCAAGGAGCAGGTAGCACTTCTAACTCGTAAATTAGATAAAATGAGTACAAAATATGGCAGGTACAAAAGGCATTGGAAGGAATCTACCAGAGACAGAAAGAGTTCCTTCAAGCCTGCAGAGAAGGAGAAGACATCTGGAGACTCAAGGGAGACCAGATTCAGAACTCCAGAAAGGAGGAGAGATGACAACCATGGCAACTCTGGGAGATCAGATTATCAGAGGAGGGATGGTAGCTCTGGCAGACCTGACTACCAGAGGAGAGAGAGTAGTCCAGCCAGATCAGACTACAACCAGAGAGCCAAGTCCTAGTCCCAGAGGAGACAATGTCTGCTACACATGCAACAAGACTGGTCACTATAGTTATGATTGTCCTCAACTCACTCCTAGGGAAAGAGAAGAGAAAAGGATCAAGAGAGATAGGAGATATGCAGACAAGAGAGCATTGCTGGCAGATGCAGAGGAGGAGGATACTAGTTCCAGTTCTTCTTCTTCTTCTTCTGACTTTGGATAAGATGATGATGTGTGTCTTATGGCAGACATCACTGAGGTAAATTAAACTACTCTAGTCTTATCTAATTCCAAATGTACTGAATCCTCTAATTCATCTGGTAACTCCAGAGAGTCTGATATGCAATAAATGCTATCAGATCTCCAAAATTATGTTCAACTCTGTCAAAATCTTGAGAAAGAGAATGGTAGGCTCAGAGCTGAAGTTCAATCTCTCTCTCATGAGCATAAATCCACCAGAGAACTCATGAAAGATCATTCCAAAGAAGTCTCTGAACTTCAGGATAAGATCACAGAAAGAGATACTCTGGTAGATCAACTCATGAAAGAAAAGAACTCTCAAGAAGATGAGATCAATGAACTCAGAGCTAAATACCAGACTCTTATCAAAGGAAAACAAGTTGCTCACAACATAGAGGAGATACCCATGCCCAGAGAAGCTCCTAAGATACCATCTGTTGTATCTATCATATCAGAGTCTTCTCAGTGCATTTTTGATAAGAGTGGTTTAGGATATTCTGGAATTACCTCTAAAACTCATAAATACTTTTATAATAAAGACAAGTCTGTAAGAGCTGGTAAATTGGTAGAAATCTGGGATGATAAAGACTTACCTGGTAATGGTTACAAGGTGGTTCACAATCCTGACTGGAAAATGAATTACTCTGTTAATCACATAACATATGGTCCAGAAGAGTTGACTGTTCTGGAAGAAAAGATGCTAGAGAATAAGTGTCAAAAAGGGGAACCATTGAAGATTGATGGTACTGTGAAAAATGAGTCCCAAGGAGTAGAAATTACTAAAATTGGAGGACCCCAGAGAAATCCTCAAAGGGAACCTAACCAGATTAGGGGACCTCAAAGGAAACACTCAAGAAAGGGGAATACCAATCAGAGTAATAACTACCAGAGAAGGAACAATGTTCAACAGCACCAGGTACCCCAGAGACAATTTTCTCAGAGGAATCAATTCCAGAATAGGTATACTCAAAGGAACTATAATCACCAGAACAGGTCTACTTCTCAGAACCAGATGAGGTCTTCCAGACCCATCTATAGAAAACCAACTGATCTGGGAAGTTATGACACCAAAGATGGTTCTTCTAGGATGTACCCTTACAACCAGACCTTTAAGACCATGTCTTTGAGGGAGGCCATTCCAAAGGCCATATTTGAGAAAAGGTACACCAGACCTGTTTATAGGAAAGGTGTCCTTATCAGACCAGTAGCTCAATATGTCATTGTCAGAGGACATGTGCTGGTAGATAGATTTGGAAGGAAGATAAGATCTCCTCATCCATCAAGTGATGATCTTTATCTATGGATTCCTACAAAACCTGCAACTAACCAATCAGGACCCAGCACTAGTAGGGGACCTAATTGATTTCTCTGCAGGTAGATAAGAGTCCATTGGAGAAAGGACTTTCAAGCAACCATGTCTGGTACATTGATAGTGGATGTTCCAAGCACATGACCTTCCAGAAGGATAATCTCCAAGATTTCAAGCCATTGAATGGACCAAGAGTGATGTTTGGTGACAACAACTATGGAGTCACCAGAGGAGTTGGAAAATTGACCTTCAATGGAGTATCTGTAGATGAAGTCTATTATGTAGAAGGACTCAAGCATAATCTGCTTTCAGTATCCCAATTTTGTGACAAGGGATACTCAGTGAAGTTTTCTAGTGATTCATGCACTGTTTTCTCTTCTGATTATAATGATATCTTGCTAATAGGCTTGAGGAAGGGTAACATTTATCTTGCAGATTTTAACAGTTGCCCAAGAAATGCTTGCCTGGTTGCTAAGGGATCTGCAGAGAATAGCTGGATTTGGCACAAGAGATTGTGTCATCTTAACTTCAAAACACTGAACAAGATTTCCAGAAAAGGTCTCATTCGAGGTCTTCCTAATGAAGTGTTTAAGAAGGATCAGGTTTGTGGTTCATGCCAGAAGGGTAAACAACCCAAGACTTCCTTTAAGGATGTCCAGAGCACAACCACAACCAGAGTACTTCAACTACTTCACATGGACCTGTTTGGACCTGTTTCTCCTCTTAGTTTCAGTGGAAGGAAGTACACCTTAGTGATAGTAGATGACTTTTCAAGATACACTTAGGTAGTGTTCTTGTTTAAGAAAAATGAAACTATGACTAAGTTGCCAGAGTTCTTCAAGCAGATTCAGAATGAGCAGAACCAGAGCATAGTCAGGATCAGAAGTGACAAAGGAACATAGTTTTTGAATTCACACATTGCAGATTACTGCAAGGACCATGGGATTTTTCATGAGACATTTGCTGCTAGAACACCCCAACAAAATGGAGTAGCAGAAAGGAGGAATAGGACTCTCAAAGAAGCTGCAAGAACACTTCTGGCAGAGTACAACACTCCACAGAGATTTTGGGCAGAGGCCATTAATACAGCTTGCTATACACAGAACAGGTGCCTGATTGCCCAGAGACATAATAAGACTCCATATGAGGTATGGAAAGGTAAAACCCCATCTGTTTCATATTTTCATGTTTTTGGATGTAAGTGTTTCATCCATGACAATGGAAAATCTAAATTAAGAACCTTTGATGCTAAAGTGGCTGATGGAATATTTTTAGGATATTCCAGCACCAGTAAAGCTTTTAGAGTTTTTAATAAGAATTCATTTTGTGTGGAGGAAACACCTCATGTTGTTTTTTATGAATCTACTTTTGAGTGCAAGGTGGACTTAAAGTCTTCTGATGAGATTCAGAATCAGACTACACCCAGAATTATCAAAGTCAATCCACCTATTCTTGATTCAGATGATGACCCATCTCCTGGTTCTCTGAAGCAGAAGCCTTCACAAGGAGCAGAACCAGAAGAGGTTGGTACTCCTATAGGGGGAAGCTCTCCTGCAGACGGTGATACTCACCAAGGTGGTACTGCAGAAGATGATCACCCAGGCAAGACCACGGGAAGGAGGACCCTGGTTGATCACCCCAATGACCTGATCTTAGGAGATCCAACTAAGGGTGTCCAGACTAGGAGAACTCTTAACTTAGCTGCCTTATTCAGTTGCTATGTGTCCTTGATTGAGGCCAAGAACATCAAGGAGGCACTGAAAGATTCAAATTGGATTGTTGCTATGCAGGGGGAGTTGAATCAATTCACCAGACAGGATGTTTGGGAGCTGGTAGACAGACCAAGACATCAAAAAGTGATAGGCACTAAGTGGGTTTTCAAGAATAAGAAAGATGAGAATGATGTCATTACTAGGAACAAGGCAAGGCTAGTGGCCCAGGGCTATTCTCAGTCTGAAGGAATAGACTATGATGAGACAATTGCTCCTGTTGCCAGACTAGAAGCCATCAGATTGTTCTTAGCATATGCCGCTCACATGAAGTTCATAGTATACCAGATGGATGTGAAATCTGCCTTTCTTAATGGGATTCTCATTGAGGAAGTGTATGTGGAATAACCTCCTGGTTTTGAACAAGGTGACAAGGTGTTTAAGCTTAAGAAAGCTCTTTATGGGCTGAAGCAGGCACCCAGAGCATGGTATGACACTCTATCTCAATTTCTTTTGGACAATGGTTTTACTAAGGGTAAGATTGATAGGACCTTGTTTAGGAAAGAAGAAGGAAAGGACATCCTTCTGGTCCAAATATATGTTGATGACATTATATTTGGATCCCCTAACAAGAAGCTGTGTGAGAAGTTTGGTGAGCTCATGCAGGGTCAGTTTGAGATGTCCATGATGGGAGAAATGAATTACTTTTTAGGTTTGCAGGTTAAGCAATCAGAGAAGGGAATTTTTATTAATCAGGCAAAGTACACCAGAAACATGTTAGAGAAATTTGGAGTAGGATCTAGTAAAGCAGTCAAGATCCCTATGATGACAAATTTCAACATGGATCCAGATGAGTCTGGAGAGGGTGTGGACCAGACTCAGTACAGAGCACTTATTGGTTCTCTTTTGTACCTGACTGCGAGCAGACCAGATATTAATTTTGCTGTAGGAGTTTGTGCCAGATTTCAAGCTAATCCCAAGAAAAGTCACTTGGAAGCAGCTAGGAAGATATTGAAATATCTTAAAGGAACAGTGAATTTAGGATTATGGTATCCTGCAGATGACAACTTGGAATTAAGTGGTTATTCAGATTCAGACTATGGTGGATGCAGAATAGATAGGAAATCTACAAGTGGAACATGCCAATTTTTAGGGAATAAATTGGTATCCTGGTTTTCTAAGAAGCAGACTTCAGTTGCTACATCAACAACAGAAGCAGAGTACATGGCTGCAGGGAGTTGTTGTTCACAACTTCTCTGGATTAGTCAACAGCTTAGGGATTACCAGATTAGAGCTAAGGATATTCCTATTTTCTGTGATAGTAATAGTGCAATTGCAATCACCCAGAATCCAGTTCTTCATACCAGGTGTAAACATGTTGATATAAGGCATCATTTTATCAGAGATCATGTTGAGAAGGGAGATATAAGGATGGAAAAGATTGCAACAGAGAAGCAGAGGGCAGATATCTTAACTAAGCCTTTGGCTGAGACCAGATTCAGAGAGTTAGCTTTTGAATTAGGATTGTTGGATCCAGAGACAGATTTGTTTTAGGGGGAACAACAGAGAAGTATCCTTTGTTTCATTACTTTACTTCATATATTTTCTTAAACTAACATACCTGCAGATTAGACATTTCAGAGCAGTTATATCTCCAGATGAGGTATCCACCAGGTGACACTTGTCCCAGATGAGGTACTGAGTCAGTTTAAGAGAAATGTCCAAAGTCTTTTCTGACCAGGACCAGATGAGTTCCATCAGGGGAGATGTATCACCAGCCTAGTTGTGGTATCATCTGGTTACAATATCAGATGAAAGGTATGTCTTTACTTCTCTGGCCTCTGTTCATTGGGATACACTTTTCAAATTAGTAAGTACACTTAAAACCTTTCAACTTCGGAGTGTATTTATAACTAGGTGTTGGGATATGTTTAGTTTTGATGATTTTCCAAAACAACATGTAATAGGTTTGAAAGCAGTCAGGATAGTATCTTTAGAATCAGGTCAGGATAGTTTGTTTATTCAGTTAGACAGGTTGTAATATGAGAAGAACTTAGCTGAGGAAGCACTCAGTTGAGGGGGAACTCAGCAAGGGGGAACTCACTGACAGCCTGAGAAAGTCAAGATGACATCTCAAGAAGAACTGATTGAAGCCAATGAAGAAAGACCTGAACCTGAAGAGAAGCCTGAAGGAAGTCTCACTGAGTGTAAGTCAGGCTGATCTAAGCCAAGTCTGGTGGACCACTCAGTGAAGAGCCTAATCAGGTGGATCAGTGCTGCACCAAGTAGGCCCTGAAGGAGTCAGGCTACTGTGGTCAGGGAAGTTTGTCATTCAGCCTTATGACAAACTTCCTGGAAAGATCTTCAAACAGTCCCTGAAGGACAACTACACTGAGGACGAGTCAGTCCAACTGAAGATCATCATGTCAGTGAAGGAGAAAGCTACCTAAAGTCAGTGGGTCTTAGTCAAACCCACTGAGTCAAAGATCCGTGAATCCAGGCCACGTGGACCAATCAACACGAGGCAGCAACTCTGACACTGACAAAGGCCGCATTCCAAGAAAAGTGGTTGAAACCATTTAATGCTGGATTCAAATGTATTTCCTCTCCAACGGATACATTTGAATCCCCATTATAAATACAAGCTCATAGCTTGTTGTTAGGTGTGTTGTTTTGTTTGAGAGTTGTATTGTTGTATCTTGTAAGAAAAATAAACACCTACGAGCTGAGAGTGTGAGTTGTAGCATACGTGCATGGGAGATATAAGGAGGTTCTACTCATATCTATACACTGAGAGTTCACAAACATATACATAAGAGTGCTCAGCTTGTAACTCTAGGCTTAGAGAGGTTTTTCCCTATCTTAGCTATTGGCTAACACATTGTAAAGGAAAAACCTCACCTAGTTGGAGAAAACCCTAACCAAACTAAACCCTTTCAGAAGATTGTTAGGTTTGTAGTGAGGTGAGGAGAGGCAGCCCAGGGAGTGGCGTGAGTCCAGTTGTAAGTGCACCTTGGCAAGTTAAAAACAAGAATCCAAAGGAGTGGATTTCCTGTTAAATCAGGCCGTGGATGTAAGAGCTTGAGTCTCTGAACCACGTTAAACCAAGTGTTATTATTTGGAATGTCTTTTCTTCTAAAGTATTGCGAAAATCTGCTCACTGAGAGCATTGTTTAAAAAGGAACTTTAGTTAAGCATTTCAGTCAGGGAGATTCATCTTACTGACTGAATCAGGCTAGCACTCGAGAGTTCAGTCTCTCGAGTCACTGCCTTGTTGAGAGCCTGAGCTTTCAAGTTTCATCACTGACTTGATAGCTCTGACTCTCAGCAACGCAGTGACTTGAGTATTCCGTCACTGAACTCAGTCAGGGTGCAAGCTGTGATTTGATAACGCACTCGAGAGTTCAGCATCTCAAGCCACTGTCCTTGCTCAGAGCATGAGTCTCCAAGCCTTCTCACTGACTTGGTAACTCAGCCTCTGAGCAGAGCAGTGACTTGAGTATTTCTCACTCATACTGAACTCCCTGAGGTAAAGGTTTAAAAAAAAAAAAAAAATTTGCTCCTGAATTCCCATTTTGCCCTTCGAAAACGGGACCAACACTAGGGTATAGGACCTAGGCAATCATTTCGCTTTTTCTCTTGACTGCCACAAATCCCCTTTATGCCCAGTCCCAATGACTATGCCAACGCACCAGATTAAATATGTATCTCGCCTTTCATCGTGGCCATCAGATTTAATCACTGTGCAAAATGTCAATCAATGCTTAAATTGATTTTGTTTCCTCAATTAAATTTGAAATTACACGCGTTCACACTTCATTTATTATTCAAGCCACGCGTATTACCCTATTTAAATCAAATTTCCTTTCAATCTTTCCTTTCACGTTTCCATACTTTCAAAACCTAACCTCTCTCTGCAAAGCTTTTTCTTTCTCTCTCTCTCTCTCTCTCACAGATATGGCTCCCCCGTGTAATTTTGATCATGCCCTAATGATGAAGAAACTGAAAACAGAGATGGTGGTTGACTTCTACACCACCAAGAACTCATCTGCACTTGCTATTCTGGAACTATTGAGGAGATCCGGAGTTGAGAAGTTGATCTCCACCGTTCCCAGAGATTTTCGTACTCTTGACGGTTATGCGGCCCAGTTTCTGGTTCGAATGAAGATCAACGAAGACCATATTTCGTCAAAGATTGACAAGGAAGATTTGGTGTTTTCCAAGCATGATTTATGTGCCCTGTTTGCAAACATTTCGGCGGAAGGGGTGGATCCTTTAACCTACAAGGAGGATGATATTGTGGGTTCCTTCAAATTGTTTGCTCGTTCTTCTTGCCAGAGTATCACGAAGGGATTTCTGGATAAACATCTGAGGCAAAAGTTCAAGGTACTTTTTGACATAGTTGTAAAGGTGTTGATGTGTGAGAATCACAGCACGGATGCAATTTTTAATGGACGAATGTGTGTGATGAGGGCTCTATATAACGGTGTCCAATGCAATTGGGCAGAGTTCTTTTGGGGAGTCTTGAGGAAGAATAAAGTGAAAGTTAACAAGGAGGCTTGTCCTTCCAAGCCAGGGGAGATGCAGTTTTATTTCACTGCTAATGTTTCGTTGGGAACGAAACTTACCTTGATTTTGGACTCATTGCTTCCAGAGAAGAGATGGAAGGAGACTTGGTGCAGAGGATTTCACAAGTCTAAAGTGCTATTCTCAAAGGATGGTCCCCTTCATGGCCATCCTGATTCTGATGGAGAAGAAGCCATCCCTGCCCCTCCTCTACAGGCAGTACCCTAACCTGCAAAGGGGCAGAAGCAGCAGCAGAAGCAGAAGACCCATAAGAAAGCTGCTGAAGCAACTGGTTCCTCAACCATTGCCTTTTCTGGTTCCTCAGAGGAGGACTAGATTCCCCTTCTTGAAGTGCTTAAGAAGAAGGGTGATGATAATAAAGCTGTTAAGAAGGCTGGAGCAGCCAAGAGGAAGCGGCCAGAGGAGGCCAAGAAAGCTTCTGCTAAGAAGCAAAGAGCTAGCAGAAAGGCCAAGAAAACCCTTTTGGTGGATGAGCCATCAGAGGACGAAGAGGAAGAAGAGGATGTGCCTCTTATGAAGAAATCCAAGGCCAAGAGAGCCATTCTTCAAGATTCAGACTCTGGATCTGATCTTGGAAAGGCCTTGGAGAAGGCCATTGATGAGGCTTCCCAGATGATGGAAGATGTCTCTGCTCCAGAGCATGATGTACCTTCTGTACCTGCTGATGTTGACTCAGCAGAGGTAAACCCTTCTATTCCCTCTTCTACTCCTATTAATCTTGTCTCCCCCTCTACCTCTCCCCCAGATAAAATTCCCCAAACCCCATCTGCCTCTGGTAACCCTATTTTTCCACCAGAGCAGACTCTCCCAGATACCCCAGTATATACTCCCTCCACTAATCCTACTCAAACACCTTCTCCCCCAAATTCTCAAACACGTCTTCCCACATACCCCTCTCCACCAGTTTCTGTACCAGAGGTGCCATCAACCCCTTCTGGTGCAGAGATTCCCCCTCCAAACCTTTCCACATCTCAAATACCTCCTACACCTTCTGTACCAGAGATCCCATCTTCTTCTGGTGCAGAGCAACCCATCCCCTCCACCTCACAAAATCCTAACCCTCCCCAAACCCATACAGACCAGGACCCAACCATTTCTATGGCTCTGGGATTTCCTGCCCCTTCCCCTTCTCCCACCTGTTTAACAAGCGATGATAGTGAAGATGAGGAAGCTTCACTTGAGCCTGCTAACTTAGCACCTTCCTCCTCTGCCTCTGGGCCCAGACCCTTTATTTTCTCTTCTGATGAGATGGGTCCCATCAGGCAGAGTATGAGTGTGAGTTCTCAGCTCTGGCTAAGAGAGCAATTTCCAATTTTGTTGGAGCACTCACCCCTTCTGGCAGATCTGACGGATGCCAAGGTTTGGAGTATGGCCAGACTCCAAGATGTTGAAGATCTTATGCTTCTGCTGGAGGAGATGTCTCCCTCTACCTTCACTGCATGGGAGATTGAGCTGAAGAAGAAGTTAAATATTCAAAACCCAGCAGAGTTGGAGACACCAGAGGCAGCCAAGGTCCTCATCAGAACTCTCCTTATCCAGAGAGGAGTTATGCTCACTCCAGAGGGCTTCTCTTACAACTTTGGTCCTCATTTCACATTCCCTCCAGAGCTATATTCAGACAAGGAGGACTTTGAGATGTCTCCTGCTGTGCTCCAGAAGATAAAAGCATTCTTCAATGAGCAGATCATGCAGATTGGGCGCTTTTCAAAAGCTATTCAACATATGGCCCCTGCTATGATAGAGCATCAGATCAAGCAAGAGAGGAGGATCTTCCTGAAGCAGATCAAGTCCTCTCTGGCAGAAGTTAAAGCTTCTTTCAAGGCCAATGGCCTCTTTGTCAAACTGGATGTCATGCACAGCCAGAAGCAGCTCCAGGAGCACGTGCTGGAGCAGATGAGACCTGTCTCTGTGCTTAAAGTTGAGATGGCAAGCCAGATGATCCAGACTGCCAAGTTGAAAGACTCCCTCCAGGAGATGTTGGAGAAGCAAGAAAGGTTTGTTGCTGAATCAAGAGCCTACCTGGAGGAAGCCAAGCAACTGCGTGATCTTCACTCTTCCTCAGATACTGCCTTGCCTGATCTTATAAGGCAGGTTGTGGAGCCCCTCCTCGATGAAGTTAAAAAGGGGGAAGAGAAGGCCAGAACTGATCTGGCGAAGACCACCAATGAAACTCTCTTCAGCCATGGAGCTCGTCTGGACCTGCTGGAGAACACTTTGGCCCAGGCTGAGTTGTAGAAGAAGAAGAAGGAAGAGTTCAAATCTCTTTCCATGGCTAAGCAGCTTGCTGCAGAAGAGGAGTCAGAAGCTGAGCAGGATCCAATCTCCATCTCTGGACCTGCAAAGAGAAAGATAAGAAGAGTCAAGAAAAGCTTCCTTGAGACTGTTGTTGAAGAAGCTCAAAAGAGATACAAGGAAGAGACTCCAGAGGAGAAGCAAGCAAGGATCAGGAAGAACATAGATGAAGAGCAGAGGCTCAGATATGTTAGAAGGAAAAACAAGAAGAGCAGAGAAGCAGGTGCTTCTTCTGGTGCAAGTGGCTCAAGCCAGAGGAGGAAAGCTCCCATTGAAGTGATGAACATTCTGCCTCTCAGGACAGAAGGGTCTTTTGACTCTACTGTGCCTGTGCCCTTGATTGAAAAATGGAAGTAGGCAAAGACTCTCTGTTTCATCCAACACTATATCCAGAGACCAGCACCAGAGGATGATGAGCTAATCAACAAAACCTTTCACACCTGGATGTAAGCTTATGATGCAGAGCTGTACAAGCAATTGATGGACTCAACTATTGAGTTCAACCTGGAGGTAACTGCCCCTGAGTTCACTTATCTTAACACTCCCATGGCAGGAGACCAGGTTGATTGGGCTGAGCTGAAGAGATTGTACAAGACAAAGGTATTGGTGAACTTCACTCCAACATCTTCTGCAGAGTTGAAGGCCGTCCAGGATAGGTTTCTGGACTGGTTTCTGGTGCCCAAGGAAAACAGAAGATATGCTTAGATAAGACCAGATTTGCATTGTAATCTGTAATCACTCTTATCCTTACTATCAATGAAATTCATATCTTCTATGTTCAAAAGACAACCTCTTGTTGTCTTAATTGTTTGCCTGATAAGATCTATTCTAAGGTCTTATCCTTTACTGTTTTTATGCTTAAATTCTTCTTTTGATCAGTTCTGGTAGTGTTTTAACTCCATCAAAAAGGGGGAAATTGTTAGGATAAAAATTGTTAGTTTTGATGAGTTAAAACAAACCAGAAGATGTAATAGGACCATCTGGACCTGTTAGCCAGATGATGATCTAGATTAGGACTTAGTCTAGGGGGAACTGCCAGACCAGAAGCCTTCACCAGAAGAGTCACCAGAAGACCCCACCAGAGGACTTCACCAGAGGACTCCACCAGAAGACTTCACCAGATGAGATCAGACCAGAGGCAGAGGACCTTCCCTAGACCAGACGAGTCCGGACCAGACGAGTCTGGTGGAACAAAAGATGCTCAGTTTGATCTCCTGTTTCTACTGAGTATTCTGGTTGTTCACCAGATGAGGACCAGAAGACACCGAGGTTACCTGGTGTCTGGTCTTGCCTTCTCTGGAGAGAATCAGAGTTAGGCAGAGGAAGCTATTGACTATTGGTGATTCAAATCAAGTCAACAAGATCAGGATTGGAAAGTTTTGAAGATAATCAATCCAAGGATCCCACCAACCCAATCAATCAATTAGGGAATTGATTGATTGAGGCTTCCTTATATAGAGGATCTGATTGGATTAGCCCTCCAATGGCTAGCCCTAATCACCTCTATAAATACAAGAGTGCAGTTCAAGAAAAAGCTCTAGACATACTACACGCGCATAAGTGATCCAAGCTTTTGATATTCATACCAAGCACTCTTATTGTTCATAATATTTATCTACTCTTAAGGAGTTTATTGAAACCTCAACCTGTTCATCTATCAGACAAGGTTGTTGGCTGTTTGATCTTTAGATTGAAGTTAAATCTAAAGAGGTGTAAGAAGGAACTGGTACTTCCCAAATTCCAGTAAGTAAGTAAGTGAGTTGGTTGATAGTGAGACCCCTTGGATATAAGGGAGAGTGGACGTAGGATATTCAATCCGAACCACTATATATCTTGTGTTCTTTATTGCTTTATTTTACTTATTGTCATTTTGATTATTGTTCTCTTGTAAAAGGACTTTGAAAGACATTTAACTTAAGCTTCCGCAATCAATCTAACTAGTGGGACCAACAAAATCTATTCTTCATCTTTTGTTATAATGTTTGAGGCCTCACATGAAGTTTCGAATATAGATGTTAAATTAGTTTCTCGATATGCAAATATACAAGGAAAGTTGTGTACAAAGTTTTTTTTTGTAATTGGTAATGTGTTTTTTTTATTTGGTGTCAAGATAAATATTATTGTTTTATTAGTGTTCTATATAACTTATTGATTAGTGTTTATTTTTACATATGTTATATCCGTTTTATGTATTGTTTTGAGTATTATCATACATTATTTGTAGCATATTCATATATATAATTTCGTACGTTATAGTTTAATATTAAATATTTAATTTTCTATAATAATGGAAAACATAAGCATGATTTAACATGGCTAGTATATGTATTGATTATTCTTGAGATCATAACTTGAGTTATATTTATTCAAATGATATGATATTGATAATGTTGGACACCTAAGACCATGTACTAAAGTTATAAGTTTCATACTTATTCAATCTTGCAAGTTTAAGGTCCAATTATTCTCAAATAATCAAAACTACATTGTAGTCCAAATACTTTATGAATTTTAATTCAAGACATATTTTCATATTTGGACCATAATTGGAGATATATTTATCCAATCGATCTAATTCTAGTTGCATTAAATCACTAACTCATTCTATTACAAGCTTTCTTCAGGTCCAAAAGGCTAAAACCATCGTCTTCAAGGGTGAAAAGTAAAATCTATGTGAATGTTCCAGATTTTAAATTTTTACAGGACTCAATTTGGAAATGTATTCACCATAATTCGAGAAAAAATCCAAATAACTCAAGACCACTTGGAATGATCAACTGAGAAATCCATAAAAGCACAATAAAATTACCCAAGCCATTTAATGCATACAAGTGGAGATATGAAGTTTTCAACTTGACACCAGAATCTGCCAAGACTTTTTATTTCAGTGTTGAACAACTCTACCATTTTGGTCATAATTCTCAGCTCATAAAGCCAATTTTCGAGATCTTGGTCTTCATGGAAAGAAAATTCAAAGGTCTAAAAGTCTTATTCAGGGAACAAGATGAGATTCATATGGTTGGAAGGCTTAAATTGTCAATATTTGCAGGCCACCAAAATTGATTACAAGTTCCTGCAAAGCACTAGCTTGTGGCCTATATAAAGGGCTTTATAGCAACCATTTTGATCATCAAACTTTCTTCAATATATCTTTCTTTTGTCTAGTATCTCTCAAAGAAAAATGAGTTGTGTTTGTATTAGTATGAGTAGCTAAATATTTTGCTAAAGCTAGGGATGAAGCTTTGGTAGAATACTAGTGTTGTTCTTAGCTTTTCAATAAAGATCTTCAATGATAAATCCCTTTAGTTGTTTTATGAATTATAAAAAATGTTTTGATTTGTTGTAGACATATTGGCACAAGGAATGCTTAGTCTCACACATTAACAATTGATTACATATACTCCTAAAATCAACTAAAAGGTAGTTTTCAAGGTTCTCTAAGTGTTCAATGTATCATCTTCCGATTGAAATCACTTGATTGTTAGATTTCAATTGAGTTATCAAAGATAGCTAAGAATAACTCTAGCGTTTTACTTCAAGTGAATTCTCAAAGCTCTAGTAATTTACAAATTGTATAAACCCTTAAGACCATACAACTAGTTGATAAATTCTTCCAAACCTCCTTGTGGTTCGACACTCGGATTTCTGAGAAATTTATTACTTGAGACAAACCTATACTTGGGTGTGCAACTTTAAGGTGTTATCAAGTTTTTAGCGCCGTTGCCGGGGAAGTTTTGCAAAGAACAATTTGATGGTCCCGAAACGAGTAAACAGGTGTATGGGGGGGGGGGAATACACCTGTGGTTACAAATTAAAACTTCTTTAAAACTTATCAGGTTACTTAAGACAGTAGCTCGTCAGTGGACTTGAGGTCTGCTGAGAG
Organism: Ballota nigra; assembly: GCA_947034835.1. Lineage (NCBI taxonomy): Eukaryota > Viridiplantae > Streptophyta > Magnoliopsida > Lamiales > Lamiaceae > Ballota > Ballota nigra. Next base: position 44,155,023 of record OX344724.1, on the reverse strand, counting down.
TTACTTTGTGAAAGCTTACTGAGATAATACCTCCACTGAAAGCACAAGACTTTCAGTTGAACTACTATCTAATTAGCTTTCAGATGCGGATTAGTGAGCCCTTAGAAAACTCGTTTTACTTTGATAAACTTTGAGATGAACACACACTTAGGAAATAGCAGAATGTAAGAACACAAGGTATAAAGTGGTTCAGTGATGAATCTTCTACATCCACTGTCCTGATCAAACAGGAGAATTCCTTTCACTTGGAATTCTTTGTGTTATAGTGCCAAGGTGCACTGATCAACTAATCCTCTCTTAGGATGATTGATCACTAGGAAATTCCAGGTCCTAGTTCCCAAAACAAACCAGCTTTCAGACTGATACAACAATCAGCTTACTAACACCACTTAACACTAGCTCTCAACCTAAACACTGAGTAGGGTTTTGGTTCCAACTATTTTGAGATTATCCTTACAAGTTTAGCTCAAGGCTTAGGATTGGATTATCTCTTTCTAAGATTTGGATATAGCTTTTAAGCTTGGTTACAGAAGGTTTGTTATGCTCTCTACAAATGTGAAAACACTTGGGAAACAATGATAATTTCGAGTGCTTCTTAGTTTTTATGAATGTAGAGATAGCTTTGATCTTGTGAGTTTCCCGTGCTTGGAAATGTGCACGTCCTTCTGTATTTATAGGCTTCCTTGAAAATCTTCCCGTTGGATTTGAATCTTCTCAAGTGAGTCTTCTTGTATCTGATTGGCTCAAACGGCTCTATTTGAAGCTTTAAGTCTTGTCAAGAAACGGCTGCAAAAACCATGCTTGTTCACCAGCTTTCTATAGATTGCTAGGTGAAGGACTTTTGGTACTTGTCAGGCTGGGGCAGGTCGGCTGTCAGTAAGTACACTGACGTGTCATCTTCTCATTGGACCTTAAGTCTGATTGCCCAGATTCTTGTCTTGCTTTAAGGTGGAACTCTTCTGAGAGAACCTTCTTATTCCTTCATTTATTGTAAGCTTCACTGAAATTCATTTTGCCTTGTTCCAATCCAGATTTAACTAACATCTTTAAGTATGATTAGCATTAACAGTACTTTGTTAGTTCTTTATCAGTGGACCTTTGTCCTCTCCTGATAGTTTAGTCTTAGTGAGAATGCACTTAGAAAACATTCAAGACTTAGACTTCTTTCTCAGATCACTTAGTCTTCAGCGGACTTTACTTTCAGTGGACTTCATCTTCAGCAGACTTCATACTAAAATACACTCTAGTTTTTACTAACTGCACTCCAGTTCTTAACACTTTGAACTGTTTGACTAAGTACTAACTCTACTGAATAATTTACTTACAAAATAACTTAGGAGGAACATGTTGGCATCTAATCAAAACATAAGTCTTATATATTTTCCTAACAATTTCCCCCTTTTTGATTATGCCGGAACCTATCTTAATACATATCTTCTTTCAGATGAGGTTCTTCAGATGACATTCAAAGTTCACAGGTTTTGTAAGTAAAATATTCAAGTACATAAGCCTAAATGATAATGAGATATTATCTTGGGCAAAACATCAGTAGAGTTCATTTCATTGAAAAATGATGAAGTACAAATTACATGAAGTCAACTCTCAAAAGTTTTAAACACACCTGGGACTTATAAACAAATGCCCAGCAAAAGATACAACCTTCTCAGATGGACTCGAAAATAGGTTCAAGTCCATATTGCTTGAAAACTCTAATCTTTAGCTCATTCTTCCTCTCCATCATCTCCTTCGAATGTCCTCTGAGTCCAAGATGCTCGCATAAGGATGTCCACTCTTCAGTGATCCTTTCTCTATCAACAGCACCTGTTGCATCTTGAGGAGGCCAGTAGGTGATTGGCTCAGGGGCCTTCAGAGCTTGATCAGGGAAGGCATCATTCCAAGCATCATTGATCTCAGGATAGAGTTTGGGATAGGCATCAAACAGGAAGTACCTGAACTTCATCAGTAGAGGTTGTGGACTTAGCTGCCAACCTCCCTGAGGTTCTTGTCTTTTTGGCAACCTCTGCTGAGAGGGCTTCAAATGCCTTCCTCTTTGTAGTTTCCCCCTTCTTCGCAGCTCTCTCTTCCTTCTCTTTTAAATGCTCCTCCTTGAACTTTGAAAGGTCAGCTGAGGAGGTCTCCTTGCCTTTCTTGGATCCTGCTAACTGCTGAGCTTTAGCTTCAACTCTCTTCAAGGTGCTCTTCACCTGTTGGCCTTTTTCGAAGTCCGGGGTTTCAAGGATAATGTTCATTTTATTCTTGGGATCAGCCTTCATGTCCTTCGCACTTATCCTCTTTTCCCCCTTTCCGGCATTAATCATACATTCAGCTACTGTGATGTTGAGCTTCAGTTGATCATGTGCCAAAGCCTTCAGCTCAGTTGAGCAGTGATCTACCTCATCTTCAAGTCTTTCCAAAGTAGCCCCAGCAGTCTGCCCAAATTGAACAAACTGCACAAGCTTTTCATTGATCAGCACATCAGTCTTCTCTTGAGTTGGGAAATCTTCAGCTGCTTTCTTAAGTACCTCTCCCAGTTTGACTCCTAGCTCAGCATGCTTGGCCTCGAATTCAGACATCTTAGAGTTCCATAACCCTTCAACCTTTCCAAGAAGGTCAGTTGAGAAGGCCTCCACTGATGATGGATACGTTCTCTACTGAGTCTTTGAGAAATTTGGTTCTGGCCTCTTCTTCAGTCTCCTCCAGCTTCTTCAGGGCTTCAATGACTAACACACTTTGTCCCTCAACTACATCAATCACCATCTGCTGAGATTCTTCAACTTTAAGTGTGAGATTCTGAAGTGATGTAGTTGTGGACTCCATGAGTTCATCAATGTGGTCTGAGAGAATAACCATCTCATCCACCTCCTCTTGTAAAATCTCCTGGACCTCCCTGAGCTGAGTTTGAAGAGTTGGAAGACTTTCTTCTTTGATAGAGTGAACAACGTCACTCAGTAGAGTTAGGTTGACCTCAGCTGAGGAGACTTCAATGGTTTGAGTAGCTGCATTGCAAGAAGTGTTAGTTTTAACTCCCTCAACCTCACAACCTAGACCTCCTGAAGCTTCTATCTCTATGGGGACTCCCTCCTCCTCACTCTTCCTACTTTCTTCCTCACTTTTCTTTTCAACTGCTATTTTTTCAGCCAATTCACCCTTTACAGGGATAATTGCTCTAATCTCTCCACTCCTCACAGCAGTGATTTCAACCTCATTTTCTTTTTCACTCTCTTTTTCAACTCCTTCAGTACCAGACACCTCAGTTGACTCTAAAGCCACCACTGAGGGCTGTTGTGGGAGAGCTTCAGTAGACACCTCTTCTGAGCCCTCCTTTAGCAAGTTTTGAGCCTCAGTATCCCTTGCCTCGGATACATCCTTGGCTACCTCACCATCACCTTGCCTTAGTGAGGTATCTCCTTCTTGGACAGTTTCTTTCTCCTTCTCTTCTTCCTTTTCTTTTTCTCTTTCTACTTCAGCTATCACCTCAGTTGACTTCTCAATCTTACCACCATCATCCTTCTCCACCTTATCTCCATTCTTAGCCTCAGCAATCTTTTCCATCACTAGACTCTCAAAAATCTTCTCATCACAGAGAAGTCTAGATTTGGTCATCCCAACAAATTGCATCACCTCCATCTCCTTTTTTTTCCAGTCATCAGCATTGCTGCCTCTGACAGCCAGCAAAATCTCACCCAGTCTTCTGTCTTTGAGCTGGACAAGGAGTCTCAATCTCAAGAATAATGCTTTCAGGGTGGGGTATTCTTCAAGCTCAGGGTACTTAGACTCTAAAGAGTATGCTACCTCATCCTTGAGAGTATCAAGGAAAGAGTACTCTTCTTCATCGTCTGAAGGAAGGGAAGGGGTAGGGGATCTGCTCTCTGTTGGCTCTTCTGGGATAGACTCCAGTTGAGTTGAATAAATTTCAGGAGGGTTTGGTTCAGATGAGGTTTGAGGTTGGGTTTCAGGTGAGGTTGGGTTTTGGTCAATGGGGGTTGATGATGTGGGTTCAGATGGGGTTGAGGAAATGGGTTCAGTAGGGTTGGAGATGGGTTCAGTGGTGGTTGTTTGGGATCCACTTCCTGGCTTTTGAGAGCCATCAGTGGGGGTTTTGGGTAGTGAGGAGATGCGTTTGGTTTTGGCAGTAGGGGTGCGAGGTTTAGTGGTTTTAGGTTTGACGGGGGTGGGTGTAGGAACATCTGAGTCAGACTCAGTTGAGATTAAGTTAGGGGAGGAGTCAGGGTTACCTGATGACGATTCATCTGTAGAGTCTGTGACTCTGACTTTCTTTGAGGCACTCTCCTGCTCTGCCTCAGAGGACCTCCTGCTTTCCTTCTTAGAGGCTTTCACTGCCTCGGCCTCCTTGTGCTGGGCCATCTTGTCAATTAATTTGACCAGCCTCCTCTTGAGCTTGGTCTTCTTCCCTTCAGTAGGGTTGGCCTCATCTTCCTCAACTGCCTCTGGGCTCTCCTCAGCAGGCTTAAGCATTCTAGTTTTCAGCGTTTTTCCAGACTTGAATAAGGTCTTCAAGTTACTCCATTTCCTCTCCTTTAACCAGACTACTCCCACATCCACATTCTCAATTAAGTAAGAGATTTTAGTGGCAAAATTCAGCTTACTTGCCAACTGGGGAGTTTTGTCAGCCTGGAATTTTGAGTGTTCCCTGTTCAAGGTTCTTAAAAAGAACTGCTGCCAATTGTATGTATTCTCCTTGCTCTCAATAATTGCCTTCATCAACCTGAGCTTCGGCTTGCTCACTTGCTCAGTACTTCCTTGGTTTCCCAAGATACATTTACCAACAATCTCGCAGAGGACATTGTATGCTGGTAATAGTAGGCTTCTGTTCATCGTGGGACTGTATTTCCCCTTCTTCTCCATGATGGTGTAGACCCATTCCTCCTCCTTATCCAAGATACAAGTATCTGGATTTGGGCCTTCAGATGGGAGTTCAAATAACTCCTTCAGATCATCTCCGCTTATCCTAATCTCCTTCCTTATCTTCTGGTGCTCAACAACCTCCATATCATCTCTCATCACCTTCTTCTTTCTTTGTACAAATAGACACGATTTGATTTTCGAGTCTGAGTTGGAGATGTTGTAGAAAAATTCAAGAACTTGCCTATCATAACAGTACTCTGGATGTACTGATAGAAATTTTTCTAAGCCAGCGGCTTTGACCATTTCCAAAGCCTCCTTAATGTGAGAGAACTCTGGTTTTGATTCAATTTCTGGGTTGTTGAAAAGGATTATTGGTTCATACCAGAAGTTTTCTTTGTTGTTTAGAAACCCTAGGTTAATTTTGGTCATGGTTGAAAGTGGGATTTGAGAAAATTTGCAGAAAAAGATTGAAGAGATAGTAAGTGTTTGCTTGGAAGTGTATTCGAAAAGGTTTACAAGCGGACGATTGGGGTTTTTATATGAGTGAGGAACGGTGAGATTGAACAAAGAAATCAACGTCTGAGATTGATCGTGTTTGAGATCGTGGGTAGTTGCAAGGTTTAGTGGGGAGTTTTTAAGAAATCTTGACGGTTAGAAAAGAACCGCCTAAATGAATGGTATGGATTGAGAGGGTTGGTAGTCGGAAGGTCATATCATCCGGCTTTTAGGGCGCGTGAGATAGGTAATTGAAAAAGCATGTCTGACTTGTACCACGCGCATTAAATGCTTGCCATACCAAAATCTCTTCGGAACAGTGGTAAAAGATTTAATTTTCCAGTAAGCACTCATTAGTAAGTTTTTGAAACCAATTGAATATATAAAAAAAACTAAGAGGCTTTAGATTTGAAAATAACATAAGTATAGACTTGGCCTCCACTGAGGTTCGTCCTCGTCTGATATTCAGACCTCTTCTAAGATGAGGAGCTTCTTCTGAGAAAGATCCTCTTCTGAATATGAACCTCTACTGAGTTGAAGGTAACTCTACTGAGATTAAATCCTTTCTTTACTCTCCTGGATCTAGGAGTCCAAGCTCCACTAACAACTCTTGAAACCTTGCTTCAGCCAAAGGTTTTGTGAAGATATCTGCCTTCTGCTTGTCAGTGTGGATTTTGAGCATTTTGATGTCCTTCTTCTCCACATGATCTCTGATGAAATGATGCCTTATGTCCACATGTTTGCATCTTGTGTGGAGAACTGGATTTTCTGAAATAGCAATTGCACTATTGTTGTCACAGAAAATAGGGACTTCATTGGCAAAGATGTTGTAATCTCTCAGTTGTTGTCTTAGCCAAAGAATTTGGGCACAACAACTTCCAGCTGCCATATACTCAGCTTCAGTAGTGCTTGTGGCTACTGAGTTTTGTTTCTTGGAAAACCAAGAAATCAGCTTACTTCTCAAGAATTGACAAGTGCCTGAGGTTGATTTCCTGTCAATTCTACATCCTCCATAATCAGCATCTGAGTATCCTGTGAGTTCCAGATTGTCATCTGAGGGATACCACAATCCCATATTCACAGTACCCTTAAGATATTTGAGAATCCTCTTAGCAGCTTCAAAATGACTTTTATTGGGGTTAGCTTGATATCTTGCACAAATCCCAACTGCAAAAGTGATATCAGGCCTGCTTGCTGTGAGATACAGTAGAGATCCAATGATGGCTCTGTAATGAGTTTGGTCTACTGATTCTCCATCCTCATCTGGTTCCATCTTGGTGTTGGTGTTGAGTGGAACTCTTGCAACTTTGCTGGTCTGGTATCCAAACTTGTTGATCAGCTCCCTTGTGTATTTGGCTTGATTGATGAAGATTCCTTCAGGGGACTGCTTAACTTGAAGTCCTAGGAAGAAATTCATTTCTCCCATCATAGACATCTCAAATTTTCCCTTCATCAGTTGAGAAAATTTCTCACAGAGGACCTGGTTAGGACAACCAAAGATGATATCATCCACATAAATTTGAACCAGCAATGTGTCCTCTCCTTTTGTGATTCTGAAAAGTGTTCTATCAACTCTCCCTTTGATAAAACCATGATCCAAAAGGAATTGTGACAAAGTATCATACCAAGCTCTTGGAGCCTGTTTCAGTCCATATAGAGCTTTCCTCAGTCTATATACTTTGTGACTTTCTTCAAAACCTGGGGGTTACTCCACATAGACTTCTTCATTGAGTACTCCATTTAAGAAGGCACTTTTAACATCCATCTGGTACACCTTGAATTTCTTGTGAGCAGCATATGCAAGAAATAACCTTATTGCCTCCAATCTGGCTACTGGAGCAAATGTTTCATCATAGTCAAATCCTTCAACTTGTGAATAGCCCTTTGCAACTAGCCTGGCCTTGTTTCTGACTATGATATCATTCTCATCCTTCTTGTTCTTGAATACCCACTTGGTTCCTATCACATTGCAGTGATATGGTCTGTCCACCAACTCCCAAACTTGATTACTTGTGAACTGGTTGAGCTCTTCTTGCATGGCAATAATCCAGTTGGAATCTTGAAGTGCTTCTGCTATGGAACTTGGTTCCTGGTTTGATAAGAAACAACAAAACAAAGCACTTTCTCCATGAAAACTTCTAGTTTTGACTCCTGAGGAAGGATCACCTAGGATTTGCTCAACAGGGTGATCTGAGAGCCAAGTCCTCCTAGGCTAATGCCCTTCAGTAGAGTTTAACTCTTCTGAAGTTGAGTCACTAGATATTGTAATGAAATCGAATTCAGGAAATAAGACAGAGGGTTGAAGCCCTGAGTCATCATTCAAGGTATTTTCATTCTCAATGGTAATTTCATTGGTTCCCCCTTGAATGATAGGTTCAGTGAATGTCTCAGCTGTGACCACATCTTCATTGACATTGGTTACCTCTTGAACTGGGATAGTGTTCATCAGTTCAGTTACATCTTCAGGAGAGCTCTCAGGTGAGTTTTGAGGAGTGGTCTGATTTAGAGTGTCCTCTTTGAATTGTTGATCATTGAGGTTGTCCCAGGTTGGGATGAATGTATCAACACAATTCTCAGGATATCCTTTTGATTTGATACTCAGTCTGGTTAGCCTTTTGCTTATCACATCCTCATTCTCCTTACTTCTGGACTCAAAAGTAGATTCATCAAATACCACATGAGGTGTTTCTTCCACAACAAGAGTTCTACAGTTGTAAACTCTGAAAGCTCTACTGATTTGGGAATATCCTAAGAAAATTCCTTCATCAGCTTTGCTATCAAAAGCTTTCAGTTGAGTTTTCCCATTGTTGTGAATGAAACACTTGCAACAAAAAATATGAAAGTAAGATACCTGTGGCTTTCTGCCATTCCATAACTCATATGGAGTTTTTCCTTGATGTTTGGTTACCATGGATCTATTTTGAGTGTGGCAGGCAGTATTAATAGCTTCAGCCCAAAATCTTTTAGGAACCTGAGCTTCAGCTAACATTGTCCTTGCTGCCTCCTTGAGAGTCCTATTTCTTCTTTCAGCTACTCCATTTTGTTGTGGAGTTCTTGCAGCTGATGTCTCATGAGAAATACCTAATTCTTTGCAATAATCAGATATAATAGAATTTATGAATTCAGTGCCCTTATCTGATCTTATCTTTACAATGTTCAGGCTCTTTTCATTGCTAACTTTCTTCAGGAGCTCTGGCAGTCTCAGTTGAGTCTCCTTTTTGCTTGCAAGGAATATCACCCATATGTACCTGGAGAAGTCATCTACAACAACAAGTGTATATTTTCTCCCATTGATACTTACAGGGGTTACTGGACCAAAAAGATCCATATGTAACAGTTGAAGTACTCTGTCAGTAGAGGTTGCTACTTTGCTTTTGAAAGATGCCTTTACTTGCTTTCCCTCCTGACAGGCTTTACAGATATGTTCTTTGTTGTATACTTCATTTGGCATTCCTTCTACCAGTCCATGTCTTGCTATCCTGTTCATCATCTTGAAGTTCAGATGACTTAGCCTTTTGTGCCATAGCCAATTAGTGTCTGTTGAGCTCTTAGCTATAAGACATGCATTTGGTGTGCAAGACTTCCAATCTGCAAGATAGCCATTTCCCTTTCTTGACCCAGTTAGTAGTACCTGTTGTGAAGATACATTCTTAACAAAACACAGGTTACATGAGAATTCAACACTGTATCCCTTATCACAGAATTGACTTATGGACAGAAGATTATGCTTAAGTCCACTGACAAAGGATACATTGCTTACCCTTACTCAACAAATTCTGTCAGGAGATCTTTGTTGTCAGTCATGTGCCTAGAACATCCACTGTCCAAGTACCAGACTGATGATTTAAGAGCTTCTCCTTTGTTGAGGTCCACTGAGCCCTGCAATCACAGATCAAGCTTTAGGTACCCATTTGGTGTCGGGTCCTACAAGGTTAGCTGTAACTTTTGAAATCCAAATTTGCCTCACAGTTCTAATCACTTTAGATTGGTTAATTTGTCTTCCATAAACATCTACATAGATTGTTATCTCCCTAGGTGCCTTGGGAGTAAACTTTCTATGGGTGTCAGCCTTTGAAGGAACAGAAACCTTCTTCATATTCTTTCTTTTTGGCTTGGGTGCACCTGGTCTTGGTTTTTGTTGATAAAGGTATGAAGGACCTTTTCCTTTAGGCACAAAAGGACTAGGTCTTCCATATGAGACATTCCTTGAGGACTGCTCATGCCTGGGTGTTCTCAGCTGAGGTTGCTTCATCTGTGAAGACCTCGGCTGATAGTACCTCTGCTGAGATCTAGTTTGATAAGTCTCCTGAGCCTTTCCATTTGGTTTTGGCTTAGATTGACTTTTCTTTTGAATGATCTCAGCTGGTCTTTTTCCTTTATCCACAGTCTGTGGTTGAAATGTCACAGACTTGACAAAAACTCTCTTTGTGCCACTTGAAGAAGCAACACTCAGAGGACCTTCTGAAGGTTTTGGAATAAAGCCTATCCCACACTTGTTATTAGGATTGGTTTGAAAATTTTGGATCTCCTCTATGGCAAGAGAGGGTTTGTTTAGAGCATCAATCCTTTTTAACAAGGTCTCTTCAGATTTTTGTAAGACATCAATTTTCAGGAGAGAATCCTTTATTTGGCTTACCAATTTTAAGTTCTCTTCAGTTAACTTTGTCTTAGATTCATTGAGATCTTTTATCAGTTGATCTCTACCATTTCCTTGACTTCTGAGGGTTTCCACCTCTTTTGTCAGTTCAATGGTAGATTTGGCTGAGTTCAGATCTGCTTGATTCCCAGACTCTATTAACTTGGAGTTTTTACTCAAGAGTTGTTTGTTCTCATCTTGAAGACAGAGACTTGCTTCTTGCAACCTTGAGAAATCAATCATCAATTGTTCCAAAGCAGACTGAAGATTGAGTTCCTCAGTTGACTCTGAGCTTAGCTCAGGTGTGTGTTCTAGAGAAATGGATGGTTTAGATTGTACCTCTGGTTCTTCTCTTGCCATGAGGCACATGTCATCTTCACTGCTATCAGAGAATAGTTCATCAGGTGACTCCAGATTTTCATCAACATCCCCAGCCATCATGGCTTTCCTTTCTCCATATCTTCTGTCTCTTTTGGCTTGCCTTTCCTTTCTTTCTTTAGTGCTCAGTTGAGGACAGTCATATTGAAAGTGCCCAATCTTCTTGCAATGAAAACACCTGTTGGCATCATCATTCTTTTCCTCAGTGGACTCTCTGGTCTTTGATGATGATCCTTCAGCCTTGGTGTAATTCTTGTATTCCTTCTTCTTCTCCAGCTCAGATGAGCTTTTCTCTCCTTCTATGGTGGTCTTTTGTGGGTAACTTCTACCTTCCCTATTATCCCTGTAAAATCTTTTATACTTGCCAAAGCGGCTGTTAAGTTGTTCAAACCTTCTAGCCATCAGGCTGAGTTCCTCCTGCATCCCAGCCTTGCTTTGTGACTTGCTTGCCTTTGTACTCTTCTGAGGCTTTGAGGATTTTGGCTCAGACTCCTTGGCTTTGAAGGCTACTCCCTTCTCAACTGAGGTCTCATCAGGAGCCATTTTCCTGTTCAGATCAAACTCATAAGCCTTGAGTTCAGAGAATACCTGTTGCATAGACATGCTGGATAGATCCTTGGTATTCTGCATCATCACAGAGTACACATCCCATCTTGAGGTTAGACCTCTCAGGATCTTTAAGGCAACCTCCCTCTTGGTATAGACTTTACCCAGAGAATTTATCTCATTCATGATGTCTGTGAACCTCCCATCAAGCTGGTCTATGGTCTCAGTGGACTCCATGGTGAACTGCTCATACTTTTGAACAACTACTGAGAGCTTGTTCTCCTTTATCTTGTCAGTTCCTTCACACATGAGAGCTAGAGTGTCCCATAGTTCCTTTGCAGTCTTGCAGTGGATCACTCTTCCCATTACAGAATCTGGAATAGTGGTGTAGAGAATGTTCATGGCTATGAAGTTGAGTTTGTTTCTCCTCCTCTCATCTGCAGTGAAGTTGTCTTCATCTTTGGGCCATTCTTCTCTAGGATCTGCAATAGTTTCAGCTGTAGTTCTAGGGTTAGGTGTCATAAACACAAATGGACCTTTAGTAATAACCCTTAACATTTCATCATGCACACAGGCAAGATGAGCTCTCATTCTGATCTTCCAGAAGTCATAGTTTTCCACTGAGAATTGTGGGAGCTTGTGATGAGACATATGGTTCAAGGGATTAACTCCCATGTTGTTCTCTGCTGGTGGTGCTACCCTAGCTGCATTGTCAGCCATAGTATAACAACAAGTTTATCAAAAGATCAATTCAGGTGACCTTAAAAAAATACCTTTAAGCACAAGGTATACTTAGAACAATGGTCTTTTGAACCACTGCTCTGATACCAATTGATGGTCCCGAAACGAGTAAATAGGTGTATGGGGGGGGAATACACCTGTGGTTACAAATTAAAACTTCTTTAAAACTTATCAGGTTACTTAAGACAGTAGCTCGTCAGTGGACTTGAGGTCTGCTGAGAGTTACTTTGTGAAAGCTTACTGAGATAATACCTCCACTGAAAGCACAAGACTTACAGTTGAACTACTATCTAATTAGCTTTCAGATGCGGATTAGTGAGCCCTTAGAAAACTCGTTTTACTTTGATAAACTTTGAGATGAACACACACTTAGGAAATAGCAGAATGTAAGAACACAAGGTATAAAGTGGTTCAGAGATGAATCTCCTACATCCACTGTCCTGATCAAACAGGAGAATTCCTTTCACTTGGAATTCCTTGTGTTATAGTGCCAAGGTGCACTGATCAACTAATCCTCTCTTAGGATGATTGATCAGTAGGAAATTCCAGGTCCTAGTTCCCAAAACAAACCAGCTTTCAGACTGATACAACAATCAGCTTACTAACACCACTTAACACTAGCTCTCAACCTAAACACTGAGTAGGGTTTTGAGTAGGGTTTTGGTTCCAACTATTTTGAGATAATCCTTACAAGTTTAGCTCAAGGCTTAGGATTGGATTATCTTTTTCTAAGATTTGGATATAGCTTTTAAGCTTGGTTACAGAAGGTTTGTTATGCTCTCTACAAATGTGAAAACACTTGGGAAACAATGATAATTTCGAGTGCTTCTTAGTTGTTATGAATGTAGAGATAGCTTTGATCTTGTGAGTTTCCCGTGCTTGGAAATGTGCACGTCCTTCTGTATTTATAGGCTTCCTTGAAAATCTTCCCGTTGGATTTGAATCTTCTCAAGTGAGTCTTCTTGTATCTGATTGGCTCAAACGGCTCTATTTGAAGCTTTAAGTCTTGTCAAGAAACGGCTGCAAAAACCATGCTTGTTCACCAGCTTTCTGTAGATTGCTAGGTGAAGGACTTTTGGTACTTGTCAGGCTGGGGCAGGTCGGCTGTCAGTAAGTACACTGACGTGTCATCTTCCCATTGGACCTTAAGTCTGCGTGCCCAGATTCTTGTCTTGCTTTAAGGTGGAACTCTTCTGAGAGAACCTTCTTATTCCTTCATTTATTGTAAGCTTCACTGAAATTCATTTTGCCTTGTTCCAATCCAGATTTAACTAACATCTTTAAGTATGATTAGCATTAACAGTACATTGTTAGTTCTTTATCAGTGGACCTTTGTCCTCTCCTGATAGTTTAGTCTTAGTGAGAATGCACTTAGAAAACATTCAAGACTTAGACTTCTTTCTCAGATCACTTAGTCTTCAGCGGACTTTACTTTCAGTGGACTTCATCTTCAGCAGACTTCATACTAAAATACACTCTAGTTTTTACTAACTGCACTCCAGTTCTTAACACTTTGAACTGTTTGACTAAGTACTAACTCTACTGAATAATTTACTTACAAAATAACTTAGGAGGAACATGTTGGCATCTAATCAAAACATAAGTCTTATATATTTTCCCAACACAATTCATCTTTTGTTAGGTTTTTCGTCATAAGAAGGTAACTTCTTCTCTTTAGCTCTTTACTTTATTTTTTTTTAATTTTATTTTTTGTATGCATAATTGGACTCGTGATATAATTAGCAGTCATTTATAAAGAAGTACTATAGTTAATTTAAATAGCATTACTTCAATCATGGCTGATAATGAAAGTGTTGATGGAGGTAATATACAAGATCAAATTGAAAGACGTAATGGAAATTTACAAGCTCGCTCCATGTGAGATTTCTTAGAACCTCAACGTAATTCTATTCCATCATGTGTTGTATATCCTCAAAATGCAAATAATTTTAGATTCAAACCTGGTATGATTCAATTGCTTCCTAAATTTCATGGCTTTGAATCTGAAAATCCTTATTTACATTTAAAAGAATTTGAAGAAATTTGTGCGACATTTAGTGGACCATTGTGTATTCAAGAATCGATTAAGCTAAAGTTATTTCCTTTTTCTCTTAAAGATAAAGCAAAAACATGGCTTAATTCTCTAAAACCTGGTTCAATTACTTCTTGGCAACAAATTCAAACCGAATTCTTGAAAAAAATTCTTTCTGATTCATAAAACAAATTCTTTAAAGAAGCAAATTAAGAATTTTGTTAAAAAACATGATGAACAATATTTTCAATGTTGGGAACAGTTTAAGGATTTGTTAAACTCTTGCCCTCACCATGGTTTTGAAAATTGGAGAACTATAAGTTTTTTCTACGAAGGTCTAAACTCTGAAACTAAACAATTTGTGGAAATGATGTGTAATGGTGAATTTTTAGACAAAAATCCTGAAGATGCACTTGAGTATTTAGACCATTTAGTTGAAAAAACTCAATCTTGGTATAATGAAAATACTTCTGAAGGTTCAATTCGATCTAGTCGTGAAAATGCTAATAAAGGAAAATATCATCTTAGTGAAGAAGACGATTTAAGTGCTAGAATTGCTAGTTTAACTAAACAAGTTGAAAATATGCAATTAAAGAAGCCCAAAGAAGTAAAATTTGTGCAAAACAATGATATATGTGATATATGTGCTATTGATGGACACTTAACTAAAGAATGCCCAAAAATTCCTGTTTTCCAAGAGATGTGTCATGAACAAGCAAATGCAATGTCTAATTTTAAGAAATTATATCCATCAGTTTTTTCTGAAACCTATAATTCAAATTGGAGGAATCATCCAAATTTTATTTGGAAAAATAACACTAATCACTTATATAATATTGAAGCAAATAATACACAATTTACATCTTTGGGTATTTAAATTTCAATTCAATTCAATAATTCATTGTTGTAACATAAAATATATTTCATATCACTTATTATTCTACAATTTATTTATTTTTTTAATTAATTTTAGTACTCCCTCTGTCATGTAAAATAATGCGCACAAGGTTGGGCACAATATTTAAGAAGAATGAATTGTTTAATATAAAAAATTGATAAATGTCAAAAGTGTGCAGACAAGTAAAAAAGAATTTGACTTTCTAATTAAAATAAAAGAAGGGAAAATAAATCAACAAATCAAAAAAATTCAAAAACATCAGTCATACTGCATTAATGGGTGATTGACATGCTTGCATATTTTTCCCTGTTCACATACTAATACAAATACAGTGATGTGATAAAAAAAATTCAATTTCCCCCATTACATAAACTTAATTTTTCCCACCTAAAGAATATACCATCAAATACAACTACCATCTTTCAAAAAAAAAATCAAATACAACTACCAGCATTCAAAACCCAATTACAGAAATTCCCGTAGCAGTAAATTCACAAAATCATCATAAATGAGAAATAAATGGAAGAACTTGACAATTGAATTGAAGACTAAGATCGCACAGTTGCTGCTTCAAGATTCCATCAATGGTCAGCTCACAAAAGATAAAATTAAAGATACAACCGAATTTAACAAGTTTAAGCCTCCAAGAACTAAGACAAGTAATCCTAGTGGTGGTATTAAAGCTAAAACATGCTTAAATCATCAAGATAGTAAGTATACAGCCCCAACTCATACTTAAAATCATAATTGAAGGGTGTGCGTGAGTGTTTTTCCAAAATATTATCAATTGTGTTAAAACATAAATGACAACATACACAACGGAAGACTTTGAGAAACAGAAAGTAATATTTGCAAATGGGATATCAAAACTTTATCATAGATTATTATTGAATAATCTATGATGCCTCATGGCGAAACTTCACTATAACGAGTAGTGATACAAAGACAAAGTAAAAACCAACTATAGGAATTTACATCAAGATCATATACCCTAGGTATACAATTAAAGCCTATAATCCTAACAGTGTAAACCAAATAACCTACTCAAAGGTCGAAACAAAATACTTCTAGGATTACAAAGGAGAGAACCGAAATAACTACACTCTATATATAAAATAGATATCTCGAACTCCTCACTCGAAAGTGTCTCATGCATATGGTATTTATAGACTTCATTCCTTGCATGTGAACATAAAAATCATGGTATCCCATGATGTAAAAACCGTCCAACACTAAGTTTTCATGATCTTGATAACCGCCCATGTTGTAGCTTCAAATAACTCACTAAGTCTTCATGATCTTGATAACCGCCTGATCTGGTAACTGCCACGTCTTCGTTCTGCATGTTTAGACATTAAAGAAAATATTGCAACATTCGGAGTTAGTGTTAGGAGAAAGGGCGAATTCTGATGTTGCGGAAAATGTTGTAACATTCTTGACAATATTGACCTGACATCAACAATCTCCCCCAATTTGGCCTTTCTACTACAACACACCTGATGTTATAAACATGCAGTAAAATGTGTATAAGTATGAACACAACTAAACACCAAAGAGAAGATATTTAATTGTTAAACCAAATCAAGTAACATAAAATAAAAGCAATACAAAGTACAAACTGAGTACTTTGGACTAAACTACATAAAGACTAAGCAAACTAGAATGTTACCAAAATAATCTAAACATAAACATCAACACAGACTAACAGTTTTAGACTAAACTAAAAACAGAGCATAGTTATAACAGAAATTAAACTAAATAACAGTAGAGCCTTTGAATCTCAGGATTGAATATGTGAAGAAGAGAGAGGATTGGGCTGATCTTTCATAAGTCAGTTGCATCTTCATAGTCTGCACGAACTCCCCCGATCTTCATTCTTCCTTGGATACTAAGCTCTTTCTTGGTCTCCACCTAGATCACCATAGAGTGTCTCTAGGTCTTCATCATCATCTTTTTCAGCAACATCTTCATCAGCAGGAACTTCTTCAATTCTTACACCACTGGTACTGGCACCACCACTTGCATCGACTTTAACTCTCCCTGAGTTCAAACCACCATCATCAGTAGCAGCTACATCAGGTCCTACTCCCCCTGTTGGAGTAGAAAGCAACAACTCCCAGAAAGCCTTCTGGTTCTTCATATCTTGAATGATTGACTGCATGTGTTGTGATGGTTGTCTGCAAGGTCTCAATTTGTTCAGTAATATATTTGGGAGTTAAAGAAACTGATGTGATTGTAGCATTTATGAGGAATTTTGGCAGAAGTATTGCCAACATTCTCAGCGGCATTAGTGGTTTCTTGGGTTCCTTGTTCTTGATGTTCTTCAGCTGGTTCATGATAAGATAAATCAATGACTTGGCCCTATGAGTAGCACACTGGAGATCCCAAAACTAGCTGTGAATCCACTGATAGTTTCTTCTCTTGGATTCCTCTCAAAACTTTTGTTCTCAAGCATCTTGTATATGAGACTTGGATAAGGCAGCAATCCTTTCCCAGTAATATCACTAGTGTAAGACAACACATTATTAAAGATTGTTTGCCCTAGATTGAACTTTTTCAAGTGTCCAATCTTGTACATCAAGATGGCTTGTTCTTTGGTTAGAACAGTAGTGTTGGAAGATGGCAACCAGTTGTACACACATAGTTTATGAAGAATAGAATACAAACTGGTCAACTTAGAGCTACTCAATTTATTTTCCCAAACCATAATCTGCCCACCAGTTATGACTTTAATAACCTCATTCAAGTCATCAACAGGTTCTTCAATTATAGTCCTAGTTCTTAGAAATAAATTGATTGACTTGGGTGTAAACCTGAGTTTAACTCCTTTAAAAAAAACTGCACCATAATGCTTAGAATTTGTTTTACCCAAACATTCTCTCAAATTTGCATAAAATTCATAAACCCATTCCACAATATATGGAGTAGCAAATTCAAGAGCATGTAACAGTGATCTTTCCCTAAAATATTCAACTAGATTCTGCTCTGTAAAGTCAGTCATTTTGACTACATTTTCTCCCACAAGTATCCTAGTGCGAATTTTTCTATACTTATCACTCCTCATATCATTATATTCTTCTTCACTAGAAGTGTGATCAGATAATACCTTTGCACTGGAATCAGAATCACTCGAAGATGGATCACTGGATTCAGGTTCAGAATTCTTCTCTTCTTCTTCTTCTTCTTCCTCCTTTTGTTCTGGTTCAGATTCTTCGGATGTTGCCATAGGTGATGACACATTTTCGGCAACAATAGGTTCACTCTCAGCAACAGTTGGCATAGGAACAATTTTCTTTTTTGCCTTACTTCTCTTTCTTACTTTTGTAATGGGCACATTCATCTCGGAGTCAGAATTTGGCACTTGAGTGGGACCAGATTGCACTTCTTCAGTATCAGCTACATTAGGACCTATAGATGTTTCTTCTGAGCTTTCATCTATTAGAATCGACTTTGAGGCATCCTCCTTATTTCCCTTCCTTTTTGGCTCAGCATAATCCACCTTTCGTCCCATGTTCCTATAAGATCTCCTTCTTTTTCCTCTTTTCTTTGGTTGGCTTGCTGACTTGAAGCGATTGTACTAACTTCTACTAGTCGCTTACCCGCAAACGGACGGGTTCACTGTAGTATAAGTACGTATAATGACCAAGTAGTATCGAACCCAAGGGATAGTGTATATGCGAATAGATCCCTGAAGATCTACGCGTCGTAGTTAATATGAGTGTGTTGTTTTTGGATTTTTAGAAAGATTAATTAAAATACTAAATTAAACTAAGTAAACTAAAATACTAAAGAAATCAAATTACTAAGGGTTGTGTTCTAATGAGAGATGGTGATGCTTAAGATAGGAATCCCTACGTATACTAACGGAGCAGGTACATAATCAGAATAATTGTGACACACAAGAGATAACCTAAGTCTAAGAATGCAAGGTGAAAGCTCAAGATTCTAAACCCTAATACTTTACCCTAACACTCGACTTCACTAATCTACTAACAATTTAATAGATTGTGCTTAATTAATGAGACCCTAATTTAACTAAGGTGATGCGGCCGTCCTCCTTCGCTAAACTGGTAGATGAATTAACACTTTCTAAACCTTCTCGTTAAGTCTACTCGTTGCTAAAGAGTGATACGGTCGTCCTCTCTCTAACACCTTTCGAACGAAATACAAAAGCGTAGTCTAGATTAATTTTAAGAATTCATTAACTAAGAGAATTAAAACCTAACGTCACAAGTTACCCTAATTACGTACCCACATCCTACTTCTACGAGTTCATCCTACCCTAAGTATGCAAGGGTTTTAGCCGGACATGACTTTAACAAACATAAAAGCAATAGAAGAAACAACGAACATAAACATAATGAATTGAACGAAGAAAATAAGAAACATGAACTAGGGTTTAATGAAATAAAAGAATACTGAAATTAAATTAATAAAAACGAAGTATGAAGTGTTTAACGTAACCAAGCTAATGAAAAGAAACTAATAAACGAAAAGAAACTAAGAATTCGTACGAAAAACCTCTTCTAAACTCGGTAAGTATAGTGGTAAGTATTCCCGCCTGTCACGCGGGTGACCCGGGTTCGATCCCCGGCAACGACGCTATTGACTTGAAGCGATTGTACTAACTTCTACTAGTCGCTTACCCGTAAGCGGACGGGTTCACTGTAGTATAAGTACGTATAATGACCAAGTAGTATCGAACCCAAGGGATAGTGTATATGCGAATAGATCCCTGAAGATCTACGCGTCGTAGTTAATATGAGTGTGTTGTTTTTGGATTTTTAGAAAGATTAATTAAAATACTAAATTAAACTAAGTAAACTAAAATACTAAAGAAATCAAATTACTAAGGGTTGTGTTCTAATGAGATATGGTGATGCTTAAGATAGGAATCCCTACGTATACCGACGGAGCAGGTACATAATCAGAATAACTGTGACACACATGAAATAACCTAATTCTAAGAATGCAAGGTGAAAGCTCAAGATTCTAAACCCAAATATTTTACCCTAACACTCGACTTCACTAATCTACAAACAATTTAATAGATTGTGCTTAATTAATGAGACCCTAATTTAACTAAGGTGATGCGGCCGTCCTCCTTCGCTAAACTGGTAGATGAATTAAACCTTTCTAAACCTTCTCGTTAAGTCTACTCGTTGTTAAAGAGTGATACGGTCGTCCTCTCCCGTCCTCCTTCGCTAAACTGGTAGATGAATTAAACCTTTCTAAACCTTCTCGTTAAGTCTACTCGTTGTTAAAGAGTGATACGGTCGTCCTCTCTCTAACACCTTTCGAACGAAATTCAAAAGCGAAGTCTAGATTAATTTTAAGAATTCATTAACTAAGAGAACTAAAACCTAACGTCACAAGTTACCCTAATTACGTACCCACATCCTACTTCTACGAGTTCATCCTACCCTAAGCATGCAAGGGTTTTAGCCGGACATGGCTTTAACAAACATAAAAGCAATAGAAGAAACAATGAACATAAACATAATGAATTGAACGAAGAAAATAAGAAACATGAACTAGGGTTTAATGAAATAAAAGAATACTGAAATTAAATTAATAAAAATGAAGTATCAAGTGTTTAACGTAACCAAGCTAATGAAAAGAAACTAATAAACGAAAAGAAACTAAGAATTCGTACGAAAAACCTCAACAAAACGTAAGTAAAGCTTGCTTCTCTCCTTCCTCTCCAAAAACTAAGTCTAAAACTCGTATGTGTGTCAAGTCGTCCTTCAAAACGAGTTTGGAAGAGGTATATATAGGTACTGGGTCGAAACGGAATTTCGTGGGCCGAAAAAACGAAATCTGGAAAATAGGCCTCGGAAGCGCTCGAGCTGTCCTGCTCGAGCGGGGCGCTCGAGCTTATGTGGTCGAACGGATTCATGATCGAATGAGGCGCTCGAGCCGTGTTGGTCGAGCGGTTCACGAGGTCGAATGATGCGCTCGAGCTGTGCCCCTCGAGCGGCAAAAATGTTCTGTAAGTTTGGAGTGCTCGACCTACGTTGCTCGAGCGAGGTGCTCGAGTGATGGAGCTCGAATGGGCCCTCCTTCCTTGCAACTAACACTTTTCTTCTCACGTACTAATACCAATCATATTTCTTCGATATCTTCTCATCCGGGCATCCGTTTGAGTCGATTCAAAGTCCTATGAACTCCGTTTTTCATCCTCGATTCACCTATGAGTATCAAAGAGACAAATTCATCAACGTATAGAAATAGTACTCATTTGGCTCTAAAAACTCAATAAAATCGACCAAAACTAGGGCGTTTCTAGCTACGAATCATGACAATTTCACGCCTAATCAACCCCCCCAAACTTACCATATTGCTTGTCCTCAAGAAATGAAATAATAAGTCAAGTGAAATTGTTAGGGATGAGTCAAAGAATCGATCATGCAAGCTAATGAACTCGAGCTTCAAAAATCAATCACCCGTATACTCACTCACTTTCCTTTATCATACTCATGCAATAATAACAAGAAACACCTAGTTCAAGCATGGATGTGCACTCAACGATGTGTTTCACTCCCTCACAAGTGTATATTAATGATAATGGGACTCACTCACACAATCAATCACACAAATTGGCAGCCATAGGCTTGTAAGCGCTCTCAACTCCGACCATACTCTAGAAATCAATGCCGAATCAAAAAGGACTTTCTCAAGGTTGTAATGTAGGCTCTTTGGACAGGTGGGATAACAATATGGTAAAGTGACTAAAGTGAATGGAGAATAGAAAATCAAACTTTGGCACTTCGAGATTAGGAACAGAATACTTTAAACATATTCAAACAACACTCTTTCAATTCCAATTCTCTCAACACTTAAATTTTTTATCTTTCTCATTATTTCACTTTTTTCAATAACTTCATTTTTTTCTTTTTCGCACAAACACATGAGCTCTTTTTTTTTTCTTTTGCTCATTCTCAATTTTTTTTCCCACATCTCATAACTTCAGCACACCTTCTTCTCATATTCACTCAACAAACAACTTTTTCCTTTTTCAACTCATTTCACTCCCTTCACATTCACACTTTCCTATTCTCCACTCAAATTGGGACAAACAGGCTTAGGAACTTGGAATAGTGTTTAAATGTGCTAGCAAATAAAATAGGCCTTAGGCTCAAAGGGGCTAACAAGGGATACATGTCATTGGTAAGGAAAATTTTGGCTAAGTGACTCACTCAAATCAAAGATGGCCTAAGATCACATTCGGCATTTCAAACTAGACACAATCAAGAAATAAGAGCACATGCAAGTTCTAGCATCCTCTAAGGTGACGATCCACTCACAAACGAAGAGATTAATTCATGCATCAAAATCTCATAAGGCTCAAATCTCACGGCTTTCACATCCATGCTAGTCTAGTGCATTCTCACAATCATCACACAAATACTCAAAATGAAAATTTGTAAGCATACGGGTTCTCTCTCAAATCAACTCTAACTCAATACTCACACAATAAATTCCTAACTCAACCTCACAACTCAACTCTACTCATCAAATCATACTCAAAGATAGCAATTAACAAACATAAGATAGTTGATAGGCATGAAATATGCAATAGCGAGTCAAATCAAAATCACCCCAAGGAGTATCTCAACAAACCAATAATCAATCAAACTCAACTCAAAGATAAGGGCGTACATGCATGTGCAATGTAACAAGAAACATAAAAAAAACTCCACCCCCCCAAACTTCGACCTTGCTAGAGGTCTAAGTTTGGGGTTGTGGGTTACCTCAACCAAACAATTCAGTTTCTCTCAATAGCTTTGCACACTCTCTTGCCTCAAGTTGGTTCCTTCAATCTGAATAACTCCATGATACCTTTACTCCTTTAGAGACAAGCCTACAAAATAAAACTCGCAAGTACGAGGTTAAACATACGACTCAAAATAACTCCCTACTAGCTAAAAAAAACTCAAAGCAGATAAAAAATAATGGGTTGCCTCTCATTCAGTGCTATTTTTAAGGTCCTCATGTCAGACCGAGCTCAAAGGAGCTTATGGGACATCATACTCAAATTTACCTCCCTCACTCTCATAAGAGTGGTGTTTGAACTCCTTTCCTTGATGCCCCACCATCATGAGCCCTTTTGCTTCCTTCCACACCTTAAGTGGTATAGGTCTCAACTCCTTCTCACCTTTATCTGGAGGAGTCTTACTAAACAATTTTTTGAGTTTGGACTTTTTCTTCTTAACTCCTCATTTTCCCTCTAACTGGACCACGTCCATTTTCTTGACCTCTTCATCCTTCGTCGTCTTCACTTTATCCCAAGAACATAATGCTCATGGGTTAAATCATCAAGTGAAGGATTATAAAATTCATGAATATGAGAAGGATTAGGGATAGGAGGCGTGTCTTCAACACGAGGATCAATTGCATCCATGCAATACAAGCTCTCATCCTCCCTCGGGTGCTTCATGGCTTCATATAGGGAGATCTTCACTTCTTGATCATCAACCTTCAATGTAATCTTCCCATTCGCCACGTCTAGCACCATCCCCACCGTAGCTAAGAACAGTCTTCCCAAGATCAGGGGCACGTGCTCATCTTCCTCCATCTCTAGGACTACAAAGTCGGCTGGAAAAATGTGATCTCCAACTCTCACTAGGACGTCTTCAACCACTCCTTGAGGTCTAGTAATAGACTGATCGGCTAGTTGAAGCGTCATCATTGTGGGTTGAAGTTCACCACCTTCCAGCTTCTTGAAAAGCGACAAGGGCATGAGATTGATGCTCGCCCCTAAATCACATAGCGCTCATTTCTTGATCCCGTTCCCAATGTCACATAGGATCGTGAAGCTCCCGGGATCCTTCAGCTTCGGTGGAAGTGCCTTGCACTAATGCACTCACCTCGTGGTTCAACTGCACCAACTTCGGCTCATCCACTCGCCGTCTTTTCGCAATCAAGTCCTTCAGAAACTTTGCATAATGCGGCATCTGTTCCAAAGCATCATAAAAAGGAATGTTAATGTGAAGTTGTTTAAAAACATCGAGAAATTTTGCAAATTTTTCATCAAGCTTCTTTTTCATGAAGCGTTGTGGATATGGGACGGGTATCACAGATTTGGGTACCCCCATTCATCTTTCTCGGTCTCTTTCACTTTCTCCCTTGCTTCCTTTGCCTTCTTCCACTTAGGAACTCTCTCTATCTCCTCAAAGTCTTTCCCCTTCTGAGACTCATTGTTCTCTTTACTCTTATCATCAATTTTCATCTTAACTCCTTCCTTCTCAACCTCAACTCCATCACCTTGAGACTCTATCCCTTCTGTCTCAACTTCTTCTTTGAGCGTCTCAAAATCAGCAGGCATCTCGGGGCCTTCATAGTTGGTTCCACTTCTAAGCTGGATCGTCTTGCAATGCTCTTTCGGGTTTTCCTCCGGCATGGAAGGATATTTTTCCGGCTCTCTATTCACCATCTTTGCAATTTGGCTCATCTGGAACTCTATAGAAGTGAACCTTCGATTGTTCTCTTATTGAGTTCTAGTCCACTCAACGTTCATCTTTTGGAGCCTTGATCACGTTGATCACTTTTTTTATGCAACTCCTTCACATCGTACTCCAAGGATGACAACCTCTTACTTCCTTCTTCCACTTTCTGAAGGATAGCTCTCAACATCTCCTCGGTTGATGCACCGCCTTCTCCACCAGGAGGTTTAGACCCCGGATCAACACCTGCAGGAACAGTAATACCATCTTTTGGGTTAGCATAAGAAAAGTTCTCATTCTTCCTCCATGTGTTTTGAGGAGGCTGCTGGCCTCCTTGAACTCCTTGTGTGTTCCTCCATTGATTTTGAGGCGGCTGTGGCCCTGGAGGTGCAAATGGCTGACCATAAAAAGGCCTTCCATACTGATTTCCACCTTGGTAGCCATTCTGATTGTAATATGGACCTCCCATGTAATAGGCTACCTCTTGCTGTCCACTTGGTTGGTCTACTCTCTCATTCTCTACTGCATGCTCTCCAACCAAATTCTTCCCCAACTCGAGGTTGTTGATCTTCTCCATCATGGCCATCAATAGCCTTCTCGTTCCTTCACCCTCTTCAACCTGATGAACTCTCTGAAAATCTGCATCCATACTCCAAGCCCCGGCATTCATGACAATGTTGTCCACGATCTCTCTACACATCTCTATGCCTTGATTCAGGAATGCTCCGCCCGCACAGGCGTCTAAATGGTCTTGCCCCGCCTAGTTGGCACCACTATAGAAGAATGCCATAATATCTCCCTCATTGTACCCATGCTGCGGGCACTCAATCAACATGTTTGAGTATCTCTCCCACGCTTGACGTAGATCCTCTCCTTGCTTCTGGCGGAAAGAAGAGATCTCAATCCTCGCTTTTATAGTTCTTGATGGAGGGTAGAAGCGCTCGAGGAACAGACGCTCGAGCTCAGCCCATGTGGTTACACCTCCCCGTGGGAGCGTGTTGTCATACCACTCCTTGGCTATTCCCGTCAGTAAGAATGGGAACAGCCTAAGCCTCTTGGCATCTTCAGACATGCCATTATAATTGAATATGGAGGCTATCATTAGAAAGCTCCTCAGGTGAGTGTGAGGATTCTCCTTCCTGATCACCCCCTTGAACTGATTCTCGGTCAGCAGTTTTAGAATTCCTGGGGAAATCGAGAAGTTGTTCGCCTCAACATGAGGCAACGCTACTCCATCGTAGTACCTCTGCAGTTGTGCCGCGAACCTGCCCCGAATTGCCATATTCTGATCTGCATTCTGGGGCACAGGCTGAGGAACAGGTGGTGCTGGTATGTGTTGAACTGGAGGTTATTGGTACACAGGTGGTTGGTTGTAGACAGGAAGTGGAGGGTACGGGTATGGTTGATAAGGGTATGGTGGGTATGGGTAATGTTGGTATACTGGGTTGTTGAAAAGGTTATTTGGGTTTTGTGGGTAAGCAGGGTTGTTCAGAGGATTTTGGACACGATTCTGAGCTGGATTGTTTACATTTTGTGCACCCGGGTTCTGGATCTGACTATCCACAAACTGGTCTTGATTCTGACTACCACTCCCTCTAGAGCCATCAATCCGGTCTACTGCCTGATTAAAATCGTTGGCGTCCAACTCATTAGTGATATCCATTGGCTCCTTCCCTAAGTCGGCAGCGTTCATCCTTCTCAAGAAGGCTCGGTTTCTCCTTGCTATCGTCTCAGGATCTGCAGATAACCTCTCTTTACTCGTATTGCCTTGTGAGCGTGTTTTCATAAACTTGAAACACTAGCAGAAGGATCAAAACGCAACTGCCTAATGAATGGAAATAAAAATAAAAATAGAAAATAAATCACCCACTACTAACTACTAAGTTATCTACAAGTCCTATTAAAAAACATACAACGCCATCCCCGGCAACGGCGCCATTGACTTGAAGCGATTGTACTAACTTCTACTAGTCGCTTACCCGCAAGCGGACGGGTTCACTGTAGTATAAGTACGTATAATGACCAAGTAGTATCGAACCCAAGGGATAGTGTATATGCGAATAGATCCCTGAAGATCTACGCATCGTAGTTAATATGAGTGTGTTGTTTTCGGATTTTTAGAAAGATTAATTAAAATACTAAATTAAACTAAGTAAACTAAAATACTAAAGAAATCAAATTACTAAGGGTTGTGTTCTAATGAGAGATGGTGATGCTTAAGATAGGAATCCCTACGTATACTGACGGAGCAGGTACATAATCAGAATAACTGTGACACACAAGAAATAACCTAAGTCTAAGAATGCAAGGTGAAAGCTCAAGATTCTAAACCCTAATACTTTACCCTAACACTCGACTTCACTAATCTACTAACAATTTAATAAATTGTGCTTAATTAATGAGACCCTAATTTAACTAAGGTGATGCGGCCGTCCTCCTTCGCTAAACTGGTAGATGAATTAACCCTTTCTAAACCTTCTCGTTAAGTCTACTCGTTGTTAAAGAGTGATACGGTCGTCCTCTCTCTAACACCTTTCGAACGAAATTCGAAAGCGAAGTCTAGATTAATTTTAAGAATTCATTAACTAAGAGAACTAAAACCTAACGTCACAAGTTACCCTAATTACGTACCCACATCCTACTTCTACGAGTTCATCCTACCCTAAGCATGCAAGGGTTTTAGCCGGACATGGCTTTAACAAACATAAAAGCAATAGAAGAAACAATGAACATAAACATAATGAATTGAACGAAGAAAATAAGAAACATGAACTAGGGTTTAATGAAATAAAAGAATACTGAAATTAAATTAATAAACATGAACTAGGGTTCAGTGATCTCATCCTCTTGAGAATTCCTTTCTTTCATGAGTTGATCTACCAGAGTATCTCTTTCTGTGATCTTATCCTGAAGTGCAGAGACTTCTTTGGAATGATCTTTCATGAGTTCTCTGGTGGATTTGTGCTCATGAGAGAGAGATTGAACTTCTGCTCTGAGCCTACCATTCTCTTTCTCAAGTTTTTGACAGAGTTGGACACAATTTTGGAGATCTGATAGCATTTGTTGCATATCAGACTCTCTGGAGTTACCAGATGAATTAGAGGATTCAGTACATTTGGAATTAGATAAAACAAGAGTAGTTTCATTTACCTCAGTGATGTCTACCATGAGACACACATCATCATCTGATCCAAAGTCAGAAGAAGAAGAACTGGAACTAGTATCCTCCTCTGCTTCTGCCAGCAGTGCTCTCTTATCTGCATATCTCCTATCTCTCTTGATTCTTTTCTCTTCTCTTTCCCTAGGAGTAAGCTGAGGACAATCATAACTGTAGTGACCAGTCTTGTTGCATGTGTAGCAGGCATTGTCTCCTCTGGGACTAGGACTTGGCTCTCTCCTCCTCTGGTTGTAGTCTGATCTGGCAGGGCTACTTTCTCTCCTCTGGTAGTCAGGTCTGCCAGAGCTACCATCCCTCCTCTGATGATCTGATCTCCCAGAGCTGCCAGGGTTGTCATCTCTCCTCCTCTCTGGAGTTCTGAATCTGGTCTCCCTTGAGTCTCCAGATGTCTTCTCCTTCTCTGCAGGCTTGAAAGAGCTCTTCCTATTTCTGGTAGACTCCTTCCAATGCCTTTTGTACCTGCCATATTTTGAACTCATTTTGTCTAATTTATGAGTTAGAAGTGCTACCTGCTCCTTGAGGCTCAAGTCATCTGCAGTGGACTCCTTTGGCATGGCATCAGATTTGAGAGTTGAAGAGAATGCAACTCCTTTCTGGCCAGAAGAGGAAACCTCTTCTGTTTGATCCTCCTCTTGAAGATCATATTCGTAAGCCTTGAGATCAGACAACAGAAGATGGTGATCCAGAGTGTTGAGATCCTTGTTGTCCTTGATCACAGTGACTTTAATTCTCCACCTGCTTGTTAGTGAACGTAATATTTTACTATTAATCTCTTTTTCAGAATAGGTCTTACCTAAGGCACTAGCCTTGTTCAAGAGATTCGTGAGACGCATGTCCAGCTGGTCAATGGTCTCGTCTGGTTTCATCTTGAATGTGTCAAAAGAGTGTTGAACAGCTTGGAGCTTGTTATCTTTAATCTTCTCTGTTCCTTCACAGAGCAGAGCTAACTTGTCCCACATCTCTTTTGCAGTGGTGCACGTCCTGACCTTTTCAATAACTTCTTTAGTAAGAGTGTTGATAATCTCAGTCCTCGCCACCTGGTCCAGGTTATGTAGCTTTCTCTCATCGTTGTCAAGTTCGTCTTTCTTTTTGAGGATTCGTTGTCTGGGAACTCAATCCTCTGCAGCGTCGCTAGTTTCTTCTCTGGACTCAGACCTGCCACTATCAATAGGAGTCCAATAAAATTTAATGGGGCCACTTTCAACCACATCTAACATGCGGTGATGAATAGCTCCAAGATGATTACTCATCATGAAGCTCCAGTGGCTATAATCCTCAAAAGAGAATTCTGGCAGTTTGCGACTCTTATAAGAAGATTTCGAAGACATATTGATAAGAAATTTTAGGGAAATAACAAGAGCTTGAATAAATAGCACTAAAGAGCAATGGATCTGCCCGGTGACCACCAAAAGCTTTTCAAAGCAGTGGTCGTGGACACACCGCTCTGATACCACTTGTTGGTCCCACTCGATAGATTAATTGCGGAAGCTTATGTAATAATGTCTTTCCAAAATCTTTTATAAGAGATCAATAAAACAATATTTAAAAATAAAGCGATAAAAGACACAAGATATATAGTGGTTCGGATAAATATCCTACGTCCACTCTCCCTTATCACCAAGGGGTCTCACTAACAACCAACTCACAAACTTACTCACTGGAATTTCTGAAGTACCAGCACCTTCTTACAAACTCTTTAGATCTAACTTCGATCTAAAGATAGACTCACTCCAACCTTATCTTAACAAGATGAACAGGTTGAGTGTATAAACTCCTTACGAGTAGATAAGTAATTAAGAACAAAGTGTGAGTGCAAAATGCGTAGTGATCAAAAGCTTAGTATGGCTATATGCACGTGAATGATTCTAGAGCTTTTTTCTTGATCTGCACTCAAGTATATATAGAGGGGATTAGGGACATAGCCGTTGGGAGGCTAATCCAATCAGATCCTCTATATATGGAAGCTTCAATCAATCAATTCCCTAATTGATTGATTGGGTTGGTGAGATCTTGAATGATTGTCTTCATATCTTCTCAATCCAATCTTGTTTGACTTGATTTGAATCACCAACGGTCAATGCTTCCAATTGCCTAACTCTGATTCTCTCCAGAGAAGGCAGGACCAGACACCAGGCAACCTCGGTGTCTTCTGGTCCTTATCTGGTGAACAACCAGAATACTCAGTAGAATAAGGGGATCAAACTGAGCATCTTTTGTTCCACTAGACTCGTCTGGTCTGGGGAAGGTCATCTGCCTCTGGTCTGATCTCCTCTGGTGAAGTCCTCTGGTGAAGTCCTCTGGTGAATTCCTCTGGTGGGGTCTTCTGGTGACTCTTCTGGTGAGGTCTTCTGGTCTGGCAGTTCCCCCTAGACTAAGTCCTAAACTGGATCATCATCTGGCTAACAGGTCCAGATGGTCCTATTACATCTTCTGGTTTGTTTTAACTCATCAAAACTAACAAATTTTTATCCTAACACTTAGCTACAGTTTCTAAGTCTGCATCTGTAGACTTAGTCATCTGAGTTGTAGATTCTGTAGCTTCTTTTGAATGTCTTCTTTTCCTCCTCATTTCCTTAGAAATTTCTTTGTTATTGAGGATAACAGTATCATCTTCTTTGTCAACCAACTCCAGTTTTCTCTTAGCTTTAGATTTGTAGTGAAGAACAACAGGGGGGTTTGAGGTTTCGATAACTTTGGACTTCTTTTGTTTCTTCTTAGCAACCAATGGTGCATCTGCAGCACCTCTTTTGAACTTTCCTAACCCAATAATCCTGTGCACAAATATGGGTACAGGACCTCGAGTTTGAAATAATGGAATACCAAGGTGTTTCAAGATATAGTTCAAAAACAGTCCAAATCCTTTAGTATTGCCAGGTTTTGACACATTATAGGCAATCCTATTGAAAATCAATGAGCTTACATCTACTTTTTCTCCTTTATCAAATGCAATCATTAAATCCCAGGCAATCTCAGGACCATCATCATGGCTACCAGTCCTATTGAGAAGGGATTTGTCCATTACCTCGTAAAGATAGATGTACTCCTTTGAAAGCTGATTCTTCTTAAAATGTCTACTCCAGTTAGATCCAATCCACCAGTGAACTTGTTGTAATAGACGACGTCTTCATTCTTGAAGTCGAATTCAGTGAAGTGAAGTCCTCATTGTGGTATCTTCAAGGCTTCACTTATGACTTTGATGGTGATCTTGACATCAACTCCATCAATGTTGGCAGTGATGTAGTTCTTTCCTTCCGTGTATGATGCAGTTTTATAAAAAATTTGAGGTAAAACATCATCATAACCTTCGGGTCTATTGGTTAGAACATATTCTAAGTCTTAGATCTTGATGCGTCGAAAAATGCGAGCCATTACATCGGATTTATCAAGAGCTTCGATTAAGGCATTAAAATCGAACAAACATCCGAAGAGTATCTTCATGATATTTGGAGTTTTAGAAATGAAGTATGCTTTCGGTTCAAAGTTTGCAGTTTAGAATGCGAAAGGGGCTCAAGCAAAAAATAAACCAATTTTGTGCTATGGGGTCATATTTATACTTGCACAAAGCTCAAGGAAAAAGTTAATGTTGAGAAAATGGTTTTTCCTATTATTTTGGAAATCAACGGTCCAAAATATTTGGAGTATTTACTCACTTAAAAGATCAACGGCTTAAAAGTGAAATAAATAAAATCCAATTTTAAAAGTCAATGTATAAATGTACACTGTCCAGTACGATTTTATTAATTAAAATCCTGGAACAGTAAAAATAAGAATATTGTGTACAGTCAAGTACAAATATTTGGAATTTAGTAGTGTACGCATTTAATGACTAAGAATGTACAAGTCAAAGGTTAAATCTACAGTTTGAAGTTTGCAGTTTGAATTCTTCAATTAGAGTAGTCTGCAGTTAATTAAAGTTTGCATCTGTAAACTTAAGTCTGCATCTGCATCCTTTTAAGTTTACATTTGAATAACTTTTTATAACTTCTTGACTTTCTATTAAAAAAATTCAACTATATACTTCATTCCTAAGTGGTTTCCTCATAACTCTAACATTCCCAGTTCTCCTCTCAAAGTAGAAAATCTTGATTCACATAGGGGCTTGGTAAAGATATCTGCAAGATTAAGATCTGTATGGATCTTTTCCATTTTGATATCTTTCTTTTCAATATGATCTCTAATAAAGTGATGTCTCACATCAATATGCTTTGATCTTGAGTGCAGAACAGGACTTTTGTAATAGCAATGGCACTTGTATTGTCACAAAATATAGTAGTTTTCTTTGACTCAATATCATAATCCTTTAATTGGTATTGCATCCACAAAATTTGTGCATAACAACTTCCTGCAGCAATATATTCTGCTTCAGCTGTAGATAGTGCAATAGAATTTTGTTTCTTGCTATGACAAGAGACTAGTCTTTATCCAAGAAATTGACATATCCCACTAGTACTCTTTCTATCAACTTTACATCCAGCAAAATCTGAATCTGTGTAACCTTTAAGTTCTATTCCACCCTCTTTTGAATACCATTATCTAAGATTTTGGGTAGACTTAATGTACTTGATTATCTTTTTCACAGCATTTAAGTGTGATTCTTTGGGGCTGACTTGGAATCTAGCATATACACCCACATCAAACATTATATCTGGTCTGCTAGTTGTAAGGTAGAGCAAAGATCCAATCAATCTTCTATACAATGTAACATCCACACTTTTTCCATTTTCATCGTTATCCAACAGGGTTGATTGGGACATAGGAATGAATGTAGGCTTTGAACAACTTATTCCAAACTTTTTTATCAGTTCTTGAGTGTAGTTGGCCTGACTTATAAAGATTCCCTTGTCCCTTTGCTTTACTTGCAATCCCAAAAAGTAATTTAGATTTCCCATCATGCTCATCTCAAACTTTTCTTGCATAAGGTGTGAAAATATCCTACATAATTCTTCATTGGTTGATCCAAAGATAATGTCATCAACATAAATCTGAACTAGTAAGATGTCTTCACCATGTTTGAGTCTAAATAAGGTCTTATCCACCATTCCTTTCTTGAAACCATTCTTGATCAAATGATCACATAATGTATCATACCATGCTCTAGGGCTTGCTTTAATCCATATAAAGCTTTTCTCAATCTGTAAACGTTGTCTCCGTCTGTAGAGTCTTCAAAACCAGGAGGTTGCTCTACATAGACTTCTTCTGACAAAAGTCCATTAAAAAATACACTCTTTACATCCATTTGATATACAATAAATTTCATATGAGCAGCATAGACTAAAAATATCCTAATTGCCTCTAGTCTTGTAACTGGTGCAAATGATTCATCAAAATCAATTCCCTCAGCTTGACAGCATCCTTGTGCTACAAGTCTGGCCTTATTTCTTGTAACAACTCCTTCTTCATCGAGCTTGTTCTTAAATACCCATCTTGTACCAATAACTTTTTGGAGCCTTGGTCTGGGAACTAATTCCCAAACTTGATTTCTTTCAAATCCATTTAGTTCATCTTGCATGGCAAGTATCCAGTTGACATCCATAAGAGCTTCTTCTATATTTGAAGGTTCTATCTGTGATAGAAAGCTTGCAAACATAGCTTTATGTTGTTGTCTTCTAGTATATACTTTATCAGTAACTTCTACAATAACTTGTTCAGGGGGATAGTTTTAAAGCCATTTCAAATTTAAAGGGTCATGGATAATATTTTGTTCAGATGTAGAGTTATTAACTGTAGATTCATTTAATTCTTCAGTCAACTCTTCTACTGAAAGAATACTACCTTGATCTTCTTGACATATTTCATTCAAGTGTTCTTCAGTCCTTGGCAGCTCTTTAGAAGATTCTCTATTGCCTTGTTCAGTTATTCCTACTGGAATTTCAACTGTTACTGTTGGTCCCGGTACAAGGCTGAGGAATACGTGTATGGGGGGGGAGAATACACGTATACCAATTTTTCAACCTTAAAACTGACTGAGTCCCCTTTACTCAGAGTGGTAAAGAACTAGGAGCTGATAACACACCTACTGACTACACTTGGTGCGGGTCAGTTGGCTAACTATCAGTTCAAGTTCAGTGCGGAAATGTTTGAGCCCTGATAGTTTAAAGTCTTATTTAGTTTGCTTTCTGAAAAACTTGTTTTATTCAATTCTGAATAGTGTTTAGTAGGGCAGCGCTCTTTTGAAGATCAGTCTGATTGATTCAGGCTTGATAAACTTGAATGCAATGAATGAACAAGTAATATGGCAAGTATGCACAATATCAAAGCAGTAAGAACACAAGGAGTTTAACGTGGTTCAGAGACTCAAGCTCCTACGTCCACGGCCTGATTTAACAGGAAATCCACTCAAGGGATTCTTGTTTTTAACGTGCCAAGGTGCACCAAGACCAGCTAACCTCACTGATCTATACAACTCCACTTACTAACACACTAACTGACTTACTCCCAACAAGCCTAACTTAGGGTTTTGGTTTCAATTGGGATTCCAACTAAGTTGAGATTATCCTTACAAGGCAAAGCTATGCTAAGGATTGGATAATCTCTCTAAGCTTAAGATAATTCTATTTAGCTCTTGGAATACAGAATAACTCTCGATTGCTAAGAAACACTTGGGAAATTTAGATGTTTTCGAGTGTTTCTCTTAAAGGCTGAATGCTTTGAATGCTTGAGAGTTTGAGTAATTTCTGGCTTGGAAATTTCCCGTAACCTTGAATGGGTTCAAGGTCTTCTGTATTTATAGGTGATTTGGAAAACTATTCGTTGGAGAGATAGCCTTCTAGTCATCTATGTAGAGTGGCTTCAAACGGACATATCTCCATGCAGCAGCCGTCCTTGCATGGATTTGGTATTTGCATAAAATGCACATTAAATGCTTGCCCGTTGAATGTGCAGTCTAAATTCAGCCTTCATGTCAGGTTCCGTACGTGCGTGTACTTCTCGGATTGGTCCACGTCATCAGGTTGGTGAGAATGTCAGAACTTATTCCTGAGCTTCAGGCTTGTCTTATTAAGTTCATTTTGTCTTGAGCCCACCAGTCTTGTCCTGACGCTGAAATTCCTTTTGCATTGCTTGGCTCTACTCCAAGTCTTCCCATAAACTCAGTGACATCTTGTTCCCTTCAGGATTGAGTTAGTAATGACCTCAGGGTCATACTCTTCATCACTGACACTTACTCAGCCAGTTTAGAGGACTGCCATAAGTTTAGGATGGTGCTCTTCGTCTTCAGGCTCTTAGTCTCGATTGACACCAGTGAGCTCTCCTCTCACTGAGTACCTGTGAAGTGTAAAATGACTAAGTACTAATCCTAATCAAGACTAGCCTGACAAAGATAGATTAAGGCAAACATCTTTTCAGGGGCTTTGGGATCTTAATCAAAACTGACAATGTCCCAACAATTTCCCCCTTTTTGATGATGCCAAAACACTGAAAAGATCCTCAAAACATTTAGAGGAAATATTATAAACCTATCTATAAGATAAGACAGTGTTAGAGCAGTTCTTGATAAAGTACAGAATTTAAACAAGCAGCCAAAAAGACAATGAGTTTTTGTCTGTGGGCAAAAAAAATAATAGACTTCATTGATTGATGTGGAAATGGTTACATTGAATCTAGTCTATTACAAAGAAGCCTGTGAACACCTAGACTAATCTCATTTCAGGTTTGAGTCCATATCCTGCATAGACTCTTGCCTTCAACTCGCCAAGTCTCCCAGGTTGGTTCACGTACCCTTCAGCTTTGGCTATCCTCAATACTTCCATCATGATGGTCTTTGTGTCATGCTTTTGAGTTCCAGGAACTAAGGGAGGGGTTCGAATGGTGAACTCAGGAGCCTTCACTTGAACTTGAGTTGTATCAGCCTCCTCCAAGATCTTCTGGAATAGCTCAGGATGATTGTCCATCATGTAGTCAGTGAAGTGGGCATTGATATCATCAGTGTCGCCCCACTTCTTCACAACATACCACAATCTAATGAATTCATCCCTTGCATCAGTCCAAAACTCCTTCAATGCCTCTGAGACGAACTCATCGACAAAAGCTTCCCTTACTCCTGATTCAGGCCTACTGACTTGAAGAATTGTTGATTTCCTAACTGTTGGCTTCTTTTTGTACTTCCTCGGCTCAGGCTTCGCCTTCTTCCTCCTTAGCAAGCTGATCATTGCGTCATCCAGTTCTCATTGTTGAAGCTCATTGATATCAGTCAGCTTCTCAACCTTCTTCTCCAAGATGTGCATCTTCTCCTTCTGAGCAATTTCAGCTCTGCGCATAGCCTCAGATTTCTCAGAGTGATCTCTCCATGCTTCAGCACATAGCTCTGCCACCAACTCCCATGAGTAAGTGATGGGATTCTTCCTTGAGCTCATGGGGGAGGATCTCTGAACAGGCTCAGGTTGTTGCTTGGAAGGTTCATCAGTCTTTGCCCTTGCTGCCTCCGCCTTCAACTTGGCAACAATCTCTCCTCCTTCCTTCTCCACTGCTGCCAACCTCGCTGACTTCCTCACCCTCAGCACATTTCCTTTAGGATTTGCTTCAGGATCGGCTAGAACAATTTCACCTTGGTTGACTGCCTCCGATGCCTCAGGGCGGGATCTTTTCTTCTTCTTTTCCCCCTTTTTGGCATCATCATTGGCCTCAGATAGGAATGCGTCAGATCCGCTGTTGATTACGAAGGAGGCTAGAGAATGGACATCATTAATTCCCTCCTTCAATAATTCAACTCCCATCGAAATCCCAGTTCCTGCAAATGATACTGAACTGATTGCAGCTTGGACCTTCTTCTCAAAGACCTCCATGGAGAGTTGGAGTCTTTGTTCAGCCTTCTCGATCTTCTCCTCCACCTGAGCAGATCGCTCATCTGCTTGGGTCAGTCTCTCGGAGTTGTAGAGAGGTTCGCCGTCGCCGTCCTTCTCTCCCGTCGGCTTAAGCGCAGTCACCTTCGTATAAATCTCCCCCTTCCGTAAGAACATA
Source organism: Ballota nigra (assembly GCA_947034835.1). NCBI lineage: Eukaryota > Viridiplantae > Streptophyta > Magnoliopsida > Lamiales > Lamiaceae > Ballota > Ballota nigra. The sequence goes on along the minus strand of OX344724.1, from coordinate 44,118,852 downwards.
TTCAAGTATGCTTCCACGACCGTTCTTGGGAGCACGGAAGTGGGGCGGGTGGTGAAGTATGTTTCCAACCTAGCATCGGAAATCCACTTGAATACGGGTTTGATTTCCTCAACTGTAAGACAGATACCTTCCATGGAGATGACTTGCTTCATGTGTATCAGCTTGTTCTCGACAACGTCCACGATCTTGTCGGTTGTCCAGTTGGAATCAAGGAATGCCATTGTTTTGAAAGAAGAGATTTTTCTTGAAAATTCTGTGTTTGAGCAAGAGAAAACTCAGTGTGCAGATGTGCGTTGTGTTTGCGTAAAAACCTCAAATGGCACTCTTGATTGATAAGACTAAGTCAGTTACTCAAACGTGGGGTTGAGATTAATCCCTGAATTCGAAAGGTTTTGAAATGAGGGGCCAGGATTAATCTCAGCTTCAATCCAAACCCCATGTCAGTCATATTCCGTATAACACGGACACGTATATGAAAAAGTAACTGTAGCATTAAATGCTCCGTGCGCGTGGGTTTTAAATATGAAAAGGCGCGCTTTTAATGAAAACGGAATGCATTTAATAAAGATTTTCAGGCGCGCTTTGATTATATGATTGATTAGTTGACTTTAATCAAGCAATCAAATCCTCCATCAGTTGACTTCTCCAGATTGCCTTCTTCTCCATCAGGGATCTCCAAAGACTTCTTGTCTACAGATTACTACGAAGCTACAGGGAGGGTGAACTAATCCGTCTCCCTCATCTGGTCTGGTCTGGTCTGGGGTCTCATCTAGTCAGGCTCCTCTAGTCAGGCTCCTCTGGTCAGACTCCTCTGGTCAGACTCTTCTGGTCAGGCTCCTCTGGTCAGACTCCTCTGGTCAGGCTCCTCTGGTCAGACTCCTCTGGACCTCATCTGCTCTGGTGACTCTTCTACTCTGGACATCTCATCTGGTCACCTCACCTGGTCACCTTCTCTGGTCACCTTCTCTGGTACCTTCTCTGGTACCTTCTCTGGTCACCTCATCTAGTACCTTCTCTGGTCACCTCTCATCTGGTCTGCCAGATTTCTTCCCCCTTAACCAAAGACCTATTCTAGACCAAGACTAATCTGTAGCTGACTAACAGGTTCAGCTAGTCCTATTACAAGTTCTTGTTTTAACATCTTCAAAACATCTAATCTATATCCTAACAATTTCCCCCTTTTTGATGATGTTAAAACTGGAAGAACTGAAATAAAACAAGACAAGAGAAATATTGAAATAACAAATAGAGAATCTAGCAGGCCGGGTCAACTGATCTTCCCCCTCAAAGTATGCTCAGCTGATATTGGGGCAAAACATCAGCTGGTCTTCTTGTGTATCTGTAGGCAATCAACTTTTTGGTACCCTACTTGGTCCAGGGGGGTTAGCACAGTTTTTAGGAAGCCATAAGAATAGATCATCCATTTTTGAATCAGGTGATCTTATCTTTCTTCCATATAAGTCCACAAAAACACACTCAACCAAAGAACCTTTGACATGGTTATTTCTTCTAGAGGCTCTTCTTCTCTTATGAGCTTGTCCAGTAGAAGAAGTAACTTGTCTTAAAGCAACAGTCTTGAAATTCTTTTGATAAGGATAGGTCTTACTAGAACCATCAAAGGTTCCAGCTGGTCTGGCAGATGATTTGAAAGTCTTCTGCAGGTGAGTAGGAGTCATCTGGTTCTGCCTCTTTTGAGAAGATCCAGACTGTCTTCTACTCTGCTGGCCTGGCTGAGGTCTTTTATTCTGGGTATAACCCTTCTTAAAATACCTCATCTGCCTTTTGGGTTTTTGAGTTTTAGGACTCATCTGCCCATTAGGCTGAGTTGTCTGGTCAGCTGGCCTTTTACCCTTATCAATGAAATTACTAGACTGTTCTTCTTTCTGATCAGGTGAGGATTCAGGTTTGGTATAACCAAGGCATGTCTTATCATGTTCTCTTTGAGATGAGGCAGCTATGTGTGACACAACATTGTTTGCTGTAGTCAGCTGCTCCACTCTCATCTTGAGCTTGTCCTCACTATCTTTTACAATTTCGTTTTGATGGAAGAGTTCATCGAACTTAGCTTTCAGCAGAGTATATTCATTATCTTTCTCAAAGTTTTCAACAAGCAACTTTTCTATCAACTTAGTTTGTTAATCACATATGGTTTTCAAGTCAGTGGACTCTTCTACCAGTGTTTGAACTTGTTCAGCTGGTAGATCAGTTGGGTTGCCTAAACATTGTGAAAGCCTCTGATTTTCTGCTTTCAACTTTGTGTTCTCATCTTCCAACTTTTGACAAAGTTGTATAGATTTTTGGAGATCTAATAGCAAATTTTGCGTAAAAGACTCCTCTGATTGTTCAGAAAAAGAAGAATGAGAAGAAGAAGAGGGAGTTCTATTACATACCTCATCTGTCACAAGACAGACCTCTTCGTCTGGTCCAAAGTTTGATGATGAACCAGAAGTGGATACCTCTTCTTCCTCATCTGTTAAGCTTCTTTTAGAGTATCTCCTAGTGTCTCTTTTACCGCATCTCTTTGAGCCCATTTCTGCAAAATTTGTTAGCACAACAAATATTGGGTTTTAAAAAATGGATCTGCCCTGGTGACCACCGAAATAATTTCAAAACAGTGGTCTGTAGGACACACTGCTCTGATACCACTTGTTGGTCCCAAAAAGGTTATCCAGCGGAAAGCGTTTTTAAGTTTATTTTTAAGAAAACCCTTTTAAATTAAGTGCTAAAAGAAAAGTGCAGAAAACTTAAAGTGCAGAAAATAAAGAACACCCGGATTTATAGTGGTTCGGACCAACTTGTCCTACGTCCACTCTCCCTTTCTCCAAGGGGTCTTTCTCTCTCTCCAACCAACTTACTTACTACTGGAATTTAGGAAGTACCAGCTCCTTCTTACAACTTACACCAACCTTATCTAACAAGATGAACAGGTTGAGTAATAATCCAACTAAACTCCTAATAGAGTGTATATAAACTAGAAAGGACAAAGGTGAGTGATTGGAAGAGTTCGTGTGTTCTTGTTGTGTGCTCTCGCGCGATTCTTCTATGTTGAACTAATCCAAGCACTCCTATTTATAGTTGTAGGAATTAACTAGCCGTTGGGAACTAGCAATTCAAACAACCATAATTGGAGGGATATAATCAATCAAAGATTGATTATATGATTGATTAGTTGACTTTAATCAAGCAATCAAATCCTCCATCAGTTGACTTCTCCAGATTGCCTTCTTCTCCATCAGGGATCTCCAAAGACTTCTTGTCTACATATTACTACGAAGCTACAGGGAGGGTGAACTAATCCGTCTCCCTCATCTGGTCTGGTCTGGTCTGGGGTCTCATCTGGTCAGGCTCCTCTGGTCAGGCTCCTCTGGTCAGACTCCTCTGGTCAGACTCCTCTGGTCAGGCTCCTCTGGTCAGACTCCTCTGGTCAGGCTCCTCTGGTCAGACTCCTCTGGACCTCATCTGCTCTGGTGACTCTTCTGCTCTGGACATCTCATCTGGTCACCTCCTCTGGTCACCTTCTATGGTCACCTTCTCTGGTACCTTCTCTGGTACCTTCTCTGGTCACCTCATCTGGTACCTTCTCTGGTCACTTCTCATCTGGTCTGCCAGATTTCTTCCCCCTTAACCAAAGACCTATTCTAGACCAAGACTAATCTGTAGCTGACTAACAGGTTCAGCTAGTCCTATTACAAGTTCTTGTTTTAACATCTTCAAAACATCTAATCTATATCCTAACATCCTCTTAGCAGCCTCCAAATGACTTCTCTTGGGATCAGACTGATACCTAGCACACACACCAACTGCAAACGTAATGTCAGGCCTACTTGCAGTCAGGTACAACAAAGAACCTATCAGCCCTCAATACTCAGTCTGATTTACTGAAGTCCCTTCAGTGTCAGGATCCATCTTCCAATTTGTGTTCATAGGGATCCTGGCTGAATTGATGTTCTGAACACCAAATTTATCAATCAAGTCTCTTGTATACTTGGCCTGATTTATGAATATACCTTGATCAGTCTGCTTGACCTGCAATCCTAAGAAGAAGTTCATCTCTCCCATCATGGACATCTCAAATTTACCAGTCATCAACTTAGAGAATTTCTCACAGAGCTGATGATTTGGTGATCCAAATATTATGTCATCCACATAAATCTGGACCAAGAGAATGTCATCACCTTCAGTGATCCTGAACAATGTCCTATCCACAGTTCCCTTCTTGAACCCATGGTCTGTCAGGAATTGAGAGAGGGTATCATACCAAGCTCTTGGTGCTTGCTTAAGTCCATAGAGTGCTTTCTTCAAATGGTAAACTCTATCTCCAACCTCAAACCCGGGAGGTTGTTCAACATATACCTCTTCATTGAGTACACCATTCAGGAAGGCACTCTTGACATCCATTTGATACACCTTGAACTTCTTATATGTTGCATAGGCAAGGAATAACCTGATAGCTTCCAACCTAGCCACTGGAGCAAAAGTCTCATCATAGTCTATTCCTTCAGACTGACAATACCCTTTTGCAACCAGTCTAGCCTTGTTCCTTACCACAACACCATTTTCATCCTTCTTGTTCTTAAAGACCCACTTGGTACCAATCACACCTTGATGCCTAGGTCTATCTACCAATTCCCAAACCTGATTCCTTGTGAACTGATTCAACTCCTCTTGTATGGCAATGATCCAGTTCGAGTCAGTGAGAGCTTCTTCAATGTTCTGAGGCTCTTGCTCAGAGAGGAAGCAACAAAACAATGCACTCTCACCATGGAACCGTCTGGTCCTGACTCCCTCAGTTGGGTCACCAATGATTTGATCAATGGGATGATCCTCTAACCATGTTCTTTTGCCAGGAGTTGTTCCTGAAGTACCTGCAATGTTAGTGTCTACAGGCTTATAAAATTTAGGAAATTGAACAGAAGGGGATGATCCTGAGTCTATACCAAAGGGATTAACAAGCTCAATGTCAGGGACATTGATTCCCCCTTGATTAGGTGACTCAGGAACCGTCTCAGCTGTAACAGCATCTTCATAGACGGTGCTTACCTCAGGTTGGGCATGTTCCTCAGTCTGAGGCTCAACAATCCCTGATGTACTGGGCTTAGAAGTGGCACCTAATTCCTCATCCTGATCGTCATCATCATCCCATCTTGGAATTGGCACAGTCTTGATCTTAGGATCAGGTTGATTCTTCAAGCTCAGCCTTGTCACACTCCTTGTGACCTCCTCAGTGTCAGGATTCAACACCTTTGCCCTAGACTCATTAGCAGATTCATCAAAGACAACATGAGGTGATTCTTCCACAACAAGGGTCCTACAATTGTAAACCCTGAAGGCTTTACTAACTTCAGAATATCCTAAGAATATTCCTTCATCAGATTTGCTATCAAAGGCTTTCAATTGGGTCTTCCCATTGTTGAGGATGAAGCACTTACAACCAAATGCATGAAAATAAGAAATACGAGGTTTCCTTTTGTTCCATGTTTCATATGGGGTCTGTGCATGTTGTTTGTTCAGCATGGATCTGTTCTGAGTGTAGCATGCAGTGTTGATTGCCTCAGCCCAGAATTTCTTAGGCAGTCCTGACTCAGCCAGCATGGTCCTTGCTGCTTCCTTCAGTGTCCTGTTCCTCCTCTCAGCGACACCATTCTGTTGTGGGGTTCTAGCTGCAGAAGTCTCATGAGCTATACCAAGTTCATACAAAAGTCAGAAATATATGAATTTATAAATTCAGTGCCCTTGTCAGATCTGATCTTAGTAATGGACTGATTCTTCTCATTGCTGAGTCTCCTGAGCAACTCTGGAAGCTTCACCTGTGTTTCCTTCTTATTCAACAGGAAAATAACCCAAGTATATCTAGAATAATCATCAATAACCACAAGGGTATATTTTCTACCATTCATACTCACAGGTGTTATGGGACCAAATAAATCCATGTGCAAGAGCTGAAGTATCCTGTCAGTGGAATAGGAAGCTTTCTCTTTGAATGATGCTCTGACCTGCTTCCCTTCCTGACAAGCTTTCCACACGTGATCTTTGCTAAAAACTTCATTAGGTAGACCATCAACAAGTGACTGTCTAGAAATTTTGTTAAGAATCTTGAAGTTCAGGTGGCTTAATCTTTTATGCCATAACCAACTGAGCTCTAGAGAGCTTTTAGCAACAAAGCAAGTATTAGGAATAGTGCTGCTCCAATCAGTGAGATAAACGTTACCTTTCCTTATACCTGATAGAAGCACTTGTGTTGATTTGTCCTTGACTGAACATATATTCGATGAAAACTCAACACTGAAACCTTTGTCACAGAATTGATTTACTGACAACAGGTTATGCTTCAGTCCTTCCACAAAGGACACATTTTCCACTCTGACTGTACCTATAATCAAAACACCAAAACCTTTAGTAATACCTTTTGAGTTATCACCAAAGGTTACCTGTGGACCATCTTTAGCTTGATACTCTTGGAGAAGACTCTTCATTCCAGTCATGTGCCTTGAGCAACCACTGTATAGGTACCAAACAGCTTTGATTGAGTCTCCTCTCCTCTTGTTGGATGTTGGGTCCTATCGTGTCAGCTGTACCCTTCGGGATCCAGACTTGCTTAACAACCCTGATTGCCTCAGAGTGGTAAATCTGTTTCCCTGAAACATCAACATACACAACTTTCTTCTTCTTTGCCTGAGAGGAAGATGGTGTATGAGTGCTAGACTTAGGCTTCACAGGAGCCTGAGTGGGTGCCTTTTGGGCTGGCTTCCTGTTCTTCCTAGGTCTGGGTGCAGCAGGTCTTGGGCCTTGTTCTTGATAAGGACCCTGGTTTCTATTCCCCCTAGGCAAGTGAGGGAATGGAAAACAGTTAAAGGCCTCAGGATGCCAAAACCACGGGGGTGTCATCATATTTGGTCTTCCCTGTTGATATTGCCAAGCATGATGGTACCCTCACTGACCAGTCTGAGGGCTCTTGGCCTGGGTCTTCCTCTGCTTTCGCTGAGGTTTTCCCTGGCCTGAGCTCTCAGGGGCTTCCTTAGGTTGCTTCGCCTTTCCCTTGGGTTTTGGCTTAGCTACCTTAGGAGCAACCCTGACTGTGTCAACGGTTTCCTTGCCCTTATCAGTTTGACGGGCCTGGAGCTCAACCTTAGGTGAACTCTGGCCTGTCTGAACAAATACCCTCTCAGTGTTGCTCCCTGAAGCAACATGAGACTGACCTTGTGAGGATTTCTCAGGAACATATCCAAGTCCCTCTTTCTTGTTCCCAAGCATCTGGTTGCTATTTATTTCCTCTCTAGCCACTGAGGATTTATTCATTGCTGCAACTTTTTTCTTGAGAGAGTCCTCACTCTTTTTCAGGATTGCATGTCTGGTAAAAAGGTCATCAAACTTACTCTTAAGTACTTTTAGTTCTTCCTTCCTGACCAGCTCTTCCTCAGCCAGTTCCTTCAGAATCTTCTCTCTTGGAAGATGCTCAGCATTGATTAAATCAATCTCCTGAGTTAGTCTCACAATTTGAGCTGATTCTTTAAGATCAGACTGAGTGAGTTGTTCGTTCAGGTTGTGAACCTCAGTACTCAATTTCTTGTTCCCCTCTACCAAGAAGACATTAGTTTCCTGCAGTCTGGAGAAATCAACCATCAATTGATCAAGGCAGATCTGAAGGTTCATTTCTCTAACTGACTCTGAGCTAAGCTCAGGATTTTGACCAGTGTAAGAAGCACAAACAGAATTTGATGTTACCTCAGGCTCATCCCTAGCCATCAGACAGACATCATCGTACTCGTCATCTGAGAAGAGTTCAGGTGACCTCTCAGCAGGACCGTCAGAGTCTGTTGCATCTTCAGCGAACATTGCTCTCCGATCAGCAGATCTTAGATCCCTAGTGGCTCTCCTTTCCTCTCTCTCCCTCGCACTCAGCTCCGGACAGTCGTACTGATAGTGATCAATTTTGTTACAGTTGTAACATGCTACCTGCTCACTTACTCTTTCTTTTCTTAGTTCAGGGTTCCTCCTTGAGTCAGGTTCCCTGGTTCTTGGTGAGCTTTCAGCCTTGGTTGGATATCTATCATCACGAGTACGTCTCTGTTCGTCTCTTCTTTCAGGTTTTGGTTCAGAATATCTCCTTTCATCACCGCGTTCTCTCCTCTGGTCAGTGTTCCTTCGCTCCTCATATCTCCTTGAGCTTTGGTGGGTTCCTTCAGGTTTCATGTCACGTGAGTCCTGATAAAACTTTTTATAACGACAAAACCTGGAATTGAGCTTGTCAAATCGTCTGGCCATCAGGCTGTACTCCTCAGCGAGTTCTTCCCTGCTCATCTCCATCAGTGACTTTGATGAAGAGTTTGATGAGGGCTCAACAGGTTCAGACCTGGCCTTGAAAGCCACACTTTTCTCAGGAGTTTTCTCCTTTACTTCCTCTTCTGACTGAACTTTCTTCTTTTTTTTGTTAAGATCGAATTCAAGCGCCTTGAGCTCTGAAAAAAGTAAAGCAGAAGTTATGTTACTCATATCCTGAGTGTTCTTAAGCATAATTACACTGTTATCCCATCTCTCAGGAAGGGCATTCAGGATTTTTGAAGCAACATCTCTCCTTGGGACATCCTTGTCCAGCATCACCAACTCATTCATCAACTTGATGAATCTAGACTCCATTTGATCTATGCTCTCGTCAGGCAGCATTTCGAACACCTCGAATTTCTGAATGGCAATGTTTCTCTTGTTCTCCTTGATCTTTTCAGATCCCTCACACATCCTTGTCAACTCATCCCAAACCTCCTTTGCCGTCTTTAAGTTCATCAGCCTAGCTGACTCCTCGAAGGGCACCGTATGCAAGATGATGTTTCTGGCGACGTTGTCAAGCCCCATCATCTTGATCTCATCAGTGGTCATATCCTTCCTTTCCTTAGGAATAGGTCATATCCTCTCCCTCTGGTATTAGGGACAGTGATTTTGATCGGTCCTTCCCTGAGAACATGCGGCATCTGGTCGTGGATGGCATCTAGATGTGCTTCTAATCTGAACTTCCAATAGACAAAGTTAGATACAGAGAATTCAGGTAACGAAGCTTCAAGTCTCCTCGAAGTCATGATGATGCAAGTTTTATGAAAAGAAAACTCAGATCTGTTCAGTGACCACCAACAGTTTCTCCTCTGAAACTATTAGTATTCAAAGTCAGTGGTCTTTCGAACCACTGCTCTGATACCACTTGTTGGTCCCGGTACAAGACTGAGGAATACGTGTATGGGGGGGAATACACGTATACCAATTTTTCAACCTTAAAACTGACTGAGTCCCCTTTACTCAGAGTGGTAAAGAACTAGGAGCTGATAACACACCTACTGACTACACTTGGTGCGGGTCAGTTGGCTAACTATCAGTTCAAGTTCAGTGCGGAAATGTTTGAGCCCTGATAGTTTAAAGTCTTGTTTAGTTTGCTTTCTGAAAAACTTGTTTTATTCAATTCTGAATAGTGTTTAGTAGGGCAGCACTCTTTTGAAGATCAGTCTGATTGATTCAGGCTTGATAAACTTGAATGCAATGAATGAACAAGTAATATGGCAAGTATGCACAATATCAAAGCAGTAAGAACACAAGGAGTATAACGTGGTTCAGAGACTCAAGCTCCTACGTCCACGGCCTGATTTAACAGGAAATCCACTCAAGGGATTCTTGTTTTTAACGTGCCAAGGTGCACCAAGACCAGCTAACCTCACTGATCTATACGACTCCACTTACTAACACACTAACTGACTTACTCCCAACAAGCCTAACTTAGGGTTTTGGTTTCAGTTCGGATTCCAACTAAGTTGAGATTATCCTTACAAGGCAAAGTTATGCTAAGGATTGGATAATCTCTCTAAGCTTAAGATAATGCTATTTAGCTCTTGGAATACAGAATAACTCTCGATTGCTAAGAAACACTTGGGAAATTTAGATGTTTTCGAGTGTTTCTCTTAAAGGCTGAATGCTTTGAATGCTTGAGAGTTTGAGTAATTTCTGGCTTGGAAATTTCCCGTAACCTTGAATGGGTTCAGGTCTTCTATATTTATAGGTGATTTGGAAAACTATACGTTGGAGAGATAGCCTTCTAGTCATCTATGTAGAGTGGCTTCAAACGGACATATCTCCATGCAGCAGCCGTCCTTGCATGGATTTGGTATTTGCATTAAATGCACATTAAATGCTTGCCCGTTGAATGTGCAGTCTGAATTCAGCCTTCATGTCAGGTTCCGTACGTGCGTGTCCTTCTCGGATTGGTCCACGTCATCAGGTTGGTGAGAATGTCAGAACTTATTCCTGAGCTTCAGGCTTGTCTTATTAAGTTCATTTTGTCTTGAGCCCACCAGTCTTGTCCTGACGCTGAAATTCCTTTTGCATTGCTTGGCTCTACTCCAAGTCTTCCCATAAACTCAGTGACATCCTGTTCCCTTCAGGATTGAGTTAGTAATGACCTCAGGGTCATACTCTTCATCACTGACACTTACTCAGCCAGCTTAGAGGACTGCCATAAGTTTAGGATGGTGCTCTTCGTCTTCAGGCTCTTAGTCTCGATTGACACCAGTGAGCTCTCCTCTCACTGAGTACCTGTGAAGTGTAAAATGACTAAGTACTAATCCTAATCAAGACTAGCCTGACAAAGATAGATTAAGGCAAACATCTTTTCAGAGGCTTTGGGATCTTAATCAAAACTGACAATGTCCCAACAGTTACATATGGCTGTAGAGTTCTATCTGTAGAGTTTTCTCCTTTTTGCAGATCTTTAATGATCTTTTGATTTTCTCTGTCTGCAATATATGGTTCATCAAACACAACGTGTGTAATCTCTTCCACAAGCATAGTCCTCTTATTAAATACTCTAAATGCTTTGCTTATTATTGAATATCCAAGAAAGAATCCTTCATCAGCTTTAGGGTCAAATGTCTTTAGATAATCTTTCCCATTATTCAAAATGTAGCATTTGCATCCAAAGATATGAAAATAAGATATATTAGGACTAAATCCTTTCCATAATTCATAAGGAGTCTTTGAATATGTCTTGTTAATTAAGCACCTGTTTTGTGTGTAACAAGCAGTGTTGGTAGCTTCAGCCCAAAACCTTTTAGGTAAATGAGCTTCCACTAACATGGTTCTAACAGCTTCTTTTAGAGTTTTATTCTTTCTTTCAGCCACACCATTTTGTTGAGGTGTCCTGGCTGCAGAGTATTCATGATGAATTCTATGGAGAGAACAAAAATCCTCAATAACTTAGTTTTTAAATTCAGTTCCTCTATCAGATCTGATTTTTACAATCTTCAAACCTTTCTCATTCTGAATCTTTCTCATGAGTTCAGGTAGTCTCTGTAGAGTCTCACTCTTTTTTCTTAGGAACACAGTCCAAGTGAATCTTGAGTAATCATCTACAACTACTAGAGTATACTTTTTCCCACTAATGTTAATTGGTTCTATGGGTCCAAAGAGATCCATATGAAGCAGTTCTAGTAACTTGTTTGAGCCATCAAAGATCTTATTCTTAAAAGTCTTCTTTGTTTGCTTACCCTTTTGGCATGCATCACAAAGATGATCTTTCTTAAATTTTGTCTCTGGTAGGCCTCTTACAAGTTGATTCTTCACAAGATCATTCATGGTTTTGAAATTTATGTGATTCAGTTTCTTATGCCAAAGCCAACTTGTATATGTAGAGTTGTTGGCAATAAAGTAAACATTCTCTTCAGCTGAGCTCCATTCGACTGTATACACATTTCCTTTCCTAGTACCACAAAGTTTGACTTGTTTGGTTTCAACATCTTTGATCATACATGAGTTTTGTGTAAAGTCTACAATGTAGCCTTTGTCACAAAATTGACTTACACTAAGTAAGTTATGCTTCAATCCATCTACAAGATATACACCATTGATCTGAACATTTCCTCTCCTTATTGAACTTGAACCTTTGGCAGTTCCACTGGCATTGTCACCAAAAACTACTCTAGGTCCATTTAGTTCTCTAAGGTTGGAAAGTGCTTCTTTATTACCTGTCATATGTCTTGCACAACCACTATCAATGTACCATATCTCCTTTGGAGTGGTTGTCAAATGTCTCTGCAATAAGTGAAAGATTTATTTCTAGGTATCTAGAGATTTGGATCTCCTCCAGTGACATTCTTAACCACCCAAGTTGGTTTTACAATAGTTGGTCTTTTACCTTTCTTGTATGGAACTTCCTGAGCAACTTTCTTGTCATCTGTAGACTTCTTTCCATTCCAAAATTTGTTAAAATTTTCTTTTCTTTTGAAGTCTACAACTGCTTCCGGATGCACAGTTGTTGTCTGTAAAGTTTGACTCGAAGTTTCTTCTTTACAGATTGATTTGATCTTGTCTGTGTACAGATTGATCTTCTCTTCCAAATGTTGTTCGTTTTCAACTTTTCCATAGATAATGTCAATAATCTTCTGTTGTTTCTCATTAGATAGATTTTTTACTAATCTTTGGACAGTTGGTTCCTCAAGTTCTTGTAGTAGAATGTTTTCTCTCTCGAACTCTTGTTGTTGTTTTACAAAGGTAGGAACAGATTTCTCAAGATATTCCATCCAATCACATGGATTCTAGCCAATGCCTGTCATATCTCCAGAGGGTCTTTGTTGCAAAAGCATGGCTTTTAACTTTCTAGAAGATTTACCATAGCATTCCAATCTTTTTATGAAATAATCTCTCTCAGCCTCAACATTTTGAATAATGTTGTCTTTCTTTGCAACTTCATTCTTGAGATCTATGCAGTCAGCAATTCTGCAGGTAGCTTCTTCAAAAATTTCTTCATGGCTCATCTTTAGATAATCAAATTCCTCTTGTAAGTCATTCATTGAGGATAGCTTGTGTTTGTTTTCACAAGTTTCAACAAGCAATTCTTCAATTCTTTGCTTTAGCTTCTGATTTTCTATTAAGAGTTCATCATAATCACTTCTTATGTGAAGCAGTTCTTCAAAACCTTTTTGGAGCAAGTGAATCATATCACTGGAAGAATCCTTTTCAGTTAAAGAACTGGATGAGGATTGTACCTCTTCATCCTTTGCCATAAGACAAATTAGTGCTTCATTATCCTCAGAATTTGTGGATTCACACTCTACAGTTGGGTGAGAAGAAGAAGAGAGACTTTCTTCCTGAGTCTTTTCAAACTCGGACAATAGTGCTTTTATTCTTTATTTATCCAACTTTTTCTTCTTTTCCAGTCTTGCAGTTTTCTCCTCTTCAGTATACTTCTTTGCTTCAAGATACGTGCAATCTTTTATGAAATGTCCAGGTTTCCTGTAATTATAACAAAGATAGTTGGAGTTAGCAGTTGGTTTACTTGACTTACCTAGGTGAATTCTTCTTCTAGTTGGCTCTCTTGGCAAATTTCTTAAATTGCTTAATTAGAAGAGCCATTTCATCACTTTCTGAGTCTGATTCTGCAGTTGGATTAGACTCTGCAGCTACAAGAGCTGTAACTTTTGAACTAGTTGAGTCCTTGTCTTTCCTCCTGTCAATATCAAATTCAAAGGCTTTGAGGTCAGAAAACAATTCAAATGTAGACACGTTGGATAAATCCTTAGATTCTCTCATAGCAACAACTTTCATATCCCATTTAGATGGTAGGGCTCTTAGAACTTTCATGTTCTTTTTTTTTTCTTCTTTGTGAGTACTCTTTTCCAAGTAGTTCAAGCTCATTGAGTATCTCAATGAATCTTGAATCAAACTTCTCAAGAGTTTCTCCAGATTTCATCTTGAAGTTCTCAAATTTTTGGACAACTATCATGAGCTTGTTCTCTTTAATTTGATCAGTCCCTTCACAGATCATCTCAAGTTTCTCCCATATCTCTTTTGCAGTTTTGCAACTTTTTATCTTGCTGAACACAATTTTATCTAGAGAATGATAAATAGTGTTTCTTGCAACATTGTCGAGGTTTTCTCTCCTCTTGTCTTCATCTGTCCACTCCTTCTTGGGCTTTGGAATGATTTGGGCTAGACCATTCTGATCTCCAGCAGCGTTAGCCTTTTCTATCAAAATTGGATCATCCTCAATTATGGACCACATTTCATCATTCATAGCAGATAAGTGAGCTTGCATTCGGATCTTCCAATCATCATATTCATATGTGGAAAACATAGGTGTTGGTCCCGAAACGAGTAAACAGGTGTATGCGGGGGAATACACCTGAGGTTACAAATTTAAACTTCTTAAAACTTATCAGGTTACTTAAGATAATAACTCGTCAGTAGACTTGAAGTCTACTGAGAAATTACTTGTGAAAGCTTACTGAGATAATAACTCCACTGATAACTCAAGACTTTTAGTTGAACTACTATCTAATTAGCTTTCAGATGCGGATTAGTGAGCCCTTAAGAAAACTCGTTTTACTTGAAAAACTTTGAATGAATAACACACACTTAAGAAATGGTAGAATGTAAATACACAAGATATAAAGTGGTTCAGAGATGAATCTCCTACGTCCACTGTCCTGATTAAACAGGAGAATTCCTTTCACTTGGAATTCCTTGTGATATAGTGTCAAGGTGCACTGATCAGATAATCCTCTCTTAGGATGATTGATCACTAGGATAATTCCAGGTCCTAGTTCCCAAAACAAACCAGCTTTCAGACTGATACAAACAATCAGCTTACTAATACCACTTTAACTCTAACTCTCAACCTAACAACTGAGTAGGGTTTTGAGTAGGGTTTGGTTCCAACTGTTGTGAGATAATCCTTACAGTTTAGCTCAAGGCTTAGGATGGGTTATCTCTTTCTAAGGTTTGGATATAACTTTAAGCTCAATTACAGAAGGCTTAGTATGCTCTCTACAAAATGTGAAACACTTGGGAAACAAAGGTAATTTCGAGTGCTTCGTAGTAAGTTATGAATGTAGAGATAGCTTTAATCTTGTGAGTTTCCCGTGCATAGAAATGAGCACGTCCTTCTGTGTTTATAGACCTTCTTGAAAATCATCACGTTGGAGTTGAATCTTCTCAAGTAAGTCTTCTTGTATCTGATTGGTTCAAACGGCTCTATTTGAAGCTTTAAGTTTTGTCAATAAACGGGTGAAAGACCTGGCTTATTCACCAACTTTCTGGGGAAAGCTAGGGAAAGACTTTTGGTATTTATCATTATGTGACAGGTCGGCTGTCAGTAGAGTACACCTACGTGTCATCTTCTTATTGGGCCATTCAGTCTGCTTGCTCAAAATCCTGTCTTGCTTTAAGGTGGAACTCCTCTGAGAGAACCTTCTTATTCCTTCATTTATTGTAAGCTTCACTGAAATTCGTTTTGCCTTGTTCCAACCAGATTAACTAATAGCTTTTAATGTGTTTAGCATTAAATGTGCTTTGTTAGTTCACATCAGTGGACCTTGGTCCTCTCCTGATGGTTTTAGTCTTAGTGTGAATGTACTTAGAAAACATTCAAGACTTAGACTATTTCTCAGATCATTTGTCTTCAGCGGACTTCATTCTTCATTACACTCCAAAAATTACTAACCGTACTCCAGTTCCTTAACATTTGAACTGATTATCTAAACTCTAACTCTACTGAATACTTTACTTACAAAAGACTTAGAGGAAATCTTTTGGCATCTTAATCAAAACTTAAGTCCCCTTTTTTTATTATGCCGAAACCTATCTTATTACATATTCTCTTTCAGATGAGGTTATTCAGTTGACATAAATTTTTAAGGATTTTTGTAAGTAAAAGCATTCAAGTACATAAGCCTAAATGATAATGAGATATTATCTTGGGCCAAAAGACAGTAGAGTTTCATTATGTTGAAGAATCGGATGAGTACAATTACAAGATGTCCACTGGTAAGGATTCAAAACACAAAACCAGCTGGGACTTATAAACAAATGCCCAGTAAAAAAAACACTTAACCTTCTCAGATGGATTCAAACAGGGGTTCAAGTCCAAATTGCTTGAAGACTCGGATCTTCAGTTCATTTTTCCTTTCCATTACTTCTTCTGAGTGTCCCTTGAGACCTAAATGCTCACACAAGGACACCCATTCATCTGTGATCCTTTCTCTGTCCACTGCACCTGTTGCATCTTGTGGAGGCCAGTAGATAATAGGTTCAAGAGCTTTCAAGGCAAGGTCTGGAAATTTGACATTCCAAGCTTCATTAATGTCAGGGTAGAGTTTTGGGTAAGACTCAAAGAGCCAGTCGTTGAATAAGTCTTGAGCATTCTCTTTACCCAACTCTACACTGACATAATAAGAGTACACAAATTCCCTCTTGGCAGTTTCCCAAACATCATTGAATCTCTTGGGAACCCACGTATCATGATGAGGGAACTTGGCCTTCGAAAGTGCCACACTATCTTTCTTCAACTTGCCAGCCCACCTTTGATAGTCATTCTTGAATTTATTGGAAGTATTCTTGTCAAAGGTAGTTAGCCTCTCCTTCCTCTTCCTTTCAGCTAGCTCTGCAATGGTCTCTATTTTTCCAACCGCCTTATCTCTTCTTTCTTGTTGTTGAGAAGATAGCCTTTGAGCTCTCTTATTCATGCCTCCAGCTTCTTTGATTAGCTATGTGAGCTAGTGACCTTTGTAGGTGCAGACTTGGGGGTTTCAGAAGAGATAGGTTTAGGATTGAGAGTTGGAAGTGCCTCTACTGAGTTGTCAGTTGACTTTGCAACCAACCTCCCTAAAGATCTTGTCCTCTTTGTCACCTCAGATGAGAGAACATCATTAGTTTTCCTCTTTGTGGTTTCCCCCTTCTGAGCAGCTCTCTCTTTCTTCTCCTTCTCAGCCGCTTCTTTGAAAACAGTTAACTTTTTTTCCACTGGAACTTCCTTCCCCTTCCTTGCATCAACAGCTTGTTGGGCTTCAAGATTGACTTTCTTCAGGGTATTCTTGATTTGTTTGCCTCTTTCAAATTCAGGAGTCTCAAGAATCAGCTGCATCTTGTTCTTGGGGTCCTTCTTCATGTCTTTGGCGCTTACCAACTTTTCCCCCTTTTCGGCATTAATCATGTACTCAGCAACAATGATGTTCAACTTCATCTGATCATGACCAATGGCCTTCAGTTGGGTTGAGCAGTGATCAACCTCATCCTCAAGTCTTTCCAGTGTAGCACCAGCAGTCTGTCCAAATTGTACAAACTGAGCAAGTTTCTCATCAATGAGAACATTCGTTTTCTCCTGAGTAGGGAGTCCTCATCAGCCTTCTTCAACACCTCTCCCAGCATAGCTCCTAGCTCTTCATGTTTGGCCTTGAATTCCGTCAGCTTCTTGTTACATAACCCTTCAACCTTCTCTAACAGGTCCGTTGAGAAAGCCTCTACAGAGGACTTTAGGTTGATGGAGACATTATCAACTGAGTCTTTTAGAAATTGTGTCCTGACATCTTCCTCCTTCTTCTCCAACTTCTTCAGAGCCTCTATCACCAGCACACTATGGTCTTCCACTACATCAATTACCATTTACTGAGAGTTTTCCACTTTAAGAGTCAGGTTCTGAAGAGAAGTGGTGGTGGACTCCATGAGCTCATCAATATGGTCTGAGAGAATGACCATCTGATCAACTTCCTCCTGGACATCTCTCAGTTGAGTTTGGAGGGATGGAAGCTTTTCATCTTTAAGATTTTGAATTGCATTCCTCAGTGGACTTATATGGATATTGACTTGGGGTACTTCCATGGATGGATTTCCTGCATCAGATAAAACGTTAGCATCTTCCCCCTCAATCTCACCACCTAAATCAGCTTTCTCATCTAACTCCATATTGACTTCCTCTTCTTCCCTCTTCTCACTATCTCTTTCACTTTCTTTTTCAACTATATTTTTTTTCAGCCAATTCATTCTTGTCTTATCTCTCCGCTTACAACCTTGGTAATTTCAACCTCTTTTTCTTTTTCTTGTTCTTTTTCGACTCCTTCTAGTCCAGTCACCTCAGCTGACTCCGCAGTCACCGCTGAGGGCTGTTGTGGGGGAGCTTCAGTAGACTCCTCTACTGAGCTTCCCTTTGGCAAATTTTGTGCCTCAGTATCCCTTGCCGGGGATACATCCTTGGCTACTTCACCACCACCTGGCTGTGGTGAAGTACCTTCCTCCTTTTCTTTCTCTTTTTCTACCTCTGCTCCTTCTGCTGACTTGGACTCCTCTGGTTTTTCCTTCTCTTCTTCAACTTTTTCTTCCTCAGATGCCCTCTCACCTTCAGCTTCCTTCTGTGCTTCAGCAATTTTGTCCATCACCAGGCTTTGGAAAATCTTCTCATCACAGAGAAGCCTGGTTTTGGTCATCCCAGCAAAATCCAGTACCTCTCTCTCCTCCTTATTCCATTCTTCAGCATTGCTTCCTCCAACTGCCATAAGGATGTCACCCAATCTCATATCCTTCAGCTGGATAGGTAGCCTTACTCTAAAAAAACATTGCCTTCAGGGTGGGGTGCCCATCAAGCTCTGGATATTTGGTCTCTAGTGAGTAAGCCACTTCATCCTTAAGGGTATCCAAGAAGGAGTAACCTTCTTCATCATCTGATGGAATGGAAGGGGTAGGGGATCTGATATCTGTGGGCTCCTCTGGAGTTTATTCTAAATGAGAAGCATGGGTTTCAGGAGGGTTGGGCTCAGATGAGGTTTGGGTTTTAGATGGGGTTAGGTTTTGTTCAGTGGGGGTTGAAAGAGTGGGTTCAGAAGGGTTTGAGGATACCTCAGCAGATGCCTCAGAAGGAGTGTAATTTGGGGAACCATTTTCAGGTTGTTGAGAGCCTTAAGTGGGGGTTTTGGAGATTTTGGAAATACGCTTGGTTTTTACAGATGTGTGGGGTTTAGTTTTTTATTTGATGGGGGTAGGGGCAGGGACATCTGAATCAGATTCAGTAGATATAATGTTTGGAGAAGAATCGGAGTTACCTGATGATGACTCATCAGTAGAGTTTGATGTTCTGACCTTCTTCTTAGCAGCACCCTTTTCTGCCTCAGAGGACCTCTTCTCCTTCCTTTTAGAAGCCTTCTCTGCCTCCTTCTCCTTGTGCAAAGCCATTTTATCACTTAGCTTTATCAGCCTCCCCTTTAATTTAGTCTTCTTCCCTCAGCATGATTCGCTTCCTCTGCCTCCTCTGCTGCTTCTGGGCTTTCCTCCGCCATACTCAACTTCCTTGTCTCCAATGTCTTTCCAGATTTGAAGAGAGTCTTCAAATTACTCCATTTTCTGTCCTCCTTCCAGTCTACGCCCACATCAATATTTTCGATCAAGTAAGAGATCTTTGTGGCAAAGCAGAGCTTACTTGACAACTGGGGAGACTTTTCTGGCTGGAACTTCAAGTGTTCCCTGTTCAGTGCCCTCAAGAAAAATTGTTGCCAATTAAAGCTCTTCTCCTTGCTTTCCACTATGGCCTTCATCAGCCTCAGTTTGGGCTTGCTAACTTGCTCTAAGCTTCCTTGATTCGCCAGAATACATTTCCCAACTATTTCACAAAGAACATTATATACTGGGAGGAGTACATTTATGTTCATTGTGGGTTTGTACTTCATTTTCTTCTGCATTATTATGTACACCCAATCTTCTTCCTTATCCGCGATACACGTATCCAGATTTAGGCCTTCAGAGGGAAGTCCAAATAATTCCTTGAGATCGTCCCCTTCCAAACGGATCTTCTTCCTTACTTTTTAATGCTCGATGATCTCAGCATCATCCCTCATCACCTTCTTCTTCCTTTTCAAGAATAAACAGGATCTAATTTTGGTATCAGTGTTGGCAACACTGAAGAAGAATTCAAGAACTTGTGTATCAAAACAATTTTCAGGGTGGATAGAAAAGAACTTTTCTAAACCGGCAGCCTTTACCATTTCCAGGGCCTCCTTGATATGCCCAAACTCCGGCCTGGTCTCAATCTCGGGATTGTTAAACAATATGATAGGTTCATACCAGAAGTTGTCCTTGTTGGTAAGGAACCCTAGGTTTACTTTGGCCATCTTTTATATGAGTTAGGTTTGAGAATAATTTGCAGAGAGTATTTTGGAAGAGAGAATTGTAAGTGTTTGTTTGGAAGAGTGTTCGAAAAGGTTCTCAACTCTGATTTTGGGGGTTTTTATATGAGGAATGAATGGTGAGATTGAAAAGCTCAATTAAAGTCTGAGATTAATTTGGGTGAAAGATCGTGGATAGACGAAGAGGCCGTGGGGAGTTTTTTAGAGATCTTGACGGTTAGGAAAGAACCGCCTAAATTAGAAGGTGGGGATTAAAAAAGTTGGTAGCCGAAAGGTCACATCATCCAGTTTTTGGGGAGCGTGAGATAGGAAACTGAAAAAGTGAAACTGACTTGTACAACGCGCATTAAATGCTTGCCTTATCGAAATCTTTTTGAAACAGTGTATAAAGATTTAATTTTTCAGAAAGCACTCATTAATAAAATTTTGAAAGCAGATTTATAATTAAAAACTAAGAGGCTTTCAGATGAAAGATAACATAAGTATAAAGTATTGACCTCCACTGACGTTTAACCTCTTCTGAGAAATGAAGCTCTTCTGGGATCAGTAACTCCTCTGAGATTGGACCTCCACTGATTCGAAATTAATTCTTCTAAGATATGAAATGGCCTCATCTTTACTCTCCTGGATCTAGAAGTCCAAGCTCCACTGACAGTTCTTGAAACCTTGCTTCAGCCAAAAGTTTAGTAAATATATCTGCCTTTTGCTTGTCAGTGTGAATCTTGAGCATTTTGATATCCTTCTTCTCCACATGGTCTCTAATGAAATGATGCCTTATATCCACATGCTTGCATCTTGTGTGGAGAACTGGATTTTCTGAAATAGCAATTGCACTATTGTTGTCACAGAAAATAGGAACTTCATTAGCAAAGATGTTGTAGTCTCTTAGTTGTTGTCTTAGCCAAAGAATTTGAGCACAACAAATTCCAGCTGCCATATATTCAACCTCAGTAGTGCTTGTGGCTACTGAATTTTGTTTCTTGGAAAACCAAGAGATCAGCTTACTTCCCAAGAATTGACAAGTGCCTGAGGTTGATTTCCTATCAATCCTGCATCCTCCATAATCTGCATCTGAGTATCCTGTGAGTTCCAAGTTGTCATCTGAGGGATACCATAATCCCATATTCACAGTACCCTTAAGATATTTGAGAATTCTTTTAGCAGCTTCCATATGACTTTTCTTTGGGTTGGCTTGATATCTTGCATATATTCCCACTGCAAATGTAATATTAGGCCTGCTTGCTGTGAGATACAGTAGAGACCCAATGATTGCTATGTAGTGAGTTTGGTCTACTGACTCACCATCTTCATCAGGTTCCATCTTGGTGTTGAGTGGAACTCTTGCAACCTTGCTTGTCTGACATCCAAATTTGTTGATCAGCTCCCTTGTATATTTAGCTTGGTTGATGAAGATTCCTTCAGTGGACTGTTTGACTTGAAGTCCAAGGAACAAGTTCATTTCTCCCATCATTGACATCTCAAACTTCCCTTTCATCAGTTGAGAGAATTTTTCACAGAGGACTTGGTTTGGAGAACCAAAGATGATATCATCCACATAGATTTGAACTAGCAGGGTGTCCTCTCCTTTTGTGATTCTTAATAGAGTTCTATCAACTCTTCCTTTGATAAAGCCATGATCCAACAGGAACTGCGACAAGGTATCATACCAAGCTCTTGGAGCCTGTTTCAGTCCATATAGAGCTTTCCTCAGTCTATATACTTTGTGGCTTTCTTCAAAATCTGGGGGCTGCTCCACATACACTTCCTTATTGAGTACTCCATTCAAGAAAGCACTCTAGACATCCATTTGATACACCTTGAATTTCTTGTGAGCAGCATATGCAAGGAATAGCCTTATTGCCTCCAATCTGGCCACTGGGGCAAAGGTTTCATCAATGTCAAAACCTTCAACTTGAGAATAGCCCTTTGCTACTAGCCTGGCCTTGTTTCTGACTATGACATCATATTCATCCTTCTTATTCTTGAATACCCACTTGGTTCCAATCACATTGCAATGATATGATCTGTCAACCAGCTCTCATACTTGATTCCTTGTGAATTGGTTGAGCTCTTCTTGCATAGCAATGATCCAATTTGAATCTTGAAGTGCTTATTCAATGGAACATGGATCCTGGTTAGATAAGAAACAACAAAACAAAGCACTTTCTCTATGAAAACTTCTAGTGTTGACTCCCGAGGTAGGATCACCTAGGATTTGCTCAACAGGATGATCTGAGATATATGTCCTCCTAGGCTGATGCCCTTCAGTAGAGTTTAACTCTTTTGAAGTTGAGTCACTAGATACAAGAATAAATTCAAATTCAGGAAATAAAACAGAGGGTTGTGTTGGGAAAATAGGGGTGCCCGGAATCTATTCGGGATGATATTTAAATACAAATTTAAATTCAATTATTACTAGCATGAATTAATCCTAATTAATTCAAATAATAATTCCAAAAACAAATTTAACATCATGCATGTTGAATTAATTCACATAAAATCTAGGCGGAATAAACAAGAATTTATGTGACGTACGTACCTCTTGTAGAATTGGCCTTTGAATAAACGGGACAATCACGATCACGCTTTATCAACCCAAAAACCTTCTCAAGTATTTCCCTTTCGCCTTACTTGATCACCGGTGGGAGATGCTTTCAAGTAATTTAAATAACTAAGGAAAAAGAAAAATATTTTTGCTGATTTTTTTTCAACACTGTGAAACTGTAAACTGGAGGAGATGAAATAATCATCCCCTACTTATAGGAGAGAGGAATTTCGAAATTCTCTTGGAATAGGAGAGAGAAAATCTTTTTCTTAGACTCTAAGAAATCTTGAATATATCCCATATATTCTTTTCTCCATAAAATATTCCACAAAAATCTCACTCACCTTATAAGCCATACAATTTTCGAAATTAATGAATCAAGAATCCAAGATTTGGATCTTCTTGAATATATGAGATAATCTTGTATTCCAAGAATACTTATCTTCCATAATATCTTTTCAAGAAAATCAACAAGATCTTTTCTTGCTCCATAGAAATAATTTTCGAAAATAAGGAAAAAATCAGCATTATTATTTTCTTTTTATTTTAATCACCTTATCATTATTGGGCTACTTGAGGGGCCTTTAAGGAGAATTAAGATTGGACCTCCTAATGGACTTCTGAATTTCAATATTGAGCCCCAATATAATTCAATCCATTAATATTAATTATTACCACTAATAAATTAATACTGCACTATCCATCTTAATCCATATTGCGATAATATGGGCTCCCGGTTATTATTTCCCGCATTTAAGATTATCAAGTCCATTAATTAATTAAGCTTCTGAAAATCTCTAAATTAATTAATATATTTCACCTTGGAGTAAAGACAGCTCAACATTATTATCCGTACCGAAGAAACTGATTCTTCACTTGCAAGATTTGGTACGATAAAACTTCTGAGCCCACCAATGGGACTAATCACACGAGCCGTACTCGCACGCGTTTCTCTGTATTAAATCTTAGCAACCGTCGTATGATTAATATTACTGCCCAAAGCACAAGGTTCGAAGTCACGATGATTCTCACCCAACATGAATCAAAGCAGTAACCATTAAGCACACACGGTCTTATTTAAGTGACGGAGATTAAGAAATCAATAACCACTCAGGTCTAATTCTTCACATTTCAGAACAGAAGAATTTATCCTCGATGTAGGTCCTCTTCAACACATACTAAATGTGCTAGTGCAATCTCTTAGTCAAGACAGACCAATCTGAGACTTACACGTCGACCTTTCACGGCAGATTGTTCAATTTCACCTAGGTCGTGAATTTGTACGTTTAGTTACAAGGAAACCGTTAATGTTATCTTCTGTGATCGGGTATCACCACATTAACTATAATGTAACTAGTACTATTATGAACTGGTTGCAATAAATATTCAACATTCAATCATATCTAAAGCAAATGCGATAAAAGAATTATTCTCATAAAACAAGTGTTTGATACACGAGTTATACAAAGTAAAAGCATACTTTCACGTATAACTCCAACAATCTCCCACTTATACTTAAAGTCTACTTTTTAGTATACATCATGCATGTCTTAGTGTAGTAGTTCTACGTGACATCTCATGTCAACCTACACTAACCTAATAATTCCTCCCACTTATACTTAAAGCAGATTGGCAATAGTCTTGACTCCCATTCCATCCACATGTCTCTCGAATGTACTCTGAGGCAGACCCTTTGTGAATGGATCTGCTAGGTTATCACCCGACATTTATCTTTGCCACCTCTTTATTTCCTCTCTTAACGATTTCTCGTATAAGATGGTGTTTTCTTTCAATGTGTTTGCTGGCCTTGTGGGCTCTCGGTTCCCTTGAATTTGCAACTGCTCCGATATTATCACAATGGACAGTGATTATGATGGGCAAATTCGGAACAACGTCCAAGTCCACTAAGAAGTACTTGAGCCAAACCGTTTCTTTCGCTGCTTCATAAGCAGTTACTTATTCGGTTTCATGGTCGAATCGGCGATGCATTTCTGCTAATCGCTTCTCCATATCTTGGCTCCTTCTCCCATGCAAAATACACTACCCGAGGTAGTGTTTCTGGAGTCTATGTCTGATTGGAAATTTGAGTCTGTGTATCCCATGGGAATTAGACTGTCTGACTGTTAAATCAGCATTCCATACCAAGTTATTTTCATAAACTAAAGAATGCATTTAATTGCAATCTAATGTACTTTCCCGGGGTTACTTTGATATCTTGCCATCATGTCCACAACAAAGCAGATATCTGGTCTTGTACACAACATTGCATACATAAGACTTCCTACGTCCGAAATGTACGGAACGTCTTTCATGTCATCTATCTCCATTTGCGTCTTAGGGCATATTTCTTTGGATAGATAGATTCCGTGCCTAAAAGGTACAAAACCTTTCTTGGAATCTTGCATGTTGTATCGCTTCAAAAACAGTGTCTCTGTATGAAACTTGCGATAAGCCCAACATCCTCTTCTTGCGATCGCGAGTGATCTTGATCCCAAGGATGTGACCGGCTTCCCCTAAGTCCTTCATATCAAATTGTTTTGACAGTCATACCCTTACGTCTGACAATATCTTTACATTGTTTCCAATGAGAAGAATATCGTCTACGTATAATACTAAGAATACCACCGCAGTTCTGTCACGCTTCTTGTACACACAACTTTCGAACTCGTTTTGATCAAACCCATAAGACTTAATTACTTGATCAAAACACTGGTTCCAAGTACGCGATGCTTGCATAAGTCCATAAATAGATCTCTTAAGCTTACATACGAGGTGCTCTTGGCCTTTTTCAATAAAACCTTTGGGCTGTTGCATATAGATATATATCCCGTCAAGACTTCCGTTAAGGAAAACTGTCTTGACATCCATTTGCCAGATCTCATAATCTAGGTGCGCAGCGATCGACAAGAGAATACGGATGGACTTAAGCATAGCTACAGGCGAAAAGGTTTCCTCATAATCGATCCCTTTTTTCTGAGTATACCCTTTGGCCACAAGCCTCGCTTTGAAGGTCGCAACCCTTCCGTCCGGTCCTCTTTTCCTCTTGTACACCCACTTGCATCTAATGGGTTCTACCCCATTGGGTGGTTCGATCAACTCCCGCACTTGATTATGATCCATCGAACCCATCTCAGTTTCCATTGCCGTTTGCCACGACTCCGCGTCTTTGTCTTGGATTGCCTCGTCGTATGTCCATGGGTCTGATTCATCGCCGGGAATTAAATCTGAAGATTCTCCTATTCCCATGAATCTCTCGGGTTGCCTAGCAATCCTCCCACTGTGACGGGGTTTTGGTTGTGAAGATGTGACATGTGGTATATCATCTTGTATACTTGGTATTGGAGTTTGCCTCTTAACTTGTCTAAGATAATCTCACTTCTGGGCTTTCTTTTGTTCATATAGTCCTCCTCCAAGAATTTAAAGTGTGAACTAATCACGGTCTTTTGATCCTTGGGACTATAGAACATACATCATTTCGTTCCCGCAGGGTATCCTATAAACAGCCTTAATTCCGAACGTGGATCCAACTTACCGACTTCCTTGTCTAGCACGTATGCCGGACAACTCCAAATTAGCAAGTGTCTTAGACTGGGCTTGCGCCCGGTCCACAATTTCATTGGGGTTTAAGGAACCGGTTTGGATGGCACCAAGTTTAGAATGTAAGCCGTCGTTTCCAAGGCGTTACCCCAAAACGATTTGGGTAAATCCGAATAACTCATCATGGATCTGACTATTTCTAAAAGAGTCTGCTTCCTTCGTTCCGCCATACCGTTCTATTGAGGGGTTCCCGGTGTGGTCAACAGGGATACAATCCCTTCGTCTGATAGGTAGTTCAAGAATTCATCGCTAAGGTATTCGCCTCCACGATCAAATCGTTGAAACTTGATACTTTTTTCCCTATGCATCATAAGGTAGATGTATCCATTTCTCAAGTAATCATCAAATTCATCATACCCCTTCTTGCTATGATCGTCATTGAACCACACATATCGGTATGAACGAGTTCTAACACTTTGGTGGCTCTATTCCCCTTGGCTCCAAATGCCCTCTAGGTCATTTTACCCTCTAAACAGGATTCACAAGTTGGAAATGACTCAACTTGAAGTGACTCCAAGGATTCATTTTTCACCAACCTTTGTATCTGCATTAGATTAATATGACCTAATCTAAGATGTCATAGAAGTGTTTCGTTCATTTCCGAATAATGCTTCCTTTTATTACTCGAAATAATCGATGTGTTATTATATTCAATTTTATGAGTGGTGTGCCCAAATAATGGTATAAAGATCATCCATTGAAGTTCCGGAACAGATAAACTCATCGTTTCAAGAAATAATAACATCATTATTAAAAGAAACTGAGTATCTATTCATAACAGTTTATAAACAGAAGGTTGAGTTCTTTCTAAACTAGGAACATGAAGAACGTCTCTCAAGACCATAACTCTATCTTCAAAAGATAGGCGCACTTCTCCCACTGCTTCAGCTGCCACTCTCGTAGCATTGCCCGATGTGATGGGGATCTCACTTCTGGTAAGTCGTCGGGTTAGCTTGAACCCATGAAACAAATGTGATCAGTAGCTCTCGTATCCACTATCCACGAATAGACAGCATACACCACTTCACAAGTTTCGATGACTAGGGTGTGTGAATTACCTAACTTTCCTAGCCTCTTAGGCTTGGAACAGGCAGATCTCTATTGTCCTCACTCACCGCAACTAAAACACTTCCCCTTCGATGCTAGCCTTTGCATTTACCTTTCGCAACAATTGGATTTGCTTGGATCCGGCCTTTGGTTCTCTTCCTCTTTTTCCCTCCCTTGGGACCAAAAGAGGTAGACGGACCATTAGCCACCATAGCACTAGACTGGTGCTCCATTATCACCTCCACCGAAACTAAAGCTTGCAAGAGCTCGGGCAAACGACTTGTCCGTTCATTCATCTGACAGTTCAGATGAAACTACTCAAAGCTTCTCGGTAGAGAATGGTATATGAAATCAACCTGAGAAGGGACATCAAAATCCGCACCAAGTACTTCCAACTTGTTAAGGTACGCCATTATCTCGAGAACGTGCTCCCTCACGGGCGTTCCTTCCACCATTTTCAACTTGACCGAGTCATGTTTGGTGAACTGATTAGTCATGGGATTCTTATGTGAAAACATCTCTTCAAGGTTTTCCATGATTTCAACAGCGGATACAATGTCCTCATGAACGCGCCTCTCACCTTCAGACAGAGATGTCAAGATGATGCACTTCATGTGTTCATTGTCACGCTGTCAATCATAAACTGTCTTTTCCCATTGCTTGACTTATCATTAGGCTTGTCGGGTTCATTAACGTGAATAATCCAATTGTGTTTTCGTGCAGTAAGGACAAATTTAAAAAAAAACATTTCCAATCGATATAATTCTATCCAAAAATTTTATTAACTTTAAGTATATTAAACAGTGGATTAAAAGGTTGCGACATGATGAAATGAGAATAAAACATACATGCATATCAATATCTAGAAAAATACGAAATTATCACATAATTCGATCACATCAATTATATTGAAACCTGAAAACAATATAATCATGCATCAGCCAACATCTCGTAACAATTTAAATGCGCCACGAGGGGTGGTCTATACATTTAAACACATTCAAGCGGATCACAAACTTAAAAGTTACAAATCCTTAATTCAAAATTAATAGTTGGCTCCCACTTTGACCACATAGAAATTGACAGGGACTCCGAGGGGAGTAAGTTAATATCAATTTCCTATGCCTAAGTAATAACCATAATTAAATACAGGATTGTTATTTCTCTTTGAGCAAGCCACTCGTGGTGAGGGTCAATACCGCCACTAGTAATAATCTACAATCATCCTTTCGGAATTTATTCATGTGAAATCCGTCTTTTTGGCCGATCCGATGGGGAAATGTATTCCAAAAAGACTTCACAAATAATAAATTATGGAGGCCAAATTAATCCAATTTTAATATCCGGAATAAAATTGCGATTAAATAAACATACTTAGTAATTTTCGAAAGTAAAGTTTTTCTTGGACAATAAAATTCATGCAAACACATATTAACAAATAATAATAAGTGCACGAAATAAAACATCCATCAAAACAAAATTAAACACATTGGAGCACTCAAATCCAATTGTCACGGTTTAATTTCTTCACGTCTTGATGCGAAATATCGTCCTTGTTGCTTTCCGTCGTTCGTCTCGACACGCTCCCACTCGAACAACAACACTTCATCAAAAACAGCATCATTTGGGGTTCGGGACGATGTTTAAGATCACACACAAAAAAATACAGAACTGAAATTAATTTTAAAAAAAATTCACGGCCCGAGATACGGCGCGCGTCGGCCCACGGAGTGGGCCTGCACGCCACCCGGCACGGCGCTCGCGCCCCGTCGTGCGCCCGGGTCATGCGCCTCACGTACCCCGTGCACCGGATTTCGCCGTTCATTCTCATTTCTCACCCCATGCATGATTTTACGTCCATGCATGCGCCGCGCATGCATGCATCGTCCGGGTACGCCGTCTTTAATTCTTCGTTCTTCGTCTCGATCCGATTACAATTTATTTTACAAAATAAATAAATACTAGATCTAGACTAGTCTATTACAATTATCAAATCAAAATAAAACCAACTAATCTACTCGTGAATTTTCTCACGAGAAAAACGAATTCGAACGAATCGAATTAAAAACAATTAATTCACACGCATGAAAAATTAACAACATTAAAACCATGACAATTGGATACCTGCAAAAAAGATCTAGCAATTCTACTATCCAATTTCAATTTAGTGTCTAACATTTTAAATTCCAATTTAAAGTTCAGAGCCCGAAACTGTGGCTCTGATACCAGTTGTTGGGAAAATAGGGGTTCCTGGAATCTATTCGGGATGATATTTAAATACAAATTTAAATTCAATTTTTACTAGCATGAATTAATCCTAATTAATTCAAATAATAATTCCAACAATAAATTTAACATCATGCATGTTGAATTAATTCACATAAAATCTAGGCAGAATAAACAAGAATTTATGTGACGTACGTACCTCTTGTAGAATTGACCTTTGAATAAACGGGACAATCACGATCACGCTTTATCAACCCAAAAACCTTCTCAAGTATTTCCCTTTCGCCTTACTTGATCACCGGTGGGAGATGCTTTCAAGTAATTTAAATAACTAAGGAAAAAGAAAAATATTTTTGCTGATTTTTTTTCAACACTGTGAAACTGTAAACTGGAAATGAAATAATCATCCCCTACTTATAGGAGAGAGGAATTTCGAAATTCTCTTGGAATAGGAGAGAGAAAATCTTTTTCTTAGACTCTAAGAAATCTTGAATATATCCCATATATTCTTTTCTCCATAAAATATTCCACAAAAATCTCACTCACCTTATAAGCCATACAATTTTCGAAATTAATGAATCAAGAATCCAAGATTTGGATCTTCTTGAATATATGAGATAATCTTGTATTCCAAGAATACTTATCTTCCATAATATCTTTTCAAGAAAATCAACAAGATCTTTTCTTGCTCCATAGAAATAATTTTCGAAAATAAGGAAAAAAATCAGCATTATTATTTTCTTTTTATTTTAATCATCTTATCATTATTGGGCTACTTAATGGGCTACTTGAGGGGCCTTTAAAGAGAATTAAGATTGGACCTCCTAATGGACTTCTGAATTTCAATATTGAGCCCCAATATAATTCTATCCATTAATATTAATTATTACCACTGATAAATTAATACTACACTATCCATCTTAATCCATATTACGATAATATGGGCTCCCGGTTATTATTTCCCGCGTTTAAGATTATCAAGTCCATTAATTAATTAAGCTTCTGAATATCTCTAAATTAATTAATATATTTCACCTTGGAGTAAAGACAGCTCAACATTATTATACGTGCCGAAGAAACTGATTCTTCACTTGCAAGATTAGGTACGATAAAACTTCTGAGCCCACCAAGGGGACTAATCACACGAGACGTACTCGCACGCATTTCTCCGTATTAAATTTTAGCAACTGTCGTATGATTAATATTACTGCCCAAAGCACAAGGTTCGAAGTCACGATGATTCTCACCCAACATGAATCAAAGCAGTAACCATTAATCACACACGGTCTTATTTAAGTGACGGAGATTAAGAAATCAACAACCACTGAGGTCTAATTCTTCACATTTCAGAACAGAAGAATTATTCCTCGATGTAGGTCCTCTTCAACACATACTAAATATGCTAGTGCAATCTCTTAGTCAAGACAGACCAATCTGAGACTTACACATCGACCTTTCACGGCAGATTGTTCAATTCCACCTAGGTCGTGAATTTGTACGTTTAGTTACAAGGAAACTGTTAATGTTATCTTCCGTGATCGGGTATCACCACATTAACTACAATGTAACTAGTACTATTATGAACTGGTTGCAATAAATATTCAACATTCAATCATATCTAAAGCAAATACGATAAAAGAATTATTCTCACAAAACAAGTGTTTGATACACGAGTTATACAAAGTAAAAGCATACTTTCACGTATAACTCCAACAGGTTGAAGTCCTGAGTCATCATTCAAGGTATTTTCATTCTCAATTGTAGTATCATTGATTCCCCCTTGAATGATGGGCTCATTAGATATCTCAGTTGTGACCACATCTTCATCGACATTAGTTACCTCTTGAACTGGGATAGTGTTCATCAGTTCAGTTTCATGTTCAGGAGAGTTCTCAGTTGAGTTGTCAGGAGTGATCTTGCTTTGAGTGTCCTTGAATTGTTGATCATTTAGGTTATCCCATGTTGGGATGTATGCATCAACATAATTCTCAGGATATCTTTTTGACTTGATACTCAGTCTAGTTAGTCTTTTGCTTATCACTTCCTCATTCTCCTTACTCCTGGACTCACAAGTAGATTCATCAAAGACCACATGAGGTGTTTCTTCCACAACAAGAGTTCTACAATTGTAAACTCTGAAAGCTCTACTGATTTGGGAATATCCTAAGAAAATTCCTTCATCAACTTTGCTATCAAAAGCTTTCAGTTGAGTTTTCCCATTGTTGTGAATGAAACACTTGCAACCAAAGATATGAAGGTAAGATACCTGTGGCTTTCTGCCATTCCATAGCTCATATGGAGTTTTTCCTTGATGTTTGGTTACCATGGATCTATTCTGAGTGTGACAGGCAGTATTGATAGCTTCAGTCCAAAATCTTTTAGGAACTTGAGCTTCTGCCAGCATTGTCCTTGTTGCCTCCTTGAGAGTCCTATTTCTTCTTTCAGCTACTCCATTTTGTTGTGGAGTTTTTGCAGCTGAGGTCTCATGAGCAATACCTAACTCTTTGCAGAAATCAGATATTATAGAGTTAATGAATTCAGTGCCCTTATATGACCTTATCTTTACAATGTTCAGGCTCTTTTCATTGCTAACTTTCTTCAGAAGTTCTGGTAGCCTGAGTTGAGTCTCTTTTTTGCTTGCAAGAAATACCACCCAAGTGTACCTGGAGAAATCAGCAGCAACAACAAGAGTATATTTTCGCCCATTGATACTTACAGGGGTTACTGGACCAAAGAGATCCATGTGTAACAATTGAAGTACTCTGTCAGTAGAGGTTGCTACTTTGCTTTTAAAAGATGCTTTCACTTGCTTTCCCTCCTGACAGGCTTTGCAAATATGTTATTTGTTGTATACTTCATTTGGCATTCCTTCCACCAGTCCATGTCTTTCTATCATGTTCATCATCTTGAAGTTCAGATGACTTAGTCTCTTGTGCCATAGCCAATTAGTATCTGATGAGCTCTTGGCAATAAGACATGCATTTGGTGTGCAAGACTTCCAATCTGCAAGATAGACATTTCCCTTCCTTGACCCAGTTAGTAGTACCTGTTGTGAAGATATATTCTTGACAAAACAAAGGTTACATGAAAATTCAACACTGTATCCTTTATCACAAAACTGACTTATGGACAGAAGATTGTGCTTAAGTCCATTGACAAAGGATACATTGCTTACTCTTACTGAGCCAATTATTAAAGTACCATATCCTTTAGTGGCTCCTTGTGAATTGTCACCAAAAGTGACTTGTGGACCTTCTTTCTCAACAAACTCTGTCAGGAGATCTTTGTTTCCAGTCATGTGCCTGGAACATCCACTGTCTAAGTACCAAACTGAAGATTTGAGAGTTTCTCCTTTGTTGAGGTCCACTGAGCCCTGCAGTCAAAATCAAGCTTTAGGTACCCATTCTGTGTTGGGTCCTACCAGGTTAGTTGTACCTTTCGGAATCCAAATTTGCCTTACTGTTTTAATCACTTTAGAATGGCTAATTTGTCTTCCATAAACATCTACATAGATAGTTACCTCCTTGGGTGCCTTAGGAGTAAACTGTCTATGGGTGTCAGCCTTTGAAGGAACAGGAACCTTCTTAACATTCTTCCTTTTAGGCTTGGGTGCACCTGGTCTTAGTCTTTGTTGATAAAGGTATGAAGAACCTTTTCCTTTAGGCACAAAAGGAATAGGTTTTCTATATGAGTTATTCCTTGAGGAATGCTCATGCTTGGGTGCTCTCAGTTGAGATTGCTTCAACTGTGAAGACCTCGGCTGATAGTACCTCTGCTGAGATCTAGTCTGATTAGTCAACTGAGCCTTTCCATTTGGTTTTAGCTGAGTTTGACTTCTCTTTTGTTGGACCTCAGCTGGTCCTTTTCCTTTATCTAAAATCTTTGGTTGAAAGGTCACAGACTTAACAAAAACTCTCTTTGTGCCACTTGAAGAAGCAACACTCATAGGACCTTCTGAAGGTTTTGGAATATAACCTATCCCACACTTGTTATTATGATTGATTTGAAAATTTTGAATCTCCTCTATGGCAAGAGAGGGTTTGTTAAGAGCATCAATCCTTTTTAACAAGGTCTCTTCAGATTTTTGTAAGACATCAATTTTCAGGAGAGAATCCTTTATTTGGCTTACCAATTTTAAGTTCTCTTCAGTTAACTTTGTCTTAGATTTAGTAAGATCTTTTATCAGTTGATCTTTGCCATTTCCTTGACTCTTGAGGGTTTCCACCTCTTTTGTCAATTCAATGGTAGATTTAGCTAAGTTAAGATCTACCTGATTCCCAGATTCAATTAACTTGGAGTTTTCACTTAAGAGATTTTTATTTTCATCTTGGAGACAGAAACTTGCTTCTTGCAACCTTGAGAAATTGATCATCAACTGTTCCAAAGCGGACTGAAGATTGTGTTCCTCTGTTGACTCTAAGCTGAGCTCAGGTGAGTGTCCTAAAGAATTGGATGGTTTGGATTGTACCTCTGGTTCTTCTCTTGCCATGAGGCACATGTCATCATCACTGCTGTCAGAGAACAGCCCATCAGATGACTCTAGATCTTCATCAACATCCTCAGCCACCATGGCTTTTCTTTCTCTATATCTTCTGTCTCTTTTAGCTTTCCTTTCCTTTCTTTCCTTTGTGCTCAGTTGAGGATAATCATGATGAAAGTGCACAACCTTCTTGCACTGAAAACATTTGTTGGCATCATCATTCTTTTCTTCAGTAGACTCTCTAGTCTTTGATGATGATCCTTCAGCTCTGGTATAGTTCTTGTACTTTTTCTTCTTTTCCAGCTCAGTTGAGATTTTCTCTCCCTCTCTGGTGTCTTTTTGTGGATAACTTCTCCTTTCCCTGTTATCCCTGTAAAATCTCTTATACTTGCCAAAACGGCTGTTAAGTTTTTCAAACCTTCTAGCCATTAGGCTGAGTTCCTCTTGCATCTCAGTCTTGCTTTGAGATTTGCTTGCCTTTGTACTCTTCTGTGGCTTTGGGGATTTTGGCTCAGTCTCCTTAGCTTTGAAGGCAACTCTCTTCTCAGCTGAGGTCTCGTCAGGAGCCCTTTTCATGTTAAGATCAAATTCATAAGCCTTGAGTTCAGAGAATACATGTTGCATAGACATGCTAGATAAATCCATGGTATTCTGCATCATTACAGAGTACACATCCCATCTTGAGGTTAAACCTCTCAGGATCTTTAAAGCAACTTCTCTTTTGGTGTAGACTTTTCCCAGAGAGTTTATCTCATTCATGATGTCAGTGAACCTCCCATCAAGCTGGTCAATGGTCTCAGTAGGCTCCATGGTGAACTGCTCATATTTTTGAACAGCTACTGAAAGCTTGTTCTCTTTAATCTTGTCAGTTCCTTCACACATGAGAGCTAGAGTGTCCCACAGTTCCTTTGCAGTCTGGCAATGGATCACTCTTCTCATAACTGAGTCTGGAATGGTGGTGTAGAGAATATTCATGGCTATGAAGTTGAGGTTGTGTCTCCTCCTTTCATCTGCAGTGAAGTTATCCTCATCCTTAGGTCATTCTTCTCTAGGATCTGCAATAGTGTCAGCTGTGGTTCTAGGGTTAGGGGTCATAAAAATAAATGGACCTTTAGTAATCACCCTCAACATTTCATCATGCACACAGGCAAGATGAGCTCTCATTCTGATCTTCCAAAAGACATAATTTTCCACTGAGAATTATGTAAGCTTGTGATGGGACATATGGTTCAAGGGATTTACTCCCATGTTGTTCTCCGCTGGTGGTGCTACCCTAGATGCATTGTCAGCCATAATATCTAAACAAGTTTATCAAAAGATCAATTCAGTTGACCAATATAAAATACCTTTTAGCACAAGGTATACTTAGAACGAACAATGGTATTTTGAACTACTGCTATGATACCAATTGTTGGTCCCGAAATGAGTAAACATGTGTATGGGGGGAATACACCTGAGGTTACAAATTTAAACTTCTTAAAACTTATCAGGTTACTTAAGACAGTAACTCGTCAGTGGACTTGAAGTCTGCTGAGAAATTACTTGTGAAAGCTTACTGAGATAATAACTCCACTGATAGCTCAAGACTTTCAGTTGAACTACTATCTAATTAGCTTTCAGATACGGATTAGTGAGCCCTTAAGAAAACTCGTTTTACTTGAATAACTTTGAATGAATAACACACACTTAGGAAATGGCAGAATGTAAATACACAAGATATAAAGTGGTTCAGAGATGAATCTCCTACGTCCACTGTCCTTATTAAACAGGAGAATTCCTTTCACTTGGAATTCCTTGTGGTATAGTGCCAAGGTGCACTGATCAGATAATCCTCTCTTAGGATGATTGATCACTAGGATAATTTCAGGTCCTAGTTCCCAAAACAAACCAGCTTTCTGACTGATACAAACAATCAGCTTACTAACACCACTTTAACACTAACTCTCAACCTAACAACTGAGTAGGGTTTTGAGTAGGGTTTGGTTCCAACTGTTGTGAGATAATCGTTACAGTTTACCTCAAGGCTTAAGATGGATTATCTCTTTCTAAGTTTTGGATATAGCTTTAAGCTCGATTACAGAAGGCTTAGTATGCTCTCTACAAAATGTGAAATACTTGGGAAACAAAGATAATTTCGAGTGCTTCGTAGTAAGTTATGAATGTAGAGATAGCTTTGATCTTGTGAGTTTCCCGTGCATAGAAATGAGCACGTCCTTCTGTATTTATAGACCTTCTTGAAAATCTTCCCGTTGGAGTTGAATCTTCTCAAGTAAGTATTCTTGTATGTGATTGGTTCAAACGGCTCTATTTGAAGCTTTAAGTCTTGTCAATAAATGGGTGAAAGACCTGGCCTATTCACCAACTTTCTGGGGAAAGCTAGGGAAAGACTTTTGGTACTTGTCAGTCTGTGACAGATCGGCTGTCAGTAGAGTACACCTACATGTCATCTTCTTATTGGGTCGTTAGTCTGCTTACTCAGAATCCTGTCTTGCTTTAAGGTGGAACTCCTCTGAGAGAACCTTCTTATTCCTTCATTTATTGTAAGCTTCACTGAAATTCGTTTTGTCTTGTTCCAACCAGATTAGCTAACATCTTTTAATGTGTTTAGCATTGAATGTGCTTTGTTAGTTCATATCAGTGGACCTTGGTCCTCTCCTGATGGTTTTAGTCTTAGTGTGAATGTACTTAGAAAATATTCAAGACTTAGACTATTTCTCAGATCATTTGTCTTCAGCGGACTTCATTCTTCAGTGGACTTAATTCTTCAATACACTCCAGAAATTACTAACCGTACTCCAGTTCCTTAACATTTGAACTGATTATCTAAACTCTAACTCTACTGAATACTTTACTTACAAAAGGCTTAGAGGAAATCTTTTGGCATCTTAATCAAAACTTAAGTCTATACAATTTTCCAACAATAGGCACTTTAGATTTCATCATTTTATGAGCCATAGGAAAATGCAGATGTGATTTTTCAAAAACACTTTTGGATCTGGCTTGAAAACTTTTGAAAATTTGGTCAAAGCAGTGGCAAGCCAACTGCTCTAATACCACTTGTTGGTCCCAAAGGGTGTATCAAGGTCTAGAGAGGGGGGTGAATAGACCTTAATTCTTAAAAACTGATTTTAAAACTTTTAAACTGTACAGTTTAAACTCTGCAGCTGTAGAGTTTGAAAACTAAAGTTTGCAGCTGCAGACTTGTTAAAAACAAAGTCTGTAAGTTTCAAACACTTATCAAAGTTAGTGTTGTAATACTTTTGAGTATTTTAACACTTTGTGCAGCGGAAATAAATAAAGTGTGTATAGTGAAAAATCAAACAACCAGATTATGAAAGATATGAATGATGCACTAAATAATTAATGAAATGCAAGAATTTAAATATAAGGTAGTAGAGAGAGTTTATAGTGGTTCAGAGGTGTTGTAATCCTCCTACGTCCACTGTTACACCACGAAGGTGCCAAATTCACTAAGAATATTCACTTAGACACAAAGATGTTCCCCCTAAGACTTAGGATCTTCACTCAGAATACTCTAATCTAGGTTGAAACAATAAACTCACTCAGAACTACTCTCAATCTCACTTAGAACAACACACTCACTAAGAATGGTATCCACACTAAGTGGAATTCAAATGTAAAAGTATAGTGAGGGGAACAACAAAGAAAGATACAACACAAATTCCTAGCCTCTAAGTCCTAAAACTTCTAACTCTGGAAGAATTGTAGACTTTTTTAGAGTTGTAGACTTTGTGTAGGTTTGCTTGGGAGCTTGGGGTTGTTGTTGTTCGTCTTCTAAGGTCTCCTCTCCTATTTATAGGAGTCTTGAGGGTCCTCTAGCCGTTTGAGGGATTCAAAATTTTGAAATTTTTTCTCCTCCAGCTTTGACTTCAGCTAATAAAAGCTTCTTGTCATGTAGCTCTGTCCTCAAAGTAGTACAAATTATCTTTTAGTGATGACTGCTCAAAGAGCTTTTAATCACTGAGATACTCGTTTCTACTGGCTAGTTATTAGCTCTGATAAACACTGAGACATTTCAAACTAAGTGAGTGAGTGTACAGATTGTACTACACTTAATTAGTCCTTCTAGTCTCAAGTTTACAGCTTGTAGTCTTTAATTCTGTAGATGTAGACTCTTCGGTTGTGGACTTGTCTTGATCATAGTTGTAGGGTCTTTATCTAATGTGTGCAGATGTAGACTTTCAACTTTTGAACTCTTCATATCTCTTAGTACCTGCAATGTTAGTTCTCACAAAACACATATATGTTTTGACATTATCAAAATCAAACAAGAAAATTCTTAGGACAAAAAATATCCTAACAAATTAGATCCAATGGTGAGACAATCGGAGGCATTAGCCGACTCGCCAGTCACCATCTCAGATATAGAGATAATGAAAGAGATGGTTTTAAAGGCAGCGATAGCTAGGGTTTTCTGGGTGAGACAAACAATCATGAGAAATAGAGTGAGAGAGAGAGAGTAACTAGAAGGATCCAGAGAATGACCGTGTGAAAGGGACTACATCATACAACAATGCCACCATGCTGGGAGGAGGTTGGTTGGCCCTTTCATTGTTCGTAGGCTGGTAAAAATACGCATCGATAGGAATTTTGAACTTGCGACGCTAGTTGTCCAGCTCCTACTCGAATATGGTGCTCTCCACACCATTGTACGCGGACCTCTTCACGAATAAGCCCTAAATTGGCCCATCTCCCGACGAGGACGATTATACGAATGGGCATCCAAATAGGTGAAATAGGCAAACCTCGGCGTCGGCCCTGATATTGAATCCACGAACCCTCCACAGACTATAAGCCTCCTCGATATCTTTAGCTCGGTCGTTCCATCGGTGCACCTCCTCAACCTCCTCGGCTTTGGCCCGCTTGTTCGAGATTTGCACGTCCAGATCGTGTAGGATCTTCTCACCTTGTGAAGAGATATCAACACCGGCTGGTATTCGTGCTACCCCATTGCGTGGCTCCTCTATGGGGCACACGTAGATCCCGTTATGGCCCGAAGGTTGCACTGTCGTGGATGCACCCATTTCCCATGGGTGATTTCTGAAAATCCTCCCCATCCCATAGGAGTCTGCCAGCTCATAAGAGCCCCAAATCAGTCGGGGTTGTTGCAGATATGACCAGAAGGATCCCGACGACCCACCAGCCCCAGAAGAGGAAGCGCCGCCTTGGGGATGACTCATTTTGTGCAAGGAAAGAAAAAGAATAAAAAAGAGTTAGGGAAAGAGCAAGTTTTTACCTTCGCTAGTCGCCAGGAGCGCAAATCGTCAACATCAAATGGGTTTCTTGTTAGAAATTCTGGGAAGAAAAACTCAAATTTTCTATGAGCGAGAAAGAAAATTGGTGTTAAGGGAGACATTCCAACTTTTATAGTGAAAGAGGAGGGCCAAATTGTAATTTGGCAAAATATGGTTTTGGAGGTCCGAACAAAATTTTCAAATAATTTGAGACTTGTTCCAAAGCCATGTAGGACACACGCGTGAGTGACTACCAGTCCAAGAGACGTGATGATTACACTGCGAAATATGACGCCCCTAATAGCTTTATTGGGAAGCCAAACGTTATGCTTACGGCAAAAGGATTCCAAGGGTCTTGGCATTCCCAACATCAGACACTTCGGCACAAGTCAAGCTCGGCTAACTACCTGTCCATCCGTATAACTTTCTGTAGAAGAGCTGGGGTACAATTATTGTGATTGTTTACATCACTAAAGACGATGACGATACCGAGACGAGTTTAGGCAGGCGAAGGATGGTTCAAATGCATCTCAGCGGACGAGGTGGCCTTCACAGAGGACTTCGAAGAATCAAGCTAATGTGAACTCGGATCTCGGCCTCGACAAAGAGTCATATCGGTATAGGCTCAGGATCTTGGAACAAAGAACGAGATCATGAGTAGGCTCACACGCCCGTCCCACGCATTGAGAAGAAAGCTACGAAGAGGTCGAGGCCGAGATGAAGCCAAACAAGCTCGCTCTTATCCATATAGATCTCAACATCAGTTTCAATCAGAGGATCATCCCTTTTTTGGCTAAGGAATAGTGCATCGGCACCAACCCTAGTCTGCAGACCATACTTTGGGTACTAAATCCCTTGATCTAGGGAGAAAGTACAATATGTTTTATAAGTATTAACCATGTAATGGGCCGAACCCACCTTACTCAAGGGGATTTGGCCCAAAGATCTTGGACACCCCAAGGGCATACCTTTGGGCTATAAATACAGTCTTCTTGACATTTAATACACACAATCATTCAAGCTCAAGTCTACACAAAAACTTGACAAACCTCAGAGTATTTATTGTTCTTGCATTACATATTTATTGCAATCACTCATCCACAATAAATGCACCCAAACTCCACAAATCATAGTTGTTAATCATTCTTATAGCCACATAAATACGCCTAATCTCTACAGATTATTTGGTTGACAACATCGGGTTCGCAAAAGACATACTCAACACATATATTTACAAAAAATTTACACACACACACACACATATATAGTATTAATATATGAAATAAGAGTGCAGTTATGATTTATACATTTGCATATCTGATATATAACATAAAATAGTTTTTTAGACACGGAGTAATCTTGTGAAATATTATACGGTAGAATGAAATATAAATTAGGGAATTTCCAAATTTTGCAGGTTAATAGATTGATCCAAATCAAAACTCACGAATTCTAAGTAGGTCGCACCAAATCAAGTGGGTTTTCATAAAAAAAATTTGCATCAAGAAAGAAACAAGAAACTCACTCTCATTGTGTAATTACAATTAAAGGACAAGTATGTATTACTATAAGGACATGACTGATTCTATTGTACATTTGAGTGCATAATATGCACTTGGATTTTGAAAAAAATATCTCAAGTAAAAATTAACAATACCCCAAGAAGTAATCAGTAATACCCCAAGAAGGCATCATCAATACCCCAAGAAGACATCAGTAATACCCTAACTATAAAAAAAAAATTACACAGTTCGGTGTGTTTGTGTGTATTCTGAAAAAATTAAAATTAAAGTCAAAATTGAGCTTAAAATCCAAGTGCATGCTATGCACTTGGATGCACCCTAGAATTTGCCTAAGGACAATTATTGTAACTAACTCTTACAATAATAAATATTTGTCCTAATAGTAATTCAACATGACAACAAATTTCTATATTTTTGTGCGAGGACGTCTTTCTTTATATAGTAACTAATCTAAAAATTCGTATAGTGACATATATTTCAATACCTTACATATGTTACTATAAGAAGAAATTATTATTTATGTAAAAATAAAAAATACTTATTTTAAACCAATATTTGTTATTATAGTAACATACATTTTTGCCCTTATAATAACAAATGTTTATCCATATAATAACACAAATTGGGAGTGAACCTCTAAATTTTATTTTATTTTTGCAAATTTTTAGGAAAAATCTGCTTGACCCGATCCTATCCTGTTAGGATCCGTAAAATTTTCAATTGAGACGTATTTTATGGATATGTTGCTAAAGTTTGACTTTTTGGTTCAGATGTAAGAGAAAATGGGTTGGTCTATACTACACATCAATGCAGTGCCTAGCACTTCTCTGGAATAAAATAACGACTAATTCTCTTATTTAAAATGCTATAATTTACATTCATATATAATGATGTGTTTAACTAGAAAATAATCAAAAAGGAGCTCTCTTGTGAAATATAACTAAAATAGGCAAATATTAAAAACATCGGGTCGGGTCGCTTCAGGTAAAAAATCGCGGATCTTGGCCGGGTCGAGTCGGGTTTGGTGGGTTTTTGCCAAAATCTCGTCCAAGTCAAGTTTCAGGATTTTCGCTCCTAGTTTGTGTTACAGTATAGACAAAATGTATGTTACTATATGGGCAAATATGTGTTACAAGTCATTAAAAACAAGTTTTTTCTACTTTAAAATAATAATAATAATAATAATAATAATAATAACAAATATATATTTTTACAAGATCAAGTATGTGTTTTTAATTTATTTTTCATCCCTTTAAATTTAATTTTATTGTTTTACATATTAAAATATATTTGCTCCAACAATAACATATATTTGCTCTAACATCAAATACATTTTTGCTCCAACATTAACACACATTTCCAATAATACACATTTGTTATAACATTAATACACTTTGCTTCAATAGTAACACATATTTCCTCTAACAGTAATACACATTTGCTCCAATAGTAACACATATTTTTAGTAACATACATATACTCTAACATTAACACACATTTCCAGTAATACATATTTGCTCTAACATTAACACACTTTGCTTCAATAGTATCACATATTTCCTCTAACAGTAACACACCTTTGCTTCAATAGTAACACACATTTATTCTAACCACTACTACATGTTTGGACTAAGACAACTATACTTAGACAGCCTTTAAAAAACCGCTCTCCAAAACTTAGCTTGGAAAGAGGTTTTATAAAATTATATTTAAAAAAAAGAAAAAAAACAGCGGTTTTAAACCACTGTCCAAGGTTTAATCTTAGACAGCGGTTAAAAGTGGTGAAATATAAGATAATGGTTCAAAACTGTTGTCTAAGTGTTACTTTGCAGAGCGGTTCAAAACCGTTGTCCAAGTGAAACCTTGGATAGCGGTTAATAATCATTATCTAAGTGTAACCTTGGACAGCAGTTATAAACCGTTGTCTAATGCTTTGACCCCTTTAACCCCTTTGACCCTCGATTGAAATCCCTAATTCATCTAAGATATTGCTCATTCCCTATACGTACCCTCTCCTCCCCCACCCCCGACGCAAGCCGCCCGCCGCTGTAGCTTCCTCTGCCGCCTCCATCGACGTCTGACGCCCTAGCCCGCCGCCTCGCGATGTCGCCCTAGCCCACCGCCTCGCGACGCTGCGCCAACCCGCCGCCCCAGCCTGTCGCCTCTCTTCCGCGACTCCGCCGCCGCCAGGTAACTTCTTTTCTCAGTAAGATTAATTGTTTCATTTGGTTTGCTCTCAATTTTGTCCCAATTATGCACCCGTGTGATAAATTAATTAGAACCAATTCAAAATGATAATGGTAATTTACTAAAATGAAACGAACAGCCTTGGTCAAAAAATATTTTTAACAAAACTACAAAATAATTCTGTGAAATATATATGTATGGTATTGGTGAGCTTAATTAATTTATGTAATTGATTATGATATACTTAATTGGTGAGTAATATGATCCTAGTATTTTGTGTAATTGATTATGGTATACTTAATTGGTGAGTAATATGATCCTAGTATTTTGTGTAATTGATTATGGTATACTTAATTGGTGAGTAATATACTTATTTGTTTAATTTGTGTAATTGATTATGGTATACTTAATTATGGTATTGGTGAGTAATAAATATGATCCTAGTATACTTAATTGAGCTCATAATCAGATTCTTATGAAGCACTGTTAGGGTTATAATTGTTAATTGAAGGCTTTAGGATTAATTTTAGTTGGAATTGTTAGAATGCATGTTAGGATTAATGTGTTAGAATTTTAGATGGAATTGTTAGAATTTTAGATGGACATATTATAATTTTTTAGAATTAGCTAATTTGTTAGGATTAAAATGTTAGAATTTATTTCAGTAGGTTTATATATGGGAAATATTGAAGCAAGTTGCTAACAAATTAATAAAGCATGTAATAAGAGTACATTAGGACTTAGACTCTGATCTATAGCATGCCCTAGCTAGAGGTTATAAAGTTTTAGAATGTATTAGTAGTTGTAAATTGAGTTGGATTGCTAATTATATATAGACTCAACTCGTGTGATTTTCGGTTAATCTATATAGGCATCTCTAGTTCTATATAGATCGAAAGTGGGTTTGAGCAGATAGATTATCAGAGGAGTATAGGAATGAGGTGGAAGAGTTTTGTAATCATGCAATTAGACACTGCACCGACCATCGATATATTCCATTTCCGTGTTGAAAATGTATGAATGGAAAAACTGTTAATGGTCGAGAAAATTTGTTAGACCACTTGATGTGTCACGGTATTGATAAAACATATACCGTTTGGACATTTCATGGTGAGAAGAGATGGATGTAGCTCAAGCAACCTAGAAACTGGCTTTAGGTTTGAAGATACAGTGGATGAGGATAGTATCGGAGATGTACCAAGTGTTGATACATCGAGTGGGGATGACACAAATCTGCTAGATCAGCCTTATATATCAGAGAAATTAAGGGATGACGTTGGTTTACCCCTTTGGCCCAGTATAAGAAGGCAACAAAAGTGTCAGTTGTGTTGATATTGTTCAACCTAAAAGCAGCACACCAGTTGTCTGATGCGTGTTTCTCAAGCATGCTGGAAGCAGTTAGTGGTTTATTTCCCGATGGAAATGTATTGTCTACGAAAGCATATGAGGCTAAGCAAATGCTTAAGTCCATCGGGTTAACACATCAGAAAATTCATGCTTGCCCTGGTGATTTTATCTTGTTTCGGAAGGAGTACAAAGACCTCGATGAATGTCCCAAGTGTGGGAAGAAGAAATATCTAAAAAATAAATATCCAGCGAAGGTGATGTGGTACTTCCCAATAATACCAAGATTCAGGAGAATGTATAGTAGCGGTGTGGATGCTAGAAATTTGACTTGGCATCATGATGATAAGA
Organism: Ballota nigra; assembly: GCA_947034835.1. Classification (NCBI taxonomy): domain Eukaryota; kingdom Viridiplantae; phylum Streptophyta; class Magnoliopsida; order Lamiales; family Lamiaceae; genus Ballota; species Ballota nigra. The sequence goes on along the minus strand of OX344724.1, from coordinate 44,074,384 downwards.
TCAAGGATGGAATGCTAAGACACCCTGCTGATTCACCCCAGTGGAAGACATTCGATGCCAGACATCCAGAATTTGGCAACGAGCCACGACACTTGCGTCTTTCACTCTCAACTGACGGAATGAATCCGTTCTGTATGCAAAGTACCAACCACAGTACATGGCCAGTGATTCTGATGGTTTATAATCTTTAACCGGAGTTGTGCATGACCCAAACAACCTGGTAATGACATAGATGTATATCTGGCTCCTTTGATAGAGGACTTGAAGCTCTTGTGGGATGAGGGTGTCGATGTGTATGATGCTTATAGAAATGAGAATTTCAAGTTGAAGGCCATGTTGTTTGGAACTATCAATGACTTCCCCGCTTATGGGAATGTATCTGGATATAGTGCGAAGGGGGACGATGCATGTCCTTATTGTACCACGAACATAGATCACATTCATTTATGTCATTGTAGGAAGACTGTTTATATGGGACATAGAAGGTGGTTGGAGCCAATGCATAAGAACAAAAGAATGGCCGATGTATTCGATGGCACAATTGAGGAACGTGAAGCACCACGTCAGGTTCAGATGTATTGAACGAGATAAAGAATTTCAACACACAGTACGGAAAACACTTCGCAAAGAGTCTCCCAACTAGAGGCTGGAAGAAGGAATCAATTTACTTTCAATTGCCCTATTGGAAAGAGTTGTATGTTAGACACTTCATTGATCTAATGCACATTGGGAAGAATGTTTATGCTAGCTTGCTCAATACTATGCTAGTTGATAACAAGTCCAAGGATGGTTACAATGCAAGAATGGATATGGTTGATATGGTATAAAAGCAGAACTGGCACCTGTGTATACAGAAGGTAAACCACCGCAATTACCTCCTGCTGCATACACCTTGTCCAAGAGTGAGAGAAAAGTGTTTCTTCAAACACTAAAAGATGTGAAAGTACCAGAGGGTTATTCGTCCAACATACAGAGGCTTGTTTCAGATGATGGCGTAAAATTGATGAATCTGAAATCGCATGACTATCATGTCATCGTGGAAAATTTCTTGCCCATTGCAATACGTTATATCTTGCCTGAAAATGTGCGCCTAAACATAACAAAGCTCTGTTAGTTATTCAAGGCAATGAGTAGCAAGGTCATTGATCCTAGAAAATTGCTTGGTTTTCAGAGACAGATTATGAGGACACTCTGTGAGCTTGAAATGTATTTCCCTCCATCATTTTTAAAATATAATGGTTCACATAACCGTTCATTTGGTACACAAGACAAGGATGTGTGGTCCTTCTCATATGCGATGGATGTATGGTGTAAAGAGATTTATGAAAGTGCTGAAAGGGTATGTGATGAATATGTTCAGGCCGGAGGGATGCATTGCAGAACGCTATTTAGTATAAGAAGCAGTCGAGTACTGGTCTGAATTTATTCCGAATGTCGATGCAATTGGACTTCCAAGTACCCGGTACACCAATAGGATGGATGGTGAAGGCATTACCGGTGGTCAACCTGTATGTGTTAGTATGGAGGAGCTAACACGGATGCACTTGTGCGTACTTCACAACACGGTCGATGTGCTTCCTTTTATTAACGTGCGCATGCGAGCACTTTCTGAGTCATTTCCCACTAGAGATATATCATGGATTGAAGCTGAACACAATCGCACGTTTGTTGACTTGTTCAATGGTTATGTTGCAAATATGTTGTCACAGAATAAAGAATCAATGAAAGAAAGAGTTAAGTGGTTATCCAGATTGCCTGATAGGCATGTGTATTCATACAATTGTTATCTTATTAACGGATACACGTTTTATACCAGAGATCGTGATGCCACAAGTACAAGGCAGAATAGTGGGGTGTCTATTACTGCACCTGCATGGAATCAGTCGATTACCACTTACTTTGGACAGATTGTCAATATTTGGGAACTCGGCTATGTTGGTCACCGTGAACCAATCTTCGATTGTAGTTGGGTGAGTATCCCTAATAGGGTCCAAGTTGAATGTTCTGGGTCCGTACGTGTTGATTTGAAGAATGTGGGATACAGAGATGACCCTTACATAATGGCCAGTCAAGCTCAACAAATTTTCTATATCCCCGACCCAGTTAATAAGAAATAGTCCATTGTGCTTCTTTCAAACAAATTTAACAACAGTTACCAAATCAGCGACCACGTCGATGAAGATGTTGACATAACTGATGATCCTTTTCAAAACTTCACTCATTTTGTACCCTTTTTTGATGATCCTGCAAATCCACACCTGTACCAGAGAAAACTTAGAAAGGAGGATGAATATAACAATCCGGATCTCGTTAACATTTGTGGTCATGAACGAGAAAAGTCAACCAAAAAACGAAAAAGAAAAACCAGTGCTAAAAAGAAATGTACGACTTTATTGGATGTTTTTTTCTGCTTTATTGAATGTTATTTTTTCTGCTTTATTAAATGTTATTTCTTTTTATTTATTTAATATTTTTTTTCTGTTTCACGTGATCATGGATTATTTGCCCTATGATGGAGATGATGGAGATAGTTTTCCCTATGATAGAGATGATGGAGATGATGACTTGGGGTAGGATAACACTGATGCTCCTGACTTGAACGCAAAATACTAGTATTACCAGCAAGAGTATGGAATCATAGTAGTATTAGCAAGTATAAGGACCAAGTATATCGTACCCAATGGAAGGTATGTATGCGAATAGAACCCTGGAGATCTACGCGTCGTAGTTAATATGAGTGTATGTTCGGTTTCAAGAATGGAATTAAACTACTCTATATTATATTACTATTAATGCAATTAATGAAAGTAAACGATTAACTAAGGTGTTCCTAAGATATGAGATGGTGATGCTCAGGATAGGAATCCCTACGTATACTAGCGGTGTTGGTACGATAACTAAAATAACCGTGAAGTGCAAGTAATAATCCTAAGTGTACTAAAACTAGGCAATCAACTTTCCTAATCTAGCACGAGATTGAAAGACTAAAAGCTCAAGAATTAATCCTAATACTTCGTCATATCAACCTACTTCACAAATCCACCAAACATGTTATATGGATTGTGCTTAATTAATGAGACCCTAATTTAACTAAGGTGATGCGGTCATCCTCTCTAGATAAACCGGTAGATGGTAAACCCCTTTGTTAAGCCTAATCGTTGTTAAAGAGTGATAAGGTCATCTTCTCTCTAACAATTTTCGTACTCAAATCCAAGATAATTCTAGGGTTTATTTTAAGATTCAATTAATTAAGAGAACTAACACTAAACAAATGGGTGAAATGGAGCACAGTTTGCAGATCCAAAAAATTGGGGGGATTGGGAGTTAGGAATTTAGAGGTTTTTAATAAAGTTTTATTAGGGAAGTGGAGGTGGCGTTTTTTGAATGAAAAGGGGAGTTTGTGGGTCAAAGTAATTGAGTCGAAATATGGGGAAATGGGGGGGTGGGGAGAGGGGTGTGTGTCTAGAGGAGTGGCAAGTCGAATGACGGGGTGGTGGAGGGATATCACTAATATCACACTGGGAGTAAATGGTGAGTGGTTTGATGGGGGGTTAGAGAGAGTACTTGGGGATGGGAGGAGTGTTTTGTTTTGGAAAGATAGGTGGTGTGGGGAAGTGGCATTAAAAGATAAATATTCTAGGCTTTTTAAGCTGAGTTTAGATAAAGAAGGAAGGGTGAATCGTTTGGGGGCGTAGGTGGGAGAGGAATGGAGTTGGAATTGGAGATGGAGGCGTCCCCTCCTTGATCGTGAACATGATGCACTAAATAATCTTGTTTCTGATTTAAACAGATACACTATCAAGGAAGGGATTGGAGACTCATGGAGATGGAAACATGCTCCGGGAAATATGTACACAACAAGGGAGGCATACAACTTGCTAATCAGCCGAGGTGATCCGGTGGTGCTGCCAAAAGATGAAGAACATGCCTACAAACTGATTTGGAGCAAGCTGGTACCTCTTAAAGTGGCGGCTCACGGTTGGCGAGTAATCAAGGACAGGTTGCCTATGAAGTCAGATTTGCACCGAAGAGGAGTACTCAATGAAAATGCAGACTTGAGGTGCGTTTTCTGTGAGAAAAATGAGGAGAATGGTAAACATTTCTTTTCTGAATGTGAGACGTCTTATAAAGTGTGGATGGAGGTGTACAAATGGTTGGGAATTTCTACTGTGGTAAACTCAAAATCTATTTCGAACCTTCTTATTCACAGTAATAGTGTGAAAGGAAAAAATGGCAAAAGAAGGGTAGTCACGGTGTGGCTTGGTGTAGTATGGTTGCTGTGGAAATGGAGGAACGAGATTATTTTCAGAAGGGGGGTGCTAATGGTTGATAAATTGGTGGATGAGTTGAAAGCTAGAATTTGGAGTTGGTTGAGTGTAAAGGACCCGGTGTTCTCTTCATTTTCCTTCGAAGATTGGCTAACTAATCCTAAATTGTTGTTAGGGCACAACCTGTAATCTGTCCTTCATTAGTTGTATGCTCTTGTTATGGGTATTTCTTATACCCCACTTTTTCTTTTATCTTATAAAAGTGGCCTTTTACGGATAAAAAAAAACACTAAACATCACAAGTTATCCTAATTACGTACCAACATCCTACTTCTACGAGTTCATCCTACCCTAAGCATGCAAGGGTTCTAGCCTAGCATGGTGAATGAAATAAGGAAAGCTATAATACGAATGATAAACATAAATATGGTGAATTTAAAGAAAGAACTCAAGAACATAAACTAGCCTAACAATGAATCAAAGTCTTAAAATGAATCATAATAAATTACGAACTAGGTTTAAGAATATCAAGTGTTGAAGAAAGAAATAACGAATTAAAACTCTAATCTATGAGTTCATAAGATCAAAAACCTCGATTACACGTTAAAACTCTCGCTAAACTTTCCCCAAGCTCTTCTCTATCAAAACCTATCTCTAAGTATGAAGTGGTGTCCAAAAATGTGCTTGGGATGGTATATATATAGGTATGGGCCGATTAAAAACGTCATGGGCCGAAAAATCCCGAGAACCACTCGAGCTGGGCATGTACTCGAGCGCTCAAAACATACAGAACCTCCAAAATGCTCGAGCACCCCTTACTCGAGCGCTAGGCACTCAACTAGCTCTTACTCGAGTGCACCACTCGAGTGCTCGAGCACTTAGTGCTCGAGTGATGCTTACTCGAGTGCCTCTCTCCTCCAGAATCTAAATAGTGCTCGACCTTTACTTGCTCGAGCACTAGGCGCTCGACTTGAATCCACTCGAGTGCTTGAGCGCTTGGTGCTCGAGTCATCTTGCTTGAGCACCTCCAATTGATACTTTTGCTTGCTCGAACTAATGTTTTTCGTATTTCTTTCATATCTTCTCATCGCGGGCATCCATTTGAGTCGATTCAAAGTCCTACGAACTTCATTTTTTGCCCTCTATCCATCTATGAGCATCAAAGAGGCAAATTCATTAGTTTGTGAAAATAGTACTCAATTGACTCTAAATACTCATCGAATTCACTCAAAATATGGGCAAATCGAGCTATAAATCTTAATATATTCACTCTTAATATATATTCATGTTGGGCGCGGAGTCCAGCATCTCTCAGCCGAGTCGGGTGTGATAAAGGCTCGGTGCGCCAAGTTCGGCAGAGGCTATTCGATCTGTGGCGCTGCAGCTAGATAGGGTTAAAGGAAATAAAGTAGCACCTCACTACAAGTCCGGGTTTTTAGTCTAGTGGCAAGCGCTTGATCCTACAATTGGTATCAGAGCACAGGTCACGGGTTCGAATCCCAGTGGAAGGCATTTGTTGGCCAAGAGGGCTGGCAGATGCTGGGGGGGATTGTTGGGTGCGGAGTCCAGCATCTCCCAGCCGAGTCGGGTGTGATAAAGGCCCGGTGCGCCAAGTCCGGCGGAGGCTATTTGATCTGTGGCGCTGCAGCTAGATAGGGTTAAAGGAAATAAATTAGCACCTCACTACAAGTCCGGGCTTTTGGTCTAGTGGCAAGCGCTTGATCCTACAATTCACTTTTAATATTTGGTGAGATCTAATAAGGGGACATGTTTATCATTATCGTACAAAGCAGAAAAAAAGAAAGTTAGAGAGAGTGCGGCTGTTGTTACCCGTTACGAGTTATTTCAGACTACAACAAAGACTTGAGATGGGAATATTCCCGATTACAAAGCACAGCGTATCATTGAAGAAGCGGTAATTCATCCATTATTTTATCTTTAAAATTATAAACTATTATTTCATTTGAAATTATTTAATAATATTTTTTTGTGATTCAGGAGCGCATATCTTTGAGCATGACGCCCGACGACCTCCGCATGATTGGGACTGATGATATGTTTGCATGGGCAATAGATTGTCAGGAGCATCCCGGATGTATACGAGGTATTGGATATAGCGTCATGAAGACATCATTGACGATGGCACCTGGTATTGCGGCCATGTCTATGGTGGAAAAACTTTTTGTGCAGGTTGTCGACTTGGCTAAACAAATAGAGATCATGAGTTAGAGACAATCGAGACACGGGATGTCGTCTAGTGGTGCTTGCTGTGAAAACAGTGCCCCATCTATATTTTTTGTTGATGCTAGAAGCGACTTTGATGGTCCACTTCAAAATGTCTCCGAGGTATCAGATGTATCTCGTATTTATTTTAAGTAAAGACTAGTATAAATTTTCTAAATGAATATCCTTTTCGAATAGATGACTCTTTGTTACCTTTATTTGGATCATCCTATTCGGTTGGTGGCCACTGGAATATTGTACAATAACTCAAGTGGAATGATCCATGGTCGTCCCATCACTCCTGGTTTTGTGAGCGTCACACTCAATGTACCTGAAATCGGAGAAGAGGATTCACCGGTGCCAAAACCAGAAGATGAGGCCACCACAGTCGGAACATCGGTCGGGCACTTCCTCGAATGGCCGAGCAACTTGGTTTCTCTCACCAAGAAGGTAAAATACATGTTATTAAAGTTTATTATCTTATTTGTTTTAAATAATATTACAAATTGATTGTAGATACTGCCGACTCCACAAAAGGCTACACAGAGATCAAGGGGTAGTGAGAGTGAGAGACCGGGGGAACCCACTGTTTGTGTGCGCAGACGGCGATTTGGTTATCCCCTGCCCAGAGACTTACCCCACGACGTCACTCTAATGAATGTGGTGCACTTGATGGTAGCGTCCCCCACCTTTGAACCAATTGCGGTTCCCATTAATGCTTACTTTCATCATGTTGATTATGAGGAGTTCATCCAACGGGATTATGTGGATGAAGTCATGAACTACAAATGGTTGAGTGCAACTACCATGACTCTTTACCTCAGGTATGTGTTTACTAATTCTCAGCATTTACTTTATATATAGTTTAATTTTCTTATTAAATATTAGTATTAGTGTATGTTGGTTAAAGATATTTGGGTGAGGTATATTTCACCGTAGATGTCGGGGCAAGTGCAAAGTATTCCTTCATCTCCCCCAAGTGTGTTGCATCTTTGGTGAGAGGACACAGTTAATGAGGGACGTTGTTCAACATATGTTGAAATATACTGGGAGAGACCATCTCATTTTTTGGCTTACGGCGGAAGGATTTTAAGGGTCTTGGCATTCCCAACATTAGACACTTTGGCACAAGTCAAGCTCGGCTAACTACCAGTCCATCCGTAGAACTTTCTACAGAAGAACTGGGGTGCAATTTTTGTGACCATTTTCGTCCACTAAAGACGAGACGTCATCATGACGATACAAAGATGAGTTTAGGCAGGCGAAGGATGGTTCAAGCGCATCTCAGTGGACGAGGTGGCCTTCACAGAGGACTTCGAAGAACAAGCTAATGTGAACTCGAATCTCGGCCTCGATAAAGAGTCATGTCGGCATAGGCTCAGGATCTTGGAACAAAGGACGAGATCATGATTAGGCTCACACGCCCTTCCCACGCATTGAGAAGAAGGCTACGAAAAGGTTGAGGCCGAGATGAAGCCACACAAGCTCACACTTATCCAGATAAATCTCGACATCAGTTTCAATCAGAGGATCATCCTTTTTTTTAGCTAAGAAATAGTGAATCGGCACCAACCCCAGTCTGCAGACCATACTTTGGGTACTAAACCCCTTGATCTAAGGAGAAAGTACAATATGTTTTATAAGTATTAACCATGTAATGGGCCGAACCCACCTTACTCAAGGGGATTTGGCCCAAAGATCTTGGACACCCCAAGGGCATACCTTTGGGCTATAAATACAGACTTCTTGGAATTTAATACACACAATCATTCAAGCTCAAGTCTACACAAAAACTTGACAAACCTCAGAGTATTTATTGTTCTTGCATTATATATTTATTGCAATCACTCATCCACAATAAATGCACCCAAACTCCACAAATCATAGTTTTTAATCGTTCTTATAGCCACATAAATACGCCTAATCTCTACAGATTATTTGGTTGACAACATCGGGTTCGCAAAAGACATACTCAACACATATATTTACAAAAAATTTACACACACACACACATACACATATATAGTATTAATATATAAAATAGGAGTGCAGTTATGATTTATACATTTGCATATCTAAAATATAACATAAAATAGTTTTTTAGACACGGAGCAATCTTGTGAAATATTATACGGTAGAATGAAATATAAATTAGGGAATTTCCAAATTTTGCAGGTTAATGGATTGATCCAAACCAAAACTCGCAAATTCTAAGTGGGTTGCACCAAATCAAATGGGTTTTCATAAAAAAATTTGGGGAAAATTAAATTTTTAGGACACTATCTTATAGAAATTTGCAAAATGAGGACACTTTCTTTACTGGCTGACAGTTTTAGGACACTTTCTTTACGGACTGGCAATTTCAGGACTCTTTCGTTTAAGTTTTACAAATTTAGGCCAACTGATACTAATTACGTGCCAAATGGGCTTGATCCTCCAGCTTGACTGCTTCGTAGACGTCATATCACTAAAATCCTTCAACGTTATTAAAATATTTGGTGAATTTAAAATCTAAAAAAATCTGAACAATTAAAAATCTGCTTATCATACTTTGCGCTCTGGGATTAGGATTCAAGCCCTTGCTTGTTCTCCCCATTGCTTTCACCATTCTTGGCTGGTATGTAAATAATTTTGAGAAATAAAAAAATGTAATTGCATTTTCCATTCCAATAGAACTTCTGTCTCACCTTTTTTTTTAATAATTTTGATCCCATGGGAATATTTCAACCAAAATTAGTGAAATTGGAATTTTGCCAAATTGATTTTTTTTTTATTTGCAGGAAGAGTTGGGATTAGGGCTCCGAATTTTCGTTTGGCCCGAAATTAGTATCAATTGACCTAAATTTGTAAAATTTAAAAGAAAGTATCCTGAAATTGCAAAATTTAAAAGAAAGTGTCCTAAAATTGTCAGCCCGTAAAGAAAGTATCCTCATTTTGCAAATTGCTATAAGATAGTGTCCTAAAAATTTAATTTTCCCATTCTTTTTGCATTAAGACAGAAACAAGAAACTCACTCTCATTGTGTTATTACAATTAAAGGACATGTATGTATTACTATAAGGACAGTTATTGTAACTAACTCTTACAATAATAAATATTTGTCTTTATAGTAATGCAACATGACAACAAATTTCTATATTTTTGCGCAAGCACGTCTTTCTTTATATAGTAACAGATATAGTAACTAATCTAAAAATTCGTATAGTGACATATTTTTCAATACCTTACTTATGTTACTATAAGAAGAAATTATTATTTATGTAAAAATAAATAAATGCTTGTTTTAAACCAATATGTGTTATTATAGTAACATACATTGTTACCCTTATAATAACACATGCTTACCCATATAATAACACAAGTTGGGAGTGAACTTCTAAATTTTTTATTTTTTTTTTTTTTTTTTTGCAGATTTTTAGGAAAAAATCTGCTTGACCCAATCCTATCCGGTTAGGGTCCATAAATTTTTTCAATTGAGACGTATTTTATGGATATATTGCTAAAATTTGACTTTTTGGTTCAGATGTAAGAGAAAACGGGTTGGTCTATACTACACATCAATGCAGTGTCTAGCACTACTTTGGAATAAAATAACGACTAATTCTCTTATTTAAAACGTTATAATTTCCATACATATATAATGATGTGTTTAACTAGAAAATAATCAAAATACTATCTGCAATTTTCTTATTTCTATCATCTATATACCATAATGATGATCGACACACAATAGACGTGGTGATCCAAATCCATGTTAATATGGTCACTACTGAATCTCTTACTTAAAATGATAAAAATTTAATGGATTCAAATTCTCAACATGTCACTTTAAACAAAAAGATTGGGGAAAGAATTAATGTTTTTTTCCTTGTTCATAATTGAAAAAAAAAATCATGAACTTTATAATTGTTATCAATTACAATATAATTTTTTAACGTTTACAATTTGATGCACGAACTAATTTATTATTGTAATTCAATATATGGTGTAAATTTTCGGCGATATATTCTCTTATGTGGCAGTTGGAGTCGACACCAAAGATGCGTCAAACGTCATGTTAGATGTCAAATCTGCAATATATATTTTTTTTTTTTATATTTCAAAAAAATTATAAAATATTGCTCAAACACGTATAATAATGAATCATAAATGTTGGTGCTGTCTAGTTTATGTGGAGAATAGGTCTCACATCATACAATCTCGTACAGATATTAGAAAATATTTTTTTACTATCTTTCACTATTATAAAATCGTGTTTGAGTAATATTTTATAAAAAAAATTCTGGAAAAAAAAAACTTTCTAGATTTGCCGTTTCATGTAGCATGTGACGTGTTTTCGTGGCGGCTTCGGTTGCCACGTAGCGTTAGTATCGCCTAAAACTTACACCATGTACAGAATATCCCTGAAAATTTACACCATGTATTGAATTGCAATAATAAATTAGTTCGTAGATCAAATTGCAAACTTTAAAAATTCATATTATAATTGATATAAACTATAAAGTTTGTGAATTTTATTGTAATTAACCCTTCATTTATTCATGAACAAGTTAATGAATGTTATTTAATTTTTTTCTTTGAGTAATTATCTTGCGCACTGGGTGGATATAAAACTATGTCATCAATAATATATTTCATAACTAATTTTGAATTTGATTCTAAAATATATAAATCACGGATATGTAATGTGTGAAACTGTTTTTAGTAAAATTGGTTTGCAATTAATACTTATTAGTGAAACAATTAGTATCCGTGAAAATTTTGATATTTTTTAATGAAAACAACCAATACCCTTTATTGAATATCAAAACTAATTCTTTTAAATAAAACAATTAATAATCTTTAAACAAGTTTCACGATAAAACTTGTTTACACAATGCCATAATTTTTATTTTAAAACATTTTAATTTAAATAAGTATGTATAGAGTGAAATTGGTTCATACATGAATCATTGAAGGGTATTGGTTATTTTCATTAAACAGTATTAGTTGTTGTCACTGAAGAGTCTTAGTTCGTTTTCAATAAGCAGTTAATACTCTTCAGTGAAAGCAACTAATATCTTTCAGTAAAAACAATCAATACTCTTCATCGAAAACAACTGATATCCTCAATAATTCATGTATGAACCATTTTCATTCTATATCTCATCTAATTCAATTACATTCCTATTTGTAGCATCATCGGGTAAGGATGCCAGCAAAATAGGAAATTAACATAAGCTAATGTTATTGTTGTAAATCTAGAAGATTTATTATTCCAAATCTAGAAGATTTGATGTGGACATTACTAATGGACCAATAACCTAATGGGCTTCATATCTTAGACTATGGTTTTACTCTTATAAATATACAGTTGTACTCAAAATTGTATACACGCATATACAAGAATATTAGTGAAATTTCTGGCTTGGCTCGCCCCTAGCGTGGTCGTTCCCGACAAACTGGGTGATCAAATCTTGCGCTTTTAATTTACGCACTTATTTACAACACGTTATCAGCACAAGACTCTGCCTGCAGCTAATCAGTATGGATCTAAATTAATTTTCTTTATTCCATGATTATTAATTTTCGTATCGAACTCTTTGATCCATATGTATTATATTTTACGTGCACTTGAATTATTGCATCAATTATAAATGTGTATGCAAATTAATTGGATCAAATCGAATTGAAAAAAAAAAATCGCTCTCGTCTCCTCAAAGAGGATTAATTGAATTATGTCACGTTTGCCTTTGCTTTTGATAACACACGAAGAAGAGCAAGATAAGCAATTTTTGTGCAGAGTATTTGAGGATTAGTTGGATAGTGTAAGTTTGCCAATTTTGTGTAATAAGCATGTGGTTGCTTCTACCTATGGATAGCTTGTTTTAGTCGATTGGTCAACAGACCATTGTTGTCTCTGGACATAATTGACATCCCAAAATTGCCTCCATCAAAACTGCCATCTTGTTCAATTTTACGGTTTTCTTTGGCCGATCTTTTTGCCGAATTGGAGATGATGATATTGCACTCTTGAAAGCTTAGGTTTCAACGATGATGAGAAAAAAAAATTAGTTGCAATCGGGTCCTTTGATGTACGGTGTAGTTGAGTTTGGCCTCTAATTAAATCCAATATTTTTTAGAATTAATATATTAGTTTTCAAAACATTAAATTTAAATCGTCTCTTGGAATTTACTAACCTATTTCGTGTTGAGTTTTCTTTTGGACTTGATACCTGTATGATTGCTCCACCCACTTGAAGACGTGTCCAAGGTAATAATTTTTACATATGAATTAAGCTCGAAAATTTTAGAATTAATTTCAATATTAGGTCTCAATAAATTGTCTTATATGCTTAATTGATATATGTGCATGTCTTTTATGATTTAATCATCTTGCATGTATTATTACTTTTGCCCGGGTAGGCGGCGCCCATCGTCGCACCCGCAGTCGCACATGGCCGTGTATCTTGTGAAGCCCTATGGGCTCGTTTTTGGGCATCACAAAATACCAATTAATTTAAAATCCTGAAAATATTTTGTTAAATTTTGTTAATATACATGAAATATTTAGAATGCTAAATTTTCATGTTTATTAAGTCTGGAACTTACTTTGAAATTATTTTCATATGATTATAGTTCAAGCTAAATTGGTAAATATGCATGTCTTTATGATTTCATTATCTTACATGCATTATTACTCCTGCACATAGTTTATTTCTTATAGTCTGCATATCATGCTCGGGTAGGCGGCGCCCGGTACTTGTCGGAATGTAATTTATGTTTTGGGTAGACGGCGCTCAATTCTTGCTCCTATATGCTCTAGAATAATCGAATAAATCTTTATCTCTTCGTTGACAATAAATTGGTCACAACTCTTACCATGTCACTTTAAAAATTGTAATAACGTCTGATGATATTACCATGAAAGAATTCGATGAGCTTGCTCTCGATGGTAATAACTACCTGACATGGGTGTTAGATGTCGAGATCCATCTAGCCTTAAATGAGTTGAGCGAAATAATTCTCGAAGGTTCGAAATCCACTAACGCCCTGAAGGCGAAAGCATTGATTTTTCTCATGAATCACCTGAATGAGGAATTCATTATTCAGATCCTCATTTAGGGACCCCGGAATATTGTGGAACTCCCTGAAGGACTATTTCCAACAACAAAACGATATACTCCTCCCTCCGGTACAATACGATTGGTTGAGACTCCGTTTCCAAGACCTTAAGTCTATAACTGAGTACAACTCTGTCTTGCAACGTATTGTAACCCAGTTGATGCAGAACACTTTGTCGACATTCCACACTAGCCACCTTATACTCCAGCAGCAGTATAGGGATAAATATATGATTGGTCGCAAATGTGGAAGGGGGAGAGAGAATAGGATGATATGGGTTAAAGGCCGAGGTCGTAGTACATCCGATGGTCACGATACCTCGAATTTCGCTCTTCAAAATCTGGCAAGGTTGAGCAGTCCTGCTACAGATGCGGATGCAGAGGCCATTGGTCTCGCACGTGTTGCACTCCCAAGCAATTGGTTGAGGCAGCAGAAGGATGACAAGGGGAAGGCCCCTAGAGTCGAATCTCACCATGCCAGCCTGCCTGAAGCAGACTTTGACCAAGACAACGTCGATCCTCTGAGTATCGAGCTCACAGGACTTTGGAAATGATGAGTGATTTGCGTATTTGATTGTTTTAGTACTTTATTTTTGGATAAAACAATTTATGTTTTTGGATCCTTTCTTTTGGATATTTTATTTTATGGATAATATTGTATTTTAGCTTCGATGTGTTTACCTTAACGTTGTCCATTAAATTTACTTGGATATTGCTATACATGGCTAGTAAACATATCAGCTATTAGGTTTGGGTTATTTCCTCTGGCATGATGGATTGAGATTGTGATTTATGTTTGGTAGAAAGCGCCACCACTCATACAATCTTAAGAGATATGAAGTATTTTCATAACTTGTTAGAACGTAAGGGAAGTATAACTACAATAGCAATGATAGTAGGTTGATAGTGGGCTCCAGAAGAGCTCTCATTGTCCTCCTTGTAGGTACTGAACTCATAATCAATAATGCTTTATTATTTCCACAATCTAAGCGTACCCTGCTCAGTTTTAAAGATATAAGAAATAATGGTCATCTCATTGAAACTGGAACTGAGAACAATAACGAATACCTTTTGATGACTATTACTCGAGGTAGCCGTAAACAAGTTATAGAAAAAACTTCCTTCCTTCCCCTCCGGATTGTACTATTCCTACATCCGGCCGTCCAATCTCCATCTAGCCATGAGTATGAAATTTCATAACCCGAACTTCTTTAAATTAAGGCATCAGCGGTTAAGTCATCCAGGATAATCTATGATACGTAGGACTCTATCTAATTCAATTAGTCATAATATTTCGAATAATAGAATCCTTCCTGTTGATGAATTTATTTGTGATGCATGTTCTAAGGGTAAGTTAATAGTGCGCCCGTCGCGCACTAAGGTTGGACTAGAGTCTCCAGTTTTCCTTGAACGGATTCAGGAAGACATTTGTGGACCGATTCACCCAGCATCAGGACCATTTTGGTATTTCATGGTCCTTATTGATGCCTCCACTAGGTGGACATATGCCTGTTAGTTGTCTACCCGCAATCAAGCTCTTTCAGAGCTCATTGCGTATACTATCGAGCTTAGAGCTCAATTCCCGGATTATCCAATTAAATCGATTCGCATGGATAGTGCTGCTGAGTTCAGCTCAAAGGCCTTTACAGATTACTGTATGGCCCTGGGAATTAAAGTGGAGCATTCGGTCCCTTACGTCCATACCCAAAATGGTCTTGCTGAGGCGCTAATAAAATGTATCAAATTTATCGTGAGACCATTGCTTATGAACTCTAAACTACCCACTTTATGTTGGGGCATGTAGTCCTACATGCATCGCACTTGATACAAATTCGTCCAACTGCATATAATGATCATTCCCCCCCCCCCCCCCTACAGCTAGTGCGTGTGAAAGAACCTAGCATTTCCCATCTGCGTATTTTCGGATGTGCGGTATATGTTCCGATAACATTACCGAAGCGGACCTCTATGGGCCCACAAAGGAAACTCGGTATTTACGTCAGATTTGACTCTCCATCCATCGTGAAATACCTCGAGCCTTTGTCTGGGGATCAATTGACGGCCCAGTTCGCTGATTGCACATTCGATGAAGATCACTTACCGGCATTAGGGAGAGATCCAAATTCAAAATTGAATGAATGTCGGGAGCTTACGTGGAACGTAAGTGGTCTTCAGTATCTAGATCTACGCACTAGTCAATCTGAACTGGGAGTTCATAAGATCATTGACTTGTAAAATTTAGCAAACAATCTGCCAGACGCGTTCACTGACCATAGCGGTGTAACTAAATCGCATATACCTGCAGTAAATGCTCCCCAAAGGGTTGAGGTCTCAAGCAAAACAAGTATTCATGCCCCCACATGCTAGAATCGTAAAGGACCCTCAAGAGATAGTAATACACCTAAACGAAAGGCTAGCAAATCTGGTCAGTCGAATGTAAAATCTCTAGAAGAGATTCGTTTAGATAACTCAAAGTCTCTAGAAGACGAGCGTCCTAGTGATGAAGCACGTGCACAAAATATTCAATGCACTAGGACCGCGGAACGACCAGACCCAGATACACTGGGAAATGAGGAAGGTCTGGTTGCCATAAACATTGAAATCTCTATGAATTTCATAGATACGGGAGAAACATATAATGGAAATATTACTGTCGTCAACGACACATTTGCAGCTACAATTGCTCTTTCCATTAACGATCCGGATCCAGAACCCAAAACTATTGTTGAGTGCCGGAAGCACTCCGATTGGGTAAAATGGAAAGAGGCAATTGAAGTAGAGCTCGCATCGCTTAACAAAAGATAAGTATTTGGCTCTTTCATTCGTACACCCGCGCGCGCTATCCCTGTAGGATATAAATGGGTTTTTGTATGAAAACGAAATGAGAACAATACTGTGGAGAGGTATTAAGCGAGGCTTGTAGCTCAAGGATTTTCGCAGAGACCCGGTATTGATTTCGATCAAACCTATTCTCCCGTCATGGACGCAATAACGTTCTGCTACTTGATATCTTTGACACTTAAAATGAATCTCCAGCTGAGATTAATGGACGTAACCGTATACTTATACGGATCACTTGATGCCGATATTTATATGAAAATCCCTGATGGATTTGACATTCCTCAAATGAGGAATGGTGAAAATCACAGTTTATATATCATAAAACTACAGAAGTCGTTGTATGACCTGAAGCAATCGGGCCTCATGTGGTACAACCGACTTAGCGAATTCCTCCAGAAGAAGGAAAACACATTCGATAAAGCTTTCCCATGCGTATTCACGAAGAAAACGCAAAGTGGTTTTTGCATCATATCCGTCTATGTTGATGATCTAAACATAATCGGAACATGCAAAGAAATTGAAGAAGCCAGTTCGATCTTGAAAGCTGAATTCGAAATGAAAGTCTTGGGTAAAACCAAGTACTGCCTCGGCCTGCAGATCGAGCATCTCCCAGAAGGAATCCTTATACATCAGTCGACCTACGTGAAGAAGGTATTGGAGAGATTTCATATGGATAAATCTCATCCACTTAGCACCCCTATGGTTGTCCGATCCCTCGAAGTGGATAAGGACCCATTTAGACCAAGAGAAGATCAGAAGAAATTCTAGGGTCAGGAGTTCCTTATCTTAGCGCTGTTGGAGCATTGCTCTATCTCGCAAATTGCACTCGGCCGGACATTGCATTTGTTGTCAATCTGCTTGCGAGATATAGCGCTTCTCCTACAAGGAGACATTGGAATGGTGTTAAGAATGTTCTACGGTACCTCCAAGGGTCTCAAGATCTTGGACTGTTTTACCGTAAGAACAAAGACAAAACCTTAGTAGGTTATGCGGATGCTGGCTATTTGTCTGATCCCCACAATGTCATATCCCAGACTGGTTACGTTTTTCTCTGTGGTGGTACCATGATATCATGGAGATCGGTTAAACAAAACATGGTTACCACGTCTTCAAACCACTCAAAGATAATAGCTTTATTTGAAGCCGCACGAGAGTGTGTTTGGTTAAGGTCCTTGGTAAAACACATTGGTGACTCGTGTGGTATCGCTAAAGGCGATACACCTCCCACTGTTATATTTGAAGACAACGCAGCTTGCATCGCACAAATGAGTAATGGGTATGTCAAGGGAAACCTAACGAAACATATTTCACCTAAATTTTTCTACACATACGAACTCCAGAAGAGTGATGTGATTATCATTCAAAAGGTGCAATCTAGTAACAATCTAGCAGATATGTTCACTAAGTCCTTACCTACGTCTACTTTTGAAAAGTACGTTCGTGGTATTGGGATGCAAAGACTCAAAGTGTTGTTGTTTTCAGGGGGAGCGGTAACCCCGAAGCAAGTTTAGAAGATTTGATCTAGAAGATCGATTATATTCCTCCCTAACTTATTATTTGGCCGATACCTAGCACGTAGAGTTTTAATTACAAGACATTTATATTATGTCGTAATGTCCAAGGGGGAGTGTTGTAAATCTAGAAGATTTTATTATTCCAAATCTAGAAGATTTGATGTGAACATTACTAATGGACCAATAACCTAATGGGCTTCATATCTTAGACTAGGGTTTTACTCTTATAAATATATACAATTGTACTCAGAATTGTAAACACGCATATACAAGAATATTAGTGAAACTCCTGGCTTGGCTCGCCCCCAAACGTAGTCGTTTTCGACGAACTGGGTGATCAAATCTTGCGCTTTTAATTTACGCACTTATTTACAACACTTATAAACATAAAAATAATGAATAAAAACTGCTTAATTTGTGCAATTTTGTACCAAGGTGTTTTTACGTTGGCATCGTAAAATCAACCATATTTTATGAGAGTCAAACAGAGTCCCAAATAAAACCAAAACACTTCACTCACTGCCTCTCGGATCCAATTCGATTCGCATCTCTTTCAGAATTTTCTGCCCTAATCATCGACAGCTGAAAACTCAAGGGGAATTTTGAGCGATTCAATGGCGGAGGCTAAGCTCTTTGAACTTAACAATGGCACCATGCGACTCACGGTCTCCAATTTTGGGTGCACCATCACCTCCTTGTCCGTACCTGACAAAGATGGTAAATTCCCCGTGTAATTCGTATTTTATTTTACAAGTGTAATTGTTTGTTTATTGATGTTATTTGTTTTTATTTTGAAGGCAAACTTGCTGATGTTGTTCTTGGATTTGACACAATTGAGCCGTATCAGGTTTTTTGCGAAATATATCAAAATGATATATGATTTAATTCTTGATTATGTGTTTCCTTCTTTTAATGGAAAAAATAAATCCTGGCATGTTATCATGGAATAATGAAGATACCCATACCCGATCTGAGTTGTGTTTGTTTTTATTTTTTTGGTTCAATTGGTGATGTGCAGAAAGGTGCTGCTCCTTACTTTGGGTGTATAGTGGGTCGGGTCGCAAACAGGATCAAAGATGGCAAATTTACACTCAATGGAGTTGAGTACTCATTGCCTATTAACAAGCCACCAAATAGTCTCCATGGTAAATTCTAGTGATTTTTTTCTGTAATTCCTTGTTAGCAATTGGATTTTTCAGTTCTGATTGTTTCTTAAGACTTATATTCTGCATCAATTTGCCTTTACATGCTATTGATAGAGGTTTTAGAAATAAATGACAATTTCTTGCTCTAAATATGAATGAGGTTTGGTTTAATAAAAAACAAAATGTGTCTCATCAGTTTATGTTTTGCATCATTGATATTATAGTTGGTTATTCTTATGTGAAACAAATGGGAGAAGATGTAATTTTACCAGACTTGATATCTGTATGCATTTAGATGTGGATCACTGAATTTTGTATGGGGAAGAGCAAATAGACAATCCTTAATGTGCCTTGTTAGTGAGAATTAGGAATTTGGTCTTGTTTTCTTCTTACCAGAGCTTAAAACTAAAGCAATGATTGTATGAGGCTGTTCAATCTGTCACTTCTTTGAGACAATGTTATCTGATCTACTTCTTAACGTTTAGGTATTATTTTTCAAGTTTTTAATTAGATCTATAAATATGAACTAGAATGATTCAAAACTGAGTTGAGAGTTACAACATGTATGTAATATCATAGATTAGGATTAGTGATTTATCTAATGAGATAATAGAGATTTATGATTTATAAACACATATCCTAGTCTATGATATAAACCATCTAAAGGAAAATAGAAGAAGCTTTTAGGATGGGTTGTACATTTTCACTTTAAGGTGTAATTATGGTTATTATATTCTCTTTAGTTGCACTGGATGAAAGATTTCTATTTGATGAGAATTTCACAAACACAAAATATACTCAAAGCAGCAAAGCCGGAAGTTGAGGCAAGTTTCTATAAGTTTTATGGATTTGCAATCCATACCCTTAGGTTGCATTTGGATTAAGTCATTTGAAATGCAAGAAATTTGAAAATGAATGGATTTGAGAATCCATGGATTTCAAATGACATGGTTTTGCTAGGTATTTAAAATTCCTCCAATTTGAACTAGGATCAAAGCTGGGAATTTGAAATCCATCCATTTAAATATCTTGTCCAAACAAGTGGAGTGAATTTAGGTTGTGGATTTAAAATCCATAGCCCAAATCCCTCATCCAAACACAACCTTAGATTCCTCAATTCAAATTCACTTAAAACTATGAGGAAATAATAGACACAGGTTTGCAGTTTTGTTGGTTGAACTGAAGTTATTGAAAAATTAATGGGCAACTAGGCACTCTCAACTTTTGCTTTACTTCCCCCCTTCCTTTCCCTTTATAATACCTCTTTTGATCGATGTCATTTAAAGGTGGGCACAAGGGTTTTGACAAGGTCATCTGGGATGTTGCTGAATATAAGCCGGGTGATACTCCATCAATTACTTTCAAGTATCGCAGTCATGATGGAGAAGAAGGTAATCCATATACACATTTCAGTTTGAATTTTTTTTTCTTCTTTTTTGAAAAAAAACACACATTCAGCTATTCACTTTTTATCTCTGGTGCAGGCTATCCAGGTGATGTTTCTTTCACTGCAACGTATACACTCACCTCAAAGACCACAATGAGACTTGACATGGAAGGTGTGCCAGAGAATAAAGCAACACCAATCAGCTTAGCACAACATACATATTGGAATTTAGCTGGACATAATTCTGGAACTATCCTCGATCACACTATTCAGATATGGGCGAATCACATAACCCCTGTAGATAACAGCATTGTTCCAACTGGAGAGATCAAGCCCATTAAAGGCACTGCATTTGATTTCACTGATGAAAATAAGATTGGCAATCGTATCAATGAGGTTGACATAGGTTATGACCATAATTACGTTCTTGATTGTGGTGAGGAGAAAAATGGGTTGAAACGTGCTGCCAAGTTGAAGGATCCTGCTAGCTCCAGGACTCTGAATTTGTGGACAGATGCTCCTGGTATGCAGTTTTATACTGCAAATTATGTGAATGGAATTGTTGGTAAAGGTGGGGCTGTTTATGGAAAGCATTCTGCTGCATGTCTCGAGACTCAAGGATTCCCAAATGCTATCAATCAGGCGAACTTCCCGTCTGTTGTTGTTCAACCTGGAGAGAAGTACAAGCATACCATGCTGTTTGAATTTTCTGCTTAGTGAGGTACTCCATGTGTTTCCAAGTACATATATGGCTACTCTCTGTGTGATTTGATCCTATCAGTTTTACTTCACACAGGAATCGTGTTGAAAATAAGGAAGCAACTTTTGGACGCAGTTTTTGTTTTTGGCCTTGTTTGTACTTGTTCATTTATTTTGAAATGAGTTGATACTTGCAAGGAAATAAATAAATATTATGGGTTATGGGATCCTAAATTGTAATGGTGATTAGGAGAGGATAAATTGTCTGAACATGACTTATCTTTTGATACTAATTGCATTTTGGGAATCAAACTTTCGACATTTGAAGGGTAGGTACCAAATTTTTTATTTTTTTTCCCAAAAAAAAGACATCAGACGAATTCGCAAGTAAAACAGGAGTATTACCCTCTTTTATTTTTAAATCCTGCTTTTCCCTACAAGTTTGACCGATGATCCTTTTTTGTAACAAGAAAATTTGGTATATTCCTCGTAAAAGTTGAAAGTTCACTTCTGGAAGTGTAATTAATTACCTAGATAAATTCATTGATACATGAGAAAAGATCAGCAGATGTCTCTAAACATGATATAAAATTCATTTGGCCCTGGAATTTGATACGGATAAGTATTTCCAACATTTTGCGTCACTCAATCATCTTCATCATGTGCCATTTTAAACTCAAACTTGGCACCTTAAACTGAACCTAGACGCACTTATCAGGCTCTATCGTATGTTCTGTCATCTCATTTTTTTCATCATACATAATTTCTATGATAAATGCATATCGATGAATATTATAAGTAATATATTAGTCTTACATCTGTATCTTATATAATTAGATGCGTGCTTGAAAACCCTTCCATGAAAAAAAATATATATATATTGATAATTATAGTGATTAATGAGAACAAAGATGATCTTAAACACTATTTTCTCTCCTAAACAAGGCATTATCCACTATTTTTCCTCATAAATAATGTATTACCCTCATTTGATTATCTTTCTCTCATAATCATGCTCCTGAATTATTCCCCTTATGACGCAACCAATGACCTTTTTTTTGTCCATTTTTTCTAAAATCCGTGCACAACACTAGTAATGTAAATACTTTTTCATCGGATGGAATCGAGATAAGTACAAATACGGTTTAACATCTTACCAAAAAAAAAAAACAACAAATATTTATGCGTCAAAATAGATACACCTGTTTGATAACAGGTTATTTACTTTAGAAAATACAGTTGGTTTTTTTTTTTTTTTTTTTTTTTGGGTGACATTAGACGTACAAACCAAACTTACTTTTGTCTCTTGCTGATTCCTGCTTCCTTAATGCATCTGAAAGAATAAGCTCACAAAAAATTTAAATGTGAAAGTTGATTACTGAAATGGAAAATATTAGCATATTGATGAATGATGAGAGAGAAGCAGAACGTCATTTCTGGAATTGCTCTTCATTCCTCATTATCGTATAGAATCAGAAAAAGGACTGATAAATTTTTTACCTTGTAAAACAATCTCACATCACGCGGACCAGTTCTAATGGCACACTTTCCATTGCCAGCTAAATATGGAGAAACAAATGAAAAGTAGTTAACACCCGAAAAAGGCGAGCAATTTAACGAAGAAAGCAGAGCATTCAGGTTCACAAACTATTATACAAATAGGTGCTTAGTGCTTACCCATGGTTTAGGAGCTTTTGAGTCAGCTTTTGGTTGCTTCTTATTTAGGTCAGATTTGAAAGTAACCACAATGCTAGCCTTGAACTCTACTGAAAATGGGCTGCATTGAAGAATTCAAATTGTAACTACAAATACTAAAATATTGGTAGGCAAAAGCAAATGAAGATAAGTCAAAACACAAACACAATTGACAATTTGACCCGATTCATCATCATATATAAGTATAACGTGAAGATGAATTGATAAATGTAGGGGGAAGAATCAAGATAACACTCGGAAAGAGAAACCTAAAGCATTGACAATCAGGATAATAACCACAGGGATGATTATCCAATTCCTTCACACATCAGAAGAATGGAAAGTAATGAGAAAAACAAGATGCATACCAAGCATCATATAGTGAACATCTACTTTAGATGCATGAATCTCAAGTTCTGATAAAATTGAATAACATGCAAAGCTATACGATATATCCTTGTCTAGTTTAATAGAAACACTATCTTGAACAAGATTGTCCATTTCCAGTAATTTATTATGCTCTGAGGTTTATCATCCTCTAATTTTGTTCCTTCCCCACTTGTTATATCATCTGTCCTCTTTAGGCGCTAGAACTTCCAAGGTCTAAGATATCCACCATTTACTGGACCATATTTTTCTCGATTGTATATGTTCAACATCAAACAATCAACATTATACAATTAACACTATCCTTTCTGCAATAAGAAATGAAATTCCAAAATAAAGGAAGAGTCTGCATTCAAACACCTACCCAGCAAAAACAGTTGGACAAGTCAAAAGGCGTGGAAGAATGATGTAAATGGGCATAGTCAAGCCACGACAAACATCTCCATCAGCTATCTAACAAGAGAAAGAACATATAACAAGTGCACATTGAAGATAACTAATGTTAAGTAATCAAGGGAAATGAAGAATGCCTGAGTTGTTTGTATCACTGATGACTCTGTGGCAATCTTTTCTCCAATCAAAATTGACTCTACTCTAAGCAAGTGTATGTCAATGGATTGAATCGGAATTGCAGAAGCTTCAACGGTTAACTCTCCACCAATAGGGTCCGATATTGCACACTGAGTACATATTCTCCCAGTAATACGGAAACCACCTATTCAGATTACTGATGTGATCAAGACTTTCAAATATTTTAAAACTTCTAATAAAACCGAGATGCATCATATTGCTTATTGGCTTTTGGAAGAAAGTGTAGGAATTCTAATATGAGTAATCTCAGAATATATTTTAGGAAAGTTATTGCAGGAAATCAGGGTTAATAATCTGACTCAAAGGTTTAGGGAATTGACCTTTGACTTTCCTTGTTTAGTGTAACAACACTGTACATATAAACTAGAATGTTGATATACAACAGAATAATATATTCTTAGAACATTTCTACAGAAAGTAAACAACATATATGATATATGGGATTCCTTCTATGATATGATGTTTCAACTTAGCTTCAGCAAAATATTCCAACATTGACATGGTTAGATGTAAATACCCACACAAAATACTCTTAAGAACAGCAACTTGTGTCAGAGTAATCACAATAAGCATGTGCACGGATAAAATTGGGGGTTTACTCAGAGGATAATTCAAAAAATTAGTCAAATCAACCAAGGCTGGCTAATGCACTTGGTCTCTAATATCAGAGGCAATTCATCCAGAGTGACATAGAACTAATATCAGGACAACAAAAGAGCCAAGAACAAACAATTTTAATCATTGGTGTGTATAATAGTTAATATGTTTTGCAGAGCCAAAAAAAAAAAAAAAAAGAAGAGAAGAAGAATACTAACAGAAGACTGGTATCAAGAATAAATATGAATATGATCAAACCAAACCTGACTTAAGTTCAGGAAGTAATGTATGCCTTTGTGTGTCCTGAGTAATATAAAAGATGATCATTTCTGGAGCAATCGGTCTCTGTGGAAGATTGTCTGATGACAGAAATTGAAAAATGAATCACCAACTTCATGTACAGGCACGTGGAGATTGGGAGACATGCAATGGAATTAAATATTACCTTCTTCACTCACAACAATGAATTCCATCGTGGCTGACAAAGGTTTGTGCAAGTATCCTCTTAATACATCTACCGTTACCAGATACTATATGGCATTTGTTAAATTTGGTGTGTGAATTTCTCTCTAGAAATAAAAGAATATTGCTAAAAAAATCAGTACAGCACTAGAAAAGAATCACATAAAAAAATTCAATATAATTACCTGGATACTGATATTGCCTCCATGGAAGGTTTCATAAAACTTTTCCAGATTTTCTTCTTTTGGATTTTTTAATATCACGGAAAATGGTATCTAAAAGATGAAAATTTTATATTAGGTATTCCAGAATGGACATCGAAACAATGTGGTTTGCTCATAAAAAAGAATGGAGGCAAGTCAGGATCATTTTAGAATTTGAATGCTACAAGGACAATCATATTCAGTACATGGACTAAAAACGAGCTAACTTCAACTGATTAGGTTACTCTTACCTGACTAATTTTCAAAGTAAAGAAATATAGCAACAAAAACAATTATTGATAACTATATGGTAAGGCTTCTTAGACTAGAAACTGTGAATGCTAAGATGAGTGAGTAAAAGTAAGATCTTCTATACAAGCTATGCAACTAACATAAATGTAACAAGGCACACAACCCAAGAAGTTAAATAGTTTGGTTAGAGTCAGGGACCACGGATGCCGTGATATTTCATGGATTAGATAAATATCATCATAAATCTTAAGTAGCTCAATTTTAGTTTTTAAAATCATCAGATTCGCAAGATTGTGATGTGATATGTGCTTGACTTACTTAATGGGTATATGGGGGGGAGGGGGGTGCACCTACATCCATAGTTGTTAAAGGCGCGCCTAAGGCACTAGGCGCACCAGAAGCGCCTCGCGCCTTAAAATCCGGGCACATATATATGTTAAAAAAAAATTTGCTTAAAAACGTGTTTTAGCTTTAACACTTTTTTTAAATAGCAGTTTTAAGGACCTAGGGTTTACAAACAATTAAAAAAAAAACCCAAAACCCTGCGTTTCTCTTTCCCTCCTCCCAAGTCCCGCCTACTGCCGCTGCTTTCGCACCCTTCACTTCGAAGTTTATGACCATAATTTGTGTCAATTACTCTTTTATGTGCTTATGAACTTCAATCTAATATTTATTTGCATGCAAATATGTTTAAATTAAGCTTATGTACTATATTTTCTATGTTTTTGCGCAATGGTCGAAAGGCGCGCGCCTTAGGCACTAGGCGCACCCTTGCGCCTAGATGCGCCTTATCGCCTTAACAACTATGCCTATATCATACTTTTTACAAGATAATGAGACTCAAAATAAGTTAATCAATACTTCGTTTTGATTAACCATCTCCTTCCTATAACCATTGCTCCTCAATCATTACACGATTTCTCAACCAGCAACCATTTTTTGTCCTCTTTATTTCAAAAATTAGAGCATAACACTAACAATGTAACCACCATTAAGACAACTCTTCCTCCAACATATCCCTTTCATTATGGGGGTGTAGAGGGAAAAGGGATTTTCATTAACAATCTTATTGAAGAACTTGAACCAACCGTCCCCTTAGTTCTTAATCATCAACCAAGATAACATGGAACTTCGAAGGTAATGTCCAAATGAATTAAAAAAAAAAAAATGCAACTTTTAGGAGTGTCATAATGTTTCAAATTTCAAGTGTAATTTTTAAGGATATGAACAAGATTTAGAACTTCAATTCCATTATTCTATTTTCCCCCTTAGTTTATCTATTTAAGCCCCTTGCCTCTCACCCCGCAAACTGTGTCAGCCTCAGCCTTGGAAAAGCGCAAACCCGGAGACCCCCATGCCTCTATCAACTATGTAGATATCATTACAAAAACTTAATTATAAAATTTTACACGCACTCTATAGGTCAAGATGTTTCTTATCATGAGCACATTTAGATAGAGATTTCGAGATAAAAACTTATAATCCTAGATCATACCTCGGTCGTACCTGATGCAATCTTTCCAGATGATTGGATATCAACAACCTTCTTCCTGCTCAGGCATAATAATAACAGAGAAAGAAACTCACATGAAGTGATAAAATGAACGAACCACATTTGTACGCTAACATCTTAAGTTTCTTTTCATTGTTCTATGGCCCATGAAAGTCTGAATGAAACTCTTATATTGAGACCAAAAATCGAAAACGAAAAGGTAAAATGACCGTGTGAAGTTTTTACAACTACACATATGCCAGAAATTGACGCAATATTACTGCAACTTAATAACACTGAATCAAGGTTTTGTATAATCTGTATTGAAAATTGACTACACAAATTGAGTGAAAGATGCTTACACAATTGGAATTGGCTTGATTACACCATATAAAGACTCGATGACTCCAGCTGATCCACCACGAACCTAAATTTTTACGGATAAAAGCTAAATAAATCCTTGGGAAGTAACAATAAGTCCATAAAAAAATTGGATTAAATCAATAGCGTTCGAAGGAACGAGAAATTAGGAAAAGAAAAGAACCTGCAAATTGACAGCGCCAGTAAAAGTGAGGCGAATAGATTGGTAGGAGATTGAAGAATTCAGGCTCGTAATTATTTTTCCTTGTATGGATTCCTTTCATTGATCAATAGCTATTTAGCTCACAGATAAATTGACCAAATTTCATACATTAACATAACAATGACATATCATTATAGATAGATAGATAGATGTGCAGAAGAGAGAGAGACTGACGTTGGGGCAATAGATACGGTTGAATCGAGAGAGTTTGATCTCAATTGGCATGACGATGGCCGGAATGTTCTTCCTCAACTCCTCCTCCGACTTTGGAAAATTAGGTAAGCAATTAGTAGCATTTCCAGTGTTCAAATTTATACTTGCACTCTAATATTCTACGTGAATTAAAATAAATATCATAAATATATGTATATTTTGTGTATGTTTACATGCAAATGAATATTTTATTTTTAAATAATGTGTAAAATTGGCGTGGAATGTCTTTGCAAATTCCTATGTGATGTAGAAAGTAATCCAAATTAGAATCTATTAGTCTTTCTTCCCTTTTTTTTTTTTAAGAAATTATATTATTTATTACTTTATTTATTTATTTTCTCTTTGAAGAAAGTATATTATTTATTAATTCACAAATTGTTATATAAAATATTCTACGAATATAGGATCTGTAGAATAATCCATATTAAAAAAACTGAGCGAATTATGGTTGGGTCGAGTCAAATTTGGTGAATTTTTCCTTAATTCTGGCGCAGGTCAAGTTTTAGGATTTTCACTCAAATTTGTGTTACTATATGGGCAAATGTATGTTATTGAATGACAAAATATGTGTTACTATTAGACTAAATGTTGTTTTTTCACAAATTTTTTTGTGTTTTTACTGGAATAAAAAAAATTCCATACAATATAAGAGGAAAATGTGTGTTACTATCTATTCAAATATTTATTTAGTTTTACAAAAATAATTATTTTTCTATACAATAACATATGTAATGTAGTGACAAGTGTATTACAATAATAACCTAAATGTCTTACTCAATAGATAAAGATGTGTTTGCACAAATACATAAAAGTATCCTCTCATGTTGTGTTATCATAAGAACAATCATATGTTACTGTAAAAGCAAACATGTGTTACTGTTGGAGCAAATATGTGTTAATGTTAGAACAAATGTGTGTTATTGGTGGAGAAAATATGTGTTAATATTAGAGTAAATGTGTGTTACTACAAATATGTGTCAATAATGGAGCAAATATATGTTAATGTTAGAGTAAATATGTGTTACTGCAAATGTTTGTTAATGTTAGAGTAAATATGTGTTACTACAAATATGTGTTACCATTGGAGCAAATGTGTGTTAACATTAGAGAAAAATGTGTGTTACTATTGGAGCAAAGTGTGTTAATGTTATAGCAAATGTGTGTTAATTGTTATAGTAAATGTGTGTTACTGCAAATGTGTGTTAATGTTGGAGCAGAGGTGTGTTAATATTAGAGCAAATGTATGTTATTGTTGGAGCAAATGTGTGTTAAAGTATGAAACAATAAATCTAGATTTAAAAGGATAGGGAATAAATTTAAAAGCACATATTTGTTCTTATAAAAATATATATTTGTCCTTATTGTTATTTTAAAGTACAAAAATATATTTTTAAGGACTAGTAACACATAGTAATGCATATTTGCTCATATAGTAACACAATTTGGGAGTGAAATTTTTTAAATAAGTCTTGTGCGAATTTTTTCTGAAAAACAATTGGACCCGCTTAGGATCTGTGAATTTTATCCTGGAGCGGCCCGACCCGCAACTTTTTTACCGGTTTAGGACCATATAGGCCGATGGTTGCCCTCCTATGAGGAGTTTAAGATCCCTCCTATTCCGGTTGGGGCAACTCAAAATCCAAGTCTTCTTACCGGTCCCTATGGAGACGTGGTCATGCATGGTCCAAGGACTTGCACGAGATTCAACAACTGAAGCTACTGGTCCCTGGGCATGCTCTTTGTCCTAGAAAGCAAGAAGATGAGCCCTTTTAAATAGAAAATAAAAGAGCGCCCCATCGAGAATCTAATAAAGCACTTCGCCCTAAGCCTGAGATCTATTCCCCAAAGCTGGTCTTAAATTGAGCGATCATAGAGTCATTGATGTCCAATTTTCTAGGCTTTCATCACGTCATCCAATGACTCATTTGTGTTTGCACGAGTCTCATCAATAAGGTGTAAGGAAGTCCTAATTTGAGTAAGTGCTTTAAGCTCTTTTCGTACCCTCAGAGTCTTCCCTTCTCTCTTCTTCTATAGTGGGGCGGTCGCTCAGTCGCCTATAATATTAGGACCAATAGGTCAAAAAAAGGTTCGTGACACAGGTGTTGAATGGTCTACTCTACACAGGTGTGGACTCCTAATACATGTATGGCGTATGCGTAAACCGTGGAGCCCATCTTTTTTGGCAAGATCCCGACCTGTTATCTTCAATCAATTAAGGAATCTTGAAATGAACAAAGGCCTCTGGTAATACGGTCATCCGTCCAGCCTCTATCAATCGCTTGGTTTTAGCTTGTTGAAGACATTTATAGAAAATACAAAATAAAATGTATGGTTGAGATTAAAAGCGTAAAATGTAGGGTGTAGATTATGTTTTAATATGATTTAAAATATGCCTAAATAATTTTTAAGGAGAATGCAGGATTTTGAAATGATTTGAGAGGTGTTACATCAACTTAAGAGAAATGTGGTGCTGACACATCATCCTGCAGAGGTTTATTTTATCTCCATATATAAATTGGAGGCATATTTGATCTTACTGTTGAAGTGAAAGGACTTGTGTTGGGACATTGTCAATTTTGATTAAGATCCCAAAGCCCCTAAAAAAGAAGATTTGCCTTGGTTTGTCTTAGTCGGGCTAGTCTTGGTTAGGTCTTGTACTTAGTTATTTTACACTTCACATGTATTCAGTAAGAGGAGCACTTACTGATGACAATCAAGACAAGAGCCTGAAGACGAAGTATACCATCCTGAACTCATGGCAGTCTTCTAAGTTGGCTGAGTGAGCATCAGTAATGAAGAGTATGACCCTGAGGTCATTACTAACTCAGTCCTGAAGGGAACGAGATGATACTGAGTTTATGGGAAGACTTGGAGTAGAGCCAAGCAATGCAAAAGGAATGTCAGCGTCAGGACATACCATTGTGCTCGAGACAAAAGGAACTTAATAATACAAGCCTGATGCCCAGGAATAAGTTCTGACATTCTCACCAACCTGATGACATGGACCAATCCGGGGAGGACACGCATGTACGGAACCTGACATGAAGACTGACTTCAGACTGCATATTCAACGGGCAAGCATTTAATGTGCATTTAATGCAACTACCTAATTCCATGCAAGGACAGCTGCTGCATGAAGATATGTCCGTTTGAGCTACTCTACATAGATGACTAGAAGGCTATCTCTCCAACGGATAGTTTTTCAAATCACCTATAAATACAGAAGACCTTGAATCCATTCATGGTTACGGGAAATCTGCAAGCCAGAAATTACTCAAACTCTCAAGCATTCAAAGCATTCAGTCTTTAGAAGAAGCACTCGAAACCATCTAAATTTCTCAAGTGTTTCTTAGCTACTGAGAGTTATTTTGTATTCCAAATAGCGAACTAGTATTATCTTAAGCTTAGAGAGATTGTCCAATCCTTAGCATAGCTCTGCATTGTAAGGATAGTCTCAACTTAGTTGGAATCCAAACTGAAACCAAAACCCTAAGTTAGGTTTGTTGGAAGTAAGTTGTTAGTGAGTTAGTAAGGAGTTTGTATAGGTCAGTGAGGTAGCTGATCTTGGTGCACCTTGGCACGTTAAAAACAAGAATCCCTTGAGTGGATTTCCTGTTAAATCAGGTTGTGGACGTAGGAGCTTGAGTCTCTGAACCACGTTAAACTCCTTGTGTTCTTATTGCTTGATATTGTGCTTGCTTGTCATATTACTTATTCATTCATAGCATTCGGTTTTTATCAAGCTGAATCAATCAGCCTGATCATTAAACGAGAGAACTGTCCTACTAATCACTACTTCAGAATTGAGTAATCAAGTTTTCAGAAAGCAAACAAAACAAGACTTTAAACTATCAGGGCTCACGCATTTCCGCATTGAACTCGAATTGATAGTCAGCCAACTGGCCCGCACTAAGTGTAGTCAGTGGGGAGATTATCAGCTCTGAGTTCTTTATCACTCTGAGTAAAGGGGACTCAGCAAGGTTTTAAGTTGAAAAATTGGTATACGTGTATTCCCCCCCCCCCCCCCCCCCATACACGTATTCATCAGTCTTGTACCGGGACCAACAAGTGGTATCAGAGTAGTGGTTCAAAAGACCACTGACTTTGAATACTAATAGTTTCATAGGAGAAACTGTTGGTGGTCACTGAACAAATCTGAGTTTGATTTGCATAAAACTTGCATCATCATGACTTCGAGAAGAATTGAAGCTTCGTTACCTGAATTCTCTGTATCTAACTTTGACTATTGGAAGTTCAGATTAGAAGCGCATCTTGATGTCATCCATGACCAGATGCCGCATGTTCTCAGGGAAGGACCGATCAAGATCACTATCCCCAATATCAGAGGGAGGGGATATGACGATCTTGAGATTGGCGTACCGATTCCTAAGGAAAGGAAGGATATGACCACTGACGAGATCAAAATGATGGGACTGGACAATGTGGCCAGAAATACCATCTTGCATACGGTGCCTTTCGAGGAGTCAGCAAGGCTGATGAACTTAAAGACGACAAAGGAGGTTTGGGATGAGCTGACCAGGATGTGCGAGGGGTCAGAAAAGATAAAGGAGAACAAGAGAAACATTGTCATTCAGAAGTTTGAAGCTTTCGAGATGCTGCCTGATGAGACTATTGATCAGATGGAGTCAAGATTCATCAAGTTGATGAATGAGTTGGTGATGCTGGACAAAGATGTCCCAAAGAGAGATGTTGCTTCAAAGATCCTGAATGCCCTTCCTGAGAGATGGGACAACAGTGTAATTATACTTAAGAACACTCAGGATATGATTAACATAACTTCTGCTTTACTTTTTTCAGAGCTCAAAGCAT
Organism: Ballota nigra; assembly: GCA_947034835.1. Taxonomy (NCBI): domain Eukaryota; kingdom Viridiplantae; phylum Streptophyta; class Magnoliopsida; order Lamiales; family Lamiaceae; genus Ballota; species Ballota nigra. The sequence continues at coordinate 44,041,899 of OX344724.1, read as the reverse complement.
TAGAATTTGATCTTAACAAGAGAAAGAAGAAAGTTCAGCCAGAAGAGGAAGAGAAGGAGAAAACTCCTGAGAAAAGTGTGGCGTTCAAGGCCAGGTCTGAACCTGTTGAGTCTTCATCAAAGTCACTGATGGAGATGAGCAAGGAAGAGCTTGCTGAGGAGTACAGCCTGATGGCCAGACGCTTTGAGAAGCTAAATTCCAGGTTTGGTCGTTATAAGAAATTTTATCAGGACTCACGTGACAGGAAACCTGAAGGAACCCACCAAAGCTCGAGGAGATATGAGAAAAGGAGAAACACTGACCAGAGAAGAGATCGTGGCGATGAAAGAAGATATTCAAATCCAAAGCCCGATCATAGAGATGAATAGAGACGTACTCATGATGACAAACACTCAGGGAAGACTGAAAGCTCATCAAGACAGAGGGAACCTGACTCAAGGAGGAACCCTGAACCAAGGAGAGAAATAGGAGATGAGCAACCAACATGTTACAATTGTAACAAGAGCGGGCACTATCAGTATGATTGTCCGAAGCTGAGTGCAAGGGAAAGAGAGTACAGGAGGGCCAAGAGAGACCAGAGACTTGCTGACCGGAGAGTCATGCTCACTGAGGATGCAACTGACTCGGATGGTCCTGAGGAGAGGTCGTCTGAACTCTTTTCTGATGATGAGTACGATGATGTTTGCCTGATGGCAAGGGAGGAACCTGAGGTAACATCTAACTCTGTGTGTGGTTCCTACACTGGTCAAAATCTTGAGCTTAGCTCAGAGTCAGTCAGAGAAATGAACCTTCAGATCTGTCTTGATCAATTGATGGTTGATTTCTCCAGATTGCAGGAAACTAATGTCTTCTTGGTAGAGGAGAACAAGAAATTGAGTACTGAGGTCCAGAACCTGAATGATCAGCTCACTCAGTCTGATCTTAAAGAATCAACTCAGATTGTGAGACTAACTCAGAAGATTGATTTAATCAATGTTGAGCGTCTCCCAAGAGAGAAGATTCTGAAGGAATTGGCTGAGGAAGAGTTGGTCAGGAAGGAAGAACTGAAAGCACTCAAAAGTAAGTTTGATGACCTCTTTGCCAGACATGAAATCCTAAAAAAGAGTGAGGGCTCACTCAAGCAAAAGGTTGCAGCAATTAATAAATCCTCAGTGGCTAGAGAGGAAATAAATAGCAGCTAGATGCTTGGGAATGAGAAAAATGGACTTGGATATGTTCCCAAGAAATCCTCACAAGGTCAGTCTCATATTGCTTCAGGGAGCAACACTGAGAGGGTATTTGTTCAGGCAGGCCAGAGTGCACCTAAGGTTGTACTTCAGGCCCGTCAAACTGATAAGGGCAATGAAACTGTTGACTCAGTCAGGGTTGCCCCAAAGGTTGCTAAGCCAAAATCCAAGGGAAAGGCAAAGCAACCAAAGGAGGTCCCTGATAGCTCAGGCCAGAGAAAGCCTCAGCGAAAGCAGAGGAAGACTCAGGCCAAGAGCCCTCAGACTGGTCAGCAAGGGTATCATCATGCTTGGCAATACCAACAGGGAAGGCCAAACATGATGACACCCCCATGGTTTTGGCATCCTGAGGCCTTTAACTGTTTTCCATTCCCTCACTTGCCTAGGGGGAATAGAACACAGGGCCCTTATCAAGAACAAGGTCAAGACCTGCTGCACCCAGACCCAGGAAGAACAGGAAGCCAGCCCAAAAGGCACCCACTCAGGCTCCTGTGAAGCCCAAGTCTAGCACTCATACACCATCTTCCTCTCAGGCAAAGAAGAAGAAAGTTATGTATGTTGATGTTTCAGGGAGACAGATTCACCACTCTGAGGCAATCAGGGTAGTTAAGCAAGTCTGGATCCCGAAGGGTACAACTGACACAATAGGACCCAACACCCAATGGGTACCTAAAGCCTGAATTATTTGCAGGCGGCTGTGGATCACAACAAAAGAAGAGGAGACTCAAACAAAGCTATTTGGTACCTAGACAGTGGATGCTCAAGGCATATGACTGGAATGAAGAGTCTTTTCCAAGAGTTTCAAGCTAAAGATGGTCCACAGGTAACCTTTGGTGATAACTCAAAATGTGTTACTAAAGGTTTTAGTGTCTTGATAATAGGTACAGTCAGAGTGGAAAATGTGTCCTTTGTGGAAAGACTGAAGCATAACCTATTGTCAGTAAGTCAGTTCTGTGACAAGGGTTTCAGTGTTGAGTTCTCATCGAATATATGTTCAATCAAGGACAAATCAACACAAGTGCTTCTATCAGGTATCAGGAAAGGTAACGTTTATCTCGCTGATTGGAGCAGCACTATTCATAATACTTGTTTTATTGCTAAAAGCTCTCTAGAGCTCAGTTGGCTATGGCATAAAAAATTATGCCACCTGAACTTCAAGATTCTTAACAAAATTTCTAGACAATCGCTGGTTGAAGGTCTACCTAATGAAGTTTTTAGCAAAGATCATGTGTGCAAAGCTTGTCAGGAAGGGAGGCAAGTCAGAGCTTCATTCAAGGAGAAAGCTTCCCATTCCACTGACAGGATTCTTCAGCTCTTGCATATGGATTTATTTGGTCCCATAACACCTGTGAGTATGAATGGTAGGAAATATACCCTTGTGGTTATTGGTGATTATTCTAGATATACTTGGGTTGTTTTCTTATTAAATAAGAAGGAAACACAGATGAAGCTTCCAGAGTTTCTCAGGAGACTCAGCAATGAGAAGAATCAGTTCATTACCAAGATCAGATCTGACAATGGTACTGAATTTATAAATTCATATATTTCTGACTTTTATAATGAACTTGGTATAGCTCATGAGACTTCTGCAGCTAGAACCCCACAACAGAATGGTGTCGCTGAAAGGAGGAACAGGACACTGAAGAAAGCTGCCAGGACCATGTTGGCTGAGTCAGGATTGCCCAAGAAATTATGGGCTGAGGCAATTAACACTGCATGCTACACTCAGAACAGATCCATGCTGAACAAACAACATGCACAGACCCCTTATGAGACATGGAATAAGAGGAAGCCTTGTATCTCTTACTTTCATGTATTTGGTTGTAAGTGCTTCATCCTCAACAATGGGAAGACCCAATTGAAAGCCTTTGATAGCAAATCTGATGAAGGAATATTCTTAGGATATTCTGAAGTCGGTAAAGCATTCAGGGTTTACAATTGTAGGACCCTCGTTGTGGAAGAATCACCACATGTTGTGTTTGATGAATCTGTTAATGAGTCTAGGGTAAGAGTGTTGAATCCTGACACTGAGGAGGTCACAAGGAGAGTGACAAGGCTAAGCTTAAAGAATCAACCTGATCCTAAGGTAAAAAATGTGCCAATTCCTAGATGGGATGATGACGATGATCAGGATGATTAACCTAGTACCACTCCTAAGCCGAGCACATCAGGGATAGTTGAGCCTCAGACTGAAGGACAGGCTCAACCTGAGGTAAGTACCGTCTATGAAGATGCGGTCGCAGCTGAGACAGTTCCTGAGTCACCTCATCAAGGGGGAATCAATGTCCCTAACATTGAGCTTGTTAATCCATTTGGTATAGACTCGGGTTCATCCCCTTCTGTTCAATTTCCTGAATTCTATGAGACTATAGACACTAACATTGCAGGTACTTCAGGAACAACTCCAGGCAAGAGAACATGGCTAGAGGATCATCCCATTGATCAAGTCATTGGTGATCCAATTGAGGGAGTCAGGACAAGACGGTTCCATGCTGAGAGTGCACTGTTCTGTTGTTTTCTCTCTGAGCAAGAGCCTCAGAACATTGAAGAAGCTCTCACTGACTCGAACTGGATCATAGCCATGCAAGAGGAGTTGAATCAGTTCACAAAGAATCAGGTTTGGGAACTGGTAGATAGACCTGGGCACCAAGGTGTTATTGGTACCAAGTGGGTCTTTAAGAACAAGAAGGATGAGAATGGTGTTGTAGTGAGGAACAAGGCTAGGCTGGTTGCAAAAGGGTGTTGTCAGTCTGAAGGAATAGACTATGATGAGACTTTTGCTCCAGTGGCTAGGTTGGAAGCTATCAGGTTGTTCCTTGCATATGCAACATACAAGAAGTTTAAGGTGTATCAAATGGATGTCAAGAGTGTCTTCCTGAATGGTGTACTCAATGAAGAGGTATATATTGAACAACCTCCCGGGTTTGAGGTTGGAGATAGAGTATTCCATTTGAAGAAAGCACTCTATGGACTTAAGCAAGCACCAAGAGCTTGGTATGATACCTGATGGTCCCGTTTTCGAATACCAAAATGGGAATTCAGGAGCAAAAAAATTTTTTAAACCTTCGCGCCGCACCCTGACTGAGTTCAGTGACGGAATACTCAAGTTACTGCGTTGCTCAGAGTCAGAGCTATCAAGTCAGTGATGAGACTTGAAAGCTCAGGCTCTGAACAAGGCAGTGACTCGAGAGACTGAACTCTCGAGTGCCTTGCCTGATTTAGTCAGTGAGTTGGATCTCCCTGACAAATGCTTAACTAAAGTTTTCTTAACAAAGCTCTCAGTGAGCTGATTTTCACAATACTTTAGTAAATCCTTTGAAAGATAAGTACGCTCAGTTTAACGTGGTTCAGAGACTCAAGCTCTTACATCCACGGCCTGATTTAACAGGAAATCCACTACTTGGGATTCTTGTTTTTAACGTGCCAAGGTGCACTTACAACTGGACTCACGCCACTCCCTGGGCTGTCTCTCCTCACCTCACTACAAACCTAACAATCTTCTGAAAAGGTTTAGTTTGGTTTGGTTTTCTCCAACTAGGTGAGGTTTTCCTTTACAATGTGTTAGCCTTAAAGCTGAGATTAGGAAAACCTCTCTAAGCTAAGAGTTACAAGCTTGACACTCAATGAATATTTAGTGAAACCCTAAAGGTCGGTGTCGTGGGTGTGTAACACTTCCTTATGACTCCCTAACACACCCTCACAGCTTGTAGGTGTTTATTTTTTCACACAATACAATACAACACACTTTACAACGAAGCTATGAGCTTGTATTTATAATGGGGATTCAAATGTATCCGTTGGAGGGAAGATACATTTGAATCCAACATTAAATGGTTTCAACCACTTTTCTTGGAATTCGGCCTTTGTCAGTGTCAGAGTTGTTGTCTCGTGCTGATTGGTCCACGTGGCCTGGATTCACGGATCTTTGACTCAGTGGGTTGACCAAGACCCACTGACTTTAGGTAGCTTCCTCCTTCACTGACTGGTGATCTTTAGTGAACTGAACGTCTTCAGTTTGGTTGTCCTTCAGAGACTGTTTGAAGATCACTCCAAGAAGTTTGTCACAAGGCTGAATGACAAACTTCCCTGACCACAGTAGCCTGACTCCTTCAGGGCCTACTTGGTGCAGCACTGATCCTCCTGATCATGCTCTTCACTGAGTGGTCCACCTGACTTAGCTTAAATCAGCCTGGTTTACACTCAGTGGGACATCCTTCAGGTTTCTCTTCTGGTTCAGGTTACAAGCATGACTTCAGTCAGTTCTTCTGGGTGTCATCTTGATATTCTCAGGCTGTGTTGCAGAGTTCCCCCTCGCTGAGTTCCCCCTCAACTGAACAGCCTATTCTACTGAAAGCTAATCTAGCCTGGCCTGAAATAGAAGATACTATCCTGACTGCTTTCAAACCTATTACATGTTGTTTTGGAAAATCATCAAAACTAAAACATATCCCAACAATACCCTCTCTCAATTCCGGACAAACCATGGGTTCAAGAAAGGAACTGTGGATAGGACACTGTTCAGGATCACTGAAGGTGATGACATTCTCTTGGTCCAGATTTATATGGATGACATAATATTTGGATCATCAAATCATCAGCTCTGTGAGAAATTCTCTAAGTTGATGACTGGTAAATTTGAGATGTCAATGATGGGAGAGATGAACTTCTTTTTAGGATTGCAGGTCAAGCAGACTGATCAAGGTATCTTCATTAATCGGGCCAAGTATAAAAGAGACTTGATTCATAAGTTTGGTGTTCAGAACAGCAATCCAGCCAGGATCCCAATGAACACAAATTGGAAGATGGATCCTGATACTGAAGGGACTTCAGTAAATCAGACTGAGTTTCGAGGGTTGATAGGTTCTTTGTTGTACCTGACTGCAAGTAGGTCTGACATTACGTTTGCAGTTGGTGTGTGTGCTAGGTATCAGTCTGATCCCAAGAGAAGTCATTTGGAGGCTGCTAAGAGGATACTTAAGTATTTGAAAATTACAGTTAATATGGGACTATGGTATCCTTCAGATGACAACTTAGAACTAACAGGTTATTCAGATGCAGATTATGGAGGTTGTAGGATTGATAGGAAATCAACCTCAGGGACATGTCAGTTTTTGGGAAGTAAGTTGATCTCGTGGTTTGGTAAGAAGCAGAATTCAGTTGCAACATCCACAACTGAGGCTGAGTATATGGCTGCATGTAGTTGTTGTGCTCAGATTCTATGGTTGAGGCAACAGTTAAGGGACTACCAAGTATTTGCTAATGAAGTTCCAATCTATTGTGACAACAATAGTGTTATAGCAATTACTCAGAACCCAGTGCTTCACACAAGGTGCAAGCATGTGGATATTAGGCATCACTTCATTCGAGATCATGTGGAGAAAAAGGACATTAGGGTGGAGAAAATTCACACTGACAGGCAGAGAACTGACATCTTGACTAAGCCTTTGGCTGAAGCAAGGTTTTTTGAACTATTAGTGGAGTTAGGACTCCTAAATTCGGGAGAGCAGTCAGTGTAGAGTTTTAGGGGGAACTCAAGCCAGACTCGACTCAGCGAGGTATCAGGGTGCTACAACGTCTCCCTGAGAGGTATGAGTTCTATCCTGACTATTGTGAATTTCAAGCGTCTCTCTGAGTCCTTCGTCCTGAGAATCTTTATTAAATGCATTCCATTTTCATTAAAAGCGCGCCTTTTCATATTTAAACCCACGCACAGCGGAGCATTTAATGCTTCAGTTACTTTTTCATATACGTATCCATTTTATACGGAATATGACTGACATGGGTAATTGATTGATGCTGAGATTAATCCTGGCCTTCATTTCAAAACCTTTCAAATTCATGAATTAATCTCAACCCCACGTCTGAGTAATTGACTTGTTCTAATCAATCAAGAATTTCATTTGAGTTTTTTACGCAAACACAAAGCACTTCTGCACACTGAGCTTTCTCCTGCTCAATCACTCACAGTATTTTGAAAAATCTCTCTTTAAAAAATAATGGCATTTCTTAACTCCAACTGGACAACAGACAAGCTTGAGGATGTCGTCAACAACAAGCTGGTACACATGGAGCAAGTTATCTCCATGGATGGTATCTGTCTCACTGTCGAGGAGATCAAACCCATTTTTAATTGGATCTCCCAGGCAAGGTTGGAGAAATACTTCTCTTTGCGCCCAGTTTCTGTGCTTCCGAAGGTGGTGGTGGAAGCTTACTTCAATATGTTCTTGTGCAAGGGGGAACTCTTCACCAAAATCATGGCTCTAAAGCCAACTGGTGAAACTGATGAGAATGGTGAACCCTTCTACAACACGGAGGTGAAGGACATCAACCTCAGAAAGGCGATCAAAGAGGTCTACACATTGTCGTGCTCAGGCATCAACCCTAGGGTCTACAAAGAGAATTCGGAGGGAGAACTCCTGGGTAAGTGGACCAAAACGGGCTCATCTGAGTTCAAAGCTCGTCAGAACAAGAGCGCCCTAAAGTCTGAGTATAGGTCTCTTGTGGACTTAGTGTCCAAGGTGGTGATGGGATCCACAGGCTCTCATGAGCAACTAAGCCTGCCCAAGCTGAGAATTATAGGAGCAATAGTTGATGGTATGGAAGCAAACTGGGAGCAGTTCTTCCTTGATCAACTCTATCAGGCTGCAATGGACAAGATCAAGAGGGGTGACGATAAAAAGCACTTCTCTGTTGGTGTTATTCTTCCTTTCGGAAAAACCAGGTTGTCCATCCTGATTGCTCACGCCTGCCCAGGATATACCTTCGACATGGAGGACAATCTTTCCTCTAAGAAGGTAATGTTTACTTCACTAAGTGACACTTACTCGATGCTAGGGCTGACTGATCCCAATGCTAAGGTAAAGGGTCAGGCTAAAAAGCCAGCTGGAAAGGCCAAGAATGTGGCAACCAGTCTCATTGATAAAGTGGATGAACTTTTTGAAAGGAGTATGGAGGTTGAGGAGGAGATGGCTCCTGAGAGAGAGGAGACTCAGTCTGCAGTGGAGGAGGGGGAGGAATAGGAGGAGGAGGGGGGTGGTGCTGTCAGGGAAGAGCACCAAGCAGGGGACTGAGTCAGATCCCAAGAGAGCCGAGTCTGAGACTGAGGGAACTGACGATGACGTCAGGAAAGAGAAAGATCAGGGCGCGAGGCCACTGAAACGTCTAAGGAAGAGACCTAAAAAGTCCCCAGCAAAGAGCCTGCCGGAGATTAGTGAGAGGGAGGAGTCAAGCTCTCCTAGAGCCACTGACTTGGAGGCAGTAAGAACCACGATCGAGACGGCTGAGATTTTGCAGCCTGAGAGAAGAAGAAGAAGAAGTAGAAGAAGAAGGATGGTGCTGTCAGGGAAGAGCACCAAGTAGGGGACTGAGTCAGATCCCAAAAGAGCCGAGTCTGAGGCTGAGGGAACTGACGATGACGTCAGGAAAGAGAAAGATCAGGGCGCGAGGCCACTGAAACGTCTGAGGAAGGGACCTAAAAAGTCCCCAGCAAAGAGCCTGTCGGAGATTAGTGAGAGGGAGGAGTCAAGCTCTCCTAGAGCCACTGACTTGGAGGCAGTAAGAACCACGATCGAGACGGCTGAGATTTTGCAGCCTGAGATCGACCCCACCCAATCACCAAATCACCCTGAACTCATTTCCAACCCTGACCCAACATCCCAACCAACCCAAACACCCTCAGAGCCAAATATCTCAACTGAGTCAGTGCCATCAATCTCACCTATACATGAGCCTGACCAGTCCTCAGAGCCAAACCTTCCCAATCCCGCAGACTTCCCTTCATACCCCAACCCCAAAGATTGCCCCAAATCCTTGCCAACTGTAGAGGATGATTTCCTTGAGATGCAGGAGGAGGAGAAGTTGGATGAGAACCTGGTGGGAAATGTTCTGAAAAACACGCTGAGGGGGAATGCCACGGAGTGGGCAGCTAAGTGCTGGCCCGAGCTGAACAGATACAAGGAGCTGCTAGCAAATGTTATTGAACTGAAAGTTTGGCTGGAGTTTAAACAGTCCAATATGCAAGAACAACATATGCTAGTTGATGCTCGTGGCTGGGAGCACTGGGAGTCAGAAGAGGCGAGGTTGTGTACATATTTTGGCCTCACTAGTTGGCTTCAACTCCTGAACTTCGATAATCTGAAGCAACTAGTGACCTAGATGATGTCCAAAATGGAGGCTGATATCCGTTCAGATGGGGAAGAGGATAAGGATGATGATGATGAGGATGCTCAGGATGGAGCTGTGGAAAAGGTTGTGGAGGAGACAGCGAGAGAGGTGGATCTTATGATCCCTGAGTCTCAGACTCAGGGGAAAGGTGTTAAAGACGTTGGTTCCAAGGGTGCACCAACGGCTGAGGATGTTGTGAACATCACAGCCGCCGATGAGACATCTGTCGATGAAGGGATTCCCTGCCCTGAGATAAAGGAGGAAGATGTTGAGGCATCAAAGGAGACTCCTAGTTCTGAGGGACTTGTTCCCAAAGTTCAAGATAGCTTAGCTGAGCCTGAGCGGGCGGCTATGACTTCTTCTCAACTGCCTTCAGTGCACCCTGAAGAGGGGACTGAGGATGCAGGGGCTGCCAAGGAAAAGCAGCCGGCCACTGACGATGCCGATGAAGACGACGATGTGCTTATCACTGGGGTTGGACGCGCTGAATTCACTAGTATAGTCAAAGTGAAGAAAGAAAAAACTACAGAGAATCTAGCTGAACTTCAGGAGGAAGTGATGAGGCTACGCGCTGAGAAAGAGGAAGAAGCCAAGGCCCTGGCTATGCACATCAGGTGGACAAAGTCAGCATACAACACCCTTGCGAACAAGGAGCTGATATTGTTAAAGCGCACAATGACTAACACGGCCAAGTCAGTAAGGAGTGAGAGGAAGCGAACAAAGAAAATGCTGAGGCAGACTCTCAAGCAACTTGAGGAGAGGGATGCAGTCAGGGAAGAAAAGCTGAATCAGGCAGTGGACAGGCTTGCAGTTCAGGCTGGAGCACTTGTCACTCAGGCCATAAAAGACTCAGCGTCCAAACTGGAGCTGGAGTCAGGAAAGTTAGATCGAACCTCTCAGTCTGTTGCAGAAACTTTGGCAAATGCCACTGAAGAGTCAGCGAAGATACTGGCTGAAGCTAGCAGGGTCAGCGGTGAGTCCTTGAAGATGGAAGAAAGGATCACTAAAGCTGAACAAAGTCTCCAACACAACATGGAGGTCTTTGAAAAGAAGTTGAAAGCTGTTATCAGCTCAGTCTCTTATGCAGGCACTGGGATTGCCACGGGAGTTGAAATGCTGAAGGAGGGCGTTTTGGAAGTTCAATCTCTAGCCTCCTTCGTCATCAACAGTGGAGCTGAAGCACTCCCATCCCAGGCCAATGATGATGCCAAAAAGGAGGAAAATAAGAAGAAAAGATCCCGCCCTGAGGCATCTGAGGCAGTCAATCGTGGAGAAACGGTTGAGGTTGATCCTGAGGCAAACCCTATGGGGAATGTGCTCAGAGTGAGGAAGTCAGCAAGGCTGGCAGCGGCTGAGGCTGAAGATGCGTCCGAAGCTGCAAAGCTAAGGGCTGAGGCTGCGAAGAGGGCAAAGGCTAATGAACCTTCCAAGGAACTTCAACTTTCCAAACCGGCTGAGGCAACTCAGAAGTCTCCCCAAGTTCACACGAGGAAAAATCCAATTACTTACTCTGCGGAGATAGTGGTGGAGTTATGCGCTGAGGCATGGGGAACTCCTTCTGAGAAGTCCGAGGCTGAGCGTAGGGCTGACATTGCTCAAAAGGAGAAAATGTGCATCTTGGAAAAGAAAGTGGAGAAGCTAACTGATCTGACTAGTTTGCAACAGCGAGAACTTGACGATGCGATGATCAGTTTGCTTAGGAGAAAGAAGGCGAAGCCTGAGCCTAGGAAGTACAGGAGAAAGCCAACGGCCAGGAAATCAACATTTCTTCAAGTCAGAAGGCAAGAATCAGGTCAGAGGGAAGCATATGTCGACGAGTTCATTTCTGAGGCATTGAAGGAGTTCTGGGCTGACGCAAGGGATGAGTTTGTGAAGTTATGGTACGTGGTGAAGAAGTGGGGCGACACGGAAGATATCAATGCCCATTTCACTGACAACATGATGGACAATCATCCTGAGCTGATCCAAAAGATCTTGGAGGAGGCTGAAGCAGCTCAAGTCCAAATGAAGGCCCCTGAATTCGTGATTCGTTCACCACCCTTAGTTCCTGGAATTGGAAAGCATGATACAAAGGCCATAATGACTGAAGTATTGACGATTGCGAAGGCTGAAGGATTTGTGAACCAACCTGGAAGAGTTGACGAGCTGAAGGCAAGAGTCTATGCAGGCTATGGACTCAAACCTGAAATGAGATTAATCTAGGTGTTCACTGCTTCTTTGTAATAGATATGATTCATTGTAACCACTTCTAAAGTCATTCAATGAAATCTGCTACTTTTCCCACAGACAAAAACTCATTGTCTTTTTGGCTGCTATTTAAATTATGTACTTTATCAAGAACTGCTCTAACACTGACTTATCTTATAGATAGGACTTTATATTTCCTCTAAGTGTTTTGAGGATCTTTTCAGTGTTTTGGCATCATCAAAAAGGGGGAAATTGTAGGGACATTGTCAATTTTGATTAAGATCCCAAAGCCCCTGAAAAGATGATTTGCCTTGGTTTGTCTTAGTCAGGCTAGTCTTGTACTTAGTTATTTTACACTTCACAGGTATTCAGTAAGAGGAGCACTTACTGATGACAATCAAGACAAGAGCCTGAAGACGAAGTATACCATCCTGAACTCATGGCGGTCTTCTAAGCTGGCTGAGTGAGCATCAGTAATGAAGAGTATGACCCTGAGGTCATTACTAACTCAGTCCTGAAGGGAACAGGATGATACTGAGTTTATGGGAAGACTTGGAGTAGAGCCAAGCAATGCAAAAGGAATGTCAGCGTCAGGACAGACCGTTGTGCTCGAGATAAAAGGAACTTAATAAGACAAGCCTGATGCCCAGGAATAAGTTCTGACATTCTCACCAACCTGATAACATGGACCAATCTGGGGAGGACACGCATGTACGGAACCTGACATGAAGACTGACTTCAGACTGCATATTCAACGGGCAAGCATTTAATGTGCATTTAATGCAACTACCTAATTCCATGCAAGGACGGCTACTGCATGAAGATATGTCCGTTTGAGCTACTCTACATAGATGACTAGAATGCTATCTCTCCAACGGATAGTTTTTCAAATCACCTATAAATACAAAAGACCTTGAACCCATTCACGGTTACGGGAAATTTCCAAGACGGAAATTACTCAAACTCTCAAGCATTCAAAGCATTCAGTCTTTAGAAGAAGCACTCGAAACCATCTAAATTTCCCAAGTATTTCTTAGCTACTGAGAGTTATTCTGTATTCCAAAGAGCGAACTAGCATTATCTTAAGCTTAGAGAGATTGTCCAATCCTTAGCATAGCTCTACATTGTAAGGATAGTCTCAACTTAGTTGGAATCCAAACTGAAACCAAAACCCTAAGTTAGGTTTATTGGATGTAAGTTGTTAGTGAGTTAGTAAGGAGTTTGTATAGGTCAGTGAGGTAGCTGATCTTGGTGCACCTTGGCACGTTAAAAACAAGAATCCCTTGAGTGGATTTCCTGTTAAATCAGGTCGTGGACGTAAGAGCTTGAGTCTCTGAACCATGTTAAACTCCCTGTGTTCTTATTGCTTGATATTGTGCTTGCTTGTCATATTACTTATTCATTCATAGCATTCGATTTTATCAAGCTGAATCAATCAGCCTGGTCATTAAACGAGAGCACTGCCCTACTAATCACTACTTCAGAATTGAGTAATCAAGTTTTCAGAAAACAAACAAAACAAGACTTTAAACTATCAGGGCTCACGCATTTCCGCACTGAACTCGAATTGATAGTCAGCCAACTGATCCGCACTAAGTGTAATCAGTGGGGAGATTATCAGCTCTGAGTTCTTTATCACTCTGAGTAAAGGGGACTCAGCAAGGTTTTAAGTTGAAAAATTGGTATACGTGTATTCCCCCCCCATACACGTATTCATCAGTCTTGTACCGGGACCAACAACTTGAATGTACTAAAAAAATCTTATTATAATATATTTCAAATCTCTCCCAGATGATGTGTCAACACCACCTTATTCTTAGGGTGATGTGGCATGTCTCAAATCTCTAATCTCTCCATTTCGAAATACTGCACTCTCATTAAAAGTTGGTTAAACTTTTAATCTCAACCCTTCATTTTATATGATTAAATTTAGACCATTGATTTATATCTAGGGCTAATATAATTAAAATATGTTCATTCATCTTCGATCTCTCTCTCATGCCACGCTCCTCGACGAACTCTTTTCACGCTTCCGTCTCCTCTCCAATCGGCGCCTATCAGCTGCCAAAATTTGTGTCATCTCCTCTCTCTCATTCCATCACTCTAATCGGTGATTATTGTTGCACCGACCATCATCGTTGTTTCTATTGCAACGCGATCGATGCCGTCTCTATTTTACCACCATCACCGTCTCCTCTATTACACCACCGCCTCCCTATTTTGAAACCCTAGCCATCTTAAATTATCGGCAAGTCTTTTAAGGCGTGGCAAAGTCAGACGTCATCACTCCCGCCGTTGTTGTGATGCAGCCCATCTAAATCTCAGGCAATGCTGCCGCGTGAAACTCTGGCAGTCGCGGCCTTTTGCAGATCTCATCGCAGTCGTAGCCGTTCGCAGACCCGTCGTTGCGGGTTTGGCCTCCTGCCACTGCAATTGTTAAAATCTGGTCGTCTCGCTCATCTCATCAATCTGTAAATTTAAGTTTAATTGGTTTGTAACTTTTTCACAATTTCTTATATGATTAGGTTAACTTTTTTTTCTTCTGTTTTATTTTGATCGCTTTGAAAATTAATATTGTATAGCTCATCAATGGCAATTGGGTTCACATAATTTTTGTTCCTTTAATTCGATCATTGAATTATATGTGATTGCAAATTTATATGTAATAATATTGCTGCATATGGAGGTGATTCTAACAGGTTTGTTATTGATATCTTTTTTCCCATCAAAATATTATTTATCTTTGGGCAATTAACACCTTTTATTTTATTTACTTAGAATCTAAGTTATAGCGCAATCAAATTGTGCAGATTATTGTTGCTTGTGCTCTATTACAATAGACAATCAAAGAGGTTGGGGGTGAGAAGCCTACTCGGAGCATGTCTCAAGTGCTAGCTTGAGAAATCCTCTGACTTTGTCCTTCAGCCTATGATTTTGAGGTTTGTTCAAACAAGATAATCACCAAGTTGTATCTTGACAAGCCTTTAACTTTCATATGATTTTTAAAATAAAAAATTCGATATCTTTGGAGCAGAGTTTAGTTTTTTTGTTGAATATTTGTTTCTAGAGTTACATCTGGTGTTTCTTTTTTTATTCATAGCTTTTAATTAACATCTTCATTGTGATGAAATTGTCTTATAAATTCCTGACGGAAACCTAATTATATTATAATTAGTCAGTTGCCCCATGTATTATGCAGTGTTGAAATAAAAATAAATGTGGCATTAATGTTTGGAAATGAATGAGCTTTGAATTGATTTCAGTGGGTTGAAAGTAAGGGAAAGCCAAACGATGCATCTTTATTGGTGGTGCAAGAAGACACAGAAATGAGAGATAAACGGGAAGTGGAGAAAGAGGCAAAGAGCAAACAAGAGAAAGTACAAGCATTAACAGCAGGGTGAGAGAGAAACTCCACAGTTTGTGAAAGAAAATAAAGAGAACAAGTCCCCAATGGAGTAGGAAATAACAGCAAAGGTAAAAAGGCTAAAGAGTGGTGCACCCTAATTTTTATGGGACGGAAGGAGTAATATATTTGTAATATTGCATTCTTAGCATTCTTTGATATTTGTAATATTGCATTCTTAGCATTCTTTGTATTTACACTCTTTAATATCATTAATAATTTTATGGGATCTATATAGAAAACGATGAGGAGAGCTCATACAATAATTCAAATCGCCAGCCAACCATACATAGAAGATGTTGGTCCTCGAATGACGTAAGTAAATTATGTGTTATAATTATATTTAGAAGATTTTGGGTATTGATTTAGTTGATATGTTTGGGTTAAATAAAATTATGTGTTGGGAACTTTCTATTACTGTAACCATGAAAATTTTGAGAAGAGGATCTCTTCTTCAAAATTCTCTTGAAATAAGTCTTTTTATTGTTTGACTCTTACATAGGTTTATATATTGCATTTGTCTGCATTTATTTTTTATTGTCTGACACTGCATCCTCAAAATAGTCTTTCATTAGAAGAATTCCAGTTATGGCTCTTCCTTGCAGTACCCAAATGGTCAGCCACATGCCATAAATGTATGGGTTATAGTTTTTTCTTTGGTTATTTACCAGTTAACAATAATAGTTTTTTCAATATGAAAGTCCTGGGTTGTTACTCTATGATATATATGACAGCTTGCATTCGCACCATTGACATAATATTGTTAAAAGATGATGTTTGTTAAATTCCACAGGTGATATTATCCCATATTGACTCTGTTGGGATACATATTGTGCTCTGCTACCTGAGGGAACTCTGTCGGTGAATGGCAATTATGCCCATCTTGAAGGTCTTTTCTTAAACTGAAATATAATTTAGATTATTCTACGTTCCAACTGTATATATTTTCTTTTTTCATCTCATTTCGTTTATCCTGTTTGGTTGCTTTTTATTCGTGGAATACAATTTCATACAACAAAGAGCCTTTCCAGTTGCGAACCAAAAAATTCCATTAGTTTCTTATCAATTTATAACTTGAAGGATTCATACGAAGCATGTCTGTCCATTCGATATTGAATAGGGTGTGAAATTGAAATAGAGTTTTTCCAACATATGTCATGCATTCTTTAGGTCTTCTTTTATGAATATGGCTCATAATTACTTGGTGGATTCATCTGGGATTTTTTTAATTGTTTCTTGATATATTTGCCTCTCTATGACCCACATCTTTTGGATTTTTGAGGTTGAGTTGAAGGATGCAAGTTTTAATGAGACTGATAATATGGGGAATAGGTTTGTATTCTTGGTCTTAATGCCTCAATTTGTGTCTACATGGGTGAAGATGAAGCCTAATTGTATATGTACCTCATGACTATGGGCAGTTTTATGTTTGCATATATAGGTGTGTATACTTTGTGTGTGTGATAACGCGTTTCAGCTATTTGCATGATAGATTAGGCTCCAACTTATTTTCTCCCCCTATTTGGATATTGGACACTCCCAGCATATTGCCCTAACTAGGCATCTCTTTACATAAACATAGCGACTCAATTTGGCCCCTAACTGTGCGCCCTACTATGATTCTGTTGATTCTAAGATTCTTAAAAACTTTCCTTTCGTTGATATTATCACTGTTATTATTTTTTAAAGTAGTTTGGTTGTGTATTTGAGTAATGATCTCCATAAATTTCTCATACCCAATTTCAGATTCTTCAAATTTCGGAAAGCAAATCTGTTACTTGAAGCCATTAAGTTCGTCTATTTCACTTTTCATACTCTGTTATGTTCCTCTCTTATATTTCTCATACTCTGTTAAGTTCATCTCCTCCGTTAAGTTTCCAGTTTATTGGTTCGTCTGCGTTTATTTTTTAGTTCCTTTTATAATCTTAAATTGTTTTTATATCTTAGATTTTTGGATTGATTGTTTGAATTCTTTAATATTTTTCAAATTTGTTTACTTATTCATGTTTAGTATTTGCATTATTCGTTGAATTATAATTACAATTTTAATATTATACTGAATTACAAGATATTTTAAACAAAAAATATTAATTATTATAATTTGAATTAATAATAATAATTTTATTTTCAGTCCGCGAAATTCGCGGGGGACAGTTTTAGTTGAAACTTATTTGATTATCACATATTGGGTTTATTTGATTTAAAGGGGTTTAATTTAATTGTACTCGGAATAAATCAAGGATCTAGTCACCACGAATAAAATCAAGGGGTTATTTGACTTTTCCTAGAAATTTATCGCATATAATTATACTTTCTCAATAAATCTAGGATCTAATACCATTATCAAGTGGAGCGATAACAGATAATTTTTTAAATAACTTGTAGGTTATATTTGATGGACAAAGTATAAAGTGTAAATGGTGTATACATGAATTATCGAGAGGTGGTAGTTGATTGCTTTAAACAGTATTAATTATTTCTATTGAAGAGTATCACTAATTTACACTGAAGAGTTTTAGTTGTACAGTGAAAACAAACTAAAACTCTTTAACTAAAAACAACTAATACCCTTCAATGAAAATACCTAATTCTTTTTAGTGATAACAACCAATACACTTCAATAATTCATGTATGAATCAATTTCACTCTATACATACTCTATTTGATGAATGAATTTGGACCATAGTTCAAATCAAAGAAATTCAAAATATTTTAGAAATTCATGTCAATTAAAATCCATAATTCTTGATTCTATCTAAACGGTTTTTTTTTAAGAACTAAAGAATACTTATATTTGCAGAACACATCTCGTCTTCGGCTTTTAAAATGCGCCAAAAAGTACTGGCACTTGTGGCTAAAATCTATAAATATATAATACAACCAAGTTTTCTTTTTTTAGTTTTGGAGGGAACACTTCTCATCTGTAGATCAATATTTATCATTTAATCATCACCGTCCATTTTTTATGTAGTTAATTTCTAATTGCAAGTAATTTACATGTGATTTGCTACTAATTAGGAGCCGTTACAAATTATGGCCTATTTATACTGCTAGATTGTGAGCATGTAAATCATAGCTGCAAATTCATAGATATTTGTTGTATTGTTTAGAATTAGGTGAAAAATTCATAGATGTTTATTGTATATATTGTGTAGGATTAAGATCGTTAGTGTTTTGTATAGAAAGTATATGTAAATGTAATTTTATTTGAATAATTGTTTGTGAGATTTCACGATAAATGTGGAATCCTTGAAAAAATATTTTATTCGTTTGACGATAGAAGAATGACTTGAAGATAAATAGAGATTATTGAAGAATGATTTGAAGATATGGAGGTTATTATTTAAATTTCAATCTACGTTCCTTTTTCAAATTCATTTTATCGATAAAATTTATTCAATATATTATTATTTTGCAATCATTTTATCATATTGTTTACACATTTTATATGTCATCTCCTTGCCAATATTTGAGTAGAATTAGAGCAATTATGTTTTTCCCCTATTCATCAATAATATAGTTGATTGCCTTTTATGATGTATGTATCTAAATAATCTTATTTTTAATAATTTTAATATTTAAGTTTGGAACTAATGGTTTCTTTTATGCTATTTATGAAAAATTTAGGGCTGGTTATTTTTCTTCATCTATCTATAATTTGACAATACAATTTAATGAAAGAAGATACAATTTACTTTAGTTCAAGATTTAACAACAATTTTTTCGTATAAGTGTTTCAATTCTGGCATCAGTATATGATATTGAAGCAGTTTCCACTTTTCCATATCAATTGTGTTTGCGAGAATGGCTTCTCCAATTTCGTCAATGTCCTCCAACCAGTTTAGTACAAATTTTTAGTTCATAAATTAGGTTGGCTTTGTGTTACAATAAGTTCGGTTTGATGAAAATTGTAATGGTGGACTTAACTATTATTTCAGCAAATTATGTGTACATGTCTTAGAAGTCTTCCACAATTTGGCTAAAAAATTAACTAAATGTTGAAGATTTTCTGTAAAAAAAAATTGTGGAATATATATTTGACTATGTATCCTCAATATATAGATTTTGTGTACTTACTTATATTTTAATTGATTTATTATAAAATTATATTTTATTATTAAATCTTAATTATTAATATTTACAACCAGGATGTATATTAAAAATTAAGGTAGACCAATTTTAACAAACATAAACAATTTAAATTTAATATTTAAAATAAAAAAATATTGAAGATTAGCAAGTTTGTTTAAAAAAATTAATTGAATTAACATTAATTATATTTTACCGATTTATAAGAATACATTCACATATAATTTATTTTACCAATTTAACAATTTTATATTATTATTACTAGGTTGACAAAAATAAGAAAAACATGAATACTCATTTTGCGTAAATCCTATTTTTACTTTAATTATTTATTTATTTCAAAATATCTTAATTCAATCCAATAGTAAAATGATTGACTGTATTTTCGATTAAATTTTTTTATTGTATTATGGAACGGTAGAAGTAATGAATGTATTGTTTAACATTAGAATGATTAACATTTAATTTTTCTTTACTTATGTAATAATGTGATCTAAAGTTTCGCCCCTAAATAATGATTATTATGATTATATACATTGATGATGAGTGGCAAGAACCAATATACTCAATTATCGTTGAAAGTTAGAATTGTTGCATAATCACTCTCATATTTATGACGAGTGGAAAATTAAATTTTCACTTTGCTTATGAACAATATATTTTGTATAAATTTATTTCATATATAATAAATACCGAAATTAAGGGATTAATTGATTGACTATTAATATTGTAACCACAAGTAATATTGAAATAAATAATTTATTGATTGAATTTTATCACTGAATAACGGATCATACTAATAATTTAGGTAATTCTTACTGTGAAAGAATAATATAAATCAAGATACATTTTTTTAATTTTTAGAAATAGTAAATTTTATAATTATTTTGTGTTCATCAAAATCTAATTTCATATTCTTATAATTAATAAATTTGTTCATTATTTTATAAATAATAAATAAAAGAAACGTTCCTATAAATATTCCATAAATTATGCTGCTATATGCTTAAATTATGTCATTATGATGGATAAAAAACAACTACATGAATATCCTATATATGTGTCTACTTTTTGCTGAGATATTCTCTTCCAATTAAATTAATTGACGAAAATTATAATTGATTAATATATATTATTGAATATTGTTTCATATCATCACATTTTCAATCATGTAAACACTTAAAGGTCAATTTTATACATTATTATATCACACACATTGATTTTGTGATTGTTAATTTACCATAATATTTTATGGCTTTGTGATTTTGGTTTAATTTACCATAATATTTTATGTAAATAATAATTAAAATCAATAATATTTTTATGGCAAAGTATATTTTTCTACTAAGTATCTATAAATATATAATATAAGCAACTCTTCCTTATTTAGTTTGGATGGGAAAGAATTGTGACCGTTGATCTATTTTTTAGGAACCGATCATCACCATCTATTTGTTTATTAATAATTAAGGTAATTTTGTCTATATCAAAGAGATTGCAAAAATTATGCAGACGTTTTAGTTATTCTCTTCATTCTTGACTTCACTTCTATCTAATTTGGCCTATATATATGTCACCAAGTTTCTCAAATCTCCAAAAAAAAAAAAAATCTCATACATCTATTCAGCAATGAATTTCAATTATAATACATATATAAATTTGAATATGGACAATTATAGTAAAATTTGATTAAAATTATATGTAATATTCATATTTTTAAGTACTTTAAAAGCAATATAAGATTACAAAGTTAAAAGTTACAAGACTATTTTCTATGTTCATAGTGCAAATCGAGGCTATATTAATGTGATCATAGAAAAGAGTCCTGTTATTAAAAATGGTTTATATAGTAGTCATATTTTAAAAGTAGTACACATTTTTCTCTCGAATCCTTTTTGCCAAGGTTATATTTATGCATCCATAAACTATAAGATTTTCTAATTATTTCTATTACGATCAAGAAATATATACATTCAACGAAAATATTATGTTAAAAATAAACACATGTGATCAAGTTTTGATGTTATATTGTACTTTTTAATATCGATGTCAATCAATTAATTAAAATAATTGTGATGTATTCATGGAATGTAAAATATAAAAATACTTCCTCAGTCTCCAAATATATACATCATTTATCCTAAAGCCTGCCCCAAATTATATGCAATATTTAATCACTTTAAGCTACACCCTTCAAACATTTATATATAGAGTGAAATTGGATCATACACAAACCAGTTTGCAATACTTTTTAGTGTAACCAACTAATACCCTTTAGTTAAATAACTAATACTTTTTGAACATTTTAACTAATACCCTTCAGTGAAAATAAATAATATCCTCTAGAACTAATATCTTTTAGTAAAGATAACTAATACATTTTTAGTGAAAATAACTAATAACCTTCAAATGATTAATGTATGAACCATTTTCACTCTACTTTGGTCTCAAAATTACACCATATGTCATTATTTTACTCTGACTAATCCTATTCTCATACTAAAATCCGTGTCAAACTCTCATTATACCCCTATTTTATCTTATGTAATACTAATAAACAACTCTCACGTTAACTTCGTGTAAACAGTAAATAATGCATCTAATCGAGGATAGAGGGACTATTCTTGCATCAGAAGTTGGATTTAAATTTTTTATTACGTGATTACAAAGTATTGCATTATTACATGTTTGTGTTAGGTAAAAAAATCACAATTCTTTTTTTTTCTAATTTTATTCTTTCAAACATGGAATAAAAATACATCAACTCATTTAGTAATTTTATAGGATAAAGAATCTTATTTTTCGATTGTCCTTTGTACATATTAAATGTAGACAAAGTTTTGTGTGAACAATTTTTGTATTGAAATTTATTTGAAGGGTATTAATTTTTTTATTTATGGATAATATAAGTTTATATTATAAGGTAGTTTTAGTTTTGAATGATACTAGGGAGTGTTTTGAAACACTACTAGAAGCACTTTTTTCAAAAGCTACCTCTCACTAACTTTTGAATAAAAGTACTTCTAAAAAAAGATTTAATGTTCCAAAACACCGGTTTAGTTGTTTCAATATAAACTATTAGTTGTTTTTTACTATAAGGTATTAGTTGTAAATCAATTTCACGATAAAAATGATTCATGCAAAACAATGTTATATAAAATTCAATATGAAAATATAACATAATTGGTTCAACTTAATCCAAGTTTTAATTCAACTAATTAAAAATATTTTTATTTTATTGCTTTGTAAAGTAAATAAGATGCCAACTAAAGAAGCATATTTACTCTTTTGTCAAAAAAAAATCCACAAGTGAAATGATCTATGAATCTAAAGCTAAAGTGAAACATCATTATAATTATCTTTGTATGTGTGTATATATAAAAATAATTACATAAATATAATTATAATGTACAGTTTTACGAAGAATTAGATGTATAGTTAGTAGAAAAAATACAGTAATAGAGTTTTGTGTTGTAATTTTTTTAAAGTTTATAACATGTAAATATTTAATGCAGTTATTGGGTTAAATACATACTCCATCCATCTCAATTATACAGAAATGATCATGTACCTAACGGTGAACACAAACTTATATGTCCACCATGAATGTGATAACGACACATAAGTAGATGACCCACAATTATTTTAATTGATTACTTAACTGTGTTTATATGTCATTATCACATTCGTGGTGGACATTATAAGTTTGTGTCCACTGGTGGACGTATGATATGTTTACCCAATTATATAGGTTGATTGGATTTTTCACAAAAACTTAAAAAATAAAAAAATTACATAAATAAAATTTCTATTACAACCTATTGAATAAGTATTATGCTTTCAAAACTTATTTATTGCATCTTTTAAATACAAATATAATAGTAAATTAACGACAAGAGAAATTAGTCTATATGTTAACCAACCTATATAATCGAGACATTTATTTTTTTAAAAACTACTATATATAGTTGAGACGGTTGAAATATTTCTTATAATTAGTTTTGTGCTTTAAAATTAGTAACGTATCTTTATAGAGTAGGTATTGTGAGAGATTGTCTCATGCCATGAGACGGTAGGATGAGTATAAATTGGGCATCTTACATTAACACTTTAACAAGTGTGTGTTAATTTGTGGTATCTTATGCCATTGGAAGTCTCACGCAATTTTTTGTCATCTTTATATATTTAACGCAATAATTTTTAATTTATTTATTTTTTGTTGGGGATTATGTCTAAAAATATTATCCAAAATGATTGCTCACTAAGTTTATTATTTCTCATTTTCTAATTTCATTGCTTCTTGCTCCTCTATTCTGTTTATTTGATACCATAAAAATAATATATCAGGATTGAAAAAAAATGGTTAGAGGCTATAAACATTTGTTAGGTGCTATCATGGTGAAATTATATACATTCAGATTCAGTACATTAGTTTTCATTAAAATTTTACAATCTATATATAGATACAATCTACCCAACACAAAATATCTGAAGATATGATAGTCATAACAGAATTGCTAACTTCACATTTTTCTCTAGATAATGTTGATCTTATATATTTGGGAAAAAAAAAGATGTTTGAAGATTTGACAATGTTTATTGATGAAATTAAAGTGGTTTTGTATGTGATTGTTTTTAAATTTTAATTTAAAAAATTGACGTGGTTTTTATTTTTTCTTTGTATCTATAAATGTTTAATTTCTTACCTATATAATTTGTATGCTAATTTATTATGAAGTTTATTCCATAAATATCATCTCCTAATATAAGCAGTAAATTTTAATTATATATTTTCAAAATGTTATGAGATAATTATCGAGGAATTGTGGTTCATCTAAAATTAATTAGTTTATGATCTAGAATACTAATTTTATTTACCATTGTTGGGCTTTGACATTTGTGTAGTTTGGGTAGATTAATTTGGAAAAAAAAAATATTTTCTCATATTTTGGTAGGTAGAAGTAATTGTGTAAACTCATGTAAATTGGCGAAAGAAAGAATTCTTCTTAATTTAAGTTAAATAATAATAAATAAAAAATCATATGTCACCCCCATGCATATCCCATTAAGTTAGTGAACAATTTTTCTTCACATAATTTTTAAATTTGACAATTTTTTAGAAGATTTTTTAATACATAATTTTATTTGTATTTTATCTAAAAAAAAGAAAAGTATTTATATTAATTTAGATATTCAAGAAAAGATTTGAATCATATTTCACCCTCCACATCCCATAAAATTAGATAACATATAGTTTCATCTTACTTCATGCATAAATATTAAATGGCAAAGTATAGAGTGAATTTAAAGGGTATTAACAGGGTATTAGTTTCGAAGGGTACAAATTATTTTCAAATAGTATGAGTTGAAGCGTATAAAGAATTTTAATTATTTAATTAAATGATATTAGTTGGTTACACTAAAGAGTATGAATTGTTCTATTTAAAGATATTTCATAGTTTAAATATGAACGAGTTTAACTCTATGTATACTCATATTATGATTTGAATTGTTTCAATAAGAATATGTGTTTAATAAAAATTTAATATTGAATACTCTATCTTATTTGATGTGAATTGATTCTCATAGATTTTTCCAGTATAACAAGCAACTCTTATGTTAACAAATTAATAATTTTTTCTTGTTGTTTCCCTAACCGATTAGATCTTATGTTAACAAATTAACTTTTGGTCAAACTTAGCCGAATTAAAAAATAATTAATATTTTTGTACACAAATGTCTATTAGACAGAGTGAATACGAATTGGATGTTGGAGAATGTTTGTTTTGAATTGAATCTCAAAACCTTGAAACGATTGATATCACTGACTTGGTCAATATAAGATAAGATCTTTACTTTACATATATTCAATTGAGTGGGAACTCAACTGAAGTCATTCAGGGCTGAATATTTGAAGTCAATTATGAATCACTAAAGAAACATCTTTGAGTACAAACCGAATCTTACTAAGTTGGCCAGTCTGCCACTCAAGTGAAGAATATAATCCTGAATGATAAATTTGTTAGAAAATGTTGATTGTGTAAATTTGATAAAATTGTTTTTTAAAAAGTATAATGGTATGGATGCATGGATGTCAGAGCACGGATGATTTCATTTTTTATGTACCTAGATTGAGTACTTCATATTGATCTTTTTTATTAAGTCACGTTGTTGGTTCTTTTATCTATGTTACTCAATTTCAAGAAAAATAAAATATTTGTTATTCTATGGAAATTTATATTTTGTGTGGATTTAAGGTTTAGAAACAATGACTGACGGGTTAAGATGAGTTGAGTGTGGTGATTTTTTATTATAACCCTATGTACTTTATTATTAATTTTGTTTGTGTGTTTGTTACTGTTATTAATATAAAGTTGATACTTTTATACGTTTACAAATAACATTGATCTTATTATTATGGAATAATTACAAAATTGTTCAAAAAATAGTCTATTTTAAAGTATCGAATATTAGACTAAGAGTATCATTAATCTGGATTCAAGAAAATTTACAACAATTGCAATATTATACCACTGACCCAAAATAATGACACTCCTGATTAAACATTTGATACTTTAAAATTGTTACTTGATAAACTTATCATGAACTATTTTCATATAATATTTTACCTTTATAATTTAATTGTTCATTAAATTTATTTTTTAAAAATTATTTAATTTATTTTAATATTTACCAAATTTTAATTTTAAAAAATTAGTGTATTTTTTAATATTAGTTGAATATTTTTCAGGTTTTTTTAAGCATCAATAAAATAATAAAATTTGAATATCATTATCTTTAATTTTATTATATCTTTTACTAAAAAATAATTAATTGGAAAATTTTGCATCACATGTTGTAATACCCCATCCCGTTCTGTACCCCTTTTCTTAATTAGAAACCTTTTTATTTTATTTTATTTTATTTTCTCTTATTTGTTTCTTTTATTTTTAATTATTTTGTGTGCTATTTGTGTATTTAAATATACATACCCTTTTTATAAAACTCCTAAATTCGAAGAAAGAAAACGAATTCTTTCAAACGAATAAAGGACTACGAGAAATTAATTATTCAAATTAAATTAAGGACTTTGATCCGTTTAATTTATTGAGAAAAATCAAAATACAATAAAATATTCCTTGAGTTTAAAAACTGTATTATTTTCTGAATTGGGATTAAACTCGTGAACCAAACGACCCCTAAACCGTAATAAGTGGGAACGAAAATATCAAAGAATTTTACTTTCATTTATAGCCACAAGAATTATCCTTTTATTTTCCTTTTAAATTAATTCATTAAAATTTTCCCTTATAAATATAATCGTGCCCTTCCCCAGAGTACAATTTTTTTCCAAAAAAAATCCTCACTCCTCTTGTCTCTCTCGCCCGCAGCCAAACGCCTCGCCCCTGCCTCACTCTGCCGGCGACCGCGCCTCCTCCTCCCTGTTTCCGGCGACGAGCGTCGTCGTCTTCAGCAACCGAGCGCGGACGGCCGCTCGCATCGCCGCCCAGCTCCGCCGAAGCCGCGCCGCCTCACGGCCGTCGCCTCTCTCGTCGGCCAAGCACAGCCGCGCCACCGCTCCCAGCCAGACGCCCTCCCGTCGCCGCCGCGCCACGGCCCAGCAGCGACCAACGTCGCCCTCCTCCTCTCCTCACGCCGCTCGCCCGGAAGCCGCGAGCGCCGTCCCTTCCCCTCCGCGAACGCCGCCGTGCGACGCCACACCGCCGTCGTGGCCCTCGCCTAGCGCCGCCGCCTCTTTTCTTCTCTCGTTTCTAGTAAGATGGAATTCTTCTCCTTACTTCGAAACTCATTTCCGTTTAATTCGATTTCGATTACCGAACTATTTCAATTTCTAACCGTAGCTTTCTTTTCGTTATTTTCCGATCGATTTTGACGCCGTTGAATCGGTTGCTTTTGCAAAATTTCTGGAATTTCAAACCCACGCCGTTAGGCTGCCCAAATCGTTTTTCCGAATTCCCGAACGACGCCGTAAGGCTGCCCAATTTTCGTGAACAATTTCCGAGTTTCAAAACGACGCCGTTAGGCCGCCCGTTTAACGTCTCAAACTGAAGCTCGTAAGGATTTCTATCTTCGTTTTTATCTTGGGTGAATTTTTGGGTTAGTTTGTAAATTGTTAGAAGCTTAGAACAAGAAAAGGATTGAAAGAAAACTTACTATTAGTGGTTAGGTGAATTAGTATTAGTTATGGACTTATTTAGTATTATTGTTTTGTTTCACTTGTATCACTCTTTAGAAATGAGTTTTTGAATAGATTGTTTCTTTGTTTTATTCACAAACCATGAGATTGGATTCTTAGTTTAGTATTTAGTATTAGTAGTTGAATGTTGAAATATTATTGTTTTAGATGAATGGTAGTAATGACTTAGAGGACTAGTATTACTCTTATGAATGTTTAGTATCATTATTTTAGTGTTATAATGATATTAGCAAAATCCTATAGTATCCTTATTTCGATGTTTTTCAAGGATAAAAACACTTTTGAATAAATTTCGTAAACAAAGGGAAACTCGTCTTCACCTCCTACCCCTATTAGAATTTTAGAAAACGCAAAAATAAAGTCTTTTAATAAGTGAAGAAAAGAGAAGTTTTATATTCAAGTTTTCGTTTAAAAACAAGAAATAGAATTCGTAAGAAAGAATAACCTTTTCTTTAATTTTATTAACTAATAATCTTATTTTTCTAAGTATTTTTCCAAGTTTAATAATTATATTTTTCCTTAAAAGGCCTTTTTGAGAACACCACCAATTTCAGTAAATACACCCTCTGTTACACCACTAAATTCAGTAAATACACCCCATGTTGCAGTCAATTCAGTAAATACACTCCCCTAATACACCTCCTCTTTAAAAGAGGTGTACTTATCAATTTGAAATCAACCTTTGAAAACTTTAGTTTTCAATAGTTTTCTGAAGACAACGACCTACTTAATCCTCGAGTTTTGCACTCTTAAGCTTTTCAAATTCAAAAGTCAATCTTTTAATCGGAATACTCCTTATTAGGATTCTGTACTTTTCGGGACACGCACAGAGGACTCGACCCTCTGCCTACACATCATTCTCGGGACTCGAAACAATCAGGTGGGTGATGATCGGTTGATTGATCTGCTCATAATACGTTGTGCTGGTATACTCTGAACTCCACTAAATCAATCTAAAATCAAATATACAACATGAGTGTAAACCTATTATATAAGTGTGTGAACTATATGATATTATTACGTATATACCTTGTATGGATTGTTGTGTTTATCTAATTATACAATCGTTGGTGACTGCATGATAATAAGAGTATTTTATGAGCATGAATCTATTTAAGTATGAATTACGTGTACAGTTCGAATTGTCAGTTTTGGTAAGGACGTTGAAAATGGATGTGGCCATGTGTGATAATAGATCAGGTGCATGGTCACGGGATTTTGTTGAAAATGGATGTGGCCATGTGTGATAATAGATCAAGTGCATGGTCACGGGGATTTTGTTTACAATGGATGTGGCCATGTGTGATAATAGGTCAGGTGCATGGTCACGGGATTTTATTTGAAGTGAATGTGGCCATGTTTGATAATAGATCAGGTGCATGGTCACGGAGTATTGTTTATGGTGTTTTGGAAGAGATTTACTATATGTGAAAAATGATTTTGGCAGATTAGGCCGTTATTTGAAAATGGTTTTGGGCTTTGCCCCTTAATGTGAATCAACTTGTGATATTTCAATTATATGATGTGAAACCTACTATGCCCAATTAATTATTATGTGAACTTATTACTTCTGTGATATATGTTATTCATATTTATATGTCAACTGCTTAAATAAATTAAATACTTTATTAATGAGTATAATTTAATATACTTCGGATTTATCAATCCCATGACGTTGCAAATCACCCATACGTGAGAATTCAAATCTCACGCCCCCATTTTCCTAACCCCTTGCAGATTATGATTTCGTGGAGCAAGGACAGTAATAGAGACGACACAGAGTTCCCCACTTAAATAAAATGTTACTGTTAATACTATGTTTTATGTACACATATATGTGTATAAGATACTTATTAAAATTATTCTATTCATTTCTTCCGCTGCATAAAAACTCATCATCTCTCATTTCTGTTATATTTCCTTAAAAAAATTTATAGTTCGGACTTTTGATCACAATAACACTTCGAATTCGATATAATTAATATATATCGGGTTCGGGGCGTTACACATGTGATCTAAAGGTAAGATGGAAAAAAATCCAAATAAATGTGTACTTAAATGACTAAATTCAAAGTGAAAAAGTTAAGAGGATTGAAATCAAAATTGGGCAATGTTAAAGGACTAAAATCTTATTTTACCCTAGAATATTAATGTGATAGTCTTTTCTTCTTTGTATTATATTATTATTTTATTACTTTTTGTATGAACAATGATGAAAATTACATTGGATCATGCATAGACAATTTAAGTCTTTCTCCAAATGTTTCTACTAAAATCAAATTGATAATTTTGAATATGATATTGAAGGAAAATTAGAATCTGTGAATATTGTCAAAATCGTTGATTTTTATGTGAAATACAATAATACTGAAATTAAACATTGTATGGTGAAAATTATATTTCTTTGAATGTGTCAGGTGTAAAATATTTTGGAGAAAAATTGGGTTTTATTATATTGGATTAGGTCAGAACTGGAAAAATTGTTCTCAGTTTATTATGTAATCAGGTATATTGGTGACACGAATCTCATGCATCATCTTACTAAAGTTTGGTATAAATATACTAGAAGTGGTGGATTGCTTAAAAAATAATCTTATTTTTTAGTATAAACAAAAATAGTATGTTAATGTGGATTGAATAAAATAATTAAATTATTAAGGATTTATTGAACAAACCACAATTATATCCCCTCTTTGTAAAATTAAACAAAACATTACATCCCTTTTCATTCTAATTCACGTTTTTCGAACATCAAAATCTAGGACTCAATTTTTTTTAATTAAACTAGGAAAATTATGTTAATTTTCCAATTAAAAGTTAAATGTGCACTGATCGTTTGGATAAGGGCTTTTGCGGCAAGAGGAAAAAGGGGAAATAAAACAAGTAATTTTTTACAGACTAGAAGCAGAAGCATGGCAAGAACAAATGTGCAACATACTATGACTCTACAATTAACCTTACTTTAAGGTATTCTCAGAGCAAAGGACGCGTTCAAATACGTTTTTTTTTAGAAAAGGACATGAGGATTGAAGGCCAAATATTTGGGTATAATGTGTGCATAAATCTGGTAAAATTTTATTGAAAGGGGTTAACGAATACTATCAGTTGATGGTAATATTGTCATTTAACATATGTGTATTTTAGTTTAAAAGTATTTCGGAGTATGATTAGGATTTCGGGGGTTTATATAGTCATACCTTTTTTTTAAATTCAAATTAATTTGTATTTAATAATGAGATGTTTGTAAGAAAATATATCTTTTGTATGTCATTAATACACTATTAATTATTTTATTTTGTATCACTTAAAAATTACATGATGTTGAAAGTAATAATTAATTTAATGTAAAAAAACACAAATTGTTCAAACATTTGTTTATTATGTAAAAAATTTAAGAGAATTTATTTTGATGAAACAATGATTTTTTTTCACATATATATATATATATATAGTTGAAAAATTGTTATAAATTTAATGATTATGTTATAAAAAATGTTATAAGTTAAAAAAAAAAACAAATTGAATTTTTTTAGCATTATAATTTAATTTAATTAATTATTATAGTAAAAAATTGTAAAAATGTCTTCCGTGCGAAGCACGGGTAGAAATATCACTAGTTATAGTAAATGGCAACATAAATTGGTAAAATAAATCGGGTTCCACCATATTCAAGAAAACTAGCTAATAGCATATTTATTCATTTCTATTTACTGCATCATCATATAATATTGAGAGCATAAACCCAAAAGTATAAGGAAACCGGAATAAATATATGCATACACCCACAAACTTAATAGTTGGATTTTGTTTTGGTTTGACATATCAGCACAACAAAACACAACCCAAAATGGAAATAGAAATAATATCACAACCTTTACAAAAAGCTAGACTTCTTACACGATATGGCATGTAGTGTCAAAGATCCCATAATTCCTACTGCCCCACTCATCATTTTTGTCGACATAGTAAGATTTCAAGCAACACTGAATCCATGGTGGATTTCTGGTGACATTACCCACTGGCTTCGTTATGTCTTCATTGCCAACTCCGAGCAACATGTTTCGTTTTTTTGCCAGCATATCAGACGGGTGAAATTCCCCAAAAAAATTTAACTGTGTAGAAAAAAGTGCAAGGCATGTTAGTTTAACGTTTTCCTCTCTCTATCCCCCCCCCCTCCCCCCCCCCCCCCGGCCCCCCTCTCTCTACATAGAGTCTTGATTAGAACCATCATTGACAAAGTAAAAAGCATAGCAAATCAAAGACGTCATATATAGGGTCGAAAAATAAATCAGAAACAAATACTTTTGACAAGGTAAAAGTTTTTACCCCATCTTCTCCATATAGATAAGCATGGAGTCTTGCGGTCGGGTCCTCCAGAGTCAACCTTATTCTGTAAATGCCACTGGGAGAGCGGAAGTCACCAAGACTCCATGGGCATATTGCAACAACACGAACTACACACTTAAATTTATAAGTCACCTGCAATGCAAAGCCACAAAAATTGGATGTAGCATAATTTATCTGCATCTCATCATTAAAGACAATTTGCCATGCATGTGTGTATCATAGATCACAATTTCTTAGATGTAATAGTTACAGTGGAATATGGACAAGCTTTTCACAAGTCGGAAATACAAGCAGGGGACTGTGTTGTCATCATATTCTCATCCCTCAGAGCAGCATAAGTGGGTCATTAAAATGACGAAGTGGTATGACTCAAGTGGTTATAGCTCCACTACCTATAACCAAGAGGTCATGAGTTCAAGTCACAACTTTAACGATAAACAAAAAAAAGTGGGTATTTAATTTTTTTTTTTTATATAATCTATATAAGATAAGTAATGTCCACTTAAATGTTAAAACCAATCAAGGTCCCATTTCAATTTTCTTGGTAAAAGAACAGCAGTAAACTATATATGATGACAGAAACACAATTAAGATTTTCAAATGAATAGTAAATATCTTAAAATTGCTAATGTCTTTAGAAAGATCTGCTGACTGTGAAAGAGAGATTAATGAATATACCTCTGGATAAGTGAGAACATCCATCAAAGTTACGAAGGGAGCTTTAGGATGGACAGTCTCTAATGTTTAGAAATTGACAACGTTAATATCAGCAATGAACCATCATCATTACGAATGCAAAATACAAAGTCATGGTACGACAATGGAGACAAAACCTGTAATGTGAGAAGGCCAAGGAAAACTCATGTTGGGCATCCTTCCCCATTTAGATGCGACGCGTTTATTATAGGACCTGAATCGTGTTATATCATTAGTAAAGATTTCAACAAAAACAAAAATCATTTACATATTTGCTTGCCATACAAACTGAGTCATTAATTATTGGTATATCATCATTCATCAAACAAACTTTTTGCTTGTTAAATAAGTAAATCTTAAAAAACATATCATATTGCATATTCATGTATGTAGCAGAAACGAATCAACTTTAATAACCTCATGCGGTCTACTATAGCATCCTCATCATCACACAGATAGGAAATCTTAGAGAAAGGCATCAGCGTAGCAATCCACAAGGCAGAACGAACTTCACATTTTACATTGGTTAACTTCACCCATCTGTTTGGTTTTAAATAATGTAGGCCAAGCTTCTCATTGCCTTGATCAACAGACATCCTCAATACAGTTCCAACAGCTGGAAAGGTGCATAAAATGTCCCTTGACAGAGTGGGCCCCAACTGCAAAGGAAGTGGACTTTCCAACTCATCTTCAGCGCTGAATTAGTAGATCATATGAGACAGAGTTTTAATTTAAAGAGACTCTTAGCATGAAAAATGCAGATTTTAGGCAGCTACACTCTTCAATGAAATGAGCAGAAAAAAATAATTAAATATGAAGATGGTGAACGTGTCCAAAAAGTCAGGTTTTTATAAGCAAAGAGAGAATAAATAAAATAATCATATATCAAGGAACCTTAGATATCATTATTACTTTCTAGAAATTATCCCGAGGGATGCACAATTAGTATATTAATAATTAGTTTTTGTGCATTGTGCAATATGAGGTATATCTAAAAGAAAAAAATCCAAATTCAATAAAAAAAAAATACTTCAATTCACAATAAATTCATATTTATATTTGAATTTTTATTTTTCATATGCATTATGGATGTCAAATTAAAGATTGTAAAACAATCTTCCATTTGATATGTTATATGATGAAAATGAACTTGAAATTAAAAAAATATTGAAATTTTAAAATCTGATGGAAAAGATAAAAGTTTCTATTTTTGGAATGTGATTTGGTGGGGAAATGGTAGCTTTCTATTTTTAGTTGACTATTATGTTATATATATATATAATATACATGCTCAAAATATATAGCTGCAGGGCCCTGGTATGACAAAGAATGAAATAAGGGAAAGAAGCAACAACCGATAAGCCACTAATAACATATTAGAAAAGAGAAATGCTAACTTGGCTTGAAGAGGAGCAGGTGGTGCGTCTGTTCCATCCCAAACAAAGACTGTCGCCTCATTGTCCTTGACGCTAGAAATATGTAAAATCTACCAAAGAAAACATAAGCACATGAAATAACCATCTTCTAATTGTTCATAATGCTAAAATGAAGAACGGCCCACAATTCATTAAATGCAATACGCATGAATATTTTACTTATCGCTGCATTACCTTGCAAAGGAGATTAAGACGTTCAGCTTCCTTGATATCACTCAAGAACAATGGCTCATTCAAGACTGTCAAGAAAAAAAAATACGCTTACAAAACCAAGCAAAAATTAAACGCTTATGTTGAACAGTTCCAAGTCCATTGTTCACAATGTTTCACCAGAAAAAGCAATGCAATGCTTCAAAGCAAAATTAAACCAAAAAGTTTATACACTTAAGTCAGGTTCCAACTCTGGGAGAATATTACTGAACAATGTATGAAGTAAATGCATGGATTAATATGAATGAAGTAACAGCTCATACCATTGACATTTTGTGGAATGTGCCATTTCCTTAATCTCATGATGGAATTCTTGTGGTGATCTTTAGGTTTATAATTTGGCGAAATTTGATAAGGCCTAATACTGGAGCCTCTCCCTTCGAATAAAGCAAAAGACGAAAATTTCTTGTTGAACAAACCATAAGGATCCGGAGGCCTAGTTTTTACCTGAAACAAACAATTCCATGAGTAAACAACCGGCACAGACAACTAAAGGGGAAAAAAAGAACATTTACCGTAACACGAGAAACCAGAATTATATCACCAACATTCTCAAGCTGAGGGAGACTCTTCATACTTGCAGCAAAAAAGCTTATGTGCATCCCACCCGGCCGAGATTCATCGACAATCTTTAATGAGCAAAACCAATCTTGAAAACGGCACACATTTCAGCGGGGTAATTTCACACTAGATCAGTTTATTCGACGAAAAAAAGAGATAAAAATACCGGTTCCTTTGCTACGTTTGGGAACACTAGTTTCGACAACAGCGCCAATAAGATTAACCCGCTGGTTAACGGAAGACATTGCGTCCAGAATATCCACAAACTGGCTCATTTTCGAAACCCTAGCTTTCTTTGTGGAAGAATATGAGTGGACAGTGGAGAGCTCTGTTGCAGGTTTCGAGGCGGGAAAGGGCAAAAGTGAAGTGACGGACGATCATTATTCATATTTAAGTTTAACACGCTCCAACTGGGCCAGCAGCCAGCTTATCAACAAAATGTGGCCCAATATCACAGAAAATTTAGGACATGAGAGGGAGGTCCTTGTGGCTAAATAATTGATGCGCAACCCTGTGCCTGTGGTAAATGGTAATCCTGTTAGTGGATCAATATTTGATTAATACACGTCAACAACACCGTGTGTTTGTTAATGTTCTTGAATGAGTCGTTTAACTTTCTTTTTTTTTCCGTACCAATAACTATTTGATTTAAAGATTCCAAAGCTTGAAGCAGTCCTCTATCCATAACATTTTCAGTTGACTTTAATTTCTTATCTTCTGTATCTTCCTTTGTAGTCATATATTTTGCATGCATACTTGAATTATTGAAAGTTGTTTTCATGGAAGAATATTATTTGTTTTCACTAATGGGTATTAATAGCTTTCACTGAACAACTAAGACTCTTCAATGAAAACAATTAATATTCTTTAGTAAAAACAACTAATACTCTTCAATGATTCATGTATGAACCATTTTCACTCTATACTTTGACATTTTGCATCATTAACAAAAGATATAGTGTTTTTTTCTAATTATCAAAGTTCTTCTTTAACTCATGTAATGTTTCTTTAGCATTGGTTGTGTTTCATATTTATACTCTCCATAAAACACAACAAATATAATTTTCTTTTTATCAGACAAAGATTTTTTCTTTTATAATAAATGAAAAAAAATGTGGAGTATAAGGAGTACTTCAATACTTACAATATAATGATTACACTGGGCTCAATAAGATTAGAACAGAAAAAATACGGAACAAAATGACACAAAACAACACTAATACATCACCTATTATAACAACTCCATATAGTATCTCTCAAAAAAAAAAAAAAACTCCATATAGTCAATCTCTCTCCACTCCTTAAAAGAATGAACAACTACTACTTTCTTCTCCCAAAAGCCCAATCAGTAAGTAGCAATGATCTCATCAGCTATTTTTTTAATAATTTGGTACCACACGGTTGAAGCTTAGTTGGTTTCTTCCAAGTCAGATTTACCAAATGATCCCAACCCATATGGTTTATGTGATTTTAGGCTTGACCCCAAGTTTTATAAGAAAATGGTTAATGATAAGCTTATTATGAAACTCTTTTAAATTATCGAATATTTGATAAGAAAATTTACAACAATTACAATATAATACCACCGACCCATATTAATGATACTCATGGTGCAATTATCGATACTCCTGGTCAAATATTCGATACTTTAATATAGTTTCATGATAAGATTATCATGAAAAAATTTCATATAATACTTTGTCTTTATATAAAGTGTCATATAATTAATTTTAGGCTTAATTGCAATTAAAATCACCATTTTTCCGCGAATTGAAATATAAGCTAAACTTTTGAAATTTGGCAAAAAAAAAAAAAACCATCACTTTTATATGAGTCCCACTACTCAAACCCCAATTTCCTCTAAACAAACCCCATAATTTTAAAGATAAAAATAGATTTAAATAAAATGACTAAATTATCCTTATATATATATAGAATGAATTATACTCTAAATTTATATTGATTTTGACTTTAGTCATTTAAGTCATTTAATTTCAAAATTAGTATTTTAACTTTTAATTGATCAATTGTTTTTCTTAAAAAATTTAAACCCTAAAAATAATGTTTAAAAATGTATTAAATATTTAAATAATCAAATTAAATGAAATTAAAAAGTCCTTAAAAATTTGGAAAACAAAAGAAAATAAATCAACTAAATCTTCAAAATAATTTAATTAAAACAAATCCAAATTTCTTTAAAAAATAAACTAAAAGATAGTTAAAAAAAATCAATTAAATCTTAAAAAATTAACTAAATTAAGAAAATTATTTAAAAAAATCTTAAAAATTCAATTGAAGCTAAATAAAAATAAAAGTTTAATTAATTATTTAGTTTAATTATTTACGAAAATTTAATTAACATTTATAAAATATTTTTCTGATTTTATTCATCTTTAGCCTTTTCCCTTTTGAATATTTTTTATTTTTTTATTATTTTTTAAATTTTATTTATTTAGATTTAGATATTTTTCTTATATTTATGTAGTTATTTTATTTTTCAAATTTTCATTTTAGTTGATTATTTATTTATATTTTTTTATTATTTAATTATTTTCAAATTTTATTTAGGTTTAAATGATTTAAAAAAAATTAACTAGACTTTTTTTTAAATTATTTTATTTTCTGAATTATTTAAAATAGTTGTCAAATTTACTTTTAATATTTTATTTAAATATATTATACACTTTAATTGATTATTAAAATTATCTTTATATTTATTTTATGTTTTGATATTTTTTTTATAAATACTTATTTAGAAGAGTTAGTTAATTATTTATAAAAAAAAATCAAAATATGTTTAATTTTTTTTTTTAATTTTGATTAAAACCAAAGAATATGAAAAAAAAAAAAGATTTTAATGAGAATATGGAATGGTGAGAATTTTTAGTAAGTTATGTAGATTTAATGGAATTGTGGTAATATTAATGGAGGAAGGATATTATAGGAATTAAATGGGGTATGTTTAGTAATATATGTTGATTTTTAAATTTTAATGGGGTATGTTTAGTAGGTGGGGTAGATTTAGAGGATTTTGGGGTTTGAATAGTGGTACTCCTTTTATATTTGTTTGCAATTTAAACTTCGGGCAGTTTGTCCTTTGCCCGAAAACTGAAGTGTACAAATAAATATACAATCATCCATCTTAGTACGCATCCACATCATTAATTATTTAATAAAAAATAAAATTTAAATTATTAATTAGTACTATAAAACTATAAATAAATTTAAAATACATATAAATATGTATACTTGGGGATGAAGAACTAAAGGGGATTGTAGGTTAATTTAATTTATTTTCTTCAATTAATTATAGGATATTCTAATTGGAGTTGGGCTATTTTGAATGTGTATTGTAGACTGGAGTTTAGACATTTTGATTTTTTTAATTGGAATTTGATTTTTAAAATTATTTCAAACGTATTCGAATTATTCATTTTAAAAAATATTAATTAATTTTTAAAATTTTCAAAAAGCACAAATAAGTATTTTAATTTTAAAAAATATAATTTTTTTATTTAAACTTATTTATAATATAAATTTATTTTTTTAATTTAAAAAAATGATGTGGTTCTTACTAAGATGATGATTGTGTATTTATTTGTACACATCTACTTTCAGGCAAGGGACAAACTGCCCGAAGTTTAAATTGCAAATAAATATGAATGTGGTGATTTTTTTTTTTTGCCACAATTTAAAATTTTAGCTTATATTGCAATTTGCGGAAAAATGATTTTTTTTGCCAAAATTTAGCTTATATTGCAATTTACGGAAAAGTGGTGGTTTTATTTGCAATTAGGCTTTGATTTTAATAGTCTAAAATTTAAGCTTGAGGCGAATTTGATTGGTTAATGTTATTATATTAATACTTATAATACAAATTAATTACCAATTATGGATTGATGGTGAAAAAACTACATACAAAATTGTATATTAATTATTCATTTTATAATGGATTCTTTGGTCTTTTTCGTCATTCTCGACCAAAGAATCTAGTCCAAAAATTATTATTTAACCCGCTTTAGTAATTCATTTAATTTTGAATCATTTAATCACATTAAATATTTGACATATTCTAAGATGGAATTGGAATATAATTTGTTTGTGGCCCTAATATCTTCTCATGAATTAATTTAAAATCATAATAATATAATATATGTAGTAATAGAATAAAAATCCAATGAATTGAAGTCATAACATTCAAGAGCTAATCTCCATTTCTAATAACATTCAGTAAATAAATATGCAATTCCAAATGCAAACAAATTACCTACTATATTAATGAATTACCAAGTTTAATATAGAGAATTTCTAATATATTTAACGAAAAATGCACACGCGGCTACTATAATTTTTAATATTTTATCATAACCAAAAATTAAAGAATGGAATTATTTCCTAAAATCCTCATTCTGCTAAATATTTCAATCAACTCGAATGCATATATGATGATTGATTTCTTTGTGGGGAAAATGTGTTTTCATCTACAGTTTCATTACAGGACATTATCTCTTCAATAATCATGTCATCATCATACTCGAATGTATATCATTATTCATTACCTTGTGGGAAAATGTATTTTCATTTGTCGTTTCATCACAGAAAACTATATCTTCAGTAATCATGTCATCATCATACTCATAATCCAAATAATCACCTGAAGATATCTCATCCTCGTATTCAGAGAGTTCTTCATTAACAAAATATGTTGTTATAGAAAGACCTTTCAAGCTTTCATACATATACAACAATTCAGTAATGTTTGTTGTATTAACTCTCTTTTATCCATTTTTGGCCCTTGAATGATCCATTACTTATTTCGGATCTCTATCTTTTAGATAACCATAAATGCAATATGTCTGTAATATAGCTCCAGTTCCTTCATCCTACAACGTAAGTGGTAATGAGACTCGAAATAAGTCGATCATTATCTTATTTTGACTACCTTCCCTTTCTAAATTTGTTTCGCCTCAATCATCCTAGTGTTTCTCAACCAATAAACTTTTTTTATTCCTCTTATTCAAAAAATGATATTGTTACATTATGGATTAGAATTCCGCCACTCATCCTAGTGATTTCATTTGCATAATCTTAGACTCGGTCGAGCTTGCAAGGATTGGTTTTACTAACAAAAGCTATAGGGATATATTTAAACAAAGTGTCATTTGCTAATTAAGTTTTATGGCTAATAGAGTTTTCTTTAACTTGTCTTAATATTTTTAGGATAGCATAAGCCCTCCATTATTTTTTTATCATGTGAACTTTTTTCTTTCTCAATCTAAATAATATAATAGCACTAACCCTTCCAAAAATAGTTTTGGCGGGAGTGCATTATAGCCGTAGATCATTTTATGATCTTGCATGATGACCATTGGATTTTTTGTGTGTCTTTTTTGGAATAGTTGGTGAGTAAATTTTTGCTTTTATTGCTCATTATTGTAGCCAATTTATGCCCATAACCGTAGCAGTCAAGTGTATTTTTTATCCTATATATATTCTACAATTTCATCTTTCTCATCACACATTGACTGAAAATTTTATTCTTTGTTCTTGGTATATTGTATTCGTCCTTTTTTTTTATGCATTGTTATTTGGACTTTCATTCATCGGTAGGGTTTAGGATTTGTCGAACTGTTTATGTTGTTATTTTGACCGATTTATTTTCTTTTGTAGGGTTATCGATTGCATTTGTTGAACCGTATCAGGGCTATTATAAGATGAAAGTGAAATGTATTATGTGTTCTGTCAAGATCCGCTATCGAAGAAATTGGCGGATTACTTTTTTATTTCCTGATTGTTGTGTTTTTCATAAATTGGTGGCTCAACCTGTAGGATTTATGTAGGATTTATGTAGGATTTATTTATGTACTTGAATTTTTCATTCTTATAATGTAAGGGATGATTGATTAATCAACTTTTAGTATCTTCATGTTGTAACATGTATGATGTATCCATTATGATATACTACGATGGTGAAGTGATTAGATCAAAATGGGAATAGATCCCCTCCGATCTAACTTTTCTCAATTTCCTCAATTTCTCCCATCTAGACCGTCCAATATAATCTATGAACTACAATGTGCCGCGTCCTCATTTTAGTAATAAAAAAATAAAATCCCTCCAGCTTATGTTTATCTACCCAATTAAATTTTCTCTTTCCCCAATCAAAATTTCGGCGCTCAACTTCACTAATACGACTATCCGTCTGGCGTTTCACTTCAGAAACTCTATCTGCACTCAAACCCGTTGGAATAATCATGGTCTTGGAAAAGGAAAAATATCAATATCTACTAAGCAAAATCTCTTTTTTCCCTTATTGCATAAGTTCCGCTTTCAATTTGGACAAATCATATAATACACTCCTTTTCAAAACGTCATAATAAGTTTACATTTGAAAAAAACTTGATGGCCTATTTTACCATTCAAGATTCAAAAGCTATACTGTGAAATATTTTTTTGTGTTCTGAGATTTACTCCTCAATTCAAGCAAGAGTGTTCATATATATCAAAAATAGCAAAAAAATGTTCCATTCCATCTTGTGAGTGAAATAGTGGGGCGAGAAAAAGCTGCGCAGCAAAAAGAAGATAGAGTGAATTCCTATACTGGACGGTTAAGGTGGGGAAAATTGAGGAAAATTAGACGGGAAAGAAGATAGAGTGAATTCCTATAGTGGACGGTTAAGGTGGGGGAAATTGAGGAAAATTAGACGGAAGAGGATCCGTTCTTGATCAAAATGTGTAATTTGCTTAGAAAATTAAAGATAATATTGTGTTGTTTACCATGTTATAGAGGACATGTGAAGAGAAGTGCACTGACTTTTTTAAGAACATAATTTCTATAATTATTTAATTGTTCTCATGATTTTTTTCACTATTTTATTATTAATCTAACAAGATCCTGCAATGAACGAAGTGGCGACAATATTCATTTTTGACGGGAAGCGGTGACAATATTAATTTCTCATAATAATATTGTAAAATAGTACACTTTGTGTTGGTGATATTTTTTAGAGGCTTTGTGTTGGCCATTAAGCGGAGCTAATTTTTTGCTAATGACGGTTTGCAAATTTTGCCGAGTCTTGCAACTGCTGCGAATTTTGTGCTCCTAATTAGTTCTAATATTATGGCGAGATTTTGTGTAATTTAATGATATATATAATTCTAAAATTAATATTAAATTAATGTTAATATATCACGAAATCAATAATTAAGTTTTGAACCGATTTTAAATATCAGCTGAAGTAGCTTTAAAAAAATTGATTAAAGTAATCAATATAATATTCAAAATATTGGTTGATTGGATATAAAATATATTAATTATTTTAATAATTAATACAACAAACTAGATTATTTACCATCAATGCATGATAATTTGAACATTTACATAAATTTAGAGCAATGTAACGATTTGTATTGCAATGCTATTCAATACTTTGCAATTCTTGGCCGGGGTCTTTAGGTTGTGAAATCTATATAATACAAACACTTCTGCCTTTTTTAGATTTGGGCGGGAGATTTTTTTGACCCTTGATCAAAATGTTCTGACTTCATCTTAGCCGTTCAATTTTTGTTGTTTAATAAATATGGTAGAGTGTAATATAATTTGCTCTTGATTTGCTTATATTAAGGAATCATTTTAATACCTTGCCTATTTATACTGCTTAATCGTAAACTTCTCAACCATTCGTAGGTCCCAGTTTGGGATAAACCTACGAGGTGAGGAATGACTCGGCTACCGGAATTTCGCTTTCATCCACCACCGCCGACCCCAAATCCGCCATTATCTCCACCAGCGGCTTCATTATCTCCGCTTTCGGCTTGCACCACCCTGATTTTATTCTCCAACAGAGCACAGCGAGTAGATTGTTGTACACTCATCCTTCTTTCCCCTGATATTCCCATGCTCCAGTAAATTTGCAGCGGTGGAATCACGTCGGATCGCCCGACCATGATTTTGTTCTCCTCGATTTGCAACAGCCGGAGCAGCGCGCAATTGGTTTTCTTACGCGGTGCCGAGGTTCCGACTTTCAGAGCGCGTACCAGTGGTTGGATACCCCAAATTGAGTCAAATAAATGTGCACAAACTGAGCAGTATAGATGTATTGTTTGACTGAATAGTTATTGAAAAACTATTTTGCTTTTCTGTATAAATTAATTCCTAGATATCTGGTTAAAGAATTATTCCGAGTTTTGAATATGTTTTAGAGATGATTCGAAAATCTCAGATTTGAAGGAATTACAGATGGGATAAAATATTTGTTAGGAGTGTATTTTTTTATTTTGTTTGAAATTTATAGATTTATCATTCCGGTTCAAGTGTATTTCTATGAAAGAATATTATTCTCATTTTTATATGTGTATTTTACGAATTTCGTCATTAATGTGGAAAGATAATTTCTTCAAATATTTAAACCTTATAGTACACAACATTTTGATTTTTATATGTTTGTTTTAAAGTTTTCAGAGTATGATCTCGAAAAATGTACAAAATGAGTCTAATGTTATAATCATGATATATTTTGTAACTAAAATATTTTTTATGTATATTTCGTCATTTTCGAATCACTAAGCGAGGCATAATTTGAGGGTCATAGATGTAATGGCACAAATCATGGGATGTATTTCGTTTTATGGGATAATGGCACAAATAATAGGATATTTGTTACTTGATAATTAATTTTTTATATGAAATTATTAATATTATTTTTATGTTCAATTTTAATATAATTAATAAATTTATGTTTAATTATATTAATATTGAAATAAGTGGAGAATATATGTATTATATAAAATTATTGTGTTATGATATTATATATTGCATAAATTATGCAATCAAATATTCCACTTAACTTTTAATTGTAAATTTGACTATAGTTATAACCAATTTGCATAAACTATGCAATCAAACATTCCATTAAATTTTTAATTGTAAATTTGACTATAATTATAACCAATTTAAATTTATATTACAATAATATTTTTTTTAACTATGAAAAATATACTTTAGACTACGCAAAATATGAGATGATTACAAATTATTGGATAGATTTTTTTATTATTATATGGAAATGTATTACTATTAATAATATATAATACTAAAATTGTAGGAGTTTTTTTCTTCTTTAATAATTTAATGTGTATACGTTAGAGTGTGTATCTTATCTTAACCGCAGGAGATATTTGCACAAATATAGTCTATTTATACTATTAAAAAGTCAACATCATAACCACTACATATTTCAAACATAATGACACAAAATATGGGATAATTGAAAATTATGAGATTGATTTAATAGTAATAAATTTATGTATAGTAAATTTTCAATCCCACAATTTAATGATATCAAAATTGTAGAAGTTTTTTATAAGAATTTAATGTATATATGTTTGAGTGTGTATCGTTCTTTTAAAAGAATTTAATTAATTTATATATGTTTGAGTGTGCATCTTATTTTATGCGTATACATTTATGATTATTATTATAATATATCAAATAAATTTTTTTTAAAGGTAATTAATTACAATAGTTTCATAACATAATCAATTACAATAGTTCTTTCGATCACCGGGTACATGACAACATCTTTATCATCTCGTTGTAGATCGGAACCGCAATCACCACAAGAGGGGGACTACCCGAACTCGCAACCACCACAAGAGGGGAACATCACCCCACGACAATAGGGGAACAACCACCCCACCACAAGAGGGAAATAAATTTTCTCTCCGTGTCACGAACCCAAGACCTCTGGGGTCTTAGGTGGTGGCCGCAACCACTTGAGCTACCAACACTTGACAATGTGTATCAAATAAATTGATTTGTGTAAGTATTCATAGTTTTCAAACTTCTTGAATATTATAAAAAAAATTGTAATTTTAACGTAAATACATTGTCTACCAAACCAATTTATTTGTTTCAATTTCTATATATCTCCAAGGTTTTCAATTATATATATATATATATATATATATATATATATGTATTTTTTATTTTATTTTTTTGCTTAAAATTTCATTAAACAATTAATTGTCGTGGTTATAAAAATCCCACAAACAATCTAAATTTTATAAAATGGT
Organism: Ballota nigra; assembly: GCA_947034835.1. NCBI lineage: Eukaryota > Viridiplantae > Streptophyta > Magnoliopsida > Lamiales > Lamiaceae > Ballota > Ballota nigra. Next base: position 43,997,289 of record OX344724.1, on the reverse strand, counting down.
GTTCATAAATTGATCACAGTATGATATTTTTATTGACAAAGTAAAGTAAAATTGGTTCATACACGAACCACTTAAAGAGTATTAGTTGTTTACACTAAAGAGTATTAGTTGTTTTCATTTAAGGGTATTAATTTTGGAGGGTATTAATATTTTTTAATAAAGAGTATTAGTTGAAGGGTCTGTGGTGCATTAGTTGAAGGGTTCGTGGTGTATTAGTTATTTAACTAAATATTATTAATTATTTATACTAAAGGGTATTGGTTGTTATACTGAAAAATATTGTAAAGTAGTTCAGGTAAACATAAATTCAGAATAATATAAATATTAAATAAATGTATATTAAATATCGGCAATGTGAATTTATATTTATATACACACATTAAAAAAGAATTAATTTGATATTATATTTTTTTCAAAATATATAAGCAACTTCAACATTTATAAATTAAAATTAAATTAATTTTTTTTATTTCAAACAATTTCAACATTCTTTTTGTATCATCATTTTTTTCTCAAATGTTTAGAAGTATTGTTTAAGAGTGTATATAGAGTAAAATTGATTCATACATTAATCATTAAAGAACATTGATTATTTTTCATTAAAGAGTATTAGTTGTTTTCAGTGAAGGGGTATGAGTAGTGTATATTGAAGAGTGTAAATTTGTTTTCACTAAACAACTAATACTTTTTCGTGAAAATAATTAACACTCTTCGGTAAAAACAACTAACACTCTTTAGTGATAACAACTAATTTTCTTCAATGGTTCATGTATGAACCATTTTCACTCTATGCTTTGTCAATATTTAAAAATATAAATGTTTCAGTGATTATATTTTGTAATGCCACAATAATTTTTTTTTTTAAAATCTTTTATTATATATAATGGTATTTTTATAAGTTCTAAATAACATCTTTATTGATGCAATACCATATTATTTTTTAAAAATTACTTAATTATTTGCATAGAAATTGTCGGTTCTATATATTATGATTATACATATACTTATTAATCATATTATTAAATTAAGAAAAATACTATTGTTGCGTAGACCGTGCAATTATTATCTTCATTGTTATGTAATTTATATAGTCAAAGTCACAACATTTATTTACCTCATGTTATTTCATTTATGGATGTTTATGTGAAATTACTTCTTAATTAATTAAAACACAATATTATTATAAAAATATAAAAAATGTTAGTTACATTAATTTTATAGATAGATATAGAATGCATGTAATTAATTTATTAATCTCTAATTTCAATTATGGCTATTTCTGTAAAAAGAAAATTATGGCCCATTCACTTTTAACAACAATTAACTGAATCATATCTCCTCTAATTCATCTCAATAAATTTATATTTAGGGGTAATAGTGAATAAAATTATGATGAATTTTGATTCAATTGCAGATTAATCTAAACATTTAAAATATCATAAATTAAACTCTATTTTTTTAAGAAAAAATTACAATTGAGGCTTTTGGTCAGTTTACCCCAGTCCGAATGCTAAAGTATCAAATATTTGATACATTAAAACTATTTCAAGATAAGCTTATTATGAATTATTTTCATATAATACTTTGCTTTAATCTTTTAATTAAGTTACTTTGTTGATTCTTTTATTTGTATTGCTAAAATTTTGTATTTGAGTTTTTTTTTTCTTATTATTCAAAATCCAATATGGAAATTATTAATTCTTATTAAATTAAATATGAAATTGTTTGTAGATAAATTTATTTTAAGATTTTCTATACCCATTATTTTTATTTAGTTCACTTACTTCTAAATCCACCACAATATTTTATATTTTTTTACTAAATATACCCACCATAAAATTATAATTTTATTCACTATGTAATACTTGCACCACATCCCTAAAAAAATTCTCACCACAGTCTCATTTAATTTCAGTACAACCACAAAATATATCTACTCCTCCACCTCTCTAATCAATTGACATAAAATATGATTAACAATATTTTGTGTAGGAGTGTCTATTAGGCCTAAAAGTTGAAAATCGAGTGTGTAAGAAACCAACAAAACAAGATATTTTGTCAATATTCATTATATATTTTCTAATGTCAATTTGATAAAAATAATCTATGTAACATATTACTCCTATTTTTTTTATTAGTTATGTTTGAATGTTGATAAAAAATTACATTAGACCATATATATAGACAACTTAAGTTTTCCTAAAAATGTCAAGGGTAGAAAGTCAAATCGATCATTTTGAAGATGATATCGAAGGAAAAATTAGAACTATTGAATGTTGGTGAAATCATTGAGTTTTCGAATTAATTCAAAAAAATAGGACAAAAAAAAAAGAATGTGAGACCTAAATTGTTATTGAAAAATTCTCACGAGACCAAATTTGCAATTTTTCCTTTAATAATATATTTAGTTCAGTGATTATTTTTCTTTAATGTTAGAATAATTAAAAAAGTTATCCATAAATTTTATGAAATTATTAAATATAATATTATGTTTATAAGTTGTATATATTGTTTCTTAATTGTAGTTGGTTCAGTAAGACATCAAAGTGATAGTTTCAAGTTTTGTTGTAGGCTTTACAAGGTATCATTTTATTACTTTATTGTGTTAATGAGGAATAATAATGCAAATATATTTTAGGTACCAAGTTGTACTATACTAATTAATCAATTAATTTAATAGAACAGTGAGACATCACCATATACAACTCAAACTTCATGATAATGTGACACATAGTGAGACTTCATAAGAAATGACATAATCTCAAGACAAAAAGTAACTCCGGTACATAAGGGTGATTTATGAAATATAAATTTAAGAATAATTAAGGATTTTTTTTAACTATGTTATAATTTCTAAATTGTTATGGTTATAATTGGTTCTGGTTTATTTCTTTGGTATGATAGAATTCACATTATTATAAAACCATATCATTTTGATAAATTCAAAGATACATTTTTCGAAGGTTATTTGTGTGTGGATTGCAATTTTATTATCATAGACAAATAATTTTATTTCAATACTCCTATGAATAAGATGAATTACTTTAAACTTTAAAGGAATTATTAAGAGTTAAATTTTGTAACTCAGTGAACAAGAATCTTCTATACGGTAAATTTTTGTATAATTTTTCAATAAAATAAATTATTTATATAATGTAGACATATGTTATTGAATTATATTACTTTCTAATATATTATACATTTCCTCTGATCCTTATAGATGGATAAAATTGTTGATAGAGAGGTTAACTTGAAGCCTCTAAATTCTTAAAACTTATGATAAGAACATAATTTGAGTAAGGATCATATTTATTCTTTTATTTATAACTTTTCATGAAAATTTTAAAATCAAATTTGCTAAGTTTAATGGTTTCATAGATAATCATATTTTCAATTCGTATCTATATTTATATGTAAAAACCAAGTGAATTATTAGGGAAAAATTGCACTTTTGATTATAACAGAACTTTTGGTACCTATTTGCAAAAGTGATCATTTTTTAATAGTTTGGTTATATATGCTAATTTTCAGGACTATAACCGTAATTTTACCACATTCTATATATTGGGACCAAAACTTCAATTTACCCATTTTCTTTGGACCAAAACTGAAATCTTTTGGGACCAAAAGTGACGAATAAAACTACTACACTAAAAAAAATAAAAAGGACCGATTCAAAATAGATTTATTCTCTTGCAACCAAAAGTGTAATTTACTTGAATTTTTAGTATTCATATCTTAATTATTTAATATCTTATTTTTTTCTATTGTTGTATATAGTTTAAGTGGATACCAAACCTTACTTCCTTCGTAATTATTGTGATTATTTTATATTTTATATTTAAAACTTAACAACCATATTATATCTGGCACCACAATTTAAAAAATTACACCCGCACTTTTATTAAATACATTTGCTATTTAGAAATTGGTTTATTCATCATTTTTGTAGGTGTTGTTTGTAAGTAATTTAGGTGTTGATGTATTCATCATTTTTGCAGGTGTCATTTGTAAGTATTTTGGTATTCACAATTTATTAATTAATGGACGAGTATACTTAATGGTGGATGTATTTAATAAAAAAGTGGGTGCATATATTATTGGCATATAAGTGATAATCACATATATAAAACATTTTACAAATCGTATTGACCTAATATTTATCAAAATCAATATTACTAATAATATAATTGATAATCATGTGGGTAAAATTTTTCTCATATCTTATAAAATGAAATCAAGATTTTGTCTAACAATTATTATATAATTAAAATTATTTAATATTTTCTCAGTTAGAATTTCACTTTATGATAATAATTTTTCTATATATAAAATTTACATTATGTATATTTAATATTATGGCATATAGATTATACTTAAGAACTCAAAAGTCAATAGATGTACAATTAAAAAGATATATTTTCAACATTTTATTTAATTAATTTCATAATATATTTGGGTTACTCATCAAACTCTTTAAGATTTGCTTGAACCTAAATTATTATTCATAATTTAAATGAAAAATGAGCATATTACACGTCCAAATGGAACATTAATGTTGTGAAGGTCAATACAGATCCATCATTGCAAAATATTCAAGTTCATTTAAGGATGAACGTGTAAATTTTTTCTATTTTAATAGTTTAACTGTATGATTCAACACTACTGAAATCGTTTTTTAAGATCAACAATGTCAATATCATGAAGGATTAATTTGCTTTGGAGAAGTTGCATCATCACATGTAAAATCAACCTACAAAATAAATTTTAAATTTACATAGTTAATATATGATTGTTAAATATTTTCTTAATACCATAAAAAAATGTTGTTTATTTAAATAATATTGATATCTTTGAACTCTTTGGACTATTCTCAAAATTACCTTTGGGAGTGACTTTGAGATATTATGATGACAATCTATGCACATATGATACACATACACTATAGGCTACCTAATATATATTTCCAAATATTTTTCTGGCCTTTAATTAGATATTGTTATTAAATCTTGATTGTTCATTTTTGTATTAATATATGCATGGTACGTTTAACCACTATTCCTTAGATGTAATCTTGGCCGCTTATTTTTTTAAACAAATCTTTAACGAGAATCGGTTCTTGAAATGTTTAAAAATAACATTGATTTTACTATTACGTAAAAAAAATAGTTCAATATCAAATATGTATTTTTTTAAGGCAGAATATAAAGTGAAATTGATATATACATGAACCACTTTGAAGGGTATGAGTTGTTTCACTAAGGAGTATTAGTTGTAGAGGGTACAAATTATTTTCACTAAAGAGTGTCAGTTGATGGGTACGAAATGGTATGAATTGTTACAACAACACTAGAAAGTATCAGTTGATGGGTACGAAATTGTATGAATTGTTACACCAAAAGATATTAGTCTTTCTCACTAAAGGGTATGAAGTGTTCTACTAATAATTACTGCAAAATGGTTTATGTATGAACAAGTTCCACACTATACATACTAAATTTTCAATTATTAATCAAATTTAATATGAAATTGTTTATAAATAAATTTATTGTGGGATGCAACAATTTACACCAACTATTTCACTAGGTTCACCTACTTCAAAATTCACTCATCTTATTTAATAATACTAAATATATCCATTATAATATTATAATTTTATTCAACATATACACGTACATCCCTAAAAATATTCAACCACTAATCTCATTCAATTTCAATAAAATCACATAATATATCTATTCCCCCCACCTCTTTAATCCATTGATGAAAAGCAAGATTAACTTATTTACGCAAGAGTGTCTATAAGACAGAAGGATTGAAAGTTGAATGTGAAAGAAACCACCATAGCAAGGTAATTTATTGATCTGTATTATGTATTTTTTCAATGTCAATGCGATAGTCTTTTTTTTCTTTTTATTATATTCTTTTATTAGTATTTGTTTGAATGATGAAAAATAAATATTAGACCATGCATAGGAAATTAAGTTTTTCTCCAAGTATTTCTACTGAAAGTCTAATTGATTATTTGAAAATTATGTTGAATGAAAATTAGAACCAATAAATGTTTGTGGAATTACTGGACTTTCTATGAAAAACTATAATGTTTAAAGTATTAGATATTAAATTGAATTTTATTATATTGAAGTACTGAATATTTTTCCCAATTTCTTATCAATACATGTTAATTGGTGGCACGAATCTGTGCATGCTTCTGCTCACTAAAGATTTGTTTAAATTTGATAGAGTGTTGTATTTTTTAAAGATGATTAAATTATTGTAAACAAATATAATGGTATTTTTATATCAGAGTAAGAATGATTTTTGTTGTTTGTGTACCAAGTTTGTGTGCTTGATAGAAAATAATTTTTTAAGGACTTTAACATAAGAGTGGTAGCAAAATTAGGATGTTAACTCTCCGGGCGGATAATTTAAGAACAATAATTTTAAAAGTCACGAATTGATGTCAAAAACTAAAATCAAGTCGGGCTAATTGGATTGAATTCCAGTTGAATTTGGGTTGGTTAGGACCGATTTGGCCTGAATTTGTCATTCATAAAAGTTATTGTCATTCAATTGCTATCTTGAAGAGTTACGATCTTCATTTTGCAAGCTTGAAGAGTTACAATCCTCATTTTGTCACCATCAAGTAATGGTCCTTAAAAAAATTATTTGCCTATTTGATTGATTCTTTTTAATTAAGTTCATTTGTTGGTTCTTTTTTTTTTTATCAATTTCAACAACATTATAATATTTTGTTATTTTATCGAATATTTATTATTCTATGTGGATGTTAACGTTTAAATATCCGTTAGAAAATTGATTTAGTGCATAATAATATGAAATACTATACATATATTGTATTAAATAAATTAAAAAAAGTTTATCATTAATTATTAAAAAAACTAATGTAATTTATTTGGGTCTTCTGTATATTGATATGTTTTACAAGAAATGGCGAATTTTTTTACATACGTATATATTTGAGAGTGTTCTGTTATTACTGTAATTTTATTCGTAATTTATATTATAACTTATAACTATTGATCATAGAAGATGCATATTCTAATGTCTTTCGTGGTTATTAAATATTATATTGTAAATAATTTTAAATTTTATAGGTTTAAGTTATATTTACGATTTATATAAGGTACATCATTTGGATAAAATGAGTTGATGGTAAGAATTATAAAATTATTTGCTATTCTTTATAAATATCTATTTTATAATAAAATAATAAAAAATTTGTGTGAGATGGCCTCACGGTGAGACGGTTTACAAACTAGCGCAAAATAATACACATCTCTTCTAAAGTGTTAATACATCATGCCCAACTTATGATCCATCTCACACAAGACCTACTTTAAAAACAAATATTTTTTCATATTACACTTACACATAATAAAAAATTTGTGATAAACCATTGCCTGATCAAATTGTGCTATTTGTTAAATAAAAAAAAATATAAGGGATTATATTAAAATTTTAGTAATGGAAATGACTTCCGCGTGAAGTGCAGTAGAGGCTATAGTTAAAAAAAAAAGTTTTAAAGTAGTTTTTTTTAAAAAGTGATTACCACTTTTTAATTATTTGTTGAGTGTCATCTTATTCTTTTAACCAATGAAATTAATTTTTACAAGTATTCAATAGGTCATAAATTACTCTTATGTAGTGTTTGATCTTGACATTTTTTTTTTCTTTTTAAAAGAAAAGGTATTATTTAAAATAATGTTATATTGTAGATTATCATTTAAAGTATTTAAATTATTGCTTAAAATTGCGTGAGATTGTCTCGTGGAACTAGATAATACAAATTTAAATACACCTACATTGAAATGTTAGTTTTACAATTCCAATTTATATCATATCCCAGGAGTAAATTTTATATTAAAATAGTTAATGGTAAACTTATGATGAAAATATTTTAAAGTATTGAATATTATAAATGGAATATGAAAAATTTAATGTGAAGTATCGTTAATTTGAGTGCAAGAAAAAATTTATTTATAATTTTCTTAAAAAAATTATAGATTTTTAGTTTTATAATTAAAATTTGATAATTTTTATAGTTTAAATAATATAATAAATTCCGGCTGTGTGAAGCACAGGTTTTACGATCACTAATTTTTATTATTTTATGTGGATGTTAATGTTTAAATATGCGTTAGAAAATTAATTTCATACATAATGATATGAAATACTATACATATATTGTGTAAAATCAATTACAAAAAATTATCATTAATTATTAAAAAACTAATGTAAATTGTTTGCGTCTTTTGTATATTGCTATATTTTACAAGTAATGATAAAATATTTTACATAGATATTATATTTGAGAGTGTTCCGTAATTATTGTAATTTTATATGTAATTGATGTTATAACTTATAATTATTCATCATAGAAGATGCATATTCGAATGCCTTTTGTGGTTATTAAATATTATATTGTAAATAATTTAAAATTTTATAGGTTTAAGTTATATTTACAATTTATATAAGACACATCATTTGATTAAAATGTGTTGATGGTAAGAATTATAAAATAATTTACTATTCTTTATAAGTATCTATTTTATAATAAAAATAAAAATAAACTTGTGTGAGATGGCCTAACGGTGAGACGGTTCACAAACTAGCGCAAAATAACACACATCTCTTCTAAAGTGTTAATACGTCATGCCCAAATTATGATTCATCTCACGCAAGACCTACTCTAATCACAAATATTTTTTCATATTACACTTACATATAATAAAAAAAAGGTTATATTAAAATATTTGTGATAAACCATTGCTTGAAAAAATTGTGGCATTTGTTAAACATAAAAAAATATAAGGGATTATATTAAAATTTTAGTAATGAAAATGACTTACGCGTGAAGTGCGAGTAGAGGCTGTAGTTAAAAAAAAATTAAGTAGTTTAAAAAAATAAAGTGATTACCGTTTTTTAATTATTTGTAGAGTAACATCTCATTCCTTTAATCAATAAAATTAATTTTTTCAAATATTCAATAAGTCATAAATTACCTTATGTGTTTGATCTTGATATTTAATTTTTTTTTTCTTTTTAAAAGAAAATGTATTATTTAAAAAAAAAATTATATTGTAGATTATTGTTTAAAGTATTTAAACTATAGCTTAAAATTGCGTGAGATTGTCTCGTGAAACTAGATAATATAAATTTAAATACACCTATGTTGAAATGTTAGTATGATGAGTCCAATTTATATCCTATCCCAGGAGTAAATTCTATATGAAAATAGTTAATGATAAATTTATAATGAAATTGTTTTAAAGTATTGAATATTATAAATGTAGTATGGAAAATTTAATGAGAAGTATCGTTAATTTAAGTGCAAGAAAAAAAATTAGATTTTTTTTTAAAATTTTTAGTTTTATAATTAAAATTTGGTAATTATTATAGCCTAAATAATGTAATAAATTCCGGCCGTGCGAAGTACGGGTTTTACGATCACTAGTCGGATTAAATAACCCTCCACCTTCTTAAAAACAGATACATTAATCACTCCGTTAATTTGAGGGGAATTACATTATGAGTAATATTGGGTAGAGTTGAAGCTGATATACAATTTATTGTAAAATACACACATATTTTAGGGATGAATCATGATTTTAGTTTGTTGTAGAGTTGAGTGATTTCTTACTTGATAATGCTTCCTTGATAAACTTGATTAGGTTGTGTTCGGTGTTCCAATATACAAATAACTGATGAACTCCTTCTCGCACTAATCAACTGCAAAAATTTCCCATATAAAATCAAAATTATGTATCATATTTGAATGAATATTGTGAATGATTCAAAAACACAATCAACCAGAAGGAGAAAAACCCAGAAGTCTTGATATAAGAGCATAGAGTACTTATTTAATTCCAAAAATCCAATTGGTAGTTCACTCAAATTCTTTATAAATAAACAATTAAAAGAAACCCCGTATAATTTGAGAGCATTATAAATTATTTATATCCATAATTTTCATGATCCAAGTATCCCAAGTTTGATTACCACCATCACATTAGTCTCCGTGTTAAAAATTGAGCTGCAATTTGCACATAAATTTTGTAAAACTTATAATTTCAGTAATTCTGGGCAAGTGTTTTAAACCTAAAATTTGTGCATGAATTGTTCTTAGCAGACACTGTCTTAAGCTCCATAGGCAATGTGCATGATTGAGGTCGATAATTAGTAAATTGTCCACCATGACTCGCTACCGCTGGAAAACTAGAATACTGGACACTGGCGGCTCCAATGTCAGGCATCGTTTATCTCATTCATCTTCTTCCCCAGTCTGCCATATCTTGTTACCCTTCTTCCTAGTCTCACATCTATCTGTCAGTGATCACAAAATTAAAGATGTATACATAAACAAAAGGGAAAATATAGAACAAACAAATATGCACCTATTGTTACATGTATAAACAAAACAACTATGCATACAATAGTTATCATTACTAATTGGTTCTTTTCATGAGTTGAAACAATACACCATTGAATTGAGGGGTTTCAAGAAAGCAGATGGAACTTTAATTTGTACTTAAAAAGGATAGAGGATCCTCTCCTTTTGTCCATTATGCTCTTGTCCCTTTCAACAATGATAAACATAAACCAAAATAAACTCCAGTATACAAACAAAATACGATAGATCAATTCTACCTAACTTCATGAATTTAAACAGAGCAACACAACTATTTCTCTGAAACCCAAATTCGAATTGATAAAAACCATCCAGAAATCAAATTCATTAAGACCTAAAACCATAAACCACATCTAATGTAGACCAAAAGTGAAAAGCTGAGATAAAACCATCGATATCCAGATTGAAACTAACTAACAGACCATCAAGAAAAGCTAATTAAACTCGCCACTTTTCTAGACCAAGATCGTGTGTCATTCTTTATATATTAAACATTTCATTAGTACCTTTAACAATGGCAGTGAAACAAAACCACTGATTCTCATCATTTATTCTTTCCAAATCAACATGAAGTTATGCCAGCTAAATCATGCCCAAAACAAAATAGTTGTCCACTGGAGAAACAAAAATTAAAAAGGAGTTCTCAAGAGGTGTGGTGCAAGACCTAGAACAACCCTTCTCTCCATATGATCTTATATGGATTCTGAAATTGGCATCTGAAATTTTTAATACCAAATTGAAATTCGTCTAGAAATTGGAATCTGAAATGGGTATTCGAATAGAGATCGAAATCTGGAATTTGCATTTGAAATTGGAATATCAATTTACAATATGGAATTGAAAAATTAGCCATCTTGCATATGCTAAAACAGTGGCTTTTACAGCCTCCCATAAACTATTTCATAGATCAATTATGCTTCCACCCAATTCTAATAGTAAAATAAAATATTTCAATCTTGTTTCTGTAATCACCGAACATGGCAGTTTCACGTACATATAGTTCCACATTTTAGTTCCACATTTAGCATACATATAATGAGAACTTAAAAGACCGGAAACCTATAGTGAATAATCCCATACCACATGCATACCAACTATAAAGACCACACAAAATTAGTTAGTTTTTTTTTCTTGTGGAATAAACTTGCTTGCTGTCAAAGAAAAGATTCAACAATAATTATCATGGAGATGTCATTCTTGTAAATGTACGCTATGACCTGAGGACATTTAAAGCAAAACTTCTATTCAAATTAATAAAGAAGCTGATATAAGAAATCGCCATGCACCAAAAATCCTTTATCCTTTGTTGTTGATCAACAAAATACTTCTAGATATGATCCTAACAAACGCTATGTAGCTTATTTCTGCAAACTAAATTTTAAAAGCTAATCAATTAGAGTTTAAAGATTTCTATCTGAAACAACAAAAGTGGACGACGATGGCAGAGCTTAGAACTTTTTCTATAAATCTGAAAGAAGAATAAGAATCGGCAATGAAATATACAAAATTTACTGACCTAATTGAATGAAACAGCATCCGAGTTAAACCTGGTACACTCAAAAACCCCATAGCAGCGTATATTTTTCCTATAAAACAGAGAAATGAAACCTTGATCATTTGAATCACTGAGGGGCTTTACATCTCGGCCAAGAGCATAAATTTTTCCTATAAAATAGAAAAATAAAACCTTGATCATATGAATCACTGAGGGCTTTGCATTTCGGCCAAGTATAAAACATATATCAATAGAGAAAGATTTAGCAAGTAATTAAGATGATGATAAATTATCTAAACATGGATCAAAATTTTGTAGAAATCAACCGATACAAGGAAACAATGATGAAGGTTGATGAACTCAATCGCCTAATCTAAAAATGTCTCGATCATTCTAAAGGTTGGATAAAAGTTTTTAATAACAAATTTTGTCTTTCACTTCACTATAAGGAATTCCAAGTGTTTTTAGTAGAGGGAGGGGGGAACCTTCGCATCTCCTTTGCACCATTTTCTTCGACGCGTTTCTTTTGGCTCCTTTCAACCTATTGTGTCGCTTCCTTGGAGATGAGAGAGAAAAGGAAGGTAGCGTAATGCAGCAGATGTGCGTTTATGCTTTTTTCAATTAGAAAAGCCATCAATTTTAATTAAGAATGAGTATGCGTTTTGGCGTCTTTCCAATTGCTCAACAAATTAATGTAATTAAAAAAATAGAGTAGAGGTTTTCTTCTTAAATAATGGAGGATTTTTTTATTAAAAAAAACACGTGGCAGCGTATAGAGGACGACACTTATCAACGTTTGGAGTGAAGAGATCCTCCAAGATTTCATGAAAAAATGTTTGGAATACAAAGATAAGTTTACAGGTAACCTGAGCCTAATACAAATACAAGACTAATTTGTTTAGTCTTGTACTCCCTCCATTTCAAAATAAATATCTTTTTAGGGTCTAACACACATATTAAGGCTTTTTATTTTTACCAAAATTACCCCTAATAAATGATAATTAACTTATCATTAGCTGTGAAAAAATGCTTTACTTTAAATGAGAATAATTAAGGAATAGTTGTTGGGATATGTTTAGTTTTGATGATTTTCCAAAACAACATGTAATAGGTTTGAAAGCAGTCAGGATTGTATCTTTAGTTTCAGGTCAGGCTAGGTTATGTCACAGTGGAATAGGCTGTCATTTGAGAAGAACTCAGTTGAGGGGGAACTCAGCAACACAGCCTGAAGATATCAAGATGACACCCAGAAGAACTGACTGAAGTCATGCCTACAACCTGAACCAGAAGAGAAGCCTGAAGGATGTCCCACTGAGTGTAAACCGGGTTGATCTAAGCTAGGTCAGGTGGACCACTCAGTGAAGAGCATGATCAGGAGGATCAGTGCTGCACCAAGTAGGCCCTGAAGGAGTCAGGCTACTGTGGTAAGGGAAGTTTGTCATTCAGCCTTGTGACAAACTTCTTAGAATGATCTTCAAACAGTCTCTGAAGGACAACTACACTGAAGACGTTCAGTCCACTGAAGATCATCAGTCAGTGAAGGAGGAAGCTACCTAAAGTCAGTGGGTCTTAGTCAAACCCACTGAGTCAAAGATCCGTGAATCCAGGCCACGTGGACCAATCAGCACGAGGCAGCAACTCTGACACTGACAAAGGCCGCATTCCAAGAAAAGTGGTTGAAACCATTTAATGTTGGATTCAAATGTATCTTCCCTCCAACGGATACATTTGAATCCCCATTATAAATACAAGCTCATAGCTTCATTGTAAGGTGTGTTGTATTGTGTGAAAGAAGAAAATAAACACCTACAAGTTGTGAGGGTGTGTTAGCTGTTAGGGAGTCATAAGGAAGTGTTACACACCCACGACACTGACCTTTAGGGTTATCACTTATATTCATTGAGTGTCAAGCTTGTAACTCTTAGCTTAGAGAGGTTTTCCTAATCTTAGCTTTAAGGCTAACACATTGTAAAGGAAAACCTCACCTAGTTGGAGAAAACCAAACCAAACTAAACCCTTTCAGAAGAATGTTAGGTTTGTAGTGAGGTGAGGAGAGGCAGCCCATGGAGTGGCGTGAGTCCATTTTTAAGTGCACCTTGGCACGTTAAAAACAAGAATCCCAAGTAGTGGATTTCCTGTTAAATCAGGTCGTGGACGTAGGAGCTTGAGTCTCTGAACCACGTTAAACTGAGCGTTTGTTTTCATTAAAGTATTTACTAAAGTGTTGTGAAAATCTGCTCACTGAGAGCATTGTTTAAAAGGAAACTTTGGTTAAGTATTCAAGTCAGGGGGATTCCTCTCACTGACCAGTTCAGGCAACGCACTCGAGAGTTCAGTATCTCGAGTCACTGTGTTGCTAAGAGCATGAGCCTTCAAGTCTCACTGACTTGGTAGCTCAGCCTCTTAGCAACGCAGTGACTTGAAGTGAAACCTCTCGAGTCACTGCCTTGTTACGAGACTGAGCTCGCAAGTCAGTTGCACTGACTTGATTGCTCTGACTCGTAGCAACGCAGTGACTTGAGTATTACTCACTCTTGCTGAACTCCCTGAGGAAAAGTTTTAAAAAAAAATTGTGCTCCTGAATTCCCATTTTGCCCTTCGAAAATGGGACCATCAATTGGTATCAGAGCGGGTTGTTCACATGACCACTGATCCAGTTTTGTTAAGAAAAATGGTCAACCGAACAGATCTTAAATATTTTAAACTATGAGAATTCCTGCATATTTCAAACTATTACTTGTGTTCTGACATTATTCTTGTAATAGAAAATCATTTGGTTAGAAGTTTTGGAATCATCAAAAAGGGGGAAATTGTTGGGATATGTTTAGTTTTGATGATTTTCCAAAACAACATGTAATAGGTTTGAAAGCAGTCAGGATTGTATCTTTAGTTTCAGGTCAGGCTAGGTTATGTCACAGTGGAATAGGCTGTCAGTTGAGAAGAACTCAGTTGAGGTAACACTCAGTTGAGGGGGAACTCAGCGAGGGGGAACTCAGCAACACAGCCTGAAGATATCAAGATGACACCCAGAAGAACTGACTGAAGCCATGCCTGCAACCTGAACCAGAAGAGAAGCCTGAAGGATGTCCCACTGAGTGTAAACCGGGCTGATCTAAGCTAGGCCAGGTGGACCACTCAGTGAAGAGCATGATCAGGAGGATCAGTGCTGCACCAAGTAGGCCCTGAAGGAGTCAGGCTACTGTGGTAAGGGAAGTTTGTCATTCAGCCTTGTGACAAACTTCTTGGAATGATCTTCAAATAATCTCTGAAGGACAACTACACTGAAGACGTTCAGTCCACTGAAGATCATCAGTCAGTGAAGGAGGAAGCTACCTAAAGTCAGTGGGTCTTAGTCAAACCCACTGAGTCAAAGATCCGTGAATCCAGGCCACGTGGACCAATCAGCACGAGGCAGCAACTCTGACACTGACAAAGGCCGCATTCCAAGAAAAGTGGTTGAAACCATTTAATGTTGGATTCAAATGTATCTTCCCTCCAATGGATACATTTGAATCCCCATTATAAATACAAGCTCATAGCTTCATTGTAAGGTGTGTTGTATTGTGTGAAAGAAGAAAATAAACACCTACAAGTTGTGAGGGTGTGTTAGCTGTTAGGGAGTCATAAGGAAGTGTTACACACCCACGACACTGACATTTAGGGTTATCACTTATATTCATTGAGTGTCAAGCTTGTAACTCTTAGCTTAGAGAGGTTTTCCTAATCTTAGCTTTAAGGCTAACACATTGTAAAGGAAAACCTCACCTAGTTGGAGAAAACCAAACCAAACTAAACCCTTTCAGAAGAATGTTAGGTTTGTAGTGAGGTGAGGAGAGGCAGCCCAGGGAGTGGCGTGAGTCCAATTGTAAGTGCACCTTGGCACGTTAAAAACAAGAATCCCAAGTAGTGGATTTCCTGTTAAATCAGACCGTGGACGTAGGAGCTTGAGTCTCTGAACCACGTTAAACTGAGCGTTTGTTTTCATTAAAGTATTTACTAAAGTGTTGTGAAAATCTGCTCACTGAGAGCATTGTTTAAAAGGAAACTTTGGTTAAGTATTCAGGTCAGGGGGATTCCTCTCACTGACCAGTTCAGGCAACGCACTCGAGAGTTCAGTATCTCGAGTCACTGTGTTACTAAGAGCATGAGCCTTAAAGTCTCACTGACTTGGTAGCTCAGCCTCTTAGCAACGCAGTGACTTGAAGTGAAACCTCTCGAGTCACTGCCTTGTTACGAGACTGAGCTTGCAAGTCAGTTGCACTGACTTGATTGCTCTGACTCGTAGCAACGCAGTGACTTGAGTATTACTCACTCTTGCTGAACTCCATGAGGAAAAGTTTTAAAAAAAAAATTGTGCTCCTGAATTCCCATTTTGCCCTTCGAAAACGGGACCATCAATAGTATTATTTTATTACTCCTATCGATGGAGAAAATGGATTTAATGGCCTCGAAAATGGAAAAGGGATTACATATAGTATGTCGGCATCATCATCATCATCATTTCTGCTTAAAGAAAATTAAGGAGGTTGTTGGTCCGGGTACAAGACTGAGGAATACGTGTATGGGGGGGGGGGGGGAATACATGTATACCAATTTTCCAAACTTAAAAGCTTACTGAGTCCCCTTTACTCAGAGTGATAAAGAACTAGGCACTGATAATACACCTACTAACTACACTTGGTGCGGGTCAGTTGGCTAACTATCAGTTTAAGTTCAGTGCGGAAATGTGTGAGCCCTGATAGTTTTAAGTCTTGTTTAGTTTGCTTTCTGAAAACCTTGATTACTAAAATGAATAGTGTTTAGTAAGGGCAGTGCTCTTTTTAATAGATCAGGCTGATTGATTCAAGCCTGATAAAAATCTTATACAATGAATGAACAATTAATATGGCAGGTAAGCAATATATCAAAGCAATAAGAACACAGCAAGTTTAACGTGGTTCAGAGTCTCAAACTCCTACGTCCACGACCTGATTTAACAGGAAATCCACTCAAGGGATTCTTGTTTTTAACGTGCCAAGGTGCACCAAGATCAGCTACCTCACTGACCTATACAAACTTCCTTACTAACTAACTTAACTTACTTCCAACAAACCTAACTTTAGGGTTTTGGTTTCAGTTTGGATTCCAACTAGGTTGAGATTATCCTTACAAGACAAAGCTATGATAAGGATTGGATAATCTCTCTAAGCTTAAGATATTGCTTGTACGCTCTTGGAATACATATTAACTCTCAGTTGCTAAGAAGCACTTGGGAAATTTAATGGGTTTCGAGTGCTTCTTCTAAAGACTGAATGCTTTGAGTGCTTGAGAGTTTGAGTAATTTCTGGCTTGGAAATTTCCCGTAATCTTAAATGGGTTCAAAGCCTTCTGTATTTATAGGTGATTTGAAAAACTATCCGTTGGAGAGATATCCTTTTTTGTCATCTATGTTGAGTGGCTTCAAACGGACATATCTTCATGCAGCAGCCGTCCTTGCATGGAATTAGGTATATGCATTAAATGCACATTAAATGCTTGCCCATTGAAAATGCAGTCTGAAGTCAGTCTCCTGTCAAGTTCCGTACGTGCGTGTCCTTCTCGGATTGGTCCACGTCATCAGGTTGGTGAGAATGTCAGAACTTATTCCTAGGCTTCAGGCTTGTCTTATTAAGTTCCTTTTGTCTTGAGCTCACCGGTCTTGTCCTGACTCTGACATTCCTTTTGCATTGCTTGGCTCTACTCCAAGTCTTCCCATAAACTCAGTATCACCCTGTTCCCTTCAGGACTGAGTAGTATGTTGGGAAAATAGGGGTGCCCGGAATCTATTCGGGATGAAATTTAAATACGAATTTAAATACAATTATTACTAGCATGAATTAATCCTAATTAATTCAAATAATAATTCCAACAACTAATTATCATCATGCATGTTGAATTAATTTCACATATTTAATTAAGCGGAATAAACAATTAAATATGCTATTAACGTACCTCTTGTAGAATTGGCCTTTGAATAAACGGGACAATCACGATCTCGCTTTATCAACCTAAAAACCTTCTCAAGTATTTCCCTTTCGCCTTACTTGATCGCCGGTGGGAGACGCTTTCAAGCAATTTAATAAACTAAGGAAAAAGAAAAATATCTATGCTTCTTGATTTTTCCAACACATGGAATTATGTACTTGGAGATGAAATAATCATCTCCTATTTATAATATGTAATGGCCGAAAATATCATGTGGATTTGGGCTTGGAGAAAATCTTTTCTTAGTCTCTAAGAAATCTTGAATATATCCCATATATTCTTTTCTCCAAAATAAAATATTCCACAAAAATCTTATACTACATATTAAGTCCTTATTTTCGAAAACTTCAAGAGGAAATCCAAAGATTTGGATCTTCTTGAATATATGAGATATTCTTGTATTCCTAGAATACATATCTTCCATAATATCTTTCCAAGAAAATCAACAAAATCTTATTTCTTCTTGATTCTCTTATTTTCGAAAATATGAAGAAAAATCAGCATTAATATATTCTTTTTATTTTAATCACCTTATCATTATTGGGCTACTTAATGGGCTACTTGAGGGGCCTTAAGGAGAATTAAGATTGGACCTCCTAATGGACTTCTGAATTTCAATATTGAGCCCCAATATAATTCAGCCCATTAATATTAATTATTACCACTAATAAATTAATATTGCACTATCCATCTTAATCCATATTACGATAATATGGGCTCCCGGTTATTATTTCCCGCGTTTAAGATTATCAAGTCCATTAATTAATCAAGCTTCCGAATAGCTCTAAATTAATTAACATCTTTCACCTTGGAGTAAAGACAACTTAACATTATTATTCGTACCGAAGAAACTAATTCTTCACTTGCAAGATTTGGTACAATAAAACTTCTGAGCCCACCAAGGGGACTAATCACACGAGCCGTACTCGCACGCGTTTCTCCGTATTAAATCTTAGCAACCGTCGTATGATTAATATTACTGCCCAAGACACAAAGTTCGAAGTCGCAATGATTCTCACCCAACATGAATCAAAGCAGTAACTACTAAGCACACACGGTCCTATTTAAGGGATGGAGATTAAGAAATCAACAACCACTGAGGTCTAATTCTTCACCTTTCAGAACAGAAGAATTTCTCCTCGCTGTAGGACCTCTTCAACACATACTAAATGTGCTAGTGCAATCTCTTAGTCAAGACAGACCAATCTGAGCCTTACACATCGACCTTTCACGGCGGATTGTTCAATTCCACCTAGGCCGTGAAAATGTACGTTTAGTTACAAGTAAACTGTTAATGTTGTCTTCCGTGATCGGGTATCACCACATTAACTACTATGTAACACGTACTATATATTGAACGGTTTGCAATAGAAATTCAACATTCAATCATAACTAAAGCAAATGCGATAAAAGAATTATTCTCATAAAACGAGTGTTTGATACACGAGTTATACAAAGTAAAAGCATACTTTCACGTATAACTCCAACAATCTCCCACTTATACTTAAAGTCTGCTTTTAGTATACATCACGCATGTCTTAGTGTAGTAGCTCTCCGTGACATCTCATGTCAACCTACACTAACCTAATAATTCCTCCCACTTATACTTAAAGCAGATTGGCAATAGTCTTGACTCCCATTCCATCCACATGTCTCTTGAATGTATTCAGAGACAGACCCTTTGTGAAATGGATTTACTAGGTTGTCCCCGACGCATATCTTTGCCACCTCTTTATCTCCTCTCTTAACGATTTCTCGTATAAGATGATGTTTTCTTTCAATGTGTTTGCTGGCCTTGTGGGCTCTCGGTTCCCTTGAATTTGCAACTGCCCCGGCATTGTCACAAAAGACAGTTATCTTGTCGGGCAAATTCGGAACAACGTCCAAGTCCACTAAGAAGTACTTGAGCCAAACCGCTTCTTTCGCTGCTTCACAAGCAGTTACTTATTCGGCTTTCATGGTCGAATCGGCGATGCATTTCTGCAAATCGCTTCTCCATATCATGGCTCCTTCTCCCATGTAAAACACACTACCCGAGGTAGATATTTTGGAGTCTATGTCTGATTGGAAATTTGAGTCCGTGTATCCCATGGGAATTAGATTGTCTGATTGTTAAATCAGCATTCCATACCAAGTTCTTTTCAGAAACTAAAGAACGCATTTAATTGCAATCTAATGTGCTTTCCCGGGGTTACTTTGATATCTTGCCATCATGCCCACGGCAAAGCAGATATCCGGTCTCATACACAACGTTGCATACATAAGGCTTCCTACGTCCGAAACGTACGGAACGTCTTTCATGTCATCTATCTCCACTTGCGTCTTAGGGCATATTTCTTTGGATAGATGGATTCCGTGCCTACAAGGTACAAAACCTTTCTTGGAATCATGCACGCTGATATGCTTCAAAACAGTGGCTTTGTATGAAACTTGCGATAAGCCCAACATCTTCCTCTTGCGATCTCGAGTGAACTTGATCCCAAGGATGTGACCGGCTTTTCCCTAAGTCCTTCATATCAAACTGATTTGACAGCCATACCCTTACGTCTGACAATACCTTTACATTGTTTCCAATGAGCAGAATACCGTCTACGTATAATACTAAGAATACCACCGCAGTTCCGTCACACCTTTTATACACACAACTTTCGAACTTGTTTTTATCACAAACCCATAAGACTTAATAACTTGATCAAAACACTGGTTCCAAGTACGCGACGCTTGCTTAAGTCCATAAAATGGATCTCTTAAGCTTGCATACGAGGTGCTCTTGGCCTTTTTCAACGAAACCTTTGGGTTGTTGCATATAGATCCCATCAAGACTTCCGTTAAGGAAAGCTGTCTTGACATCCATTTGTCAGATCTCGTAATCTAAGTGCGCAGCGATCGACAAGAGAATACGGATGGACTTAAGCATAGCTACAGGCCACAGGCCACAAGCCTTGCTTTGAAGGTCTCTACCCTTCCGTCCGGTCCTCTTTTCCTCTTGTACACCCACTTGCATCCAATAGGTTCTACCCCATTAGGTGGATCAACCAACTCCCACACTTGATTATAATCCATCGAACCCACCTCGGTTTCCATTGCGGTTTGCCACACTTCCGCGTCTTTGTCTTGGATTGCCTCGTCGTACGTTCATGGGTCTGATTCATCGCCGGGAATCAAATCCGAAGATTCTCCAATTCCCATGAATCTCTCGGGTTGCCTTGCAATCCTCCCACTACGACGGGGTTCCGGTTGTGAAGGTATGACGTGTGGTATATCATCTTGTATACTTGGTATAGGAGTTTGCCCTCTTAACTCGTCTAAGGTAATCTCACTTCTGGGCTTTCTTTTGTTCATATAGTCTTTCTCCAAGAATTTAAAGTGCGAACTAATCACGGTCTTTTAATCCTTGAGACTATAGAACATACACCCTTTCGTTCCCATGGGATATCCTATAAACAACCTTAATTCCGAACATGGATCCAATTTACCGGCTTCCTTGTCTAGCACGTATGCCGGACAACCCCAAATCTGCAAGTGTCTTAGACTGGGCTTGCGCCCCGGTCCACAATTCCATTGGGGTTTTAGGAACCGATTTGGATGGCACCAAGTTCAGAATATAAGTCATTGTTTCCAAGGCGTTACCCCAAAACGACTTGGGTAAATCTGAATAACTCATCATGGATCTGACTATTTCTAAAAGAGTCTGGCTCCTTCGTTCCGCCACACCGTTCTATTGAGGGGTTCCCGATGTGGTCAACAGGGATACAATCCCTTCTTCCGATAGGTAGTTCAAGAATTCATTGCTAAGGTATTCGCCTCCACGAACAAATCGTAGAGACTTGATACTTCTTACCCTATGCATCATAAGGTAGATGTAATCATCAAATTACTCATACCTCTTCTTGCTATGATCGTCATTGAACCACACATATCGGTATGAACGAGTTCTAACACTTCCGTAGTTCTATTCCCCTTGGCTCCAAATGCCCTCTTGGTCATTTTACCCTCTAAACAGGATTCACAAGTTGGAAACGGTTCGACTTGGAATAATTCCAAGGATCCGTCTTTCACCAATCTCTCTATCCACTTTAGATTAATATGACCTAGTCTAAGATGCCATAGAAGTGTTTCGTTCATCTCCGAAGAACGCTTTCTTTTATTACTCGAAATAATCGATGTGTTGTTAGATTCAATTTTGTGAGTGGTGTGCCCAAAAAATGGTATAAAGATCATCCATTAAAGTTCCGGAACGAATAAACTCATTGTTTCAAGCAATAATAACATCCTCATTAAAAGAAACTGAGTATCTATTCAAACAGTTTAGAAACTGAAGGTTGAGTTCTTTCTAAACTAGGAACATGAGGAATGTCTCTCAAGACCATAACTCTATCATCACAAGATAGGCGTACTTCTCCCACTGCTTCAGCTGCCACTCTCGTAGCATTGCCCGATGTGATGGGGATCTCACTTCCGTTAGGTCGTCGGGTTAGCTTAAACCTATGAAACAAATGTGATCAGTAGCTCTCGTATCCACTATCCACGAATAGACAGCATACGCCACTTCACAAGTTTCGACGACTAAGGTGTGTGAATTACCTAACTTTCCTAGCCTCTTAGGCTTGGAACAGGCAGACCTCCATTGTCCTCTCTCACCGCAACTAAAACACTTCCCCTTCGATGCTTGCCTTTGCATTTGTCTTTCGCAACAATTGGATTTGCTTGGATCCGGCCTTTGGTTCTCTTCTTCTTTTTCCCTCCCTTGGGACCAAAAGAGGTAGACGAACCATTAGCCACCATAGCACTAGACTGGTGCTCCATTATCACCTCCACCGAAACTAAAGCTTGCAAGAGCTCGGGCAAACGACTTGTCCGTTCATTCATCTGACAGTTCAGATGAAACTACTCAAAGCTTCTCGGTAGGGAATGGTATATGAAATCAATCAAAATCCGCACCAAGTACTTCCAACTTGTTAAGGTATGCTATTATCTCGAGAACGTGCTCCCTCACGGGCGTTCCTTCCACCATTTCCAACTTGACCGAGTCTTGTTTGGTGAACTGATTAGTCATGGGATTCTGATGTGAAAACATCTCTTCAAGGTGTTCCATGATTTCAACAGCGGATACAATGTCTTCATGAACGCGCCTCAAATCCTCAGACAGAAATGTCAAGATGATGCACTTCATTCATTGTCACGCTTCCGATCATAAACTGCCTCTTCCCATTGCTTGACTTATCATTAGGCTTGCCGGGTATATTAACATAAATAACCCAATTGTGTTTTCGTGCAGTAAGGACAAATTTTAAAAAAAACTTTTCCAATCGATATAATTCTCTCCAAAAAGTTTATTAACTTTAAGTATATTAAACAGTGGATCAAAAGGTTGCGACATGATGAAATGAGAATATAACATACATTCATATCAATATCTAGAAAAATATGAAATTATCACATAATTCGATCACATCAATTATATTGAAACCTTAAAACAATATAATCATGCATCAGCCAACATCTCGAAACAATTTAAATGCGCCACGAGGGGTGGTCTATACATTTAAATACATTCAAGTGGATCACAAACTTAAAAGTTACAAATCCTTAATTCAAAATTAATAGTTGGCTCCCACTTTGACCACATAGAAACTGACAGGGACTCCGAGGGGAGTAAGTTAATATCAATTTACTATGCCTAAGTAATAACCATAATTAAATACAGGATTATTATTTCGCTTTGAGCAAGCCACTCGTGGTGAGGGTCAATACCGCCACTAGTAATAATCTACAATCATCCTTTCGGAATTTATTCATGTGAAATCCGTTCTTTTGGCCGATCCGAGGGGGAAATGTATTCCAAAAGAACTTCACAAATAAATAAATTATGGAGGTCAAATTAATCCAATTTTAATATCCGGAATAAAATTGCGATTATAAAAACATACTTAGTAATTTTCGAAAGTAAGGTTTTTCTTGGACAATCAAATTCATGCAAACACATATTAACAAATAATAATAAGTGCACGAAATAAAACATCCATCAAAACAAAATTAAACACTTTGGAGCACTCAAATCCAATTGTCACGGTTTAATTTCTTCACGTCTTGATGCGAAAAAATTGTCCTTGTTGCTTTCCGACGTTCGTCTCGACGTGCTCCCACTCGAACAGCAACACTTCTTCAAAAACAGCATTGTTTGGGGTTCGGGACGACGTTTAAAATCACACGTAAAAAAAACACGAACCGAAAAAATTCCACGGACTGAGATACAGCGCGCGTCGGCCCACGAAGTGGGCCCGCGCGCTTCCCGGCCCGAGAAGCGCTGGAAAACAGCCCGAGGCGCGCCGAAGCGCGGCCCCGAGGCGCACCCGAGGTGCACCCGAGGCGCTGCACGGAGGCGCGCCGAGGCGCACCCGAGGCGCCCCGAGGCGCTGCAGGCCCTCGCCGAGGCGCGCGTGCGCGGTGCGCGCGGCGTCGTGCGCCCGCTGCGCACGGCGTGCGCCGTGCACCCCCGTGCGCCGTTTTTTCGCCGTTCGTCCTCGTTTTCTTCACCCCTAGCATGATTTTACCTCCATACACGCTCCACGCTTGTATGCGTCGTCCGGGTACGCTGTTTTTAATTCTTCGTTCTTCGTCACGATCCAGTTACAATTTATTTTTACAAAAAAAAATAAATACTAGATCTAGACTAGTCTATTACAATGATCGAATCAAAATAAAAACAACTAATCTACTCGTGGATCTTCTCACGAGAAAAACGAATTCGAACGAATCGAATTAAAAACCAAATTAATTCACACGCATGAAATTAACAACATTAAAAACCATGACAATTGGATACCTGCAAAAAAGATCTAACAATTCTACTATCCAATTTCAATTTAATGTTCAACAATTTAAATTCCAATTTAAAATTCAGAGCCCGAAACCGTGGCTCTGATACCAGTTGTTGGGAAAATAGGGGTGCCCGGAATCTATTCGGGATGAAATTTAAATACGAATTTAAATACAATTATTACTAGCATGAATTAATCCTAATTAATTCAAATAATAATTCCAACAATTAATTATCATCATGCATGTTGAATTAATTTCACATATTTAATTAAGCGGAATAAACAATTAAATATGCGATTAACGTACCTCTTGTAGAATTGGCCTTTGAATAAACGGGACAATCACGATCTCGCTTTATCAACCCAAAAACCTTCTCAAGTATTTCCCTTTCGCCTTACTTGATCGCCGGTGGGAGACGCTTTCAAGCAATTTAATAAACTAAGGAAAAAGAAAAATATCTATGCTTCTTGATTTTTCCAACACATGGAATTATGTACTTGGAGATGAAATAATCATCTCCTATTTATAATATGTAATGGCCGAAAATATCATGTGGATTTGGGCTTGGAGAAAATCTTTTCTTAGCCTCTAAGAAATCTTGAATATATCCCATATATTCTTTTCTCCAAAATAAAATATTCCACAAAAATCTTATACTACATATTAAGTCCTTATTTTCGAAAACTTCAAGAGGAAATCCAAAGATTTGGATCTTCTTGAATATATGAGATATTCTTGTATTCCTAGAATACATATCTTCCATAATATCTTTCCAAGAAAATCAACAAAATCTTATTTCTTCTTGATTCTCTTATTTTCGAAAATATGAAGAAAAATCAGCATTAATATATTCTTTTTATTTTAATCACCTTATCATTATTGGGCTACTTAATGGGCTACTTGAGGGGCCTTAAGGAGAATTAAGATTGGACCTCCTAATGGACTTCTGAATTTCAATATTGAGCCTCAATATAATTCAGCCCATTAATATTAATTATTACCACTAATAAATTAATATTGCACTATCCATCTTAATCCATATTACGATAATATGGGCTCCCGGTTATTATTTCCCGCGTTTAAGATTATCAAGTCCATTAATTAATCAAGCTTCCTAATAGCTCTAAATTAATTAACAACTTTCACCTTGGAGTAAAGACAACTTAACATTATTATTCGTACCGAAGAAACTAATTCTTCACTTGCAAGATTTGGTACAATAAAACTTCTGAGCCCACCAAGGGGACTAATCACACGAGCCGTACTCGCACGCGTTTCTCCGTATTAAATCTTAGCAACCGTCGTATGATTAATATTACTGCCCAAGACACAAAGTTCAAAGTCGCAATGATTCTCACCCAACATGAATCAAAGCAGTAACTACTAAGCACACACGGTCCTATTTAAGGGACGGAGATTAAGAAATCAACAACCACTAAGGTCTAATTCTTCACCTTTCAGAACAGAAGAATTTCTCCTCGCTGTAGGACCTCTTCAACACATACTAAATGTGCTAGTGCAATCTCTTAGTCAAGACAGACCAATCTGAGCCTTACACATCGACCTTTCACGGCGGATTGTTCAATTCCACCTAGGCCGTGAAAATGTACGTTTAGTTACAAGTAAACTGTTAATGTTGTCTTCCGTGATCGGGTATCACCACATTAACTACTATGTAACACGTGCTATATATTGAACGGTTTGCAATAGAAATTCAACATTCAATCATAACTAAAGCAAATGCGATAAAAGAATTATTCTCATAAAACGAGTGTTTGATACACGAGTTATACAAAGTAAAAGCATACTTTCACGTATAACTCCAACATAGTAATGACCTCATGGTCATACTCTTCATCACTGAGACTTACTCAGCCAGCTTAGAAAACTGCCATAAGCTCAGGATGGTAACCTTCATCTTTAGGCTCTTGTCTTGATTGTCATCAGTAAGTGCTCCTCTTACTGAGTACCTGTGAAGTGTAAAATGACTAAGTACAGATCCTAACCAAGACTAGCCTGACAAACAAATGCAAACATCTTTTCAGGGGCTTTGGGATCTAATCAAAACTGACATTGTCCCAACAATTTCCCCCTTTTTGATGATGCCAAAATACTGAAAAGATCCTCAAAACACTTAAGAGGAAATAAGATCCTATCTATAAGATAAGACTGTATTAGAGCAATTCTTGATAAAGTATGGAATTTAACTAGCAGCCAAAAAGACAATGAGTTTTTGTCTGTGGGCAAAAGTAATAGATTTCATTGAATGATCTAAAAGTGGTTACAATGAATCTAATCTATTACAAGGAAGTAGTGAACACCTAGATCAATCTCATTCCAGGTTTAAGTCCATAGCCTGCATAGACTCTTGCCTTCAGCTCGTCCAGTCTTCTAGGTTGGTTCACAAACCCTTCAGTCTTTGCAATCTTCAACACTTCAGTCATAATGGCCTTAGTGTCATGCTTTCCAGTTCCAGGGACTAAGGGAGGCGATTTGACAATGAATTCAGGGGCCTTCACTTGGACTTGAGCTGCTTCAGCCTCCTCCAAGATCTTTTGGATCAGCTCAGGATGATTATCCATCATGTAGTCAGTGAAGTTGGCATTGATGTCTTCAGAGTCGTCCCACT
Source organism: Ballota nigra (assembly GCA_947034835.1). Classification (NCBI taxonomy): domain Eukaryota; kingdom Viridiplantae; phylum Streptophyta; class Magnoliopsida; order Lamiales; family Lamiaceae; genus Ballota; species Ballota nigra. The sequence continues at coordinate 43,969,908 of OX344724.1, read as the reverse complement.
TCTTCACCACGTACCATAATTTCACAAACTCACCCCTTGCATCAGCCCAGAACTCCTTCAATGCTTCTGAGATAAACTCATCAACATATGCTTCCCTCTGACCTGATTCTGGCCTTCTGACCTGGAGAATTGTTGACTTCCTTGATGTAGGCCTCTTCCTGTACTTCCTAGGCTCAGGCTTCGTCTTCTTCCTCCTAAGCAGACTGATCACTGCATCATCGAGTTCCCTTTGTTGAAGCTCAGTGATATCAGTCAGATTTTCAACCTTCTTCTCCAAAATGCGCATCTTCTCTTTTTGTGCAATCTCAGCTCTGCGCTCAGCCTCAGTTCTCTCAGAAGGTACTCCCCACGCCTCAGCGCATAACTCCGCCACCGTCTCCGCAGAGTAAGTGATGGGGTTTTTCCTTGTGCTCATGGGAGAGGACTATTGAACTGGCTCATGTTGTTTTGAAGGTTCATCAGTCTTTGCCTTCTTTGCTGCCTCCGCCTTCAGCCTGGCAACAATCTCCTCACCTTCCTTCTCTACTGCCGCCAACCTTGCTGACTTCCTTACCCTCAGCACGTTCCCTTCAGGATTGGCTTCAGGATCGACTTGAATTGTTTCGCCTTGGTTGACTGCCTCCGATGTCTCAGGGCGGGATCTTTTCTTCTTCTTTTCCCCCTTTTGGCATCATCATCGGCCTGGGATAGGAGTCCTTCAGCTCCACTGTTGATTACGAAGGAAGCTAACGATTGAACTTCGAGCACACCTTCCTTCAACATCTCAACTCCCGTGGAAATCCCAGTGCCAGCATACGAGACTAAACTGATAGCAGCTTGCAACTTTTTCTCAAAGACCTCCATGTTGTGTTGGAGACTTTGCTCAGCCTTGGTGATCCTTTCCTCTACCTTCAAGGACTCACCGCTGACTCTGCTAGCTTCAGTCAGTATCTTCACTGACACCTCTGTGGCCTTAGCCAAAACATCTACAGCAGTCTGAGAGGTGTGATCAATATTCCCTGACACCAGCTCCAACTTGGACGCTGAGTCATTCATGGCCTGAGTGAAGAGTGCTCCAGCCTGAGCAGCAAGTCTCTCCACTGCCTGATTTAGTTTGTCCTCTCTGATTGCATCCCTCTCTTCAAGCTGTTTGAGAGTTTGCCTTAGCATCTTCTTCGTACGCTTCCTCTCACTCCTCACTGATTTGGCCGTATCAGTCATTGTGTGCTTTAACAGAATCAGCTCTTTATTTGCAAGAGTGTTGTATGCTGATTTTGTCCACTTGATGTGCTTGGCCAGGGTCTTGGCTTCCTCCTCCTTTTCAGCGCGTAGCCTCATTACTTCCTCCTGAAGTTCAGCTAGATTCTCAGTAGTCTTCTCCTTCTTCACCTCGACAATACTTATGAATTCAGCACGTCCGACCCCGGTGATAACAACATCCTCTTCTTCATCGACAGCCTCTTCAGTGATTGACTGCTTTCCCTTGTTAGCCCCTGCGGTATCAGTCCCCTCTTCAGGGTGCACTGAAGGCAGTTGTTGAGTGGTCGTGGCCGCCTGCTCAGGCTCAGCCTCGCCATCTCGAACCTTAGGAACTTGTCCTTCAGAACTAGGAGTCTCCTTTGACGTCTCAACATCTTTCTCCCTTGTCTCAGGGCAGGGAATCCCGTCATTGACAGATGTTTCATCGGCGGCTGAGATGTTCACAACATCCTCAGCCACTGGTCCACCCTTGGCACCAGTGTCTTTCACACCTTCTCCTGAGTTTGAGACTCAGGCACCATGCTATCTACTTCCTTTGCCGTCTCCTCCACGGCTTTCTCCAATTCTCCACCCTGAGCATCTTCATCACCATCCTCCTCATCGTCAGAAAGGATGTCGGCCTTTGTCTTAGACATCAACTCAACTACCAGCTGCTTCAGGTTCTCGAAGTTTAGCAGTTGCAGCCAGCTAGTCAGTTCAAAGAAGGTGCACAGCCTCGCTTCCTCAGTCTCCCAATGCTCCCAGCCACGAGCATCCACCAGTATATGTTGCTTTTGCATGTTGGATTGTTTAAATTCCAGCCACACCCTCAGCTCAACAACATTTGCCAGCAGCTCCTTGTACTTATTCAGCCCGGGCCAGCACTTAGCTGCCCACTCCGTGGCATTCCCCCTTAGGGTGTTCTCCAACATACCTCCCATCATGTGTTCGTCCAGCTCCTCTTCCTCCTGCAACTCGAGGAAGTCATCCTCTTCATTGGGTACGGATTTGGGGCAATCTTTGGGGTTGGGGTATGAGGGAAAATCATCAGGGTTAGGGGTAGGATCTGATGGATGGTCAGGCCTCTGAGGGGATGGCACTGACTCTGGAATATTTGGCTCTGATGTTTGGGGTGAGTTGGTGGGTTGAGGTGAGGGATCAGGGTTGGTTTGGGGGTCAGGGTGAGTGGGGGATGAATGGGCTGCTATCTCAGGCTGCAACAACTCAGCCGTCTCGATAGACTTTCTCACTTCCTCCAAGTCAGAGGCTCTAAGAGAGCTTGACTTCTCCCTCTCTTCTACCTCAGGCAGACTCTTAGCAGGGGACTTTTTGGGTCCCTTCCTAAGTCGTTTCAACGGCCTCTCTCCCTGAACCCTTCTGACGTCATTGTCAGTTCCCTCAGCCTCAGAGTCGGCCCTCTTGGGAAGTGACTCAGTCCCAGAACTCGTGCTCTTCCCTGACAACACAATCTTTACCTTCTTCTTCACGACCTTCTCCGCCACAGGTTGCGCCTCCTCAACCTCAGGCTCCACAGCCTCCTCAGCCTCCTCTCTCCTCTCGAAGAGCTCATCTACCTTTTCGATGAGACTGGTAGCCATTTTCTTGGCCTTACCAGCTGGCTTTTTGGCCTGACCCTTTGCCTTGGCATTGGGATCAGTCAGCCCTAGCATCACATAGGTATCACTCAGTGAGGAAAACATCACCTTCTTGGAGGAAAGATTGTCCTCAAAGTCGAAGGTGTACTCATGGCAAGCATGAGCAATCAGGATGGACATCCTCATTCCAAAGGGCAGGATGACACCAACAGATACGTACTTCTTCTCCTCATCCCACTGCAGCTTGTCCAATCCAGCCTGATGGAGTTGATCAAGGAAGAACTGCTCCCAGTTCGCTTCCACTCCATCAACTATAGCTCCCATTATCCTCAGCTTGGGCAAGCTCAACTGCTCATGAGAGCTTATGGACCCCATCACCACCTTGGACACTAAGTCCATAAGAGCTCTGTACTCAGGCTTCAGAGTACCCTTGTTTTGACGGGCCCTGAACTCAGGCGAGCCAGTCTTGGTCCACTTCCTAAGGAATTCTCCTTGTAAAACCTGGGATTGATTCCTGAGGATGGCAAGTCAAAAACCTCCTTGATTGCTCTTCGTAAGTTGATGTCCACCACCTCTGAGTTATAGAGAGGTTCGCCGTGGTTGTCCTTCTCTCCCGTCGGCTTGAGCGCGGTCACCTTCGTGAAAAGTTCTCCCTTACGCAGGAACATGTTAAAGTAGGCTTCTACAACCATCCTTGGAAGTATAGAGAGGGGACGCGTGGTGAAGTATGTTTCCAACCCAGCTTTGGAAATCCAGTTGAAAACTGGTTTGATTTCCTCAATTGTTAGACATGTACCCTCCATGGAGATGACTTGCTCCATGTGTACCAGCTTATTATTGACAACATCCTCAAGCTTGTCCGTTGTCCAGTTGGAATCAAGAAGTGCCATTGATTTTGAAAGAAATAGAGGTTTTTAGGAAAGCTATGAGTATTTGGAGCAAGAGAATACTCAGTGTGCAGATGTGCTTTGTGTTTGCGTAAAGACCTCAAATGGCACTATTGATTGATTGGACTAAGTCAGTTACTCAGACGTGGGGTTGAGATTAATTCCTGAATTCGAAAGGTTTTGAAATGAAGGGCCAGTATTAATCTCAGTTTCAATCAATTACCCATGTTAGTCATATTCCGTATAAAACAGACACGTATACGAAAAAGTAACTGAAGCATTAAATGCTCCGTTGCACGTGGGTTTAAATATGAAAAGGCACACTTTTAATGAAAACGAAATGCATTTAATAAAGATTTTCAGGACGAAGGACTCAGGGAGACGCTTGGCACGACTTTGACCTTTGGATCAGGTTGATTCTTTAAACTAAGCCTTGTCACCCTCCTCGTGACTTCCTCAGTGTCAGGATCCAACACTCTTACCCTGGACTCATTAGCAGATTCATCAAACACAACATGTGGTGATTCTTCCACAACAAGGGTCCTACAATTGTAAACCCTGAAAGCTTTACTAACTTCAGAATATCCTAAGAATATCCCTTCATCAGATTTGCTATCAAAGGCTTTCAATTGGGTCTTCCCATTGTTGAGGATTAAACACTTACAACCAAATATATGAAGGTAAGAGATACGAGGTTTCCTCTTATTCCATGTCTCATATGGGGTCTGTGCATGTTGTTTGTTCAGCATGGATCTGTTCTGAGTGTAGCATGCAGTGTTGATTGCCTCAGCCCATAATTTCTTGGGCAATCCTGACTCTGCCAGCATGGTCCTGGCAGCTTCCTTCAGTGTCCTGTTCCTTCTCTCAGTAACACCGTTTTGTTGTGGGGTTCTAGCTGCAGAAGTCTCATGAGCTATACCAAGTTCATTACAAAAGTCAGAAATATATGAATTTATAAATTCAGTGCCCTTGTCAGATCTGATCTTAGTAATGGACTGATTCTTCTCATTGCTGAGTCTCCTGAGCAACTCTGGAAGCTTCACCTGTGTTTCCTTCTTATTTAACAAGAAAATAACCCAAGTATATCTAGAATAATCATCAATAACCACAAGAGTATATTTCCTACCATTCATACTCACAGGTGTAATAGGACCAAATAAATCCATGTGCAAGAGCTGAAGAATCCTGTCAGTGGAGTGGGAAGCTTTCTCTTTGAATGAAGCTCTAACCTGCTTCCCTTCCTGACAAGTTTTACACACATGATCTTTGCTAAAAACTTTATTAGGTAGACCATCAACAAGTGACTGTCTAGAAATTTTGTTAAGAATCTTGAAGTTCAGGTGGCTTAATCTTTTATGCCATAACCAACTGAGCTCTAGAGAGCTTTTAGCAACAAAATAAGTATTAGGAATAGTGCTGCTCCAATCAACAAGATAAATATTACCTTTCCTGATACCTGATAGAAGCACTTGTGTTGATTCGTCCTTGACTGAACATATATTCGATGAGAACTCAACACTGAAACCTTTGTCACAGAATTGGCTTACTGACAATAGGTTATGCTTCAATCCTTCCACAAAGGACACATTTTCCACTCTGACTATACCTATTATCAAGACACCAAAATCTTTAGTAACACCTTTTGAGTTATCACCAAAGGTTACCTGTGGACCATCTTTAGCCGGAAATTCTTGGAGAAGATTCTTCATTCCAGTTATATGCCTTGAGCATCCACTGTCTAGGTACCAAACAGCTTTGTTTGAGTCTCCTCTCCTCTTGTTGTGATCCACAGCCGCCTGCAAACGAATCAGGCTTTAGGTACACATTGGGTGTTGGGTCCTATCGTGTCAGTTGTACCCTTCAGGATCCAAACTTGCTTCACAACCCTGATTGCCTCAGAGTGATGAATCTGTCTCCCTGAAACATCAACATACACAACTTTCTTCTTCTTTGCCTGAGAGGAAGATGGTGTATGAGTGCTAGACTTAGGCTTCACAGGAGCCTGAATGGGTGCCTTTTGGGCTTACTTCCTGTTCTTCCTAGGTCTGGGTGCAGCGGGTCTTGGTCCTTGTTCTTGATAAGGGCCCTGTGATCTATTCCCCCTAGGCAAGTGAGGGAATGGAAAACGGTTAAAGGCCTCAGGATGCCAAAACCATGGGGATGTCATCATGTTTGGCCTTCCATGTTGGTATTGCCAAGCATGATGGTACCCTCGCTGACCAGTCTAAGAGTTCTTGGCCTGAGTCTTCCTCTGCTTTCGCTGAGGCTTTCTCTGGTCTGAGCTCTCAGGGACCTCCCTTGGTTGCTTTACCTTTCCCTTGGGTTTTGGCTTAGCAACCTTGGGGGCAACCCTGACTGTGTCAACAGTTTCCTTGCCCTTATCAGTTTGACGGGCCTGAAGTACAACCTTAGGTGCACTCTGGCCTGCCTGAACAAATACCCTCTCAGTGTTGCTCCCTGAAGCAACATGAGATTTACCCTGTGAGGATTTCTTAGGAACATATCCGAGTCCCTTTTTCCCGTTCCCAAGCATCTGGCTGCTATTTATTTCCTCTCTAGCCACTGAGGATTTATTCATTGCTGCAACCTTTTGCTTGAGTGAGTCCGCACTCTCTTTCAGGATTTCATGTCTGGCAAAAAGGTCATCAAACTTACTCTTGAGTGCTTTCAGTTCTTCCTTTCTGACCAACTCTTCCTCAGCCAATTCCTTCATAAGCTTCTCTCTTGGGAGACGCTCAGCATTAATTAAATCAATCTCCTGAGTTAGTCTCACAATCTGAGTTGATTCTTTAAGATCAGGCTGAGTGAGCTGGTCATTCAGGTTCTGAACCTCAGTACTCAATTTCTTGTTTTCCTCTACCAAGAAGACATTAGTTTCCTGCTGTCTGGAGAAATCAACCATCAATTGATCCAGGCAGGTCTGAAGGTTCATTTCTCTGACTGACTCTGAGCTAAGCTCAGGATTTTGACCAGTGTAGGAACCACATACAGAGTTAGATGTTACCTCAAGTTCCTCCCTTGCCATCAGGCAGACACCATCGTACTCATCATCAGAAAAGAGTTCAGGCGACCTCTCTTCAGGACCATCAGAGTCAGTTGCATCCTCAGCGAGCATCGCTCTCCGGTCTGCAAGTCTCTGGTCTCTCTTGGCCCTCATGTCCTCTCTTTCCCTTGCACTCAGCTTCAGACAATCATACTGATAGTGCCCGCTCTTGTTACAGTTGTAACATGCCGGTTGCTCATCTCCTCTTGCTCTCCTTGGTTCAGGGATCCTCCTTGAGTCAGGTTCCCTCTGTCTTGATGAGCTTTCAGTCTTCCTTGAGTGCTTGTCGTCATGAGTACGTCTCTGTTCATCTCTGCGATTGGGATTTGGGTCTGAGTATCTTCTTTCATCACCACGATCTCTCCTCTGGTCAGTGTTTCTTCTCTCCTCATATCTCCTTGAGCTTTGGTGGGTTCCTTCAGGTTTCCTGTCAGGTGAGTCCTGATAAAATTTCTTATAACGACCAAACCTGGAATTAAGCTTATCAAAGCGTCTGGCCATCAGGCTGTACTCCTCAGCAAGCTCTTCCTTGCTCATCTCCATCAGTGACTTTGATGAAGATTCAACAGGTTCAGACCTGGTTTTGAACGACACACTTTTCTCAGGAGTTTTCTCTTTTTCTTCCTCTTCTGGCTGAACTTTTTTCTTTCTTTTGTTAAGATCAAATTCCAGTGCTTTAAGCTCTGAAAAAAGTAAAGCAGAAGTTATGTTACTCATATCCTGAGTGTTTTTAAGCATAATTACACTATTATCCCATCTCTCAGGAAGGGCATTCAAGATCTTTGAAGCAACATCTCTCTTTGGGACATCCTTGTCCAGCATCACCAGCTCATTCATTAACTTGATGAACCTTGACTCCATCTGATCAATTGTCTCATCAGGCAACATCTCAAATGCTTCGAATTTCTGAATGGCAATGTTTCTCTTGTTCTCCTTTATCTTTTCTGACCCCTCGTACATCCTTGTAAGCTCATCCCAAACTTCCTTTGCTGTCTTTAAGTTCATCAGTCTGGCTAACTCCTCGAAGGGCACCGTATGCAAAATGAAGTTTCTGGCAACGTTGTCCAGTCCCACCATCTTGATTTCATCGTTGGTCATATCTTTTCTTTCTTTCGGAACCTGCACGTCAATCTCAAGATGCTCATATCCCAGTCCTCTGACACTGGGAATAGTGATCTTGATCGGTCCCTCACTGAGAACACGCGGCATCTGGTCATTGATGGCATCAAGATGCGCTTCTAATCTGAGCTTCCAATAGATAAAGTTAGATACAGAGAATTCAGGTAACGAAGCTTCAAGTCTCCTCGAAGTTATGATGATGCAAGTTTTATGAAAAGCAAATTCAGATCTGTTCAGTGACCACCAACAGTTTCTCCTCTGAAACTATTAGTATTCAAAGTCAGTGGTCTTTTGAACCACTGCTCTGATACCACTTGTTGGTCCCGGTACAAGACTGAGAAATATGTGTATGGGGGGGAATACACGTATACCAATTTTCCAAACTTAAAAGCTTACTGAGTCCCCTTTACTCAGAGTGATAAAGAACTAGGCACTGCTAATACACCTACTGACTACACTTAGTGCGGGTCAGTTGGCTAACTATCAGTTTAAGTTCAGTGCGAAAATGCGTGAGCCCTGATAGTTTAAAGTCTTGTTTAGTTTGCTTTCTGAAAACCTTGATTACTCAAATGAATAGTGTTTAGTAAGGGCAGTGCTCTCCTCGAAGTCATGATGATGCAAGTTTTATGAAAAGCAAATTCAGATCTGTTCAGTGACCACCAACAGTTTCTCCTCTGAAACTATTAGTATTCAAAGTCAGTGGTCTTTTGAACTACTGCTCTGATACCACTTGTTGGTCCTGGTACAAGACTGAGGAATATGTGTATAGGGGGGAATACACGTATACCAATTTTCCAAACTTAAAAGCTTACTGAGTCCCCTTTACTCAGAGTGATAAAGAACTAGGCACTGATAATACACCTACTGACTACACTTGGTGCGGGTCAGTTGGCTAACTATCAGTTTAAGTTCAGTGCGGAAATGTGTGAGCCCTGATAGTTTAAACTCTTGTTTAGTTTGCTTTCTGAAAACCTTGATTACTCAAATGAATAGTGTTTAGTAAGGGCAATGCTCTTTTTAATAGATCAGGCTGATTGATTCAAGCCTGATAAATCTTATGCAATGAATGAACAATTAATATGACAGGTAAGCAATATATCAAAGCAATAAGAACACAGCAAGTTTAACGTGGTTCAAAGTCTCAAGCTCCTACGTCCACGGCCTGATTTAACAAGAAATCCACTCAAGGGATTCTTGTTTTTAACGTGCCAAGGTGCACCAAGATCAGCTACCTCACTGACCTATACAAACTTCCTTACTAATTAACTTAACTTACTTCCAACAAACCTAACTTTAGGGTTTTGGTTTCAGTTTGGATTCCAACTAGGTTGAGATTATCCTTACAAGACAAAGCTATGATAAGGATTGGATAATCTCTCTAAGCTTAAGATAGTGCTTGTACGCTCTTGAAATACAGATTAACTCTCAGTTGCTAAGAAATACTTGGGAAATTTAATGGGTTTCGAGTGCTTCTTCTAAAGACTGAATGCTTTGAGTGCTTGAGAGTTTGAGTAATTTCTGGCTTGGAAATTTCCCGTAACCTTGAATGGTTTGAAGGCCTTCTGTATTTATAGGTGATTTGAAAAATTATCCGTTGGAGAGATAGCCTTTCTTGTCATCTATGTAGAGTGGCTTCAAACGGACATATCTTCATGCAGCAGCCGTCCTTGCATGGAACTAGGTATATGCATTAAATGCACATTAAATGCTTGCCCGTTGAAAATGCAGTCTGAAGTCAGTCTCATGTCAGGTTCCGTACGTGCGTGTCCTTCTCGGATTGGTCCACGTCATCAGGTTGGTGAGAATGTCAGAACTTATTCCTAGGCTTCAGGCTTGTCTTATTAAGTTCCTTTTGTCTTGAGCTCACCGGTCTTGTCCTGACTCTGACATTCCTTTTGCATTGCTTGGCTCTACTCCAAGTCTTCCCATAAACTCAGTAGCACCCTGTTCCCTTCAGGACTGAGTAGTAATGACCTCAGGGTCATACTCTTCATCACTGAGACTTACTCAGCCAACTTAGAAAACTGTCATAAGCTCAGGATGGTAATCTTCGTCTTCAGGCTCTTGTCTTGATTGTCATCAGTAAGTGCTCCTCTTACTGAGTACCTGTGAAGTGTAAAATGACTAAGTACATATCCTAACCAAGACTAGCCTGACAAACAAATGCAAGCATCTTTTCAGGGGCTTTGGGATCTAATCAAAACTGACATTGTCCCAACAGAGGCAATTACATTTTCACAAAAAATTCAATTTCACTGGGAGTCGAACCTCAAGAATTTCAATTTTGTGGTTGGAGCCAATCAATTTAAAAAATTTAAGAACTTTACGCCTCCTCTACCAATATAACCATGGTGTTCTTTTTTTATTCTTCACACCTTCAATATGAATTTTGATTTGAATCAACTGCCCATAGATGATGAATTTCTCAATGAAGGAGATATTCTCATTCTTGTGACACCTTCTTCATCAGGGAATATCATAATTGAACTTAACAATGACAAATATGAGATTCAAAATTCTATTATAGACCTCGATTTAAATTCAATTAAACAAAGATGATGATGGGTCATGGTTAGATTCATCGAATGAGGAAATAACCCAGCAAACAGAGGATCGAAATGATGGCCAAAAAGGTATTATATGCGATCTTTATTTGTAGTAGCCCTTTTCCTGCAATGTGTTCTTTAACATTTATGCACTGTGAAATTTAGGAATTCCCTGTTTTCCTCTTAGTATTTTTTCTCTCTCTCTATGTGCATGTGAAGAAAAAGGGTATTTTGTAAAATAATGTGTTGTGGTTGGAAACATACGTCTTATGTTATTTTGTCTCTACAAGAAAGAGTTTTACTTGTTTCAGTTAATTTTTAAATTTGCTTATGTTAATTCCAAAATCTGATTCTCTTAATTTTTAAGTTCTTCTATCAATTTGCTACTGTTAATTTCTGAGTTTTGTGAGATTAGAAAATTATTTTTACTATAGTAGATCTTGTGTGAGACGGTGATATGGAGTATAAATTGGGCATGATGCATTAACATTTTGATATTGTAATATTTATGCTTATCATCATCAGAAATTGCATGACAATGATTAATCTGCAATGTTAATTCTTATTGTTGTTTCTATAGTTGCTTAGTTACTGTAAGAAAATTGTTTCTCAACTTTGGTGTTTGTTTTTTAAGGTTTGATTTATAGAATTACACAATTTATCATGATTAAATTTTCGGTATATTTTTTCATTGTGACGCTAATAGGTAATGTTGGAGGAAGAAAAAACAGGGTCCTAACCAATGCCGAGAGCTGGGCAATTTACCATGCATTATTAGAGAAGAGTGTTGTTGGTCCCACTAGATAGATTAATTGTGGAAGCCTTTTTAACCGATATGTCTTTAGAAGAAATCCTTTTCTAAGAGCACAAATTATAAACAAGCAAGTATTAAGGAAAGCAATAAAAAAGACCGTATATATAGTGGTTCGGATCTGAATATCCTACGTCCACTCTCCCTTAATCAAAGGGGTCTCACTATCAACCAACAAACTCACTATCTTACTGGAATTTCCGAAGTACCAGCACCTTCTTACAATCTCTTTAGATCTAACTCCGATCTAAAGACTGACTTACTCCAACCTTATCTAACAAGATGAACAGGTTGAGTATATAAACTCCTTACGAGTTGGATGAGTAACTAAGAACAAATGAGTGCAAATGCGTAGTGATTAAAAGCTTAGAATGGTATGTGCGCGTGTAGAGTCTCTCTCTAGAGCTTTTTCTTGAACTGCACTCTTGTATATATAGAGGGGATTAGGGCTAGCCATTGGAGGGGCTAATCCAATCAGATCCTCTATATAAGGAAGCTTCAATCAATCAATTCCCTAATTGATTGATTGGGTTGGTGGAATCCTTGGATTGATTATCTTCAAATACTTTCCAATCCTGATCTTGTTGACTTGATTTGAATCACCAACGGTCAATAGCTTCCTCTGCCTAACTCTGATTCTCTCCAGAGAAGGCAGGACCAGACACCAGGCAACCTCGGTGTCTTCTGGTCCTTATCTGGTGAACAACCAGAATACTCAGTAGAATAAGGGGATCAAACTGAGCATCTTTTGTTCCACCAGACTCGTCTGGTCCGGACTCGTCTGGTCTGGGGAAGGTCCTCTACCTCTGGTCTGATCTCCTCTGGTGAAGTCTTCTGGTGGAGTCCTCTGGTGAAGTCCTCTGGTGGGGTCTTCTGGTGACTCTTCTGGTGAAGTCTTCTGGTCTGGCAGTTCCCCCTAGACTAAGTCCTAATCTAGATCATCATCTGGCTAACAGGTCCAGATGGTCCTATTACATCTTCTGGTTTGTTTTAACTCATCAAAACTAACAATTTTTATCCTAACAATTTCCCCCTTTTTGATGGAGTTAAAACACTACCAGAACTGATCAAAAGTAAACTTAAGCAAGAAAACAATAAAGGGATGAGACCTTAGAATAGATCTCATCAGGCAAATAATAAGACAACAAGAAGTTGTCTTTAGAACAAAGAGGATATGTATTTTTCATTAATAATCAGAGGACAAATAATTACAGATTACATTGAAGTTCATAGTCCTACTCTAGGCATATCTTCTGTTCTCTTTAGGGACAAGGAACCAGTCAAGGAACCTATCCTGGACGGCCTTCAACTCTGCAGAAGATGTTGGGGTGAAATTCACCAACACCTTGGTCTTGTAAAGCTTCTTCAGTTCTGCCCAATCCACCTGGTTCCCATTCATGGGAGTGTTAAGATAAGTAAATTCTGGAGCAGTCACCTCCAGGTTGAACTCAATGGTTGAATCCATCAGCTGCTTGTACAAGTCTGCATCATAGGCTTGCATCCAAGAATGGAAGGTTCTGTTGATCAGCTCATCATCTTCTGGTGCTGGCCTCTGGATATAATGCTGAATGAACCAGAGGGTCTTGGCTTCTCTCCATCTCTCAATCAGAGGATACAGCACAGTAGAGTCAAAGGACCCTTCTGTCCTGAGTGGCAAGATGTTCATAACTTCCACAGGAGCTTTCCTCTTCTGACCTGATCCACCTGCACCAGAAGGAATACCAGCTTCTCTGGCCTTCTTGTTCTGCCTCTTAACATATCTGAGCCTCTGCTCTTCATCTATGTTCTTCCTGATTCTGGCTTGCCTCTCTACTGGAGTCTCTTCCTTGTATCTCTTCTCTGCTTCTTCAACAACAGATTCAAGGAAACTCTTCTTTACTTTTCTAATCTTCCTCTTAGCAGGACCAGGAATGGTAGAAGGATCCTGCTCAGCTTCAGATGACTCTTCTTCTGCAGCAAGCTGTTTAGCCATAGTAAGAGACTTCAACTATTCTTTCTTCTTCTTCTGCAACTCAGCCTGGGCCAGAGTGTTCTCCAACAGGTCCAGACGAGCTCCATGGCTAAACAGAGTCTCATTGGTGGTCTTCGCCAGATCAGTTCTGGCCTTCTCTTCCCCCTTTTTAACTTCATCAAGGAGGGGCTCCACTACCTGCCTTATAAGATCAGGCAAGGCAGTGTTGGAGGAAGAGTGAAGATCACGAAGCTGCTTGGCTTCCTCCAGATAAGCTTTAGACTCTGCAACAAGTCTCTCCTGCTTCTCCAATATCTCCTGGAGGGAGTCCTTCAGCTTAGCAGTCTGAATCATCTGGCTGGCCATCTCCACCTTGAGAACAGAGACTGGCCTCAACTGCTCCAGCACGTGCTCCTGGAGCTGCTTCTAGCTGTGCATGACATCTAACTTGACAAACAAGCCATTAGCCTTGAAGGAAGCTTTCACCTCTGCCAGAGAGGACTTGATCTGCTTCAGGAAGATTCTCCTCTCATGCTTAATCTGATGCTCAATCATAGCAGGGGCCATATGTTGAATTGCTTTGGAAAAGCGCCCTATCTGCATGATCTGCTCGTTGAAGAAAGCCTTCATCTTCTGGAGCACAGCAGGAGACATCTCAAAGTCCTCCTCATCAGAGTACAACTCTGGAGGGAATGAGAAATGCGGACCAAAATTGTAGGAGAAGCCCTCTGGAGTGAGCATGACACCTTTCTGGATCAAGAGGGTCTTGATGAGAATCTTGGCCGTCTCTGGTGTCTCCAACTCTGCTGGGTTTTGAATATTTAGCTTCTTCTGCAGCTCAATCTCCCAAGCAGTGAAGGCAGAAGGAGACATCTCCTCTAACAGAAGCATGAGATCTTCAACATCCTGGAGTCTTGCCATACTCCAAACCTTGGCATCAGTCAGATCTGCCAGGAGGGGTGAGTGCTCCAACAAAATTGGAAACTGCTCTCTTAGCCAGAGCTGAGCACTCACACTCATACTCTGCCTAATGGGACCCATATCATCAGAAGAGAATATAAAGGGCTTGGGCCCAGAGGCAGAGGAGGAAGGTGCTAAGTGAGCAGGCTCAAGTGAAGCTTCCTCATCTTCACTGTCATCGCTTGTTAAACAGGTTGGGGAGGGGGGAGGGCCAGGGAATCCCAGAGCCATAGCAATGGTTGGGTCCTGATCTGTATGGGATTGGGGAGGGTTGGGGTTGTGTGAAGTAGAGGTGGTAGGAAGAGGTTGTTCTGCACCAGAAGAGGAAGGAATATCTGGGACAGAGTGTGTAGGAGGGATCTGAGAGGTGGAGGAGTTTGAAGGGGGGACTTCTGCACCAGAGGAGGTGGAGGGTACCTCTGGTCCAGAAGGTGGGGGAGAGGGGTTAGTGGGAAGATGTGTTTGGGAGTTTGGGGGAGAAGGTGTATGAGCAGGAATGGTAGAGGGTGTAAAGAGAGGGGTATCTGGGATAGTCTGCTCTGGTGGAAGAGTGGGGTTACCAGAGGCAGATGGGGTTTGGGGAATGTTATCTGAGGGAGAGGTGGAAGGGGAAACAAGATTAATGGGAAAAGAAGATGGAATGGAGGGATTTACCTCTGCTGGGTCAACACCAGCAGGTATAGCCGTCTCTGGAGCATCCTCCATCAACTGGGAGGCCTCATCAATAGCCTTCTCCAAGGCCTCTCCAAGATCAGATCCAGATTCAGGATCTTGAAGAATAGCTCTCTTAGCCTTGGATTTCCTCACAAGAGGCACTTCCTCTTCTTCTTCTGATGGCTCATCCACCAGAAGGGTTTTCTTGGCCTTCCTGCTAATCTTAGACCTTTTAGCAGAGCCTCTCCTGGCCTCCTCTGGCCGCTTCCTCTTGGCTGCTCCAGCCTGCTTTACAGCTTTATCATCACCCTTCTTCTTAAGCACATCAAGAAGGGGAATCTGGTCCTCCTCAGAGGAACCAGAAAAGGCAACGGTTGAAGAACCAGTTGCTTCAGCAGCTTTCTTCTGTGTCTTCTGCTGCTTTCTCTGCCCCTTAGGAGGTGAGGGAATAGATTGAATAGGAGGGGCAGGGATGGCTTGCTCTCCATCAGAGTCGGCATGGCCGTGGAGAGGACCATCCTTGGAGAAGAGGATCTTGGACTTGTGAAAATTGTGGCACCAAGATGACTTCCACTTCTTCTCTGGAAGGAGAGAATCCAGAATAAGTGTTAACTTAGTCCCCAACGAGACATTTGCAGTGAAACAGAACTGCAACTCCCCTGGCCTGGAAGGACAGGGCTCCTTCTTCACCTTCAGCCTGTTCTTCCTCAACACGTCCCAGAAGAACTCCGCCCAATTACATTGCACAACATCATATAAAGCCCTCATCACACACATCCTACCATTGAAAATGGCATCTGTGCTGTGATTCTCACACATAAGTACTTTAACCACGATATCGAACAACACCTTGAACTTCTGCCTTAAATGCTTATCCACAAAGCCCTTTGTGATGTTCTGGCAGGAAGAGCGAGCAAAAATCTTGAATGATCCAACGATATCATCCTCCTTGTATGTCAACGGATCCACTCCCACAGCAGAAATGTTCTCGAACAAAGCGCAGAAATCGTGCTTAGAAAACACTAAATCATCTTCACCAATCTTTGAAGAGATGTAATCCTCATGAATCTTCATGCGAACCAGAAACTGGGCCGCATAACCGTCAAGGGTGCGAAAGTCCTTGGGAACAGTGGAGATCAACTTCTCCACCCCTGCATTCTGGAACATCTCCAGAACCGACAGCACAACTGGATTCTTGGTGGTATAAAAGTCCACCACCATCTCTGTCTTAAGCTTTTTCATCATCAGGACATGATCGAAATTGCACGGAGGAGCCATTACTGTGAAAGAGAGAGAGAGAGAGAGAGAGAAAATGCTTTGCAGAGAGAGGTTAGGGTTTGCAGAGAGAGGTTAGGGTTTGAATAGTATAGAAACGTGAAAGGACAGATTGAAAACAAAATTGATCTAAATAGAGTAATACGCGTGGCTTGAAAATTAAATGAAGTGTGAACGCGTGTTGTTTCAAATTCAATTTAGGAAACAAAATCAATTTTAACATTGATTGACATTTTACACAGTGATTAAATCTGATGGCCACGATGAAAGGCAAGATACAGATTTAATCTGGTGCGTTGGCATATTCATTGGGACTGGGCATAAAGGGATTTTGTGGCAGTCAAGAGAAAAAGCGAAATGATTGCCTAGGCCCTATACCCTAGTCTTAAATACACTCCGAAGTTGAAAGGTTTTGAGTGTACTTACTAATTTGAAAAGTGTATCCCAATGATCAGAGGCCAAAGAAGTAAATGCATACATGTCACCTGATATTGTAACCAGATGAAACCACAGCTACATCTCCTCTGATGGAGCTCATCTGGTTCTGGTCAGAGAAGATTTTGGACAAATGACTCAGCACCTCATCTGGGACAAGTGTCACCTGGTGCATACCTCGTCTGTTTCCTTCTCTGATATATCTAATCTGCAGGTATGTTAGCTCAAGAGAATAAATATATGAGGAAAAGTAATGAAACAAGGATACTTCTCTGATGTTCCCCCTAAAACAAATCTGTCTCTGGATCCAACAAACCTAACTCAAAAGCTAACTCTCTGAATCTGGTCTCAGCCAAAGGCTTGGTTAAAATATCTGCTCTGTGCCTCTCTGTTGCAATCTTTTCCATCCTTATATCTCCCTTCTCAACATGATCTCTGATAAAATGATGTCTTATATCAACATGTTTACACCTGGTATGAAGAACTGGATTCTGGGTAATGGCAATGGCACTATTACTATCACAGAAAATAGGAATATCCTTGGCTCTAATCTGGTAGTCCCTAAGCTGTTGACTAATCCAAAGTAGTTGAGAACAACAGCTCCCTGCAGCCATGTACTCTGCTTCTGTTGTTGATGTAGCAACTGAAGTCTGCTTCTTAGAAAACCAGGATACCAATTTATTCCCTAAAAATTGGCATGTTCCACTTGTAGATTTCCTATCTATTCTGCACCCACCATAGTCTGAATTCGAATAACCACTCAATTCTAAGTTGTCATCTGCAGGATACCATAATCCTAAATTCACAGTTCCCTTAAGATATTTCAATATCTTCCTAGCTGCTTCCAAGTGACTTTTCTTGGGATTAGCTTGAAATCTGGCACAAACTCCTACAACAAAAGTAATATCTGGTCTGCTTGCAGTCAGGTACAGAAGAGAACCAATAAGTGCTCTGTACTGAGTCTGGTCCACATTCTCTCCAGACTCATCTGGATCCATGTTGAAATTTGTCATCATAGGGATCTTGGCTGCCTTGCTAGATCCTATTCCAAATTTCTCTAACATGTTTCTGGTGTACTTAGCTTGATTAATAAAAATTCCCTTCTCTGATTGCTTAACCTGCAAACCCAAAAAGTAATTCAATTCTCCCATCATGGACATCTCAAATTGTCCCTGCATGAGCTCACCAAACTTCTCACACAGCCTCTTGTTAGGGGATCCAAATATGATGTCATCAACATATATTTGGACCAGAAGGATGTCCTTTCCTTCTTCTTTCCTAAACAAGGTCCTATCAATCTTACCTTTAGTAAAACCATTGTCCAGAAGAAATTGAGATAGAGTGTCATACCAAGCTCTGGGTGCCTGCTTCAGCCCATAAAGAGCTTTCTTAAGCTTAAACACCTTGTCACCTTGTTCAAAGCCAGGAGGTTGTTCCACATACACTTCCTCAATGAGAATCCCATTAAGAAAGGCAGATTTCACATCCATCTGGTATACTTTGAACTTCATGTGAGCAGCATATGCTAAGAACAATCTGATAGCTTCTAGTCTGGCAACAGGAGCAAATGTCTCATCATAGTCTATTCCTTCAGACTGAGAATAGCCCTGGGCCACTAGCCTTGCCTTGTTCCTAGTAATGACATCATTCTCATCTTTCTTATTTTTGAAAACCCACTTAGTGCCTATCACCTTTTGATGTCTTGGTCTGTCTACCAGCTCCCAAACATCCTGTCTGGTGAATTGATTCAATTCCTCCTGCATAGCAACAATCCAATTTGAATCTTTCAGTGCCTCCTTGATGTTCTTGGGCTCAATCAAGGACACATAGCAACTGAATAAGGCAGCTAAGTTAATAGTTCTCCTAGTCTGGACACCCTTAGTTGGATCTCCTAAGATCAGGTCATTGGGGTGATCAACCAGGGTCCTCATACCCGTGGTCTTACCTGGATGATCATCTTCTGCAGTACCTTGGTGATTATCACCACCTGCAGAAGAGCTTCCCCCTATAGGAGTTCCAACCTCTTCTGGTTATGCTCCTTGTGAAGGCTGCTGCTTCAGAGAACCAGGAGATGGGTCATCATCTGAATCTGAATCTGAATTAAGAACAGGTGGATTGACTTTGATTACTCTGGGAGTAGTCTGATTCTGGGTCTCATCTGAAGACTTAGCTTCCACCTTTAACTCAAAAGCAGATTCATCAAAAACAACATGAGGTGTTTCCTCCACACAAAGTGAATTCTTATTAAAAACTCTAAAAGCTTTACTGGTGCTGGAATATCCCAAAAATATTCCATCAGCCACTTTAGCATCAAAGGTTCTTAATTTAGATTTCCCATTGTCATGGATGAAACACTTGCATCCAAAAACATGAAAATATGAAACAGATGGGGTTTTACCTTTCCATACCTCATATGGGGTCTTATTGTGTCTCTTGGCAATCAGGCACCTGTTCTGAGTGTAACAGGCTGTATTGATGGCCTCTGCCCAAAATCTCTGTGGAGTGCTGTACTCTGCCAGAAGTGTTCTTGCAGCTTCTTTGAGAGTCATATTCCTCCTTTCTGCAACTCCATTTTGTTGAGGTGTTCTGGCAGCAGATGTCTCATGAAAAATCCCATGATCCTTGCAGTAATCTGCAATATGTGAATTCAAAAACTCTGTTCCTTTGTCACTTCTGATCCTGACAATGCTCTGGTTCTGCTCATTCTGAATCTGCTTGAAGAACTCTGGCAGCTTAGTCATAGTTTCATTTTTCTTAAACAAGAACACTACCCAAGTGTATCTTGAAAAGTCATCTACTATTACTAAGGTGTACTTCCTTCCACTGAAACTAAGAGGAGAAACAGGTCCAAACAGGTCCATGTGAAGTAGTTGAAGTACTCTGGTTGTGGTTGTGCTCTGGACATCCTTAAAGGAAGTCTTGGGTTGTTTACCCTTCTGGCATGAACCACAAACCTGATCCTTCTTAAACACTTCATTAGGAAGACCTCGAATGAGACCTTTTCTGGCAATCTTGTTCAATGTTTTGAAGTTAAGATGACACAATCTCTTGTGCCAAATCCAGCTGTTCTCTGCAGATCCTTTAGCAACCAGGCAAGCATTCCTTGGGCAACTGCTAAAATCTGCAAGATAAATGTTACCCTTTCTCAAGCCTATTAGCAAGATATCATTATAATCAGAAGAGAAAACAGTGCATGAATCACTAGAAAACTTCACTGAGTATCCCTTCTCACAGAATTGGGATACTGAAAGCAGATTATGCTTGAGTCCTTCTACGTAGTAGACTTCATCTACAGATACTCCATTGAAGGTCAACTTTCCAACTCCTCTGGTGACTCCATAGTTGTTGTCACCAAACATCACTCTTGGTCCATTTAGTGGCTTGAAATCTTGGAGATAATCCTTCTGGAAGGTCATGTGCTTGGAACATCCACTATCAATGTACCAAACATGGTTGCTTGAAAATCCTTTCTCCAATGGACTCTTATCTACCTGCAGAGAAATTAATTAGGTCCCCTACTAGTGCTGGGTCCTGATTGGTTAGTTGCAAGTTTTGTAGGAATCCATAGATAAAGATCATCCCTTGATGGATGAGGAGATCTTATCTTCCTTCCAAATCTATCTACCAGTACATGTCCTCTTACTATGACATATTGAGCTACTGGTCTGATAAGGACACCTTTCTTATAGACAGGTCTGGTGTACCTTTTCTCAAATCTGGCCTTTGGAATGGCCTGCCTCAAAGACATGGTCTTAAAGGTCTGGTTATAAGGGTACATCCTAGAAGAACCATCTCTGGTGTCATAACTACCCAGATCAGTTGGTTTTCTATAGATGGGTCTGGAGGACCTCCTCTGGTTCTGATAATTAGACTTGTTCTGGTGACTATAGTTCCTTTGAGTATACCTATTCTGGAATTGATTCCTCTGAGAAAATTGTCTCTGGGGTACCTGGTTCTGTTGAACATTGTTCCTTCTCTGGTAGTTGTTACTCTGATTGGTATTCCCCTTTCTTGAGTGTTTCCTTTGAGGTCCCCTAATCTGTTTAGGTTCCCTTTGAGGATTTCTCTGGGGTCCTCCAATTTGAGTAATTCCTACTCCTTGGGACTCATTGTTCACAGAACCATCAATATTTAATGGTTCCCCTTTTTGACACTTATTCTCTAGCATCTTCTCTTCCAGAATAGTCAACTCTTCTGGACCATTTGTTATGTGATTAACAGAGTGATTCCTTTTCCAATCAGGATTGTGAACCACCTTGTAACCATTACCAGTTAAGTCTTTATCATTCCAGATTTCTACCAATTTACCAACTCTTATAGACTTGTCTTTATTATAGAGGTATTTATGAGTTTTAGTGGTAATTCCAGAATATCCTAAACCACTCTTATCACAAATGCGCTGAGAAGACTCTGATATGATAGATACAAAAGATGGTATCTTAGGAGCTTCTCTGGGCATAGGTATCTCCTCTATGTTGTGAGCAACTTGTTTTCCCTTGATAAGAGTCTGATATTTGGCTCTGAGTTCATTGATCTCATCTTCTTGAGAGGTCCTTTCTTTCATGAGTTGATCTACCAGAGTATCTCTTTCTGTGATCTTATCCTGAAGTTCAGAGACTTCTTTGGTATGATCTTTCATGAGTTCTCTGGTGGATTTGTGCTCATGAGAGAGAGATTGAACTTCAGCTCTGAGCCTACCATTCTCTTTCTCAAGTTTTTGACAAAGTTGGACGCAATTTTGGAGATCTGATAGCATTTGTTGCATATCAGACTCTCAGGAGTTACCAGATGAATTAGAGGATTCAGTACATTTGGAATTAGATAAAACTAGAGTAGTTTCATTTACCTCAGTGATGTCTGCCATGAGACACACATCATCATCTGATCCAAAGTCAGAAGAAGAAGAACTGGAACTAGTATCCTCTTCCTCTGCTTCTGCCAGCAGTGCTCTCTTATCTGCATATCTCCTATCTCTCTTGATTCTTTTCTCTTCTCTTTCCCTAGGAGTAAGCTGAGGACAATCGTAACTGTAGTGACCAATCTTGTTGCATGTGTAGCAGGCATTGTCTCCTCTGAGATTAGGACTTGGCTCTCTCCTCCTCTGGTTGTAGTCTGATCTGGCTGGACTACTTTCTCTCCTCTGGTAGTCAGGTCTGCCAGAGCTACCATCCCTCCTCTGATAATCTGATCTCCCAGAGTTGCCAGGGTTGTCTTCTCTCCTCCTCTCTGGAGTTCTGAATCTGGTTTCCCTTGAGTCTCCAGATGTCTTCTCCTTCTCTGCAGACTTGAAAGAACTCTTCCTGTCTCTGGTAGACTCATTCCAATGCCTTTTGTACCTGCCATATTTTGAACTCATTTTGTCTAATTTATGAGTTAGAAGTGCTACCTGCTCCTTGAGGCTCAAGTCATCTGCAGTAGACTCCTTTGGCTTGACATCAGGCTTGAGAGTTGAAGAGAATGCAACACCTTTCTGACCAGAAGAGGAAACCTCTTCTGTTTGATCCTCCTCTTGAAGATCATACTCATAGGCTTTGAGATCAGACAACAGAAGATGATGATCCAGAGTATTGAGATCCTTGTTGTCCTTGATTATAGTGACTTTAATTCTCCACCTGCTTGTTAGAGAACGCAAGATTTTACTATTAATCTCCTTTTCAGAGTAGGTCTTACCTAAGGCACTAGCCTTGTTTAGAAGGTTTGTGAGACGCATGTCCAGCTGGTCAATGGTCTCGTCTGGTTTCATCTTGAAGGTGTCAAACGAGTGTTGAACCGCTTGGAGCTTGTTATCTTTGATCTTCTCTGTTCCCTCACAGAGAAGTGCGAGTTTGTCCCACATCTCCTTGGCAGTGACACACGTTCTGACCTTTTCAATCACCTCTTTTGTAAGTGTGTTGATGATCTCTGTTCTTGCCACCTGGTCCAGGTTATGTAGCTTTCTCTCATCGTTGTCAAGTTCGTCTTTCTTTTTGAGGATTCGTTGTCTGGGAACTCTATCCTCTGCAGCGTCGCTAGTTTCTTCTCTGGACTCAGACCTGCCACTATCAATAGGAGTCCAATAAAATTTAATGGGGCCACTTTCAACCACATCTAACATGCGGTGGTGAATAGCTCCAAGATGATTACTCATCATGAAGCTCCAGTGGCTATAATCCTCGAACGAGAATTCTGGCAGTTTGCGACTCTTATAAGAAGATTTCGAAGACATATTTACTAAAATAAGGATTTATCTAGGTTTTGAACAAAAATAATAAATGAGCAATGGATCTGCCCGGTGACCACCAAAAGCTTTTCAAAGCAGTGGTCGTTGGACACACTGCTCTGATACCACTTGTTGGTCCCACTAGATAGATTAATTGCGGAAGCCTTTTTAACCGATATGTCTTTAGAAGAAATCCTTTTCTAAGAGCACAAATTATAAACAAGCAAGTATTAAGGAAAGCAATAAAAAAGACCGTATATATAGTGGTTCGGATCTGAATATCCTACGTCCACTCTCCCTTAATCAAAGGGGTCTCACTATCAACCAACAAACTCACTATCTTACTGGAATTTCCGAAGTACCAGCACCTTCTTACAATCTCTTTAGATCTAACTCCGATCTAAAGACTGACTTACTCCAACCTTATCTAACAAGATGAACAGGTTGAGTATATAAACTCCTTACGAGTTGGATGAGTAACTAAGAACAAATGAGTGCAAATGCGTAGTGATTAAAAGCTTAGAATGGTATGTGCGCGTGTAGAGTCTCTCTCTAGAGCTTTTTCTTGAACTGCACTCTTGTATATATAGAGGGGATTAGGGCTAGCCGTTGGAGGGGCTAATCCAATCAGATCCTCTATATAAGGAAGCTTCAATCAATCAATTCCCTAATTGATTGATTGGGTTGGTGGAATCCTTGGATTGATTATCTTCAAATACTTTCCAATCCTGATCTTGTTGACTTGATTTGAATCACCAATGGTCAATAGCTTCCTCTGCCTAACTCTGATTCTCTCCAGAGAAGGCAGGACCAGACACCAGGCAACCTCGGTGTCTTCTGGTCCTTATCTGGTGAACAACCAGAATACTCAGTAGAATAAGGGGATCAAACTGAGCATCTTTTGTTCCACCAGACTCGTCTGGTCCGGACTCGTCTGGTCTGGGGAAGGTCCTCTGCCTCTGGTCTGATCTCCTCTGGTGAAGTCTTCTGGTGGAGTCCTCTGGTGAAGTCCTCTGGTGGGGTCTTCTGGTGACTCTTCTGGTGAAGTCTTCTGGTCTGGCAGTTCCCCCTAGACTAAGTCCTAATCTAGATCATCATCTGGCTAACAGGTCCAGATGGTCCTATTACATCTTCTGGTTTGTTTTAACTCATCAAAACTAACAATTTTTATCCTAACAAGTGTTAATGGTAAATTAAAGAGAAGCACGATAAAAGAAGTTAAAGATATGTTTAATATTGATAATTTGCGAACAATTCAAAGGATGTGTAGAATTCACAAGAGAACTCCCCCAGGCATGGATGTGGATGTTTCACCAAGGAAGACACGAAATTGTGGTCGTAAACAAATTGAAGTCGATTTAAGTCGGGTTCCACAAATTGAGTTGCAAAAAAAACACTAGCATCTCTTTCAAATGCTTTAGGAGTTAGTTGCTCTAAGTTGCATCGTCTTTTTAAGAAAGGTGTCCTTCGTCGCCACTCAAGTGCTATCAAACCACATCTGAAAGAAGATAATAGAATAACTCGTAAAGAGTTTTGTCTATCCATGGTTGATGAAAGCACGACACCGAAAGATCCAAAATTTAAGGTAATGTATAACTACGTGTATATCGATGAGAAATGGTTTTACTTAACAAAGAAAGAACAACATATTACTTGCTCGATAAGGAAGATGATCCTGACCGCTCATGTCAAAGTAATAATTTTATTGGTAAAGTCATGTTCTTAGTAGCCACGGCTCGGCCTAGGTTTGACGATGAAGGGCCGGTGATATTTTCTGAAAAATTAGTTGTTGAAGATTTATCCCAGAAGAACCGGCCCAAAGAAGTAGCATGAACAGGCAAGTTGGTACTATGGAGATGAAGGCGATTACATGTGTCAGGAAAGAGATAATAAAAATATTTTTAATTGAAAATGTTATTCCTAAAATTCATGAGAAGTGGCCAAGATTGGAATATGAAGAACATATTTTCATCAAACAAGATAATGCTAGGATGCGTGTTCCTCCTAATGACCCTGATTTTCTAATTGCGGCTTCACAAAATGGGTTTGATATTCGATTAACTTGCCAACCCGCGAACTCTCCTAGTCTTAAATACTCGACCTTGGGTTCTTTAGGGCAGTTCAATCATTGCAACAGAAATTAAGGGCAAAAAGTATCCCAGAACTTGTTCATGCAGTTGAGAAATTATATGATAATTATTCACCTATCAAGCTCAATTATGTGTGGTTGACGTTGTAACTATGTATGAAAGAAACCATGAAAGCAGGAGGAGGAAATCGATATAAAATCCTCCACATGAACAAAACACGGCTTCAGAGGTTAGGTCATCTTCCTACACAAATTCCATGCGAGCCGCCAATATTATTACAAGCGACTAAGTGTTGTTAGTGATTCGAATGGGTAAGATAATTTTAAATATTTGCAATTATTTTTTATCCCTACTGAATTATCATATATTTTGTAGGGGTTGGTGTGAGTGAAGGTGTAAAGGAAGATGCATATGTAAATGGCAATGGCCTCTGTGATTGTAATAGTTCTCTTTTGTGGTCATGAAGAGTATTTTGTTACTTTTGTGCTAATGCGAGTTATCTAATCCAAGAATATTTATGCTTCAGTAACTTAGTGTATGATTAATATTTCTACCAAATAAAGTGAACAAGGCAGAATTCTCATACTCTTCGGAAGCTTTGGTTTTTTTAATTTGTTGATACTCTTAAAAAGAGGAAAACTAAAACTAGTTCTAGTGGATAAAAATGCATTGTTTCATCAATTAAGCGGCACTCATCACATTTACTATTGATTTTATCATTTTTTTTATGAGATTGTAAAAGTGCATGTACTAATAAAAAATCAATTTGAATTCTTAACAAGAACAAGAAAGTGAATCAAAATAAACAGGGAAAAGGACCTCAAAATTAACCATAATCAATTTTGTGTTCATCTATTTCTTCTCAAAGTAAGTTGGGAGATAAATCTTAATCATCTTATACTTAAATTCTTGTGCATCTTGACCATCAATGTGTTAGTGTTAGTGTCCTGGAGATAATCTTTTGTAAGGACATAATGTTAAGAGGATATTCAGTTAATGGTTTAATATTATTGATTGATTTAATATTAAATATATGACATTACACTTATCTGAATATCATGTTTGGTTGTATGCATTATTCATATATGTGTTCCCTTGAATCGATATTGTCATTGAGTGAGTGAGAACTCAGATGACTTAAGTATGATTCTCAAATAGCCCCGATTAAAGATCATCAAGAATAGGATATTGATGATGCAATGGAGATTGGTGTGCGATCTGCATTATACTCTATGGGAGAGTGTAGTAAGATCTCACTTACTGTGAGATGCTAGGTATCTCATAATGGATGCACAAATACCTCGAGGGTATTGGTATACCCATCCGAGAAACGGTTTGATGTAATTCCACATAGTGTGTCTACGGGTGTCTCGGTTAGTGGGAGCGATAGAATACTCCTCTGACTTGAGGTCAATACGCACGACATGTACGGAGTGATGGACTTTGACCATGACCGACACTTGCACCCTCTAAGGGTAGATATGACATGGATTGGGTTCATCACGAAGTACATGTGCGTGGTAATTGAGCAAAAAATAAGATTAATTCCGAATGTGGATTTAAGAGAGAATACTCATATTTTCATCATAACTGGATCTAAGACATTGGCTGGTGCATGTTGACTTGGACTTTGTGGCCAAGTGCGACCAGAATGATCAATTAGTGATTCGAGATAATATGATTAAATTATTTGAATAGACACTTCATCATGTTCAAGGCTTAATCGAGTATTCGCGAATGAAAGGAAGATATCACAATAGCCTACAGTATTACAGGTAGTTGCAGATTTCCTTGCAATGTATCTCGTATATAGAGAATGTCTTATTTATTGTCTAGGGTTCAATTAAGACCGTTAGTTTGACTAATCGCTTGATATACGAGGGCTTATGGGTCACACAACAATCAATGACAGTTCACCAATTATAATTGGTTGATTAAGTATTATATTAGATATATTATTTAATTTATGAAGAATATAATAATAATTATATTTGAAATTAATTATTATTATTATTTAATTAAATTAGATTAGATTTAATACAATATGAAATTTTAATAATAATATTTGAAATATTATTATACAATAATAATATATGGTCAAAGATATTATTGGTAGGAAAGTATCTAGGTAAATATAATCCGTAGAGATTATATTTACGGGCTAAGTCTGATATCTTGCTTAGGAATTAAGCCAATATAGTCCCTATAAATATGAGTCCTATGGGAATTCCTAAATAGACAAGAAATATAATTTCTCCATAAAATCTCTAGCTCGAATTTTCCTAGCAAGTTCATCTCGAGATTCAACGCTGGCAAGTTGGTGAATAGTTGTTGCGTGGATACTGATTAGGCGTGAAATTGTTATGTTTTGGTGCCGGATTTGCCCATATTTTGAGTATTTTCGACGAGTGTTTGGAGTCAAATGAGTATCATTTTTATAAACTTATTAATTTGTCTATTTGGTTTTCATAGATGGATAGAGGGCGAAAAGAGGAGTTCGCAGGACTTTGAATCAGCCAAAACGGACTCCCGGTTGAGAAGTTATGAAGGTTTTACGAACATGTGTACAGCCAGCGGTCGAGCGCCTCGCTCGACCTCTTGACCCGCTCGACCACCAAGCTCGAATGGGGCGCTCGAGCATTTTTGCGTGTTTTTGGCCCAAAATCGCCCAAATTCGTCCCAAAGCCTATATATACCCCTTCCAAGCATATTTTCACATATCACAACATACCAACACATATTTTGAGCGAGGAGAAAGCTTGGGAGGGAGATTGGAAGAGTTTTATACGTTGTAATCGAGGTTTTAATTTACGAATTCTTCGTTTTAGTATTTCTTTTGAATGTATTAGATTAATTCTTTCTTTCTTTACTCTTGGAGACGATTAAACCTAGTTTTTCAGATTTATATAGATTTCTTTAGAGACTTTAATTTGTTCTTTCGTTTATGTTCTTGATTTCTTTCGTTAATTTAATTATGCATATGATTATTGTTCTTGTGATTGCTTTTATTATTCAAACCACCATGTTAGGCTAGAACCCTTGCATGCTTGGGGTAGGATGAACTCGTAGAAGTAGGATGTGGGTATGTAATTAGGGTAACTTGTGACGTTAGGTTTTAATTCTCTTGATTAATGAATTCTTAAAATCAATCTTCACTTTGCCTTTGAATTTCGTTCGAAAAGTGTTAGAGAGAGGACGACCGTATCACTCTTTAACAACGAGTAGACTTAACGAGAGGGTTTAGAAAGGGTTAATTCATCTACCAGTTTAGCGAAGGAGGACGACCGCATCACCTTAGTTAAATTAGGGTCTCATTAATTAAGCACAATCTATTAACTTGTTAGTAGATTAGTGAAGTCGAGTGTTAGGGTAAAGTATTAGGGTTTAGAATCTTGAGCTTTCACCTTGCATTCTTAGACTTAGGTTATTTCTTGTGTGTCACAGTTATTCTGATTATGTACCTGCTCCGTTAGTATACGTAGGGATTCCTATCCTGAGCATCACCATCTCTCATTAGAACACAACCTTTAGTCAATTCGTCTTCTTAGTATTTTAGTTTACTTAGTTTAATTTAGTCTTTTAATTAATCTTTCCAAAAATCCAAAAACAATACACTCATATTAACTACAACGCGTAGATCTTCAGGGATCTATTCGCATATACACCATCCCTTGGGTTCGATAATACTTGGTCCCTATACTTGCCCATACTACTGTGAACCCGTCCGCTTGCGGGTAAGCGATTAGTAGAAAGCTAGTGTAGTTCACTTCAAGTCAATGGCGTCGTTGCCGGGGATGGCGTTGTATGCTTTTTGAATAGGACTTGTCGATAGCTTAGTAGTTAGTAGTGAGTGCTTTCTTTTCTGTTTTATTTTTATTTTTATTTATTCGGCAGTTGCGTTTTGATCCTTCTGCTAGTGTGTCAGGTTTATGAAAACACGCTCACAAGGAAATACGAGCGAAGAGAGGTTACCTGCAGATCCTGAGACAATAGCAAGAAGAAACCGAGCCTTCTTACGAAGGATGAACGCTGCCGACTTAGGGAAAGAACCAATGGACATCAATAATGAGTTGGAAGATGCCGAGAATGAGTTTAACTAGGGGTTGAACTGGGTTGACGGCACTGAGGGGAACACCAGTAAGAACCAAGATCCGTTAGGGGATAGTCAGAGCCAAAACCCGGGTGCACAAAACGTTATCAATCCAGCTCAGAATTTTGTCCATAATCCTCTGAACAACCCTGCTTACCCACAAAACCCAAATAACCCTTTCAACAACTCAGTATACCAACATTACCCATACCCACCATAACCTTATCCACCATACCCTTATCATCCACCACCTGTGTACCAACCACCTCCAGTTCAACAAGTACCAGCACCACATGTTGCTCCTCAGCCTGTGCCCCAGAACGCAGATCATAATATGGCTATTCGGGGCGGGTTCGTGGCACAACCGCAGAGGTACTACGATGGAGTGGTTTTACCACCTGTTGAGGCGAACAACTTCTCGATATCCCAGGGAATTTTAAAGCTGCTTACCGAGAATCAGTTCAAGGGGGTGATCGGGAAGGAGAATCCTCATACTCACTTGAGAAGCTTCCTGATGATAGCATCTACTTTCAATTACAATGGCATGTCTGAAGATGCCAAGAGGCTTAGGCTGTTCCCATTCTCATTGACGGGAATAGCCAATGAGTGGTACGATAATACGCTCCCGCGGGGAGGTATTACCACTTGGGCCGAGCTCGAGCGTCTGTTCCTCGAGCGATTCTACCCTCCATCTAGGATGATCAAGGCTAGGATTGAGATCTCTTCCTTCCGCCAGAAGCAAGAAGAGGACCTACGTCAAGCGTGGGAGAGATACTCAAACATGCTGATAGAGTGCCCTCAGCACGGGTACAATGAGGGAGACCATTTAGACGCTTGTGCGGGAGGAGCATTCCTGAATCAAGGCATAGAGAGGTGTAGAGAGATCGTGGACAACATTGTCACGAATGTCGGGGCTTGGAATAGAGACTCAGATTTTCAAAGAATTCATCAGGTTGAAGAGGGTGAAGGAACGAGAAGACTGTTGATGGCCATGATGGAGAAGATCAACAACCTCGAGTTGGGAAAGAATTTGGTTGGAGAGCATGGAGTAGAAAATGAGAGAGTAGGCCAACCAAATGGGCAGCAAGAGGTAGCCAATTACATGGGAGGCTCGTATTACAATCAGAATGGCTACCAAGGTGGAAATCAGTTTGGAAGACCTTCTTATGGTCAGCCATTTGTACCTCCAGGCCCTCAGCCACCTCAAAATCAATGGAGGAACACACAAGGAGTTCAAGGAGGCCACCAGCCTCCTCAAAACACATGGAGGAAGAATGAGAACTTTTCTTATGCTAACCCAAAAGCTGGTATTAATGTTCCTGCGGGTGTTGATCCGGGGTCAAAGCCTCCTGGTGGAGAAGGCGGTGCATCAACCGAGGAGATGTTGAGAGCGATCCTTCAGAAGGTGGAGGAAGGGAGCAAGCGGTTGTCATCCTTGGAGTACGATGTGAAAGAGTTGCATAAAAAGGGTGATCAACGTGATCAAGAGCTCCAGAAGATGAACGTTGAGTGGACTAGAACTCAACAAGAGAACAATAGGCGGTTCACTTCTATAGAGTTCCAGATGAGCCAGATTGCAAAGATGGTGAATAGAGAGCCGGGAAAATATCCTTCCATGCCGGAGGGGAACCCGAAAGAGCATTGCAAGACGATCCAGCTTAGAAGTGGAACCAACTATGAAGGTCCTCAGATGCCTGCTGATTTTGAGACGCCTGAAGCTGAGATGGGAGAAAGAGAACACAAGAAAGATGGAGGTGTTACTGTTGAGAAGGGGGTTGAAAGTGAAGGGATTGAGAAGCATAAAGATATGGATGAGTCCCAGAAGGGCAAAGAAATTGAGGAGATTGAGAGAGTTCCTAAGTGGAAAAAGGCAAAGGAAGCAAGGGATAAAGTGAAAGAAACAGAAAGAGATGAATGGGGGCTACCCAAATCTGTGATACCCGTCCCATATCCACAGCGCTTCATGAAAAAGAAGCTTGATGAAAAATTTGCAAAATTTCTTGATGTTTTTAAACAACTTCACATTAACATTCCTTTTTATGATGCTTTGAAACAGATGCCGCATTATGCAAAGTTTCTGAAGGACTTGATAGCGAAAAGACGGCGAGTGGATGAGCCGAAGTTGGTGGCTGAACCACGAGGTGAGTGCATTAGTGCACAAGGCGCTTCCACCAAAGCTGAAGGATCCCTGGAGCTTCACTATTCTTTGTGATATCGGAAACGGGATCAAGAAAGGAGCGTTGTGCGACCTCGGGGCGAGCATCAATCTCATGCCATTGTCGCTATTCAAGAAGTTGGAAGGTGGTGAACTTCAACCCACAATGATGACGCTTCAACTTGCCGATCGGTCTATTACTCGACCTCAAGGTGTGGTTGAAGACGTCCTTGTGAGAGTTGGAGATCACATTTTTCCAGCCGACTTTGTAGTCCTAGAGATGGAGGAAGATGAGCACGTTCCATTGATCTTGGGAAGACCATTCTTAGCTACGGCGGGGATAGTACTAGACGTGGCAAATGGGAAGATTACATTGAAGGTTGATGATCAAGAAGTGAAGATTTCCCTATATGAAGCCATGAAGCACCCGAAGGAGGATGAGAGTTTGTATTGCATGGATGCCATTGATCCTCGTGTTGAAGACACACCTTCTATCCCTAATCCCTCTCATATTCATGATTTTGTTAGTCCTTCACTTGACTATTTAACCCATGAGCATTATGATCTTGATTATTTTGATAAGGATGAAGAGGTGAAAAAAGTGGACGTGGTCCAGTTAGAAGGGAAAGGAGGAGTTAAAAAGAAAAAGTCCAAACTCAAGAAATTGTTTAGTAAGACTCCTCCAGATAAAGGAAAGAAGGAGTTGAGACTCATAACACTTGGGAATGAGAAGAGAGCAAAAGAGCTCATGATGGAGGGACAATAAGGAAAGACATGCAAGCACCACTCTTATGATAGTAAGGGAGGTATTTTTTAGTATGATGTCCCATAAGCTCCTTTGAGCTCGGTCCGGCATGAGGACCTTAAAAATAGCGCTGAATGGGGGGCAACCCATTATTTTTTATTTGCTTTGAGTTTTTTTAGTTATTAGGGAGTTATTTTGAGTCGTATGTTTAACCTCGTACTTGAGAGTTTTATTTTGTAGGCTTGTCTCTAAAGGAGTAAAGGTATCATGGAGTTATTCAGATTGAAGGAACCAACTTGAGACAAAGGTGTTTGCATAGCTATTGAGAGAAATTGAATTATTTGGTTGAGGTAACCCACAACCCCAAACTTAGACCTCTAGCAAGGTCGAAGTTTGGGGGGTGGAGTTTTTATTTGTTTTATGATTACATTGCACATGCATACACGCCCTTATCTTTGAGTTGAGTTTGATTGATTAGTGGTTTGTTGAGATACTCCTTGGGGTGATTTTGATTTGACTCGCTATTGCATATTTCATGCCTATCAACTATCTTATGCTTGCTGATTGCTATCTTTGAGTAAGATTTGATGAGTAGAGTTGAGTTGTGAGGTTGAGGTAGGAGTTTATTGTGTGAGTATTGAGTTAGAGTTGATTCGAGAGAGAACCCGTATGCTTACAAATTTTCTTTTTGAGTGATTGTGTGATGATTGTGAGAATGCACTAGACTAGCATGGATGTGAAAGCCGAGAGACTTGAGCCTTATGAGATTTTGATGCATGAATTAATCTCTTCATTTGTGAGTGGATCGTCACCTTAGAGGATGCTAGAACTTGTTTGTGCTCTTGCTTCTTGATTGTGTCTAGTTTGATATGACAAATGTGATCTTAGGCCATTTTTTATTTAAGTGAGTCACTTAGCCAAAATTTTCCTTACCAATGACATGTATCCCTTGCTAGCCCCTTTGAGCCTAAAGCTTATTTTATTTGCTAGCACATTTAAACACTATTCCAAGTTCCTAAGCCTTTTTGTCCTAATTTGAGTGGAGAATAGGAAAAGTGTGAAGGTTGAAGGGATTGAGTTGATTTGAGAAAAGGAATTATGATGGTTGAGTGGTGATAAAATAAGGGTGTGAATGAGATATGAGTTGTGGGAAAGAAAAAATTGAAAATGAGCAAAAGAAAAATTGAGCTCATGTGTTTGTGCGAAAAAAGAAAAAAAGTGAAGTGATTGAAAAAAAAAAAGTGAAAAGAGTTAAAAAAAAAAATTGAAGTGTTGAGAAAAGTGGAATTGAAAGAGTGTTGATTGAATATGTTTGAAGTAGTCTGTTTCTAATCTCGAAGTGCCAAAGTTTGACTTTCTATTCTCCATTCACTTAAGTCACTTATCCATATTGTTATCCCACCTGTCCAAAGAGCCTACATTACAACCTTGAGAAAAGTCCTTTTTGATTCGGTATTGATTTCTAGAGTATGGTCGGAGTTGAGAGTGCTTACAAGCCTATGGCTGCCGATATGAGTGATTGATTGTTTGAGTGAGTCCCTTAATCATTTATATACACTTGTGAGGGAGCAAAACACATCGTTGAGAGCACATCCATGTTTGATCTTGGTGTTTCTTGTTATTGTTGCATGAGTATGATGAAGGAAAGTGAGTGAGTATACGGGTGATTGATTTTTGAAGCTCGAGTTCATTTGCTTGCATGATTTGATTCTTTGACTCATTCCTAACAATTTCACTTGACTTATTATTTCATTGCTTGAGTACAAGCAATATGGTAAGTTTGGGGGGGTTGATTAGGCGTGAAATTGTTATGTTTTGGTGCCGGATTTGCCCATGTTTTGAGTATTTTCGACGAGTATTTGGAGTCAAATGAGTATCATTTTTATAAACTTATTAATTTGTCTCTTTGGTTTTCATAGATGGATAGAAGGTGAAAATAGGAGTTCGTAGGACTTTGAATCGGCCAAAATGGACTCCCGGTTGAGAAGTTATGAAGGTTTTACGAACATGTGTACAGCCAGCGGTCGAGCGCCTCGCTCGACCTCTTGACCCGCTCGACCACCAAGCTCGAATGGGGCGCTCGAGCTGTCCCGCTCGAGCGTTTTTGCGTGTTTTTGGCCCAAAATCGCCCAAATTTGTCCCAAAGCCTATATATACCCCTTCCAAGCATATTTTCACATATCACAACATACCAACACATATTTTGAGCGAGGAGAAAGCTTGGGAGGGAGATTGGAAGAGTTTTATACGTTGTAATCGAAGTTTTAATTTACGAATTCTTCGTTTTAGTATTTCTTTTGAATGAATTAGATTAATTCTTTCTCTCTTTACTCTTGGAGACGATTAAACCTAGTTTTTCAGATTTATATAGATTTCTTTAGAGACTTTAATTTGTTCTTTCGTTTATGTTCTTGATTTCTTTCGTTAATTTAATTATGCATATGATTATTGTTCTTGTGATTGCTTTTATTATTCAAACCACCATGTTAGGCTAGAACCCTTGCATGCTTGGGGTAGGATGAACTCGTAGAAGTAGGATGTGGGTATGTAATTAGGGTAACTTGTGACGTTAGGTTTTAATTCTCTTGATTAATGAATTCTTAAAATCAATCTTCACTTTGCCTTTGAATTTCGTTCGAAAAGTGTTAGAGAGAGGACGACCGTATCACTCTTTAACAACGAGTAGACTTAACGAGAGGGTTTAGAAAGGGTTAATTCATCTACCAATTTAGCGAAGGAGGACGACCGCATCACCTTAGTTAAATTAAGGTCTCATTAATTAAGCACAATCTATTAACTTGTTAGTAGATTAGTGAAGTCGAGTGTTAGGGTAAAGTATTAGGGTTTAGAATCTTGAGCTTTCACCTTGCATTCTTAGACTTAGGTTATTTCTTGTGTGTCACAGTTATTCTGATTATGTACCTGCTCCGTTAGTATACGTAGGGATTCCTATCCTGAGCATCACCATCTCTCATTAGAACACAACCTTTAGTCAATTCGTCTTCTTAGTATTTTAGTTTACTTAGTTTAATTTAGTCTTTTAATTAATCTTTCCAAAAATCCAAAAACAATACACTTATATTAACTACAACGCGTAGATCTTCAGGGATCTATTCGCATATACACCATCCCTTGGGTTCGATAATACTTGGTCCCTATACTTGCCCATACTACTGTGAACCCGTCCGCTTGCGGGTAAGCGATTAGTAGAAAGCTAGTGTAGTTCGCTTCAAGTCAGATACCATAGTAGAGGATTCTCCGTACGAAGTACTATAAGAATCTCGTTTAATATTCTTGCATACTATTATGCGATTAATCGTTCGTTATTGGTGAACTTTATTATTCCGCTGCGCATGTATTACGTATTTACGTGCCTCTAAAACCCAACAACGGTATCAGAGCTCAGACTCTTGATTTAATTGCATAATTATATGTTATGTGTTTTTTAAATAAGAAAAATAGTTTTTTTATTTAAATTAAAGGGACGATCGTGGTCAAATCGGCAGTCCATTGTCAATTGATTTGGGGTTCTTGTTTTCCCTTTTGGGGATGCTCTTTCGTCCGCCCCTTGAAGCCCTAATTCTGGGTGATTTTGAATTGCCGCCGCTCGATTGCTACGCCTGTTAATGGTGTGGCCATGCTTCACGGCCACTGCTCGTAGCCCTCAGTGCCACTTGAGGCGACGACTCAATCGTGCCTCACGGTCGCTGTTAGGGCTTGCAGCACCGCTTGAGGCGATGGCCTCACCGTGCTTGACCGTGCTACGCCAGCGCCGCTCATAGCCCACTGCATCGCCAGTGGTGGCGATTTCGCCTAGCCTCATGACCATCACAAGGGCTCACGACGCCATCGCTTGACACGATGGCCAGGCCGCATTTTGCAACTGCCGATTCACTTAGCATCATCGCCCAAGGTGGTGCACTTGTTGGGCTTCACCGTGGCTGCTGGGTCTTTCCCACGGCACCGCTCGATGGCTGCGACCTTTATCGTTTTATCGTTTAATAAGGCGGTGAACTCTACCGTTTCTCGCTTCCGCCACTCGGAGCCGCTGCTTGCCTTGGGCAGTGGCTTGTGGTCAGTCTTGTTTCTGGCTATATACTTGTGGCGTCGCTCGGAGCAATGGCTTGCGCCAAAGCTCATGGTCGTCGCTTCATCGCCTTGCTTGTCTATTCATTCTTTGATTGTTTGCCTTTGGACCCGGAACGAGTTTCCGCAGCATCACTCGAGACAGCGGTGTGAAACCACGACTCACGATGCACGTGAGAAATTATCTCAGGTTGTTGTCTTTGGACTCTATTGATCCGTGTTATTATTCAATACGGCGGTGCATCGTCGTCTATGCACGGGATGCATCGATTTGAAATTGGCTTAGTTTTGGACCCAAAATCCATTCGTGATAGTTGGACTATTCGAATATACGATTGAAATTGTTGATGGTTTGCGTGATTAATTTGATTAATTAAGATGAACCGTAATGAATTGTCAATTTGGATTGTCCCGATCGGAAAGAAATTCAGGGCGATGATGAGGAAAGGGTTATTCGTAAATTTGATTTCGAATAGACTTTAAGTGCAAATTTTGGAAATTGCACATGAGCCCCCATATTTTATTAATTAAATTAAATTGGATTTAATTTTGAATTAATAAAATTGATGTATTAGTTGGACTAAGTACGGATATGATTAATTGGATTAATCAAAATTAATAATAAATTTAAATAGTTTTTTAAATTGGATTTTAAAATTAAGATTAAAAGAATTATTAATTCCCACTATAAAGACGCTTTTACTCAGACCTATCATTTTATTTTGGTCCGCATCATAACTGTTTAGGTAGGCGGCGCCCAATATTTGTCGGACCGTTATAAATATTTGGGTAGACGATGCCCATATAAATGTTAGTCCGCATAATATCATGTTTGGGTAGGCGACACCCTATAATTACTCAAATGTGATGTAGATTAATATGTTGAATCTCGATTAAGCAATTAATACCTGCCTTTAAAATGATCCTCACTAAAATATGGATTTTCATTAAATTGAAAGATATCTTCTATTAAAATTAAAAGTAAACCGAAAATTTTGTTCCAATGAGTATTTAAGGCTCCAGTCTTTTGCTCGGATCAACATCTAACGGGACTTATAGGGACACGTGTTATCGACGTTTAACGGTTGTAAACCAACTTAATTCTGTTTCACCAGCCCCAGCATGGAATCGAGAATTAGGTGACATCAGATTGAACTAAGTTCAATCAACTAGGAATTGTGTGAGACAATTGGTTTAGAGACCTACCAGTTCTGCTATTACAATGATCAGCCCCAGTAGATATTGTAGTAGTAGGAATGTGGATCCTAGTCCATTACGATTTATATTAGATATGAATTCGTACTCTTCCGATGAGGTCGTTGAGTATGTGAAAATAATGGAGACAAAATAAATAAAAGATCATGTTTATTTTGATTGCTGAATATTGATCATAGGAGTTACATGTTTAATTCCCATTTTATTTATTTCCTAGGATTGTTGAAATGAATAACTTGTTGTTGAGAATTGTTTTGGAAACAAACAAATTGGTTGGGCCAGATTTTCTGGACTGACACCGAAACGTGTGTTTGGTACTTAGGCAAGAAAAGATTGAGTACGTGTTGGACACGCCAATCCCTATTACCCCCGAGGCTGGTTTTGATGAGGCCGAAGTGTTTGATGTCGAAGCTCAAAAGAAGCATAAAGATTATGCTTCCCAGGCTCAGTGTGTTATGCTGCTCGGCATGACTCCCGAGTTGCAAAGGCAACACGAGAGGATGCTTCCCTATGAGATGCTTAGATATCTGAAGGATCTCTTTGATTCTGAGTCTCGTTCTGAGATTTATGAAGTGATGAGAGATCTATTTAGATGTCGGTTATCGGAAGAAGTGAAGGTGTCCCCCCATGTATTGAAGATGATAGAGCTAATCGAGAAACTTGGTCGTTTGGGCATTGAGCTGCAGACCAATGTTATTGTTTATGCCATTCTCCAGTCGTTATCTGATTCATACTCGAGTTTCGTAGTAAACTTCAATATGAATAAGACGGTATCGACCATGCCTGAGCTTCATAACATGCTCAAGACTTTTGAGTCTTCCACTGTGACTTGAAGCGAAAATACTAACTTCTACTAGTAGATTCCCCGCAAGCGTACGGGTTCACTGTAGTATGAGTAAGTATAGCAACCAAGTAATATCGAACCCACATGATGGAGTGTATGTGAACAGATCCCTGAAGATCTACGCGTCGTAGCTAATATGAATGTATGTTTTTGGATTTTTGACGAATTAATTTTAAACTAAAATAAACTAAATAAACTAAAGAATAAGAGAACCGAATTAACTAAGGTTTGTATTCAAGTAAGAGATGGTGATGCTTAGGATAAGAATCTCTACGTATACGAACGGAGCAGGTACATAATCAAAATAATTGTGACGCGCAAGAGATAACCTAAGTTAAAGATTGTAAGATGAAAGCTCAAGACTTAATACCCTAATACTTTATCCTAGCAATCGACTTCACTAATCCACTAACGAGTTAATAGATTGTGCTTAATTAACGAGACCCTAATTTAAACTAAGGTGATGCAGTCGTCCTCCTTAGATAAACCGGTAGATTAATTAACCCTTTCTAAACCCTTTCATTAAGTCTACTCGTTGTTAAAGAGTGATAAGATCGTCCTCCCTCTAACACTTTTCGAACGAAATTCAAGAATAAAGTTAAGACTAATTTTAAGAATTCATTAATTAAGAGAATTAAAACCCTAACGTCACGAATTACCCTAATTACGTACCCACAACCTACTTCTACGAGTTCATCCTACCCTAAGCATGCAAGGGTTTTAGCTAGACATGGTTTTCACGATAACAAAAGAAATAGAAAAAGTAACGAACATAAACATGATGATTAGAACGAATAAAAGATCAAACATAAACTAGGGTTTAAAGAAATACTTGCAAAGAATTGAAATTTAATTAATGAAAACTAAGTTTAAAGTGTTTAACGTAATCGAACTAATAACAAGAATCTGAAAAATGAAAATAAACTAAGAATTTGTGCTAAAACCTCGATTAAACGTAAAGTAGAGCTTGCTCCTCTCCTTCTTCTCCAAAAACGAACTCTAAAAGTAATAATCTATCAAGTGGTAAGTGGTAGTTCTCCAAAAACGTGTTTGGAAGGGGTATAAATAGGCAACGGGTCGAATTGGACTTGCATTCCCGTCAAGCTCGAGTAGTGCTCGAGTAGAAAGTACTCGAGAAAGTTTTGCTCGAGTAGTCAAAACTTACAGAACCCAAAAAGTACTCGAGCTCCTTAGCTCGAGTAGTTCTACTCGACCGGCCTCAGCTCGAGTGCTCTACTCGAGTGCTCGAGTAGTAGCTACTCGACCAGGCATGGCTCGAGTGCTCTACTCGAGTGCTTGAGTAGTCAGTACTCGAGCTCCTCCAGCTTGAGTACTCCAGTGACACTTTTGCTCGCTCGAACTAATACTTCTTGTATTTCTTCCACATCTTCTCATCCGGGCATCCGTTTGAGTCGATTCAAAGTCCTACGAACTCCTATTTTTGCCCTCTATCCATCTATAAACATCAAAGAAATAAATTTATTAGTTTATGAAAATGATACTCAAATGACTCTAAATACTTATATAAATCAATTAAAATACGGGCATTTCGAGCGACGAATCATGACAATTTCACGCCTAATCACACTATTAAGGAAAAGTCTGTACTCATAGTGGGTGCTACTACTTCCTCTGCCCCTAAAGGCAAGAAGAAGTGAAGAAGCAGGGCTAAGAAAGGCTCCAAGCCTAATTACCTCAATCCCAAAGGTGGGATTCGAAAGAAGGAGTGCGTTGATAAGGATGTATGTCTCCACTATAAGCAGAAGGGGCATTGGAAGAAGGACTGTAAGGTTCTAGCAGTTGAAAAGAAGGCACAAGGTGCTTCTGCATCTGGAACATGTATGTTTGTTATTGAGATAAACATGTCCACAAATGATTCTAACTGCTGGGTATTAGATACCGGTTGTGGCTCAAATTTTTTTTACAAATGTGCAGGGGCTCAATGATAGCAGAGTAGTAAGGCCGGGTGAAGTCGCCCTTCACGTTGGAAATGGAGCAAGAGTTGCTGCTGAACGTGAGGGGACTTATGTTTTAGACTTACCCTCAGGTTTTAGACTTGATTAAATAATTGTTATTTTGTTCTGTCTATTAGTTGTAATATTATTTGTGTTCCTATGTTAGACATTGAGGGATTTTCCTTCCATTTTGCAAATAATACTTGTTATTTTTCGCTCAATGGTGATGTTTATGGAAATGTTCCTCTTGTGAATGGTTTATACTTGTTAAATTGTGGATATAATGTTCTTAATATACAAAATAAAAGACTCAAGCTTAGTAATCATGAAAACCCGACTTACTTGTGGCATTGTAGACTTGGTCACACAAACGAGAAAAGAATCACAAGGTTAAGAAAGTTAGACTACTTAACCTCATTTGACTTAGAGTCTTATGACGATTGTGAATCTTGTCTCATGGGTAAAATGATCAGT
Organism: Ballota nigra; assembly: GCA_947034835.1. Taxonomy (NCBI): domain Eukaryota; kingdom Viridiplantae; phylum Streptophyta; class Magnoliopsida; order Lamiales; family Lamiaceae; genus Ballota; species Ballota nigra. The sequence goes on along the minus strand of OX344724.1, from coordinate 43,929,561 downwards.
ACGTGCTAAAGAAGTGCTAGAGTTCGTTCACAGCGATGTTTGTGGACCATTGCCTACTCTAACTAGAGGTCAATTCATCATCTTTACCGATGATTACTCTAGATTCGGATACGTGTACCTCATGAAACAAAAGTCCGAATCGTTTTGAGAAATCCAATAAGTATAAGGCTGAAGTAGAGAAGCATCTTGGTAAGAGTATCAAGACTCTTCGATCGGATCGAGGAGATAAGTACCCTAGCAATGAATTCATCGATTACTTGAAGATTCATGGTATCCAGTCACAATGGACTCCTCCCGGAACACCTCAGATGAACGTTGTGTCCGAATGAAGGAACCGAACCTTGTTAAACATGGTAAGGTCCATGATGAGTTTCTCCTCCCTTCCAATATTCTCATGGGGACACACATTACAAACCTCAATCTACATTCTGAATAGGATTTCATCCAAATCAGTTGAGCAAACTCCATACGAGCTATGGCATGGCAAAAAATCATCTTTTCCACACATTAGAACGTGGGGTTGCCCCGCAGTTGTGAAGAAAATGCTAACTGATAAGTTGGAATTCAAAGGCGAAAAGTGTTATTTTGTGGGATATCCTAAAGAGACTAGAGGATATTATTTCTATCTACGGGAGAAATAAACAGTGATTGTCTCTAGGCAAGCTAAGTTCCTAGTAGACGAGTACGGTTTTAAGGAACAAAGCCGTAAGAAGATAGAACTTGAAGAGATTCAAGAACCACGAATTAATAGAGACTGGTGATTTGTCAAAGCAACATGCTAAAGAATCAGTGGGAGCATTCAACGACTCTCATGGTGGAAGTTTATCATTAGGTGATCCTCTTTCAGCTAGTGGGAGCGTAATTAGAGTTGCATTGCCTTCACAACAACCTCCAAGTAGGCTGAATGAGAATAACATAGTTCAAACTCCCGCCCAAGAGGCATCTGAAAGTGTCGCTCTTAAGGACTCTCCGGTCAACGATGAAGTCATTGCACCACAAAATTTTCAAGATCAGAATGTACAGCCTGCACAACCACAACTCTGTAAGTCGAATAGGATTCGTAATCCACCAAATAGGTATTATGGTTTCCTCGTGGAGGAACATAATGATGTGGAGATCCCAAATAAAGACGAACCCAAGACTTATATCGAGGCAACATTAGATGTTGACTCAGAGAAGTGGCATGAAGCTATAAAATTCGAGATGGACTCGATGTACATCAATCAAGTTTGGGACTTGGTTGAATTGCCTAAAGGAGTAAAACCCATAGGTTGCAAGTGAGTCTTCAAGTGGAAGACCGATGCAAATGGCAAGGTACAAACCTACAAGGCTAGGTTGGTGGGAAAAGGGTATAGTCAACGCGAAGGCATTGACTACGACGTGGTCTTCTCGCCAGTTGCGAAGATCAAGTTCATTCATATTTTACTTGCGATAGCGGCACACTACGATTATGAGATTTGACAGATAGACGTCAAAATAACATTTTTAATGGAAACATTGATAAGGAAGTGTTTGTGACTCAATCAGAGGGTTTTATATCTAAGCCAACGTTTAATCTTGTTTGCAAGCTTAAACGATCCATCTATGGATTGAAGCGAGCTTCTAGGAGTTGGAATATCCTATTTAATTAAGTTGTCAAGTCTTTTGGCTTCATCAGAAATCCGGAAGATCCTTACATTTATTGTAAACGTAGCGGGAATAGTATTGTCTTTATAGTTGTATACGTCGATGACATATTTATTATAGAAAATAGCATCCAGCTGATGCAGTCCCTGAAAGACTGGTTATCAAAGACTTTCATGATGAAGGATCTTGGTGAAGCATGCTACATCTTAGGGATCAAGATCCACATGGATAGATCCAAGAAGATACTAGGGTTGTCACAATCCACCTACGTAGATTAGGTGTTGAAGCGTTTTGCAATGGAGAACTTTAAGAGAGGGTCTCTGCCAGCAAATCATGGGATAAAGCTGTCAAAGAAGGATTGTCCTTCTAGCAAAGTTGATATCGAGCACATAAAGGACGTTCCATATACGTCTGCAATTGGATCCATTATTTATGCCATGACTTGCACCAAGCAAGATGTGGCCTACGTTGTCAGCATCACTGGTAGCACTACAAGAAAAACTATGTTTAGTGACAATATAAACTGTGGCTAAATGTTGAAATACTGTCACTAATGACTTTTAGTGACAGAAAATCTCCTGTCGTGCCTCTAATTACTGCTTCTCTAGTTAAAAGTCAACAATGACGGAATAGAGTCCTATCACTAATATGTACTATAACTAGAGTAAATTACCCTCACTAAAAGAACTTCAGTGATGGAAAATCCCGTCACTAATACAAATATTTACCCTCACTAAAAGAACTTTAGTGATTAAAAATACTGTCACTAATACAAATATTTACCCTAACTAAAAGAACTTTAGTGATGGAAAGCTTTGTCACTAATACAACTATTTACATCATCGTGTATACATATTACAGTATATATTAAATGGTAATTGTCGTGACAATATGATTAAGTAAGCTAAATAACGAAAATCATAAATCTACAAACAATAAAATAAACAAATTAATCAGCATTTCAAACAAGTATAAAGAATCTAAAATTTGAAACATTCAAATACATTCAACGTACAAATCTCTACAGTTAACAATCTCAAAATTGCGAATTATTCCAGAGCACCTTACAAAAAGTGTAACACCAATACCTCTATCACCACCTGTTAAATAATTTGAAAAGGAAAATATAAGTTACAATTGTGAAAGTTGATTCCTAGTGAAATGCATGCATAAAATAAAATAGTTTAATTGTATTAACGAAGGCAAACTACAGCTGAGATATTGAATATTTTTCCCCACATACGAAAATAATTGTATTTCACCGACAATGAACAGTTAATTTGGAACACATTGCTAACTAGAATCATACATAAATATTTAATCTTTTTTAGGGAACTTGATCGAAATGAAGCTAATTTAATTTTACTACTAAAGTGTGGCACACAGAAAAATGCAACAGCAGTGAAGCAAAAGGTCTGACTTTAAATTTTAGCAATACGTTCTAACAAGGTCCACAATTACAAAATCAAAAACTATAAATTAGGTGAGGAAGTATGTACAAGATCAGATAAAAAAATTGTCAAATTTATGAACAAGAAATCAATGACTCAGTTATCATATTCATTTATAATTTTTGGTGCACATGCATTTTCAAACTACATATCTTCCACTTCTGAATTAATTGTTGTAGTCTTAAGAACTTAAATGTCCTAATTTCACTCAAATAAACTGATTCACATAGTAGCAATATAGATTGAAAACATACATCCTGAATACCCTTCCCTGCTATTGATTTAACATTTCGTATATCATCAAGTCCACTACAAAACAATATTGAATTTGTGGCACCATAAACAACCTGCTTATATTAAAAATATGATTAGTTTAGAATGTCGTTAATCCCATTGCCTCGTGAAATGAAAACAATGAAACAGTTACTTATGCTTCCCCTTTTATCCTAGTGAAACTAATATTTAGAGAAAAAATATCACCCCAGTTCCCATATTTACCAAAATCTACAAGGTATGCCTTGTGCTCCCTTTTATCCTAGTGAAACTGTTATTTAGAGAAATATAGCATATTCCTCTTAATTGTAAATTAGTTGAAGCTTAACTAGTCTGTCCTGCCTCTTAATTTAGGAATAATCTTGAGTACTATTCACAGTTTCCAGATTACTTTGCCTATTTAAACTCTCTTCCTTTACTGAATAAGACTGCTTTTGTGTTCGTCTATGATGTTATATGATAAAACAAATAAACATTGACTAAAGAACAATTTGTATGAAGGGTTATGTTTTATTGGCTGCATTGCTCTTTAAACAGAGCTGGAAACATAATAACACAATAATCTCTAATTTAAACTCATAAAATATTAATTTCTAAAAAAAATCCTCCTAATAGTCTGTTAGCTAACTATTCTGCCACACTTTTACTACCTAAGACACATTTTCAACACTCTCACCTCTTGCTTTCTTGAGCACCACAAAAGATCTAGATCCAAAACCAAAACAATATCACATGCCGTCAAATGAACCTGCCCAATTACATTACTTAAAAAAATTAGTTGCCTATCTCTATGCTACTTGCTTATTTCCCAGCTCTTTTATTTATGTGGAACCTATGCAGCCTTCTAATTGAAAGTTTGTGGAGCTACCAACATCACTAATCCGAACTAATAATGTAAGTATGCAACCAAATACCAAGTACAGGGAATTCATGAACTTACTGTCAAAACTTATTATTTCGAGGAAAATCTTTTTTGCTTACCTAAGAACTCTAATCGAAACAACACTCCATAAGCAAGTAGCTCTTGTGTTCCTCCAAAATGCCATGGACACAGATTCCTTCAACACAATCATCACACACTGCAATAAAAAGAGGAAATTAGAGACTAATGCCTTCCACTTTACCAAGAAAATCAAGATACTAATCATCTTTTGATAATTTAGTCAATCACATATCTTAGACTAGCAAAAGGTAACAATATATTCAAGTGGAAAGTAATCACTGGCTAAGATAGAGTTTAAGACATTGTATAATCACAGACTAAGATACAACTTCACATAAGCAAAAATGATGTCCTTGCTAAAGTATCATATTTATGGTAAAAATTCACGTAAGCAAAAAAGTTTATAGTGAACTATAATACAAAACATGTTTATTAATAGATAATACTAGTATCAGCCCCGCGAAATTCGCGGGCTTCAATATAACTTTTTTACTATCAACAAATATTTTACATTTGTTGGATAGACACACATGCTCTATTGTAGTATTTTTGTCATAGACTTATGCAAAATACTGATTAATAAGTAAATAAACCTGGTTTTTTTTTGGAGATAAGGGACAAAACACCAAACAATAGTCCAATGGATAAAAAAAAATACTAAACAGTGTTTGAGAGATCCACAAAAAAAAAACACGAGTTTTAAATATTCACAATCTAAATTTAAATAAACACAATGCGTCCATTATGCGAAACACACACACTAATTTATATTTCCATTTCCATCCCTGCAAACAACAAAATTAAAGACAGACGTCGGACCATGGCAAGTCCAAGAATAATGCATGACAAGTCTAACAATAAGCTACTCAAACTTAATGCATTAATTTTAATAAAAAAACACTTCAATACCAAACAATACCATCATGTACATTAATATTCATAATAATTCAATAATCAATTTCACACCATAAATAGCATTGACAAGGCCACTATAATGGAAGATTAATGGAATTAGAAACCATCATGGAGTATAATTTCGCACATGACCAACACAAATTATATTGACAAACACTAATATTATGGACTCTAAAATTGCAAGCACACAAAAATTTCACACAATAAATGGCTTTGGAAAGACAACTATAACGGACAATTAATGGCAATACCACCACCACGAAGTTAAATTTTTGCACACGATTAACACAAATTAAATTGACAAACACCAACATCATGGAATCCAAAATTGCCAACATCCAAAAATTATACACTAACATCCATAGTAACGACTAAAATCATGGAAAGTCTAACAATAAGCATTGAAATTCAATGCATTAATTTTTAATTAAATACATGTTAATATCAATAAAACCCCAAAAAATGTTGTCCTATTTTTGGAAGTTTGCAGAGACAGTGTTCTAAAATTGCAAGACCATAAAATAATGTCTTATTTTAGCAAAATTAGGTATATAAGTCTAGCCTTTTTTAGTACATGCACAATTAACATTCAAGATTATTGCATAACTACTTAAATTTCTAATAAACATTTATAGAAAGAAAATGAAAAAAAAATTGTATAGAGTGAAATATGTTCATACATGAATTATTGGAGGGTATTAGTTGTTTTTGCTAAAGAGTAGTTGTTGTTTCACTGAAGAGTATTAGTTTTTTATACTGAAGACTCTTAGTTTATTTTTAATGAACACCTAATACTCTTCAGTGAAAAACTAATACCCTTAAGTAAAATCAACTAACAATCTTTAGTGAAAACATATAATTCCCTCAAACGATTTATATGTGAAGCATTTTCGCTCTATACCATCTTTAAAAAGAGTGACACTTATAAATTTGCAATTTTGAAATGGTATGAATATAAATAATACCCATGATAATCCCATATTATTTCAATACAACTTATTACCCTATTAAATATCCCACTATCTACACTTAAAGTTCCATTAAGCTAAAAGAAAATTATATGATAATTTTAAATACTAAATGAATAAAATTTAAAAAATTCCAATGTATAATATATTTAGATCACAACTACATAAATATGAAAATATTATATTAAAATTTTGAAAAAAAAACATGGTATGAAATTGATCAACTATCGGCTATATTTCTGACCAATTCAATAACAAATTTTTAGTGTCAAGTGATTGCTTAATTACAGGAGACGTTTCTTGTTTAATTAAAATCACTAATTAATGCAAAATAATATTGAATTTATTGTTTAGTTACAATAAACACAAACAAAATAAATTAATTAAAGAATACAATTTGTGTCAGGATACATCTATATTAATTACCATATCAAACTATGAAGTATTCCATTTTAAATTAAATTCATTATCCCATTAATAGGCTATTTGAAAAAAAGGATATTGTGTTGCTTATGAATAATTCATACCTTAGAATGAGTATTAAATGGTAAATGAAATTATATATATATATATATATATATATTAATAAGAGTATGAAATAGATATAATGTTATACAGATCAATGAATTATGAATTTTATGTGTAAAAAATATATGTTTAGGTTTCCTAATTATACGAATTAATCATTCCTCCATTACTTTTTTGTAAAAAAAAAAAAAGACGATATAATTAGTGGAAAACTGTTCATACGATTTTTAATATTTTTATATATTTAATTAAGTGTAACCAACTAATACAATTTAGTGTAACTAACAATTACCCTTTAGTTTAATAACTACAACCTTTTATACTTAATCGTAAAGAGTAAGTCTCTTGTGCATTTGGTGTATGATGCACTCATTCAACAATTGATAATGTATACACTAAAAAGTTAGTCTCAATCACACTGAAAAGTTAGTCTCAATTACACTGAAAAGTTTACACTGAAAATCAGTTTTCAATGTAAACTCTTCAGTGTAATTGAGACTAACTTTTCAGTGTGATTGAGACTAACTTTTTAGTGTATACAGTATCAACTGTTGAGTGAGTGCACCGTGCACTTGGTGCACATGAGATTTTGCCAATCGTAAATTTCCAAGCACATCCTTAATTATTAGTTGTTTAAGAATAGATTATTTAATATTTTTGGAAATAGTAAATATTTGGTTTTGATTAACTTGAAAATTCCATTAATTTTTCTTAATAATTTCAAAAAAAAGTCATGAACTACATATAAATAGATAATTTTGATTAGATATAGTATTTCATGGGATGTAAATTTCACATAAATTATAAAAATTTAACCTATTCATGGGACATTTCAAAATTTTATAATATCCTAAATATTTTCTAAAGTTTATAATGTCTTCACATTGAAATCATAAACAAATAATACACATACCCCTTAAATAATTACCATTAAGATACTTTGCATCATACTATCTCTCTTTCATGTAGATTAATAATTGGTCTGAACGCTCCCACTAATTAATCGGAAAAATAATAATTATAATTATTATAAATGGGTAGTATGATGGTGCTATTTAATCATTGGCATGAATGCTCCCACTAATTTATCGTATTTATAATAACAATAATACTACTAATTATTATTAATACTTTTTATTATACTACCCATTTGTAATAATTTGCATCATACTGCCTCTTTTATAGTCAATTCCAGTAAATATACAATTACAACACTTAATTACTATATTTGATATAGATTATTATATATTAATGTGATAAAAAAAATAAGACAATACATGCAAGGAAATATAGCAATCAAACAGCAATGATTACTTTAAAATAATGATAATTATACTCGACATGGAAACTCTATACAAATGGAAACATAATACACATGCAACACAAATGTGAAGGAATTTAACTTCTTATTAAAGACAATATTAATACAAGACTCACAAATTACCATGTATGTGTAAGGCAATATACGCACAAAAATGATAAATTCATTTAACACATACGTAGGGGAATATCCATCATCTAACATGTGTGTGCAAGGTAATATTACCATTTGTGTGTAAGGCAATATATCCACCATTTAACACATATGCAAAACACGATAACTCGGGCCGCACAACTGATGAAATGAACCATCTAAAAGACAATATCGAAATAAGACCACGATGGATAAACACAACACAACAAATACAATTCATAGTCCACCTAAACCGAATAGGACATGCAAAATTAAGCACAGGCATCGATAAAAAAACAGCAATAGCAAAAAGAAAATGACAAACATGATATAAGAACATATAATTAGTAGACATCGATCAGAAATTGATGTCGGTGCCAAAGAAAAATGTAGACATTGTCCAATAAAATGATGAGCATCTGAATTGATCGGATAATTAGAAAGATACGATCGCAGTGTGTCCAACATACATTACAAAAATCACACAATGAAATATCTGGCCATAATTAGGATCAATATTGGTAAAACATGATCTGCATCGATATTGGCCAACAAAACGACGAACAGTTGAGTTGATTTGGAAATTAAAAAAACTGGACCATGGAGTATCCAATATACACCAAGAAAATAGGATCATGGATTATTCAAAATAAATGTAGAGCAGTATTGGCAAACAACACTTTATTGACAAAAATATAAGAAGATTACATTACAAATATATGTCAATTCAAACTCTACATTAGAACAATCATTTGATTATACACGGAAAAAAACAAAAAAAATCATGATAAGGGTGACCCAAATTACATGAAAAATACTCGTTCAACTCCAACACCCAACCGCAAGAATCAACATACGATAAACAATCTAGAAGAGAACCACCTGCAAAAAAAAAGGAAATGAGGCGTGAGTAGGAATGGCATCAAATGCATAATAGCAACATCGCCAAAAAAAAAAAGAGACGTGAGTAGAAGAGAACCACGATAAGAGAAACACCCAATGAATAATACCAATGACAATAGGAATCAAGATAGGAAGTGAGGTGAAACAACATACAGATGTCTATTTATAGGAGAAGGTGATCATAACGGATGGTCGAGATCATCCTCGACTAAAACAATGGTCAGGATCAATTTAAGAACTAAGAATCAAGGCACTTGGAAAGAGCAACAAAACAACCACAACAAATGATGCCACATAGGCAAAGATTGTTTCATCTATATTAAAATATAGACATGCAACAACGAATATCTCCTGAAATTGCTTATGATCATTAGCATGGTAAGAATTTAAAGAGACTAAAACCCTGTTGCTATATTAACAAGATTAACCATAAACAGTGTTATAAAATAGAAGTCCTCAGAGAACTATTTTAAGTTGGTCCATTTTTAATATGAAAATTAATTACTCCAAATAAATGAAGAAATTACTCACCATGCAGAAAGAAACTCGAAGCATAATATACACGAACATACGTTATATGTTCTGGGTACAGAGGTGCACAGAAAGAAACATTAGTTTATCAGATATAATTCTTGACAATTGCCAGCATAACTTAATTAAATCTGCTCACATCTTGGAGGAAGAAAACCAGACAATTAGCAATTTTTCATTCACTCACTTATTGGTAATGCATATCCCCAGAACAACCTTCTCTTTGGTGTCTGACAAGCTAAGATCATGAGATTATGCCTATTCTCTAATCTTATTGTTTCTTTCCAATATTCTGCATGTCTATAAATCTAAAATAAGATAATGGAACCCACAACTCAGTAATCTAGTTAAATACCTACTAATAGAAGTATTTCTCTACTCAATCAAATAAGGAAGTAATTAATATAAGAATAAAGACAGAGAATCAATTAAAACAAATATCACCCTACATTATCTAAGTGTTTTGAGTTTCCCCTAAACTTACAGTTTAACTCATTATAACAATTAACATCAAGACATTAATATTTCTAATTCCACAAATAAATGTCAGAATTCCAAGCATCTAACACCATAGGGCATTGGATTGAAATATTAAGTTAGATTACCTTCAATTCTCTATCTGTGAATACGAGGTGGAACAGAGCATGGAAATGAGCAGCACAGTGGCTATTCCAGCATGGTATTGCACAATTAACAACTATTGTGTGGATATTGGTCAAAGGTGTTTAGATTAAAGATGCATAAGAAACAAATTTCAGACTTATATGAGTTATTGCACAATAGAGTTCAATATGATTACAATCACATATATATCACTGAATGGACAAATAATTTGCCTAATCAACTTATATAACAATTCACAATTCTCACTAGGTTAGAGAAACAAACCTGACTTGCTTCCAAAACAATGTAACCCTAGGGACGAATTTCTATGGTACTGCGAACGCGCTACCATGGATGTGACCAGGAGAATCTCAGTTTTCTCCACCCAGCACTACTCTCTCTGAATCGTTCACTGGCGGCCGAATTACTCTCTCTCTGAATCGTTCATTATCAGCCAAATCATTCATTGTCGGACGAATTACTCTCTCTTTGAATCATTCATTATCGGTCGAATCGTTTATTGTCGGCCGAATTACTCTCTCTGAATCGCTCATTGTCTCTTTGAATCGCTCATTGCCCATCGCTCATCGCTCATTGTTGGACGAATCTCATGGGGAAGGACTTTTGGAGTGGTGTGAGAAAAAGTTAGGGCTTTTTTTTTTCACGAACAAAGGTACAAGACGATCTATTCCAGGGTGAGTTAAATTTTTTTTAAGCGAAAGTTTTCTTTATTTTATTTTTAGTAACAGTGTCCTAACCTATAATAAGGTTTTTAATTAGAGTATTTTTTAACTGTCACTAAAGCTACGCAAATGTTGTATTTAGTGACAGTATATTGTCCTCTCACCAAAAATTTTGTCATTAAAAGTAATATTTCTTGTAGTGTAGATACCAGCAGAATCCAGGCGAGCCTCACTGGATTGTTGTCAAGGATATTATGAAGTACCTCAGACGTACTAAGGAATATTTTCTTGTCTACGGTGGGAAGTCAGAGCTAGTCGCTACGGGGTATGCTGATGTGAGTTTCCAATCCGACTGTGATGATTACAAATCGCAGTCAGGGTATGTTTTCACTCTCAATAGAGGGGCGGTTTATTGGAATAGTTCCAAGAAAGAGACAACTGCAGATTCAACAACTGAGGCTGGGTACATTGCTGCAGCAGAAGCTGCCAAAGAAGTTGTCTGGATAAAACAGTACTTAACTGAACTGTGGGTAGTTCCGAGTGCCAGTAGTCCAATAAAGTTGTTTTATGACAACACTGGTGCGATTGCGCAAGCAAAGGAACCAAGATCCAACAACAGAAACAAGCATGCACCGAGGCACTATCACTTGATAAGAGATATAATCGCTAATAAGGAAATAGAGTTAGAACGCATTCCCACAGAAGATAATTTGACTGACCCATTCACCAAGACTTTGAGTGTTCATGTACACACTAGACATTTTGATGGTCTAGGGGTTAGACATGTAGGTGATTGGCTCTAATCTAAGCGGGAGATTGTTAGTGTCCTAGAGACAGTCCTTTGTAAGGACATAATGCTAAGATGATATTTAGTTTATAGTTTAACATTATTGATTATTTTAATATTAAATGTATGACATTACACTTATCTGAATATTATGTTTGACTATTTGCATTATTCATATTTGTGTTCCCTTGAATCGATACTGTCATTGAGTGAGTGAGAACTCAGATGACTTAAGTATGATTCTCAAATAGCCCCGATCAAGGATCATCAAGAATGGGATATTGATGATGCAATGGAGATTGGTGTGCGATCTGCATTATACTCTATGAGAGAGTGTAGTAAGATCTCACTTACTGCGAGATACTAGGTATCTCATAGTGGATGCACAAATACCTTAGAGGGTATTGGTATACCCATCCGAGAAACCGTTTGATGTAATTCCACATAATGTGTCTATGGGTGTCTCGGTTAGTGGGAGCGATGTGATACTCCTCTGACTTGAGGTTAATACGCATGACATGTGCGGAGTGATGGACTTTGATAATGACCGACCCTTGCACCCTCCAAGGATAGATATGACATGGATTGAGTTCATCATAAAGTACATGTGCGTGGTAATTAAGCCAAGAATAGGATTCATTCCTCAATATGGATTTAAGAGATAAATACTCGTATTTTCATCATAATTGGATCTAAGACATCGGTCGGTGCACGTCGACTTGGACTTTATGGCCAAGTGCGACACGAATGATCAATTAGTGATTCAAGATAATATGATTAAGTTATTTGAATAGACACTTCATCATGTTCAAGGCTTAATCGAGTATTCGCGAATGAAAGGAAAATATCACTGTAGCCTACAGTATTACAAGTAGTTGCAGATTTCCTCGCAACATACCTCATATATTGAGAATGTTTGATTTATTTCTAGGGTTCAATTAAGACTGTTAGTTTGACTAATCGCTCGATATACGAGGGCATATGGGTCACACAACAAGCAATGACAGTTCACTAACTATAGTTGGTTAATTAAGTATTATATTAGTATTTAATTTATAGAGAATATCATAATTATTATATTTAGAATGAATTATTATTATTTAATTAAATTAGATTTAACTAAATATGAAATTCTAATAATAATATTTGAAATATTATTATACAAGAATAATATATTGTCAAAGATATTATTCGTAGAAAAATATCTAGGGAAATATAATCCGTAGAGATTATATTGACGGGTTAGGCCCGATATCTTGCTTAGGAATTAAGCCAAGATAATCCTTATAAATATGAGTCCTATGGGAATTCCTAAACAGACAAGAAATATAATTTCTCCATAAAAGCTCTAGCTCGAATTTTTCTAGCAAGTTCGTCTTGAGATTCAATGCTGGCAAGTCGCTGCGAGTTGGTGAATAGTTGTTGCGTGGATACCATAGTAGAGGATTCTCCGTAAAAAGTACTGTAAGAATCCCATTTAAAATTCTTGCAAGCTATTAACCGATTAATCGTTCGTTATTGGTGAACTTTATTATTCCACTGCGCATGTATTACATGTTTACGTACCTCTAAACCCAACACAATGTTGGTCTTCTCTTGAACCTTAACTTTACCACGATAAAAGGAAGGTTTAGAAGAATGGTGAACATCGTCTTCAATATCCGAATCAAACACATATGGATTTAAAGATTTTACGGCAGCTGTCAATTCCAAAGCAAGTGATTCAGCTTTTTCAACGGATGTTTTTCCTCTTTAAGAGCCTTTACCAAATGATGTTTTCGTCTCCTCAAGGTAGTTATCAAGAACCAATGACTGAGATTGCTTAGCTGATTTCGATGCATCATTCCTGTTGACATTCATGATTTAAAACGTAAAATTGTTACCCCTGCAACAACAAAGATTATGTGGGTGGGAAAGATTTTTATGAAAATAAAGAACGACTTATTGATGCCAATGTGAAGGGACAAAGTACATAATGCATCATCCCTATAAATTTCTTATGTGAACAACTCAATAATAGAATCATGTAAATAAAACTAAAAAACAAAGCAACGCAAAGCAAAGCAAATGGATAAAAACTCATGCCTAACATTTAAATGAACCAAAATTTTAATGGATTTTTTTAATACAGGTGATTATTCGGTGAAAAACATCTTTACAGCGAGAAAAACTGAAAGTAAAAACCCAAGTATAGAAGGAATTATAAAGCAACAAAATCCTAGAATAGCTAAACTCACACAATTTTTTTTGCAGCCATAGAACCCTACATATCACTAAATTTGAGATTTTCTAGCAAAAAAGAAAAGAAAAGAACAATGCTTACCAAAGTTATGTTATATGTGATAGGTGATGAGCACCTGAAAATTTGATTCAGAAAACAAATTTAAGATGAAAAAAAAGAATGAAGAAAAATGAGTGAAATATGAAGAGGGGAGGAATTGGGGAAAGATGGATTTTATTGTCTTGGAAAGAGAAATTGTGTTTCTTTGACTTGAATTGAAATTGGCTGCTATGCATTGGAATTGGGCGCCTTGGAATGGAAAAAGGCATCGAAAGATAAGTAATTGAAAATAATTAGGGGTAAAGAGGGAAATAATGTCTAAAGCGACATATATTCTTATATAAGTATAAGCTCCTAAAAAGACATTTATTATGAAATGGAGGGAGTATTTTTTTTTTCTGTTTCTGAAATTTAATTATTTGGAAGTTGTGAATTTGAAACGGGGTGTAGATCCATTACCTCAATTCTTTTATAGTTTTTTTTAATATTTTGTATGTGCAATATAAAAAATTATTATCCACAAACTATTTAAAATTGAAATCTTATATATTAAAAAGTAGGAACTCACTATTCAAAATGCTGACAAGTGTCATTATGAGTTCGTAGTATTACCTTTTGGACTCAGTAACGCGCCAGCTATATTCATGGATTTGATGAATCAGGTGTTTCATCAATATTTGGATCAATTTGTGATCGTCTTTATTGATGATATTCTGCTATATTCAAGAACTCAAGAACAACATGCAAAACATCTTCGAATTACATTGGAAACTTTGAGGAAATAGAAATTGTATGCTAAATTCAAGAAGTGCGAATTCTGGTTGGATAAAGTTGTATTTCTTGGACATACAGTTTCAGCCTTGGGAATAGAAGTTGACCCAACAAAGGTAGAAGTTGTAAACCAATGGAAGACACCAACTAATGTGAACGAAGTCAGGAGTTTTGTTGGTTTAGCCGGGTATTATCGAAGATTCATTGAAGGGTTTGCTCGGATTGCAAAACCTTTGACTCAGTTGACTCAGAAAGAAACAAAGTTTGAATGGACAGAAGAGTGTGAAAGAAGTTTCAAGAACTCAAGCAAAGATTAACAACGGCCCCAGTTCTTACAATTCTTGAAGATACAGAAGGATTTATTGTGTACAGTGATGCTTCTAAACAAGGCTTGGGATGTGTACTTATGCAGAATAGGAAAGTAGTAGCGTACGCATCAAGACAATTAAAACCACATGAGCAGAACTATCCTACGCATGATTTAGAGCTAGCAACAGTTGTGCATGCACTCAAGATTTGGAGGCATTACTTGTATGGAAGTAAATGTCAGATCTACACAGATCATAAGAGTTTGAAGTATATCTTCGAACAGAAGGAATTGAACATGAGGCAAAGAAGATGGTTAGAGTTGGTAAAAGATTATGATTATGAAATATTATACCATCCAGGAAGGGCAAATGTAGTAGCAGATGCTTTAAGTCGCAAGGGAAAAATCAATGCTTTGATTGTGAAACCAACATTAAAGGAAAAAATAGCAAAGGCTCAAATGGATGATACATTCTTAAAGAAGATGAAGCAAAAGATCGAGGAAGGAAAAACAAAAGAATTTCCAGTACTTGAAAATGGTACATTGGTATGTCAAGGAAGAATATGTGTCCCAGAAAAAGAAGAACTCAAGAAGGAAATATTGGAAGAAGCACATTCTACACCATATACAGTACATCCTGGAGGAACGAAAGTGTACCAAGAATTAAAGAAGTTGTTCTAGTGGAAAAATATGAAGAGGGATATTGGAAATTTCGTACAGAAATGTTTGACATGTCAGCAGGTGAAAGCTGAGCATCAAAGACCATCAGGATTATTAAAGCCACTCGAGATTCCTGAATGGAAATGAGAACATATTACAATGGATTTTGTGGTAGGATTGCCCAAGTCAATACAAGGAAATGAAGCTATTTGGGTAATTGTCGACAGATTGACCAAGACGGAACATTTCTTACCAATAAAGATGACGTTCACATTGGATAAATTAGCTCATATTTATATTAAGAAAATTGTCCGATTACATGGAGTTCCAATTTGTATTGTGTCAGATAGAGATCCGCGATTTACATAAAGATTCTGGTACAGTCTTCAAGAAGCTATGGGCACCAAGTTGGAATTCAGTACAACTTTTCATCCTCAAACAGATGGTCAATCGGAAAGAACAATTCAAACTTTGGAAGATATGTTGAGAGCTTGTATCATCGATTTCGGAGGAAGTTGGGAAAGGTACCTACCTTTAGTAGAATTTGCCTATAACAATAGTTATCAGGCTACAATTGAAATGGCACCGTACGAAGCATTGTATGGAAGGAAGTGCAGATCTCCACTATGTTGGGATGAAATTGGAGAAAGGAAATTGTTAGGACCGGAATTGGTGGAAGAGACTAATAAGGTAGTAAAGAAAAGATGCAAGCAACTCAAGATCGACAGAAAGCGTATGCGGATAAGCGAAGGAAAGAATTAAGTTTTGAGATTGGAGACAAGGTATTTTTGAAGGTATCTCCAATTAAAGGAATTTCCCGCTTCGGGAAAAGAGGAAAGTTGAAGCCTAGATATATTGGACCTTATGAGATATTGGAAAAAGTTGGAGAATTAGCTTATAGATTGGCGTTACCACCATCCTTGGCAGGAGTACACAATGTATTCCATATCTCGATGCTCCGAAAGTATGTACCTGACCCTACCCACATAGTAAACCAACCTGAATTAGAAATTGATGCCAACTTAACCTATGAGGAAGTCCCTATAGCCATACTTGATAGAAAGCTTCATAGGTTAAGAAATAAAGATATTCCTATGGTTAAGATCCGGTGGAATAGATATGGAATGGAAGAAGCTACGTGGGAGCGAGAGGATGAAATCTTAGCAAAGTACCCTTACCTCAATATCCACGGTAACACTTGAAATTTCGAGGACGAAATTTATTTAAGGGGGTTAGACTGTAATACCCTAGGTTTTCATGATCTTATTTGCTTTACTAAATGCTTTATAATTCTTCATGAATCTATGTGACGCAATTACATCCAAATTTATGCAAAGACACGTTTATGTGTTTTATTTACTCGATACTTACAATTAACGTATTATTTGCTCAATACATGCTTATTCTTGAGACTTTATAATTTTTATATGTTCTTTATTTTATGTCATAAAGTGTTTAATTTAGAAATTAATAAAGTCCTTAAGTATAGTAATTTTATTTCATAAGTTATAAGTTGAAAAATGAATATTTCTTTAAGAAACGAGTTGCGTATCGATTACTCGATATATTTTTATGATTAGTATATAGACTTTGTAATCTATTTAAAGTCTTAGAAGGGTTTTAATTTTATTTCATAAGATAGTATAAGTAAATTTTATTAGAATTATCCTATAATTACAATTTCTACTTATTAAATTAATAGTATATGTGTTATTTCTAAAAAATACAAGACTACTCTTGTACTCCTCTACAATTTTTGAAAAATTTGGGAAGAATTAGGAGAATTAGAGAAGCTTCAAGAATTAAGATAAGATAAGATAAAATAATTAGAAAGAAAAGTCAAAATTAGCAACTAACCTTAAGTTGCCATGTGTTTAACAAACTTAACCTCCAAGATTATCCAAATTCCTCCACAAGCTTCCTAAAAGTCAGCCATATAGGTGGAGTAGCCCCCAAGGTTGGCTTCTTCTATAAATACATGGTCATTCATGCAAAAAATATTCATAAGAAAAAGTTTAAAACAAATACTACTACTACTACTACACTTATAGAAAGGAGGAGAAGAGATTTCTTATAGTTACCTATCTCTAAGTAAGTTTCTCTTCTTGATTGAGTAATTATTTAAGTGGTAGTATGAAGTTTATGCATGATATGTGAATTAAATGATAGGAAAATGAGTTTTGATGAGTAATTTGCATGTTATACATGTTTTACTTTATGTTTGAATGTTTAATTCAATTTCTTCATGAGTTATGACCAAAATCATGTTTATTATTTGATTATCTATGCTTTAGAAGTAGAAATCATGGTTTAAAGTGAGTTTAAGATGATATGTTCTTCATGTATGCATAAAACCGAATTTCGGGACCAACTTTGGGGTAAATTTCGTTTTGGCCAATTCATTTGGTGGAAAATTATGAAAATTTTATATGTAAAAATAGACTTGTGAGGGAACTTAGGTTTCATATTTCATAATTTTTGGAGTAGTATTCGATGCATGGTGATTTTTCAAAGTTGAACTAGGGTTTTAGACTCTATAGCAGGAACAGTAGAAGTTTGCTATGATCTGAGAATAATCGGTTAGGTTTTTACAGATAAATTAAATGAAGTTGGAAATTCATGGTTAAAATTTCAGGAGTATTGGACTTATGGTTAATTTATGGTGAATTTTTAAAGTTAAGTGACCAGAATCTGTAACAGTTTGTTCGTCACGAAATATTTGATGTTTGACAAAGAGTTTGAAAAATCTGAAAATATTGGGATAAACTTTATTGAGTTGGGAATCTACTGTTAAAATTTCATAATTTTTGGACGTACAGATAATTTAATATGAATTTTCAAAGTTAGGCGTGTAATCTGCCAAAATCGAATTTTTGTATGAAAGGTTCGAAATGGTCCGTTTACATGTTTACAATCGATATTTATTTATAACTTGTTATTTGATGATTTTACACACTTAATTGATATTTTTGCTTTAATATATGATATTTGAGTATATATTGAAATTGAATTCAAGTCTTACAATTTACAAAAGTGAAGGGATAAGTAACAATGTTTTTATTTTAAAAGTTTTACTTGTAGGTACAAACCTGCAAGGTGGGGAATCACTTCGCTCTTCACCGAGTGTTCTATTATTATTTAATTGCACTTATTAAATGTTGAATGTTAAATTTTGAGTCTGGCCCGCTATCGACTGGCCCCACATATAAGTCCAATTTTATGTTGGCAAGCATATAGTCCGGTCGTTCCGGCACCACGGGTTGGTCACGCCTCCCAAGTATATACCCGATGAAATTCCGGGGGCTCACATATTATAAACAATTGATGTTTAGTTTGTGCAATTAACAAGAGGTTTCCCACTAAGTGTTTTCAAGCACTTATCCCTTCCACTTTTAAATTCTTACAGATGCTGTGGATCCGGACGTGGGCGAATGAATTCGGCAGGCTGTGAAGTTTCCTTAAAGACTTTATATTTTCCAGAATAATATTTCAAATTTTGGATTGTAAACTAAGCTACGAGCACACTTATTTACTACTTCCGTTGTGTAAATGTGTGGCGTGTGTATATTTTAATACAAAGTACTAATTTAGTGTCGTTCCTATTTGTGCCACATCATATTTTTCGTACTATATTAAGTGGGGACGTCACACATAAAACCTATGGCGGAAAAACTAGGAATTTATGTGATTACGTACCTCTTGTAAATATGGCCTTTGATAACAACGGGACTATCATGAACATGCTACCAACCAAAAGGCCTTCTCAAGTATGTTCCTTCAAGCAATTGGAATAACAAGGAAAAAGAAAAATATTTTTGCTCTTGATTTTTCCAACACATGGAATCATGTGAAACTGTAATATGGAGATGAAATAATCATCCCCTATATATAGATATGGGGTGGTCGATTTTTTTCTAGGAATATGGGGAGATAAATTTTTTTTCTTGGCCTCCAAGAAATCTTGAATATATCCCATATATTATTTTCTCCATAGTAAAATATTCCACAAAAAATCTCATCTCCCTTATTAATATATATATTTTCGAAAATTATAGGATGAGATCCCAAGATTTGGATCTTCTTGAATTTATGAGATAATCTTGTATTCCAATAATACATATCTTCCATAATATCTTTCCAAGAAAATCAACAAAATCTTGTTTCTCCTAAAATCATTATTTTCGAAAATTATGGATAAAAATCAGCAATGATATTTTTCTTTTATTTTAATCACCTTATTATTATTGAGCTACTTAATGGGCTACTTGAGGGGCCTTTGGGAGAATTAAGATTGGACCTCCAATGGGCTTCTGAATTTCAATATTGAGCCCCAATATAATTCAGCCCATTAATATTAATTAGTACCACTAATAAATTAATATTGCACTATCCATATTAATCCATATTACGATAATATGTGTTCTCGGTTATTATTTCTCGCGTTTAAGATTATCTAGTCCATTAATTAATTAAGCTTCTGAATAGCTCTAAATTAATTAATATCTTTCACCTTGGAGTAAAGACAGCTCAAGATTATTATCCGTACAGAAGAAACTAATTCTTCACTTGCAAGATTTGGTACGATAAAACTTATGATCCCACCAATGGGACAAATCACACGAGCCGTACTCGCACCCATTTCTCCGTATTAAATTTTAGCAACCGTCGTATGATTAATATTACTGCCCAAAACACAAGGTTTGAAGTCACGATGATTCTCAATATGAATCAATGCAGTAACCATTAAGCACACACGGTCCTATTTAAGTGACGGAGATTTAGAAATCAATAACCACTGAGGTCTAATTCTTCACATTTCAGAACAGAAGAATTTATCCTCGTTGTAGGTCCTCTTCAACACATACTAAATGTGCTAGTGCAATCTCTTGGTCAAGACAGGCCAATCTGAGAATTACACATCGACCTTTCACGGTGGATTGTTCAATTCCACCTGGGTCGTGAATTTGTACGTTTAGTTACAAAGAAAACTATTAATGTGGTCTTCCGTGATCTGGTATCACCACATTAACTACAATGTAACACGTATTATATATACTGAACGGTTTGCAATAAATATTTAACATTCATTCATATTCAAAGCAAATGCGATAAAAGATTTATTCTCATAAATAAGTATTTAATACATGAGTTATACAAAGTAAAAACATACTTTCACGTATAACTCCAACATGTCAAAATAAACAATTTAATAGAGAAAGGAAACAACATTCAGTAAATCTAAGAAATGTTGAATTGTTCAACAAGCACCAACACTCTAATTAAAATTGAAACATAAGTCTTAAGAAAGTCTTTAAAAGACCATAATAATTAAGCAACAAAAAGATCATTTAAAAACTGCGGTCTAGTCTTTCATGATCTCTCATTATTCTGTAGTGAGAATCCTTCCCATTACTCCTACAATAACAAAAAAAAATTAAGATTTAAAAATTGATCCATAAAAATATTAACATTTAACAAAGAAATAGTCAAACTAGAAAGTTAACATACCATAGTCTCGATATTTTCATCATCTGAATCATAACAAGTTGTCACATATGCTCTGCTTATTGCATTATCTGAATTATATAAGTATTAATATGAGCAAAGAGTCATGTGTTATTTTAAAATATTCATATATTATATTAACTTTATAGTAAAATTAAATTACCTTTTTCGGAAAGTATCTAATTTTGCGCACACATTAAGGCCTCCACAATCTTATGGTGAAGTCTAATACGATGAGGACTTATCAATCATCCACTTGCACTGAAACCAGACTCTAATGCAAACGTAGAGACGGGAATGACTAGAACATCTCTTGCAATTCGATGCAAAACTGGATATTTGCCTCTATTAAACTTCCACCAAGCTAAGACATCAAAATCATTAGTTTGTGGTAGAACATCATCCTCTAGGTATTGATCCAACTCCGACCTCACACTTTTTTTTCTTGTGGAATCATACAAGTCAAATTCACAAAGTGACGGGTCATCAGTCAAATTAGATTCCATGGATCCACTTGCATCACCATCCATCATATCTTTCACCTCATATTGTACAAGTAACTCACGACACAATCCAAGAATTTTTTTTCACCTCACTTTCACCACTAATACCATAGATCTTTTTAAAGTAGTACTCCAACAAAACTACTGTATACCTAAGATCAAGCACAGTTGCTACACCCATGATGCCATGCACATCAGACCAATATTTATCAAACTTGGTCATCATTTTAAAAGACATTGCCTCAACAACAGGTACACCACAATTCAGCCATTGACTCAATGCAAGCTTAATCTCATATATTTTGGGAAAGTATAAATTGGCAGTGGGGTATTGGGTGCTAGAGAATAACTCGGTCATATTATAGAACAGTTTGAGTTTAACATAAATTTCTTTGGTTAAATTCAATTCCTCCTCACTAGGTAAACATGTGTATTTTGAATCACGTTGCTTCAAGCAGAAAAAATACATCTTTGTAATTCAAAGTTGTTTCAAGCATCAATTAAGTCGAGTTCCAACGAGTTTTACAGTCAAGCAAGAGCTTCTTACCAAGTTGTATGTGAAGCTAACAAGCCTCAAGCTTCTCCCATCTTTTGGGTGTCCCTAGCCAATAAGAAACAATATCCCTCACTTTATCAATTGCACCTTCGATAACATCCAAACCATCTTTCACAATCAGGTTCAATGTATGTGTAGAGCATCACACGTGTAACAATCTCCCCCCAATCAACAAAGAGTCTGTTGTAAGCTTCTCCAATAACATTTTTAGCATTGAATCATTAGTCGTACAATTATCCACTGTTACAGTGGATAACTTACGATCTATGTTCCTGACTTGACCGTAAAATACTAGCTTTTAACTAGCAATTACCCCACAAGAGTATGAAATTGACTTGGTTTTGTTGGTTTTGGTTGTGGATGGGTTGGTTCTGGTTATTGTGCTCTCCATTAGGTATCTGATTCTGCCCATTTAAACCATTTAAACCCTCCACGTGCTCATCACCCTGATTCTCTGCATCCCCAACTACATTCAACTCCTCATTGGCTATCACAGTCATCCTTCTCTGAAATGCTCGATTCCTTTTTGCTATAGTTTCAGGGTCAAGTTTTGTTCGATCAACGCTCATTTCTCCCTTTGAGCGTGTTTTTAAAAACCTGAAAACTCAAGAAGAAATATCAACCGCAACTGATAAACAAATAATAAAGAAAAACAGAAAAGAATGCACCCACTACTAGCTACTAAACTATTTCCAAGTTTTATATAATGAGCATACATCACCTCCCCGGCAACAACGCCATTGAATTGACCGTAAAATACTAGTTTTTAACTAGCAGTTGCCCCACAAGAGTATGAGATTGACTTGGTTTTGTTGGTTTTGGTTGTGGATGGGTTGGTTCTGGTTATTGTGCTCTCCATGAGGTATCTGATTCTGCCCATTTAAACCATTTAAACCCTTCACATGCTCATCACCCTAATTCTCTCCATCCCCAACTACATTCAACTCCGCATTGGCTACCACAATCATCCTTCTCTGAAGTGCTCAGTCTCTTTTTGCTATAGTTTTAGGGTCAAGTTTTATTTGATCAATGCTCGTTTCTCCTTTTGTGCGCGTTTTCATAAACCTGAAAACTCAAGAAGAAATATCAACCACAACTGATAAACAAATAATAAAGAAAGATAGAAAAAAATGCACCCACTGTTAGCTACTAAACTATAGCTCGAGCACCTCCCTTTCCCGGGTGCCAAGATCGCTCGACCAGGGGCTTTGATCGAGCGACAGGCACTCGACCACAAAGCATGGTCGAGCAGTTCTGCCAGTAATCGCAAAAATATTTTTTTTAATTTCGGGTGGAATACGGGTCGACCCGGATGACCTCGTCTCCTATTTAAACATCATACACACACATACACTAAAATACCACATTTACACACACTTAGCAGCCAATTTCAACCCCTTCCCCAATTCTCTCACAAAATTATTATTTTCTTCATCATTTGCATTTCCAATCAAGTTTCCTTCCATCAAAGGTAAGTTCTTACTATTCCTAACATATTTTTCTTGCTTTTACTTGGATTATGGGTGATGTTTAATGGATTTGAGAAATTAGGGTTCATACTAGAGTTGAAGGAAAGTGGGGATTTTGATGATGTTGTGGGTATTATTGCTCTCTTGTATGTTTATTGCTATTTATTTGTTACCGGTTCTTGAAATTTTGTGCTAATTTGATAGACGAATGTGAGAATTTGTGGAATCCTAGAGAGAGAAAGTAAGAATTGGGAATTTTTGAACATTGCTAGTTGAAATTTGTGAGAAATTGATATTATGCTTAAATCTTCAACTAAATTGTTCATATGTTGAGTTAACTAGGTCTTGAGCATGTAATTTAAACTTTTGTAAAGATTATTTCATGATGGACTTAGAATTATTTGTGGAAGTATTGAATTTGTGCGAAATATGAATAATGGTGCCCTCAAGTTAAGCAATTTTTTAGAAATAATTGAAAAGGTTTGGTTCTACACTATGCATTTGATTGTGAAGACATGTTAATGAGTACTTTTATTTTGTGTGGTATAGAAAATGAGTAACCATGGCCACCATGGAAAAACTCTATTGGGAGCTGAGCTTACTGCTGTGGAATATGAGTTCAGGGAAATACATGATTTGCCCTCGAGATGGGGTTTGGACTATGGAGCAGACTGGTCGTTTGTTGTGTTCTGCTGGAACAACGTAGCGAGTAAAGTGGATAAGACACGTCGTCCCGATTTGGAGATGATGAGAGAGATGGGGATTGAAGAAGAAATCCGAGAGATCTTTCAAAAGAATAAAATGGGTGGTTTCTTTGATTTCCTGCTCGATATGGAGATGTACGCTGATCTAACGGAGCAATTCCTTGCTACGTTGGAGATTCGGGAAGGCACGGGGTTCCAGTTCCGGTTGCAAGGAGAATGGATAGACGAACCAATAATAGAGATAAACGAAGCTCTTAAGCTTCCGTCTATCACTTCGAAGCAGGGAGGTAAGGATCAGAGCTATGATGCAGAGTTCTGGGGGCAGATAACTGGGGGAATGAGTGGTAAGTATCGATAAAAAAAAGCTAGGGTGTCGTGTGTCCGGAATCCCATAATTCGATATCTGGAGAGGATCTTAGGGAATACGATATTTGTCGAACTGAAGGGGGTACTGTGACGGTGGAAGAGCTTTATAGCCTATGGTGTCTTTAATTTGAACAAGAAGTCGTATAATTTCGGTAAGGCATTCATAGATCATCAGTTGGACACCTCGTACACTGTGGCCACCACGAAGACAAGAATCAGGGATGGAGGCCTCATCTATGTCATCATTCGACATCTAGGTTATGATCCTGATTCTGGTACCCTCATCGGGAAATATATTGACTTTGAGCACTTGGTCAAGTCTCTCATGCTTGACCAAAAGATTGGCAAACTGTGCTTGAGGTTCAATGAAGGGAAATTCTTTCCTTTGCCCGACCCGAAGCTCGTTACAGTCAAGGGGAGGAAAAATCTAAACTAGGGGATGGACAAGCCTGAGTATACTAAGGTTATCGAGAAGTTTAAGAAAAGACTAGAATCGATGAGTCTATGCAGGGAGCCGCCGATTATAAGGGGAAGGGTCAAACCGAGCTCAAGAGGAACCAGAAGAAGAGCAAGACCAAGAGGAAAGTGAAGAGGGGGTCGAGATGGAGGAAGATGTGCCCGAGGCACCTATACATTACGGAGGATGGATGCCTTCCCAGTTGGAGTGGATTGGACTAGTTCACCAAGTGACCACCATGGAGGCGAATGTTCAGGGATACAGAATGATATGACCCTGATGCAGGATGCCGTCTGAGTGATACGAGAAGGAAACCAAGACATGAGGAGGTGGTTCGAGGAGTTGTTCATATCTCAGAGAGGAGTAGATCACACGATGTATCGACCTCCACCACCTCTAGAGTAATGATCGTTTATGGGGACTGTCCCAATTTCTCATTTTTCTCACTTTTTCCTGTTTCCTTTTTCCTTCTTCCGTTTCATATTTATCATATGTTGGTTATGTACTTATTGTGGCAAACTTGAATGTTTTGTTTGAACTATGTGGTTATTGGATGATTTCATGTTTATTAACTTTCCTACTAGCTTATTTGTTGCTTATCTTTGAGTTTGAATGCGTAAGTGAGTTATTATGGGATTGAGTTAAGTACTAGATATTATTTGTGTTGTGAGTAGAATGGATTTGAAAGAAAAGTCGTGCACTTGCGAGTTTTTTTTTTCTTTCAAATATTTGTGTGGTGATAGGCATAAGTTGCTAGGTCTAGGCATGGATGTGAAAGACCGTGAGATTTGAGCCTAAAACGAGATTAAAATTCATTAAGTTGATCTCATTCATTGTGAGTGAATCTTCACCTTTGAGGTGCTATAACTTGTGGGTACCATCTCTTCTTTATTATATCTTGTTTGAAATGTCGAAAGTGATCAAAGGCCATGTTTAAATTGTTTAAGTCACTTTAGCCAAAATTTTACAACCAATGTCATTTATCCTTTGTTAGCCCGTTTAAGCTTGAGCCTATTCTTTTGCTAGCACATTTGTGTTTATCCAATTTCTAAAACTCTTTTGTCCAAAGTTGAGTGGAGAATAGGAAAAGTCAAAAGTGAAAGGGGTAGAATTGGTTGATGCAAATAATTGTGTGATTGAGTGAGTACAAGAAAGGGTAGTGCGAATTTGTGAGTAGTGGAAAGAAAGAAAAGTGTGAAAATGAGCGAAAGAAAAATTCGTGCTCATACATAGAAAGCAAAGGAAAAGAAAATAGAACAAGAACTGACAAATGAGAAGAAGGATATGAAGATAAGAAAAGTTGAGGTGTTGAAGTTAGGGGAATTGAAAGTGAAATGCAAGGTGATACAAGTAGTATTTCGTTTCCTGAATTGAAATACCGAGGCTATGATTTTCGTATTCGTCATTCACTTGAGTAAGTTTTTCCTATACATTTATCCTACCGGTCCAAAGTATCTTCCATTACACCCTAGTACAAGTCCTTATTCGGCATGAATTCTTGGATATGGACGAAGTTGAGAGTATTTACAAGCATATGGTCACTAATTTGTGTGAATGATTATTTTGAGTGTTCGTATTTATCGATAAACACTTGTGAGGGAGTGAAACACACCGCCGATAGCACATCCATGTCTTGATTTGGTGATTTTTGTTAATTACCCATGAGTAGGAGAAATGGGGAGGAGTTTGTGTGTGGGAGACCGATCTTTGAAACTTGAAAGCGAGTACATGCATGATTTTGTACTTTGATTCATTTTTAACAATTTTAGTCTACTTATTATTTCATTGCTTGGGGACAAGCAATATTGTAAGTTTGGGGGGGTTGATTAGACGTGAAATTGTGGTATTTTAATGCTCATTAGGCCACATTATGAGTGCTTTTGGTGAGATTTTAAAGTTATTTGCGTATTATTATTTTCAAAAACTTATCAATTTGCCTCTTCGGTGTGTATAATAGGAAAGAGGGCAAAAAACAGAGCTTGTAGAACTTTAAAGCGACTAAAACAGACTCCCGGTTGAGAAGATATGAAGGTTTTTCAATAACGAAAAGTGCTAGAGACCAAGAGCAAGTGGAAAGCGCTCGACCAGAGCACTTGATCGAGCAGGAACCGCTCGACCAGACTTGGTCGAGTGCCATTGGAGTTCGGGGAGAAATGGGGTGCTCGACCAGTGATTGAGTAAAAAGTGCTCGACCAGAGGTGCTGGTCGAGTGTGATTTATCATAAACAGAGAAGTGTTAAAACAACTTTTGCCTCGCGCTCGACCAGGAGGTGTGGTCAAGAGGATCCGGGAGCTGATTTGCGAATCCATATAAATTCGAAAGAAAACCCTATTTTTTGGAGAGAACTCGAAAATTCAGAGAGAGAGGAAGCTTAGAACATACTTAGGGTACTTTTGAAGGCTTGCAAGGAAAGATTAGACGGATTGAAACACCACAAGAAATACAAGACGATCGTTATTTTCATTCTTCGTTATTATTTTTTAAAGATTGTTTGACATTGATTTTCTTCATTAATTACATACTTAGGGTATAAGTTTTGGATTCTTAATTATAATTAATATCGACTGTTCGTTATATGTTCTTGAATTTCTTGTTGATTTTGATTATGTCTTTGATTATCATATCTATTGCTTTTGAATCAGCCATCAACATGATTGACTAAATTCGTGCATGCTTAGGGTAGGATAAACTTGTAAAAATTTGGAATTTGGTAGGCGATTAGGATAATCCGTGGTGTGGCGAGTTTTATTCTTTATAATTACTGAATATTTCTAACAGACTCTAGATTAATCATAGAAATTAAGTACGAAAATTGTTAAATGGGATTGTCTTCGTTCTTTACAAGTTGTGCACTAAGTTCATGATTTTTGGGTATTGAAATTTTGGTGGTATGAAAACAGTGGTCGATTTATTTGCGAAATATTGATGCACAAAGTGTTTATTGGAGTGTATTTGAGCTTTAAGTGAATTATAATTGTGGTGAATCGAGATGGAGAGCCGTGTGTTGGGAAGAGACTCCGACTCCTTGATCAAATGAATGACTTGGCTTAAATCGAGGAGTCTTCCAGGTTAGTACTCGGTTATAGATTAATTATATGGAAAAAGGGTTGAAAAATGCTTTAGAAATCGAAAAATGGCCAGAACTCACCAGGCGCTCGACTAGGGCATTTGGTCAAGCACCTCAGGAGGTCGAGCGTAGCTCGAGCACCCCATTTCTCCCTGAACTCCAATGGCGCTCGACCAAGTCAGTTCCTGCTCGATCAAGTGCTCTGGTCGAGCGCTTTCCACTTGCTCTTGGTCTCTAGCACTTTTCGTTGCCCGAACTAATACTTTTCGAAAAACCTTCATATCTTCTCAACCGGGAGGCCGTTTCAGTCGCTTCAAAGTTCTACGAGCTCCGTTTTTGCCCTATTTCCTATTATGTACATCAAAGAGGCAAATTGATGAGTTTATAAAAATAATACACAAATAACTCTAAAATCTCACCAAAAGCACTCATAATATGGCCAAAATGAGCATTAAAATAATACAATTTCATGTCTAATCAGTTCTAATCTAGGAAACATCCGATTAAAGCTTCACATAGATTCTCACTTGTATGAGGTCTAGCACAAAAACAAACCTCCCAAACAAATCAAATTAAAATTGCATTAGTAAATATTCATTAGCACTTCAAAATTACAAGGATTAATTTGGAAATTAAAAAAATATACCTAATGATTCGGCTTTGCAACTTCCAATTGTTGTCAATAAAGTGTGTTGTAACAACCATAAATCCTTTCTTCTGATATGACGATGTCCACATGTTTGTTGTGATTGCTATTTGACTTTCACAATTCTCAAAGCTATGTATCACAACCTCCTTCAAACCATCATACAACTTCAAACAATTATTCTTCATCGCGTTCCTTGACATCAAATTAAAGCAAGTGTTCAAAGACTTAACAAAATCCTTGAATCCTTTCAGAGGGTACTCATGCATGATGACCATCTTTGCAAGCATTTTATGAGAAAATTGTTAGGATATTTTTTGTCCTAAGGATTTCTAGTTTTTATTTTGATGATGTCAATTATATTCTATCTTTGTATTGTTTGGATACTAACATTGCAGGTATAAAGATAAGAAGAACTTCGAATTTTTTCTAAGATCTACAGCTGAAGAGTTTCAAGACTTTACAACTGAAGAGATGAAGTTATGAAGAATCGAAGTCTACAGCTGAAGAGTTCTCACCAAATTGCAGAGACATGAGTTTACAGCTGAAAACATATGACAATTAAGGCTAATTAAGTGTAGTACTTCTTGTACATTCACTCACATAGCTTAAAATACATCAAGAGATTAAATGAGGTTAATACATAGCCAGTAGACACATGATGCACAGTGATTAGTTGACTAACAAGCAGCTAACACTACAAGACAACCTGTACTACAAAAGGACTATGCTACATGACAAGAAGCCTTAAATGTGCTGAAGTCAAAGCTGGAGGTGATTCCCATTTAAATTCAAATCCCTCCAACGGCTAAGAAGACCCCCAAGACTCCTTTAAATAGGAGAAACAACCCCAGAGGACAACAACAACAGTCGAGCTATTCAAGCATACTACTCAACATATCTACAACTACCTCAAGTCTACAACCTTCATTTGCTAGAAGTTTTTAGGACTAGGAGCTAGAATATTTTGCTTAGCTTTTCTAAGTTGTTGTTCCTCACAAATACCTTATTTTGTATCTCTACCTTGAGTGGAGATTTTTCTTTGTGAGTGTTAAGTTTTCTGAGTGAAAAAGAGAGTCCGAGTGAATCATTGTATCCTACATAAGTAGAGATAGATCTGAGTGAGGAGTCTAGTTCTTAGGGGGGAACAACTTTAGGTCTTAGTGAATTGTTCTTAGTGATTATTGGCACTACGGGTGTAACAGTGGACGTAGGAGGATTACACCACCTCTGAACCATTATATATTCCATTTTCATTTACTTTCAAGTTCTTTATATTCAGTTGATTTACTTATTATTGTGCTTACTCATTCTTGATGCATTCATCATTTCATTTGATTTCCAAAAGATAAAAGTGCATATAAGACTAAGAAAGCTACAGTCGTAGATTCTGTGAATCATTTAGCTGAAAACTTCATGTCCTTAATTGGTTTTTCTTTATCACACACACACTTTGATTTTCTGCTGCATATATGCATCTTAAAACACTTTCTAAAGTGTGAGATATCCTCTCTAAAAGTTTTACTTTGTGATAAGTCTTTGAAATATACAGACTTAACTTTCACTCAAGTCTGCAGCTGCAAACTTTGTTTTAACTCTACAGCTGCAGAGTTAAGTCTTGTATGAAAAAAATTTAAATTTTAAAACTCAAGTTTTATTCAACCCCCCTAGACCTTGACCACCTTTGGGATCAACAAGAATCTTTATCAAAGTAGTATGGAGAAAATTCAGTTTTCCCCTTATTGAAGTTGGTTTGCAAGACTTGTTGCCTAATGTCCTTAATTCTTCTTCTTGGACATCTATCGAAATGCTTTTTCATATGACTAGTGCTTTGCTTCGGATCACCTACGAATAAATGGTTGCAATGCTTTCACTTATCCTTAACCTTTCCATTAACTGTCTCTCTGATATATTGGTCCCATATTTTAGATTTGACTTTTCCAAATGTTCTAATCGTGTCTACTAATTTTGTGCTCGTATCAATATTTTCATTTGTGTCCAAGAGAGGAACATCCTGAAAGCCAGACAAATCTGCTACCGGAGAATTAAAAGGAGGTGATGGAAATGCAGCTGGTGACATGTCAATATTTAATTCACGAAATCTCCTTGACCAATCATTCTATCAAAATTGCAACACAAAAATAACCAAATAATTATGTTGGTATGAGTATAGCAACCGAGTAATTATTTCCTATTGGACTACTTTGAAAAGAATATTAAAAAATTAGACAACAATATTTTTTTTATGAGTATAGCAACCGAGTAATTATTTCTTATTGGACTACTTTGAAAAGAATATTAAAAAAATTAGAAAATATATATTTAAAGTGATTCCAAGCATAATTATTACTCCCTTCGTCCCATGAAACCCTGCACACTATTTTGAATCTGTGAGGGAGAATTCAATAAAGTGTGAAGGGTTCTATAGGACGAAGAGAGTATAACTTATAATCTTCTTGCCATTTCAAAAACTAGATGCAACAAACTCAAATAAATAAAATTAGATGCAATCTTTTAGTCATTTAAAAAACTTATAATAAGCTCTGTATCAATCTAGCATAATAAAATTATAATATCATTATTCTTTAAATATATAAATATATGTACAAGATTCATTAGGAGAGTTGCAAAGACTTGTAGTATATGTGTGTGTGTTATCTACTTAATTAAGTTAATCATACTTATTAGCCATTTTTAATAGCAAAATGTCTCTGATGTTGTTTTTCAACTTTTCTAATACTACTCTAAACATTATTATTTCAACTTGATAGCTAAATATAATGATAGAAATTGAACTAGAAAGACTAAATTTGCTTAAATAAAATTAAAAAAATATTAAAAAATGAAAACAAACATTGATTCCTTTCTATTCACGCAATATAACTATCAATATACAATAATCAAAGTACATATATGCACTAACATATTTATGTTATATATTAGTCACCCACGTACATCTTAGTATTCTATAAACATAAAGTTTTTTAAGTCTATGTGGCAAGCCCACCAACCTCTATTTTAAAAATACTCTCCTCTCATTCACCAAATTTATTAACTTTAAAAACTATTCTCAACTATTGAATCTTAATATCTAATATAATCTTG
The DNA here is from genome assembly GCA_947034835.1 of Ballota nigra. NCBI lineage: Eukaryota > Viridiplantae > Streptophyta > Magnoliopsida > Lamiales > Lamiaceae > Ballota > Ballota nigra. The sequence goes on along the minus strand of OX344724.1, from coordinate 43,897,499 downwards.
ACCGTTGATTTTTTTACATCTCCTCTATATATATCATCTATCTCACACAACAAAAAATCAATTACAATAATCTCTCCAAAGAAATTATACAATTCTCTAAAAAATACTTCGATGCATAACCCACGATTTTATGTCTTTCATATTATCTATCATACATTCGATCATTTTTAATTCATTTCTTTCTTCTTTTTATAATTTTTTTTCAATTTTGCTATGAAGTTCTATATTGATTCTCCTTTCGTCTAAATCTTAATATATATTTTTCTTTTGCAGGATCTTCATCCCAATATATTTAATCTTCACATTTCTTTTTTGCAGGATTTTCATCTTAAGGTATTTATGTTTTATTTTATGTTTTTTTATAGTTTCGTTGTATGAATTTAATCTTCATATTTTGTCTAATCTCTTCTGCTAATGATTCTTTCTTTAAAATCACTTTATTTATTATTTGTGATTTGGCGAGATACAAGTCTCTACATGTTAAAGGTATTTACTCTATTTACTAATTATGTTGTTTATGTATTTTTTATATTAATTATTGTTTAATTTTATTTTATTCGTATGAAAATTATTATTGTGTGATTTTTTTAAAAAAAAATTTAGGTTTGAACATCAACAATGAAGATGAAGTGGATGATCAATTTTAATATGAAAATGAAGTGGATGATCAATTTTATTGTGAAGATGAAGAATCGTTGATTATATGTTAAAAATTAGTTTTTTTTTAATATTGTCAGTGTATATTATTTTTCAACATTGTAATGTATTACTTACAATTCAATGTATTATTAACAATTCTATATATAATATTCTTTATTTAATTACAATTCTATGTTAATGTATAATTTAAAATTCAATGTATATTAAATATTATTCAATAAATAATAATTTCTTTGTTTATTTTCATGTTTATAAATAATAATTTATATGTTGATACTAATTATTATTAATGATTAATATTTTTTTTTTTAAATTTCGAAGATGATGAAGAATCGTTCAATTTTTTTAGGAAAAAATGACTCCTTTTAAATTTGTTTTTGACTTGGTCTCATATATTCTATGTTTGTAAGTATATATCTCATACTAGTGTGTACCAACGCGAATTTCGCGTATTGAAAAAAATATTATTTTTATTTTCTGTAGACATTTAATATAAGAGTATTTTTATCTAATTTTTTTGGGGCATATACAATAAATTATGGGGTTTGTTTAGCTGTGGCCCGTGCCCTTCACTAAACCTTATAGGTATATCCTACAAACTAAATAATTAAAAAAAACATCAAAATTCACATAAATTAATAATAATTATGGAATAACATTACTTAGACTAATAATTTAATAATAATCAATTTCCATTTCAATATTGAATAATTTATAAATTAATCAACATTATTAGTTATTGGGAGTATACGGTAAGAAATTAATTTATATAAGAAACAATACAAAATTTGAAATAAACTTTAATGTTACAATATCTGTTCATCGATCAAAATGAGTTCCAAGTAGAACTTGTCTCTATTAAAATTATTAAAAAACATTGTTCAACTTTTTCAATCCTAACTTTAACGGTCAATTTTTGGTTCTCACTCTTGATATTAGAAATCAGAGTAAATTGAGGTGTCATACTCTTGAAATTTAAAATGAGATTTAAATTACAACAATTAAACCATCATAATTATTCAGATAAAAATATATGGTATAGTTAAATATATTATTTTTGCACATGAAGAATATTTAAACTGAACGATGTATAGCATAAATCAACAATCATTATTACATTCATATTGATATTGATATTTAAATCTAATCAAATTGTGAGCACTTAAAATGACGAATTTAATTATAAAATAAATATACTAATAACAATAGATATATAACTAACCAACAATTGATGAGAGAAAACTTAGCAAAAAAGTGGAACACATGAAACTTTGATGTGAAAAAATGAAATACAATATGCTCTTATATATTTATAATAAAAAAATGCATGCAGTATTATATCTTGTCCATAATAAGCATATATCACATAAGAATATTCGTTGGAATATATAACTATATACCTTTTATTTTAGGAAAAAACAATCGAACATTATATTATACTATATATACTAACTCAAACTTAGAAATGATAAATTTAGATTCATTCAATAAGTAGATCATATTTAATTACATTAAGGTTTGGAAAAAATATGATTTATAATAAATTCCAAAAATAACTAAATAAGAAAATGGAAAAAAAATATCTATTTGCATTAATTATGCAGATATAAATTAATGGTTTAAATTTAATGATATAGAACGAAGCGTTTAGATTAAAAGTTTAACCAACTTTTAATGAGAGTGCAGCATTTCAAAATGGAGAGATTTGAGACATGCCACATCAGCCTAAGAATAAGGTGGTGTTGACACATCATCTTGGAGATGTTTGAAAATATATTATTATAAGATTATTTAATATTTGGATGGTGGATATCTTTTTACAAAAATAAATTACTTCCAAACAATATGAATGTTGTATATACATAAATAAATTAAAAATTATATACTTTACTTATTCACATCAAATTTAATATTATTGGTAAAAGACTGATTGTATTAGAAAATGTTGACTAATTTAATATAATAATTAAGTCCATGAAAATTGAAATTAACGTTATTTTAAGAATATTTGACTCTTTATTAAGCATGTATTTTAATCAACTTTATCTTATATATTATCCAATTTATAATTTTTTTTAAGATTAGGTTTGAAATAATTATTTTAGGAACAATATACAAATTTATACTAATTATAAACTTTACTTATTTAATTAATTTAAAATTTCAATTTAAATATATTAGGAAAAGTTGACTAATTTTATATGATAATTTAGTTAGTAATTTTATATTATCCCACATTTCTAAATCCTAAATTTTTGGTTAGTAGGTATCTTTAAAAAAAATTGATTTTGTTTTCAAATTTATCATTTTTTTGAAAGATTAGATTTGAAATAATTATATTAGGAACCATATACAAATTTATACTAATTATAAACTTTACTTATTTAATTAATTTTAAATTTTAATTTAAATATATTAGGATAAGCTGACTAATTTTATATGATAAATTAGTCAGTAATTTTAAATTATCCCACATTCCTAAATCCTAAATTTTTTGTTAGTGGGTATCTTAAAAAAAAAAACTATTTTGTTTTCATATAATACATTAACTTAACATATATAATAGATTAACTTATTTATTTGACTCCTGCTTATTATTGAACTTTATCTAATTACTTCTTTTATGAAATAATACTTAATATATCTTAGAATTCGTATAAATGCTTAAAATATCATTTTTACATATACTAATAATCAACGTGTGTACGTGTGTATTTTAAAAACTAAATTTTATAGATAATTTCATATTTTATAACAATTTGTCTAAATCATTAGCGATCTTGATTAATTAATTAGTATTTTTCTTCATTATCATTATTAAATGTAAATATATTTTTTCAAATTATTATTAATAATAATATTGTAAAATATATTGCCCATCTGTATACTTTTTTTATTCACAACATGAAATTCGAATTATGCTAACATGATTATATTATATTAAAATACATATTCTGTATCATCTCCTATAAATATATATTTGGTGGTTTTATATTATCATTTAAAACTTTTTGGACGACATCTAATTTCCAGGAGATCCATGTTCACAAGAAATTCTACTATGCAAAATTTTGATGTTCAAGATTTCTAATGGTACGTTTTAAACATAGCTTTTATTTGATTATGCATATTATTTTAATTATGAAATTTATTCTCAACATGAATAAATATTAGTGGGTGAATGTATCTTATCCATGATTACATGATCTCTATTTGATTTTACTGTTAAAATAATATGTGTAAACTTAGTATATTAGAAATTAAAAATTTTAAAATATCATTTTTACATATACTAATATACAACGTGTGTACGTGTGTATTTTAATTTCTTGAATAGTTAGAATAATGTATCTGGTGAATGTTCAAATTTACATTAAAAATTTAATGTATTTATTAATGTCGAACAAGAATATGGCAAAACAAAATACTGTATAATGTATTTCTTATTTTAAAATATCTATCATATTATATTTATATATACTGCTTAGTGTTAGGAAATAAAAACAGATTATATCTTTTATATAAACTAATTATTTAAGCTTTTATTTGATTATACATATTATTTTAATTATTAAATTTATTCACAACATGAAATTCAAATTATGTTAACATGATTATATTATGTTAAAATGCATATTCTGTACAAATAATTTTAATAAATAGTTTTGAGGTTGTATGATTTATTTATTTAAGAATGTGTGTGTGCACGTCTTCATGAATACTTGTCTAGAAAAACATGTTTAGGAGAATATTTATGTTAGAGATAAATTCATGTAATACATTTTATTAAAGTATTTTGATGATAAATTTTTTTACTTTTGTAAAGTCTAAATGTTTCGACTAAATTTTAGAAGGTTATAGGCATGGAAATCAATATTTTAATAAATGAATATTTCAATAAGCTGTTTTCTAAAAACCAAGTATGAGAACTTGTCTAATATGTGTTGAAATGTTATTTTGTTAAGTTTCAAAGGATTTAAGTGTTTTAGTTGATTTACCAAGACTTGTTAATCATGTTTTTAAGAATTTTAAATGTTATGAAGTCTTTTGAATAAGAAGTGTAAATAAATGAGTTTAATGTTCCCGTTAAACTTATTAACAACCTATATAATACTAAGAACTCTTGTTTGATTTATGGTACAAAAAAGTAGGAAAGTATCAAAAGAACTTCAGAAGTGAAAGATGATCCAAAGACCCAAAATCCCCAATCAGGAAAAGTAATGAAACAACAAATATATGATCAATGTGCTCTGTCTTAAGAATCCCAAGACAACTTAAATGATATTTATGAATGTTTAAGAATAAAATGATGACTAAGATATGAAAAAAAACTATGCTAGGTTAAGTGCGACACTAGTTAGAGCTCAGACGTCCCTGTAGTCCTTGGGTTTTTGGACTTTACAAGAAGTTTATACCTTTTCTTAAAAGTTAAGAGGTGGGTGACATTATCTGTATTGTAGTTGATAATTTTATACGAATTGTTTGTGTATTATCTTAAGCAAATTAATCAAAACACAAGTACACAACATAAGATGTATGAATGACAAGTTTATGATCATGATCATGATGATGCTTATGTTATGCACCGACAAAGGGGGCAGTACTGCCTTAGCATACTCAATTGCACGACTAATGTAAGTTGTCATAGTGCGGATATGGAATATATAGAAGTTATGGGACCAAGTATCCAAATCATGTATTGTATGGCTGACGAGTCATACATTTATGAGGAAGTTCATTTTATTTTTTATCGGTAAATGTTAGTTGTTAGTAGTTAAATTAGTTCACCAAGTCCCTAAATACACCCAGAAATCTCCAAGTCCTCCTTATAACTCCCATAATTCGTTCCCAAAGGGAATCGAACCCAGGTCACTCACTAGAGTGAGGAACCCGGTGGCCAGGTGGGCTAAGCCACCTGGTATGAGGAAGTTCATGAACCGTCAAAGGGGACAATACTGCCTTAGTGTACTCAAAATAGTACGACTAACGTAAGTTGTCATAGTACGGATATGCAAACAAGATAAAACATATTTAGAATTCATTAAGATTAAAAAATGGGAATGGTAAAACTATCAACTTTTCAGGATCATACCAATCTGTATAAGAGCGTACAAGTTATCCAATGAGATTTTTATTTCACCCCCAAATGTTTAACATTTTCAGATTATGATGCCGAGGGTTGGGAGCTGCGGTAGACACAAAGCTTTGAAATCTATCTTATGTATTATTGATGAATCTTAACTTCAATGTTCCTACCTTCGAGTATTAAATATTTTACAAATAACAAGCTCGATTGGTTAATCAATGATACATGTTTAAGTTCTACCTTCAAGACTAATGACTTTACTATGTTTAAGTTTTAATTCATGAATTCCTTATTTATAATTCATGTCTTAAGAAACATTTAAATTCTTTCGTTGCAAAGTATCTTTTAAGTTTGTTATTTTATTTTTAAAAGAAAATTTTAAGCTTAGATTTTAAGGTCAATGAGCGACGACCTGATTTTAGAGTGTTAAAGCCACAAGGGCCTGCATTATGGATTTGGGGCGTTACATCACGTTATTCCGAGTTAAGAGATTTCTGCCTTTGAGCTCGAATTGCAAAAGATTATTAAATTGGAGTTTTATTTACCAAAATCTAAAAATTGAGATTAAATTGCAATTCGCAAAAATGTGATGATTTTATTCGTAAATAAGGTTTAAAGGAATGTATAGTACGAGTTAAAATGAGATTATATATGTTTGGAAGTTGAAATCATAAAAACACGTCATTTATCATTTAAATTAACGAGGGGATAAGAGAGACCGAGTTCTCAAGAGCAGTTTCATTTGGTGCTAGGCTTGAGCGATGTTGCTCTTTGGTTGGGCACAAATATGTAGTCGAGTTCTCGAGTTGAATCCTTCAATTTGTCGAAGAGGTTGAGTTCCCCAAGCATGAGTGGGACTAACGTACTTAAGTTCGCTGTTTCTAATCATTTTTTTTTTTTTTTTGGGTTGAGCCTTTACTATTGGTTTGAGCCCTACACACAAAAAAATATGCACAATTAATGACATTTATTCATATTTTACACACCGAATAATACACATATCCACTTTTCTTTTCAGGTCGTCTTGCAATAAGTTTCTCATTGCATAAATGACAAAACAACACTTCAATACACATCTATATATATATAAAAATAGAAGTGAGGAGAGAGAAAAAATTGTCATTATTAGAGCAAGTGAAGTCTACTTGCTTTGTGGTGCAATGGTGAATCTCACTCTCCATCAAAGAGAGTGAATTAACTTTACCATTTTCTTTTCTTTTTTTATTTTGAACCAATAGTTTCAAAATTCTTTAAGTTATCAATTTTAAATCTACTTTCAACACAATATTATATCAAATTATTTATCTTTTGAGAGTATGTATAGAGTGAAATTGGTTTATATATGAATCACTAAAGGGTATTAGTTGTTTTCACTAAAGAGTACTCCCCCCGTCCCCTCTTAATATTCACACTTTCCTATTTGGGATGTCCCACAATAATATTCACACACCAAAAAAGGAAATAAAACACTCTCACATTACCTACTTTAATTCAAAATACTCTTCATTCATTGGTTCAAAAAGTCAATAAAACAGTTTTTCTTAAAACCTATTCCCACACAAGTGTGAATATTATTAAGGGATGGAGGGAGTATTAATTATTTTTACTGAAGAGTATTACTGGTTTACACTGAATAGTCTTAGTTCATTTTCACTGAACAACTAAGACTCTTTAATGTAAATCAGTAATACTTTTCAGTAAATAAAACTAATATTCTTCAATGATTCATGTATTAACCAGTTTCACTCTATACTTTGTCATCTTTTGAACATTTTTATTTAATATATACTGTGCATATAAAAAGAAAAGTAATATTTAAAATATTTTTTAAGTATTTTTTTTTGACAGATAAGTGTTTTTTATTGACTTTAACTATATATGATGAATTGAATTTAAATAATTTTTATTTAGACTACATAAGTTTTGTTAAATATTAATATTATTTTATGAATTTTAGTATTTGTTGTGAATTTAGTACATAATTGAAAATTGTATGATTAATTAAATAATTATAATGCTCATATATACAATATAATCTTTACATATTAATTGGATTATAGATTAAATAAATTTAATTTAAACTTTTAATATAAGTCATTATACGATTTCACATTTAAGATTTATAATATTCAATCCGTGCATCGCACGGGAAGAAACACTAGTAATTATTAACTTCCAAATTTACACAATATTACAAAAAATATCACTCATTCCATTTATTTTTTCAGCACTACTCATTATTTTACCAAAAAATCAATATATATCTCACCATATATTAATAAATAAATATACTATCTTTGTAAATAAAATAACAAAAAATTATAAAAAACTTGCTCTCGCGAGAAATTGGATAACATAAGAGACTCTAGTTATTAAATGTGTTTTTAAGCCATTCTGAAATGGAGTGTACTTTTTTTTTCCTTGAGAGAAGTGTACTTATCATATTAATTGTGTATACATTACTGATAAGATTATATCCACCATTATTCCCAATATTTTCTAATCTAAAAGATAAAAAGAATAAAAAATGTACTTACTATTTCACAATTTCAGGCTAATGATAAACCCCATATGAACTCACTAACCCCCAAATTTCACTCACTGCTAGGTTTCCTCGTCATCTCCATCAACTTTCATATCTTAGCTCCTCCGCCATTGAACACGCTTCAGTTTATATGTTTCGGTGAAAATTCCTTTTAATTTTGTGGACAATCAGCATACAGCAAAAATCAATCAATTGGATTCTCGAAAGCGAGAGTCATGGCGTCTTCATCAGCGAACTTGTGGGTTTTATTAGGGCTTGGGATTGCGGGGATATTGCTTATGACGAAGAAATTGAAGAAGGCGGTTAAGGCTGATTCTGGAGCGTTTATAGAGCGGTTGCAGCTACTTCCGCCTCCGCAGCCCGCCCCTCCTAAAGCTCCCCATCCTCTTACTGGTCTCTCTTTTGCGGTCTCTGACGTGTAAGCATATTTAATTCGATTTCGTTGCTAAATCGAGGTTATGTATTGGTACATCTTTTTCAGGGCTTGGTAGTATTTCGTTTAACTTATATGTATTCAAATTGTGGTGTTTTGCTTGGTTTCTTATTTAATAAAGAAGTGTGTGGATAAGATAATTTCGTGTTTGGCACTTCACTGTGGTTTGTGGAGTATGGCTTATCAGAAGTAAAAACAAATATATACTCGGAAGTAAGTATGATTATGTAGAGGGTTTCATGTGAGAATTGATGTAATTGCCTACGAATGTTCTTGTGGTCTCTTTCTTTTGAAGAGAGAAAGAAGAGATTATATGTCTTTTGCAAAATCATGGACGAGAGATTCAATATAATTGAGGAGTTTATTCTGCTCATAAGAAAATGATGGAGTCTGTTCACCTGTGTGTTACTTGATAAATATGCTCGTACAGTTTCAGCCCGAAGTTTTAATAATGAGTTTTGATTGCCAGATTTGACATCGAAGGATTTGTAACTGGGTTTGGCAATCCAGACTGGTCCAGGACTCATGAGCCTGCTACTCGGACATGTCCTGTAGTTGGAGCCCTCGTTGATGCAGGGGCCACATGTATTGGAAAAACTGTTGTGGATGACATGGCACTAGGGTTTGCTCCTTACCTTTAAAACCTTTCATAAATCTGGCTTGTGACTACATTTTATTTTTTCTTGTTAATATCCGGTTTACTATTCCGTCTCTAAACAGTGTTACTGGAGAAAACAAGCATTATGATGCGCCAACTAATCCTGCCTCACCTGAACGGGTACCAGGAGGAGCTTCTAGTGGTGCTGCTGTTGCTGTGGCTGCTAAACTAGCTGATTTTTCGTTGGGTGAGCCACTACCTTTTCCATTAAAAAGTTACTTTACCGTACTTCTACTCCTGTTCCTAAGTATTTGTCTGATTCTATTTGAAATGGTTTTCCTAATTATTTGTCACTTTGCTAATATCAACGAAAACTTACCAATTTTTTTCACCAATACCCCTAATATATACTAACCATCTTCTTGTAATTATAAATTTATTATTTAATAAAGTAGTAATAAATAAGGGTCTAATAGTCCTTTGATATCCTAATTAATGAAAAATTGGTTTGTGTGAATGGATAAAACCAGACAAATAATTAGTAAAAGTGGTAGTATTATAATATGGATGAACTTATATGCGTTGGTTGTATTTTTTTTATTTTTGTTAATTTGTGCATGGTGCTAAATTTTTCTTGTGAGGAAGCCTTGTGAGTTGAGTATATTAATATTGGGAATATGGAAACTTTATTAACTTTAACTGCAATAGTTTCCGATAATTTACTGTTTATAATTTCAGCTTTATTCATCTTGGGCGTGATTGGTGTTTAAATTTTGTCAACCAATAGAAGCGATCACCATGCTTTTATCTGATTCTTTATGGAATTTTTATACTTTTCCATTTAAATCTTTACCAAACTCCTTATTAATTAAATAAAAAGCACTTAGACTTCATCCAGAACCTTCTGAATTTGGTCAAAGTCAGAGCGTTTTGCCATAACTTATCCGGAACACAATCATGTGAGGCGTAATTAAGATCTCTTATTATTCTTTAATCGATATCGTGTCGTTGATAGTAATAAAACATTGGGTAGGTTTTACCACTGCTTATAGTAATTTCTTATGATAAGGAGAAACTTTTGGTTTGATCATCCCATCACTTCTCGGGATGTCATGGAAGTTTTAGAAACTAATTTTCAATTTTTTTTTTTTTATGATGTATTGTGATCAATAAGTATACATAACATGTATAAACAATAGAGACTTTTGTTGTGAGAAGGTTGACTCTTCATCCCCTGTTTTCAGTGATGTGAAAGTGTTTCTGTTAGATAATGTAAATATTTAACCTGCAAAGTATGACAGGCATAGATACTGATGGTGGTGTGAGATTGCCTGCTGGATATTGTGGTGTACTTGGCTTTCGACCATCTCATGGGACCGTCTCCCTTTCTGGGGTAGTTCCTGTTTCTGGAGTTCTCGACACAATTGGTATGTATATTAATACCATATCCATATTTACGCATAAATAGTTTGGTTATTTGGATATTTGTATAATCTTTTCTCGCCTTTGGAATATATATGTTCTTTACCTTCTCTTTGCCAAGTGTCAGTGTTACTCAGTGGGATTGGCATAACAATTCTTACATGTGACAATTTTTTTTGTTTTTTCTTTTTAAGTCAAGGGAATCTATATATATTGCAGAACTGCAATTTCTGCACTCCACCACATAATTTAGTAACACTGACACTGGTGAACGGAGTTTGTTTGTGAGAACTATTTTCTGCTCACTGAATCATTAGCATTTTCTTGCACAAGTATAGATATTTTTTCCTATTATATTGGAAACGCAATGCAGGTTTTTGTAAATATTGTGCGGTGATAATATTATTGCTTTGTTTTGAAGAGAATTCCTATTATGAATCACAGATAGAAAATTTGGATGTAGTCATGTAGATCACTGTCAATGTTGTACAGTATATACCAATAATAGTCTAGGAAGTTTAGGACCCATTGAGAAAAGGCTATACGTCTAATGAAAGTCATTACTTAGCCTCTAAGTGTCTCTAACATTACTTATATTCCAAACATGTTAATTAAAGGATGGTTTGCGAAGGATCCCAGTGTACTTCGTCGTGTTGGCCATGTACTCTTGCAGGTTCCATATGCCTTGCAACGCAATCCGAGGAGTATTGTGATAGCCGATGACTGTTTCCAATTATCTAAGGTACCTGCAGACCGCATAACTCAGGTGGTGATAAAATCCATCGAGAAGCTATATGGAAGTATGGTCCTTTCGTGTGCTAATTCCTTCAGTAATTTAGTTTTTGTCTGTTATCCTGGATTGCTTATTAGGCTCACCTTTCAGGACAAGTTCTGAGGCATGAAAATCTAAGTGATTATATAAAGTTGAAGGTCCCAAGCTTACACACATTCAATGTGCAAGCAAATGGAGATGGGAAATCTCCCATAAGATTACTAGCAACTGTCATGCAGATGCTTAAGAGGTGAGGTCATAGTTGACACTGAGGATGCCACCTTGAATTACTGCAGTTTATTTTTATATTTTAATTGTTATCTTTTAAGAATTCAATTTGTAGGTAAAACTTTTGTTTGGCTCAGATCTTTTTTTTATTCTGAATATCCATTTCCAACTTAATTTTTTTCTCAGCTTTTGATATCATTTCTGACATCTTTTAGCTAATGTAGAAATTGTAGTTGCCTCTATCATACAAACCAGTTCTTTTATGTTTTGTAACCTGCACTTCCTTTTTCCATTTGATTTGAAGTTGTTCGCTATTAAGAGATTGCATCTGCTAAGCGTTGCGATTGATGCGGTGGGTGTTGATGGTTTGAGAGATATAAGTGCTTATTGGAAGCCTGATCTTGGTTCACTACTTATAGGTTATTTAAAATGTGTTGATAATGCTTATGCTTTCTACAGCTCTAGGACCTTCCATTCAAATTGGCATATTAAATGTTGCCACTGTGCTAGCCCTTTAAATTGTATTGAGGGAGATGATTAGGTTAGTGTATGACTGCTGCAGTCCACAGATTTTTTTATTTTTTTTTATGCGAAAATGAGTGTTCACAAGGTGCCGAGTGAACTGATGAGAGGGAAATAGTGAATTTTCTCTTTAAGGGACCATGTGAGTCGGTGACAATATTGTGAAAAGAAAGGGGAAAGAAAGGTATTCAAATTTGTTAACATAAGAATTGGTGTTTTCATTATAGGAATAGTTACAGTTTCTTCTTCCTTATTGTTAGATTTTGGGGTCAAAACGAGCTAACTCGGGCATGCTACAAGACAACTAGGGCCTCAAATTTTTTCCTCTTTGATAAACCAACTATTTGCGCTGGACCACGTTTGTCTTAATTGTTACTCCCTCTGTCTCAGTTTTGTTTTCCCATTCCTCTATTCATTCCCCTTCAAATACTTCTAAATTACATCTTATTCCACTAATAATTACATAAAAAACATCTTCATTTTGTTTCATTCACTTAAATTGAACAATACTCCATCATCAAAAAACTATTTTATACATTTAAATACTACAAATCAAGTCTCACAGGAGTACTATGTTATAGCTAAATAAAGTAAGGTTTAATACTTTAATTTCCTGATTGAGTGATAACTACTATGTGGTGTTTGCATTATTCATTTACCTATGTTTTGACACTTGAGGGCAACCATTTAGAACAATCCTACTTATGGAATTCTCAATAATGTTCATTTGTTGCTTACATACAGCCATGAGTTCAGGCGAAATAATAATGAATGGATCAACTCGGTAAAGCCTACTCTGGATCCTATTATCTCAGCACAAGTACCGGAAGTGTTGCATTTGACTGATACGGACATAGAAAAATGTCAAATAATCAGGAGTGAATTGCGCGCAGCTATAAGTTCCCTTTTAAAGGTACTCTTTTATTATACTTTGATAAAGCTATATTGCTATATTGGTGGGGATATACTTCTATTAATCTTTTACCAAATTGTGCATTGCATTATGCACACAGATGTGTGCAATAAGCACATATGCAGTAATAAATTGTTTATCAGATCAACCAAGAAGTAAAAGTGCGAGATCTATTTTTTACATTTTTATGGTACAATTAGAATGAATTATAACCTAATTATTAGTGTTCTTACGGTTGAAAAACGAACTATTTCTTTATTAAACTATTTCAAACTTTTATCTGCATGAATATTCTATTTTTCACCACCCTATCAGGCTATCCTGCTAGTGCACCTTCTTTTTCTAATTTTGTTTAGGATTTGTGAATTCCTGTTTATGGTACAATTAGAACGGATTATAATGTAATTTTAAAATGCTTGTTGTCCTACCAAAATAAACTCTCTCTTAATTAAACTATTTCAATCTTTTATCTGCATGAATCTTCTATTCATCACCGCCTTATCCAGCTAGTTCACTCTTTTTTATGTTGTCTTTAGGATTTGTGAATTCCAGTTGCATTAGAAAGATGTTATTCTTTAGATCTTTGACAGTTACTTCTCCTAATTAAAAGGATGTTACATTCAGGGACTTCCATGCTGGTGTATTTAATAATTTTGCTGAGTATGATCAGTAACAAAAATGGTTTTACGATCTTAGAATTACATCTGATGTTGGCATACTTCACTCCATGTTCTTATATTCAGCCATCTGTTATTACATTGTAGTTGTGGAACTGGTTTCATAAAAAGTAGTGATCCATAGTCATTGTGCTTCATGTCATTATTATTGCTCTTTATGTTTGTTATGGGAGGTACATCTGTTGTTTGGGCAACTACCTGATATCCTATCTAGTCAATACTCTTTCAAAGATGCTGGGCATGATTCTGATAATTCCACTGTTTCACTAATGCCTGTTGCCTGGAAACATGCTGTAAACAGGATGACGGAATATTAATTATCCCTACTTCTTTCGATCTTCCTCCAAAAATTAATGCCAAGGAGATCTATTCTGAGGAATACCTAATTCGAGCAACTACTCTGTCAAGTTTAGCTAGTATGTCAGGATGTTGTCAGGTTAATGTTCCCATCTCTTTTCATATATATGGGCTTGTGTAATATTGCATTTCATCTCTTGTCACTCTGGAGTACTTTTTCCATTTCAGGTTGCAGTGCCACTTGGAGTCCATGAAAAGTGCCCAGTTTCTTTGTCCCTGCTTGCACGGCATGGGGGTGATAGATTTCTTCTGGATACTCTGCAGACCATGTATGCATCTCTACAGGAACATGCTGATACAACTGCTACACCTAAATCATCTAGCAAAGCAATGACAAATGAATCATTGGCTGATATGGCGAAAGAGAAGGTAAATCCTAATAAACATGTCATTTTATGTTAACATTAGTTGCCTGTACAAGCTTATTCATGATTATGAGCTGAGTTTAGTTTAATCTTCCGTTACTTTTTAAGTTGGACTAGTTTGTGGATTTTCCGATGCACACATATTAGAGGGAAGATAGCTAGCTACGTGGTCCTTTAATCTGAGCCCTCTATAGTCTATATGAAATATGTGACTTCTCAATATTATAATTACCAAATGAGTATTGCTGCTACCCTTTTTTTGTGCCTTCCTCATGCACATGTTCAACCGTGCTTGCTTCATTTAATTGCCATCAACCCTGTTGATGAAACTCAAGGGAGGTATCCTAGTAAATCAAGAAATCATACCTGGGTTATTCTAGATTTCTAGTAATCAGCAAGTATACACTCTGAAGTTTCTTCTCAAAAGCAATTGTTCATTTGTAAAAAATCTATTTTGCATTTTCTATCTACTCTATCAATTACACAAGGGAAATATAAAAATATATCAATCTAATAGTCAAAGCAAATTACTAGCAAAACACAAATCAATCATCTAGCAAAACTCATGCAATTAAATATTCTTTGGCGCCCCTTTCTTTCTTGAATGAACATGTGTGATTGGTGGTGGGTTAGTAGGTGAAATCTCATTACCTGTGCTTGCTTGTCAAGGTGCACAAATTACTTGCAAAACACAAATCAATCATCTAGCAAAATCTCATGCAATCACATATTCTTTGTCGCCTTTTCCTTCTTGAATAAACATGTGTGATTGGTGGTGGGTTAGCATGTGAATCTCATCACCTGTGCTTGCTTGTCAAGGTGCACTGATTGGTTTCTTTAATCTTCTTGATGTCCTATAAAATTGTGTAGGTTGCCAAAGAATTCAGTTTATAATCTTTTGCTTATGCACGTGGTTTATGTCTTAAAGCTATTTGACATCTTGTTGATGTTCTCAAAATTTTAGGGCAATCAAGCGTTTAAAGATAAGCAGTGGCAAAAGGCTATTGGATTTTATACAGAAGCCATCAAGCTCAATGGTAGCAATGCAACATATTACAGTAACAGATCTGCAGCTTATTTGGAGATTGGGAGGTATTTGAGTTGAGGGAAATTCTTAATTTATTTCATTTGCTTGGATATTTTATGAACCTATTTATTCTTTCTTACCAGTTTCATCCAAGCCGAAGCGGATTGTTCCCAAGCCATAGATCTTGATAAAAAGGTTTCGATCTCTCTCAACTTCCCATCACCTTGCTTGAGTTAATTCTTTTTGGATGCATTTAACAACTCATTCTTTGCTCTTTGTAGATATTGTCATCTATTGTTTTTATCAGCTTGCACCTTGCCTATATTTTTTCTGCGAGTTCATACGAAGCTTTAGCTTTTCGTTCCCAACTGATACACCTAAATGCATTTGGTGTCTTGTAAAGTTTTATGGCTTAATTTCCTTCCAATTTTAGAAATGATGAGGGTCGTGAAAGGTTGACGGCTAGGGTTAAATTCCATCATTCGTGGATCATATAGTACCATAGCTCGGGAGCTTTCCATACTTATATTACAAGATTTATATCCTTTGTTTTTTTGGCAATTCATATTGTATTCTTTGTGGTCTTGACTTGTTTCTTCATTTTCAAACATAAAGAAATTTGATCGGATTATTGCATTGAGATTTTTATTTGGGTTTAGGGTTTAATAGTATGCTGTGATTGGCTGGTATTGCCACATTAATGATGTTTGTTCTGGACTTGTATGCATCTTTTAAACTTTTCCCATGCTCAAAAGATTTCTTGCTCCTTGGTTGTTGTAGAAGTTCTGTTTTCTATGTTGGATAGAAATAATACATAGAGCTGTGTCTAATACATTCTTAACATGCTTGCAGAATGTGAAGGCCTATTTGCGGAGGGGAACAGCACGGGAAATGTTAGGCTATTATAAAGAAGCAATGGAAGGTGTGTTCATTTCTTTTACTTAATGGTGGTATCTGAATTTATTTTTTAGGGAATTATAGAAACAACCAAGGTTTTTGTTTTTAAAATAATTGAAGTTCAAAATTTTGAATACCTCCCTTGACATTTACTTTTATTTTACAAATCATATCTGTTGTGGGTGGAACTTGTAAGAATCACACAAAAATCAAGCCTCATGGTTTTTCTGTAAATAGGTCGAACCTCAACTATTGATTATCTCTTATTTATAAGTTGTCAAAAGAGTTAGTTGAACCGTTGATCAGAACTTTATTACACCCTCCGCTTCAAATAATTGTCGCTTTTGAGGTTTGTATAGAATCAAAGAGCATATAATTTTGGCAAATTTACCCTCTGATAAAAGAGAGAGAGAGAGGAGAGAGGGTGTGGGGGAAAAAGATATTTTCCAGTAATAAGGATTTTTTAATGACTATAGGGGTAAATTAGGGAGAAATGTGGAAAAAAAAAGCAAAAACGACAATTAGTTTGAAACAAAATTTAACCTCAAAAGCAACAATTAATATGAAATTGGGAGAGTATTATTTTAATAGTATTTTGGAAAAATATTCATGGTTTAGCCTGTAGAGCAGTAATACTTCACATAATTGGATTTACTCAGGTTCCTATTTGAAGAGTATAAATTCTAATTACACCTTTGGTCTGTAATATTTGTTAAGAGTTCTCAGTACTGTTTCTTTTTAATCATTTTCTCAAAATGACTCTCCTTGCAGATTTTGGGTATGCACTTGTTCTTGAGCCAAACAATAAAAGAGCATCTCAGTCTTTGAACAGGCTAAAGAAGTTGTTTCAGTAGTTCATATTATCAATGAAGCATCCAGGAATACCTCATCTTTCAAAGCCGACATTTTGTGTAAAGAATGCATCATGCATCAACTCTTTGATGGGGTGAGTAAAAATTGCACAATTCCAGATAAAAAAGAAAGGCCTTCTTTGTCATGAGCAAGAGAACTAGACGAAAGATATGGGCGTTTTGTGTAGCTCTAGGTTACATAATCCATTCATTTATTGTAGTGCCCTTTTTTTTGTCTCTCAGATGTGCATTGCGGCTGAGTTATAATTCAAGGCCAGGTCATTTTTGTTCATCATTTTCATTATTAATACTTTGATGAAGTTTTACTAAAATGATGCTTATTTCTGTTTCCTTGTCCTGGCCAAGTTGATTTTGAGATGAGCTGTGCGAATCTTAGTAGTGATCATGACTAGGTTAACATCCTCTGTTCTTGATCCTATTTTTCTCAGTGAATAGTCTAAAACTATGCTAGCTCGCATCGTGCTCGTAAGTGCTGAATTGGTGATTTTTTTATTTTTGCGGGGAAACTCCCTCATACGTGAAGATGTGATGATTTGGGAAATTACACTTCCTTGATGCATGCTTTTGCCCATCTTATACTGTATTTGTGCACTATGCTTTTATGCAATTCATAGTTTC
Source organism: Ballota nigra (assembly GCA_947034835.1). NCBI lineage: Eukaryota > Viridiplantae > Streptophyta > Magnoliopsida > Lamiales > Lamiaceae > Ballota > Ballota nigra. The sequence goes on along the minus strand of OX344724.1, from coordinate 43,879,507 downwards.
TGCAGAAACTTACTTGAAACCCTCTTTTCATTCTCAAATATCATTCAGATGGTTTAAATCGACCAATTAGTTCTTTCACCCAAACAAAATCAGAACCAGCGGTCCAATCTGGTATGGCTACCTACATATAGACCGGGATAGTATGCAAAATTGCAAATAAGCGAAGAGCAGCTGCAAAGGTATTTGTCTGCCGAACTTGAGGGGTGCGTCCTTGAAATTCTTCAATGGGAATGAGAATGCGATTAAGAATTAGTGTAATTATGACGGTTCATGAAATTAAAATTATTGCATTTCCACATAAATAAGGCAATCACTGCCTCATTTTGATTATCTTATTTCAGTTTTACAATCATCTAACTCAATACTTCTCCTATTTCTCTGCTAACAACCATTAGTTGTTCATTTTTATTCTAAAATTGGGGCAAACCAGCAGTAATGTAATCACTATTTTGACCATTCTTTTCTCAAAATATCCTTCTTGTAATGAGGAAAGATTTTTACCATTGTTATTTGGCAAACTCTCATATGCACCAGGTGCACGGTGCACTCACTCAACAATTGGTCTCAATTATACTGAAAAGTTGGTCTCAATTACACTGAAAAGTTGGTTCCACTTACACTGAAAAGTTTACACTAAAATTAAATTTTAGTGTAAACTTTTCAGTGTAAGTGGAACCAACTTTTCAGTGTAATTGAGACCAACTATTGAGTGGGTGCACCATGCACCAAGTGTGTAAGAGACTTACTCTTGTTATCGAAGAATCTATACCAACCGTCCCTCTGAGGAGAGTGTTATGAGCACGTGATGGGTGTTTTATTTTTTATTTTTTTAATAACCGTCTTACTGCTAGACTTGAGAGAGAACAACTTGACTTTTGGTCCTTTAGAAATGATGTCACTCCCTACTCAAACAACTACTCCCTCTTTCCCAACATTTTTGCATACAAAAGAGGGCACGCATGTTAAAAAAATTGTGCTTTTAGAGTAAAGTATTGACGTATGGGTAAATATGTGTATATTATTGTAAGTGTGTATACAAATCAATATTTTCTTATTTGGAGTGCACAAATAATTTTGGGACGGACGAATAAGGAAAGTGTGCAAATAATAATGGGCTGGAGGGAGTAATGTTTTTATTGATTGTAATGCAGTAGCAGGAAGTATAAGCGTATTACCAGTTGATTTTAAAAATATTTGGATAATTCTATGTAATCGTACAATTGTAATTCATGTGAATATTCCACTGATTCGATAAGAATATAGCGATATTCAACAAATTAAAATAAAAAAAAGGAATAAACTCAATATATTTTTTATTTCATTCAAAGCTATTTATTACATATCTAAAGAAGGTTATAAATACTAGTCAACATGGTATACGAATATATAAATAAATAGAGTTTAATAAACATTAATTTAGATTTCATTGAATTTGACTTTATCGATCGCCAATGGGTCCAAAAATATTATTACGGCTTCATCTCCATCTGATTGTTGTAGAATATAACAACTTACTTCAGTTCATATGAGCCAAAAGGCTGGAGTTACAGCTTCAACAGATAAAATAAGTCCAAAGCAAAATTAATTTTATGGTGTCATACTTCCGTCGTCTCTCTATATATATTTTTTTCTTTTAAAATGTATTTGATTATAAATATATAGTGGATCATATGCTGATTTTTGTATAAAAATAATGGGAAGTTATGAAAAGTAAATAATAGTTGTTTGAGAGTATTTAGGGAATATGGTAATATGCCACTTTTAAGTTTTTCATTTGCAAAAAATGCAACCCAACATTTTTTTTTGTGTGGTAAAAATGTCCCGCGTAGACTTTACGCTACCCTTTTCGTGGCTGTTTACGGAAAAAAAAAATGCTACGCAACATTTTTGCAAATGAGAATTAGAAAGTGACATATTATCATATTCTTCCAAGTATTTATTTATTAATATATAAAGTGTTGTTTTTATATTTTTATGAAATGAATAACCTATAGTGGAGCTACCAGAAAAGAAAAATGAGAAACCTTTAGTGAGATGGAGGGAATACTAAATTTAGTTGTATCATGTATTTGTTTAGAATGTTTATAGTATTATATGGCGATTGCCGATACATATGCATGTGCGTTTGAATAAAATCATAGGAAGTTCAATGAAATGACTAATATATTTTAATATAAAAAAATAAATATCATTTAAAAATATATTTGAATTCTACAGTGTAACTGATGCATATAAATATTTTCCTTTAAAATGATACCCTGATTAAATTATAACAACTTAACTGACACATCATGAAGACTTTGCCTCACGTCCCATTTTAGTTTTTCTATTTAGGCCCCATTTGGTAGAGGAGAAAACCCAGAAATAAAACGTTGATGGTGTTAGTAGATTGGACAAACTTTTATCTGTTATCGGGCCGAATATTTTCACAATCAGACTATGTTTTCCTACAATTCATGCAATTTGATCTTAGCTCCTCCGAAAAGGCATCTCGACTTGCAATTACATTTAACAGTTCAATAGGGATGATGAAAAGGTAATGAAATTTTAGTTTTATCCCTCCATTATCTCCTTTCTCTATCTCACCCTCTTTCAATCAGGATTTAATCCTCCATTAGAGCACTCCTTTTCTTCTTCAAACATCTGCTGCACACCGTCTAACCTTGTTATTCAAAAGTAGGTAGATAGGCGCGTCACCGCCCTTACGCCCTTGTGTCGTCGTCAATTTTCTTTTAAAACTTGCTTTGAATTTTTTTAGGTGAGAATTGGTTGTAGGTTGCAACTAAATTGAGATTTTTATATTCATTCTAGTAATGAGGTTATTGCATTTTTATTTGCATTGATTTTTTTTAAAGGAAAATACATTAATTAATCAACATAAATGCCTCAAGTTTGCTACAACGGAATCACAAATAGAATCCTGAATACTGAAAGAAAAAAAATGCATCTCACAAGAGAGCCGAAACAAAGCTAGTCCATAAGCCACAATATTTCTTGATCGCTTAGTCTAGACGAATGAAACTCTATCTAAAGTATTTTCCATGTAAAGAGAACAATAATATTTTAATTTCACCGCGAATGTGGTGATTTATTCCCACTCAAATAAATAGGAAATTACAACAATCTTTTACAAGGAAACAAACATTACATCAAATCTGGAAGATATACAAAATATTTACATCAATTCAAATTAATTAGAATTGATCTCTATCTAAAATATTCTGATTCTCTAGAATATACTCTAATACCCCCCTCAAGCTGAGTGTGAGATTCTCATCAACACGCACGCAACTTGGATTGTAAAAATCGAAAGCTGGGCGAGCAAGACTTTTAGTGAAAATATCAGCGACCTGAAGTTCAGACGCAATATGTTTTTTTCAAGCTTCTGACTGGTGATAAGTTCACAAATGAAATGACAGTCAATGTCAATGTGTTTGGCTCGTTTGTGGGGCAACATGATTTTGACTTAAGAATAGAGCACTCTTGTTATCACACAGAAGCACAAGTTGCGAGGAGGATAGTGCATGAAGCTCACGAAGCAAATGGGTAAGCCATAACATTTACTTTGCTGCATTTGCTAGTGCATGATATTCGGACTCACAGCTGGAAAGAGCAACCGTAGGTTGCTTCTTGGCACTCCATGAGACTAAATTTCCTCCAAGATAAAGGGAACTATAGGTAGGACGACGAGAATCTACACATCTGGCCCAATTAGCATCTGAGTAGCCAACAATGGAGTAATCAGAAGAAGGAGAAAAGGTTAAGCCATAATGAATGGTCCCTTTACATAGCGAAGGATTCGATTTACAGCCAAAAAATGATCAGCAGTGAGATCTTGGAGATACTGGCTAACGTGATTCACAGCATATGACAAGTCTAGCCAAGTGATGGTGAGGTATTGAAGTACACCCACCAAAGAGTGATAGAGTGTTGGATCCTTGAAAGGATCACCAGTGCTGACTAGGGAATCACTGACAATTAGTAGAGTGGAAATCGACTTCAAATCAAGCATCGAAGCTCTGGTAAGAATGTCATGAGCATACTTTGTCTGGCCAAGGAATAATCCAGAGTCAGATTGACTAATTTCTAGACCAATGAAGTGACTCAATGAACCAAGATCCTTGACTGCGAACTTAGAGTGTACACGATGAATAAAGGCCTATAAAGCAGATGCGTTACTTTCTGTGACAATAATGTCATACAACAACAAAAATATAGTGTAATCAGTGCGATGTAAGAAGAAAAGTGAAGTGTCCGCGCTGCTACGGAGAAAACCAATACTAGTGAGAAAAGAGCTAAAGCGGTCGAACCAAGCACGAGGTGCTTGTCGAAGACCGTAAAGAGCCTTTTTAAGCTTGCACATATGATTCAAAAATCGAGGGTCAATGAAGCCTTGGGTTGAGCCATGAGATCTGGCTTCTCAAGAATGCCATGAAGGAAAGCATTTTGATATCTAGTTGATGCAGTGACCATCGTTGTTGGACAACCAGAGCCAAGATGACTCTAACAGTTGCAGAACGGACGACGGGACTAAAGGTGTGTGAAAAATGTGCAACTAATCTGGCTTTGTAACGCTTGATTGTACCATCGGCCTTAAATTTAGTTCGAAACACCCATTTAGAACCAACAATGTTTCCAGTTGCAGGTCGCGGAACAAAGTCCCATGTGTTATTGGAATGAAGAGCTTCTATTTTCTCACACATGGTTTGCAACTAATGAGGGAGCTTGACAGCCGACTTGAAACCCCTAGGAACTTGCGAAGAGGACAAGGAAGACAGTAGAGCAGTAGAGGCGATATCCAAAAAATATTTAGATTTGGCACGAGTCTGCATGAGATTTAAATTAAGAGGAACGGTCACACCTGATTGAGAAGCTGGGGTAGGTGAGACCGGTGAGATTATGTCATCTGGTGAAGGGATGACGGCCATGGGCGGAGATGTATTACCAGGAGAGTCATTAACTTCGGTGTCTGAAGAAGGGTTAAGGCCAGTGTGATGGTCATTAGTTGGTGGTAGAATTCCGCCTCATATCTAAAACTCCGAATTTGTAGAGAGTTGTAGAATTAATTCATTTCATGGGCCGAGCTCAACTTTCCCTCTTTGAGGAGGCTCAATAAGTGAATAATTTAATATGAGTGAAGTTGCTCTCAGTGGGATTCGAACCCAAAATCTTTGTCTCGACGTGAACCTTTTAGCTCTGATACCATGTAAAGAGAACAATATTGTTTTAATTTCATCGTGAATGTGGTGATTGATTTCCACTCAAATAAATAGGAGATTACAACAACATTTTACAAGGAAACAAAGATTACATATGTTGATAGGCGAACAATTGAGCAAAGATTAAAATAAAAAAAAGTTGATTAAGGTAAGAAATCAAGGAGCGAATAGTTGAGTAGTCAACGAACAACTAGCAAATTTAACCTATCAAGCATTCTTTATTCCAGGCGAATAGTTGGATAAGGGTCAAGTACATCAAGCGAGCAACAGGGAAATAAAAGGTTCAAACCCCCAACAAGGAAGCCTGTAGTCGAGCAGCTCGTCACTACGAAGAACACCCAAGAAAACTTCAACATTAAGCATTGTATTAGAAACGAACAAGTGTCTTAACACTTGTTATTTTGTACATATACAATAGCTTAGGATAAACAAGTGTCTTACCACAATGTAAAATAGGGTGATTAAGGTGATGATACCTCATGCTTGCTTAGTATGTACGAATACCCTAATTCTTGAAATAACACATAAGTTCAATATTACAAAATATACTCATATAATGCCAAATTCCCTCTAGAGTTTTATTCTCTTAGTTTGTTTGATGATCTTAATTAGACATAACAACCACTAAATCATCCATTTAAGAGAAAGTCATCAACAACATCAAATCTGGAAGATATACAAAATATTTACATCAATTCAAATTGATTTGAATTTATCTCTATCTAGAATATTCTCTAACTTGCCACATGGGCAATATCCTGTATCATGTTTCTAAGATAAGAAAGACGAACACCGTGCTAAATCAATGCATTAACTAGGACCTGAGAATCCGACTCTAATAAGATGGATGTATATCCCAAATCCTGGACCATACGTAGTTCATGCAACACGATCGAACCCTCCACTACATCCACGCCGAACAGCTTTGGACATAGCGCTCAAACACATTGCCAGCAGAGTCACGAACAACACCATGAATTCTTCACCTGCACCCCTCCTCAATGCAGCGTCCGAATTAAATTTCACCCACCCAATAGGTGTTTCCTCCACACCAAACTATCCTTCATCCCCAAAGAACACCCCCTTCCCACCCCATGTTTGTCAAACACTCATTTCTTTGCACATAAACCATGGAACAAGTGAAGTCTTTTGTGAAAGATCAACTAGTTTTTGGCCAAGTGTTTGGTAATTGAGGATTGGTGGATTTATATATTAAATTCTAGATGTTTTTCACAATGGCTGGATTGAAAATAATATTTTGTAAAATTGCGTTTATATTTTGGAGGGGGTGTGAGTTTTTAATTGGAAAGAAGATAATTATTTTGATAAAATTGGATTTTTTTTAAGAGCCAATAAAATAGGATTTCTAATTGTAGGAGGGAGAGTAAATTTCTTCTAATTTTGAACAAGGAATAAAATAGTATTTTTATTATTTTCTTATGAATTATATATGCTAACAAACAAAATAATTTAATTTTTTACCATCATATCAATCAATAATAAAATCTTGGGAGAGTCACATAGAACCCCACTTCTATAGACCATATTGCAATTCACCCTATCAATTTCCCTTCATTTCCAATCACCACACTTTGGTGGGACCCCCAACCAAAATCATTACACAAAGGCACACTTTGTGGAACCCACTTTTTTTTTCTTTTCTTTTTCTATTTTTTAATTTCAGGTTTCAAATCCTGCAACCAATTTTTTTTTCATTTTTTTTTTAATTTCGAATTCAAATTTTGAATCCTGCCTGCAGCCACTTTATTTAATTCTTTTTCATTTTTTTTTTGAATTTACACAAATAAAATTAAAAAATAATTGCACAACATCATTAACAAGAAAATATTTTTTCTTATATAAAATTTAGTTGGGGTTTTCTTAGGTCAGACATCCTGTCGAGTTGTCTGATATCAGGTATGCTCTATAAACCATCAGATCTAAAATCTAATAAAATCTAATGATTTATATTTGATGACTTGCTACATGTTGAATTAATGATATAATTTTCTATCGAGTTGCATCGAGTAGTATCGAGTTTCTCGTCTTATTTAAATATTATATTAAATTTAATCATTTATAAATCTAAAATTATTAATTTACAAATTTATCCTTATTTAATTTATAATAAAAATATTCTAATTAATGTTTAATCATACAATTAAAAAAGGTATAATAGTAAATAAGAAAATACAATTTAAAATATAATTAAAATATAATATTTTAACTCAACAGGTAGCAGGTCAAATGCGATACATTGCGATGACACGTGGCATAATTATAAATCGTGTCTGATATCAGACAACTCGACAGGGTGCCTGATCTAAGAAAAACCCAATTTAGTTACATTTAAATATAGAATTACATTTATAAAATCTAAAATTACACTGAAACAAAAAGAACACACTTTTTCTTGAATATTCATGCTCCCATTCTTGAATATGCAAACATCCAACTTTGAATAACTGCGAGAAATATTTGAATATCTGCAAAAAAAAAAAAAAAAGGTTGCATAATACAAAAAATTACACTGAAACAAAAAGAACACATTTTTTCTTGAATATCCATGCTCCCATTCTTAAATATGCAAACACCCAACTTTGAATAACTGCGAGAAATATTTGAATATCTGAAAAAAAAATATTGCAGAATACAAAAAAATTGTTGTATAATTCACAATTTGTTTGCATACCCATTTAGAATTTTGGCATAACAGGTCTACCCCTGCACACACCAGAAAATCATTAAATTGTCTCTAATTACAAAGTGAGTTCAATTTTCACAGGTCCATGCATACCTGCTTTGATTACCCACCAAAAAATACATCAAGAAAATAATTTCACAAAATCTATAATTAATCCAGAAAAGTCAGAACATTATCAAGTACCATTATCAAGAGCTTTCTTGAAGAACACAGTGTTGCAAGCTTATGCATCAAGTATACAATAAACAAACATCTCTCGTTACATGATAAATAGGTGTGGGATACCTGCAATTTAATTCCTTTTTGGATATCTGCAATAAAAGCATCAAAATCCACAATAAAAAAACAACAGAAATTTAACTCAGATTAATGTGGGTGAATTAAAATCTGCAGAAATTTAACTCAGATTAATTCAATAAGCTGTGCTTCCAATAAATCAGCTTATAAATTCAACAGAGCACAAAAATTGGGATATTTGAGCATAATAAATTAAACTTCATACAAAACACAAAATCAACAAGTGTCAAGCCAACAGCCCCAAAACCCCAACAACACCCACAAACCGATTGGTGAATAACCCAACAACCCCCAACACCCATAAATTATATTCGTGAATAACTCAGCCCCCAAACCCCAACTACACCCACAAGCAATAATCCAGCTAAGATTGTGCCTTTTATTGCAAAATAGACAACAGATTTTAACAAATACTTAGCCACCGGAATAGACAAACGATTCAAAAAAATACCTTTTACTGCTTAGATTAATTTATAATGGAAGTTACTTTGCCATCGGAATCGAAACGAAGCCAACCGATTAAAAAAAACCAGAATAGACAATTGAACCGCACACCTGGGCATCGGTGGATCGCATCGAACTTTCTCCATGGTAGGCGATGGCGAGCGTGGCAGTGCTCTAGGCGATGGATCCCAACAACACCCAAACCCTTACTCCGATCTGTAATATTGCCGTCATCCAAACCCCAAGGCCATCACCTAGATCGTGAGGCCATGAAAAGCGTCACCGATCTGTGAGGGGCGGTGGACTCGAGCTATGGATCGTCGTGGCACCTCTTTTCTCTGTTTTTTGTGGTGGTGGAGAGATTTAGTGGTGGTGGTGGTGGCGGCAGCGGCGGCAGGTGATTTTTGCGGTGGTCGGTGGGAGACGGAGAGAAGAGAAAGAGAGAGAGAAAGAAGATAGAGAGAGAATGGAGGCTGAAGGATAATGGGTGGGGGAAGGGGCGGTTGGTTAATAAGAGAGAGAAAGATTGGGTGGGGGGTTTTGGTTACGGGATAAAGGCATGGGGTGTGGTGTGGTGGGGTGAAAGAAATATAATAATACACCAGTGGGCCCCATTAAAAGAAGAAAAAGTGTAGTTATGTGTAATATAGTGTGGTTTTTTGAAATGAAGGGAAATTGGTAGGACTTTGCTTAATTATGGGGAAAAAGGTGTGCCTCCATATAATTATTTCTAAAATCTTATTATCTTACCTTATAATGAGGGTCCTATAACTTTTTTACCTTGCCTTTTCTCATTTCACTTCCCACGTCATATACCATCCCACCTATCAAATAATGCCAATATCACAGATATGGAAAAGATATCAAGATTACATGCTTTATTTGATGTTTATCTACTTTAATAAATTCGCAGTAGAAAATTTGATTTGATAAATTCCTCCTCAAATCCAACCAGACATGCACTCCACTGTTCAACTAAATCCTGTACTTAAAGCAACATTTTGGCTTGGGGTTCTTTTTCCAGTACCTATACTAAGAATATAAGCTGCTGAAACCTTACGAGAATAAAGAGGCATCATCATCATCATCATCATCAAAGAGCTGATCCAACTGTTCGTCTGTCCACTGCGGCAGAGGCGCTTTCCGTTGCATCTCAACAACTTCACAGCTTCCTAGAATCTCTTCATCTCTGCACTTTGTGAAAGAGCTCTTCATATCGTCAGTGTTGGCCTCACTGCGTATTTTTGCATCTTTCATGCTGCCTTTGACAATCTCTTCCTGATCACCAGCTATATCATCCCCAGTTTGTTGGCTTAAATTTATATGCTCCCTCTGAGCTGAACTTACGTTGTTGGATTGAGTATTTTCACTGAAAAGATTCCGTCTCTGGATTGCACTACGTTTTGGTGAATTCTCACTTCTTGAGCATTGGCTCTTCTCAGTGTCCTCCCGTCTCACATTTTGTGGAGCAGATGTCATCCCTGCTGATTTGTCTTTCCCACAATATACTGAGATGCATAAAGAGAGATTAAAAAGAGATTGATAGAGGAGAAAGAGAGAGATCACTATTACCCGGATCTGCATATTGGACGGGGTAGGCAGAGTTGGAGAGTGCCGAGGTAGAGTCACTATTTTGGCAGAATACCTGCAGATAATAACCCATGGAAACAGTAAGACAGATAGGTTACCCTTGTATGCTGATTGCTGAGTAATAATGTCATATCATGCTAGATTATGTGCACAACACGTGCATGGAAACACCTCAGCTATCATATAGCTCTAAAATATGATATGTTAAATAAATTATGGTCTCTTACAACCAACAGCTCTCCTTAGGGGACTTTATGATGGATTTCAGCAGAATATAACTATGATCATTCATGGGAAAACCCAGTGTAAGGACAAGATATGGGCTCAAGCTTTTTGGATATCATAATTCCTATATAAAACTTACAAGCACTGGATGCAAACATCCAGAAATAACAACTACTATAAAGTCTTCATCATATTTTACACAAGTATGAAAAATTCTTCTGGACCTAAACAGTTGATAAATGATCTTTTCTACTATTTTAAGCTACTCTACATGAATCATCAATGAGTATTAACACAAGAAAAAATAAGCTATGCTTTCAAAAAAGGAAGAAAAGAAAGTAAAACTAAGCTGTAGCATTGGGGTTTATACATATGCAACAAGTCAACAACAGATATTGAATAACTCTATTAATGAAACCACTACCCAAAAACTCACTTAAAAAATGACCAAATAAGAGGAAAAAAAAAAAAAAAAACCCTATACCTTGGTATGCATTTGGGGTGCAACAACTAAAAGGCAAAACAATGCATCAAAAAGCCAAAAAATAGTTATGTATCAGGGGAACTCAAGTTCTTTTATCCATTACTATTAAACAGCTTTGATATTGCCATCTTTGAGTGGCATGAGAGATACAATTAAAGAACTACAAGCAGTTCAAATCACAATAATACACCTTGCTTCACTTCTAATAACATTGATTCAGTTAAAATTGACATTATAGGAATACTTCGTCTATTAAGCACACGCCTTAGTTTATTAGTATCGTTACAATGAAATTCCCTCACAGCTCTTCATTACTCGACCAATCTAGGTCACCATATATATTTGGCTTAGATCATTACAGATAGAGAAGTTAATTGATATAATAAACTGCATTTGTTGCAGACCACAATAGAAGATGACATGTACAGGTAAACTGCATTTGTTGCGGAGCACAATAGAACTCATGTACTAGTTCTCTTGGCTATATGATTCAGCACATTGAACAAAAAGTGTACCTTCACCAAATTTTTCTGAGTGATATTAAGATAATGCGTAGACCTTACAGGAGAAAATATTGCAACCTGAAACACAACTTTTAGGAGTCATTGAAACTGAAAAAGATACAGTATGCTGTAACTATTAGACTGTGTTATATCAAACACTTAAAAAGAAAGCCTGAAACGACAGTCGGATAATACCTCCTTAAGTATTAGAACTGTACCAATAGTCAAATTCTTCCCAAACTCGCTCTGAGAGAGGACCTCATGATGAACACTAGCGCCAACTGTACCAGTGGGATCCTATATTTGAAGATGATCAAATCAAACATAAACTCAAAGATACTATCATAATTATTGTTATGGCCGTCCTCAGTACCTTCAACTGCACCATCAAACCTCCAAAACCGTTAGGAGTGCATGACTTGATAACAGCCACAACCTAACACAACAGAATCATGCATGTTATGGGTAGAGTAAAGGTTTTCGAGTCTATGCATACAAGAGACCCCATATAGCTTGAGCAAACAACAAGGGTTAAATTATGTCAATATGTGAAGAGGAAGACTCCAACCATCAGATATTTCCCCCTACTATTTCATAAGTCTACTAATCGAAATCATACAAGTCGTAAACCAGAACATTCCTGATTTCTTTTATACATTTTAATGCACTGATTGTGGCTCCCTCTCCCAAAGGAAGTTCAAATTTGAGTGGGCATGCACGTGCATCTGTTAAAAAACATTACTCAACACGACACTACCTGAATAACCTTGTCACTGTTGTCCCATTTTTTGATAGAGCTTATTGGCGTACTTGGAATCAAACCATTTTCAGCGCCTACAAAAACCAAAACAAAGCTTGCATAACCATCATTAATGTCCATTGTACCTAAACGAAATTGAATTTATGCAAATTCACGCATATAACTACACAATATACGACAAAATCTCAGATCAAAAGGTTGCCTAAAATTCAACCCTCCATTCGACAATCAAAGCATAACAAGGACTAAGAAAACCAATAAAATTCGCGTGCACAAAATTACAGTACCGAGAAATTGTAGGGCGGAAAGCCAAGGACGGCGAGTGAAATCATCATCAAATTCCGCAGTGTCTTCTATTGCCCTCTGTATATACTCTTGGGTAGAAAGCACGCCGTTATTATGAATGTCACCATTAAAACCCTCGCAATTAGCATCCTGATTGTCGGGGAAATTTAGATTTTGACGGTCGATATCTTTGCGAAGCATTGCGGCTTGAACTGCTCCAGCGGGTCCAGGAATAGTGCGACTGTGGCAAGAGGCGGAAGGCGGCGGTTGCTCTGGTTCGGGGTGGTTTCCTTTGGGTTGCGAAAGAGGAGTTACGACGGATACGGAAGCGGTGGCGGTGGCGGCGGAGGTTGGACGTCGTCGTTTGCAAGGGCGAAGGAGAGAAGGGAGATCAGAATCGTCTAGATCTAAAGCTTCCTCCCATGGCTCCACCTCCATTTTTGTATGTTCTACTTGGAGGGAAATTGCTACAGAGCCAAGAGATGTTGGACCATTAGCGGTGTCCGGTTCGAGTCAACACCATAGTCGGAAAAACCCGGTCGTGTGAGGTATGTATCATGTATGTTACATTAGTCATTAAAATCAAATTTAAATATAATAATTTTAGGATATTTTCAAACTCTTTTAAATAATTACAAAAAATCACCGTTAACTAATGGTAAAAAATTTGCGACCAAAATCCGGGTGAACTTTTTTTAAGTAGTACTATTGTACATAAGTAACACTCTCTACGTCTCAAACTCAACTTTCCATTTACTGTTTGCACGATTATTAAGAAAATAGTTGTTTATAGTATTTAACGTGATAAAGTGATAAAATAGACGATTTTGGTTATTAGTGTATGGAGAATATAATATTAAAAAGTATTGTTACTTTTTTGCCAAAAGTAGATGTAGCAAACGAGTATTGGACGAACCTTTTTGGCAATGTAGCAAACGAGTTTGGGACGGAAGGAGTATTGATTAAAAATTCATCATTTTGAAAAAAATAACTTTGTTATGTGTAACAGTGACAGTCGAAAAAAAACGCGAACATGAATTCATGGGAGCCTAAGTCTTAATTGTTGGGAAAATAGGGGTGCCCGGGAACTATTCGGGATGAAATTTAAATACGAATTTAAATACAATTATTACTAGCATGAATTAATCCTAATTAATTCAAATAATAATTTCAACAACAATTTTTATCATCATGCATGTTGAATTAATTCACATAAAATCTATGGCGGAAAAACTAAGAAGTTATGTGATTTACGTACCTCTCGTAGATTTGACCTTTGAATAATACGGGACAATCACGAACCCTTTATCAACCCAAAGACCTTCTCAAGTATTTCCTGTTCGCCTTACTTGATCACCGGTGGGAAGTGCTTTCAAGTAATTTAAATAACTAAGGAAGAAAGAAAAAAATATTGTTGCTGATTTTGTTTCAACACTGTGAAACTGTAAACTGGAGATGAAATAATCATCCCCTATATATAGGTGAGGGAATTTCGAAATTTTCATATATTTTAGAGGTGGAGAAAATATTTTCTTAGTCTCTAAGAAATCTTGAATATATTCCATATATTATTTTCTCCATAATAAAACATTCCACAAAAATCTCAACTTCCTCATTAAGGGGTTAATTTTCGAAAATATTGAAGAAAGAATCCAAGATTTGGATCTTCTTGAATATATGAGATAATCTTGTATTCCAAGAATACTTATCTTCCATAATATATTTTCAAGAAAATCAACAAGATCTTTTATTTCTCCTAATATTTCTTTTTCGAAAATTACAAGAAAAAATCAGCAAATATATTTTCTTTTATTTTAATCACCTTATCATTATTGGACTACTTAATGGGCTACTTGAGGGGCCTTAAGGAGAATTAAGATTGGACCTCCTAATGTACTTCTGAATTTCAATATTGAGCCACAATATAATTCAGCCCATTAATATTAATTATTACCACTAATAAATTAATATTGCACTATCAATCTTAATCCATATTACGATAATATGGGCTCCCGGTTATTATTTCTCGTGTTTAAGATTATCAAGTCCATTAATTAATTAAGCTTCTGAATAGCTTTAAATTAATTAATATATTTCACCTTGGAGTAAAGACAACTCAACATTATTATCCGTACCGAAAAAACTGATTCTTCACTTGCAAGATTTGGTACGATAAAACTTCTGAGCCCACCAAGGAGACTAATCACACGAGCCGTACTCACACGCATTTCTCCGTATTAAATCTTAGCAACCGTCGAATGATTAATATTACTGCCCAAAACATAAAGTTCGAAGTCACAATGATTCTCACCCAACATGAATCAAAGCAGTAACCATTAAGCACACACGGTCCTATTTAAGTGACGGAGATTAAGAAATCAATAACCACTGAGATCTAATTCTTCACATTTCAGAACAGAAGAATTTATCCTCGCTGTAGGTCCTCTTTAACACATACTAAATGTGCTAGTGCAATCTCTTGGTCAAGACAAGCTAATCTGAGATATACACATCGACCTTTCACGGCGGATTGTTCAATTCCACCTAGGTCGTGAATTTGTACGTTTAATTACAAGGAAACCGTTAATGTGATCTTCCGTGATCGGGTATCACCACATTAACTACAATGTAACATGTACTATTTATAATGAACTAGTTGCAATAAATATTCAACATTCAATCATATCTAAAACAAATGTGATAAACGAATTATTCTCATAAACAAGTGTTTAATACATGAGTTATACAAAGTAAAAACATACTTTCACGTATAACTCCAACAACCTCCCACTTATACTTAAAGTCTGCTTTTTAGTATACATCACGTGACATCTCATGTCAACCCGAGATATACACTAACCTAATAATTCCTCCCACTTATACTTAAAGCAAATTGACAATAGTCTTGACTCCCATTCCATCCACATGTCTCTCGAATGTACTCTGAGGCAGACCCTTTGTGAATTGATATACTAGGTTGTCCTCCGATATTTATCTTTGCCACCTCTTTATCTCCTCTCTTAACTATTTCTCGTATAAGATGGTGTTTTCTTTCAATGTGTTTGCTGGCCTTGTGGGCTCTCGGTTCCCTTAAATTTGCAACTGCTCCAGCACAATGATTGTGATGGGCAAATTCGGAACAACATCCAAGTCCACTAAGAAGTACTTGAGCCAAACCGCTTCTTTCGCTGCTTCACAAGCAGTTACTTATTCGGCTTTCATGGTCGAATCGGCGATGCATTTCTGCTAATCGCTTCTCCATGTCATGGCTCCTTCTCCCATGCAAAACACACTACCCGAGGTAGATATTCTGGATTCTATATCTAATTGGAGATTTGAGTCCGTGCATCCCATGGGAATTAGACTGTCTGATTGTTAAATCAACATTCCATACCAAGTTCTTTTCAGAAACTAAAGAACGCATTTAATTGCAATCTAATGTGTTTTCCCGGGGTTACTTTGATATCTTGCCATCATGCCCACGGCAAAGCAAATATCTGGTCTCGTACACAACATTGCATACATAAGACTTCCTACGTCCAAAACGTACGGAACGTCTTTCATGCCATCTATCTCCACTTGCGTCTTAGGGCATATTCTTTGGATAAATGAATTTCGTGCCTAAAAGGTACAAAACCTTTCTTGGAATCTTGCATGCTGAAATGCTTCAAAACAGTAGCTTTGTATGAAACTTGCGATAAGCCTAACATCCTTCTCAAGTGATCTTGATCCCAAGGATGTGACCGGCTTTCTCCAAGTCCTTCATATCAAACTGATTTGATAGTCATACCCTTACGTCTGACAATACCTTTACATTGTTTCCAATGAGTAGAATATTGTCTACGTATAATACTAAGAATACCACCGCAGTTCCGTCGCGCTTCTTATACAACTTTCGAACTCGTTTTGATCAAATCCATAAGACTTAATCACTTGATCAAAATACTGGTTCCAAGTACGCAATGCTTGCTTATGTCCATAAATGGATCTCTTAAGCTTGCATGCGAGGTGCTCTTGGCCTTTTTCAATAAAATATTTGGGAAAGCTGTCTTGACGTCCATTTGTCAGATCTCGTAATCTAGGTGCGCAGCGATCGGCAAGAGAATACGGATAGACTTAAGCATAGCTACAGGCGGAAAGGTTTCCTCATAATCGATCCCTTCTTTTTTAGTATACCCTTTGGCCACTAGCCTTACTTTGAAGGTCTCAACCCTTCTGTCCGGTCCTCTTTTCCTCTTGTACACCCACTTGCATGCAATGGGTTTTACACCACTGGGTGGATCGACCAACTCCCACACTTAATTATGATCCATCGAACCCATCTCGGTTTCCATTGCTGTTTACCACGACTCCGTGTCTTTATCTTGGATTGCCTCGTCGTATGTCCATGGGTCTGATTCATCGCCGGGAATCAAATCCGAAGATTCTCCTATTCCCATAAACCTCTCGAGTTGCCTAGCAATCCTCCCACTGCGATGGGGTTCCGGTTGTGAAGGTGTGACATGTGGTACATCATCTTGTATACTTGGTATATGAGTTTGCCCTCTTAACTCGTCTAAGGTAATCTCACTTCTGGGCTTTCTTTTGTTCATATAGTCTTCCTCTAAGAATTTAAAGTGCGAACTAATCACGATCTTTTGATCCTTGGGACTATAGAACATACACCCTTTCGTTCCCGCAGGGTATCCTATAAACAGCCTTAATTCCGAACGTGGATCCAACTTACCGGCTTCCTTGTCTAGCATGTATGCCGGATAACCTCAAATCTGCAAGTGTCTTAGACTGGGCTTGCGCCCGGTCCACAATTCCATTGGGGTTTTAGGAACCGATTTGGATGGTACCAAGTTTAGAATGTAAGTCGCCGTTTCCAAGGCGTTACCCCAAAACGCTTTGGGTAAATCTGAATAACTCATCATGGATCAGACCATTTCTAAAAGAGCCCGGTTCGTTCGTTCCGCTACACCGTTCTTTTGAGGGGTTCCCGGTGCGGTCAACTGGGATACGATCCCTTCGTCCGATAAGTAGTTCAAGAATTCATCGCTGAGGTATTCTCCTCCACGACTGATCGTAGAAACTTGATACTTTTTTCTCTATGTTTCTCGGCTTCGGCCTTATGCCTCATAAGGTAAACGTACCCATATCTCGAGTAATCGTCAATGAAGGTGACAAAATACTCATACCTCATTCTCGCTTTGATCGTCATTGAACCACACACATCGGTATGAACGAGTTCCAACACTTCCGTGGCTCTATTCCCCTTGGCTCCAAATGCCCTCTTGGTCATTTTACCTTCTACACAGGATTCACAAGTTGGAAACGATTCGACTTGGAATGATTCCAAGGATCCGTCTTTCACCAATCTTTCTATCCGCGTTAGATTAATATGACCTAGTCTAAGATGCCATAGAAGTGTTTCTTTCATGTCCGAAGAACGCTTTCTTTTATTACTCGAAATGATCGACGTGTTATTAGATTTATTATGAGTGGTGTGCCCAATTAATAGTATAAAGATCATCCAACAATGTTCCGGAACAGATAAACTCATCGTTTCAAGAAATAATAACATCCTTATTAAAAGAAACTGAGTATCTACTGAAGGTTGAGATCTAAACTAGGAACATGAAGAACGTCTCCCAAAATCATAACTCTATCTTCACAAGATAGGCGCACTTCTCCCACTGCTTCAACTGCCACTCTCGTAGTATTGCCCGGTGTGATGGGGATCTCACTTCCTTTAAATCATCGGGTTAGCTTGAACCCATGCAAAATGAAATAAATGTGATCAGCGGTCCTCATATCCACTATCCATGAATGGACAACATACACCACTTCACAAGTTTCAACCACTAAGACGTGTGAATTACCTAACTTTCCTAGCCTTTTAGGCTTGGAACAGGCAGACCTCCAATGTTCTCTCTCACCGCAGTTAAAACACTTCCCCTTTGATGCTAGCCTAAGCTTTGCATTTCACAATAATTGGATTTGCTTGGGTTCGGCCTTTGGTTCTCTTCCTTTTTTTCCCTCCCTTGGGACCAAAAGTGGTAGATGGACCATTAGCCACCATAGCACTAGACTGGTGCTCCATTATCACCTCCACCGAAATTAAAACTTACAAGAGCTCAGGCAAACGACTTGTCCGTTCATTCATTTGACAGCTCAGATGAAACTGCTCAAAGCTTCTCGGTAGAGAATGGTATTTGAAATCAACCTGAGAAGGGACTTCAAAACCCGCACCAAGTACTTTCAACTTATTAAGGTATGCCATTATCTCGAAAACGTGCTCCCTCACGGGCGTTCCTTCCACCATTTCCAACTTGACCGAGTCATGTTTGGTGAACTGATTAGTCATGGGATTCTGATGTGAAAACATCTCTTCAAGACTTTCATTGATTTCAACAACGGATACAATGTCTTCATGAACGCACCTCAAATCCTCAGACAGAGATGTCAAGATGATGCACTTCATGTGTTTATTGTCACGCTTCCAATCATAAACTGCCTTTTCCATTGCTTGACTTATCATTAGGCTTGCCGGGTTTATTAACGTGAATAACCCAATTGTGTTTTTGTGCATTAAGGACAAAATTTAAATTACATTTCCAATCGATATAATTGTCTCTAGAAAGTTTGTTAACTTAAAGTATATTAAACAGTGGATTAAAAGGTTGCGACATGATGAAATGAGAATAAAACATACATTCATATTAATATCTAGAAAAATATGAAATTATCACATAATTCGATCACATCAATTATATTAAACCTTAAAACAATATAATCATGCATCAGCCAACATCTCGAAACAATTTAAATGCGCCACGAGGGGTGGTCTATACATTTAAACACATTCAAGCGGATCACAAACTTGAAAGTTACAAATTCTTAATTCAAAATTAATAGTTGACTCCCACTTTGACCACATAAAAATTGACAGGGACTCCGAGGGGAGTAAATTAATATCAATTTCTTATGCCTAAGTAATAACCATAATTAAATACAGGATTATTATTTCGCTTTGAGCAAGCCACTCGTGGTGAGGGTCAATACCGCCACTAGTAATAATCCACAATCATCCTTTCGGAATTTATTCATGTGAAATCCGTCCTTTTGGCCTATCCGAAGGGGAAATGTATTCCAAAAGAACTTCACAAATAAATAAATTCTGGAAGCCAAATTAATCCAATTTTAATATCCGAAAAAAAAATTGCGATTAAATAAACATACTTAGTAATTTTTAAAAGTAAGATTTTTCTTGGACAATAAAAATCATGCAAACACATATTAACAAATAATAATAAGTGCACGAAATAAAACATCCATCAAAATAAAATTAAACACATTGGAGCACTGAAATCCAATTGTCACGGTTTAATTTCTTCACGTCTTGATGCGAAATATCGTCCTTGTTTCTTTCCATCATTCGTCTTGACACACTCCCACTCGAATAACAACTCTTCATCAAAAACAACTTCATTTGGGATTCGGGACGACGTTTCAAATCACACAAAAAAATCGAGAACGAAAAAAATTCACGGCCCGAGATACGGTGCACGTCGGCACACGGAGGTGGGCCTGTTGGAGTTATACGTGAAAGTATGCTTTTACTTTGCATAACTCGTGTATCAAACCACTACAAGAAATTTGGGAAATCGCGACGACAAAATTTGTCATAAAAATATCTTTTTTCGTCACCAAAGGCATTTGGTGACAAAAAAAATGTGTCGCAAAGATCGTCGTTGTAAGTGCGTCGTATTTGTTATAAACGACGTTATTTGGATTCGTCATCTAAAGTCATCTTTTGATGACGCTAAAGGTCATCGTCACTATAGCATTTCATCTATGGTGACAAATAAAACGTTGCTTTTGACATTGAATTTCGTTACCAAATATGGTATTTCGTCACTAAATGTTCGACCTTACATGACGATTTGATTTATTGTCACTAAAATATTATTTTTTAGTGACAATTATTTATTTAATGTCAACTTTGTTAAATTTTAGTGACACAATTTTCATCACAATTTGATTAATTATTTCGTCATATTTTATTTAGATCGTCACTAAAGAATGACAATTTAGTGATGAAATTTTGATCGTTGGTATATGCATCCATATAATGACGAAATAATGCGTCACAAAAGAGTAAGATTTTGCGACAAAAAAAATTTGGTCACAAAATAGCGTAGAAATGGTGATGAATTATTTTTGTCATAATAAATATTATTTAATAACGAATATGATAATTGTCACTACATGTTTAAATACAGTGACAAAATATATTTCGTCTTCTTTCATATATTTCGTCATGTAATAATTACACTATCATGACCAATTTTTATCGTCACTATATGTACATATATATAATGACAACATAATTTGTCACAACACAATAAAACTTTAGTGACAAAAAGTTCATTGTCACCAAATGATGTATAAATAATGATGAAATATTTTTGTCATAATAAATCTTATTAAGTGACGAAGATGGTAATCATCACAAAAAAATTATATATATAGTGATAATGTATATCACCCGTTCTAATTGACGTACGACACAATTTATAGAATAAATTATCATGTTAAATTTATATAAATACTAAATTACAATAAAATAATATTTACAATGACTATTAAATTGAAGATCATAAATTTAATTTGCATGATAACATAAAAAATACAACAATAATTGAATTGTACTAAAAGTCTAAAGCAACATACATATTTGAATTAGAAAAAAAAAAGAAAATAACTAAAAAGAAAAAAAAAAGATTATTCTCTTAAATCTTCTTTATCAGGCTCTTTTCCACGCTTTGAGTTATAATGATGGAAAGTTTCCTTCTGTAACGATCACCTGCATAATTTTCAAATTTTTGTTAGTAAATACATAATGAAGAGCAAAAAATAATATTTATTATTACTACCAATATTGAATTTAAATGTTAGAAATTAATAATTTAGAAGAAAATAAAGTTATGTGAGCCAAAAAAAAACATCACAAATCATGTTTAGTTTCAAGACGATTATTTCTCCACCTTGCTCAAATAAGCACTTTCATCGTTAAGAAAAAAAAGTGTAATAGTAAGATATTGCAACTTATTCACAAAAAAATATGTAAACCGAGTTCACATGAACTTGTTTTTCCAAATATAATTATTATGTATATATATATATATATTATCATTGTTATGTATATACACTATTACAAGCATTTTTTAAATATTGATAGTTGATTTGCATAACAATAATACTACTTTTATATAACAATAATACTTGGAAAAAAAATCACGTGAACTGTTCACAAGAGACCTACTCAAACTTATTTCACAGATATAGTTCATTATACTAATATCACAATGTTTAAGATGGCATAACATGCACGCACTCCGACCCACAAATACTTTCACACTTGTCTTATTTGGACGTCCCACAATTACTTCACCCCAAAAAAATGAAACAACTTTCTCTCACAAAAGTCAATAGAGCATAAAATTATCATTATTTTATTTAATTCCATACTCACATATTTCTTTTTTCCTTAAAAATGTATCATTCACTACTATAAAAGAAATCAAGGGATCGAACGGAGATAGTACTAAAAATCCGCAAGTTTTAGTTAAATATAATTAAACTATTGAATAGTCCCATAATCTATATATTTAAGGGGGACAATTGGTTCAAGCATGAAATGCTAACATGCAAATCAAATTCCAATACTATTTTATTAGAAGTACCATGAGAGAAACTATTATCAATCCCCCAATGCATTTAAGGATCCATTGTAACAAATTATTATTGGACACGAAGGGGCGAAAAATATCAATACCACACGCACTGATGGGAAATGTAAACTGATACCAGATATCTTGAATCAAGATTGATTGATAAACATCTATGCACAAATAATCTAGCACAAAAAAATAGTATATATAATGCTGCATAAAATCTTGAACACGATTAGACTCTTTCCTATTGCATACCAACCAAGCTCTGGGCATATTATTTATGTGCAAGCTGCATCTAATCATCAATAAATCAATGTGCACGTTCAACATTAAGCACTTTTTTTTTATAACAGGACTCTGTTTTATTATAAGTGACCTATGTTTTTATAGTTCAGGATTATTCTGTCAAGATGTTCATGGAGTAACCATCCTCCATCCTTCTATGCAAATAAAATTGCACCCATTTACAAGCTCATGGATAAAAAGTAAAAAAATAAAACCATTCAAAAGAACCTCGATACGAAGATAATTCACTTCTAAGAGATTGAGAATTTCATTTCTCAAAACATGCACACGCAATTCCCTTACAACATTTTTTGTTAACCTCTGAGCAACATCTTGCAAATAAATAATTTTCTTAGATGTTAAACCAACACTTGATTGCAACATACAATCCACTTCTTTAATATCTTTCTTGATTTATGTCAAATATAAGTATGCAAGATGTGGTTGGAGAATCACCCAGTATAAGAGGAAGACTACATTATATTTATTAGGCATTGGATTTATATATTTATCATAATGCTACATAAGAAATGAAGGTGTCCTTGAATACAAGGACAAAGTTAGAAAGTTAAAATCAATTGATTTATCTAAAAGTATTTTATATATTCCCGTTTAACATAACCATATTTCCCTCACCCCATCCAAAAAATAAAAGAAAATTCTACTAACAAATACTAACATCTAATCTTACTCATCCCATAACCGTTGTCGACTATCTATCCACTCCCCTCCTAAAATGAGGAAATATAAAATTTGGAGATTTGACCTCCGTAACACAAAAACTGAGTGTTTCCGTAGATAGAAAATTGTGCAACAAATATGAAAGTTATGGACCAATTCTCAATGGTGATGCACTATCCTCTGGGTGGAATAACTATAGAAAAAGAGAATGCGAAAAAATGATTGGTATGCATTCTCGAATTAGGGTTCGATCAAATTAAGTATTCGATAATAAGGGCTTATAGGAAGATAACTCACCTTTAATACAGTAAGAGCAATAAAAATTTGCAGGAGGGGAGGATACGATGTTCAGTAGAAACAACACTTCTCTGTTCCGGAATTAATAGCAGTCCAGCTTAAGTGGAGGGAAATAACATCGATCAAATTTCTCGAAGGGGGAATAGATTGAAATGGCTGAAGAATTGATGAATGTGGAGGTGCAGTTCCCAGTGACAGGACTTAGGAGCCGACGGTGTTGGAAAGAAAAGGGTTTGAGAGCTTTTTTATGAATAGAGAAAGGAAACGTGAGAATAAGAAGGAAATGTGAGATTTTATCGTTTTTTCCAAAAAAAAAAATCTCTGTTTTTTTTTTGGGAGGGGGGGATTTCCCTAATCAAATTTTAAATTTTTCTTTGACCGCCAATTGCAATTTTTTGGCTCTCAAATTATTAACCACAAAAATTTATTTTATATTTTGTCATAACTATTATTTCATGTTATTGTTAGGTGAACAAACTTATAACTATATACATTTTAATAAAATAATTAATATACAATTACTTTTAACTAATTTTCTTTTGTGAAACATCTAATACATTTGAAAATTAATACTCCCTCCGTGCAATTTAGATTGCTCATGTATAATAATACAATCTATAATAAAAAAAATCTTTATTAGTATTAAAAGTGTAAAGTTTAGGGTACGGTGGTCTTTCAACTTTATTGAAGGAAGTTTAATTTATTGCTCGAGGATTTATTGAAAATTTTAATGCAATGAGTGTAAAAAAAGAGATGTTTAGAAGTAGTTAGTTTTACAGGGTAGCGTTGATTTTTCGTAGTTGTGAGCAATTTAAATTGTCACAGAGAGAGTACCTTATAGTGAAACAACTAATGCTATCCAAAAAAATACAGTGGATATTGTCCACACAATTCTTTGCCTAATAACTAACATCGTTAAATGAAAGCAACTAATACTGTTAAGTGAAACTAAATTGAAAGGTAAACTGATGAAAACATTTAACTAATACAAAAGTAAATAGGCAAAGTCTTGTGTGAACAAGTTTTACCTTGAAATTGGTAAAAAAATATATCAATATTTGTATTACTTGTACACCAGTTACACCGAGTAATTGATGCACACAAGTGCTATTCTTTCTATTAACTTTACAATTCAACATTTTAATTTAGGGGTGTTTGTTTGAAAGGTACTAATAAATTACACTAAAGATATCAGTGATTTGCACTAAAGGTATTAGCTCTGAAGATTATTAGTTATTTTCAATAAATGTATTAGTTGAATTAATATTAGTTTATTTCACTAAACGTCTTAGTTGTTTCAACTTAAGATATTAGTAAATTGTTGTTTACCGTAATAATTATTGTGAACATCATTCACATAATATTTTGCTATCAAGGATATATTTTTGCTTATATCCACTTTTTTTTTAAAGCTTAAAGATGAATCAATCTCAATTATTTTCATGTTGTCAAACAAATTAACCTAATCCATTAAGGTTAACCCTATAGAAAAACGAGCTAAACAAGTTATGTCTTATACCCGTTGACTTTATATATGAGTTAATAATAGAGTATCTATAGAATGAAATTGATTCATACATGAATAGTTGAAGGGTATTAGTTATTTTCACTAGAGAATATTAGTTTTTTCACAAAAGAGTATTAGTTATTTCATTGAATAGTATTATTTATTTTCACTGAAATATTTTAGTTTATTTTAAGTTAACAACTAATATTCTTCAGTGAAAACAACCAATACCCTTCAGTGAAAACAACTAATATTCTTTAGTAAAAACAACTAATACCCTTTATTGATTCATTCATGAACTATTTTCACTCTATACTTTGTCCTAATAATAATAGATTTAACCTTAACTCTAGCGAATATGACTAAACAAATCACTAACGGGCTACATAATAAAATTATGAGTATGTATAGAGTGAAATTGGTTCATACATGGACCAGGGTATCAGTTGCTTTTACTAAAGAGTATTAGTATTTCTATTTAAAAGTATTAGTTGTTTTCACTGAAAAATCTTAGTTCATTTTCACTGCACAACTAAAACTTTTCAGTAATAACAACTAATACCCTTCAATGGAAACAATTAATACTCTTTAGTGAAAACAACTAATACCCTTCATTGGTTCATGTATAAACCATTTCCGCTCTATACTTTGTCTAAAAATATTTTAAAAAATTATACTCAACAACACTACTACTCTATATTTTTATCCTTATTTAAATATACTATCATCTTTTAAGTTTCAACTCATTTAATATGTAAAAAAGTAATAACAATAAATTATTAATAAAGTTAACCTATACATATATTAAAATTACTAAAAGTTTCATTACAGTATTTCTTAACTTTTAATGCATTCCATCATTATTATTATTATTATTATTATTATAATTATTATTATTATTATTATTATTATTATTTGGAATAATGGAATTCACTTGAACTATCATTTTCTAGTGTCATTATTATGCATATAAAATGTGACTACTATCTATATATAGTGTCATTCTTTAAAAAACCATTTTATTTTCTAAACAATAACACTTTATATGCACAATAATACACACAAAAAAAAAATCATGTGATCTTGAATTCCATAAATTTATGTCTAGAAATGTCCCTTCTGAGATACCTAACTAAAATTCATGGAGTAATCTAAAAAAAATTGATTGAAAAAAGAATTAGTGAATTTTATAGTATTAGAATCATTTTGCAACTATCTAAAGAAAGAATTAATAAATGATTTATTGTTATTATTAAAGAGTATTAATTATTTTCACTTAAGAGTATTAGTTATTTATTAAAATTGAACTAATACTATTTAACGAAAATAATTCATACTCTTCAATGAAAACAATTAATATCTTTTAATAATATATGTGTGAATTATTTTCGCTCTATTTCTTATCAAAAAATTTAGGATGATCATTGATCACTTCATTTTAACAAAATAGAATTTTCGCGGCAGTCCTAATTATTTTCGCCACTCTTCCCGCCCTCGTCAGTTGCTAGGTTGATAGGATTCATAGGAACCCCCAAATCCAAAATAGCTAATGCGTTGAAATGAATGAAAATTTGCTTAGTTCCTCTTCTTTTCTCTCAAAGCTAATTAAGCGCCGATTTCTGAACCTCTGATGTACGGAACGAAAAAAGAGTTGTTCTTAGTCCCCGAACATAGCAGTGTTGTTGTGTAATAGGAAGCCTTTTTCTTTCATGGTGAAGATCTCCATCAGGTTCTCTCTCTCATAAATAATTATATGTTGAATCTCATATTTACCGAGAAATCCTAATTCCCCGAATCTCGTGAATATAATTGAAAGACCTCTTTAAATTTTAGGTGAGTTTGGAACTTTATATGAGCCATTAAGCCTACAACAAGTAATTGAATTTTGATTTGTGTGCTATAGAATTATTTGTGCAGGATGAATCTTTTATAAATACTGGACATGTTAATATATCTCCATCAGGGCCTAATCCAATTATGGTACAGGTTTGTGATTCAAGCCTTGGCTAATGGCTATTATCATAATTGAATGATTGTTCACACTCCAAAATCCTGATTGCTTTCCATCCATATATGCTTAGAAGTATGATTGTTTGAATTTGCAACCATTCCCCCTGCAGTGTATCTCTCTCTTTGTTGTTTAACTATTTTTGTAATTTAATTCTCCTTTTATCCTGTTATTTTCCTCTCAAATTACTGAAATTAGGATTTATAATTGTCCTACTCTCCGCTCTGCTTGTATGACGGCGGGCCCCTCAGGCACACCACCTTCTGCTTCACTCTTGGGCTTCCTTTTGTTGTTCATGATGAGATTCACAAATGTGGGAACCCTACTACAGATGCAAGGGTTGTCTCTGCTCTTAGGTCCGTCGTCCCCTTGCTTAGTCACGATTTCCCTTCTGTTTAATTACTTTGGTCCTCAAATTAGTTTTGAGTTTCATTGGCCAAACTCTCTCCCTGTGCATCATATTCTGATTTCCACCCCTTCCTGTAACATGAATGTCAGCCACATCCCAAATTTTTATCCAATTAACATCATCTGCAATGTTCTTCTATGAATACATGTTATTATTGTGAAAGGTGCATAATTTTTCAAGTGAGGCCACGTCCTTTGAGTTGAGTGTAAAATAAGTATGTTATTTTGCTATTAATTAGTTTTGTACCTTTTCTGCATAATCTATTATTATGTTTAAATGAGTGATTTTTTGTTGTGCCTTGTTTTAGGGAACAAGGGCAGATATATTAGATAGAAAGCTTTCCAATTTGTGTACTAGCATATTGATACTTTTGCTTGTTGGTAGTGTGTGGTTGTGGGAAACAGTGGCAGATACATAAGATGGACAACTTTCCAATTTGTGTACTAGCACATGTACTTCTTTATGTTATCCGTATCTTAACATATTCTATATTTTGTGCAATTTGATGTATATTCATGGGTTGAATCCACCACTTTGGGACAGGTAATTTATTTACAACGCAATTAGAACCTTTTGTTTGTTCTTTGCTCATGTTCCTTTTATAAATAGGAAAGTTGTAGACCTATTGCATCTTACTGCTAAAATGTATTTGAATTCTAGCCCATGTGCTTTGTGCATGCAAGATGAATTAGTAGTACTCTAATACAACATCATTCCCTTGGAAAACAATTTAGTGGCAATGTTAATAGAATCTATATAAGTATTGCTAATCAACTAAAAAATGAAATATCCTTGACACTCTAAAACTGTATGATAATTAATCTCTCCTCTATATGAAAATAAATAAGTTATATGGCACGCTGATAAATATGCTACCAATATTCCATTTCAGGATGTGTCATGCATGCTGCAGTGTAATTGCTGAAAAGTTTGTGCAAATGGGACGCTTGAGATATTGGTTGGTCAAGTATTCAGTAAGCATCTAGTACTGAGTTATCAATTCTCAAACAAAATTCTTACCTTATTTTTGTTTGATAAGAAACACTTGATTAACTTAAAAACTATGTTGTATGCTTTGCTTTGTACTACTTATTGGCCTTTTATCATAGGTTGCAGAAATTTTCCGCTTCTCATTTATTTTCTCCAATTGGCAGTTAGCTATCAAGCTCACTCCGTACCTCTGAAAGATAAATACATGGCCACCTTATTAAATTAATAAAGAGTAGGTCTTGTATGAGACATGAGACAATGAGAATTAGAGTAACTAGGGCATTGACTCATTAACACTTTGGTAGGGGTAGGTGTTAACGGTCTCATACAAGGTTTTGTCATTAATAAAACCTCTTGTTCATCCAACCTTAAAGTGAATATTTTTTGCAGAAGGAATTCAAGAAATGGATCATATCAGGTTTTGCCATGCTATCTCTTCTAACTTGATAATTGTTTCTGAATTCTAATCATACTCTCATTCATTTTTATCTCGGAAAACTAAATATATATGGGAATTGTAGGTTTAATGCTCATCATATGGCAATCTTTCTATTCTCTTAATTTTCTGGAGATTAGTAGTTTAACCATTCTATTTTCTTGATATCTTACTATAGTATGTACTCCTTAAACTATTGAATAAAACAAAATTGCCCATATTAGATTGGCTTCTACTGTCACACATTTGCATTAGTTCTGGATTTTTATTTTTTTATGAGGAGCAGCAGGGTGTGTTCAAGTTTGAGTGCAACATAGATGACACTTGCCATAAGAAAAAGAAGTGATGAAAGTTGAGCATAAAATGTTTGGAATGTGGAATATGAATGGAGTAATTGTCGATGTTGATGCAAAGAAAGATAGTGATGCAGTCAAGAGTGATCAAGGTGATATATCTACCTTTGGGAATTTTATCACGCAAGCAAATAAAAAATGCCAATAATTTAACATGTTACTGCTAGGATTTCTTTTTTGTATAATAGCCCTTATCCAAAATATTTTCTACTTTTATTTTTATATTGTTACTTAAGGGGCGCTTGTTTTGAATTTTTCAATGGGAATGAGAATGAATTTTTTTTCCTCTTCGCCCTTGGATATGTTGGATGAATGATTGTTTTCATAGTGGTTACATCACTAGTGTTGTGCTCTAATTTAAAAAGAAATGGACAAGAGGAGATGTTGGTTGTGGCATGGGGGAATGATTAATGAGGATGATTATAAGATAGAAATTTGTTTGATAAAACATAACATTGTCATAAAATATATTTCTTATGATATCGAATGTCATCGCGAATTATTATTAAAATCATCACCTATCATTATAATTGTGATGAAATTTTTTTATGACTATTATTTTAAATAATTAATGACAAAACATAGATCTGTCACAAAAATACATTTTTCTTGATGTTGAATATCATCACCAATTGTTATTAAAATCGTCATGAAATATTAGTGTGACAAATTTTTTTTATCACTAATTATTTCAAATAATTACTGACGGAAAATAAAATCGTCACAAAACTATATTTTCTTGACGGTGAATAACGTCACCAATTATTATTGTGACGAAAAAAATATGTCACTAATTATTTCAAATAAATAATGACGAAAAATAAAATCATTATAAAAATATATATTTTTATGACGTCAAATATTGTCACTAATTATTTTTAAAATTGTCACCAATTACTATTGTGACGAAATAATTTTGTCACTAATTGTTTCGAATGATTAATAACGAACATAGCATCGTCATGAAAATATATATTTTGATGACATCGAATTTCGTCATCAATTATTATTAAGATCGTCACCTATTAGTATTGTGACATATTTATTTATGTCGTCATGAAATTTACAAATTAGTGACGATTTTTTTTTATTAATGATGACATAATAAAATTTTGTCACAATTTCTAGTATTTTAATGACAAATATAAAAAATTTCGCCTTTAAGTGAGAAATTGTGACGATTTTAGTGTCGTCGCAAAAGATTTCGTCACAAAATATGTGATTTTTTGTAGTGAACAATCGTTTTATGAGAATAATTCTTTTATCACATTTGCTTTAGTTATGATTGAATGTTGAATTTCTATTACAAACCGTTCAGTATATAGAACATGTTACATTGTAGTTAATGTGGTGATACCCGATCACGGAAGACAACATTAACAGTATACTTGTAACTAAACGTATATTTTCACGATCTAGGTGGAATTGAACAATCCGCCGTGAAAGGTCGATGTGTAAGGCTCAGATTGGTCTGTCTTGACTAAGAGATTGCACTAGCACATTTAGTATGTGTTGAAGAGGACCTACAGCGAGGATAAATTCTTCTGTTCTGAAAGTTGAAGAATTAGACCTCAGTGGTTGTTGATTTCTTAATCTCCGTCACTTAAATTGGACCGTGTGTGCTTAATGGTTACTGCTTTGATTCATGTTGGGTGAGAATCATTGTGACTTCGAACTTTGTGTCTTGGACAGTAATATTAATCATACGATAGTTGCTAAGATTTAATACGGAGAAACGCGTGCGAGTACGGCTCGTGTGATTAGTCCCCTTGGTGGGCTCAGAAGTTTTATTGTATCAAATCTTGCAAGTGAAGAATTAGTTTCTTCGGTACGAATAATAATGTTGAGCTGTCTTTACTCCAAGGTGAAATATATTAATTAATTTAGAGCTATTCAGAAGCTTGATTAATTAATGGACTTGATAATCTTAAACGCGGGAAATAATAACCGGGAGCCCATATTATCGTAATATGGATTAAGATGGATAGTGCAATATTAATTTATTAGTGATAATAATTAATATTAATGGGCTGAATTATATAGGGGCTCAATATTGAAATTCAGAAGTCCATTAGGAGGTCCTATCTTAATTCTCCTTAAAGGTCCCTCAAGTAGCCCATTAAGTAGCTCAATAATGATAAGGTGATTAAAATAAAAAGAAAATATATTGCTGATTTTTCCATGTATTTTTCGAAAATAGTAATTCAAGAAAAGAGAAGATTTTGTTGATTTTCTTGAAAAGATATTATGGAAGATATGTATTCTTGGAATACAAGAATATCTCATATATTCAAGAAGATCCAAATCTAAGGATCTTATTATTGAAATTTTCGAAAATAATTAAGCTTAATAGAAGAGTGAGATTTTTGTGGAATATTTTATTATGGAGAAAAGAATATATGAGATATATTCAAGATTTCTTAGAGACTAAGAAAATATTTTCTCTTGGCCATAAAATATACAATTTTCGTCCCCCTCACTATTATAAATAGGGGATGATTATTTCATCCCCAAGTACATAATTTCATGTGTTGGAAAAATCAAGAGCATAGATATTTTTCTTTTTGCTTAGTTTATTAAATTACTTGAAAGCATCTCCCACCGGTGATCAAGTGAAGTGAAAGGGAAATACTTGAGAAGATTTTTGGGTCGATAGAGCGAGATCGTAATTGCCCCGTTAATCCAAAGGTCAATTCTACAAGAGGTACGTTAATCACATATTTACTTGTTTATTCCGCCATAGTTAATATGTGAATTAATTCAACATGCATGATGAAAATTTGTTGTTGGAATTATTATTTGAATTAATTAGGATTAATTCATGATAGTAATAATTGTATTTAAATTCGTATTTAAATTTCATCCCGAATAGATTCCGGGCACCTCTATTTTCCCAACAGGGCCGCGCGCCTCTCTGCCATGACTATTAGGTTAGTGTAGGTTGACATGAGGTGTCACGTAGAGCTACAACACTAAGACATGCATGATGTATACTGAAAAACAGACTTTTAGTATAAGTGGGAGATTGTTGGAGTTATACGTGAAAGTATGCTTTTACTTTGTATAACTCGTGTATCAAACACTTGTTTATGAGAATAATTCTTTTATCGCATTTGCTTTAGATATGATTGAATGTTGAATATTTATTGCAAACAGTTCATAATAGTACTAGTTACATTGTAGTTAATGTGGTGATACCCGATCATGGAAGATAACATTAACAGTTTCCTTGTAACTAAACGTACAAATTCACGATCTAGGTGGAATTGAACAATCCGCCGTGAAAGGTCGATGTGTGTGTCTCAGATTGGTCTGTCTTGACTAAGAGATTGCACTAGCACATTTAGTATGTGTTGAAGAGGACCTACAACGAGGATAAATTCTTCTGTTCTGAAAGGTGAAGAATTAGACCTCAGTGGTTGTTGATTTCTTAATTTCCGTCACTTAAATAGGACCGTGTGTGCTTAACAATTACTGCATTGATTCATGTTGGGTGAGAATCATCGTGACTTCGAACCTTGTGCTTTGGGCAGTAATATTAATCATACGAAGGTTGCTAAGATTTAATACGGAGAAACGCGTGCGAGTACGGCTCGTGTGATTAGTCCCCTTGGTGGGCTCAAAAGTTTTATCGTACCAAATCTTGCAAGTGAAGAATTAGTTTATTCGGTACGGATAATAATGTTGAGCTGTCTTTACTCCAAGGTGAAATATATTAATTAATTTAGTGCTATTCAGAAGCTTGATTAATTAATGGACTTGATAATCTTAAACTAAGAAAATAATAACCGGGAGCCCATATTATCGTAATATGAATTAAGATGGATATTGCAATATTAATTTATTAGTGGTAATAATTAATATTAATGGGCTGAATTATATTGGGGCTCAATATTGAAATTCAGAAGTCCATTAGGAGATCCAATCTTAATTCTCCTTAAAGGCCTCTCAAGTAGTCCATTAAGTAGCCCAATAATGATAAGGTGATTAAAATAAAAAGAAAATATATTTTGCTGATTTTTCCTTGTATTTTTCGAAAATAGTAATTCTAGAAAAGAGAAGATTTTGTTGATTTTCTTGAAAAGATATTATGGAAGATATGTATTCTTGGAATACAAGAATATCTCATATATTCAAGAAGATCCAAATCTAAGGATCTTATTATTGAAATTTTCGAAAATAATTAAGCTTAATAGGAGAGTGAGATTTTTGTGGAATATTTTATAATGGGGAAAAGACTATATGAGATATATTCAAGATTTCTTAGAGACTAAGAAAAGATTTTCTCTTGGCCATAAAATATACAATTTTCGTCCTCCTCACTATTATAAATAGGGGATGATTATTTCATCCCCAAGTACATAATTCCATGTGTTGGAAAAATCAAGAGCATATATATTTTTCTTTTTCCTTAGTTTATTAAATTACTTGAAAGCATCTCCCACCGGTGATCAAGTGAGGTGAAAGGGAAATACTTGAGAAGATTTTTGGGTCGATAGAGCGAGATCGTAATTGTCCCGTTAATCCAAAGGCCAATTCTACAAGAGGTACGTTAATCACATATTTACTTGTTTATTCCGCCATAATTAATATGTGAATTAATTCAACATGCATGATGAAAATTTGTTGTTGGAATTATTATTTGAATTAATTAGGATTAATTCATGATAGTAATAATTGTATTTAAATTCGTATTTAAATTTCATCCCGAATAGATTCCGGGCACCTCTATTTTCCCAACAGGGCCGCACGCCTCTCTGCCATGACTATTAGGTTAGTGTAGGTTGACATGAGGTGTCACGTAGAGCTACAACACTAAGACATGTATGATGTATACTGAAAAACAGACTTTAAGTATAAGTGGGAGATTGTTGGAGTTATACGTGAAAGTATGTTTTTACTTTGTATAACTCGTGTATCAAACACTTGTTTATGATAATAATTCTTTTATCGCATTTGCTTTAGATATGATTGGATGTTGAATATTTATTGCAAACAGTTCATAATAGTACTAGTTACATTGTAGTTAATGTGGTGATACCCGATCATGGAAGATAACATTAACAGTTTCCTTGTAACTAAACGTACAAATTCACGATCTAGGTGGAATTGAACAATCCGCCGTGAAAGGTCGATGTGTAAGTCTCAGATTGGTCTGTCTTGACTAAGAGATTGCACTAACACATTTAGTATGTGTTGAAGAGGACCTACAACGAGGATAAATTCTTTTGTTCTGAAGTGTGAAGAATTAGACCTCAGTGGTTGTTGATTTCTTAATCTCCGTCACTTAAATAGGACCGTGTGTACTTAACAGTTACTGCTTTGATTAATGTTGGGTGAGAATCATCGTGACTTCGAACCTTGTGCTTTGGGCAGTAATATTAATCATACGACGGTTGCTAAGATTTAATACGGAGAAACGCGTGCGAGTACGGCTCGTGTGATTAGTATCCTTGGTGGGCTTAAAAGTTTTATCGTACCAAATCTTGCAAGTGAAGAATTAGTTTCTTCGGTACGGATAATAATGTTGAGTTGTCTTTACTCCAAGGTGAAATATATTAATTAATTTAGAGCTATTCAGAAGCTTGATTAATTAATGGACTTGATAATCTTAAACGCGGGAAATAATAACCGGGAGCCCATATTATCGTAATATGGATTAAGATGGATATTGCAATATTAATTTATTAGTGGTAATAATTAATATTAATGGGCTGAATTATATTGGAGTTCAATATTGAAATTCAGAAGTCCATTAGGAGGTCCAATCTTAATTCTCCTTAAAGGCCCCTCAAGTAGTCCATTAAGTAGCCCAATAATGATAAGGTGATTAAAATAAAAAGAAAATATATTGCTGATTTTTCCATGTATTTTTCGAAAATAGTAATTCAAGAAAAGAGAAGATTTTGTTGATTTTCTTGAAAAGATATTATGGAAGATATGTATTCTTGGAATACAAGAATATCTCATATATTCAAGAAGATCCAAATCTAAGGATCTTATTATTGAAATTTTCGAAAATAATTAAGCTTAATAGGAGAGTGAGATTTTTGTGGAATATTTTATAATGGAGAAAAGACTATATGAGATATATTCAAGATTTCTTAGAGACTAAGAAAAGATTTTCTCTTGGCCATAAAATATACAATTTTCGTCCCCCTCACTATTATAAATAGGGGATGATTATTTCATCCCCAAGTACATAATTCCATGTGTTGGAAAAATCAAGAGCATATATATTTTTCTTTTTCCTTAGTTTATTAAATTACTTGAAAGCATCTCCCACCGGTGATTAAGTGAGGTGAAAGGGAAATACTTGAGAAGGTTTTTGGGTTGATAGAGCGAGATCGTAATTGTCCCGTTAATCCAAAGACCAATTCTACAAGAGGTACGTTAATCACATATTTACTTGTTTATTCCGCCATAGTTAATATGTGAATTAATTCAACATGCATGATGAAAATTTGTTGTTGGAATTATTATTTGAATTAATTAGGATTAATTCATGATAGTAATAATTGTATTTAAATTCGTATTTAAATTTCATCCCGAATAGATTCCGGGCACCCCTATTTTCCCAACAACTGGTATCAGAGCCACGGTTTCGGGCTCTGATCTTTAAATTGTAATTTAAATTGTTAAACATTAAATTGAAATTGGATAGTAGAATTGCTAGATCTTTTTTGCAGGTATCCAATTGTCATGGTTTTAATGTTGTTAATTTCATGCGTGTGAATTAATTATTTTTAATTCGATTCGTTCGAATTCGTTTTTCTCGTGAGAAAATCCACGAGTAGATTAGTTGTTTTTATTTTGATTTGATCATTGTAATAGACTAGTCTAGATCTAGCAATTATTTTTTTGTAAAATAAATTGTAATCGGATCATGACGAAGAACGAAGAATTAAAAACGGCGTACCCGGACGATGCATACAAGTGTGGCGCGTGTATGGACGTAAAATCATGCAAGGGGTGAAGAAAACGAGAACGAACGGCGAAAAACGGTGCACGTGGTGCACGATGCACGCCCGCGCGCGACGGGAGGCCGGCGCCGCGCGCACGCTCGCGCGCGCCTCGGGCACGGCCTGCGGCGCCTCGGGGCGCTCCGTGCAGCGCCTCGGGTGTGCCTCTGTGCTGCGCCTCGGCGCGCCTCCTGCAGCGCTTCGGCGCTTCTGGCCGAGAGGTGCGCGGGCCCACTTCGTGGGCCGATGCGCGCCGTATCTCGGGTCATAAAATTTTTTGGTTGGTGTTTTTTTTCCGTATGACACCTTAAACGTCGTCCCGAACCCCAAACGATGCTGTTTTTGATGAAGTGTTGCTGTTCGAGTGGGAGCATGTCGAGACGAACGTCGGAAAGCAACAAGGACGATTTTTTCGCATCAAGACGTGAAGAAATTAAACCGTGACAATTGGATTTGAGTGCTACAATGTGTTTAATTTTGTTTTGATGGATGTTTTATTTCGTGCACCTATTATTATTTGTTAATATGTGTTTGCATGGATTTAATTGTCCAAGAAAAACCTTACTTTCAAAAATTACTAAGTATATTTATTTAATCGCAATTTTATTCCGGATATTAAAATTGGATTAATTTGGCCTCCAGAATTTATTTATTTGTGAAGTTCTTTTGGAATACATTTCCCCCTCGGATCGGCCAAAAGAACGGATTTCACATGAATAAAAATCCGAAAGGATGATTGTGGATTATTACTAGTGGCGGTATTGACCCTCACCACGAGTGGCTTGCTCAAAGCGAAATAATAATCCTGTATTTAATTTTGGTTATTACTTAGGCATAGGAAATTGATATTAACTTACTCCCCTCGGAGTCCCTGTCAGTTTCTATGTGGTCAAAGTGGGAGCCAACTATTAATTTTGAATTAAGGATTTGTAACTTTTAAGTTTGTGATCCGCTTGAATGTATTTAAATGTATAGACCACCCCTCGTGACGCATTTAAATTGTTTCGAGATGTTGGCTGATGCATGATTATATTGTTTTGAGGTTTCAATATAATTGATGTGATCGAATTATGTGATAATTTTGTATTTTTCAAGATATTGATATGAATGTATGTTCTATTCTCATTTCATCATGTCGCAACCATTTAATCCACTGTTTAATATACTCAAAGTTAATAAACTTTTTGGAGAGAATTATATCGATTGGAAATGTATTTTAAATTTTGTCCTTACTGCACGAAAACACAATTGGGTTATTTACGTTAATATACCCGACAAACCTAATGATAAGTCAAGCAATGGGAAAAGGCAGTTTATGATTGGAAGCGTGACAATGGACACATGAAGTGCATCATCTTGATATCACTGTCTGAGGATTTGAGGCGCGTTCATGGAGACATTGTATCCGCTGTTGAAATCATGGAACACTTTGAAGAGATGTTTTCACATCAGAATCCCATGACTAATCAGTTCACCAAACATGACTCGGTCAAGTTGGAAATGGTGGAGGGAACGCCCGTGAGGGAGCACGTTCTCAAGATAATGGCATACCTTAACAAGTTGGAAGTACTTGGTGTGGATTTTGATTGATTTCATATACCATTCTCTACCGAGAAGCTTTGAGCAGTTTCATTTGAACTGTCAGATGAATGAACGGACAAATCGTTTGCCCGAGCTCTTGCAAGCTTTAGTTTCGGTGGAGGTGAAAATGGAGCACCAGTCTAGTGCTATGGTGGCTAATGGTCCGTCTACCTCTTTTGGTCCCAAGGAAGGGAAAAAGAGGAAGATAACCAAAGGCCGGATCCAAGCAAATCCAATTGTTGCGAAAGGCAAATGCAAAGGCTAGCATCGAAGGGGAAGTGTTTTAGTTGCGGTGAGAGAGGACAATGGAGGTCTGCCTGTTCCAAGCCTAAGAGGCTAGGAAAGTTAGGTAATTCACACACCTTAGTCGTCGAAACTTGTGAAGTGGCGTATGCTGTCTATTCGTGGATAGTGGATACGAGAGCTACTGATCACATTTGTTTCATGGGTTTAAGCTAACCCGACGACTTAACGGAAGTGAGATCCCCATCACATCGGGCAATGCTACGAGAGTGGCAGCTGAAGCAGTGGGAGAAGTGCGCCTATCTTGTGAAGATAGAGTTATGGTCTTGAGAGACGTTCCTCATGTTCCTAGTTTAGAAAGAACTCAACCTTCAGTTTCTAAACTGTTTGAATAGATACTCAGTTTCTTTTAATAAGGATGTTATTATTTCTTGAAATGATGAGTTTATCTGTTCCGGAACTTCAATGGATGATCTTTATACCATTTTTTGGGCACACCACTTATAAAATTGAATCTAATAACACATCGATTATTTTGAGTAATAAAAGAAAGCGTTCTTCGGAGATGAACGAAACACTTCTATGGCATCTTAGACTAGGTCATATTAATCTAAAGCGGATGGAGAGATTGGTGAAAGACGGATCCTTGGAATCATTCCAAGTCGAACCGTTTCCAACTTGTGAATCCTGTTTAGAGGGTAAAATGACCAAGAGGGCATTTGGAGCCAAGGGGAATAGAACCACGGAAGTGTTAGAACTCGTTCATACCGATATGTGTGGTTCAATGACGATCATAGCAAGAATGGGTATGAGTAAATTGTCTTTTTTAATGATTACTCGAGATATGGATACATCTACCTTATGATGCATAGGGAAAAAAGTATCAAGTTTCTACGATTTGATCGTAGAGGCGAATACCTTAGCGATGAATTCTTGAACTAGCTATCAGACGAAGGGATTGTATCCCTGTTGACCACACCGGGAACCCCTCAATAGAACGGTGTGGCGGAACGAAGGAGCCAGACTCTTTTAGAAATAGTCAGATCCATGATGAGTTATTCGGATTTACCCAAGTCGTTTTGGGGTAACGCCTTGGAAACAACGACTTACATTCTAAACTTGGTGCCATCCAAATCGGTTCCTAAAACCCCAATGGAATTGTGGACCGGGCGCAAGCCCAGTCTAAGACACTTGCGGATTTGGGGTTGTCCGGCATACGTGCTAGACAAGGAAGCCGGTAAATTGGATCCACGTTCGGAATTAAGGTTGCTTATAGGATATCCCATGGGAACGAAATGGTGTATGTTCTATAGTCTCAAGGATTAAAAGACCGTGATTAGTTCGCACTTTAAATTCTTGGAGGAAGAATATATGAACAAAAGAAAGCCCAGAAGTGAGATTACCTTAGACGAGTTAAGAGGGCAAACTCCTATACCAAGTATACAAGATGATATACCACACGTCACATCTTCACAACCGGAACCCCGTCGTAGTGGAAGGATTGCAAGGCAACCCGAGAGATTCATGGGAATTGGAGAATCTTCGGATTTGATTCCCGACGATGAATCAGACCCATGAACGTACGACGAGGCAATCTAAGACAAAGACGCGGAGGCGTGACAAACCGCAATGGAAACCGAGGTGGGTTCGATGGATCATAATCAAGTGTGGGAGTTGGTCGAACCACCCAGTAGGGTAGAACTCATTGGATGCAAGTGGGTGTACAAGAAGAAAAAAAGACCGGACGGAAGGGTAGAGACCTTCAAAGCGAGGCTTGTGGCTAAAGGATATACTCAAGGGATCGATTATGAGGAAACCTTTTCGCCTGTAGCTATACTTAAGTCCATCCGTATTCTCTTGTCGATCGCTGCGCACTTAGATTACGAGATCTGGCAAATGGATGTCAAGACAGCTTTCCTTAACGGAAGTCTTGATGGGATCTATATGCAACAGCCCAAAGGTTTCATTGAAAAAGGCCAAGAGCACCTCGTTTGCAAGCTTAAGAGATCCATTTATGGACTTAAGCAAGCATCGCGTACTTGGAACCAGTGTTTTGATCAAGTTATTAAGTCTTATGGGTTTGTGATCAAAACAAGTTCGAAAGTTGTGTGTATAAAAGGTGTGACGGAACTGCGGTGGTATTCTTAGTATTATACGTAGACAATATTCTGCTCATTGGAAACAATGTAAAGGTATTGTCAGACGTAAGGGTATGGCTGTCAAATCAGTTTGATATGAAGGACTTAGGGAAAGCCGGTCACATCCTTGGGATCAAGTTCACTCGAGATCGCAAGAGGAGGATGTTGGGTTTATCGCAAGTTTCATACAAAGCCACTGTTTTGAAGCATTTCAGCATGCAAGATTCCAAGAAAGGTTTTGTACCTTTTAGGCACGTAATCCATCTATCTAAAGAAATATGCCCTAAGACACAAGTGGAGATAGATGACATGAAAGACGTTCCGTACGTTTCAGACGTAGGAAGTCGTATGTATGCAATGTTGTGTACGAGACCGGATATTTGCTTTGCCGTGGGCATGATGGCAAGATATCAAAGTAACCCCGGGAAAGCACATTAGATTGCAATTAAATGCGTTCTTTAGTTTCTGAAAAGAACTTGGTATGGAATGTTGATTTAACAATCAGACAATCTAATTCCCATGGGATACACGGACTCAAATTTCCAATTAGACATAGACTCCAAAATAACTACCTCGGGTAGTGTATTTTGCATGGGAGAAGGAGCCATGATATGGAGAAGCGATTTACAGAAATGCATCGCCGATTCATCCATGAAAGCCGAATAAGTAACTGCTTGTGAAGCAGCGAAAGAAGCGGTTTGGCTCAAGTACTTCTTAGTGGACTTGGACGTTGTTCAGAATTTGCCCATCATAATCACTGTCCATTGTGATAATGTCGGAGCAGTTGCA
The DNA here is from genome assembly GCA_947034835.1 of Ballota nigra. Taxonomy (NCBI): domain Eukaryota; kingdom Viridiplantae; phylum Streptophyta; class Magnoliopsida; order Lamiales; family Lamiaceae; genus Ballota; species Ballota nigra. The sequence continues at coordinate 43,838,595 of OX344724.1, read as the reverse complement.
AATTCAAGGGAACCGAGAGCCCACAAGGCCAACAAACACATTGAAAGAAAACACCATCTTACACGAGAAATCGTTAAGAGAGGAGATAAAGAGGTGGTAAAGATAGCGTCGGATGACAACCTAGTACATCCATTCACAAAGGGTCTGCCTCAGAGTACATTCGAGAGACATGTGGATGGAATGGAAGTCAAGACGATTGCCAATCTGCTTTAAGTATAAGTGGGAGGAATTATTAGGTTAGTGTAGGTTGACATAAGATGTCACGTAGAGCTACTACACTAAGACATGCGTGATGTATACTAAAAGCAGACTTTAAGTATAAGTGGGAGATTGTTGGAGTTATACGTGAAAGTATGCTTTTACTTTGTATAACTCGTGTATCAAATACTCATTTTATGAGAATAATTCTTTTATCACATTTGCTTTAGTTATGATTGAATGTTGAATTTCTATTGCAAACCGTTCAGTATATAGTACATGTTATATTGTAGTTAATGTGGTGATACCCGATCACGGAAGACAACATTAACAGTATACTTGTAACTAAACGTACATTTTCACGACCTAGGTGGAATTAAACAATCCGCCGTGAAAGGTCGATGTGTAAGGCTCAGATTGGTCTGTCTTGACTAAGAGATTGCACTAGCACATTTAGTATGTGTTGAAGAGGACCTACAGCGAGGATAAATTCTTCTGTTCTGAAAGGTGAAGAATTAGACCTCAGTGGTTGTTGATTTCTTAATCTCCGTCACTTAAATAGGACCGTGTGTGCTTAATGATTATTGCTTTGATTCATGTTGGGTGAGAATCATTGTGACTTCGAACTTTGTGTCTTGGGCAATAATATTAATCATACGACGGTTGCTAAGATTTAATACGGAGAAATGCGTGCGAGTACGGCTCGTGTGATTAGTCCCCTTGGTGGGCTCAGAAGTTTTATTGTATCAAATCTTGCAAGTGAAGAATTAGTTTCTTCGGTACGAATAATAATGTTGAGCTGTCTTTACTCCAAGGTGAAATATATTAATTAATTTAGAGCTATTCAGAAGCTTGATTAATTAATGGACTTGATAATCTTAAACGCGGGAAATAATAACCGGGAGCCCATATTATCGTAATATGGATTAAGATGGATAGTGCAATATTAATTTATTAGTGGTAATAATTAATATTAATGGGCTGAATTATATTGGGGCTCAATATTGAAATTCAGAAGTCCATTAGGAGGTCCAATCTTAATTCTCCTTAAAGGCCCCTCAAGTAGCCCAATAATGATAAGGTGATTAAAATAAAAAGAAAATATATTGCTGATTTTTCCATGTATTTTTCGAAAATAGTAATTCAAGAAAAGAGAAGATTTTGTTGATTTTCTTGAAAAGATATTATGGAAGATATGTATTCTTGGAATACAAGAATATCTCATATATTCAAGAAGATCCAAATCTAAGGATCTTATTATTGAAATTTTCGAAAATAATTAAGCTTAATAGGAGAGTGAGATTTTTGTGGAATATTTTATTATGGAGAAAAGAATATATGAGATATATTCAAGATTTCTTAGAGACTAAGAAAAGATTTTCTCTTGGCCATAAAATATACAATTTTTGTCCCCCTCACTATTATAAATAGGGGATGATTATTTCATCCCCAAGTACATAATTTCATGTGTTGGAAAAATCAAGAGCATAGATATTTTTCTTTATCCTTAGTTTATTAAATTACTTGAAAGCATCTCCCACCGGTGATCAAGTGAGGTGAAAGGGAAATACTTGAGAAGGTTTTTGGGTCGATAGAGCGAGATCGTAATTGTCCCGTTAATCCAAAGGCCAATTCTACAAGAGGTACGTTAATCACATATTTACTTGTTTATTCCGCCATAGTTAATATGTGAATTAATTCAACATGCATGATGAAAATTTGTTGTTGGAATTATTATTTGAATTAATTAGGATTAATTCATGATAGTAATAATTGTATTTAAATTCGTATTTAAATTTCATCCCGAATAGATTCCGGGCACCCCTATTTTCCCAACAGGGCCGCGCGCCTCTCTGCCATGACTATTAGGTTAGTGTAGGTTGACATGAGGTGTCACGTAGAGCTACTACACTAAGACATGCACGGTGTATACTGAAAAACAGACTTTAAGTATAAGTGGGAGATTGTTGGAGTTATACGTGAAAATATGCTTTTACTTTGTATAACTCGTGTATCAAACACTTGTTTATGAGAATAATTCTTTTATCGCATTTGCTTTAGATATGATTGAATGTTGAATATTTATTGCAAACAGTTCATAATAGTACTAGTTACATTGTAGTTAATGTGGTGATACCCGATCATGGAAGATAACATTAACAGTTTCCTTGTAACTAAACGTACAAATTCACGATCTAGGTGGAATTGAACAATCCGCCGTGAAAGATCGATGTGTAAGTCTCAGATTGGTCTGTCTTGACTAAGAGATTGCACTAACACATTTAGTATGTGTTGAAGAGGACCTACAACGAGGATAAATTCTTTTGTTCTGAAGTGTGAAGAATTAGACCTCAGTGGTTGTTGATTTCTTAATCTCCGTCACTTAAATAGGACCGTGTGTGCTTAACAGTTACTGCTTTGATTCATGTTGGGTGAGAATCATCGTGACTTCGAACCTTGTGCTTTGGGCAGTAATATTAATCATACGACGGTTGCTAAGATTTAATACGGAGAAACGCGTGCGAGTACGGCTCGTGTGATTAGTCCCCTTGGAGGGCTCAAAAGTTTTATTGTACCAAATCTTGCAAGTGAAGAATTAGTTTCTTCGGTACGGATAATAATATTGAGCTGTCTTTACTCCAAGGTGAAATATATTAATTAATTTAGAGCTATTCAGAAGCCTAATTAATTAATGGACTTGATAATCTTAAATGCGGGAAATAATAACCGGGAGCCCATATTATCGTAATATGGATTAAGATGGATAGTGCAATATTAATTTATTAGTGATAATAATTAATATTAATGGATTGAATTATATTGGGGCTCAATATTGAAATTCAGAAGTCCATTATGAGGTCCAATCTTAATTTTTCTTAAAGGCCCCTCAAGTAGCTCATTAAGTAGCCCAATAATGATAAAATGATTAAAATAAAAAGAAAATAATATGATGTGTTTTTCCTCTTTTTTTCGAAAATATGGTTTTTAGGAGAGAAAAAATTTTGTTGATTTTTTTGGAAAGATATTATGGAAGATAAGTATTCTTGGAATACAAGATTATCTCATATATTCAAGAAAATCCAAATCTTGGATTCTTTTCTTATTAATTTCGAAAATTGCAAGCCTATTTAGGAGAGTGAGATTTTTGTGGAATATTTTATTATGGAGAAAAGAATATATGAGATATATTCAATATATCTTAGAAACTAAGAAAAGATTTTCTCCAGGCCCATAAAATATTACAATTTTCGGCCACTACTATTATAAATAGGGGGTGATTATTTCATCCCCAAGTACATAATTCCATGTGTTGGAAAAATCAAGAGCATATATATTTTTCTTAGTTATTTAAATTACTTGAAAACATCTCCCACCGGTGATCAAGTAAGGTGAAAGGGAAATACTTGAGAAGGTTTTTGGGTTGATAAAGCGTGATCGTGATTGTCCCGTTTATTCAAAGGCCAATTCTACAAGAGGTACGTAAGTCACATAAATTCTTGTTTATTCCACCTAGATTTTATGTGAATTAATTCAACATTCATGATGTTAAATATGTTGTTGGAATTATTATTTGAATTAATTAAGTTTAATTCATGCTAGTAATAATTGAATTTAAATTCGTATTTAAATTTCATCCCGAATAGATTCCGGACACCCCTATTTTCCCAACAACTGGTATTAGAGCCACGGTTTCGGACTCTGATCTTTAAATTGGAATTTAAATTGTTTAACATTAAATTGAAATTGGAAAGTAGAATTGCTAGATTTTTTTTGCAGGTATCCAATTATCATGGTTTTAATGTTTATTATTTTTCATGCGTGTGAATTAATTGTTTTTAATTCGATTCGTTCGAATTCGTTTTTCTCGTGAGAAAATCCACGAGTAGATTAGTTGTTTTATTTTGATTTGATCATTGTAATAGACTAGTCTAGATCTAGTATTTATTTTTTAAAAAATAAATTGTAACCGGATCGAGACGAAGAACGAAGAATTAAAGACAGCGTACCCGGACGTCGGATGCATGCGTGGCGCATGCATGGGCGTGAAATCATGCATGGGGTGAAAAATGAGAATGAACGGCGAAACCCGGTGCACGGGGTGCTTGAGGCGCACGACCCGCACACGACGGGTGGCGCGGCGCGCGCACTTGGGGCTGCTGCCCGGCGCTCGGTACTCGGCCGCCGTGGGCCGACGCGCGTCGCATCTCGGGCCGTGATTTTTTTTTTAAAGAATTAATTTCAGTTTTTGTTTTTTTTTTGTGTGATTTTAAACGTCGTCCCGAACCCCAAACGAAGTTGTTTTTGATGAAGTGTTGCTCTTCGAGTGGGAGCGTATCGAGACGAACGATGGAAAATAACAAGGACGATATTTCGTATCAAGACGTGAAGAAATTAAACCGTGACAATTGGATTTGAGTGCTCCAATGTGTTTAATTTTGTTTTGATGGATGTTTTATTTCGTGCACTTATTATTATTTGTTAATATATGTTTGAATGATTTTTATTGTCCAAGAAAAACCTTACTTTCGAAAATTACTAAGTATATTTCTTTAATCGCAATTTTATTCCGGATATTAAAATTGGATTAATTTGGCCTCCATAATTTATTTATTTGTGAAGTTCTTTTGGAATACATTTCCCCCTCGGATTGGCCAAAAGAACGGATTTCACATGAATAAATTTCGAAAGGATGATTGTGGATTATTACTAGTGGCGGTATTGACCCTCACCACGAGTAGCTTGCTCAAAGCGAAATAATAATCCTGTATTTAATTATGGTTATTACTTAGGCATAAGAAATTGATATTAACTTACTCCCCTCGGAGTCCCTGTCAATTTTTATGTGGTCAAAGTGGGAGCCAACTATTAATTTTGAATTAAGGATTTGTAACTTCTAAGTTTGTGATCCGCTTGAATGTGTTTAAATGTATAGACCACCCCTCGTGGTGCATTTAAATTGTTTCGAGATGTTGGCTGATGCATGATTATATTGTTTTAAGGTTTCAATATAATTGATGTGATCAAATTATGTGATAATTTCGTATTTTTCTAGATATTGATATGAATGTATGTTTTATTCTCAGTTCATTATGTCGCAACCTTTTAATCCACTATTTAGTATACTTAAAGATAATAAACTTATCGATGAGAATTATTTAGATTGGAAACGTAATCTTGATATTGTCCTAACCGCTCAACACCACAAATGAGTACTTACTACTCCTAAGCCCCAAGAGCCTCTCGAAGATGCGAGCAAGACGGTCAAGAAAGAACATAAGAGTTGGTTTGACTCCGATGAGATGGCTAGGTGTACCATTCTGGCTTCAATGTCAGATGTGTTGCAACACCAACACCAACACCAACACATGGAGACCGCCTCTGAGATAATGCTCAATCTTGAAGTGATGTTTAAACATCAGAACCGTACAGCTAGGAAAATCACCATGCGAAAGATGCTTTCGTTGAAGATGGTGGAAGGTACGCCCGTAAGGGATCACATTATCGAGATGATGGGTTATCTTAAAAAGTTGAAAGTTCTTGGTGCGGAATTTGATCTCCCTACTAAGGTTGATTTCGTTCTACATTCTCTGCCGAAGAGCTTTGAGCAGTTTCAGTTGAACTATCAAATGAATGATCGGGCAAATAGTTTGCCCGAGCTCTTACAAGCTTGGTGTCGGCGGAGACTTTAATGGACCATCAAACTGTTGCTATGGTGGCAAACGGTCCGTCTGCCTCTTCGGGTCCCAAGGGAGGAAAGAAGAGAAAGAGGACGAAAGGCCAGACCCAAGCAAATCCAACCGTTGCGAAACCTAAGGCGAAGGGAGAAGGAGGTGGAAAGAAAGCTGCTAAGGGTGAGTGCTTCAACTGTGGTGAGAAGGGACATTGGAGGGCGACCTGTTCTAAGCCTAAGAAGGCGGTAAAGAAAGGTAAGTCTCATGCTTTAGTCGTTGAAACTTTTGTTGCGGCGTATGCTGCCCACGTTTGGGTAGTGGATACCGGGGCAACTGATCATATTTGTTTCACTCTTCAGGGGTTCCAGCTAACCCAGCAACTTAGCAAGACTGAGATCACCATCACTTTGAGCGATGCTACGAGAGTGGCAGCCGAAGAAGTGGGAGTCGTGCACCTATCTTTTGAAGATAGAGTTTTAATTTTAAGAGATATTTTATACGTTTCGAACTTTAGGAAGAATTTAATTTCGGTTTCTAAGTTGTTTTTTTATGGATATTCAGTTACTTTTAATAAAGTTGTTACTGTTTCTTTCATGGAACGTTGGTAAATAATCTCTATACGATTAAGTGTGCATACCACTCAAATAATGAATCTAATAACACGTCGATCATTTCGAGTAATAAAAGAAAGTGTTCTTCGGAAATGAACGAAACACTTCTATGACATCTTAGACTAGGTCATATTAATCTAAAGCGGATAGAGAGATTGGTGAAAGACGGATCCTTGGAATCATTCCAAGTCGAGCCGTTTCCAACTTGTGAATCCTGTTTATAGGGTAAAATGACCAAGAGGGCATTTGGAGCCAAGGGGAATAGAGCCATGGAAGTGTTAGAACTCGTTCATACCGATGTGTGTGGTCCAATAACGATCAAAGCGAGAATGGGGTATGAGTATTTCGTTACCTTCATTGACGATTACTCGAGATATGGGTACATTTACCTTATGAGGAATAAGTTTGAAACTTTTGATAAGTTCAAGGAGTTTAAGGCCGAAGCCGAGAAACATAGGGAAAAGAGTATCAAGTTTCTACGATCAGATCGTGGAGGCGAATACCTCAGCGATGAATTCTTGAACTACTTATCGAACGAAGGGATCGTATCCCAGTTAACCGCACCGGGAACCCCTCAACAGAACGGTGTGGTCGAACGAAGAAACCAGACTCTTTTAGAGATGGTCAGATCTATGATGAGTTATTCGAATTTACCCAAGTCATTTTGGGGTAATGCCTTGGAAACGACGGCTTACATTCTAAACTTGGTGCCATCCAAATCGGTTCCTAAAACCCCAATGGAATTGTGGACCGGGCGCAAGCCCAGTCTAAGACATTTGCGGATTTGGTGTTGTCCGGCATATGTGCTAGACAAGGAAGTCGGTAAGTTGGATCCACGTTCGGAATTAAGGCTGTTTATAGGATACTCTGCGGGAACGAAAGGGTGTATATTCTATAGTCCCAAGGATCAAAAGACCGTGATTAGTACACACTTTAGATTCTTGGAGGAAGACTATATGAACAATCAGAAGTCTAAAAGTGAAATTACCTTAGAAGAATTGAGAGGTCAAACCTCGATACCAAGTATACAAGATGATGTACCACACGTCACATCTTCACAACCAGAACCCCGTCGCAGTGGGAGGATTGCTAGGCAACCCGCGAGATTCATGGGAATAGGAGAATCTTCGGATTTAATTTCCGGTGATGAATCAGACCCATGGACATACGACGAGGCAATCCAAGACAAAGACGCGGAGTCTTGACAAACATCAATAGAAACCGAGATGGGTTCGATGGATCATAATCAAGTGTGGGAGTTGGTCGAACCACCCAATGAGGTAGAACCCATTGGATGCAAGTGGGTGTACAAGAGGAAAAGAGGACCGGACGGAAGGGTAGAGTCCTTCAAAGCAAGGCTTGTGGCCAAAGGGTATACTCAGAAAGAAGGGATCGATTATGAGGAAACCTTTTCGCCTGTAGCTATGCTTAAGTCCATCCGTATTCTCTTGTCGATCGCTGCGCACCTAGATTACGAGATCTGGGAAATGGATGTCAAGACAAATTTCCTTTAACGGAAGTCTTGACGGGATAGATATCTATATGCAACAGCCCAAAGGTTTTATTGAAAAAGGCCAAGAGCACCTCGTATGCAAGCTTAAGAGATCCATTTATGGACTTAAGCAAGCATCGCGTACTTGGAACCAGTGTTTTGATCAAGTGATTAAGTCTTATGGTTTGATCAAAACGAGTTCGAAAGTTGTGTGTATAAGAAGCGTGACGGAACTGCGGTGGTATTCTTAGTATTATACGTAGACGATATTCTGCTCATTGGAAACAATGTAAATGTATCATTGTATATTTTTACTAATATATGTGTGTTTTAATATATATATATATATATATATATATAAATATATATATATATATATATGAGTGTCTCATATTATTAAATGAATTCCGAAATACTAAAATTTATAATATTATATTAAAATAAAATTCATATAATATAAATAGTTTTTAAGATTCTACATATATAGTCAAAATCAATTACAATTTTATTTTTAAATTAAATATTAAAATTCGTATTTTAAATTTGAATTTCATTTTACAATTTTTTATATTTTTTGTATTACAAATTAAAAATAGTATAAAGACAATTTTAGTTAAAAATAAATTTGAAAATGAAAAATTTATCGAACTTTAAAAATACAAGTGAAAAATAGCATATAAAAAAATTAATATGTTAATACCAAGTTATTCTCTCTGCTACAGCGTGAAGTTTATTCATTCACTATAAAGCAGTGAGACTGAACTTGTTCCTTTAAATATTTAAATTTTGTTTTTGCAAACTTCTAATTTTATATATATAGATACAAACAATACAACAATAATACATATATATATATATATATATATATATATATATATATATATATATTATCTTAAACACATTAATAAATTAGAATTATTCTATTGTTTGAGCAGTTGAGTTTGACTTATAAATAGTTTAATTCTTTTTTTTTTCAAGCCAAATAAATTGGATTGTAAATTTTTTAAACTAAGACAATTAAAAATGAAGTATAACAAAACCATTTACTCATACGAAATAAAAAATAAATTTAAATAACAATTTTAATGTTTTAGAAAAGAAAAATACTACTCTAATCCATACGAAATAAAAATAATTAAATGATTATGGATTTGATACATGAGAAATCCAAGTACTTTTACTGACTAATGGCATAAGCTTAAGCTGCCTAACCATGATTTTGTACATACATATGCCATACACTTGGCGGAAGGACAGAGTAACATGCAGCAGTAATAATAAATTATTTTTCAGGATTAGTGAAGCAAATGGGCGGAAATAGAGAATTAGTTATTTCACTGAAGGATATTAGTTGACTTCACTGGAGGATATTCATTGAAGGATATTAGTTGTTTCATTAAATAATATTATTGAAGAATATTAGTTGTTTTTACTAAAAAATATTAATTGTTCTCACTAAAAGGTATTAGTTGAAAACTAATTTTACGGTGAAACTTGTTTACATAATACATACCCATTTTACTTATCTAATTTATCAATTTATTTATGATCTATAATCAAATTTATTTAACTCATAATTAAGGGTGAAAATAACGAAATGAAATGAATCAAGTGGTTAGAACTTCTTAGTTACGAATCACCATTTGACCAATATAGAAAAACTTAAGGGGGTGAAAATGGAACAAGTCGAGTCAAACTTCTTGTTTAAAAGCTTGAGCCTAATATATAATTATGAGTAAGAGGGTGTTTGACTAAGCTTATTTGAAACATCTTATAAGCTCTACCATCTTATAAGTTGTTTTAAGAGCTTATAAGATGTAATTTTTAAGTAGCTTATAAGTTGCTAAAGTGTTTGACTAATACAACTTATAAGATCTTTGATAATTTATAACAAATATTTTTTAAATTTATAAAAAATAATTTTTTCTATTTTTTATATTGAGGTATGGGTGGGTAGGGATTGAGGATGGGTGGGGTGGTTTCAGGGTGAGGTGAGTGGTTGGGGTGGAGGCGGTTAGGAAAATAAGTTGAGAAATCCCAACTTGTTCTTTTACAGCTTATAAGATGTTATGAGCTTATTTTATGACCTTATAAGCTGTTAAGCATCTTATTTTGCCAAACACATTGATAGAACTTATAAGTTTTTAAACTGCTTATAAGATGTTTTAAGGAACTTATAAGCTCAGCCAAACACCCTCTAAGTTTTCTGTGCATCTGGTGTGTCGTATCAAATTCATTTTCACCTTTTATACTACTCAAGAAGTCATTCATGTTTTTACTGAAAAATCATGTCTAATTAAATAGTAACAAGAGTGATTTTTCAGTAAAAACAATATGACATTTCAGTAATAATAAGGGTGATTTTTTTACAAACACATTTAAATTGTACGGTGCGCATAATGTATACTATTGTTTGGCTCAATTCTAAACTTGTTACTTAATATTGGTGGACTTAGTTGACCTTTTTATTAAACAAGCCAGTATAAAAATAAAAGATGCTAAATAAATAAATAATATAACTATCAGTTGTCAAAAAATAACCATACACCAATGGACAATACATGGTGGTGGTTTTATCGAAGGATGACGGATACTTCATTAGTTATCCTCAAGGATGATTGATGATATTTTTATGAATAAAATTTGTGAAAATGCTTAATTAATAATTTCAATCACATTCTCTAAAATTTATATGAAAACAGGCCGTCCTTTCCGCGTAAGCAGCAATTAATCCAACCTTAATTTTGAAAAAAGAAAAAACTGTCTGAACAATTTCCCCTATATATGATGCAAGCTCTCTCTCTCCTCCCTTCTCATACAAGAATATGTAATTAAGATTTTTCAAAGGTATCATAAAAAATCACAATAAAAATAGGTATCAACTCCCTTCTTTTTGTTGTTCCATTTTTTTCAATTTTGATTTTTGCCCGTTTTTCCCCTTGATTAGCATATAAAAGTTATTGCCCGTTTTTATGGGGTTCCTAATCTAGCTAGCCATATATATAGTTTTGCATGAAAATTAATGTTTCTGTTATTGATTGTATTTCGTTGCAGGGACGCGCGAGAAGGAGAAAGCTTGTTTGTTGTTCATATAATTTTGTTTTTATAGGGAGGATTAAATTTTATATATTAATTAATAGGAAAGAAATAAAAAAAAAAAAATGGGGTCGGAGAATTATCCAAAAAGTATGGTTGGGGCAGGGAGAATGGATAGTAAAACGAGACCTTTGACGGAGAATCTGTTGGGGCTTCTAAAGGTACGGGTCAAGAGAGGCATAAATCTTGCTGTTCGTGATGTCCGAAGCAGTGATCCCTATGTTCTTGTCGAAACCGGCAATCAGGTTTTTTTCTTTTTCCTTTTCCTTTTCCTTTTTAATGAGAAAATAGATGTTATCGTGATTAATGAAAATAAAATCATTAATTCACTTTCATCCAAAAGAAGTTAATTAATAATTAATGTCCATACTTTGATATTTTTTCTCGCTTAATTTTCCTCAACCAATAATTTTTTTCATTTCTATTTTAATGCACTGTTCAATGATTTTTATTAAAGATTTTGAAACATAATCTCTATTTATATATAAATTTAATTTGTGAGGGTGGGAGAATGAAGTCAAGAATTATTGATATTTAATATGTGTAAATTCCAAGTCCAAAATTGATTAGATATAATAAGAGTTAGTTTTATATGAAATGGTTCATGATAAGGTTCAAGAAAATTTATAAACAATTATAATATAATATTACTGATCCAAATTAATGATACTCTTGATAAAATTATTGATATTTTAAAATGTTTTACTATAAATTTATCATGACTATTTTTATATAATACTTTGCTATATAAAAATATTGAGTTTGTGAGTCCACTAATAGAATATGTGGTGGTAAATTTTTGTGGCAAATATTTAGAGATGGATGTAGAATTTTAGATAAGGGAGATTGTATTGTATGTGATAGTCATCCATATTTTCAAAGCCACAATGTGAGATCATATATAATTTTTTTTTTTAAATATACATTTATAGTGACAAAAAAATTAAAATCAAGGGAGTGATCACCCCCAAATCCATCCCCATAAATATATATTACACCATTTGGGTGATGTGAGCATGGATGAGTCCACAAAATTAATAAAACTCAGTCTACTTTTATTTAATTTTTGGAGTCTTTTCATGAGTTCTCCATTAATCAGCTCTAAACATTTTTCATTATTAGTTTTCTAATATTGCATTTAAATTTGTATCTTTGTGATGCAGAAGATGAAGACTCGTGTCATAAGAAAAGATATAAATCCCGAATGGAACGAGGACTTGACGCTCTCAATTTCTGATCCAAATCAAATAGTCTACATTGTGAGTTTTGTCTTAACTACTCTTATCAATGAAAACAAATTTAACTACCGCTTATATTTATGTTAAAAGACAAAAATTAGTATAAGACCATCAATTCTCATTGTCTCATTTTCTTTTAAAATTCTAAATAAATGTTCATAATTATTAGTCCTTTTAACTGTTTCCCCTCATTTTTTACTAATTGAAACCTAAAATATCTCTTACCATTTTTCTTTCAATTAAGGAAATTTTTAATTCTTCATTTCACAACTTTAATTCATCAATTACCATAAATTATTTTTATGTTTAGTTCTTCAATATATATATTATCTGTCGTGCATGAGTAGCAACACGATGTTATTGGTCCATCAATTAGGCAAGGCAATTGGTGTCCTCATCTATTAATGTAAAAAGGCAGTTAATCAGAAACATATGTGTTACATTCTATTGTATTCTATGATTACGAACATTAATTTCCAGACGGTGTACGACCACGACACATTCAGCACAGACGACAAGATGGGGGATGCAGAGTTTGAAATCAAAAGCTTCATAGAAGCTTTGAAGATGCAATCAAAGAGCCTCCCGAATGGGACGAGGATTAAAATAATACAACCTAGCAGGTCAAATTGCCTGTCGGAAGAGAGTTGCGTGGTGTGGAAAGGAGGACAAGTAATTCAGGATATGTGCCTCAGATTGAGGAATGTCGAATGTGGCGAAATCGAGGTTCAACTCCAGTGGCTTGATGTTCCTGGTTCTACTAATTTTTAGATATATACTCATTCCTCTAAATTTAAATTTATGGTTAACTCACTTTTTTTTTTTTTTTTTTTTCATGTACTTGATCAATTTCTTTCTTCTTCTTGGCATAAAAATTCAAATTTATTGATCAATAATTTAGACGATAAGGTCTCACAGATCTCATTGCGTAACAAAGATACTTAAATATTCTGATTATGCTGGGGTACTACATACGATGAGGGGAATAAAGATGACAATAGAGTGGATTTGGGACGTGTTTGACCAATCTCATGACTCGCCTCATTCTGAATATTTTGGATGTAAGACTTACCCCGCAGCCCTATCAGGTCCAACCAGCCCACATTTTTTTTTATATATTACATTCAATTGATTTTAAAAAACATAAATATATCTATTTCAATATGAGTAGCTCAAATTAAATTAAATAATATTAAAATATCATTTAATATTCACCTAATACTTAAAATTAATACTTCACCCGATCATAAAAAAATCATGCTCATGTGTTTGGGCACAAGTTGTAAAAGAAAATCATATTAAAAAAAATAGATATGTTTTTTTTTTTGAAGGACAAAATAAAAATAAAAATAGATATGTTAAGTAATGAGTAAAGACTAAAGAGTATAATCGGTAGATCATTTACTTTATAATTAAAGTAGAGAGATTATTTTCCTCCACATAAAATCTACCAACTATTAAGGGAATGTCAAATTGAATAAAAATACATGCACCACCTTAAATCTGAAATTTAAAGTGCCTAAACAATGTCACTTTTTTTTTTTGTTTTTTTGCAAAAATTATTACAAGGATTCCCCCCCTAATCCTATTACAAATCTGGTGTGAACAAAAAGTAAAATTCCCTCCAGATATAAACATTTAAGTTTTCCTATCAAATTTCACTCTACAATACAATTTGAATGAAACTAGTCATTACATAACCAAACTCATAAATACACTACAGATTCTTTAAATGAGAACAAAGATGTCAAATTTTTTAGGAGGAATGAGGACCAAAGTAGCACAGTTTCTGCTTGAAAACTCTCAGGATGGGAATCCCACAAAGGGCAAAATAAAGAAGGTTGCTGAATTGTTAGGCATTTTTATGAAATTTGTCGTATCTGCTTAGGTTGCAACAAGAAAATAAAACTCAATGAAGTGATGATGTTATATTTAATCAAACTAAATGGTCTAAGTCATATGATAGAGCTAAGTTGGATATTTAAAACCTATCACGTCTAACTTTTCAAAAGAAATCTACATTAAAAAGAATAACTAAGGAAATGGATGTGAGCAGGCAATTGGGTTAAAAGATCGGTTGATCAAAGCACACACTAATGACATCAAACATATTCTAACAGCTCTGAATAAGCTTCTACGATAGAATAATTAAGTTTAAATTTATTACAATCAAATTCCTGCAACACAATTCATATTGATGAAAAGTAATTTTATATCATAAAACAAGGTGAGAAATGTTACTTGATTCCAGGTAAATAAGGGTCATATAAATCATATAAGAGCAATAAAATCATCACCAAAAAACTTAAGTTTAGTGGCTTGACCACAATATGCAAGTATTGAAGATCTTATATTTGATGGGTGTTAGTTATCGTATTTATCGTGTATATAGGTGTATGACATTTATATGGGTTAAATATATATAGTGGTACGAACACGAAAAACACGAGCAATGGGGGAAGAACCGATGGGTTCTTCCCTTGAAGATGACTTTGAGTGTTCATGATGATGAATCCCTAGCCTTGAGTGTTGTATATATGTGGGTGTGTTTTGTGGAGGAAGATGATAATGCTCCCCTTTTACAATGAGTTGGTGTCTCTATTTATAGAGCCCCGATTTTCTTATTAAGGAAGTAATCCTGACCCTTTATTTTAGGATATTAATTACAATCATAGATCTAATAATACATAGTAAATCAACTGTATAATATATTATAAGTACTTCGATATCTTCTTTGATGTTGACCCTCGATCTTGTCGGGCCAACGTATCCTGGAAGGTATGGTCTTCAGACAGGCGTGGTAGCTCGTCTGCCGAGTTGTTCTATGCCGAGATGCTCTTATTGAGCCCTAAACCCTAAATTCGATAGACCTCGGCCCTGAGGTAATAATTTAGGCAAAAAATGAGATTATTTTTGCCACAACAATTTCCCCCAAAATTGGGCTTTGACATTGCTTGATGTTCGATCTTGATCTTTGCTTCATGCCAGTTTCACCCCTCGCTATGCTTGAGGTTAAAAACTTTGCCCTCGAGTCTGCTGGTAAGATTGCTCGGGTGCCACAGGGATCCTTCTTGACGGTGGAGATCTTGATGGGAGTATCTTCTGTATCATCTTCGACTGTCTTAACTGTGTTCGCTCTTTGAGGCAATGCCCTTAGTACGAGACTTTTTTATGCTCGTCGAGAGCTTGAGCTCGTTGAGAATCTTAATTGTGCTCGTACTTTGAGGCAGAGCTCTTAGTACGAGACTTTTCTGTGCTCATCGAGAGTCTTAACTGTGCTCGTACTTTAAGCCAAGACTCTTAGTACGGGATTTTTCTATGCAAGTATTGAAGATCTTATATTTGATGGGAAAATAGAGATATCACTCTTAAAAAAATGCAGCCAAGAGAAACAAAAAGAACATAATCAAAGACACATCTGAAGACAAAACCCAATAGAATATTGCCAAGGAAGTCATAAAGGATCATTTAATCAATCAGGTACATAAGTACTTCTTTTAAATTTCTAATACATTCTAAAAAAATATCTTATTATTTAGTTTATTATACCAACAATAAAAGAGAAATGACCAGCAAATACAAGCACAGACATAAATACTCAACATGACAATGCCAAAACACACATCAATTACAATGAGGCTGATATTACAGCTGCTACAAACTCAAATGGATCCAATATCCATGTAGTTTATTAGCAGACTAATGTCCTCTGATAACATTACCGATGATTAGGGTGGTTTAGAGCGATTCAGATTTTGCAAGTTGAGACACCATCATATAATGTGTATGATCTTGTAAAAAATGTTATGCTTTATTTGAAAAACTAACACATATCACATTGAATAATATTTTCCTCAGTTTACCGATATGAAATGCATGACACACAAACACAATTGATATAAACAGTCTCATATGAATAAGACAAGACTGATGAAAGGAGGAATACTTCTAAAATGCTTATAAGTTGATGATCTCATAGTCAAAAAATGCATTGACTTCTTAAGACAACCTAGGAATGAAGATGTGTGTTCGTATGATGTGGAAATTTGTATTACCATCTTTTCCCATATTTAATGTATTTTTTTACTAGTAATTATCCTGGGATGTGATCAGTTACAAGGGCTAAATGAGTGGGATGCTACATCTACTCGGGTAATATACCCGCTTAGTAAAAACAATTAAAAATATTTTTATTTGAGCTAGATGAATTGATTAGAAGATCATAATGCATCGGTAATAATAAAAAAATCTGTACCATGAAAATGATCATCACCAGGCTGATAATCAGACTCTAGTTCCATATAATCTACCAAAATCTAAAGTTGAATTTGTTGGAAATTGGTTTTGTAAAGGGTTCATACCCTTACTTTGATCAATTTTTTGAGGAGTAAAAACGTTAGTTTTTGGGAAAATAAAATTAACGATGTTGTTCTACTCGCGGAGTAGATGAGCGTGGTATATTTAATATCTCAAAACCGATTTCCGGTGAGTGAGAAATTAATTTGGGAAGTTGAAGTATTAATCATGTGTGTTGAATAATTCCATGGGAATGGAAAATAAAGTTTCATCCCACATTGGAAAATTACAAGAAGTTTGTCTTGTATATAAGTAGGAAATTATTCATGCTCTCTAAATTGGGACATGGGGACCCTAACCATGGACCACACACGCGCGCGCGCCCCGCCCCGCCCCGCCCGAGCCCGGGCCCGGGCCCGGGCCCGTGGTTCTTGGTTCTTGGGTGGGCTTTGGTGTCATACCTATATTTTTAGAGTACCAAAAATATGAAATAGCCCATTATCTTTTTGGATCCAATCGGATTGGGTGACCCGTATGGAATTGGGTCGGCCCATTTCGGTTGGCCCACTTAGAATTGGGTCGGCCCACGAACTTGATTAATACACTCCAGAGCATCTGGAATATTCCTTCTTGCTTCCCAATCCTGAGAAACGCAGTTTCTCTCCACGACAGAACATGGGTGATCCATGATCACCACGTACTCCACTCCAGCAGCCCTCTAAAGGGTCGGAATTCCGCCTATATATACCCCCTTTTCGTCCAGTTTTTCAGATGAACTTACGAACCCAGAAATTCCCGAAATTCTGTCTCTCCAGAAAATCCCGTTCAGCTTATAATTCCGATTTCGTTCGCCGGAAATTCATACACGGTAGTGCTACCGGTCTGAATAGACAAACCGTTTTACCTTTGGGGATCCGTACGCATAATCCGTAAGCACTGTACGGGCGTATTCGATCTTGCGGGCATAGGTTTCACCTAGACTCAGTTTTACACGAATTCGTTTCGTGCTCACTTTTCTCCCACTTTCAGTTTTTCGAAATATTCATACCCAGTTTCTAACAATCGCAAGATCGAATATACTTTCATTTCGAATCACTGAAGATGTCGAACCATAACTCTGATAACGAGATGGACTCCTCACCGACAAAGAATGATGTCTCTAATCCAGTACCTGCGAATCCTACTGATGATGGTAATCCGACTACCATTCTCCCTCTCCAGTTTGGAAACTTTGGAGACATCCTTGCTGAATGGATGAAAGCCAATGGCAATCCCTTCGTGGGAAATGCCAATCCCTTTGTGGGAACCTCTAGCACTAATCCCTTTGTGGGAAGCTCTAGTGCTAATCCCTTCGTGGGAAATGCTGGCGGCAATCCTTTTGTAGGAAATGCCGGTGTCAATCCTCTTTTGACAACCAACCAGGCCTCCCTTCAAGGGGCTGTTAGGCCGGTGGTAGTAAAAGGGGAGAAACCCGAAAAGTTTTCGGGAAGTGATTTTAAAAGGTGGCAAAAGAAGATGCACTTCTATTTGACCACCATCTCTTTGGTGAAATTTATCAAAGAGGATTGTCCGAGTGCTCCTGCTGATGATGCTACTCGTGAGACAAGGATCGCTTACGATACTTGGATCCACGATGACTATCTTTGCAGGAACTACATTCTGAATGGGCTGTCTGATGCCCTTTGTGACGTGTACGATGAGTACCCGACTTCCAAAGCTCTATGGGAGTCCTTGGAGAAGAAGTACAAGACTGAAGACGCGGGAACTAGCAAGTTCGTCGTCTACACCTTGTACGACTTCAAGATGGAAGACAACAAATCTGTTGTCGAGCAAGTGCAGAAGCTGCAAGTTATCTTCCATAACATTGCAGTGCAAGGGATGGAGCTGCCTGAAGCCTTTCAGGTAGCAACTGTGATTGACAGACTCCCTCCATCTTGGAAGGAGTTCAAGTCCTACCTCAAGCACAAGCGAAAGCAAGTGACGATGGAGGACCTTGTTACCCGACTCCGGATCGAGGAGGATAACAAGAAGAGGGACAAAAGGGAGAGGGGCTCGATTGCTTCCATCGAGGCCAAAGCTAACCTGATGGAGAAAGGCGAACCATCAAAGAAAAGGAAGCGACAAGACGACAAGGGCAAAGGCAAGGCTGTTGCTGCTGCTCCTGCTCCGAAGAAGTTCAGCGGGAAGTGCTACAACTGTGGCAAACCCAACCATCGGGCAGCTGATTGTCGTCAGCCCAAGAAAGAGGACAAGGGGAAGAAGAACTCCGTGAACGTTGCTGAACGTGAGCTTACGGAGATGGACATGTCCGCTGTGGTGACCGAGGTCAACTTGGTGGACAACAAGAAGAGTTGGTTCGTGGACACTGGTGCCACTTGCCATGTTTGCTCGGAGAAGTCTGCCTTCTCCACTTATTCTCCTGCTGAAGGGAGAAAGCTCTACATGGGCAACCAAGCCTCGTCTGAAGTGGCTGGTGTTGGAATGGTGGTGATCAAACTGACTTCGGGAAAGGAGTTGAAACTGAAGGACGTGCTGCATGTCCCGGACATCCGGAAGAATCTGATTTCGGGGTCTCTTTTAGTTAGTAGTCAGTTTAAGTTAGTGTTTGAGTCAAACGGTGTTGTACTTAGCAAGTTTGGCATCTTCCTAGGAAATGGTTACCTCGAGAAGGGCCTTTTCAAGATGTCTGTGATGACTGTAAGCCGTGATGGCAAAAACACTATTATGAATGAGAATGCTTCTACTTCTGCTTATATCGTTGAGTGTTCCTCTTTATGGCATTTTAGATTAGGACATGTTAATCTAAAATCTATAAAACGATTAGTAAATTTGGATTTACTTAAAATTGAGAATGTTGACACATCCAAAAGATGTGAAATTTGTGTAGAAGCAAAAATGACTAAATTACCATTTAAGTCAGTTGAAAGGAACACTACTCCTCTAGAATTAATTCACACTGATGTATGTGATTTAAAATTTGTGCAAACTAGAGGTGGAAAAAAGTATTTTATTACTTTTATTGATGATAGCACCAGATTCTGCTACGTTTACTTACTTCGAAGTAAAGATGAAGCTATTGAAGCTTTTAAAAACTATAAAAGTGAAGTAGAGAATCAAATGAACACTACAATTAAAGCAATTCGTAGTGATAGAGGTGGAGAGTATGTGGCTCCGTTTGAACAGTTATGTGCCGAATTCGGCATCATACATCAAACGACAGCTCCCTACTCACCTCAATCAAATGGTATTGCGGAGAGGAAAAACTGAACTTTGAAAGAGATGATGAACGCAATGTTAATCAGCTCAGGTTTACCTCAGAACATGTGGGGGGAAGCTATTCTGTCAGCTAACCACATTTTAAATAAAATTCCACTTAAGACTCAAGATAAGACACCTTATGAGTTGTGGAAAAATCGCAAACCATCATACAAATACCTCAAAGTGTGGGGGTGTTTGGCAAAAGTTGAAGTGCCACTTCCTAAACAAGTGAAAATCGGACCTAAGACAGTCGATGGGATCTTTATAGGATACGCCTTCAACAGTAGTGCCTATCGGTTCTTGATTCATAAATCAGAGATACCCGATATGACAATAGGTACTACCATAGAATCAAGGAATGCTGTGTTCTTTGAAAATATGTTCCCGTGTAGGGACAAAGAAGAAGTGAGTTCAAATAAACGAACTCATGAAGAATCAAGTGAAGCTGCAGGTCCTTCCACTCAGCAGAGTGAAGCGCCAAGACGCAGTAAACGAGCTAGAATCGATAAGACCTATGGTCCAGACTTCATCACGTATGTGCTAGAAGATGAACCTAGGACTATCAAAGAAGCTCTTTCCAGACCAGATGCATCTCTCTGGAAAGAAGCAATAAACAGTGAATATGATTCAATTCTGCAAAATCATACATGGGAGTTGGTTGACCTCCCTAAAGGTTGCAAGACCTTAGGATGTAAGTGGATCCTTAAAAGAAAGTACAAAGCAGATGGATCTATTGAAAAGTATAAAGCCCGTTTGGTTGCAAAGGGTTTTAAACAAAGAGAAGGACATGATTTCTTTGACACCTACTCTCCAGTAACAAGGATTACATCCATTCGTGTACTTGTCGCGATTGCTGCTTTGCATAATCTCGAAATACATCAAATGGATGTAAAGACTGCTTTTCTTAATGGAGAGATGGATGCTGAAATATACATGGATCAACCAGAGGGTTATGTTGTACCCGGGAGCGAGAAAAAAGTTTGTAAACTCGTTCGATCGTTGTATGGACTTAAACAAGCTCCTGTACAATGGCACTTGAAATTTGACAATATTATGTTGTCAAATGGATTTCGAATTAACGAATGTGACAAGTGTGTGTATGTGAAAGATACACCAAATGGATTCGTTATTGTATGCTTATATGTTGATGACATGTTAATCATAGGTAACAATTCAAATGTGATCGTTAATACGAAAAACATGTTAAAGAGAAATTTTGACATGAAAGATATGGGTTTAGCAGACGTGATTCTAGGAATCAAGATTGAAAGAACCTCAAATGGAATTTCTTTAACACAATCTCATTATGTTGAGAAAGTCTTGAAGAAATTCAATGCATTTGATGATCCACCTACTAAAACTCCACTTGAACAAAATGTTCATCTGAAGAAAAATAGAGGTGAACCTGTGAATCAGTTGGAATATGCAAGGATCATTGGAAGCGTGATGTACATTACTAATTGCACACGTCCAGATCTTGCATGTTCTGTGAACAAACTAAGCAGGTACACGAGCAATCCAAGTCATGAACATTGGAAAGCTCTGAAAAGGGTCTTGAGATACTTGAAGTATACTCTTGACTTCGGGCTACACTACACGCGACATCCAGCTGTACTTGAAGGGTACAGTGATGCTAATTGGATATCCGATAGTAAAGACTCATTCTCGACTAGTGGATATGTATTCACTATTGGAGGAGCTGCAGTATCGTGGAAATCCACAAAACAGACGTGTATTGCCCGTTCCACAATGGAATCTGAATTCATCGCTTTGGATCAAGCTGGTGAAGAAGCTGAATGGCTTCACAATTTCTTAGAAGATATTCCTTGTTGGAACAAACCAGTATCATCTGTAATGATACATTGTGACTGTCAAGCTGCTATTGGTAGAGCTTTGAACAGTATGTACAACGGAAAGTCGAGACATATTCGTCGTCGACATAACTCCGTTAGACATTTGATCTCAACTGGTATAATAACAATTGATTATGTAAGATCAGTTGATAACATAGCGGATCCGCTCACGAAGAGCTTGAATCGAGATCAAATGAATAAGCTGATAGAGGGAATGGGTCTGAAATCCACAAATAAAACTGAAACAGTGGTAACCCAACCATGATGACTGGAGATCCCAAGAACTTGGTTCAAAAGGGAAAACTAAGCTGTGAATGTTAGTTGTACAACACTTGAAAATCATGACCATTCCTGACAGCACTGTGTCAAGTGTTAGTGAACCCGTGAGTTGTGGTAAAGGATAAGTCTTTGACTTTTAATGATTCCTATGAGTCCATGTGGGACTGAGTATGACGGGATACTCGAAAGGAGATCACCTATATAAATGAGAAGTGAGGGCCGCTTCGACCAAACATTTATGAATACAAAGGGCGTCCAGGGCCAAAATGGACAAAAACGTGAGAACAAATCGGAATCGAGATTGACTTGTGTCTGCACTATCTGTAAGGTATACACTAAGGAGGATTAGTTCAAGGCATCATGTCCACTAAGCCGCCGGTATACCCGATGGTGCCGGGCTACGGAAAGTTCAAAACCATTGGTTACTTATCCGGAAGCAATGAGGTCTCACATGAGCTGAACGAAGAAGCTTGACTCTGTATAGGTGCAATTCTCACTCATGTGGGGGATTGTTGGAAATTGGTTTTGTAAAGGGTTCATACCCTTACTTTGATCAATTTTTTTAGGAGTAAAAACGTTAGTTTTTGGGAAAATAAAATTAACGATGTTGTTCTACTCGCGGAGTAGATGAGCGTGGTATATTTAATATCTCAAAACCGATTTCCGGTGAGTGAGAAATTAATTTGGGAAGTTGAAGTATTAATCATGTGTGTTGAATAATTCCATGGGAATGGAAAATAAAGTTCCATCCCACATTGGAAAATTACAAGAAGTTTGTCTTGTATATAAGTAGGAAATTATTCATGCTCTCTAAATTGGGACATGGGGACCCTAACCATGGACCACACACGCGCGCGCGCGCCCCGCCCCGCCCGAGCCTGGGACCGGGTCCGGGTCCGGGTTCTTGGTTCTTGGTTCTTGGCAATTGGGCTTTGGGTGGGCTTTGGTGCCATACCTATATTTTTAGAGTACCAAAAATATGAAATAGCCCATTATCTTTTTTGATCCAATCGGATTGGGTGACCCGTATGGAATTGGGTCGGCCCATTTCGGTTGGCCCACTTAGAATTGGGTCGGCCCACGAACTTGATTAATACACTACGAATTTGATTAATACACTCCAGAGCATCTGGAATATTCCTTCTTGCTTCCCAATCCTGAGAAACGCAGTTTCTCTCCACGACAGAACGTGGGTGATCCATGATCACCACGTACTCCACTCCAACAGCCCTCTAAAGGGTCGGAATTCCGCCTATATATACCCCATTTTCGTCCAGTTTTTCAGATGAACTTACGAACCCAGAAATTCCCGAAATTCTGTCTCTCCAGAAAATTCCGTTCAGCTTATAATTCCGATTTCGTTCGCCGGAAATTCATACACGGTAGTGCTACCGGTCTGAATAGACAAACCGTTTTACCTTTGGGGATCCGTACGCATAATCCGTAAGCACTGTACGGACGTATTCGATCTTGCGGGCATAGGTTTCACCTAGACTCGGTTTTACACGAATTCGTTTCGTGCTCACTTTTCTCCCACTTTCAGTTTTTCGAAATATTCATACCCAGTTTCTAACAGAATTGAAATCAAATCAAAAGACAGGAAAGGTACGTACAAAAAACCCATAAGAAAAAACAAATTCAGCAAAGAATGAAACTTAGTACCTAGGCAAACAACCAAAGGATTTCCCTGTTGAATGAAGCGAATTCCATAATAGGGATTCAATTTCCTCAGTATCTTGGCTAGAAAGGCGGATTCAACATCCAAGGCTTTGCAGGATGCAATTAAATTAGAGCATCTACTATTGCACATAGACTTTGCAACTGATAATCTGGGAATTGTATTTGTGGAAACATATGAAAGAGAATAGTGAAGCCATTAGATCTGAGAGCTGCTCAAAAGAGATTGAATAGTAATTAATTGAATGTTGCAGTAAGATCACATTCTAACTTCCTAAGTAATTTTCGGGTGTATACATTGACATTGTCCATATCTCTGTAATATTAATCGAGAAGTGGAACTGGAATGTACCCTAAAAGAAGCACATGCTAAAGCATACTGAATACGATTAGCCTCACCAGAATATCATTTTACCGGTAGTTAAATTTCTATTTTTCCAACAGAGGAACATTTAGTTAAAATAATGCAAATTCCAACAGCAAAAACTCAATTCAACTGAGTTATAAAAATGGATTTTAAGACATCGGGGGAACTTTGATTCTTAACATGCCTTCAAAATTCGGAATGAAAAATATAAAAATAAATCGAGAATTTGAGAAACATTGAATGGTTTTGATACCTGTAGTCGCCGGAAGTGAATCGGCGGAGAGAAGCGGTGTTGATAATTAGGAATACCTAAACCCTTGCATATTTTTTTTAATATTTTCAAAATATAAGAATGTATACATTTTATACATATTTTTATGTTTAGATAACTATAACTTACTCTGTATTCTCCAAAATTAACTCCATCATCCTTGTCTTTGTCAATTTGCATTTAACGGATTTAAGTGACACTTTACTACTGTCGACAATAACACCAATAATATCTAGAAATGTAAAAATAAATGATTATATATATATATATATATATATCAATCACACATATACTAAATAGAATATATACAAATAAAAATTAAAAAGAAAGATCAATATTAATACCAATACACTGGGTCTCATCTATTGATGTTGCACAAAGCAAATCAACATAGTTCTTGAAAATGTATATATTGTGCAGGAAATTTGGATCAAAGAACTCTGTCACACGTGTGGTGGGAATAAATAATTTTTTTTTTTTATTCGAGGTAGTACTATATGTGTTGTTATCTCCCATAACAACAAAGTTACGAATGATGTATAATCGACCATCGTTTATTTTTTTCTTGTTCACTTCAATCTCTTTGTTCCTTATTGTTGCATGAATTCATTCACCCTGCCAGGGTTTAGGGTTTAGGGTTTTCCAGAAAAGTCAATAACATTAGCAATAGAAGTAAAATAAAATAAAATATTATCATATTAAATATTAAAGTAAATATACCTCACTTTCATGAAAGACACATTCAAGATTCATTATCTTGTTTTTATGACCATAAACCGGTGCATTATAGGCCCGAACATATCGCAACTTCATACATCATCCCTTTTTTTTTGGATCAATTTTCTTGATTAGAGAAAAATTCGAAGACATTTTGATAACTCACCTGAGATATTTTTCTATCAAAATAATTAGAAATACATAAATATAAATTTAGAAAGTTGAGGAAAACTTGTACATTAAGAAGAAAGTTTCACAGAAAAAATGACAGTTATAGTTTCCCCATTAACTATAGGTCGAAAATAACCAATTTTTATAAATTAAAAGAATCAATGAATAGAAATTCGAAAATAATACATACCTCTTTATATCTTTTTTTAATGGTAATTAATTACAATAGTTTCCTAACATAATTAATTACAATGGTTCCTTCGACCACCGGGTACATGGCAACATCTTTTCATCTCACTGTAGACCGGAATCACAATTCACCACAAGAGGGGGACCACCTGAACCCGCAACTCAAAACACAGTCGCACTGCAATCGGAACCGCAACCACCAGAAGAGGGGAACACCACCTCACCACAAGAGGGAATAAATTCTTTCTCCATATCTCGAACCCAAGACCTTTGGGGTATTAGATGGTGGGCTCAACCAACTGAGCAACCAACTCTTGACACACCTCTTTATATCTTGTGTAGTTTCTGCTTGACTTTTTTTATAGAGACAAAATAAGTGATATATGTATATATATATATATTTTCGTGCACGGGTTCAATAATGTGTTACATATCCAATACAATTTCTTCTTTGAGATTTTTTTGCCAAATTGTGGGCCATGAGAACATTAGATTAATTAATGCTCGTATATGGATTTTGTTGTTTAGTTGGTAGAGAATGATATTTTTTTTTTACTCCGTATCCGGCTCATTGACTGACTAATCCGGGAGAAAAAGATGATATTGAATATGAGATTTATATATTATATTATAATATATTTAGATGTCTATATGAATCTTCATAATAAATATACTATATTATTTATATATATTTATCATTTATAAAAATATTTAACAACTATTACTTTAAAATAATTAAAATATTTTATACCATAAAATAATTATAATTATATTTCAAAAATATATCCAGTATATTTTGTAATAAATTATTTATCTATATCTATAATAAAATATATTTCAAAGATATATGTCAAAGATTTTTAAAAATTTAAAAATATATCCAATATATTTCGTAATCAAATATATCCAATATATTTTGTAATCAATTATTTATTAATATTTATAATAAAATATATTTCAAAGATATCTACCAAAGATTTAAAATGAATATTACTCAATTTAGCAATAATTTTGGCGGGAAATTCAATGGTTTTCAAATGTAGGTCGATTAGCGTTATTATTATATATATAGATATATAGAAAAATTAAATTATTTTAAAACAATTTTTAAAATTAAAGTATTAAATTATAGGCGGCCTAAAAGCCCATTTGTCGGATAAAGCCATAAAAGTTAATATTCTTAATATATTTATAATGGGCTTAAATTTATAAATAATTATATTAATTATTACTATTATTATATAATTATAAAATATATATTTTCGAATATCGAATCGAATATCTTAATTTTATATTTGTATTTGAATATTAATCAAATAAAAAAATTATAATCGAACCAAAATTGTTTTATTCGTTTACAACCCTAGGTACAAGTCAATTAAATTACACGAGTTTTTGATACTCGTATTTGGTAATAAATACAATTGATTTACCATACAATCGATGTCTCATAAAAAAAAGGAGAAAATAACTAAAATTAATCAAATCAATTTGGTTAATTCGCAAATCAAGTCAATCAAATGACACCGGTCAATCTGACGGCGCCACGTGGCCTTGTAAAAAATGAAGGTTTTTCCATCCTCCACCCTATAAATAGGGCTCTCATTTGTTCATTCCCACGCATCAATATTCAACATTCAAGCGTTCAGACAGTCAAGCATCTAAGTAAACAAATTATCTGCAACCGTTCTTGAAGATTCGAAGTGTTCTTCATCAACCCTAATGCGTTCTTCGTGAAAAGTGATAAGAAACAACATTTGATTCAAGATCAACGTCCAAAATCCCTCCGATCAAGTGTTTTTCTTCGAATGGGTGCTTGAAGATTCGAAGAAGCTTCGAAAGCATTCTTTCAGGACTTCGAAGATTCAAAGACGTTATACGCATTTATAAGACGTTCTTTGCTTAAATCCATCAAAAATAGTTTTTGATCCGAGACTAAGGTCCTAAAATCCTCCGATCAAGCATTTTCTCCAAAGGATTCCTGAAGGTTTAAGACCCTTTTTCATCAAACTCGAAGAAGTTCATCTCATCTTCAAAAGTGTTCATCAAGAAAGTCTCCAACATAGTGTTTAATCCAAAATAAGGTATTTTGCCCTTAAATAAACGTTATAAATCTCCAAATCCAACTTGAACAAGATCGAAGACAAAGATTTCATTCGAGTCAAAATCAACTTGAAGAGAAGAATAAGAAGAACAAATTTAGAGTATGTAAACCGCACAAAGTTTCTCAGTTCGATCCGAAAGAAATTAAATTGTAAAATAATTTTATTATTATTATATTAGTTTCACAAAAATTATCGTTACAGAAATAATTAATACTTTCAAAATAAATTTTATGATAAAATTTGTTCACACGCCACCTTGCCAAACAAAAAACAAATGAGCAATGTAAAAAGTGTCTCGCTGAACTTAACAAGTTATTACTGCTAAACTCAAAATAAAAATTTATATTATCCGTCCCGCGATTACTTTCACACTTGCCTTATTTGAACATTCTACAATTACTTTCACACAAAAAAAAAAAAAAAAATTCTCTCACAAAAGCCACTAAAGCATAACATTATCATTATTTTATCAAACTCCACACTCACATACGCCCTATTTTCTTAAAGAATGTGCAACTTTCATATGTGCAAGTAAAGGTGGGACAAATGAAGTAATATTTAAGAAAAATCCATTTGCGAATTGCGATTATGAATGCAAATCGCTTTCATTAAAGATGTTGGAAAAATTAGTTTTGACCATATTTGATTAAATATTAATGACAATTAATCATCCATTTTGCGTAAATGAATTTGGTTGATTTGATTACTCTAAATTAAATTTGGGTGAATGAGAAATTAATATCATTTAATATGTAAATAAATATATTGATGTATGCATTTACAATAGTAATAGTGATGGATTGTGACTTATAGGCATGAAATGTCATGTCTTTTGATAATTTTATTCCAAAGGTTGTGTTTTTTGGAGATATATATTTTGGTGAATAGTTGTTTATTTCCAAGAGTTGAAGAGTCACACTAATTTGCAGCAACTCTTGGAAGACTATAAATATACCTCCCCTCCCCATTTGTCATTCACATTCATTTTGATAATCAGTGTTGCAGAAGTCGCAAATCGCCAGTAAGGCGTTTACTGACCGACTAGCGCCTAGTTACCACGTAGACTTTTTTTTTTATGAATTTTTTTTTTAAATTAAACCCAAAATATCAACATAATTGATAATTTTAATTTGTAATGCAAATAGTCCAACTAGAAAATTCTCAACATGTAAAACCAAAACACAAAAACATACAAAGTAAAACAAATAAAATGTTTCACATCAAATGAACAAATAAGTTTCTTGATTGCTTTAGCTTTGTTGTTGGGGAATTTCAGGAAACATAGGTTGTTCATCTCCATACACGGTCTTCATCATCGAACTTAAACTCAACGTCGACCTCTATTTTTTATTCATCGGATGAGAAGTCATCTTCATCGAGAACTCTAAGTCGAACACTTCTTCGAGGACCATCATCTGTCTCATCATGAGGAGTCGAAGCGATGCCAGAGCCCGAACTAAGATCTCTCTCGACAACATCATAATCAATTGAGACAACCCCATCAACAATTCGAATTTTAGCAAAACTCGCATCTTTCTTGTTGTATAAAATGTGGGTAATGGAGTTAATGACAAGTTAGACACATAAATTTAATGATAGGTTAGGCACACCGAAAAACGATGCTATCTTCAAAGGTATTAATTCCTTCCACATTGGTGTAAATGGTTCACAAGGAATTGACCTTCCAGGATACAAAACCCATCGCACAGAAATTTGATAGTTACACTCTAATGAATTTCAGAAGCAGAAATCACAAGTGTTTTAGTAAAACTCAAAATATAAGACTCGACTACTATAAATAGAGAGACTCGATTTTTCGGTGCTTAAGAAACTCTTTTAATTCAATTTCTATTTCTGTCGAAAATGTACATCTCAAGTATTTATAGATGTCCAAGGGTTGCCTCGAAAGGATGCAACTCTACTCAAGAGTTGCAGTAAACCCAAGGATTGCAACTCTTACCCACAAAATGGTATCACTTCACCGAATAGTCACGTTGAACCAAATGGTTACAACTTTTCACCGAAATTATGTCCATTCACGAAGAGTTCTCTCAAATAATTATATTATGTAAATATACTAATATACAACAATCCCCCACTTATTTACATATATATAATATATAATAAATAATACAAAAATAATAAAATAATAAAATATACACACTTGTTTTACGCAACGAATAGCCATGAAGTGGACTAAGCATTTAACTTACGGTTGAACAAGAAACCAATGGAATCAAGTTCTCGTCCCGTACGATTTCATACTTCTTAGTTTTTGGCAGCACCAATTTAGTAACGGGCCTTGTGCTTATCCTGATCTCGCAAGTACTCTAGGATATTACCGATATAATCCCTAAGAAGCGGCCTCTCACTTCTCTACTTGCATAGGTAGACTTATCATGAATAAGGATTAAAAATCCAACCTTTACTTGTTGTGGTAAATAAAAGTGCATAGGTCAGATATAGAGCTTTCGAAATAGTATCACCTCCACTATTTCCAAGTTTATGCACTTTGAAATGTGTCCAAGTTTCCATTTCGCCGATGTCTAATATTGAATTGCCTTTTTAACTCTATGTTAAGGTGCCAATATTTTACTTGTACCTGAAGATGGAGTTGGTTTCAATCAAGACATCATTTTAAATTGGTAATAGCTCCATGTCTCTTAAGACCTTTTCTATTTTATCTTCCAATTGCTAGCATTCAAATTGTTGGAAGATACTCAAGTATGATTTTTCCCTCTTTAATCATACTTCTAATATGATTACATCTGATCAGATAAAGCAACACAGTTTGCCTAGAGTTAAACTCAATTTTTCAACAAGGAGCCTCATCTCCCTTAGTTAAATGATTCCTCAACGAATCATATTTATATGAGCCAACACAATTTTACTTTTAACTCAAGTGTGACCTTCATTGCCACATTTTACTCTTTAAATAATTTCTCAACAAATTAAATGTGTCGACATCTTTTAATTTAAGTGTGACCTACTTTGCCACCTTAAACCCTTAAATAATTTCTCAACGAATTAAGTGGGTCGATATCTTTTGGATTCAATCCAAAACATAATTTGTGCTCTCTACTTTCATGAACAAATATTATCCATCCTTGATTCTAATCAAATTTTAATTTGATATTCACAATCAAAGAATCCAAATATTTGTAATATACCTCAAGTATTTGGCTCCTCATTTCTCTTGATGGCCCATTTATATTAATTAGGCCTTAGCCCTAAGAAGCAACTAGGGCCAAACAATATTAATTAATTATGAATTTCTTCGGCCCAAATTATCTTAATTAATTTTGGCCCATGATATTTTTTTTTCCTAGCAATTCACACGGCCCAATTGCTTAGAAGAGAAGTACGCTACTATTATACGGTCAAAATAATACATTCAATGTCCCAAGTCATATTAATATAGGATCAACTTTTCAAGTATCAGCCTTGTTGAAGTATTACTATGGCCTTTTGAGCCCAACACTCCAATTATTAAATAAATAGGGATAGAAAGATTCAGTTCACGGACTTACCTTATTATCTCTGAAGCGTCACAGTAATTATTTTTTATTTTAATGAACTGCGTCCGTTCACAACCAGAAAAATTTATCAGCGTCTCGGCTTTTCGAACCGACACCAATCCCACTTGATAATCTTCTAAATTCATGTGCTGCGGTTGTTGGCGCGTGCTCTCTCAACGCCATAGTTTGACCCAGATCCGAGTCTCATAACATTCATTGTCACCACTACAATCAAGCGACGGTAGCCCAAGCCCGACAACCGCGGATCCACCGTCGTCGATTCAACGCATCTTTTCAAATCTCAATCCCCATGTTTCCTCCTTCTGTTCGGTTTGTTTCACTTAAAAACAACATTTTTCGTTGTAATGCAGCTTCTGAAATTAATTTCAGAATCCGCATGTCACTTGTATGATGAAATGCCTCTGAAGGGAACTGAGCATTGAACAAACGATATCCTCTGGATAAAGCCTCGACCTTCTTGTACATTTCCCAAATTTGTAGTTTTGAAATACATGTGAACTCTAGACCCTTCATTAAACTATAGGATTAGAAAAAACGACAGTAACTATCCAAATGTAAACTCATATCCCAGAATTCAAATTTTACACAACTCACAAAATTTCGTAATAGGTTGTAAATGGTTTTAGGATTTTAAACTTCCCTAGTAAAATGAATGTGCTCATTTTATCCTCTTAAGGTTTATCTCGATCATCCAATATTTGCCTTTACCCGACATTGACTCCATTTAGAAATTTAATACCTTTAAAATTGTTGTATAAAAATGTGGGTAATGGAGTTAATGACAAGTTAGGCACACAAATTTAATGATAGGTTAGGCACACCGAAAAACGATGTTATCTTTAAAGGTATTAATTTCTTCCACATTGGTGTAAATGGTTCACAAGGAATTGACCTTCCAGGATACAAAACCTATCGCACGGAAATTCGATAGTTACACTCTAACGAATTTCAGATGCAGAAATCACAAGTGTTTTAGTAAAACTCAAAATATAAGACTCGACTACTATAAATAGAGAGACTCGATTTTTCGGTGCTTAAGAAACTCTTTTAATTCAATTTCTATTGAAAATGCACATCGCAAGTATTTATAGATGTCCAAGGGTTGCCTCGAAAGGATGCAACTCTACTCAAGAGTTGCAGTAAACCCAAGGATTGCAACTCTTACCCACAAAATGGTATCACTTCACCGAATAGTCACGTTGAACCAAATGATTACAACCTTTCACCGAAATTATGCCCATTCACGAAGAGTTCTCTCAAATAATTATATTATGTAAATATACTAATATACAACATTCCTTTGCTAATAGAACTTGCATGTCCTTTTCTTTCAACTTCCTTTGTTTGTTCATCAATTTTACATTGAAACTAACATACACAAAATTATTTAACCGTTTGACTAGAAGTTTATTCATTTTCTTTGTGTGAATCTAAAAGTGTTACAAACACAATGAATTACAAAATTAATAATTAACAATATTATAAATTTAAAACTAAAAGAAAAAAAAAAAGAAAAAAACACAAAGTAATTTAACATAAAAAAGATTAATAACCCCTTCGAATGCACTCCAATTTCTTTCACAACCCGATGAACTAGTTTTGTAAGTATAATAACATATACTCCCTCCGTCCATGAAATATAGTCATGTTGTTTTATGCACGGTTATTAAGAAAGTTGATATAATATGTCAAAAGTTAGAATATTGTGTCACATCAAGTACAACATAAATTATTTTATAAATGTTATGTGTGTATGTTGAAAAGTGTAGATAAAGTTTATTATTTTCATTTTAGACAACATGACTATTTTTTCGTGGACAACTAAATAAGGCAACCAGGACTATATTTCATGGACGGAGGGAGTATTTCTTAATATGTGCGAAAAACTTGTAAGTCTATCTTTCAAGGACAGAGGGAGTAAGTAATTATTGATAAAAATAACTATCTTACAAAAAATATCGATATATGTATACGTTGATAAAATTAATTTATGTGCACAAAAACTGTGTCATATTGCTTGGGCACATATTTTAAGAAAATAGATAAAATAAGGATAAAATATGAATAAAATAATTATTTGTGAGTGTAAAGTTAAAGTGATTATTGATAAATAAGGAAATGACACACTTTTTGTGAACAAACAAATAAAAGAATTAGACACACTTTTGGTGGACGGAGGGAGTAATTAGCTTTTAAAAGATACTCCCTCCGTCCCCCTATAAGCTTTATGTTTTTTCATTTTCTACCCTTCGCTTTAAAGCTTTACATTTTTTGTTTTTGGAAAGTTGTGGTCCCACTTTTCTTAACAACTATCCTTAATTTGTTGGGTTTTTCTACGGTGACGTTAGGGAACCAATAGAAACATCATTTAACTTCGCCGCAACTTTTTTTTTAGTCGGACCGTCGCGCACAAATGTTGTATCTTACTTGGACCGCCGCTTTTCTCTCTCCTTATTCCATCGTCTTGTTTCTATATTTCCCGCTAATGAACGTTGCTGCACAAATCCCGATGTTGTCTCCATAATTGCCTGATTTTGTAACATCCATTTATACGTTCTCTTGAAATTCTGTTTTTTATACGAGTGTTGAGAAAAGGATAAATGTGAATTACGCTGCTCTAATTACTAATTATCTAGGCTTACGCATTTTTGTCATATGCTACATCTAATTCATTTGAAATACAATGGTTGAAAACATATCATTAGGTTTATATTTATTGAGGAACTACTGATGAATACAGTAGAACTAATTCATCCGATTCATTTGAGTTGAAAATAAAGCATTAATTATGAGGTTCAAATGAATAAGGTGCAGTTTCCTGATGAAAGAATGATTAAGTATTTCACGAGCTCGTTATCAATGTAAATAAGCCAGATTCTGAAATCAGATCTGAAGCTACTCGCGTTTTTTAACATGCAGGTTATTTCCACTCTTGTCAATCTTAGTTTCATTGACTTCGGCCTCAAGATTCCCAAGCAAAAGTGAGAGCGCAAGACCACTTCACAGTGGGGTGGGGACTTTACACAAGTCAAAGCTCATAACAAGTGTATCATAAATCAGATTACAAATTCAGGAATAAAAATCAACCCAAATTTCTAATCAATCTGCAAGGTGTAACACAATTCACAACCTAACCATAACCATATTCCAGACTCCAGCTACCCAAACTTACAACAAAATTTCAATTATAATTAGGACCAGCACCTCACATAACAATAAGAGAAACTATTCAAATAATTAAAGCCAAGAAAGATATTAATCATTTAATCAACAAATTGGTATAACATAATAATTGTGATGGAGACGAGATCGTGATAACGATCTATTATATGAAGATTTGGAGAATCAAGAAGATTATATTTTATTTGATATTTTATTTTATTTAATTAGATTAGATTTATTTTATATTTATGATTATTATATTTCCTGTCCGTTAAGTCGTTTAGTATTATAAATAGGAGTCTCAGAATTATTGTAATTCAGTTGATTATTAATATATTGGGTTTTATCCCTTTTCGTGTTTTATCGTTGTTATTCTAGTATTCCCTGAATCAATAGATTAACACGTTTAAATACGTTGCGTTTATCCGGGTATTTTTAGAATCAACGGATATTACGTTGTATCGTGCTTGCGCTGCGTCAAATTGTTTTAAGGAATTCATTCGTGTTTTGCAGCCTCTAAAAAACCTTGGCCTTTAAACCCAGAATAATAGCGGAAACAAAGACAGAGTAGAAATGGAGTATGATCTTCGATTCCCCGAGAAGAAAAGCTGCATTGAATCACACACACACATATATATCCCCGACCCCACGTCGTCATCGGAAACAAAATTACAGGACGCACCAAACCGTGCTCTTCACTCACCGGCGCTATGTCCAAATTCTAAACCAGTTTAGAGATCATTGTATTTCTGTTCTCAAGCGTCTCAATTTGGGGAATTTGTCAATTGGGTCAAAGTGTTTTTAATAGGGGTATACTTGTAATTTTATAATTAATATATTTTAATATTTTAAAACTATAAAGGATACTTTTGTCATTTTATATTTATTAATTTAATTTATTAGTAGAGCGATATAGTGTGATTGCAAATCGCTCTAATGTAAAGTGCAATCATTTAAATAAAATATTATATGTTGGATCGAGATTCGATTGATTTCAGAGGGTTTACTGATGTCAGGAAGAGCGAAACCCTTCCTGACCATAGAAAAACCCTACTTTATTACTAAACAAAAGAATCAACTATCCTAACTTTTGCACAAAATTACACCAATTGTCACTCACTTAATATTAAAATATGCACTTCTGCTCTCTTTCTTTTCTTACATTTTTTATTAACAATTTTATATAATATATTATATTCATTAAAACTCGTGTGATCCCCCCAATGTAAAGTTTAAAGTGGACGAAAGAAGTATATAATTAGATACTTATGTTCATTAAAACAATGCTCAAAAGATTAAACACACGTTTTTGAAAAAGATAGAATAACAATTATACCGTGGGAATTATTTATGAATTAAGTGTAAAGTTAGAGATATTTTGAGTAATTAAGTGATTTATACTAAATTTAAAAATTACAAACTAGAATCGTTTAAAATTATGACAAAATATAGAGTGAAAATGGTTCATACACGAATCATTAAAGGATATCAGTTGTTTTCATTAAAGAGTATTATGTGTTTTCACTTAAGGGTATTAGTTGTTTTCATTGAAGTATTATATTAATTATTTATTGAAAATAAACTAAGACTCTTTAGTGAAGACAACTAATACTTTTTAATGAAAATAATTAATACTCTTCAATAATTAATGTATGGACTAATTTAAATCTATACATACTTTTAAAATTTTAAAATCTGTGTAGTTTTTATAACACGAAGCAAACATCATCTTGAATCGGTGGATATCCTCGGCTCATTTTGGTCCTGCAATATAAACCTTATTATAAAACAAAATTTTGATTGAGATGGTATAAGTGAGATAATATAAATTATTATTATTTTTTAAAAATGTTAATGCCTCGTGTTCAATTTACTACCTCCGTCTCCAAACACTTTTCATAATTACTCTATCTTCGTGTTTTAGCTAACGAGTTGTTATTAATATTTAAAATGATAATATAATTTTAACACCTATTTAACACACAGCCTTAATCAATGTTTAGTCCGATTTGAAAACACTGCTAAAGCCTAGTCAACCAAAAGTAAAGGGGTCCGCCCTATGGGAAAGAAACGCGCGAGAGCGAGTACCGCAAAAGAGCTTTTAAGGGAGAGAAAGGCCTAGAGAGAGAGAGAGAGAGAGAGTCGAAATCAATGGCGGATGCGGCAGTGGAATTCCTACTGGAAAACCTGAAGCAGCTGCTGCTTCACCACGCGCATTTGATCAAGGACGCGAAGAACCAATTAGAGAAGCTGGAGAGAGATCTCCGATTTCTCAAAGCCTTTCTTAGGGATTCGACCAAGAGGCGAAGAAAGGACGAGACGCTGAAAGCTCTGATCCAGGAAATACGCGACGTCGTTTACGAGGCGGAGGACATCATCGACACCTACGTCACTCAGGCGGCGGCGGCGGAGGCCAAGTCCTGGAGTTTCATCCCCAAACTCCGCAATCGGGCGGCGCTAACCGAACAGGTGGAATCGGTGTGCAGAAAGATCAGAGATATCTACGACGAGAAAAGCAGGATTGATTTTGGGTTCCTTTGTATTGAAGATGGAGGCCCCTCCGGGATAATTGAGGTGAGGTCACATTTTTTTCGCTTTTATTTATTTATTATCAAGTTTAGACCGGTTCTTAATACTAGTATTTTGGAAAGGTATTTATTTTTTGGAAGACATACTAATAGATTTAGCTCTAAATATTTATCCATTTTGCTTCTCAAACTTAAGCGTAGATTATCATAATAATTTATATCCAACTTTAATGAGCTTGAGAGTAAATTAGGATTGACTAAAGTTAAAAAAAAGTATCAATTTTGTGAGCATAAAAATAAGATATCTGAGAAAGATTAAAAGAAATAAACAAACTCATTTTTGTGTCTCAAGAAAATGTATAGAGCAATATAATAAAAAGAAGTGAACTCCAAATTATTTTATTCCAGTTTAGGAAAATCGATCATATATTTGATAATATTAAACTAAATTATTTTTATTTATTATTAACACGTCCTGTTTTATAATTATAAAGTAATTTTTATTCAAAATTTGATAATCTTATTTCTTTATATTTCTTGTAAAAACTTTAAACATAACTTTCTAAATTTCTGTTAATTGACCTTTCTTCATTTTTAGAATGGTAAGAGAACTTAGAAGCGTCTCATTTATATAAAAGATTCGGAAAATGTATAATTTATTTCACAATTCATATAAAGCTCAACTTAAACAACTAAAATCTCAGACTACACATTTATTAGTGTAAGCTTATAGCATATGGCGAAAAGCTTTAAAAATCAAATTTAATACGAAATTAATTTTAATAATACCTATTTCCTTAAAATGAGTTAACATTTATAGTAAATCCTTAGCTTTTACGTCGAACACAAACTCTTGAAAGCAGTCCTTGTATTCTTTGTATTTGGTGGAATGATTTCAAAACCCCTCAATTTGAAAAAACCGCTTGTTTGTTGTCAAGAAAGATTACTTCATATGCAAACAAATATTTGATTTTGTAGCCTTAATTACTGTGTGAAACAGGCCCCCCTATTAAGAAAACACAATGTGGTTGGTTTTGAAGATGAGACAAGAACATTAATGGGTTACCTCACTGAAGAAACAGAGCAGCTGGATGTGATCTCCATCATCGGCATGCCGGGGCTTGGGAAGACGACTCTTGCTGGGAAGATCTTTCATGATGCACAAATTCAATACCAGTTCCCTATACGCATATGGATTTATGTCTCTCAAGAGTTCACAAAGAAAGACATCTTTCTTTCCATTTTGAAAGAGTTCACTAATAAGGATATGAAAGGCAAGAGTGATCAGGAGTTAGCCGATTTAGTTGCTCATAATCTGATGGGCGTAAAGTTCTTGCTCGTGACGGATGATGTTTGGACAACTGAAGATTGGGATAAAATTCAGATTTGTTTGCCCAAAAATAACAAAGGGAAAGTCTTGATCACCAGCCGTGATAAGGAAGTGGGTCGTTATGCTAGTCGTGTTAGATCGCCTCATATGTTGCGTTTCTTGACTTCGGATGAGAGCTGGTTGCTTCTTCGGTACGAGGTTTTTGGTAAGCCCGATTTCCCAACAGAGCTGGAAGACGAGGGAAAATTAATCGCACAGCGCTGTGGGGGGCTGCCGCTTGCTGTAGTGGTTATAGGAGGCATTCTTGTGAAGAAGTTTTCAGCATCTGGTGAAACGATTGCGATGAAGAAAGCCTGGGGAAAAGTTTCTAAAAGCTTTGTTGCTTATCTTCATGATGATAGAGAAAGACGCATGGAGAAAATCATAGCGTTGAGCTACGAAAAACTACCATATCATCTAAGAGAGTGCTTTCTGTATGTGGGAATGTTTCCTGAGGACTTTGAGATTCCTGCTTGGAAACTGATACGTATGTGGATTGCAGAAGGGTTGGTACAACCCAGGGATAATTTTAGCTCGGAAGAAACTGCAGAAAACTATTTGGATGATCTTATCAACAGGAACTTAGTTAGAGCTGATAAGTTTAAGGCTGATGGAAAAGTTAAAAGCTGCCGCATTCATGATATGCTGCGTGATTTCTGCAGAACTGAAGCTGGAAAGGAGAATTTCTTCCAAGAAGTTAAGATGTCCGGAGATGGGGGTTTCCAGACACACAAGTGTCGTCGGCTCTGCCTTCATTCCAACGTCTTGAACTTCCTCTCAGAAAAACCGCGCAGTCCAAGTGTTCGTTCGTTTGTTTGTTTCTCCAAGGATGAAGTCCAGATCCAGTCGGAATATATTTCAGCCATTCCGGCTGGTTTCAAACTGCTCAGAGTGTTAGATGTGAAGCCCATCAAATTCACTAAACTTCCGATTGACATGTACCTACTGCTTCACCTGAGGTACATCACCCTGTCCTTCAACTCATCGGTTCTTCCCGCAGCTTTTTCCAAGCTTTGGAACCTCCAAACTCTTATAGTCGACACCTCATATCGAACACTTGAAGTTAAAGTAGACATTCTGAACATGATTCAACTGAGTCATTTCAAGACGAATGCATCTGCCTCCTTGCTCAAGTCAAGTAAAAGTAGTAAAGGTGGTGAAAAGATTCAATCACTCGGGACGATTTCACCAGAAAGCTGCACTGAAGATGTGTTCAACAGGGCCCGCAATCTGAAGAAACTTGGCATTCGTGGACGACTAGCCTTGATCGTTGAAGATAAGAGAGGGTCCTTTGACAGCTTAGGGAAACTGGCAAATCTTGAAAAACTTAAGCTGATAAATGATCTAATCCTCTGTACACCTTCTGAACGCCAACTGCGTAGCCTTCCTCCAGCATACAAATTCCCAGCCCAGTTGAGGAGCCTAACGTTATGTGATACTTCTCTCGACTGGTCTCAAATGGACATCCTAGGATCACTTGATAAGCTCGAGGTGCTCAAGCTAAAGGACAAAGCATTCTGGGGTGAGATCTGGGTTGCAACTGCTTCCGGTTTTCGATATCTTGAGGTGTTGCATATAGGGCGCACAAATTTGGTAACCTGGGTAGCTTATCACCATCAATTCCCTAGACTTAAGCGCCTGGAGCTGAGGAATTGTGAGAATCTTGAAGAAGTTCCAATCGGGTTGGCTGAAATACCAAATTTTCAACTCTTGGATCTGCATAGGTCCAAACGTGCCACTACCTCTGCTAAGAAAATTCACGGAGTAAAGAGGAAGATGGAAGATGAGCAGTCGTGCAGTGTCCGTCGTTTCAAGCTCTCCATTTTTCCTCCTGAGGAGTGATCAAGATCAACATTGAATAGGTATGTATAATATTTGTAATTTATTTATTTTTGGCCCATAACTTGGGGGTAGCAATTGTACGACATTATATTTGCAGGCTGAAATATTCGGGCCGACATATTTAGGCCATTCTATTTTAATTTTCGCATATTTAGGTCAATCGGCCTGAAACATCGGGCTAATTGTCTCATGTTTCAGACAGATTTGGCCTAAATGTGCAAACATTAAAATTTACGAGCCTAAACATGTCAAATTAAAATATATGGCGTAAATTTTTTCCGTTCATAACATATTTTTCTACAATTGCTATCCCCATAGTTACCTTCCAGCAAAAAAATGTATTCCCGTAAAATATTAGTTGCAGCTCCTGTGTAAAGGTTCATAGCTGATAACGCATACAATCTGTTGGATTATTCTGATATATCAATCATGTATACATGATGTTTGTTCATGAATATTAGTCTCTCACGCTCCACATGGTTTTCTGGGTTCTTTACAAATTCTGTGTAGTGAATATGCATGTGAGCATATTAACTGAAACTTCTCCCTTCTGCATAATTAGGTAGGTAGTATATCACTTAATTGAACAGAAACCATGAGAGAGAGAGAACAAGAAGTTGAAATGGTAAATATATATATTTTTTACAGGGAAAATGGTATATATGTTAGTTGGAAATAAATCATAGGAGAGAAAATAGCAGTGAGGTGAACAAGAAGTAGATGACTTTAACATATTATTTTTCCCTATTATATACACTTGTCATATTGCTTTTGTTTGAATTAGTACTCCTTTATTTCTTGCTTATTATTATGCTGAATATATATGTTCATTTTTGAATGATGGAGTCATCCACAAACTCTGGAAGAATGTTATATTGTTTAGGATCTTTTATTTTAACTCGGTGTTCCATCTTGTGTTCTATTATCTTCAATATACATCTTGTATTCAAATGATGATCGATAATGTCATGATACGCATTAAAATTTAATAAAATATGTAATGAAATATTAAATTAGAACTGGGAATAGGGTTCCACTTTGAAATTTCAGTATGTAGAATCTGTTATCTTACAGTTTTGATAATTTTTTAATTTAGCTAGAGCTTGAAAATAAGTTCTAGGAATGACTCTTTTGTATATGGCCGATAAATTGAAAAAGAGGGACAGGAATCCTCTCCAGTTCTCTTACTTGTTGATTTCTTTTAATCAGAACCTTTATTTTTACCAGCACTTCACATTTTGCCATGTCACCCATCAATAAAATTTGCATTTCTTTCTTAATTTAATATTTTGACAGCTTCCTTTTTTTTTTCCCCCATTTTTTAATCTGATGATATTGATGAATTTAAAAATACAACCAAATGGGAACTGCGCGCCGCTCAAAAAAATGAAGGAATTATGCTCGTATATTGTGTCTACCCAAGTGTTTGACAAATATCTTGAGTGATGTTTTCTATAGTTGTAGGCGAGTAAAGTTCATGTGTTGCTTCAATTATTAATTTGGGGATGATCAAAACATCCAAAACAATGAATTCAATGAAATAAAGTATAAGAATAAAAAATTTAGAGGAAAAAATGTGATGGACGTCGAATCTAAAAAATAATTAAAATCTGGTTAAAAGAATATTAATTGTAATAGTGGTAAGCAGGATCGTATCCACATATATTGATAAATGTTGGCGTTTACGATGAGGTAATTAACAAAAGGCAGAAATAATTATAATCGAATTTTCTTGAATATCTCCACAACTTGATTCAACGCTTCAACTTTCGAACACTAGAACTAGAGTTCACCTTTTGAAAGATATATGAACACTTGTACTGGAAAGTCTCCAATCGAGTCATGGGGAATCACTTTGCCCGCAAGGTGAATACATCTCAATTAGGTGCTGTTGGAAAACGACGTAATGCTCCCAAAGGTAAAAACGAATCTCGTCCATTTTGTAGTTATCCGATCTAAATCTGGTATGATTGATTGTTTTGAGAATGTGGCTAGGGATCGGATAAAACAAATAATGACCTAATAACCATCAGTAATGAATGTCATTGATCCTTAGGCTAAGAGTTTAGACTTTAAAGCTTAATAAATGCTGGAAGAGTAAATGCAAGGGAGATTGTTGAGTTTTTTTGGCTAGTATTAATATGTGTAGATGCTTATTGTAAGCATATTAAAATTGTAATATACCTTGTTTTTTAAGATAACAAATAATATCTACAAAAATGGAGGAAAATAAAGAAAAACAATCAAATCAAATCATATCATATTGATATCTCATCAAATTTGAAGAGAATAAAGAAGATCAAGTCAAATCAAGTCAATTAAATCAGCATCAACCAATTAAATTACGCCACGTGGCAATGCGTAGGCGAAATATCTTCATTCCCTCCACTATAAATAGAATTCTCCTTCACACTTCAAAGAACGACAAAAATAAAATGAAGAAAATGAGGAATCAGATGAGTTCTAGAGATTTTACTCGATATTCGCATTTGATGAAATAAAATTATATTCATATTGCTCATTTTCTATTTTTATATTATAGATTCAAAATTTGTAGTTACAAATTTGGCACGCTATCACTACCTATCATCTTCTCTCTTCTCGAATCAGTTCTCCATGACAAGAGCACAAACTGTCTATGTTGCTCCTTGATACGAGCCAAAACAATCTAAAGTTTTACAAATAAAACCTGTCTGAAGCTTTCAAGCCAAAAATCGGATTGAAGACTCCCTGATATGAATATAAACTGTCTATCAAATTCAAATCAAAGCTCATTGATAGGAGCCAAAACTGTTTACAAATTTAAAATTGAAGACTCCTCGATACGAGTATAAACTATCTACCAAATTCAAATCGAAGCCCCTTCGTACGAGCAAAAACTATTTAAAGTCCCTTGAATCAAATCTCCTTGATACGAGACTAACTATCCGACTCGTGAAAACTATGTAAGTCCTTTAAATCGAAAGTATGGTATCGAGATATTTTCGTGCTTTATTCACTTCAAGAGAGAAACGTCCATGACAAAGCACGAGGGAGCATTTGTAGGCACATTAAAATTACTTACCGTATTTTTGGAGATATGAAATAATAGAACCTCATATTTAGAACCTTCTTGTAATTAACCCCAAATAATATCTACCAAAATGGAGAAAAATAAAGAGAATCAATCAAATCAAATCATATATGATTAATATCTCATCAAATTGAAAGAGAATAAAGAAGACCGGGTCAAATCAAATTGATTTGCATAATCAAGTTAATCAAATCAGCATCAGCCAATCAAACTACGCCACAAGCAATGCGAAGGAGAAAAATCTTCATTCCCTCCACTATAAATAGAGTTCTCCTTCACACTTCAAAGTACAACAAAAAATTGAAGAAAAAGAGAAGAATCAGATGAGTTCTAGAGATTGTACTCGATATTCGCATTTGATGCAATAAAATTATATTTGTATTGCTCATTTTCTATTTTTATATTATAGATTCGAATTTTGTCGTTACACTTGTTAATGGGCTGCTGGAGCTCTATTTATAGTACATTGATTACACTTGGTGTAGCCCTGTATCCTTGGGCAATCCATGCATTTAATGTATGGATGTTCGTCTCTAGTATGGCCTGCCACAAATCTGTCCAGAATCTATCCTTTTTGGATGTGTCCTAACCAAGGATGCAGAAGTCGAAAAACACTATGCGGGCGTTTCCTGGCCGCCTAGAAAACCGCCTAGTTTTTTTTAATTGCCATATAATGGACAGTTTCTCCCAAAAATTCAAAATCAATACCAACTCCCAACAAATCTGCCAATATCCCAATTCCCAACAAATCCCAATCAATCGTGCGTCTCTCTCCAAAAACACACAAAAGTCAAAATCAAATACAATACATACAACAATACATACATACAGTCATACACGCATATACAATACAAAATATACATATACGGATACTGGGAATATACACCATCATGCGCCGCTCTTCTCCCTCCACCGCAGTCCGCCACCGCCAGCCTCCCGTCCCTTCGTGCACGCCGTCATCGCCCGCCGCCGTCCATCGGCGTTGCTTGGTCAGGAGAACTACTTGGACTAGTGCGAACGACGAATCTGGATTCCACCGTTGGAAACAACCGTTCTCTTCTCCCTCCACCTCCAGGCGCCCCTTCCCTTTGTCGTCAGCCCTCTTTCCCCTTCAAGTCGCGGTGAGAATTTTGAATTAGGGTTTTATTTCTACTCTTAACTCCCCGCCGATTACCTTGCATTTTGCATCACTGGTCCTAATAGTTCCGCACCTATCAGATCCTGCCAGTTGTACACTGGCAAGAGATTCTCTGTCCAAGAGGAGATTTAGTTCCTAT
Organism: Ballota nigra; assembly: GCA_947034835.1. NCBI lineage: Eukaryota > Viridiplantae > Streptophyta > Magnoliopsida > Lamiales > Lamiaceae > Ballota > Ballota nigra. Next base: position 43,794,315 of record OX344724.1, on the reverse strand, counting down.
TCTAGGCTCTTTTAGGCAAACATCTCCTCTAATTGTCTCTGAGATTTGCCCTCTTCTGGGGCATGCATATTGTCGCCTCTGCAATGCTCCTGACGTTCTCTGCAGGTCGGGGCCTTGGTCTCACCATCCTATTCTAATGAGGTCGTTGCAGGACCTCACCGACCGTGCGAGGCTTTTTTGTAGTGTGGGGAAGCGAGCTGTTTTTCATCCTTGCTATCTGATTTTCACCTCGCCTTGAAGTATTAGTCCTCGCAGCTAGGGGTGAGGTCGGACACTTAAAATATCTGTCCACAACACATTTAGGTGTAGCACTACACATAAATGGCTCCACTGAATTGAAATCGATGAGAAGATGGATAACACTACTATAGTGAATATGCAAATATTTTCAAGATGCAGGGAATTTTCAATGTTAAAATGCAATAAAATGCATGCCCTATTTATAGGTTCCACCCTAACCTATATGGGGGATGTTGTTTGAATTTGGGCAATAATTGTCAATTTTTGAACCTTAACATTCTATTGTCTCGGTTCGTTGAAATCAATAATAACCAATTGTGGTCTTGTGGGTGCCAAGCAAAGAGAAATGATTGATTTCCTTCAATTAAGATGATGATTCATCCATGACTCATCCAATGAATTTGAACAACGATGATTCACCTATGACTCATCTGATGAACATGGACAGCGATAACTCACCTATGAATCATCAGATGAATCTAGACACTTTAGATTTTGACCTGATTTTTATTTTGGGTCAAGCTAAATGTTTCATGCTCCAAAAAATTAGAGAACCCCCAAGCCCAAATCCGTCCAAGGTCCATTAATTATTTACATTTTACCACACTTAGTTAAAGTGTCTTTTCATTTCAACTTTAATTTCTCATCCACCAAAATTCGATTTTGAAAGTTGATATAAACTACAATCATCTACTCCGCGAGTGGATCAATCTTACACCGATTAATTGCTTGAAATTAAACTTATAAACCTCATGTAATTAATAGAATTTTACACTTCTATTAATTATCAATTGTATATTCATTTTAATTAGTTTCAAATTAATAAATTATTCAATTATTTGGTTTTAAAACTAATTTCTCCAACATTAAATACACTTATACTTCTAATATTTACATACTTACAACTATAAAATCAAAGATGGAGAATTTTGGGTTTATCATTGAACTGAATTAAAATAAACAAGAAGTAAATTGAAATAAGGCGATTCAATGAACTAAAATCATTCAGCAAAAAACAACTTCAGAATTGGTTCATATATAATCGATCATCGATGCAAATGTTTCGTTGTATAACACTAAATTGGTTTGTTGATACCACTTAACAATCAATCTTTCCTTACTTTTTGGGTAATTAGGATACCCATCTCTTATTACTTTTGAACAGTAAACAACCCTAGTTATGATGATATAGATTAATTCACCACTAGCATTCAATCTAGAAAGACTCAATTTTAGCCAACAAACACACATGTTGGTTCAAATATGTTGTAAATATATTATAATTATGGACATTAATTGTAGGGTAAGATACTTGATGGATCGAGATGCTTAATGGACTTTTAGAGTTACATCTCTATTACTAGTATACATATCATTGATTATTGTATACAAAATAGAAAGTACACAGATATATAGTGAAATCCTTCTGACTTAGTATGCCCCAAAATGTAGTCATTCATGACGAACTGAGTAAACAAATTTGTGTCTCCGCGTTCTTTATTGTACAACAAAATAGACTAGGTTATATATCTCCACAACAATAATCAAAACCCTGATTTGAATTAATTATTGTCATTTGCCACAAAGATTAGAACAATTAAATATTACGTATTTAACGTTCCGGTTGACAATAAACAAATCGCCAAACAATATAATTAAGCATAGAGAATACATAAATAATGAATAATGAAAGAGTATATAAATAGATTAGAACAATTCACGTCGAACCAAATCTTCAACTATCCATAATTAGAATGAGAATGACGTATGATATTAATTCCCCTTTCTAAGAGGGTAGAGAGAAGTAAATAGAAGTTAAAAAGTATGAACTTAGAATTAATATGAGATATAAATTCTGGAGAATAATGATATGAACATCTGGATATGTCCGACCTTACTGATATTTTTTTAAGCCTCTTGTACAATAGGTGCACTGTGCATGTACATTTTTAAAAAGTTACTCTTGATATTACTGAAAAGTTATCCTTATTTATATTGAAAAATCACCATGTTATGATTTAATAAATGATGACTTTTCAGTATAAATAACGGTAACTTTGACTTTTCAGTATAAATAAAAGTAGTTTTTTCAATAATATCAATGACGACTTTTTAAAATTCTACTTTAATTGCATGGTGTACTTGATGCATATAAAACTACTATGCTAAGTTACGTAGTAAGTTGAGAAACTAATTCAATAACGTATCTTATATTAAATGATAACTACTAAATTAAAATATAAATTTAAAAGATATAAGACTTCTAAAATTTTGGAAAGAATTATATTGGAGTCTAGAGTAGAGATTTAGGCGCTATATTTGAAATTCTTGTCTGCACCTTTAGCGTCCTCACGTCTTATGCAAAAACATCTTCTTGTTATTTTTTTTTTTTGAGGCTTCAATTTCACTTCTTAAAAACATCAATTAAATCCTTATATGACCTACAAAATCATGCAACTTAATCAAAATAAATATTTAAGGATTAATTGACACCTAAAATATGGGAAAATTATGATAACGAATGGGTATTTTATGCAAATTTTGATAGGAAGAGAGGAAAAATATTCTTAAAATGAGATTGTTGACTCGTCTAATGCACTAAGGGTTTCGATTTCAGCGGCTATTATCAATTGAGTTATAAGGTTAATATGATCCATTAGCAGAGCAAAAAAATCATGGCGGGTGAGCAGAATTAAATAGGAAAACGACCAGCAGATGAAGGAAGCTGTCAACATTTCTTATTGATTGGAGAGAAATGTAAATTTTGTTACGGGATGACATGGCAAAGTGTGGGGCGTTGATATAATTAAAGGTTCAGATTTGAGGAAATTTAAGAAATTGAACCGGAGAGAGAGAAACACAATCCAGCCTTCAAAATCAAACAAATTCCATACTAGATCATTTATGACCATACTGTTTTGTAAGTCTTGTATCACTCACTCTAGTTAAACCTTCATTCAAACCACCTCCAGCTATATTCAACTACTCAGAAAGGGTGCAGTCCTTGTGTGAGAAAAAAGTTCGTAACCACAGGCTAAAAAATAAAAGGAGGAAAAGGTACAATGCACCAGAACATAAGCAACTATGAAGAGCTCCATCTCTAAGCATATAAGAAAGGAAGAGTAACAGCATGCCATTAATATGCATGTCTATTCCCCTTGGAAAAAAAATATGAATTGGAAAAGCTTACCCCAGTCATGCAGAGCAACAGAGCGAATAACTGATGAAGAATCTGCAAGATCACATAACTCAACAGCACCTTTGTGGGTTTCAGCAGCAAGAATCTGTTGTTCTGGAAATATTGATGTGCTCCTGTTACCAAAGCTCAATATTCTGCTCAGATCAGAAATAGAGGAAAGCTGAGAGTTATTTCCAAGCTAATCAAAATCATATTCACCACAGAAGTTAAGCATGCATAAGTGCTTCTAAGCTTTTATCCATATAAGCAAAGCACACAAAATCAATTTCCGACAGAAAAACAAAGGAAGCTGACTAGCGGACCCCATGCAGGAAAAATCACCTAAGCATCTCAACAGCTTTGCTCCCACCTCCAAGACTACAAAGTTGATTTAAAGACAAAGGAACCAGAAGGGGCCAAGACCATGAATATGAAGATTTAAAATTATTTCAGGAGAGTGAAGGACTGATCATAATGAGAATTTATTCAGAAATGAAGTTTAAATATTGTTGGATTAGTTTCCTATCATACACCAAATTGGATTAAAAGAACAATCAAAAGAGAGAAGGTTTATCAAATATACATCCACCACTAACTTTCTATAAACCAGACACAAGTCCTCAAACTTCACAATTAATCAACCCACAGTTCAAGGGGGTAAACAAATCTAGTGTTTGTGTACCTTTTTTTTTTTTTTTTTGTGAAAAATGAAAATGGAGATGAAACATGCTTACCAGTGGTCACCGAGGTCTAGAAATGTCGTTGGAGTGCTGAAACCGCCGTGAAATTCGTCAGCAAAAGGTGAATATTTCACAGATAGTGTTCTTGAAAATACCCTACAATAGATCGTGCTCTTCGTTGGATTATGAATTTTTGGCAGCTGTTATCTCATCCACTTTTGAGAGAATAATCTGGAACACACCCTTCAGCCGTGTTCTGTATTGAAAAGGGGAGCAGTGGAATGGAGAGAAAAGGAACAATACCTATTACTGGGTCACCTTTTAAAAGGGTCGAAGAGAATACAAATCTCTGCTACCAAACAATGAGAAAAGGTGAGATGTGTATGTTTTCACCTTATTCTCATATACCAAACACAGCCTCAGAGAACAGAATTTATCAAATTCTCATTGCACTGTTGAAACATCAACTCAGAAAAATACACGGAGAATGAAACACTACATAGTGGTCAAAGGAACAACATCTTCTACTACATATTTAGAAAGGAAATTACAATAAATATCAAACATGGGAATACGAATCCAAATGAATATTTCAAAGTTTATGATTCCAGCTAGAGTGAAGAGTGCTATTCCTCAAGTGGAAATATGGAGAGCTTAAATCGACGGACATTGGGCACCTGCTGCTCTTCGAGCATTCTCTTGATTCCACGAATTTCCCTGGCAGACGCGGTTGCTTGTCTAGAACGGTGCAAGTCCAACAGTTGAAAAGTCGGTATATTAGCTAAGCCAACTGGAACTTCTCTGAGACTTTCACAATTCTTCAACTCAAGACGATTAAGTTTAGGGAAGTGATGATGAGAAGCCACCCAGTTTTCCAAATTTGTCCTTCCGATATGCAGGACTTCAAGATGCCGAAAACCTCCATCAGTAGCCTCCCATGTTGTTCCCCAAAATGCTTTTTCCTTCAACTTCAGCACCTCAAGCTTGTCAAGTGATCCTAGGACAGACATGTGACACCAATCGAGAGAAGTATCACATAATGTTAGGCTCCTCAATTGAGCTGGGAACTTATAAGCTGGAGGAAGGCTACGAAGTTGCTGTTCCGACGATGAGCAAAGTACTAAATCATTCACAAGCTTCAACTTTACAAGATTACCCAGTCTTTCAAAACTATCAAATGATCCTCTCGTATCATCCAGAATCAAAGCTAGTTGCCCGCGAACACCCAGTTTCTTCAAATTGCGAGCCCTGTCAAAAACTTCTTGAGTGCAACTTTTAGGTGAAATTGATCCGAGTGTTTGAAGCTTTTCACCTCCTTTATTACTCTTGTCTGTCTTTGATAAAGTAGCAGATCTATTCGTCTTGAAATGCCTTAACTGAATCATATTCAAGATATCTACTTTAACATCAAGTGTACGACATGTGGTGTCTACTATTAGTGTTTGAAGGTTCCAAAGTCTTGAAAAAGCAGGAGGAAGAACCAGTGAATTGAAGGAGAAGACAATGTACCTTAAATGAAGCAATTGGTACATGTCAGCGGGAAGTTTAGTGAATTTGATGGGCTTGATATCTAAAACTCTGAGCAGTTTAAAACCCGCGGGAATGGATGAGATATCTTCAGATTGAATGGAGCTTTCCTCCTTGGAGAAACAAACAAACGAGCGAACACTTGGGCCATAAGGTTTTTCAGAGAGAAAGTGCAAGACATTGGAGTGAATACAAAGACGACGATGCTTGTGTCCCTCAGAAACAGCAGGCTGGAAACCGCCATCGTTTGACATCTTAATTTCTTGGAAGAAATTCTCCCTTTCATTTCCGGCCTCAGTTCTGCAGAAATCACGTAGCAAATCATGAATGCGGAAGGTTTTAACTCTACCATCGGGCTTAAACTTGTCAGCTCTAACTAAGTTCCTATTGATAAGATCATCCAAATAGTTTTCTGCAGTTTCTTCCAGGGTGACATTCTCTTTTCGTTGTATCAATCCTTCTGCAATCCACATGCGGATCAATTTCCATGCTGGGATCTCAAAGTCTTCAGGGAACATGCCCACGTAAAGAAAGCACTCTCTCAAGTGATAAGGCAACTTTTCATAGCTTAATGAAATGATTTTTTCCATGCGTTTTTCTGTGTCGTGATCATTAAGATATGTATTAAAGCTTTCAGCAACTTTTCTCCAGGCCTTTCTCATTGCACCCATTTCACCCGATGCTGAAAATCTTTTGACAAGAATGCCCCCTATGACCACTATTGCAAGTGGCAGCCCCTGGCATTGGTTCGCAATTTGTTTTCCTTCAACTTCCAACTCAGGAGGGAACTCAGGCTTACCAAAAACCTCAAACCGAAGAAGCAACCAACTCTCACTGGGAGTCAAGAAGCGCAGCATATGAGGATCTCTGACCTGATTAGCACACTGACCAACTTCCTTTTGGCGGCTCGTGATGAGGACTTTACCCTTCTTATTATTTGTGGGGAAAGCAATTTTAAGTTTATTCCAATCCTCAGCTGTCCAAACATCATCCATGATAATCAAGAATCTGCCACTATTCAGATGACCTGAGACTAATTCAGCTAACTCCCCATCTGTTTTGTGACTAATCTCGGAATCAACTCTAATGTCTAACTCTTTCAGAATGTAAAGAAAGATATCCTTTCTTGTGAATTCTTGAGAGACATAGATCCACATCCGTACAGGGAACAGGTATTGGATATTAGAATCATGAAAAATCTTGCCAGCAAGTGTTGTCTTTCCAAGGCCTGGCATACCAATTATGGAGATCACATCCAGCTGCTCGGTTTCTTCAGTCAGGTATCCCATTAATGTTTCTGCCTCATCTTCAAAACCCACCACATTGTCTTTTCTTAATATTGGAGCCTGTTTAGTACATTGATGAAAATCAGAGATTGATTAAGAACATTTATATTTTAATGGCATCCATATTTGAATGGTAAAGTCTTGTGTAAACCAGCTTCACCAAGCAATTTTGCATTTAGTGTATTTTTAAATAGTATTAGTTGTTCCATTCAAAAGTACTAGTTGCCATACTATAAAGTGATAGTTTCGAACAGTTGAACGTAAAGCTCTTTTTCGTAAGATCAACTCTATTTGAATATTTTTAGTGCTTAAATTTTTTGAACACCCGAATTGAAACGTTTTGAGGTCTCCATGGAAATTATATATTTATTGTTTTTCCAGAAATAGTTACCATCAATTTATATATATAAATATAGTCTCCTACATGAGAGATTCAATGATTTTATCATCAATGTCATTGTCATTGTCACCTAACATCCATCGTACTGCCATACTGAAACATGAATTAACAGAAAGCAAGCAAAATTGTTCACTGCTGATTGAATCATTCTAAATTCTCTTGAGGTTAGCAGATCTCGATGACCATTTTGACAAGAAATAAACGCATTCTGCAATGCTACTTATCTAAACTACAAACCTTCAAATCTTATATTCCAGAATTATCTTAGTTAGGGTGTGTGACTGAGAATATCAAACTAATCCTTTGTGCCTCGAGAAAAGATGAATCCAACTCGTATTATGTGTTAACTTGTAATGAGAGTCAACCCTAAATATAAGAAATCCCTGATTCAACAGACAAAAGGGGGGGCAAAAGAAGAAAAATGTGACCTCAATTTTGTCAGGTTCCCCATCTCCAACATTGATGAAAGCGAAATCGGCTCTGCTCTTATCGCCGTAGATATCTCGGATCTTGCCGCAGACGGTCTCCACCTGTTGGGTGAGCTCGGCTCGGTTGAAAGCTCTGCGGAAGTAATTCCTGGACTTGACTTCAGCGGCTTGGGTGACAATGGCGTCGATTACGTCTTCCGCTTCGTACACGACGTTCTGTATCTGGCGCACCAGCTCTCGAAGCTTATCATCTTTTCTGCGCTTCTTTGAGGAATCTCTGAGAAAAGCTTTGAATAAGCGGAGATCGTTCTCGAGCTTCTCCAGCTGGTTTTTGGCGTCCTTGATTAGATCAGCGTGGTGGAGCAGTAGTTGCTTTAGGTTTTCCAGAAGGAATTCCACTGCTGCATCCGCCATTGCAGCAGCTTGGAGGGAGAAATGAAAATGAACAGTCTGTCTCACGCCTAGTTTTAATTCTTATTCTCACTCACAGACTTCACTTATTAGGCTCGTTGACGAGGTCCATTTTTGTTAACTTTTGACTTTGAGGTCCATTATTAACTTTTTCACAATAAATTTATTATTTAGTAGATTTTATGTGAAAATAATTCATTATAATTATTCATTAAACTATTTTAAAATATTAAATATTTAATTATGAGTATTAAATTTTTTATTGGGAGTATTAAAAGTTATGGTAATTAACCTCAATTTTTTATACTTCTAATTAGATTTTTAAAATCGAATAGTAAATTATACTACCTTTTTTGTTCCTCGCGGAGTACTCGCAGGGAACAACAATTGGCTCGTCAATTTCGGGCTCAAGACTTTGTGAGGTGCCACTGACCCACTACCACTTGAAGTGCAAACTTTGAAACTTTGCCTAGGATATCGAAGACTAATTTCAAATTTTTGGGTTGGATGGCAAAGTACCCCTACTCCGCCAACATTTTTACCAGAATGCACCACCGTGTACATTATGTTGTTAAACTCGTCTGGGGTCGACATACGATGAAGGCCCCAACGTCCGAGGACCACTGATTAGGCGTGAAATTGTCATGATTCGTCACTCGAAATACCCTAATTTTGGCCGATTTTGTCGAGTATTTGGAGTCAATTAAGCATTATTTCTATACATTGATGAACTTGTCTCTTTGATGCTCGTAGGTGAATCGAGGGCGAAGAACGGAGTTCGTAGGACTTTGAATCGACTCAAATGGATGCCCGGATGAGAAGATATCGAAGGAATACGATTGGTGTTAGTGTTGAAGAATAAAAGTGCTAGTTGGAGGAATTTTGGGAGCATTCGAGTAAAGCACTCGAGCACTAGCGCTCGAGCACGTTGCTCGAGCGCCCAAAACATACAGAAAAGTTCGAGCGCTCGAGCAGCTCGAGCGCCACCGCTCGAGCGTGTTGCTCGAGCGCCCTAAAACATGCAGAAGAATTTCACCACTCGAGCAGCTCGAGCGCGAGCGCTCGAGCACTTGTGTCATTCGAGCTCCATGCTCGAGCGCGACCGCTCGAGCAGGCCTGCTCGAACGCCTTCAATTTTCGCGTTTTACAAGGCGTTTTTCGGCCCATGAGTTCACGATTCGGCCCGTGGCTTATATATATGCGTCCAAAGCTCGTTTTTTAGGGACAAGACGGAGAACACACATCACTTGATAGTTTTAGAGTTTTAGAGTTTGTTTTTGGAGAGGAAGGAGAGAAGCAAGCTTTACGTTTACGTTTTTGAGGTTTTCGTTACGAATTCGAATTACGATCTTAGTTTTTAGTTTTGTTTCTTTATATTTTTGTTCTTGAACACGATTAGACTTCTTTTCTTGAGTTAATTTCAGTTTATTCTTAATTTCGTTAAACCCTAGTTTATGTTTGATCTCGTCTTCGTCTTAATTATCATGTTCATGTTCGTTACTTATTTAATTGCTATTATTTATGTAAAACCTATGTCTAGCTAAAACCCTTGCATGCTTGGGGTAGGATGAACTCGTAGAAGTAGGTTGTGGGTACGTACTTAGGGTAACTTGTGACGTTAGGTTTTAATTCTCTTGATTAATGAATTCTTAAAATTAATCTTAACTTTACTTTTGAATTTCGTTCGAAAAGTGTTAGAGAGAGGACGACCGTATCACTCTTTAACAACGAGTAGACTTAACTAGAGGGTTTAGAAAGGGTTAATTCATCTACCAGTTTAGCGAATGAGGACGACCGCATCACCTTAGTTAAATTAGGGTCTCATTAATTAAGCACAATCTATTAACTTGTTAGTGGATTAGTGAAGTCGAGTGTTAGGGTAAAGTATTAGGGTTTAGAATCTTGAGCTTTCACCTTGCATTCTTTTACTTAGGTTATTTCTTGCGCGTCACAGTTATTTTGATTATGTACCTGCTCCGTTAGTATACGTAGGGATTCCTATCCTAAGCATCACCATCTCATATTTGAAAACAACCTTTAGTAATTCGTTTATTTCATTCTTTAGTTTAATTAGTTTAATTTAGTTTCAATTAATCTTTCAAAAAAACCCAAAAACATTACACTCTTATTAGCTACGACGCGTAGATCTTCAGGGATCTGTTCGCATACACTCCATCTTGTGGGTTCGATAATACTTGGTCATTATACTTCCTCATACTACAGTGAACCCGTGCTCTTGCGGGGAAGCTACTAGTAGAAGCTAGTATATTCGCAACAAGTCAATGGCACCGTTGTCGGGGATGGCGTTGTATGTTTTTTTGAATAGGACTTGTCGATAGCTTAGTAGTTAGTAGTGAGTGCTTTATTTTCTGTTTTTATTTTTATTTTTTTAATTCATTCGGCAGTTGCGTTTTGATCCTTCTGCTAGTGTGTCAGGTATATGAAAACACGCTCACAAGGCAATACGAGTGAAGAGAGAATACCATTGGACCCTGAGACGATAGCGAGAAGAAACCGAGCTTTCTTGAGAAGAATGAATACTGCAGGAGGAGGGAAAGAACCCATGGACATCTCTAATGAGTTGGATGATGCTGCGAACGAGTTCAATTAGGAATTAGGCCGAGTTGAAGGCACTGGAGTTAGTGGTAGTCAGAATCAAGTTCCGTTGGGGGATAGCCAGAGCCAAAACCCGGGTACTCAGAACCAAAATAACCCAGCTCATAACATGGTCCAAAATCCTCATAACAACCCTGCTTACCCACATCCCAACTTACCACAAAACAACTTACCCTATCCACCCTACCCATACCCACCTTATCCTTATCCACCATACCCGTATCCTCCACCCCCAGTTTTCAATCAACCACCTGTTTACCAACCACCACCCCAACAAGTACCCGTACCTGCTGCTAATCCTCAACACGTTCCTCAGAACGTAGATCAACATATGGCTATTCGAGGGAGGTTTACGGCGCAGCCACAATGGTACTATGATGGAGTGGCATTGCCTCCTGTTGAGGCGAATAACTTCTCAATTTCCCCAGGAATTCTTAAGCTTCTTACCGAGAATCCGTTCAAGGGGGTGATCGGGAAGGAGAATCCTCATACTCATCTGAGGAGTTTTCTCATGATAGCCTCCACCTTCAATTATAACGGCATGTCTGAAGATGCCAAGAGGCTTAGGCTGTTCCCATTTTCATTGACGGGAATAGCTAAAGAGTGGTACGATAATACGCTTCCACGGAGAGGTATTACCACTTGGGCCGAGCTCGAGCGTCTGTTCCTCGAGCGATTCTACCCTCCATCCAGAACAGTCAAAGCAAGGATTGAGATCTCTTCCTTTTGCCAGAAGCAAGGAGAGGACCTACGTCAAGCGTGGGAGAGATACTCAAACATGCTGATAGAGTGCCCGCAGCACGGGTATAATGAGGGAGATGTGATGACATTCTTCTACAGTGGTGCCAACAAGGCTGGGCAAGACCATCTAGATGCTTGCGCTAGTGGATCATTCCTGAATCAAGGAATAGAGAGGTGTAGAGAGATCATGGACAACATTGTCACGAATGCCGGGGCTTGGAGTGTGGATGCAGACTTCCAGAGAGTGCATCAGGTTGAAGAGGGTGAAGGAACGAGAAGACTGTTGATGGCCATGATGGAAAAAATTAACGACCTCGAGTTGGGGAAGAATTTGGTTGGAGAGCATGCAGCAGAGAATGATAGAGTAGACCAGCCAAGTGGACAGCAAGAGGTAGCCAATTACATGGGATGTCTGTATTACAATCAGAATGGCTACCAAGGTGGAAATCAATATGGAAGGGCTTCTTATGGCCAACCATTTGTACCTCCAGGCCCACAGCCACCTCAAAATCAATGGAGGAACACACAAGGGTATCAAGGAGGCCAACAGCCTCCTCAGAATCAATGGAGGAAGAACGATAATTTCTCATATGCTAACCCGAAAGCGGGTGTTACAGTTCCTCCGGGTGTTGACCCCGGTTCAAAACCTCCTGGTGGAGAAGGCGGTGCCTCAACTGAGGAGATGTTGAGAGCGATTTTACAGAAGGTGGAGGAAGGAAGTAAGAGGTTGTCATCCTTGGAGTACGATGTGAAAGAGTTGCATAAAAAGGGTGATCAACGTGATCAAGAGCTCCAGAAGATGAACGTTGAGTGGACTAGAACTCAACAAGAGAACAATCGAAGGTTCACTTCTCTAGAGTTCCAGATGAGCCAGATTGCAAAGTCATTGAATAGGGAGTCGGGAAAGTATCCTTTCATGCCAGAGGGGAACCCGAAAGAGCATTGCAAGGCTATCCAGTTAAGAAGTGGAACCAATTATGAAGGTCCTCAGATGCCTGCTGATTCTGAGACGCCCCAAGATAGAGATGAGATTGAAGAGGTAGGAGTTGAGAAGAAGGTTGAGGGTGAGAGCACTCAAGCAAGCAAAGAGCTTGAAGAGGAAGGCATTGAGAAGATTGAGAGAGTTCCTAAGTGGAAGAAGGCAAAGGAAGCAAGGGAGAAAGTGAAAGAGACCGAGAGAGATGAATGGGGGGTACCCAAATCTGTGATACCCGTCCCATATCCACAACGCTTCATGAAAAAGAAGCTTGATGAGAAATTCGCTAAATTCCTTGATGTGTTTAAACAATTGAATATTAATATCCCTTTTTATGATGCTTTGGAACAGATGCCCAACTATGCAAAGTTTTTGAAGGACTTGATCGCGAAAAGACGGCGGGTGGATGAGCCGAAGTTGGTGCAGCTGAACCATAAGATGAGTGCATTAGTGCACAAGGCGCTTCCTCCAAAGCTAAAGGATCCCGGGAGCTTCACCATTCTTTGTGATATCGGGAACGGGATCAATAAAGGAGCGCTATGCGACCTCGGAGCGAGCATAAATTTGATGCCGCTTTCGTTGTTCAAGAAGTTGGAAGGTGGTGAACTTCAACCCACAATGATGACGCTTCAAATAGCCGATCGGTCTATCACTCGACCTCAAGGTGTGGTTGAAGACGTCCTCGTGAGAGTTGGAGATCATATTTTTCCAGTCGATTTCGTGGTCCTAGAGATGGAGAAAGATGACCACGTGCCCCTGATCTTGGGAAGATCGTTCTTAGCGACGGTGGGGATGGTGCTAGACGTGGCAAATGGGAAGATTACGTTGAAGGTTGATGATCAAGAAGTGAAGATCTCCTTATATGAAGCCATGAAGCACCCAAAGGAGGATGAGAGTTTGTGTTGCATGGATGCAATTGCTCCTCGTGTTGAAGACACACCTCCTATCTCTAATCTTTCTCATGTTCATGATTTCGTTAATCCATCACTTGATAATTTAACCCATGTGCATTATGATCGTGATTATTTTGATAGGGATAAAGTGAAGAAGTTGAGGGATGGAGAGATGAAAAGTGTGGACGTGGTCGAGTTGGAAGGGAAAGAAGGAGTTAAGAAGAAAAAATCCAAATTCAAGAACTTGTTTGGTAAGACGCCTCCAGATAAAGGCGAGAAGGAGTTGAGACCCATAACACTTGGGGATGAGAAGGAAGCAAAAAAGCTCATGATGAAGGGGCATCAAGGAAAGATATGCAAGCACCACTCTTATGAGAGTAAGGGAGGTATTTTTTAGTATGATGTCCCATAAGCTCCATTGAGCTCGGTCCGGCATGAGGACCTTAAAAATAGCGCTGAATGGGAGGCAACCCATTTTTACTTGCTTTTGAGTGTTTTTAGTTATTTGAGTTTTATGATATTAGGGTGTTTTTGAATCGTAAGTTTTAACCTCGTACGTGAGAGTTCATTTTGTAGGCTTGTCTCGAAGGAGTGCCAAATACGTGGAGATTGAAGGAACTCAAGCAAGGGAGTGTGCAACGCTGTTGAGAGAAACTGAATTGTTTGGTTGAGGTAACCCACAACCCCAAACTTAGACCTCTTCGCAAGGTCGAAGTTTGGGGGGGGGGGAGTGGAGTTTTTTATGTTTCTTGTTACATTGCACCGGAGCACCCCTCCCTTATCTTTGAGTGTGTTTGGTCAGTTGGTGTCTTGAGATACTCCTTGGGGTGATTTTGATCTGAGTCGCTATTGCATATTTCATGCTTTTTTACCCTTTCGACTTATTAGTTGTTATATTTTAGTATGATTTGATGAGTAGAGTGATTTGTGGATTTGAGTTAGAGACTCTTTTGTGTGAGTGTTTGAATGAGAGTTGATTTGAGAAAGAACTTGTATGCTTGTGAATTTTTCTTTTGAGTACTTATGTGATAAGAGTGAGAATTCACTAGGACTAGCATGGATGTGAAAGCCGAGAGACTTGAGCCTTATGAGATTTTGATATATGAATTAATCTCTTTGTTTGTGAGTGGATCGTCACCTTAGAGGATGCTAGAACTTGTGTGTGCTCTTGCTTCTTGATTGTGTCTAGTTTGATATGCCGAATGTGATCTTAGGCCATCTTTGATTTTATTGAGTCACTTAGCCAAAATTTTCCTTACCAATGACATTGAATCCCTTGTTAGCCACTTTGAGTTTTAAGCCTATTTTATTTGCTAGCACATATGAACACTATTCCAATTCCTAAGCCTTTTTGTCCAATTTGAGTGGAGAATAGGAAAGTGTGAATGTGAAGGGAGTGAATTGAGTTGAAAAAGGAAAAGGTTGTTTGTTGAGTGAATATGAGAAGAAGGTGTGATGAAGTTATGAGATGTGGGAAAAAGAGAAAAAAAATTTAGAATGAGCAAAAGTAAAAAATGAGCTCATGTGTTTGTGCGAAAAAGAAAAAAAAAAGTGAAGTGATTGAAAAAAAAAGTGAAAGAGTGAGAAAGAAAAAAAAAATTGAAGTGTTGAGAGAAGTGGAATTGAAAGTGTGTTGATTGAATATGTTTGAAGTAGTCTATTCTAAATCTCGAAGTACCGAAGTCTGATTTTCTATTCTCCATTCACTTGAGTCACTTTACCATATTGATTCCCAACTGTCCAAAGAGTACAACCTTGAGAAAGTCCTTTTTTATTCTGCATTGATTTCTAGAGTATGGTCGGAGTTAAGAGCGCTTACAAGCCTATGGCTGTCAATTTGAGTGATTGATTGTTTGAGTGAGTCCCTTGATCATTGATATACACTTGTGAGGGAGCGAAACACATCGTTGAGTGCACATCCATGCTTGATCTTGGTGTTTCTTGTTATTGTTGCATGAGTATGATGAAGGAAAGTGAGTGAGTATACGTGTGATTGATCTTTGAAGCTCGAGTTCATTTGCTTGCAGGATTGATTTTTTTGACTCATTCCTAACAATTTCACTTGACTTGTTATTTCGTTGCTTGAGGACAAGCAACATGGTAAGTTTGGGGGGGTTGATTAGGCGTGAAATTGTCATGATTTGTCACTCGAAATACCCTAATTTTGGCCGATTTTATCGAGTATTTGGAGTCAATTGAGCATTATTTCTATACATTGATGAACTTGTCTCTTTGATGCTCGTAGGTGAATCGAGGGCGAAGAACGGAGTTCGTAGGACTTTGAATCGACTCAAATGGATGCCCGGATGAGAAGATATCGAAGGAATACGATTGGTGTTAGTGTTGAAGAAGAAAAGTGCTAGTTGGAGGAATTTTGGGAGCATTCGAGTAAAGCACTCGAGCACTAGCGCTCGAGCACGTTGCTCGAGCGCCCAAAACATATAGAAAAGTTCGAGTGCTCGAGCAGCTCGAGCGCCACCGCTCGAGCGTGTTGCTCGAGCGCCCAAAAACATGCAGAAGAATTCCACCACTCGAGCAGCTCGAGCACGAGCGCTCGAGCACTTGTGTCATTCGAGCTCCATGCTCGAGCGCGACCGCTCGAGCATGCCTGCTCGAGCGCCTTCAATTTTCGCGTTTTACAAGGCGTTTTTCGGCCCATAAGTTCACGATTCGGCCCGTGGCTTATATATATGCGTCCAAAGCTCGTTTTTAAGGGACAAGACGGAGAACACACATCACTTGATAGTTTTAGAGTTTTAGAGTTCGTTTTTGGAGAGGAAGGAGAGAAGCAAGCTTTACGTTTACGTTTTTTAGGTTTTCGTTACGAATTCGAATTACGATCTTAGTTTTTAGTTTTGTTTCTTTATATTTTTGTTCTTGAACACGATTAGACTTCTTTTCTTGAGTTAATTTCAGTTTATTCTTAATTTCGTTAAACCCTAGTTTATGTTTGATCTCGTCTTCGTTTTAATTATCATGTTCATATTCGTTACTTATTTAATTGCTATTATTTATGTAAAACCTATGTCTAGCTAAAACCCTTGCATGCTTGGGGTAGGATGAACTCGTAGAAGTAGGTTGTGGGTACGTAATTAGGGTAACTTGTGACGTTAGGTTTTAATTCTCTTGATTAATGAATTCTTAAAATTAATCTTAACTTTACTTTTGAATTTCGTTCGAAGAGTGTTAGAGAGAGGACGACCATATCACTCTTTAACAACGAGTAGACTTAACTAGAGGGTTTAGAAAGGGTTAATTCATCTACCAGTTTAGCGAAGGAGGACGACCGCATCACCTTAGTTAAATTAGGGTCTCATTAATTAAGCACAATCTATTAACTTGTTAGTGGATTAGTGAAGTCGAGTGTTAGGGTAGAGTATTAGGGTTTAGAATCTTGAGCTTTCACCTTGCATTCTTTTACTTAGGTTATTTCTTGCGCGTCACAGTTATTTTGATTATGTACCTGCTCCGTTAGTATACGTAGGGATTCCTATCCTAAGCATTACAATCTCATATTTGAAAACAACCTTTAGTTAATTCGTTTATTTAATTCTTTAGTTTAATTAGTTTAAATTAGTTTCAATTAATCTTTTAAAAAACCCAAAAACATTACACTCATATTAGCTACGACACATAGATCTTCAGGGATCTGTTCGCACACACTCCATCTTGTGGGTTCGATAATACTTGGTCATTATACTTCCTCATACTACAGTGAACCCGTACTCTTGCGGGGAAGCTACTAGTAGAAGCTAGTATATTCGCAACAAGTCAACCACCATCGAGCCTAGAATGTAACTCCAACCGTTGGGGGTAATCGACATATTCCAAGCGGCCAATAATCGAGAGATGGTCGAGTGTAACATAAATCAAAGACCGATCTTTATGGTGCTGGCGTTAACGACGATTATCCCATTGGGATGTTGGTCAACCTTCTCATCTACGGTGGGCGGGTAGAAACAGACATCAGAAGGGACCTCATACTCCGAGTACAAGGGAAACATGTCAGCATTTGCAGCTAGACAACTTAGTTTCTTGATGCCCTAAGACTATATTTATCCACAAACCCTCATAACTCAATCTACTAATAAATAATTCATTTTTCTCTCCTCCCCATATACAACCTACAACTCAACCTAGTCTCATTTTTTCCGTACTTTATCAACAATCCAACTCAACCTAAAATAACTTTTCTTTTATATCATTTATTTATAATCAATTTTTATTATATCTATTAGGTGGTATATTAAACTATTTGATATTCAAAATTCAAAATTATAATAATAATAAAAAATTATACACTTAAAATAAATAACAATCCTTATAATAAAATTTGAGGGGGTTACTTTAAGATACAATATCGAAGCAATTATATCTAAAAACTCTCACCAAAATTTTCTATTAGCATATAATACAAAATAACTACCAATTTGACAAAAATACCCATATCTAAATTTTCAACCAAAAAAAGGTCAACACCCCCCCCCCCCCCCCCCCAAAAAAAGGCATAAATGAAGCATTCATACTGGGAAATGGGAGAAACTGAAGGTTTAAACTTGAGAAATTGTTCTTACAACGCCACAGAATACAAAATTTCAAATATCAAATAAATAAAAAATTCAGGGAAAGAAATATCATTGCACTAAAAATAGGTAAAATTCATCAAACCATTATACACACTGCTTTCAATCTAAGGTGTGAAGATAAGAATCTCCAAATTTTGATTTAAATGTTACAAAGAAGTTCATATGCAAAAAACTATAGATAATCACACAAAAACCCTTATAAAATTATTTTTAAAAGAATTACACTACAACAAAATAGGGCTTTCCAGACACTGATAAGTGC
The DNA here is from genome assembly GCA_947034835.1 of Ballota nigra. Lineage (NCBI taxonomy): Eukaryota > Viridiplantae > Streptophyta > Magnoliopsida > Lamiales > Lamiaceae > Ballota > Ballota nigra. Next base: position 43,776,091 of record OX344724.1, on the reverse strand, counting down.
CCCGATATGTTCTATTTTGGGGCACTTAAGATTTTTTAGGCACTTATCACATGTGCCTCCAAGTGTAGTGTCCCAAAAGTGTTAGAGACATTTTTTATGTGCCTCTACATCAACAACTCTCCAAACATTTACATATGCCCCAAAATTAATTATCGCGGCACATACAAATGTCCTTTAAAAGGTTTAGAACTTTGGTGATAAGCAAATAAGGACACTTGTTTGTGTCTTTAAATGAAATATCGAGACACTTATTTATGCCTTTAAATTAATATTGGGGCACATAATGTGTAGCATCAAGATTCTACTTATGCCCCTAAATTAATGTGACGAGGCACTTATACATGTATAAGGACTTTTATTTGTGCCTTAAAATGAAATATCGGTGAACTCATGTACATATAAGGACACTTATATGTGCCTTAATATGAAACATTGGGACACTTATGCATGAAAAAGGACACTTATTTTTGCCTTATATTAAAATATTGAGGCACTTATTTTTGTCTTCAATTAAATATTACGGCACTTATATGTGTCCTCAAATGAAATATTAGGGGACTTATTTGTGCCATTAAAGGAAATCTCGGGACACTTAATTGTGTATTTAATGAATATTAGGGCACATAATGTATATCATCAAAACTCACTTTATGTCCCTACATTAATGTTAATGACACTTACATGTGTTTCAAAATGATCACATGGGGCACTTTTTGTTCATTAGATGAAACTAGAGACACTTTCATGTATAGCATTAAAAAATTTGTGCCCCAAAATTTTATTTTAAGACACTTACATGTATCTTATATTGCTAGATTAATGTGTCTCTATAAAAAAAAAAAACCAATATTAATGTGTTTCTAGATAGCAGCTGATTAGGCATGAAATTGTCATGATTCGTAGCTAGAAACGCCCTAGTCTTGGTCGAGTTTATCGAATATTTAGAGTCAATTGAGCATTATTTTTACACATTGATGAATTTGCCTCTTTGATGCTCATAGGTGAATAGAGGACGAAAAATGGAGTTCGTAGGACTTTGAATCGACTCAAACGGATGCCCGGATGAGAAGATATTGAAGAAATACGATTGGTATTAGTGCGGACGAGGAAAAGTATTAGTTGGGATGAGTTGGAAGTCACTCGAGTGACTAGGTCGAGCGCCACCGCTCGAGCGCATTGCTCGAGCGCCTAAGACGTACATAACTTTTCTTGCGCTCGAGCAGCTCGAGCGCCACCGCTCGAGCGCCCAAAACATACAGTGTAATTTCAGCGCTCGAGCAATTGTGTCATTCGAGCTACACTAATCGAGCGGCACCGCTCGAGCGTTTTGCTCGAGCAACTCTGGATTTTTGCCTCCGGATGCGTATTTTCGGCCCATTAACTCCCGTTTCGACCCGTGCATATATATACCTCTTCCAAACACGTTTTGAAGGATCCCGGAACGCACTACATCATTTTTACATAGAATTTTTAGAGAGAGAAGGAAGAGAAGAGACGAGCAAGTTTAATTTTACGGTTTTGAGGTTTTTGCTTATGAATTCACTTTACGATTTCACGTTTTAGTTTTATTTCTTAATATCTTTTGTTCTTGAATACGTTGAGACCTCGTTTTGCCAATTAATTTCAGTTTATTCTTTTATATCTTAAAACTCCAGTTTATGTTCGATCTTTTCTTCGTTTTAATTACTATGTTCATGTTCGTCACGTGTTTAATTGTTATTGTTTACGTTAAATCTATGTCTAGCTAAAACCCTTGCATGCTTAGGGCAGGATGAACTCGTAGAAGTAGGTTGTGGGTACGTAATTAGAGTAACTTGTGACGTTAGGTTTTAATTCTCTTGGTTAATGAATTCTTAAAATTAATCTAGACTTCGCTCTTGAATTTCGTTCGAAAGGTGTTAGAGAGAGGACGGTCGTATCACTCTTTAACAATGAGTAGACTAAACGAGAGAGTTTAGGAAAGGTTAATTCATCTACCGGTTTAGCGAAGGAGGACGACCGCATCACCTTAGTTAAATTAGGGTCTCATTAATTAAGCACAATCTAGTAACTCGTTAGTAGATTCGTGAAGTCGAGTGTTAGGGTAAAGTATTAGGGTTTAGAATCTTAAGCTTTCACCTTGCATTCTTAGATTTAGGTTAATTCTTGTGTGTCACAGTTATTTTGATTATGTACCTGCTCCGTTAGTATACGTAGGGATTCCTATCTTAAGCATCACCTTCTCATATTTGAAAACACACCTTTAGTTATTTTTTTTAATTTTCCTTTCGCATTTGTAGGATAATTTAGTTAGCTTAATTAATCTTTCCAAAAAAACCAAAACAATACACTCATATTAATTACGACGCGTAGATCTTCAGGGATCTATTCGCATATAAACTGTCCCTTGGGTTCGATATACTTGGTCGTTATACCTGCTAATACTACAGTGAACCCGTTCGCTTGCGGATGAGCGACTAGTAGAAGTTAGTAAAATCGCTTCAAGTCAATGAAATATTGTCACGAATGCTGGTGCATGGAACGAGGATCCAGAATTTCAGAGGGTATGCAAGTTGGAGGAGAATGAGGGTACAAGGAAGCTGTTGATGGCTATGATGGAGAAGATCAGCAACCTTGAGATGGGGCAGAACTTGGTTGGAGGGAATGTAGCAGCAAGCGAGAAAGTGGAACCACCCACGAGTCAGCAAGAAGAGGCCAACTATATGGGAAGGCCTAATTACCCACAAGGGGGGTATCCACAAGGTGGAAACCAGTATGGAAGACCTTCTTATGGTCAACCATTTGTACCTCCAAGCCCACAGCCGCCTCAAAATCAATGGAGGAACACACAAGGGTATCAAGGAGGCCAGCAGCCTCCTCAAAACACATGGAGGAAAAATGAGAATTTTTCTTATGCTAACCCAAAAGCTGGTATTACTGTTCCTGCAGGTGTAGATCCGGGGTCTAAACCTCCTGGTGGAGAGGGCAGAGCATCAACCGAGGAGATGTTGAGAGCGATCCTTCAGAAGGTGGAGGAAGGTAGCAAGCGATTGTCCTCTTTGGAGTACGATGTGAAAGAGTTGCACAAGAAAGGCGATCATCGAGATCAAGAACTCCAGAAGAGAGACATCGAGTGGAATCGAGTTCAGCAAGAGAACAACAGAAGATTCAATTCTATCGAGTACCAAATTAGTCAGATCGCAAAGTCTCAGCCGAGAGAGCCTGACAAGTATCCGTCAATGCCCGAGGATAACCCAAAGGAACATTGCAAAGCTATTGAGTTGAGAAGTGGGACCAAATATGCTGGTCCCGAGATGCCTGCTAATTCTGAGACGCTCAAAGAAGAAGTTGAGACAGAAGGGATAGAGTCTCAAAGTGATGGAGTTGAGGTTGAGAAGGAAGGAGTTAAGATGGAAATTGATGATAAGAGTCAAGATATGGATGAGACCCAGAAGAGCAAAGTGCCTGATGAGGAGATTGAGGAGATAGAGAGAATTCCAAAGTGGAAAAAGGCAAAGGAAGCAAGGGAGAAAGTGAAAGAAACTGAGAAAGATGAATGGGGGGTACCCAAATCGGTGATACCTGTCCCATATCCACAACGCTTCATGAAAAAGAAGCTTGATGAGAAGTTTGCTAAATTCCTTGATGTTTTTAAAAATTTACATATTAACATTCCTTTTTATGATACTTTGGAACAGATGCCGAACTACGCCAAGTTCCTGAAGGACTTAATTGCGAAGAGACGGAGAATAGATGGACTCGAGCTAGAACACTTGAACCACGAGGTGAGTGCTATGGTGCACAAGGCACTTCCGCCCAAGCTGAAGGATCCCGGGAGTTTCATCATTCTTTGCGATATCGGGAACGGGATCAAGAAAGGAGCTTTGTGTGATCTCGGGGCGAGCATTAATCTGATGCCTCTTTCGTTGTTCAAGAAGTTGGAGGGAGTTGAGCTTCAACCCACGATGATGACACTCCAGCTTGCTGATAGGTCCATTACGAGACCTCAAGGAGTAGTGGAGGATGTTCTAGTGACGGTGGAGAATCACGTTTTCCCCGCCGACTTCGTAGTACTCGAGATGGAAGAAGATGAGCATGTCCCGCTGATTTTGGGAAGACCGTTTCTAGCTACTGCCGGGATGGTGCTTGATGTAGCGAATGGGAAGATCACGGTCAAAGTTGATGATAAGAAAGTGAAGATAGCTATCTACGAAGCTATGAAATAACCCATGGGAGATGAGAGTTGCCACTTCATTGACATCACGGATACTTGTGTTGAAGACACACTTCTAGACCCTTGCTCATTCTATGTTCATTAGTTTGATTATCCTATTCTTGACGATCTGTCTTATGATTCTTATAATCTTGATTATTTTGACAGCTTGAAAGACAATGAAGACGTCAAGTTCTTGGAGTTGAAGAAAGTGGAGGATGAGGATGACTTGGAAGCCGAGGAGTCAACTTTCGAGAAGATGTTCGATAAGGCGCCACCATTAGAGGCGAAGAAGGAGTTGAAGCAGCTTCCCGACCACCTCAAGTACGCTTACTTGGATGAGACCGACAAATATCCGGTAATTGTATCTGCCCTTTTATCCGATGATCAGCTTGAGAGACTTTTAGTGGTGCTTCGTAAGCACAAATCTGCTATAGGATGGACGATCGCGGATATTAAGGGGATTAGCCCCTTGATTTGCATGCATAGGATTAGATTAGAAGAGGGTAGAAAACCGATAGTGCAAAATCAACGTAGAGTTAATCCGGTCATTCAAGAGGTGATACATAAGGAAGTGTTGAAATTGTTAGATAGCAACATGATTTTTGCTATTTCTGATAGTCCATGGGTGAGTCCGTTACACGTAGTTGCTAAGAAGGGAGGTACCACAGTGATCAAGACGGAGTCTAATGAATTGGTAGCCACTAGATTAGTGACGGGTTGGCGTGTGTGTGTTGATTATATAGAGTTGAACAAGGCAACGTGTAAGGATCACTTTCCTTTACCGTTCCTTGATCAAATGATAGATAGATTAGGTGGTTTTGAGTATTACTGTTTCTTAGATGGGTACTCGGGGTATAATCAGATCATGATAGCCCCCGAGGATCAAGAGAAAACCACTTTCACCTGCTATTATAGTACTTTTGCTTTTAGGAGAATGTCGTTTGGGTTGTGTAACGCACCCGCCACCTTTCAAAGGTGTATGATGGCGATTTTTCATAGCTTGATTGAGAGGATTATGGAGGTTTTCATGGACAACTTCTCCGTTTACGGGGAGTCGTTTGATAAATGTCTAATCAATCTTGAAGTTGTGTTAAGCAGGTGTGAAGAGACGGACTTAGTGCTTAATTGGGAGAAGTGTCACTTCATGGTAAGAGAAGGTATTGTTCTTGGACATCATGTGTCCTCGAAAGGTATCCAAGTGGACAAGGCGAAAGTGGTTGCTATCGAGAAGCTTCCACCACCGTCGACCGAGAAGGGGATTCGGTCATTCTTAGGACACATGGGTTTTTATAGACGTTTCATAAAAGACTTTTCACAAATAGCTAAACCCCTTTCGCGGCTTCTTGAAAAAGAAGTCGCCTTTGAGTTTACTAATGAGTGTTTAGTGGCTTTTAATAGGTTGAAAGAAGCGTTGGTGAATGCCCCGATACTTGTCACACCGGATTGGTCTAGCCCATTCGTGCTGATGTGTGATGCTAGCGATTATGCGATGGGGGTTGCTTTGGGGCAAATTCGTGAGAAGCGTTTTCACGCTATTTATTATGCCTCGAAGATGCTGAATTTTGCTCAAGTGAATTACACTACGACCGAAAAGGAGCTGTTAGCGGTCATGCATGCTTTTGATAAATTTCGACCCTACCTAGTAGGGACGAAAACAATTGTATATACGGACCACGCGGCGATTCGGTATCTTATGAGTAAGAAGGATGCAAAGCCCCGTCTCATTCGTTGGATCTTGTTGCTCCAGGAGTTTGATGTAGAGATTCGAGACAAGAAGGGATGCGAGAACGTGATAGCCGATCACCTTTCGAGATTGGAGCTCACCAAGGAGAACACCGTGGAGGATCGAGAGGTGAACGATGAATTCCCTGATGAGAAGCTCTTTGGCTTAGGAGAAATCCCTGTGTATAGAGTTGAGGGGAATGCACCTTGGTTTGCAGATTATGCTAACTATTTAGCAAGTGGTGAGTTGCCCGTTGAGATAGACTCGGTGCATCGGAAGGCATTTTTGAAGAAGGTTCGGGAGTTCATTTGGGATGACCCCTACTTGTTCAAAAGAGGGGTCGATCACATGTTGAGAAGGTGTGTGCCAGAAGAGGAGTGGAGTGATATCATAAGGCATTGTCACGCCTTGCCATGTGGAGGACATTTGGGTGGAGAGAAGACCGGAAGGAAAGTCCTTCAATCTGGTTTCTATTGGCCAACTCTTTTGAGAGATTGTATGGAATGGGTTAAGAGGTGTGAGAAGTGCCAACGATTTGGCTCCATTACTAAGAGGGACGAGATGCCTATGCACGTGTTCATGGAAGTCGAGATATTCGACGTATGGGGGATTGATTTCATGGGTCCATTTCCTCCTAGCAATGGATTCTTGTACATTCTCGTATGCGTTGATTATGTCTCGAAGTGGATTGAAGCTGTCCCAACTCGAGTGAATGATTCCCGAGTGGTCATCGAGTTCTTGAGAAAGAACAACTTTGCAAGATATGGAGTTCCAAGAGCTTTGGTAAGTGATGGGGGAAGTCATTTCGTGAACAAATGGATGGAAAAGCTGCTTTCAAAATACGAGGTAAGTCATCGAATCTCTACTGCTTATCATCCTCAATCTAACGGTCTTGCAGAGGTTTCAAATCGTCAAATCAAGGAGATCCTTGAGAAGACGGTTAGCATAAGTAGGAAAGATTGGGCGATGAAGTTGGATGATGCACTTTGGGCATATAGGACAGCTTTCAAAACTCCTCTTGGTATGTCTCCATATCAATTGGTTTTTGGAAAGGCATGTCACTTGCCCGTGGAGTTGGAGCACAAGGCATATTGGGCGATCAAGAAGCTGAATTTTGATAGTGCCTTGGTTGGTGAGAGGAGATTACTCCAACTGCATGAGTTGGAGGAGTTTCAAGACGTTACCTACGAGAATGCCCGAATTTTCAAAGAGAAGACGAAGAAGTGGCATGATGCACGATTGAAGAAGAAGGAATTCAAGGTGGGTGATCAAGTCCTCGTATTCAATTCGAGGATGAAGCTGTTTGGTGGAAAGCTTAAGTCCAAGTGGAACGGGCCGTATATTGTGAAGGGAGTGCACAAGAGTGGATTCCTTGAAGTCGAGAAAGAAGATGGACAGAAATTCATGGTGAACGGGCATCGAGTGAAGAAATTCTTTAACTTCTCTTATGAGAATGAGGGAAGTATTTTAGAGTCTCAAGTCCCGTGAGCTCCTTTGAGCTCGGTCCGGCATTAGGACCTTAAAACTAGCGCTTAATGGGAGGCAACCCATTTTTACTTGCTTTTATTTGTTTTGTTTATCTTTAGAAGTTTTTGGGAATCGTAAGTGTTAACTTTGTGTGTTGAGAATTTTGATGTAGGCTTGTTTCGTGGAGTGTAGTTCTGAGAAAGAGAGCTTAAGGAGGAAAGTCATGAAGTTGAGCACGTTTCAAGTAGGAAAGCATTCGATTCTTGGAGTTAGAGGTAACCGAACCCCAAACGTCGACCTCTTTGCGAAGTCGAAGTTTGGGGGGGTGATGTTTCTTTTCGTTCGTTATTTTGCATTGGTAGGGAGTCGAGTTCATACGAATTTTGTGTACTTACTCTTACGTACTCATTCGTTTCAAACTTTGTTATCGCGTAGCAAGAACAAAGTTTGGGGGGGTGTGTATTCGTACTTCGGGTTCGTACACGAAATTCTATGAAAAATTGGTCAAATTTTTCGAAAACATTAATGCTTGAGGGTCGTTGAGTCGAATCGAGTGAGAGTGCTGAGTTCGACTTGAATTGGATTGGTGATTTGCACGTATGGAAGAGACCCCAACTCCTCGGTCGAATGAGCGACCTGGCTTAAATCGAGGAGTTCTCAGGTTAGTTCGTGTTTTGGTTGAGTGTTATAATTGTTCGAGCTTGGTTCGGATGGAAATTTCGAGTGTTGAACGTTAAAAAAACGAAGTTGAAAATTTGGGTCGCTCTAGCAGCTCGAGCGCTACCGCTCGAGCGCATTGCTCGAGCTCCCAGAACTTACAGAATGTTTTCACCGCTCGAGCACATGTATCATTCGAGCTCCACGCTCGAGCGCGACCGCTCGAACGAATCGCTCGAGCGGGTCGCGGGTTTGACCCATATTTTGGCCCCATCTATAAATACCCCTTTCATACATTTTCACACACTTACACACTGAGAGGTGCGAAAAGGGGCAATTTCCGGCGGCTTTGCACGTTTGCTCACGAATTGTTACGTTTTTGCTCAAATTCTTCACGTAATCTTCCATAGATCTTCAACCAAGGTATGCAATCTCTATCCCTTGCCGATTAATTCATAGTTTAGGATTGAATTAGGGATAATTTGAGGCATATGAACTAGGGTTCATGTTAGAGTGGAGAAATTAGGGATTTTTATGCAAAATTCGTTGTTTATAAATTCCTTATGTAGGAATGTTGATGATTTGCTATGGGTTTGCTTATTTCACTCTCAATTTTGGAATTGTATGAGTAGGATAGGTGAAATTTTGAGTGTGAGAAAGTAGGAATTTGAGAAAAGAAATGGGTTTTGCACGTTGAGATGAAATTTTGGTAAATTGAGAAGGTATTGAGCATAAATAAGTATGAATTGAGTCTTGAGCATGTAAATTACATAGTTTGTGTAATGTTACTTCATGATAGACTTAGTTAGTGGCATTTTTGGGTTGAAATGGAGGAATTAAGTGTTGAATACTTGAGAACTTTGAACGAAAAACATGGTTTAATTGTTGTGAATTGCTTTGAACTTGATTTAATGCTTTGAAATGAGTGTTGCTTTGAACTTGAGAAGAGCATGAATTGTGAGTTGAATCGAATTGAGATGAATTACTTGGAAATGCTTGAGTATGAATGAGTGTTAAACTGCTGTGAACTTTAAGAATGCTGCTTAAATCCGTGTTATATCATGGTTAGGTACAATGGCTCCTAAAAACAAACTCTTGAGCAACGAAGAATTGAAAGCACTCACGGACGAGCTCAGGCAGAAGAGTTTATTGCCCTCGAGATGGGGAGGGTTGGACTATCAAAATGATTGGCAGTACATCGCTTACAGATGGAGCCTCATAACCGGGAAGGTGGAAAAGACCCGGCGACCCGTGGTGAGCTTTATGAAGGACTTAGGGATTGAGGAGGAGGTACGAAGAATATTCACCAGGAACAACATGACCGAGTTCTTCGATATGTTGCTACACATGGAGACTAACGCCGATTTGGTGGAACAATTTCTCGCCACAGTGGAGAAGACGGGCGCCGACTCATTCAAATTCAAATACCAGAATGAGTGGCAATATCACGAGGTGGGAGTTATCAACCTCGCATTCGGGCTCCCAGCCCTATCTCGACCCAACCGTGAGTTAAAGGCGTACAATGCTAAGGTGTTTTGGAAGGAAATAACGGGCGGCATGGCTGGGGACTACAAAGGGCAGTACGCGAGAGCATCGGCTATCCGAAACCCGGTGATTAGATACTTGGAGCGGATATTGGGGAACACGATCTATGCCCGGTCTGAGACGGGGACGGTGACAAGCAAGCAACTCTATGGGATCTGGTGCCTTTTGAACAAAAAGGACCATGACTTTGGAAGGGATTTCCTAGAGCACCATTACGAGGCTCCGTTTAAACTTGGAACGAGAACCTCGAAGATCCGAGGAGGAGGGTTGATTTCAGTTTTGATGAAGCACCTCGGATTCGAACCGTGTGCGGGTCCTTGCAAGGGCATGGACTTGGGATTTGAGCAAATGAATAACACTTTGATGTTTGAACACTGGATGGGTAAGTATTGCATCAGGTATAATGATGATGGCTTGTTCCCGCTGCCGAACAAGAAGCTCGTGACGTTGGTTGGGATGAAGAAGGATAACATTGGGATGAACGGAGAGCAGCACCTCTCTATAGGTGCTAAGTACACATCTGAGATCGATGGCAAGGGACTCCGGGAGGTTAGGCCTGTTAAGAGGAGCAGAGGAGAAGGCACGAGTGGTGCCGGATCGAGTGGAGCAGCGAATTTGCAAGAAGAGGAAGAACAAGAATACGAAGAAGGAGGAAACACTGCTGATGAGGCAGGAGCTGATGTGGGTGAAGGAGGTCAAGGACCTCAAGAGATGGAGTTTGGGACACCTGATGCACCGACTCCAGAGCCGTGGTACCCGAGCCAGATGGAGTGGTATGGAATGCGAACCGATATTCAGGGCTTGAGGGTAGATGTTACGGAGCTTCGCACCACTCAAAATCAGTGGTACACGGAAGCCTCTAGTATGGGAGGAGAGTTTCAAGGTGTTCGATCGGAGGTTTCAGATTTGAAACGCTGGATGGAGGCACTCTTTGTCTCCCACTTAGGATCTGATCACCCTAGCTACCGGCCACCACCACCTCCAGATGCTTGAGAGTCCTGGGATGCCCCCAATTTTCTTTTCCTTTTTCTTTTCTTTTCTTTTTCATTTCTTTTCTTATTTATTTCTGTTTTTTAGTGTGAATTGTAGTGTTTGCGTGGAGTGCATGTTCTATGGGATTGTATTGGAAGTCTTTTAACTTATAAGGGATTCGTTTCGATTTGCTTTGATTGTTGATTGATGATTTCATGCTTACCAACTCTTCTAGAATGCTTATTTTTTATTCTTGAGTATGACTCAGTGAGGAGAGTTGAGTTGTGAGAGTGAGTTGAAAATTCCTTTGTGTAAGTATGCGAGTTTGAGCTGATTAGGGAGAGAACCCGTATGCTTATGAGTTTTCTTTTGAGTGCTTGTGTGATGAGAGTGAGAATTCACTAGGACTAGCATGGATGTGAAAGCCGTGAGAGTTGAGCCTTACGAGATTTAAATGCATGATTTAATCTCTTCGTTTGTGAGTGAATCGTCACCTTAGAGGATGCTAGAACTTGTGTGTGCTCTTGCTTCTTGATTGTGTCCAGTTTGATATGCCGAATGTGATCTTAGGCCATCTTTGATTTAATTGAGTCACTTAGCCAAAATTTTCCTTACCAATGACATTGATCCCTTGTTAGCCCCTTTGAGCCTAAAGCCTATTTTATTTGCTAGCACATATGAACATTATTCCAATTCCTAAGCCTTTTTATCCCAATTTGAGTGGAGAATAGGAAAGTGTGAATGTGAAGAGAGTGAATTGAGTGAAAAAGGGAAAGGTTGTTTGTTGAGTGAATATGAGAAGAAGGTGTGATGAAGTTATGAGATGTGGGAAAAAGAAAAAAATTGAGAATGAGCAAAAGAAAAAATGAGCTCATGTGTTGTGCGAAAAAGAAAAAAAAAGTGATAGAAAAAAAAAAGGTGAAAAGAGTGAGAAAGAAAAGATTGAAGTGTTGAGAGAAGTGGAATTGAAAGAGTGTTGATTGAATATGTTTGAAGTAGTCTGTTCCTAATCTCGAAGTGCCAAAGTTTGACTTTCTATTCTCCATTCACTTAAGTCACTAACCCATATTGTTATCCCACCTGTCCAAAGAGCCGACATTACAACCTTGAGAAAAGTCCTTTTTGATTCGGCATTGATTTCTAGAGTACGGTCGAAGTTAAGAGCACTTACAAGCCTATGGCTGCCAATTTGTGTGATTGATTGTTTGAGTGAGTCCCTTGATCATTGTTATACACTTGTGAGGGAGCGAAACACATCGTTGAGTGCACATCCATGTTTGATCTTGGTGTTCCTTGTTATTGTTGCATGAGTACGATAAAAGAAAGTGAGTGAGTATACGGGTGATTGACTTTTGAAGCTTGAGTTCATTAGCTTGCATGATTGATCTTTTTACTCATCCCTAACAATTTCACTTGACTTATTATTTCATTGCTTGAGGACAAGCAATATGGTAAGTTTGGGGGGGTTGATTAGGCATGAAATTGTCATGATTCGTAGCTAGAAACGCCCTAGTCTTGGTCGAGTTTATCGAGTATTTAGAGTCAATTGAGCATTATTTCTACACATTGATGAATTTGCCTCTTTAATGCCCATAGGTGAATAGAGGACGAAAAACGGAGTTTGTAGGACTTTGAATCGACTCAAACGGATGCCCGGATGAGAAGATATTGAAGAAATACGATTGGTATTAGTGCGGACGAGGAAAAGTATTAGTTGGGATGAGTTGGAAGTCACTCGAGTGACTAGGTCGAGCGCCACCGCTCGAGCGCATTGCTCGAGCGCCTAAGACGTACATAACTTTTCTTGCGCTCGAGCGAATTGCTCGAGCGCCCAAAACATACAGTGTAATTTCAGCGCTTGACCAGCTCGAGCGGAACCGCTCGAGCGATTGTGTCATTCGAGCTACACTACTCGAGCGGCACCACTCGAGCGTTTTGCTCGAGCAACTTCGGATTTTTGCCTCCGGATGTGTATTTTCGGCCCATTAACTCCCGTTTCGACCCGTGCCTATATATACCTCTTCCAAACACGTTTTGAAGGATCCCGGAACGCACTACAACATTTTTACATAGAATTTTTAGAGAGAGAAGGAAGAGAAGAGACGAGCAAGTTTAATTTTACGGTTTTGAGGTTTTTGCTTACGAATTCACTTTACGATTTCACGTTTTAGTTTTGTTTCTTAATATCTTTTGTTCTTGAATACGTTGAGACCTCGTTTTGCCAATTAATTTCAGTTTATTCTTTTATATCTTAAAACCCCAGTTTATGTTCGATCTTTTCTTCGTTTTAATTACCATGTTCATGTTCGTCACGTGTTTAATTGTTATTGTTTACGTTAAATCTATGTCTAGCTAAAACCCTTGCATGCTTAGGGTAGGATGAACTCGTAGAAGTAGGTTGTGGGTACGTAATTAGAGTAACTTGTGACGTTAGGTTTTAATTCTCTTGGTTAATGAATTCTTAAAATTAATCTAGACTTCGCTCTTGAATTTCGTTCGAAAGGTGTTAGAGAGAGGACGGTCGTATCACTCTTTAACAACGAGTAGACTAAACGAGAGAGTTTAGGAAAGGTTAATTCATCTACCGGTTTAGCGAAGGAGGACGACCGCATCACCTTAGTTAAATTAGGGTCTCATTAATTAAGCACAATCTAGTAACTCGTTAGTAGATTCGTGAAGTCGAGTGTTAGGGTAAAGTATTAGGGTTTAGAATCTTGAGCTTTCACCTTGCATTCTTAGATTTAGGTTAATTCTTGTGTGTCACAGTTATTTTGATTATGTACCTGCTCCGTTAGTATACGTAGGGATTCCTATCTTAAGCATCACCTTCTCATATTTGAAAACACACCTTTAGTTATTTCGTTTAATTTTCCTTTCGCATTCGTAGGATAATTTAGTTAGCTTAATTAATCTTTCCAAAAAAACCAAAAACAATACACTCATATTAATTACGACGCGTAGATCTTCAGGGATCTATTCGCATATAAACTGTCCCTTGGGTTCGATATACTTGGTCGTTATACCTGCTAATACTACAGTGAACCCGTTCGCTTGCGGGTGAGCGACTAGTAGAAGTTAGTAAAATCGCTTCAAGTCAGCAGCATTGTGTAAAAAAAAAACATTCACAATTTATATAAAATGCACATTTACTATAAAATATGTAATGTCATTTAATAATGCAATTGCCATATAATCCAAACTAGGCATAAAAACCATGTCCGATCATTCATGTAAAAAAGACGCAAAATGAACTAAAGAGATTCATATTGTTGTTTTTACGAAATACGAAATATTAAAATAAAACATCATTTAATTTGTGACGATCCTTTGTTCTTGTTCAAATGAATTCTTCCATCATTTTTCCTCATCGTCCAATACAATCTGCATATTGAATAAAGATCAAATAAATAATATAAACCAACAATTTAACCAAGACATAAATGTATTAAAAAAAAGGTATATAAGTCAATTAGTTAGGACAAAGATGGGTAGATACATTCACATTCCAAACAATTTAAGCATAAATATTAATTAAAATTTTAATTATAGTTTAGCTAATTATCAACACTATATGAAAATATAACATATAGTTTAATCATTATTTAAACATAAATGTAGTAGTTTTTGGAAAGATTTCATATAGTATTTTTTATGAGAGCCTAACAACACAAGTTTAGAAGGGGTGACGTAGCAGATTAGGAGGAAAATCATCATTTCATAAAAGTGAAAAAAGGCCAATAATGAGAGGAAACCAACATTTCATAAAAGTGAATAAAAAAAAAACCATAACATCAAGAGAAAAGAAGATACCAGTGACAAAGGCCAAGCAATCGGTGCTCCAATAGAATCTCCAATTGATTGCATAAGATCAGAAGGATAAATCAACATTTCTTCAGCCTTCAAAATAGATTGAACCACTACCTCACAAATCATGGGCCCAAGGTCCCGACCATTTTGTATAACATCGCCTATTGTCCTCAAAATGCCAATTGCAACCGTTTCATTAAGATTACCAAGACTTTTCAATAGGGCTGTTCACGGTACGGACCAAAACGGATATTTGAAAATATCCGTGTTCGTACCAAAGTTCGGTTATTTTAAAATTCGAGTGTCCGTGTCCGTACCGAAATTTCGGTACGGTACAATACGGATATTTTATTTTTCGGTGCGGTTCGGAACGGATTTTCGGTTACAAACGGACCGGATCGGTACGGTAAGGAACGGAGCAGATAAACGGAGTTTTTACCCTCTTTTTATCATTCTCTCCATTTTTTAATCATAAAAAAAATATTCGATGCATGCACACTCACGAATACTACTCAACTTCAACTACAATCAAACATATATCATTACAAGCTTGAATATAACACATTATATTATAATGGATGGTTAAAATATTCACGTAAATCACCACCAATAGAGTATTTAAAATACAGTATATAATATTAAAATTATGTTGGTCGCAATTCATGACACAAGGTACACCATATCCAAGTTTTTATAAGAAATGAATATACATAAACAATGAAATTAAAAAAAGAATAGAAATTAAATTTAAATTATTTTGATATACATTTAAACATAAGTTAACGTTTTAAGAACTTAATAAGAGAAATAATATAGTGTTTGTGTTAAGAAAATGAGGAGAAATTATGAAATCGCTTAGTTGTACTTAAATTCAATAACATTATAATAATATTTGATAAATAAAAAATAATTAAAATTAATACATATTTAATTCGGTTATTCGGTTCGGTACGGTACAGTACGGTTCGGTACAGTCACAATCGTTTTTTCGGTACGGTTAATTTGGTAATATCCAGATCCGTACCAAAAAAATATTCGGTTCGATTTCGGTATGGTTAAAATAAAAAAGTCCATAATTTTTTCGGTACGTTTCTTTTTCGGTGCGGATTTCGGTACAGATTCAGTAATCTCCGAACTCCGTGAACAACCCTACTTTTCAATCTTACATAGGCTCCAACCTAAAATTTTGGATGTTGTTAATAACATAATTGACATATGTATTAACTTATCTTCATGTCATAAATTATTAAATTTCATTTGTTTACCCTTATACGAGTTGGACGACTAATTCTTGATGAACTTTGATGGTTTGAAGATAATACCGGAGCTCTTTCTGATTGCGATCTTGTATGCACCACAGCTGTCAGCTCTTCAACTTTTTCTTTTAAGGCTCTTATTTCTTCTTTCTCTTCCATAGATTTTCTATAAAGTGCATCACGACTGGGTCTACCACCATATATATCAGATGATTTTACTCCCATACCATACATTCGCAATCTCCCATCTTTGTCCTTGCCCATTATCTTGGCAAAAGCATCATCAGGATCATGAACGAGATTACAATCACTTGAATTTCCATCATTCAAATCAGCTAGCTCTTTCATTTTTTCCTATAAAATAAGAATCATAAAAATTGTGTCAACTAAATAAGATATCAAGTTATAAATGACAGAATTTTAATTTCCTCTTTGAATATATTTTTACTTACAATTGCTTCTCGTACTGCCTCACTCATAGGCGACCCATCTGAAGGATTGCAACATTTCTCAAATAACTCAGCTCTAGTAGGGTATCTACATGTATGCTCCTTCTACAACAAGTTTGTGTCCAATAATATGGTAAGCTGATTTTATTATAATTTAAACTAAAGTTTATAATTTCAATTCTGTTGGGGGAGGGAGAGGATATTACCATTATTTCGCTCACTACTGCATAACTTCTTTTACCCATTCGATGAAGAATCTCTAACTTAGCACGAGCTTCTTTTTTCTTTTCGCTAAGTTGCTGAAATATTGGAAGAAACGGTAATAACAAGAAGACATATATATGAAATATAAAATACAATACATAAAAAAATGTACTATTGTACCTACGCTTCTTCAATAAACCAATAATCAAGTATTTGTTTATACTTGTCTGGGTTTAGCCTTTCAGGTACTTCAAGCAACTGCTCTTCAATGGGCACACTTGGATCAAAGTTCAAACTCTTCAATTGACACTTCCAATTTCTCCATTTGTGGTTAATTGATTGCAAGATAAAGGTTTCACTTCCAAGTTTTAGATTAAACCTCGACTACAAAATAAAATAAAATAAAGAGTTATACTTACAAGTTCAATTATACATTCTAATAAAAAGCTCAAATGCATTAAAATCATCAACCTTCACTTCTTTCAGCATGTCTTCCTTGTAAGAGGATGGCATCAATCGCCAATCTTTATAATTTAATGGACAGAATGGCCCATTCCTTGCAATGGTACCTAAAAAATGAGCCAACGTGCTTGTACTCTTCTGGTCATTTGGTTTACCAAAATCATTGAATGAAACATCAACTTGCTTCGTTAGTCCCCAAACTTGAGGCATGCAAGTAGGTCCTCTTGCCTTATTTTTCTTATTATCAACTACGATAAGAATATGCACATAATATATAATGTCCATCAATAATAGAATCATGAAATAATGAGTAATATACATCATTAATTACTCACCCGACTGAGTTACATTACCAAAATTATTTTGGTTTGTTCCGTCACTGCCAACTCTAACATTTTCACTTGTGTCACTTTGTCCTAGAAAAATAGCAAATATAGTCGACTATTTTAATGAAATCTAAAGATTGTATCAAGTTTTAAAAGAGGATACATAGGTAGTACAATTCATACAATGTTGCATAAGGATGGATAATATAATAAAGGAAAAACTCAAATGAATACCTATTTGGCTTTCAGTTGAATCATTCACAGAATCAATGATGATGTTGTTTTCATTAGGCCTTTGCTGCCTTACACGTTTGCTACGAGGTCTTGTTACTTGGACATTTCCAAAATGATCAATGCCTAAATCATGTAAATGAGATCATTTGCAGAAATATTTAGAGATTTACAAGGTTGTAAATGTAATTGAAAATAATTCAACCTGTTTGGCTTTCGGTTGCATCATTTGAGGAATGAGTGCCAGCATTGTTTGGCTCAAATCTCTTCTGACTAGCACGCTTGTTACGAGATTTTGATAATGGTGCCATAGTCTGCAAATATTGGAATAAAATCATTTGTAGGATTAGTACATAAACTTATGTAAGAAACCAAATAAAAAAATCTGAACCAGCTTTCCTTTAGAGAATGATACTAACTTTTCAAGAGAGTAACAAAAATTTAATTGAAACTCATAAAAAGATATAAGTAGATAAATAACAGCAGTAAACAAGAAATCAAATGTTCTTCAAACTAGGAATAATTAATCATAAGCAAATCTAACTAAAATAAAAAGGTCATGTTCTAGTTCAAACTATAAGCCCATCCACATCATTCCTAACCAAACTTATATTTTCAGCTTCATCGTGAGCTTGCTGATAGAGAACATTAGTTTCATGAAGTGCGTTGCCATCTATGCTCAAAATAGGGTTCATATCAAACATATCTCTAGCTTGTGTCTTCACAACAACAGGCCACCCTTTCTCAACTGGATTTTCAACATAGAAAACTTGTTTTGCTTGTGAAGCCAAGATAAATGGTTCACTATGCTGCCTAGTTCGAGAAAAATTGACTAGTGTGAAGCAATACTCATCTTTTTTTTTGCGCCCTTCCCGTTGACACCCAATCGCATTCAAACAACACTATTTTCTTACCCGTGAAATATTCTAGTTCAATCACATCTTTCAATACTCCATAGTATGTGACATCACCTACAATGTGATTATTGTCACTTCTACTAGCAAAACTACTAGTTTGAGCAGTAACAACCACACCACTATTTTGAGTCCTTCTTCGAGTCTCACAATTTTTCACATGAAATCTAAATCCATTTATTATGAATCCTCTATATCGTTTTCCCACGGGATTACGGCCTCGAGCTAATGCCCTAAGTTCTTCAGTCACTTGGCTTCCAGAATGATGCAAGCCTTCAATCTGTTAGTAAATACAAAAATCAAATGCAATATAATGAAAACAAGACATAAATAATAATTAGAAGTAAAAAATAGGGGAAATATCTTCAAATGAACTTACATGGTTAAAAAACCAATTGGAAAAGGTTTCACTATGGATCCGCTCAACATCCCTTTTACCAAGACGAGGATTATCACGTTCCACCAAACTTTTATGTTGCCTATATTATTTAGCATAAAATAAGAGTTACAAGAAATATCATGATAATGTAAAAAGAAGTGAAACTACAAGTTACTTACTCAATGAAAGACTCAATAGAATTGCAATTGAATAATACATATTGGTGTGCCCTTGTTATCTTTTCTTGATCAAAAACTACAAACTCTTCCTTCCCAATATGGCGACCTGGTTTAGAAAATATTGGAAACTCCATTGAGTCATCACCACCATAATCATCATTTCTCCTGACTTTGTTGAACTTAGTCTCCACATCATCTAAGTATCTAGAACAAAAGGTTAAGCATTCTTCAAGCAAGTATGCTTCTGCAATTGAACCTTCTGGACGACTTGAATTTCGCACATATGATTTCAACGTGGACAAGTACCTGTAAGTTCATCCAAAAAATCAAAATCATAAATTGTTTCCATTAATATATATTGAATAATAATGATAGTATATACCTCTCAATGGGATACATCCAGCGATATTGAACTGGTCCAGCAATTCGAGCCTCATATGCCAAATGAATCTGTAAATGAATCATGATATCAAAGAAAAAAGGGGAAATATTTTCTCCAAATCACAAAGAACTATGGCAATCTCTTTCTCCATACGAATCAAGTCAGCGGGATTGAGAACTTTAGAACAAAGTTCTCTAAAAAAAGAGCACAATTTAATCAACGGATTTCTAACATGCTTTGGCAAAACTTTACGCAATGCAATTGGAAGCAATTGTTGCATCAAGATGTGGTTATCATGACTCTTCAAACCAGAAATTTTATTCGGTTTAGCTTGAATGCGCCTCGAGATGTTGGAAGCATAACCATCAGGAACTTTCACATTTTGAAGAATATCACAGACCATATCTTTTTCGTTTTTGCTCATTGAGAAACAAGCAGCTGGTAAATACTTCCTACCTGACTCCATAGTTTTAGGATGAAGTTCACTCCTAATGCCCATATCTTGCAAATCAAGACGAGAATTTTCATGATCTTTTGATTTCCCTTCTAGATTGAGAATTGTACCTAGAGCACTATCACATACATTCTTTTCAATATGCATGACGTCCAAATTATGACGTAGCATGATATCTTTCCAATATGGCAAGTAAAAAAATATGCTTCTTTTTTTCCAATTGTGAGGAAGAGATGGATTATCAGTTACTGTCTTCCCAAATGTTACATCAAAACCAGCTAGTTCCTCTAATATCATGGTCCCGGTCAAATTTCGAGGAGCAATGCGGGGTTCTTCATTGCCATCAAAAGATCTAGCATTTCTACGATAAGGATGATGACGATGCAAAAATCTACGATGAGCCATGTAACATTGCTTACGACTTTTGCGCAAGTACATATAACATGTTTCCTTATGGCATGATGGGCAAGCAAGCTGCCCTTTTGTACTCCAACCAGACAAATTTGCATATGCAGGAAAATAATTAATTGTCCATAATAAAGCAGCACGCATCCTAAAATTTTGTTTAGTAGCCGCATCATACGTATCAACCCCTACCCACAGTTCTTTTAATTCATCTATTAAAGGCTGCAAGTACACATCAATGTTGTTTCCAGGGGATGATGGTCCAGGAATGAGCAAAGATAAAAATAAAAATGACTCTTTCATACACATCCATGGGGGCAAATTATATGGGGTCAATATAACAGGTCATGTACTATGAGCAACACTCATCGTTCTAAACGGACTAAACCCATCAACAACTAGACCAAGCCTCACATTCCTTGGTTCATTGGCAAAATCCTGATATCGACGATCAAAATCATGCCAAAGGGGAGAATCACTAGGATGTCTCAAGTGACCATCCTTAGTGCATTCTTCTTTGTGCCAGCTCATGAATGATGCAGTTTTAGATGACATAAAAAGTCTCTGCAATCTAGATTTTAAGGGAAAGTACCTCAAAACCTTTGCTGAGACTTTTTTGCACCCTAAAGATAAATCATCCTCACTTATTGATTTATTTTCAGTTTCAATATATCTAGATGCATTGCAAACATGACATCTAGTGTCTTTTTCATGCTCTTTCCAATACAACATGCAATCATTAGGGCATGCATCAATCTTGATATAATTGAGTCCCAATTCTCCTATTATCTTCTGTAACTCGTAGTAAGATGTGGGTAATGATTGTGTTAAATCGGGAAATGCCTCTTTTAATAATTCAAGAAGCATTGTGAACGATTTATTGGACCATTTCCCAGTAACTTTCAGATGAAAGAGTCTAATAATGAACTTTAACTTTGAAAATTTCTTACACCCTGGGTATAATTCCTCTTGAGCATCATCTAACATTTTGAAGAAAGCCTTAGCTTGTTCATTAGGTCCATCTTCTATATTTTCATCTATATTATTGACCCCAAAAGCATCATAAACCAAATCATGCATGTCGTCTAACATACTTAAATGCTCACTTTCGTGAACATTAACTGGGTTAGACGAAGAACCCTCCCCATGTGCAGTCCAACGTGTATACCCCTTCATAAAGCCATCAACTATCAAATGTTCTTTTGCAGTTTCTCTATTTACCCACTTAGCATTCTTACAGCATTTGCATGGGCATATTATAATGCCACATAGACTTACACTATCAAAAGCTATATCAAGGAATTCATTCAACCCATTTTTATATTCAGCAGATAACCTATGTTTTTGCATCCAACTCTTGTCCATTATGAACCTACTATAAAAAGCTCCGCTCCCATATTAATTATTTAATGCCACAAAAATATTAGTCTAATGTGAAGAAAAGAAGAGAGATTACTCACGATGATGTTTGGATCGAAGGAAGTTCCAAATTATGCAATGATAAATTCTCAAAGCCTAGTGAACAAAGAGAGACACAGTGGATGAGACGTTGAGTTTTAGTGACATATGAGGGAAATATGATTTGAGTATTAAGGTTTCAGTGTTAATATTTTTTTTTTGGGTAAAGGATTTTTAAAGTAAGGATCACAGTGTCCCTTGAAGATCAAATTCTATATGAAGTATGGAATGTTTAGGAAGAACAAGTCAAATTTCGAGGACGAAATTTCTTTTAAGGAGGGTAGGATGTAATACCCCAAACCAAAAAATTAGGATTTATATTATTATTATTATTATTATGTTATAATTATTTTATTTTTATTGATTCATTATTCTTTTAAAAGCAATGAGTTTTAAAAATCAATTTTTACGCAACGGTTGGTCAAAAACCGGAACCGAAAGCACTCCTAGTACTGTAATTACGAAATAAATTCATATAGACTGAGAAAATAAACAAAATGAAATTCTAGAATAGGAAATTTGAGGCTTTGAGCTTAATGAAAAAAATTCTCAAATAAAATTATACTTTTGTCGCCAAAAGTAGAACGAAAAACCCTAAAACCTCCGATTTCGAACCTGGTGAATAAATACGAACCCAACCCAAGATACAACTGATAAAATAAAGTTAAATAACAGTTTTACCAAGTAAAATAAAAATATTAACTTTCGAATAACAAAACGAGCAAAAATGTTAATTTTCGGAGCCCGAAACGTAGCCGAAAAACACCCGATTTAAATACCGAAAACTACACCGTGTCCAAAAATACCAAACAAACCAATTGGCCTGCCCCTGGGCCCCACCTTGACTGCCCAATCAGCTGGAACACAGCAGTCAAAAGCTTGCCATGCCTCCTTAAAAAAAAAAAAAAAAATCCCACCTTACCTTTGATTAAAAAATTAACAAACACACCCCATACCTCCCATTTCCTTTCCTACCTACTCTCCTCTCTCCCCCAGCCTTATTTTCTGCCGTCCACAGCCCCCCCTCTCCTATATCATCTGCCTTGAATTCCCTTCAATTATTTCAATGAAAGCCAAGAAAAAATTTAAGTAAAAGAGCTCCCATTTTCTCCCTTTTCCTAGCAAGTTTCGGTCATCACCATTCTAAGGGAGAAGAAAATTGTCTTCTCCCATTTCCAACCATAAGAGGACTCTAATTTCAAGCTCCAAGTTTCCATAGGTGTTGGTGTGAAGTTTTGAAGCCATCACCAAGCAAAAATGAGCAATTCTTCTCCCTCTCTCTTTCAAAGTTTATGAAAGTATCATCTTCATCTTCTAACTCCAACTCTTGTTTTGTTTTAGCTCAAAACCAGGGATTCCTTTCAAGGAGCCCTAATCCACATCAAGAAATAAAAGATTAAAGAGCTAATAAGGTCCTCTAGCTTAAGAAGACAAGTCTACAAAGGTTGTAAAACCCTTCAACTCAAAATATAGTTAATATGAATGTTTTACTTGAAATGTTGTTGTAAATATTGTTTGCTTAGAAACCATGAAACCTTAGGGCTATATTACGTTTTAATGTTCAAATGAATGCTAAATAGAGTCTTGAATAATGTGTATTAAGGTGTTAAAATGTTAGTGTCATGATAGTTGTGAAATAGAAAATACAAGAGAAAGTATGCACAACAAACACACTGTGAACAGTGTCACTATGCTTCTGTACAAATTTTTCGAGCTCTAAATGTTACGTATTTTGGTAAAGTGTTTATATTTTATGAAAGTAGATCAAGTTAGCTTTCATTTTCCACTGGTTTGAGTCAATTTGGAATTTTCTTTGATAAGTTATGGATTTTTAAAGAAAGTGTGACAAAACTGTTAGACTTTTCACTTTCATGGGCCAAAATGTATCTTTCGAGTCAAGTTTGGATTTTATAAGAATTATGATAAAATACTACATGAAGTTATCTATCACCATGAATTTTCCCATGATTTTTACATGATTATAAATAGTTTTACCAAAATTATTTTTAACACTGCACGCACACTGTAAGTTCCTGGAAGAAACTGTCACGTTTTGAAAATGAACCTAGAACTCATATTTTCTTAAACCAGATGACATGAAATAAATTTTATATGTGTATTAAACTCTAAAAGGTACATACTTTATAAATTTCATGATGATCGGATATATTTTAGTATTTTTCAAAAGTGGTTAAAGTTAGGGGACGTACATCCGAAGGAGCAAACTGCTCATCTTCGGATGTGATTTCCTCAAATTGTTTTCCTTGTTTAAATTGATAAACATGATATGTATTAATCTAAGACACTCAAGTATTATGTGAATACATGTGAATGACGTGTCGTTTGGTGTTAGTTTAAAGTAAGAACTATATGTTTCTATGTGTGTCTTTAAAAGAGAAAAGAATAAAGGAAAATCTCATGAAAACCCTAAAATACTTGAGTATACTAAACATGCCTAAATGAGGATTCATGTTATAAGTAAACACTAGTCACATTAAAAGTTTTTTGGTAAACTCTATAAGCTATAAAATACTAAATAAAGTACAAGTCCTTATCGAACCAACGCGTATAAACTTTTACAAAAATTTCTATGACATCGATAATTAAAGTAAATAAGAATATGTGAATTCATGTTTTCGTGAAAGATTGCTTGCTTATAAAATCATGTTTAAAGAATTTAAAGGAGAATAAGGTCTTTATATTAAGAAGACAAACGAAAGGAGATTAACGTCCCCGCTAAAAATTATTAACAATCTAAATAATACTAAGAGACTTGCTTAATGTATTGTAAGAAGAATTTGAGAAAGTATTAAAGGAACTTCTGATTTGAAAAATAAAATGAAGATCTAATATCCTTAATCAGGGAAAAGTAATGAAAAGAAATGTTATATGATCAATATGCTCTATCGGTTGGAATCTAAGTTAAAGATATTTAAGAATGCTCTTAATTAAATATATATAGAATTACTTGAAAAGTAAAAGATTGTTAAACTGCAAACAAAATGTGCTAGGTTGAGTGCGATCACGGTGACGAGGATTTTCGGGTGAAAGCAAAAGGGGTTTTTTACGAAAAGGAAAGCATCTAAGGTGGGTGGTTTTTACTGCATTGCCTGAAATATTATATGGTCTGTTGGTATTACAAATATTTTTGCCTTCGAGTCGGGTTACATGGTTATTACATGATATATGGTATCTTAAACGATACGTAATGATCTGGCTTCTGTAGCTAGGCGCCGTGATGCCTTCGGGCGAGCCTACGGGCTATATGATGTATTATGTTTGACGGCCTGGCCTATGTGGCTCGGCGCCAGGGAATGATGTATTATGTTTGACGGCCTGGCCTTTGTGGCTCGGCGCCAGTGAATGATGTATTATGTTTGACGGTCTGACCTATGTGGCTCGGCGCCAGGGAATGATTTATTATGTTTGACGGTTTGGCCTATGTGGCTCGGCTCCAGGAATATTAAATGATGGTTTGATAACAGGATGTTTTACAAAATGATCATATTTGTTTCGCCCAACTATATAATAGCATGCAGACCGCCCACACTGAGAATTCAAATCTCACCCCCTATTTTTTTTTTAACAAATTTCAGGATATGATGAAGGGGAGCTCGAGCCAGTGGAGGTGTGATACGAGTTCGGTGATATTATGGAATTAATACTAAAGAATTATATGCACCATTTCCTTTTACTATGACAAATTATTCATACGTCGGGGTGACAAACAACCTCATGGTCTTCGATGATTAGTTATGTATGATGTTTATGTTTAATATTTGTTTTGTGCCAAAATTTTTATAAAGATCCTTCCATAAGAATTTTAAAAAAATAAATAAATGGCCGCCGCGTTTTATAACAAAAATTATGTATTTCCGCTGTCTATGTGAAGTTGTTATTTGCATTCTATATAAAGAAATTTTTTAGTTCGGATTTTTTTGTCACTAAGTGATGGCTCGAAATTCTAAAATGTCGAATCTACATTTTGGAAAACTGGGGCGTTACAGGTGGTATCAGAGCTGCATACATGATAGCTGATTTATAATGCTAAGAAAACTGGGGCGTTACAGCTCCACGCTGCATACATGATAAATATAGCTCAAAGTCATAAAGAATTTAATTAATTAAACTATGATAGCCGATTTATAATGCTAAGAAAACTGATTTCTGCACCAGTTTGTATTCCATATACATCAGGGACCTAATTTATGGTGCAAATAGAACTGGTTTTTGAAAGAAGAGGCATGTAGTATGCTACTACTTATAATTAATATAATATGTAAAAGATAATATTGTAAAAGAAACACAATGAAATTTCAAAGGTTGGCAGCCCTTTTCCTTAACAAAGGGATTAGTCACGCAGGGAATCATACGTTAGTGATGGACCAAATCACAGTGGTAGCGAAACAGTGGTTTGAGCATTAGAATGAACACATTTTTTTTATTAGTAAAATAATTTGATTAACTAAAGTGGGTATGAGCAATGCCTAAAAGTACAAGTATAGCAGCCCTTTAAAAGGGAAACATTACAGAAGCTTTTTCATAATAGGTTTCAAACCTCTCAGCAGTTAGAAGACACATCAATTAACAACCAAAAATAGTCCTAGGATTAAACACCGAAGAATAGCCCAAAAATGAACACTTATTATCCTCATATAATAAGGCTACAACTTTAGCTCTCCATTAATGTAAGTAGGGACCAAAACAACAACTCCATCTCATAAATGACCCGCTTTAATAATATTACACACGAAAATATAAAAGCTGCATTCTATATTATATCCCTCCCCTCATCGCCATGAATCTCAGGTAAATAACAATGTTGTAATATTATCATTTATGGAAATATCGATTGAGGAAGGGGAGAAGTAGTTTCAGTAAGTAGCAATTAAATTTGGATAGAGAGAATAATTTTTAATATTAAACTAGTACTCCTATAATTAAAATGTGAAATTAATTAAAGTTAGGTATAACTCAAAACTTAATTTGGAAGCACAACTAATGGATAAGCTTCAATTAGAATAATAGACTGCAAATACATAAACACATTTAAGGTAGAGACTCACAGTGCCGTGAAGTGTTTGAAATAAAGGATGGAATCTTCATCCTTATATTTATTATATTTAAAAACTCATGTCAATTTTAGATCTACTTGAGAGTTGAGAAAAATGTGTTGCGATGATCCTCTATGCAATCGAAATAATTTCCAACTAATTTTATTCAAATGTGGTGAGATTATGACGTAGCATTATGTATAATGCATATAAATTAGTTAACATAACATTTCTTTGTAGCATATGATATACACCATGGAGAATTTTAATACTAACCCGTCATTAATACTTGGGTTGGGAACCTCTTTTATCTTTTTTAATTGTTCCCAGATAAATACTTGGGTTAGAAATACAATTGTTTAAGTATAAGACACCCTCCCCAAAACTTCATCCCGCCCCACGCTCTAACATGGCCAACTCAAAGAAGTCTTTGCGTTCTCTTAATTGGTAAAGTCACGAAAGCATCAGTTTTTTCTTTTTATATATAAGTAATAGTGATTTAATTCAATTTGGCAGAAAAAGGCAAGGGGCACACCTAAATGACAGAATGACTTCAGGGTTTAATAACAGAATAACACCAAGAGCTACATAGATGAAATGAGAACAATCAAATGATCTTATTTATGTTTTTCGAACAAAATATATGTCTAGTACTGACGCCTACAAGGCTTAGAGCAGTACAAACAACACAAATTATCACCAAGTTGGCATCCATAAAAAATAAAATTAGTTGTTCCACCTAAATAAAAGAAAATATGAGAGCAATTTTCGCATAGCCCTTTTCCCTTAAAATCAATTGTAAAATTTCAACCAGAAATAGATTCTTGTGTAATTAGTTACAAAAACAGTCCTTAGAAATTAAGGAGAATAGTGGCTTCAAGAAGGGAAAATTCATGATAGACATAAAAGGAAAACTCACCACAAACTAGGAGAAAACTATTTCGCCAAAAAATGGACGTCGTGCTCGGAAGCCGGGACAGGGCCACACGTTTTTTGCCCTCAAGAAGCCAAACCGTAACAACTGGTACTCGCACGATTGTAGGCTCTGATGAATTCGCACAAGGACCGTGGATTAAAAGTGAACTGCGATTGTAGGCGGAATTGTGAACGAAAACTGAGAAAATATTTTCTTAGATCAGTCATGCTCTATAACCTGCTACCTGTTGAAGTAAAATATTATATTTAAATTATATTTTAAATATTATTTTCTTATTTACTATTATACCCTTTTTTATTAAAATAACATTAATTATTATTATTGTCCAATTATTAATTCAAATTCAAAAAATTAGATAAAACTTAATCAATCCTAAAAAACACCGTGAAAAAAAATGAAAGTTCTTTTAATTTGTTGAAACCCGACGACAAAAACAGTCTCCCACCGCCCGTTCTTTGTCCGCCACCGCCACCACCCGCTTCGCCGGCACTCCCCCCAATTACCTCCAGTGTCACTGGCCGTCTCCCGCACAGCGCTGACGCTCCCGCTAGTCCTAGGGAAAAACAAAGTCGATGGAAAAAAATTGTCCCACCATGACGCCGCCGCTCCCCCACTCCAACTGCCTCCAGTTTCACAGGCCGTCTCTCCTCCTCACGGCACCGTCGCTCCCGCTCTCACAGGACGGTTCGCTCACGCCTTTCCGGTCACACCGCCACATCCACCGTTCTCCGCCTCCAGTCTCACCGGCCATCACCGCTCACACCACCACTTCCACTTGTAAGTTGTGTTTATAATTTGCATTGTGATACATCCTCACCCTTTGCCCAAATTTTGTTGGTCCTTTTTGTTAGGGATTGAATTTCACCCAAAAATTAGATGAAAATGAAATTGGTATTTGAAGTTGGGTTGTGATTAGAAATTCTTTTGGCTCCATCAGCAGTAGAAAATAAAATTACTATTTGAAATTGGGTGGGTTGTGATTAGAATTTTTTTATGCTCCATCAACTGTAGTTTGCCCATCTGTTTCGATTTTACTTGATTCTTCTCATGTCTCAGGTGAAAATTAACCTTCTATTAAATCATAGTGCATAAAATTGTTGCAATCCTCCTATATAACGGCTCATGGTACAACGAGCTTGAGGCGTATTTATACTTCAGCCACGCCTGCCTTGAATGCCTGCAGGTCTTTTACCTCTAAAATCAAATTGTTTAATTATGAGTTATTTCAATTACTATGAAGCATCTTGGTCCTAATATTGTATTTGCAAATGTGAAAAGTACTTTTTGAATTTAAATTTCGTATTAAAATCTTCAACCTTTGTATAGGTCTCTGGAACCCAGCCTGACATTATTCATGCCCATGAATGGCAGACTGGTAGTTTGCCATTGCTCTACTGGGACATGTATCATTATCTTTGCGGCCTTAAGGTGAGAGATTGATTTTACAACTATAGTTAATTTTTATAGTATTTTGCAAAAATCGTTCATGAGAAGGGTTTATATTGTAGGGTATTATTCTGACATCTCACCCCTAGTAGAAACCACGAATTTTTTTGACAATCCATAATATGGAGCACTATGAAGAATGCAGATATAATTTCAGTTTCTTTTTTGTATATGTATTTAGTTTATTGGAAATACTTTATCTTTTTTATGTGCATAGTATGTGAATATGAATATTTGCTTTTTATGCAGTAACTTTATTTAAAATGGTATGTAATATGAACTGGCCGACCTGTATTGAGAAATTATGAACTTCACTTTAACATAAGTAGATATACGCGAAACCCTTCTCATTTTTCTATTTTTCTAAACCTTGATAGGTATATTTGATGATTTGTTATGTGTTAAGGAGTAAACTGTATCAAGATATTTATTTCAATGGGAATGATGACTAAGAACACTTTTGATAAAGCTGGAAGAAGTTTTCTTTCGTTCTACATTAACATGTCTTTGGTTCTTTGTGAAGGCAAGAGTAGCTTGGCAAGTGCGGTCTTAATGGATCTATATATGCGACAGAAGAGAAGGTTAACGTTAAATATGTCTTGCATGCTATACATGTGTGGTATTTCATCTGCTCCTTGAATTCAGTAAAAGCCTGCAGAGGAAGTACTTTATAGGCAATAATGTCGTAAACGATTATCTTCTGCTGCTCCCAATGCTGTGTTTCCCGTTGAAAAGGAGTGAAGCAGTGTGTCTTAACCGTGATCATTCAGAAGAAAGGAAAGGCTAAATTTTCTTGCTGAAAATACATATGATAAACATATTACTAGTATTTATCTTTTAGTAACACAACTAATACAATTTAAAAATGTACTTGAATTGCATGGTGCTACTAGTTGTCACTATTAAGTATTCTATTGCCACCATCTCATATGCAAATCAGTATTGAACAAATTATATAAGTTTCTCTCTTTTGTGTCAAACTGTCAGGCTATGGATGATGGAACTATTGGGCATAACCCTGAGAGATTAAGTTTACTGAAAGGAGGCATTGTCTACAACAATGCAACAGTGTAAGTTGTAGTTTGCGTCAGAAACCCTTTAATTACGACTCAGAAACCCTTTAATTACCATTTCTTCTCTATTTTGCAAATACTCTACTGCATCTGATGCCATTGAATCGCGCCTGCTCCTGAATATATCAGGTCATTCTCTCTTCTGCATTTATATTCTTTGACTCATTCCTCCTTTTGAATCGTCACGATTGCTAGATTTCAGTATATTCTATCCCCAAACCAGAGAGACAGAATTGGATATTTGTTTCATGATGTTCTGTTTTTTGAATCACTAAAAGGAGTTCAATGTTGAAGCCTGGTGTGGCTTGGATTTAGAACTACAAGATATAATCTTTAAGCACTAATGGTGTTCCCTTCATCTCTCACTTCTACTCAGGCCTTTTGTGTTGTTGAGCAGAGTTGTCTTTACAAGAGTTTCCCCAAGCGATGGCTTGTATTTAATTGCTTCATGCTAAAAAGGAAAAAAAAAATCTAGAACAAAAGCAGTGAGAATTGGCAGTGAAGGACTAGGCTCCGCATAGATACTAATTATATAACCAGTATAGAAATCGTTGGCTCTCATCGTGAAGATTGTGTCACAAATTGTTTGGTTTATATTTGGCTAGAATTATAATTACATAAAATGATGATTCTGGAGAGGTGTTCATGGAAATGTATGTTACTTGTATGTGTGTATAGGTATCCCGTTTAGGAATGGGTAGCCAACTAACAATATGAGGATACTTGTATAATATTATGATATGGATACACATATATAAAATGTAAATACAAGATGTTTCCCTATTTTTTCTCATTTCCAAATAATCCCAAAGCTAAAGCATGTTTTTTTGGCTTTTGACTGGTTTTGCGACTCAATTATCCTGCAGGGACCTCTCTATTGATATGCTCCGTGGTAGCAGCTGCTCTTGTCAAGATCTTTTACATTTAGTCTTCTGGCGAAGGACTCAGCAATGCAATTAGTGCAACATGATATTGGGTCAGAGGATTCATCAGAAAGAGAACCTATTTTATCTCAGCCTACTACAGCAGAGAGATCAAAAGAATCTTCTTCCTCAGTTGAGATAACTGTGGGTGTTCAACCTTTTGTAGCTGCTGACCGTCCATCAGCCTCTGAAATTGATGAGGATATTTCTCTAGTTTGTGCAAACCAACCACAATGCCGTATATGCCTCGAGATCGAAGGTCTTATTGGTGACTGGCTTTCACAGTAGATTCATTATGTTAATTATTATTTAGACCCCCAGTACATGACAAAACATTAGTTCACAATTCTTGTTTCTTGTTTTATCAAGTGTTTCATTTATATACAGGAGAAGATTTAATTACTCCTTGCCATTGCAAAGGCACCCAAAAGTATGTCCACAGATCCTGTCTGGATAATTGGAGGTCTACAAAGGTATATTTGCTTAAATTCTATTTTTCATACTTTCTTTATCATCGCCTTCAAGTTTTGTGGTCACACGCTTCACTTGCTAGCTGGTAATCATATAGATTGAGTATCGAAATTGACATTTAATAATACTTCTCTAAGGTAACAGATTCAAGTTTTCAAAGAAATCCATGTAAATATTTTAATAAAATCATTTGCTTGACAGACCACATGGCGTAGATTGTGATTAGATCAATGCTTAGATGGATGACTTGGTGAATTGTTTATTGCCTTCCAATTTCTATTCTAAAAAACTTCTCCCTTTCAACAACTTCTTTTTAAATGTTGCATCACTTTTACACGTGTTTATCCTTCACGCTTTTATCCTACAGAATGTACAATATAATTAATAATGTTTAACAAGCACTATGATTGTTTGTCTCAACAAAGTGATACTCGGGCTGCTTCCCCCCCCCCCCCCCCACCCCACCACAGAAGAAACAAATAAATAATAGAAACAAAAAGTCTGTAAATTGAATGGCTCTGTACAAGTAAATATTTTTTATGTTCAGTATGAATCACCATATAATTACAATGATATATACATAAATTACAGTGAGGTATTCTCTAATTTATCCTTGAGTGCTCTCCAATTCGTTGGGACGATTAACTGACCCCTCCTCTGCTCCCACATCTGCAATCATTCAGGGGAAGATAAGAGACAATGGACCTGATTTACATAACTTGCAAGATCTGTAGATTTCTTTTTCTCATTGAACACAAGAAGAATAAAAACGTTTGCACTAGAAATGTGATAATGTGGAATATTATCTTTGTGGAGACTGAGTTGCTCAGAATGTGGTTGAATGTTATTCGATCAGAAAGTTGCATTCAAAGATGAATACAAACAATCGAGAAGTTAGATCGTACAAGCAATCATGCATGGTTGCAAATGAATTGTTATTGCAATTCTCTATCTCTAATTGTGGAAATGATATGAGCAGTGTGCTGCTAATTCCTCACTTTGCATCAGTGTGTAACTTGATCTCATGGACACAGTGGATACTGTTGTTAAATCTTATATGCCCAATTATATGCGCATTTGTCTAACACCTTTTTTCCCCTCTTTTGGACTGCAGAGTCAACCAAATTTGCGGGAGATCATCTCGTGTGCAATGCTTGAAAAGAATTCGTAGCTTGTGTTTTTCTTTTTTTAACATGAACCCTATTTCGATATTTTGAACATAAAGACTTGGAATGGGAAAACATGCAAATAAATCTGTATTTTTCTTGATCTCTAAATCATGCTATTACTTTAGGGGACTACACCTTTCCTCATTTCGAACATTGGTTCTTGTAGCTGGTTGGGATTATATACTGTGTACTCTCAACAACAATGGTTCAGAACTAGAAATGAATGCCTTGAAATATTTTTTCATTGCACGTATATGATTCTGGCTCTCCTTTCCATTTGGATGTGGGCTGCAAATAATTTTGATCCCACTACATATATTAATGGTCCATTCGTCCTTATTTCACAAAGGGTAACAACTACAGAAGTACAACTACTCCTTGCCATTGATGCAAATGTACTAAAGCTCTGACATTAAGGTTTATATTCACATAAAAATTACTTCTGTAAAACATCTCATGATTAACAATGTTATCAACAAATACACGTTCAGTCATAGTCAAATATGCAGCATAAAATGAATTAAAATGTCTTCCTTTTACATTCCAATTACAGTTCCATATGAAAAAGCATGTTTATATACGGATGTCACTGAAAAGTAAAAAGAAATTGAAATAGTGGCAAAACCGACTAAATTACAATAAATTATGACATGTACTACAAAATAAGCTAGCAATTCATCTCTAACAGATGTAAGATAACATTCAGCATCATCATTAAAATATGAAAGATATCCAATGTGACAAACTAGAGACGTCACCTATCCACATGAGCAAGAGGACCATTGGCAACCTTGTCAAGAGTTATTTTAATGGCTGATTTCCAATTAAAAGGGAATGAGCCACCGTGAAAGAATATTTATGGGAGAATGCACTCACGATAGACAGAATCATTCACAATCAAATATATCAAGGCAAAAATGCATAAAGATCATTCATCATCAAATCATCCAACATCATCAATCAAAATAAACTGAAAACATCCTAAAATTAAGTACAATCCCCAAATAAATTATATGTTTCATAGCAGTGAACTAGATGTGTCATATAGAGAGAAAGAGCATGGTACCACCCTGTCCACTCTGAAGTTAGCAAGCATCAATTCACTGTGGAGGAGGGTGTGGGTACTGAAAATGCCCTTGCTCGATATGCCAATCAAACATGGTCTTTAGCATCTTCATCATATCATCTTGTTTCTCCTCTTGCCTCTTCAAGATCTCCAAAACCTCATTGTCATCACTCTTTCTAAGGAAACCTCGACTCGATCCTTCAGTCCTTACCCTCTTGATTCCTGTGCTTTGAGTTGGATGTGTCCCAAAGAATGCTCTGGCATGCTCTAGATGCTCCTCAGAAGAGAACAACCAGTTGTCCAGACCTCCTCGCCATGTATACAACCGATGCTCATTCAAAGGAAAAGAGAGGAACTCACTTGATCGACTTTTTGCACAATAGACTTTGTGCTCCTGGGAGATCACCCCGACTCGAATAAGGTAAGGAATATCCATTTTCACAGCTTTGTGTCCTTTCTCTGTTGGCTTCCACCCCAATTTGAGGGCTATGTGTGTTATCATTCCTCCTCCTATAAATATGATCGTCCCCTTTTGCTTTTGCTTTTGCTTTTGCTTTCCCAAGTGTTCAAGAAGATACGCCGCAAAATTGGCCTCTTTTTTCGTAACCATGCAATTAAGGAGGTATAACTCCTCGCATCTCACCGCTCCGACTTCCTTCCGAGCACCCACAGTGTTGGCAAGGATCCGATGTGCGTAGTTGAGGATGGGGTTTGTGATCTTTGCATTTTTAGAAGTGCGGGGATCATAAACAGAATCTTCATCATCGATAACCTATATCATATAATCAATAAACAAATCATAAGATAGAAGAAATTAGCACACAAGCATCACTATCCAAATTTCCCAAAATTTTCGTCACTATTCATGCCAAGAAATTGAAAACTTGTAAATCCTCAAAATTCTCACAAATTATCACCAAATTGGAGAGGAATTGACTTACCCATCAATAAAAGCATTCAAACAACACCAAACAAGAGTCATGGAAGCAACATATCATGATTTCCATAAAACTCCCAATTCATGAAAATTTAAACCTAGGCACAATTTCATCTCAACTTCCAATTGGTGCAAGAGCTTAACTAATCGAGTGAAATAGAGAATGATACATACCTTTGAGTAGGGAATTAATTGAGAAAATAAGCCCAAGGTGAGAAAATTGGAGGAGAAAAATTTTCCGGATTGAGCAGAGGTCGATCGTGCAAGTGAGGGAAAGGGGAAGTGAATTTTCGTGTATGAAGCTGAAGGTGTGTGAGTGTGTAAGGGGGTAGGGTAAAATTTAGGAGATTTGGGTTAAAAGGGGAGAAAATGGGCCGAAAAAAACCGACCCGTAAAACTTACCCGAAAAAACTCAGTTTGCACGACCGTGCAGTGTTTGTTCGGTTCGTGCTGTATTTATGTGCACGACCCGTGGCCAAAGCGCACGGTCGTGCGTTACTTTTTTCGTCCATGCAGTAATTTAGCGCACGAGCAGTGGCCAAAGCGCACGGTCGTGCGTTGTTTATTTTGCCCGTGCACCAATTAAGCGCACGAGCCGTGGCCAAAGCGCACGGTCGTGCGCTTTTCATCTCGCCCGTGCACCAATTTTGCGCACGAGCCGTGGCCAAAGTGCACGGTCGTGCGCAATTTCTCCCAGCGTGCACTATCTATTGCGCGACCGTGCCAAGATTTGCGCGGTCGTGCACATTTCTCTTGCGCGATCCGTATGCCCATTTTTCCTAAATACTTTCGCTTCATTCTCGACATTCTTTTCTCCACAATAACGATACTAATAGCAATTACGACAATAAATATAGCGACTTCTCATAATTCTCAAGTGTTTTGCCGTAGCCTAAACTCCACAAGTATGTTTGAAATGTTTCCTCAATTTAGAACTTTGTCATGTACTTACCAGAATTTGGACCATAATCTGCTAATATTTTTGCATTTGGATAAGCGTCACTTGCGGCTTGCACCACCACAGAGTTAAGACGTTAGTATTTCAGCTAATGATGTGTTTATACAAATGCAACAATTAATATTTTCTATGTGATTTTTTTTTTTGCTATTAAAGCATTAAACCAATAAAAACACATAGCAAGTATGATTCCTAAAACAAATCCAAGTGAATCCCATAATAAAACATTCACAGTCCAAATAAAGAGTCAAAATATGAATTAAAAAAAGAACAAAAAAAATCAATCTACAACTTTTTCAACTCCTTCTTCATTGCAGTGAATAATTCCTTTAATTCACGAGCAAAGTCTATTACAGCCACATTTTCAGTTCCATCAAGAAGCATCCAGTTCATAGTAAAATATATGTCCCGCACTCCAACATCCAAGCATTTTTGTACATATTTCTTCAAGCCATCATCGTTCCTAAGACGAACTAGCCATTGATGTCCATCAAAAGGTGATTTGCCAATAGATGATGCTGACAATGTTAAAGAAGTTGTATCTAGGGTACTGGGCACTTCAATGCGATCCAAAATCAACCTTAATATTTCACGCACAGTTATGTTGGTAGGTTCCAAGCTCTTGTGCAGTAGCTCGAATTTCTGGCTGACGAATTTATACCCACCCCAAGCTGCAACAGAGCTTCTAAAAAAGCAAAAAAGCACACATTAAGTAGACGCAAGTAATTGAACATGAGAATTCTATTAAATAATCAATTGGAAAATAAATATGTAATTAATGTGTTACCTATTGAAAAGTTTATTTTCTCTACAAGTAAACAACTTCAGGGCTAGTCTCCTACGAGTGGATACTGATTCTTTCTGCATATTCAAACGCGAATAAATAGAAATTACCAGTACACATATTATGCAAATTAATAAAATAATTGTATAGTCCAGTACCTCTGTTAATGCTCGATTTACACCATGTGAGAACATTATGAAGAGGCACACATATAGGCCGCAATCGTAGCTATAGTAAATAGCCATGAAGAAAACGTGGTTAAGATAGTGCAACAAAATGTTAATTGCAAATTTCTATGATCAGGGAAAGTAAACTTTACCTGTTTGGTTGTTCCGGTACTGTTTTTGGGTACACAAATTCCCAAGTATCCCAATCTTTCCATTTAAACGGTTCTCCTTCCCACAGTTTGCTAATTCTCTCAAGTCGTCTCACCTATAGCACAACTTATTTTTATTGGAACGTAATTTTGGAAAGTAATTTAAAATATTATTAATGTCACTCTTACCGCCTTCTTCAGAATCAATTTTCTTATACCATCATATCCAAAACCCCGCATCGTATCAAAAATCTGTATTTCTTGTTCGTAAAAGTCCACCTTACCCAAGTAGAAATGATTATTGTCCAAAACTGGTATACAGATTGAATTGCAAGTGGATGGGGAACCCCTATATAAAGCCTTTTCTCCACCAAACATTTGACGGTTTATATTTTCGTCACTGTTACTATCATCCTGTGCATAACCCTGTATGTCGCAATCATGAATTACGTTAACAATATTTTTTCTATAATTGATATGCTCATTATTATGAATTAAGCATACCGCGAAATAAGTAAGGATATTCCAGTTGCAGCTTGCTTCGGGGCAGGATTTCCTCTCATTCCAAATAAGTTCCACAACATGATTAATAACATGCAGTAATATTATTCAATACATTAAGACGTAAATACTTCGACTAATCCATATTGAACTTAAAATGTTGAAGTAAATGCTTTTACTTCTGCATATAGCCATTGTCCTTTGTTCAGGGTCCGTAATTCCCGACGTTCCATGTGTCTATTACCATAGTCTACCAATATTTCACTGCGATAAATAGATCATTATCATTAGAAAAAATATTATATAGAAAAAACATTATAATCAATAATAATAATGGACACGTACTTTGTAGGTAACGACGGGCTGAATAGTTTCTCATCAATCATCGATTCATCGTGTGGTAGCGGCATATACTTGCAAATGCGGTTGAAAATATCATCGTCATTCAACATTATACATGAATCATCTTCACTGCTACTATCCATATCGTCCCGTATAAATATTTCTTTTGATCCATGCATGCTTATAGGTGAATCATGTCCACCCTCAACATCCAAAGTGTGTGGACTCCGGTTCATGGCTCGTGTTTGACTATCTTTAGGCGAATCGTCTCCATTATTTTAGCCCCAACAGTATGTATCCTCGGGCTTTTTGTCGGTGATTTACTACATGTAGACGAACCATCTTTGGGATCAACTTTCAAAGTGTGTGGACGAAATTGTGCTGCCTGTCCTTGCATGGTGTCTGTTTCCGGATTTATCTTTTCCTCTGAGGTTGGAATATTGACCTCCTTGTTAACATTCTCTTGTGTGTCCAATGAATCATGTACCTCTTTCGGATCGAGCGTGGCAAAGTTGGCTCCAGTGGAAATCCTTTGAGACTTATGTTTTCCGCTCCTTGTGTTTGCATCTGCATCTGCTTTATATTTAACTTTCTGTATCCCAGTCCGCACACTGCGCATCCTCTCACACATTATTTATGTCTGTTTATCTATGTATCCAAGCAACTCGTACTGAGGTGTTGCACATTGCCCATCTATATTACCTAGTAACATGGCAACATCGTTTTCCAAAAAGCCCATTTGCACACTCAATTGTTGAATATGATCATATGTAAGTTGTAGTCGCGTACGATCATCCGATCGGACACCTGCAGCGTTTGAGGACTGAAATGGTTGTTGATCGGTTCTATCTTGACTTTTCCCTTGTTTAAACTTCTTGGTTCCCATTGGGTCACATCTACCCTGTATAATTAGTACGCGGTGTTATAAAAAGATGACTCAAAATTATGACTAATGTATCGTGTACAGGTAATTAAATGAAATAACAGGATTAACAAACCTCATATCCTCCATGCTCTTTAATTTTTTCCAAAATAACAACCACTTCATCCTGATTCCACTGTTCAACATATGGTTTTGTTGACACAATTATTTTGCTAGGATTTGGAAGCATCGAGATAACTCTGTGACGAATATAACCTATGTATCCAAAATTTAATATATGTTACTGCATATTAATAATGGTCAATACAAAGCTTAAATATTCAAATATTAGTACCTGGAGCAGCAGAATGCATCCCGTCACCATCGAATTACTCTTTTTGTATCTATCGTGTAACGCCCCGAACCCAGAATATATTAATTATATCGGATTCGAAGTGTTATTGTGATCAAAAGTCCGAATTATAAAATTTTTTGAAAGGAATATAACTGAAATGAGAGACAGAAATTTATGCAGCGGATAAGTGGGAAGGAATATTAGAATATGAGTGTATTTGTATATATATATATATATATATATATATATATATATATATATATAAAGATGGATAGAAGGTTATGTATCTTCAAAATAATACATACTGAGTTTGGATAATTTAAAACACACGGAAAGAGTATCGTCTTGCATAGCAGTAGCGATAACATTTATTTGGGAATAGAAATGATAGGCATCATTGTATTAGTAATAATATATTTTAAGAAAAGGGGAGACTTTGTGTCTTCTGTGTCACTGTCCTTGCTCCCCATAATTGTAATCTGCAAGGGTTTAAGAAAAGGGGGCGTGAGAATTGAATTCTCACTTATGGGTGATTGCAACATCATGGGATTGGTAAATCCGAAATATATTAAATTATACTCATTGATAAAAGTTTATTTTATTTAAACAGTTAATGTATATAAAAGATTATAAAACTTAAACGGTACTTAAGCATATTTCACATGGCATACTTGGAATAACACAAGTTGATTCACATTAGGGCAAAAGCCCAAAATCATATCACATATTATCACAACTATCAAACCATAAACGTACAATCATTCTCCTTCCATCATAGTTATCCTTTTCAACTCCAACCATCAACAGCCTTGATTCCGAGGGCGTCCAACGACAGCGTCCCCGGAGACCGGAAAATAATCAACAACCTTGATTCCGAGGGCGTCCAACGACAGCGTCCCCGGAGGTCGGAAAACAATACTCAAATCACAACTCCGTACTTACTGATTTTCCATAAAACTGATACAACAACTTTACTGAGAAAATACTTGACTGATAACTGAACAGATTCATGCTCACGTAAGGTGTTTATTCATGCAGTGGTGATCGATTCACAAAACAACAGGCTAATATATAACATATGTAATTATATCACATATTCCAAACAGTTATATAGATAGGTGTTACATTTATGTTGGATTAGGTATTTTTTATTTGATTTAATTTAGTTGAGTTCAGAAAATACCGGCACGACGTTATTTATAGCAGATCAATCAACGGATCATCACCCACCTGATTGTTCTGAGTTCCGGGAATATTGGGTAGGTAGGCAGTCGAGTCCTTCGTGCGTATTCCGAAAAGTACAGAATCCTAATAAGGAGTATTTCGATTAAAAGATTGACTTTTGAATTTGAAAAGCTTAAGAGCGCGAAACTCAAGGATTTAGTAGGTCGTTGTCTTCAGAGAACTATTGAAAACTAAAGTTTTCAAAGGTTGATTTCAAATTGATAAGTACACCTCTTTTAAAGGGGAGGTGTATTAGGGGAGTGTATTTACTAAATTCAGTGTTGCAACAGGGGGTGTATTTACTGAATTTAGTGGTGTAACAGGGGGTGTATTTACTGAAATTGGTAGTGTATTAGGGAGTGTATTTACTGAAATTGGTAGTGTATCAGGGAGTGTATTTACTGAAATTGGTGATGTAATAGGGGGTGTATTTACTGAAATTGGTAGTGTATCAGGGAGAGTGCATTTACCGAATCTGGTGGTGTACACAGGGGGTGTATTTACTGAATTGAAAGGTGTTCTCAAAAAGGCCTTTTTAAGGAAAAATATCTTTATTAAGCTTGGAAAAATACTTAGAAAATAAGATTATTAATTTATAAAAATTAAAGAAAAGGTTATTCTTTCTTACGAATCCTATTTTTCGTTTTTAGACGGAAACTTAATTATAAAACTTTTCTTTTCTAAACTTATTAAAAGACTTTATTTTGTTTGCGTTTTCTAAAAATTCTAATAGGGTTACGAGGTGAAGACGAGTTTCCATTTGATTACGAAATTTGTTCAAACGTGTTTTCACTCTTGGAAAACGTCAAAACAAGGATACTATAGGATTTTGCTAATATCATCATAATACTAAAAACAATGATACTAAACATTTCATAATAATAATACTAGTCCTCTAAGTCATTACCACCATTCATCTAAAACAATAATATTTCAATATTCAACTACTAATACTAAATACTAAACTAAAAATCCAATCTCATAGTTTGTGAATAAAACAAAGAAACAATCTATCCAAAAACTCATTTCTAAAGAGTGATACAAGTGAAACAAAACAATAATACTAAATAAGTCCATAACTAATACTAATTCATCTAACCACTAACAATAAGTTTTCTTTCAATCCTTTTCTTGTTCTAAGTTTCTAACAATTTACAAACTAACCCAAAAATTCACCCAAGATAAAAATGAAGATAGAAATCCTTACGAGCTTCAGTTTGAGACGTTAAACGGGCGGCCTAACGGCGTCGTTTTGAAACTCGGAAATTGTTCACGAAAATTGGGCAGCCTTACGGCGTCGTTCGGGAATTTGGAAAAACGATTTGGGCAGCCTAACGGCGTGAGTTTGAAATTCCAGAAATTTTGCAAAAGCAACCGGTTCAACGGCGTCAAAATCGATCGGAAATTAACGAAAAAGAAGCTACGGTTAGAAATTGAAATAATTTGGAAATTGAAATCGAATTTAAACGGAAGTGAAAATTCGAAGTAAGAAAGGAAGGAATCCATCTTACTGGAGATGGAGGAGAAGACGGCGGCGGCGGGCGGCGGCTTCGGCGGAGGCGC
The DNA here is from genome assembly GCA_947034835.1 of Ballota nigra. NCBI lineage: Eukaryota > Viridiplantae > Streptophyta > Magnoliopsida > Lamiales > Lamiaceae > Ballota > Ballota nigra. The sequence goes on along the minus strand of OX344724.1, from coordinate 43,734,645 downwards.
GACGGGAGCAGGGGAGAGGGGGACGTGCTCGGCGGCGTGCTCGGTGGCGCTGCGTCTGGGTCGTGGTGGTGCGGAAGGCGGAGCCCCGGCGTCTGGGTCGAGTCCGGCCTGGGTCCACGACGGAGCAGTGACGGCGGCGAGCTTCGGCGCGGCTGGGCAGAGCTCCAGCGACGGTGGCGCTCGCGGCGGTGGGGCTCAGGGGAGCAGCGACGTGGGCGGTCTGGGCGAAGCTCCGTCGCCGGAGGAGGAGAACGGAGGCGGAAGGAGAAGGGAGGAAGGACAGCGGCCGAAGGAGGAGGAGAAAAAAAAAAGAGAGAGAAATTTTTGTGCGTGAAGGGAAAGAAGGAAAAAAATGAGAGAAAAATTTGGCTTTTTCCTATTTATACTCCCTCTTTCCAAACTTATCCTTTTTCTAAAATCTTATCCAATATTTTCGATATTTTCGTTCCCAAATAATACGGTTCAGGGATCGTTTTGTTCACGAGTATAATTCCGATTCAGAAAATAATACAGTTTTTAAACTCAAGTAATATTTTATTGTATTTTGATTTTTCTCAATAAATTAAACGGATCGAAATCCTTGATTTAATTTGAATAATTAATTTCTCGTAGTCCTTTATTCGTTTGAAAGAATTCGTTTTTTTTCTTCGAATTCAGGAGTTTTATAAAAAGGGTTTGTATATTTAAAAACACAAATAGCACGTAAAATAATTAAAAATTAAAAGAAACAAAGAATAGAAAAATAAAATAAAAATAAAATAAAAAGGTTTCTAATTAAGAAAAGGGTACAGAACGGGATGGGGTATTACATATCGACACCCTCCACCAGCTTGTCCAAAACAAGCTGACCCTAGTTGTATGCATGTATGTGTTCTGAATCTACCAGGTACTCCAAAATCTCAAAATCCAATGTATTTCCGTACTTTGGGAGAAGAACTGTAGTGCATAAAAGCATCATGTATAAGATCTTAAAATCACCTTCAGTATTATTTATAACCTTTTCTCCCAGTTGTGCAATACTCAACACCTCTCCCTTAAGATTCTCGAAAAACATGCCGTAGACAGTCCTCTCTAAATTTGAGTTCACAGGGTTTGGAATTCGTTTCCCAGAACAAGGAATACCCAATGCGTATCCTACCATGTCAACTGTGATGTGGATTTTCGTACCATATATGTTTAATGTACGGGTAGATGAATCAAAATTATCTAACACCCACGACATCATAGTAAGGTCTATCTTATTAATTCTGAGATCCAACATCGAGGAAAATCCCATTGATGCAACAGCTTTTTGTTGCTCCACCCTTAATTTGCCATGAACAATACACAGTCTTGGAAGGGATGTTCTGTGGTCCAATTTTATTTTCCTGTCTGTGTTTTTCTTCTTGTCATCTAAAGGAGAACTCATGCTAAACATCGTTGGTCTAGATGGTTTATCCGGTGAATGGATGTCGACGAAACTCCTTTTGTTTGACTTGGTTGCCTTTGGAGTGAACATGCTTCACCTGTTACACGAATAATAAAAATATTAAGCAATTAAACATCTGTTTAAATGTGATTGAATTTGTGTTCATTAACTCCTGAATTAATTAAATAGCAAATGTTATAAATTTATAGTTATTAAAATGATAAGTATATAATGATAAATAATCAACCGTGAGTTTTTTTATTAAAAAAAAACATACTTCTGTCGCATTACTCGAAATATTTGTACCATTTTTTAAAAACAAGCCCAGGTATAATGCACAAATGGTTTCCTAAGTTATAGTTTTCCGAATCTGAAGTTCGCGCCTGGTGGCATAGGTTCTTGCAGAAACCGTTGAACCCAGTTCGTGATTTACTCAAAATTCACTTTTTTTAATTATTATTATTAAAATCTAGTTTAATAATATAGAACCAGCTTCTCAACTGGTATTGGTAACCATATATTTGAATTCAGAAATCAAATTTGCGTTTAATTATTTAAATTAAAGAATAAAATTCAAAAATCAAATTCCAGTTACTTCACAAAGGTGGAAACACGAAACGAGTGGTTATTTAGCACAAAATAAATTACGAAAACACACAAAATATTTTATCCATGAATTATCAAACATAGCATACAACCAATAAAAACAAAAACCTACTTCTAATCTGAAAACACATCTATCGTGATCGTCGAAATTCAACAAGATTCAATTCCGTATAAAAAAAAATATATAGATCACTTGACAACTAAATTTAAAATAAAGCATCAAAACTCACCTCCAAAACTTGAAGCCTTTGAAAATAATAATGGATTTAATGATAGGCCTTACCAAAAGAAATATTTTTTTACGTGTGTTTAATATCGTCCTTGATCTTATATTTATAATAGAGAGAGGAGAGATTTATTGGGGTGAAAGATTTGAGATTTATATCTCTAGTAAATATGAAGAAGATATGAAAATAATGATTTTTCTTAGTAGTGTGATATTAGATGATGTTTTACACATCATGATTAACATTATACGAAATTTTACATTATTATGCATATAATTTATCAAAAGATTAATAAAATTCGATAAACCAATATTAATTAATGCAAATATATGGGATTGCACGCATATAAGAGAATTAAAAATATGATTTCATGAGATTTTTTACCATTTTGCAAAAGAATTACTAAACTGTTGTCTCTATTAACCTAATTTTTTTTATTAAAATTAAACTTACTTACAAATAAATTGAAGAAAAATTCTGGAACTTTAACAAAAACCTTTTAATCCACATTTCAATTTGGTTCGTACATGAATTATTAAAGAGTGTTAATTATTTTAATAAAAAATATATTAGTTGTTTCACTGAAGTGTATTAGTTGTTAACACTGAAAAGTCGGGAAAATTAAATTTTTAGGACACTATCTTATAGCAAATTGCAAAATGAGGACATTTTCTTATCTTATGGAAAATTGCTACAAGATAGTGTCCTAAAAATTAAATTTTCCCCTGAAAAATCTTACTTTATTTTCAGTGAACATGTAATACTCTTCTGTGATAACAACTAATACACTCCAGTGTAATCAAATCATACTTTTCAGGGTAAACATTGTCAACTTCTGAATGAGTGCACCATACACTAAGTGCACAAGAGAATTAACCAAGATGATGAGTTTGTAAATCTCAGACTTCGATATTAAAAAAAACATTTCATCTATTTCAAAATAAGTTTCTCATGGGAAAATTGCATGAAGATTAAGTTCGACTCTTCTCCATTACTACAAAATTTGAGTGTTAATTGTTTTAATAAAGAATATATTAGTTGTTTCACTGAAGTGTATTAGTTGTTAACACTGAAAAGTCGGGAAAATTAAATTTTTAGGACACTATCTTATAGCAAATTGCAAAATGAGGACACTTTCTTATCTTATGGAAAATTGCTACAAGATAGTGTCCTAAAAATTAAAATTTCCCCTGAAAAGTCTTACTTTATTTTCAGTGAACATGTAATACTCTTCTGTGATAACAACTAATACACTCCAGTGTATATAGGGCGGCGCTATTCACCTACACCAAAATAATTTGCTCACCTATTTCTTATTTTGGAAAAAATATTATTAATGTGAAATACTAAAATACTCTTATATGGTGGGTAATTAGGAATGCGTGTACTAAAAAAATTTGTGGGTGTAAATAGCCGCACCCGTATACATCTTTATTGGCGCCGTTCCCTACATGTATTCCTCTGTACCGTAACAATTTATAATGTAAAGTGATTTTTTTATCAGTGAATGAATGTAATGATATCAATTATTGTATATAACGATATCGATTTCATACTATGAGCAAATTTCAAACGAAACAAACTCAAACAACTAATACCCTTCAGAACTAATATTATTTAATAAAATAACTCATACTCTTCAAACAATTTTTTTTTAAAAAACTTGTGCACATAAATATAAAACTTTATCCAAAAGGCGGGAGCCAAAAATTATCTTAGCGGGTCTTTTAAAAAATTTGAAACTAAAAATATTATAGAAATGAAAAAATCCATAATCTGCAATACTCAAGAATCGTGGCACCATTCACCCCACAGATCCATCAAATTCATCACCACCTCCGATCCAATCCAGAATGGCCTCTCTTTCATCATAATTAGAGAAATTACAAATCATCCCAATCACCACCGTCATAGCTTCATCCAAAGAGCCGGAATCGAGCCGCCATCACCAGTATTGCCGCGTCGTTGTTGTTTCACCACCCGAAACCCTAAGACGAACCGTCGGACACTCCGGTTCACCCTGCCGCCATCACTCTGCTTTTAGGTTACATGCCACTGCTTAGATATCAGGAGCTTATGGTCGAAGGAGTTGGTCAACTTTAATATAGCCATTTTATATGTGTGAATGGATTCATTTGTACAGTAGCAATAAATTTGCAGTTTTGGTTGATTCTGATTTGCTACTGAAATCTTATTTTTTTTATTTGATATGCCCTAAGAGATATAGTTAATTGTGCCACGAAATAGAAGTTGAATGTTTCGTGTCCGATATAGTATGCCTCTTGTATGATATGAATTTTACAAGTCAGTTGAACAAAGATTTACCTATTGTTGATTGGATTACCAGTGTCCATGCTAATTTTAGAGATTTTTTTTTCCTTTAGAATGAGCTGAGATTATTTATTTTTATTAAACAGAGAAGGTTGCAGATGGAGATTCAAAACAAATGCATTGTATTGTTCTAAAAGAACCTTAATCAAAATCAGATATTTGTTACTCAGCCTAATCAAAACTTGAAGAAAATTGGGATTAAATGTCCTAAACTTTTTGCTCTATTGTTCACTAAACATTGAACCTTATTATGTGAAATGAATCATATCCACATTTTTCATGTTTTAGTTAATTATATTGGCGATGATATATATATGACATATATGCTAGAATATATTGGTGGTATATATTTTTGTCCTGGCATTTAGACTGCTTGATCAAATGAATGCAACTCTGAATTGTTTTAGTAATGCTAAATCAGGTCCAAAGTTTTGACATTCCTCTTTCTGTAGTTTTTGAACAATATTATTCATTGGATATGATGTGGATTCAAACTGCCAATTGCAGGGGATCTCTCCTTCATTGCGGAAACTTGTTCGTGAACTTCTTTCTGATAAGAGTGGAGAAGATATCACCGTGGTGAGTTAGTAGAGCAACAACTGATGAGTCTTGACCATATTGATATCTGGTCATCACTTTGCTAGTCTTCTTTCTGATAATTGATGGTTGACTGAACAGATTGTAGAGAATATGTTAAGCAATGTTATGGAAGAATTCGAGTGTAGACTGGAAAGCCAACACGAACAAGTAATCCTGATCATATTTCCAAGTGACTGTACTTCATTTCATGAAGAACTGAATTCAACAGATGACTCATTACTTAATATAAGTTGCAACACTTTCTGAAGCAAGAGGATCCAATTTTGAAATGTTGAATGAATTCTCTTCTTTTTCTTTATTTGTTGGTACGACAGATTAGGAAAACTTTGCAAGAGAAGAGTGTTTCTGATTCCTGCACAACCGAGGAAATGGAGGTGCAAGAGAAGAGAGTTTCTGATTCCTGCACAACCGAGGAAATGGAGGTCTGATTACATTACCTTAACCTGTATTCAAGTTCAACATGCATTCAAATTATTCACCCCAAGACATCAAGAGGAACAACTTAAAAAAAATTAAAGGGCTATTTTTTTAATGGCAGATTAGATCTACTTCACCAGTTAAGGACGATTCCAAATCCTGCACTGGGGAGGCAGAGGTTTGATTGCGTTGGTTTGGCTTATACATTACTTATGAACATGCATTTGAATTAATGATGTTTAGTGATCTAATAAACTATATGCAATGAAATTTTGCTCTATGTTGTGTAAGACTAAATATTTCAAAAAATAAGAAGATTTGTTCTGAGAAGTATTAACCCTACAAATAAACAGAAACAAATTTTGGTGTTTAAAAGGAAAATGTTCTTCTTTTATTGTTGGTATGACAGGTTACGACGATTTAATTCAACCCAAGGTAGACCCCCCAAAAACAGTTTTCTTTCACTAATATTGATGATATGAATTCATGCATAAATCCCTTAAAATGCCAGCATTTAATGACTTAAATGTGTTCTTTCACTTATGCAGAAGAAGTATTTGCTGATACTCAGCCACTGATTCGGTCTGTTCTTGATGGTTACAATGTTTGCATATTTGCTTATGGTCAAACTGGATCAGGAAAAAACTTATACAATGGTAAACAAAGTGCCCCCTGTGCTCGTGTTGTAATCCTTTTTGCTGTTTCTCAAATGTTGTAATTCTATTGTGTTACCACAGACAGGGCCTAAGGAGCTTACAAAGGAAGGCTTAGGTGTGAACTATAGAGCGTTGGGTGATTTATTCCAAATCTCAGAACATAGAAGAGACACCATTGATTATGACATCTCAGTTCAGATGATGGAAATCTACAACGAGCAAGTTAGAGATCTCCTCGTAACAGATGGTGTCCAAAAACGATATCCTTTGACCAAACTTTTATATCTGTCAATGTGTACTTTCCTTTTTTCCGCATTGCTCGTTCTTTTTCTTTCCTTAACTCCTACACACGTTAGAAATCAGAAACAATACTTCAGATGGTATTAATGTACCGAATGTAAATCTTATACGCGTTACATCTACATCCGATGTCATAAATTTGATGAACCTTGGCCATAAAAACCGTGCAGTTGGTTCCACCTCTATGACCACTGTCCATATTGACATATATGTTCATCTCTCTTGACGCCTTTGTCTTTGTCAGGAGGGCAAGCAAAGACTCTAATGTTTGTACACATTAGTCCAGAGCCTGATGCTCTTGGAGAAACACTTAGTACTCTTAAGTTTGCCGAACGTGTTTCAACAATCGAGCTTGGTGCTGCTAAAACAAACAAAGACAGTAATAACAATAACAATAACAATAGCAACAACATCACTAATGCTGCTGAGGTCAAGGAACTAAAAGAACAGGTGTTGATAACTTAAATACATATCATGACCATTTTACTTCTCTCTCGTTTATGTACACAAGCAACTCAACTGCACGTACATTTTTTGCATGCAGATAACTTCTCTCAAAGCAGCGTTGGCACGAAAAGATGCTCTAGATTTGGTAACGTGTGCGTTTACTCCATCTCATTCATCTTGTAATATATACACTCAATTTGTCCTATTAATATTAATTTAATTGCCTGGAGATATGTATGTATTTAAGACTGACACTTTAGTTTCTTTTGTGGGGTGAAGTTACAAAGCAACGGTTCATCATCAAGAAGGCACAGCTTGGATAGTCAAGACTATTTGATAAATTCTCCAGCTTGGTCCGTGGAAGAAGACAAAGGGTTGTAACCCGAAAGCAAGAAGTTTGCACGACCGTGCAGTATTTGTTCGTCTCGTGCTTTATTCATGTGCACGACCCGTGGCCAAAGCGCACGGTCGTGTGTTTTTTTTTTGTCCGTGCACCTATTTTGCACACGAGCCGTGGCCAAAGCGCACAGTCGTGCGCTATTTATTTTGCCTGTGCACCTATTTTGCGCACGAACCGTGGCCAAAGCGCACGGTCGTGCGCTATTTATTTTGCCCGTGCACCTATTTTGCGCACGAGCCGTGGCCAAAGCACACGGTCGTGCGCTATTTATTTTACCAGTGCACCTATTTTTCCCACGAGCCGTAGCCAAATCGCACGGTCGTGCGCTATTTATTTTGCCCGTGCACCATGTATCAATTCAGCATGCTAACATATGATAATTTATGAGATTGGGTTACAGTTGCATATGTGTGTAGTAGCTCAGTGGTTTTGGTGTATAAATTCCTCTTATATATATATATGTATAAATCCTTGAGCCAGCGAATCTCCTCTTTTTTTTTTTCTTCTTTTCCTATCCATGATTATTTTAGTCAATTTTATTTATTCATATCTAACTTTTACACTAAAAAATTAATGTAAATAGGATATATAAATAAACAAAAGTAGAAATTTTATGCTTTAGCCAACTAATACCATATCGTTTATCAGCTAATACCATATAATTCATTCACTGATATCACATCTAATTCATGTGCCTTTTTTTTTCCAATTTTATTTTACTCCACATACTTTTAAGGCAATATTTATATTGGTCTACCTTTAGACTAAAATGAATTTAAATAGGATATATAAATAATAAAAATTGAAAAAATTGTGCTTTAGCCAGCTAATACCATATCGTTTACCAGCTAAAACCATATCATTCATTCACCGATACCAAATCTAATTCATCAGTTAAAATCGTTGCATTTATCCACTAATGCTATAACACATGTAAGCTAATACCATAAATTGCAAATGCTTCTTTATATTTCATCACTAAATTGCAAATGCTTCTCCTCCAATTAGCATCACAACTTTCTCATTCAAAAGTTATTATCGCTACAAAACCATCCACAACAGAACAAAAAAGATCTTAAAGCTTCACTTTTTAACCTGGTATATAAAAAAAAACCCATGTAATCATGCTCAAGAACTGTTGCTATTTTTGTAATGGTAGCACTAAACGGGCAGGTAAACATCGGCACCACATATGAGCTCGGTCTGCATCTCCCCATTCTTCCTCAAAGTGAACAGTATATGTTAACCACATAATTCAACCAATGCTATCAACTTTGTTATGGTATCAACAAGCGCAATGATATTCATCACCAGCCCAAAACTCATTCACAGCACAAAGTTCTCCATTCAAAACGAACAAATCATCCATACACAGTAACTAATCCCCAAGTTCATAAAAAATTCACACTGACCACACAAAATATTTTAAGTCTAAATAATTAAAAAAAATTATTTTCTACAAGCTGAGATATCATCATTGTGGGGGTCATCACTGTCTTTGTTGAAGTTTGTATTCTTCTCTTTCTCATCTTTGCTATTTTTTTCTGGACATCCACCAATTTTATGTCCTACATGTCTGTACATAAGAATTTATTAATTTAGCAATATGCCTAACAAAAAGTAGTAGTTTTCATAGACGATTACTAAACGACAAGCAAAAAATAGATAACATTAGATGATTAGTCACATACCTACAATACCCACACCTCTGCATTCGATTTTTTGGTGCTCCACGAGGCTTACTCTTTGAAGGGTTACCAATACCATAATTTTGTGACTGCTTAATAAGATCTGGAACTTGATTCTGCTCACCAGACATTTCATCCTTACTGGGGATTTCCGAGCTTCCACACGCCATATATTTTTTATATTTTTTGGCTTTTCGTAATCGCTTCATAAAATCTTTAGTGCCCAAGGCAGATTGAGAAGCAGACAAACACACACCAACACTTTCCCTATGCAATTTCATGAATCTTTCACGTTGGGGATCATCGACTGAAAATAAATTAGAAATATATGCATGAAGTTGTTGTCCAATTTTAGTAGTCCAACGTTCACGGATGCATCCATTCGGGATCCTTGAGATACCTAATTATTTGAAGGCAGCAAATAAGTGGCAGCAAGGATAACCCATTGACTCCAAAGTCTTGCAATCACAACAAAATTTCTCATTCACGAGATCTATTTCGACCGAACAACTATTTTTTTCTGGAGAACCGAATGTCATGAATGTTAATCTTGTAACCCCACTAGGAAAATGTATTTTATCTGCAACAACGAGTGCTTGTTCTCTACTAATTTCATCATGAACCTTTACGCGTACGCTTTTACTGTACACTCCAGATGCCTAATCCACAAACGAATGCAATGCAACACGACTGTCTGGTTTAATAGGCACTTCTGACTCACATTGGCTTTCCGAAGCTGCAGTCCTAAGAGTACGGAGGTCGTTAAAAAACTGCTTTAGAAATTCACACAAATTATGTCCTTGTTTACCCTTTAATTTAAATCGTAAGTTCATCGACTCCGATCTTTGGTTGCTCCTCATCATTCCAAAAAAATGACCTCTAAGGTATGCTTCAGCCCACATTTCTCTTTTTTCATATGTCTCCACCACCCAAGAATTTTTTCCAACGCCATGCTTTTCAGTTATACTTTTCCATGCATGCTCAAATTCATCTATGGACAAATTCTGGGTTGTTAGCTTAGAAAAATAATTGCAGAAATTAGAATTTTGAATATGTTGCCTACAGTTCCTCACCAGGTGCCAATTACAGAGCCTGTGTTTCGTTCCAGGAAACACATCCTGAATAGCCTTCTGCATGGCAGCGTCCTGATCAGTAATTACAGACGATGGGGGCTGTCCATCCATTACTCTAAGGAATGTCTCCAATAGCCAACTGTACGATTCAGATGTCTCGTTGTTAATCAATGCACCACCAAAAACACAGGTCTTCAAATTATTATCAACTCCTGATAGAATAACAAGAGGAAAGTTGTATGTGTTTGTTTTGTACGTGCTATCAAAAACAATAACATCACCAAATAACTTGTACTGTGCACGACCAAGACCATCAGCCCAGAATAATTTAGTAACAGATCCATCCCCACCAACTGTTTTCTCGTAAGTGAAGTCAACGTCGCTGATTTTCATTCCATCTAGTAGATACAAAGCTGTGGTGGCATCTCCGTGCTTTACAAAGTCTTTTCGTTCATTATCCAGAAAATTATGTATATCCTTATTTGTGAACGAAAGATTAGAAGGTCCCTTTACAACCTTAAAAAAATTATGTATATGGCTTGTTTTAATTCCGGCATCACTCATTAGTCGTATAACACCTTTATTGCCGGGAGGTATGACCCTGACACATGTAACCAATTTAAAATTTTAAATAAGACGCACATTGACATAAACCTAAAACATGACACTAGTTGAATGCATAGTAGGCATGTAAATTGTGAAATTAATATACGTACATAATTCATCAAGCATTACGCGCGTACCTTTTAGCCTTCTTGAAGGTGTTGACCTTTGCTAAGTCGTGATTATGTGCAGACTCAAATTTGGTGACCTTATAAATCTCATTTTGTAGAGCAACCCGGAAAGATACCTTGCAACCGCATCTGATATCCGGTTTCGACTTGCGAGTGAACTTGACTCCATCTTCACGAGGATTACGAAATCCAGCACAAGAACATTCCCAATTCATATTTCTTATGACACTTTTTTTACGGCCAGTATGGCATCTTCGAGTTGTAAATCCCATCCGACTTCCATATGTCTTAAAAAATCTGCTGCTTCTGTGGAAACAAAGATCATCTCCCTAATTTTATTATCCTCTAAAGGAACATCGTCGTCACTGACATAACCAGTATCCTCTTCGGATTCTTCTTCTGAACCCATGTGTGTCTCAGACGAAGAATTGTCAATTTCCATATCTTCAGTTACACCTTCTGGGAACATTGTCGGTGCGTTCTAAGTAGTAACTATACACATAATTGAGAAAATACTTCAACGATTAACAAAATAAGCAAAACTCAATTCAAAATTGTCTAAAAATTATCTTCGAAGTGCGTGCACACACACACACACACATATATATATATACACATATGAGATTGTAGATATAATGTACATTCCTCAAAATTTCCAAGTTTTGATATTTACAAGGCCATCATACATAGACACTCAAACACTTAAGCAACTTATAATCTATTTAAAATTATATCTTATAAGCTTTTAAAACAACTTATAAGATGTTAAAAATTATAAGATGTTTTAAATAAACTTAGTCAAACGGGCTCTTAATGTCCAAACTGTTAACATCAATTTCGTAAAATATATATTTCGTAGCAGGATTTTAAGATTACAGGCAATATGCCAAAAACTAATAATACAACAGCACACACTCATACATATCAATTTGAACCAGGCAATATGCCAAAATAAAATCTCATAGATCATTGGGAAGTACCATAAGATCAAGATGTTCAACTCACTTTTGTTTCAGACAATTATGTCATCCGAAAGTATGTTTAACAATTTGCTCTGGAGAAAATCTCCATAAACTTCTTTTCCACGCTATTATTGGCATCTAAACGAGGCAAGAAAATTAGTTTGCCCACCTAATATAATAAATCAAGTCTTGTTTCAATTTGTAGGATAATAGTCAGATGACTCAGATCCAACTACAAGAAAGTCAAAAGTAAAAGAAAACAAACAAGGATTATAAATTGTGAGCAATGCAAGATGAATCTCCCCGGAACAATGATGTACGATCAATTAACAAATAGAAACATCTGAAACCTAGGCTGTGTTTACTTATCCGGATAAACCAATTTTATACTAATAGTAGGGGTTTAGCTGTTGTTTACTTTGAGGGGTAACTTTTTCGGGTTAACAGTCATACCCGGGTTAAAGGTCCCTTATATACCACTTTTAAACCTTCGAAGATCAGCCAGTTTAAATTAACAGGAGTACTGTTTCTAATCGAAGTGACAGTTTTGCCCCCACATAAAAGGTTACCCGGTCCCAAGATGCCTGCGGACAAAAGCCATAGCTATATTTCTTTGTTCTAAAATTAGAAGGAGGTAGAAACTAACTGTGTGGGTCGATCTGGGAAGAGTTATCAGAAGGAACAATGATGTACGATCAATTAACAAATAGAAACATCTGAAACCTAGGAAAACAGAGAGAAGAACACCCAAACCTAAGTAAAACTGTTTACGAACACAATAAAATAACAGGAGTTGAACATCTTGATCTTATGCTAGCAGTTAAAATTGCATTAGCACACAAATACATACCTTCTTTTCCTTGGGAGAATTATTGGCTTTCAAGTACAATTCCGCAGCAAATGATGAGGAAAATATCTCGTCCTGCAACCAACAAGAGATTAATCCTGCTATCAGGTTTTATCCGGCGACAACAGTGCAGCGAATTCCTCGGCTATCAGGCGACAAAAAAAAAACCTAGGATACTGATTTAATGAATGATGAACGATGATGAAACGAATTCCTCGGCGGCGCTTCTTCTATGATTTATCCGTCAATAAAAGAAAAAAAAACCTAAGATACTGATTTAATGAATGATGAACGATGATGAAAATAATAAACCTAAGATACAAATTTAATTTCAGATTTATTTAGAATGTTTTTTTCTAAATGTATGATTACATATTAATTAGAATATTTTTATTATAAATCAAATAGGGATAAATTTGTAAATTAATAATTTTAGATTTATAAATTATTAAATTTAATATAATATTTAAATAAGACGATAAACTCGACGGAACTCGATAGAAAATTCCATCATTAATTCAACAGGTAGCAAGTCACCAAATATAAACCATTAGATTTTATTAGATTTTAGATCTAATGGTTTATAGAGCATGATTGCTATCAGGCAACTCGACAGGGTGTCTGATCTAAGAAAGCCCCAACTGAGAAGGAAAAGTGAAGCGCTCTAAAAAACAAATTAAAGAATATTCTCTTATGCCCTAATTTTTCACTTCAACCGGGAAACCGAAATAAAGACCGGGAAAAAATTTTAGTCTACCGCCTAATCCAAATTATGCGGAATAGTTAAAATCTTCTCTTTATTTTTAGGGAATATTTTATTAAGTGCCCCTAAAAATTAAAGTAAATAAGCAAATTCTAAGAAGTGTCCCAAAATAATAGTTTGAGACATTTACCAAAAAATGCCCCGAGAAAAGTGTGGCAAGATCCCATTTTTGTTGTTGTGTTAGGATAAAACTGTGTTGGATTCATGCTCAAAACTCGCTAGTAATTAGTTTCTCCGTATTGATTTTTGTTCCAATTTCTCGGACCTATCTTTCAAGTTTTCAAAGATCACACTTGTAATCAAATTTTCAACTAAAAAAAGATACACATCACTAATACATTTACAACATGCAAAACTGAATATGCTTGATTTTTTTTAAATAGTATTCTGCAATTGCAATTACAATAACTCAAGTGTACATTTTTAATGGGTATAATATTGCACATGTATAATATTTTAATAATTAGAAAAAAAGAATTTCGCATACACAAATTTCGTTAGTATAAAGTTGAACATATGAAGAAAATTTTCAGTTGATATAGTATACATCACTATCATCATGTACACCTGGACAATTGAAAGAACTAGGAATAATGCACATGTAAAAAAAAATTAGGAAAAAGTGTAAGTCATAATGTACAAATTTATTGAAAAAGATACTGCACATATACATGTTAATCTTAAAAATAAAATGCACATAATCAAAGTTTAACTATTCATAAAAACTACACGTAGTATACAAAACACACATACATTTAAAAAATATTATACATTAAAAAAATACACATGTGCACAATTACAAAATGCACTTAACATTGAATTAGTTGAATAACATTTACTTAAAATAGATACATATGCTAATGGTATTAATCCCGAAATTACAATTATGTTCAATATAAAAAAAATTCTAGCACATGTACACTCCATTTACCAACAACTTGAAATACAAAATCATTTAATTATATTTAACAACTAATACAAAATAACTTACTTTCATCATTAAAATTCACGCTGAAAATAATTCGATCATCCATAAAAATGGTTTCACGAAAAACACTCCACACTGCAAAAAAGAAATAACAGTCACAAAAGAAAAGAAAAAATATAGGAGAATGAAAATATATTTTGGACAGACCTAACTTGCACTAACTTTCCTACATTAACTCCACATGAAAATAATTACTACGAAGAGCCACCCACAAAAAATGCCCCCTAATAATTACCAAGCAGTTACAAAACCGTTAGCAAAATAAATCATACCAAAAGGTCAAACAAGTAAAACACTCACCCAAATTGAAGCAAAAAGTAATAAAAATATTTGATAGTATCTTAAACTAAGAACCATTAAAAATCTGTATCAACAAATAATTACTCCATAAAATTTAAACTACAAGAATTATAATGTAAAATTGTAAAATAAATATAATTAAGTTACAATAGATGCATTAAATAAAACAATGCATAAAAGAAAATTACATATTTAATTATCGATACCGAATTTTTGCCATATCAAGTAATTTTTATGAGCGGTATGCGCTTCTCTACTACGAAGTGATTCTCTATTAATCATATAAGTGGATAGACTTGCAATACGTTCAGTAGAGCATTCAAAATGTTGATCATTTGTGGGATCATCCATAAAAAATTATGTGGAATCATAATAAGTTTGATATGTGTCTCGTTCATCCCCCACTTGCATATTGTGCATGATAATACAAGCCATCATAATTGTTCCCATCAAAAGCTTATCCCAAACAAGATATGGGCTTTGAAGAAATGCGAAACAAGCTTGTAGAACTCCAAATGCTTGTTCAACATTTTTTCGCACTGTCTCTTGGTGTTGAGCGAACAACTTTTGCTTTCTAGTCTATATGGGGAAGTAAATGACTTAACAAATGCAGCCCATGAAGGATATATGACATCAGTAGTTAATATGCTCTATCATTTTCCTAACATTCACAACATAATTAACCTTTGGTGCTCAGCCTTCCAAAACATCATTAAAAAGTGGAGATCGGTGGAGTACATTAATATCATTGCACGTACCTAGTGGAGAAATAATATTTTTAAATTGTATAAAGTGAATTGTATTGGGATAAGTAATAATAGATTTTATAGGTATTTATAGGTGTGAATGAAGAGTGGGATGTAAAAACTGGATGCTACATCTCTAACTAGAATAAGACGGGAGCCGGAAAGTCCTAGTCCTGTCCGGGTGAATCCCAAAACAAACATGCCTAAGTGTACAAAATCTCATTTTACTCCAGAAGCATCTGATTGCTCCAAAACAGTAGGTATTCAACATACTTGTGTGAATACTTACTTCTATTCTTATGCCTATCATGCCATACAATTTTCACCACTTAATACACATTAAAACAACATCTCCTAGCATGCATCTAAACATTCATACTCATATTTTATACATGACTTTAACATATTCTAACATACAAACCTATCATGCTCACAAGATCACATATAACACATATTTAAAGAGTTATGAAGTTAGGGTTGTTTCCAACCTTTTGGGGACTTTTATTTTTTTGAGCTAAGAGGGTCTATTTAGCTCTTGAAGTTCTTTTGAATGAGTGGAAATGAAGCTCCTTGGATGAAAGAATGTCAAAACAACAAGAATGCAAGTTAGAATTCTATAGTTGGAAGATAACTTGGAAGATTGAAAGAATTGAGGAAATTGGTGGCACAAAAAGCCTCAAACCTTAAACTTTTTACCAATGGGAATTATACTTCAACTTTGGGGCTTCCTATGGATGCAAAGGGGAGAAGAAAATAATTTTCTCCTCCCTAAATTGAAGCTGCCGAAAGGGTGAGTGTAGAGGGGGAGTTGGGGGCGTTTCTTCCTATCTCTTGGGATTGTTGGCAAAGTGTGAACAAGAGGGGAGTGGGGGGGGGGGGGGGGGGGGGGGAGTATTCACGGTTGGGGCTGATGGAGGTGAGGGGAAAGTCTTGACATTTGATGGAGGGAGTACAATGTACAAACAATTTAAAATAGAAGGTGTGTGCACAATTTAGGGGAAATGATGGAGGGGTGGACTTGGCTGCCCTTCTCCAGCTGCTGGACGAAATTTGTGGGTCCCATGGGAGGGCTTTCGAGTCCTCTCAGTATTATCGAATGCGATATAATTTTCGGTTTTACAATCGGATTTTTTCGGCTAAGTTTCGAGCTCCAAAAAATGAAGTTTTGGACCGATTTTCATAAGAATAAATTAGGATTTTAATTTTCCTAATTAAAAATTATTATTTAATTTATTTTATTAATTGGGTATTAGTTCGGGTCCGCATTTATTCATTGGATAAAAAATCGGGGGTTTTCGCCCAACTTTCGGCGATAAGTATTTAATTTTTGTTCAATAATTATAAGCGTTGTTAGAGTATTGAAATGCCTATTTGGAATTTATATTTTATTTATTTCATTAGTTCATGATTTAATTTCATCAGTATTAGTGTTGGGAGTGCATCCGGTTCGACTTTCTCATTCGTCGTTTGGAAAATCAATGAAATAGAGTTATTGTCCTCATTTCTAAAATAAAACATAAATGCATGAACACAACAATGTTAAATATTTATTTATATAACTCAAAATGGGTCGGGGTATTACAACCATATTTCTCGTATCAATTGAGGCTTAAAACGACAATAAATGATCTGCCAACTCCGGAATAAGTATAAATATTAGTGTTAACCCTATGCCAAACCATGCAACCAACTTATTATCAAAATTTTAGATGAATTTCAATTTTATTTCAATATTAGCTATTCTTTAAGCAAAATTCAAAACAAAAATTTCATAGGCAAACTTAATGGATTGCTTAATTGAATTGAAATAAACATGCAACATCATACATAATAAATTACCTAAAATAAACTAGATTTACTACACGATAAACTTACATTACGGACCAAATGAGGATGCAAACCAACCTAAGTTGTCATACTTATGGAATAGAAATGCATACTAAGAAAACGTGAAAACAGTTCATAAGGCAATCAAATTGTTCAATATTCTCTACGAGAAAAGAAGGACCACTCGTAGAAATTTGTTGCAGCAAAAAAGCTAGAAGTGTCAGCATTGGAATTTTGTGTGAATGATTATTAAATAGATGAACATCCTTCATAACATTGAATGTTTCCATCATCTGCACAAAGCCCCCCGGTTGTGTGAATGCAGAACATCTACCAACACCTCCATCAATGTACGCTTCAATCATTTTTTATTGTGTACTTCGACGAGACACATAAATCACAGGTGAATGTGTTGTGCAAAATAGTGACTCCACATCATCATCAATATATATATTAACTTTCACCGAATCACCCCTAACGTTAGAAACTTAACAATTTGATAATCATTTGCAACCGTGTTAGCATCTTTCAAAACACTATTAACCAGACTTCTAAAATATGATAGGTTGATATGTTCATCATGAATAACTTTACCACGAGAAATACCACTTACGTAACAAATGTCATCCCATTTTCCATTAAAATTGATCACCAAAACTCTTCTTTCACTCATCTATGATCTAGAAAATGGTGGGGGTAAGAGTATATACCAATAAAATTACAAAAATAAGACCATATACATTCATAAATTTACAAACATTGATGTTGCAGTTGGCAAAATGTTGGCAAGCGGTTAGAAAAATTGTTGGCAAAAATTCTCTTGAATGTATAAAATATCAAACTCAAAAGAAATATCATAGCTACATATTCAGTGAAATTCATGCTTCATTCTCACCATACTACAAAATATATGGCCAAATGAGTGAATTTAACACACCAACTTATCATACTCTTTCATTTAGAACTTTTGTCAAACACTTGGTGGGTATCTACATGAATGAATTTTTTTTAACATGAATAATTCATATTTCATTATCATCATACTACAAAATACATCACCAAAAGTGTTAATTTTCTTACCTTCTTCAGATGATTCGAATTCACAACTCAATCCTCTTTGCCCTCTTTCTTTGATGGTGATACCTTGGAGTACCAAAAAATAGTGTTGGACTTCTTGTAGGGTGTTACATAAATGAAATTGGACTCTCAAACACTTGAATTATGCAAAATACATTATGCCAATACCTACTCTTGTTTGACGGGAAGAACAATCGGCATCTCTTATTCTCTCATGAAAGGCATGGTCGAGTTTTTTTTTCTTTTTTTTTCAATTTTCAATTTTCAACATTAGTTAGGTTACGATTGTTTTCGTCTTGAGGTGGATGGGGGAAATCCGGATGGGGAAAAAAGTGGATGAGCGAAATCCTGTGAATAGTAATAATTTGTTTGTTTTGGGTTGGATGTAGTAGGGGTGAATGATGCTTTATGTCAAATCAATAATGATGACGTATTATTATATTATTATTTATTAAAGAGGTAATGATTGAATGATTGTATTGAATTGTAATATAAAATAATTAATATTATTATGTATAATTATATAATTATTTAATTATATTATATTATTTGAATTGAATTAATACACAAAACAATTGAATTAATAAAATGAATTAATGAGATTAATATTTTATTAACATTGTTAAAATTATAAGAAATTAATTATCCGACACGAAAATGTCAATTAATACCAATTTAATTTGATTTTATTGAAATCATACATTTTTTTATTTTTTTAAACATAATAAACAAATTGAATTCATAAAACAATTCAACAACACCATACATATATTTAATATACTAAAAGCATGCATCATCATATTACATGTGGTGAAATTTGAACATTCTCACCGTTAATTCATTAATTCATAATATTATTTTTCTTCATTTTCAAATTTTGTGTCTAATAATGAATTATAAAACGAAATAAATAACCAATGTTTTAATGAATATATATTCAATACAATTTTTTATAAGAAGCCGTTATTCTATTTTTAAAATGTAATTTTTCTCCTTTTGTTAATCTTCATTCACTATAAGAATATAAAAAATTATCTTCGAAATATTCCATTATGTTTTTCGATAAAAATAATTTCGTTCTTAAATAGTGGGGATTGTCTGCGACGTGCCTACAAAGGAATTTTATATTAACTTAAAGTAAATTTTAATATTTATAGTCATGTTTTGTCTTTTTCTAAGTCAAGAAAAAATGTTCCCAATTTATTTATATGGTAGACATAATTAATGAATGAAGATAGAAGTTAATTTCACGCATATTTACTATTAATATGTTTTCATTGAATTTTTTGTAAACAATTAAAATAAATAATATACTAATTTAATTGATGGTGTATTATAAAGTAGAAGATAGTGATTAATAAAATATACATTTTATGTGGAAAAATAGAGTTGATGTGATAGATATTGAGTTATGTGAAAATAGGGGTATAGATGTATAATAAGGGACGCAAAAATCGGTCTGGGCGGCCGCCTAGGCGCTAGGCGGCTGTCGGCCGCCCCGATTTAAGGTAAATCGGCAAAAAATATCGGGTAGGGTGTAACGCCCCGAATCCAAAATACATAATTATCTCAGATTCGAGGTATTACTTGTGACTAAAATCCGAACTGTAAAATTTTTGATATAAAAATGGATAATAAAAGAGAGATGAGTTTTTATGCAGCGGAAGAATGAGTAGAATAATATTTATAATATATCTCACACACATATATAAAGCTTATTATAAATAGTATCATTTTATTTAAGTGGGGAACTCCGTGTCGTCTCTATTACTGTCCTTGCTCCACGAACTCATAATCTGCAAGGGTTGTAAAAAGGGGGCGTGAGATTTGAATTCTCACGTATGGGTGATTTGCAACGTCATGGGATTGGTAAATCCGAAGTATATTAAATTATACTCATTGATAAAGTATTAATTTATTTAAGCAGTTGACATATAAATACGATTAACATATATCACAGAAGTAACAAGCTCACGTAATAATTAATTGGGCATAACAGGTTTCACGTTCACATAATTGATATTTCACAAGTTAATTCACATTAAGGGGCAAAGCCCAAAACCATTTTCACGTATCGGCCCAATCTGCCAAAATCATTTTCCACATATCGTAAATCTCTCTCAAATCCTTTTTCATATTCAATTTTAACTTATTAATGACCTTGCCCGGAACTCTACTGAGCACCTTATCCGGAGGACAAACTTATTAATGACCTTGCCCGGAACTCTAATGAGCTCTTATCCGGAGGACGAACTTATTAATGACCTTGCCCGGAACTCTACTGAGCATCTTATCCGGAGGACAAACTTTATTAATGACCTTGCCCGGAACTCTACTGAGCATCTTATCCGGAGGACAAACTTTATTAATGACCTTGCCCGGAACTCTACTGAGCACCTTATTCGGAGGCCGGGTTTATTATTAATCAATAGCTTTCCTCTTCCTCATAAGCTGACATTTCACAAAGTGGGGAGAATTCACATAATTCATACTTAATCAGATTCATGCTCACAAAATGCCCTTATATCATGCAATCGTCATCAGTTCATATAATCAACAAACACAAACCATCCATATAAGGTATATATAATTATATCACATAATTCAAACAGTTATATAATAGGGTGTACATTTATGTGAGATTAGTTGTTTTAGATAAAATCAACCGATCATCACCCACCTGTTTGCTCCGGGTCCCGAGAGTGATATACAAATAGAATGTCGGATCCCTCGTGCGTATTCCGATTAGCACAGAGTCCTAATATGAAATCATCTAATTAAAAGTTGACCTTTGAATTATTAGGAAAACTTGAGAGTTTGTGCTACGAGAATCGAGGAGGTCGATGTCTTATAAACTTTAAAAGGACTTGTTTAAGGGTCACACCCTATTTTGGTAAATACACCACTTCTAAAAAGGGTGGGTGTATTTGGGGTGTGAACTTACTAATTTTCTTGTTGTATGATCATTTCGATCTCTATAAAACAATCTTCTAAAATTCCAAGACTTTTATAACTAAAAGCTTTTATACTTAAAAGTATAACCATATAATATTTTTCTCAAAATAATCAAAAGAAAAGGAAAGTTATTTAAATATTATTAATATAATAAAAATCCCAAATTAATATTTTTCTTTCTAAAATTATTATTTAAAAGAACTTTGAAAATAGTTTATATTTTATAAACAAAACCTCTTTAATAATCTTATTAATAAACTTTGTCTTGAAGAAGTTTGTATTATAAAACTAAAATAATATATAAATATATTCTTCTTTTAATAATACTTCCAAAGTTGAGTAGTGTTACTTTTAAAACAAAAGAATTATAATAATTTTCCAAAAATACTCATTTTCATTTGTTACTAGTTTGAATATTAAACGACTTACCTTTTTGTTCCATTTTCTAACTTCAACTAATATGATAGTTTTGATAATCAAAAGTACTACTTTTAACATATAACGGTACTAGTCTTTTTATCGAACGATAAGAACAAGGTTTTAGAGAGGAGTAAAGTTTCTCCTGCCCCTATTCGAGTAGTAGGCAGGGGAGAAGAAGGATTGTCACAACCTTATATAACAATACTCAACAACTAATCCAATCAATACTAAACTATAAAACCAACAATACTAAACAATTAAAACAACTAACACTAAACAACCATATCCACTGTTTTGAACCATCAACAATCAAAATTCGTATCACACTGCTTGAACACCACCTCTACCTCTAATTTCATCTTACAAGATTAACCAAAATAACCTTGACTTGTTTCCGGAATTTACAAAAAGGAAAGGAAGAAGGTAGAAACTTTACGGGCTCCGGTTCGCGGTGGTAAACGGACGGCCTAACGGCGTCGTATAAGGATTCGTTCGGTTAATCGGGCGGCCTAACGGCGTCATCTCGATTCCTCCAAAATCAAACGGGCAGCGGTTCATCTTACGGCTTCATCGGAAAATACGAAGGATACGGCGGCATCTCAATTACACAAAAAGGGGATGAATCGTGAGTCTCATTATTTCGAAGGAATTTATTTGAAGAAACTGTAGAATTGAACGAATTGAAAAATCAAACAAAACAAAAGAAGAACTCACTTAAAGAGTAAGGGACGGACGACGGCGACATCCAAAGAGGCGGTGGTGCTTCGCGGTCGGCGGTGGCGAGCGAAGGGCAGAGGCGCAACGCTGGAAGCGGCGCGACGGCGGCAAGCGTCGCAGCTGAGGAGCGACAGAGGGCGGCGACGGCGGAGCTTCGTCTGGCCGGAAGAGGAGAGAAGCGGCGCGTTCGTCTGGGCCGTTTGATCGGAGGACGGCGGCGCCGGAGGCGGGACAGAGAGGCGTCGCGAGAGCGGCTCCGTCGAAGGGCGGCTGGGGCGCGACGCTATGGTGAAGGGAGGAGGCGCCGATCGGAGACGGTGATTTTAGAGAGAATGAGGAGGAAAAGTATTTTTTTTTAGAGAGAGAGAGAGTTCTTGGGTGAATGAAAACTGATAGAGGGGATATAGGAATTCTTTGGAATTTTAGTTATTTGGAATCCGTAGGAAGGAAATAATAATTTAATTAATTAATTTAAAGGGAAGGAATAAATATGTGGGTGGGATAATTCTCTAATTAATTTAATTCTAAAAGAAAGTAATTTATGTGGTTTAGGATTAATCCCCTTTAATTCTGATATTTTCGTTCCCGTTTGAAACGGTTTAGGGATCGTTTGGTTCACGAGTTTAACCCCGATTCGGAAATTAATACAGTTTTAGAACTCAATTAATATTTTAAAGTATTTTAATTATTCTCAATAAATTAAACGGATCGAAATCCTAATTTTTAATCTTTGAATATTTAATTTCTCGTAGTCCCTTATCCGTTTGGAAGATTCGATTTCTTTCTTCGAACTTGGGAATTTGAAATAGGATATATATTTAAATTACACAATATCACACAAAAATAATAAAATAAAAAGAAACAAAGATAATAATATAAAATAAGGGTTCTAGGAATATAAAAGGTATAAAACGGGACGGGGTATTACATAGGGGTCCAGGCGCCGCCTAGGCGGCCAAGTCGCCGTCTAGGCGGCCAAATCGGGTTAGACGACTGGGAGTTAAATAGAAGAAAGTAGAAAGAAAACCCTAACACTCCAATCTTCACCGTGGCGCAGCGGTTGTGGACGGAGAGCTGTCGGTGGAGCACGGTTGTGGACGGAGGGCCGTCGGTGGCGGACTGGTGGTGGAGGGAGAGGAGAGTGGCGCCGCTCTCTGGTCTATTCGCGAGGCAGCGCGGCGATGGAGAAATGACATACAAGGGCAGCGATCGGAGAGGAGGGCGTGGCGTCAGGGCGGTCGACGGCGCGACGCGGTCGGCGACGTCGACGCTGGCCGCTGGGTAAGACTCTGGCGGCGGCGATTTGGATTTGGGAAGAGAGAATCGTGAATTGGGTTTTGGAAGAGAGAAACTGATTTGATTTTGGAAACTGATTTGGTTTTGGGAAATAATCTTTATCTTGGAAAGAGGGTATCCTTGATTTTAGGCATTACCGTATTATTGCTTGATTTTAGGAATTCAAAAAAAAAAATCTGAGGAGTTTAAAAAAAAAAAAGCTGCTAGGCGGATTCTTAGACGGGCGCCTAGGCGGCCAAGAAACGCCCGCCTAGCGTTTTCCGACTTCTGCACCGTTGTGTATAATAGGGGTGAATGTGTATTTGGATGAATGATGAGATGTGCAAATTCGAAAAGTGACCGGAACGAGAGGAAGTCCATCCCCCATTCGGACTTCGTAAGCTGAAAACAAACACACCCTTAGTGTTTGGATGCAAGGAATTCTAATATTGAAATAAGAAATAAAAACTGAATTTGAAATATGAATAAATAAGAGTAATTTTGATAAATTGACCTTAAAAAGGTCAAAATACATTTTTTTTTTTAAAAATGGACAAAAACACAAGTGCCCCTATTTTGTAGTTAACTATGCGTATTTTCTCATACAGGTACGCAATTTTTGTGCACGTAAAATACAATTACTCCTTTACAAGAATAATCAAGGCCTAAAAAAAACACACAAAAAAAAAAAAAAAAAAACGAGGAATGATTGAAGGGCACTTTTTGTTGCACGTTGACGTTGACTGGAGGCAGTATACAGAGAAAGAAGGAGAAGCGTTAATGGCGGATGTGTACAATAATCCCTACTCGAAATGTTGTGCAAATGCAAAAGCCTAACATTATATACCAGTAGGCAGTAAGAGAGCGGAAACCTAGAGAGAGAGAGAGAGAGAGAGAGAAACTGCAATGGCGGACGCAGCAGTGGAATTCCTTCTAGAAAACCTGAAGCAGCTGCTGCTTCACCACGCGCATCTGATAAAGGACGCGAAGAAGCAGGTTATGGAGCTGGAGAACGATCTTCGGCTATTCAAAGGCTTTCTCAAAGACTCAACGAAGCAGCGGAATAAAGACGAGAAGCTGCGGGAGGTCGTGCGCCAGATACGCGACGTCGTTTATGAAGCCGAAGACATAATCGACGCCTCCGTCACCCAGGCCGCCGAGGCCAAGTCCAAGGGCTACTTCCACAAAGCCTTCCGGGCGCCGACCAAGCTTCTCAACATCGCCGAGAAGGTCGATTTGGTGCGCCACAAGATCAATAGCATCTACGGCGACAAGACGCGCCTTGATTTTGCTAATCTCCGCCTTCAACAAGGAGAGCCTCAACAAAATGAGGTCAATTTCAGCTATCCTTCATTATTATATATACTTGATGTGTGGTGGTAATGCTAACAAAATATTCCAGTTTGGAATTGAGGATATGGTGTGTCTTAGATTACATTTGTTTAATCTTGCCTTGAAATGTTTCAAACAGGTGCCTGAAGTGAGAGAAACCAATGTCGTCGGTTTTGAAGATGAGTCGAAAAAATTAATCGGATATCTCATGGAAGAAACTCAGCAGCTTGATGTCATCTCCATCATAGGAATGCCTGGCCTTGGCAAGACAACGCTAGCTGGGAAGATTTTTCGTGATCCAGCAATCCTCTATGAGTTTCCCACCCGTATATGGGTTTACGTATCTCAAGAGTTCACAAGGAGGGATATTTTTTTGGCCATTTTAAAAGAGACGACGACTAGGCTCACAGACGATATTAAAAGCAAAAATGATCAGGAGTTGGCCAAATTAGTTGCCACTCATCTGGAGACTGCAAAGTTCTTGCTTGTAATGGATGACGTATGGACACCTGAGGATTGGAACAAACTCCGAATTGCTTTCCCAAAGAGCAATAGAAGGGGTAAAGTGATGATCACTAGTCGTCAGGTAGAAGTTGGTCGTCATGTTAATCATTGTAGAGACCCCCATATGCTGCGTTTCTTGAATCTAGAAGAGAGTTGGGAGCTTCTTCGGTGGGAGGTTTTTGGGAAGCTTGAGTTTCCTCCTGATTTGGAAGCTGAAGGTACTCTAATTGCTGAGCGTTGTGGTGGGCTGCCACTTGCAATAGTGGTCATAGGAGGCATTCTTGTCAAGAAGTTTTCGGCATCAGGTGATATTAGTGTGATGAGAAAATCTTGGAAAAAGGTTTCTGAAAGATTCACTACATATCTTCACTATGACAGAGAGCAACGCATGGAAAAAATCATATCATTGAGTTATGAAAAGCTACCTTATTACTTGAGAGAGTGCTTCCTGTATGTTGGGCTGTTCCCTGAAGACTTTGAGATCCCAGCTTGGAAATTGATTCGTATGTGGATTGCAGAAGGATTGATACAACAGAAGGATATCAGCCTGGAGGAAACTGCAGAAATGTATTTGGACGATCTTATCAATAGGAATTTAGTTAGAGCTGAAAAGCTTAAGCCCGATGGCAGCGTTAAAACCTGCCGTGTTCATGACATGCTGCGTGATTTCTGCAGAACTGAAGCTGGAATTGATAGGGAGGGTTTCTTCCAAGAATTTAAAAAATCCGATGACGGAGTTTTTCAACCTCCAATTCCTCAGGAGGTCAAGTATCGCCGCCTCTGCATTCATTCTAATGTTACGGAATTCCTTTCTGTAGGGCCCTATGGTCCTAATGTCCGCTCGTTTGTTTGTTTCTCCCGCGATCAAATCCCCTCTCAGACAGATAACATACAATCCATTTCCACAGGTTTCAAACTGCTCCGAGTTTTAGATGTCAAGCCCATCAAATGCACTAGACTTCCCAGCAACATGTACCACTTGCTTCATTTAAGGTACATCGCTATGTCCTTGGATTCTAGTGTTCTTCCTCCAGCCTTTTCTAGACTTTGGAACATTCAAACTCTCATTATTGATACTAATTCTCGAGTACTTGAGGTCAAAGCGGATATTCTGAATATGATGCAATTAAGGCATTTCAAAACAAATGCATCTGCTACTTTACCCAAGACAGGTAAAAGTAGTAAAGGAGGTGAAAGGATTCAAACTCTCGGAACTATTGCACCGGAAAGTTGCACGAAAGAAGTGTTTGACAGAGCTCGCAATTTGAAAAAACTGGGCATTCGCGGGAAGCTAGCCTTGCTTTTGGAAGACAAGGATGCATCGTTTGACAATTTTGAGAAATTGGATAATCTTGAAAAGCTGAAGCTGATAAATGATGTGTTTCCTATTTCAAGTTCTGAAGGCCAGCTTCGTCGCCTTCCGCCAGCCTATACATTCCCAGCCAAATTGAGGAGCCTAACGTTGTCCGAGACTTGTCTTGGCTGGAGTCATATGTCTATTCTGGGATCACTTGAGAAGCTGGAGGTGCTCAAGCTAAAAGATAAAGCATTCATGGGTGAAACCTGGCAGGCAACTGATGGAGGTTTCCGTCAGCTTGAAGTTTTGCATATTGGACGCACAAATTTGGCCATCTGGTTAGCTTCCCACCATCACTTTCCTAGAATTAAGGACCTTGAATTGAACAACTGTGAGAATCTTCAACGAATCCCAATCGGGTTAGCTGATATCCCGAGCTTCCAAAAGTTGGATTTGTACCGTTGTAAATATGCTGCTGCCTCTGCCAAGAAAATTAATGATGCAAAAGTAAAGCAAAAGGAGCAATCTCTCACTACCCTTGCGTTCAAGCTGTCCATTTTCCCCCCTGGAGAATGATCACTCTTATTCAAATGTCCCAGGACAGGTAAGACACATTTTGTTTAGATTCGTCTAACAATGTTTGAATTTGTCCTTTCTCAATCTGTTTGTGTATAAAAGGCCTGTTTATGTTCAATAGTGCTATGAGAACTTGACAAATATGTGTAATAAAGCTAGCTTTCCATATTAAACAGTTACTAATTATGTTAGTTAGCCTGTTAGGTAAATCAGTTAATGTCTTGGAATGAAAGCATGAAAGAATAAAAGGCAGTGACCAGTACACACTGTAATGTAGAGATAAAATTGATTTGAACTAGTAGTTTATTCCGGAATATGAGATTAGATGACTAAACTTTGGATGTATTTCCCAGTATTAAGTTCATGAACGAGCTACTTTAGCTTCGAAATGTTACAATAAAATATTTGCAATGTGATCTCGCGTCCCACGTTGATCTATGCAGCATTCGTGTATAATGATAGAGACTCGAGAGGATGCCTGGTGATCATTCCTGCTTGTTTCACTAAGTTATGCACTTTCTTCATGTTTGTTGTGCTGATCAACTCCATAAATATTGCAGTATTCTGTTTGGATATATATTAGTTCATCTTTCCCTGTACCTCTGTTCAATTGTTTGTCCTCCTGGATTTGTTGCTGTTGTCTTCTTAATTTGTTGTTTGGTCTTTCGTAGGCCTTGTCTTTTATTATAGATTGGAATTTGTAGGATTGATAGAATTGATTAGGATTTCCACTGGTCAAAGTTTGTGTAATCTATTATCTGGATTTTTGTACATACACTAAAACTTCTATAAATTAATAATATTGAGACCGGAAAGTTTTTTTATTTTAAAGAGGTATTAATTATCTATAAATTAAAAATTTATTAATTTAAGGAGTGATTTTTCAGTACACTAAGTAAAAATTTATTTTTATAAAAATGAGTGCATTTAACTAATATATGCATTATATTCATTGAACTACTATACATAATTATTTTTCTCATTGTTCGTTCGAACGGTGAAGGGTCATTGAATTTAAATGATCCCGACATTGAAGAAGATATTCAAGAAATAGAGGCAATGATAAGTGATTTCGATTACCGCAACAAAATGAAGTGCAGTATGATAAAACAACGCCAGAACCATTGGATGAAATAAGAAAAGTTAGAGATGTGATCCAAGTAGAATCGAAGTTTAACAAGAGGCAATCAATAGCTCCACTAATTTATATAGGGATTTTTTGAAAAATTATTATCTTATTATTTTATTGAAATTAGTAAAATTTTAAACTGGTTCAAGTCGGGATCGGAGAAAATTATTATTTTAGAGAATTTATTAATTTAAAGAGTATTAATTTATAGAGGTTTTGTCCATATTTTTTTAGATTGAAATAATTGCAAAATTATTTAAATGAACTTCTGATGTTCCCTAAATATCAAAATGGGGAATATATTACATGTAATTTTGTTGTAAGGGTTAATTGCACTAAAAATGATGTACTATATGACTTTTATTAACTACAATATGATTTTTTTTTTTTTTTTAATTTGATGCATCAACTTTAAAAATCTTGCAATTTAAAATATTTGACAATTTTTCATCAACAATTAAATGATATAGTTGTCGGATATGTCACATAGAGCCCACGTAGATGCCAAAAAATAAAAGGGCTAATTGCAAAAAAAAAAAATCACAAACTTTATACTTTTTATCAATTACAACATGAACTTTTAAAGTTTGCAATTCAATATACGAACTAATTTACTGTTAGGATTTGATACATGGTGTAAGTTTCCGGTGACATTTACGCTTACGTGGCAGCCAGAGTTGTCAACAAAGATATGTACATGTCATAAATGATATTAGTTATTTTATTAAAGAGTATTGGATGAAAGTTATTAGTTGTTTCATTAAAAAATATATGTTGTTTTACTATAAATATTAGTTGTAAATCAATTTCACGGTAGAATGATTCACACAAGATTAACTCATTTAAACAACAAATTCTTTTGACGGCATTTAATAATGGGGGTATCGGGTGTGGCATGTGACATGTCTTCAGAGGCGGCTCCGGCTGCCATGTAAACATAAATATCGGTAAAAAATTGTACTATGTATCAAATTGCAACAGTAAATTATGTTGTAATTGATAATACATATAAAGTTCGTGAATTATTTTGCAATTAATTCAAAATAAAATTATAATTTTATATAATGAGAATAACATTCTTAAAACACGTTTTAACTTTTGAAACATAACTTAAAATTGTATTTTAAAGACATTATTTTTATTTTTTAAAAGATAATTTTGTTTGTTGGCGTCTATGTAGATATTTATTGTGACATTTTCGGCAGGGATGTCATTTAATTATTGTCAAAAAATTATCAGATGTTTTAGATTGTAAAATTTAAAAAGATGGTGTGTTAAATTGCAAAGAAAAAAAGTTCATGTTGTAGTTGATAAAAATCATAAAGTTTGTGATTTTTTTTCTATTAACTCTTGTTCTAATCAATAGATAATCTTGTACTTCCTCCGTCCCTGAAAAATGGTCTTGGATTGGCCGTCCCCCAGAATTGGTCATGAAATGGAAATTAAAAAAAAAATGTATCTACACTTTTCAACATACACACAAACATTTTTAAAATATTTTATTTTGTACTTGATGTGATACAATATTCTTATTTTTTACACATTATATCAACTTTCTTAACAACTGTGCAAAAAGTAACAAGGCCAAATTTTGGGGACGGAGGGAGTAAGTTTTTACTTTATCAATTTGGTCATTTTCGCCAGAAAATTTAAAATTTAACATGAAAAGCTACCGGAAATCTATTGTAACATACTTAATGACACAAAAAAGAATAGAAATGTTGAACTCAATGAAAATAAGAGAATATTATATGTCTTGACTCACGGCACACTGCAAATTACTCGGAATTTTGTCATGGAAATGAAAACAATTCATGATTTTGAAGTCACAATTCTTGGGGTAGGTGTAATCGAAACATATAATTAATTTTCTTTCTGGATGCGAGGCGGTTCAAATGATAGAAGTGAGTCTAGCAATGACTGTCAACGTGGCCAAAATAAAAAAATTAGGTCAATTTTTCAATTAAATTTTAAAATTTTTGGCAAAAAAGATAAAAATTTATATTAAAAGGGCCAAAATTGATACAATAAAAATTTACAGAACTATTAATAAACGCAGATAAAGTTATAGAATCATTTATTATTACTTTTTTCCACCTAAATGAGACATGAGTTCAAGATAGTAAATGATTAAATCAGGCATAGTAGAATGTGTGTGTGTTTTTTTTTTTGGTCCAATGTCAATGCGTAATGGTGATAACTTATCAAATTTTTTTCTTTAAATTATCAGAATTGTATTGACTATTTATCCCAAATTCCTCATTTTCAACTGGGTCTTATTTTTGTCATGGGCCACAAATTCACAAGGTGGTCTAGCGTGAGAGCGACCATATTTTTTAAACAAAAAATTGTATGGGATTGTATATGAGATAATATAAATTAATATCTATTTATATCAAAGTGTTAATACGACAATATTCAAATTATACTAGGGGATGGCTAGAGAGAGAAAGTTTAGAGAGAGAGTGAGCGGGAGAGGTGAGTGGGTGAGGAGTTGGGTAGGATCTAGGAACCCTTACGCACGAGCGACCTCCGGTGAGGCATATAGTGAACCAAAACCACTACATACCCAAAAATTCCAATCCTAGGACTGATGGCTCGTACGAAAAGGACGAGATTACCAGAGCGAGATATTGGGAGGATGTCCTCTTTTGGGAGAAATACAAATGTGGAAGGGGAGAGGAAACGGTTTTGTTCCTGTTTAAGAATTTCCCACCAGGCTGTAGTATCGAAAGATTGAGGAATTCGTTCTTGAAGGCAGGGCAAGTGGTAGACATATTTTGTCTGAGCAAATACGATAGAGATGGAAAACCTTTTGGCTTCGTCAGGTTTCCAGCAAGGTTAGGCAGATGGAATATGTTGGAGAAGTTGAACAATGTATGGGTTGACAGCTACAAGTTAAGGGCATTCATTCCAAAATTCGATAGGACGGATAAGGGCAGAGACAAGCCGGTATTGAAGTCAAGGAGTGGGGATCTTAATCAACCCGTTTTCGATGTAAATCGTAGCATACGGTCACCAGGCAAATCATACAGCATGGCGGTGGGTGCGCTTAGAAGTACTGGTATCAGTATGGATAAAGTGGGGGAGAAGGTCAAGATCTGGAAAAAAGAAATACCGGAAAACTCTATGAACAGGGGGGATCAGAATAAAGGTAGAGTGGAGCTACACGGCTCTAAGGGGGAAGTGTGCCTTAAGTATTCATCAAAAGCGGAAGATACTGAATGGCTCAAGCAATGTCAGACGGCACTTCTTAAAGATGAATTCTCATGGGAAGATCACGGAGAGGAGCTACAGAGTGAATGCGGGAAGTACTTACGCATAAGGTATTTGGGTGACAATGTAGTTTTATTACAAAATTCTGAAGGGAAGAAGTTAGAAGACATGAAGCAAGAGTTAGATGAGTGGATTAATCATTGGTTCGAATGGGTGAGACCATGGAAACCGATTGACGTCTGCCATAAAAGGATCATTTGGACAAAATGGATCGGCATCCCGGCGCATGCATGGTCAAACAGTTTCTTTGAGTTATTAGTTCAGCAAATTGGTTCGTTGATTAGATTGGACAATGATACATGCAATAAAAGACGACTCGATTATGCTAGGGCCCTAATATCTGTGAATTTCCTTAAAGACATCAATCAGGTTTTCAATGTGGAGATTGATGGTCGAATTTTTCCGATCAAGGTATATGAAGAACTAGGCGAATACGGAGAGGATGGAGTATGGGCAAAGTATGGTTATTCAGAAGCAGAAGAATCATTATGGTCGGGGAGTAACGAGGAATCCTTAAGTTCAGACATGGCGATGGCAACGATTCATGACGGCGAGAGTACGGAATCCAGAAGTCCAACAGTCATGGCGTGGGCCCAGGAGTTTAATCACTTGGCTTTGGAAAATGAAAGAATGGAATCAAGAAGGAATAAAATGGGGTCCACCTGTAGTATGGAAAATCGGTTAGAGGAGGGTGATATTGAGAGTCCCCTCGATAATTGTGTTAATTCTTCGGATAATATAATTGTCTCTTCTAATACAGAGAAAGGCGGCGCTATAGGAGTTTTTCAAGATGGAATGAGTGGACAGGATCGTGCAAAATTTAATGAAGAAAATTGGGAACCTGAAACGGATAAGTTGGATGTGGGGGATCCTCTGAATGGAACTTATTTGTCTTTAGGTGAAGGGAGTGGGCCTGATTCGGCCCAAATAATATCCTCACAAAATTATTCAGATGGGCCAAATAATGTCATTGCCGTAGAGACAGAATCTAAAGCCCAAGAGATGGGGAATAAATATGTGAATCCAAATGTTATGAGCAGTGATGGGCCAATAAATTCTGACCCAGTCAAATACACGAATGGTCCAGGGGATGCAGGGAATAATTCAAGGAGAAAGGGTACCCTAATTGAGCCGCAAATGAAGAAAAGAAAGGCAATTTCAAAGAAGAAAATTGTTGGAAAAGAAAAGGAAGGGCGAAGAAAAGCCACAATGGAATCCTGGAAGAATTTTATTCGGGAAATGGATTCCGGGGAAGAGGTTGGCGAACGCACGAATTTGGCGGTGAAGAATGGTAATACTGGCAACAATTCGATTGATGGGAAGAAGGATGATGCGGTCGAGGTATGGGATTTGGGGAGAAATTTGAATATATTTGAACCCGAATCTGAAGAAATTACAATCCAGAGGCTACGAGATTTGGAAGGTCACGCAGGAGCTGAGAACACGAAGGGCAAGGGGGATGGAAAAGTTGTTGATTAATGAAGATCGTCTCGTATAATATCCGAGGCCTGGGAAGTACAGTAAAGAGAAAAGAGGTCAGGGAGCTGTTATGCAGGCAGAAAGCCGAGTTCTGTTGCATACAGGAAACAAAATTGGAGTGCATAAATAAGCCTATGTGTGAATCAATCTGGGGAGATGGTAATTTCGGCTGGGCTTTCAGGGAATCGGAAGGACGGTCTGGAGGTTTATTGTCAATTTGGAACGCAGAGGTATTCTCCTTACTTAGTTCTTGGCATATGAAAGGGGCTCTTGTTGTAAATGGTCTGTGGGGTAGGGATAGGGTTTTATGCTGTATTATAAATGTATATTCTCCATGTCTAATTTCGGAAAAGGAAGATCTGTGGGAAAGAATTGAAATGGTTGTTAATCAGAATCTCTCAGCGCGTACTTGCATTATTGGTGACTTTAATTCTGTGAGATACATGTCAGAGAGAAATGGAAAAGGAGTGGTGTCCAATAATAAGGAAATGCAGGGATTTGATTCCTTTATAAGGAACTTGTCGTTGGTAGATTTACCTCTACATGGGAGGAGTTACACGTGGTATAGGCCGAATGGCTCGTGTAAAAGTCGGTTGGATAGGGCACTGGTAAACAACTTGTGGCTCACGGGCTGGCCGAATTCCTTCCTACAAGGCCTGAGAAGGTCGACATCAGATCATTGTCCGATCGTTCTTGGTATTACAGTGAAGGACTGGGGCCCAAAACCATTTCGCAGCCTAAACGCTTGGTTAACACATCCTGAGTTTAAAAACTTTGTGAAGAGCAAATGGGAAAGTTACCAAATTGATGGTTGGAGTGGGTACAAGTTGAAGGAAAAAGTCAAACTGCTTAAACAGGACCTAAGAGTGTGGAACAGACAGGTTTTCGGGTGCTTGGAGGAGAAGATTGAGACACATAAACAGGAAATATTTCGTTTGGATATGCTAGATGAAGGCAGAGGGCTTGAAGAGGAGGAAGCTATACAAAGAAATGCAACCAGAGCAACCCTATTTCGAGACCTCAAATGGAGGAACAGTCTGCTGGCCCAAAAAGCGAGGAATAGATGGATCAAGGAAGGCGATGCTAATTCAAAAATGTTTCATAGTATTATTAACCGAAGAAGGAAGCGAAATGAGATCGTTGGTATCAACATTGAGGGGCAATGGTTGGAGGAAGTTGAGGAGGTGAAGGATGGCATCTTCAAGTTTTTTAGGAATCATTTTCGAAAAGAATCGGAACAGAATCCTATATTGGCTCGCAACTTTACTGACAGAAAAATTTCAGAATTGGACAATGAGTTTCTAATCTCGCCGTTCTTGGAGGAAGAAGTTAGAGAAGCCTTGTGGTCGTGTGATGGATCCAAAAGTCCGGGTCCGGACGGCATAAACTTTAATCTTTGGAGAGATCTTTGGCCATGCTTGAAGACGGAGTTCTTGCTTATGATGAGGGAGTTCTATCAAAATGGTAAATTGGTGCGGGGCATCAATCCATCTTTCATTGTGTTGCTGCCCAAAAAGGAAGAAGCTTGCGGTTTAGGAGACTATAGACCGATTTCGTTGATAGGAGGAATCTACAAGATTATATCTAAAGTCCTAGCAAATAGACTGAGCAAAGTGATGGAGTCAATTATATCGGAGAATCAAAGCGCTTTTATCGGGGGGAGACAAATATTGGATAGTGTGGTGGTGCTGAACGAAGCGATTGACGACGCAAAGAAGAGGAAAATTGAAAGAATATTTTTTAAAATAGATTTTGCAAAGGCGTACGACTCCGTGAACTGGAACTTCCTAGATTCTTTGATGAACAGATTTGGCTTTGATGCGAGAGGAGGGGGTGGATAATGGAATGCGTGTCAACGGCGTCGGCATCAATCTTGGTGAATGGGAGCCCAATGGGTGAGTTTCACTTGGAGCGCGGCTTGAGACAGGGGGATCCGCTGTCCCCGTTCTTGTTCTTAATTGTAGCAGAATGCTTGAGTATATTGATGAAGAAAGCAACAGATAGGGGGCTGTTTTCAGCTGCAGAAATTGGAGCGAGAAATGTTCGTGTGTCCCACCTCCAGTTTGCGGACGATACGATTATGATGGGGGAGGCAACGCTCGAGAACGCAAGAATACTTAGACAGATATTGAGGATCATGGAGGTGCTCTCCGGGCTGAAAGTGAATTATGGGAAATGTTGTTTGATTGGTATAAATACAACAGAAGCAAGGTTGAATGACATGGCAGGTATTTTGGAATGCAGAGTGGAAAAGTTACCCTTCTCTTACTTGGGCATTAAAGTGGGTATGCGCCACAATATCTCGGCAGATTGGGCTGGAATTGTTCAAAAGCTTCGCACCAAGTTAAAAAGTTGGGGTGACAGGAAAATCTCAATAGGGGGCAGAATCACTTTATTAAACTCGGTAATCTCGTCCATACCTATCTACTATTTGTCCTTTTACAAAGCACCCAAAAAAGTCCTGAGAGAAATTGTGAGTATCCAAAGAAACTTCTTATGGGGGGGTGGGGAGTGTTCTCGAAAAATTTCGTGGGTTGAGTGGAGTGTAATCTGCAAACACAAATTCATGGGGGGGCTGGGGGTTAGGGATTTGGAGGCGTTTAACCATGCTTTATTAGGAAAATGGAGATGGAGGTTTTTAAATGAAAAAAATTGTTTATGGGTAAAGGTAGTGGAATCAAAGGGAATGGGAGTTCGGGCAAGGGGTGTAGAAGGGGGAATCGAAAGTTTGGGTAGGGGGGCTTCGGGATGGTGGAGGGATATTGTGAAGATTAGTTCGGGTTATGAGGGAGAGTGGTTTCATGGGGGGTTAGTGAGGGTAATAGGTGATGGGAGGGATACATCTTTTTGGGAGGATACTTGGATGGGGGAGCAATCTTTGAAGTCTAGATTTACTAGACTATTCAAACTTAGTTTGGATAAGGAATGAAAGGTGGGGTTGATGGGGGAATGGGAGGGGGGGTGTTGGAGATGGAAGTGGAGATGGAGAAGGGCTCTATTAGACAGAGAGCTTAATACACTTAACAGGCTTTCATCTTTGCTTGACAGGTTTAGGCCTCTAGAAGGAGAACCTGATAAATGGAAATGGGAGAGGGCGGATGGAGGGGTATACACAACTAAGGCAGCCTACGAAGTTATTATGTCACAGAAGTATCAGCAACAACAACCGGGTATTAAAGAAGAAGGATTCAAGGCAGTTTGGAGGAGCTTTGCTCCACCAAAAGTAGCAGCCCACGGATGGAGGTTGTTACATGAGAGGCTTCCAACGAAGGACAACCTACGAAGACGAAGGATTCTCACAGAAAATGAAAATCTAAGGTGTGTATTCTGTAACAATTTTGATGAATCAGTGCGCCACTGTTTCTTTGGATGTTCCAAGTCACACGAAGTTTGGACGGAGATAGCCAAGTGGTTCAACAAGGTGACAGTATTCCATGTGGATCCTGCCGTAAATTTAGCAGCTTTTGGGTCTTTTGTATTAGGGAAAAGAAGTCGGAAAAAGGCGGCTACTATATGGCTCGGCATCGTATGGATTTTGTGGAAATGTCGAAATGAGATAATATTCAACAATGGGGTGTTCTCGGTTTCAAAGATAGTGGAGGAAATTAAAGCAAGAATATGGAGTTGGTTGGTTGTGAAAGCTCGAGGAGTAACTACTTATTCCTTTAAAGATTGGATGGAAAATCCTGGGATGGTTTTAGGATGATTAGAGTTCCTGCTTTTGTATTGAACAGGGTACTACTGGTACCTAAGTACTCTTTTTAATCTCATTAATAAAATTTTATTGATCAAAAAAAAAAATTCAAATTATACTTCATTTCATTGTTTTATGTTATGAGACGGTTTCACACCAGACCTAATCTATTTTTTTGTCCTTGCCCTCATTTTATTTTAGCCACTTGTATTACTTATATTATATTCTTAAATAATTTTATAATTTGACAAAAGTATATGAAAAAATACTTTTAATAAAATTAAGTTACATAATAGTTGTTTAATTAATATGTACTCACCCAGTACCAGTTGAAGCTTTTCATTTTTCCATTTCCGTCTGCCTCAATACAAGTTTTCTATTTTCTTAATGGGTAAGTATAATCTATACATCTCTCCCTACCTTTATCTTCTCTCTGCCATTTATAGATTAAATACTATGTTTCTTAATCTGTATCCCAAAAAATTACAAGAAGCTTGTTTAACAAAATAAATAAAAATGCATTTGAGTTTCACCGTAAATAATATACAAGAGACTGACTTACTCTTACAAAAGGCAAAGTATTAGTTCATGATAAGCTTATCATGAAAATATTTTAAAGTATCATTAATCTTATCGGGAGTATCATTAGTCTCACCAGGAGTATCATTAGTCTGAGTTCAAAAAATTGTTTTAATTTTTTTTGAACTCAGACTACTGATACCCCTGACAGGTTTAATGATACTCTTGATAAGATTAATGATACTCTAAAACTATTTCATGTTAAGCTTATTATGAAGCGTTTTCATATAAAACCTACTCCTTACAAAATACCCCCTCTTTTCATAAAAAATGATTCTACTTTTTTCACGTAGTTTAATGCGATATGTTAGAGGGTATTATGAAGTCTTTTTTTTAATAAAAAAATTGTTTATGGAAATATGTTAGCATACTCTCCATAAACGATTATTTTTTTTAAATGGATCAGAATATATTCCGTAATATCCTTCGACATATTGCATTAAATCACGTATAAAAAAGTAGGACCATTTTTATGGATGCAGGTAATATTTATTTTGTTTTTAGTCTATTTAGCAAAAATACTCTTATGTATCTTGTATCACACAGAATCTCTCATGTTAATGATAGTATCTTGTGTGTCCTACAGTGTTTTTAACTTTTAAGGCTGTGTTCAGTTTCTATGATAAAGCCCATTTACATAATTAGTAGACCTTTACATGCATGTTGAAAAATACGGGTAAACAGACCAACCCGGGTTAAACCCCCATTATGGACCATATTTTAATCTACAAAAATAATTTGGGTTTCTATTCAGACATTTTTGTCCCTATGTAATTGGTGTAACAATGGCGGTTAAGTGGTGATTTAGGTCATCAATGGCGGACTTAACTCTCCCGATGGACTACAAAACCCAGGCGGTAGAGGCGGTGGCGTCATCGCCGTCTTGGATTCCAAATTCTGAGAAGCGAAATCGAAACCCTCATAAACAGGGGAAAATCCAAGAACTGAAATATGTTGATTTATATTTACAAACTGATTCATCTTCAGGAAAAAATAGAAACAAAATTAAAGGATTGTATATGCACGTCGCCTAATCACATTAGATCTGTGATTCTGTATTACAATTAAACAGTAGCATGACAAATTCCCAGGTTTCACTTCATCATCCCAAGTTATAACCAAAATATATATATATATATATATATATTCTATCGGATGTTGAATCTAAATTGGATCGGAGCAAGTTTCTTCTAAAATAGCTTTGAGGGTTTATTGAAAAAAAAACCAATTTTATGATTTTCATTTATTATGATATGATTTTCTTCTTTGTAATATATTAATGCATTATCTTTTTAAGTGTTCCAACTTCCAATTTGAAATATTTAATAATTTTTGGCAACAATTAAATTACGTCGTGATCGAAAATGTCATATAAATATCCACATACATACTAACAAATAAAATTATTTTTTTAAAATGAAATTAATGTCTTTAAAATATATTTTTAAATTATGTTTTCAAAGTTAAAAACATATTTTAAGGACATTATTCTCTTTATAAAAAATCATAATATTATTTGTTGACATCTTACCTATACTCTTTATGGCATATCTGACAATCATTGTCATTTAATTGTTGACGGAAAATTATTAGATGTTTTAACTTGTAAAAATTTAAAAAGGTAATTCATTAAATTGCAAGGAAAAAAATTCATATTGCAATTGATAAAAATCATAAAGTTTGTGATTTTTTTACAGTTAATTTTATTAATTAATTGTTCTCATTATACAATATTATTATAAAATTAATACATTTTAATAAAATAATTAATATTATTAAAAAACACACATAAAATATAAATAAAATTTACGATAAAACTGATTATAAGTATCTCAGGAATAATGGAACCCGGTATCATAATCTTCTAATAGTCCTAAAAACTTAAAAATAGAGATTAGGGTTTGCACAAAAATTAGTGAAAGCTGAGGACAAAAAAGTCGGCAAATTCAAGTTTAACCCAAGTTTATTTAATTCAAGAAAATCTTAAAAAGTGGTCCTATATCCTACTCCTTTCTTTTCGTAAACCCTTTTTATATAAATTTATGGAGTATAAAAAAGAAACCTTTATAAAATTCAAAGTTCAGGGCATGGATAAGGGACAAATTAAAGATGAAGTCCCTTGAAGTAATCAAAAATGGCATGCCCTTTCATACTCATTAAATAGCAAATTCCGATGGAAATTTTGTTCCATTCAAGCATTATGTTTGGAGTTTATAACATCGATAAGGTTTGTTTATCTGCCACGCCAATTGCTGCCCCTCTTCATTTTTATTACATTCATTTGGACTTCCTAAAAAAACCTAAAAGAAATACACCCTCCCCAAAAGTATTGCTAATTTCTTTGGACACATATTTTAAAAAATAAAAATAAATAAAGTGAATCAAATATAAATAAAATAATTGTTTATAAATATAAAATTAAAGTAATTTTTGAAAAATAAGGAATTAACAAATTTTTAGTGGATAAATAAATAAATAAAGTGAACGTACTTTTGATGGACGGGAGGAGTAAAAACTCCAGCCAAATTTAAATAAATTTCATTTTAGTCTTTTACATCATTTTGAAAAAAAAAAAAACATATTTTATCCCTAATTAATTTTTTTTAAAGCACTTTTCAATGTATATAGGGAGTATATAAGTTATTTTGTACCAATGAAATGAATCTTCTTTTAAAAAAAAAGAATATGATGGTCCCGCTTTCGAAGGGCAAAATGAGAATTCAGGAGCACAAAACTAAATTTTTTTTTAAACCTACGCGTTGCACCCTGACTGAGTTCAGTGACGAAATACTCAAGTCACTGCGTTGCTGAGAGTCAGAGCTATCAAGTCAGAGATGAGACTTGAAAGCTCAGGCTCTCAACAAGGCAGTGACTCGAGAGACTGAACTCTCGAGTGCCTTGCCTGAT
Organism: Ballota nigra; assembly: GCA_947034835.1. NCBI lineage: Eukaryota > Viridiplantae > Streptophyta > Magnoliopsida > Lamiales > Lamiaceae > Ballota > Ballota nigra. The sequence continues at coordinate 43,694,108 of OX344724.1, read as the reverse complement.
TTAGTCAGTGAGATGGAATCTCCCTGACCTGAAATGCTTAACTAAAGTTCCTTTTAAACAATGCTCTCAGTGAGCAAATTTTCGCAATACTTTAGAAGAAAAGACATTCCAAATAATAACACTTGGTTTAACGTGGTTCGGAGACTCAAGCTCTTACATCCACGGCCTGATTTAACAGGAAATTCACTCCTTTGGATTCTTGTTTTTAACGTGCCAAGGTGCACTTACAACTGGACTCACGCCACTCCCTGGGCTGCCCTTCTCCTCACTTACTACCAACAAACCTGACTAGAGGGTTTTGGTTTCAGTTAGGTTTTCTCCAACTAGGTGAGATTTTCCCTTTACAATGTGTTAGCCAATAGCTAAGATAGGGAAAACCTCTCAAAGCCTAGAGTTACAAGCTGAGCACTCTTATGTATATGTTTGTGAACTCTCAGTGTATAGATATGAGTAGAATCTCCTTATATCTCCCATGCACGTATGCTACTACTCACACTCTCAGCTCGTAGGTGTTTGTTTTTCTTACAAGATACAACAATACAACTCTTAAACAAAACAACACACACTCTATCAACAAGCCATGAGCTTGTATTTATAATGGGGATTTAAATGTATCCGTTGGAGAGGAAATACATTTGAATCCAGCATTAAATGGTTTCAACCACTTTTCTTGGAATGCGGCCTTTGTCAGTGTCAGAGTTGCTGCCTCGTGCTGATTGGTCCACGTGGCCTGAATTCACGGATCTTTGACTCAGTGGGTTGACCAAGACCCACTGACTTTAGGTAGCTTCCTCCTTCACTGACATGATGATCTCCAGTTGGACTGACTCGTCCTCAGTGTAGTTGTCCTTCAGGGACTGTTTGAAGATCACTCCAAGAAGTTTGTCATAAGGCTGGATGACAAACTTCCCTGACCACAGTAGCCTGACTCCTTCAGGCCTACTTGGTGCAGCACTGATCCTCCTGATCAGGCTCTTCACTGAGTGGTCCATCAGACTTGGCTTAGATCAGCCTGACTTGCACTCAGTGGGACATCCTTCAGGCTTCTCCATTGGTTCAGGTTGATGACATGTCTTCAGTCAGCTATTCTGGTTGTCATCTTGATATCTTCAGGCTGTGTTGAGAAGTTCCCCCTCGCTGAGTTCCCCCTCAACTGAGCAACCTATTCTACTGAGAGCTAACCTAGCCTGACCTGATCTAGAGGATACTATCCTGACTGCTTTCATACCTATTACATGTCGTTTTGGAAAATCATCAAAACTAAACATATCCCAACAGAATATTACCTAAAATAATATTTATTTAGAATGTATGGGAGTAATGCGATAATTCTATGTGGACATAAATACATATGGACACGTAGGGAGCGCTGAAGGGGCTTGGTTGGTTTGTGTTAACAAGCATCAAATGCATGATTTTTTTTTTTTATCTTAATTTATTTTTTCTAGGACTACTTATTCTTGATTAATTTTGTTTGAAGATAATCTTTGCACCAATGTGCGTGCTACTTTGCAGCCGCCAATGAGGATTTTCCCCACGTTATTCGTACTTGATGTTCATCAATCGATACTTAGAGGTCCATTTATCGGAAACTAATTAAACCTATGCTATACACTTAATTGTACATTAATATAAATTTTTAAATGATAATGGATGTTTCTAAGTAAATATTAAGACATGTTTTTTTATTAAATAGTTAGAATTATTTTTTATTAAATAATACTACTATTTATTCTTTTTATAGAATAATACTAGTTATTTTCACTGAACAATATTTATTATTTTTATTTAACAATTTAATTGTTCATCAAGTGCATCGCACAATAAGTGCACACAAATATTACTATTTGTTTTCATTTTACTTATTTTAAACTAATATAACAAGTTGATATTGAGATTGTGCTTCGAATATATAGATTTTTATGAGATAATTTTGAATTAGAAACTATTAGTAATTTGTAAAATAAATGTAATTTAAACTAATGGGTGTTGAAAAATGTGATGTATTTAGAATGTTGATAGACGAACAACGTAATGCACAGACAAACAATGTTTATGACATTAATACCAGATTAATATCAAACATGACGATAATTAAGAGAGACGAGCAACCTCTATTTGACGAACATTTTCATTAAGATGTAGTCAATTAAGAGCTCAAAAAATATAAAAACCAAAGTTAGAGAAAGAAAATGAGAGAGAATGAGTGAAGGAGAGTGGAGAGTTGTGAGAAGGGGTAGGAGGGTAGAAAACCGGCGGCCTAACCGCCTTTCTGAGCGTCATCCGGTGAGGCAGAAAAATTATCCCAACCCTAGCTTTAACCCTAACCCTTGGAAGATTGGTGGTAAAGCGGTCACTGCTAGGAAAACCTTCTTGAGGAAGGGAGATTCAACTGTCAAAGGAGACGGAAAGGCGGCAACTTTCTTATTCAAAATTTTTCCAGAAGATGTTTCTTTAAAGGAACTTTACTTCCACTTTGGTAGAATAGGGGAGGTCAAGGACGTGTTCTATCCCCAGAAAAGAGATAGAGGTGCAAAACTCTTTGGCTTTGTCTGATTCCCATATAACATTAACGAGGAACAGATACTGGAAGGGCTCAACAATACTTGGATTGAGAGTTACAAGATAAGAGCTTTCATTCCCAAATATGAAAGAGGAATTATGAGGCGAGCACAAATGGCTCCAAGGAGCGTTAGCGCCGATTGCGGGATTAGAAAAGAAAATATCACGTTCGCAAATGCTGTCCAAGGCGGGGAAATTTCCCTGAACAAACAACCTGTTTTGCCAGAAAAGAAAGATGAGCAATTTTCGTTCTCTTTTCAAACGAAGGAGTCAGAGAGAAACTGATTGGTAGGAAGCTTTTCTGGCCTCTTGAAAGAGGTTTTTTCGTGGCATGAGCACGGGGAAGAGATCGCAAGTGAATGTCACGGGAAATTAATTCTTCTATACTTGGGGGGAAACTGCGTGCTAATTCAAGGAACCGAGTCAGAAGAAACTCTGAAAGTGTTGGAATCTTTTGATGAATGGATTTCGTATTGGTTCGAGTGGACAAGACCCTAGAAGGAAGCGGACGTTAACTCGCACAGAATGGTCTGGACCAGGTGGATCGGAGTCCCGGCTCATGCATGGTCAAACAGATTTTTCTCTCTTGCGTGTGCTAAAGTGGGTAGATTCGTGAAAGCCGATGAAAAGACGGATAAGAAACAAACCCTCGACTTTGCAAGAGTTCTTATTTCGGCTACAAATCTGATTCATATTGATGAGATTCTCAATATTAAAATTGATGGAACTTGCTTCAAGATGAGAATCCTGGAGGAATATTTTTGTTCATGTGAAGGTTCTGAGCCATTATTCGAGGAAGAGGAAGAAGAGAATTGGGAGAAATGGCAGTCAGATTTAGAGGCATCAATTTTCCTGGGGGACGCCTAGCTAATAGATGGTGGCAGCGGAAAGAAGTCCGATAACCCTTCGGATTCGCAAATTTCAGATGGGCATGACGGTTCTTCTCTCAAGATACCTGCGGAATCCCCTTCGGTGACAGTTTGAATTCTATCTTCGAAAAATTCGCCAACTTATGGGAATGTGGGAAATTTTGATGGCGGTGGGTCCTAATCGGTTAAGGAAAATGGGAATTCTTCCTCGATATCGAAGTTCACATCACCTGGATCAGGATGTAGAGACTTTATTTCAAATGCTAGTTCTTTAGCAAATCAGGATTTGAGGGCCCAACTGCTGATGGATCAACAAGGCCCAAATCAAGATCTTAAAAATAATTTGGGCCGTAAGGAACTCCAGCCCACTTCCAGTACGGATCAAATAGAGGAGAATCAAGGACAGATTAATCTGAGGTCCTCCTGCCCAAATGTTTACACCACGAAAAAGGGGGATTTTTTGGGGGAGAAAAACAGATCTTTTGAGGGTATCAGCCATCCTCCAATTGCGAATTCTTCTCTCCCTCCTCCCTCGAAACCAAAAATGAGATTCAATAGCAAGGACAAAGCGAGTAGACGGGGCTCGGATAAAGAGGAGTCTCGGTCAAAGTGGATGGAATTTGTTGGAGATTTAGCTTCTGAGGATGAGCTTAAAGAATAAACAAAAGAAGTAAAAGGGGCAACAAAAAGAGATCACCTGAAGAAGACCCACCCCTGAAAGTTGGCGAGGCTCGAGAAATGTGGAGTTTCGGTAAGAAATTAGGGTTGTCCGGTAATGATTCAGAGGTGGTTAAGGCTTTGGCTACAACAGATAACCAGGTACAGCCTGCTTCTACCTCGGGCAAGGAGAAATATATTTCTGGTATTTAATGAAGTTAATCTCTTTTAATATAAGGGGAGTGGGAAGTAGGGTGAAGAAGTCTGAAATTCAAAATCTGATGGGGAAATATAAGGCTGATATTGTTTTTATTCAGGAGTCCAAAATAGAGGTTGTGAATGATGCCATTTGTAGGTCAATCTGGGGGAATAATAATTGTGGTTGGGCGGCTAGAGAGTCTATTGGCAGGTCCCGGGGAATTATGACACTCTGGAACCCGGATAAACTACTGGTGTCTAGTTGGTGGCATATGTTAGGAGATGTGGTAGTCAATGGAGTCTGGGGGAAAGACAGAATAAATTGTTGCTTGGTGAATATATATGCTCCTTGCCCTTTGGAGGATAGAGTTGAATTGTGGGACAGATTAAATTCTATTATACAACAATGTGATAATTTGTGTTTATGTATTGAGGGGATTTCAACTCTATTAGATATGATCATGAAAGAGCAGGTGTTAGCGATGGGGCAAACCAACGAGATATCAGAGAGTTCGGTGAATTCATCAGTAATGCTAATTTGGTCAACTTGCCTCTACATGGAAGAAAATTTACGTGGTACCGTCCTAATGGGACATGGAAAAGCAGACTCGATCACTTCCTGCTGAACCACATATGGTTGATAAATTGGTCTAATACCTTCCAAAAAGGTTTATCTCGATCTATTTCCGACCATTGTCCGTTACTTTTAGAGATGAAATCGATGGATTGGGGCCCGAAACCTTTCAGATTTGTAAACGCTTGGATCGATCACCCGAGTTTTAAAAGAGTGGTTGCGGATTCTTGGTGAAACAATGATTTAGTTGGTTGGCCAGGTTATGTTGTTAAAGAAAAATTGAACGCCTTAAAAGGAGCACTTAAGGATTGGAATAAAAATGATTTTGGTTCATTCGAGTCTAACATAGAAAAACTGAGATCTGAAATTCAAGAGCTGGATATTATTGATGATACTTTTGGCCTAGAGGAATCGGAGGTGGACAGAAGAAGGGCATCAACTACTGAATAATTCAGAAATCTCAACGGGAAACACAGTCTTAATGCTCAGAAGGCAAGGATGAGGTGGCTTAAGGAAGGAGATGTAAATTCCAGCTTTTTTCACAGAGTTATCAACCAGAGGAGAAAAGTGAATGAAATTGTTGGGATCCAAGTCGGAGATACCTGGTTAGAAGAAGTTAAAGATGTTAAGGAAAGCATTAGAGAGCACTTTAAAAAGTAGTTTTCTGCACATCAAATTAGCAGGCCAAGGTTAGAGCAGAATCTTGTTCAAAATAAGCTATCAGAAGCTAAGAATGCACTCTTGACAGCCTCTTTCACCGAGGAGGAAATTAGAGATGCTATTGGCAACTGCGACAGTTCAAAGAGCCCGGGCCCGGACGGCTTCAATTTTCGCTTCATCAAAGATTCTTGGGAAATTATTAAGGGCAATATAATGAGGTTGATGGAGGAGTTTCACAAAAATGTAAAGCTGGCTAGGGGCCCCAATTCCTCATACATTGTCCTTATTCCTAAAAAAGAAGATGCAATCTCTCTTGGAGACTAATGGCCGATATCCCTCATTGGGTGTGTGTATAAAATCCTTGCTAAAGTCTTGGCGGGTAGATTAAGCAAGGTCATGGATGGTCTAATTGCTGAAAATAAATCTGCTTTTGTGGGAAATAGACTTATTCATGATGGAATCGTGATTCTTAATGAATCGATAGAGGAAGCAAAGAGGAAGAGACTTGGCAGAATTTTTTTCAAGATCGACTTTACTAAAGCCTACGATGCTGTGGATTGGGGATTTCTAGAAAATATGATGGAACAAATGAATTTCTGTGAAAAATGGAGAAGCTGGATTATGGAGTGTGTTTCTACAGCTTCGGCTAATGTCTTGGTGAATGAAAGTCCCAGTGGCGAATTTAATTTGGAAAGAGGATTGAGGCAAGGAGACCCTCTGTCACCTTTTCTCTTTCTCATCGTAGCTGAGGGGTTGAGTTTGCTTGTTAATAACGCTGTCAATTGCGGGCTGCTTGATCCTATTTTTGTTGGAAAAGATAACGTGAAGCTCTCTCATTTACAGTACGCAGATGACACCATCCTGATGGCCTCACCTAAACCGGAGAATGCGTGGGCTATAAAGTGTATCTTGAGAAATTTCAAAGTTCTTTCGGGCCACAAGGTGAATTATAGTAAAAGCTATCTTTTTGGTATGAATATCCAGATCGAGGTGTTGGAAGGTATGGCCAGGACCTTGTGTTGTTCCATTGGTTTATTCCCATTTAGCTACTTGGGCATCAAAGTTGGGATGAACCACAAATCAATATCGGAGTGGGTACCCCTGGTTCACAAAGTTAAGGTAAATTTGAAGTCTTGGGAGCACAAGAAAATATCCTTGGGCGGTAGAATCACTCTCTTGAAGTCGGTACTCATAGCGCTGCCAATTTACCACCTATCTTTCTTCTATCTTCCTAAAAAAACCCTGAATATTTTAAATGCTATTTTTTGGAATTTTCTTTGGGGCGGGAGAGTGGATGAGCGTAAGTTAGCTTGGATCAAATGGGAAAATGTTTGTTGTCCCAAGGTTTTTGGGGGGCTGGGAGTTAGAGATTTGGGGTGTTTTAATAGGGCTCTCATGGGTAAGTGGGTATGGAGATATCTAGAGGGAGGGAAGGAGTTGTGGGCAAAAATTTTATCTTCTATTCACGGAAAGTTGAATGTAAGAGAGGGAGAGTTGGTTTTGGAGAGGAGAGGGGATGTAAGATCAAAATGGTGGAATAAGGTAGTTAGATTAGGAGAGAGGGGTGGTGAGTGTTGGTTTTTGGAAAATTTGGAGAAAAGAGTAGGGGATGAAGGGGATACAAGTTTTTGGAATGAGATTTGGGTGGGGAACACGTCTCTTAAGACGAAGTTTCCTAGGCTTTATCGCTTGAGTAGTGATAGAGAGTGTTCAATCAAATCCATGGGGGGCTGGGAGGGGGGAGTTTGGGAGTGGAAGTGCAATTGGCGCAGGGAGTTGTTGGAGAGGGAGAGGGTTTTAGTTAACGAAATTTTGTTGTTGTTAAACTCTTGTAGGTTGAAAGAAAACGAGGAGGACACTTGGTCTTGGAAGCTTAACCCGGGGGGACTGTACACGACAAAATCAGCCTATAACTTTTTGATCTTGCAGCAAGTGGAGAGGGGCTCTGTACGCGCTAGGAGGGAAGAGTTCGATCTTGTGTGGAGTAATTTGGTTCATGCAAAAGTTTCGGCAATGGCGTGGAGATTGGTACAAGACCGGATTCCTACTAGATGCAATCTTGCTAAGAGGGGGCTGCTCAATTTTGGCAACGAAACGAGATGCCCAGTATGTGGAGAAGAAGACGAGACTGCTGATCACTTATTTGTGACTTGTTCACTTGCTAGAAGAGTTTGGAACGGTATCATGGATTAGTTAAACACTCCATCCGCTATTCCCAATAAGATCATTGATCACTTCCTCCTTTTCTTCGGTCTCTTGAGAAGGAAAAAAAGCAAGGAAATTGCAGTATCGATTTGGGAATGCGTGACGTGGGTGTTGTGGAAATCAAGAAATAAACTCATCTTCGAAGGCAAGGAGATCAACTTAGAGAGGCTGCTGGAAGAAATAAAAGGAAGGCTTTGGAGTTGGTTCTTGACAAAAAAAGTGTTACCTTGTAATGCTCCTATAGGAACTTGGTTAGTAAATCCTAGAGAAATTCTTTAACTGTGAACCTTACTTCTGTAATTGCTGCTCCTTGGGTATATCTTGTACCTTGAGGTTCGTTTATGGTAATGAAGTTCTTTTTATCTGATAAAAAAAAAGTCAATTAAGAGCTCAAGATCATTTGACGAGCAGCTCCAGTATGACGAGCAACTTCAAAGGACCTACCAAGTTACATACGAGTACTCACAAGGCTGTGCGAGCAGAGTGGATCGTGGCTCCAAGATAATCGAACAACCTAAAGAGAGAACATAGAATAAGATACTCATCAAGAGAAGCTCTAAAACGAGCAACTATATGACTGAGCACCTCCTGCAAAGAAGATTTTGTAACCAAGTAATGTCTTCGATAAAGTCAAATAGTCATGTGTCAAGCATGCATACTAGAAGGTGAAAGGGTATGCCGCCACCTACTTGTAGGACTTGTATAAAAACTTGAATATTCATTAATAAAAGTAAGTCCAACTTCACAAATACACACAAAAAATATTCGTATACACATACACACACCTCGAATACACACACACGAAAATAATACGAGATATTTACCTGTATTTACTCTGATCAATCATATTTACCATTTACGGTGGTAATCTATCATACATTATTGTTTGGTGATTCCAAAAACAGATTAAACAACCACTAATCCTCTTGATTAGATCAAACCATCAATAAATACCACTACAAATGGTAAACACTATTTTATGGTATATACGAGTAAAGATTTTGTATTACTTTCGTATGTCTATGTATTCGAGGTGTGTTTATGTGTATATGAGTATTTTCTTGTGATTCCAAAAATAGATTAAACAACCATTAATTCTCTTGATTATATCGAATCATCAACGTAGAGGAAGATAGAAATACAGATAGAAACTAAAAAAAATTGAGGCTAGAGTTTGACTCTATCTTAGCAAGATGTTATTGCCCTGTACACTGGTTCAATATGAATCGTTGTCAACCGTTCCCAAGGTACAACGACTTTAAAATTGTAGACTGTTGCATTGTAAATCAGAAGCTATTAGAGATCACAAATAGGTATCCGAAAATTTCAACATAACTTAATGCAGGGCCTAGAAAGCTAGAATGCTCAGGTGTATTTGATAGGTTAGAAGGTTTGTTTCCAATGGTTATGGAAATACAATCTTGGGGCCTTTAGATCCGGATCAACTAGAGTTGCAACTTTTGTATCCCGACCAATCAGAACCGTTAGATCATGCTCCTCGGAGTGGATCGTGGTATTTCAAACCTATGTGGTTGTGATGTGATTCATTCTCTTGACCGATTCCACTCAATTGTGGGTTCAAGTCCCACGTCACACCTCTTGCATCAAGCCATGGCCCGAACCGATCGTTAACATGGCTAAGTGCGCCTCAAAAGCACCTAATGCGACTAAGTACGATGTGCACGTACCCGTGCAGGTAAAATTCACCACCACATAGAGATTGGTCAAGATTACATCTTGAACCCACATATTTATAAATATATAATACATCCTATTTTTTCATATATAGTTTGAGCGGGAGATTTTTAGGGTTGTCGATTAGATTTTCATTCTTTCATCATCACTGTCCTATGTGTTATATGGTCACTACTTTTAATATGTCCTTGATTTGCTTAAAATTAGGAGCAATTACATTGTTATGCCTATTTATACTCTTTATTGTCATTCTCTTGGAGTCATTGTGTAGGTTTTGTGTCTTCTTTGTAATCGACTGATTTTTTAATATTATGTAAATTTCTAGCCTATTTGTAATAGGCATTGTTCATCGTAGATACATTTAGTTTATGATATTATGTAATGGGTCTTCTTCATTGTCAATATGTAAGTTTTGTGATACTATGTAAATTTAGTTATAATCATTCACAAATATGAAGATATTCGTCGCTGATTTTGAAGACATAAGCAAAGATTCAAAGTTATTTTTCAGAGATTGGAAGATTTTTCAAGAAGTTTATCAGAGACTTATCTTCCAGTTAATTTTATATCTTTCTGTTATTTGATTCATATATTTTCTTGTATACGGCGAAATATATGAATTTCTTTTTTACGTAATTTTCTTAATAATGTATTGTATTAGTTTGAGTTGTTTAGTTATTGGTGTTGTTTTGAAGAGATTTATAATATTTTGAAAAATTAATATGTATATTTATCCCGATTTTGAATATCATATTGCAGGATTCTTCTAATTTTTTGTCATTGTATCATTCTTCCCCTTTTCTTATATAAATATCGTTCTTCTAATTTTTTTTTAAAAATTATTTGGTGCAAATGTTTTACTCATTTATTTTTTAAGTTTACTTATATTTGAAGTTTGATGTTCTTTTAATAACTTTATGTTTTAACCGATAGATAATTGTCAAAACAATTATAATATACTAACATTTCTTTAAGTGTACATATTTTATTTTTAGTACTTTGTTTATATATTTATTTAGTATTTTCCATATTCAATGCACAATTTCTTGTGTTATTTTAAATAAATAAATTCATAGTATTATAGGAGCTACTTTTGTAAAGTGTTTTAACCGTTTTCATGTGTTCAATTGTCTAACGAACTAATATGTCAAATGTATTTGAACTAGCTCTTGAATCCCGCGTATTACGCGGGTTAAAAAATTATATGTTTATATTGATTTTATTCTATTAATTCAATTTAATTATAATTATGTCCACTTTCTTATAAAATACCTATCACTTTTTAAAAATAATTAATATCCTTTTAATTAAATAATTTTTTTTATCCTAATTAAATTTTAATTGATTATTGTCTTAATTAAATTTATGATTTTAAAAAATTAGAAAATATATTTACAATGGACGACCAAGATAATTTCTTAGGCGAAGTAAATTAATAAATTATAATTAAAAATATATGATATAAAAATACAATAATTTAATCAATTGTAATTCAATTTTAACTTACCTAAAATAAGTCATAGTCAATTAATTAATTACAATTAAAAATAATTTTGTAATTAAAAAAATACCATATATAACTCAAACTCATATAAATTCAAGGATTCGAAATGGGGGGGGGGGGTTGATTGACAAATAGATATATAGATTTGAATTTTAAATTAACAAGTTTAGATATTTTGTAGATTTGATCTATATTCAATGCATGTATTTTGTATTTTATTTATGTATGAATATACATACTATCTTATGGAGAGAGGAAGGGACGTAAATCATGATTACAAGAGGCATAACATGAGATTATTGGATCTATAAAAGTGCAATTAGAAATCTTGATCAACTTTAATATATTAAAATTAGAAATCAATTATATTAATGTCTATTGTGTTATTTTTTATTCAAATCACAATGTTATAGGAGATAATTTGGGAAACGTTTTACCTCTTCCATATCTTCAATAATATTCCGAGATTATGGAAACTAATTTGTCATGTAAAAAATGTAAATATATTTGCAATTTACTATTATTTAAAAAAAAAAATTCATAAATATTTTTTTATTTAATATTTTATAGTACGTGTGGTTCCATTTTATTAAAAAAATGGTGTAGTGGTAATTGTTTTATAAGTAGTGCTTGCTCGTGCTTTGAACAAATTATAGGGGAATCAGTAACTAATTCAAAATGTTTAATTTTTAATTAATTTAATTAAATAGTGGTGTTGGTGAACGAATCTAATCGTAAGGATTAGTGGCTGTTTTAATGTTTTTACGTCACCAATCAATAGCGTGTGATTGATTACCACCGTAAATGGTAAATCGGGGGATGAATTTATCGAATTTGTAAATTTGGTAGTCGAAATTGGACTTATTTCGTGTATGTGTAGGTTTTTGGGTGTGTTTGTGTGTGTTGGGAGTATTTATGAATTTGAACTTGTATTTCACAGCTGGAGAACAACTATTTATAGAGGCTAGCAAGCATGAGGTGCTACTGACTCTTGGTCTCCCTAGCTTGCATGCCTGACATATGTCCTTTGACCTTAGTTTGACCTTATCTAAGCTGAATCTTAGTTACAAAGTCTTCTTTTGGGTCTTATCTCGGACTCATTGTTGTTCGCCTAGGTCGGCTTGTATGATCTTGATGACCCTTCAACTGAAAGTTGTTCGCCTCTTGAGGGTGTACTTTTGAAGTTGTTCGCCTTATGGCTTTGGGATCTTTGTCCTTTGTTCACTTGTACACACTTCTTTGGCTGTTTGTTGTATCATGGTTTGACCAAGTTGTTCGTCATTGATGACTTCATGGTTGGCTTATTCTTGGTCTCGAGTCTAAATACCTGTTCGCCCATTAGTTGTTCGTCAGGGAGTTGTTCGTCACTTTATTCACCTCTAAAATTGGTAGATGCACCCCAACTTGATTTTCTTTGTTGATCACCCTTGATTTGAGGTTAGCTCTTCATAATCCTTAATGTAGCTTTAATCCTTGTTCGCCATTTATTGACTTATGTTCGCCTATCAACAATTGCCCCCTATCCTGGCTATATGTTGCCCCAGACGAGCAACTTTGTGGCGAGCAACTATAGTTAGGATATCAAAATGATGATGGTTGGGGCGAACATCATTGGCCTGTGGCGAGCAACATATGGTCTGTCATTTCGTTTTCCCAAGGTCTGGGAGTTGTACGAAGATGACGCCAGCGCAATGATTGCGCGCCGCTCACGCGCGAACAACTCCGAGGCCACGCGTCCCTATAATTGTTTATAGGTCCTTCAACTTGTGGTTTAGCTAAGAATTAACCCCGTTTTCTCTCCATTCGGCCCCTGAGTTTTCGATAAATTATATCTGGGACCCCGTTTTTGTTTGGGGTATAAATAGTGGGAAAACTGAAATTTTTCCCACTTTTCCCCCTCTTGCAACAGTGCTCCGGCGAATCCTTCCCTCCTCCGGTGATTTCGAGCTTTCCGGCGTCCGTTCCACAGTATTTGGCCTCAAATTTCAACTCCCAGGTAGTTACTCTTCTTCTCCTATCTTTCTCTTTACTTTTTCTCTTGAAAACGCCATCGCCGCCGTGTGGGTTCGAGCTCCACCGTCTTCTCCGGGATTGCGCCGCCGTCTGCAACTCTTTCTACCACCGCTCGGATTTTTCTTCCTCTTCTATGTCTTCGCACTCGAGCAATAAGACTGAAGAGACCTTAGATCCACTTTTTCCAGTCGCGGTCCCCGTCGATCAACCTCCCTTCGAGATTTCTTCGGCGTCGGATCTTCACGTGAATTCAGTTGTTCGCTCTGTGGAGGACACCGGTGCGGGCCCATCTGGGAGAGAATTAATAGTTGCGGCGAACAACAATTTGGGCGTAAGCTCTTCGTCTTCTGCCGAATCTAGAGATCCAGACCTTAACGAACTCACTCACGAGTTCCTGGAGAGTATTAACTTCCCATCCCCAAGGATGCGGGAAAATGAGATCCCAGCTGGGGTTGCTCGATTATTTGAATGGCGAGCATACACTGAAAGGTATGCGAACAACTTTCCCCGTCCCCAGAGGGAAATAATGGATAAGGTGAAAACTGAGTACCAGACGAGCAAGATAAAAAGCGTTGTTCGCGAAGATGAACTGGACTCTATCCGGAAGGACTACAAAATCCCATACGATATTCACCTGTGGGCTCCCCAGAGAAAGGAAAGAGCTGATCGCCCACCCCCCGGATGTACGGCGATCAACCTTCACACCTTGATTGCCGGATTAAAGCTGCCTCTTCCACCCGTTGTTGGTCGATTCCTGGAGGCGACCAACTTGGCCATCACCCAAATTACTCCAATTGGGTGGATGAACCTTCTAGGCTCTATGTGCCTGTTCGCCTTAGAGGGGTATGTTAATCGGATCACTGCGGAAGAGATCAACTACTTGATGACAATTACAAGCTGCCCCTTGGGAGAAGAAGGCTATCACTATCTCAAGGCAAGAACTGGGTTGAAAATGGTGGAAGAGGTGCCGAACAAGGTTCGTGACTGGAAGCAACACTTCTTCTGGATTGGGGGTGATTGGCGAGCATCTTCCGGTCCACACGGCGGTCCTGGACGAATAAATTCTCCAGCAGCCTATGGAAAACTGAAACGTAAGTTTGTTTCTTGCTCGCCTTTGGGCTAAGTAGTTCTAATTTAACTTTTCTTGTTTGTTCGCAGGCCCTCGTCTACCCAAGTGGAATTCGAAAGAGGAGGAGTTGAGCTACGAGTTCTTGTTTACTTCGTGCTTGGTCGGCCTCCGCAATAAAGCAGATAGAACTATAGACTATCTCTGCCGAACAAGGTGTCAAAAAGCTGCTCGCCTTTTGACTTACCCACACCATCTGGAGGCTCAAGCTGAGGTGCCCCCAGGTATGAAAATTTCTAACTCCTTGCTCAAGTCTTGTTCGTCGTTAACTTGTTTAACTTGCTCGTCTAATTTTAACCCTTTTTTTTTTAGCCGAACAAGTTACAGTTGCCATTCCTCCCTCATATACCCTCCTAGAACAAAGGGTTCTTGTAATGGGGCCGCCAAAAGGGAAGAAAAGGAGAGGAGACCCTCCTCAAGCGGTGCTCGCCATGTCGAACAAGCCTGAGGGGGCTAGAGTTCCGAGACAGGCTGCCCCCCCAGTCCAAATCCGGTCCCCTCCCGTTTCCCCTCCTCATGGGGGAAAACGTTTAAAGAAAGCTGACGGGACTCCCTTGTCCCACGATGTCCCTGGCAAGGGGAAGGAAAAGGTGGGTTCGAGCCATGCTCGCCCAGAAGGGGACGTTGTTCGCCGTTCATCTGTCGAGCTCACCGAGAGGTCCGGCAAGGCGAGCAAAGATATAGGTTCCCCCAGAGGCCCCGAGGACACCACATACTTAGGCCGGGATGAGCGAAAATTTTCTGAGTAAGTTTCTACTTTCTTGCCGAACGAGTTTTTTATTTGCCAAATCTTTCAAGTGTTGACCTTCTTTTTGTTCGCAGATACCGGCCCAACGATTATCCAGGGCGAGCAGATCTGATTCACCAGTTTGCCTGCTCTAGGATGCCGACGAGCTTCCGTGATATTATGGACGACCATGTTCACCGAGCAACTGAAATTGTTGCTCGTGCCTGGTCACGGCCGTTGAACAAAGCGGTCCTCGCCCAGGGCCCCATTGATAATTTTCACTTATCAATGGTCCAAGCTGCAAACTCCCTTGTCTCAGCTCAAAGGGGAATGGCTCAAGTAGCCGAGCTAGAGGAGACTGCTCGTCATCATGCCGCCTCCATTCGCCAGCTCACTGAGGAAAAAGATAAAATGGCGAACAACTTCAATGGCCAGATTGCTCGCCTAAAGGATCAATTGAAGTTGGCTGATGACTTGGAGAAGAAGCGCATTGAGGACTATCAGCTTGTCTCCGGCGAGCTTAAGGATACAAAGGCCGAGCTGCTCTCCTCTAAGACTGCGCTGGATGAAGAGAGGAAGATGAGAGAAGGAGCAGAAGAAGAAGTTGCTCGGCTAAAGAAGCAAATGTCTGAGATGCTCTCAAGGGAAGAAGCCGAGCAAGAATTTCAAGCTCGGAGTGGGCCCATCTCAAACTTGGGTTATATATGCGCCTATGCGGACAGCATTCGCACGGCGGATGCTTATGACTTCAAGGATTTAGTTGAAGAGATGTGCAAGGATCTGAATGAATTTCTAGAGAGCTATCCTCCGCCGAACAACATCGAGATTCAGCTGGCGGATTTGGCAGTACTTGGGGTCAAACTTGACAAACTCGACCCTAGTATTTCCATTACTCATCCTCCTCTTCCAGTTGATGAAGGCGAAGAAGAGGAAGGGGTGGCCGCGGCTAACGAGCAGAATGCAAAAGAGGCCGAGGATAAAGCTGCTGAAGATCTGGCCCGTGAAATGATTGTTGAACCCCCTGTTGAGCAGGCTCAAGATCCTCCACCCGCCGAGCAACAATAGGCCTTAGACTTGATTATATTTTTTTTTTGTAATAGTTGTTCGCTCCCTTTTGTAGTACTTGTAATGGCTGCTTCCAGCTTGTACTATTTTTGAGGCTTAATGCCTTTGATTAATGGAACGTCTTTCTCATGTTCGCTCATTTTCTTATATATGTTAATTGCCTTTACATTTCTGTCAATGCCTTTACAATTATAACATATAGTGTTGGGCTTTTGTTCGAATTGAACTTGCCTTTAGTGGAATCAGGGTTCAGCCTTAGGTTCCGTTCATTTTAAAAAACGAACAACCTTCAAGTGGCTTTGGTCCTTAGGTTCTGTTCATTTGTAAAACGAACAACCTTTGGATGGACTTGTACCTCGAGCTTTTGGACTTTTCCTTTTTTGACGAACAACTATTATATTTACATTGCAAAATAATTACAAGTGTTGTAAGACTGTCCATCACTATCATATACAATCTGACGAACAGCTTTAAACACAAACTAAAACTTGCTCGCTTATAATATTTTTTGCCGAGCAACTCTATCTATAAAACCAAAAGCACTAGCACCAGACTATACAATGTGCCGAGCAACTTTTGAATCTATACTTAAGAAAATTTTAAAAAATTAGGCAAGTTTTTAGCCCTTTATAGCCTTCCTTCAGCTCATACGCATCCCTTGCCCCCCAAGACAATTGTTCGCCCATTTATTGATAGTACTTCTTAAGATGTATGGCATTCCAGGAGTATGAGGCCGGCTTGCCTTCCATATCTTCGAGATCGTATACGCCATTTACGAATTTTTCCGTTATACGATATGGGCCCTCCCAAGCTGGTCCCAGTACTCCTGAAGATTGGGCGAGCAGTTTTCTTAGAACCAAATCTCCAACTCTGAATTCCCAGACTTTTACACGGGAATTATAATAACGTTCCACTCGTTGCTTGTATGTTGCATTTTTTAACTCAGCATTTAATCTTTTTTCTTCGAGTAAATCTATTTCAGCACTTAGAGCAGAATTATTTGCTTGTTCATCAAAGTTGGTCGTCCTAATCGTACTGGTCCTTAACTCAATAGGTATTACTGCTTCTGTTCCGAAAGCCATAGCAAAGGGTGTTTCTCCGGTGCTAGACCTGGGAGAAACTCTGTATGCCCACAAGACTTCCGGGAGTTCGATAGACCAACCACTTTTGCTCTCCGCCAGTCTTACTTTTAATGTATGCTTGATTATCTTGTTCACAGCTTCAACTTGTCCGTTTGACTGGGGATGATAAGGTGTGGAGTAATGTTTTTTGATCCCCCACTTCGCACAGAATTCTCTCAACTCTTGTCCATCAAACTGTGGACCATTGTCTATCACAATTGCTTGTGGAACTCCAAAACGACAGACAATGTTCTTCCAAATAAAGTTGATCATCTTCTGCTGCGTGATGTTCACCATGGCCTCTGCTTCTGCCCATTTAGTGTAATAATTGACTGCCACAACGGCAAATCGAACATTTCCTACTCCAGCCGGGAAAGGACCAATGATGTCCATCCCCCATTTTGCAAAAGGCCATGGGCTGTATACTGACACGAGCTCCTGGGCCGGGGTATGAATATTCGGGGCAAAAATTTGACACTGATGGCAAGTTTTTGCTTTCTTGATCGCATCCTGACGTAATGTCGGCCAATAATACCCTTGCCTGATGGTTTTGTACGCCAAGGCTTGCCCCCCAGTGTGATTTCCACATACTCCGGCGTGAATTTCTTCGAGTACTGCTTGCCCTTGCCCCCTAGGCAAACACTTGAGAAGTGGGACTGATATTCCCCTTTTGAAGAGTTGCTCGCCCACCAGAGTATATCTGGTGGCTCGCTTTACTAGCTTGGCAGCTTCAAAAGGATTGTTTGGTTTTTCCCCACTTTTCAAGTATTTGACTATACTTGTTCTCCAGTCTTCTTCATTGGTTTGATCGTCGAGTTGGTTGACATTATAGCTTACTGTTGATGGATCTTTCATTTTTGTAACTATAATATCTGCCAACTCTACGGGGCCTTCACTTGTTGCCAATCGAGCAAGCGCATCTGCCTGGGTGTTGCTCGTCCTTGGAATTTGCTGTATGAAAACTTGCTGCAACATGGACATTAGGTGAGCAACAATCCGTTGATACTCGATCATGTGATCATCCTTTGCCTCGTATTCACCTCGGACTTGGTTTACGATCAATTGTGAATCGCCAAATATTTGTAAGCGTCTGACACCAACTGCGAGAGATAAGTGGAGACCAGCAATAAGAGCTTCATACTCAGCTTCGTTGTTGGTCGCCATGAAACCAAATCTGATTGCCGAGGTGAATACTTGTCTATCTGGGCTGATTAAAACTACTCCTGCCCCCGAGGCTATATTGGTTGATGATCCGTCCACATAGAGATGCCAAGGATGATCAAGTCCTTTTGTCGGATCTGGTGGGAAAGTTAGTTCGACTATAAAGTCGGCTAATGCTTGCCCCTTGATCGCTGTTCGAGGAGCATAGGTCACCCCGAATTGGCTAATCTCCAGTGACCATCTTAAGAGACGACCTGCAGTATCGGGGCGATGGAGAATTTGCCTGAGTGGGAAAGTTGTTAGAACTTCGACTTGATGGTCAAAGAAGTATGGTCGTAACTTTCTCACGCTCATAACCAAAGCATACGCCAGCTTTTCGGTTGGAGCATATTTGATCTCTGCTTCATGCAAAGCCTGGCTGACGTAATATATAGGTTGGTGGAATTTGCCGTCTTCGCGCACCAAGACAGAGCTGATGGCAACTTCTGATGCGGCTAAGTATAGAAAGAGCTTTTCTCCCGGGATTGGTTTTGATAGGATTTTGACATCTCCCAGGTAATCTTTAAGTTGATCGAAGGCCGCTTGGCAGTTGTTAGTCCATGCAAACTTTCCTTTTTTGACGGCCTCGAAGAATGGTCGGCACTTGTCCCCCGACCTGGATATGAACCGGTTCAATGCTGCTAGGCACCCGGTGAGTCTTTGCACTTCTTTCACCGAACGTGGTGGTTGCATATCCATGATGGCTTTAACTTTTGAAGGGTTGGCCTCAATTCCCCGCTGGCTAACAAGATGACCCAAGAATTTTCCTGAGTGAACTCCAAAGCTGCTTTTCTTTGGATTCAACTTCATGTTATAGTGTCGAAGAATTTCGAACACTTGAGTCAGATGTTGAAGATGGTCTTCCTTCTTGGGACTTTTGACTACGATATCGTCTACATAGACTTCAACCGTGTCTCCAATTTGTTGATCAAACATCTTGTTCACCAGTCTTTGATATGTTGCTCCTGCATTTATGAGGCCAAACGACATTCTCTTCCAGCACAACAAGTTTTTGTTAGTATAAAAAGCTGTGCTTTCTTGATCGTCAGGATGCATTGGGATTTGGTGATACCCAGCGAAAGCATCCATGAATGTTAGCATTTCGTGACCCGCAGTGCTGTCCACCAATTGATCGATGTGCGGGAGAGGAAAGTTGTCCTTCGGGCATGCTGCATTAAGATCTGTAAAGTCTATGCATAGCCTCCAGGTTCCGTTCGATTTTCTCACCAGCACAGGGTTTGCTACCCATTGTGGACAAAGTGCTTGACGGATCAGATCGTTGTCTAACAACTTTTTAACTTCTTCATTCAACGCTTGATATTTGTCTGGGCCGTACTTCCTTCATTTTTGATGGACGGGCTTTCTTGCTTGATTTATGTTCAGCTTATGACAAGCATGTTTCGGGTCTATCCCCACCATATCTGCATGAGACCAAGCGAAGACATCTAGATTCTTGGTGAGGAACTCTTTCATTCGGGATCTGTAAGGCTCCGGGAGCTCAGATCCTATGAATAGTTCAAGATCTTCGTTGTCGGGATTAACTTTGAATGCCTCCAGCTCTTCGACTGGAGTTGCTCGTCGTTTTTGTCCCTTCCAACGGGGATCAAGTATGGGTTCCTCAGGGTTGAAATCATTTTTGATGTCCATGGGCTCTGCCCCCAGGCGGGGTTCTAGATCATCAGTTGGCTCCGTCCCATTGTTGTTCGTTTGTACTTGGCCCTCCAAGTCCCCCACTGAGGGTTGTTCGTCATCACCCCTTTGTTGTTTGTCAGATGGAGGTTCCTCGCGGGTGGTAACAAGTTGTTCGTCCAACACTTGCTCGTCCAAGTGTTGTTCGTCCGTATCCATGTGGTCGTCCATGTCCATCATATTGTTCGGTATTGATGGTTCGTCGATGGGATAATTTGTTGCTTCCATCATGGATATTTGTACAAATTTTGCTCGTAGCTGTTGAATGCATTCTCGTGCTCTCCGTTGGTCTCCTTTAATTGTGTCTGTTCCACTAGCTGTTGGAAATTTCAAACAATAATGGTAAGTGGAACACGCAGCTTTGAATTCATTGAGAAAAGGTCGGCCAAGAAACCCGTTATAGGTCGACTCCTGGTCTACAACCAAGAAATCTACCATTCTTGTTATATTTCTTTCGGGTTCATTGGCCGTTACAAGTTGTACAGCTAATGTTACAATTCCCAACGGTGTTGTCACAGCATTCCCGAAGCCTATGATTCTATGTGTTGTATTCCGAACATAACCCGAATAATCTCCCAGATTATCGAGGGTCTTCTTGAATAAGATGTTCGTGTAGGCTCCGGTGTCCACCAACAGTCTGTGGACTCTGGTCCCCATAATCTTGGCGCAGATTACGAGTTAATCATTGTACGGAGTTAAGACGCCTTCAAGGTCTTTTTCGGTGAAAGTTAATTCTGCCGTTTGCATGATAGACGGCTTAACTCCCATTTCTTGTACTTGGCCAATCGCTCGTAGCTCTGCTTTCCTCTTCCGATTGGAGTCGGGTGGTTGTCCATCAAAACACCCTCCCGCGGGACCTGCGGGTTCCATCATGAAAAGATCTTCTAAAGGTTGAGCTGGTATACTGGGAACTGGTCGCCCGGGTCTGTTGTTTCTCAGAGGTTGACCATCCTCTTCGTCTTCTGAGTTGTTCTCTCGGGTTCTTTTCCCAGGTTGCCTTTTAACGAAATTGGAGAGCTTTCCCTCCTCATAGAATCGCCAGAGTTGCTTAAGCAAATCTCTACACTCACTCGTAAAATGCCCCACACTTTGATGGTAGGCACAATACTTGTTTGGGTTGAGTTTGCCAGTATCCTGACGGATTTTACGTGGTGGGGAAAGCAACTCTTTCTCCTTTACGTTTTCATATACAGTATCAACTGATACGGTCAATACTTGGTTCAATTTTTCCTTCAAATCCGATCCTTCAGTGAATGCTTTCATGTTTTTCGGGACCCTGTAGCTTGTCCCGACGGGCTTTTTGTTATTCTCCTTAAGATCAGCTTTGTTCTCCCCTAAATTTGTTTGTAGGGCCTCGTGCATGGAAACGAAAATGCCAGCTTGGTTTCTGAACTCGGCATAAGTCTTTGGGCACTTCAGACGTACTTCCTTCCATAACTTCGACCCTTTTTTCAATCCGGCCATCACAGCGACGATCTTTGTATCTTCGCTCACCGGTTCTCCTTCTAGCAAAACTCTGTCGAATCTTTCCATAAACGCCCGGTCAGTTTCATCATCATTTTGCCTCAAATTTGAAAGCCGGTGTTTTTGGGAAAGATACGACCCCACCGTTGAAAAGTGAGAAAGAAATTCTCGACTTAGTTGGACGAACGAGTGGATTGATGCCGGCGGCATTGATGAAAACCACTTGTGAACCCGATCGCCCAATGTTAATGGAAAATTCCGGCACTGGGTGGCATCGCTGGCCCCCACGGAGACCATGTAGTCCGTATACTTCGTTAAATGGACCCGGGGGTCGGCGATGCCTTCATATTGAATGCTAGCCGGAAATTGAATCTTTTTCTGGATTGGGGCCTTCAAAATGTGAGCTGCCAAAGGTGAGGATGGCATGCTGGTCGTTCCCATCCCTCTCTGTTGGTCTAGTTGACCTTGCATGTTCTCCACAGCCCTCCTTAGGCTTGATAATTCATCAAGAGGTGCCCCCTGACTTGGAGGCTGTTCGGCGAGCAAAGGCATTAACCTTTCTGCTCGTCGCAGTCCCTCGCTTGGAGTGGGCACTTCCTGGGCTTGCCTCCTAATGTTGTTCGCCGCATTTGGCCCTAGGCGCCTGAAGGCTGACTGGGAGAGTCTTTCATGGACTGATGGGCGAGGCTGTTCAAAAGTTGCTCGCCCATCTTCTGCTCCCCGGCGAGCAGCTTCCCGTTGGGGTTGGCTAAGCCTGTCTTGGGCACTGGAACGTGTTGTTCCATGGCTAGACATAGTTGTTCGTCCACAACCAGACTCAGCCTGTACTTCTCGTTGGTCGACCACCTTGGCCTTTCCCTTGTTCCGTCTGACTCGAGCACTATCAACCTCTCGTTGTTCGCCCCTAGTAGTCCTGGGTCTAACAACCTCTAGGGACTTGTCCCTTGGCCTTGCCTGTGTTGGCCTAACCTGCTCTTGTTGCCTCTGGAGGGCCTGGAGAGCAGCTATGGTTTTGGCCAACTCGTTGGGGTTGTTCGCCAAAGCCTCCATCTCAGGGGGGAGGTTATGTGTTATGGCCGTATGTTGCGACCTGTTCGCATGTCTCGGGTCACGGTCCTGGTGGTCGACCGACGTGGCCCGGGTCTGAGATGCTCTTTTTGACAAACGTGATTTTTGGGTCTCTTTAGATTGAGGCATTTCAATTTAAATTACTTCTTAATTTATAAATTGAAGAATACCAAGAACACCAAGAACACTTTTGTTTGTATCTTCAAATATTTCTTGAGATTTCTTATGAATCTTCAAGTTTTCAACTTGAAGTTCTCGCGTAATCACACCAAACCGGAGGTTCGAACCCTCCTTCTAGCGCCAAAGTTGTTGGTGAACGAATCTAATCGTAAGGATTAGTGGTTGTTTTAATGTTTTTACGTCACCAATCAATAGCGTGTGATTGATTACCACCGTAAATGGTAAATCGGGGGATGAATTTATCGAATTTGTAAATTTGGTAGTCGAAATTGGACTTATTTCGTGTATGTGTAGGTTTTTGGGTGTGTTTGTGTGTGTTGGGAGTATTTATGAATTTGAACTTGTATTTCACAGCTGGAGAACAACTATTTATAGAGGCTAGCAAGCATGAGGTGCTACTGACTCTTGGTCTCCCTAGCTTGCATGCCTGACATATGTCCTTTGACCTTAGTTTGACCTTATCTAAGCTGAATCTTAGTTACAAAGTCTTCTTTTGGGTCTTATCTCGGACTCATTGTTGTTCGCCTAGGTCGGCTTGTATGATCTTGATGACCCTTCAACTGAAAGTTGTTCGCCTCTTGAGGGTGTACTTTTGAAGTTGTTCGCCTTATGGCTTTGGGATCTTTGTCCTTTGTTCACTTGTACACACTTCTTTGGCTGTTTGTTGTATCATGGTTTGACCAAGTTGTTCGTCATTGATGACTTCATGGTTGGCTTATTCTTGGTCTCGAGTCTAAATACCTGTTCGCCCATTAGTTGTTCGTCAGGGAGTTGTTCGTCACTTTATTCACCTCTAAAATTGGTAGATGCACCCCAACTTGATTTTCTTTGTTGATCACCCTTGATTTGAGGTTAGCTCTTCATAATCCTTAATGTAGCTTTAATCCTTGTTCGCCATTTATTAACTTATGTTCGCCTATCAACAAGTGGATCAATCAAATATTCATTATTGCATAATTTTTGTGCACCAAATGAAGGCGTGTGTGATTTATACTTTAAAATTAATTCCAAATTTAAT
This sequence comes from Ballota nigra, assembly GCA_947034835.1. Lineage (NCBI taxonomy): Eukaryota > Viridiplantae > Streptophyta > Magnoliopsida > Lamiales > Lamiaceae > Ballota > Ballota nigra. The sequence continues at coordinate 43,670,513 of OX344724.1, read as the reverse complement.
TGTATCTTTGGTTTAGCCTAGATTTTTGGTGATTTTAAAATTAGTTATTTCATAATTATGCATAATACCAAAATAACACAAATTCTTATATGAAATATTCTACGGATCCTTGATCCGTAGAATAATCCATATTCAAAAAATGGATCTTCATCTTTTCGTCCATTAACAATGCCACTGCAATCCCTGCCCCATCGTCGTAACAGCGCCACCACTCCCCCTACCCACCCCTGTAACAGAACCCCAATCCCCCTATAACAGAACCCCAATCCCCAAATTCCCCTCACCGTAACAGACCTGCGCCGCCCCCCTCCCCAAACAAATTCCAATGAGCCTGCTGCGCACCTCCGCCTGTCCTCGCCCTCCGCCTTCATCCGTCTCACCCACAATTCTAAAATTCCAACAGCCCCGCAACACCACCATTCCAAAATTCATTTTCTTCTCTCTTCAATCTTCCTCTGCAAATTAATTCTCAATATGTTAACAGGGATGCAAAAGTCTCATAACAAATCTTGCACGTCACCTGTTCTATCTTCAATTTGCACGTCACCTGTGTTAACAATTCCGGATGTGACTGACGGATTTGTTATCTTTAGTGACGCATCAAAACAAGGTTTAGGGTGCGTGTTGATGCAACATGGTAAGGTAGTTGCCTACGCTTCAAGGCAATTAAAGGTTCATGAGTTGAATTACCCTACACACGACTTGGAACTTGCTGCTGTGGTTCATGCATTGAAGATTTGGAGACATTACCTCTATGGTACAAGGTGTGAGATTTATACGGACCATAAAAGTCTAAAATATATCTTTACACAGAAGGAGTTGAATATGAGGCAACGAAGATGGCTTGAATTGGTGAAAGACTACGATTGCACGATTCACTATCACCCTGGCAAGGCGAATGTGGTAGCGGATGCGTTGAGTCGCAAGACGCATGGGGAGTTGTCGTGTTTGTTGACTCAGCAAGAAGAGTTAGTGAGGGATTTTGCAAAGCTGAAGCTAGAAGTTGTAAAACCACCAAGGGACGTAGAGGCAATTGTGGCAGCAATGGTGGTTCAACCCTTGTTGCGAGATAAAATTAGGGAAGCACAAGATAAGGATGTCTTTTTTAGAAAGATGAAGAAGCGTGTACAAGATGGGAATGCAAAAGGGTTCTTGTTGGCGCCCGATGGTGCACTTGTCTTTGAAGGGCGATTGTGTGTGCCAAAAGACGAGGAGTTGAGAAAAGAGATCTTAGAAGAAGCTCATCGAACGCCATATACAGCTCATCCCGGAGGAACGAAGATGTATCGGGATTTGAAACCAATATTTTGGTGGAGAAACATGAAGGGTAGTATTGGGGCATATGTAGACAGATATTTGACATGCCAACAAGTAAAAGCTGAGCACCAACGACCCTCGGGACTTTTAAGGCCGCTTGACATTCCGGAGTGGAAGTGGGAGCACATCACGATGGATTTCGTTGTGGGTTTACCACCATCATCAAGAGGAAACCGGGCGGTTTGGGTTATCGTTGATAGATTGACGAAGTCTGCACACTTTCTTCCCATCAAGATGACATTCGGGATGGATCAATTTGCACAATTGTATGTTCGAGAAATTGTGAGGCTCCATGGGGTTCCTGTCTCAATTGTGTCGGACCGAGATACAAGATTCACTTCTAAGTTTTGGAGAAGTTTACAAGAGGCGATGGGGACTAAATTGAACTTTAGCACAGCATTCCACCCGCAAACAGATGGACAGTCTGAACGAACGATACAAATTTTGGAGGATATGTTGAGAGCATGTGTGTTGGATCTTGGTGGAAACTGGGAGTCTTACTTACCACTTGTTGAATTTTCTTACAACAATAGTTATCAAGCGACGATTGGTATGGCTCCTTATGAAGCATTGTATGGGAGGAAGTGTAGATCTCCTGTGTATTGGGATGAAGTTGGTGAAAAGAGAATATTGGGACCAGAAATAGTCGAGCAAACGGTTGAGGTGATACGGAAGATCCGAGAAAGAATTAAAGCAGCCCAAGATAGACAGAAGTCATATGCCGATAGACGAAGAATACATTTGGAGTTCACTCAAGGTGAGAAGGTGTTTCTGAAGGTTTCGCCCACGAAGGGAGTTATTAGATTCGGCGTTAAGGGGAAACTTAGACCAAGATATATTGGTCCATTCGAGATTTTAGAACGTGTTGGTAATTTAGCTTATCGGTTCGCTCTACCTCCTGCACTAGCAACGGTACATAACGTCTTCCATGTGTCCATGTTGAGGAAGTATGTTCACGACCCAAGCCACATTGTTAACTATTCTTCCTTGGAGATCAATAAAGACATGACTTATGAGGAAATGCCGGAAGAAGTGTTGGAGCGAAAGATTCACAAATTAAGAAATAGGGAAGTCGTACTTATCAAAGTTCGATGGAGTCGACATGGAAAAGATGAAGCTACATGGGAACGTGAGGACGAGATACAAGCGAGATATCCAGACTTCCTTGTTAGTGATACGTTTTAAATTTCGAGGACGAAATTTTCTTTAAGGGGGGTAGGATGTAACACCCTTAATTAATTATTCACCAAAAGTTATAAATATGTCCATATTATTATTATTATTATTATTATTTTTATGATTATTAAGATTTATTTTTTTTATTAATTTAATATTAAGCTATTATTTTTATAATAAAAGATATTAATGTAATATATAGCATGCCACTATATTATTTCTAAAGGTTCGATATCATGTACGTGCATGAATATCCATTGAGATATTAATTTAATAAGACCCATCTTTCAATTTTATTTTAAATCCTTATTAATTATTTAATGGAGATAATTTTTACGACTAAGTCTGCACAAAATCAACTAACTTGGCCCTCAATTTCCTATTTTATGTTGTGTTTGGAATTCAAAGTAGATAAGCACGTCCCATGTTTTCAAAGTCGATCCCATAATTCTCTCAACTGAAAATATACTTCTCTCAATTATCTTTAAAACTCGATCAACACTCATCCTTTTCGACCAAGTCACATATTTTAAAAAGAAACGTTCCCAGTTTTTCCTCAACAAAAATTTACTCCTCTCATCCCTTTAAATACGTTCTTGGTTATATCTCTCAGAAAAAGCTGCAAATAAATAACCCCCTCTATAAGTTGTTCGTTAAAATTTTGATTGAGACTCCAAGCTGCTGCGTTTTCTTTTTGGTCCAAGATTCTGCTTTGTATCCTCTTCCGCAGCCAAATCAGTAACTATTTCTTCTCCCTATTTTATTAATTTTGTTTTTCATATGCCATTCTTACTGTATGCTTTCATTTTTTTTTATTAAGCCAAAGTCAGTGTTATATAATTATGAGTTGTTTTCGAAAATGGTCCAGCCCAAGTTGCAACTCTAAGCAAAAAAAAAAACCTTCTTTATTTCCTCTTCTGTTAAAACTCATCTTTGCTATTCCATTATTTCTGGCTAGCAAATTATACGTTGAGTATAGTATACCCAATATCCTCATTTGCCAAATTGTGGCTAGTGTAACTATATATTTTTATTATTAATTTTTTTTACTCTTTATATATATTATTTTATTTTTAAATGGCCGAAGCCTTTTTAAAGATTGCCGAAGCAGTAGTCAATTTCTTTTCCAAGCTTATGCATAAGATTAATGTAGTAGTACATGTATATACCAATTATTAATTGGGGTCATTAAAAATTATTGTAATAGTCTAAGTCCTATTTTTTTTTACACAGAATATGTATATTTATATTCTAAGACTTGTTAATTTATTATTATTAGGTGACTATAATTTCGAGAGCTAGTTCGTACGAGGCTTCTACTTATCATATCTCGCCTTCATTTTTGAGGTGGGGTTTCAATTGCTTTTACTCTACAGTGGTTAGTAGAGTTATTTGCATGTGTTATTCTTTATTTAATGTTTTAAATAATTATTTGAGCTGTATGCTATGTGAATATTTTCCATGTTATATGTGACAATGTTATATTAGTGGGAAAGTATAGGTGGCAAAGTTATATTAGTGGGAAAGTATAGGTGGCAAAATATTTGTGTCAAAGTATATTAGTGGGAAAGTATAGGTGGCAAAGTATATTAGTGGGAAAGTATAGGTGGCAAAGTATATGTGGCAAAGTTTATTTGACAAAGTATATGTGGCAACGAATTTGTGACAAAGTATATGTGGCAAAGTTTATTTGACAAAGTATATGTGGCAACGAATTTGTGACAAAGTATATGTGGCAAAGTTTATTTGACAAAGTATATGTGGCAACGAATTTGTGACAAAGTATATGTGGCAAAGTTTATTTGACAAAGTATATGTGGCAACGAATTTGTGACAAAGTATATGTGGCAAAGTTGGCAAAGTGTATGTGACAAATGTGAATATTATTTGCTATGTGAATATTACTTGTTATGCTATGTTTACTTGATTAATTATTTTAAGCATTAAGTTTTGAATAACTTGGCTTCACTGAGTGTGCTTGCATGCTCACCCCAATAATTTACTATTTCAGGCTAAGGAGTTGGACGACGAGGAGTGGTGATGGATGTCGCACTTATGATTATTAAATTTAATTTCTTTAAAGACTTAATATTTAATTATTTTTAAGTTAATTGCTACATTGGTACTTCGGATGCTAAGTGTTTTGACACTATTCTCAACCTTTATTTGATGATAATATTTTATTAAGTGAAAGTTTTATATCTTTCATATAGTTAAAGTCACTCCACTTTTCTTAATTATGAAATGATTTTCCAAAAAAAAAAAATAGTTTTAAATTTGGGCATGACAGAGTGGTATCAAAAATTCCTGAAATTTTGTGTTACTATTTGGAGCAAATGTGTGTTACTATTGGAGAAAATGTGTATTACTAAAAATATGTGTTACTATTGGAGTAAATGTGTGTTACTATTGGAGCAAATTTATGTTACTGTTAGAGTAAATATGTGTTATTGCAAATGTGTGTTAATGTTAGAGTACATGCGTATTACTAAAAATATGTGTTACTATTGGAGAAAATGTGTGTTACTAAAAATATATGTACTATTTGGAACAAATGTGTGTTACTATTGGAGAAAATGTGTGTTACTATTGGAGGAAATATGTGTTACTGCAAATGTGTGTTACTGTCAGAACAAATGTGTGTTACAATTGGAGCAAATGTATGTTACTATTAGAGTAAATATGTGTTACTCCAAATGCGTGTTAATGTTAGAGTAAATGTGTGTTACTTAAAATATGTGTTACTATTGGAACAAATGTGTGTTACTGTTAGAGGAAATATGTGTTACTATTGAAGCAAAGTGTGTTAATGTAAATGTGTATTATTGCAAATGAGTATTAAAGTTAGAGTAAATGTGTGTTATTAAAAATATGTGTTACTATTGAAGCAAATGTGTGTTACTGTTAGAGGAAATATGTGTTACTATTGAAGCACAGTGTGTTACTATTAGAGTAAATATGTGTTACTGCAAATGTGTGTTAATGTTAGAGTATATGTATGTTACTAAAAATATGTGTTACTATTGGAGCAAATGTATATTACTGTTAGAGGAAATATGTGTTACTATTGAAACAAAGTGTGTTAATGTTATAACAAATGTGTATTATTGAAAATGTGTGTTAGTGTTGGAGCAAAAATGTATTTGATGTTAGAGAAAATGTATGTTATTGTTGGAGCAAATATATTTTAATATATAAAACAATAAATTTAAATTTAAAGGGATGTGAAGTAAATTAAAAACACATATTTGATCTTGTAAAAAAATATATTTGTCATTATTATTATTTTAAAGTAGAAAAACCCTATTTTTTAATGACTTGTAACACACATTTGCCCAATATAGTAACATACGTTTGCTCTTTAAAAAAAAAGGCAACATACATTTGTCAATACAGTAACACAATCTGGGAGCAAAAATCCCGAAACTTGACTTGTGCGAGATTTTGGAAAAAACCCACCAAATCTGATCCGACCTGACTAAGATCTGCGAATTTTTACCTGGAGCGACCCGACACATGATGTTTTTAATATTTGCCTATTTTAGATAAATTTCACAAGAGAGCTCCCAAAATAAATGCAAGTTGTCAATACTTTATTAAGGTTTAGTGATTAAACATATAAGAGTGATAGTGTTTTAAAATTATGTTTCACGAATTCAATTTGATTGGTATCAATTTACTAAAAAAATATTTTTGATATGGAACTTTTGATATATTGAAAAATCGTCGCACTATTCTCCGATAGTATATTTATTTATTTATTTTACATATAGAAATTCTGGAAATATTGCAAGATTTTTGTATATTATGTTTTTTTAAACAAACTAATTTGATCTATTTGCATATGTATAAATCATGAGTAAGTTTTATATGAAAATGGTTCATGATATACTTACCATTAAGACAAATTCTATGGTGCATCCAAGTGCATAGCATTCACTTGGATTTTAAACTCAATTTTGACTTTAATTATGATTTTTTCAAAATACACACAAATACACCGAACTGTATATTTTTTTTACCGTTGGGGTATTACTGATGCCTTCTTGGGGTATTATTGGTATCTTCTTGGGGTATTACTGATTACTTCTTGGAGTATTGTTGATTGTTGCTTAAAGTATATATTTTTTTTAAAGTCCAAGTGCATACCATGCACTCAAGTGCATACTAGAACTACTCTATTATAAAATTATTAAGTATTAAATATTTGACCAGGTTTATCAATAATCTCATCAGGAGTAGGGGTGGAAATAGGCCGAGCCGAGTTACGCTTCTTGTTGGACGGTCTGGGCCTGCTATTTAATCTTTGGGCCTAAGTCTGGCCTGCTAACTGTCATGGGCTTTTTTCAGAGCCTTGACCTATCCTTTTTAATAAATAGGTCTGGCATGAAAGCCTTTTAGGGGCCTTTTTAATCGTGTTTACAAAATTATATTCAACAATTATATTATTATTAAATCATAACAATTAACTCTTTAAATCTTAAAATAAAGAATAAAATTAATTTACCAAAGGATTACTATATAACTAGTAACAACCCCGCGAGTTTCGCGGGACTGAAAATATTTCTTTCTTTTAATCTGACATTGATATTAATAACATCTATATACACAAAAGATGATGAATGTCATATCTGTTGCAAATCATAAGGATTTTTTTTGGACCCGAAATAGAAATAAAAGAACATCACACGATTTAACCTAGTTCACAAATCACAAGATACACTACACAACACATGTAATATTAAAATTTAAAAAACCTTGCAATCACTATTTATTAGATAAATCCCAACATAGTTGATTAACCAAATAACAAAGCACGCATATTAACACCAAATAAGACCATATTATGAAGTTTCAAACTAATGCTTATAGATTCCTAAAAATCTCCATATAGACAACATTGGTCGTGTACTTAGACGACTTCCGTTCTGAATCAAGACATAGAATTTTCAAGTCATCCCTCCTTTTAACCCTCGAAACTGCCACATACAGCTGACTGTGGGTAAAGACTGGCGTTGGAAGATACAGCCCAACATTGGAAAGAGATTGACCCTGACCCTTGTTAATAGGCATTGCAAAACATAACAATACAGGAAACGACCTTCTAGTAAAATTTATAGGCATTATTACATCTGAATTACTCAAAGTCATTCTTGGGATGAAAACTTGTTCCCAATGTTCCTGCCAGATATAATCTAATCTTCGATTATGTGATTTCCAAGCCTAATGACAACCAATCATGTACCATTACAAAGCCCGGATTTCTGATCGATATTACGGAGCAAAACAATCGGAATACCCTCTTTTAGGACCAGACGATGACACAACATTCCAGAACAACTGAGAGAGTTTAAGAAATCTACTGAAACCAACTCTCCTAGCACCCTGGTCGAAACTCTGACTTGCACAGCCTATCTGAACTCAGATAAACCCTTGTATCTCCAGGAATTATATCAACACCCAAGTTTATTATACTTGAGCTATTTCAAATCACACTCCCATGCATATTACGCCCACCAATAATCAGATTGCTCCCACCGTAAAAAAGATAGGCATTTTTCCCTTTTTTGTACATTTTACAAAAAATAAAAGGTATATTATGAAGATTTTTTTTATAATTAAAAGCTACATCTACACCAAAATAAAAAATATTAACCTTTTGCTATAGCCCGCACAGTTCTGGAATATGAGTTTTCCACATCAAAATTTCCATCAACACTGGTGGTTGAGGTCGATGGCAAATCTATTTAAAAAAATGAAGACAAAGAAAAAAAAGATAACAAACACAACAACAAAAATTTTTATTTAATAGATAATGACCTCACCATTAGTTGTAGGAACGTGGGCAAGATATACATGACCAACCTGCAGGGGATGATTGTCTTTGTAAGAAAGAAAAATGAACGTGTAATTAACAATGGATTGTAAAGAATAAATATACAAATCATAATAACACATGCCCATATAAAAATAAAATGTAAGTTATATATTTTCAAACTTCAAGCTTATACATTTAGTGTCGGTTGAAGCAAAAAAAACCCAGCTCAAAAAAGAAAATAGAATAAAATAAAATTACTGCACAAAACAATTATTTAATTTACAAACCCAATGAACTTCTGGAGCGTTTTTCCATGGATAATACACCTCCTAAGTGAGATTCATACTTGACAGCAAGCATATAAGGGGGACATTCTTTGATTCTGTGGTGGAACAGTTAGAAGGATAACAGGTTAATAATATTGGTTGCAACTTCAATGCTTGCCAAAATGAATATAATGTCTAACACGGTATACTTTTCAAATACATCAAAATAAATTGAGTTTTTTTTATTTATCAATAATATTATATATATACAAATATAAAACAATGATACCTGGGGAAGAAAAACTCCACGTAAATTTGAATCCACAAAAGATCTCCTCATTGGTACGATACCACATGAAATTATTAGATGTTATCTAAGTAAATTTTATTTGACTGTAAAAAATTTCATATTATTGTGAATTCTACATAATAGTTAGTGTCCTTAATTTTTCATATACTTGCCACACTTAAATGCCCATTTGGTAGGTGTGAAAAGGTGAGATAAAGTCCAGAAAAAAAAAAGGTTTAGAGTGTTTGGAAGATTAGACAGAATTTATCAGCTACCCAGTCCTTTTCACGGCCAGCTTCCATTTTCCTGCAATTCTCTGCAATTTGACCTTACCCCATCTGAAAAGTTATCGCACCATACCCCTCCGATATATTTTCACGGCCCAATGGACATTAAAAAATGGCAGGGAAATTCCACATTTAACCCTCGTTCATCCCCTTCTTTAATCTTTTTGGCGTTGCACTCTTCTTCCATACTCAACAGCCTCCGTAAGCAACGTGAGCTCCATTTCACATCGGCGCCGGCGAGAGAAATAGAAGCAACACGAGCCGGGAGTTTGGCTTCAAAATCGACAGTGGTGGTGTTTCAATTTTTATTTCAATTGATGAATTTTGTTTTCAAATTGAAGTTAGGGTTGCTGATTTCTTTTTTGTCGAAATTAACAATTTTCTTGGGTCTCTATCATCATCTAGTTGGGGTCTTCTCTCATCTTTGATTTTTGGGGTCTGTGACGAATTTCTGCTGTATTAATGGTTGTGATATCAAATTTTGGAAGATTGGAATGTTGAGAAGAAGATTGAAAGACCTGGTCAAAGATGGGTAGATATTGTATATATCTCATTGATTAGGTTTCCTCGTATTTAGCTTCTTCCTGTATAATGCTATGAATTAATCAAATTTTCAATGGAGGAACAATAATTATCGACGAATGGTGGAAGACCAAGGAAAATTTGTAGTTTTTGTGAAGAAGATGATTTATTTTCTCTGTAATTTTATAGAGGGGTAAAATAGTATTTTCAATCTTTTCTTAGGAATTATATCTTCTACCAAACAAGTTTATACAATTTTAATTACATCCTACCAAACAGTAGTAAAATTATCTTATCGTACCTTATCTTGAGGGTCCCACCATAATTCTTTTCTCACCTTTTCTCATCTCACTTTTCTTACCTTTTCTCATCTTCCCCACCAAATGGGCCCTAATTTGATTCAGATGCATTGAACAAATTGTAGTACTATTACTTAAGTAGGACTAATTCCTCAATTTTTTTAACGCCACCAGTTAGAATGTCCTTAAAATTAATAAAATCAAAAGATGAATTAGCAATGGTGGGCGCAAAACATTGACGTAACTCTGTCGAGATAGTAAATTCTAGTGTATATTGATTATTGGTATACTTGATAAGCCTATTATCTAGGACAACACCAAAACATGTGACGTAATATTCGTTGCCCTCGATAATAAATTTGCGAAATCTCACAACCAAAACACGCGGAATATAGTAATAGATCTTTGTTCCCTGATATAAAAATAAATTGGAAAAAAAAAAAACTGACTATCAACAATAAACCCCTATCCCAACATAAAAAGCACCAATAACCTGAGAGTCCATCATAAGTATATTCATGCTCTCGGCGCCATTAGTCAACCATGTTTGTAGAATTCTTACATGGACGACCAAAGAACACATATCAGAAAGAAATAACAAAAGCAATGGGGTAAACATATCGTCAAATAGTAATGGATGTACTTCTTGAACTTGGTCATACATATAGCGACAAATATTTACAATGTTAGAAACATTATAAAAAAAATAATTTCCAAGGTATTATCCAAGGAGAAAAAATAGCAATACATTGAATATATGGAATAAATTATCAATGTAGATTAACCATGGAAAAATGTAATTATTCAGTTGAAATTATATAGGGAATTATTTTATATAGCCATCATACACATAAATTAATCAAATAAACTAAATTAAAGAGGACCTAAATCAAAATTTAATATCATAAGACACCAACATATAATAACACTCTTGCCATAACAAACATTACGCCCCATGCCAATCATGCAAAATAGGTGTACTCTTAAAAGATGATGACCTACAATTTAATTTGTGCAATAAATTTTCCCACAATATTCACAATATTTGGTCGAGATTTTTCTGCAATGAACCTGTGTATAATCTTCCAAGTGTTTGATATTCACAATATTTGGTTATTTGGTCGAGGACCAACTGCAGTAATACAAAATTAATTGAAATTCTTTAAAAAATTATCAAACATTTCAGTAAAGTAGAATCGACAACACTATTGGTCCAATATGTAAATTACCAATGGAGATTAACCATGTGAAGGTGTAATTATTTAGTTGAAATTATAAAGGGGATTATTTTTATGTACCTAAATCAAAACCATCCATAATAATAACACCCTTGCCATAGGAATTATAATAATTAGGAGACTTAAACACAATTAATTTCTTATAAATGCAATTCACAAAGATCATAGGTCACCCCACCAACGAACCTTCCAAAATCAATATCATAGGACACCCCCACCAATTCAACTACATTCATTATAAATTTGGAATCATAATAATTAGGAGACTTAAATACAATTAATTTTTAATAAATAGAATTTACATAGCATTCAAATTATGAACACACATATATTACAAAAATCAAAATTATAGGATCAATTATTTAGTCGAAATTACATAGGAGATTATTTTATGTAGCCACCATACACATAAATTAATCAAATAAACTAAATACAAGAGGACTTAAATCAAAATTTAATGTCATAAGACACCAAGATATAATAACACACTTGCCATAGCAAACATTATGCCCCTGCTATATAACTTTGGCTGAGCCTCAATATGTCTCGTAGGTAATTACGCTAAGTGATTATATTCCGTAGGCAAATCAAATTCGGTAGGCAATGTGTGAAATATAGAATGATAGGCAATTTTATAACACACTTAATTTTTAATAAACACCATTTATGTAGCATCCAATTTAAGTTGACTTTAACACTCCAAATAATAGAAATGCTTGTTACTTATGAGGCTTTAAAACAATTCAATGAGCCTAAATAAAAATTATGGAGCATCCAAAATAAATGCAACGGCGAAAATTCATCCAAATGACACGTCGTAGAAAAAAAAAATTATGGACCAAAATTAGAGGACCAATTTCATAAGCATGAACACGCCCACCTTCATTCATATACATATACCCTCAACTCACGATACCAATGAACCTTACAAAATCAAGACTGTAGGACCAAAATAAAAAAATGCCGAAAAGTTATTACCTCACAAATTCAACAAACTACATTACAAGATAGGAATTATAATACTTAGGAGACCTAAACACAATTAATTTCTTATAAATGCAATTCACAAAGATCATAGGACACCCCACCAATTCCCTCAACTAATGAAACCAACTAACCTTCCAAAATCAATATCATAGGACACCCCACCAATTCAACTACATTCATTATAAATTTGGAATCATAATAATTAGGAGACTTAAATACAATTAATTTTTAATAATAAATAGAATTTACATAGCATTTAAATTATGAACATGCCTATAATACAAAAATAAAAATTATAGGACCAAAATAAAAAAATGCTGGAAAGTTAACACCTCGCCAATTCAACTAACTCCATTACAAAATAGGAATGATAGTAATTAGGAGACTTAAACACAATTATTTTTTATTAAATACCACTTAAGTAGCATCCAAAATAAGTTGAATTTAACACTCCAAATAATAAAAATGGTTGTTAATTATGAGACTTAAATACAATTAATTTTTAATAAATAGAATTTACATAACATTCTAATTATGGGTACATCACACACCAAAATTATACTATTTACCACATTAACTTCGCAACCCACCAATTCATCTACATTCATTATAAATTTGGAATCATAATAATTAGGAGACTTAAATACAATTAATATTTAATAAACAGAATTTACATAGCATTCAAATTATGAGTGCATCATACACCAATTTCCTAAGGATGAACACGTCTACCTTACAAAAAATCAAAATTATAGGACAAAAATAAAAAAATACCGGAAAGTTACCACCTCGCCACTTCAACTAACTCCATTATAAAATAGGAATCATAATAATTAGGACATCACCTTCCTTGTAGTGTTTTATGTGATAAACCAAATTATAAAGAATGATAGTAATTAGGAGACTTAAACATAAATCAATTTTTATTAAATACCATTTAAGTAGCATCCAAATTAAGTTGAATTTAACACTCCAAATAATAAAAATGCTTGTTAATTATGAGATTTAAATAAAATTAATTTTTAATAAATATAATTTACATAGCATTCTAATTATGGGTACATCACACACCAAAATTATAGGACCAAATGTACGATACACATTATGTGTGGTTAGTTAATTAATTTTTAGTTTTAAGTTTAGTTAATTAAGGCTTGTGTCCTCATGCCTACTGTTTCTCAACTCGATCTCATGCATGTTAAGTAAGTTAGTAATGCTTCTTATAAGTTATAATTACTCCGGACTTAGTATTAATTGTTGATGAATCTTGCTTAATTACTAATTGCTTATGTGTGGTTAGTTAGGTGAATATTGAAAATGATGATCAAATTATTGATTTACTAATTTTAGGCCATCACTCTGATTTATGTATGTCTTGTTTATGAAATGAATCAATGAATTGTTAATTAGTTAATCTCGAAACCCAGTTAATTTCTTTCCGGTAATATTGGAGTACTCTGTTATACGCAAGTATTAATTGCAATATGCAACTGATTAAATTACTATACGAATAAAAATTCAATCCACATCAATTTTTATTTTTATTTTGGTTGGGTTCTGAATTAATCCATAAAATTTCTTGCTAGTATATATGCAAGTCAATTTTGGTGTAATAAAAAGCTCTTTTCTAATATTTTTTGTAGGAAAATTGAATTGGAATACCTCAACTCGTGAGGACATTAACGTGAGATGTGACTTGTATAGATTGGCTAAAAAATTGAAAGGAAATCCTAAATTGACGCTAATTACGAATTAAATCTCCATTTAAAAAATATTCAAAATCCATGCAAGAGATCTATTTATGTCTTTTAGTGTTTTTTCAATATAATAGATTCTATATGAAAATTATTTCATAATAATTATAATATGTATTAGTTTTAGAGTATCATTAATATAATTGGAAGTATCATTAAATATGTTAGGGGCATCATTAGTATGAATTAAAAAAAAATAATTTTTTTTTATTGAAACCAGACCATTGAGATCACGGTAAATGATTAATATCTATTAGACTATATAACAATTTAACCAACATAATAACTTACAAGATCCAATTTTTAAATGTTAATATTTCAACCATATTAACACCAATTTAAAGGTTAATGTGACCCAAAAAATGGATACTTATATATATAAAATAATTGGAATTGATAGGTTAAAAGTGTAAAGGAATATAATATTTATATATTCGCAGATTGCAATAGAGTCGGTACTTATGTGGGAATATCAAAACCTTACCATGATAAGAAAGGAACACCTTATATTATACAAACGCAGTGCGACGTGTGTCTTGCATCATCACGCTTCTATTTCATATTTTGTCATCTCTTTGTATCAAAGTATAAATCGAGATTAAGTGCATTGCCGCGAGCATTATCGGTCAAGGCCTTGATGGAATAATTTTATTTTTAATTTTTTAAAAAGGACAAATTTCGAAAGATTGAATGAAAAAAAAGTAAAAAAATCTTTAAAAGATATGGGATCTTTTTTTCGGTCAAATATAAAAATAATGTGACTTAAAAAAATCCGAAATAATAATAATAAATGGAAAATCTTGATTATAAAAAGATTTAGTTTTTTCATTACCAAAATATTTCATTTTAATTTTAATATGTATTAGTTTTAGAGTATCATTAATATAATCAGAAGTATCATTAAATATGTCAGGGGCATCATTAGTATGAGTTAACCACATTTTTTTTTATTGAATCCAGACCAATGAGATCACAGTGAGATTAACGATACTTCCGATAATATTTAATATACTTTAAAATTGTTCAACAATAAAATCAAAATGAATTAAACACCTCAATTAAAATAAATGCCTAATAATTATAAACTTGAAGGTTAAATTATGTTGAATGTAAACGAAGTAATAACTTTAAAAAAAAGGGACCAATTTCGAAATAAAAAAAGCAATCATATTCATTCCAAAACATACGCTGCAATTACCATCCGTAGGATACATGTCACATTTAGTCAGATTAGGATACTTAAACAGAACTAATTACACATTTAATAAAATTAAATATCATTTTAATTTATAATTAACAAATTCCATGCACCATAGAATAATCATAGATTAATCCATTCATTATGCACTTTTATTAAAAGTGTAATTAACTACGTTTAAATATCATAATAAAGGTTACTAAATTCAACCATGTCCTTGAATCCAATTTATGTAAAATTCAAATCAAAATGAATTTAACACCTCAATTAAAAAAAATGCTTAATAATTATAGACTTGAAGTTTAAATCCGAATAATGTAGATGAAGTCCATTGCCGTGAACATCGTCGGACAAGGACTTGATGCCACAAATTAAAAAAAAAATATTAGAGGACCAATTTCGAAATAATGAAAGCAACCATATTCATTCTAAAACATACGTTGCAATTACCATCCGTAGGATACATGTCGCATTTAGTGGAATAAGGATACTTAATCAGAACTAATTACACATTTAATAACATTAAATATCAATCCTAATTTATAATTAACAAATTCCATGCATCATAGAATAATCCTAGATTAATCCATTCATTATTCATTTTTATTAAAAATTTTATTAACTACGTTTAAATATCATAATAAATGTAATTGAATTCACACATGTCCTTGAATCCAACTTATATAAAATTCAAATCAAAATGAATTTAACACCTAAATTTAAAAAAATGCTTAATAATTATAGACTTGAAGTTTAAATAGAAATAATGTAGATGAAGTCCATTGCCGTGAAAATTGTCGGTCAAGGCCTTGATGCCACAAAAATTATAAAAAAAAAAAAGAAGGACCAATTTCGAAATCATGAAAGTAACCAAATTCAGTCCAAAACATACGGTGCAATTACCATCAATAGGATACATGCCACATTTAGTTGAATTAGGATACTTAAACAGAACTAATTACACATTTAATAAAATTAAATATCATATTAATTTATAAATAACAAATTCCATGCATCATATAATAATTATAGATCAATCCCCTCAATATGCATTTTTATTAAACGTGTAATTAATTAGGTTTAAATATCCTAATAAAGGTAATTGAATTCACTCATGTCCTTGAATCCAATTTATGTAAAATTCAAATCAAATTGAATATAACACCACAATTAAAATAAATGCTTAATTATTATAGACTTAAAGTTTAAATTGAAATAATGTAGATTAAGATTTGTTGCCGTGGTCATTGTTAAAAAGAAAAATTAAATAAATAGATAAATAATTAAAGGACCAATTCCAAAATTATGAAAGTAAGCACATCCATAGTACAATCCTAGATTAAACACCCCGTTACGTATTTTTATCAAATGTGCAATAGATTCCAACAAAATAATTGACATTTTATATTCAGTCCAAAACATACGTTGCAATTACCATCCGTAGGATACATGTCAAACTTAGTTGAATTAGGATACTTAAATAGAACTAATTACACATTTAATAAAATTAAATATCATATTAATTTATAATTAACAAATTTCATGCATCATAGAATAATCCTAGATTAATCCCCTCAATATGCATTTCTATTAAATGTGTAATTAATTAAATTTAAATATCATAATAAAGGTAATTGAATTCATACATGTCCTTGAATCCAATTTATGTAAAATTCAAATCAAATTGAATTTAACACCTCAATTAAAAGAAATGCTTAATAATTATAGACTTAGAGTTTAAATTGAAATAATGTAGATTAAGATTTTTTTTCCGTGAACATTGTTAAAAAGAAAAATTAAATATATAAATAAATAATTAAAGGACCAATTCCAAAATTATGAAAGTAACCCCACACAGACCATATTTTTATTAAATGTGTAGTAGATTCCAACTTGTTAGCATTTGAAACTTTCCTAGTTATATTGGTTTGTCAATTGTCACAAAAAACATATGAACCTTTTCATTAAATTACGAAATGGAGTTTTTTATTAGTCAATATGATATTAGTTAAAAAGAATTAATTACACATTTAATAAAATTAAATATCATATTAATTTTTAATTAACAAATTCCATGAATAGTTCGCAAAGACAAAATTCCATGAAGGAAATAACAATCAACCAATTTGGATGATTGTGGTTGATTTGATGAACAAATTCACAGATCAATCACCTTGCTGTGAAGATAGTCGGCAAGGGTATGACACAATATAAGGAACAAAAAATTCAGGGAATAGTTCGCAAAGAACTCAAAGATGCATCCCTCGACGTGATTGCAGTTGGTCAATTCGTTGATAGCATAGAAGAGAGAAGTATTATCGGCAAAGTCTCTCGACGTGATCACAGTCGGACAAAACCTTGATGCCAGAGAAGGCATACGCTTATCAAAGTCGGACAAGGCCTTGGTGCCAGAGAAGGCATACATTTTTTTTATTTGACATAGATACGGCAAAATTAATCGGGGGTAAAATGCACAGATAAGATACACATCAACATCGCTAAAGAAAGAAAGAAAATCAATCTGCAAGAATGGGCGGTAACACAACACAGATTTTGGATAGAATATGCAATACATTTGGCGTTGATTATACATGAAACACGATGGTACGCTACCAATATACATGGACAAAAATTAAATAAGAAAATTTCATTAAAATTCAAAGATAAATACAATATGTTACATCCAAGTTTGACGGCAATAGATGCACGACAAACGATGAAATAATAAAAACGAATCCGAACAATGAAAAAAAAACAAAAAATACAACGACATGATCGAACAACTAATCATCCGAAATTGCCAAGACGGAATCACAATCGCACAGCGGTGAGAAAAATGTCAATAAGAGAGGAGGATAGAGTCGACTCCGAACAATGAAAAGAAAAATTAATAACACAACTACATGATCGAACAACTAATCATCCTAAATCGCCAAGACGGAATCAAGATCGCACGGCAATTAGAAAAACGTAAATAAGAGAGGAGGATAGAGTCGAGGATGAAAAAATAGGAATGACAAATGGACAAATTTATAGGAAAAAATTTCAATGATCAACGGTCAAGATCAATCACAAAATGAATCAATGGCTACAAAAGTTGGACACCTAAAATGAACATGAAACAAAGGATGTTGAATTGAGTGAATTTGGAGGATGCCACATAGTCAAATTATGCTTTGCAAATATAAAGGATTTGATAGCACAATAAAAAATTTCAAATAATATTTTAATTTATATTTAGCAATATTCTTACATGTATATATGTTGGAGTTATACGTGAAAGTATGCTTTTACTTTGTATAACTCATGTATTAAACACTTGTTTATGAGAATAAATCTTTTATCGCATTTATTTTAGATATAATTGAATGTTGAATATTTATTGCAACCAGTTCATTATAAGTAGTATGTGTTACATTGTAGTTAATGTGGTGATACCAGATCAGGGAAGATCACATTAACGGTTTCCTTGTAACTAGACGTACAAATTCACGAACCAGGTGGAATTGAACAATCCGCCGTGAAAGGTCGATGTGTACATCTCAGATTGGCTTGTCTTGACCAACAGATTGCACTAGAACATTTAGTATGTGTTGAAGAGGACCTACAGCGAGGATAAATTCTTCTATTCTGAAAGGTGATCCAAATATTATTTCATCCACATAAATATGGACCAAGAGAATGTCATCACCTACAGCGAGTATGTGTTGTAAAATAATATATTTGTCATTATTATTATTTTAAAGTAGAAAAAACCTATTTTTTAATGACTTATAACACACATTTGCCCATATAGTAACATACGTTTGCTCTTTAAAAAAAAGGTAACATACATTTGTCAATACAGTAACACAATCTGGGAGCAAAAATCCCGAAACTTGACTTGTGCGAGATTTTGGAAAAAACCCACCAAATCCGACCCGACCTGAATAAGATCCGCGGATTTTTACCTGGAGCGACCCGACCCATGATGTTTTTAATATTTACCTATTTTAGATATATTTCACAAGAGAGCTTCCAAAATAAATGCAAGTTGTCAATACTTTATTAAGGTTTAGTGATTAAACATATTAGAGTGATAGTGTTTTAAAATTATGTTTCACGAATTCAATTTGATTGGTATCAATTTACTAAAAAAATATTTTTGATATGGAACTTTTGATATATTGAAAAATCGTCGCACTATTCACCGATATTATATTTATTTATTTATTTTACATATAGAAATTATGGAAATATTGCAAGATTTTTGTATATTATATTTTTTTAAACAAACTAATTTGATCTCTTTGCATATGTATAAATCATGAGTAAGTGTTATATGAAAATGGTTCATGATATACTTAACATGAAGACAAATTTTATGGTGCATCCAAGTGCATAGCATGCATTTGGATTTTAAGCTCAAAGTTAACTTTAACTATGATTTTTTTTAAAATACACACAAATAAACCGAACTGTATATTATTTTTTACTGTTGGGGTATTACTGATGCCTTCTTGGGGTATTATTGGTCTCTTCTTGGGGTATTACTGATTACTTTTTGGAGTACTGTTGATTTTTGCTTAAAGTATTTTTTTTTTAAAAATCCAAGTGCATATCATGCACTCAAGTGCACACCATGCACTCAGGTGCACACTAGAACTATTCTATCATAAAATTATTTTAAAGTATTAAATATTTGACCAGGTTTATCAATAATCTCATCAGGAGTAGGGTTGGAAATAGGCCGAGCCGAGCTAGGCTTCTTGTTGGACGGTCTGGGCCTGCTATTTAATCTTTGGGCCTAAGTCTGGCCTGTTAACTGTCATGGGCTTTTTTCAGAGCCTTGACCTGACCTTTTTAATAAATAGGTCTGGCCTGAAAGCCTTTTAGGGGCCTTTTTAATCATGTTTACAAAATTATATTCAATAATTATATTATTATTAAATCATAACAATTAACTCTTTAAATCTTAAAATAAAGAATAAAACTAATTTACCAAAGGATTATTAAATAATAGCACAATAACAAATTTCAAATAATATTTTAATTTATATTTAGCAATATTCTTACATATATATATATATATTAAATATTTATTATATTATATTTTATATGTATTGTATTATTACATATTATATATATATATATATTAATATAGTTAAATAGGCCGGTCTGTTGGGCTTAAAAGGCTTACAAAAAATCTCAAGGTTGATCTATTTAAATAAATAGGCTTGTAAAAATGCCTGAGCCTAGCTCGTTTAATAAACGAGCCGAGCTGGGCTTTAGGTAGGCCGAGCCGTAGGCCCCTGTCGGGTAGCCTGACCTATTCCCACCCCTAATCAGGAGTATCATTAATCTGGTTTCAAGAAAATTTACAACAATTACAATATAATACCACCGACCCTGATTAGTGATACTCCTGGTGAAATTATCGATATCATGAACTATTTTCGTATAATACTTTTCCATAAATCATTGATTGTTGTTTCACCATTTCCAAATATATTATTGATTATTATTAGTTGTTTTCATTAAAGTGTATTAATTATATTTACTAAAGGGTATTAGTTGTTTTCATTGAAGTGTATTAGTTGTTTGCTGAAAAAAATTAATATTGTTTAGTAAAAAAATTAATAATGTTCAGTAAAAACAACAAATATTTTTTAGTGAAAACAACTAGTATCATTCAATAATTCATATATGAATCAATTTCACTTTATATATACTCATTTATTATTGATCTTAACACCACAACACATGCTATAAGTATATTTAATTATAGGATTGAGTGAGCAAATTTCTTTAAATATTTAAGTAAAACTTTGTATATTATCGAAAGTATTAATAGTAAAAATGAGATTATAGGAACTAATTTGAAAAGTCTCATTAGTTAATAAAATAATAGAAAAAACATACTTCCTTCGTCCCAGATTAATTTTTACACTGATATGGGCACGAAAATTAAGAGAAATAAAATTTTAATATTATTTAAGTGATGAAGTGAGAAATCAACCTTAACTGTATGGTTGTTAGTTATTTGTGTAAGAAAAGTAATGATATAATGTGTAAATAAGTGAAAATTTTGAGGGTAAAGGTTGTAAAAAAAAAATTCTTTTTAGAATGTGAACACTAATGTAGGACGGACTAAAAAGAAACATGTAAAAATTAATTTGGAACAGAGGAAGTACTAATTCAATAATTTGTTACATAATTCAAATTAATGTGAAAAGATATAATTGTATTTAAGAAATCGTTATAATCTTCCATTCCAACATGTTTGATCCAATTTACAAAAAATGTAAAAATCATCATACGTTATTGAGTATGTATACAGTGAAAATTGGTTTATATATGAATCACTGAAGGATATTAGTTGTTTTCACTGAAAAGTATTAGTTGTTTTTACTGAAGAGTATTACTGGTTTACACTGAAGAGTCTTAGTTTATTTTCACTGAACAACTAAGACTCTTTAGTGTAAATCAGTAATACTCTTCCGTAAATACAACTAATACTTTTCAATGAAAATAACTAATACCCTTCAATGATTTATGTATAAACCAGTTTTACTCTATACTTTGTCTACGTTATTTATATGAATAGCTTTTATAGAATAAAAATAAGAGTGTAGTTAACATCAATAACATAAAATTCAATGTAATAATTTATATTATTAATTTACGCATAGAAATCTCAAATTTGAATATTTATTGATATAACACCACAACAAATGTCATAAATATACTAAATTATAGGACTGAGTTAATTAATTTAAATATCTTAATTGTATATTTTCATATAATAGAAGATTTAATTAGATATTATTAAATGTATAGACAATATAACTAAGAGAATGTATATAGTGAAAATGGTTCACACATGAATCATTGAAAACAATTATTTGTTTTTACTAAAGAGTAGTAGTAGTTTTCACTGAAGGGTATTAGTTGTTTTCACTAAAGAGTATTAGTTGTATACTGAAAATAAACTAAGACTCTTCAGTGAAGACAATTAATATTCTTCAGTGAAAACTGCTCTTACTCTTTAGTGAAAACAATTAATACCCTTCAATGATTCATGTGTGGACCAGTATCACTCTATATACTCTATTACTGATTAGAAAAGTTTATTTGTGTGTACATGTCTTCAATAAATTCCTTTAATTATAGGAATTAATTTGAAAATTAAGTTCCCAAATAAATTGAATAGAATTATTGATAATATATCGGACTATTTGTGTGTATATATATTATGCATACCTTTTAAATCTTTTTTTTTTAATTTTATGATTAGGTTTTTTATGAGATCATCTCATGCCATGAGACGGTGGAATGAAATATGAATCGTACATTAACACTTTGACAGTGGTGGGTGTTAATTTGTGCTGTCTCGTGTCATGAGACAATCTCACCCAATTTTTTTCCAAATTTGATATACTCAATTATGAATGTAATGAACTTTTAATATAACATAAATGAAATAGATAACGTAAGTATATTTATGGGTATTGTGTGATCCATTTATTAATTAAGTGGTTATTTGTGAATATAAAGTTAATGACATGTTAAGTTATTAAGTGATGGTGACATGGTAAAGAAAATAAAATTGTTTAAAAAAAATGGAAGAGTAACACGTTTGATGAATAGAGAGAGTATTATTTAAAAATATTAATCGATTGGTTTTTTATCCACCACATGATATATCAATCAAAATAATTAAACAACAATTGTTATTTTTAGGCTTTAATAAGTGTCCTATTAAGTCTATTATTTATTTATAATTTTATGTCAATATCGGTCCGATCTAAATTTTTTATTTTGTACTGTGTTTAATTGTACGGGGAATTAAGCATGTTAAAAAATTATATTAATTGTAACACATATTTATTATTTTAAATATTGTAATTTCATAACTTAATATATTTATAGAATTAAAAATATTAATTGTAGTTATTTAATACTCCATTCAATTCATTTTAGATTATCGTTGCCAAATAATGCAGATTTTAATAAAAAAAAAAGTTGTTCATTAGTGTTAAAAGATGTAAACTTTAAAGGTTTATTAGTCCGTCTTTTTTTATTGAAGGGAGTTTAGTTTTTTGGTAAATGGTAAAATTGAAAAATATAGTGTAAGTGATTTTTGGAAGTAATTAGTTTTAGAAAAAAAAAAAAACTGTTTTTCGTAGTAGTTTTGGATAATCTAAATTGAATCAGAGGTAGTATCACTAATTACACTAAAATAATATAGTTATTTATTTTATTTTTTGTAAAGATGATCCTTAATAAAAAATTTTGTCTTCATGAGTTGATGGTCTCTAAATTTTATAATTTATAGATATAATGTTGGAAATTTAGTTTTGTATTATTTATTTATCATTATGTAATATTGTAATATATTTTTTGATAAATAAAATATTTGTCAAAATGTTAATTTTTTAGAAATTAAACACCGCAGGATCGATCTACTCTCAGAGTAGATGGTCGTAGTATATTTAAAGTCTCAAAATCAAATTTCGGTGAGTGAGAAATTAATATACGAAGTTGAAATATATAAATATTTTAATTGTGTTAAATGTTAATGGTTGAATAATTAACTAAAGAGTTAATTATCCCACATTGGAAAATGTAGAAGGTTCATAGCTCTTTATAAATAGGAAGGAGTTGTATTATTCTCAAAACTATAGTGTAAGGAATTACTCCTGTGGACCACATGCGCGCGCCGTCCGCCCATCCGGCCGTGCCGAGCTGAGCCTGTGCCCCGGGACCTTGGACTTGGATCTTGGCAATTGGACTTTGGGCCTGACCTGGTTGGTTTGGGATATATTGGAGTTTGAGTGGACTTTGGGCCTGACCTGGTTGGCCTCTAAAAATGTAGCCCAAAAATATCCTGAAATGTTGGAGAACTTATCATGTGATAATAGATATTCGTAATCAGATAAGTTGACTTGATAAGGCGTGATAAGTGGTCAGCATGCAGAAATTGTGGAGCAATTATAGGCACATGTGAGAATGCTGAAGATGAACCTAGACGTGTGTTTCGACTGGTAACGGCTAACGGTTATGACTGTATTTAATTCCATATTAAATCTGGTGTTAAACCCACTTAATGACCCTTTCTCATGTGATAGTGGATAACCTCCTATAAATAGGGGTCTGCATGCATGCATTTTGGTACTTGAAAAATTAAAGAGAAAAATTCTTGCATAATTTTTCATACGGTCTGTGCATACCGCGTCTCATATAGTTGTGTCGTCCAGTTCCAGCGTTCAACTTTTGTTCGTTGGTACCTTTACACAATGTGGTGCAACTCGTGTAAAGGGCGAAAGCCGTTTTACCTCTTGGAACATTACGTCAAATTGTGTGCACTAGTGCTGGTCCCGAAACAAGTTATACAGGTGTATGGGAGAGAGAGGAATACACCTGTTGTTACAAATTCAAACTTTTCTTTAAACATAACAGATTTACTCAAAACAGTGAACCTTCAGTGGACCTTAGAAGTCTGTTGATGATTTACTTAAGAAAGCTTACTGAGATATCAGCTCCACTGAAAGCTCTTGACTTTCAGTTGAGTTGCTATCTAATTAGCTTTCAGTGGCGGAATAGTGAGCCCTTAAGAAATACTCGTTTTACTTGATAAAAACTTATTTTTTCAACACACGCTTATGAAATAACAGAAATTAAGTACACAAGATATAAAGTGGTTCAGAGAAGAATCTCCTACGTCCACTGTCCTGATCAAATAGGAGAATTCCTTTCACTTGGAATTCCTTGTGTTATAGTGCCAAGGTGCACTGATCAAATAATCATCTCTTAGGATATTTTGATCCCTAGGATAGTTCCAGGTCCTAGTTCTAAAAACAACCAGCTTTCAGACTGATATCAACAATCAGTTTACTAACACCTCTTAACTCTAACTCTCAACCTAACTTGGGGTAGGACTTTGAGTAGGGTTTTGGTTCCAACTATGTGTGAGATAATCCTTACAAGTTTAGCTCAGAAGCTTAAGGATGGATTATCTCTTTCTAAGCTTTGGATATGGATATAAGCTTGTTTACAGAAGGTTTGTAAAGCTCTCTACAAAAATGAAACACTTGGGAAACTAGAGTAATTTCGAGTGCTTTGTTTGTGCGTTTGTGAATGTAGAGATTGCTTGTTCTTTGAAGTTTCTCGTGCATGACAATTAGCATGACCTTCTGTATTTATAGACCTTCTTGAAAATCTTCCCGTTTGAGATGAATCTTCTCAAGTAAGTCTCTTGCATCTGATTGGTTCAAACGACTCTATTTAAGCTTTATGTCTTATCAAGAATTGCTTGAAAGACTTTGCCTGCTACCAGCTCTCTGAAAAAGTTAAGGCATGACTTTTAGTACTTGTCAGTCTGTGACAGATCGGCTGTCAGTAGTGTACACTAACGTGTCATCTTCTCATTTGGCCGCATAGTTACTTTGCTCAGAGTCTTGTCTAGTTTTAAGGCGGAACTCTACTGAGAGAACCTTCTTATTTCTTCATTTATTGCAAGCTTTACTGACATTCGATTTGTCTTGTTCCAACCAGATTAACTAACAGCTTTTAATGTGTTTAACATTGAATGTGCTTTGTTAGTCTTCATCAGTAGACTTCCTTCCTCTACTGATGGTACTTCCCTTAGTATAAATGTACTTAGAAAATATTTATACTTAAGGTGTCTTCTTCGGGTGACTTCTTCTCAGTGGACTTGTCATCAGTGGATATCTTCTTAGAATACACTCTCAGAATTAGCAACTACACTTCAGTTCCCTAACACTTGAACTGACTAATTCTAATCTAACTTTACTGAATATAATTTACTTACAATTGACTTAGGAGGAACATTTTGGCATCTTAATCAAAACATATTCCTATACAATTTCCCAACAACTAGCCGGGACATAATTGTTTTGCAAGAAAAGGGTTTTCCCTTTACTCGACTCTATACTTTCATTCGTAGTTCATGACTGTTCGTGGTTCATCCAGTACGTGGTTCAAGGTTGCAGTGAAGAATAACTTTACTTGTAATTTTCAATTTTACTTGTAATTTTTCTTCTTTTCCCGATCACTTGTAGCCATTGTTTTTGCACTATAAACCAACAATTGCAAAACAATTAATATATATGGTTGAGCGATGGCATCAGACGGGAAAAATGATAATACATCTCCTGTTGTAACCTTGGAAGTTGGTCAAACTTCGACCACTCCTGTCACCTCGGTTCAGGCGATTAATACCCCTATCCCTTCTGTTACTGCCCAACTGGGACATCCCTCCATCACTTCTGTGTGATTACCCCTTTTCCTTTCACTGATGGACGACCATTTGTGTTCCATAGTGAAAGACCCGAGAAGTTCTCGGGTAAACATTTTAAGAGGTGGCAGCAAAAAATGTTGTTCTACCTCACCACTTTGAGTCCGGTGAGGTTCCTTACTAAGGATCCGCCAGCAGTCGTTGAGAACAATCCGGTAAATCAAGATGTCCGATCTAAATGGTGGAATCTTGATTTCTTTGCCCGGAGTTACATTCTGGGAGGGCTGGTAGATTCGTTGTATGACGTCTACAAAAAAGTTCCTACTGCTAAGGAATTGTGGAAATCCTTAGAAACAAAATATGTGGCTGAGGATGCTGGTACTAAAAAGTACCTCGTGGGAAGATTTTTGAACTTTAAGATGGTGGATTCAAAATCCGTCATGGAAAAAATTCAAAACTTCCAACTGATTCTGTACGGTATAGCTGCAGAAGGGAAGGATCTGCCAGATGCTTTTCAAGCAGCGGCAGTAATTGGAAAATTACCTCCTAGTTGGAGGGATTGCCAAAGTCACCTAAAACTAAAGAAGAAGAATATGACTTTGCAAGAGGTTATAGGACTTCTTCAGATACGTGAAGGTGGTTTGGAAAAAAACCAAGAACCATAGAGGCGAGAGCAAATCTGATGGAACGTGAAGAACCCTCCAGGAAGAGGAAGAGACCGAATAATGATGGAAAAAAACCTGCTACTGGGAAAACCATCTTTAGCGGTAATTGCTACAACTGTGGCAAATCTGGTCACAAGGTGAAAGACTGCTCTGAGCCTAAGAAATAGAAAGATAAGGGCAAGGGCAAGGGCAAGGCACAGTCAAGTGCAAATGTGACTCAATATGAACTTACAGACTTGGACATGTCTGCGTAATAAATTTGAGCCTGGAATAAGCAAACCTAGATGGTTACTGGGTTGTAGCTATGAATTGTTCAATGTAAATGTAATAATCATTTATATGATGAATAAATATTTTTATTCTGTCTATGTTAGGTGTTCCAAATTTATAATTTTTTAGATTTGGTATATAAATCTAAAAATTATAAAGTAGTTAATAAAATGTGTTTATTAACATTCCGAGTATCAATATCCTTAAAAGGTGTATGATATGTGCGGAAGTGGAAGATGACAACACTGTACCTCTAATACTTAGTTCACACAGACGTGTGTTGTTGGTCCCAAAAATATCCAGCGGAAAGCGTTTTTAAGTTTATTTTTAATGAAAACCCGTTTACAAAATAAAGTGCTAGAATTGAAATGCAGAAATTTAAAGTGCAGAAAAGTAAAGAACACAAGGATTTATAGTGGTTCGGACCAACTTGTCCTACGTCCACTCTCCCTTTCTCCAAAGGGGACTTACTCTCCAACCAACGTACTCACTAACCACTGGAATTTCCGAAGTACCAGCTCCTTCGTACAACTTGCTTACAACAACCTTTCTATATAGATGAACAGGTTGAGTAAAGCTCCAACTATAACTCCTAAAGAGTGTATATAAACTAGAAAGGACAAAGTGAGTGTTTGAAAGAGTTCGTGTTCTTGTTGTGTGCTCTCGCGCTACTCTTCTAATGAACTAATCCAAGCACTCCTATTTATAGTTGTAGGAATAACTAGCCGTTGGAAGCTAGAAATTCAAACAACCATAATTGGAGGGATATAATCAATCAAAGATTGATTATATGATTGATTAGTTGACTTTCAATCAAGCAATCAATCAAACAGATCCTCCTATCAGTTGACTTCCAGAATGCCTTCTACTCAATCATAGACACTCCAAGATCTCCTTGTCTCCAGATTACACGCAGCCTCTAAGGTGGGTGAACTAATCCGTCGAACTCATCTGGTCTGGGGTCTCATCTGGTCAGGTAACACTTCTGCTCTGGTCCTCATCTGGGAGAGGTCTTCTGGTGACTCCTCTGACAGACTCCTCTGGTCAGACTCCTCTGGTCCAAGCTCATCTGGTCAGACTCCTCTGGACCTCATCTGCTCTGGTGACTCTTCTGCTCTGGTGACTCTTCTGCTCTGGACATCTCATCTGGTCACCTCTCATCTGGTCACCTCATCTGGTACCTCTCTGGTCACCTTCTCTGGTACCTTCTCTGGTCACCTTCTCTGGTCACCTTCTCTGGTACCTTCTCTGGTCTGCACAGATTTCTTCCCCCTTAACCAAAGACTTATTCTAGACCAAGACTAATCTGTAGCTGACTAACAGGTTCAGCTAGTCCTATTACAAGTTCTTGTTTTAACATCTTCAAAACATCTAATCTATATCCTAACAATTTCCCCCTTTTTGATGATGTTAAAACTGGAAGAACTTAAATAAAACAAGACAAGAAAATTTTGAAATATCTAAGTAGAGATTCTAGCAGGCTGGGTCAACTGATCTTCCCCCTCAAAGTATGCTCAGCTGATATTGGGGCAAAACATCAGCTGGTCTTCTTGTGTATCTGCAGGCAATCAACTTTTTGGTACCCTACTGGGTCCAGGGGGTTTAGCACAATTTTTAGGAAGCCACAAGAATAGATCATCCCTTTTTGAATCAGGTGATCTTATCTTTCTTCCATACATATCAACAAAAACACACTGAACATAAGAAGCTTCGACATGGTTATTTCTTCTAGAGGCTCTTCTTCTCTTATGAGCTTGTCCAGTAGAAGGAATAACTTGTCTTAGAGCAACAGACTTGAAATTCTTTTGATAAGGATAAGTCTTACTAGAACCATCAAAGGTTCCAGCTGGTCTGGCAGATGACTTGAAAGTCCTCTGCAGGTGAGTAGAAGTCATCTGGTTCTGCCTCTTTTGAGAAGATCCAGATTGTCTTCTACTCTGCTGGCCTGGCTGAGGTCTTTTATTCTGGGTATAACCCTTCTTAAAATTCCTCCTCTGCCTTTTGGGTTTTTGAGTTTTAGGACTCATCTGCCCATTAGGCTGAGTTGCCTGGTCAGCTGGCCTTTTACCCTTATCAATAAAATTACTAGCCTGTTCTTCTTTCTGAACATGTGAGGATTCAGGTTTGGAATAACCAAGGCCTGTTTTATCATGCTCTCTTTGAGATGAGGCAGCTATATGTGACACAGCATTGTTTGCTATAGTCAGCTGCTCCAGTCTCAGCTTGAGCTTGTCCTAACTATCTTTTACAATTTTGTTTTGATGGAAGAGTTCATCGAACTTAGCTTTCAGCAGAGTATGTTCATTATCTTTCTCAATGTTTTCAGCAAGCAACTTTTCTATTAGCTTAGTTTGTTCATCACATTTGGTTTTCAAGTCAGTGGACTCTTCTACCAGAGTTTGAACTTGTTCAGTTGGTAGATCAGTTGGGTTGCTAAAACATTGTGAAAGCTTCTGATTTTCTGCTTTCAACTTTGTGTTCTCTTCTTCCAACTTTTGACAAAGTTGTATAGAAGTTTGGAGATCTAATAGCATCTTCTGCATATCAGACTCCTCTGATTGTTCAGAAAACGAAGAATAAGAAGAAGAAGAGGGAGTTCGATTGCATACCTCGTCTGTCATAAGACAAACCTCTTCGTCTGGTCCAAAATTAGATGATGAACCAGAAGTGGATACCTCATCTTCCTCAACTGCTAAGCTTCTTTTGGAGTACCTCCTGGTGTCTCTTCTACTGCATCTCTTTGAGCCCATTTCTGCAAAATTTGTTAGCACAACAAATATTTGGGTTTTTAAAAAAAAATATGGATCTGCCCTGGTGACCACCGAGATAATTTCAAAACAGTGGTCTGTAGGACACACTGCTCTGATACCACTTGTTGGTCCCAAAAATATCCAGCGGAAAGCGTTTTTAAGTTTATTTTTAATGAAAACCCGTTTACAAAATAAAGTGCTAGAATTGAAATGCAGAAATTTAAAGTGCAGAAAAGTAAAGAACACAAGGATTTATAGTGGTTCGGACCAACTTGTCCTACGTCCACTCTCCCTTTCTCCAAAGGGGACTTACTCTCCAACCAACGTACTCACTAACCACTGGAATTTCCGAAGTACCAGCTCCTTCGTACAACTTGCTTACAACAACCTTTCTATATAGATGAACAGGTTGAGTAAAGCTCCAACTATAACTCCTAAAGAGTGTATATAAACTAGAAAGGACAAAGTGAGTGTTTGAAAGAGTTCGTGTTCTTGTTGTGTGCTCTCGCGCGACTCTTCTAATGAACTAATCCAAGCACTCCTATTTATAGTTGTAGGAATAACTAGCCGTTGGAAGCTAGAAATTCAAACAACCATAATTGGAGGGATATAATCATTCAAAGATTGATTATATGATTGATTAGTTGACTTTCAATCAAGCAATCAATCAAACAGATCCTCCTATCAGTTGACTTCCAGAATGCCTTCTACTCAATCATAGACACTCCAAGATCTCCTTGTCTCCAGATTACACGCAGCCTCTAAGGTGGGTGAACTAATCCGTCGAACTCATCTGGTCTGGGGTCTCATCTGGTCAGGTAACACTTCTGCTCTGGTCCTCATCTGGGAGAGGTCTTCTGGTGACTCCTCTGACAGACTCCTCTGGTCAGACTCCTCTGGTCCAAGCTCATCTGGTCAGACTCCTCTGGACCTCATCTGCTCTGGTGACTCTTCTGCTCTGGTGACTCTTCTGCTCTGGACATCTCATCTGGTCACCTCTCATCTGGTCACCTCATCTGGTACCTCTCTGGTCACCTTCTCTGGTACCTTCTCTGGTCACCTTCTCTGGTCACCTTCTCTGGTACCTTCTCTGGTCTGCACAGATTTCTTCCCCCTTAACCAAAGACTTATTCTAGACCAAGACTAATCTGTAGCTGACTAACAGGTTCAGCTAGTCCTATTACAAGTTCTTGTTTTAACATCTTCAAAACATCTAATCTATATCCTAACATGTGTGATTTAAGTTGGTGTAATTTAGAGGTGTATACTCTAAATGTGGGGGTGTATGAAAATTTGATCTTTAGTTAAAATGGATCCACTCACAAAAATAGTTAACTGAGATCAGATAAAGTGCTAGAAGGAATGAGAGTTAAATCCACAAAATTAACTGAAGCAGTGGTAACCCAACCTTGGTGATTGGAGATCCCATGATCATGGTCCAATGGGAAAACTAAGTTGTGGACATTCAGTCGTATACACTTGGTAACATGACCATTCCTTAGAGAGCACAACACCAAGTGTTGTAGACTGTTTTTGTGGTGTAGGTTAAGTCTTTGACTTTTAATGAATCCTCAAACCTCTGGGAGGTGGAGTATGGCGGGATACTCTTAGGAGGAGTTCACCTATATAAGTAAGAAACGTGGGCCGCTTCGACAGAAACTTATGAATACAAGAGTGTCCAGGGCCGAGACGGACAAAAATGTGAGAACAAAAGGCGTTTGAGATTTGGATGTGTTGACACTGTTGTCTCAGTGTATGCTAAGATGGAATAGTTCGAGGCATCAAGTCCACTAGGCTGCTAGTATACTCGATAGTGTTTGACTACGGAAGGTTCAAGGCTCAAACCACATATCTAGAAGCAATCAGGTCTCTTGTGAACTGGACTATAGTTTTTGCATAATTATAGGACTAATTTCCACTCACGTGGGGGATTGTTGGAAATTGGGTTTTGTATTATTTATTTATCATTATGTAATGTTGTAATACATTTTATGATAAATAAAATATTTGTCAAAAGTTTAATTTTTGAGAAATTAAACGCCGCAGTATCGATCTACTTTCGGAGTAGATGGTCGTAGTATATTTAAAGTCTCAAAACTGAATTTTGGTGAGTGAGAAATTAATATACGAAGTTGAAACGTATAAACATTTTAATTGTATTAAATGTTAATGGTTGAATAATTAACTAAAGAGTTAATTATCCCACATTGGAAAATGTGGAAGGTTCATAACTCCAAATTAATAGGAATGAGTTGTATTATTCTAAAAACTATAATACCTAAGGAATTACTCCTGTGGACCACACGCGCGTGCGCGCCGCCCGCTCGCCCCCCTGCCCGCCTGCCCATCCGTCCGGGCCGGCCTTGCTGAGCCGAGCCCATGCCCGTGCCCATGGCCCTTGGACTTGGCAATTGGACTTTGGGTGGACTTTGGGCCTGGCCTGGTTGGTTTGGGATATATAAGTTTTGAGCCTTTGAAAATGTAGCCAAAAAATATACTGAAATGTTGGAGAACTTATCATGTGATAATAGATATTCATTATCAGATAAGCTGACTTGATAAGGCGTGATAAGTGGTCAACGTGCGGAAATTGTGGAATAATATTAGGGACATGTGAGAATACTAAAGATGAACCTGGACGTGTGTTTCGATTGGTAACGGCTGACGGTTATGACTGGATTTAATTCCATATTAAATTTGGTGTTAAACCCACTTAATGACCCTTCCTCATGTGATAGTAGATAACCTCCTATAAATAGGGTTCTGCAAGCATGCATTTCGGTACTTGAAAAATTAGAGAAAAATTCCTGCATAATTTTCATACGGTCTGTGCATACTGCATCTCATATAGTTGTGTCGTCTAGTTCCAGCATTCAACTTTGTTCGTTGGTACCTTTACACGCTGTGGTGCAACTCGTGTAAAGGGCAAAAGCCATTTTACCTCTTGGAATATTACGTCAAACCGTGTGCACTAGCCGGGACATAATTGTTTTGAGGGAAAAGAGTTTTCCCTTGACTCGACTTTACACTTTCGTTCATATTTCGTGACTGTTCGTGGTTCATCCAGTATGTGGTTCGAGGTTGCAGTTAAGAATAATTTTACTTGTAATTTTCAATTTTACTTGTAATTTTTCTTCTTTTCTCGATCACCTGTAGCCATCGTTGGTGCACTATAAACCAACATATAATTATGTTCGTATGCCACTTACTGTTGTGGATTTAGAAGAATGGGTTGAGCATGTTCTAGATAATGTTGATGAAGACAAGGCGTGTGAGTTTTTTTACCACACTGTGGTTCCTATGGTTTGTGAGGAATCAAATATTCTTTTTTAAAAAACAGTTTACCCATAAGGAGGCGTGGTCTATGCTGGAGGTGCATCACCAGGATTTCCTGGTAGTGACAACATTGGGATGCTGACCTCGACGATATATGGTTTGTGTTGGGTACGTTGGGAGGCGCCAAAAAATAGTTGGGTTGAATTGTGATGTGGTTGTACGTAGAGGGGTTAGAGCGCCAATTGGAGGGGTGGTTTGGGATTTGAAGGGAACCGTTCAATGGAATTTTGCATATAGGTGCTTGACGTCGTTGTATGTCAAAGTTGTGGAAGGCATGATAACGTTGAACAGTCTGCTGGATGCACGACGACTATGACTCCAATCGGTGGTGGTAGAGTTTGATTGTCAAGTCCTTATTTTAATGATACACAAGCAGAGGCTACAACTTTCTTTATTTAGATGATTATTGAGTGATATTGCTCATGTGAGTAAGGAGTTTGAGTGAATTTCTTTTGTTTGGATTCGTTGATAGACGAACATTGTAGCTCATAGACTAGCTAATTTTAGTCTCACTTGTGAGATACCATTCTTTTCTTTTAGCATTTCTGATGTTATTTTTAATATTGTAGTTGCCGATTTGAGGCACGTTCATTGATTAAAAGAATTTCCTTTAATAGAAAAAAATATACTTCCTTCGTCCTAGCTCAATTTTCAGACTGATTTGGGCTCGAAAATTAAGAGAAGTCATTTTTTGTATATTATTTAAGTGAAAGTGAGAAATCGGCCTTAATTGCATGGTTGTGAGTTATTTGTGTAAGAAAAGTAATGACATAATGTATAAATAAGTGAAAATTTTGAGGGTAAAAAACTTTCATTTTTAGGATGTGAAAACTAAGGTGGGACGGACTAAAAAGAAAAAAAAAAATTGGAATGGAGGGAGTATTAATTCAGTAATTTTTCACACCCAAATTGATGTGAAAAAATATATTGTATTTGGGATATTATTATAATCGACCATTCCAAAATGTTTGATCCAATTTACACAAAATTAAAAAATCATCATTACCTATTTATAGGAATATCATTTATAGAAATAAAAATAAGAGTGTAGTTAACATCAATAACATAAAATAACAGTGTTATAATTTACACACTTGGGAATGCACGTGGAATAAGAAAATGGGTAAAATAGTGACATACGGGTGTATATGTATATATTTTTGTGAGAGCGCACGAAAACCAATATTTTTTTTATGTAGTGCGCAAATTGATGCGAGACGTCCAAATAAGAAAATTGTGTAAATTCTTTTGGGACAGAGCAACAGAGGAGTACATCTTATAAACAAACACATACAAAACTCAAATTTATCATTTCACTATTCATGAATTTCTCAATCCCTCTGCAGCTTGAACCAAACATACCCTATAATTAGAAAATATTATATTAAAAAATTTATGATATACCATTGTTTGAAATTTGTAAAGAATAACATTACTGAATTTGCCCTTTCTCCTAACACTAACACTTTTGTTTTATGTTGTTTTCGCAGGTTGAAGACCTAGAATGTTCCAGGTCATGCGGCTACGGTTATCAAGTGAGGAGATCAAATACATCATGGGCGGTCATTGAAGTTAGTGGAGGAATTGTTTCTAGGTCTTTCCAAACTGACCCAATGATTGTAACTTCCGGTGGATCCTACATCTATAAATACCAGATTATAGTCGAAGGAAAAACCAGGAAAAACAAGCCAGAAAGTAGTAAACAAGAGCTACACTATCTAGTGTTCAAGTACATCTAGTGTAGAAGGGCAGTTATTACTATCTTTTTTGCTGGTCGAGGGCTGCAACGCTCCTATCAATATTGGGATCGAAAATAGACTAAATTAGGGTCTAAGTGTGATCAGTTTTCTAGTCATCGTAGATCTGTTTAGGCGGTATGTTTACACCTTACCCTCACTTTATGATCTTATGTTAGATCTTTGTTTGTATCACTACATGGTTATAGTGAAGCTTTTCGCCATGAGGCATCGAAGACTTTGTTTAATTCTATGAAAAATTTTGAATTTTGTTTGCAAGGTGTTTAAGTCTTTCGCTGCTTAGAACTGTTTAAAAACCGTTCGTAACTGTCTTGTGTTGTCGCGCATGATGTTAACATTTAAGTTAACACTACTCTGAAAAATACCACGCACATTCTCAATTGGCACTAGAGCCATAAACTTAGTCTTTTAATTTTAGATCCTGTGTCTATTGTGTTTTTGTTATTGCGATGGAATATCTCCTTACTACTACACTTAAGCCTCCTATTTTAGATGGAACAAATTATGCGTATTGGAAGCCTAAAATGAATATGTACATCAAGTCCATTGATGAACGCGCATGAAGGAGTGTTTTGTCTGGTTGGACTCATTCAAGGACACCAGCTAATGAGAACAATGAGGCCCGAATCAAGAGGGAACTAGACTGGACAAATGAAGAAATTCAATTGGCTAGTTACAACTCGAAGGCCTTGAATGTTATTTTCACAGCAACTGATGTTTCCATGTTCAAACTAATCTCAACTTGCATTTCTGCAAAGGATGCTTGGGAAAGATTACAAGAACATTGTGAAGAATCAGATAGTGTTCGAAGGACCAAACTTCAAATTCTTGGGACAAAGTTTGAGAACATGAGGATGAAAGAAGATGAAACAATCTCATCCTACAATGAAAGAATCGGAGAGATTGCAAATGAAGCTCATGCTTTTGGAGATCCTATCTCCAATACCAGGTTAGTACACAAAATTCTTAGAACTGTACCTAAAAGATTTGATTCTAAGATATGTGATATTGAGGAAGTTAAAGATACTGATACCATGTCTCAATATGAACTTGTAAGTATCCTAAAAACCTATGAAATGAATATAACATAAGCTGAAGATTCAAAAGATGATAAAAAGGTTGTTATGTTCAAAGGTAGTACTTCTTCTAATTCTGAGAAGACTTCTTATATTACTGAAATTGAATTTGATGATGATGATAATGTTGGCAGTTTGTGTCTTGACAATCCAGACAACATTACTCTTTTATCTAAACAATTCAATAAGTTTCTTAAGAAGAAAATGAACAATGCTAAGGGTATTGCTCAACCTAAAGTTCAGATCAATAACTCACCTCAAGTTTCTGAAAGAAGAACAAGTGTCAATCAAACTAAACCTCAGAATAGAAATAACAAATTTAGATATGATCCTGAATACAGAAAGAATGTGATGTATGTTCTGGTTTTGGTTATTTTGCTAATGACTGTGCTAATACTTTACTGAAAAAGAAGTATAGTTTGACTGCTACTTTGAGTGATAATTCTGGTGATGAAAATGATTCTGATAAAGAAGAAAAATGTGCTTTCTCTGCTAGGATAAAGTGTGATGATACTTTTGATGATCATCTGGATGATTATTACTATGATGTTAACGAAAATGACATGTCATTTCAGACAACACTGGGTGAAAATGGCGCAGATGTGAATTGTTTTAATGTTTTACTTGATGAGACAGGTAATACAAATGATATTCATAAGGAATGTGAATCTGGAAGACAGAAGCTGAGTAAGGAACTTGAATCCAAAAATCAGATTCTAGAGTCATTGACTTTGGAAAATTCTGATTTAAGGAATTCTCTTACAAAGTTGGAAGTGATCTTGACTAGAAAGGACTTGGAACTGTGTAAACTTAGGGAGGATCTGAAAAGATCAAATTTGAGTTTTAAGAAATTCTCACAAGGGAAAATGAAGTTGGATGATGTTATGACTTTTGGACAGACAAACAAAGCTGGACTTGGCTTTGTTGGTGACACTTCTGAACCTTCTCATTCTGATAAGCACGGTAAATTTGTTAAACCAAAACATGAAAATGTTAATTCAGAAAATACCGAAAAGCATGTTAGGAAGAATGATAAAGTCTATATATGTCATTACCGTTCTGAAATAGGTCATATTAAGCCATATTGTGCAAAGTTGAAAAATGATAAAGGCATGTTACCCAAAGTGTTACAACATTCTGAGAGACATACTGATAAGTCTTGGATTTCTAAAACTAAAATCTCATGTAATGTTGTGTATACTTCTCTGAAAGCATGTGTACCAGGTTTATGGTATTTTGATTCAGGTTGCTCAAGACATATGACTGGATTAATTCAACATTTAGCTGATTATGAGTTATATGATGGTGGTAATGTAACTTATGGTGGTGGTTCTAAAGAAAAAATCATTGGAAAAGGAACACTTAATGTGAATGGTTTTCCAAAGTTATCAAATGTGTTACATGTTGATGGTCTTCTTGCAAACTTGATTATTATTAGTCAGTTATGTGATGATAACTTGCATGTTAAATTTCACATGAATGCATGTAATGTTTTTAACCAAAACAATGAATGTTTGATGACTGGAAATAGATCTGCTGATAATTATTACTTGATTGGTTCAAACAATGTTTGTAACAGCATGAAAACTGATGAAATCTTATGGCATAAAAAATTAGGACATGCTAAGTACATAAACATTCAGAAATCGATTAAACATGATGCTGTAGTTGGTTTACCTAAATTACAGTTTAATGGTGTTAAAGTCTGTGGACCATGTAAAAAAGGTAAGCAATCAAGAGTGCCACACAAAGTGTTATCTTCATGCACTACAACAAGATGTTTAGAGTTGTTACATACAGATTTAATGGGTCCTATGGAAACAAAAAGTATAGGTGGTACGAGATACTCTTTAGTTATTGTAGATGATTTTTCTAGATTTACATGGGTTGAATTCTTGAAAGAAAAATTAGATGCCTTTTCTACCTTCAAAATTCTTTACAAAAGATTTAAGATTGTTTATAACTTGAAAGTAAGCAGGATAAGATCAGATCATGGTAGAGAATTTGAGAATAGCCCATTCACTTAATTTTGTGAAAATAAAGGTATTTTTCAAGAGTTTTCCTCTCCCAAAACACCACAATAAAATGACGTTGCTGAAAGAAAGAATAGAACTCTTCAAGAGATGGTTAGAGTCATGTTAATTTTTAAAAATCATTCAAAAAGATTCTGGGCAGAAGCCTTGAATACTGCATGTCATGTTGTGAATAGAGTGTTCATTAGATCTGGAACTTCTAAAATACCATATGAAATCCTGAACAACAGAAAACCTAACTTAAAGTACTTTCATGTTTTTGGGTGTGTTTGCTACATACTTAATGGTAGAGATCAATTGCACAAATTTGACTCTAAGAGTGACAAAGGATTTTTCTTAGGTTACTCAAGGAATAGCAAAACTTACAGAATATACAATCTGAGAACTGATACTGTTCAAGAATCCTATAATGTGGTATTTAATGATACTTCTAGTATTGCAGGTACAAATTATGAGGATGATGTTGCTGATCTCATTGAAACTCCAAAAGTTTCTGACCAGAGAAAAGATGTTTCCCAAAATGAGTCATCATCTGGGACAACACTGCCTGAAAATTTTGAAAAGATGGTTAAGTCAGAAAATATATTGGAAAC
Source organism: Ballota nigra (assembly GCA_947034835.1). NCBI lineage: Eukaryota > Viridiplantae > Streptophyta > Magnoliopsida > Lamiales > Lamiaceae > Ballota > Ballota nigra. The sequence continues at coordinate 43,631,643 of OX344724.1, read as the reverse complement.
ATAAAGAACACCTTCTTCCAGGATTCTAAAGAGTCATCCAATGAATCAGATAATTGGTGAACAATACACTGGAGTGCAAACCAGAGGAGATTTGAAACTGACCCCAAGGATGTGGTAAGGTCTATTTGCATGTCCTCTATATGCAATCAGGTAAATTTTTAATGTTATCATTCATTAATTGAGCCTAAAAATGCAGCTGAAGCTCTTAAGGATGTAAATTGGATAAATACAATGCATGAAGAGCTAAACCAGTTTGAAAGAAATGAAGTTTGGAGTCTAATTCCTAGGCCTAGTCATACTAATGTCATAGGAACAAAATGAATTTTAAAAAATAAGACTGATGAAGCTGGTAATATAATTAGAAACAAAGTCAGGCTAGTAGCTCAAGGTTATACTCAAATAGAAGGAATAGACTTTGATGAAACTTTTGCTCATGTAGCAAGAATTGAGTCTATTAGACTGTTATTAGTCATTGCATGCTTTGTTGATATTAAGATACACCAAATGGATGTTAAAGTTGCTTTCTTGAATGGAATACTTAAAGATGAAGCTTATGTAGAACAACCAAAAGGCTTTGAAATACCTGAATATCCTGATCATGTTTATAAATTGAATAAGGCTTTGTATGGTCTCAAACAAGCACCTATAGCTTGGTATAGGAGACTAACTAATTTCCTAATTCAATTTGGTTTTGTTAGAGGAGAAGCTGATAGGACTTTGTTTATTAAACATTCAAATGATTATCTCTTAATTGCTCAAATTTATGTGGATGATATTGTATTTGGTTCAACAAATGAACATATGCTGAATAAATTTGTGCATGAGATGACTTCAACATTTGAAATGTTTATGGTTGGTGATCTAAATTACTTTCTTGGATTGCAAATTAAACAAAGTAAAGATGGTATATTTTTCTCACAAAGTAAGCATGCTAAGAATCTGGTAAAAAGATTTGGATTAGAAAATGCTAAAATCATGAAAACACCAATTGGTTCTACACAAAAACTGAGTAAAGGTAGTGATGGACAGAATGTTGACCCAACATTTTACAGATCAATAATAGGAAGTTTGTTATATCTTACTTCTAGTAGACCTGACATCATGTTTAGTGTTTGTTTATGTGCAAGATACCAGACAAATCCTAAAGAGTCTCATTTAAATTCTGTGAAAAGAATTATAAAATATGTGGCTGGAACTAGTGAAATGGGTATAATGTACTCAAAAGATACCAATTGTACTTTAGTTGGTTATAGTGATGCTGATTGGGCAGGAGATGCAGATGATAAGAAGAACATAGCAAGAAGCAGAACTGTGTTTCACAATCAACTACTGAATCAAAATATGTTGCTGCACGAAGTTGTTGTACACAACTTCTATGGTTATGAAAAATGTTTTATGAGTATGGCATTGATAGTGATGTTCTCACTATTTATTGTGATAATATTAGTGCCATAAATATCTCTAAAAACCCTGTGCAACATTCATTAACTAAGCATATTAATATAAGACACAATTTCATAAGAGACCTTATAGAGAAAGAAGTTGTGAAATTAATTGGAGTACATTTCTATTGAAAAATAATTAGCTGATATATTTACTAAAGCCCTTGATTATGAGGGGTTTTCTTTCCTTAGGAAATCTCTTGGTTTATGTAATATCTGAATCTGTTTTAACAGGATGTTGTGAAAATGTTGACAACATTTTAAACAACATCAGTATGAGTCACGTTTTTATTTCTAAGTGTCAAACCTATTTTGTATATTAAGTGAATTTCTTGTAGAAAGTTTTCCATTTAGACCTTGAAAATTATTTTCTAGACACACATCTCTTGAATGTTTAAGATTGAAAATCACAATAGATGCTTAATCACTGAGTAAATATAGGACACAGAGCTCGCGACTACGATGATCTCTTTTTTCAAAAGGTGATTAAATATGCATCGATATTGGTTTAATTACTGAGTAACTATGGGACACAGAGTTCGCTACTACGATGATCTCTTTTCAAAAGGTAATTAGTTCAATATGGTCATAATCCAGTGAGTAGCTATGGGGCACGGAGCTAACAACTACGATGTACTCTTTCAAAAAGGTGGATCAATATGATCAAGTGATTTTGTGCTTGAAAGTTGAATTATATAAGTGTGTTGAGATGTGTGTGTGCCATCATTTTAGTTATCATTGTGTTGGTTCAAATGTTCGAAATTCTTCTCGTGCATATTTGCTTAAGATTCGAAAAATGGTAGATTCTAGAATATTAATGTGATAATTACACTGTTATTTCCTGATTTTATATTAATTACAATTTTTATAATTAAGGTAGTTATTTAATTATTTAATTAGTCAGTTAATTACCCTATACTCTCCATAACACAACTCACATTTTTCACCACTCAACATAAACCGTCGGATATCTCTCTCCAAACCCACGATTTCCACTTCATCTTGATGTGCTTCAATTAACTGCTTTTCACTCTATAAATATGGAATTGAACATACAATAAGCTGACATTAATTGAGTGATTAAGCAAA